>BSBN01000553.1:10000000-14800000 GCA_027924645.1 Cunninghamia lanceolata | reverse complement strand
ATTTTCCAAAGCACGATCCGGTTCCCGAATATGGTAATGACGTCTTATTCTAAGTTCGACAAAAGCCCCAAATATCCTGATGATCATCATCATCCTGATCTTTCGAGAGGGTTGCCTTGGCCGCAAAGGGGTCATATTACATTCATCATCCTGATCATGCTCCTTAGGTGACCCGATATTGCAATTATCCCCTGATCTTAACTGAACATCATGATGACGTCATCTTTTGCATTTTTATGAAGCCCGAATATGACGATGACGTCACCATCATCTTCCTTTCCTCAGCAGTAGGATCATATTTCACATCCTCCTATTCTTCTTCAACATGATGATGATGATGATGTTATTCTTTTCCCCGATATACAAGAGCGAAATATCCTGATGACGTCATCTGGACCTTCAGGAGGGAGAGCATCATATTTCCAGAATATCATGATGATGAAGTGAATATCGACCAACATGTTTTTTTTTTTGACGCGCCGATAGCGATAGTCATGCCGATGGGCGGGAAATGAGGCGGTGTAATTTTAAAGTGTTTTTTTTGGCGCCTATGGCATTTTCCCGGTCAGCGATAGTTGACCCGATGAATTTTGAGCAGTCTGAGCGCATTTTGGACACATTTTGAGAGTATTCTGGATCCGATTTCCACAATCTTGCACAGTCACCTGGGTTTAAACGGTTATTTTAATTTCATGCTATTTATGTGATAAATGAAATACTTATTACTTGTCTTGTCTTGCAGGCTTGCAGTTGAGGAAGCAGCTGGAAAGTCAACACAGTGACCTCATGGAGGAAGGAAATCTGATCTCAGGAGCAAGAAGATAAGGATGAAATGCAAAAAGTCAAGGCCATTCAAGTGAAGGACAGAGTTGCAGCTGAAGGTATTACTGCAACAGACAAACAGAAGTTATTACCCAGCTGCCGGAACTTCTCAGAAGGGGCAATATTTCGTCCAGATTTGACACTGCTCAGAGATATTTTTTGAGAACTGGTTCACCTGTATTTATTGCTGTAACCAAGGGTTTGAACCAGGGGTTCAGTTAGGTTTTTTGCTGTAGTGAGGACAATCAGAATGTCTTTATATTGTGCCTCCCTACACTGTAATACTTTACAACAGGGATTTTAGGAAAACAACAAGGGTTACAACAGAATTTTATTTTAGAAACATACAGCAAGTTAGCATAGTTTAAGTGTAGAAGAAGGAGGTCACCTGTTTGTCTGCAGTAAGGTGCGCGTGGAATGTCTGGCTGCCTTACTGTATCTGTAAAGCTTGTAAGTTCTCTGTAGTATGATCAAAGAAACTAAGAGTCATTCCTACATTGTAAATCGTGTATGACTATTCATTTCTAATACAATATAATCTGGAGTTCTGCATCTATCTTCTGAGTGTTCTCCTGCCCTTCTTTGTGTTTTGAAATATTTTCTTTGAGAGCTTGCAATTTTAAGTGTATGTTTGTGAAAATGCTCAGAACTTACATTTAGGGTTTTTATTGTGGATTTGATCAAATTACTGTGGTATTTACATAGTGCATAACATAAACAATTAGATCCTTCGGTAGATTAAATGAGGTATAGATTAGATCTTTCTAACTTTTCCCAACCCATCTGAATATTTAGCTGAAAACGTAGAAATTTAAAGGAAATTGTCTCAAATTTGAAGAAGCATGCACAACAGAGCTATAAGTAGACAGTTTTCATAAATAGATAAAGAAGAAGGCTGCAAAAAAATTCAAGAAAACCCTCTGAAACTTGCAGCATAGTATCACTTTTATGCAAATGAATAGAATACTTGTTGAAATCTATGACCTCTTTGCATATTCTTAGTCCAGTAAGCCACCAAACAAACCTAAACTACGTAAGGCCCCTTGAACATTACAGCTTCACATTGACCAACTGAACTTGACCAACCGAACCATTGTAGACTTGGGATTAGTTGAATCTCAAATGATTCCTTCTTATCTTTCAAGTATAGTTTCAGTTCATTATATGTGAATTTTAACTTATTGTTATGATTGCATCAAAACGATCATCAATAGTTTTCTGGTGCTAGAAGGAGGGCCTGATTTGGTTCAGGGTTAAAATTAAAATTTTGAGTTTTAAATGTTATATTCTGAGATATGTTAGATCTCATAAAATTTCAAAGGCCTAAAAAGTTGAAAGAAGGTCCCATTTTTTTTAATGGCTTCATATAGGGATAGTTTTCAAGTTAACATTCCTTCATTTCATAAAGCTTTGAATAACCAGCTTTATCCTAAAAATTTATATAGCTATGGTTTATTTGGAAGGTGTAGGATACATAAGTCCGCAGAGCATGGTGAGCTTAATTGTATAGCTTTCCTTACAAGATTAGATTTATATTTGAAAGGACTAATCTCTCTCTCAGATGTGTATAAGGCTAAAAGTTGGCAGAGAAATGAGGAGATTATTGAGCGACAGAAGGATGCAGCATCAACGGTCATTAAATGTGCAGAGGATACAAAGATGGAACCAATGCTAGGAATAAAGGATAATAAGATCTCTTGGCAGGAATCATGTGATGGTAAGAAAAAAAATCTGTCTTTTCGTCAGGATCCGGTTGTGATTAAAGTTAGTGAAAAGTATAAATATCCTAAAAAATGCAGAGAAGAAATCACAGCTCATGTCCCTTTTCTAGATAATAAGCAAAAAGGATTTAATGAAAAAGTAAAGGAAAGTGAGGTTCATCTTGATACATTTGATAAATATATAGAACTACTAAGGAATATTTGTCAAGAAGAAACCTCTGGGTCTGACCTGAAAAGTTTTAACGAACATGATTTGGCAAAGAAATGTAAACAAGCATTGGCAGAATTAAAATGCACTAAAATTGATAAGATCCCTACTGTAGCAACTAATGAAGTCATAGAAAAGAAAGTAAATCCTAGTGTTACGACTGACTTCTTTAAATTGAATGATCAAAATCAAGATTGTTGCAGGTCAATAGGATTAGACTCTTCACTGAATAATAAATGTGTGTTATATGATGAACAATTCTTGAAAGAAGAGGATACAGAGGATCATGGAGCTGCTGTACACAATCAGACATCACCCCAATGCCATGTTGAAAATAAAACAGGGGTGTACTCCTGTCAATCAAAAGATGTTGTCCCACCTTTACTCTCAAGTGATTTAGAAATAATTAATTTCTGTATATCAGATTATGATGATCAGGACACTTACTTAAGTGCTGATGTGCAGGAAACTAATGAGAACATTGAGAGGTCTGTTGAATTTGAGGATAAACTGAACATCCAGAATGAAGGAATAAAGCTGGATGAAGATGAAGAAATGATACATCTAGAGTCATTCATCTTTCAACTTGAAAAAGGACTAGACATAGAGCTGGGCAATGAAAATGCAGAGCTAAATGAAAAGCCAGCTATTAATAAACAAGTGTGTTCCACAAGGCTAAAGGCACATCAGGTTGTCTCTTTCCTCTCCTTAGTAAACAATGATAAAGGCTATTTTGATTATGGAAATTCAAGAGATAGGACCTGCATATGGATTAATCATAAACCTGATGAGCAGCCTCAGTTACTAGTTAAGAGCTATTCTGATAAATACAATGAATCTAGAATACCAGATTTTTTTTCAGAATTCAAAGATAAATCTGCTATGATGAGGACCATAACTAGTACCCTGTTACTCCTGCACAACCTAAAGAAATATGCAAGTAGGGGTGTTTTTGGGTCTTTTTCCTGGGTTTCTAATTGCCTTGTAGGGCTTGTATATAGTCTGGTAGGGTAGTTGTTTTTGTTTTTGTGTTCTTCTTTTGCTGTTTTCTTTTGGGTTAGTTGTTTGTATAGCTTGTCTTCTGTTTGTTTTTGCTTTTATTTCTTTCTGTTTGTACAGTTTTTCTTTTGTTGTGTTGTTTGTACAGCCTGTTTGTTTGGTTTGTTTGTTGTCTCCTCAGCAGAGATCTTTATTTTACTTTAGAGTATTAAGGAGCAAAACTAGCAACCATTCAAAACAGTATATAATTTAGGATATTCAGGTTAACCATTTGCAATTTACACATAACCTGTCACTGTCATGAATGGAGAGAATTGTTCATCTTCTGAAGTTTTGTATTCAATAAATGTGATTGAGAATTCGAAGCAGGTTTCTCACGATGACACACCTAAAATCCTTGGGTTTGTTGAACCTACCAGTGTAGATATTAGGTGAAAAATCAGAGGTCACCCTTGCTACCATTACAATTCTCAGCTTAATTTCAGCAAGTGTCCACTCCTTGCATCATGAAGTTATAAATTGCTATATCTTATGAAATCTTTCAAAATTAGAAAAAAAAAAAAATAATAAATAAATAAATAAATAAAGCAGATTATACTGAAAATCCAGATTAAGCCATCTAAGTAACTCTACCGGGGCTATAGACGCTCGCTGGCAGTGGGGCCCTACTTAGGAGAATTGTAATGATAACCTTGCCGGGGCTATAGACGCTCGCTGGCAGCAAGGCTCTATCCGGTCGGCTATGAGGGAATATCCTCACCTACGTAGGCTAATGTCAGTCACTGGTTTGTTCAACCGATCTTCAAGATGAGGATAATTAATCACGTGCACACAACTAAACTGAAAATGGAAATTCATGCATCTTTATTGAATACTTTGAGTCTCAAGCTGAATAGTAATTTGCAGGAAAGATAGTTGGAAGTTATGAGTTCATTTCATCTAGTTTCCTTGAACACTCTGAATTTAATTGTTTTGTTTTGGTTGCTAGTTGTTGTGATGTTCACAACACGCCCCATTTATGCTTCTTAGCAAAATGGGGACCCCTGCTGATGTTTTGCTTTTTGCTTCTGCTTGTGTTTTTCTGCTTTCTGGCGGTTTGGTAAAAATGAAGGTCAGGTGCATCATCATCATGATATTGGATGAGGTAGGTCATCATCATGAGGTTAGTTTGTCAAAGTTCATATTTTATTTCTGTGACCTCATATTTAGAAAGAGCTTGAAATTCCATGCAGGTTTGCCTTTTACTTCACTTGAAAATTCGTCCATATGTGGAAGTTATGCATGGTCAAAGTTTTGGTCAAACCTGATAATCGCAAGTGATCATCATTTTTTTTCATGTTGTCAAGGTCATCATGATCTTGGTCTATCACCCGATAAAAATCATGCAGTCGCAATATCCGGACGTCAATCTTAGGTGGTAGTGCCCTTTACCCGTCAAAAGGCCTTATGCGCATCATGATTTTAGGAGGGTCATATTATAAACTCGGTTTTGCTGAAGAGCATCATCATCATCATATTTGAACCCCCCCCTGATAATATCCTGAGGTTCAAATATCATGATGACGTCAGTTTTAAGTCATAGTAGGTTTTTCCCCGTCAAGCGGTCTTTTGTATCGCGAGCATCATCATGATATTTCAACATCACCTGATCTTATAATATCATGCTGATCACCCTGACTTAGAAAATTCACCTTCAGCATATTTGCATGCGCATGCTCAAATCCTATCGGAGGGTCATCATCATGATATTTGCTGAAATTTGAAATATAATGATGACGTATTCATATCCTCCTGATCTCCTTTTGCATAATCATGATCATCATCCTGATCTTTCACAAGAGGGTCATATTCGCTGAAATTCGCTAAGTAATGGAGACATCATCATGATATTCGATAATTGGATCATCATATTCATATCCTCCTGATCTCCTTTTTGCAATATCATTATGATCACCCTGTCTTTTAAGAAGGCGATATTGCATTCCTCAACAGCATGATCATATTTTACAATATCACCCTAGCGCAAATATCATGATGACCTCAACTCGTCCTTGTGCTCTGAAAAAAAAAAAAAATATGATGATGACGTCATCATGATAATTCGATGAGGAGGATCATCATATTTTTATCCTGTCCTGTTGTCAAGATCATCATGATCTTGTTTGTCCACCTGATATTTCGTAAAGTCCTCCTGCCGATGAAGTAAGACCTTTTGAAAATATCCTGATGATCATCATCATCCTGATATCCCTTCGGTAGGATATTTTCCAAAACATGATCCGGTTAGCGAAATATCATGATGATGTCATGTTCTAAGTTTAACGAAAGCTCCGGATATCATGATGACGTCATCCCGATCTGATAAACGAAGAAGCAAATATCCTGATGATCATCATCATCACATTTTCCCTTCGGCAGGATATTTTCCAAAGCACGATCCGGTTCCCGAATATGGTAATCACGTCTTATTCTAAGTTCGACAAAAGCCCCAAATATCCTGATGATCATCATCATCCTGATCTTTCGAGAGGGTTGCCTTGGCTGCAAAGGGGTCATATTACATTCATCATCCTGATCATGCTCCTTAGGTGACCCGATATTGCAATTATCCACTGATCTTAACTGAACATCATGATGACGTCATCTTTTGCATTTTTATGAAGCCCGAATATGACGATGACGTCACCATCATCTTCCTTTCCTCAGCAGCAGGATCATATTTCACATCCTCCTATTCTTCTTCAACATGATGATGATGATGATGTTATTCTTTTCCCCGATATACAAGAGCGAAATATCCTGATGACGTCATCTGGACCTTCAGGAGGGAGAGCATCATATTTCCAGAATATCATGATGATGAAGTGAATATCGACCAACATGTTTTTTTTTTTGACGCGCCGATAGCGATAGTCATGCCGATGGGCGGGAAATGAGGCGGTGGAATTTTAAAGTGTTTTTTTTGGCGCCTATGGCATTTTCCCGGTCAGCGATAGTTGACCCGATGAATTTTGAGCAGTCTGAGCGCATTTTGGACGCGTTTTGAGAGTATTCTGGATCTGATTTCCACAATCTTGCACAGTTACCTAGGTTTAAACGGTTATTTTAATTTCATGCTGTTTATGTGATAAATGAAATACTTATTACTTGTCTTGTCTTGCAGGCTTGCAGTTGAGGAAGCAGCTGGAAAGTCAACACAGTGACCTCATTGAGGAAGGAAATCTGATCTCAGGAGCAAGAAGATAAGGATGAAATGCGAAAAGTCAAGGCCATTCAAGTGAAGGACAGAGTTGCAGCTGAAGGTATTACTGCAACAGACAAACAGAAGTTATTACCCAGCTGCCGGAACTTCTCAGAAGGGGCAATATTTCGTCCAAATTTGACACTGCTCAGAGATATTTTTTGAGAACTGGTTCACCTGTATTTATTGCTGTAACCAAGGGTTTGAACCAGGGGTTCAGTTAGGTTTTTTGCTGTAGTGAGGACAATCAGAATGTCTTTATATTGTGCCTCCCTACACTGTAATACTTTACAACAGGGATTTTAGGAAAACAACAAGGGTTACAACAGAATTTTCTTTTAGAAACATACAGCAAGTTAGCATAGTTTAAGTGTAGAAGAAGGAGGTCGCCTGTTTGTCTGCAGTAAGGTGCACGTGGAATGTCTGGCTGCCTTACTGTATCTGTAAAGCTTGTAAGTTCTCTGTAGTATGATCAATGAAACTAAGAGTCATTCCTACATTGTAAATCGTGTATGACTATTCATTTCTAATACAATATAATCTGGAGTTCTGCATCTATTTTCTGAGTGTTCTCCTGCCCTTCTTTGTGTTTTGAAATATTTTCTTTGAGAGCTTGCAATTTTAAGTGTATGTTTGTGAAAATGCTCAGAACTTACATTTAGGGTTTTTATTGTGGATTTGATCAAATTACTGTGGTATTTACATAGTGCATAACAGAAACAATTAGATCCTTCGGTAGATTAAATGAGGTATAGATTAGATCTTTCTAACTTTTCCCAACCCATCTAAATATTTAGCTGAAAACGTAGAAATCTAAAGGAAATTGTCTCAAATTTGAAGAAGCATGCACAACAGAGCTATAAGTAGACAGTTTTCATAAATAGATAAAGAAGAAGGCTGCAAAAAAATTCAAGAAAACCCTCTGAAACTTGCAGCATAGTATCACTTTTATGCAAATGAATAGAATACTTGTTGAAATCTATGACCTCTTTGCATATTCTTAGTCCAGTAAGCCACCAAACAAACCTAAACTACGTAAGGCCCCTTGAAAATTACAGCTTCACATTGACCAACTGAACTTGACCAACCGAACCATTGTAGACTTGGGATTAGTTGAATCTCAAATGATTCCTTCTTATCTTTCAAGTATAGTTTCAGTTCATTATATGTGAATTTTAACTTATTGTTATGATTGCATCAAAACGATCATCAATAGTTTTCTGGCGCTAGAAGGAGGGCCTAATTTGGTTTAGGGTTAAAATTAAAATTTTGAGTTTTAAATGTTATATTCTGAGATATGTTAGATCTCATAAAATTTCAAAGGCCTAAAAAGTTGAAAGAAGGTCCCATTTTTTTTAATGGATTCATATAGGGACAGTTTTCAAGTTGACATTCCTTCATTTCAGAAAGCTTTGAATAACCAGCTTTATCCTAAAAATTTATATAGCTATGGTTTATTTGGAAGGTGTAGGATACATAAGTCCGCAGAGCATGGTGAGCTTAATTGTATAGCTTTCCTTACAAGATTAGATTTATATTTGAAAGGACTAATCTCTCTCTCAGATGTGTATAAGGCTAAAAGTTGGCAGAGAAATGAGGAGATTATTGAGCGACAGAAGGATGCAGCATCAACGGTCATTAAATGTGCAGAGGATACAAAGATGGAACCAATGCTAGGAATAAAGGATAATAAGATTTCTTGGCAGGAATCATGTGATGGTAAGAAAAAAAATCTGTCTTTTCGTCAGGATCCGGTTGTGATTAAAGTTAGTGAAAAGTATAAATATCCTAAAAAATGCAAAGAAGAAATCACAGCTCATGTCCCTTTTCTAGATAATAAGCAAAAAGGATTTAATGAAAAAGAAAAGGAAAGTGAGGTTCATCTTGATACATTTGATAAATATATAGAACTACTAAGGAATATTTGTCAAGAAGAAACCTCTGGGTCTGACCTGAAAAGTTTTAACGAACATGATTTGGCAAAGAAATGTAAACAAGCATTGGCAGAATTAAAATGCACTAAAATTGATAAGATCCCTACTGTAGCAACTAATGAAGTCATAGAAAAGAAAGTAAATCCTAGTGTTACGACTGACTTCTTTAAATTGAATGATCAAAATCAAGATTGTTGCAGGTCAATAGGATTAGACTCTTCACTGAATAATAAACGTGAGTTATATGATGAACAATTCTTGAAAGAAGAGGATACAGAGGATCATGGAGCTGCTGTACACAATCAGACATCACCCCAATGCCATGTTGAAAATAAAACAGGGGAGTACTCCTGTCAATCAAAAGATGTTGTCCCACCTTTACTCTCAAGTGATTTAGAAATAATTAATTTCTGTATATCAGATTATGATGATCAGGACACTTACTTAAGTGCTGATGTGCAGGAAACTAATGAGAACATTGAGAGGTCTGTTGAATTTGAGGATAAACTGAACATCCAGAATGAAGGAATAAAGCTGGATGAAGATGAAGAAATGATACATCTAGAGTCATTCATCTTTCAACTTGAAAAAGGACTAGACATAGAGCTGGGCAATGAAAATGCAGAGCTAAATGAAAAGCCAGCTATTAATAAACAAGTGTGTTCCACAGGGCTAAAGGCACATCAGGTTGTCTCTTTCCTCTCCTTAGTAAACAATGATAAAGGCTATTTTGATTATGGAAATTCAAGAGATAGGACCTGCATATGGATTAATCATAAACCTGATGAGCAGCCTCAGTTACTAGTTAAGAGCTATTCTGATAAACACAATGAATCTAGAATACTAGATTTTTTTTCAGAATTCAAAGATAAATCTGCTATGATGAGGACCATAACTAGTACCCTGTTACTCCTGCACAACCTAAAGAAATATGCAAGTAGGGGTGTTTTTGGGTCTTTTTCCTGGGTTTCTAATTGCCTTGTAGGGCTTGTATATAGTCTGGTAGGGTAGTTGTTTTTGTTTTTGTGTTCTTCTTTTGCTGTTTTCTTTTGGGTTAGTTGTTTGTATAGCTTGTCTTCTGTTTGTTTTTGCTTTTGTTTCTTTCTGTTTGTACAGTTTTTCTTTTGTTGTGTTGTTTGTACAGCCTGTTTGTTTGGTTTGTTTGTTGTCTCCTCAGCAGGGATCTTTATTTTACTTTAGAGTATTAAGGAGCAAAACTAGCAACCATTCAAAACAGTATATAATTTAGGATATTCAGGTTAACCATTTGCAATTTACACATAACCTGTTCCTGTCATGAATGAAGAGAGTTGTTCATCTTCTGAAGTTTTGTATTCAATAAATGTGATTGAGAATTCGAAGCAGGTTTCTCACGATGACACACCTAAAATCCTTGGGTTTGTTGAACCTACCAGTGTAGATATTAGGTGAAAAATCAGAGGTCACCCTTGCTACCATTACAATTCTCAGCTTAATTTCAGCAAGTGTCCACTCCTTGCATCATGAAGTTACAAATTGCTATATCTTATGAAATCTTTCAAAATTAGAAAACAAAAAAAAATAATAAATAAATAAATAAATAAAGCAGATTATACTGAAAATCTAGATTAAGCCATCTAAGTAACTCTACCGGGGCTATAGACGCTCGCTGGCAGTGGGGCCCTACTTAGGAGAATTGTAATGATAACCTTGCCGGGGCTATAGACGTTCGCTGGGAGCAAGGCTCTATCCGGTCGGCTATGAGGGAATATCCTCACCTACGTAGGCTAATGTCAGTCACTGGTTTGTTCAACTGATCTTCAAGATGAGGATAATTAATCACGTGCACACAACTAAACTGAAAATGGAAATTAATGCATCTTTATTGAATACTTTGAGTCTCAAGCTGAATAGTAATTTGCAGGAAAGATAGTTGGAAGTTATGAGTTCATTTCATCTAGTTTCCTTGAACACTCTGAATTTAATTGTTTTATATTGGTTGCTAGTTGTTGTGATGTTCACAACACGCCCCATTTATGCTTCTTAGCAAAATGGGGACCCCTGCTGATGTTTTGCTTTTTGCTTCTGCTTGTGTTTTTCTGCTTTCTGGCGGTTTGGTAAAAATGAAGGTCAGGTGCATCATCATCATGATATTGGATGAGGTAGGTCATCATCATGAGGTCAGTTTGTCAAAGTTCATATTTTATTTCTGTGACCTCATATTTAGAAAGAGCTTGAAATTCCATGCAGGTTTGCCTTTTACTTCACTTGAAAATTCATCCATATGTGGAAGTTATGCATGGTCAAAGTTTTGGTCAAACCTGATAATCGCAAGTGATCATCATTTTTTTTCATGTTGTCAAAGGTCATCATGATCTTGGTCTATCACCCGATAAAAATCATGCAGTCGCAATATCCGGACGTCAATCTTAGGTGGTAGTGCCCTTTACCCGTCAAAAGGCCTTATGCGCATCATGATTTTAGGAGGGTCATATTATAAACTCGGTTTTGCTGAAGAGCATCATCATCATCATCATATTTGAACCCCCCCCCCCGATAATATCCTGAGGTCCAAATATCATGATGACGTCAGTTTTAAGTCATAGTAGGTTTTTCCCCGTCGAGCGGTCTTTTGTATCGCGAGCATCATCATGATATTTCAACATCACCTGATCTTATAATATCATGCTGATCACCCTGACTTAGAAAATCCACCTTCGGCATATTTGCATGCGCATGTTCAAATCCTATCAAAGGGTCATCATCATGATATTTGCTGAAATTTGAAATATAATGATGACGTATTCATATCCTCCTGATCTCCTTTTGCATAATCATGATCATCATCCTGATCTTTCACAAGAGGGTCATATTCGCTGAAATTCGCTAAGTAATGGAGACATCATCATGATATTCGATAAGTGGATCATCATATTCATATCCTTCTGATCTCCTTTTTGCAATATCATGATGATCACCCTGTCTTTTAAGAAGAAGTCGATATTGCATTCCTCAACAGCATGATCATATTTTACAATATCACCCTAGCGCAAATATCATGATGATCTCAACTCGTCCTTGTGCTCCGGAAAAAAAAAAAATATGATGATGATGTCATCATGATATTTCGATGAGGAGGATCATCATATTTTTATCCTGTCCTGTTGTTAAGATCATCATGATCTTGTTTGTCCACCTGATATTTCGTAAAGTCCTCCTGCCGATGAAGTAAGACCTTTTGAAAATATCTTGATGATCATCATCATCCTGATATCCCTTCGGCAGGATATTTTCCAAAACATGATCCGGTTAGCGAAATATCATGATGACGTCATGTTCTAAGTTTAACGAAAGCTCCGGATATCATGATGATGTCATCCCGATCTGATAAACGAAGAAGCAAATATCTTGATGATCATCATCATCACATTTTCCCTTCGGCAGGATATTTTCCAAAGCACGATCCGGTTCCTGAATATGGTGATGACGTCTTATTCTAAGTTTGACAAAAGCCCCAAATATCCTGATGATCATCATCATCCTGATCTTTCGAGAGGGTTGCCTTGGCCGCAAAGGGGTCATATTACATTCATCATCCTGATCATGCTCCTCAGGTGACCCGATATTGCAATTATCCCCTGATCTTAACTGAACATCATGATGACGTCATCTTTTGCATTTTTATGAAGCCCGAATATGACGATGACGTCACCATCATCTTCCTTTCCTCAGCAGCAGGATCATATTTCACATCCTCCTATTCTTCTTCAACATGATGATGATGATGATGTTATTCTTTTCCCCGATATATAAGAGCGAAATATCCTGATGACGTCATCTGGACCTTCAGGAGGGAGAGCATCATATTTCCAGAATATCATGATGATGAAGTGAATATCGACCAACATGTCTTTTTTTTTTACGCGCCGATAGCGATAGTCATGCCGATGGGCGGGAAATGAGGCGGTGGAATTTTAAAGTGTTTTTTTTGGCGCCTATGGCATTTTCCCGGTCAGCGATAGTTGACCCGATGAATTTTGAGCAGTCTGAGTGCATTTTGGACGCGTTTTGAGAGTATTCTGGATCCGATTTCCACAATCTTGCGCAGTCACCTGGGTTTAAACGGTTATTTTAATTTCATGCTATTTATGTGATAAATGAAATACTTATTACTTGTCTTGTCTTGCAGGCTTGCAGTTGAGGAAGCAGCTGGAAAGTCAACATAGTGACCTCATGGAGGAAGGAAATCTGATCTCAGGAGCAAGAAGATAAGGATGAAATGCGAAAAGTCAAGGCCATTCAAGTGAAGGACAGAGTTGCAGCTGAAGGTATTACTGCAACAGACAAACAGAAGTTATTACCCAGCTGCCGAAACTTCTCAGAAGGGGCAATATTTCACCCAGATTTGACACTGCTCAGAGATGTTTTTTGAGAACTGGTTCACCTGTATTTATTGCTGTAACCAAGGGTTTGAACCAGGGGTTCAGTTAGGTTTTTTGCTGTAGTGAGGACAATCAGAATGTCTTTATATTGTGCCTCCCTACACTGTAATACTTTACAACAGGGATTTTAGGAAAACAACAAGGGTTACAACAGAATTTTCTTTTAGAAACATACAGCAAGTTAGCATAGTTTAAGTGTAGAAGAAGGAGGTCACCTGTTTGTTTGCAGTAAGGTGCGCGTGGAATGTCTGGCTGCCTTACTGTATCTTTAAAGCTTGTAAGTTCTCTGTAGTATGATCAATGAAACTAAGAGTCATTCCTACATTGTAAATCGTGTATGACTATTCATTTCTAATACAATAGAATCTGGAGTTCTGCATCTATTTTCTGAGTGTTCTCCTACCCTTCTTTGTGTTTTGAAATATTTTCTTTGAGAGCTTGCAATTTTAAGTGTATGTTTGTGAAAATGCTCAGAACTTACATTTAGGGTTTTTACTGTGGATTTGATCAAATTACTGTGGTATTTACATAGTGCATAACAGAAACAATTAGATCCTTCGGTAGATTAAATGAGGTATAGATTAGATCTTTCTAACTTTTCCCAACCCATCTGAATATTTAGCTGAAAACGTAGAAATCTAAAGGAAATTGTCTCAAATTTGAAGAAGCATGCACAACAGAGCTATAAGTAGACAGTTTTCATAAATAGATAAAGAAGAAGGCTGCAAAAAAATTTAAGAAAACCCTCTGAAACTTGCAGCATAGTATCACTTTTATGCAAATGAACAGAATACTTGTTGAAATCTATGACCTCTTTGCATATTCTTAGTCCAGTAAGCCACCAAACAAACCTAAACTACGTAAGGCCCCTTGAACATTACAGCTTCACATTGACCAACTGAACTTAACCAACCGAACCATTGTAGACTTGGGATTAGTTGAATCTCAAATGATTCCTTCTTATCTTTCAAGTATAGTTTCAGTTCATTATATGTGAATTTTAACTTATTGTTATGATTGCATCAAAATGATCATCAACACAATCCTTTTAGCATCTCCCTAAAAACTACTAAAAATTCTTATCTGCAATTACTTGTAGATCTTGTGGTGTAGAAGCCTTTGAGCGTTATGCTTCTAATGAAAACAATTGGGCCACAAACCCATCTAC
Source organism: Cunninghamia lanceolata (assembly GCA_027924645.1). Lineage (NCBI taxonomy): Eukaryota > Viridiplantae > Streptophyta > Pinopsida > Cupressales > Cupressaceae > Cunninghamia > Cunninghamia lanceolata. The sequence continues at coordinate 14,785,486 of BSBN01000553.1, read as the reverse complement.
ACCCTTCTTAATAATCTTTACATTTAGTGAGATCTTACCATCTATAGAGACTTTGCACACAACCCTCTTAGTTCCGTTGTCCTTCCCTTTATGTGAAAGGGCATGAATAGTTCCTGGAAGTTCATCTCAATTGTTCCAAAAGTAGTATGCCACTATAATCCCAAAATAATATTTAATGCACACTCATAGAGATAGAAAACATTGGGCGATCAAGATGATAATCTTCAATGGATAATTTAATCTATGGCATTGCCCTAAAAAACTAATAGTACGCCCATCTGCAACAAGGACCTAAAATTCTAAAGCTAGATATATAAAACAATTTAGATGAGTAACCAAATTTTTGTCGATAATGTCATGAGTATTTCCAAAGTCTATCAACAATGTCACTCTCTTTTTTAAGAAACCCACTCATTGTGGGGTGCTAAAACCTAAGAGAGTGTGATAGGAAATGATTGGTTGGGGATCCGTTGATTCCTCATCTAATTCATTGTCACCCTCTAATAAAGGTTCCTCCTCATCTTCTTCCTCACTTATCCCTATGTAAGTGAAATAAGTTAGGACCACTTTTAGTGGAACCCTTGGGGCAAAATATTTTCAGAAGTGATGGATTTTTGCTACATGGCTCACAATTTTTTTTTTTGAATTTTTTGATGAAATTAAAACCCATTTCAGATACAATGTCTAGTTTTAGAATATATAATTTTTTTAATGTTGAACATATTTTTGTATTTATTATTTATTTCTTAAACAAAAAGCTTCAATTTTTTCAAAGAAATGGACTTTGGCAATATGGCTGATGACTTTTCTAAAAAAAAATTGGATGAAATTAAAACCCACTATAGAGTAGATTGTGTATATTCCAAATACATTTTTTTTACAATTTGATTTTTTTTTCTTATTTTCAAGTATTTTTTTATGAAATTGGTCTATAAACTTGAAATATCAGGTTATCTTACTATTTTAATAACGTTTTATTAAAATAATTTTTTGAAAAAAAAATATAGGTGAGAGATATTCAGACAATTCTTTTCAATTTAAAAAAAAATCAAAAAATGATAAGTTTAGGTCATCTTATGCGTGACGTACACGATAGATTTTCAAAACAATAATTACAACCAATAAAAAATTAATAAAAAATATTGAAAACAATTACAAAAAATATCTTGAGCAATCTTCAATGTGTTACAGATCTTTTCCTGAAAGGATTCATAAAAATACAATTATTTAGGTCAAAATATGGTTGGCGTACATGTGCATGGTATGGTAAAAAAAGTGACATTTAAACAGTGGTTTTTAGACATGCCTATTGAAAATCAATTTATGTCATCTGGGTATTAAAATAAATTACATATTTGGAAGCTAGACTCTGAGTACTCCATTTTATATTACTAACTTTTTTTAAGATTCAACTTTTGTGTGCTTCAAAATTTTAGGTCAAATGTGACAAATTATGAAAATTAGGGAAAACATTTTCACTTTTTGGCCAAAAAGTGGACTCAACTTCTTGCACACATCCCCCTTCAGTATAGAATTGCATTTATGTCCTTGACTCTATTTTCTATCATAGTTAAAACATAACCATTTTTCTCTCTTTTCTTCAATTTATTGTGGAGACAATTTGGTGGGCTGAGGAAGTGATTAGGTAGGACTGCTTTTATCTCTTATGTTTACAAAACTTTGCCTTTATTAGCTACACATTTGTCTTCTACCTACCTTGCCATAATCATTGCTTGGGAAATATAATTTGGACAAAAAATGTGTACCTCATATTTTATGTGGTCCTTTAAAACTCCAAGGAATAATTCCAACAAATTTTTTGCTGCCACATTTTCTACTCTTAAAGACAAAGTTTAGAATTGATAAATATAATCATTGATTGTACTTGTTTTCCTTAATTTTGTAATTTGGCTAAAGTAGCTATCCATAAGATTGTCATCCAAGTGTGTAGTCAGATCATCTTGGAAAACAAACCAAGTGATAACACATCCCTTCTTTTTATTTTCTTCACATGGTCAATGATACCAAATGAATTGGTCAAGTTCCAAGTATAACAAAGACACATCGACCTTTTTTGACAAGGAACATGGTGAATATCAAAGAATTTCTCCATTTGGCATAGCCAATTGGTAGGATCTTGACCATCAAACTTTCTCATATCCATCATTGGTATCAAGTTCCTAGTTATAGAATGATTTGAGTGTTGATCCATCTTGAGATTTGATTCAAACCCCTAAGAATCATGTCCCTTAGAATCATCTTCACCCTCCCAATTCTTACTATGTTAATTTTATCTCTTATATTTCACACCACTTAGAACGGAATTCATTTCCCTAGATATTTCAATGATCTATGTCTTCATTGATGAAATATCTTCCTTAACCTTTGTGATTTTCTCCTACATATCATTAGTATAAATCTCCCCACTTGCAATGGGGCGATGTGTGATTAGGTCACAACACCCACCTTTTGTATCTTCCTTGTCTAGAGATTTTCTATCTGTAACAAGACTCTTTTTGCCTCTTGTGGTTGGCCCCGCTATGATGGGGAAACTAATTTTGCAATAAATCACACAAAACAAATCTAATTAATGTAAAAATTTTCTTGTAACTTACCAAGGACTAGATCTGACTTTCTAGAAAAAATCTCCAATAAATTTGTTAAATTGTAGGCCCTTGAGAGAGAAATTGGTGGAAATCCTAATTTCATAATAACTTCATTAAGTATGATCCAAATCCCTCCAAATTTATATTATAGGTGTCCCAACGTGCCCTCATTCAACTGTTAATAAATAAGGAAAAGATTAGTTGAATTTCATCCCTAGGAATGAAAATGGTGGAAACCCTAATCTTGTTATAACTCAATTTTTCTTCAATTGACCTCAAATCTAGACTCTAGTAGATTCAAAATGTCCTTGAAAACCTCTTAAAAAATATAAAAATATTCACCAAAATGAGAGAGATATGTGCTTCCTAAAATGACCTCCAAAATTGAAAAAAATTACCTTCTTTCTTGCCTTCACGGTGCTATGATCATGCTCTGATACAACTTGTAATGGAATAACTCACACAAGAGAAGAATATAATATGAAATATTTTGCAAATACTTGATAATAATTGAGAATAACAAGCAACTTTGAGGGGGAAAACCTCCAAATATCTCCAATGAGAAAAAAATTGCAATATGATGATAAACATACTACTAGCTCCTATATATACCTAATTTATGTCATGGCTACCACCCAGGCTGACTTAGATAATTAAATATAACACCTAGAATGACCTAACTATCTATATGTGACTATAATAATGATTATATAACTTCCTTAAGGGTTAAGGTAGCCACAAGCTGACTACTCATAACCATATGTACACAATAGGATTAAGAGGGTAGCACATATATTAGCAAATAACATCTTAGTTGCCTCTTTCTATATGATAGTATTTTACAAATAGTTATGAAATTTTATTGAACCTATACTATCACAAACAAGTAGTCATGCCCATGATATCTTCTCATAGTCAAACCTCCTACAATGTCTATATAAATACTTTCCCAAGCTTTGTGGGATTAGAAAAGACATTTATAAATTGATTATTTTATTTTCTTAGAATTGTTAATGTAGCACACTTTACAACTAATTATAAACCTTTCTATGTCTTGTTGTAATTTAGTCCAAAATATATACATTTACAAATTATAAGTCACCATTTACCTACACCAAAGTGACACTCCACTTTGATGGTATGTGCCTTCCTTGTTAGTAGTAGCCTTTGTTATCTTGGCACACACAATTTCCCTACGTTGTAGAATAACTCATTTTTAAGATAGAAGTCTTCTTCACTTTGTACAATACTATTGTGGTCATGGTCCCAATGAGGTTGCTACCATGATTTTGGTCTTGTCTACCTATGTCTTCTTATCAATTTATGGGTTTGAACCTATGTCTGTACTTGAATTCAAATATTGTATCTCTATCTAAAATTGTGGACTTAAGAAGCTCAAAGTTCACCCATACATTAGCAAAGAACATCTCAGTTCCCTCTTTCTCTATGATTATATTTTTACAAGTAGTTAGAATAAACATTTTACTGAATCTATTAACTACCACAAATAAGTAATCATGCCTATGATATCTACTTATACTCAAACCTCCAACAATGTCCATAGAAATACTTGCCCATGGCTTGTGGGGATTGGCAAAGACATTTATGAATTCATTCTTTTCTTGTCTTAGATTTGTTAGTGTAGCATAATTTACAACTTCTAACAAATCTTGCTACATCTTGTTGCATTTTAGGCCAGATAATACCATTTCAAATGAGTCACCATTTTGCCTACATCAAAGTGATCCTCCACTTTGGAGCTATGTGCCTTGTTAGTTGTAGCCTTTTCTCTCTTGGCACACACAATTTTTCTACCTTGTAGATTAAAATATCTTTAAGATAGAAGTCTTCTTCACTTTCTACAATTATTTGTGATAGAAGTTCTTCATTTTTTTCAAGGTCCTTATCATGTTCATAATAAATTCAATGTAAACATCTTTTGTGAAAGGCTAAAAGTGTCTTACCATAGCCATAAATGAAATGGGTGGCCTAGACAACATATCTACCACAAAATTATTCATTTCTTCCTTACATTTAATCACCAAATGAAATTGTTGGAGAAAACCAAACAAATATTTTATTTACCAAATAAATAATGTCTCCACTTTTAAATTAGTTGAACTAATGCATACAATTATTTATCATGCAAATAATATCATCAAATTACTATGGTAAAAAGATTTGAGTGATAAAAAACATATCTACTATCTTGAAACATGATGACACCTATAGACCATTCACCCACATAGATGTTTTTACCTCAAATGGATTTTGTATAAGCATGAATTATCCTATACTTTAGTGTTTCAAATTCATTATCATGTTGTTTTCTCTAATAAGAGTCACTCCCCTTAGATGCAATTTAAAGTAATTAGAAAAGGAAGGAATTTAAACTTTCTCATAAGTTGTATAATCCCTAGGTGAAAACACAATAGTGTGTCCCACTTTTCACTATTATTGGGCTACTAAAATCAACATTTTTTTAGCATTTATCAAATTGTGTCAGTCACACCAAATAAATTGTCAGGAATTTAAGGATAATGTGAACTCGTGAGTTGTGGAATTTTCTTATGTAGATTCAATTTATAATATTTCTAAATTTCTTTAATAGCAATTTCTATCATTTTGGATTATACTAAATGAATATTTTATTTTTTCTATTATTTTTTATTTAGTGACATTTTACTATAATGAACAACTTTCACTTCAAGTAAAATCTTTCCACAATTTGTTGGAATTAGACCATTAACCCCAATATCTAGTGTGTGATATTTTTTGGTAATTTTTTATTGAATATTTTATTTATTGTTAATTTTTTAACTGGTACTAATAGAAATTTTAGACCTATATTTTACCATCACATATTTCTCTTAGCACATTTTATTGAAACAAAGACATTCATGCAAAGTGTAATGTATTTTTCTAGATTTCTCTACTATAGATTGTTCTATTTCCTAGTCTATTGAATAGAGATCATATTGTTTTCTCATAATGGACCTATGTTGATTATAAAATTTAAAAAAGTATAAATTAATAAAAAGTATTTTATACCTTTTGAAAATACATACCTATTAAATATCATCTTTACATTACTACATTTGATCCCCAAAAAGGTGAGGTAAAATTGCTTTTATGCGAACATTTTGATAGGCGCAAAAGAGACTCTACTTGAGGTTCAATTTAAGCCTAGAAAGGTTTAATCTGAACCCCATAGACTTAGATTAAATATAAACCACTTAGATTGAAGACCCCCTCCCCTCATTCATTTTTGATAAACTGAGATTTCAAGAAAAAATAGGGTTGGCCCAGAAGTGGGACACACTATTGTGCTTTAACCCCCTACAAAAATCCTAGTATTAGTAGCACTTTTTAGTTTGGGATAAGTTTCAATTGCTTCAATATTAGATGAGTCCATGCTTAGTTCATGTCCTCCTACCACAAGCCCTAAATAGACCAATGATTCTTTACAAAATTTACAATAATTTGACTTGCGTAGTAATTGTTTTTCCCTTAACCTTTGAAAGATCAAATGTTTGATATGAAAAATATGTTCTCCCAAAGATACACAAAAAATAGGATGTCATTTAGATTGACTATCACAAAACTATCTATGAAATCTATTAAAACATCATTCATCAATCTCATAAATGTTCAAGGTGTGTTGGAACTCAAATTTAAAGGAAGTACTAGCCATTTATAAATACCTTCATTTTGAAATCACTCTTCCAAAGTATTCTTATTTCATTAACATCTAATAATAACCAAAATTAAGATCAAACTTAGCAAAATACTTAGTATACATTGTAGTTGGTCTAAAAAATCATCTATCCTTAGAAGAGGATACCTACTCTTAATGATGATTTTATTAAGAGCTCTATAATCAATAAAAATTATAAAAGTATCATATTTCTTTCACACCACCACTATGTATGACCCATAAGGTGAAGTGCTATGGTGAATAATCCCCTATTCTAGTAGCTCCAAAAGTTTCTTAGTGACCTTGTTACACTCTAGTAGTGATTGTTGATACAATATGATGTTAGCTAGAGGATATTTCATTAGGAGTTGAATCTCACATGTATTTCACCTCTCTTCTTTGTGATAACCTTTTTGGCTCTGTGAACAGTTCCTAAGAAGATGAAAAAACTTCATCTAAGACTTTATATTTACAATTAGTCATGGTAGAAGTTCCTAAATTCTATCTTCTTTGTTATCTTTAAGCAAAAGATAACAAAACTACTTGGTTTCATGAATTAACTTAATGGCATGATTAGAAAGTTTACCATAGCTACATTTTCCCTACTTTGGGACCTTTTGATTATGTACTCAATCCTTGACCCATCTATACTTCTTATCCCTTCTCATCAAAATAGTATCCCTAACATAAAGATAAGGACTACCAAGAACAATATCAAAAGCATCAAAAGGAATTGCATCTACCTTGAAATATTATTTATTATAGTGTAGAAAAATCTCTTTAACTAAGAATTTTCCTTGTTTTCTAAGTTAAATATTTTCAAAGGCACTACATTAGGATTATACTAGTTTTACGAAAGGAAATTCTTTGCTACTGTTCTAATATAGAAAAAATAAAATAACACTGGAAAATATCCTAGCATGTTTTAAACTTGGAAAATAATACTTTTCACTAAGATATAAGGAAAAAATAAATGATAAGAAGTTGATTTACAAGAAACTAACTACACAAATTTAGAAAATTAGATTCAAAATTGTGAATAAAAAACTGAGAGGAACCTGACACTAGAGGATAGAGCTCTCTATCTAATATGCTAGTAGAATGTGCAAACATCTATGTGGAACATTATCATTCATATAATGTGTAGGGTTTAAAAATGTTGGTAAAACATGACTTTCTCCTCAAATCTTGTGCCTAGTTGTATAGAAGGAAATAGGAACAATAGAAGTAATAATCTAGGTGATACTAGATGGTATAGAAGTAAAGAAAAATAATAAAACCTATATATTTAAAAAGGAAAGTAGGAATGAAAAGAAAGAAGAAGATACAAGAAAACATCCATGCAGTTGAATATCTTCCAAATACTTATATAGATGAGGACAAGAAAAATGATTGGCACTGCTTGGGAGATTTCCAAGAGTGGTCGAGCCCCTATTTTGGACTTTCAATCTCCATAGGTATCTAGTGATAAAGAGATTTAAATATTTTGTGCTCTGAACCTATGCATCTAGGAAATAACAATATTGACAAGAAGTTATGAATATCAAATCCTAGGTCTACAAGGATTGATAAACTAGTGTGTGTATAAGATTTAGTGAAAAAAGGTGATAGTCACCAAGAGATATGCCAAGAGAAATATAAAAGGAAATTTTAAAGATGAGATATAATATTATTTAAAAAAAACAATAACTTATTGGAACAATAATACCAACATGATGTAGAAGAGAAAATTGAGCACATGTGGTTATCAATGAAAATCTAGTAGTATACAACTTCAACAAGCTCCAACAATGGAGATATGTTCATACAAGCATGGCTAAGAGAGTTGTCAAAGAGATATCCCATGAGTTAGATTCAAATTTTGTTTGCTTAAGGCCCATGAAGAAGATGAAGAGTCAAATTCAAATGCAAAAGAATTTTTTTTGATAGATGAGCATTACAATAGCCAACAATAGATAGTGGGGTGGGAAAGAAACATTGAAATTTTTTTGAGATGCTACCATGTCACATGGATGTCTATGCATTGTATTGGCATCTTGAGAAAGTTTTTTCAAATTTAGCATGTTGCTTTAGATCAGTTTGTAGAATTTAACTATGATATATAAATTTGGTAATTTGGTGAGGGAAAAAGAGGCTAAGGATAGGATAAAGTCATTCCTAAAACATTTTAGGGGACTAGATACCATAGTGACTCCAAAAAATAGTGTGAAATGGTGAGGATATGCAATTTTACTAGTTACATTTATGTATTTTATATTAAACCCAAATTTAACCCTGCATTTTTTGTTATTGGTATCTCTATAGCCCTTTTCACCCATCCCAATGCACATGGATATAGATATTCTTATGTCATCAAACCAAGCCTTCTAACATTTTTTTATAAAATGAGATTATGTTGTGAACTAGGATCTTCGACCAATGCATTTGTACTCTAGTATTCTTAATTTGTAACTTTGAAACAAAAAAAATTCATTGAGTCTCAAGTTCATATTTTCCTTAATGGCCATGCATCATAGTTTTTCATCTATATTGAACTGTCTTCTATTTCAATACCATCATCTTGAATGGTTTGCATAGATTTCTCTATTTCATCATTTTATTTCCCCTTATTCCTATTTTTAGGATGTAGTTTAGAATGAAAGTTCCAATAGTATGAATTTACATTTACATCTATCTTACAATGACTTCAACAATTATTTGTGTCCTTTTTATCCTCTTTTTGTACAATAGCATTAATTCTATTTAACTTCCAATTACCATTATATTTACTTTTTTATTTGGAAGATTCACCTTCATACTTCTCCTCCTCCATGTAGTAAGCTAGGACACATGCTTTATCCAATTCATTTGGATTGGTAGCATGACTACCCTCCTTTAGATGTGAGAATGGGGCCTACTTAGATATGTTGTCATCATATCCTCATCATCTAAATCCATACCATTTAACATGGCTTGCAAAAGAAATTTTGTAGTTGTAATACTACAAACTTGGACCACTTTATAGTACATGCATTTAATCTTTTGATCCACATTATGCCATATGGGATAATTTTTTATGGATTAATTCCTTAAATTCTTCTTATTTGTTAACAATGGTTGACTCCTCTTTTCCCATTTACTAACATAGTTTTCCCAGCATAGAAGAGCATGGCCCTCTATTTTAAGACATAGAAGGATAATTTGTTCTGCCTTCCTTACTTTATGCATACTATAATATACTTCAAGCTATTAAATCCATAGATCCAATAACTCTACGTTTATATGTGCATCAAAAGATTGAATGTCTACTTTAAATAGACATATATTCTTTCCTTTATACACATTTTCTTCTTCCAAGTTTTGTTTTCCTTAGTTTTATCTTCTTCACCAATTTGAAAGATTTTGGTAAGTACCTTAACTATGTCACCTATAGAAGATTGTTCTTCCACCATTTTACTTTGTTGTCTAGCAAAATTGTCTTGTTGTGACATGGCTGCCCTTTGATCTCTTGTTGTTATTATCATACAAAACTTTCTATAAGCCCACAATAATCAAAGTAATTTGATACCTAAATTATTCATAAAATCTTAAATTAGCATCCAAGTGTCCAATGCCCTATCAAAGGTACCCATTTTACTTGTCATGCATCAATGCACTAATTGATTCATTAATAGCAAGGTGCCAGATGATGCAAGATTTTGTATTTTGACTAGGGAATATTCCTCTACCCACTTCAAGTCTAATCACAATGGTGCTATTCAATGCCATAGCTCAAAACTGGTATGAGGGTGTGACTGATATTATCTTCTAATGTGTTATATAGTCTTTCTAGTTTAATTGTCAATTTTATCTGAGATAACGCTGAATAGTCATCTCAAATATATTATTCATAATACACACTAAATATGACATTTTAAGAAATTAATTAATATCTTTCCAATATAAAAACTTAAAAACCAATCATTGTTAATTTTTAACTATTTCTAAATACTAAGCCCAAGCTCTAATAGTGGCATATCTTTATCATAACTCAATTACTTTGTAAATAAAATTGTAAGGGGCTCAGCATTAATCAATTAATTACATGAATGACCATAAAGGCATGGTAAGAAACAAATATTGAAGGTAAAATGATAGAGATTTGGTGGAATTTATTGATCATAATCATCAATTTTTAAACGGGAGAGAAGTAATAATTTCCAATCAGCTATAGATGAAGTAAAAAAATGTGGAGAGCCAACAAGGTAGCTTCTAGCTCTCCATCAACTCCAAAATATTTATAGTTTTTAAGAGGACCACATCAGTGTAGAACTAGTGCCTATGTTGGTTGAGTGTCTAGTAAGGGACAACTTAGTAGAGCTTCATTATGTGGCAGATTGCGTGTTATGCTATCTCATTAGAGATGATACCATAGTCTTCATTGAAAATGATTGTTTAAAAATATTTTTGACTTCCCCCAATGAATATGTGTAGAGCAGGTACTTTGGGCTATAACACAGATAGGAGAAATGGCCAACTCTAGATAAGGAAACTTTCCAGAGTTGTGCCAACCAAGAGTACCACACCCATGAGAAGAGGAAAAGAAGCCTAGAAGACTGAGGCCAGAAATCATAGGCACATTATCTTTGGAGGTTGAAAGTGACTTGGAAGGCATAGTCCACTCTTCATGGGTTGCATTATCTCTAGGATTTGGAGGCTAAGAGCCTCGAGATTGAAAGCTTCTATCTCTCCTAGTAAACTAGCTATGACCACACCGATGTCCTCAAGAAGGAGAAGAAGGATCAGGTAAAACTCTAGCAATAGTGTAGAAACCATTCCCCTAGTGGTCTAAAATCTCTTGAAGATGAGCATGTTGGTGTAAATATTTATTTTCACATTATCATATGTTAATCGGGGAGTTAATTAGGAATGTATTTTCCTTTATTAGTTGTCAATCTTATCACTTGGCATAAGATTGTATTTTTTTTATTTTTTCTATCTATTCTTGAGAAATGTGAATGTATTTATCTATTTAATTACTCATTTAGTAATTTAATGTACATGAATGTATTGATTACAAGTTTATCCTCCAATATTGGATTTTCTCTCTTGTAAAAGAAATATTTTAAAGATTCTTTGAATATAACATGGTATCAACTTAGATTTCAATCCTATAAAATAAGGCTAAAAATGAATGTCTAACTTCAACTGAAAATATCACAAATCTAATGGAACTTTCTAGAAAAAATAAGTGGACGAAAGTGGAATTTTTTCTAAATGAGGGTTTTAGAATTGATATGTTTTAATCTTTGATTTTTCATTTGAGAAGGTATCATGAGTTTTTTGTTCATCCTTCTTTGATAACTTTGAATAAGGATAATTATGAGTCTTGGAAAAAAGGCATCCAACACATCTCAGGTGGCTTAATCTTTTGCCTTATCTTTATGGACTCGTATCTAAACTAAAGAAATCTAGGAGGAAATTTGCATGGGAAAATAATATCTGATCATGTCATAGGATTAATTTGTTCTAGTGTTGATTTTGACCCTATGTCTACTATTTCACATATTGAGTTCCCACACACTCTTTGGAAACTATTATGTGTCACCATTCCCAAATGATCTTTCTATGGATTGCCTTATACCCCTTGATGATTCAAACACTATACTCTTTTTTTATTATACTCTAGAGGAGCTTTAATATATTGAAGCTCTTGAATGTTTTGATGACATGAAGAGTTCTTCTATTGTTTCTTCTCCTCCTATCAAGATCATATCTCCATAAACTATTGTTACTTATGAGTTTAGTGTTGCTTCTTTGAGAGATTCTAGTGATTCTTTGCAACATGACAATTTTAGTCTTTAAGATCCACCTCATTGAGATTCCTATTTATCAGATATATCATCATTATTTGTCGAGTCTCACATTTCACATTTAGAGGATTCATTGGAGTATTTGCATTACCTCTTTGATGACAGTGATGTCGTCTTATCTTCTATGTATGTGGATCATGTTCTACATTCATCTTTGTTAGTTTTTGCACCGTCAATTTCTCTTTTTGGGCATGGAGTTCCTAACTTGAATATGACATCTTGTGACATCAACATGATGACACTTGGATAGTTTCTAGAGACACACATATTGATTTAGGTTCCCTATTCATCCAGGTTGTTGGAATGGCTTTTACAATCACTAGTGGATTTGTTTCTTCCCAAAGGGATAAATGTTCTTTGCAAGTAGTGGATTGTGTTTTGTCTTCAAAAATTCATCATTGGCACCAGAGCTACTTCTGGGAGGGGACATATAATCTCATTAATTCACTCTCTCCTATGGGGGGTATTCATTGTGTATTTGTTTGGACTTGGATGCTTGTAATCCATCACTAGTACATATTTCATGTTTTATCTCTTTTGGAGAGGAAATTTCTTCCACTGAGTTTTTCTCATTTTCTTCGTTTATGAGATTTTCTTTATTTGTAAATGGGTAACTAATCAATCCTTATTTCCAAGAACCATCTTCATATTTCTTTTTTGCCTGTGTGTAACCTCCCTAAGTTGCACTTATGGGAGTTCTGGGTATCAAATTATATTTACACAACATCATATAAGTTAATTAGGGAGTTAATTAGAAATATATTTTCCTTTATTAGTTGTCAATCTTATCACTTAGGATAAGATTGCCTTTCTAATTTCTTTCTTTCTATTTTCTTGATAAATGTGAATATATTTATCATTTTAATCACTCATTTGATAATTTAATGCACATGAATGTATTGATTGCAAGTTTATCCTCTAATTTTAGTTTTTCTCTCTTGTAGAAGAAATACTACAAAGATTATTAGAATCTAACAAAGCAACCCCAAGTGCAACTTTACTAGCTTGCACCTAAATCTGCAAAACCACATTAAAACAAATCACAGATTTAGTGTAAAAAGATAAATGAACATTAACAAAGAAACCTAAAAATAGAGTTGCATTTCTATCTTTCTAAATAATGAAGAGAATTTTCACCTTGAAAGCATGCGAAATCTAGATATACTTGAATGAGAGACAAGGCCAATCTCCAAGAAAAACCATGTGCCAAGAAAAAGGAGCAGCCCAAAATGGCTTGAAGAAATTATGAATCCAATTATAAGCTTCCTAAGATCTAGGAAAACACTAAAAAAGATGCTTGAGATTCTCAATCTATCCACAAAATGGACAAGGATTAAGAATATCCATATAATCCAAGCAAGAACCAAGAGAAAGGCCTTGATAAAGAATGCACTAGGCAAATTGATCCAATTTAGGCTCTAGAATAGTTAATCAGATACATTGGAACCAACAATGCCAAGTACCAAGAGAGGACTACAGATGCCAGTGATGGTTTGGATGATTCACCATAAGAAGATGGGGAGATAGCCATAAATAGCCTTTGTGAGGTTTTTAGTTCTGAAATGGCATATCTCGATATCATTTCCCATCCTTCCAACATGGTTTAAAGGATCTAACCTCAATCTTATGAATCATCTAGGGGGAATGGCATCAATCATATATTAGAAAGTCTCCCATTCATGATTAGTAAGATGAAATTTAATTTAAACATTGACCAAGAGAGGAAATTGTTGCTAACTTTATTTATAAAATCTGGTAGCACTCAAATGCCTCTTTTAAAATGTTTCAAAGCATGAATCCATGGATCTTTAGCTAGTAGGAAATCCTAATAAGAAAGGACTGGAGATCACCAAATAAATTGTTTATTGATAGAAAGGTCACTACAAAATTCATTTCCTACCTAAAGAAGCCAAGGCTTAATAGGTTCATAGGATTTCCAAATACTCTTGATGATAAACATGCCTTGAAACTTGATGGGTTCCCTCATGGTGAGAAGAGTGCCAAAATCTAGGCCTTTCCAAGTTGGATGACCTGAAGGCATATTCGAACTAATAGAATGCCTAATGAGAATTCTTTAGGATTTAATTCCCTATAAGTCTCTAATAATCCATTTGGCACATAAGGCAATTCCTTTTCTGCTGATACAAAGTAGACATAAACCACCAAATTCATGAGGAAGGAAACATAATACCCATGCAATGTAATGGAAGCCTCGGTGCCCTTCATTTGAATCCTAGAGAAAGTCTCTGAGTAATTTTTTAATTTTCTAATAGGAAGCCTTAGAGGGAACTAATCAAGAGGAATAATAGACATGAGTGGAAACCAAGATTTTAGAGAAAATTTGGAACTTACCATCCAAACAAAGAGGCTTGGTGATCTAATAATTGAGATTCTTTTCAATTCTTTCAACAACTTGCCACAGTTTAGAAGGAGAAGCTTAAAAAGTAAAGAGAATACCCAAAGAATATAATATTTCACCATGCCCAATTCATCTCTAGTTGAAATTATGAAGTCAATTCATCTTAGGGAGAAAGGACAAATGATATTTGATGCAGGAGCATCCAGAGGTGTAGGGTAATCTTGCATCACCAAAAAAATATTTGTGTTTTCTATTCTTTTGAATTTTTGTTCTTACAAATACTCATTTGAAACCTTCAAAGTTTCAAAAAAGGCTGAGAATACTAGGATTTACTATTTATAGTAATCCTACATCTGAGAAATGGTTGGGCCTAAAATATTCTCCAAATCTCCAGAATAGCAACATAAACATTCTTGGTAAACTTCATCCCAAGATCATGTATGCATTCAAGATATTAAAGTTTTAGTTTTTGAGGTTCATGAAAAATATTTTAAAATTAATTTGGGGCACTTAGAAGTTCTGTAACAACTTGAACATTGGTTGATAATCAAAATTTCCCTAGCTCATTTTTTAAATCTTTCCAATGCATCAAATAGTTCATCAATTGGATGCCCAAATCAAAAGTTATGGCCTCTGGAAGTTGGGCCTCCCATATCAGAGAATGTAAAAAACATGTCAGACACAAAAAAAAACTATTAACGGAAGTTGCACATGTTGATGAGTTTTTTGAAAGATCATAGGGAATCTTTTATAGGTAGATAATTTAGGTGCCACTTTTGGGTGGTTTTAGCTCATGATCTTGTAATACTATAGACTGACAATTTCATATATTGAAAACTCCTATATATCAAGTGCTTAAGATAGAGGTTGTAGGGGGGAAGTATGATAGATGTTGAGTTGTATTTGGATCTGTAGTTGGGGACACTCCTGTGAAAACTTTCCTTGAAAGTATATTATAATCTTGTTGTTTTTTTGAATAATATATAGACTTACTTTTTGAGTGTGGGTTTTTTCACCTAAAAGGGTTTTCCAGACATAAATCAGTGTGTTTATGGTTTGAAGTTTATAATTTGTTGTTCTAAGCATGTTGGATGGCCTACACCCTCATCAAGTGGTACCATAGTGAGCTTTTCTTGAGTGTACAAATAGATCATTGAACAATGAGGAAGTTTGTGCTAGGATGTTGAGATCATGTGATTGAAGGTGGAAGAAAAACTAATGATTTGAGGCAGCTTCGCACTAAGAAATTTTTACATTAAGGGGTAAAAGCACAAAGCCGTGTCACACTTTTATAAAGGAAACGACCAATGCTAATCTAACTTTTAAACTTGAATCACTAAAAAGTGACATATATGTTTTGAATTTTGAAATGATGTAAATTAATAAAATATTTATTTTTTAGTATATTTTATATTTTTTATTTTTTGAAAAAATTAAAAAATTATTTGAATATAGCTTTTAATAAATTGACACTATAATTTAGTTGCTGATAAAATGCTAAAAAATGAAGTTACATGAGACGTCAATCTTTATATAGTAAAAATTTTTTTTCTTCAATTTTTTTCGTGTATTTATAACTTGAAACTTTAGTGCACGGATATATATTTTTTCCAATTTTGATAAATATATATTTTTAAATAAATAATAAAATGTGTGTATTAAGACGTAGTTGTTTCTATTCGATGTCAACTTTCATATTAACTATTTAACTAAAATAGAAAATAAATTATACCATCTTGATATAGATTCTTTCATCTAGTGCATCATATTTTTTTCAAATTTTTTTAAAAGTTTTACTATTTTTCCTTAACATGGTAATCGACCTAATGTTTTGTGCTGATAACCTACTTTTAGTAAAAATAGAAAGGAAAATATAAATAATAATTAAACTATTAAAATATATTTATTTTTGAAAACTAAACTTATAGATCTACAAAAGGGTATTTTTATATTTTAAAAAAAATATTATTTACACGAGTAGAAATTGTTGAAATATCAAGTTTTTCAAATAATTTTATTTTTTTGGTAAATTGGCCTCATAGTGGTGATACATATGCATTTAACCAACAATTTTAGTTGGAAAAGTTGTGGGCATATCTGACTTAGCTAGAATGAAACTTACAAGATCACATGTTTGACCAAAATTGATTTTTAGTTAGAAATACTTAAATTCACTTGTGTTGATAAGCTGGCTGAAAGTGTGACATAGCTTTGTGCTTTTACCCTATTAAGTATAAGAGAAGAAAGAAGAAAATCAAGATGCGTCCACATAGAAACAATGTTGGTAGAAATCATGTTGTGACAGAAGAAGGGTTTAGAGTTTTGCAGAGCTAGATTAATCCAATCCAAGAGGAACTAAGAAGAGGGTTTGAACCTAGAAGGAGAGCTGAAAGTGAAGATGAAGATAATGCACAATCTGAAGAAAATGATAGAGAAGTAGAACCCGAGCATGGTAGATTGCTGAAGGCCATAACAAAAAATGGGAAAAGGCCAAAGATTGACATCTCTACATTTTCGAGTAATCTCAATCTGTAGGAATTGATAGATTTGATCACTGACATAGAGTAATATTTCAAATATTAAGAAATAGAAGATCTCGAGAGGGTCAATTTTTCCAAGACCAAGCTTAAAGGTCATGCAGGAATTTGGTGGAAGGAGGTGCAGTTACAAAGAAACCAAAAAGGAAAAGAGAAGATCACTAGATGGAATAGAATGATTGATAAATTGAAGAGATAGTTTATTCTTGTGGATTATGAGCTGGAACTTCTGAAGAAAATGCAAGGTCTAAGACAAATGAATAAGACAATCAAAGAATACATTGAAGAGTTTTACAAAGTCATCATCAAAGTAGGTCACACAAAGGCTAATAAGTATCTAAGGTAGCCATGTATATCGATGGGTTGAAACCCAGTATCCAAGAAGAATTAATCTCGATTAGATTGACAACTATTGAATATGCATATTAGTTTTCAATGAAGGTAGAAGAAAAGTTGAACAAAAAATTTAAGAATAAACAAAGAGGAAGAGGCCATGGTGGAATAACTAGAAGAATATCATATGGAGGTCATGGACAACAAGATGAGAAAAAGAAAAATGAAGATGTAGGTACTAGTCAAAATAATAGAGGTGAATATGCATACCACCCTTGAGTACAAAATGATGGGTACTGGAGAGGAAGAGGTAGATTTGGAAGAGGGCCTAGAAGAGGATGATTTAAAATAACTTGTTTTAGATGTGGTAAATAAGGGTGTAAAGCATATGACTGTCAACAAAATCAGGGAGGAGCAAACAAAAGATCAGAGGATAATGCTAGAGTTTCCCATGTTGATGAGGAGGATAGATCTGAACATTAAGAAGATGCAGAAAGAGGAGAAGCTCTTGTTATTAGAAGAGCCTTGATAAAAGAAGAGGGAAAAGAAGAACCAACAGAAAGAAAGAGCCTATTCTAAACAAGGTGTAAATAAGCAGGTAAGTGTTGTGATGTGATTATTGATAATGGAAGTACATATAATCTAGTCTCTGAAGAGATGGTTAGAAAGTTAAATTTGAAGAAAATAAAGCATCCACATCCATATAGGATTGCTTGGTTGCAGAAAGATCATAAACATTTGGTTAATGAACAATGTTTTGTAAAGTTTAAGATTGGAGATTATCATGATGAGGTGTTATGTGGTGACATTATGCCAATGGATGTATGCCACTTGTTATTGGGAAGGTCGTGGCAGTATGATATGCATGATGGCCATGATAACACCTATTCCTTGAATAAAGATTGAGTGAGACATAAGTTAAAGCCTATGAGAGAAATAGAGGAAAAGTTATTTAGTAATGCTAGAATTTGTTTGGTAGATGGTAGAAATTTTTTGGATGGAATGAAACACAAACATATGTGCTTTGTCTTAATTTCTAAGCTTAGTAAAGAGGAAGGAGAAGATGTACCTGCAAAAATTGTAGATCTATTAGATGAATTTAAATATATTGTTTCAAATAATGTACCTGAAGGTTTACTGCTAGTGAGAAGCATAAGTCATCAGATGGATTTGATACTAGGAGCTAGTTTGCCTAACAAGGTAGCGCATAGAATGACTCCTGTAAAAAATGAGGAGATGAACATGCAAGTTCAAGAATTGTTGAAAAAGGGGCTAATCAGAGAGAGCTTGAGTCTTTGTGTAGTACCTATAGTACTAGCAACTAAGAAGGATGGAGAATGGAGGATGTGTACTATTTCCAGGACCATCAACAAAATCACAATTGAGTATAGATTTCCTTTGCCAAGGTTGAATGATATCATGGACAACCTAAGTGGACTGAAGTATTTTACAAAGATTGATTTAAAGAGTGTGTATTACCAGATTAGAATATGGGAAGGAGATGAATAAAAGAAAGTATTCAAGAAAAAACTACTATATGAGTGATTAGTGATTCCATTTGGACTAACCAATGCACTGAGAAGGTTCATGAGGCTCATGAATGAAGTACTCAAACAATTTATAGGTAACTTTATTATTGTCTATTTGGATGATATTCTAACTTTTAACAAAACTTTGGAAGAACATTTGATGCATGTTTACTAAATTTTTAAGATGTTGAAAGAAAGGAAATTATTGATAAATCTAAAGAAGTGCAACTTTGTGAAGGATTTAGTGCACATGAGATTTGTGATCTACACTGAGGGTCTGAAAATGGATCCAGAGAAAGTAAGGGCTATCATAGAATGGTCTATTGAATTATGGTAGGGAAAAATGTAGATTGCTACACCATCATGGCACAACAATATCAAAACATAAAATAATATATTAATGCCATTCAGATGATTTTTACATTGCATTACATTGGCTTTATAAAAGCCTCTTCCCTTTAACTACCTACATAACTTTCATACAGGAATGTAACTCCCACAAACTAACTATTGCTTTATTTACTAACATTTATTTAACTAACAATGTAATACTATTGTGACTATTATGCCAACATTCCCCCCCTTATTACATTGTTCCAGCAATAGTACCAAGGGACCCCCTTGAATGCTAACATACTTAACACAGCTGATTACATAATATGAAAACATATTTTATAGAAGATCTTCTCCCAAAGAATAAATCCTGAACCAAGAAAGGCTCCATCATGCTGTCTCATCTACCCTCGGAAAGGCGTAGCTTTGATATGTGTTCTTGATCACTTTAGTCCCAAACTCTCAAATCACAGAGTCTTGAATTATTCAACAATGATCCCTAAGAGATACGACTGATCTCTATCATTGTCAAGTGACCGCAAAAGAGTATAATTCTCGATCATATACTCTTGAAGCTTGTTGGAAAACAATCCATATTGAGCTCAACACCAAATCCCAAACCTGTCTCCAAAACAAAATCTTCACAAAACATACATTCTTTAAATCCGTCAACATCAACAAAGAAAAACAAAACAACCAAAACCAAAAATGCTTCTCATGCAAAGCATCATCTCAAAGAAAGAAGCTAACTTGATATGATGGAAAATCCTCCATCCTCTGATGCCTCCTGCCTCCAATATGACTATGTTACACTTTAACTGACTGATGTCTTAGATGAGTCTTTGGCGACCTCATCAGGTGTAGTTTAAATGGCCCCGAGAGCACAAGCAATGTTTAATGTAGTCATGATAAAATAAAATGAACACAAATATATCCTTATAACTCCAATGTTTTCCACCTTATTGCTCAAAAAATTTCCTAAGTTAAACTAACAAAGAAAATTCAAACAACTTCTCATTTCACACCTTATAACCCCACTTGAAAAATATAATTGCATAGTTTTAATCATGTCACTACTCACAATAAAAACAATGATTTGAAAATCAACTATGTTGGGCACATTTATGTGCAAATTTGTTGAGTACCATACACTTTAAAATCATTTCTCTTATCAACTTTCCAATGCATCAATTGATAATGTAAAATTTAGGGTTTGTTTTGCAAACCTCTTCCTACTAATTTCCACATGCTTTCTTTATGTAGATAAAATCATTAGAAACTCTTCTTATTTCAAATGCTACCATAAAGGATTTTGGGAAAGCAATGATATTTGCATGTCTTCTCTTCCACATGGGCAATCTTCTTGACTAAACTCCTCTATAGATCTGATATGCCTCTATTTAATATGCATTCCATGTTTCTCAAATGCTTGGCCGGTTCTTCTATGTCGGCAAAGGCATTTTATATGTAAAAGATCACCGATTGCCTCTAATTTCATTCTTTAATTCTCCTACATTTTATATCAAAACCCTAACTGGAATGGAAGCCATTTAATATATATATGAAAGTAGAAGCACGCACTACTAACCGTCCCTTTCACATAACATTAAATATAATCCACACTTCATGTCGATGTCTTGGAATTAATATGGAATGGCTTCTTTCAATCCAAATCAATCCCTTAAACTTGGCAGCTTTAATGATTGACATAGATCTTCAAAACGTCTTTCAACAACATCTTCAAATGCATTTCTATGTCTTCAAAACTGCAAGCAGCATTCAACTCACAGGCACAAACTTTTATATTGCTTTTCTTGTTGGTAGTGATCTCTGTGTCTTCAAACAATGATCTCTGTTACACCTCACATCGCACAAGATTGGATGCTCTGATACCATATTGAAATATGGTAGGGCAAAATGCATATTGCTACACCATTGTGGCACAACAATATCAAAACATAAAATAATATATTAATGTCATTTAGATGATTTTTACATTGCATTACATTGGCTTTATAAAAGCCTCTTCTCTTTAACTACCTACATAACTTCCATACGGGAATGTAACTCCCACAAACTAACTATTGCTTTATTTACTAACATTTATTTAACTAACAATGTAATACCATTGTGACTATTATGCCAACATGGTCTACACCAAGGAATATTACTGAGGTAAGATCACTTCATAGATTAGCTAGTTTTTACAAGAAGTTCATTAGAAATTTCAGTAGCATACATGCACCTTACTAAAACAATGAGAGGAGATAGAAAATAATTTAAATGGACTGTAGGGGTAGCTACAAGTTTTGATTTGTTGAAGCAAAAAGTTACAGAGCAATTTGTTTTAGCACTTCTAGATTTTCTTAAGGTATTTCAGGTAAATTGTGATGCTAGTGGGAGTGCCATAGCAGCTATATTAAGTCAAGAAGGAAGACCCATTGTAAATTTTAGTTAGAAACTCAATGATGCTAGGTAGAAATATTCTATTTATGATCAAGAATTCTATGTTATATTTCAAGCATTAAGGAAATGGAGACATTGTCTTTTACAGATAAGAAATTTGTTTTGTACACCGATCATCAAGCTTTATAGTATTTGAATAGCCAAGTGAAGTTGAATCAAAGACATTTGAAATGGGTTGAAATTTTTGAAAAGCTATGCACTTATGTTGAAGCATAGAAGCGGGAAGTCTAACATGGTTGCAGATACCTTGAGTATGAGGCAAAATTTGTTAGCAGAGATGAGAATTGAAGTTGTTGGATTTGAAGAACTCAAGCATTTGTATTCAGATGATCTAGATTTTTCAAAGGCATGAAAAACTTGCCTAGAGCTTGTCAACATGGACAGAACACAATGGTTGAATTTCATAATCCAAGATGACATGTTATTTAGAGGAAGTCAGTTATGCATTCCAAGAAGTTCCATCAGAGAGAACTTGATAAAAGAAAAGCATAGTGGGGGATTAGTAGGACATGTTTGGAGAGATAAGATAGTTGCATTAGCAAGTGAGAACTATTATTCAACATAGTTGTATCAGGATGTGAAAACGTTTGTACAGAGTTTGAGCTTATGTCAGATGGCTAAGGGAGTAAGTTAAAATATTGGTTTGTATCAACCTTTACCTATACTTGAAAGGCCATGGGAAGACATTAGCATGGATTTCATACTTGGTTTGCTAAGGACACAAAGAGGTCATGATTCAATTTTTGTGGTGGTTGATAGATTCTCTAGGATGGCACATTTCATTTCTTGTCAGAAGACAAATGATGCAGTTCATATTGCACAGATATTTTTCAAGGAAGTGGTCAGACTTCGTGGTCCACCGAAGAGTATAGTTTCAGATAGAGATACATAATTTGTTGGATATTTTTGGAGGACATTGTGGAAAAAGATAAAGACAGATTTGAAGTTTAGTTCTGCACATCATCCACAAATTGATGGTCAGACAGAAGTGTTAAATAGAAGTCTGGGAAACCTTTTGAGATGTTTGGTAGGAGAAAATACAAAGGGATGGGACTTGATTTTTCCATAGGCTGAGTTTGCATACAACATCTCAGTTAATAGGAATACAAGAAAATCACCATTCTAGATTTTATATGGAAGTAGTCCTACAAACATTTTAGAGTTGAGGAAGATGGATAAGGAGGAAAAGAGGAGTGTAGATGTAGAAATAAATCATGGAGGGCCTTCTTGACATTAATTTCTTCTTTAATGAGAGTAAGGAAATAATCATTGGTAAAATGACCATTATTTATTTGCTGGGAATAGTTGGGCATATATATCCCCTTGATGAGCATTTGGGAAAATGCATGTGCTAGGAGGTAACCAGGAACTTCTACTTCAAGTATAATTATAAAGGAAAATAACCTTTCCTTAAACTTAATTTAAGTTAAATGAATAAGATGGATACACATAAGTATAGAACCAATCTAGATTAATGAAATGATAGTTATGAGAGTGGTAGTTGAAGAATTTAATGGTAAGTTGGGAAACTAAGTGTGAAGGAGGATTTAAATACTTAGCTTTAGGACTAATGTGAAAGAAAACTATTGATGTCAAAACTAAAATCTATCTACTTCAAGATAGCAAACTAAACTTCTATGTTTTTATTTCTCCTAAAATCAAAATAAGTTGTCAACTCTATTGCATGTCAACCCTACAACTCTAGGTCATTTCTATTGATGTGATCAATCCTTTGACCCATGTATTTCATCTAGGTTCTTGGTTCCTTGAATTTCCTACTTTGTATTGATTGTCAAGGACTAGTAGTATTTAGAAATACCTTTGGGAGATCACTAGATTGCAAGGGTTGTGTTCTCCTAGGTCAACTTCCTTGATTAGACTAGCTTCTATGGTCATGGAAATGATCAAAGACAACATTCTTCAATCATGCAAGTGCTTCTAGAATGATGATGTAGATTGATGTTCTTTTTAGTGCACCAATTGAAGTATTCCTAGCATACTTTCTCCTTGAATGTGAACAGTTTTTGAATTATTATTGAATGCTAAATGAATGTCTTTAAATACCAAGACATAGCAATAAATCATGCAAAATGTGTAACAAGTCAGCTCATGGCAAGAAAGAAAAGGGTGGAAGACAAACAAAATTTGAACTAGAATTTTAACATTTATAGGATCAATTTGACAGGTGCAGAATTGATCTCATGAACCTAAGATTGACCTAGGAAATGGAAATGGTAATACCTACGTAGAGAATGAATGCCAAGACATGATGAGAAATAATAGGCATAATAAATGTTCAATGAATAAGTATATGTGTAGATATGAATGAGATAATAAAATTAGAATATAGGGTTGGGGGTGCCTGTTTCTCCCCGAGTGCAGGGTGTTCAAGATTTGGGTGGATACTGGCTCTACATTATTGTTGGTTTTTTAACTTAAGAATAAATAATACAGGATGAAGTAACCTAGCACTACGTTTTAAATTATGTTTTTTCAGGTTTTTGCCTCTCAAGGGAAACAGAGACCGTTGGAGACTCCAAAGAGAAATTAAGAGTTGTTTGAAACAGTTGATCTTAACCCGAGAAAAGGCTGGTAAAAGTATCGGCGGTGATTATGGCAATGACTTGCTTGGAAACCTGATGAACACGAACCGGGATATTATGAAAAATGAGAATAATCCAGGCCTCATAACGGACGATTTGATAGACGAATGCAAGACATTTTTCTATGCCGGTAGCGATACTACAACTGCATTTTTGACATATGCCATTGTTCTCCTGGCGATGTATCCTGAGTGGCAGGAACGAGCACGCACAGAAGTACTGCAAATCTGTGGAAATTGCCATCCAAATTTTGAGGCGGTCGGCAAATTTAAAACTGTAAGAGTTGAAGAACCCATTCGTTATGCATAGTATAGAATTGAAATGTTATTCCTGAATTCACTTCCTAGCATGATTCTATAGCGATTCAAGAAATCCAAGAAAAAAAATGCAATTCTATAGCGATTCATTTTCTGCAAATGCTATACAAAAGTATAAACAATTCAACAGGTTCTGTAATGAACATTTTTTCACGGCGTTCTCCATTTAACATAGTTTATATATCTTGATATGGTCGTCACAGTTGGGACTGATTTTGAACGAACTGGTGCGGCTCTACCCACCAGCGCCTGCATTTACGGGGGAAGCTTTTAAAGATACAGAATTAGGGGGCATTTCAATTCCGGCAGGCACAAATATCCTCTACCCATTGCTTGCATTGAATCATGATACTCTCCTGTGGGGCAAGGATGCCAACGAATTTAAACCTGAAAGATTTAGCGAGAGATTAAAGAAGGCGGATTCACCAATGTTTCTCCCCTTCGGGTATGGGCCAAGATCGTGTATAGGACAGAGTTTTGCTCTGCTGAGTTCCAAGGTTGTTATTGCCATGATTTTGAAACGCTTCTCTTTCGCTCTTTCTCCTGCCTATATTCATGCACCAATCTCCTTTTTAAACATGTCTGCTCAGCATGGAGCTCAAATCCTTCTGCATGACTTGCACATTGATGGTTGATGGAAATTTAGAACTGAATTGGAGGAGAATAAGATAGTGGCAATAGCCTGTATACTCAGCAAACTTCTTTTTATGGTCACTGGTATTGCAAAGAGTGCTAAAAAAGGTTGTAATATATAATTAGTGAAGTAAAGACACTGTAGAACTTGTGGCACAACATTTCTTTTTCTGAATTTGCTATCATCGCTTTTATATATTCATTTTCTTTGGATTTAGAAACGGAGATATGACTTCTATGATTTATGTTCAAGTTCACAAGTTTTTGAATCAGCTGTGTCTCCATGGGATTCACTCTGCTATGTAGATTAGATTATATCATATTTATTATACAATTGTTCTCAATTCAAGTAACTTTGGTATAAATATAATGTCAGAGATAACTTTTTTTTAACAACTGGTGACACTTTGGAGGATTAAAAGGGAGCGGATAGTTTTTTATTATTAGTAATAATAAGTGTTATTTTAAAGGGAAATTAAAATTATTTTTGTTAATTAAATTAGTAAATAATTAATTTAAATAAGAGATTTGGGAATTATAATTGCAACTATTAAAAGTTAAATGTTCAAAATAAATGTAGTGATTAAATAAATTAAATGTATGGGTAGTTAGCTCTCACTTTGATGTAGATAACTCTAAGCAAATGTTAAGAATCTATTTGTCATGTTATTGAAATTTTACACTTTGTTGTTGACTTGTAAATCTAACTACATACTATCTGGATTCATTCTCATAAGTGTGGAAGTGATCTTTGTGAGTGCAAAACTAAACTTGATGTACATTTATGTTAACTTGTAACTTACAGACCTAATTTGACAAATCCTTGATGTCTAAAATATTATGACCAGGTGTTGTTATACACCTTGCAAGTTCTAATGTTTATACTTATTTAATATTTTCTAAATGTTGAACCCTCATGGAAAATACAACCATATAAGGGAATCTCAAGATTCATTAAGTGACACTCTTTGTCACTTGTAATTTGTTGTATGATCCATGTAAGAGCATTTATATCACATAAGATGTGTAAGTTGTGTAAGATAAATTATGATGTGTGTAAGAGCATGCAAAAAAATTATTAGAGGGGGTTACTAATAGACTAGTCAAGGCATCCTTGGACTAGCTAATATTAGTTAGATGTAAGAGAGTGCAAGATGTAATCAATGCACTAATGGGGCTCTCAGGAGGTATTTATGACACCTTTGGCCATATTGGTCAAAGAGGTCTTAGGGAAGAGTTACATTATATTCTAAGGGACTTCAAATGTGTGAGGGGCACTGAAAGTTTTACCAAGGGGTTTAGGTGCCCATTTTAGGCCTATGGTTTTGGAACATAGTTTTGAGAAACAATTGGTGGTTTCCGAGGTCTATTTAGCCTATATATTGAGAGTTTAAGGTAGAGATTGTATCCTAAGTTTTTGAGTGAAGTTATGCTATTAAAATTCTTCAAAATTTAGAGTTGGTCTCCTATGAAGCACTAAGGATCTATGAATGCAATGTAACCTAGTTGATGTTTAATGCATTGTGTGTGCACTTTGGATGTTGAGTTTTCTCTCTATTTTCTCTTGCAAGGGTTTTTCCCAAGGCATATCATATGTTTGTTGTTCTTTCTTTCCTGAAAGATCTAGATTACTTGTATTTTTCTACTCTTTGAGTTAAAGGAACTAGTCATATTTCCTTTCATTTGGTATCATACTTTGGCCACCTTGTTAGAAAATAATTCTATGGCTCTAGAGAATGGTCCATTTAGGTGAGAAGGGTCTAAGAACCCTAAAAAATAGAAATCTTGTTGAGGGGTTGAATGATTGTGCTCTTGAATTTGATATGTGTAAACACCATATATATGGTAAAAGTAATTGTTTTTATTTTAGTTATCACAAATCTTTTGGGGTGTTGGAATTTTTTCATTCAAATGTATTTGGTCCTATGAATGTTCCTTCCATTTCTATCTTTGTATTATGTATCTTTTATAGATGATTATTCTAGAATGACATGGGTGTGTTTTCTCAAGAGTAAATCTTGGGCTTTTAATCAATTTAAGGAGTTCAAAGCTCTTTTAGAAAATTGGACTTGTAGGAAGATTAAGGTTTTAAGGATTAACAATGATGGTGAGTTTTGTTCCACATATTTTGATAGATTTTGTAAATAGCATGGGATTGAGAGTTAGCAAAATGGAGTTGCAAAGAGAATGAACAAGACATTGATGGAAAGGGCTGTGAGTATGCATAGTGGAGTTGGCTTGGAACAAAAATTCTAGGAAAAAGTAGTTGGTATAGCTTTTTACTTGATTAACAATTCTCCTACATCAACACTTGTTGGTAAGACTCCTATAGACACATAAAATCATCCTATTATCATAAGTTGACCATTTCCTCTATAATTAATTGAGTAAATTTTTATTTATTTGATTAGTTATCCATTTTCATTCCAACATTAGTTAAATAATATTTTATTATTTAATTAATAAAGTCACTATTCATGCAGTATTCATCACTCTTCACCTAACCCTCTTCCTATAATTAATTATATATTTAAATTCAATAATTTATTTAATTAATAAATTAAATTGCCTACAGTCTAGCCTTAAATAAATCTTAATATTTATTTCTCTAAAATCCTTATCCCCATCCCAAAAATTAAATATACATATTGTATTTACTTAATTCCCTATTTTGTCCACTTTTTATTAAATTGGTTGAAACCAATTGTCCAACTAATCCCCCACTTGCACATTCTTAAACCATCATTAATCTATTCAAACCTCTCACATTCTCCAAAGTGTACAAAGGAATTGGTTTTTATACAAAAGTCATGCGTCTTCTTACATGGGCATGGGCAAGTCCTTTGCACATCCCTCTAAAAGGTACCATTGCTACCATTTTGATCCTCACCATTAACTTTAGCCAAGGTCCCCTCAACCATTTATATCTCCTCAATCAAAGGACTCCACTTGTGTACAAATAAAATCACGCCACTTGGAGGCTCCTCATCAAGTTGATCTTCTCAATCAATCTCAACCATTGATCTTTTAAATCAATCATATCCCTCCATCATCCCGTCAAAAAATCTATAAATTGAACTTCATGCAATCCATTTTTAAATCTCTATGAAATGCAATGTTATGTTGTTATTTTGAGGAACTGTAATCAAATACAATCAAGAAGCACATCCAAAGATCATAGTTTTGCATTTGAGTTCTTCATTTGATTTCATTTTATGTTTTATGCATTCCTATTTATCTCAAATGGAGGTTGCATGCAATTGTAAATAGGATAGGCTAAGTTAGTTTAGTTTGTCTTTTTTATGTTCACCTTTATATTTGTATGTATCTCCTATGGAGGCATGGACAAGCAAAACTCCCTCAATACAACAACTTAGAGTTTTTGGTTGTGATTCATATGCACATGTGCCTAGGGAGAGGTAATCAAAGTTGTAGAAGAAGGTAGTGAAATGTATCTTCATCACCTATGGTGTTAGTATGAAAATGTACAAGTTTTGGGACCCTATGCTCAAGAGAGTTTTATATAGAAAAAGTCCTATTTTTAGAGAGATTAACCCTTCTTCCATAATGTTGTGTCCATAAGATGATGGAAAGAAATATATGTTCAACTAACCCCAAAGACCTAGAAGATTGAACTAAAATCTTAAAAATGACCTAAAGTGGAGGAGAGCTCAGATAGTTCTAATAGTTTCAAAGAGCAGGTAGAACCTCCACAATAGCTCTTGAGGAGGTCCACTTAGTATAGACAACAACTAGCTAGGTATACTCCTTATTTGGGATGTATTTTTCTATGAATTTTAATAACGATGAGCCTAATACTATGAAGAAGGTGATGGATATTAGTGATTTTTAGTCTTGGAGAGTATCTATGGATGAAGAGATGGCTATGTTGAAGAAGAATGACACATGGAACTTGGTACCATTTCTAGAAGAAAGAAAGTATGTTGGATGTATTTGGGTGTTCAAGAAGATTAGTTCAAATGGTGATGTTGAAAGGTAGAAGACAAGATTCAATGCAAAAGGATATTCCCAAGTTGAGGGGATATACTTTGGTGATATTTTTCCCCAGTTGCTAAGATAACATCTATCAAGATCATGTTATCTATAGTAGTATCTTTTTATTTATAGATAGAATAGATTGATGTGAAGATAGAATCTATACATGGTGACTTGGAGGAAGAGATCTACATGAAATAGCCAAATCAATATGTTGTTAAAAGAAAGGAGTCTTTAGTTTACAAATTGAAAAAATCTTTATAAGGTCTCAAAGAGTCTCCTAGAAGGTGGTGCAAAAAAATTGATTCAATTGTGTTGGACCTAGTATTTTTACGATCCAAATAAAATAATTATGTTTATTATGGTTATTGATTCCTTATTATCATATTGTACATGTAGATGATATATCTTTTGGGTAACAATAAGGGTGTGATTTATGATTTGAAGTCTCAACATTTAGCATAGTTTGAAATCAAGGACATTGGGGTTACCAAGTATATCTTGGGTATGGATATCAAAAGAGAGATTGAAAATAAACCTTTGGTTGGGCTAGAGTACGTACATGTTAATTGTATAATATAGCTTTTTAGCAAGCTAGATATTAGACTATTGAGTTTTCCTATTTCTATGGAAACTAATCTTTTAGTTGAGCAGTGTCCTATGACACCCATAGAAATGGAGGATATTGCTCATGTTCCATATGCAAGTATAAATATAACTTTGATACATATGATATGGTTTATACTAGACTAGACATTAGCCAAGAAGTGAGAGTCTTGAGATGATTTATGGCTAAACTTGAATGAGATCATTGGGATATAGTTAAGAGGGTCTTCAAATATTTGTGGGGTACCTTCGAGTACTGTCTACGTTATCATGGTGATTTTATAGAGGAATAGTATTCAATGGATATTCATGGATGCATGGATTCAAATTGGGTAGGAGTGTCTACAATAAAAGATCTAGCACTATATTCGTGTTTAATTAATTCAATGGTTCTATTAGTTGGATGAGTAAGTGACAAGTTGTGGTTGCTTTGCCTACTATAGAGGTTGAGTACATGGTATCTACTCATGCATATAATGAGGTAATCTAGCTTTGGAGATTATGATTAGATGTGGAGCTAAGTTAGGGATCTATTGGAGTTCTTGGTGATAGAGTGCCATATTATTGGTAATGAACTCAACCTTTCATGCAAAGATAAAGAACATAGATTTCTCGTATAATTTTATTCATGACATGATAGAGAATAGGAGGATGATACTAGAGAAAGCTGACACATTGTAGAATGTTGTAGATACATTTATGAAGCTAATTAACATACAGAACTTCAATTGGTGTAGTATGTCTAAGTCTCTTAGCCTCTCGAATATAATTGATAGTGTTGGTATTCCCTTTTCTCTTGCAAGATGTTCAACAAGTGGGATAATCTTAAGAAAGGTGTCTCAATCTTTCATCCTAGTGTTAAAACTAAAAAATATAAATTTTCAACCTATAAAAAACAATAATGCAATTTTTAGGGCTCTAGAGGTCAATTTTGGCCCTAAAAAGGCTCGATCAGATTCTTAGATCAAAAGTTATTGCCTCTAGAATTTAGGTCTTCCACATTAGGAATGCAAGAGCATTTATAACACAAGAGAGTTGTAAGAGGGGGTTACACTTGTTGACCAACTTATGTAGCATGTTATGACACTTCACAAGTTTTATTTAAATGGAGATAATGGAGCCAAAATGGATCACCCAAGTTGGTGAGTGGATTATGATGAGTCTTTGGCAAGTTGAAGGAATATGTTAGTTTTAGCATGTGGACTCATCTTGAACTTTGGGCATTGAATTTTTTACTAGGGATTTGGGTGCTACATTTTGAGTAGTTTTAGCTCATGGTTTCCTAATTACCATTTGATAGTTTCATGTATTGCTTCTCATTTTTATTAGGCACTTGAGATGGAAGTTTTATAGTAAGTTTTGTATTTCGTACTATTATTCTACCAGAATTAATCTAGATCTCTTTTTAGTAATACTCCTATAAAAGATTAAAGACTCTATAAATGTATTATAACTATTGATTATGAAATAATATATTGAGCTACTTCGAAGTGTATGGTTTTTCTCACAAAAGGGTTTACCCCACCTAAATCACTACATTATAATATCTTACTTTTATGTTTGTTTCCTTGTAATTGTACAATCAATTTTTTTTTCACATACCTCCTTTCATAGATTACTGGAGGGAGCATATTCCACACCTCTACTTCCTTTCATGTATAATGATATTGTGTTATTTTCCTAATTCATTGAACAAATTGGTTGTGGTGATCATTACAACCATCTTGAAGATGAAGCTTGATGAGGTGGTAGATGCATTTCTCTTAGAGGAGATGAGGTGGAAAAAAATAAAATACGTCAAACATTCTTTGACCATTAGAGGTCATTTGAAGTATAAGGACAAGTGCAAGAAAAATATCAAGAAATCTAAATCTAAGGGGAGATCTAAGTCTCATGGTAGATATATGGTCAAGTTTTCAAACTATGACAAGACTAAAAGGATTATAGAGATGTTAGTAAATAGATTTGTCACTTAAAAATAGATAAGAAAAATGTGACTTGCCCAATAAATGGTGATAAAACTATCAACAGCTGTTGGAGAAATCACCAATGGAATAGTGATCTTCCTCTACATTTGAGAGGGGAAACTCCCTCATATGATTTAATTTGGGGTTTTTAGGGTATGCTTTTGACCATAAAGAAGGAAAGAAAGCTAGAGAAAAAGAAAAAGAGAGAAAAACCCTAGATGAAAGACATACGAAATCCACCTAGATTTCTGAAGAACAAATATAAGAGAGGGCTTAAACGGGAATAAACAATGACACAAAGTTCAACAGTTCATACCTAAAATGATAACTGATAAGATAAAAAACTATCTCTTCCCAACATATAAACAAGTTACACATTAAACATAAGAAGAATATGCAACCAACATAGAACAAAAAGTTCATGTATCAAATTTAGCTACAGCCAGCATAACAAAGATGCATCAAAGAATGATTACAAATTGATATAAGAAAACTTGCAATGAAAGAAGGAATACAATAGGCACAAATTTCTAAAACATCCCTTTAATTCTTCAATGGAAAATGAAAACACCAAGTCTCTCAAAAATCATTGTACAATGGTTGTGCTAAAAAGATGACGAATCACTGCCAGAAATCTGTAGAAAAGAAAAATCCTTCTCATCAATCTCTCTCAATGAGAAGATGAAAAAAGATCCATGTACAATAGAAATTATTACATGTATAGCCCTCCCCTATTCCGTAACTAATTCTTGAAAATTATTTATAATAATTAAATCCCTTCCTTTTCCTGTACATATAACATTTACCTCATTAAATGAGTTAGAACATTATTAAAATGACATTATGGTGGGTTATGCATAGATCGGTGGGCTCTTCCCAATTCAACAACTCTGCTCTTCCACTTGGCTTTCGAATGCATCTACAGGATGATGCAGAGAGGACTAGTGTGTGGGTGTATAAATGATCTTGAGAGGGAAATCAAGGGCCATTCCTACTCGTTGCCTAAATGGTTGAGAGTGAGTTGCAAGGAGTTGTTTGTGGTTATTAGGTTTCTGCGCCTCCATGCTGCGGACCAGGATCCACATCTCCCAAAGGATCCAAAGGCCCTAGATATAGAATCAGACATTGAGGAGGGGTTGGAGCAATCTGTGGATGACGAACCTGTGGCTGAGGTGAGTGGGGTGGCTGGTCAAGTGGTCATGGGTGGCGGTTAGGTGGTGTACTTCTATTTTCTGCTAATGTTTTTTGGCTTTTTTGCTGTGGATGTTCATTCGTCTAGAGGGAACAATCATTTTTTGTCTTCTATTCTGAATTGTATATTTGTAATATGGTTTTGTATATTTTCTTATGATAGCCAGATGATACATGCCTGGCTCCTTTTTGTAATTATGCTTTTTATCAATATAAGGTATGGGTAGACTACCACCTTTTGCTTAAAAAAACATTATAAAAATGAACTTTATAATAAAGATATGCCTCAACTTGAAATTGATAGGCAAATCACTATCATAGTGTATTAAAAGACTTGTATGCATTAATTCATAATCTACAGCTTTTAAATCTCCTTCCTGAAATAAAAATCACATGGGATATATGGAATCAATTTGTTTCTCAAATGCTATCGCAAGAAAGATGAGGTATCTTATGATTGTGAATCACTCCTCTACTACTGATAATACATGGGATGAGATGTCTTCATTCATGAATAATTGAAAAATATAAGTGTGGTGATTCAGATAGTTAAAAGTAAGTTCATCTTCCCCTCTAATACTAGAAACATTATCCATTGACTTCAACAAATCCATAGTTCCCTAGAGCATTCACTTCAACACCATTCTATTACACTTTATGCTTCAGTATACATAGAACTCCACATCAGGATCCAAAATATCCATATCTAAGTCAACCATATCTTATAACTTATATCTTGTATGATTTATTCTAGAGATTTCTATTTGCCTCTTATCACCAATTGTATTGTGATTTCTATTAGAATAATAAACATATGGCAGTTATGGTTAGTTAGCAGACAGTTTTGTAGTCAATTTTTTATTCCGTGTTAAATATTTCTTATTCTCAGTTGATTAATTTAGATTGGGGAGTTTTTCCTATTACATATTGTTGTTGAATGATCTGCAAATAATTGTTATATTCATTTTCTCTTTAATACCTTCAATTGGTATTAGAGCCATGTTCATGTAAGATCTAGGGTTAGGGCTTGCAAATAGTGAAAGCCATGTTCATCTAAAGATTGACGGTTTGCAAAGATTGTGTTTGTAAGTTGATCATGGGATTGAAAGTGTATTGTTGAGTTGTAGTCTGTAATGAAAGTCGCTACAGAAGGAAGCACAAATTGAAGGTGTTTATTTTGAGATCGATGTAGTTGCCAATCTAGAGAAAATAGAAGGAAGTGGTAAGTCATTTCTTGAGACACAAAACTAGATTTAAATCTACTACGGAAAATATAGAAGCGCATGTTTATAGATTTGTCGTTAAAAGGATAAATAAAGACACCAAAGATATTTTTGTGAATATAAACAAAATCTATGAAAGGTTGCAGATTTATATTTTTAGAAGCCTTAGGTTATTTTTCAAAGGTAGCCACCATAGAAGGGATTGCAAAAGGTGGAAAGGAAAGAAGGTTTTCAAGCGGCAGCCTGTAAAAGAAGCCAAAATATAGTCGCAACTATTGAATCCACCCCTGAAGAAGATCACAGAAGAAGATCAGAAAAGTTTGAAGACAAACCCATGCCAAGGGAGAAGAAGTCGCATTGCTGTAGAATTCACCAAAGAAGCTAGAGGAAATCTGTGCGGTGGCCAATAGTGTTAAAGATGCCAGTAAAAAAAAGGAAGCCGAAGTTGAAAATCATTGTGAAAGTTCAAAGAGATCGCTGAAGCCATCATTGTTGTTGAAGGAAATCAAGATCTAGAGATTGACACTAGGATTTTGTGAAAGGGGAATCATTGTATTTGAAGGTGCAAGTTAAGAGATAGCTGCAAAGATCTGGAGTCTGTCTAAGAAAGGATCACAGTGTTTTATATTTTAATCGTCAAGTTTTAAAGGAGCCACATTTGTTTTAGGGTTTCTTGTTCGATGGAGATTGCTGGAGCCAATTTGGAGAAGTTGTAAATAGGGTGAGATCATAATTGACAATTATGTTGATTATTGGTAAGCAAGAGAATCCCTGTTATTTTTGAAAAATTCAAACCTTGAATGACATGGAGACTCAAGATGTATGATCATGTTTAATGATGAAAGAATAAAACATGAAGGACAGATGTTTCATAAAGTTATCTCCTGCGAGTGTGCATGTGCTAGTAGCTCTATTATTTGTTTGAAAAAATGCAAATTCTCAATTCTATTGACTTTCTGTGATGTCTGATTGAGCCATTCCCACAAGATAATAAAAAAAGTTGTTAGTGTAGAGATACAAATGATGGTCCCATTGTATTGAAAAATGTGGAATGTTTTTTTATGAGAGGTTGTGTGTATGCATAATGTGAAAGGCAGATAAAATAAGAAAGGAGATAGTTGTCTAGTGAAGAGCCATAGATCTGGAGAAGGTTCTAAAAGGCAGTCTGAAGACGTAGAAGGAAGGCAAGTGCAAAGGACAAGTATATGAGGTAAGTAAATTATTTATTTTTCAAATGTAGAAAGCTAAAAGAGAGAAGACATAAAAAGATTGGCAAAAAGAAAGAAATGAACTATTGATAAATTTAAAACAAGTTTAAATGGAAAACACTAGACAATGGATACAAATTTCTAATCTTCAAATTGATTAATTAGTGTTAAAGAAGAATTAGAAGAAAGATTGTAGTTATTTGATGAAATGAAAGGTTAGATTGAAAGGTTAGAATAAGAAAATAGTTTTTAAAAAAAAGAAATATCAAATTGAAAGAAGAGAATGAATGTCTAAAGTCAAAGCCATTAGTTTGTGATGCTTTATGTGATACAAGTGATTTGTGTGAGAGTTAAAGGTTCATTGGATAAAGAATGTAAAGTTAAAGATAATAAGTATATTGAATTAGTAAAATTTGCTAACATAGCTAGTTGTTTTGATAATAATGTTGGTTTGAAAATCATGAAGAAAATTGGTTATAAAGGTGAAGGTTTGGGTAAGCATGGGCAAGGAATCATAGAGCCCATTGAGTTAGTTGTTAGAACTAAATATGAAGGTCTCGCATATAGAGGTCAAGGAAAAGAAAAGACAAATGTTTCACATTTTTCCCATTGTGATAGAGAAGGACATAGAGAGGAAAATTGTTGGGATTTACATCCTAGCAAAATTTGTGGTTTGAAAAATCATTGTGAAAAGACATGTTGGAATAGAGAGTTAAAAAATGAATCTATGACAGGTTGTTTGAAAATGAATTGTGGTTGGATAAATGTATTTGATTGGCCAAAGGTCATAGGTATGTTCAAAATATTTTATAGACATAAGTCTTCTCATGTTGAGAAAAAGGAAAAAGAATTGAACAACAAAAACTAAACAGTAAAATACATTGAACAACCAAGTGTGGAGAATAGTAAAGAAATTGAATTATTTTAGCATAGTGCAGAAGCACGAGGAAGACAAGGAAGAGAAGTTTGTTGGTCTTTTAAGACATCAAGAAAAATAGAAAGCTACAGATAGTGAGAGGACTGTTGCAGCAATGAGTGAGAGTTGAAAGAGGAAAGATCAACAGATTGTGAAGATAATTTGAGTCAGTAGACTTGGAAGACAAAACTTGGAATGATATCGACATTACTTGGTGTTCTTCCCAGTGTTCATTATGGGGGGGAATTGGGATAATGAACATTTTTTTTGGTACATTTTTTATGGGGGAGAATGCTAGAATAATAAACATACGACATTTATGGTTAGTTAGCGGATAGTTTTGTAGTCAGTATTGTAGTCAATTTTTTATTCCATGTTAAATATTTCTTGTTCTTAGTTGATTAATACAGATTGGAGAGGTTTTCCTATTGCATATTGTTATTGAATGATCTGCAGATCATTGTTATTTTCATTTGCTCTTTAATACCTTCAATTTCTACTTGTATACACCTAAAAATGACATGACTCTACCTAAATAAATATTTTAAATATTTATTTCATATTAATATTCCTCTATCAATAAATAAATCAATCAATTTATTTATTTGATTCAATTTCCTCCCATTAATTCAATAAATTACATTTATTTAATTAATTTCATCAATATCAACTTTATTGTTCTAAACAATTAAATAATTTTAATTATTTAATTAAATCATTCATTCCTCCAAATTTAAATAAAATGCAAATTTATTTAAATTAAATCTCAGTCTCCAAAAATAAAATATAATCAAATATTTTATTTAATCCTCTAAATCTTGCACAAGGAATTAAATAAATTTATTTATTTAATTTTGCTTTCTTATCTTCCAAATCTTCTAAAAATAAATCTTCCTTGTCATGCAAAAGCAAATGCTGAGTTAACTGATTTAAAGCAACTTTATTTTTATCAACAAACTCTTAAATTAGAAAAATATATTCTAATTTAAGAAATAAAATCTCATCCTCATCAAGAAAGAAGTTAACTCAACAAAGCATCTTTTTGAATGACACGTGTCTTCTTTCTATTCGTGCACGTTCTCTCAAACATCCTCTACCCTTGATCTTCTTATTTCTTCTACACCGTTGATCCTCTCTCACACAAGTCTATAAACACTCCTCTATTCTTCCATTTCAGATAAGGAAGCTTTCAAGTAAGATTACTCTATCGAATCCATAGCATGCCATTGGCACCCCCACTCTTGCATTTATTCATTATCCATCTCATATTGTGTTGAAGCTCATCTTCAACACTATAAGTATCCAAGCCATTTCTCCTTTGTCATATTGAGGAATCAATTCATCACCAAAGATCGATCAAGAATAGGCAAGCAATGGAAGCCATCAAGTAACAAAGCATTGTAAGTTGTTTACTTGTTTTATTCTTTGTTATTTGCATATTCCATTGAAGTTATTGGGTGTTTATAATTCATTTAATATTATCCCATTTTCTTGATAACATTTCTGGCACCCACCATGGGGCCTTTGCCCCAAATATAATCAAAAAATTGAGTTCTTGAGTGACAGGTTCCATACAGACTTCGTATAGTCTCCGCATAGGTTCATTCGGCACATACGAGCAATCCTGCAGTGCATCTGATCCCTATTCCAGTGCATGCAACTTTTTGGTGCATACATCCTCTATGGCTACACATATACCACCTATTCTGGCACATATGATTTTATAGTGCATCCATCCCCAGGTCCTGCACATCTAACATCTGATCTAGCGCCTACGTATGCATTCTTTCCCTCTGCTCATATAACCTATTCTCTTGCACATTTGTAATTGATGTGCTTTTGAGTACTGTTTCTGTGCACTCAGTCTCTTAAGCTGTGCATATGATTTGAGGAGTAGTTAGGGGTTTTCTTGCTAGGTTTCTAATGTTGACACTCATCTTGCAGGATTGATTCTCTAATTTTTGTGCAGGGTTAAGAGCTAGATAGTTTCATTTTCCTTAAAACACACATCATAGTTTAACTAGGAGAAAAAGTAAAAAAATGTGTGCATGCAAATCTCACATAGTTTTTAACTAGGAGGGTAGTAATGAACATCATTACTATCTTTGCATTATTGCTATCTCTTTTAGTTTAGAACACTGTTATCTTGCAAATGGAAAAGAACCATTTCTATCTTTAATCACTTCAAAGTTAACAACTGTGTGAGTGCCCAAGTAGATAACGTATATAGTTTTTCTCATTTTAAATAGGATTGGATAAACCACTATTTACTATGTCTGCTGAATGACAATAGGCTTATGCTCTCCCATTTATTGGGTGACCAGAATGCTAGACTTGTCATTCTTTGTGTATAACCTTTAGAGGGGCCTACCCCTGGATACCTGCCTATCCAAGTGGGAATGACCCTAAGTGGTAACAGGCTAAAGCCAAACCCTACCGATCCACTATAAATAAATTGTGCTTGAGGTGAAAGTCTCCTACAATGAGTGCCGCTGTGTTACACCGACAGCCAACCTCCCCCAAACCCTTGCAGGCTGGGAGACTCCATAACGGAGAGTAGTGTTGCTGCACATGTAACCACTCAAATGGTTGCCTTAATTACTTAGCCATTGTCTAGTATACCAAAATCCTCTATTTGTTGGCGCAAAAGGTGGGACCTTTGAAGCGGCCCCAATTCATGTGATTCTTAGTAGAGGTAGCAGGGATAATCCTAAGGTTTGGTGGGGGGACGAGCCTAAGGAAACCCAGATCTAGTATGTGTGAGAAGTGAGTGCTGTGGAGGGGAGCTGGTGCTACTAGATCCTGGAGCTACACGCATTGAATATGCACAGCTAGAGGACTCAACAAATACTACTTTTTCCAACCTAGGATTGTAATTGTTCTTGTGTCAAAAAGTCCACAAAAATATAAAAAAATAATAAAAGATAATAATCATGAAAACTTCTATGCATTTGTTGTGTCTTTATCTACCATAATTGAAAATTAGAATTTAAAAAAGATCAAGTTTTCAACCAAAAATAGAAATTTTTGAAAAATGTACTGAAAAACTCTGCAAAAACAAACTAAAAAACTAGAACTATGCATTCACTGTGACCTGTTATGCATCCATTTTGACCTACTATGCATTTGATTACTATTGTTGCGCATATAAAATTTTCCAGATCTGTGCATCCATTTTGACCTACGGTGCTTTTGCCTTCTATTCTTGTGCATTTACCAGTTGCACATCCATTCCAGAGAGCTGTTCCATACTTTCTTGGAAAAAAAATTTCAACTTTTCTAGCACCCATCTCAAACTTGTTTTAGTTTTCCCAAGATTTGATTAAAATCTTGCAAGTCAACCATTTCATTATTTTTCTGCACCATAGCTGCTTTTCCCACAATCGCATCATCCAAAACTTTGCAAAAACTCTTCCAAAATCAAGCAAGATATCCAAAAACTAGGTTAGAACCAAGCTATTCTTGATCACATCAAATCTCAAACAAACCTAGTGAGTCTCCACTATAAAGGATCAATCATCCTTTTCTCTTGGAACTCCACTAGTGGCTTGGGCAAAACTAGTCTACATCAAGTAACTAGACTTCTATCATCCATACTTTGACTATCAACCCAACTTGTTTGACACCAATTAGATCTAAGGAGAACCTTGTTCAAACCTTGGTGCATTCTATCACCTTTTGTTCAAAACTTTCAAGCTCACTCCATCGCATCTCAAGTCACCTTGCATGGTCTTAACGAGGTCCCAAAAACAAAAGAAAATTGAAATGGCAGAGAAAACTATTCCATCCTCTCACGATAGTGATGAGGAAATTTCTCTGGAAGAGATTCTCCACACTCAACAAGATCGAAGGTTCCAATGTTTAATGGACAAGGTACTAGCCCAAGACCCTACTAAATTCTTTCTCCACTTAGCACAACTAGGAGTCAAGCTCCCTAAAGATTTTGATGTGGAAGCTCTAAAAGAACCTGAGGAAGAAAGAAACCCTGAGGGAAGCACACGAGAGGAAATAACCACAGATAAAAGAAAAGCAACCATTGATTCTACAAATGCCCTAAGCTTAATAAACCAACAGATCCAAGCTTTACAATAACAATTCATAGACATGCAAACAAGAACATCAACTAAGCATTATTCCCTAGAGGATATTTCACCATATCCTTTTGATAGGACCTTGATCATTATACCATTCCCCTCTATATTTGAGGTACCAAAATTTGATAAATATTGTGGAAAGGGTGATCCAAGGGACCACATTAGGGAATTTAACACTGCATGTCTTGAAGTCACCCACAATGATACTTATCTTATGCGACTGTTTCCAAGAAGCTTAGGAAGACAAGCCATGGAGTGGTTTTCTAGACTACCGCCCAACATTAGAACCTTTAACGAACTTGTGGACAAGTTTGTCACACACTTCTCCTATAATATTGAGCACGACACCTCAATTTTAGATCTTTGTAACACTAAGCAAAAAGGTGGAGAATCTTTCGCCACCTTCCGATAAAGATGGAGATAGTTGGCAAGTAAGTGCCCACATCAAATGCCTGGAAAACAAATGCTGGAGATGTTTATCCATAACTTACAAACTAACCTAAGCTATTAGATACAAATCCAATGTCCTACTTCCTTTAGTAAGGTCATTGAGATGGGTCTAATCATCAAAAAGGATTTAATCGCCAAAGGTCAAATAAAGTTGTTTAAGGACACTCCTAGTGCCAATACCAACACAAATAAACCAAGATTCTGGACAAAGAACAAGAACATTGTGAATGATGGGGTGGTAGGTGCCAAAAATGTGGCATCGAAGCAACCAATCTTCAACTTGTCAAACCCTCAAAACAACCCCCCACAAAATAAACCATGAAATACTGAATCATGGTTTACAAGCTATCAGCCTCAGAGGAAATTCACACCCCTAGGGGAAACATTGGAAACCGCCGTACCAAAGTTGATCACAAGCAAACTCATAACACTTTCAATAGCGTGAGAATATGAACCAAAAGTCAAACCTCATTGGTGGAATGACAATGATTTCTACGAATACCACCGAAACAAGGGGCACAAAACCAATGACTACATTGTACTCAAGCACACTATCCAAGATTTAATAGATCAAAACAAAGTTTCACTTGATGGACATACCTCTAATAATGATCATCAGGCATTCAAAGATCCACTTCCCAATTATGAGCAGGGAGGACCTTCCAATCAAATCAACGGTGGAACTAACAATGCTAATTACACAAATGTGTCATTCAACTATGTTGTTAATCACATCTCATAAAGTGATCCATGCGTCAATGTGATCACCATCAACAAAGACTTGGATTGTAATGCTACCACTTGTAGTAATAGAGTCACTCTTAGAGGAATCCTAGCCTCTCTATCTAATCAGTACAGTATCCTAGATCAACTCCATAAGACACCTGCACATATCTCCATTCTAGAACTTCTGCGTTTGTCCACGTCCCATAGGGCCATACTTGACAAAGCTCTATCAGAAGCTTTGATTCCAATGAACCTTGCTAAAGAAAAGTTTCAAACCATGGTAGGTCACATTACCTCACCTCACTCCCTATCATTCACTAAAAAGGATGATATGTCAATTACCCAACCTCATAACGTGTCTCTTCATATCAAAGCCTTCATCCACAAACATAAGATAAAAAGGGTTCTAGCCGATGGAGGAGCTAGTTTGAATATTTGCACCTTGAAGCTAATCCTTTCATTGGGGTTTGTGGAGAAACCTATTGATCCAAAAAAGAATATCACTATCAAAGCCTATGATGAGGAGGAGATAACTTCTAAGGGAACGGTTATTTTACCAATTAGAGTTGGTCCTATAGTAAAAGATGTGGCATGTCAAGTCCTCGACATGGAGCTAGCATATAATATTCTTCTTGGGAGACCCTGGATACATGCTCTGAAAGAAGTACCATCAACATACCACTAGTGTATCGAATTCCCCTATGAAGGCCAAGAGATCACCATCCAAGGTGATCCCAACCCATTTCAATATTGCAACTCCATTCACTCTAAACCTAAAGTTGTGATTCCTCATAACCATGCTTCTACTTCATCTTCATCCTCGGTTGACCTAGCTTCACTTGCTTCCACATCAAAATCTTCCCAACCTGACTTCAGACTCAAAGATAAGGGCCTGGGTGAGTACACAATCGCCCAATCCTTTTGCTTAGCACAACTCCCTCTATCTCCCAAATCATATGGAAGGCCTTCCATGAGCAAATCCAAGACAATCAAAAGTACCAAAGGTCTGTTTATCAAATGGGGAAGCCTTGAAGATGAGAGTGGTGAAAAGGATATCCTTCAATGGTTATATAAAGATGAAGATAGTCTATCAACACAACAAGACCAGCATCCCTCGATACAAACTGAGTAATATGGTCAAGGATTCCAAATACTACAAAGAATGGGGTATGAAGGACATGGTCCACTCGGTTCGAGAAAGGAAGTTATCACTAAACCCATCCAACCTCATACCTTGACAGGCTGAGACACTACAAGGCTAGGTTACACTGGCACAACAAGAACCAATAGAGCAAGTAAGCATAAAGGCAAACAACCAGAAACATCTGCTACTAATCTGGTTGATCAAATTCACCAACTGCAAATGGGGAGTGAGATTGACTCCAATGAATATGAGCGGGATAGCCTCTCTGAGCTATCTTGTGACGAAAAAGACATTGATATTGTCCATGAGTATGATCTAACCCATGCAACTGAGGGACAAGGTCCAAGGTCTAGACTGCTAGAGTCTGACCCACATAATATCGATAGTGAAAGTCGTGAGGAAAGAATGATACCTCCCTTGACGAATCAACTAATGGAGAGTACCATCGTAGGCATTGTCCATGCTTATAATGACCACCATAACACCTCTATCTTGACCATCAATACCAACAAACCAGACCAACCCAATGACCCCTTATGATTACTGCACCCAGAACTCATAGATTGGGACTTGCAAGACACTACCCCTGTACTCGATAGCTTTCAAAATGATGAACCATCATAGACTATCTTGAGCTTAGAGATCACATACCCACAGGAGACCACAGAGCTGGCTATGCCATAAAACTCAATGACAAGGCCTATTTTGGAGAGAGTGCCAAGCCTTTCAGTCTCAAAAATGTCAAAATGAAAGAAAGATCTAATGGTGAAAACCACTCTGTGGCAGTGTTAGATCATGAAAAAAGTAAAAATATAGATGTATCCAATGGTGAAAACCTCTCTGAGGTACCAAAGGATGGAGGGCTTGATCCTCTACCCAATCTTACACATTAGGAGAGATCTTCAATCTTGATAGAACCAGTAGAGCCGATCAATGTCAGCACAGGTGACAGTCCTAGAATGATTCACATGGCACAGTCTTTAACAACACAGGAAAAGCCAGTGTTCACTGAGTTCTTCAAAAGAAAACAAATCAACTTTTCTTGGATGTATGTGGACATGTCAGGGCTAGATCCAAATCTCATAATGCATCACTTATCCTTAGCTCCAAGTGCTAAGCCAGTAAAGCAAAAACTCAGGAAGATGCACCCGCATGTGGCCCTCATGGTGAAAGAAGAGCTGAAGAAACTATTAGATGTTGGATTCATCAAACCAATAGACTATCTTGAGTGGATTTCAAACATAGTACCAGTCACCAAACTAGATGGAAGAGTTAGCATATGTAATGACTTTAGAGACCTAAACAAAGCCTGTCCAAAAGATGATTGTCCCCTGCCAAACATTG
Source organism: Cunninghamia lanceolata (assembly GCA_027924645.1). Classification (NCBI taxonomy): domain Eukaryota; kingdom Viridiplantae; phylum Streptophyta; class Pinopsida; order Cupressales; family Cupressaceae; genus Cunninghamia; species Cunninghamia lanceolata. The sequence goes on along the minus strand of BSBN01000553.1, from coordinate 14,741,377 downwards.
ACATTATAGTAGATCTCATGGCAGGGTACACCATACTATCACTAATGGATGGTTTCTCTGGATACATCTAGATCAAAATTACACCTAAAGACCAACACAAGACTGCGTTCACATGTCCATGGGGCAGCTATTGTTGGTGTGTCATGCCATTTGATTTGAAAAATGTCGGTGCAACATATCAGAGAGCTATGACCACAATCTTCCATGACATGATGCGCACTATAATGGAATATTATGTTGACGACATCTTGGCAAAATCACTCACAAGAGGACACCTGGCAGTACTGAACAAAATCTTCACAAGACTGGAATAGTTTAATGTGTGCCTCAATCCGAAGATGTGCATGTTTGGAGTTACATCAGGCAAGCTACTTGGATACATAATGTCTTCCAATGGAATCGAAGTTGACCTAGCTAAAGTAAAGGCCATCATGGAAATACCACCTCCTAAGAATCTCACTCAATTAAGGTCTCTGCAGAGAAAACTACAATCTATCAGAAGATTCATTTCTCAATTGGCAGATAAGTGCCACCCATTTTCCCACCTCCTACATAAGAATGTCCCTTTCAAATGGAATGATTCATTTGAATAGGCATTTCAGCAGTTAAAAGAGTATCTCATGAAGCCACCTGTATTGATGCCACCGATTCAGGGTAAACCTCTGCTATTGTATATCTTGGCCACACCAACAGCTCTGGGAGCTCCCCTTGCACAACAAAATTATGAAGGTAAAGAACAAGAAATCTACTATATCAGCCGAACACTTGTTGGGTATGAACTACAATACACGCCAATTGAAAGATCATGCCTCGCTGTGGTCTTTGCCTCACAAAAGTGGAGACATTACATGTTGTCACATTCTATCAAACTAGTAGCAAAGATTGATCCACTCAAGTATTTACTCAACAAAGCTACCCTTACTGGTAGATTTTCCAAATGGGTCATGCTTCTCAATGAGTTTGACATTGAATATGTGGACAGGAGGGCAATAAAAGGCCAAGTACTTGCAGACCAACTGGTAGATACACCTCTAACAGATGACAACCCTTTGAGCTTTGAATTTCCAGATGAATCTATCTTTCACATAACCACAACAACCTAGAAAATGTACTTTAATGGCTCATACACTCAGTATGGATCAGGAGCGGATATCTTGTTGATCACCCCTAGTGGCGACACCATTCCTAAATCCTACAAATTACTCTTTCCCTACACTAACAATGTGGTAGAATATGAAGCCTCGGTCCCTATGTCATCATTGCAACCTATGGGTCAGGAGCGTATCAATTGGCTACATCAAAAGGCAAAACTATTTGATGATCCTATCAATAGCATGCATCTTTGTAAGTTCTATACCTAAAAACCCCAATGCAAGGGAGTCCTTAAAAATTCAAAAAAATTGAAAAAGTGATCAAATAAAAACAAAACAAAAAAATCAAAAAAATGGAAAAATAACAAAAGAAACTATCCTCTAGTGAAAACCTGGCAAACAGGCACCTAGGATAGATACCATGATGAAATCCTAGCAAACAGGAGTCATGTATTTTTAGCTATTGTGCAAATAAAAGTAAGTGGTGAAAACCTGGTAAATAGGTGCTATCTGCGACAAACTGCTTCCTCCATCTATTGTGACCTCATGTCTCTTATGTCCATCATATTGTTCATTTTGAACGGATCCTTTGAACCATTGTCAAACTACATCACCTCTGAGTTATCACGTAGCCAAGGCCATTCTCAATGCGCCCCCAAGGCTCCGCTCTACTCCGCTTCTTTCCTATCCATTCCATCAAGCGTCGTCTATCCTGCTATCCATACCGATTCTGTATCTTTGCCATCGCCTAGGTCCTAGGTCCATAAGGTTCGCCCCAAACTATGTTTCCTCTACGTCGTCACGTAGGCAAGGCCATTTAGCAATGAGCCCCCGAGGCACTAGGTCAGTCCCTTATGGTCTGTCTCTCCATGTCTATTCATCATGTCACCCATAATAACTCGATCCTTTGTCTAAACTGGGGGCAGCTCCTTGACCTAGTTATGGATTTAGTTTTTTGAATGCTACGTGTTCGAAAAGAGTATACCAATAAGGATTGTGATAACTTTCACTAGACAAGTGCACACAGTAGAAGCAGGCTTCCCAAAACAAAAATCTTGACGTAAAACATCAACCTGTCCAAAGCAAAGCAAACATGTACCGAAACACTCAGACTGATTCTATATCAATTATGGCAAGAAGACACATCTAATGCAAGAGTGTTTTGTGAACAGGTTAACTTACAAGGTCTTAAAGTTTTGTCATTATGTCATTCTATGCTACTCAAGGATGCCAAAAGCTACAAATGCCATGATGGGGGCATAATCTTTTTTCTTTGTCTGTTATTTGTGGATTAAGCTTTAGTAATGCGATGACCTTTGTCTAATGATATGATCAACAAAAGATCATTGAGGACTTTGGAGGTCTGAACATGAAAAATGGCAATACTTGTCTGTTGAAATGCAAGAGGTACTCAGGTAATCTAGATTCAAGTTTGACTAGATGCTTGTATTAACTTGCTATATCAAAATCCATGTAAGGAATACTCAGGTCATCTCGGCTTAATTATACCTAGATGCTTGTATGTTCTTACAACATTTCAAAAAGAAAAAAGCAACAAAAAGTGACCAATGATGAAAGAAAAATACTTGCACTCTAATGATGACAAAATATCCACATCCATCCTATACCCAGAAATCCATATCATCCATACAATAAGGAAATCCTGTAATGTATCAAATGAAAGCCTGTATTCCTTTCATTCCTTTTCTTCCACCTATCTATATCATCTTTGTGTCGACTGAGTACATTTGGACATACCAAACACAAGTCATCCATATACATTTGCATCTGTATATCATATCAAAAAATCAAAAACATAGACAAATACATATAGAGCTACATAATCATATCAATAACATTCACATTTGCATTTGCATATCAGATCATCATCACCCATCTAAGACTACATTAACATCACATAATCAAAATAAGCATAACATGTGAAAACATCATAAGATAGATTGCATCCATGACATATAAACATAGAACAAGTGCATGTAGAATATCAATAATTGCATCATCACATAAGCATAAAACATGTCCAAATTTAGAATATATCAAAATATCTGTCCAACTCTTGGAGTCATGTCATGAAATGTCTACAAAGTACAAAAAGATACTGATACATGTCTCGAGGAAAAATAATACAAATATATACATATCAGGCTATTTGAGCCATAAAAAATATGTATACATAAAGCCAAAAATTGGTACAAATGTCAAAAAATGGCTAGCCATGCTGTCGTGGAACACTGCTCCATGCACTGCCCTCTCCTTTGTCACCCCCTAACTACTGGGGGCCTCTCACTGATGCCACAGATCGAGATCCACCTACCCTCTGTGAAGCCACATACTGACTCCTATAACTAGGTGCACGCTGGTCTGCCAACACTACCCCGTGATATAATCCTTTGTAATACTGAGTTTGAGCCTACGCTCTAGCAAGCTCACCCTATACCTGTGCCAGCTAACCCTGTACCTGTGCTAGCTACGTCTATGTCTGTGCAAGCTGTGTCTATGCCTGTTGCACTTGTGTAACTAGAAAGCTAGAAGTACTATCTGTACCCAAGGCTACCACTGTCACATCCCTCTCCACTCTGATCATCCGCAACCTCACCAAGGCTGAGTCTTGCTCTCTGGAGATCTCTAATATGCATCTTGTGTCTGCCTCTCTTTGAGACTCCGCTGCTCTAAGGTGGACCCTCAGCTGCCTCACATGACCCTGTAGTGCAGTAATGGCCTACTGCTGTAAATTAGGTTGCAGAGTCTGCTCTCCCTGTCCCTGCACCTACTATTGTGCCACCTACTATGGTAGTGACATCTCTCTCTGTTGTGCCACCTACTGTGGTGGTAACATCTGTCTTTGTTGTGCCACCTGCTGTGCTGGCAACTATAGCTGCCCTACAGCCTGTGGCTGCAGAACGTGCTGCTATCCCGAGGGTCCCTCCTCGGATCTCCTCCTCTATCTCAATCTGCCTCCTCCATCTCCTCCATCCCCACCATCATCTCTCTCCCTGACCCCCTCCACCCCTCCCCAGATCTCCTCTTCCATCTCAGTCTGCCTCCTCCATCTCCTCCATCCCCACCATCATCTCCCTCTCCCTGACCCCCTCCACCACTCCTTTGTCTCCTCCTCCTCCTACCAACCCCATCCCCGTCATCTGAATCCTCCTCGTCTATATGAGGAGCTAGCTCTCCAAGTCCTAAATATCTAGGAAAGGGATGAGCAGTGAACCACTCCTCACAATCTGAGATCATCCCTGCATCCACTATCTCCCTCCTCATAGGCTAAGCTGCATAGGGGATTTGTCGAAAGTCTAACAAGGCCTCCTCACAAGATGCCATAGGACCCCACGCCAATTTCTCTGCATGGGTCCTTGCAAATTGAGCCTACCCCTGTGTCGTACCCTACACTCCGCCAAATTGCCTATACACTCTGCTGACAATCTAATGCTCTAATATGTACCACATCCTACCAATAAGCCACTGAGTTTAGAAATAGTATGGCAGCTCATCGTCCTCATCCTCCCATACCTGGTAGTCCAAGTATGGGTGCCAGATCACTACATCCACATTATCTAGCACATGTCTCCAATACTCAAGCTTCCCTAGCTTGTGCTGGGAAATCACGCCTGCATATCCATAGCTATATGGCTCTCCTCTCTGCCTATGAAAGACACATATCAGTCGTGTGATCGCTATGTGCTCCCACAACCAAAACTACAAAAGAGACACACCTGCTGACAAGTTGGCCCCTCTGTGATACACAACCTTGTGCATATCCCTATATAAGTGTGCTAACATGCACACACCCCATGAGTATCGAGTCCCATCGGTAATCATGCTCTCCATCACCCTCCCACAGCCAATCGGGAACCTGTGTGATCTCCTGTCGGGGCATACTACACTTCTAATCAGTCCTACCAGTATCCTTGGGAAGTAATCATAATAGTCATGAATGTCCTACCATGAAATCACCTTCTCAACCAGCTCCGGGTCATCAAAAACATGTCTCCACTTGGTCAATCCCGCATCACACTGTGGATCATACTCTACCAACTCTCCCTAAATCGGGAGGTGCAGAATCTTGTAAACATCCTCTAGAGTGATCGCCATCTCCCTAGTCAGTAGATGGAACATCCCATCCTCGCTATGGAATCACTCCACCACCTTAGTCAACAGACTAAGGTTCACACAAACCTAGGGAATGAAACACACATAGTGTAGACCCATAGCACCAAGAGCTTCGCGGTCCATCTCTATCAGCATATACCCCTGCAACAATGGCAAAGGGAACTGCTCTCATGACATTAGAGTATCACGAATATCCTCCTACAACCAAGCAAAGCATAAGTGTCAAGCAAAAACCCATATCCAAGCAAAAAGCTACTCAAAGCAATCAAACAATCCTATCGCTGGCATAACATATTACATTAATCAAAATAGAATATGATCTCTTGATTAGATTCCTGACAATCTCGGAGATCACTTATAAATTGATGCATCGATCAAGGTGCCAATTGGGTTAATTTCGTTAAGTCAGCTAACTATCTCAATGCAACTGCGCTGAACCAGGTAACAAATGTGCTAATTCATATTAGATGCGCCACTTCACCATGAAAGTGCCGATCCTTGATGTATATGCGTCGTTCTAGCATATGCGCTTCTTTTTGTGTCAAATGTGCGGTTCCTCAGTGAATGCACCAATTCATAGCCTATATGTGTAGCTTTATCAAACATGCTGAAATATCACTCATATGCGCAGTTTCCAGTCATATGTGCCATTTCGGGGAGCATATGCGCCAAACTGTAGTTCGGCGCATCTATCCTAACTATTTTTCCTAAGCATTTATTGCCCTAATAAATGACTTTAATCAAGTTTTGTCAAACTACATACTGGTGGTCTTGCCTTGGGTGGCCGATTGAACCGTCGAACTCACTCTAAATAGTGCTCCTTGCATGGAATATCCATATCTCTGTCAACTGCTCTAGCTCCTCTACTCTCCTAAGCTCTCAAAGACAAATCAATTAAGGACAAGTGTGCAAATGAATAGGACTTGTGGACCCAACTGCTATATATAGCAAGTGATCCATAGCTGACTATGTGACAACTGTGACTACTTCCCATGCCTGTTCCTCCAAACCATGTCCTATTTTCTTCAATCTAACCTGCTTTCCACCTTCTTCGTGAGATTGTCTGTCTCACGCCTTCTACCTTCTTCTCGTCCAATCTCCTGAGGGGGTATCTTGTCATTAAACTTGTACTAGGGGCAAACTGGGGCATGTATCATTGTTAAAAATTCTTATTCTTTGAAACAACGTGATAAAACACATTGCATCAAAGAGGGGCAAAATGTATACACCTAAAAATGACATGACTCTACCTAAATAAATATTTTAAATATTTATTTCATCTTAATATTCCTCTGTCAATAAATAAATAAATCAATTTATTTATTTGGTTCATTTTACTCCCATTAATTGAATAAATTACATTTATTTAATTAATTTCATCAATATCAACTTTATTCTTCTAAACAATTAAATAATTTTAATTATTTAATTAAATCATTCATTCTTCCAAATTTAATTAAAATGTAAATTTATTTAAATTAAATCTCAGTCTCTAAAAATAAAATATAATCAAATATTTTATTTATTCCTCCAAATCTTACACAAGCAATTAAATAAATTTATTTATTTAATTTTACTTTCTTATCTTCCAAATCTTCTAAAAATAAATCTTCCTTGTCATGCAAAAGCAAAAGCTGAATTAACTGATTTAAAGCAACTTTATTTTTATCAACAAACTCTTAAATTAGAAAAATATATTCTAATTTAAGAAATAAAAGCTCATCCTCATCAAGAAAGCAGATAACTCAACAAAGCATCTTTTTGAATGACACATGTCTTCTTTCTATTCACACACATTCTCTCAAACATCCTCTACCATTGATCTTCTTATTTCTTCTACATCATGGATCCTCTCACAAAAGTCTATAAATACTCCTCTATTCTTCCATTTTAGATAACGAAGCTTTCAAGTAAGATTACTCTGTCGAATCCATAGCGCGCCATTGGCACCCCCACTCTTGCATTCATTCATTATCCATCTCATATTGTGTTGAAGCTCATCTTCAACACTACAAGTATTCGAGCCATTGCTCCTTTGTCATCTTGAGGAATCAAAGCAAGGAAGCAAGCTTCCTGAGGGCTATATTCATCACCAAAGATCGACCAAGAATAGGCAAGCAATGGAAGCCATCAGGTAACAAAGCACTATAACTTGTTTACTTGTTTTATTCTTTGTTATTTGCATATTCCATTGAGGTTATTGGGTGTTTATAATATATTTAATAATATCCCATTTTCCTGATAACACTACTTATCATCTCTTCTCTAGAATTTTGATTCGGATATCTATATGTTTTCTCTTCCAAAGACTTTGTAAATGAACTTAGTTGTCTTGTTCTTGTGATTCCTATGCAGTGCCAAAGTCAAGGCCATTACAAAGAGCATTATTAGAAATCTTTCAAGTATTTGCATAGAGAGAATCCCTTTGACTATCATCCCTTTCAAATAGAAGACCTTGATCTATTGCAAAATGTGGATAGTTCTCTCCTTCTGATCACTTGTTCCAGTCAAATTTATTGTGATCACTTTGAAGATCCAATCTATTGTTCTTTTCAGGAGTTTCATGTGAATGCAATAGTGATACTAGTGGTAATGGTTGAGTGAGAGGGGCATGCTTTCTTCAGTAGAACCAGATACTGGAAATTCTCCATTTGGACCATATACGACATAAACATTCATGTAGCCAAATCCTATTGGATCTGAACAAGATGCAATAAACTTATTGCTATATTTTGTGTCACTCATAACTCCAATTTCCCTCTCAGCATAACCACCTTCATAATGTCATTTTGGTTGCTTTCAAGAAAAAATTTTACATTATAATTTCATCAGTAGCTTCTTCAATTTTTCTATTCCCAAGTTATGATAAACTAGGATACAACATCATAAAAAATATCTTTAGAAACTCCATAGGAATTTCTAGAGATGTTTTACCTTGTGTATCTGAAATTAAACCTTTGTACTCCTTTAAAAATTCATCGAAATGGACATATACTAGTCATGGAGTAAAGGTTTTCAATGAACTTCATTTTGAATGTAACTAGTATTATGCATGAGATGCCTTCTAAATAGCTAACGTGCCTTGTGAATGTTTCCATATTTCGTATACATGTCTATTGAAGCATTTCCAACTAGAATATCAGACAAAGATCTCCATTCTGTTATATTTTGCTGGACATTCATACGTTGTTCTAAAGGCTTCTGTATAGTCGTAGAGAGAAGGATATTGGTAAAGCACGAGTGGCTAATTTTACATCTGCAAGTTACATTTGGTTAAACAATTCCTAAACCCTGTTCAATAAACCATTTACGTGTAGATTCTGCAACCTTGGTGTGCCATAAGACTAAGTTTCTTTGAGGTACTTCAACCAAAATTTTGAGCGCTTTGTTAATAACTCATGTTTCTTGGTCTGCGCCAAACATATTTATGTTTAGGGCACATGTGCTAAGAATGTTGACACTATTTGTGGTGGCTGATTTTATATCTCCAAATTCCATTTGTTTGAAAGTTCCTATAGCATTTTCAAGGGATCCAATTCATGTATATCATGTACACATTGTAGTTCATGAGATGCCTTTGTTGATTTTATGTAGCTCAAAAGGTGCTCCACGATGTGGAGTGTGGAGTTGTTTAAGGGCAACTCGAGTTGAATATTTAGTAATAGTACGATTTCTATTCATTAATAGAATGTTTCCAGGCAGAGCACTGGGGTTGTGAGGTTGAGATAACACCAAGAGTGATTTTATGTGTAAGTTAGGCCAAGTTATATAAGGAAAATTTCTTTTCTCTTGCATGTTAATGAAAATCAGCAGGGCTATATATGTAAGATCACTGTAGAAAACTAGTATTGTATTCTATGAGGAAAGTTTGTTGTTGATGCTGAATAGAAGATCCAACATTTGCAGTTTTTTTTCCCATAGTTTGATTTCTTAGTTATATCTGTGTTATTGTGTTTTTTGTGATTGGCTTCTTGTTATTTTTGCTTCTGTCATTATTAGTTGTTAATTAACCCAATGTATTAATTGTTATAAATTAGATAGATAGACAAGAATTGTTTTGGTTCTATTCTATGAATTTTATTGAGCAATTAATTTGTAGCTAAGTTATGAGAGATTAACATGGTATTAGAGTGCTAAAATCTGAATACAAAGGCAAGATTTGTGATGCAGATTTCAAGAAAATAAAAAAAAATTAGAATCCTATCTCTAGTTTCTTCTGTGACTATGGCAACAAGTATTAGATATGAGGACAGGATTTAGGGTGCATCCAACTTATTACAGTGGAAGGTTTGGATTACATCCATTCTTAAGGAGAATAGGTTGTGGATCTATGCTAGTACAAAGGTGACACCTCCAACAAATGATCCTATTGCCCTAGATTCTCATGAAGTCAATGAGGCCAAGGCTCAGAGGATTATCCTTGATGGGGTAAGAGATCATTTGATTCCTCACCTATCAGGGAAAGACACTAGCAAGGAGATGTGGGATGAACTCACAAAACTTTATCAGAGAGACTATTAGAGTCGTAAGGTGATGGTCAAGGATAAATTGCATAACACCAAAATGTCCAAGGGTGAGAGCATGACCTCTTACCTATCTAGGATGACATAGGTTAACGATGAGTTGGTTGTTGTTAGAGAGATGATTACTGATGATGAACTGGTGCATATAACCTTGAATGGTTTTTTGAAGCACTGGGAAGTGTTTGTCAAGTGTGTTGTTGGCAGAGATCACCTACCTGACTGGGTGAGGCTTTGGGATGATTTTGTTCAGGAGGAGATCCATGAAAGTGGTCATTGAGGAGATCAGATGAAGAAGGTTCAAGACAAATAAAATCTTTCTCTTGCAAGCAAGGGTAAGCAAAAGCTCAATAAAGGGCAAACAAAAGGTTCTTCTTCCAAGAGTGGGAAGAAGAAAAATCTATGCAAGATAAAATGTTTTTGCTTCCATCAGTTGGGTTATTATGCCAGTTAGTGTCTGAATAAGAATAATAAGGACAAGTAGAAGAAGCAAGTTGCTATTGCAACAGAGGTGATGAGTTTTCACTCATTGCCTATCTCTCAAGTTCAATTTCCAATAGTGTATGGTATATTGACATTGGGGCTTCTTTCCACATGACAGGAGTTAGAGAATGTTTCACCAAGTTGGAGAAGAAGTTGGATTTCTATATTGAGCTTGGAGACAATGCCAAGTACAATGCAACTGGTGTTGGCAGAATCAAGTTTGAGAGGGAGTTTGGTAAATCTCTATTAATGGAGGACATGTTGTATGTCCCTAGTATGAAAAAAAATTTAATCTTTGTTTCTACTTTGGAGGACAAGGGTTACATTGTGACCTTTGAAAGGGCCAAAGTCTATATTCATCTGAAAGATTCCAAGGTTGCAAAAGTGATTGGAGTCAGGCATGGCAACTTGTTTTAGTTACAGTTTGAGCTAGGATATGCATTGGTAAGTAGCTCTAGAGGACTAGGAGAATTGTGGCACAGGAGGATGGCTTATCTTCATCATGGAGCACTTAATGTGCTGAAGCAAATAGTGACATGGCTACTTGAGATGAAGACAAAAAAGCATGAGGTGTCCAAGGGTTGTGCTCTTGAGAAATATGACAAGACTTGTTTTCCAAGCAATGACACTAGATCCAAAGGGATTTTGGATCTCATACACTCAGATGTGTATGGGCCCATGACAATAGTATCCTTGAATGGGTATGAGTACTATATTAACTTTCATTGATGATTTCTCTAGGACGACGTGGATATATTTTCTAAAGAACAAAGATGAGGTCTTTAGTAGGTTCAAAGAGTTTAAGGCTCTCATGGAAAACCGAATAGGGAGGAAGATCAAGATACTGATGTCTAATAATGGAGTGAGTATACCTTAAATGCCTTCAAATATTTCTGTGCTCAAAAAGGTATCAAGAAAGAGTTGACAATTTTGTACAACCCTCAACATAATGGGGTTGCTGAATGGAAAAGTAGGGCTCTAGTTGGAGCAGCCAAGGCCATTCTTCATGATTAGGATCTACCTTGGTTCTTATGGGTAGAAGCTTGCAATACAACCATGTATTTGTAGAATAGGAGCCCACACAAAGTGTTGGGCAAATTGACTCCAGAAGAGGTGTTCACTGGTAAGAAACCAGATTTGGAGCATATTCACATCTTTGCATGCCTTGTGTATTGTCATATTCCTATGGAGAAGAGAACCAAGTTGGAACCAACTGCAGAGAAGGGTTTCCTTGTTGGGTATAGTGAAACCTCTAAGACCTATTGGGTTTACATTCATGTTGTTAGGAAAATAGTTGTTCGTAGAGATGTGAAGCTCGAGGAAGACATGGCTCTTCAAAAGTCTAGCAGCTTGATGAATGAGGAGAAGCAATCACCCGTGGTTGAGGAAGCACCAATTCCTCAAACTTCATTCATGAGCAGGTTGATCAGAAGGAGGAATAAATAATTACTCAGCCTCAAATTCCTATTATTGAGAAGAGGAGAAATAGGGCAGCTGAACAAACACTAAGAGAAGCCCAAAAATATGTTGGTGATCAACAGGATTTAGTTAGACAGAGGAAGGTTCCCAAACATTATTCTGAGTATGTGGAACTTATGAGTGAATTAATTAAAGTGGAGCCTTCCAGCTTTTAGGAGGCATCCATGCACCAAGTATGGAGGGATGCCATGGTGGAAGAGTATTCTTCCATCATGATGAATAGCGTGTGGGAGGTAGTACCACAGCCAGAACGTAAGTCTGTGGTGGGCTCAAGATGGTTGTATAAGATTAAGCATGTTGCATATGGTAGTATGGAAAAGTTCAAAGGCCAGTTTGTGGCTAAGGGGTTTTCTCATAAGGAAGGGATTGACTATGATGAGACTTTCTCTCTGGTTGCCAGGTACTAATCCATAAGAGCTATCATTTCAGTACTAGGATAGATGGGTTGGAGGATTCACCATATGGATGTAAAGATGACCTTCCTGTTGTTATATGGAGCCTAATCAGACTCAGATGTTAAATTTACCCCACTTTTATTGGTGCAGTTTCCCCCCAAATTCCTATAGGGTCAAGGGGCAACACCCCTTGTGGGGGTTTGGGGGCAGCATGGTGTGTAGTTATTTTTCATTGGTTGACATAAAAATACCCTATTTTGTAACCGACAAAAGTCGTGATAAAAATGGCTAAGGGTTAGGGTTTCCGTTGATATTATATTGTAGAATTTGCAGCGGTATCATTGAGTTATAGGGATTGCTGGTTGTAATCGGTGTGATTTACTGGATAATAATATTGGACTCTCTTGTTGGATGTAGCCCAAGTTTGGGTGAACTACGTTAAAAATTGTCTCTTGCTGTTATTATTTCTCTATAATTTCATTCCTCTGTTTAATCTTTAATTGCATTTAATTGATATCTTTTGCCGGCTAACCCTAACAAGTGGTATCAGAGTGGGTTGTATTTGATTATCATATGTAGGAAGGTCTTACAGTTGAGTGGGAGTCTCATGGTTAAGTGGGAGCAATGGCAGACGAGGGTAAGTTTAAGGTAGATAAATTCAATGAGTAGAACTATCAATTATGGAAGATGCAGATGGAGGATTATCTCTATCAAAAGGATTTATGGAGGCTATTGGAAGGAGTATCCAAGAAACCAACAGGAATGATGGATGAGGATTGGGAACTTCTGAACATAAAGGCACTGGGAACCATTCGGTTGTGCCTTGCACCATCTATGGCATTCAATGTAACAAAAGTGAAGACAACAAGTGAATTGATGAAAGCTTTGGCTAAATTGTATGAAAAAACCCTCAGCCTCAAATAATGTATTTCTCATGAAGCATTTGTTTAATCTAAAAATGATTGAAGGTGGATCTATGAAAGATCATTTAAATAAGTTTAATACAATTGTTAGTTAGTTAACTTCTGTAAAAGTGAAATTTGATGAAGAGGTGAGGGCTCTCTTGGTTTTATGTTCTTTGCCAGGAAGCTAGAATAGCTTGGTAATGGTTGTAAGTAACTCTATCTTTGGTTCAAACACTTTGAAATGTGATGATGTTTTTGGTGTTATCCTTAGCGATGAAATGCGATAGAAAATCTCATGAGGGTCCACATCAGGTAGTGTTTTGAATGCAGAAAGTAGGGGCAGATCAAAGGAGAGAGGAAAAGGTTCTAGAGGTCATGGGAAGTCACAAGGAAAATCAAAGGACAAGAGATCCCAATCCAGAGGATAGAAGGATTGCTGGTACTATGGGAAACTAAGTCATCTGAAGAAAGATTGTTGGTCTCAGAAGAACAAAAAAGGAGACAAACAAGAAGGCAATAAGAAGGCAAATGTAGTAAGTAATAAATCTAAAAATGATGCTTTGATTCTTTCTCTAGATAATGTTGATGATTCATGGGTTTTAAATTCAGAGGCCTCATTTCATGCTACGCTCCATAGAAGTTATTTTCTTGATTATGTATAAGAGGATTTTGAGATGGTTTATTTGGGAGATAACGAACCCTGTCAGATTGTTGGAAAGGGAAGAATAAAGATTAAGTTGCAGAATGGAAATTATTGGCTACTACAAGAGCTAAGGAACATTCCAAAGCTAAGTAGGAATTTAATTTCAGTAGGGCGGCTAGTTGATGAAGGTTGCATTGTTACATTTACTGATAAAAATTAGAAGGTTACAAGAGGTGCCTTAGTAGTAGCAAAAGGTCTGAAAGCAGGCACCTTATATCTTTGTACAGGTCATATTGTTCCTTCTACTTTAGCTATTGTAAAGAAAAACCAAACAGGTTTAGGAATAGTTTCTGCAGGTTCACAAGAAGAGGCTGAAACAGTTGATGCAGGTCCTAAAACAACATTGTGGCATAATAGACTTGGGCATATGAGTGAAAAAGGTATGAAGGTACTTCATTCTAAGAAAGTTTTACCAGGTCTAAAATGTATTAATATGGATTGTTGTGAAAGTTGTGTATATGGAAAACAAAAGAGAGTTAGTTTTCTCAAGGATAGGAAGCAAAAGAAAGATGAAAAGTTAGAGCTTGTGCATAGAGATGTATGGGGGGGTGAGTGTAGGATCATGATGGGCTAAACACTACCCCTAAGTGGCAATGTAAATGTCAAAAGCAGACTTAAGTAAGTTCATGTCAAAAATTGAATGAGTTATCTACATAATCTAGAAATAAGGTAGTAATAAAAGTTGTTATAAATTCAATGTAGTTTATGGGTTACTACATTTTTTTGAAAATTTTAAAAATAGTTTGGTGAAAATTGGATACTTCAATGAAGTAATACTAAAATTTTCAGAAAAAACGTAAAAATTAGGTGTCATTCTTGCCAACCTAAGTATGATAAAAAGATAAAAATTTTCCTCCATGATTTGGATTTAAGTAAAGGACACATGAGCAGATGTGACACATATTTTTTTGAAATTTTTAAGCAAATAATTATTTATGAATTTTTTAGCGTGAATTTTTTAAAATATTAAAAATTAATTTTCTAGCCAACCCTACTTGGTCAAAAATATATGAAATTCAAAAAATTTAAATTTTAATGTATACCCAATAAATCCTAAAATGTGATGCATCTTTTGGATTTAAAAAAGGGTTAATATGTTGAAAGTTATGGATGTTTTTCAATATGTATATTATCAGGAAATTAGACATAGCGTATGTAAAAAATTAATAATAATTACCTATTAAAATTATTATGAAGCATATATTACATTTTTAAAAATGTAATAGCTTCCTCTATAAACCCTTTTCATTTGATTACATTTAGTTACAAAAAAGTTTGTCAGCTTCAATGATGAAATTGTGGAAAATTTTAGGATACACTAAATGAGTGGTTTTTCAAGTTTTTTTTGCAAGTTTTGAGACTCCCACTTGCCCAAATATGAGGTAATTCTAAGGCATTTTTGGAGGAAATCCATATTTGAGCTAGAAATATTAACATACTTTCAATCCAAATCTAAATATTAGTCTAAATGTTAGCACTTTTTCATCCAGCAAGTTTTTTCTATATTGCCACTATTTGGTCCATCATGATCTCGCACTCACCTGGGGACCAGCTCAGGTATCTTCTCTTGGTGGCTCTCAGTATTATGTTACATTCATAGATGATGCAACTAGGAAGGTTTGGATTTACTTCCTTAGGCAGAAATCTGGTGTATTTGAAACATTTAAGAAATGGAGTAGCTTGGTTGAGAATGAGATGGGTAAAAGATTAAAATAGCTCAGATCTAATAATTTTGGTGAGTATTGCTACAAAGAATTTGAGGATGATTGTTCCTTTAATGGAATTCGTAGGCAGAAAATGGAGTGGCTAAACGCATGAATAGGACAATAATGGAGCATGCAAAGACCATGTGATTGCATGTTGGGCTACCTTTAAACATGAGGGTAGATGTTGTTAATACCATTGTATATTTAATTAATAGAGGTCCTTCAGTTCCTTTGGGCTATGGTATTCCAGAGGAAGCCTGAATAGGTAAGAAGGTGAGTTATTCTTTTCTCAAAACCTTCGGATGTGAAGCATTTGCACATGTAGATTCTGAAAATAGAACCAAGTTGGATGTAAAATAAAAAAAGTGTACCTTCGTTGGATATGGCATTGATGAATTTGGTTATAGGCTTTGAGATTTTAAAAATAAAAAAATTGTGAGAAGCATGGATGTTGTATTCAATGAGAAGGTGTTGTACAAATATCAGTTGCAACAGCATTAGAAGAAAGAAAAGGATTGTGGTGTTCCAGTGGTTCCTCATGCTCCACAATAGCAACAAGAATTACCACAAACTCTAGAGAATTTTAGACAGTCAACAAGGCTAAGTAGACCTCCTTAAATGTTTTCTCCCTTTTTGTATTCTATTTTGTTAACAGATGCTGATGAAGAGCATGATAAATCTATGTAGGTGGATACAAAGGTTCAGTGGGAGCTTGTAATGAAAGAAGAAATGGACTCCTTGCTGAAAAATTAGACTTGGGAATTATGTAAGTTGCATGTACGTAAAAATGATTTACCAAACAAATGGGTTTATAGACTGAAAGAGGAAGTTGGAGGTAAGAACATATTTAAAGCTAGGTTAGTTGTAAAAAGATTTGCATAGAAAAAGAACATTGATTTTAATGAGATTTTTTTTTTTGGTTGTTAAGATGACTTCTATTCGTACTATTTTAAGTATTGTGGCTGCTAAAGATTTACATTTGGAACAGTTAGATGTGAAAACTACCTTTCTCCATGGTGATTTGGAGGAGGAGATATATATGAAACAACCCCAAGGATTTGAGGTCAAAGGTAAGGAGAAACTAGTGTGCAGATTGAAGAAGAGTTTATATGGCTTGAAACAAGCACCTCGGTAATGGTATTCAAAATTTGATAATTTTATGGTTGAGCAAGGCTAGACAGTGTAATTTTGACCATTGTGTTTATTTTAAGAGGTTGGATAATGACAGCTACATTATTTTATGTTTATATGTTGATGAGATGCTTGTGGCAGGGTCTAACATGGATCACATAAGAGAGTTAAAACAATAGTTAGCAGAATCATTTGCTATGAAGGATTTAAACGCAGCAAAACAAATCCTTGGTATGAAAATTTGCACAGATAGGAAGAACAAAAAATTGACTCTATCTCAGGCTGATTATGTTGAAAAGGTGTTGTAGAGATTTCATATGGAGAATGCAAAAGTTGTCAGCACACCTTTGCCTAGTCATTTGAAATTGACTAAGGAAATGTGTCCTACGACACAAGAGGAGGAAGAAAAAATGTCTAAGGTACCATATGCTTCAGCTATAGGAAGTTTAATGTACACCATGCTATGCATGAGATCGGATATTGCACATGTTGTAGGAGTCATAAGAAAGTATATGAGTCATCCCGGATTGGAGCATTGGAATGCGGTAAAATAGATTCTTGGATATTTGAGAGGTACATCCAATAAACATTTATGTTTTGGAGGCTCTAGTACTAATTTTGTAGGTTATGTAAACTTAGATTTGGCAGGGGATATTGATACCAAGCAGAGTACTATAGGTTATGTCTTTACTGTAGGTGGGATAGCGGTGAGTTGGATCTCACGGTTGTAAAATGTGGTTTCTTTATCCACCACAGAGTTAGAATATGTAGCTGCAACAAAGGCAAGCAAGGAAATGATATGGCTGCAATCTTTCATTGAAGAATTGGGCAAACAACAGGTTAACAGTTATTTGTTTATAGATATCCAGAGTGCCATACATCAAGCAAAGAATTATGCCTTGCATTCAAAGACCAAACACATACAGTTGAGGTATCACTTTATTTGTTCAGTGTTGGATGATGGACAAATATGGCTAGAAAATATACATACAGATGAAAATCCAATGGATATGTTTACAAAGGTAGTGACAAGGGAGAAGCTGAGATGCTCTTCAGGTTTGGTTGGTCTTTTAAACTGGAAATAACAAAAATAGAATAGCAGAGTCCAGGGTGCTTATTTCCAGTTGGAGCTATAGGGTCAGTAGTGTTATGATCAGTCTCCAAGTGGGAGATGATATGGTGTGGAGTTTGATTAGCCTGTAAGTGGGAGATTGTTGTTATATGGAGCCTAATCAGACTTAGAGGTTAAATTTACCCCACTTTTATCAGTGCAATTTCCCCCTAAATTCCTATGGGGTCAAGGGGTAGCACACCTTGTGGGGTCCAGGGTTTAGGGTTTCCATTGATATTGTATTGTAGCATTTGTAGTAGTATTGAGTTGCAGGGATTGCTGGTTGTAATCGGTTTGATTTACTAGATAATAATATTGGACACTCTATTGGTTGATGTAGCCCATGTTTGGGTGAACCATGTTAAAAATTATCTCTCGCTGTTATTATTTCTATGTATTTTCATTCCTTTGTTTAATCTTTATTTTTATTTAATTGATATCTTTTGCCAGCTAATCCTAACACTTCCTCAATGGAGTGGTTGAGGAAGAGATTTACATAGAACAACGAGAAGGATTTGAAGTACATGGGAGGGATTCTCATGTATGCAGGTTGAGAAGAGCACTATATGGGCTCAAGTAGGCTCCCAAGGCGTTGTATTCACATTTTGACAGGTAGCACTACCACAATAATGGGTTACACTTTCTGGGACATCCTGATTATTGTTGAAATCACATATTTTTAGAAAATATAAGGATTTAATCCTTGAAAGGTTCCATTTAAAGGATTTTAATTGAAGAGAGTTTGATCAAACCCCTTTAGATTCAAACCCCCTTAAATAGAACCCCACTAGTTTTAAACCGTACCTAAAATGGAGTCTCCTCTACACCTATCAAAATGCTGATAAAAAACTACTTTTGATTTACCTTTTGGGGATCAAATGAATTCATTTAAAACTTATCTTCTGTAAGTATGTAGTCCTTATTATAAGCTTTCCCAAAAGTATAATTTAAAAAAAAATAAAAAAATTTATTATTATATTTATTTTTTATTTCTTGTGAATGTAGGTTTTTCAATGAACATCAAGGTCTTTGTTTCACACATATGGAAAAATAGGAAAATAGAGAATTTTTTTTTGAAAAATATCTATGCCCTAGGTGTTGATGTCCTTGTTTTAACAAATAAAAAAAACTTGAATTTTGATACATATAGACAAAGTTATATTTTACAGAATACACCTATGTCTAAATTATGATTGGTTTGACTTCAAAACTTAATTAAAAATAATAATAATCAACAAAACATTATGAAACCAAATGCATGCCCTAGATATCAATGTTACCAATCTAAATTCAAAAGAATTAGAATTTTATCCTTTGTAGAAAAAAGTTATGTGCTAAGGAATACACATCACTTTAAAAAAATGTTGTTTACTATTAAAACCTAGTTATCAAAGGAGACAAACAATATTACAATTTAACTCGAAATTTTTAAAAAATATATATATATTTAGAATTTACTAACAAAATATCACAAATCACTAGTTCACATCATCGTCAAGTTCCTAACAGTTTAGCAGCTATAGGTGTTATAAAGTGAAGATTTAGTTCAAAGTGTTGATTTCAATGTCAAGTTTGGCCAAAAAGTGTAACCCATTATTGTGGGATGACAATTACATGGGATTTATCAAGAGTGAGGCATATCCAAACCTATACTATGTTTAGGTGAAGGGTGAACTTCTCATATTGGTGTTGTATGTTGATGACCTATTTTTCATAGGGTTAAAGAAGCTCATAACACATTACAAGCGGGATCTTGCAGGAGAGTTTGAGATGGACTTGGGGTTGATGCACTACTTTCTGGGATTGGAGTTGTGGCAGAAAGAGGGTGAGATCTTCCTTGGACAAGGGAAGTACATAAATGATATCTTGAAGTAATTCAATATGGATGACTGTAAGCCCATGTCCATGCCACTTGTGACCAACTGGAAGAAGATTGATGCTTGCAGATCAGAGCTAGTGGACCTAACTTTATACAAATAGTTGATATGCTCTCTTATGTATCTGGTCAACTCCAAGCTAGACATTTGTTTTGAAAAGAACTCACTTAGTCAGTTTATGGTGGAACCTAAACGTGTGCACTGGAAAGTTGAGAAGCATGTTTTGAGGTATCTCCGAGGCACAGTTGATTATGGGCTAAAGAATACTCAGTAGGATGGAGTGAAGCTCGAGGGGTTCACCGATGCAGATTGGGTAGGCAATATAGTTGAACGGAAGAGCACTTTAGGGTGTAGTTTTAGTTTGGGATTAGGAGCAGTCTCTTGGTATAGTAGGAAATGGAAGTTAGTTGCACTGAATTCTGTGGAGGCCAAGTATATGGCAGCTAGTATGGCTACATGTGAGGCTATCTAGCTTCAAAAACTTCTAGCTAGGTTCTTTGATCAAGAGCTAGATCCTACAATCATTTACTGTGATAATTAAAATTGTATCAAACTCTTTGAGAATCTAATGTTTCATGACAAGTCAAAGCACATTGAGATCAACTACCACTTCATCAGAGATTGCGTGGAGAAGGGGATAGTGAAGCTAAAATACATTCCTATAGATGAACAAAGAGCAGATATTCTAACCAAGGCCTTGATGAAGAGTAATTTTGTATTATTCAGAGATAAGTTAGGTGTTGTGCAGAACACCTTCCTCACTAAGAGGGAGTGTTGATATTTTGTAGCTCAAAAGATGCTCCATGATGTGGAGTGTGGAGTTTCTTAAGGGCAACTCAAGTTGAATATTTAGCAACAACATGATTTCTATTCATTAATAGAATGTTTCTAGGCAAATAATTGTGGTTGTAAGGTTGAGATAACACTGGGAGTGATTTTATGTGTAAGTTAGGCCAAGTTATGTAAGCAAAGTTTCTTTTCTCTTGCATGTTGATGAAAATTAGCAGCGCTATATATGTAAGATCGTTGTAGCAAACTAGTATTGTATTCTGTGGGGAAAGTTTGTTGTTGAGGCTAAATAGAAGATCCAACATTTGCAAGTTTTTCCCCATACTGAGTTTCCTAGGTATATCTGTGTTATTGTGTTTTTTGTGATTGGCTTCTTGTTATTTTTGCTTCCATTGTTATTCGTTGTTAATTAACCAAGTGTATTAATTGTTATAAATTAGATATATAGACAAGAATTGTTTTGGTTCTATTCTATAAATTTTATTGAACAATTAATCTATAGCTGGGTTATGAGAAATTAACATACATGCCTTGTGAATGCTTACATATTATGTATTCATATATACTAGAGCATTTCAAACAATAATATCTACTAAATATTCCCATTCCGTTATGGTTTGATAAGCATGGACATATGTTGTTTGAGATCTTTGGTATGATACAGGCCATGACTTTATTTGTGCTTTCACATTCTACATTCATGTTTACCAGGCATTTGCGTATACAAAATCCGACAAATATTCAACTTTAGAGGTCCATATAGTGTTTCAAAGTTCTCATTTTGGCACTGGCTAGAGGATATTGGCAAACATTATGACATCTAAATTTACACCTACCAATTGGATTTGCTTGAAGGTTTCTAACTCTTTCTCAACAAATCCATTTTGTGCATATCCAACACACTTGCATCTACATCTAGAAAAAATCTTCTTTCAGTCACGCTTGATGGATGCCCAAACTCTATTTGAAATCTTTGATTAGGGAATAGGCAACAACTGGGAGGATACTGGTAAACATTGTGAAATTTGGATTTACAATTTTATGTAGTATTTGATAGAAATCCATGGCGGCTAGAGAGGCATCGACAAAAATGGGGGTTCAAAAACCCTAGAAGCTGTTGATCAGCTAAATATGGAGTTTGAGAACCTTCAAAATTGTCGATCGGACAAATATGGAGTTCAAGAACCTTTAAAACTACTGGTCAGCTAAATATGGAGTTCTAGAACCTTTAAAACTATCGATCAGAAGCAAATCAAGACTTTGATTAGTTTGCAAACTATAATATTGGCTGACAATAATATGTTTTGGTAAAATATGAGGTTTTCCAACTTCAAAACCTTCCAATAAAAGTGTATTTCGGTGAAAAATAAAGTTTGAGAACTTAAAGAAAAGAAGAAAATAAATATTTTTCTAAATTTTCTAAACTTTGAAAACTGGTAAAGATATGTGTACATCTCAGAAATTCCCCTCTTCAGAAAATCTTGAATTATTTTGAAATTTTCTAACTTTTGATAAAATAATTTTACCAATTTGGCAATAATTAAAACTTTTTAACTTTTTCACTAAGTGTCCCTTTCAACAATTCGATAGAACTTCTAACTATCTAACCTTTTCATAGTAAATTATTTTTAGGGTCTGTTAGGTAAAATTCCTAAATTATATTAGTAATCTTCTAATTTTATAAGTAATCAAACTTTGAAAACTATATTTACAACCGTCAAGAAAAAATAAGATATACGGGAGGAAGCGAGTCTTCATAAGTTTTCACTGAGATGACATTTTCTCCTCAAAATTGGCCATATGGTGTGAAATGACCCTATGGAGCTCTCTTCAAACTCATTCTACTCTAACATTCATAAAACTTTGAATTTAATTATTTTTGTAAATTATCGGGAGGGAACATGAACTTTTAAAAAATAGACTGCATTGTGCAAGATGTAATAAAAAAACTCCATGTAAGATGATTTCATCCCAACTCGCATTGATCTCATTATTTAATTATTTCCGTGGATACCATTTAAATGACATAACTGCTCCCAAGGAACTGACAAAAATGATGAATCGACTTTCCTTTGAGAATTTAAGTTTGATGCACAAATTCATCTAAGAATAATGCCATAACTCCATAGGAATAATATCAAATAAAACAAACTTTGAGATGAGCAACTGTGACAATCAAGTGTGAGGAAACTTGTGACAATGACATGAAAATAAATAACTTGAGTTTGATAGGAAATTTGTTATTTAGATTTTCTTAAGACATTTAGAAACAAGATCAATTAACTCAAATAGGTCATTGGAACACTTGAAAATGTGGCTATCAAGGAAAATATTAAAAATTGTCAAGTTCAAAATTAGGCCAACAACTGGCTTTGGCTAGGGACAAGGACTAAAAAGGATGTAGGAGGGACCTAGAATCTCTAGTAAGGATAGTGTCTTGTCTATTGGGCTATAAATTCTAAAATATGGCACAACATGACAGGGGAAAGGGGAACTAGATCAAAACTAAAACAAAATAGACACAAAAAGGTGAACAAAAACTGAAACCAAACACAACAAAACTACCTACCTAGCATAGATACATGACATGACAACCCTACCTCAAATATGATTTGGGATAGTCACACAAATCCATTGACAGGTTGAGAAAAGTATGAACCTATGTGGAAAAGAGATGCACACCCATGTTGCACCTATGAGTTCAGCAAGCTATCAAAACTAAAATACATGAGACAAGAAGATTTTCTAAATAATGGACCAAACAACCATTTCTCATCATATATATCTGTGAGTCCTCCTAGATAATATGGACATTTCCCAATGTAGTGTGGGTTAGGTCTTTTTATATCATTTTGAACACACCTATGTTCCTAATTTGAATATGCTTTGGATTGTTTGGATCAAAGGAAATGAAGCCTTGAATTAAACATCCTCCATTTAACTTGTGAATTAAAGAGAACTTTGTAGAAATGTTTTTATCTATACCTGCTAGAGATGTGAAGAAGATACACTCACCGTAAAGAGGATCACCATCTGATATATGTCACAACTTTGCATTATAAGTACTAATTCTTAGAAGCATATGATCATCATTTGTAACAGTAACTTCTTCTATGTTAGATAGAATTAGTATAAAAACTCCATGATCAAACGATAACACAACATATAACTATGAATATGCTTCATGAGTCACATTGATTAAAATTGCAATTCCCATGATTGATGAAGAGGAATAGATGACTTCATTACCATAAATAAAGTCATTATTAGAAGTTCCCAAGCATTGTTTTAAAGAGAAGATATCCTAAGACTACAAACTTAATTGAACTTTATCCAAATGTCTACTACATATCTGTTGTTCTATTAATATTATAGGATTTTCAAATTTATCTACTACAATCTAGTTAGAACAATCAGATTACATGTTATTTGTTTAACATTCCTCAAAAATAATGATGAAAAAGAAGGAAAAACACATAGTTTCTCATTAATCACTTGATTGTTTATAACCCCAACTGTATCCTTTATAAAATAAAAAACTTGATCCCCTTTGTTATTGTCATCAACATCATTTAGACTATATTTTTCAATAACATTATCTTGGTTTTATCTTCTATTTGAAAAATCAACATTTAGGAGACTAGAATAATGGGATGTCAACATGATACCATTTTTAATCCCTTCTTATACAAATTTTACTTTAGTTAGAGAGGTCTCTTTTCTAGTTGATGAATGATGATCCAAAACATTTTCTGGTTCATGTTGTAAATGTACATCATAGTTGAGTTCTCTAATAATTATATGATCATTTCCCTCCCAAAGATACTCATCTTTATTAGAAAAAACACACTTGGAAAATTTATCATTCAATGACTATGAGGGAGAAGAAAATGATGTATTCATACCTCCAATTTCATCACTTGGGATTTCTTCTTTAGTGATAGGCAATGATTGAATAAAAACATCTTCTCCACAAAGTAAATCATCATTAGTAGCATAAAGGCACCAACTTGGAATGAAAACATCATGGGGTGGAGAATCTTCATCTATTTGATTGTCTATTGTTATGTTTGCTCAAGAGACCCACATGTGTTATCTAAAATATGCATATGTATTCCACATTGTAAATTAATATCCTCTTTTTCAAAATGAAATGATTCAAAATAAAATTCATTTTTTACCTTTGTATCCAGCATCATCTCTTCACTGTTCTATTTAGAAATTTTTAAAGCTTCATATTCAGGCTCCACGTACATTAGAATGAAAATGCTTGTTGATTTATCTTCATCTTGTCCTCTAGTCTTTGGCACAACTACTTTTCTTTCTATTAGTTCATTAGTGATCTCAAAAGTGAACACTTCCAGTTCCAAGGGAAATAAAGGTATAAACATCTTATGATCTACACCTTCCTTTTTGAAGGGAAGCTAGGTATGTGGAAATCGCTTCCTACACTAATGAAAAGAGGAAGGAAGAGTGCAAATTCAATTTTATCTTTACAGTTACAAAATGTTAACAACAATAATAGAGATATTGTAGCAATACACATACACACAAAAATGAGACAGAAGAGAGAGAGAAACATGATATACGTGGGGAAAACCCTTATCGGGTGAAAAACCCCACACTCCAAAACCTGCACAATGTATTATCAAAACTAAAATGGTTTACAATACACAGCAATGAAAGTTCTTAGGACTCTTCGACACTCATATCTGGAGACAAACCAACAGCATAATAGTACTTGTCAATCACATAATACATCTCTCCAAAGCACTTGTTTATATAACAAATACAAGGCAAAAATGGCTCCACATTGAGATGGGCATCCAACATGGCCTCATGGCACAAAACCCATGCCTATGGACATTTGTACAACACTGTAGGATGCTCCTAACACTTGTCATGTCACCCCATCCCAAGGAGGTCACCTATTTCTAAAATGGGCTATGACAGATGCTCTTAGGACTTACAACCATCATAGAATCTGTCATAGCTGTCATAACTTATAGTTGTAAGGGAATCTGTCATACACATGCTATAAATAGAATATTCTCTTACAACAAGTCATAGTCCACCTTGGGGTGCCAAAAGATGTCTTTTTTCAAAGATGCTTCAGGACACATGTCCATACCTGTCATAGGATCTTCTATTTTTGACTCTTACATGTCATAACTTTGTCATAGAATCTGTCATGACCGTTTAAGTCAATATTCCCTTACACACATTCCAAGATGCCAACACATGGCAAAATATTCCTACCACTAAGTGGGACACCTATCTCCTCATGTGAAGACAAATTTATATGTGGTCATATGCAATGTAGGATGACACATCATCGTGCCAACTCCCACAATATGACAACATAGGATTTGCATCCAAATTATACAATAGGCAATAAATAAATAAATACAATTAAATAATACAAGGAATTACCAAGGTTGAGACACCTTAATTCCTAACACTCTCCCACTTGTTGAACACCTTGTAAGAGCGAATAGAAATAACATGATTTAATTGCTATAGGCCGAGAGGCCCATAGACTCCGAACACCATCTAAACTTCTCTGTGCCCACTGGCTTCGTCAATGCATTTGCAACATTCTTCAAAGTATCTACCTTCTCCAAATTTACCTTCCCATCCTCTACCATGTCTCAAATGAAGTGAAACTATACATCAAATTCTTTGTTCTGGCATGGAAAGTTGGATTCTTCACAAGGCAAATCGTACTCTGACTATCAAAATAAATCGCAATTTGTCCTACACCAACACCAATATCTAAACACAATCTCTTAAGTAAAATGGCTTCCTTACAAGCATGAGTTGCTTCCATATACTCAGCTTCTATCATGGACAAAGCAACCACATGTTGTCTCTTACTCATCCAATTAATTGCGCCACCAAACATAGTGAACACATAGGCACTGGTGGATCTCTTGCTATCAATGTCACCTGCCCAATCAGAATCCACAAATCCATAAATATAAACTGAATGTGGAGGTCCTGTAGCATTACCATGATAACATATGGAATACTCGAAAGTACCCCTCAAATATCTGAACACTCTCTTAACTACATCCCAATGTACCCATCTAGGATTAGCCATAAATTGACTAAGGACTCCCACTACTTGGGCAATGTCTAGTCTTGTGAAGACCATAGCATGCATTAAACTACCAATAGCACTAGCATAAGGTAGTCTACTCACGTCCTCCACCTCACTAGGAGATTTTGGACAATCATTAACAAACAACATTATCTCCAAAGAAACAGGAACACACAATGGTCTACAATCTACCATGCTGAACCTATCCAACACGGTCTTCACATACTTACTATAGCTTAACCAAAGTTTTCTATTAGCTTTGTCACTTCTAATTTCCATTCCCATAATGTACCTAGCTGCCCCAAGATTTTTCATCTCAAACTGTGCTGACAACTAAGACTTCAAATCAGAAATCATATTCTTACCATTCCCAATTAATAGCATATCATCAAAATACAATGCAATAATCAAAATGCAATCATTGTCAAACTTATAATACACATAATAATCTGATTTCAACCTTAGATATCCAATTGACAACACAAAGGCATCAAACTTCAAGTACCACATCCTAGGAGACTACTTCAAACCATACAAAGACTTTTTCAACTTGCAAACCAAATTTTCTTTACCTTTCTCTATGTAATGCTCTGGCTGTGACATGTAAATCTCTTCCTCCAAATCACCATGAAGGAGAGTTGTCTTCACATCCATCTGTTCTACCTCTAAGTTATAAGCAGCTACAAGAGATAATAGGAATTGAATGGATGTTAGCTTTGCAATGGGAGAGAAAATTTCACCATAATCAATTTCCTCAACTTGTGAGTACCCCTTCACAACTAATCTAGCCTTGTACTTTTCAACACTGCCATCTACACTGAATTTCTTCTTAAACACCCATTTGCGTCCAACGGGTTTTTGTCCTTCAAGCAAAGGCACCAAGTCCCATGTTTTATTCTTCTCCACAGAAGCCATCTCATCTTCCATGGCCTCCTTCCAGGAACCTGCATCTTTCATGCCCATAGTCTCTTTCACAGTTCTAGGCTCATCAGTGTTAGTAAGTAAAGAAAAAGCACAACTAGAATCAAGTAATGAATGACCAAACCTATCAGGTTCCTTTCTTATTCGTGTAGACCTCCTCAATGGAGAAGATTGAGGTTTTGCTTCTTCTTCTGAGATTTTAGACATACTAGAGCTCTCCTCATCATCAGGTCTTAGAGGGTCTGTCTATTCAGTCTTCTCAGGGCTAGAAGGAAACTGAACCACATCCTCTTTCTTTTCTGTCTATTCTGGCTATAGAACAACAGAAGAAGGTGTTAGCTCTCTGAAGATAACACTTCTTCTATATAACACTTTTTTAGCTACATGATCCCAAAGCTTGTATCCTTTCACATCGACACCATATCTAATGAAAATACATTTAACAACCTTGTTCTCCAATTTAGACCATTTCTCCCTAGGCACATGTGCATATGCTTCACAACCAAAAACATGAAGATGTCTAACTAAAGGCTTCTTACCAGACCACACCTCCATAGGTGTCTTACCAACAAGAGATGATGGAGGAGATTTGTTTACCAGATAGCAAGTAGTGGCTACAGATTGAACCCAAAGCTTTTGTTCGAGGCTTGCTCCACTAAGCATACTCCTAGCCTTCTCCATCAGTGTCATGTTCATCCTCTTTGCAACACCATTTTGCTGCAGGGTATATGGAGTTGTATTATGTCTTTCAATCCCTTGCTCCTTACAGAACTTATCAAATTCTACCGAACAAAACTCTCCACCATCATCAGTTCTTAAACGCTTAATCTTTTTACTAGTCTAATGTTCAGTAAAGGCTTTAAACTCCTTAAACCAACTAAAGACTTTAGTCTTGCTTTTGATAAAATAAACCCATGTACTTTTACTGTAATCATCTATGAAAGATACATATACATATTTGGAAATTGAAGGAACATTAATAGGACCAAACACATCAGAATAAATAAGATCCAATACACCAGAAGACTTGTGAGAACTAGAGTAAAACTAAACATGATTTTGCTTTCCATAAATGTAATATTTGGAAAAGTCAAACTTGAGATTACAATCATTTAACCCCTTAATGAGGTTTTTATTTTCTAGGTTACGCAGACCCTTCTCACCAATGTGGCCATATCTCAAATGCCATAACATAGTCTTTTCAGTAGGAAGTTTAACTTACAAAGCATGTGCACTACCATTAGAACTAGTTACAATAGATTTCTTCACTGCTCGTTTGGATGGTAGGGATGAGGTGACTGCAACTCTTTTCTTCAAGTCATAAGAACTATTGCACTATGAAGTGCAGGCCTCCATCTAAAACAAAGTACCTCTCTGAGTACCCTTTGCAAGCACCATAGATGCTCTAATCATCTTGCATCCATCCTTCAAAAAGACAAATTGCACACCTGCATCATTCAACATACTTATAGAAAGCAGGTTCCGTGATAGGCTTGGGATGTGCATAACCCGAGTGATCCCCTTCACTTGTCCATCAGAGAATTAGATTGAGACTCTTCCATGACCAATAATCTTCAAATGAGAATCGTCACCTAGGTACACTCTTCCACCATCGAACTCTTCATATTTCATAAACCAGTCCTGATATGAGGTCATGTGGAATGATGCACAAGAATCAATCAACCACACATCATTAGATGCATGGGTGCCTAGGACTACAATGAAGGCATCACCATCATCTTGTGATTTGTCAGAATCTGAATCAGGAGCATTTTTCTTCTTCTTTTTCTTCTCCTCTTTGCCTTCCTTTTAGAAATGCCCAGTTTTCCCATAGTTCCAACAAAGAGCCTTAGACTTTCTAGGAGATTTGGATCTGCCCTTTTCACCTTTCTTGTCCTTCTTCCCTTTCTCTTTGGGTCTTCCACGAACTGTAAGAGCCTCTTTGGCTGACTCGGATGTCTTTCTTCGCATTTCTTCATATAACAGCGAAGATACTACTTCATCCATCATGAAGGTGGTTGTAGTGCTTTCGATACCCATGACAAGATGATCCCATGAATTTGGCAAAGAACAAAGTAGGATCATACATCAATCCTCCTCAATTTTCACACCCACGGATGTCAACTGTGCAACAATCATGTTAAAAGCATTCAAATGGTCCACAACAGATCCTCTGTCTTCCATCGTTAGACCAAACATCTTCTTTTTCGGAAAGAGCTTGTTAACCAGGGACTTGGCCTGATAAACAGATCCCAGCTTCTTCCAAAGTTCTTTAGTAGTCTTCTCCTCATGGGCATTCAACAAAACAGAGTCAGCTAGATAGTCTTATGAGATCCTTAGCCTTTTGATCTTTGAGGTCCCAACCAACTTGTGACATTACCATAGGTTTTGTTCCATGAATGGTTTCCCATAGGTCATGATCAACAAGTAGGTCTTTCATCTTGAGTTTCCACAACTCAAAATTTATTCCATTGATCTTCTCCACCTCTACTCTTCCGAATGTGGTTTCCATCTCCTTCCTACAACAAGATACAAAATACTCTATACAAACTCCCACTCAACCTAAGATTAGCTTAAAAAAACCCTACCCTTTAGCTAGAACCAAAAATAGCTAGGCTCTGATACCAACTGAAAGGAAGCTAGGTGTGTAGAAATCGCTTCCTACACTAATCTAAAGAGGAGAGAAGAGTGCAAATTCAATTTTATCTTTATAGTTACAGAATGTTAATAACAATAATGGAGATATTGCAACAATACACATACACACAAAAATGAGAGAGAAGAGAGAGACACAAGATATACATGGGGAAAACCTTTATTGAGTGAAAAACTCCAGACTCCAAAACCTGCACAATGTATTATCAAAATTGAAATGGTTTACAATACACCTACAATGCAAGTTCTTAGGAGTCTCTGACACTCATATCTGGAGACAAACTAGTAGCATAATAGTATCTGTCAATCACATAATACATCTCCTCTCCAAAGCATATGTTTATATAACAAATACAAGGCAAAAATGGCTCCACATTGAGATGGGCATCCAACATGGCCTCATGGCCCGAAACCCACACCTATGGACACTTGTCCAACACTATAGGATGCTCCTAACACTTGTCAAGTCACCCCATCCCAAGGAGGACACCTATTTTCAAAATGGTCTATGACAAATGTTCTTACGACTCTTACAACCGTCATGGAATATGTCATAGTTGTCATAACTTATAGCTGTAAGAGAATCTATCATACACAAGCTATAAATAGAATATTCTCTTACAACAAGTCATAATCCACCTTGGGATGCCCAAAGATACCTTTTTCAAAAATGCTTCATGACACATGTCCATACCTATCATAGGATCTTCTATTTCTGACTCTTACATGTCATAACTTTATCATAGGAATTTGTCATGACCATTTCGGTCAATATTCCCTTACACACATTCCAAGATGCTGACACATGGCAAAATATTCCTACCACTAAGTGGGATGCATATCTCCTCATGTGAGGACAAATTTACATGTGGTCATATGCCATGTAGGATGACACATCACCGTGCCAACTCCCACAATATGACAACATAGGATTTGCACCCAAATTATACAATAGGCAATAAATGAATAAATACAATGAAATAATACAAGTAATTACCATGCTTCAGACACCTTAATTACCAACACTTTTCACAGTCTATATTATCAAAAGGTTGTCCAAAGGATACAGTTACTGGAATAAAGGAAACTATTGCATTCATGGATTACATGTAATCATGATTGGTATTTGAATAGGAAGAAATATAGTCTTCTTCATCAGTCAAAGAACTATTAGATTCACCTTCATTCTCCTTGTAGTACAAGTTATACATTTAATCTTTTCTTTCAACATGAGATTTGATTCCTGAATCACTTATTTTATCTTTTGAAAAATATTCTTGATCAAAAATAGTGAAGTTGAAACATTCAATTCGAGGAGATAAAAGATTTTTGCTCTGCCAATGATGAAAATCCATAGTTTGATGACTTCATTTTTGTATTATAGATTTATTCACCAGTTTGTCTCTTAGAGAGTATGTTTCCCAATTTGATTTTCTTTTCACAACCCAAATAAAAATAAATCATTTTAAATTTTAATAGCTTCATGTTGTGTAATGTCAAGATCACATACCATATTTCACTTCAGGAGGAAATTAACTTTAGGATGCAATGCAAAGACAAAAATGCAAAGCTGATTTTTCTTACTTGGTTGACTAGTATGAGGAACCTGCTTCATTAACCTATTGAAATGATCCACAAAATCTCTAATGGAAAATGAGAACACAAAGTCTCTCAAAAATCCCTATACAGTGGCTATCCTGGAAAGATGACCAATTCCTGCTAGAAATTTGCAGCAAAGAAAAACTCTTCTCACCAAGCTCTCTCAATGAGAAGCTAGAAAAAACATCCATGTACAATAGAAATTATTGAATTTATATCCCTCTCCTACTCCATAACTAATTCTTGAAAATTATTTACAATAATTAAGTCCCTTCCTTTTGACATACATATAACATTTAACTCATTAAATGAGTTAGAACATTATAAAAATGAACTTTATAATAAAGATATATGCCTTAGCTTGAAATTGAGAGGAAAATGACTTTCATAGTGTACTACAGGACCTTTATGGATTAATTCATAATCTCTATGCCTTAAATCTCCTTCCTTTGAAACAAAAATCACATGGGATACAAAATCAATTTTTATCTTAACTTCTATTACAATAAAGATGAGGTATCTAGTCATTAAGAATCACTCCTCTGCTACTGAAGTAAACAATACATGGGATGAGAACATTATTCATTCATTATGAATTGAAAAATACATGTGTGGTGATTCAAATAGGTGAAAGCATGTTCATGTTCTCCTCTAATACTAGCAACATTTTTCATTGACTTCAACAAATCTACAGTTCCCTAGAGCAATCACTTTGACACTATTCTATTACACTTTATGCTTTAGTATACATAGATCTCCACATAATGATCCAAAATATCCATATCTAAGTCTATCACATCTTGTAACTTATATCATTTGTGATTTATTTTTGAGATTTCTATTTGCCTCTTATCGCCAATTGCATTGTGATTTCTACTTATCATCTCTTCTCTAGAATTTTGATTCAGATATCTATCAGATTTGGTCTTCCAAAGACTTCATAAATGAACTTATTTGTCTTGTTCTTGTGATTCCTATGTAGTGTAAGAGTCAAGGCCATTACAAAGAGAATTATTACAAGTGTGTCTAGTCTCTGCATAAAGAGAAGCCCTTTGACCATCATCCCTTCCAATTGGAAGGCCTTGATCTATTCCAAAATATTAATAGTTCTCTACATCTAACTATTTTTTCCAGTTAATTTATTGTGATCACTTTGAATATCCAATCTATTATTATTTTCAAGAGTTTCTTGTGAATGCAATGGTTATAATGGTGGTAATGGCTGAGTGAGAGGGGCATGCTTGCTTCAGTAGAACTAGATACTGAAAAATCTCCATTTGAACCATCTATGGAAGAAACATTCATTTAACGAAATCCTATTGGATTTGAATAAAATGTAAAATTATTGCTAGATTTCGTGTCACTCATTATTGGGATAAGTTTTCATTAACATTGCAATCCTAACCATTTTCATGTGTCTCCAAAGTTATTGGAATGTGTTCTCCAACACATAAGTATTAGTGTACACATTTCATTTGGATTAATCTAGCATTCATTTGGCCATATTTGGAAGCCTCATTTTATGCACATGGCATAAGACACCTCAGCTGGGTGTGTGGCAGTTAGGAAGAGTCCTTCAAACTCTTTCACTCCACTTAGGTTGCCACATCTACTTGAGATCTCCTTAAGTTATGGGATTGACTCTCATTAACTCAAGGTTACTAATGTACTTGTCATATTGACTTCCAATTCACTCCAATTTGTAATTAGCAAAGCATTAGTAGATCTTGTTTCTAACATGGTATCAGAGTAGGTTAGAGATATTTTCAGGCCCTTTTGACACAGTAGCATTTGTAGTAGCGAAATTTCTTTTTGAGGCATTTGAAAATCGGTGACAAAGGCATTAGCTATTGAAGCCCGTGGCAAGGTGAAAATTAGTATGTGTTGAGTTGTTTCCTGACATCATCCCACTCTATTTGTGCAGCCTACAGAGCGGTTAACAACAAAGCCTCACAACCTGAAGGGGGGATAGTGTAGTATGTTCGCTGTGGTTGGAAAGGGCATCAAAAGGGCATTCAGAGGGTGCTTCATGCTACCATTTGATGTGCTTGGTTGTTGTTCTGTATCATTCAGGTCAAGGTTATTGTTGCACGGTAGCTATTAGCACTGGTGTCTGCTATCCTCGTGTCATGGCGGCCAACTTTACCACCGGGTGAGGCCACTCCATCCACATTCAACTTCAAGGATGGTGCCTTTCATGTGCCTTGCGTGTGGAAAGCTCCCAGATCCACTGATCGATGGTGACAATAGGAACACCCTTCAAATCTGAGGGCAGAGATGCCTCTGCACTAGCTCAATATCATTGACTAAGATTCTTGGGCACCACCTGTGTTTGGCTTGGGATAGATCTGCAAGCTCTTGCCTGGAAGCCATCGCCATTTTCCCTATTTTGATAATTTCTCTTAACATTTTGTTTGCCATAAATCTGCCCCTGCCCTAATTAGGGCTTTGTATTTTTGGGCCTCCAGGAATTTTTTTTTATTTCTTTATTTTTGCCAAGGCTTTTCAAAGATAGGTAAAAATGAAAATAAAACTACAAAAAGGGGTACTTAAATCTGGGGTGGGGCAAAATTGTTGTGATGAAATTAAGGTTCTTTTTACAAAATTAGTGTTATAATAGACATTTTAATTGTCTACAAAGCAATAAAAAGAGCCATAAATTGGGGAGGATCATGCAAAAGGGGTAGAGAAGCACTCAACTTATAAAGTGCCATTTCATAGGTTAATCATGTCTTTTAAATATCATTTTCATCATTCTGTTGTTAGGCTAGATTCAGAGAATTTCTTGTCTTGGAGACAAGGGATAAAGAATCACTACCTTGAGCAGGATCTACTACCCTATCTCCTCGGACTGGTTCCTGAGCCAAGTGACTATGATGAAAAGAATGCATGGTTTAATAATAATGACATGGTCTATGGACTAATATGTCTTACTATTTCTGAGGATACTCTACATCACATAGAGAACACTGAGTGCCCTTTTACTGCTTGGATCATCATCCAACAGTTGTATGGAGACATTGAATCTCCATCTGAAAGTGATGTTTTCTTGGAAAACCAAGCTATTGATGATATTGAGACTTATGTTGCCTCATCTAATGTGGACACATCTTGTATGGATGATCAGTTCATTGATTCCCCACCTGATCTAGATTCCATAGATGATTCTTCAAGAGCCTCCAGTGATTCTTTGTAGTAGGATCATCATTTATGTCTTTTGGATTCAGTACATTGGGACCTCATTCTACCAGACATTTCTTTTTTGTTTGTAGAGTCCTTCATTTAGGATCTAGATGACACCATTGAGGACATATGTCTTCTCTTCGAGGACCACTCTTTTGTCCTTGCATCTGTTGCTACTTCTGAGCTCTATGTTGCTTCTTTGAAAGCTTCCAATGGCTTCTTGCAGCAGGGCATACAGTGTCTTCCTGATTTAACTTTTTGGGATGATCTCTTGACAGGAGTTTCCAACTTGTTTATAGAGACTCACATTTCAGATTTGGAGGACACATTTGAGGATTTATTTCTCCTCTTTGTTGACAGCCACATCAACGCTATTGGCCCACCATCTTCATCGCCTTCGCAACTTGCTCTATATCAGTCTTCACAGAATCTTGGATCGCCATCATCGTTTTCTGACATGTGGACATGTGAGCAGTTTTTAGATACACACATCATCTGGATTTGGATTCTAGTATCACCCATCTTTTGGGATTGGCTTCTCCAATCACCAGTGGATCCTTTTCTTCCTAAAGGGAGAAATGTCATTTGTAGGTAGTGGATCATATTTTGTCTTCAGGTGTTCATCATTGCCACCGGAACTCTTTCATTATGGGGGGATTCATATCTTCTTTTCTTATATTCTCTCTATATTTGTGAGGGAAGTTTATATGTACATGGGTACCTAAAATGGCCTTGATGCCAGAACCCATCTTTGTTGGCTATATTGGCTTTTGTCTGCTTAGTTAGATTTTAAGGGGGGATTTTGTTCCCATTGGGTTTTTCCTCTTTCCTCTTTCCTTTTCTTTAGGATTTTGTCTCCTTAGTTAGACTTAAGGGGGGGTGTTAGCATCAATCTCTCTCCATGATTAACTGGCGTGATTTCTGCAATAAGCTAACCAAGCATAACTGTTAGTTTTATCTCTGGTGATTTTCATGCAACATGCAAACTAAAGCAAACAATAGTTTGCTTACCTTTCTCCACCTATTTCCTCCTGAGATTCTTCTCTATAGAGGCTTTATATATGTAAATTGCATAGCAGTAAAAATAATGAAGTTCAGTTGATGCAATCTCTGTTTATTTGTACTTGATTAAAATCTCTATAGATCTGCAAAAATTAACATGGTATTAGAGCTATGCTAATTGTTTGTTGGTTCGATTGGAGGCAAAAATCTTCTATTTTGATGAAATTCTTTTGTAAAAAATGCAATTTTTTTTAGAAATTTGACATTTTGCAAGTTTTTGTTTATAGATTTTTTTTGTCGAAAATGCAAATTTTTTTTGCAAAATCAACATTTTGCAGGCTATGAAGTAATTTTGGGCACACTTTTCTCAATCTAGTGGTCAATTTTTTGGCCTTCAAGCCTCTGTGTCGTCGTTTGGATTGATTTGAGCTTGATGGTTGAAGATCAAACTATTGGTTGAGGTCATCATTCTGCTGTTGGGGATCACAGTCAAGGTCTTTTCTGATTGTTGCAGACTTCTTTTCTGTGGTGTCAACCTGCTTAGCATGTGTGCCCCTTCGAGGG
The DNA here is from genome assembly GCA_027924645.1 of Cunninghamia lanceolata. Lineage (NCBI taxonomy): Eukaryota > Viridiplantae > Streptophyta > Pinopsida > Cupressales > Cupressaceae > Cunninghamia > Cunninghamia lanceolata. The sequence continues at coordinate 14,705,026 of BSBN01000553.1, read as the reverse complement.
CTTCAAGGGTCTGCAGTGGTCAATATTTTCTGCAGCTTGAGAGGCATTTGTGGTAGATTGAAAGGAGTTTCAGGCCATTTTTTCTTCATCCAAGGCCAGCTTTTCTTGTGCAGACTCGATTTGAATGTGCAAGCTTGATGATTTGGTCAAAGTTTCCATTAACAGGGCAATGGCCATGCACCCAAATCAGGGCATTTAAGATGGTCTAAGAGTTTTTGAGTGAAATTGCTCCTCTACGGCTTTAGTTTGAGGGTTTGATCCTTTGTTTTGTGCCCATTTTGTCCAATTCAGGCTGATCTTTGGTGGAGTGACAATTTTGCCTCTATTGGTCATCGTTTATCTTTGTGCCATATATCTGCCCTTAGTCTGCATTTGATCCATGAATGTACCTTCACAAGCATCCAAGCTCACCTCATCTATTTGGCTATCTAAAAATGGTCGACCCTACATCATTTGGGGTTTCTATTTGACTTCTTGGCTATAGATCGTCGTTTCTATTTGACCCTGCATGATTTAGGTTTGCAGTTGCAGCAGACGGCCTCCACAGGTGGTGTTTCATAGCCAGCGGTCTCCTTTCAACTCATCCTCAAAGAGCTGAAACTCAATGTTTACTGGTCTATGTTCTAACTACTTGCCACAATCTTCTCCAATGGATCTGTATGGTTTGTTAATTCTATTTGTTATTACAACACATCACTTGTAATTCATTTAATGTGGTCACATTTTATGTTGCAAATTCCAGCGCCTACACTACAGTGAGAGTCACAGTTAGATTATATTTCTTTTGCTGAGTCCCTATATGTTACAATAGTTGTTGCACCAACTAACACCTAGCATTTCCCTTGTTGTATGCAAATAGAGTCTATTTAAACAGTCTATTTTTGAAATTGTAATATCATAGTAGTAACATTTAATGTTACATATGTGATTAAAGTCTTGATACTCCAAACAATTGTAATAGTGACATTTAACGCACTAAAGTGCCACAAATAAGGGGAGGTTACCTAATATTGAATTTGGGGGGGAGTATAGAATGTACCTTGAACATTTCAGAGTTGTGCCAAAGAGCACTTCCATACAATCATGTCAAGAGCACTTCATTGAGTCGTGTCTAGAACACTTCCGCACTTTTTTTCCATTTTTTCAGTTATGGGGGTTATTCATGCACTAATTTATAAAGTGCCACCACTAATATTGGGGTAAAAATATTGAATTATGGGGGGATTCATAGAATTGTGTCAAGTGCATTTCAGAGTTGTGCCAAGAACACTTCAACAGAGTTATGTCAAAGATCACTTCCACTACTACTTCATCATTCTTCAACATTTTTTTCCACAATGTATTGAGATTTGTCAAGTACACTTCCATTGAGATGTGTCAAGAACATTTCCACTACACTATCACCTAATGCTACATGTGCATCTAGAGTTGATTCTTCGAGGACTTCCAGAGATTCATCATAGCAGAAGATTGATATTGGTTCATTTCCTTGTATAGATTTTAGAGTTGTTTCACAGAAGGCTTCCACAGAATCTTCAAAGCAAGATTTCACATTGGACTTGAATTGTAGCCATATGGCATCAAATTGACATTCCACACATGGATCTTGCAAAAATTGTAGGACTAGATCACTTTCAATTGTATTGTGTCAAGTGCACTTCCATTGAGTCGTGTCCAGTACACTTTCTTATTTTTTCTCTTTTGGGGGGTAGTTTTTTCCCATTGGGTTTTCTACCTTTTCCCACTTATGAGAGTTTTATTTGTACATGGGTACCTCATCAGGCCTTGTTGCCGGGACCCATCTTTTACACCCACCTAAGTTGTGTTTAAGGGGGGGTATTAGTGTACACATTTCATTTGGCTTAATTTGGCATTCATTTAGCCATATTTGGAAGCCTCATTTTATGCACATGGCATAAGACACCTCAGCTAGGTGTGTGGCAGTTAGGAAGAGTCCTTCAAACTCTTTCACTCCACTTAGCTTGCCACATCTACTTCAGATCTCCTTAAGTTATGGAATTGACTCCCATTAACTCAAGGTTACTCAAGGCTATATGTACTTGTCATATTGACTTCCAATTCACTCCAATTTGTAATTACCAAAGCATTAGTAGATCTTGTTTCTAACAATAAGGATTTGAGAGATAAAATATTATTTAATTATATCACTTGAACATGTTGTAGTTATCTCTTATGAGGTAGGACCCAATTTGGGAGCCCACTTTGGAAGTGGCGCCCATGGAAACTTTGTGTTGACTTATTGAAGTCTATGTCAACTTGGTGATACTTCCTAGGAGGTGGGACCTATCTTGGGCACCCACTTTGGAGGAGATTCCAATGTAGACTTAGAGTTTGCTTTGTTGTTTGCAAGAATGGATAATGTTGATATAATTTGCATGAATATGATGTGGGAATTATCAGTGGAGTTAGAGATGCATGATATTTGCATGTTACTTGCATGAGCTTGCAAGGACTAGCATGTTGTTGCATGTCACTTGTATGTGCTTTTATGGACTTGCATGTTGTTGTGTGTCTCTTGTATGAGATTGCATGAACTTGCATGTTGTTGCATGTGAGTTGCTTGTACTTGCATGTTGTTGCATGTCAGTTGCATCTACGTGTATGTTAGTTGCATGCACTCATATGGTGTTGTATGTGTCTTGCATGTCTGTCTAACTCAATTTTAGTTTTGCATGACTCTTGTATGATGCTATAGGTTGTTGCATGACTCTTGCATGATACAAACAGGTTGTTACAGATTCAACTTGGGGACATCAATTATGCATGTTGTTTGCATGACAATGTTGTGTGTTGGAGCACTTTAGTTAACTGAAATAGATTGGGACAACTTGGGCACCCATCTTGAGACTTTCAGTTGTGCTCTTTTATTGTGACATGAAACTTCAGTTGACTAAGTTTGAATGGGACTATTTGGGTGCCCATGTTTGAGACTTGTAGTTAATAGAGTGATTTCTACTATGCATCTTTGGAGTTCACTATATTGGGTGCTTGGTTTTTGCATGAGGATTTGTCTCATTTTATTGAATACAATTTATTGTATTTTGAGATACATGGCTTCTATATAATGATGGCTTGAGTTGGTAGAAATTAATGATAAGTTGAAGAAGTTGAAGAAGTAACGAAGTGCTGTCGAAATTTACAGAGGATTTAGTATTAAATGTAAATTTGATTATAAGATTTAATCCAAGCAAAACATCTCTTTGGGTGTGGTGTTTTTCTTGTAACGGTTTCTCCACATAAATTTTGTGTCAACTTCTATCATGTTTTTTTCTTCTCCACTACATTGATTAAAAGTGAAAAATCACTTACACATAATTGAAACTCATTAATCTAATTTTCAGATTTGAACACATATTTAAAGTTTTATAGCAGAAGTTTCACCTTCATTTTCAACACTCATAATTCCAAATTCCCTCTCAATATAACCACCTTCATAATCTCATTTTGGCTGCTTTCAAGAAAAAATATTTACATTATAACTTCATCAGCAGCTGCTTCAGTCTTGCCATTCCTATGTTATGATAAACTAGGATACAACAACATAACAACTCGCTTTAGAGACTCCATAGAAACTTCTAGAAATATTTTACCTTGCATATCTACAATTAAACCTTTGTACTCCTTTGAAAAGTCATTCAAATGAAAAGATACTGGGCATGGAGTAATGGTTTTCAATGAATTTCATTTTGAATGTAACTAGTATTGTGCATGAGATGCCTTCTAAACATCTAACGTGCCTTTTGAATGCTTCCATATTTCATATACATGTCGATCAGAGCATTTCCAACTATAATATTTGACAAAGATCTCCATCCCGCTATATTTTGTTGGACATTCATACATTGTTCTAACGGCTTCTGTATTGGCATAGAGAGAAGGAACTTGGTAAAGCACGAGGGGCTAAGTTTACATCTGCAAGTTACATTTGGTTAAACAATTCCTAAAACCTATTCAACAAAACAATTACGCGTAGATTTTTCAACCTTGGCGCGCCATAAGACTGAGTTTCTTTGAGGTGTTTTGTCCAAAAGTTTGAGTGCTTTGTTAGTAATTCATGTTCCTTGGTCTGCGCCAATCATCTTTATGTTTAGGGCACATGCGCTAAGAACGCTGGCACTGGTTGTGGTGGCTATTTTATATCTACAAATTGCATTTGTTTGAAAGTTCCTAAAGCCTTTTAAATGGATCCAATTCATGTATATCATGTAACTGTTGTAGTTCATGACACGCCTTGCCTTGTGAATTCTTACATATTATCTATGCATATATATACCAGAGCATTTCAAACAATAATATCTGCCGAAAATTCCCATTCCATTATGGTTTGATAAACGTTCATATGTTGTTTGACAGCTTTGGTATGATACAGTCCTTGACTTTATTTGTGCTTCCACATTCTACATTCATGTTTACCAGGCATTTGCATATACAAAATCTAACAACAAACATTCAACTTTAGAGGTCAATACACTGTTTCAAAGCCCTCATTTTGGCACAGGCTGGAGGATACTGGCAAACATTATGGCTTCTTAATTTATACCCATCAATTGCATCTTCTTGAAAATTTCTCAAGCTTTCTCAAAAAATCCATTTTGTGCATATCCATCACACTTGCGTCTACATCTAGCAAAAAACTTCTTTTAGTCGCGTTTGATGGACGCCCAAACTCTGTTTAAAAGCTTTGATTCGGGCACACGCAGTGACTGGGAGGATATTGGCAGGGATTGTGAAATCTAGATTTACACTTGCATGTAGCAACTCATGTAAATTGATGGTGGTTGGATAGGCATGGGCAGAATGGGGAGAATTGATAGTAAATAAAATGAAAAACAAGAATGCAAAAAATAACCACACAGATAAAAACAAAAGACACAGAACACAAGTTTTACGTGGTTCACCAAATGGCTACGTCCATGAGAAGCAGGGGAATCTCCTTTATTTTTATCTTTGTTTTGATACAGTACAATCAGTAGTAGTATGTTTTTCTCTATTTATTATGTTGTTTGTATGAGATTAGAAGTCTTCAAAAGGAATATGAATAGACAAGCAAATGGTGCTAGCAAGAGAAGTTGAAAAGTCTGCGTTGGTTGGACTTCACATTCTAAGAATCTTCCACTTGGAGTCCAATCACTGCTGCAAGAAGATTGGTCAGAGATATCCCCCACTTCAGGCTTATTGTCACATCTTGATAATGCTAAGAAAAGTCCTACAAAACTCAAACTTCTCTCGTGGTACTATCTTCATCAATGCATCAGTTGGATTTACCTTTGTATCAATTTTCTCTACTTTTAGTTTTCCCTCTTCAAGTGTAGTCTGGATGAAGTGGTATCGCAACTCAATAGGTTTGGTCCAATTATGAAAGGCCAAGTTCTTGGCCAAATGAATAGTACTAAATTACTATCACAAGAAAGAGTGAAAACATGTTTATATCCAAACTCACCCAATAGTCACTGCAACCAAATTATCTCCTTAACACCTTTAATGAGAGCAATATATCCAGCCTCAGTAGTAGAGAGTGCAACCACATGTAGAAACCTCAAAACCCAATTGATCGCTGCCCCGATGAATGTGAAAACATAACCTATTGTTGACCTTTGTTTATCCAAATCTCTAGGCATATCAGAATCAACATAACCTCGCAGTTGTGCATCTCTCCCTCCAAAACACAAAAACAATCTGAAGTGCCTTTTAAATACCATAATATCCACTTCACTTCTTTCCAATGAGTTTTACCCAGATTACTCTTGAATCTGCTTACTACTCCCACTACATAGGAAATATCTGGTCTAGTGCAAACCATAGCATACATAAGACTTCTCAAAGTTGATGAATAAGGAATACCCTTCATGTTTTCATGATCTTGAGGTGTTTATGGACACATTTCAGATGACAAACAAAAATTATGAGCAAGTGGAGTACTCACCGGCTTAACATCCTTCATGTGGAATCTATCCAAGACTTTGTCAACATACTTTTGTTGTGACAATATGATTTCCCTCTTACGTCTGTCCCAGATTATATTCATACCAAGCATCCTCTTTGTTGCCCCTAAGTCCTTCATTACAAACTTTTGAGCTAATTGTTGCTTCAAATCATGAACCACTCTCATGCTAATGTTGTTAACTAGCATATCATTAACATAGAGTAACAATAAAACACTCACCATTAGCCAATACCCTGTAGTAGACACATGGATCAAATTCACAGTGTGTGAAATGTTTCTTAGCCATGAAAGAGTCAAACTTGACATACCACTATTGTGGGGCTTGTTTGAGCACATACAAACTTCTCCTCAACCTGCAATACAAATCTTCTTGACCTTGTTGGTGAAAACCTTCAAACTGATGCATATACAACTCCTTGTCCATGTTGCCATGAAGAAATTTAGTCTTCACATCAAGTTGTTCCAACTCAAGATCATATATCACTGCCAATCCCAAAACCACTCTAATGGTAGTCATCTTTGCAACTGGTGAGAAGATTTCATTGAAATCTATTCCTTTTTGCTGATCATGTCCATTCACCACCAATTTGGCCTGATAACATTTTATGCCTCCTTATTGCTCTTTCAATCTATACACCCATTGATTCTTCAAGGCTCTTCGATTGGGTGGAAGCTTGACCAAATCCCATGTATGATTGGCCATGAGTGAATGCATTACCTCCAGCCATTTCTCATGATTGACATCGTTGCAGGCTTCTTTAAAAGTGGCTAGCTCTAATAAATTAGAAATCAATAATTCATAATCCTCAAATTTTACCCAAGGTCAATGCTCCCAGGTAGACCTCCGCAGTTGAGGAGTTTGATTTTGTATATTATCTTGTTCATGTACATTGCCCTGTGTGTCGTTATTATTTTCATTTCTTAAATTTCTTGGTGCCAAACTTGGCACATTTCTTACTTCCTTCATTGGTTGCATAGGAATTAGCAGAGGTAGTGAGGGATTTACCAAAGAGTGAGTTAAATTTTCAAAAGACTGAATTGTATTTTGCAAAGGCTACCTTGAAAAAGTCATATGTTGTGTTGAAGTTTTAGCAAGCTGAGTGGAAGTCTTGACAACATGCCTTGATGTTTGTAAAGGTAGCAATTCACTTTCTAAAGGTTGTGTAACATTATCAAAAGGCAGCGCTGAAAATTCAACAGGCTACATAACACTTTGCAAGGCCAGCATTGAACTTGAAGGTTGTGTACCTGGTGCAAAAGGGAATGTATAGTATGCAAAGGGGGCTACATGGAATGTAATGACTCCAGACTTGGAGGGTATGCTATGGATTTTCCTTAAGGCTATGTTGAAACCTCAAAGGGAGGCAGCACCAATCTTGGTGCATTCAGATCTGTAATGCTTTGGGCCAAGCTATGAGGCCTTAGATCAACATTTCTAGTGCCAAAGTCATAATCCCTTGTACCAACACTTACCAGTACCACATCCAATATCATCAACTGGCACACACTCTTTTTCTTTTGTCCCCAGTTTTTGCAGACCTGAGAACACCTTTTCATTGAAGACAACATCTCTATTGCAAACCAATTTATTTGTAATTAGATTCCATAATCAAAAGCCATATAAATCTTCTCCATACCTAATGAAGATACACTATTTAGATTTGAAATCTAATTTTGTTCACTTCTCCTTGGGAATGTGATTGAAAGCTTTGTATCCAAAAACCAGTAGATGATTGTAGGAAATTCATCTTCGCATCCATCTCTCTTCTAGAGTATCAAAATCCAATCAAGATGAGAGGCTTCAATTGATCAAATACACTATTGTGTTAATTGCCTCTACCCAAAATTCCTTGCCCAAACCTACATTTGAGAGCATACTCCATGCCTTCTCAAGAATCATTTGATTTAGCCTCTTAGTTGCACCATTCTCTTATGGGGTGAATGGTACAAACTTAATGCATTGAATGCCATTATCTACACAATAATTATCAAAATCCAAAGAACAAAACTCCCCCCATTATTAGTTTTCAAACATTTAATTTAGTTCTCGGTTTGATTCTCAACAATAGATTTAAAAATCTTGAATTTGGTAAAAACTTTTGACTTGCTATCGAGCATATAAATTCACACTTTTCGAGTACAATCATCAAGAAAAGTGTTAGGAATTGCATGCAGAAGATATCAATTAAATGCAAATAAAGATTAAACAGAGGAATAAAAATACACAAAAATAATAACAACAATAGATAAGTTTTAACGTGGTTCACCCAAACTCAGGCTACATCAACCAATAGAGAGTCCAATATTATTATCCAGTAAATCAAACTAATTACAACCAGCAATCCTTGCAACTCTATACTACTGCAAAATGCTACAATACATCAATAGAGACCCTAACCCTTAGCCACTTTTATCAAGCCTTATGTCGGTTACAAAAATAGGGTTTTTTTATGTCGGCCAATAGAAAAATAACTCCTGACGCCTTAATAAAATAATAAAAAATTGTTGGAGGTTTCAGGGGCGTTGCCCTCGAGCACCCCCGGCGGCACTACCCCTCGACCCCACCTTGTATTGTGACAAGGAGCACATTAGGGGCACTACCCCTAGACCCTGCAAGGGTCACTACACTTTGACCCCGTCTTGGGGGGGTTGCCCCCAAACCCCCACAAGGGGCACTACCCCTTGATCCCATTAAATAATGTTGGGGGAAACCGCGCCGATAAAAGTGGGGTAAATTTAACCTCTGAGTCTAATTAGGCTCCATATAACAACAAAAAGTGACAAAATAATTTTCTCATCCACAAGAGGTTACCTCTATAGGACCGAACATGTCTGAGTGCACAAGCTCCAATGGCCTTGTCTTTTTGTCATGCCCGATCTTTGAGAAACTAGTCTGCCTTTGTTTTCCATAGAGGCACTGCTCACATAGGTCCAAATCAATAGATTTTAACCCTGGAAGATGATCCCTTTTGAGCAATATTTTGAGTCCTTTCTTGTTCATATGCCCAAGCCTTCTATGCCATAGTTCTAATTCGTTGTCCACAATAGCCATCATAGCTCCCAGTTCAGTGAGACTATCTAGAACATAAAAAGTGCCCAATTTGCTCCCTCTTGCAACCACTAATGCCCCTTTGGTCACCTTCCAATAGTTAGAAGAAAAAGTGATTCTACATCATTGAGCATCAAGTTGTCCATCAGAAATCAGATTCCTTTTCAATTCAGGAATATGTCTCACATCACACAATAGCCATTTATTTCCATTCTTCAATTTCAACATCACATCACTTTTGTCGATGATATCATATACTTTGTTATCCCCAAGATAAACTTTGCCAAGTTTGCTTTCTTGATAGTTTTGGAAGGCTTCCTAGCATGAGGTTGCGTGGAATAATGCACTAGAATCCAACACCAATGAATCTATTGTAGTGTCACTCATTGACAAGATTAGAACATCTTGATTTAATTCATACATGGCTTTAACTTTGTTGTCCTTTGATTGATTCTACACTTTCTATATGACCAACAATTTTTTTTGGTATGACCTTTGCCACAAAACCAACAACCTCCATTTCTCCCTCTAGACATTGATCTTTTCACAAATTTTGAACTCCTCCAATTGTTATTTTTTCCTCTTTCTTGTTGTCTACCTCTATTGCCAAAAATCAAGGCATCACCGGATGTGGTTCCTTGATTTTTCCTTCTCATATCTTCACTAAGAAGGTTTCTAGCAACATCATCAAATTTGAGTTTGGTTTTTTCTGGATACCGAGGTGCTGATCACCATTACTACTCTTTCCCAGCTATTTGGAAAAGAACACAATAATGGAATAGCTTTGATTTCATCATCCAAATTAATTCTTACCGAAATCAATTAGTTGATTAGAGTGTTGAATTCGTTCAAATGATTGGACATGCTACCTCCTTCTTTCATTTTTAGATTGTACAACTTCTTCATGAGGTAAACTTTATTTGAAGCTAAAGCCATCTCGTACATATCGTTGAGTTTCTCCCATAAATCCTTCGAAGTCTTTTCTGCTGTAACATTGAAAAGGATGTTGTTGGATAATGATATGATAATAGTTGCTCTTTCTTTCTTGTTCAATCTCTCCCACTCTTCATCATCCATTTTGGCTAGCTTCTTGATCTTTCCTTCTAGTGCAAGTGAAAGATCTCCTCTAATCAATAACAACTCCATCTGCACCTTCCACAATACAAAATTCTACCCAGAAAATTTCTCAATCTTCCATTTATTTGCTTCCTCCATATTCACCAGAAATTATCACAATTTCCTAATCCTCTTCTTCGCCGAACTCTAATACCAATTGTTGGAGAATTGTTAGTAGATAAAATAAAAAACAAGAATGCAGAAAATAACCATACACAGAGAAAAATAGAAAACATAGAACACAAGTTTTACGTGGTTCACCAAATAGCTACATCCACCAGAAGCAGGGGAATCTCTTTTATTTTTATCTCTATTTTGATATAGTACAATCAGCAGCAATATGTTTTTCTCTATTTATTAGGTTGTTCATATGAGATTAGAACTCTTCAAAAGGAATATGAGTAGACAAGAAAATGGCACCAACAAGAGAAGTTGAAAATTCTGCGTTGGTTGGACTTCACATTCCAACATAGAAATGGGGGTTCAAAAACCCTAGAATCGATGGGCCAAATATGGAGCTTGAGAAGCTTCAAAACTACCGATTGGCCAAATTTACAGTTTGAGAACCTTTAAAATTGTAGTTGAAGCAAATCAAGAAGTACAATATTGGCCGACAATAATAGGTCTGGGTTAAATATGAAGTTTACCAACTTCAAAACCTGTGGATAAAAGTGGATAAAAGTGTATTTATGTGAAAAATAAAGTTTGAGAAGTTAAAGAATAGTTGAAAAGATATATTTTTCTAAATTTTCATAAATTTCAAAACTGATAAGATATGTGTACATCTTAAAAATCTTCAAACTTTTTGATATTTTCTAACTTTTTATAAAGTAATTTTGGCAATTTTAGTAATAATTAAAACTTTCTAATTTTTCACCAAGTGTCCCTTTCGTCAATTCGATAGAACTTCTAACTCTCTAACCTTTTCATAGTAAATTAATTTTACGGTTTTCTAGAGTAAGATTCCTAGAATTATAATAATAATCTTCTAACTTTCCAAGGAATCAAACTTTGAAAGCTATATTTGCCACCGTCAAGAAAAACTAAGATTTACGGGGTAAGTGAAATTTCATAACTTTTCACTAAAATGACATTTTCTCTTGAAAATTGACCATATGGTGCGAAATTATCCTACAGAGCTCTCTGCAAACTCATTCTGCTCGGGCATTCATAAAAATTGAAATTTAATCGTTTTCATAAATTTTCAAGCGAAAATAGAAACTTTTAAAATCTCTTAGTTGTAAAGGAAAATCGCTTTGAAAAATAGACCCATTTGTACAAAAATAGAATCACAAAACTCCTTGTAAGATGATTTTATCCCAACTCACACAAATCTCATTGTTTAATTATTTATGTGGATACTTCTTAAACTACATAACGAATCCCAAGCTACTAAGTGAAATGATGAATCAACTTTTCTTTGAGCATTAAAATTTGATGCATGAATTCATTAGAGAATAATGCCATAACTCCACAAGAACAATATTAGATAAAATAAACTCCAAGATGAGCAAATATGACAATCATGTGTGAGGAAACTTGCGACACTGGCATGAAAATAAATAACTTGAGTTTGATAGGCAATTTGTTATTTAGAGTTGCTTAAGACATTTAGAAACAATATCAACCAACTCGAATATGTCATCAGAACAAGGAATAATGGCACTTGCAAATGTGACCATCAGAGAAAAGTTTAAAAATTGTTAAGTTCAAAATTGGGCCAACAAGGAAGAAGAAGGATAAGGAGTTATATGAGAATTCAAACTCAAAATCTTACAACTAAGACATTGGATATGTGTTCATTTTAATCCTTACTACACATGCATTTGAAAATGCATGGATGATTAAATTTTAAATATTTTCCACATGACTCACCTATTAGGGTTAGGTGTGTTATTAACTTTACAATATCCTATCTTTAAATTGTTTATAGATAATTAATTATGTATACATCTCCAAAATTCATGGAGTGGACAAATGAAATTCCCATGTAAGGTAGGGACATTTCTACTTATTTTATTATTCTCGAGGACCTGGAAATATTGTTTGTAATGAGGCATTAAATAGGGGCTTACATAATGGACTTGTAGTAATATTTTATTATTAGTTGGGTATGGAGTGTAATTAGTTCTTAATGGAGGAGTTCTTTAGAGTTACACATGCCAACTTGGATAATGGAAGTCAAAGATTCTTGTGTGAGGACTTACATTCTATCTTGAGGAACAATATCTTGAGTGGGTCATGATAATCCTTACCATGGTATTACCTTTTAGTGGTTTTATGGGCCTCCATGAGTCTATATATTAATGGATTGAGATGGAGGCATTATGCATTGCTTTCTATAGGGTTATGCTATCAATTTTCCTCTAGGATTGAAGAGTGTTGATCTCTTATTTCCCTTAATAGAGCACTAAGATTTGAGAATGTATTATTATCATTGATTGTTTTTGAATGATACAATTAGTGTGCTTTGGAGGCTAGTATTTTCTTGAAAAGGTTCTCCCATGGTATATCTATGGTACTCTTAATATTGAGGTTTCTTCTATTCTACCTATCACATTCTTTCTTTTCTAAGTGTTGTTTCCATGTGAAAATGCCATTGAAACTTCTATAGATTAGTTATTATGATACTCTCATCATAGAGTTAATGTGGAAATACTTGTGTGCTTAATAATTATACTTACTTTTTAAGTTAATTATTAACAAGTTTGTGGGGATATTTTCCTTACATTTGGTATCAAAGTGGGTGGTTCAATGGGTCACATGTGCTTGCATGCATGAGTTGTATGTTATTGCATGTGGGTTGCATGTGCTTACATGTCATTTCAAGTGATGGATCCATGTTGATTTCTTAACTTTACAAGCTTGTGGCAATATATTGAAAGGAATTGGGTGTTTATTAATCCATGTATGAGTGTGATTTTATAGTAGATTTAGTTTTTTATATTAGGAAACAATATGGTGAGCACTGGTGGAATGGTAGAGAAATTAGTTGGAACCTATGTTGGGCTATGGAAGCTCGAGGTGGTGGATCTTTGAGTTGGTCATATGCTTTCATGTTACATGGTTGTGACCTAGAGCTCTTGTATAGTAGTATGTGACTACCCTCTTCTTTTGTAGTTGTATTCCTTTAGCTTATGGTCATGTGTAGTGGATGAGCATTCATGTTTCATGGTTTCTTTTGGCCCATAGTCACATCAAGGAAAGCACTAGTTGTGTTGATTATTGTATGGAGTGCTTAGGTTGGTATCTTTATTTTAGTCCCTAATCATGTGGAAGCATTGGATGATTATCCCCTAGTTGCATGTAGGTTCTAGAGTTAGTCTTTTCCTAAGCCAAATACCTAGGACAACCTAGTTACTCCATATGAATGTACACAATTTTTTTTGTGGAATTGCTTTTTTGTAGCCCAAAGTTATTGGAAAATATTTGATCTTTATGGATGCTTTTACTTGAATGTTGTAGATTCATGTTATTTTAGATTTGTGGGTTCTATGGTTATGCTTATTAATGGTATTTGCATGCATTCTTTATGCATGGTTTGAGGAGAATGCTTGCACACTTCTTACTGTAGATGTGTTATTATGTGCTTTTCCATTTAACATTTACGTGGTGGTTTCTTGTTGAGTTCCTAAACTATGGTTACTCTATTATGGATTTGTAGCAAGTTAGATCTAGATTTTATTTGATATCTAAGTCATGGAAAATCTACATGTGTTATCTTTGGTTCTCTTTATTTTGCATGCTTCTAATGTGGTGTTTAAATTATATGTTGTATTTTCCAAGATCTATGATTGTGCAATTTTGTGTATTTTTTGTAGCTACATGTTGTATGGATAACTTAGATGTGGGTTGTTTGCACTCAAACATATTTTGTAGTGTTGATGTAATTATATCTAGTTGGCCTTTTTTGGTCATCATGGTATATTAGAATGTTTATTATAGTGAGTCAAAGAGTTAGTTTTTTGGAAAGCTTGAGACAATTATGTTTTGGACTTACATAGCTATTGACTATGGTGGCATGAGAGGATTTGGATCATGGTTCAAATGAGAGATTTTTGTGTGGTTAAATAGTTAGTGTTATCATTTTTGTTGCAAATCATGGTTCTAATATAGAAGTTGTTAGTGTTTTAGTTATGTTCTTTGATTATGTGAGGGCTATGGGTGATCTTTAGTCTAGAGGTATTTTTATCATGGCTACATGTATTGTTTTGGATCACTTTCTATGAGAGAATTGGTAGCAATATGTATCTAGATAACTTTGTGATGGATGTTATCTATAGTGGTTGTTGGTGTCATGAAGACCTCCTAGTTATTTCCTTATGCAAGCAATCAGATTTCATTGACATCTTTCTCTATTGATAGAGTATGCTTATCTTCAATTTTATGAGGATGTGGATAACCTATCAACATAAAGAGACCTTGGAGATTTTGTTGAGTTTGTGGTTATAATCTATTAGTTTAGGTAGATGATCCTTGGTTTAGAGGATGGTTTATTGTGCAATCATAGACTTTGGATCATGCAATGGAGTTATAGCATTATATGAATTCTTTAGAGCATATTTGTTAGTTAGGGATAAATGGTCTTCCTTGGTGAGGATGAAAGTCATGGGACTAGTAGGAGTTCTTAGAGTTTGCATGCTTTCTTAACTATATTCGAAGCATTCCAGTCATCGTTTGGGAGGTAAATCATTATGACATGATAATTTCCTAGATTCTACATTGATGTAGTGGGAGCTCTAGTAATGGGTTATGATAATCTACTAGATGAGTGCTATGATCATTAAATTACCTTGTGGGTCTCTAGTTATTGTGGTGTCATAGCTAGAGTTTGAATGGCATGGAATAATCAGCTATGAACCTATATCAATTTTGGGTGAGGATAAATCCCTTTGATTCTAGAAATTATTTATTCAAATAGTGTCTATTAATTTGGTTTTAGTTAAAAATTTGAGGAGCCTACACCTAGAGCTAGACATGAGTTCAAGATGGACCTATTAAGGAGACTGATCATATTTAGAGTTTGTTTTACCTAATGTTTCATGTGAAAAAAAATATCATATCCCCCACTCTAATGCCACTCAACAATGAATGATTTGATAGGTATTTCCCACCTAGCTTTTAGATTCATTATATTCTTTATGCCTTATGTTCTCATGTGTTTGATTCTTGAATTATGGATGTCAATTTTATGGACTTCTTTGAGTAGTAGATGCATGTTTATAATGGATGATCCTACAACAGTGTGTCGCACTTGTGGGACATCCTAATTTTTGCTCGAAATCACATTTTTTAGAAAAAATACTGATTTAAGCCTAGAGAGGTTCCATCTAAGTGGGTTTGATTAAATGGGGTTAGACCAAACCCCCTTAGATAGAACCACCCTAGGCTTAAACTAAACCCCCAATTGAGTCTCCTCCACACCTATCAACTGCTAACAAAAATGAAATTAGCTTCACCTTTCAGGGAACAAATGAAGTCATTTGGAAATGCCACTTTGTAAGTATTCAACCCTTACTATTAGCTTTACAAAAATTATAATATGTATTATGTTTTCTTTAATATTATATTTCTTTTTAATTTTATAATGAATGTAGGTATATTATGAAAAATAATGATCTCTATTCAAGACACTAGAAAAAATAACGAATATTGTTAGAAAAATCTCAAAAAATACACTACACTCCACATAGACATCCTTGTTTCAATGAAAAGAGAAAGATTAATTTTGATATATTATAAGAGAAATGTGCTACGGAATAATATAGGTCTAAAATGTTTGTTAGTATTAATTCAAAAATTAATATTAAATAAAAAATAATGATAAATTAAAAATGTCTTGTGACCAAGGACAGTTTAGGGAATTATGGTAGAATCACATGGATTATGAAGGAGTGGAAAAGGAGGGCTTGAGGAAGGAAATAAAATTAAGTTTTGAAGGAAGAGACTTTGACCATAGATTGACATGAAAACATGGAGAACTCATGGGGGACTTTTAGAGGTGCAATGAGGAGAGATATGACCATCGAAGAGGGTATCAAGACCATCAAATATATAGACAAAATTCTAGTTGGAACAACTACTAGAATTATAGATAGAGATATAAATGGAGAGTGGGAAAGTGCTCCTTAGATCTAGAAATAGACCTTGGGGTGGATACAAAGGACAAAATAAATATAATATTTAGAATAGCTCAATGGGGAAGCATGAAAGCATGAAGATTTGGCTACCAAAAGAGCAATTGCTAGCTACGTGTTTCAATAGGATTCCATTAATTTTAAAACCTATAGCAAGATAATTTCCTTTTCCCTAAAAAGTGTTGAATTGGTAAACACAATGGTTCAACTTCACGTACATGCACCTTTTTCATCAAGTGTATAGGCACATGACCCTTTAGGGCTAAAGTGAAAAACTGGTGTTGGGATCAATAGGGAAAATAAATTAAAGTAAAATCAATTCCTAGAGGATTTTTCCTAATAGAGTTCTTTTCAAGGGAGAAAAGGAAGGAAATTATGAGTCAAGGTCCACATTTAATGGATGGAGTTAGATTCTATATAAAGGATTGGGAACTAAACTTTAACTCAATTACTCTTGAGATCAGAAAAACATCGATGTGGATTAGACTATAATTTACCAATAGAATATTGGGATCTGGGCATCCTAAAAAAGATCAAGGATGTGCTTGGAACATTCATCAAGGTACACGTGATCACATGGATGATAAATAATTCAATATGTATGCAAAAATCTATGTCACAATCAACCTCAAAATTCCCCCCATGAGAAGTTGAAATAAGATCAGAGTTTGGGATATGGAAATAATAAAATGAGACAGAAAAGACTACCAAAATGTAAGAAGTACCACCATAATGGGCATTTGACAAAAGAGTGTTATAAGGACAAGAAGGAAACTATGGAAATAGAAAGGAATATGAAGGAATCTAATTTTAAAGAAGGCATGGTGAATTTGAAGAATGATATTTTTGTGAGGTGTGATAGTTCACCCAATTTGGAGGAAGAGGTAAGAGTCCCCATGGCTGAGGCGATTGAGGATATACAAAATGAAAAATCCATTTTTGAAACTGCTCTAGACATTTTTGGATGCACCAAAGACTTTGAGAATAAAGAAAATGTGTACAGCTAGAAACAAACAATCAAGAGGAAGAAATATAAACTTAGAAATTGGAAGATGATGTGGATTTATTTGAGGAAAGGATGATTAGCTAGATAGAGTCAAAGATTAAAAAACCAAGGTTTGGGGAAAAATCCAAAGGGGTAGAAAGTTTAATAAGGAAAAATAGAGCAAGCAGGAAGGGCTAAATGGTAGATGAAACTAAGATTTGTGAAGGGGATTGTAACATCCATATCTGAATTGACAAGAAAAACTAGGTTTTCACAACGGTAATTTTTTTTCACTAGGTAATCAATTACAAAAGAAACTTATCTATAACCCAATACAACATTTTTCATTTTATCATAAACATGATCTCATTTTCATAAAATTGAACGAAATGATATACATTAAACATTTTGTTTTCTAACAATTTGAAATTTTCTTGAAACAAACAAATATTGGAAACATACCATTAACATGCATCTCGATTGTCGACCCATCACATTCAAGACTCGGCAATCCTCAGTATTTGGAAGAGAAAGTATCTTCAAGGAGCTTAACCTCCAACCACAGACCGTCGGTCTTCTGCACTCCTTCCTAACCAGAAGTGGCCCTACCCTACTCAAGAGGATAGACTTAGGATAACCATTGGTGTTTGCCATCTGAGCTCTGGTGTTGTAACTTACGTGTCTTGTTATCATGCAGATCCCTAGATACCCTCTAGTCATGCACGACTCTCCACAAGAAATGCCATCTAGTCACAGTGAACATTCGATGCACTTGAGGATTGTGCACCACCTTGGCCAAAGGATTTGTTTTTAAATAGCATTCTAAGAATGCGTTAACTTAGTTCACCCACCCTACTCGACTTGAACTGATCGAAATCCTATAGTTTCCTATTTGTAAGGTTTAAACAAATGTCGACCTCGATGACCTCAAGGTTTTAGGATTTTTCTCCTTAAATAGCGCATGGCGCAACGTTTACTCTAATCCCAAGTTTATGGTTTCACAATCTCATATTCATGAAAAATATCATTTAATAATGCCCACTCCTAAGTGGTCTCAAACTTGGCTATTCGGTTCCCATAAGTTTATATGACATACTCATGTATATAAAACAAATACCCGTAAGCCCGGAGTTTAAAGGTTTGGACTCGAAAAGGTCTTCAATAAAATAGCGACACAAGAATCGTCGCATGCCACTTAATTAAGACACAAAAGCGGGTTCCGTAACCCCTACCCATGTTAATTCGCAAAAACAAAACCCCCACTTGAGTTGGTTGCATTAACATCACTTGTTGAATCTGGTAGTTCATCGCCATACAAGAAATACTCTATTTGAGTATTGTTGATGACTGGTCTTGGGTTAACAAATGTCTTTAGAGTAAAGGTAATAATTTAAAAACTTTCATAGATCTTTTAGATTAGTAAATGGATGATTTTAATAATTGAAAAGTGTTTCAATCTGGTAACAATCTAATCCCAATGTGCAGATACTCTTAGATGTTGATCAATCTACACAAGTGGAATAATTATAATTGTTTAATTGAAAACATAGGAGAAGTTCGATGCTTAGCATGAGTAGGAACATTTTATCCTATGCAAGAATGTCTCAACAATTATCTCTCAAACACTTATTCACAGTCAGAGAGCCAAACAGTAGTTAAAAATGAAACATTATGGTTCTCTGGCCATATACACAGATGTACTCTTCATTATACAGCCAAAAATACATTGCTACATTATAAGGTTTAACGACTAAAGAAGCATAGGTTTTGCTAAGCTTTCAATGCTGCAACCAATCTAACCTCTCCACTAACATACTTATGCAGAAACTATGATGCAAATTTATATGGGGTAGACTTATTTCAAGATTACGAAACATAAGTTTTGGAAATAAAATCTCCTACAATGAAAGAATCACACAACCGCTGCCAAACAAGGCATAAATAACGTGCAAAGACTGCGTAGAGAGAGAAAGGTTAGAACCTGTCACACTACTGTGGAGTTTCGCTCTTGACTGGAAGACCTCACTGCTCCCTCAATGGTTTTTCTGATTTCTTCACCGCAGAAAACTAATCCCCCAGACTATCCTCGGCAAGCAGATTCCTCTCCTTTTCTTCCCGGTTTTCAGTTCCAAATCGACAGGAAACTACTGCCCCCCCAAAAAATGCCCATGACCTAGGAAGGTTAATGCATTTATCTCACGATCACACCTCTTCTTAACATAATTCACCAGTAAATATCTTTTTGTCTCTCCACACGACGGAGCATTTCCTTTACTCGACTACCACCCGCAGGTAAGATCCCTCCGTTTTCCTTCTCTGCCATTTTCTTCTCCCAAAATAACAACAGACTCCTCAACAACATTCCACCCCTTGTCGATGGAATCTCTCACTTCTAAACTGCCAACTCTCGCCCATGATCCAAGATTCAAACTACATTCAACTCACCATATAACTAAGACCTCACATCATGCAGCAAAAGGCTCTCCCACTACTACATTTTTTTTGGTTTCTCAACCACCCCCTGATCCGATGCCTTCGCACTCCCATGAAGATGGAGCATCTAAACACATTAAATGGTTACTCTAAACACAACTGCCCAACTTCTCTCTCGCACCATGGTGTAGAAGAATCTCTGCATTAAATTCTCTACCATCCCATGCCTAAACACAAGGGTCAACCTAACTGACTTTAAACACGACTTCCCACTTATCATGACCATTAAAAAGGTGGTGGGTCCTATGGCGACGTGGCTTGTAAGTGGCTATAGCAACCCTGCCTTCACTCGAATACTAAGGCATCTAATTCATTCAAGAGCCACTAAAAGATGAATTGTGGAGTTAAGCTCGACACGGTGGTGGTTAAGAAATGGCTAGAGCATCGTTTTGGTCGAAAAGGAAAAAGAGACAAAGACCATCTTATTAAGAAAACTCAAGGTTAGATTGACAACAACTCGCGGTCAAAGCTAGAAGAAAAGACTCATGCTAAACAACGACCAAAACAAATTATTACACGCTATGGCTTCAAATTTGACATTCGTTGATTTCCAGAAAGAATAATTTACAACACAAGTTCGACGCGTTTTACAACAATCATGATGGATTGATCGTAATGCAAACAAGTTTCCTACATCGTTAGACACACAAAGTTGACTTCTCGCATCTTTCGACTACGAGACGTGATTCACGATTCCACCACAAGTAGGTTCATTCAATTACTTATAAACGAAATAATAAACGTCTATATAAATTGACTTGCTATGGTGGACTTACGATGACATCGACGACTCCAAGATTCTATATGATGACTTACAAAAAGGATGTTTCACCTTATCTTCGGATGTCGACATCTAGTCTTAAACTATCCCAGTCGAAAAACAAAACTAAATTGATGGCTTCAAGGTTTATCTACCTGTTTTGCGTTCTCATTAACAAACACCCATGGTTAATTTCTAGAGTCTATACTCTCTCTCAAAGATACTTTCTCTTCCCATCGAACGTGGTCCACCTGTTCTTGCAATGACAGTCTCACATACAATTTTGTGGTCAAAGCACCTATGTTCCAAATCAAAGCATAATATATCCAAAACCTCATTGTATTTAACAAAAAGACATTTAGTCTCAAATATCACATTGATCATAATCAATAGACTTCTATAATTTCATAGAACTAACTTTGTATAATAAATCATCAGTTTCCATGTCATCCACAACATATTATATTACTGAAAATTTCAAGAAAGTAAATAGCATAATTGATTCCAAAAGGAGGGATGTAACATATCCTTCCCCTTTAAAAATCATCGTCCCCGATGATTAAGTTTATCAAGCAAAATTTTTAAACTTAAAGCAAACTTCTTATAGTGAAACATTAATGTCTTTGAAAAGTTTAGGAAATCTTTGGTAAATGTCTTTATAGTCTTCCCAAGTGGTGCTATCCTCGCCATATTGGTCCCACTAAATTTTGCATTGCAAAACTTCTCGATTACGTAAACGAAGTTTACGCATTTCGAGCACCTTGAGTGGCTCGATCACAACCACCCTGGGTTCTTGCATCTGTAAGGAATTCCAATTAAGGATGTGGTTATTACCTACAAAATATTTCTTTAAATACGAAATATGAAAAAAATTATGCATCTTAGACAAGGCTGGAGGTAGAACAACTTTGTAGGCAACTGGATTGATAATCTCAAGAACTTCGAAAGTTCCAACATAATGAGGAGCCAATTTCGAAGATTTACCAAATTTTATAAAACTCTTTTGGGGTTTCACTCACAATAGCACTTCTCGCCAACAGAGAAGTGTCTAGGCACTCGTTTGCAATCTGCATAACTCTTTTGCCTGTCATTGGCTTCTGCCAACCTCTTCCTAATCATTTTAAATTTTTCTTCCATATCAGTAAGCATTTCAGGTCCAATGCTTATCCTATCTTCCAGCTTATCCCAGCTTATAGAAGTTCTGCATTTCCTTCCATATAATGCTTCAAATGGTGCCATCTTAATGGCAGAATGATAGGAGTTGTTATAGGCAAATTCAACAAGAGGTAGATATTCCTCCCATCTATATTGCTAATCCATGCAATACATTCTCAAAAGGTCTTCTAATAACTGATTTACTCTTTCTGTTTGTCCATCAGTTTTGGGATGATAAGCAGTACTTACATTCAGTTTAGTCCCTAATGCAGAAAATAAGGTTTGCCAAAACCGTGAAGTTATCCGAGCATGTCTATCAGATATTATCTTTTCAGGTACCCCATGCAATCTAAAAATTTCTTGCACAAATTTTCCAGCCAAAAGATGTGCTCCATCTGTCAAATTTCCCGG
Organism: Cunninghamia lanceolata; assembly: GCA_027924645.1. NCBI lineage: Eukaryota > Viridiplantae > Streptophyta > Pinopsida > Cupressales > Cupressaceae > Cunninghamia > Cunninghamia lanceolata. The sequence continues at coordinate 14,682,955 of BSBN01000553.1, read as the reverse complement.
TATGAAATGTGCAACCTTGGTTAGTTTATCCACAACAACCAATATTGCATCATGCCTATTCTTAGACATTGGTAACCCCTGGACAAAATCCATACTAACAACTTGCCATTTCAATTCTGAAATATCATGCGGGTATAGCAATCCAACAGGATGTTGGTGTTCTGCTTTAACTCTTTGACACTCCAAACAACTAGCTACAAACTTTGCAGCATCACTTTTCATTCCCTTCCAGAAATATAGCGGCTTAACATCCGCTAACAGTTTAGTTACACCAGGGTGTCCAGAGTAAGGAGCACAGTGAACTTCCTTCCACACAAGGTTTCTAAGTTCTACTGAATCAGGAATGTAGATTCTTCCCTTGAATCTCATCAATCCATTGGATTCAAAACTGAATCCATCATATCTTGGGTCCTTAGGGTTTAAGTGCAGAGCCTGTTTCACTTGTTCATAATACTCATCCCTAGATAAGTTTTGCATTACTAAGTCTTTAAAGTTAGCATGTATGGCGATTATAGAGGCTATGTGCCTTCTTCTGCTTAAGGCATCAGCTACTCAGTTTTCCTTGCCTTTGATATAAGAAATTTCAAAGTCATAATCCGATATTAATTCCAACCATCTCCTTTACCTTGTATTGAGATTAGGTTGTGTGAATATGTAGCGAAGGCTTTGATGATCAGATTTTAGAATAAAAGTCATCCACAACAAATAATGTCGCCACATCTGAAGGGCATGAACCACTGCTGCCATCTCTAGGTCATGAGGAGCGTAGTTCTACTCAGTTTTTTAGCTTCCTAGACTCATAGGCTACTACCCTGCCATCTTGCATAAGCACACCTCCCAATCCTTCCCCCGAGGCATCAGTGATAACCTCAAACTCTCCCTCAGGATCAGGAACTTTTAGAATTGGAGCGGTTGTTAATTTTTATTTTAACAAGTCAAAAGCCTTTTGACATTCATTCGTCCAAACAAACCTTTTTCCTTTTCTCTGCAAAGAGGTAATTGGGCTAGCAATGCTTGAGAAATTCAACACAAATTTCCTATAATACCCTGCCAATCCCATGAAACTTCGTACCTCTGACACATTGGTAGGTTCAGGCCATTCCATAATAGATTTTATTTTGGCCAGATCAATTGATATCCCATCGGCTGATATTATGTGCCCCAAATACTGTACTTCTTTCTGAAAGAAGGTGCACTTTGAGAGTTTCGCATACAATTTGTGTTCTCTTAATCGTTGCAAGACTATTTGAAGATGTCGTGCATGCTCCTCTTCATCTTTGGAATAGATTAGAATATCATCAATGAAAACTAGTACAAACTTATCAAGACAATCTCTAAATACACTATTCATGAGATTCATGAAAGCAGCAGGTGCGTTGGTCAATCCAAACGGCAACACCGTAAACTCATAATGACCATACCTCGTTCTAAATGCTGTCTTGGGAATATCTTCATCTTTCAACCTTAACTGATGGTATCCAGATCTCAGATCTATCTTGGAAAAGAATGATGCACCACACATTTGGTCAAATAGATCATCAATACGTGGCAAGGGATACTTGTTCTTTATTGTCGCCTTGTTAAGCATCCTATAATCTATACACAGCTTGAGAGTCCCATCTTTCTTTTTGACAAATATAACTAGGGCTCCCCATGGTGATACACTGGGCCTAATTAGATTCTTAGACAATAGCTCCTGCAACTGAGCTTTTAATTCCATAAGTTCAGTGGTAGTCATACGATATGGAGCTTTAGAGATTGGCTCCGATCCTGGTTTAATATCAATGCCAAAGTCAAATGTTCTCTTCGGAGGCAAGCCTAGTAACTCCTCAGGAAATACATCCCTAAAGTTGCATAGATACGGATATCTTTCCTCAAACGTTTGTTTCTCCAAGGTTTCCTCTACTAGGTCCATTTTAACGGCAAAAAGTTGACATCCCTTTCGCCTAGCCCGTTTTAGTTGTTTTGAAGAAATGGATCTAACCCTTATTTCTCTTTGAATTCCTTGGAGATTTACTATTTTACCCATCTCATCCAGACACTCAATGGTTTTATGAAAGCAATCTACTTTGGCTCGATGTTTCCACAACCAGTTCATTCCTAGGATGACATCGTAGGACCCTAAAGGTGCTGCATACAAATTTGCCTCAGTGGTGAAGTTAGAAACATCAATCTTAGCTTCAAACAAACATTGCTCTACTTGAGCCTTTGAGTTATTTGCATACTCAACTATCCATGGTTTTGATATAAAACTAGCTTTTCTAGAAAATTTTCTTAAGACTCTAGGTGACACAAAATTTTCTGTTGCACCAGTATCAAATAGAATAGAAACAGGAACGCCAAATAAGGTACCTGTCATCTCAATAGGGGTGATCTGATACTCTGCTTGTCTATTGTCAAGGGTAGCATGAATCCTTTGTTGAAATGCTTCCTGTTGCGAGGGAAGTTCCATGTTCCTAGGCTTCCCATTCGGCTTCTTGTTAGGGCAACGGTTGGCATAATGATCTCCTCCACAAGAAAAACATCCTCCTATAGGTCCTCACTTCTCAGATGGCCTACTTGCAGAATCACCATTCTTCTTAAAATTTACATTTCTCTTAAAATCTTCACCTCTTCGCTCATTACCAAATCCTCCTTGATTCTTTCAATTTCCCTTATCAAACCTCCTGTTTCCATATCCCTTATCATTTTTCCTTTTATAAGACTGATCGTTGTAGTTCTTATCAAACTTCTTGCGTTTCTTATCATGGTAAGCAGAGATAGATTTGATCTTATGCTCCTGTTTAATTGCCTTTTCATAAACTTGATCCATTGTGCTTGGACCATGCACCTCCACCTCACCGCCGATCTGGGGATTGAGTCCCATGATGAATTTTCTGATTCGGAACCTTTCATCCTTTTGGTATTGAGGGACATACTTTAGTACTCTAGTGAATTTTTCTTCATACTCGACCACGGATAGTTCACCTTGCCTGAGGTTTTGGAAATCTGTTAACTTCTGATCAAAGTATAACTAAGGTAACCACCATTTTCAAATTAGTTCCACGAACTCATCCCATGTTACCTTCAAGGGACTTAATTCTAGCTCCATTTTCTTATTCATCCGCCAAGTGGACGCTTCCCCAGATAGCTGATAGGCTCCCCACACGACTTTAGTAACCTCAGAGTAATTTTTGATCTCAAAATATTTCTCCATCTCCGTCAACCATGCTTCTGCTGCATCTCCAGTTTTCGTTCCATCAAACTTTGGAGGGTTAACATTATTCATATCCTTAGATAACTCTAATGCAAGTTTATGCTTGGTTTTTCTTTGGACTTCACTGTCATTAGGATTTTCACTTGACGTGCCATTTTCTGAATGTTTACTCTTGCTTGTATAATGTGAGTTCTCGTTTCCACCCTCTGTATTGCTAGTTTCATCCATTTTCTTTTCCAGTTTGTTCAACCTTTCCTTGGTTTTAGTGAGCATGTTTAGAAACCTATTAAACCTGTCAGTGGAGTTTTTCTCGAGAGTTATGACCATCCCGATCCTCCCCCTCGTTAAACCCCGATTGGTCCATGATAGTTTAGTTTCTCACCTATTTAAACATATACTAATCAATTTTACACTTATTATATTATAAATTATCAAAAGAACACAACATTTTGATCATAATCATAATTGTTCTCAAACCAAAATTTTGTCTTTATTCATTTTGCAAAATTGTTTCAACATCATTAGAGATAGACATATCTCATGTTTTTACTCAGTATTATCTAGTGAAGTGTAACCTTCAGATTCATTGTCTGACACATAATCATGAGGTGTATACCCCTCAGACTCACTATCAGAAGATAGCTCAATAATCTTAGCTCTAGGTACTACACGAGGATCTCTAGTGATCATGGGTATAGTAATAGGTACACTCTCAGTTACAATCCAGGAGCAGCAGTTGATCATGATTCGAGCTGCTGTCGCTGCTCCCTCTTGGAGTTCTCTCCTCACTTGCTTAAGTCGTGACATTGCATTGGCTAAGGTTTCCACATCATCAAGCCAAATGTCATTTTCATCATTAGTTTTCTTAATGGTCTTGATCATCGCACGTGGTTTCTGCTTAGCTTGCAGATAATGCTTCTTACCTGCGAAGGATTTTCTTGCGTTTTTCTTGGTGTATACCATCCTGGCACAATAAATCAAATCATTAGCTACCCGCATAATGTTGATTTCCTAATCAGGTTAGTGGACTCATTAGCCCTAGTGCTGAACCTAGTTAGCTTTGATACCATATGTAACATCCATATCCGAATTGACAAGAAAAACTAGGTTTTCACAACGGTAATTTTTTTTCACTAGGTAATCAAATACAAAAGAAACTTTTGTATAACCCAATACAACATTTTTCATTTTATCATAAACATGATCTCATTTTCATAAAACTGAAAGAAATGATATACATTAAACATTTTGTTTTCTAACAATTTGAAATTTTCTTGAAACAAACAAATATTGGAAACATACCATTAACATGCATCTCGATTGTCGACCCATCACATTCAAGACTCGGCAATCCTCCGTATTTGGAAGAGAAAGTATCTTCAAGGAGCTTAACCTCCAACTACATATCGTCGGTCTCCCGCACTCCTTCCTAACCGGAAGTGGCCCTACCCTACTCAAGAGGATAGACTTAGGATAACCATTGGTGTTTGCCATCTGAGCTCTGGTGTTGTAACTTACGTGTCTTGTTATCGTGCAGATCCCTAGATACCCTCTAGTCATGCACGACTCTCCACAAGAAACACCATCCAGTCACAGTGAACATTCAATGCACTTGAGGATCGTGCACCACCTTGGCCAAAGGATTTGTTTTTAAATAGCGTTCTAAGAACGCGTTAACTTAGTTCACCCACCCTACTCGACTTGAACTAATTGAAATCCTACAGTTTCCTATTTGTAAGGTTTAAACAAATGTCGACCTCAATGACCTAACATTTTAGGATTTTTCTCCTTAAATAGCGCATGGCACAACGTTTACTCTAATCCCAAGTTTATGGTTTCACAATCTCATAGTCATGAAAAACATCGTTTAATAACGCCCACTCCTAAGTGGTCTCAAACTTGGCTATTCGGTTCCCATAAGTTTATATGACATACTCATGTATATAAAACAAATACCCGTAAGCCCAGAGTTTAAAGGTTTTGACTCGAAAAGGTCTTCAATAAAATAGCGACACAAGAATCATCGCATCCCACTTAATTAAGACACAAAAGCGGGTTCCATAACCCCTACCCACGTTAATTCACAAAAACAAAACCCCCACTTGAGTTGGATGCATTAACATCACTTGTTGAATCTGGTAGTTCATCGCCATACAAGAAATACTCTATTTGAGTATTGTTGATGACTGGTCTTGGGTTAACAAATGTCTTTAGAGTAAAGGTAATAATTTAAAAACTTTCATAGATCTTTTAGACTAGTAAATGGATGATTTTAATAATTGAAAAGTGTTTCAATCTGGTAACAATCTAATCCCAATGTGCGGATACTCTTAGATGTTGATCAATCTACACAAGTGGAATAATTATAATTGTTTAATTGACAACATAGGAGAGGTTCGATGCTTAGCACGAGTAGGAACATTTTATCCTATGCAAGAATGTCTCAAAAATTATCTCTCAAACACTTATTCATGGTTAGAGAGCCAAACAGTGGTTAAAAATGAAACATTACGGTTCTCTGGCCATATACACAGATCTACTCTTCATTATACAGCCAAAAATACATTGCTACGTTATAAGGTTTAATGACTAAAGAAGCATAGCTTTTGCTAAGCTTTCAATGCTGCAACCAATCTAACCTCTCCACTAACATACTTATGTAGAAACTACGATGCAAATTTATATGGGGTAGACTTATTTCAAGATTAAAAAAAAAAAGTTTTGGAAACAAAATCTCCTACAACGAAAGAATCACACAACCGCTGCCAAACAAGGCATAAATAACATGCAAAGACTATGCAGAGAGAGAAAGGTTAGAACCTATCACACTACTATGGAGTTTTGCTCTTGACTGGAAGACCTCACTACTCCCTCAATGGTTTTTCTAATTTCTTCACCGCAGAAAACTAATTCCCCAGACTATCCTCAGCAAGCAGATTCCTCTCCTTTTCTTCCCAGTTTTCAGTTCCAAATTGACAGGAAACTACTGCCCCCAACAAAAACGCCCATGACCTAGGAAGGTTAATGCATTTATCTCACAATCACACCTCTTCTTAAAAGAATTCACCAGTAAGTATCTTTTTGTCTCTCCACATGACGGAGCATTCCGTTACTCGACTACCACCCACAGGTAAGATCCCTCCATTCTCCCTCTCTGCAATTTTCTTCTCCCAAAATAATGACAGACTCCTCAACAACATTCCACCCCTTGTCGATGGAATCTCTCACTTCTAAACCGCCAACTCTCGCCCACGATCCAGGATTCAAACTACATTCAACTCACTATATAACTAAGACCTCACATCACGTAGCAAAAGGCTCTCCCACTACTGCGTTTTCTTTTTGGTTTCTCAACCACCCCCTGATCCGATGCCTTCACACTCCCATGAAGATGGAGCATCTAAAAATATTAAACGGTTACTCTAAACACAACTTCCCAACTTCTCTCTCGCACCATGGTGTAGAAGAATCTATGCATTGAATTCTCTACCGTCCCATGCCTAAACACAAGGGTCGACCTAACTGACTTTAAAAATGACTTCCCACTTATCACGACCATTAAAAAGGTTGTGGCTCATATGGCGACGTGGCTTGTAAGTGGATATAGCAACCCTGCCCTCACTCGAATACTAAGGCATCTAATTCATTCAAGAGCCACTAAAAGATGAATTGTGGAGTTAAGCTCGACACGGTGGTGGTTAAGAAATGGCTAGAGCATCATTTTGGTCGAAAAGGAAAAAGAGACAAAGACCATCTTATTAAGAAAACTCAAGGTTAGATTGACAACAACCCGCGGTCAAAGCTAGAAGAAAAGACTTATGCTAAACAACGACCAAAACAAATTATTACACGCTATGGCTTCAAATTTGACATTCATTGATTTCGAGAAAGAATAATTTACAACACAAGTTCGATGCATTTTACGACAATCACGATGGATTGTTTGTAACGCAAACAAGTTTCCTACATCGTTGGACGCACAAAGTTGACTTCTCACATCTTTCGACTACGAGATGTGATTCACGATTCTGCCACAAGTAGGTTCATTCAATTACTTATAAATGAAATAATAAACATCTATATAAATCAACTTGCTATGGTGGACTTACGACGACATCGATGACTCCAAGATTCTATATGACGACTTACAAAAAGGATGTTTCACCTTATCTTTAGACGTTGACATCTAGTCTTAAACTATCCCAGTTGAAAAACAAAATTAAATTGATGGCTTCAAGGTTTATCTACCTATTTGGCGTTCTCATTAACAAACACCCATGGTTAATTTCCAGAGTCTATACTCTCTCTCAAAGATACTTTCTCTTCCCATCGAACATGGTCCACCTGTTCTTGCAACAACAGTCTCACATACAATTTTGTGGTCAAAGCACCTATATTCCAAATCAAAGCATAATATATCTAAAACCTCATTGTATTTAACAAAAAGACATTTAGTCTACAATATCACATTGATCATAATCAATAGACTTCTATAATTTCATAGAACTAACTTTGTATAATAAATCATCAGTTTCCATGTCATCCACAACATATTATATTACTAAAAATTTCAAGAAAGTAAATAGCATAATTGATTCGAAAAGGAGGGATATAACATATCCTTCCCCTTTACAAATCATCATCCACGATGATTAAGTTTATCAAGCAAAATTTTTAAACTTAAAGCAAACTTTTTATAGTGCAAAATTAATGTCTTTGAAAAGTTTAGGAAATCTTTGGTAAATGTCTTTATAGTCTTCCCAAGTGGTGCTATCCTCGCCATATTGGTCCCACTGAATTTTGCATTGCAAAACTTCTCGATTACGTAAACGAAGTTTACGCATTTTGAGCACCTTGAGTGGCTCGATCACAACCACCCCAGGTTCTTACATCTGTAAGGAATTCCAATTAAGGATGTGGTTATTACCTACAAAATATTTCTTTAAATATGAAACATGAAAAACATTATGCATCTTAGACAAGGCTGGAGGTAAAGCAACTTTGTAGGCAACTGGATTGATAATATCAAGAACTTCGAAAGATCCGACATAACGAGGAGCCAATTTCAAAGATTTACCAAATTTTATAAAACTCTTTTGGGGTTTCACTCACAATAGCACTTTCTCACCAACAGAGAAGTGTCTAGGCACTTGTTTGCAATCTGCATAACTCTTTTGCCTGTCATTGGCTTCTGCCAACCTCTTCCTAATCATTTTTACTTTTTTTCCATATCAGCAAGCATTTCAGGTCCAATGCTTATCCTATCTTCCAGCTTATCCCAGCTTATAGGAGTTCTGCATTTCCTTCCATATAATGCTTCAAATGGTGCCATCTTTATGGCAGAATGATAGGAGTTGTTATAGGCAAATTCAACAAGAGGTAGATATTCCTCTCATCTGTATTGCTGATCCATGCAATACATTCTCAAAAGGTCTTCTAATACCTGATTTACTCTTTATATTTGTCCATCAGTTTCGGTATGATAAGCAGTACTTACATTCAGTTTATTCCCTAATGCAGAAAATAAGGTTTGCCAAAACTGTGGAGTTATCTGAGCATCTCTATCAGATATTATCTTTTCAAGTACCCCATGCAATCTAAAAATTTCTTGCACAAATTTTTGAGCCAAAAGATGTGCTCCATCTATCAAATTTCCCGGTATGAAATGTGCAACCTTGGTTAGTTTATCCACAACAACCAATATTGCATCATGCCTATTCTTAGACATTGGTAACCCCTGGACAAAATCCATAGTAATGACTTGCCATTTCCATTCCAGAATATCATGCGGGTATAGCAATCTAGCAGGATGTTGGTGTTCTGCTTTAACTCTCTGACACTCCAAACAACTAGCTACAAACTTTGCAGCATCGCTTTTCATTCCCTTCTAGAAATCTAGCAGCTTAACATCTGCTAATAGTTTAGTTACACCAGGGTGTCCAGAGTAAGGAGCACAGTTAACTTCCTTCCACACAAGGTTTCTAAGTTCTACTGAATCAAGAACATATATTCTTCCTTTGAATCTCATCAATCCATTGGATTCAAAACTAAATCTGTCATATCTTGGGTCCTTAGGGTTTAAGTGCAGAGCCTGTTTCGCTTGTTCATAATACTCATCCCTAGATAAGTTTTGCATTACTAAGTCTTTAAAGTTAGCATGTATGGCGATTATAGAGGCTATGTGCCTTCTTCTGCTTAAGGTATCAGCTACTCGGTTTTCCTTGCCTTTGATATAAGAAATTTCAAAGTCATAATCTGATATTAATTCCAACCATCTCCTTTGCCTTTCATTGAGATTAGGTTGTGTGAATATGTAGCGAAGGCTTTGATGATTAGATTTTAGAATAAAAGTCCTCCCCAACAAATAATTTTGCCACATCTGAAGGACATGAACCACTGCTGCCATCTCTAGGTCATGAGGAGCGTAGTTCTGCTCATAGTTTTTTAGCTTCCTAGACTCATAGGCTACTAGCCTGCCATCTTGCATAAGTACAGCTCCCAATCCTTCCCTCGAGGCATCAGTGATAACCTCAAACTCTCCCTCAGGATCAGGAACTTTCAGAATTGGAGCGGTTGTTAATTTTTCTTTTAACAAGTCAAAAGCCTTTTGACATTCATTCGTCCAAACAAACCTTTTTCCTTTTCTTTGCAAAGAGGTAATTGGGCTAGCATTGCTTGAGAAATTCAACACAAATTTCCTGTAATACCCTGCCAATCCCATGAAACTTCGTACCTCTGACACATTGGTAGGTTCAGGCCATTCCATAATAGCTTTTATTTTGGCCGGATCAATTGATATCCCATCGGTTGATATTATGTGCCCCAAATACTGTACTTCTTTCTGAAAGAAGGTGCACTTTGAGAGTTTTGCATATAATTTGTGTTCTCTTAATCGTTGCAAGACTATTTGAAGATGTCGTGCATGCTCCTCTTCATCTTTGGAATAGATCAGAATATCATCAATGAAAACTAGTACAAACTTATCAAGACAATCTCTGAATACACTATTCATGAGATTCATGAAAGCAGCAGGTGCGTTGGTCAATCCAAACGGCAACACTGTAAACTCATAATGACCATACCTCGTTCTAAATGCTGTCTTGGGAATATATTCATCTTTCAACCTTAACTAATGGTATCCAGATCTCAGATCTATCTTGGAAAAGACCGATGCACCACGCATTTGGTCAAATAGATCATCAATACGTGGCAAGGGATACTTGTTCTTTATTGTCGCCTTGTTAAGCATCCTATAATCTATACATAGCCTGAGAGTCCCATCTTTCTTTTTGACAAATATAACTGGGGCTCCCCATTGTGATACACTGGGCCTAATTAGATTCTTAGACAATAGCTCCTGCAACTGAGCTTTTAATTCCATAAGTTCAGTGGTAGTCATACGATACGGAGCTTTAGAGATTGGCTCCGATCCTGGTTTAATATCTATGCCAAAGTCAAATGTTCTCTTTGGAGGCAAGCCTGGTAACTCCTCAGGAAATACATCCCTAAAGTTGCATAGATACGGATATCTTTCCTCAAATGTTTGTTTCTCCAAGGTTTCCTCTACTAGGTCCATTTTAATGGCAAAATGTTGACATCCCTTTCGCCTAGCCCGTTTTAGTTGTTTTGAAGAAATGGATCTAACCCTTATTTCTCTTTCAATTCCTTGGAGATTTACTATTTTACCCATCTCATCCAGACACTCAATGGTTTTATGAAAACAATCTACTTTGGCTCGATGTTTCGACAACTAGTTCATTCCTAGGATGACATCGTAGGACCCTAAAGGTGCTACGTACAAATTTGCCTCTGTGGTGAAGTTAGAAACATCAATCTTAGCTTCGAACAAACATTGTTCTACCTAAGCCTTTGACTTATTTGCATACTCAACTATCCATGGTTTTGACATAAAACTAGCTTTTCTAGAAAATTTTCTTAGGACTCTAGCTGACACAAAATTTTCTATTGCACCAGTATCAAATAGAATAGAAATAGGAACTCCAAATAAGGTACATGTCATCTCAATAGGGGTGATCTGATACTCCGCTTGTCGATTGTCAAGGGTAGCATGAATCCTTTGTTGAAATGCTTCCTGTTGCGAGGGAAGTTCCGTGTTCCTAGGCTTCCCATTCGGCTTCTTGTTAGGGCAATGGTTGGCATAATGATCTCCTCCACAAGAAAAACATCCTCCTATAGGTCGTCGCTTCTCAGATGGCCTACTTGCAGAATCACCATTCTTCTTAAAATTAACATTTCTCTTAAAATCTTCACCTCTTCGCTCATTACCAAATCCTCCTTGATTCTTTCAATTTCCCTTATCAAACCTCCTGTTTTCATATCCCTTATCATTTTTCCTTTTATAAGACTGATCGTTGTAGTTCTTATCAAACTTCTTGCGTTTCTTATCATGGTAAGCAGAGATAGATTTGATCTTCTACTCCTGTTTAATTGCCTTTTCATAAACTTGATCCATTGTGCTTGGACCATGCACCTCCACCTCATCGCCGATCTGAGGATTGAGTCCCATGATGAATTTTCTGATTCGGAACCTTTAATCCTTTTGGTATTGAGGGACATACTTTAGTAGTCTAGTGAATTTTTCATCATACTCGACCACGGATAGTTCACCTTGCTTGAGGTTTTGGAAATCTGTTAACTTCTGATCAAAGTATAACTGAGGTAACCACCATTTTCGGAATAGTTCCACGAACTCATCCCATGTCACCTTTAAGGGACTTAATTCCAGCTCCATTTTCTTATTCATCCACCAAGTGGACGCTTCCCCAAATAGCTGATAGGCTCCCCACACGGCTTTAGTAACCTCAAAGTAATTTCTGATCTCAAAATATTTTTCCATCTCCGTCAACCATGCTTCTGCTGCATCTCCAGTTTTCGTTCCATCGAACTTTGGAGGGTTAACCTTCTTCATATCCTTAGATAACTCTAATGCAAGTTTATCCTTGGTTTTTCTTTGGACTTCACTATTGTCAGGATTTTCACTTGATGTGCCATTTTCTGAATGTTTACTCTTGCTTGTATAATGTGAGTTCTCGTTTCAACCCTCTATGTTGCTAGTTTCATCCATTTTCTTTTCCAGTTTGTTCAACCTTTCCTTGGTTTCAGTGAGCATGTTTAGAATCCTATCCAACTTGTCAGTGGAGTTTTCACAAGAGTTATGACCTTCCCGATCCTCCCCCTCGTTAAACCCTGATTGGTCCATGATAGTTTAGTTTCTCACCTGTTTAAACATATACTAATCAATTTTACACTAGTTATATTATAAATTATCAAAAGAACACAACATTTTGATCATAATAATAATTATTCTCAAACCAAAATTTTGTCTTTATTCATTTTGCAAAATTGTTTCAACATCATTAGAGATAGACATATCTCATGTTTTTACTCAGTATTATCTAGTGAAGTGTAACCTTTGGATTGATTGTCCAACACATAATCACGAGGTGTATACCCCTCAGACTCACTATCAGAAGATAGCTCAATAATCTCAGCTCTAGGTACTACATGAGGATCTCTAGTGATCATGGGTATAGTAATAGGTACACTCTCAGTTACAATCCAAGAGCAGTAGTTGATCATGATTCGAGCTACCGTTGCTGCTCCCTCTAGGAGTTCTCTCCTCACTCACTTAAGTCATGAAATTGCATTGGCTAAGGTTTCCACATCATCAAGCCAAATGTCATTTTCGTCATTAGTTTTCTCAATGGTCTTGATCGTCGCAAGTTGTTTCTGCTTAGCTTACAGATAACGCTTCTTACCCGCGAAGGATTATCTTGTGGTTTTCTTGGTGTATACCATCCTGGCACAATAAATCAAATCATTAGCTACCCGCATAATGTTGATTTCCTAATTAGGTTAGTGGACTCATCAGCCCTAGTGCTGAACCTGGTTAGCTCTGATACCATATGTAACATCCATATCCGAATTGACAAGAAAAACTACGCTTTCACAACGGTAATTTTTTTTCACTAGGTAATCAAATACAAAAGAAACTTATCTATAACCCAATACAACATTTTTCATTTTATCATAAACATGATCTCATTTTCATAAAACTGAAAGAAATGATATACATTAAACATTTTGTTTTCTAACAATTTGAAATTTTCTTGAAACAAACAAATATTGGAAACATACCATTAACATGCATCTCGATTGTCGACCCATCACATTCAAGACTCGGCAATCCTCAGTATTTGGAAGAGAAAGTATCTTTAAGGAGCTTAACCTCCAACCACAGACCGTCGGTCTCCTGCACTCCTTCCTAACCGGAAGTGGCCCTACCCTACTCAAGAGGATAGACTTAGGATAACCATCGGTGTTTGCCATCTGAGCTCTGGTGTTGTAACTTACGTGTCTTGTTATCGTGCAGATCCCTAGATACCCTCTAGTCATGCACGACTCTCCACAAGAAATGCCATCTAGTCACAGTGAACATTCGATGCACTTGAGGATCGTGCACCACCTTGGCCAAAGGATTTGTTTTTAAATAGCATTGTAAGAATGCGTTAACTTAGTTCACCCACCCTACTCGACTTGAACTGATCGAAATCCTACAGTTTCCTATTTGTAAGGTTTAAACAAATGTCAACCTTGATGACCTCAAGGTTTTAGGATTTTTCTCCTTAAATAGTGCATGGCGTAATGTTTACTCTAATCCCAAGTTTATGGTTTCACAATCTCATATTCATGAAAAACATCGTTTAATAATGCCCACTCCTAAGTGGTCTCAAACTTGGCTATTCGGTTCCCATAAGTTTATACGACATACTCATGTATATAAAACAAATACCCGTAAGCCCGGAGTTTAATGGTTTGGACTCGAAAAGGTCTTCAATAAAATAGAGACACAAGAATCGTCGCATGCCACTTAATTAAGACACAAAAGCGGGTTCCATAACCCCTACCCATGTTAATTCGCAAAAACAAAAACCCCACTTGAGTTGGTTGCATTAGCATCACTTGTTGAATCTGGTCGTTCATCTCCATACAAGAAATACTCTATTTAAGTATTGTTGATGACTGGTCTTGGGTTAACAAATGTCTTTAGAGTAAAGGTAATAATTTAAACACTTTCATAGATCTTTTAGATTAGTAAATGGATGATTTTAATAATTGAAAAGTGTTTCAATCTGGTAACAATCTAATCCCAATGTGCGGATACTCTTAGATGTTGATCAATCTACACAAGTGGAATAATTATAATTGTTTAACTGAAAACATAGGAGAGGTTCGATGCTTAGCACGAGTAGGAACATTTTATCCTATGCAAGAATGTCTCAAGAATTATCTCTCAAACACTTATTCACGGTCAGAGAGCCAAACAGTAGTTAAAAATGAAACATTACGGTTCTCTGGCCATATACACAGATGTACTCTTCATTATACAGCCAAAAATACATTGCTACGTTATAAGGTTTAATGACTAAAGAAGCATAGCTTTTGCTAAGCTTTCAATGCTGCAACCAATCCAACCTCTCCACTAACATACTTATGCAGAAACTATGATGCAAATTTATATGGGGTAGACTTATTTCAAGATTAAATGAAACATAAGTTTTGGAAACAAAATCTCCTACAACGAAAGAATCACACAACCACTGCCAAACAAGGCATAAATAACGTGCAAAGACTGTGCAGAGAGAGAAAGGTTAGAACCTGTCACACTACTGTGGAGTTTTGCTCTTGACTGGAAAACCTTGCTACTCCCTCAATGGTTTTTCTGATTTCTTCACCGCAGAAAACTAATCCCCCAGACTATCCTCGCTATGCAGATTCCTCTCCTTTTCTTCCCAGTTTTCAGTTCCAAATCGACAGGAAACTACTTCCCCCAACAAAAACGCCCACGACCTAAGAAGGTTAATGCATTTATCTCATGATCACACCTCTTCTTAACAGAATTCACTAGTAAGTATCTTTTTGTCTCTCCACACGACGGAGCATTTCCTTTACTCGACTACCACCCGCAGGTAAGATCCCTCCATTCCCCCTCTCTGCCATTTTCTTCTCCCAAAATAACGACAGACTCCTCAACAACATTCCACCCCTTGTCGATGGAATCTCTCACTTCTAAACCGCCAACTCTCGCCCACGATCTAGGATTCAAACTACATTCAACTCACCATATAACTAAGACCTGACATCATGCAGCAAAAGGCTCTCCCACTACTGCATTTTCTTTTTGGTTTCTTAACCACCCCCTGATCTGATGCCTTCGCACTCCCATGAAGATGGAGCATCTGAAAACATTAAACGGTTAGTCTAAACACAACTGCCCAACTTCTCTCTCGCACCATGGTGTAGAATCTTTGCATTGAATTCTTTGTCGTCCCATGCCTAAACACAAGGGTTGACCTAACTGACTTTAAACCTGACTTCCCACTTATCACGACCATTAAAGAGGTGGTGGCTCCTATGGCGACGTGGCTTGTAAGTGGATATAGCAACCCCGCCTTCACTCGAATACTAAGGCATCTAATTCATTCAAGAGCCACTAAAAGATGAATTGTGGAGTTAAGCTCGACACGGCGGTGGTTAAGAAATGGCTAGAGCATCGTTTTGGTCGAAAAGGAAAAAGAGACAAAGACCATCTTATTAAGAAAACTCAAGGTTAGATTGACAACAACTCACGGTCAAAGCTAGAAGAAAAGACTCATGCTAAACAATGACCAAAATAAATTATTACATGCTATGGCTTCAAATTTGACATTCATCGATTTCTAGAAAGAATAATTTACAACACAAGTTCGATGTGTTTTACGACAATCACGATGGATTGATCGTAACGCAAACAAGTTTCCTACATCGTTAGACACACAAAGTCGACTTCTCGCATCTTTCGACTACGAGACGCGATTCACGATTCCGCCACAAGTAGGTTCATTCAATTACTTATAAACGAAATAATAAACGTCTATATAAATCGACTTGCTATGGTGGACTTACGACGACATTGACGACTACAAGATTCTATATGACAACTTACGAAAAGGATGTTTCACCTTATCTTCAAATGTCGACATCTAGTCTTAAACTATCGCAGTCGAAAAACAAAACTAGATTGATGGCTTCAAGGTTTATCTACCTATTTGTCATTCTCATTAACAAACACCCATGGTTAATTTCTAGAGTCTATACTCTCTCTCAAAGATACTTTCTCTTCCCATCGAACATGGTCCACCTGTTCCTGCAATGACAGTCTCACATACAATTTTGTGGTCAAAGCACCTATGTTCCAAATCGAAGCATAATATATCCAAAACCTCATTGTATTTAACAAAAAGACATTTAGTCTACAATATCACATTGATCATAATCAATAGACTTCTATAATTTCATAGAACTAACTTTGTATAATAAATCATTAGTTTCCATGTCGTCCACAACATATTATATTACTAAAAATTTCAAGAAAGTAAATAGCATAATTGATTCCAAAAGGAGGGATGTAACAGGGATTACCCTTCCCAAGGATCCATGAGGCTCATAACATGAAATGTTAGGGGCATCAATGCCCCTAACAAAAGACACTTGATAAAGAATTAGATAAATATGTCCATACCTAACATATTTATATATCAAGATAAGTAAATAAAAGCACTAATGATAAAGAAGAAGCAATGACAAAGCTTGCTTGTTATCACTCATGGGGACTTCTTTTGGACTAGCCATTATTTGGAACCAAAATCAGGTATAGGTGGTCAATTTGTAAACAAGCTAATATTGGTTCCAAGTATGTAAAACTAGATTTATTCCCATGAACTATAGCTTTATTCCAATTAATGTATATGGGTCCATGGGAAATGTAAAGAAAAAGGAAGTTTGGGAACAAATTACTATCATGGTGCAAACATTTAAAGATGAGATGATAAATGTAGGAGTCCAGATTTCAATGCAACCTTGAATGCTTTTGCAAAATATAGAGGCATCTCAAAATTGGTGCAAACACAAATAGATTTCAAAAAATTCTTCAACGGTAATCATTTCTAGGACAAAATCCCAAAAAATGGAAGTTACACATGGACTAATAGGAGACAAGGCTTTACATATATTGCTAAAATTCTAGACCATATCTGAATATGTGGGAATTGGTCCTCTTTGTTGTTTCTATATAGATCTTCTATCCTCCCCTATACAGGCTTAGACCACTTTCAACTATTACTGTGATTTTCTCTGGACTCCTTACCCCCAAGATGCCCCTTCAAGTTTGAAAACATGCGGCTACATGATCTAGAGTTGATAGACAAAATTATAGACCAGTGGTCTATGACCCTAAGGCTTAGAGGAACCAAACTATTTAATTTCTACAAAAAACATAGATATATATCAAAGAGTAGCTTAAAGGATGGAATACGAGCCACTATGAAAATATCTTTGAGGAGAAAGAGAAAGTGGAGGTGAAAATGGCTACTCTCAATGAAGTGATCATTAAAGAAGGCATGGATCAAAGCACATATGTAAAGGAAAAAGAATTAAAAGGAAAATATGCAGAATTATTGGCTAGGGAAGAGATTTTTTAGAGGTAAAATTCTAGAGAGTGTTGGATCAAAGAGAGATAGAAACACTAGCTTCTTCTCTAACACCACAAAGATCAAGAGAAGCTAAAATAAAATATCCAGTTAAATAATAGTAATGGAAGTGTGGTTGAGAAGTTGAATGACATTTGTGAGGTGGAAGTGAATTTCTTCAATGAATGTTTGAATGACTCTACTCTCGCAAATGTTCAAATTAAAGATGTCTTGAGTAGAGTTCCATGCTTTGTGGGAGTATAATACAAAGAGTTTTTGAAGAGATCATTCTTTGAAGGAGAAGTAAAATTAGCAGCTCTTTAGGTGGCCCCTAACAAGGCCCATGAGCCTAATGGTTTCCTAGCTAGATTCTAAAAAAGATTTTGGAAAATAATTGGTAAAGACCTTATAATGGTTGTGGAAGAAGCTAGAATGAAATCAACTATGGTAAAGGATATAAATAATAATTTCATTGTACTAAACCCCCTAAAAAAATATGGAAACAACATGGATGACTTCCATGCAATCTCTCTATAACATAGTAGATAATATACTATCCAAAGCAATGGCCAATTGGCTCAAGGTGCTGCTACTAGAAATAATATCTAAGGACTAAATTGTATTCACATCGAGTAGATAAATCATTAATGGAATAATAGTGCATGAAACTATACACACACTAAGAAGAAGTAAAGTAGAGAGAATGATAATTAAACTTGACATGATAAAATCTTGTGATCAAGTAAATAGACAATTCCTACTGGAAGTTTTAGAGAAGTTTGGATTTTGCACAAAATGGATCAACTAGATTTGAAGCTCTATTTCATTACCTATATTTTTAGTTTTGGTCACTGGCAGTCCAAAAACTTTCTTTCCTTCTTTTAGGGGACTAAAAAAAGGTGATCCATTATAGCCATTTTTGTTTATAATTATGGCTAAGGCATTGGGGAGATTTATACAAGAAGAAGGAAATCGAGGACAGTGGAAAGAAGTTAAGGTGAAACCAAATGTAGACATTGTCACACATTAGAAATTTGTGGATGATACACTTTTGTTTGGAGTCTCAAGGAAGAGAGAAGCAAAGGTAATGAGTGGGCCCTAGAAAAATACTATCAAGCTTCAGGTCAACATATCAATTGGAGCAAATCTATAATTTTCTTTTTAAATATAGACCTAGGAAAATAGAAAGAGATTTCTCACATCTTTGGTTACAAAATTGTCCAACTCCCTAGTAAGTATCTCAAAATGTCATTGTTTGTAGGGTCTAGTAAATCCATCATATGAGAATCTCTTATTTCAAACTATAACTCAAAAATGGCTTCTCAGAAGGGAAAATGAATTTCTTTTATGGGTTGAACTTAATACTAAAATCAATAATATCTACAATTCCCATTTTTACTATGTCTTTCCTTAAAATTCCAAATAAAACCTATGACATCATTAGTTAAAAAATGTAGAATTTCTTTTGGAAGGGCACTTCTGAGGACAATAAATTTCCACTAATTTCCTCGGATAAAATTTGCTATCCCAAAGATGTTATAGGGGTGGATTTGTGTAGATGGCCAATTCTTAATACATTTCTAGGATCCAAGTTCATATGAAATTTGTATTCCAATCCTCACCTAAAATGGGCAAGAATCCTACTAAGAAAATATTTGGACTATATGGATCCTAAAAGAATACTTACTACTACAAATCCTCCTTGTGAATCGATATTCTAGAAAATTTATTAATCTCAAGTAGAAACTTGATAATTAAGCACACCACGTGCTAAATCATAAATGGGAAAAGCGAATTGTTTTGGGAGGATTGGTGGAATGGATACCCACTCATGAAATAGATCTACCATACTTGGAGAATGTTAAGGAGATTTGAGTTAATGCTTGGGGCCCCCGTGTGAGAGACTATGTAATCTTATAAAAGTGGATGTTATTAAAGAGTGGAAATGGAGATCTTTTTATGCATTGGTTTCCTAGAGGTTCAACAGGATCATTTGGAATCTATATTAGCTACTAGGACGGTTTCAATATCTAAGGGTGAAGATATAATAAATGGTGTGGATCAAAGTTAGGAAACTACAATGTCAATATTGGATATGCAATAGAAGAGGCAACAGTTAAAAAAGAAGATTGGTCCATACATTTGTGTTGGAAAAAATAATGTTTACCAAAGGTAGGAGCCTTCACCTAGGCTACCTTACAAAATAGGCTATTAACTAGTGACATGCTATGGAAGATGGGTTTTAGTGGTCCATCTAGATTTGTTTTATGTAAAGATGTTGAGGAAATTGTGGACCATCTTTTACTCAAGTGTAAATTTGTAGAAACATGTTGGAAAAAATCAATGGAAATATTAAATTGGTACAACCCCGTCACATAGGATATCATATCACTATTTAATGCATGGCCAATCATTCATAGAAAGGTAGTTTTCTCAAGTATCTAGACCATTTTACCTTCTCTTGGAATTTGAGAATTGTGGAAACAAAGAAACATAAGGATATTTCAAGACAAGGAAATGGCATGTAATGTTATCTTCAGTAAAATGGAGAATTCCATAGTAGAGGTGGTCAACAATGCTGCTCAAAATTAAACACATAAGGATAATACTTTCATAGCATGGGAGAGTGAGATCTAGAAATCATGGCTTGGGTTGGTAATCTCCCTTGATTATGAGGCTTCACGGGCTCATCCATCCATAAACTTAGGAGCAAAGGTAAGGTGGATCCCTCCAAATCATGGATGGCATAAAATTAATTTTGATGGAGCATCAAGGAGAAACTTGGGTCAGTTAGGAGTAGAATGCATTGTCACAAATCACAATGGAGTAATGGCTGGAGTGATAGATAAAAAACTCCCAGTTGGAACAAACAATGAAATGAAAGATCAAGCAATCATATAAGGGCTTCAAACTTGTAAAAAAAATGGTTTGTAAAAAATTCAAATCGAAGGGGTTTCATTAATTGTAATTAATTCCCTTTGAAAATGTAGCAACCCAATTGGGATCTTAATAATATGGTATCCCCAAGATAGGAGTTAATGGAAACATTCACTAAGTATAAAGTAGGACATGCCTATCATGAAGCTAATAGATTCGCTAACAAATTAGCTAACATGGCCCAATTGAAATGCAAGAGTACCATTTCAATAGCTCTCCTTACATGTGGTAAGAATTTGCACCTAATCTCTTGTCCTTTTTATCTCAACCAAGTTAAATGAAAAATAATGGAAAGGTGATATGTGAAGCTTGGATTACTTCTCGTCAAGACCAATATATAGGAGTTTAGTGCAAGGAGGCATTTGCAATAATGGAAACATCGCTGAGGCTATTAGGTAATATAATTAAGTCTCATACAACCTTTCAATGTTTAGAATACATAATTCAAAGCTTAGACACCATGGTGTGCCTTAGAGAAAAGAAGTGGCAGATACCATTTTGGGGGGACGTGTCAGATTTTAGGTTGAAGAAAGTATTCAGAACAAAATTGATGGTGGTGCTTCATGTCGTGAAGATGGTGCTAGTGGAAATATTCCTCTTCTTAGCACACCGAGACTGAGTGAATACAAATATTTCTTTGATGTGTTTGGTAGTCATTTTGGATGTGGGGGAATCTATCCAAAGGTAATTTAGATTGTTGATGAGACTCTCATCAAGCCAAGGTGGTGATGCAGAATTATGAAAATTATGGATGATGCAATTTTGGGGCTGGCTTTTTATCCAAATAATGGAACATGGATGACAATCAATTCTCCATACTCTGGTTCTTGGGTGACTTTCATCATAAGGTCTATTGGAGAAGAAAATGAACACACGTATCAAGCTAAATGGGGTATTGAGTTCTTAAAGTTTGTCACAATTGTTTCTTCCTCAGCAAAGTTGGATTGGTCATTCACACTAGAGGCTGGGAGCTTAAAATTTGGAAAAGATAGAGATGGAGATGGCACTATTGTTACTCAAGTCCAAGAATAAAATAGTAATACTTGATAAACAATATAGAATATGTATGTATAGGAAAGTTGTAGCTAGCATTTTGTAAAAAATAGAACCATATAGGGTTTGTTGCTTTGTCCCTCCATTGGAGCAACCTAAGAATTGTTATCAATTTTGACTGTTATATATAGGTATGGCTCCCAATAGTTTTTATGCTAGTCAAATGGAGGGCCAAAGCAACAAACCCTATATGGCTCTATTTTCTATAAAATGTTGGCTACAATTTTCCTATATATTAGAAACCATGATCTAACTAAGCATTAGCTGATTACAACATGGAGTGTAAGCAAGTGTAAATTGCAATGATTAAACAATGAACAAGAGGTGACATATATAGGTTGAGTCAACTTAGAAGTTGACTTCAACACTCCTCTCACCAAGTGTCGAATGAGTGTCGACACATAGCTTGGAGAGTCCAATACAACTCTCCATTTTTTACACCTAGCACCTAAGGTGGCTAAAAGCCATGTGCTTAAATATATTACTTAGAATAAGTAATATAAGGTATAGTTTAGCACTAACATCCCCCCTTAAGCACAACTTAGGTGAGTTCAAGAAAAGATGGGTCCTGGATACAAGTCTTGGTGAGGTACCCATGTACATTAAAGATAAATGGGTCCCGGAAACTAGGCCTAATGAGGTACCCAAGTACAATGCAATCTCTCAGATACAAAGAAAGGTAGAAAACCCAGTGGGAAAAAACTACCCTCCAAAAGAGAGAAAATAGAAGGAATTAAGACCTTCTAAAAAGATGTCCCTTGATGATCGGAACATCATGATGAAGAACTCTTGAAGCATGTAGAAGTTGTAAACTCTACCAATGATAGATTAGTGTTTGTTGGAATCAATGAATCTCCATGTGATGTAGATCAAGATTTGCGATACAAAATATTGCATGAGTGAACAAATGAACACTACTCAACTAGTGTACACAAAGTCAACCAAACTCTGTGAAGTTGATAATACAGATAGTACTGTGGTTAGGAGTACTAGAACCTCGAACTGTGATCCACTGAATTAATCCCCCACACGAGAGATCAAGATTAAAAGGAAGGTTCATGAGGCCTTCCAAAAAGAAGATTCTGCTTCATTGAAAGAAGCATTAGCATAACATCATAGTCCCCCCTTAATGCTAAGAGAATATGAGCATACAAACTGAGATTGAGAGTATGCAAGGAATGTAGAGATGTACAAGGTGTGCTACAAGACACACTCACATGAGGTGAGAATCACAAATCTATGTTGTGATTGTATAGCCCCCCATTATACTTTATAATTTAGTGTATGTACAATAATTTCTCAAATTCCCTCCATGTGGAACACACATTTTAGTTTTGTGGCACTGTATGTGAGTGCATTTACAAACTTTATTTGCTATTAAGTTCAAAAAAGATGCATAAATCTAGAAGTTGCTTGTGTATCGACCTCGATGCTGAACTGCGACTAATGACTCCATAGATGCTAGTATCATGAGTATTTAGGAACAGTAACTGAATTTGAGATGTGATCCGATGCAAGATTCAAGTTCATTGACCATAGGCTCTCAATTGTGAGATATGAACTGATGAGAATCTGTTGCAAGATTCGATCCACCTTCTTTTAGTTGCAACCTCATTAAATTAATTTAGGTGACATAATCCTCTATAGTATTTAGAGTTATGAGGTTTTTAGATCATGACTTCTTTGTATGATGACCTTCCCTTAGGTGTTTTCAAGGTCATAATAGAAGTACTTAGAGTTTAGATTTGATCACACTTACTAAACTATCTAGATGAGTTGTAATTACAAACTTAGAAGTATGGAAAGAGAAAAATAAAGAAAATAACTCAATGATACGCCCCCTTACTTTGTTCCCCCTACTTTGCGTCACTTTATAAATTAGTGCATATACATGGACTACCAATTTTAGAACCAAAAATTGCACTTTACAGAGTTTCAAAGGAATCTTTAATTTCTCCAAATTTACAATTACCCCCAACCATATAATTTAAAATGCTTTAAAAAATGCATATTGCAAAATTAAAAAAAGCAACTAAAAGTACCCCCTAAAATGTTAAATTACGCCCCCTAAAATTTGTTTTTTGTATTGCTTTAGTGTGTTTAGATTAAATAAATTGGTTAATCTAACACTATAATAACACAAATATGATTGCTTTGCAAAAAAACTTGAAAACAAACAAAATAGGGAAAGCCCAAAAAAGGGCAGGGGCATGACTAGGGTTAAGGCAAATTTAGGGCAAAATATTTTGAAGGAGACTCCCAACGCCCAAAATTAGGGCACCACAAAAAGAATGGATTAATATGAGCAGGGGATGGCAGCGGCGGCCATGCTTGCAAGGGATATGGAGGCTAGAATCCCTCTGTGAAGGGCATTGTGGCAAATCCAAAGAATTGAAACCTCCTTTGCTCAGCTGAATCCAACAAATCTGCATCTCAAATGTGAGGCGTCCCTCCCTGTGGTAAAAAACACAAGAGAAACAGAGTGTGGCGGATCCTCTGCCATCTATGGCATCGCTTCTCACAGTGATAGCGTGCTCTATGGTGTCCCACCTCCCATGTAGGTATGGCATGGTTCCCAACTCCAAAGCAGGTGAGGAGAAGGGGCGTCAGACACTTTCAAAACTCAGCATTCCTTTTGCGTGAGCAGGAGACCACGAACCAGAAACAAAAACAATGATGGCCCTTTGCAAAATCTCTTTGCACAACTAGAATGGAACCAACCCTTGATTTTGGAGCCGTCACTGTTGGGATTCAAACCGCCAGCCCTCGATTTTGGACGGTGATCTGGGAGGCGTCGCTTCCTTCCCTCTCAAAAGATGCCCTTTTTTGGTCGACGTGGGCATTGACAAAGATGCGGAGCGGTGTTCTATGCAGAAACCAAGATGGGTGGATTCCTCCTACTTATTCCCGACACCCTTTCTCATACACAATTGCATTCTGCATTCTGCATTTTCAAGGCATAGCATGTCTAGTTTAACGGTGGCTCAGGAGATTCAAACCCACAACATGGAGCTTCAGACTCCATCTCCACAGTTTGGTAGCAGCGGTCTGCCTGGGAATCTAGGTATCGTGCCTCTGGTGAGGCGTGGGCCTTTTAGAACGACCTAGCATGGGCCAGAGGTAGAGAAAATCAGCCTTGCTGGAGGTTGATGGGGTTTTTTATTAGCCCAATTGACCCCTTCCACCTTTCAATCGCCCTTGCAAAGCCATGGATCAGCCTTGACAAATCTGTATGCTGGGGTGACTTACTACAAGTCATTCAACCTTGCTACAGTCTAAGATTTGGCCGTCCACCCTTCAATTGCAACACCCTTCTACTCTCCACACAAGGTCAGAAGCCGGGTCGGCTATGCAAGCCGAAACAAAACTATGAGCATCCATCTGGAGCAGAGTTGGCTCTGCAAGCCATTCCAAACACTCCTCAAGTCGTCATGCCTTCCGCATTGGGTGCAGGGCACGCCAAGATGGCCTTCACACTCAAAAAACATGACACTGAAGAGGCGGTGCAGAGCACACAGAACAAAACAATAGCAATTCGTTGATTCACAAGCAAAAACCAGAACATAAAACCATGAAAACACGAACCACCAATGAACTCAGCTTGGCTCTGATACCATATTATAAACCATGATCTAAGTAAGCATTAGATAATTACAACATGAGTGTAAGTAATTGTAAATTGCAATGATTAAACAATGAATAAGAGGTGACATATATAGGTGAGAGAGGTTAATGAGTGTCGACACATAGCTTGGAGAGTCCAATACAACTCTCCAAGTTTGACACCTAGCACCTAAGGTGGCCATGTACTTAAATATATTACAAGTAGAATAAGTAATATAAGGTATAGTTTAGCACTAACACTATATATATATATATATATATATATATATATATATATATATATATATATATATATATATATATATATATGGAACAAATTGTCAAGTATTTAAGGATGATGTAATGTAAACTCATGACTTGTGAAATTTTCTATGTAGATTCAAACTATAATTAAAAAAAATTAAAGAATTATTTTTCATTATTTTTTATTTTTTCTATTATTTTTTTGTTAACTGACATTATGACTACAAACAAAAAATTTCCATGATTTATTAGAATTAGATAATGAACTCCAATGCCTAGTGCATGGGTATTTTTTGGACGTGTGTGTGTAATGTGTTACCCCCCCCCCCCCCCCCCCCCCTCCACACACACACACAACACATGTTCGAAATATACCGAGGCACTAGGCATTGGAGTTCATTATCTAATTCCAATAAATCAACGAATTTTTTAAGTTGTAGTGAAAGTTATATGTTGTGGAATAATGTCACTTAACGAAAAAAATATAATAGAAAAAATAAAAATTGATTAGAGGGTAAGTGCAAGAAGATGGGGGGCGAAAAAGGGGTCTTAAGTGGCCACTTTTTTTCTAAAATCAGGGAATGCTGGCCTTGGATGAGAAATTGAGCATAGTTACACTCAAAATTTGGAGATACAACCAAAACAATGTTCGTAGTGCTTCGACTCTGCTTTCTAAACTACTAATTTTTTTAAAAAATGGTATAGATTAAGGAGTTCAAAAGAGGGAGCCACATAAATTGGTGTTGTTTCTGTCAAAAAAATATAACATAGCATCTTTTGTGGCACCTTCAAAAGGTTAACTTTTTTTTAGTATTTTTAAAATCACTTCGGTGAGAAATTAGCTAGCAGCATGTACTTTATGCCCAATTTTTCTAATAATTTTTTGATGAATATTTGATTTTTTACTAATTTTTAAAGTGGACACATCCTAAAAAATAGAATTTTGGCCATGCTACCCCTATAAATTTTGAAAACTAATTGAAAATTATTTTTCCTTTTCTTAATATGTGTAGAATGGAGTCTAGTTTCTAAATATGTAATTTTTTTGAAATTTTTATGAATGGTTAATTTACAATGAAAAAAAGACCAAGCAGTGGTTTTTGCCCAAAACCGGACACACAAACAAAAGAAATTAAAGATGAAAGGCCTAACATTGTCAAAATGTGAAAAAATTACATCGTTAAATAGCTAAGAGAAAGACTAACATTACCCAGGTGTTTGATTTGTTTGACCTTGAAACACGTGCAAATATGAGGGTTAGCATGAACAAAATTATGTGAAATCTTGTAGAATCTGAAAAAACATGTTTGTGGATGTTGAAAAGGCACTCCAAGCTTGTGAGTTGGAAATCTAAAGCAAATCCCAAGCCCAAGGCTTGAGATTCCCAAAGCACGTTATAACGTGAGCACGTTATAACATGAGCGCGGTATAACGTGAGCACATTATGTTGTGCTTTTTTCGCTTTTTTGCATGTTTGTCAGTGTTTTCCCAGTTCGACGTAACGCGAGCATGTTATATGTGGTTTTTTTTGCTTTTTTGCATGTTTGTCGGTGTTTTCCCAGTTCGACATAACATGAGCGCATTATAAAGCGCTTGCGTTATGTCTTCTTTTGAATGAGATATGTTCAAATTTCATAAGTATGTTTCATGGATGTTTGTCTATTCTTGTAGGTATGTATGCATGTACATGTATGCATGCTTGTATGTATGCATTTTTGTATGTATGTATGTTTGTATGTATGCATCTTTGTATGTATGTAAGTGTTTTGGATTTAGTGTAGATAAGGCACTGAGCCTATATAGTTTTGAGGGTTGAGGGATTAGGGCTTAAGTAATAGGTAGAGGGTTATAATTGAGGGTTAATATTCAAGTTGTTGAGTGTATAAGATTAAGTGTGTAAGGCACAGGGATTAGGGTTTATGGTTTACAATATGGATTGAGGGTATATAAGGCATGGGGTGACATGGGTTGAGAGCATGTATGGTTTAGGTTTAATTTAAGTATAGGGTTGAGGCACAATATTTGAAGTTTAGGATATAAGGGTGAGGATATATGGTCTAGGGATGAGGGTTTGAGGGTGTAGGCTTCAGGTTTAAAGTCTAGGGTTGATGATTGAGGGATTAGGGCTTAAGTATATTGTTGAGGGTATAGGGTTGAGGGTTTAGGAATAGGTTTTAGGGTTTAAGGTTTAAAGGTTAAGGGTTGAGGGATAGTGTTTAAGGTTTAGGGGTAAGGGATTAGGGTTTAAGGTATAGTGTCTTGGGTTGAGGGTTTAGGAATAGGGATAGCATTTAGGGTTAAGGGATGAGGGATTAGGGTTGAGGGTTAAGGGATTAAGGTTTAAGGTACAACTTGCTGAGGGTTGAGTGTTTAAGGATAAGGTTTAGGGTTGAGGAATTAGGGTTTAGGGTTGAGGGATTAGGGTTTAAGGAATAGTGTTGAGGGTTGAGGGTTTAGCGATAGGGTTTAGGGTTGAGGGATTATGGTTTAGGGTTGATGGATTAGGATTTAAGGAATGTTATTGAGGGTTGAGGGTTTAGGAATAGGGTTTAGGGTAGAGGGAGTAGGGTTTAGGGTTGATGGATTAGGGTTTAATGTTGAGAGTTGAGGGTTGAGGGTTGAGGGTTTAGGGATAGGGTTGAAGGTTTAATGATTGAGGGTTGAGGCTTTAGGGTTGAGTGTTAAGGGATTGGGGTTTAAGATATAGTGTTGAGCGTCACGGGTTTATGGATACGTTTTAGGGTTTAAGTTTTAAGGGTTAAGGGTTGAGGGATAGGGTTTAGGGTTAAGGGATAAGGGATTAGGGTTTAAGGTATAGTGTTGAGGGTTGAGGGTTTAGGAATAGGGATTGTGTTTAGGGTTTGGGGATGAGGGATTAGGGTTGAGGGTTGAGGGATTAGGGTTGAGGGCTGACGGATTAGGGTTTAAGGTACAGTGTCAAGGGTTGAGGGTTTATTGATAGGGTTTAGGGTTGAGGGTTGAGGGATTAGGTTTTAGGGTTGATGGATAAGGGTTTCAGGTATAGTGTTGAGGGTTGAGGGTTGAGGGATAGGGTTTAGGGTTGACAGATTAGGGTTTAGGGTTGACTGATTAGCGTTTAATGTCGATGTTAGGGTTAGAGTGTCGAGGGTAGAGGGATTAGAGATAGAGTTTAGGGTTGAAGGTTTAAGGATTGAGGGTTGAGGGTTTAAGGCTTAAGATAGTGTCGAGTGTTGAGGGTGTAGGGATAGGGTTTAAGTTTTAAGGGTTAAGAGTTGAGGGATAGGGATTAGGGTTTAAGGTATAGTGTTGAGGGTTGATGGTTTAGGGATAGGGTTTATGTTTGAGGGATTAGGGTTTAGGGTTGATGAATTAGGGTTTAATATTGAGAGTTGAGGGTTGAGGGTTTAGGGATAGGGTTGATGGTCAAGGGATTAGGGTTAAAGTAGAGTGTCGAGGGTAGAGGAATTAGGGATATGGTTTAGGGTTGAAGGTTTAAGGATTTAGGGTTGAGGCTTTAGGGATGAGGGTTAAGGGATGAGGGTTAAGGGATTAGGGTTTAACATATAGTGTCAAGTGCTGATGGTGTAGGGATAGGTTTTAGGGTTCAAGTTTTAAGGGTTAAGGGTTGAGGGATAGTATAAAGCCCATTGAGGGTTTAAGAATAAGGATAGTGTTTAGGGTTTAGGGATGAGGGATTAGAGTTGAAGGTTGATGGATTAGGGTTGAGGGTTGACAGATTAGGGCTTACGAATAGGGTTTAGGGTTTAGGGTTGAGGGATTAGGGTATAAGGTATAGTGTTGAGGGTTTATGGATAGGGTTTAGGGTTAAGGGATTAGAGTTAATGGTTGAGGGATTAGGGTTTGACATTGAGTGTTGAGGGTTGAGGTTTTAGGGATGACGGTTTAGGGATAGGATTGAGGGTCGAGGGATTAGAGTTAAGGGTTGAGGGATTAGGGTTTGATGTTGAGGGTTGAGGGTTGAGGTTCGAGGGTTGAGGGTTTAGGGGTAGGGTTGAGGGTTGAGGGATAAGGGTTAAAGTAGAGTGTCGAGGGTATAAGGATTCAGGATAGTGTTTAGGGTTCAGCGATGAGGGATTAGGGTTAAGGGTGATGGATTAGGGTTGAAGGTTGACAGATTAGGGATTAGGGATAGGGTTTAGGGTTTAGGGTTGAGGGATTAGGGTTTAAGGTATAGTGTTGAAGGTTTAGGGTTGAGGGATTAGAGTGAAGGGTTGAGGGATTAGGATTTGACTATGAGGGTTGAGGGTTGAGGTTTTAGGGTTTAGGGTTTAGGGATAGGGTTGAGGGTAGAGGGATTAGAGTTAAGGGTTGAGGGATTAGGGCTTGACATTGAGGGTTGAGGATTGAGGTTCTAGGGTAGAGGGTTTAGGGATAGGGTTGAGGGTTGAGGGATTAGGGTTAAAGTAGAGTGTCGAGGGTATAAGGATTAGGGACAGGGTTGGTTGGTTTAGGGATAAGGGATTAGGGTTTAAGGTATAGTATTGAGCCTGTTGAGGGTTTATGAATACAGATAGCATTTAGGGTTTAGAGATGAGGGATTAGAGTTGAGGGTTGAGGGTTGAGGGATTAGGGATAATTTTTAGGGATTAGGGTTGAGGGATTAGGTTTTAAGGTATAATGTTGAGGGTTTAGGGTTGAGGGATTAGGGATAATTTTTAGGGATTAGGGTTGAGGGATTAGGTTTTAAGGTATAATGTTGAGGGTTTAGGGATAGGGTTTAGGGTTGAGGGATTAGGATTTGACGTTAAGGGTTGAGGGTTGAGGTTTTAGGGTTTAGGGTTTAGGGATAGGGTTGAGGGTTGAGGGATTAGAATTAAGGGCTGAGGGATTAGGGTTTGACATTGAGGGTTGAGGGTTGAGGTTCAAGGGTCGAGGGTTTAGGGATAGGGTTGAGGGTCGATGGATTAGGGTTAAAGTAGAGTGTCGAGGGTATAAGGATTGGGGATAGGGTTGGAGGGTTTAGGGATAAGGGATTAGGGTTTAAGGTATAGTATTGAGCCCATTGAAGGTTTAGGAATACAGATATTATTTATGATTTAGGGATGAGGGATTAGAGTTGAGGGTTGAGGGATTAGGGTTTTAGGTATAGTGTTGAGGGTTTAGTGATAGGGTTTAGGGTTGAGGAATTAGAGTGAAGGGTTGAGGGATCAGGATTTGACATTGAGAGTTGAGGGATTAGGGTTTGATGTTGAGGGTTGAGTGTTGAGGTTTGAGGGTCGAGGGTTTAGGCATAGGGTTGAGGGTCAAGTGATTAGGGTTAAAGCAGAGTGTCGAGGGTATAAGGATTAGGGATAGGGTTGGAGGGTTTAGGGATAACAGATTAGGGTTTAAGCTATAGCATCGATCCTATTGAGGGTTTAGGAATAGGGATAGCGTTTAGGGTTTAGAGATGAGGGATTAGAGCTGAGGGTTAAGGGATTAGGGTTGAGGGATTAGGATTTAGGGATAAGGTTTAGGGTTTAGGGTTGAGGGATTAGGGTTTAAGGTATAGTGTTGAGGATTTAAGGATAGGGTTTAGGGTTGAGGGATTAGAGTGAAGGGTTGAGGGATTAGGATTTGACATTAAGGGTTGAGGGTTGAGGTTTTAGGGTTGAGGGTTTAGGGATAGGGTTGAGGGTCGAGGGCTTAGATTTATGGGTTGAGGGATTAGGGTTTAACATTGAGGGTTAAGGGTTGAGGTTTGAAGGTCAAGGGTTTAGGGATAGGGTTGAGGGTCGAGGGATTAGGGTTAAAGTAGACTGTTGAGGGTATAAGGATTAGGGATAGGGTTGGAGGGTTTAGGGATAAGGGATTAGGGTTTAAGTTGTAGTATTGAGCCCGTTGAGGGTTTAGGAATAGGGATAGTTTTTAGGGTTTAGGGATGAGGGATTAGGGTTAAGGGTTGATGGATTAGGGTTGAGGGTTGACAGATTAGGGCTTAGGGATGGGGTTTAAGGTTTAGAGTTGAGGAATTAGGGTTAAGGTATAGTGTTGAGGCTTTAGGGATAGGGTTTAGGGTTGAGGAATTAGAGTTAAGGGTTGAGGGATTAGGGTTTGACGTTGAGGGTTGAGGGTTCAGGTTTCAGGGTTGAGGGTTTAGGGATAGGTTTGAGGGTTGAGGGATTAGAGTTAAGGGTTGAGGGATTAGGGTTTGACATTGAGGGTCGAGGGATTAGGGTTAAAGTAGAGTGTCGAGGGTATAAGAATTAGGAATAGGGTTGGAGGGTTTAGGGATAAGGGACTAGGGTTTAAGGTAGAGTATTGAGCCTGTTGAAGGTTTAGGAATAGGGATAGCATTTATAGTTTAGGGATGAGAGATTAGGGTTGACGGTTGAGGGATTAGGGTTTAGGGATAAGGTTTAGGGCTTAGGTTTGAGGGATTAGGGTTTAAGGTATAGTGTTGAGGGTTTAGGGATAGGGTTTAGGGTTTAGGGATTAGAGTGAAGGTTTGAGGGATTAGGGTTTGACATTAAGGGTTGAGGGTTCAAGTTTTAGGGTTTAGGGTTTAGGGATAGGGATGAGGGTCAAGGGATTAGAGTTAAGGGTTGAGGGATTAGGGTTTGACGTTGAGGATTGAGGGTTGAGGTTTGTGGGTCAAGAGTTTAGGGATAGGGTTGAGGGTTGAGGGATTGGGGTTAAAGTAGAGTGTCGAGGGTATAAGGATTAGGGATAGGGTTGGAGGTTTCAGGTATAAGGGATTAGGGTTTAAGGTATAGTATCAAGCCCGTTGAGGGTTTAGGAATATGGATAGCGTTTAGGGTTTAGGGATGAGGGATTAGAGTTGAGGGTTGAGGTATTAGGGTTGAGGGTTGAGGGATTAGGGTCTAGGGATAATTTTTAGGGTTTAGGGTTGAGGGATTAGGTTTAAAGGTACAGTGTTGAGGGATTAGGGATAGGGTTTAGGGTTGAGGGATTAGAGTGAAGGGTTGAGGGATTATGATTTGACGTTGAGGGTTGAGGATTGAGGTTTTAGGGATAGGGTTGAGGGTCAATGGATTAGACTTAAGGGTTGAGGGATTAGGGTTTGACGTTGAGGGTTGAGGGTTGAGGTTCAAGGGTCAAGGGTTTAGGTATAAGGTTGAGGGTCGAGGTATTAGGGTTAAAGTAGAGTGTCGAGGGTATAAGAATTAGGGATAGGTTTAGAGGGTTTAGGGATAAGGGATTAGGGTTTAAGGTATAGTATTGAGCCTATTGAGGGTTTAGGAATAGGGATAGTGTTTAGGGTTAAGGGTTCAGGGATTAGAGTTGAGGGTTGAGGGATTAGGGTTTAGGGTTGAGGGATTAGTGTTTAAGGTATAGTGTTGAGGGTTTAGGGATAGAGTTTAGGGTTGAGGGGTTAGAGTGAAGGGTTGAGGGATTAGGATTTGATGTTGAGGGTTGAGGGTTGAGGTTTTGGGTTTAGGGATAGGGTTGAGGGTCGAGGGATTAGAGTTAAGGGTTGGGGGATTAGGGTTTGATGTTGAGGTTAAGGGTTGAGGTTCGAGGGTCGAGGGTTTAGTGATAGGGTTGAGGGTCGAGGGATTAGGGTTAAAGTAGAGTGTCGAGGGTATAAGGATTAGGGATAGGGTTGGAGGCTTTAGGGATAAGGGATTAGGGTTTAAGGTATAATATTGAGCCCGTTGAGGGTTTAGAGATGAGCGATTAGAGTTGAGGGTTGAGGGATTAGGGTTGAGGGTTGAGGGTTGAGGCTTTAGGGATAAGGTTTAGGGTTTAGGGTTGAGGGATTGGGGTTTAGGGTATAGTGTTGAGGGTTTAGGGATAGGGTTTAGGGTTGAGGGATTAGAGTGAAGGGTTGAGGGGTTAGGATTTGATGTTGAGGGTTGAGGGTTGAGGTTTTAGGGTTTAGGGTTTAGGGATAGGGTTGAGGGTTGAGGGATTAGAGTTAAGGGTTGAGGGATTAGGGTTTGATGTTGAGGGTTGAGGTTCAAGGGTTGAGGGTTTAGGGATAGCATTGAGGGTCAAGGGATTAGGGTTAAAGTAGAGTGTCGAGGGTATAAGGATTGGATATAGGGTTGGAGGGTTTAGGGATAAGGGATTAGGGTTTAAGGTATAGTATCAAGCCCATTGAGGGTTTAGGAATAGGGATAGCTAGCTTTAGGTTTTATGATTAAGTGAGACCTAGATGGCTAAGGATGGATGGAGAGGTAGACAAGGAGCAACTAAGAGACATAGAGAGGGGAGAGGTACAGAGGTGAGGGGGAGAGATAGGTGAGATATAGAACATGAGCTAATGAAACTAGAGGTGAGATATTGTAAAGGTGCTATCAAAGGTGAGATAGACACAAATATTTATGGATCGATCTATAGTAGGACAAAACATGAGTGTATTATAACGTGAGTGCATTATAACGTGCTCGCATTTTGTCCTGCTATAGAAATGGTAAAAAAGTGTTGACCCACATGATCTAGGCCTACATGGTCTGTTTTCATGTTGATTATGCATGTGTTCTAAAAAAAAAGAAGTGCTTTCATGTTGTTGGGAAGTTCACATGCACATTTTACACATTCTACCACCTTTGTATGATCTTTCCACCATCTTTTCTACTTTGCCAACTTGAGAAGGAGGAAATAACATAGTTTTCACACCAACTTTGATATATATCTATTCAAGTTTCAATTTTTGTAGTGTTGCAATGTTAATTATGATTCAATTTTAGGAATTTAACATTATAGATTGGTTAACAGTATTATTTTTACTAATTATATTTGAGTGCTATTCAATTTAAAATTGAAAAGGAAGTAACTAGTGAAAAACTCAAATTGTTGAGGAGTTTGATGCAAGAAGAAAAAAACACTACATAATTGGGTACTCTCTCCATTCGAATCTCCATTTTTTAGGTATGTCAAGTCTTTACAAGCATATTCTTTACATTTTCCTTAATTCTATTTGAATTACTTTGTCATGCTTTGAACAAGACCTTATGGAAGGTGCGTGAGTCTGACCATGAAGCAATACTTGACACAATAAAGAGTAGAGTAGACCTGGATGGTTCATTGGATTAATTTGTAAGTATTCACATTGATTTTTTAAAGTCATGTTACATTGAGTTGTAACTATGCACATTAATTTGTAAGGCTTGTCTTTTTTTATTTGTTGCTGCATTTTACACATATACACATTTTTACATCATCATGTTATGCTTCATGGGGTTAGACCTAAGTGATGGATGAAGTTGATCCTAAGAATAATCTATAAAATATAGGTGTCTCTAGGTGTCTTGGTTCCTAACTAGTTAATAGGTGTCTCTAATTGTGTCTTAGGTATATACGATATGTCAACTAGGTAGATAGAGACTAGAAAATAGGTGTCTTAGGTGTCCTACGTCTACTAGACTACATGTGTCTTAGGTCTTAGGTGAGGCCATATGAGCATCCACCTTCACGTGGTAGGCCTTGTCAGTATAGAATATTTATATTTCTTGAAGCTAAGGGAATCTCTTTTTCTTAATAGGAAAACTTAATCGACTTCAGTGGCACTAATGGTGTAGGGGCACCTAGGTTGTCATGCCTCCAAGAGGGGTCAAAAAATAAAATTTTATTTTGATTGAGTCAATTGTATGTAATAAGGTCTTCTAGGACCACTTAATTTGTTTTTAAGTCACTTTGAGTCATTTGGGGTCAGTTTGTGTCTTTGAGTCCTGTTGCAAAAAAGTGTCAATGTTGTTAAGTTGCACAAAGCAACTTTTGTATTTTTGGTGTCCTGCTCATGATGCGACCAAATTGACAGTTTTAATGCATTTGAATGGGTACGTTTAGGCTAGGCATGGTTTTTTTTTTTCACCCAAACATGTCAAAATAGTCCGAGCTACATTGTACTGACGATATCCCTGAAGAGTCCAAAGTGCAAAAAGGTAGCAATCTTTGACGAGATGTTACTCAAAAACCGTGTCACTTAGAAATATTCCATGTAAGGCAATGCGATTATGTAGAGTGCCTCTACAATAATGTCTCTCAATCTTTTATATCTCTAAGGTGTTTTCCTATGGTGAAAGGTTTTCTACTGTCCCAAAATCCCTAGAAGGAGGTAGTGTAAAGTTGTAAAGGGGTGTAACTTTTGTCCTGCTCCTGATGCGACCAAAATGACTATTCCAACACATCTGGATGGGTACATTTATGCTCGGCATAGTCCTATTTTTCACCTAAATATGTCAAAATAGTCTGAACTACATTGTACCGATGATATCCCTGAAGAGTCCAAAGTGCAAAAAGGTAATAATATTTGACGAGATGTTACTCGAAAACCATGTCACTTAGAAGCATTCTGTCTAAGGAAACAAGATCATGTAGGGATTTTCTACAATAACCTTTCTTAGCTTTTTATATCTCTGAGGCATTTACCCATGGTGAACAGTTTTCTACTGCCCCAAAAATCATCAGAAGGAGGTAGTGTAAAGTTGCAAAAGGGTGTAACTTTCATCCTTCTCCTGATGCCACCAAACTGATTATTCTAACGTGTCCATATGGGTACATTTATGCTAGGCATGGTCTTGTTTTTCACCCAAACATGCCGAAATAGTCTGAGCTACATTGTACTGACGATACCCCTAAAGAGTCAAAAGTGCAAAAAGGTAGCAATCTTTGACGAGATGTTACTCAAAAATCATGTCACTTAGAAATAGTATGTTTAAGACATGATCATGTAGAGTCCCTCTACAATAACCTCTCTCAATTTTTTATATCTCTGAGGCATTTGCCCGTGGTGAAAGGTTTTATGTTGCCCTAAAAATCATCAGATGGAGGTATTATAAAGTTGCAAAGGGGTGTAACTTTCATCCTGCTCCTGATGCGACCAAAATGACTATTGTAATACATCTAGATGGGTACATTTATGCCAGGCATGGTCCTATTTTTCACTCAAACATGTTGAAACAGTCTGAGCTACATTGTACCGATGATATCCCTGAAGAGTCCAAAGTGCAAAAAGGTAGAAATTTTTGATGAGATGTTACTCAAATACTATGTCACTTAGAAACATTATGTCTAAGGCAACATGATCATACAGAGTCCCTCTACAATAACCTCTCTTGGTCTTTTATATCTACGAGGCATTTTCCTATGGTGAAAGGTTTTTTGCTACCCCAATAATCATCAGAAGGAGGCAGTGTAAAGTTGCAAAGGGGTGTAACTTTCATCTTGCTCTTGCTGTAACCAAACTAACAGTTCCAATGCATTAGTATGGGTACGTTTAGGCTAGGCATGGTCCTTTTTTGTACCCAAACATGCCGAAACAATCTGAGCTACACTGTACCGGTGATATCCTTGAAGAGTCCAAAGTGCAAAAAGGAAGCAATCTTTGATGAGATGTTACTTGAAAACCATGTCACTTAGAAACATTTTGTCTAATGAAATGTGATCATGTAGGGTTCCTGTACAATAACCTCTCTCAGTGTTTTATATCTCTGAGGCGTTTGCCCATGGTGAAAAGTTTTTTGCTGCCGCAAAAATCGTTAGGAGGTAATGTAAAGTTGCAAAGGGGTGTAACTTTCATCTTGCTCTAGATGCAACCAAACTGACTATTCCAACATGTCTAGATGAGTACATTTATGCTAGGCATGGTCCTATTTTTTATCTAAACATGGCAAAATAGTTCGAGCTACATTGTACCAACGATATCCCTGAAGAGTCCAAAGTGCAAAAAGGTAGCAATCTTTGATGAGATGTTACTCTCAAATAATGTCACTTAGAAATGTTCTGTATAAGGAAATACAATCATGTAGAGTCCATCTACAATAACCTCTCTCAGTTTTTTATATCTATGAGGCGTTTGCCCATGGTGAAAGGTTTTCTGCTACCCCAAAAATCATTAGATGGAGATAGTGTCAGTTGCAAAGGGGTGTAACTTTCATCCTGCTCTTGATGCGACCAAACTGACTATCCCAACGTGTTTGGGTGGGTACATTTGTGTTAGCCATGGTCCTATTTTTCACTCAAACATGTCGAAACAGTCTAAGCTACATTGTACCGACGATATCCCTGAAGAGTCCAAAGTGCAAAAAGGCAGCAATCTTTGATGAGATGTTACTTAAAAAACCATGTCACTTAGAAACATTCTATCTAGGGTAATACAATCATATATAGTCCCTCTATAATAACCTCTCTTGGTTTTTTATATCTCTAAGGCATTTGCCCATGGTGAAAGGTTTTCTGCTGCCCCAAAAATCATCAGAAGGAGGCAGTGTAAAGTTGCAAAGATGTGTAACTTTTGTCTTGCTCTTGGTGCAACCAAGCTGACAGTTCCAATGCCTCAGGATGGGTATGCTTAGGCTAGGGATGGTCTTTTTTTGCACCCAAACATGTTGAAACAGTCTAAGCTACATTGTATTGGTGATATCCTTGAAGAGTTCAAAGTGCAATAAGGCAGCAATATTTGACGAGTTGTTACTCAAAAACCTTGTCTCTTAGATACATTTCGTCTGAGGGAAAATGATCATGTAGGGTCCCTCTACAATAACTTTTCTCAGTTTTTTATATTTCTGAGGCATTTGCTTGTGGTGAAAGGTTTTCTGCTGCCCCAAAAATTATCAGAAGAAGGCAGTGTAAAGTTAGAAAGGGGTGTAACTTTTATTCTTCTCCTTGTGTGGCCAAACTGACAGTTCCAATGCATCTGTATGGGTACGTTTAGGCTAGGCATGGTCCTGTTTTGCACCCAAAAATACGGAAACAATCCGAGCTACATTATAACGATGATATCCCTGAAGAGTCCAAAGTGTAAAAAGGTAGCAATCTTTGACAAGCTATTATTCAGAAACCATGTCACTTAGATACATTCCTTCTAAGGAAAAGTTATCATGTAGGGTCCCTCTATAATAACCTCTCTTAGTTTTTTATATCTGTAAGGTGTTTACCCATGGTGAAAGCTTTTCTGCTGCCCCACAAATCATTAGAAGGAGGTAGTGTAAAGTTCCAAACGGGTGTAACTTTTGTTCTTCTCCTCATGTGGCAAAACTGACAGTTCCAACGTGTCTAGATGGGTACGTTTAGACTAGACATAGTCCTATTTTGTACCCAAACATGCTGAAAGAGTCCGTGCTACATTGTACTGGCAATATCCCTAAAGAGTCCAAAGTGAAAAAAGGCAGCAATCTTTGACAAGTTGTTACTCAGAAACTGTGTCACTTAGATACATTTCGTCTAAGGAAATACGATCATGTAGGGTCCCTCTACAATAACCTCTCTCAATTTTTTATATCTTTGAGGCGTTTGCCTGTGGTGAAAGTTTTTCTGCTGCCCCAAGAATTATCAAAAGGAGGCACTGTAAAGTTGCAAAGGGGTGTAACTTTTGTTCTTCTCCTTGTGTGGCTAAACTGACAATTCCAACACATCTAGATGGGTAGATTTAGGCTAGGCATGGTCCTATTTTGCACTGAAAAATGTCGAAACAGCCCAAGCTACAAACCTAACTAGTCTTCAATCTTTAAACAATACAAATACCATGATATCCTGCATAAAAGCTATCTTTTAGCATTTTATAAAGGCATGCCCATCAAATTCAACCATATAGAGATGATTGTTTGTATTCCAAATTCATTTTAAATACTGACCTTCCAATCCTTTTTCCCACCCTCATATCAATTAAATATGACCTTCGATTATGATATGGCACTCAAGCTCATGAGAGTTTACCAGAGATGCCAGTTGATTTAGGTTGAAGGGCCGATGAACTAATGACTTAAAGACCCTTTAGTAGGTTGATTTAAGTGATAGTAACTTCTGATCATAAGTCAATATTAAATTAAAACAAAAGTGCACTTTACACACGACAGGCAATTAAGGGTTTTAAAGTCTTAAGAAAAGTAGATTATTTTTAGGGTTTATTGCCCAATATGCAAACCCTAACTATCAATAAGATTATGATTATGAAAGCTTGTGTCTTCTCTAACTTCTTATTGCATGAACAAAATGACATCCACCATGAATATGAACCTTACATCATATTAACCTTTAAAGATAGACCTTATCATGAAAACCATATTCACAACAAAACCTTGCATAAACAAAACAACATCCACCATGAACATGAACCTTACATCATATGAACCATGTTTGTCTTGTGTGGCATCAACATGAATTGAGAGACCTTATAATGAAATCCATATTCACAACATCATGCACCTCATGACCATCACCTACCTTGAATCACTGTATCACCTTATCAACATCATGGCATCAATCTTGACATCAATGACAAACAACCTTGACCCTTTGACTTCAATGACAACCTTGAACCTTGATTGTTGATGACTTATGGAAGCCTATAGCCCCAATGTTATGTTGCATACTAAATTTATGCAAGACTCAATGTAATCTCATAACCTCACCTTATATGCAAGAGGAATTACATTTAATAACCACAATGGTCATCAGGTGCTCATAAGCATATGATTTTGACTATCTTATTCAAAACAACAAACATACTCTTTGCATCCCAATATGGTATAATAACAAGAAATTAAGAAATATTTTCAATTGACCAACTCATAAAGAATATGAATATTTTATGTTCAACATGATGATTCATTTTTATTTTAAATACAACTTCTATCTTTTAGTTCCAAAATGAGGTTTAGGTGATACTTAAATAACAATAGCTAGCTTATTGGATCAACAAACATCCTATGTAATACAATTGGACTTTAAATATTTGAAGTAGCCATCTACAAATATCCATTCAAATGTGGATTTACAATGCAAGTATGGATGACATCAATAAAAAAGATTTGTATTAACCAAACATCCATATAGGCATACATCAATATCTGTCGATATAAGTATAACATATATACAAAATAGCCATTTAGGCTTACAAGAATTCCATATAGGCATACAATGTCAACCATATACAATACAAAATATATGTCCACAAATGCCATATAGGCATACAACAAAGGGACACAATAAAAAGTCATTCCCCTCTGGCTGGTGAAGAGAATAGATCATAGGCAGCCTTTGATTTTCTAGGGGATGGAGACACGTATGTGGTGGTCTACTACGAACCCAAGGGTTGCTCCTCCTATTTAGTTATTCCTGCATCTGTAGCTATTACAATAAAAAGTATTGACATTAATATATAGAAATTACATGCTATAAAAAATGAAACATTTAACAAAATAATCACTTACCACTACCATATAATCTGTCTCCTCACTTGCCTTAGTAGCAGGATTAGGCTATGGTGATGTCATGTCCTATAGAAACCATCTAGATAGAAATTAAATATCAAATCAATAATCTTTCGATTTTTCAAAAATAAACAACTATAACAATGAATGTAAATTGAAATTTACTAATCTGCCTCATACCCCTATCAATGACATGGAGCTATGAATTGCAGAGATCACACCATGCTCCATTGCCCTATGAACATCAGGAGGTGTCTCTATAGCCTGCATCATCTGGAAATAAAACAACATTATTCAATTACAAAAACTATAATAGTGATACAAATCATGGCTCCTAACACACACACACATTCACCTAAACATGGAAGTATACACAATAAAGCACACAAGTCACATACAAAAATCTAGTAAGTATAATTCATTCATTAAACTATTTATTTTATTACCTCTATGAATCTTTGAAGTCCACCACCGCTAGTAGGTGTTGCCGTGAAATCTCCAATATTAACCTATTCAACATCCAAAATTAGATATTAGAATACCATTCATATAACGATGCTATTCACATGTAATATTTATAATTATTTACTAGTTACATACCCCCATAGTAGATGATGTAGTGTAATATGCAGGTAGAGAACCACTGAAAACTGCATCAATGCTATGACCCTAAAATTTTATTAAAATCATCAAACTAAATTAGTTAATCTTGCATTTCAAAAATGAAATTTAATAAATTAAATTCAATGAACTTTCTAATATTTACCTAAGTATCAAGGCTGAAAGTCTCACTTAGGAGGGTATCTGTCATCACCATCTGCTCAGTTGCAGATGTAGCCTGTGCACATGTGTCCTGACTATCCATGGGGTTGTAACCACAGGCTGACCCACAAGTCTAAAAAGTATGGGGTGGGACCCTACTCCTCGCACTATCTCCCAACCCATGCTGTGCTATAGGACTAGCATACTCTATGATGCTCTAGGTCAAGGCACTAATGTACTGAAGTGTATCAACCTCAACACTCTCTTTCACAATGGAAGGGATAGACACATGCTCATGGGTTAGTCTACTGATTACTTGTCTCACTGGCCATTATGGGTTAACATGTGCCCCTGGTCTATCTTGTGCTGACCCCCCATCTCTACCCTAGAAGTCCCGCATATCAAAATAGTTTGGCACTTTATTGAGGACAAACTTGCAGTAGAGTTTCCTTAAAAAGTATTGTGAGACCTCATTATTATTACATGGAAGATGGTCAAAAACCATCCACCACCTCTTCCAAAAATTGTCCCTTATCGCTTGGTTGTTACACCAATGGATAGGGAACCTCTTGCATGTAATGGGTGGATGTTGATTTGTTTGTGGGTTTGTGAAAATGGAACACAAGTCTAATTTTGTAATTTGTAACTTTTTAACATCTTCATATGATAGATTGTCTACATAATACTCTCTAAACTCTCTCCTCTTATCCGACCAACTAGATATTTGCTTGCTAATTGAATCTACATTTGATAACATTGATTTAAGAGATTGAGCAAGTGTGGACCTATGCAAGGTTGAAGTACATCAAAAATCAACTCAAACCTACCTATTTAGAAACAAATTCAAACAAAAAAAAAATAAAACTCACTCCTTTGGCCTGCTTGACATTGTGCCAACATTCTGGCAATGAATCGGTGAGATTTTGGTGTCGAATTGGGTCTTCAAAAATGTGAGCACGCTCCTTAGGGTTTGCAGGCTGCGAGTGTACATGAAAATAAAGAAATCAAATGAGTAGAAATGCTCTTTATATATATATATACTTAAACATAATGCGCTGGCGTTATGTATTAATTTTTTTGAAACAATTTTGTCCACTTTTTGGCACCCCAACTTTTTGCACTTACCCTAGAAAATACAAATAAAAAATGATAAAAATAATTCTCTAAATATTTTTAAAAAATTATAGCTTGATCTACCACAATCATTAGTTTACATCATCCTAAAATTATTGATAATTTATTCCCTATAATTGATACAAATTGAAAAATGATGATAAATATTGATTTTGAATGTCTCACTTAGACAAAAAAGAAGAACACACTATTGTTTTTTTATAAAAAAGGTGAATACAAGAAGTCATCATATATGGATGGCCATTTGAGGACCAATTTCTAAAATATACCCACATTTTATTTTTTCAAAAACTAGGTTGAAGAAAAGATATGTAGTCACAAAAAGAAGATTTCTTATCCATAGATGGATAAACTATGGACTTGAGTCACAAACATTAGGAGGGCACTGTAGTTGAAACAAATAACATCAAGGGTGCGAGAGGTGAAGGACTTGGAGCCATGTTTGGACTGTGAAGGCAATGAACCAGATAGCACTGAATACCTCCCACACCTTAGCCTCCATCCCGATGGGTAGCTAAAAGCCATGATTGGTAGTTGAAAATGCAGGTTACCATTGATGAAGAGTGTAGTAACATCAGAGGGAAGATTCTACCCAAGGGAACATCTCCATTATGCATATTGTAGGCCTCAAGAGCTACCTTCCAATGGTTTGGATTAATAGTACGCTCATGAACCATGTAGAATACAATTGATACTACATATTCAAGGTCTTGCACCAAGTCCATGATGTCTGATAAGAAGATGGAGGCCACTTTTGTGAGCCTCAGTGTAGAAGGAGAAGATCAAAGCAAGGGATTCCAAATAATAATTTTGATTTTGGATTCCAATTATGGGTAGTCAATATCAAACACCAAGTGCAGCTTCACTAAATCATTCTCTTTGTCATCCTCTAGTTTCCATTCCAAGGTGGAAGATTGAGACAAAAATTAAAAACAGTGATATCTGTTGGAGTCTTGGTGCTGGAAACCTGCACACTCAAAGAAACAGAAAGGAGGGGCAAAAGAAGGGACAACAATGAAGATGCAAAGTAAAATATGTGTGATGAATTTATTTACAGCCTACACATGCCAATATCACCCATCGTCATGGAGTTAATTAAATAGTATCCTTTAGGGGAAAGACCCAATATGTGAGATAGTTCCAATGGATGAGATAGTATTTGTGTATTTAAGGTCCAATATTTTAAAAATTTTAG
This sequence comes from Cunninghamia lanceolata, assembly GCA_027924645.1. Taxonomy (NCBI): domain Eukaryota; kingdom Viridiplantae; phylum Streptophyta; class Pinopsida; order Cupressales; family Cupressaceae; genus Cunninghamia; species Cunninghamia lanceolata. Next base: position 14,639,182 of record BSBN01000553.1, on the reverse strand, counting down.
CACTAGTAGTTGTGACTTTAAGGTTGTTAGTGTTGACTATAAGTACAAATAATTGAATGAAATGTGCCCTTTAGATTAAAAAAGAAACCAATCATGTGATGCCACATCAACTCACCAACAAAATATGACTTAATGCACACCTATTGGTTCACCCTTTTTTGGGGGGAACAATTTAACACCTCAACAAAAACATGCTGATGTGGCATCATATTTGATGATGTGACTCTGAAACCTTAGTTATAAGTAGGGGCCTTGCCAAATAAGCTACTATAAAATTTTTGGAGTGATTCAGAATTGCCACTATAATTTTGAGAGGCATAAAGTTAAGGTGCTCAACTACTGGATCCTCTCCCCTACATACACACTAAGAGAAGAATAAATCTATATCATAACCCAATCACAGTAAAATTGTACTCACTTGTCACTTCTAATGGTACCTATGATCCAAAGGTATGATACGTCAGGGGTTTGAGAGAAAAACTACATTAATTGTCACATCCATCCATGAAATATTGTATCTCTTGCTTGTATGTGAAAGCACAGCTATAAGTAGTGCCTCTAGTCAAATCTATCCAACTTATCCTATCTTAATTGATTTGTACTATGAAGGTGATGTGAAGAGATGGCCCAGCCATTGGCTAGAAGGAGCTTGAAAAGTGGCATAAAATGCAACCCTCTATCAACAAAGATTTGAAAAGACATTGCTAGACCAACCATAATTAGCCATAAATGAGCCATGAAGTTAACAACTTGGCACCCACCCAGTTTGAATTCCAATTATTTGTACCATTCTCTAAGCATGTATCTGTAGTATATCAACTATCTTACATCTTGGAGAACTAATAAATCTATCAAACTGCTAGATATACAATGAACAGATCCTCAAAGGACAAATGATGTTGAAGAGTAGTGGCATTGCCCATTAGGATAACAAAATGGCCATAGAAGTTACCCCAAAAGGGCAAGTAAATTTCTCGAAAGCTTATTGCTTTATTACCTACCAATTAAAATATCTATACTCATGGCATTACTGATCATTTAAGAACCTTCTACTTATCAATTAGACTCTGGAGGTCTATAGGACACCTTCTTGGACCTAGACACACTATTGTCATCTCCTTATGTTTGGGTCTTGAGTTGTGTTTGTCAATTTTGAGGACTAGTTTTAGGGGTACAATAAATGGTCAATGGCTTTGGAATATCTCTTGTTGTGAGAATGTTTAATTTTTTATCTTCCTTTAGTTTGAAGAGGCTTCTACATCTATTTCTATTGTCTTTGACCTTGGTGTTGAACAATTAGATGATGGATTTTTTATTTGGAGATTTGGAGGAGATCTTATTTGTCATAGCTTTAACACATATTGGTGTTGGTAGAAGAACATGATTTGATTCCTAGATGGGTGAGTGTCAGATAATGATAGGACAAACAATGGTAATCGAGGAAAAAGTCACATGAAAGTGTTAGTGAAAATCATGATTTTTCGTAGGCTCAGATTTTAGCTTGGTAATTGAAAAGAAAACTGACATTAGCTTTTCCATCAATTTTGTAAAATGATTTTTTTTAAATTCACCTCCTTAATTTGCTTCCAAATGAATGAGGATTAAAAAGGAATATCCATTTTCAGAATATGGATATCCACTTTTGGAAAATATATATATGTTTTAGTTTTAAAATTCCCCCCTAAAATTGCATGGGAATTAGGCTTGGGAATCTTAGACTTGCATTTTCCATGCAAATGACAAGTTGTGATGTTTTCATAGATTTTCTTCAACTTCACCCTCGATGTTGATGAACCTTTCTTAATCCAAATTTGATAAATGAAAAGGGTATATTTGGAAGACTCAAGATTCTATATGCCTAATTATAATATTAATAAGTAATTATTATTAATTTTTTGCATAAATTATGTCTGAATTCATGATAGACATAGTGATTAAAAAACTTCCTTAACTTTCAAACCATTTATCCTTTTTCAAACCCAAAAGATGCATCACATTCCAAGCTCCATTGGTTATAGGTGTAAAAAAATTGAATTTCATATTTTTAAACCAAGATAGTTGATCAAAATTTTATTTTTTAATATTTTTAAAAAGTCAAGTTAAAAAATCACAACTAACTATTTAATTACAAAACAAATTCACAAAAATGTGCATCATATCTACTCATGTGTCTTTTAGTTATATCCATAGTTTCAAACAAACTTGCTCATACATAGGTTGGCTAAAATGACACCTACTTTTTATTTTTTTCAAAAATTTTAGTAGTGACATTGAAATATCCAATTTTCACCAAATTAATTTAAATTTAAAAAAAAAAGCCACAAACTGCATTCAATTTCCTACAACTTTTATTACTACATATTTTTCATTTTTTTAAAGATAATTCTCTACCCTTTGCTTGACATTCACATTTGATGATCCTGTATTTGATAAAATATTTATTGGTACACTAATAAATATTTCTTTACATTGGTTCTATACCTTACCCCTTTGTTCCATCCACACATTTTTTGAGGTTCTCCATTCCTTTATCTCCCATTTCTAATGTAACTTGAACCTTCTAGTCTAACTTACACACTTAGCCCAATGTAAACAACAACCTCATGAAAGTGTTAGGGACTTTTCCTCTTAGTTCCTTTCATTGTTTGTTTGCTTTGGTTGCTAACCACCTAATAACCTTCTTGTACCTCATTTCTAGGAGAACCTCCACATATTGAAAAATCCTTGGTCTTTGAGAAATTTTATTCTCTCTCTAAATTGTCTCTTCATGCCAATAAAGTTGAACAAAATTTTTAGAGCATCCCCACCTTAAATATGATAGCCCTTCTTCTACCCCTCCACCCATAGATAACCCTTACAAGCCTCTTCCAAATTCCCAACCCTCTTCCAATCCATCCGGATATGAAACAAGATCCTACACACCTCTTGTTGATCCTCCTAAGCATATCTTGATCATTCTCTTACAAGCCATGTTTAAACCTTCCACCTATCAAATCCAAAAAAAATCCTAAACATGGTACTTCACCCCTTATTTCTTGCTAATATCATAAGATTCTTGACCACTCTACCAATCATTACCAATCCCTAAAATCTAAAATTAAAGATCTCATACATAAGGGTGCTATCACCCTCTTTTGATACACCTTGGTCATCTTCTCATGATGACACTACTAGATTAATAGACCAAACCACACAAGAACATGATATATCCTCTAGACCCATGATACACATAATGTTGACCACAACCTCTCTATTCCCCAACCTTATGAAAACCATTACATTAATACTCATTCTACTGTGTCAAGTTTGTCATGTATGTCATTGTTATGGATCTCATCACCATTCTTGAGGACTCTCCTATTCCACCCTATATCTTGTTACTAATACCCCAATAGTTTACAGCAAACATTTCTATAATATCATCTATATTCACTCCTAGTATGCATATCCGTTCAAAGACTTCTCTTTCTTATCCTCTCTATGTGGTGCACTTGGTTGATTTGATAGGGAATTTCACTTCTTTTATTCTTTTATTGATTAATCCCCCTCCTATATTTTGCCTATTGAGTCTACCTTTATTTGTTATGCCATTATCTATTATGTAGCACTCAAAGCTTTCTTTCTTCCCTTGTTGCCATATCTTGGGGGCACAATTTAGGTGCAACCATCTTCTTTGGTAACAACCTTCCTTTTTTGTTTTCTTTGACATTTTTTCTTTGGGGACAAAGATAACCCCTTACCTCCTATTTTCTAAGGGCACAATATGTGGTGCATCATTATTTCCTTCTAATTACAATGTCTTATTCATCTCCTTGTCCTTATTTTAGGGGAAAGTGTAGTTCCTTGTTTTTTATTCTTTCGGGGCATCTCCCCCCTCTTTGCATGATCCCTAGCACATACCACATTTTTCTTCTTTGGTGTTTCTATACATTTGATAATAATTAAATTAAACCATTTATAATTCATGACCTTCCAAGTATACCATGAACAAAAGTAAATACACATATTTTCTTTCTTTATCTCTATTTGTAATCCTTTCTAATGCATATATTTCCTTTATTTCTATTAGTTCACTCTTTTGTATTCCAATTTGACTTTCTCTTTTATAATTATCTATTTCTCTTTAAAATGATTGTATGCATTCTTACGCAATCATTTTAACAAGGGGCGTATCCTCTACACTCTTATCTCTAGCATTCTTTCTTAGGAATTCTTAGTTTATATGGCCTCTATTCCAAGTTGTTTCATGGCCACTTAACCATAAATTTTTATTATTTTCTAGTCCATGAGACACCCTTTTATGAAGCACCTAGCAATAAAGTATGCTAGCCCTAGTGATTCATTAGCATCTTCTTTATGGTTCCTATTAATAGAGTACACTTTCCCAAGAATTATATCTCTTATTCTATGCCCCTCATAGGATACATTTCTCTTTTCATCCTTCATAGACATGCTTTTATCTTATTCCATGGGAACACTCTCTTTCTATATCTATATGGGAATCTCTCTTCCATACCTATAGATATCTTCCTTTCTCTATGAGTGTTTTCTAATTTCCCTTTACATAGAATATATATACATATTATTATATGATGATTCTGATGCATTAACACTTGGTCTTGTTAACCATGTTTCTCTAACACATTTGTCTTCTAGGATATTATTTTCTAATATATTTGTTTTGTAAAATTCAAGTCTAAAGCATAAGACAATTACTCAACAATGTTATAGTGTATCCTTCTATAATACAACTCATGCTTTATGTAATTTATGCCCAAAACTGTATATACTTTACTCTAGTTATATCAACTAGTGGCATAAGCCTGCTAGAGTGGAAAGAAATGTAGAATTGGTAATTGCATACCTTTGTAATTTCTACTCTATAAATTGCATACATTTTTCTATCCACTCTCATAGCATGTTTAAGGAATCATCTAGCCCATTCCATTAACCTTATTTTCTTCACAGGTTACCAAATTTTGTTTTAACTTTTCTTTCACTAATTTTATTTTATTTTATTAATTTATCTATGCTTGGACTAAATATACAATCATAGAGGCATCTAGACTAATATACAATTGTGGCAACATCCCTAACATTTAAAAAAGAGTCCCATACATTTTAAAATGTCTTTTTATTTTTTGATAGTGAAAAACATTAATGACTTTGTTATTTCTTTGTGATTTCCCCTCCATTGGCTCTTATTTTCCTTCTAAAAGAACCCATGTTGATCCAAAAAGTCTCTTGGTCATTCCTTTATTTTCATAGCTACATCATTTTATTTTCATCTTTATTCTTGGATTTATCTTGCCTTCATCTTTACTTCTAAAAGTCTCTCCTCTTTCTTCAAGTTGCTCAGTACAAAATTCACTCTCTAATTTCTCTTTAGTTCTTGGATCTCTCTATATGTTGTAGGTGTTATGTCAGATATTGTCCTCTTGTATGGGATGGTACAATTTTCCCATGGTTTATCTCCTCTCCTTTGGTTGCCTTTTAACCTATTTTATTACAAACCTTCCCAAACCTTGATTGAACTAGATCTAACTAGAAGAATGTCACATTTTGAAGTAACTAAAGACCGAGGGTGAAAAGTAAACTTGAATTTAGGGTCCCCTAACCTCCTTGGGTAAATGCAGGGAGATGGGGGACCAAAAAGTCACCACCATCTCTAAAATTAAAGTAAAATGCAAGCGTGTTATAACACACTCGCATTTTCTTTGCATAAAAGAAAAAAAAACCATTTTTGCTCACTCACAGCCACGACCATTTCTCCTCACAACAGTAAAGAAAACAAGAAAAATGTGATCGCATTGAAGAAAAGGCTATTGAATCAAGTGTAATAGAGAAAACAACAAATTCACAATGCCACCTCGCCGCCAAAGACATCGTCATGCAAATTTGGAGGCTCCAACACATGAAGAAGGTAGGGTTTGACTGATTTTGTTAGTTTGAGAAGAATTTTTGAGTTTTGCAATGTTTGATTTGTTTTTATATTGCATTTACAGTTATTGGAGAAAGAGAAAACCTAAATCCAGCTGAGGAGGGTGAAAACAACCCCCAAAAGCCTCCAAACCCTCAAAACCCACCTTCACCTCCTTTTAATCTAAGGGATAATCAAGAACACTACCTAGGGATAATAGAAGAAAACAAGAAACATCTTTAAACTATTATTCAAACCCTAAACAATCCAAGTGGAACCACTAATCGTAGGAGGGCACTTGCAAAATCACTACAGGAGATTGTTTCCCACATGGATTTGGTGACAAAACAAATCACCAAATTCCAAGACTATAGGGAAAGGAGTCAGAAATATTATGCCGACAAGTTGTCATATGAACAAGTCAAGAATGAAAAAAATTACAAAATCTCAATTATGTGCACACTTTATTAATCCCAAAACCGGCCAAAGAATAGAAGAAAGTTGCAAATGGTTTCCTATACATTGGTGTATAAATGAAGAAATATCTTGAAACAATTGGGATAGATGGTACATGGTCTTCGATATTTCTTGAGGAAACTCTATTGCGAGTTCATCCTCAACAAGATTCTAAATTATTTTTACATTTGTGAGTTCCATGCTAGATGTGGTGGCTCTACCCAAGATAGACCTAGGGCTCAGCAAGATAAAGACCATGTGCCTATACCCCGAGTGAGACAAGAATGTAGGTCACTCCCTTTGGCTTATAAGGAGAGTGTTGAGCTGGAGACTTTACATTCATTGACTATTCTCACCCAAACTCTATCACAGCATGCCAATGATCTTACCCAAGCCAATGAGGGTGAGAGTAGTAGGCATCATGTGTCCCCACATTTGTGTAGTACATGTGGTAACCTATGTGATTATGGGACACGGGAGGCACGACAGGACTCTCGGCAGGATGTTGCGATGCAGGGGCAGGATGTTGCGATGCAGGGGTAGGATGCTGTGACATAGGGGCAGGACATATTGGATGATTTTGTTCTCAGTGACAATCTCTTACAACATACATTTGGTATTGACTCTCAGGTAATTTGTTACAAGTTTCATCTTGATTTAGTAAATTTGTAATTAATTTTATATGATTATCTATATTATAAGTCAAAAATAATGTATGTAATTGTTTATGCAATGAAATTCCTAGGTCAGAGTCTTCATCCTGCCTTCGTTAGCCATCCATTGGTGGGTTATGAGAGGAGGTCAAGTCAGCAGGTATGTAATTTATCACATAATCGTAATTATTGTAGATATGTCAATGGTAATATTATTTTGTGACAATTTGATGATTTCAATAGTCACCGGCACCTCCACTATTTCCTTGGTCCCCTCGATGCTAAACCACCACATTTACAGAGGTAAATTTAACCATTTCTAATCATTATGCATTTTTAAAATAATGTTATGTATTTATTTTGTTTGAATAATCTTGAACTTGATTTTTAGATGCCGAATATAGTGGAGACTCCTCTTGATCTTTGAGAGTCAGCACAGATTGAGATTATTGCAGCCATGATGTCTACAAATCCTTTAACTGAGGTATGAGCCAATAAAATGAAAATATCATAATTTTGATTTTTCTTGTTTTATCTCATGTCATTTGATGTGCATAAATGATATTTATGTTTAGTCAATTTTTCTTTTTGATGCTTCTCATAGGAGGTCACAACTCTAGTCCGTCCAAGTACGGATGTAGAGAGAGACAAGATGATAGAGAGTGGTCATCAAGTGGCAGTAAGTGATCAATCTTACATATGTGATGTTATATATTTCATTTTATATATGTGATGTTATATATTAATGTGCATATATTGTTTCCTTGTATTAATAGGTGGAGCTAGATCGACTTGCGTTGGAGAGGTCTACTCAACAACAGAGAGAGGATGAGTCAGTGATTGGCTCTACATCTTCATGGTCAAGCAAGGGCCACCGATTATTTCGTAAATGTCCATAGGAAACTAGTTTTTGGGATATTTTTTGTACACCTAGATGGCTTTGTATACATACTTTTGTATAAACTACCAATGTATATTTTTGTATATATAACTATATGGCTTTGTTTGGACATGGCTATATGGCTTTTTATATAAACTAGATGTTGTGTTCATGACATTATGTATAGAAAAGTTTATATTAAATATTTAATATGATAATCAATTATTGTTATAGGAATTTGGTTTTACAAGTGCCAATTGCATTTGCTTGAATGTTTATAAATCATTTTCAAATAATCCATTGTGTGCATATCTTGCAATCATTGAATTCTATGGGACTATGCATTTCTTTAAGGCATCATTTGAAATAGTTCACATGCCTTGTCTATGATTCCATACTTTCCATACATGTCTACAAGGGCAACTTTGCAAATACAATACATATGATAAAATTCCTATATCATTTATGCTTTGATGGTTGTCCACACCATGTTCTCTAGATCCCATTATAGCATAGGAAAGGAGGAAGTTGATTAAGGTTGTATAATTTGGTTTTAGATGTGCCAAAATTTGTGTAAATGGTTGAATTTTATTTTTGTACATTTGCTTGAGAGTTTTTAAAGCCTTATGAAAAATCCATTTCGTGCATATCTTGCAATCATTGCATTCTATGAGACAAAATTTCCTTGAGGCATCATGTCAAATAGTTCATGTTCGTTGTATATGCTTCCACAAAAGTTGCATACATGTCTTGCAGGGTACTTACAATTATGACATTTGACAAAATTCCTATATCCTTTATGCTTTTATGGATGTCTATACCATGCTCCAAACATACCATTTCTAAGGTTTTGGAATTTGGCTTTACACTTGCCAATTGCATTTTCTTGAAACTTTCTAAAGGCTTATCAGAAAATCCATTTTGTTCATATCTTGCAATCATTGTATTCCATGAGGCGACATTTCTTTAAGGCATCATGCCAAATAGTTCATGTGCCTTGTCTATGCTTCCACACTTTGCATACATGTCTCTGAGGGTAGTTGCAACTACAACATCTAACAAAATTCCCATATGTTTTATCCTTTTGATGGATGCCCATTTTGGCATAGGTAAGGAGGATACTGGCTAAGGTTGTGTATTTTTTCTTTACACCCACCGATAACATTTGATTGAATGTTTCTAATGCCTTATCAAAAAATCCATTTTGTTCATTTCTTGCAATCATTGCATTCAATGAGGTGACCTTTCTTTGGGGCATCATGCCAAACAGTTCATGTGCCTTGTCTATGCTTCCACACTTTGCATACATATCTCTGAGGGTAGTTACAACTACAACATCTAACAAAATTCCTATATGTTTAATCCTTTTGATGGATGTCCATTTTGGCATAGGCAAGAAGGATACTAGCTAAGGTTGTGGAATTTTACTTTACACCCACCAATCGTGTTTGCTTGAAAGTTTCTAATGCCTTATCAAAAAATCTATTTTTTTCATATCTTGCAATCATTGCATTCAATGAGGTGACATTTCTTTGGGGCATCATGCTAAATAGTTCACATTCCTTGTCTATGCTTCCACACTTTGCATACATGTCTACAAGGGCAGCTACAATTACATCATGCGACAATTTTCCTATATCATTTATGCTTTGATAGATGTCAATACATCGTTCCAAACATTCTATATTGGTGTACAGATAGGGAGGATGTTGGAAAAGGTTGTGGAAGTTGGCTTTACATGTGTCAACTGCATTTACTTGAAAGTTTCTAAAGTCTTTTCAACAAATCCACTTTCTGTATATCTTGCAATCATTGCATTCCATGAGACAACATTTCTTTGAGGCATCATGGCAAACAATTCATATTTGTCAAGTATATGCCTCCACACTTTGCATACATGTTTTGTAGGGTACTTACAACTAAAACATTTGACAAAATTCCTATATGCTTTATGCTTTGATGGATGTTTATATCGTGTTCCAAAGATACCATTTCGAAGGTTTTGGAATTTGGCTTTACATCTGCCAATTTCATTTTCTTGAAAGTTTCCAAATCCTTATCAAAAGATCCATTTTGTTCATATCTTACAATCATTGCATTCAATGAGGCGACATTTCTTTGGGGCATCATGCCAAATAGTTCACGTGCCTTGTCTATGCATCCACACTTTGCGTACATGTCTACAATGTGCATAAGGAATGTCCTAGCCTAAGACACTAAACAGGACTATTAAAATGATAAAAGACCATGTTGAGACAGTCATAATGTCAAGGCATGAAGGGCTGAAACAAGGTGGAAACATGATGAATTTGGAGTCTCTTTAACTGAACTAATTGATATACCTAGTATATTTGACCTCTCTCAGTTTCATTCAACTCTAGTATATTTGACCGTGTCAGAATTAAACGCATTCTTGCAAAATGCTTCAGTTTCATGCAGTGGAAAGATGCTAGGAGTGACATTTTGCATTCCATAGCTCATGGGGCCATATGGACTTCGTCAACATGTCAGGATGGGTGGATAAATGCTAGGGGAGGTCTTGTTTTGTGTTCTAGGTGCCCCAGTCATTCAAGGCAATAGGCTACCGACAAAGTCCCTTAAGATCCATAAGACGAAAAAACTACCAAACTTTGATGAAGCTATTCTACTAGTTCATTTCCAACTGCATGTATTCTTTCCATATGTTCACATATTTGCATATGTTACAAGCCACTGCAATGCTGACGTGTGCCATCCAAGCATAATTTCCTGTAGAATATTTGACCTTCCTCTCTATCACATCAAATTATTGATATGAAGTCTCTTAAAGTAGTTGGTGGAGCACGTATGCCACAATCCTGCAAAACATTGTTAGTATGCAAATCTAAACATATAAACTGATAAACATTAAAATGGTTAGAAAATTCAATATGTAATCTACAACAAGTAGTCCATGTGTGATTTATTTTGACAAAAAAAGGTTTTAGCATTTCAAAATATCTTTGGGAAATTTTAATTTGAGGATACTTCTCTAGAAATTTACCAAAAAATTGTGTTTGAGTCATATCCAAAAAATGATTTGGATGTGGCTCATGGTGTCAACTACTGATTCTCCTTCTTACCATATCCCTTTGATTCAGAGATACCCTTGTGTAATTCTTCCAAAAGTCTTCAGTTAGTGATCTCAAAGCTTCAACAACAACTTTGTCTTTCCTTGGGAGTCTCCCAGAGAATACCCACAATTCATTAGTGTTTGGATCCTCAACTCTTAGATGTCTTCCAATGGCTCTCATTAGAGTTTTTCTATTTATTTTCAATGCTTGACTTGTCTTTCTAATGAGGCAAGCTTTTTTTCTTTATTGGCTTACAATTGTCGATGTAATGAAACAATCGTGTGACATTACTATCCTTGGTGCGTGAGGTGGAACCCACACTCTCCTACACACTCATTAGATTCTTGACAATTGATTTTTCACTTGAGGCATTTGAAGTTCTTAAGCCAAGAATCTTCATAGTGGGCCTAAATTTCAGATTTCTCATCAATTCAACAAAGAGTTGACATCTTCCAGTTTCATTTAAATTCTCAAAGAATAATTTCCATATCTTATTCGCATATCTTTGGGAAGTGTGCATGGGAATCTTATCCTGCATGGGCTCCAATACATTCTCATCAATATCAATTAGAAACGTAGGCTTCCTATGAAAAATTCTAGGAGGCATTTTAATTGGTAAAGTAGACTCAACACTAGGAATTCTTCAATATTTAATTGAGATGGGATAGATGACGTATGTTCAATGAGAGGTGAAAAGGATGAAAATGATGTACCTTCAACTTGAGGTGTGAATGATGGCATGCCACCAACTTGAGAAGAAAATATAGATGTACCTTCTACTTCACCTGTGAAAGATCATGTACGGACCTGCTTGGTCCAAACTCAAATTTTCAAAAAAACTTTACTTTATTAACAAGTTCTTATGAGATATATCAAGAATCTAATTGAGTACTTAGGAAAAACTTTAGCCAAAATGGGCCATATGTTCAAAACAGAACATTCTTAAGCCACTCGGGCTCTTCTATCCTTTGGGCAAATAGGTTCATACAGAACCAGGTCAAATGGACCTTATCGCTACCTGATTCAGGTAGAACAATCAATGACCAAAAGACCTAATGGGTCTAACGGACCAATACTCTATCCAATCTAGGATACATAAACATCACAGCCTAACAGGCTAAAGAGGACAAGAATCATTTTGCTCTGGCCAGCAACTTTTGACTCCCTCGGGACCAATATAGGTTCATGAGTCACTTCCTGGCGACCACAATATGCCCAGACACTGTACTGAGGATGTTGACCAGGGAACACATATCATCTACTTGTACTCACCTTAGTTTACGGCAAAGCTAGGTACAAGTAATCCACCCTGGGGATTCTTCTGAGTACTAGGAGAGTTCTTAAGTTACCTAGATAACCTTTAAACTAGGGATCAAGATTATGAAGTTGATTATAAGGAGTATACTATATCTGAGGGACCTGAGTACTGGGGGCATCCTTCACCGTCCATACTGCCTACATACCCTGTATCCACGGGATCAAGGCCCTCTACGGATGCTACACGACAGATGCGAACATGTAGTTCTGTCTTGCACTATGCTTAATGTAGCTGTGAGTGGGTACACAACTCTTCACCGATTGCCACCCACTCGAGTGATACAATGGATGGAATTCCTAAGGAACTATTTTGCAAATACACCTCCCCGGAGTGTTTGGTGTTTAAGTTTTCAAGTGTGAATAATTTACCTAACACGCATATTTCCCCAATGAGGTCTTCCCGTTGATCGTCCTACAACAATTTTTGATAGTCTTGTCTTTTCTTTTTAGTTAATCTTTTTAGTGAGGTATCCAAGGAGGTTTTCCCTTCCTACAGATTTAACTTAGACATGTTCCTTATTACTCCCCGATGATTTAGAGGGACGATGCCCAGACGTCGTTGTTGCAGCTATGTTAGGCACGAGGTACTTGGTTCAACGCGACGGCATTACCCGTAAACGTGACCTAGAGGTACCGTAAATACCAAACACTGCAAATGTTTGAGTTTGGATGTTTAATTACAAGGTTTACCTGTCTAGATGAAAAGAAAACTTATACGATAGATTATAAGGAAATGAGAAGAATTAAACTTCTTTGCTTGCATGTAAAGAATACGGCTAGATGTTTTGATCTATTCATAAATACATAAGGAAGAGTAAAGTAACAACATTCAAACAATTGTAAACATAATTTTAGAAGATACTAATTCAATTACATTAATCACATACATAAATTAGAAAAGATACTTAAATCATTCTGTTTTCAAGGTGATATGATAGTTAATTTGCCGTACATCAGTGATCTTTATTCAAGGTAAAACAATGATGTATACTCACATATCAAATTAATCTTTGTTCCAAGAGTAGGATACTAGATCATTTCCTTGCATAATTATTTCAATCTTATGTGTACAATTAGAACCAAATTAAGGCTTGTAATCATGACAGGATAAGATATCCAACATGAATTTAACTCAACTCCATTGGTAAATAATGTTGACTTCTAGGTCAAATGAGGATTCTTCGATCACATTTTGAGATTAGGAAAATTGTTTCAAAATGATTGTTTAAGGAATTGTTGCAATCCATCCTTGATTCTCTGTTTAGGCTTCTGCTAAATATTGACCCAACCCTTTATGTTGAAATCTATTCCTCAAGGAAATTAGTTCATTATTGTTCATTAAGATATTCTTATTAAGCCTTTTACTTCTTCCATTGTTATCCAAGGAACGTAAACTCATATAAGGGGGGTCTATCCTCCACTTTCCCATATCTACTTAAATAGTTAGGGTTGATGTAGGTAACACTATTATTGATCTTAACAATAGTAAAGAGTAATAGGGTTTCATTGATCTATAAGGTACTTATACACAAATTTCATGTTTGTTTATTGTATTTATCCATTGGGAAGACCTTTGTTTGAAACATTAAGCTTAAGAGACAAGTTATTTTATATACTCTGGTTTTCCTTATTGTTGATTTAAGTAAATTTAGTGTATTCTCACCTAAGGAACCATTCATATTAAGATAACATTTATTTATTTATTTATTGGTGTATAATAATACTTAAGCATATGGTTATTTGTTCAAGAAATGAGAGAATAGAAAAGCAAAGTTAATCTATTATCTAAGTCCATTTATAATTATTAAAGCTTAATGTTTTAATATTACAAATTAATTATGCCCATATTCATATTTCTATAAGTAACGGCATCTATTTATTATCCTACTAAGACTTTTGTGTCAAATGAGTTGATTGACATGGCATGCAAACTGTTTAACAAAATGCCTAAAAGAAATATGGTCTAATGGGTTGCAACGATTTCAGGATATGCACAAAATGGATTTGTTTCAATACGGTATTAAAAACTTTCAAGGAATTGCAATTGTCAGCAGTAAATCCAATTCCACAACCCTTTCCAATGTTTTCCCTGTCTATACCCAATGGGCGCTTAGGAACAGGGTATGGGTTTTTATTAGAGCATAACGGAAGGGGAAAATTTGTTAGATATTATAATTGAAAATACTCTGGCAGACATATGTGCAAAATGAAGAAGCACAGACAAGGTACATCCACTGTTTGACAGAATCCCTCAAAGAAATGTCATCTTGTTGAATGCAATGATTGTAGGTTGGACACGAAAATGGATTTATTGGAAAGGCTTTAGAAACTTTCAATAAAATGCATTTGTAAAGCCAAATTCTATGACCTATGGTAGTTTTCTCCCTACTTGTTCTGAAATGGGAGCTTTGGCACATGGTATGGACAACAGAATGGTGGGAATTTTGTCAGTTGTTTGTAGTTGCAATTGCCACCTCCAACCACGAAAACCTTCGCACATATATCTATTGAATGATATCAAATTAACCTCAAACTTATGCCCAAATTCTCTCTTGAATTATTTCAGATTGAATTAAAGCTTATGCCCAAAATCTCTCTAGAATTATTTCAGATTAAATTAAAAACGTATGCATAGATTCCCTATTGGATGATTACAAATCATAGTTAAACAAAATCTTTCTTAAATGATTTCAAATTGTAATTAAAAGTTTTCACAAAACATATGCACAAGTTCTTTCTTGAAACGATTTTGAATTTGTAATAACTTAATAAAGCATGCCATGTGCAAATTTTTAATTACTTTAGTAATCGTAAGGGAATACAATCTGTTTTACATAAATCTAGGCTAGCTAAATATTGCAAACAACAAGCATGCAAGTAAAATAAATCATGGTAACAAATCATCTTAATAATGAACAAACATTTCAAAGGAAAAGAAACAAAATTATGGAGAGGAGTGTTCTTACAGATTGCTCCAGCACTCTAGACCAGAGCCAAGTGTGTGTCTCTCCTTCCTCCAATCTCTGCTTTTATAGAGAAACTTGACTCACATGGTTGAAACTCCAAGTCTTCAGTCAAGTCTTCATATTAAATGCTCCCCTCTCCATTTTCTAAGTTGTCATTTAATTTGTGTGGAAAATGGACTCACCTTATTAATTAGGGTCTTGACTTGAGAAATGGAGGGAAGCTTCCTTATTTATTGGCCTTTCTAGAAGTGTAGTCCATTGTTGAAACTTGTGTATTATTTGTATTTTTAAATGAATCTATTTTTCTCTCATTTAGTTTTCTTTCAAATTCAAATTTCAAAATATTGAGTTATGACATCCTTCTCCCCTAAATTTATGCATCGTCCCAATGCATGTTAGGAATAAGATCAAAACATATAGAAATAAATATACTTGCCTACTTTAACTTTCATCCTTCAACAAGGTAGGTTAAATAGTTTAACATAGATAAAGATAACAAGGAGTATTATCTAAGCATAACTGTCTGTATCATCTCAACATCATTGTCTTTAAGCAAAAATTGAAGTTTGTCGAGTTTATATATAACTAGAGTGTATTCAAAATAAGTGCAGATAGAGCTGTTGCATTTCCACTGTGTCTTCCCATGTAGCATTCTCAGGTGAGTACTAGTCCCACTGGACTTTAGATTGGTCCACTGTCCTGTTACAGTCCTGGAACTGTCACCTCTCGATGATTCTACATGACTCTATTGTTATTGTATCGGGTTCTTCCATAGGTACATTTTGATGATGAGTTTGTTGATTTCTAACAGTAGCATGTATTTGATGTTGCCAAGGTTGCTGTGGCTGATTGTACCCATTCCTTTTTGAACAATCCCTTGCATAATGATTGCCTCCACACATAAAGCATCCACCAGGGGGTCCATTAGAAATTTGGGGTGGTGCATTCCCATTATTCCTCCTGACATAACTATTGTAATTGTTCCTGTGATCTTGATTACTAGCAGATTCTGTTCTACCCCAGTCTCTCCTCTTGTTCTTCTGAGCTCCTTTGTTGTCCTTATTGTCTAGTTTCCTTTTGAAGGCAAATTGTTTGTCCCGAAAGTTTTGCTTTGCCACTAATAGTGCCTATAATTTCTTTTCCTTTTTGAGTGGCTTCTCCAAGACTTGATTCATGTTCTTAGGGGCAAACATATCCACTTATGTCCCAATATCAGTATTCAACCCCAAAAGAAACTTCCTTGCCTAAGACCTCTCATCCTTTTGATAGATAGGAACATATTTCAATAGCTTCGCAAATTTATCCCAATACTATTGGACTGTGAGATTTCTTTGTCTAAGATTCAGAAACTTAGTCATCTTCTCATCATAAAATAGTTTTGGAAGCCAACTCTCACGAAAGTGGCCCACAAACTACCTCCAAGTTAGGTTTTCCTTTGAATAACAGTATTGTTCCTTTATGTTTATCCACCAGCTAGTAGCTTCTCCCTCCAATTGAAAGGCTCCCCAGGTTGCCTTGATGTTCTCTGAGTAGTTTCTTAGTTCAAAATATTTCTCCATTTTGATTAACTATCCTTCTATAGCATCCCCCACATGTTTACCGTCAAACTTAGGAGGAGTTATCTTCTTGAGGTCTTGTGAGATATCTAGAGTGGTAGTATCCTGCCGAGCCCTAGGAACCTCTAGCTCATTAGCTGTTTGAGTTGTGTGTACTTCCGCACCTTGAGGTTCATTTTTTAGGTTCCAAAATATTTTCTATAGTCCCTTGTCTACTCTTTAAGTCCTGTACAATTTTCTCAAGGTTTTCCAACTTTTCTCTTTGTTCTGTCAACAACTGAATAATTCCCTCTATCCCAACATTTGGGTTCTCAGGTGAGTTTTCAACACGTTCTTGGTTCCCAACTGGTTTTTGGTTTTCAACTGGTTCCTCTCCATGCAGATCTCACAAATTTTAGGTTCTCACCATTTAATTCTGAAACAAGAAGAGAGGAGATTTACCAATTGTTACAATTTTTGGTTTACAACATGCAAATTGACTGTAATTAAATCTATCACAATTCTTATCTTAAATACCAATTATTATTGATTTTGAGTTAGTAGGCCTCCAGGCCAAGTGTTTGAACCATGCTTTGATACCACATGTAAGGACCTGCTTGGTCCAAACTCGAATTTAAAAAAAAAATTACTTTATTAAAAAGTTCTTAAGAGATATATCAAGACTTTGATTGAGTACTTAGGAAAAACTTCAGCCAAAATGGGCCATATGTTCAAAATAGAACATTCTTAAGCCATCTAGGCTCTTCTATCCTTTGGGAAAATAGGTTCATCCAAAACCAGGTCAAATGGACCTTATCGCTACCTAATTCAGGTAGAACAATCAATGATCAAAAGGCCTAGTGGGTCTAATGGAACAATACTCTATCCAATCTAGGATACATAAGCATCACAGCCTAACGGGCTAAAGAGGACAGGAATCATTTTGCTCTGGCCAGAGACTTCTGACTCCCTCGGGACCAATATAGGTTCATGATTCACTTCCTGGGGACCACAATTTGCCCAGACACTGTACTGAGGATGTTGACTAGGGAACACATATCATCTACTTGTACTCATCTTAGTTTACGGCAAAGCCAGGTACAAGTAATCCACTATGGGGATTCTTCTGAGTACTAGGAGAGTTCTTAAGTTACCTAGATAACCTTTAAACTAGGGATCAAGATTATGAAGTTGATTATAAGGAGTATACTATATCTGAGGGACCTGAGTACTGGGGGCATCCTTCACCGTCCAGACTGCCTACATACCCTATATCCACGGGATCAAGGCCCTCTACGGATGCGATCTACACGATGGATGCAAACATGTAGTTCTATCTTGCACTATGTTTAATGTACCTGTGAGTGGGTACACAGCTCTTCACCGATTGCCACCCACTCAAGTGATACAATGGATGGAATTCCTAAGGAACTATTTTGCAAACACACCTCTCGGGAGTGTTTGGTGTTTAAGTTTTCCAGTGTGAATAATTTACCTAACACGCATATTTCCCTGATGAGGTCTTCTCACTGATCGTCCTACAACAATTTTTGATAGTTTCATCTTTTCTTTTTAGTTAATCTTTTTAGTGAGGTACCCGAAGAGATTTTCCCTTCCTGCCGATTTAACTTAGACATGTTCCTTATTACTCCCCGATGATTTAGATCAACGATGCCCAAACATTGTTGTTGCAGCTATGTTAGGCGCGAGGTACTTGGTTCAACACGATGGCATTACCCATAAACATGACCTAGAGGTACCGTAAATACCGAACACTACGAATGTTTGAGTTTGGACGTTTAATTACAAGGTTTACCTATCTAGATGAAAAGAAAACTTATACAATAGATTATAAGGAAATGAGAAGAATTAAACTTCTTTGCTTGCATGTAAAGAATATGGCTAGATATTTTGATCTATTCATAAATACATAAGGAAGAGTAAAGTAACAACATTGAAACAATTGGAAACATAATTTCAGAAGATGCTAATTCAATTACGTTAATCACATACATAAATTAGAAAAGATACTTAAATCATTTTATTTTCAAGGTGATATGATAGTTAATTTGCCATACATCAGTGATCTTTATTCAAGGTAAAACAATGATGTATACTCACATATCAAATTAATCTTTGTTCCAAGAGTAGGATACTAGATCATTTCCTTGCGTAATTATTTTAATCTTATGTGTACAATTAGAACCAAATTAAGGCTTGTAATCTTGACAGGATAAGACATCCATCACGAATTTAACTCAACTCCATTGGTAAATAATGTTGACTTCTAGGTCAAATGAGGATTCTTCGATCACATTTTGAGATTCAGAAAATTGTATCAAAATGATTGTTTAAAGAATTATTGCAATCCATCCTTGATTCTTCGTTTAGGCTTCTACTAAATATTGACCCAACCCTTTATGTTGAAATATATTCCTCAAGGAAATTAGTTCATTATTGTTCATTAAGATATTCTTATTAAGCCTTTTACTTCTTCCATTGTTATCCAAGGAATGTAAACTCATATAAGGGGGGTCTATCCTCCACTTTCCCATATTTACTTAAATAGTTAGGGTTGATGTAGGTAACACTATTATTGATCTTAACAATAGTAATGAGTAATAGGGTTTCATTGATCTATAAGGTACTTATACACAAATTTCATGTTTGTTTATTGTATTCATCCATTGGGAAGACCTTTGTTTGAAACATTAAGCTTAAGAGACAAGTTAGTTTATATATTCTGGTTTTCCTTATTGTTGATTTAAGTAAATTTAGTGTATTCTCACCTAAGGGACCATTCATATTAAGATAACATTTATTTATTTATTTATTGGTCTATAACAATACTTAAGCATATGGTTATTTGTTCAAGAAATGAGGGAATAGAAAAGCAAAGTTAATCTATTATCTAAGTCCATTTATAATTATTAAAGCTTAACGTTTTAATATTACAAATTAATTATGCCCATATTCATATTTCTATAAGTAATGGCATCTATTTATTATCCTACTAAGACTTGTGTGTCAAATGAGTTGATTTATTTTCCCACTTAATAGTCAAAAAAAATATTTTTACAAGGCAATTCCATTATAGGGCTATGAATCTATGTTACATGTGCTCATAAGAATTACTGAAGATTTAATTTGCAGAATTATAGTGGTTCGAACAATAGTTATAGTCTTATTTTTATGGAGATTACAACCAAAGAAAACTAAATATGTCATCTCACTTTTATTCCTATTGGGACTATATTTTAAAAGATTCAACATCTAATCTAAATAAAAATTGGCTTAGAATTAGACATATTTACCTTCTACATTCTTCTACCCAATCATATAAAATTACAACAAGAGTGACCATGTTTGTATTCTATAGTTGAAGAAAGTTTAGTTTGGAGAGATTTGCAAAGAAGGGAGAAATTTCTCCAGACAACGTACAAAATGTAGAAGAATAGACAAGGCACGGCAATTGTTTTGAGAGAATGTCTTAAAGAAATGGCCATTTATGGAATACAAGATTGTGGGTTCTACAATTCACAGATTTGTTGAAAAGGCTTTTTTAAAAATTCTAAGAAAAATTAATTATCAGTTATAACTGAAATTCTACAACCTTTGCCAGCAGACTCGAACTTGTGTGAAAATGGGAGCTTTGGAACAGGGCACAAACATCTGTCAAAGCATAATCAAAGGGGGATCCAGACACGGCATGCAAACTGTTTGACAAAATGCCTAAAAGAAATATGGTCTAATGGGTTGCAACGATTTCAGGATATGCACAAAATGGATTTGTTTCAATACGGTATTAAAAACTTTCAAGCAATTGCAATTGTCAACAGTAAATCCAATTCCACAACCTTTTCCAATGTTCTCCCTATCTGTACCCAATGGGCACTTAGGAACAGGGTATGGGTTTTTATTAGAGCATAATGGAAGGGGAAAATTTGTTAGATATTATAATTGAAAATACTCTGGCAGACATATGTGCAAAATGAAGAAGCACAGACAAGGTATGTCCACTGTTTGATAGAATCCCTCAAAGAAATGTCATCTTGTCGAATGCAATGATTGCACGTTGGACACAAAAATGGATTTGTTGGAAAGGCTTTAGAAACTTTCAATAAAATGCATTTGTAAAGCCAAATTCTATGACCTATGGCAGTTTTCTCCCTACCTGTTCTAAAATGGGAGCTTTGGCGCAGGGTATGGACAACAGAATGGCGGGAATTTTGTCAGTTGTTTGTAGTTGCAATTGCCACTTCCAACCACCAAAACCTTCGGACATATATCTATTGAATGATATCAAATTAACCTCAAACTTATGCCCAAATTCTCTCTTGAATTATTTCAGATTGAATTAAAGCTTATGCCCAAATTCTCTCTGGAATTATTTCAGATTAAATTAAAAACGTATGCACAGATTCCCTATTGGATGATTACAAATCATAGTTAAACAAAATCTTTCTTAAATGATTTCAAATTGTAATTAGAAGTTTTCACAAAACTTATGCACAAGTTCTTTCTTGAAACGATTTTGAATTTGTAATAACTTAATAAAGCATGCCATGTGCAAATTTTGAATTACTTTAGTAATCGTAAGGGAATACAATCTCTTTTACATAAATCTAGGCTAGCTAAATATTGCAAACAACAAGCATGCAAGTAAAATAAATCATGGTAACAAATCTTCTTAATAATGAACAAAAATTTCAAAGGAAAAGAAACAAAATTATGGAGAGGAGTGCTCTTACAGATTGCTCCAGCACTCTGGGCCAGAGCCAAGTGTGTGTCTCTCCTTCCTCCAATCTCTATTTTTATAGAGAAACTTGACTCACATGGTTGAAACTCCAAGTCTTCAGTCAAGTCTTCATAGTAAATGCTCCCCTCTCCATTTTGTAAGTTGTCATTTAATTTGTGTGGAAAATGGACTCACCTTATTAATTAGGGTCTTGACTTGAGAAATGGAGGGAAGGTTCCTTATTTATTGCCCTTTCTAGAAGTGTAGTCCATTGTTGAAACTTGTTTACTATTTGTATTTTTAAATGAATCTATTTTTCTCTCATTTAGTTTTCTTTCAAATTCAAATTTCAAAATATTGAGTTGTGACATCCTTCTCCCCTAAATTTATGCACCGTCCCGATGCATGTTAGGAATAAGATCAAAACATATAGAAATAAATATACTTGCCTACTTTAAATTCCATCCTTCAACAAGGTAGGTTAAATAGTTTAACATAGATAAAGATAACAAGGAATATTATCTAAGCATAACTGTCTGTATCATCTCAACATCATTGTCTTTAAGCAAAATTTAAAGTTTGTTGAGTTTATATATAACTAGAGTGTATTTAAAATAAGTGCAGATAGAACTGTTGCATTTCCACTATGTCTTCCCATGTAGCATTCTTAGGTGAGTACTGGTCCCACTAGACTTTAGATTGGTCCACTGTCTTGTTGTAGAGCTGGAACTGGCGCCTCTCAATGATTTTGCATGGCTCTATTGTTATTGTACTAGGTTCCTCCACCTCTCATCTTCATAGGTACATTTTGATGACGAGTTTGTTGATTTCTAACAGCAGCATGTATTTGATGTTGGCAAGGTTGCTGTGGCTGATTGTACCCATTCCTTTTTTAACAATCCCTTGCATAATGATTGCTTCCACACATAAAGCATCCACCAGGCGGTCCATTAGAAATTTGGGGTGGTGCATTCCCATTATTCCTCCTGACATTACTATTGTAATTGTCCCTATGATCCTAATTACCAGCAGATTCTATTCTACCCCTGTCTCTCCTCTTGTTCTTCTGAGCTCCTCTGTTGTCCTTATTGTCTAGTTTCCTTTTGAAGGCAAATTGTTTGTCCCGAAAGTTTTGCTTTGCCACTGATAGTGCCTATAATTTCTTTTCCTATTTGACTACCTTCTCCAAGACTTGATTCATGTTTTCAGGGGCAAACATATCCACTTCTGCCCCAATATTAGTATTCAACCCCAAAAGAAACTTCCTTGCCTGAGACCTCTCATCCTTTTGATAGATAGGAACATATTTCAATAGCTTCCCAAATTTATCCCAATACTATTGGACTGTGAGATTTCCTTGTCTAAGATTCAGAAACTCAGTCATCTTCTCATCATAAAATAGTTGTGGAAGCAATCTCTCACGGAAGTGGCCCACAAACTGCCTCCAAGTTGGGTTTTCCTTTGAATAACAATAGTGTTCCTTTATGTTTATCCACCAGCTAGCAGCTTCTCCCTCCAATTGAAAGGCTCCCCAAGTTGCCTTGATGTTCTCTGAGTAGTTTCTTAGTTCAAAATATTTCTCCATTTTGATTAACCATCCTTCTGCAGCATCCCCCACATGTTTACTGTCAAACTTAGGAGGAGTTATCTTCTTGAGGTCTTGTGAGATATCTAGAGTGGTATTATCGTGTTGAGCCCTAGGAACCTCTAGCTCATTAGCTATTTGAGCTGTGTGTACTTCCACACCTTGAGGTTCATTTTCAAGTTCCAAAATGTTTTCTATAGTCCCTTATCTACTCTTTAAGTCCTGTATAGTTTTCTGAAGGTTTTCCAACTTTTCTCTTTGTTCTGTCAACAACTGAATAATTGCCTCTATCCCAGCATTTGGGTTCTCAGGTGGGTTTTCAACATGTTCTTGGTTCCCAACTAGTTCTTGGTTTTCAACTAGTTCCTCTCCATGCAGATCTTGCAATTTTCAGGTTCTCGCCATTTAATTCTGAAACAAGGAGAGAGGAGATTTACCAATTGTTATAATTTTTGGTTTACAACATGCAAATTGACTGTAATTAAATCTATCACAATTCTTATCTTAAATACCAATTATTATCAATTTTGAGTTAGTAGGCCTCCAGGCCAAGTGTTTGAACTAAGCTCTGATACCACATGTAAGGACCTGCTTGGTCCAAACTCAAATTTTCAAAAAAAATTTACTTTATTAACAAGTTCTTATGAGATATATCAAGACTTTGATTGAGTACTTAGGAGAAACTTCAGCCAAAACGGGCCATATGTTCAAAACAAAACATTCTTAAGCCACCCGGGCTCCTCTATCCTTTGGGCAAATAGGTTCATACAAAACCAGGTCAAACGGACCTTATCGCTACCTGATTCGGGTAGAACAATCAATGACCAAAAGGCCGAGTGGGTCTAATGGACAAATACTCTATCCAATCCGGGATACATAAACTTCACAGCCTAACGGGCTAAAGAGGATAGGAATCATTTTGCTCTGGCCAGAGACTTCTGACTCCATCGGGACCAATATAGGTTCATGAGTCACTTCCTGGGGACCACAATCTTCCCAGACACTGTACTGAGGATGTCAACCAAGGAACACATATCATCTACTTGTACTCACCTCAGTTTATGGCAAAGCCAAGTACAAGTAATCCACCCTGAGGATTCTTCTGAGTACTAGGAGAGTTCTTAAGTTACCTAGATAACCTTTAAACTATGGATCAAGATTATGAAGTTGATTATAAAGAGTATACTATATCCGAGGGACCTGAGTACTGGGGGCATCCTTCATCATCCAGACTACCTACGTACCCTGTATCCACAGGATCATGGCCTTCTACGGATGCAATCTACATGATGAATGCGAACATGTAGTTCTGTCTTGCACTATGCTTAATGTAGCTGTGAGTGGGTACACAACTCTTCGCCGATTGCCACCCACCACCCACTCGAGTGATACAGTGGATAGAATTCCTAAGGAACTATTTTGCAAATACACCTCCCGGGAGTGTTTGGCGTTTAAGTTTTCAAGTGTGAATAATTTACCTAACACACATATTTCCCCAATGAGGTCTTCCCATTGATTAGCCTACAACAATTTTTGATAGTCTCGTCTTTTCTTTTTAGTTAATCTTTTTAGTGAGGTATCCAAGGAGATTTTCCCTTCCTGCGGATTTAACTTAGACATGTTCCTTATTACTCCCCGATGATTTAGAGGGACGATGCCCAGACGTCGTTGTTGCAGCTATGTTAGGCGCGAGGTACTTGGTTCAACGCGACGGCATTACCCGTAAACATGACCCAGAGGTACTGTAAATACCGAATACTACAAATGTTTGAGTTTGGATGTTTAATTACAAGGTTTACCTATCTAGATGAAAAGAAAACTTATACGATAGATTATAAGGAAATGAGAAGAATTAAACTTTTTTGCTTGCATGTAAAGAATACAGCTAGATGTTTTGATCTATTCATAAATACATAAGGAAGAGTAAAGTAACAACATTCAAACAATTGTAAACATAATTTTAGAAGATACTAATTCAATTACATTAATCACATACATAAATTAGAAAAGATACTTAAATCATTCTGTTTTCAAGGTGATATGATAGTTAATTTGCTGTACATCAGTGATCTTTATTCAAGGTAAAACAATGATGTATACTCACATATCAAATTAATCTTTGTTCCAAGAGTAGGATACTAGATCATTTCCTTGCATAATTATTTCAATCTTATGTGTACAATTAGAACCAAATTAAGGCTTGTAATCATGACAGGATAAGATATCCAACATGAATTTAACTCAACTCCATTGGTAAATAATGTTGACTTCTAGGTCAAATGAGGATTCTTCGATCACATTTTGAGATTAGGAAAAATGTTTCAAAATGATTGTTTAAAGAATTATTGCAATCCATCCTTGATTCTCTGTTTAGGCTTCTGCTAAATATTGACCCAACCCTTTATGTTGAAATCTATTCCTCAAGGAAATTAGTTCATTATTGTTCATTAAGATATTCTTATTAAGCCTTTTACTTCTTCCATTGTTATCCAAGGAACGTAAACTCATATAAGGGGGGTCTATCCTCCACTTTCCCATATCTACTCAAATAGTTAGGATTGACGTAGGTAACACTATTATTGATCTTAACAATAGTAATGAGTAATAGGGTTTCATTGATCTATAAGGTACTTATACACAAATTTCATGTTTGTTTATTGTATTCATCCATTGGGAAGACCTTTGTTTGAAACATTAAGCTTAAGCAACAAGTTAGTTTATATACTCTGGTTTTCCTTATTGTTGATTTAAGTAAATTTAGTGTATTCTCACCTAAGGGAGCATTCATATTAAGATAACATTTATTTATTGGTCTATAACAATACTTAAGCATATGGTTATTTGTTCGAGAAATGAGGGAATAGAAAGGCAAAGTTAATCTATTATCTTAGTCCGTTTATAATTATTAAAGCTTAATGTTTTAATAGTACAAATTAATTATGCCCATATTCATATTTCTATAAGTAATGGCATCTATTTGGTATCGTACTAAGACTTGTGTGTCAAATT
Source organism: Cunninghamia lanceolata (assembly GCA_027924645.1). Lineage (NCBI taxonomy): Eukaryota > Viridiplantae > Streptophyta > Pinopsida > Cupressales > Cupressaceae > Cunninghamia > Cunninghamia lanceolata. The sequence continues at coordinate 14,613,031 of BSBN01000553.1, read as the reverse complement.
AGTTGATTTATTTTCCCACTTAATAGTCAAAAAAAAAAAATTTACAAGGCAATTCCATTATAGGGCTATGCATCTATGTTACATGTGCTCATAAGAATTACTAAAGATTTAATTTGCAGAATTATAGTGGTTTGTACAATAGTTATAGTCTTATTTTTATGGAGATTACAACCAAAGAAAACTAAATATGTCATATCACTTTTATTCCTATTGGGACTATATTTTAAAAGATTCAACATCTAATCTAAATAAAAATTGGCTTAGAATTAGACATATTTACCTTCTACATTCTTCTACCCAATCATATAAAATTACAACAAGAGTGACCATGTTTGCATTCTATAGTTGAAGAAAGTTTAGTTTGGAGAGATTTGCAAAGAAGGGAGAAATTTCTCCAGACAACATACAAAATGTGGAAGAATAGACAAGGCACGTCAATTGTTTTGAGAGAATGTCTTAAAGAAATGGCCATTTATGGAATGCAAGATTGTGGGCTCTACAATTCACAGATTTGTTGAAAAGGCTTTTTGAAAAATTTGCAAGAAAAATTATTTATTAGTTATAACCGAAATTCTACAACCTTTGCCAGCAGACTCGAACTTGTGTGAAAATGGGAGCTTTGGAATAGGGCACAAACATCTATCAAAGCATAATGGAAGGGGGATCCAAATACGGCATGCAAACTATTTGACAAAATGCCTAAAAGAAATATGGTCTAATGGGTTGCAACGATTTCAGGATATGCACAAAATGGATTTGTTTCAATACGGTATTAAAAACTTTCAAGCAATTGCAATTGTCAGCAGTAAATCCAATTCCACAACCTTTTCCAACGTTCTCCCTGTCTGTACCCAATGGGTGCTTAGGAACAGGGTATGGTTTTTTATTAGAGCATAACGGAAGGGGAAAATTTGTCAGATATTATAATTGAAAATACTCTGGCAGACATATGTGCAAAATGAAGAAGCGCAGACAAGGCACATCCACTGTTTGATAGAATCCCTCAAAGAAATGTCATCTCGTGGAATGCAATGATTGCAGGTTCGACACAAAAATGGATTTGTTGGAAAGGATTTAGAAACTTTCAATAAAATGCATTTGTAAAGCCAAATTCTATGACCTATGGTAGTTTTCTCCCTGCCTGTTCTGAAATGGAAGCTTTGGCGTAGGGTATGGACAACAGAATGGCGGGAATTTTGTTAGTTGTTTGTAGTTGCAATTGCCACTTCCAACCACCAAAACCTTCACACATATATCTATTGAATGATATCAAATTAACCTCAAACTTATGCCCAAATTCTCTCTTGAATTATTTTAGATTGAATTAAAGCTTATGCCCAAATTCTCTCTGGAATTATTTCAGATTAAATTAAAAACATATGCATAGATTCCCTATTGGATGATTACAAATCATAGTTAAACAAAATCTTTCTTAAATGATTTCAAATTGTAATTAAAAGTCTTCACAAAACTTATGAACAAGTTCTTTCTTGAAACGATTTTGAATTTGTAATAACTTAATAAAGCATGCCATGTGCAAATTTTGAATTACTTTAGTAATCGTAAGGGAATACAATCTCTTTTACATAAATCTAGGCTAGCTAAATATTGCAAACAACAAGCATGCAAGTAAAATAAATCATGGTAACAAATCATCTTAAAAATGAACAAAAATTTCAAAGGAAAAGAAACAAAATTATGGAGAGGAGTGCTCTTACAGATTGCTCCAGCACTCTAGACCAGAGCCAAGTGTGTGTCTCTCCTTCCTCCAATCTCTGCTTTTATAGAGAAACTTGAATCACATGGTTGAAACTCCAAGTCTTTAGTCAAGTCTTCATATTAAATGCTCCCCTCTCCATTTTCTAAGTTGTCATTTAATTTGTGTGGAAAATGGACTTGCAACTTTTCAATGCATCCTCAAATTTTCTAATGGTAATAAATTTGAAGGAGGAAAATGGACTCACCTTATTAATTATGGTCTTGACTTGAGAAATGGAGGGAAGTTTCCTTATTTATTGCCCTTTCTAGAAGTGTAGTCCATTGTTGAAACTTGTTTATTATTTTTATTTTTAAATGAATCTATTTTTCTCTCATTTAGTTTTCTTTCAAATTCAAATTTCAAAATATTGAGTTGTGACAAACGGAGTGTCTTCAATTTGAGAAGATAATGATGGTGTTCCTTCAACTTGACCTGTGGATGATAGAGTGCCTCCAACTCGAAGATTCACTTTCCTCATTGCACAGAGGTTTTGCATTCATTCCCTTTGTGCCTCCAGTTCCATCTCTCTCTTAGCTTCATTAGACATGTCATGTTCCTCTTCAATTGACAATGGTGGAATGTCTTCTTGTATGGTTGAAAATTTCCTACTTTCCTAAATTCACCTCATTCTTTCTCTTTTCCTGTCATTCTCAGCTTCATGCTCTTTTGGTGTTGGAGTCTTTGCTCATTTCCTTAGCGTGATGATGATTTCTACAAGTATTATGAATAAGACAATGATAATTAGAAATTTTATAATGATAATGAATAGCATAGTCAGAATGAATATCAAGGTTCTACAAACTTTTGAATAAGACACCTCATATAAAGATAACTTGAACATACATAAGTCATGGAGTATGTATTTGAACACACATATAAGTCATGTAGTATACACTTGAACATACAAAGTCATGGAGTATACACTCAAATACACGAAGTCATAAATGATCCAGAGGAAGGGTGGAGTTCATGAAAACAGACCCAAAAGACAAATTGTTCTTGCATGTTCTCCATTGTTGCTCCTACTTACGCCTTCTGATATGACTTCAATGAACTAAGGCAAATCCAGTTGGAATGCTTTCAAAAACATCAATATAGATTTGGGAGCCTATTTCAAACATTCTAAAGGTGATTCCAATAGGTATTTGGTGTAGGGGCAACAAAGCAAATTTTTGTTAATAAGGTCTTTTGCTAGGTTTTAGGGGTTTGGAGTCTTTTGGTTAGGCAAATAAGGTCATAATAGACCATTTTCAAATTTTTGTAGATCATTTTTGGGTCAGTTCTATGAAGTGTGGTCATATTTTGTAAATATGGTAAAAAGTTACATTTTCAATATTGTATTTTGTGTCATATTTGGAAGACCAATGGTCATGCAATTCAAAAGTTAGTTTTTGTTGGTTGTGTTAGTTTGATTTAGGAGGAAAAATTTTAAATATGCTTGGAAAAACTTGATGTAAGGACTGGGAGTTGATTTTTGTTGAAGAAGTAATAAGAAATCTCCATTTTTTTGTGTGTTTACAGTAAATTTTTCTATTACAAGAACCTTGTACAGCCTGTACGGATATGTCAGGCCCTAAAACTAGCGGGAAATTAAATAAACTTTCAATAAAATGCATTTGTAAAGCCAAATTCTATGACCTATGGTAGTTTTCTCCCTGCCTGTTCTGAAATGGAAGCTTTGGCGTAGGGTATGGACAACAGAATGGCGGGAATTTTGTTAGTTGTTTGTAGTTGCAATTGCCACTTCCAACCACCAAAACCTTCACACATATATCTATTGAATGATATCAAATTAACCTCAAACTTATGCCCAAATTCTCTCTTGAATTATTTTAGATTGAATTAAAGCTTATGCCCAAATTCTCTCTGGAATTATTTCAGATTAAATTAAAAACATATGCATAGATTCCCTATTGGATGATTACAAATCATAGTTAAACAAAATCTTTCTTAAATGATTTCAAATTGTAATTAAAAGTCTTCACAAAACTTATGAACAAGTTCTTTCTTGAAACGATTTTGAATTTGTAATAACTTAATAAAGCATGCCATGTGCAAATTTTGAATTACTTTAGTAATCGTAAGGGAATACAATCTCTTTTACATAAATCTAGGCTAGCTAAATATTGCAAACAACAAGCATGCAAGTAAAATAAATCATGGTAACAAATCATCTTAAAAATGAACAAAAATTTCAAAGGAAAAGAAACAAAATTATGGAGAGGAGTGCTCTTACAGATTGCTCCAGCACTCTAGACCAGAGCCAAGTGTGTGTCTCTCCTTCCTCCAATCTCTGCTTTTATAGAGAAACTTGAATCACATGGTTGAAACTCCAAGTCTTTAGTCAAGTCTTCATATTAAATGCTCCCCTCTCCATTTTCTAAGTTGTCATTTAATTTGTGTGGAAAATGGACTTGCAACTTTTCAATGCATCCTCAAATTTTCTAATGGTAATAAATTTGAAGGAGGAAAATGGACTCACCTTATTAATTATGGTCTTGACTTGAGAAATGGAGGGAAGTTTCCTTATTTATTGCCCTTTCTAGAAGTGTAGTCCATTGTTGAAACTTGTTTATTATTTTTATTTTTAAATGAATCTATTTTTCTCTCATTTAGTTTTCTTTCAAATTCAAATTTCAAAATATTGAGTTGTGACAAACGGAGTGTCTTCAATTTGAGAAGATAATGATGGTGTTCCTTCAACTTGACCTGTGGATGATAGAGTGCCTCCAACTCGAAGATTCACTTTCCTCATTGCACAGAGGTTTTGCATTCATTCCCTTTGTGCCTCCAGTTCCATCTCTCTCTTAGCTTCATTAGACATGTCATGTTCCTCTTCAATTGACAATGGTGGAATGTCTTCTTGTATGGTTGAAAATTTCCTACTTTCCTAAATTCACCTCATTCTTTCTCTTTTCCTGTCATTCTCAGCTTCATGCTCTTTTGGTGTTGGAGTCTTTGCTCATTTCCTTAGCGTGATGATGATTTCTACAAGTATTATGAATAAGACAATGATAATTAGAAATTTTATAATGATAATGAATAGCATAGTCAGAATGAATATCAAGGTTCTACAAACTTTTGAATAAGACACCTCATATAAAGATAACTTGAACATACATAAGTCATGGAGTATGTATTTGAACACACATATAAGTCATGTAGTATACACTTGAACATACAAAGTCATGGAGTATACACTCAAATACACGAAGTCATAAATGATCCAGAGGAAGGGTGGAGTTCATGAAAACAGACCCAAAAGACAAATTGTTCTTGCATGTTCTCCATTGTTGCTCCTACTTACGCCTTCTGATATGACTTCAATGAACTAAGGCAAATCCAGTTGGAATGCTTTCAAAAACATCAATATAGATTTGGGAGCCTATTTCAAACATTCTAAAGGTGATTCCAATAGGTATTTGGTGTAGGGGCAACAAAGCAAATTTTTGTTAATAAGGTCTTTTGCTAGGTTTTAGGGGTTTGGAGTCTTTTGGTTAGGCAAATAAGGTCATAATAGACCATTTTCAAATTTTTGTAGATCATTTTTGGGTCAGTTCTATGAAGTGTGGTCATATTTTGTAAATATGGTAAAAAGTTACATTTTCAATATTGTATTTTGTGTCATATTTGGAAGACCAATGGTCATGCAATTCAAAAGTTAGTTTTTGTTGGTTGTGTTAGTTTGATTTAGGAGGAAAAATTTTAAATATGCTTGGAAAAACTTGATGTAAGGACTGGGAGTTGATTTTTGTTGAAGAAGTAATAAGAAATCTCCATTTTTTTGTGTGTTTACAGTAAATTTTTCTATTACAAGAACCTTGTACAGCCTGTACGGATATGTCAGGCCCTAAAACTAGCGGGAAATTAAATATATGAGAGTCTATTACATTTCATCTTTTGATTTCTTTCAATTTCATTGTGATACAAAAATGTTATAAGCGTTTTGCTAAAGATTAGTTTTTGGACTGTCAAACCCTACCTAGGGTAAACAGTGTGCAAGAAACATGTATTTCAGAGACCTTTCTTAGGTGTAACCTCATGAAACCTCATGGAATTAAATTTTATAAGTAGGTTTTATATTTTATCTGATTGACAGGAGTAGCGGAGGCTGGTTGGTGAGTTTTGTGTTACTGACCTAATTGTTTTCCTTCATATTTTAAGCAAAGAATGGTGGTTGCGAGTTAGGGTTTGGAGAAATACAGTTGGAGAACCTTTCTAGTGGATGTTTTAAGAATGTTCAGACCCTCCAAGGTGTGTTTGAGTTATTGGTAAGGTGTGATAGGGTTGGGTGGTCATACTTTCAATAAACCCTCTTGCATGTAAGCCTAAATAGGCCAAAAGTGAGATTTTGTGGTTGGGTGAAATTGTAAGGTTTCACACTGATAAAAATTGTTGATTTTATTCATTTGAAACCTGATTAAGGTCATGGAATTGAAATTTTGAGTTAAATAAGAGTTTGCATGGTGTTTTCTTTGTAAAAGTGACCTAATTGCCCCTTTAGGATGGTAGGACAATCAAATTTTGGGGGTTACTTTTCAAAACAACCATAGTTGGTTTCCTGATATATTAAGGAGGAGTATAATGGGTAATCAAAAAGGTATTTGAGTTCTAGGTTTGAGGCCTTCTCCAAAAGATATGTAGAAAAAACCATATTTTGAGGGCTACTAGGAAAAGGGGATAGTTGTGAAGGAACACCAATTGTTTGTTTGTTTCAAAACTCCAAAGGTGAATTGTTAAATTAATTTGGGAATTTTAGATGCCTCTACATTGGTATTAAACACCTAGACTCAAAAGAAAACCCTAACTTGCTTGGGTGCCAACACTTACTCAATGATTGTAAAACTAGTCCTCTTGGGATGGTCATAATAAAACTTGTCTAACCCTTGAAGAATGCTCTAAAATCCTTTGTTCAGGTTTGTAGGACCTTCTAAGATCTCTTCCCAACAAGGAATATGCACAGACAACACTTTGAGACTTAGATTTGATGAACTTCCAGTTGTTACCCCAACACTGTCATGCACAATCATTTAGGACAGTCATCACACTTTCTTAAATAATGGCCAAGAAAGCTTCAAAACTCCTTGAGCAAGTCTAAAAATCCTTCATATAGATTCTTCACACCTTTTTCCCAATCATAAAATACACCAAGTATACAATAGAATACACAAAGTCATGAAGTATACACTTGAACATACAAAGTCATGGAGTATACACTCAAATACATGAAGTCATAAATGATGCAAAGGAAGGGTGGAGTTCATGAAAACATACCCAAAAGACATATTGTTCTTTCGTGTTCTCTATTGCTGCTCCTATGTGCACCTTCCTAAATGACTTCAATGAACTAAGGAAAATCCACTTGGAATGCTTTCAAAAACCTCAATACAAATTTGGGAGCCTATTTCAAACATTCTAAAGGTGATTCCAATAGGTATTAAACAACTAGACTCAAAAGCAAACTTTAACTTGCTTGGGTGCCAACACTTACTCAAAGATTGTAAAACTATTCCTCTTGGGATAGTCATAATAAAACTTGTCTAACCCTTGAAGAATGCCCTAAAATCCTTTGTTCAGGTCTGTAGGACCTTCTAAGACCCTTTCCCAACAAGGAATATGCACAACCAACACTTTTAGACTTAGATTTGATGAACTTCCAATTGCTGCTCCAACACTGTCATGCACAATCATTTAGGACAGTCATCACACTTTGTCAAATAATGGCCAAGAAAGCTTCAAAACTCCTTGAGTAGTTCTGAAAGAGCTTCATATAGATTCTTCACAGCTTTTTTCCAATCACAAAACATAGCCAGTATACAATGGAATACACAAAGTCATGGAGTATACACTTGAATACAGAGTCGTGATATACACTTGAATATAGGTCATAGAGTATACACTCAAATACAAATACAAAGTCATAGAGTATACACTTGAATACCTAATCATGAAGTATACACCTGAATGGAAAGAGGACATTTAGGGCAGAAATTTAATACACTTGAATTATGGACTATGAATCTTATGAAGGAGAAAGTTGGGAAGGTTTCCAAAAGACTCTAATACTATGATAGTCATAGTGGACTGATGTACATAAATAGTTTTGTTCCTTCAAAACTATCATGAGGATTTCCATAAGGGAAAATAGGGCTTCCAAGAGACTTCAAAACTATTTGAAACCATAAGGTGTTGAGAGATCACTATTTAAAGGTATATCTCTAATACTAAGCCTCCCTTTGACCCTATCAACTCATAAGAACATCACCTTGACTGCTCTTGACTATCTTGCCCCTTGAAGGCTATTGTTTGGACTCTTATATGAGTATTAAATCATTATTTTAGGTTTGGAAATCATGAATTGTATGGTTAACTTTTTACATATGAGTTGTATGGAGGTGATTTTGAAGGATGAAAAAATGAATTCCATTGAAGGGGACTGTTAATCAACATAAATTGACTATCCTAATAGTCTTAAACCAGTCCAAAAACTTTGTGATAGTCAAAAGAACATTAACCCTTGAAAATAACCTTCTAGATACTCATGACAAAAGATCAAAGACATCTTAAGTAATGCATAAATCAGAAACAACTTCACATGATGGTCATGACTATGATAGTGAACTATTATCTAGACTTGTGATTGTCCTACACTTATGAAAACCTCCATTTTAGTGTTTTATCTCCTTATAACTCCCTTTGTATCATCTTGTGTATACCCTTTAAGAGAACCCCTAAACCTCTTTTTCATGGAGATTTCTTAGATAATGGGCATGATACAAATCGTATATGACTATCACAATGGCAAATCTAGCCTTAAAACCCTTTATGTAAATTATATTCTTCTCCTTTACATGGACTATCCTCTCTATCTCTAGTTGATGGTATCTTCAAATTTTATCTAAAATGAATGATACAACCTAAATTTATAACATAAAAAAATGATCCTAAATGAATTATATGGTAGCCTCTTAATATGACAACATAGTCATGAAGGGTCAGGATAGTCATGGTAGCCTCTTAATATCCCAAACTAGGAAAGCAGGGCAAATTTCACAATGGTCATGAAGGGTCAGGACAGTCATTGATCCTAGAGTATGATTATGATAGTAGGATTAAAGAAGAGGATAGTCACAATCTAAAATGGTTAAGAAAACTATAAAAACACTAATAAATTAAGCATTAAGATGATCTAAGATCTAGGTTTGCATGGACTGTTGTAGAATCTAACATGGGCAACATTTGGTATGAGTAGTTTACGGATAGTTGAAACAAGATGAAAATCCTAAAGATGAAACAAGATGAAAGACATATATATAAGTGAATTGAAATCAATATAATTTAGGACATAGCTTAAATACTTCACTATTGGAGTTAACCAATTCTCCAAATTTTGGCTTCAAAATCCTTGAATTCTTCTCTTTCGCATGTTTGATTATGAATTCTATATAAGTCTAGAATAGGATTAGTGAATTTATCAAAAAACCAAACATATATATAATAAAATTCAATCTATATATCAATGGTAATTAGCTTTGAAACAAAATCACACATGAAACATGAAAGTTTAGGTTTAAATAATCAAATTTTCTCCAAAAACATGCAAAATCAATTCCTCTACGTTGAAAAATAACAAAGGTGGTGGATTGATCTAAAAATGATTGTTAATATGTCAACCAGCATGAAAAGCATTTTCGTGTCGAATATACTACATGAAAAGCAGGAATAACATGCATGTGAGTTTTGAATCATGGATCCCACATGCGTTTTACCCATTTTTTTGCTTCCCATAACACGAGCGCATTATGGGAAGCATAAAAATATTTGCCTCTCTTTCTCTATATCTCGCTCCCTCTCTCTGTCGACCCCTTGGAATGTGAGGGAGAGAGATATAGAGATGTGAGGGAGAGAGATATAGATATATGGAGAGATAGAGATAGAGTTAGAGAAAGGAAAAAATATAGAAAGAGGGGCAAATAGAGAGATATAGAGGGATAGGTGGAGATAAAGATGGGGAGAGGGAGAGAGGGGAATTGAGATAAACAAAGGGTTATAGATAGAAGGAGAAAGATAGATAAAGAGGGAGAGATGGATAGGGAAATACAGAGAGAGGTTGAGAGGGATATATTAAGAGATAGGGTTATGGGGAGAGATAGAGATATGGAAATAGATGGAGAGATGTCCAGAGACATACCTAGAGAGACATTTCAAGAGGTAGATGCATGGGGAGAGAGATAGAGAGGAGGAGAGACATAGAGAGGGAGGGAGAGAGAGGTAAATAGGGATAGATTAAGAGATAGGGGGCATGTGCAGGATCATCATGGGCCAAACTATAACTCTAAGTGGTAATGAAAATACAAAAAATTAGACTTAATCAAGTTCATGTGAAAATTTGAATGGATTAGCTACACGATTTGAAAAAGATGTAAGAACAAAATTTGTAGAGAATTGAATCTAGTTTATGGGATACTATTTTTTTAAAACTAAATTTACTTAGTGAAAAATGAATATTTCAATGAATGGCTATTAATTTTTTTAGAAAAAAATAAAAAGTAGGTGTCTGTCTAGCCAACCTAGCTATGAGAATTTTTTTTTTGAAACAGTCAAAAAAAGTAGAGGACTCATGCCCAGATGTCACACATATTTTTTTGAAAATTTTTTCCAATAAAATAATTAGTTATGATTTATTTACTGTCACTTTTTTCAAAAACTAAAAAGTAATTTTCTAGCCAACCTAACTCAATCAAAAAAATTAGAATTCATTTTTTTTTAACCTATAGCCAACAAAGCATAGAGTGTGACACATCTTTTGGATCTGAAAAAGGTGAAACGGTTTGAAAGTTATGGATATTTTTCAATTAGTGTGTCATTCAGGATTTCAGACAAGCACTATATAGAAAATTATTAATAATTATTTAATAAAATAATAATCAAGAAAATCTTATATTTTTAGAAAGCTGACAATTTCCTCTATAAACCCTTTTTATTTTATCAAATTTGCATAAAAAAGTCATCAACACGAAGGGTGAAGTTCGAAGAAGAGAGTGAAACCTATAAAAACATTAGAATTGAGTGAAAGTCAACTATGACAGCCCCAAGCCTACTTACAAAGCAAAAGTGAAGAAAAATAGATATCAATTATTAATAGATATCCATTTTGCATTGGTAAAATACCATTTTTCCTTTTTATGTTTTGTAAAATGGATATCCATTTTGCAAAATGGATATCCGTTTTAGGTTGCCCAAAACAGATATCCATTTTTGGTTGTTCAAAATGGATATCCATTTTGCAAAATGGATATCCATTTTGCTTTACCCTATATGTTACTCTCTCTCTCTCTCTCTCAAAAGGTGATATATCGATATCTCGCAATGCTCATAAGAATTCATCTATATCTTTGTGTAAAATGCTAAAAAGGTGGTCTATCAATATCTCACCATATTCTGATGACCACTGCATCTAATATCATCTATGATCGAAAAGGCTTGTCTATTTTTTATGTTTTGTAAAGAGCACTGATAACAACATTGTAATGTCCATTTTTAGATCCATTTTCTGCATTTCCTATAAATATGGTAGTCTATGAAATCACATTTTTTAGGCATTCTATCAAATAGTTAGCAATGCCTTGTCTATGTTTCCATAGTTTCTATAAATATTTACTAGAAAGTTACCAAATATAATATTTGATAAGAATTCCCCTATCATTATTCTTTTGATGGATGCCCATTGACCATTCCTTTGGTGTAAGTAAATAAGATAGTAGAAAAGATCATGGAGTTTGGCTATATACAAGTAGACTACATTTGTTTGAAGATTTTTTAAACTTTTTCAACAAATTTCATTATGTTATGCATTTGAATGTTGGCACTTTGTAAGTTCTTTTTTGAAATGTATGTAAACATAAGAAAAGTCTACACATAATAATTGGTCTTTTGGTAAATGAACGTTGTGGAGCTTTATGAGGCATGGGGATGTTGAACTTCACCACAATTTACAAGTTTCTAGATAAGTGCATTAGGATTTTGCATTGATTATACATATTTATTTTCAAAACCTTCATTTATATACTTACGAGATTTTGTGAAGTGGAGTCATGTTTTTTATCTACAACTTTTCAAAGGTTCCACTTTTACACCAAATAGATTAACATTACTTTTTAATCATGTAATACTCTGGGAATGTTAAGATAAAATTAAGTTGGCAAAAGTACACCTTAACTCTACACTTCTACTTTTTTGGCTATCTCTCCCTATCTCTGTCTCTTGCCTCTCTCCCCCTATCATTCCTATATATCCCTATCATTCCTATATCTCCCTATCTATCCACTCTATCTCTCTCTCTCCCTTATTGATGAAGGAAATGGAAACAAGAAAACTAGGACTCTCTCTCTCTCTGACCTATCTACCTCCTAATTAAATCATATTCCTAACTTTCTGAGCTTTCCTTTTCCTTTCCAATTTCCTTAGGAGAGAGAGAGAGAGAGAGAGAGAGAGAAAGAGAGAGAGAGAGAGAGGATTACTTGGGGTTAGGGGTCAGGGGTCAGGGTTTAGTATTTATGAGTTTAGCATTGCTCAAGTTTAGGGTTTAGGGGAATTATTTAGGGTTTAGGGGTTAAGGGTTGCTTAGGTTTAGGGGTTTAGGGTTTAAAGAGAGATAGAGAGGGGACTGATAGAGATTGGGAGAGATAGAGGGGAGATATAGGGAGATAGAGAGTGAGAGACATGTCTAGAGACATAGAGAGAGAGATATTGAGAGATAGATCCTGGATGATAGAGATAGGGAGATAAGGAGAGATAGGGAGATAGAGGTTTAGGTTGCTTGGATTTAAGGGCATTATTTAGGGTTTAGGGTTTATGGTTTTTAGGTTAGGGGTTAAGGTTTAGAGGTTTAGGGTTTAGAGAGAGATAGATGACCAATACTTGGAGATATAGAGGAGACTGAGGGAAAAGATAGGGAGATAGTGAGTGAGGGACATGGCCAGAGACGTAGTGAGAAAGATTAAGAGGTAGAGGGACAAAAGTGATAGGGAGATAGGGGAGAGATAGGGAGATAGAGGTTTAGGGTTACTTGGGTTTGGGGGTTTGGGTTTTAGGGTTTATGGGTTTAGGGTTTCTCAAGTTTAGGGGTTAGGGTTTAGGGCCATTATTTAGGGTTTATGGTTTATTGTTTAGGGGTTAGGGGTTTAGGTTTAGAGGTTTAGGTTTTAGGTTTTATAGAGAGAGAGGAATGATAGGGAGATATAGAGGAGACTACTTTGAGAGATAGTGAGATAGAGAGTGAGGTACATGGCAAGGGACATAGGGAGAGAGATCGAGAGATAGAGGGATGATAGAGATAGGGAGATAGGGGAGAGATAGGGAGATAGAAGTTTAGTGTTACTTGGATATAAGGTTTTTGGGTTTGGGGTTTAGGGGTTTAAGGTTGCTCAAGTTTGGAGAAAGGTAGAGGGAGAGAGGGAGAGAGGAGATAGATAGGGAGAGATAGAGGAGACAGATGGGAGAGATATAGAGATAGAGAGTGAGTGAGATGTCTAGAGAGATAGGCAGAAGGATTGAGAGGTAGAAGGATGATAGAGATAGGTAGATAAGGGAGAGATAGGGAGATAGGGGTTTAGGGTTTCTTGGGTTTAGGGGTTAGGGGTTAAGGTTTAGAGGCATTATTTAAGGTTTATGGTTTATGGTTTAGGGGATAAGGTTTAGAGGGTTAGGGTTTAGTGTTTAGACAGCGATGACCAATAGGGAGATATAGAGAGTGAGGGACATGGACAAAGACATAAGGAGAGAGATTGAGAGGTAGAGGAACGATAGAGATAGGGAGATAGAGGTTTAGGGTTGCTTGGCTTTAGTGTTTAGGGTTTAGGGGTTTGGGGTTTAGGATTTAGGGGTTTATGGTTTCTCAGGTTTAGGGTTTATGGGTTAGGGGTTAGGGCTTAGGGGAATTATTTAGAGTTTATGGTTTAGGGGTTAAGGGTTAGGTTTTACAGTTTAAGGGTATTATTTAAGGTTTAGAGGTTTTTGGTTATTTAGGTTTAGGGGCATTATTTAGAGTTTATTGTTACATGTCAAAAGAAGTCTCTCTCTCTCTAAATCCCTCAACCCTAAATAATGCCCCTAATCCCTAACCCCTAACCTATAAACCCTAAAATCTAAACCCAAGCAACCCTAAACCTATATCTCCCTATCTCTCCCTTATCTCCCTCTCTCTATCATCCCTCTACCTCTCAATCTCTCTTTGTATCGCTCTGGACATCTCACTCACTCTCTATCTCCCTATCTCTCCCTCCGTATCCTCTATCTCTCCCAATCTATCTACCCTCTCTATACCTATCTATCTCTCCCTCTCTCTTGCCCTTGTCTCCCCTATCATTCCTCTATCTCCCTATATCTTTGAAGATCTCACTCATTCTCTATCTCCCTATCTCTTCCCTCTGTCTCCTTTCTCTCTCTACCCAACTATCTCTCCATATCTCTCTATCTTTTGCCTCTCTCCCCCTATCATTCCTATATCTCCCTATATCTCCCTTATATCTCTCCCTCTTCCTTATCAATGAAGGAAATGAAAACAAGAAAACTAGGAGATAGAGAGTTGCTTGGGGTTAGGGGCTAGGGTTTAGGAGCATTATTTAGGTTTTATGAGTTTAGCATTGCTCAAGTTTAGGGTTTATGATTTAGAGTTTAGGGGAATTATTTAGAATTTAGGGTTGCTCAAGTTTAGGGTTTAGGGTTTAAAGAGAGATAGAGAGGAGATTAATAGAGATTGGGAGAGATAGAGAAGACAGAGGGGAGAGATAGGGAGATAGAGAGTGATAGACATGTCCAGAGACATAGAGAGAGATTGAGAGGTAGAGGGATGATAGAGATAGGGAGATAGAGGTTTAGGGTTGCTTGGGTTTGGGGGCATTATTTAGGGTTTAGGGTTTATGGTTTTGGGGTTAGGGGACCGAGGAGAGAGAGATAAGGAGATAGAGAGTGAGGCACATGGCTAAGGACATAGGGAAAGAGATTGAGAGGTAGAGGGTGATAGAGATAGAGAGATTGTTGTTATATGGAGCCTAATCAGACTCAGAGGTTAAATTTTCCCCACTTTTATCAGTGCGGTTCCCCCTAAATTAATTAGTGGGGGAGTGTAGGGGGCATAAAAAAAAACCCTATTTTTGTAACCGACATAAGGATTGATAAAATAGGCTAAGGGTTAGGGTTTTTGTTGATATTATATTGTAGCATTTGCAGTGGTATTCAGATGCAGGGATTGCTAGTTGTAATCAGTTTGATTTACTAGATAATAATATTGGACTCTCTATTTGGTGGATGTAGCCCGAGTTTGGGTGAACCATGTTAAAACTTGTCTCTCGATGTTATTATTTCTTTGTATTTCCAATCCTCTATTTAATCTTTATTTTTATTTAATTAATATCTTCTATTGGATAACCCTTACAAGTGGTATTAGAGTGGGTTGTGTTCAATTATCATCTGCAGGAAGGTCACATGGTTGAGTGGGAGCAATGGCAGATGAAGGTAAATTAAAGGTTGATAAATTTAATGGGTAGAACTATCAATTATGGAAGATGCAGATGGAAGATTACCTCTATCAGAAGGATTTATGGAGGCCATTGGAAGGAGTATCCAAGAAACTGGCAGGAATGACGGATGAGGATTGGGAACTTTTGGACAGAAAGGCACTGGGAACCATTCGGTTGTGCCTAGCACCATCTATGGAATTCAATATAATAGAAGAGAAGACAACAAGTGAACTGATGAAAGCTTTGGCTAAATTGTATGAAAAACCCTCAGCCTCAAATAAGGTATTTCTCATGAAGTGTTTGTTTAATCTGAAAATGATTAAAGGTGGATCTATGACAGATCATTTAAATGAGTTTAATACAATTGTCAGTCAGTTAACTTTTGTAAAAGTAAAATTTGATGAAGAGGTGAGGGCTCTCTTAGTTTTATGTTCTTTGCTAGAAAGATGGAATAGCTTGGTGCGACAGAAAATCTCAGGAGGGTCCACATTAGGTAGTGTTTTGAATGCAGAAAGTAGGGGCAGGTCAAAGGAGAGAGGAAAAGGTTCTGGAGGTCATGGAAAGTCATGAGAAAAATTAAAGGACAAGAAGTCCCAATCTAAAGGACATAAGGATTGTTGGTACTATGGGAAACCAGGTCATCTGAAGAAAGATTGTTGGTCTCAAAAGAATAAAGAAGGAGACAAAAAAGAAAGCAATAAGGAGGCAAATGTGGTAAGTAATAAATCTGAAGATGATGTTTTGATTCTTTCCCTAGATAATGCTGATGATTCATGGGTTTTAGATTTAGGGGCCTCATTTCATGCTATGCCCCATAGAAGTTATTTTCTTGATTATGTCCAAGGAGATTTTGGTCGAGTTTATTTGGGAGATAACAAATCCTCTCAGATTGTTGGAAAGAGAAGAATTAAGATTAAGTTGTAGAATGGGAATCATGGGCTACTACAAGAGGTAAGGCACATTCCAAGGCTTAGTAGAAATTTAATTTCAGCAGGGCAGCTAGTTGAAGAAGGTTGCATTGTTACATTTACTGATAAAAATTGGAAGGTTTCAAAAGGTGCCTTAATAGTAGCAAAATGTGTGAAAGTAGGCACCTTATATCTTTATACAGGTCATATTGTTCCTTCTACTTTAGCTATTGCAGAGAAAAAACAAATAGGTTCAGGAATAGTTGCTACAGGTTCATTGGAAGAGACTGAAATAGTTGCTATAGGTTCTGAGACAACACTGTGGCATAACAGACTTGGGCATATGAGTGAAAAAGGTATGAAGGTACTTCATTCTAAGAAAGTTTTACCATGTCTGAAATGTATTAATATGGATTTCTGTGAAAGTTGTGTGTATGGAAAACAAAAAAGAGTGAGTTTTCTCAAGGATAGGAAGCAAAAGAAAGATGAAAAGTTGGAGCTTGTGCATATAGATGTATGGGGACCAACTTAGGTATCTTCTCTTAGTGGCTCTCGATATTATATTACATTCATAGATGGTGCAACTAGGAAGGTATGGATTTATTTCCTTAGGTAGAAATCTGATGTATTTGAAACATTTAAGAAATGGAGAAGCTTGGTTGAGAATGAAACGGGTAAAAGATTAAAATGTATCAAATCTGATAATGGTGGTGAGTATTACAACAAAGAATTTGAAGATTATTGTTCCATTAATGGAATCCGTAGGCAGATAATGGTTCCAGGGACTCCATAAGAAAATGGAGTGGTTGAACACATGAATATGATAATAATGGAGCATGTAGGGACCATGAGATTGCATGCTGAGCTACCTTTAAACATGTGGACAGAGGCTGTCAACATTGATGTATATTTAATTAATAGAGGTCCTTCAGTTCGTTTGGGTTGTGGTATTCCAGAGGAAGTATGGACAGGTAAGAAGGTGAGTTATTATTTTCTCAAAACCTTCAGATGTGAAGCATTTGCACATGTAGATTCTAAAAATAGAACCAAGCTGGATGCAAAATCAAAAAAATATACTTTTGTTGGATATGACATTGATGAATTTGGTTATAGGCTTTGGGATTTTGAAAATCAGAAAATTGTGAGATGTAGGGATGTTATATTCAAGGAGAAGGTGTTGTACAGAGATCAATTACAGCAGCATGAGCAGAAAGAAAAGGATTATGTGGTGCTGGATGATACACCAAATAGTGATGTTCTCGTGGTTCCTCATACTCTGCAACAACGACAGGAAATGCCACAAACTCCAGTGAATGTTAGACGGTCAACAAGGCTAAGTAGACATTTTCTCCCTCTTTGTATTCTATTTTGTTAACAGATGTTGCTGAACTGGAAGGGTATGATGAAGCTATGCAGGTAGATACATAGGTTTAGTGGGAGTTTACAATGAAAGAAGAAATGGACTCCTTGCTAAAAAATCACTTGGGAATTATGTAAGTTGCCTGCAGGTAAAAA
Source organism: Cunninghamia lanceolata (assembly GCA_027924645.1). NCBI lineage: Eukaryota > Viridiplantae > Streptophyta > Pinopsida > Cupressales > Cupressaceae > Cunninghamia > Cunninghamia lanceolata. Next base: position 14,595,329 of record BSBN01000553.1, on the reverse strand, counting down.
GGCTTTACCAAACAAATGGTTTATAAGATGAAAGAGGAAGATGGAGGTAAGAAAAGATTTAAATCCAAGTTAGTTGTAAAAGGATTTGCTTAGAAAAAGGGCATTGATTTTGATGAGATTTTTTCTCTAGTTGTTAAGATGACTTCTATTCATAATATTTTAAGTATTGTGGCTACTGAAGATTTGCATTTGGAACAGCTAGATGTGAAAACTACCTTTCTCCATGGTGATTTGGAGGAGGAGATATATATGGAACAGCCCCAAGGATTTGAGGTCAAAGATAAGGAGAAACTAGTGTGCAGATTGAAGAAGAGTTTGTATGGCCTGAAACAAGCACATTGGCAATGGTATTTGAAATTTGATAGTTTTATGGTTGAGCAAGGCTACAGCCAGTGTAATTCTGACCATTGTGTTTATTTTAAGAGGTTGGATAATGACAACTACATTATTTTATGTCTATATGTTGATGACATGCTTGTAGCAGGGTCTAACATGGATCACATAAGAGAGTTAAAACAACAATTAGCACAGTGATTTACTATGAAGGATTTGGGGGCAGCAAAACAAGTCCTTGGTATGAAAATTTGCAGAGATAGGAAGAACATAAAATTGACTCTATCTTAGGCTGATTATGTTGAAAAGGTGTTGCAGAGATTTCATATGGAAAATGCAAAAGTTGTCAGAACACCTTTGCCTAGTCATTTAAAATTGACTAAGGAGATGTATCCAAAGACACAAGAGAAGGAAGATAAACTGTCCAAGGTACCATATGCTTTAGATGTAGGAAGTTTAATGTATGCCATGGTATGCATGAGACCAGATATTGTACATGATGTAGGAGTCGTAAGTAGGTATATGAGTCATCCTGGATTGGAGCATTGGAATGCAGTAAAATGGATTCTTAGATATTTGAGAGGTACATCCAATAAACATTTATGTTTTAGAGGCTCTAATACTAATTTAGTAGGTTATGTAGACTCATATTTGGTAGGGGATATTGATATCAGGCAGAGTACTATAGGTTATGTCTTTACTATAGGTGGGACATCAATGAGTTGGATCTCACAGTTACAAAAGGTGGTTGCTTTATCCACCATAGAGGTAGAATATGTAGCTGCAACAGAGGAAAGCAAGGAGATGATATTGCTGCAATCTTTCATGGAAGAATTGGGCAAACAACAGGTTAACAGGTATTTGTTTACGAACAACCATAGTGTCATACATCTTGCAAAGAATTATGCCTTGCATTTAAATACCAAACACATACAGTTGAGGTATCACTTTATCTGGTCGGTGTTGGATGATGGATAGTTATGGCTGGAAAAGATACATACAGATGAAAATCTAGTGGATATGTTTACAAAGGCAGTGACAAGGGAGAAACTAAGCTCCTCTTCAGCTTCAATTGGTCTTCTAGATTGAAAACATCAAAAATAGAACAGCAAACTGTAGAGTGCTTATTTCTAGTGGGAGCTATAGGGTCAGCAGTGTTATGATCAGTCTCCAAGTGGGAGATGATATGGTTTGGAGTCTGACCAATCTCCAAGTGGGAGATTGTTGTTATATGGAGCCTAATTAGACTCAGAGGTTAAATTTTCCCCACTTTTATCAGCGTAGTTTCCTCCCAAATTAATTAATTGGGGACTATAGGGGGCATTAAAAAAATAAAAAAACCTATTTTTGTAATCAACATAAGGCTTGATAAAAGCGGCTAAGGGTTAGGGTTTCCATTGATATTATATTGTAGCATTTGTAGCGGTATTAAGTTGCGGGGATTGCTGGTTGCAATCGGTTTGATTTACTAGATAATAACATTGGACTCTTTTTTTGATGGATGTAGCTCAAGTTTGGGTGAACCATGTTAAAACATGTCTCTTGCTATTATTATTTCTATGTATTTCCATTCCTCTATTTAATCTTTATTTGTATTTAATTTCTATCTTCTGCCAGCTAACCCTAACAGAGATAGGGGAGAGATATGGAGATAGAGGTTTAGAGTTGATTGAATTTAGGGTTTAGGGGTAAGGGGTTAAGGTTTAGTGGCATTATTTAGGTTTAGGGTTTATGGTTTAAGGGTTAAGGTTTAGAGGTTTAGGGTTTAGTGTTTAGAGAGAGAACTAATGGGGAGATATAGAGAGTGAGGGACATGGCTAGAGATATAAGGAGAGAGATTGAGAGGTAGAGGAACAATAGAGATAGGGAGATAGAGGTTTAGGGTTGATTGGGTTTAGTGTTTAAGGTTTAGGGGTTTGGGGTTTAGGATTTAGGGGTTTAAGGTTTCTCAAGTTTAGGGTTTAGGGCTTAGGGGCATTATTTAGGGTCTATGGTTAGGCATTAGGGGTTATGGTTTAAGGTTTAGGGGCATTATTTAAGGTTTAGAGGTTTCTAGGGTTGCTTGGGTTTAAGGTTTAGGGGCATTATTCAGGGTTTATGATTGCATGTCAAAAGAAGTCTCTCTCTCTCTCTAAATCCCTCAACCCTAAATAATTCCCCTAATCTCTAACCCATAACCCCTAAACCCTAAACCTGAGCAATCCTAAACCTCTATCTCCAAGTATCTCTCTCTTATCTCCCTCTCTCTATCATCCCTCTACCTCTCAATCTCTCTCCCTATCTCTATGAACATCTCACTCATTCTCTATCTCCCTATATCTCCCTCTGTCTACTATATCTCTCCCAATCTATCTCTCCTCTCTACCTATCTATCTCTCCCTATCTCTTGCCTCTCTCTCCCCTATCATTCCTCTATCTACCTATCTCTCTAGACATCTTTCTCACTCTCTATCTCCCTATCTCTCCCCTTATGTCTCCTCTATCTCTCCATATCTGTCTCCTCTCCATCTCTCTCTACCTAGCTATCTCTCCCTATCTCTCTTTCTTGCCTCTCTCCCCTATCATTCCTATATATCCCTATCATTCCTATATCTCCCTATCTCTCCCCTCTATCTCTCCCTCTCCCTTATCGATGAAGGAAATGAAAACAAGAAAACTAGGTCTCTCTCTCTCTCTCTCTCTCTCTCTCTCTCTCTCTCTCTCTCTCTCTCTCTCTCTCTCTCTCTCTCTCTCTCTCTCTCTCTCTCCATGCACATACCCATTAGGTAGGCTATATTGCATATGGTGGTCATATCCTTTAGGTCCAATCACCTCCAAACTTCACAAATGGATATAGAGCATAATTCTAAGCATCTTTCATAAAGACCACTTCTCTACATAGGTGCAACTAATTTACCACTTATTCATTGTTTTCCACATTTAATACTTATTCTTTTCCATTTTCCAAGTCCTACATGTGTCCAAGTTGTATTGTTTGTCAAGGTTTAAGTCTAATTGTTAGTCCTAGCTCTCATGGATATTAAAATGTTAGTATAGTTAGATTTATCCTTAGGTAACATTAATTTATACATTGTTGCACAAAAAACCACACTCAAAAATAACCTTACCTAATTAAGGTTAACATTTAAGTTTCTTTCATTTGGTGAGCCTAACAGACCCAACTAGTTGAATCCTCTTATAGTCCATGCTTAACTTTGCATTATGTCCTCACTTTCCTCTTGCTAGTTGTAGTACTCTTTTTTTTTCTAATCCTATCTCTATATCATACTATTGTTGTTGACTTTTCTTTCCATCTTCATCATCATAGTCCTAGTTATCCTATTTTGAGCCTACCATTTATCCTTAGCCATGTCTTGTACTTCTTCTATTCATGTCAATTTTAATTACCTCCAAATTTTCCATAAATTCTTCTCCACCAAACCCTAGACCCTCACCCAAATCCTTAGTTTCCTAAGAAAATCCCTTCCGCAAACATCATTTGATCATGTGGCTCCTTCCATCACTAGACAAGTGCCCCTACTTTCTATTATTCATCCAATACATTCCCAATGTCATAGCTCACATTCCCACACCTATATCCATGGACTCCATTCCTCCTATTGACACCATCATTGATAATCATTTTAAGGAGTCTCCCTTGAGTAATCATTAAACCATGGATTATCCCATATCCCCATCTTACACTTTCCTCACCTTTGAACCCTTAGAAGATGACATTTAACTATCCCCATGTCATGTCCCGATATCAAGGAATTGTTTAAATTAAAGATTTAGCCATAATCTATTAATAAATTATAATCATTAATATAAATATAAATTTTAAAATAGCATATTATTATTATATAATAACAATATATGATAATAAATATAAATATTAATATTAATTATTATTATGATTATAATATAACAATACATGTTTATAAATATAAATATTAATAAATATTATTATAATATATATATTATTATATTATATAAGAACAAACATAAATACAATCTTACAAGTTATTTATTATAAATATTATAAAGTCTATCATGTCCCGATATTAAGACATTGCTTAAATTAAAGATTTAAACAACATGATAAAAGTCGGTTAATTGCTTTGGTAAAATATATAGTATTTAGTCAATTTAAACGATAGAGATAATTACCTAAATATATATTACTATATTAATATTCTTTCTATAATTAAAATATAATATATCTATTTTAATTGACAAGACTCATAAATGACAATGATAAATATAAATATTAATAATTTATATGTTATTAAATTATATATATAATATAAATAATAAATATAAATATTAATAACATATAATATTATTATATTATATATGGGAATAAATATAAATAACATAAATATTGATATAAATATCAATATTGTTAATATAAATATAAATAATATTATTATTATCCTATACGATAATTATATAACTAATACAAAGTGAGAGAAGTAGTTCCCATAAGATAAAGTCAGATCGGCAATCAAATATAAATAAAATATGTATGCCGTGATTATAATTACGACCATTATAAGATGAGTTTATTAATATGCAACAAAATCACTAAAAGCCATGATCTTTGGTTAAAAAAACCCTTGGAAATATATAAAAGGGCATAAGGGGTATGATGGAAAAAATGTGTGAAAGTATATACTATATAATATATAAACAGTAGCAGCAACAATACAATAAAAATTATATTAGTGGTTCCATCGAGCAAGGAAAACATTGGAAAATAGAAAGAAGATGGCAGTAATAGGTAAGAAATCTGAGATAAAGTTGCAGGTAAGTAAGTATTTATATTTAATTTGTTCAATCTATAATTGGTAAAAATAAATGGTAAGATTATTATATATAAAAGAATAAATATATCCCTATATCAAAATAGAACAATTAAATTGTAAGCATTGCATATAGAACTTAACTTAAGGGATCTTGTTAATATTAAATGATGATAATGGCTATACATGAATTTAATATTATGATCCAAAATAAAGTACTAGGTAGTGGTAGGGAATAATATAGATTCCTTATGTGCACGGATATGAGAGTATAGATTTATACTTGAAATGAATGTTGTAATTCAATGAATGTGATAGCTAAAATCCTTAGACAATTAAGTGTAAGAAATTGGAAAGATATGGAACCATGAGGCACATGAATAAATACAAAAACTATGAAATAAGGCATATGGAAAGCCTCATTATGAAATCATGGCATCTTGTGATCCATGGTGGATCACAAGATGAGAAATATTGGACAACCTTAGGACATGACCCATGATCCATCCAAGAAAGGTGTTTGAACCTCCTTATTAATTGCCTTTTTGTCCATCATAGTAGGATGAATTAGGGATGTATATGGAAAATAGGTGACCCCAAGTGGATGAAGAACACCGCATGTTGAGTGAAGTCCCTTGGACCAAGAGACGAAGAACACCGCATATAGTGTGAAGGTCTTGGGCCTATGATAATTTATAAGCCCATGATAATTGCGCCTGACATGAGGTGACTCTTGATGGAATGAAGAATGCCACATGTTGCATGAAGTTCCATCGAGCCAAATGGTGAGGAACACTATGTGTAGTGTGAAGCCTTTGGGCGTCCATAGAGATGAAATGTGCCCTAATACATCCATACTTAGGTGGAAGAAAAAGATGATTAATGAGAGGGCAACCAAGAACCCAATCAAGGTGGAGTGTGGGAAGTGTATGAATAAATGATAAGTTGGAAACATTATATAATGACATGAATATACAACTTGAATATGGATGAATAATGATTATATTGTTAATATTATGAAATGAAAAGAAAATGGAACATCTAATGTTCTCTTTTGTGAGTTGAATTGTGCAAGGTCAAAGGACAAATTTGGACTCACTAGAAGGGAACATTACACCCCACCATTACCAATCACACTTTCTAGCAATCCCACATAAGACACCTTACCCATCACTTCACCTAGGTCATCACTAATTAAATCACCTCATTACTCCATTCAACCATACCCATACCACCCCTTTCTCACTCCACAACCTATATTAACACATGATTCACCCCATGACATGCTACAGTTACCACAATGCCAATTCACTATACCATCATTCTTCATATTATCTTATGAATCACCATCCTTTCTTCCTATTCCTTGAGACATCATACCATGACACACACCAATGAAAACAATTAAAAAACAATGAAAAGAATTAAAAAAACCATTTTTATAGTTTCAAAAAATGGATATCCATTTTGGGAATATTCGAGAAACAGATATCCATTTTGGGAATTTTTCAGAAATGGATATCCATTTCCTGCAACTATAAAAATGGTTTTTTAACCACAAAACAGATATCCATTTTAAAATGGATATCTGTTCCAAATGGATATCCATTTTGGTTTGGTATCCAAACCAAGTTGGATATTTTTAACATGCCTATGAAAGTCAAAGTTAGCCAATTTGTGAATTTGGCTAAGTAAAGATGCAAATTTTTTCCATTGCCACTATTTGGCCCATGATGGTCCTGCACATACCCAAGGATCTATGTGGACAGATAGATATAGGGAAAGAGATATTGAGAGATGTGGATAGAGACATACAGAGATAGATTTGAGGTAGATGGATTGAGAGAGTGATAGAGAGGGGGAGTGAGATAGTGAGGGATGGAGAGATAGAAACGTATAGATAGAGAGAGGGGATCAATAGAGAGCAACCCTAAAACCCTAAACCCTAAACCCTAACCCCTAAAACCTAAAAATGAACAACCCTAAACCCATAAACCATAACCCCTAAACCCTGAACCCTAAACTCGACCATCTCTAAACCCATAAACCTTGAATAATTCCCCTTAACCCTAATCTTGAGCAACCATGAGAGAGAGAGAGAGAGAGTTTCTAGGGGTTAGGGTTTAGGGTTTAGAAAGAGATAGAGAGAGGGGACCAATAGATATTGGGAGAGATAGAGGAGATAGAGGGGAGGGATAGGGAGATAGAGATTGAGAGTGAGAGATAGATAGTGTTTAGGGTTTAGGGAGAGATATGTTGGGATAAGGTGCCATTAACCTTGTAAATCCCAATATTGTATTTATTCTATTTATTATATGTAATTTATAATTATCCATGAGGAGATGTACTAGTTTCACTAGCAGGGGTAATTTTAGAGTCACCAGAAGTTATTACGGAGTGAGTTTTACTATTGGAAAATGTAAAAACTCATGGTAAATGAGGATAGGTGTGCTCTCTTGAGGATTATGCTATTTTTGGAATGTATGACAACTATCATAATATCTGGTGAGTGAATCTATGACAACTACAAGTTGTCATAAGATTCTGAGATTCTATGATGCATACGACATATATGTTAGTTGTATATTTGGTATATTTAGCTGAAGGTTCCTATCTTGGAAAGATACTATTTTGTGGAATCTATGACAGTTATGCATCATAAGATGTTGTAAGAGGCTAGATTTAGTTTTCGGAGCCCAGCCTTTGCATGGTTATTTTTGGACAAGTGTAAGATGCTTGTAAGATGATAATTAATGTTTACAGGTTCGAGAATCTCATGGGAGAGAAGGTGAATGCCTAAGATGACTTAGAAAATGTTTCTATAAGTATTTTCCATGTATTAATTGCTGCAATACAGATTTGAGATATTCAGGTGCTGCAGGAATGCTGTCAGATTGAAGACTGGTGGAGAGAGTTAAGTGTTGTTATATTGTAAATCATTTTCAGATTAATACAAACATTGGGCCTCTTTCTTGTGTGGAGTTTTTTACCCGAAAGGGTTTTCTCCATGTTAAACATTGTGTTATTTGTTCATATTTCTGATTTTCCATTTCTATGAAGCATAGTTTTGTTTCTATGTTACAATCTCCATTAATAACACACTATTAAAGATTGCAAAAATTTATATTGAATCATATTTCCATTGAAGTACTATTGCTTTCATTTCTCACATTTGGTATAAGAGCCTAGCCAGCTTTGACTCTTGTGTGGTAGTGTTGAAGCTGTACTTGTAGTGGGAAATTTGGTTGTGTTTATTTTGCAAATCTCATGTTGTTATTATAGCTACATCCACCATTGCATCAACCTCTTGAATGGACATTGAGAAGTTCAACGGAATGGGGTATGAGTTGTGGAAGCTGAAAATGGAAGATTTGTTGAAAGAAAGAAACCAATGGTTGGTTGTTCAAAAAGAGAAGAAACCTGATGATGTCTCTCAAGATGAGTGGGATAGAGTGGATAAGAAGGCACGGGGAACCATCCGGTTGTGTCTTTTAGACTCTGTCCTGTTGAATGTCGCAAAGGAAGAGACTGCATACAAGTTGTGGAAATGGTTGGGTGAGATCTATCAAGCCAAGAGTATGGTAAATAAACTTTATTTAAAAAGAAAATTGTTTTCCATGAAAATGCGAGAAGGTGAATTAGTTGCAGAGCATTTAAATTCTTTTAATTTGTTAGTGAGTCAGCTTGATTTAGTAGATGTTGAGGTTAGTGAGGAAGATAAATGTATCTTCTTCTTTGTTCTTTACCTAAGTCTTGCAAGAATGTTATCATTGCTATCACTACTAACCTTGCGGATCCGAAGTTGGATGCTCTTGTTTTAGTGCTACTATCACAGGAATTAAGGAAGAAGAGTTCGGATAGTTCAGGGGATGCTCTTAGTGTTAGGGGAAGGTCTAAGGAAAGAGGACTTAAAGGAGATCAGAAAGGGGCTAAGGACAAGTCAAAGGGCCGGTCTAAGACTCTTGGTTAAGAGAACAGAGTTAAGAGTTGGAACTGCGGTAAAAGGGGACATGTGAAGGAGTGAAGAAACCACAAGAAACAATGAGAGAGTACTTTGGATAAGTCCTCGAATGTAGGTGAAGATGTTTTACTTTCTACATGTAATGTTGTTTTTGATGAAAACTGGTTGGTTGACTCAGGATGCTCATTTCATATGACCCCACATAAGGGATGGTTCTCCACATATGAAGAGTATGATGGAGGTAATATCTACCTTGGTGACAATTCTTCATATCTGATTGTTGGGAAAGGAAAGGTATTGTTGTGTTTCAGTGATGGGAGGATTAAAACCGTCCCTAGTGTTTTGCATGTTCCTGGATCAGCTAGAAATCTAATTTTAGTTTCAAAGTTGAATGATTTGGGAATGTATGTGACATTTGACAAGCATGGCTACAGATTAGTGAGAGGGAACTTGGTGGTAGCAAAGGGGAAGATTCAGAAGCCTATTCAAGCTTGAAGCCACTACAGTTTATAATGCCTCCTATGTATCTGAGGCTAATACTAAAAATACATGTATGTTGTGGCACCGTAGATTGGGCCACACAAGCAATAATGTATTGAAAACTATTAAGAATAAAAATTTGTTGGATGCTTTCTCTTATTCTGATGAGTACTTTAATTTCTATGAGCATTGTGTGTTTGGTAAACAAAATAGAAAATCATTTCCTTCAGGAAGTAATAGAGCAAATGAGAAGTTAGAAATTATTCATATGGATGTGTTTTGACCTGTGGATAATGAATCTATTGGAAATTATTGTTATTTTGTAACCTTCATTGATGATGTATCCAGATTTACATGGATTTATTTTATGAAGCATAAATCTAAAATTTTCACTAAGTTTAAGGAATTCAAAGTCTTAGTAGAGAACCAATCAAGTTTAAAAATAAAAATATTAAGATCTAACAATGGAGGGGAATATTTCTCTAAGCAAGTTGATGAGTTTTTCAAGCATGCAGGTATAATTAGACAAAAGACAACTCCATATATACCACAGCATAATGGTGTTGCAGAAAGGATCAATTGAACAATTATGGAAAGGGCTAGAAGTATGCTTAGTGATGCACAGTTGGATAAATTCTTTTGGACAGAGACTATGTGTACTGCTTGCTACTTGATAAATAGATCTCCTTGTAAGGCTCTTGACTCGACACCTTATGAAATGTGGACAGGTAAGAAACCTTATGTTTCACATTTAAGGGTTTTTAGCTATGAGGCTTTTGTTCATGTGCCCAAGGAAAAGTGATCTAAGTTGGATCCGAAGGCTGAAAAGTATACATTCATTGGATATGGTGATAATGTCAAAGGTTATAAGATTTGGAATCCACTAACCCGCAAGATTATCTTTTCTAGAGATGTTATTTTCAGGGAACTTAGAGCTATTTCTAAACCTAAGCAGCTAAAAGAAAAAGATCAAAAGGTAAAGAAGGTGCACTTTGATTTAGAGTAGCAAGATGTACCTCTGGAAGAACATAATGATGGATTAGGGGGTGAAGAAGAAGAAGAAGATTCAAGTAGTTCTAATGAAGATGAATCTGTTGTGACAGAAGAAGTTGGTACATATGATCATGTAGAAGAACAAGTAGAGTCTCTTACTCCACCCTTGAGGAGATCCACAAGACAATGGAATCCAATAGATAGGTATAGCGCACCAGATTTCCATTGTGTATATGCTTTATTGAATACTAATGATGAACCTAGATCCTACAAGGAAGCTATTTCTGTAGATGATAGTGAGTCTTGGTAGCTAGCCATGCAGGGGGAGATGATGGCTTTAGACTCTTGTAACACCTGGGATCTTGTTCATTTTCCCAAAGGAAGAAAGGCCATATGATGTAAGTGGGTCTTCAAGAAGAATTTTGGAGCAAACGGGTCATTGGAGAAGTACAAGGCTAGACTAGTAGTCAAGGGCTACTCCTAGAGAGAGGGAGTTGATTTTGGTGAGATATTCTCTCCTGTTGCTAAATTGACTTCTATTAGATTTCTCTTATCCATTGTAGCAACTTATGATTGGGAGATTGAGCAAATGGATGTTAAGACTGCATTCTTGCATGGAGATCTTGAAGAAGAAATTTATATGCAACAACCTACAGGTTTTTAGGTAAAAGGAAAAGAACATTGGGTTTGCAGGTTAAAGAGGTCTCTTTATGGTCTAAAACAGTCCCCCAGAATGTGGTATCAAAAGTTTGATTCATTTGTTTTGAAATTGGGTTTTGTTAGAAGCGAGGAGGATAATTGTGTTTACATTCATTGTGTCGATGATTCTATACTAGTTATTGCATTGTATGTTGATGACATGTTTTTCAGCAATACTAAGGGTATGGTCAGTGCACTTAAATCCCAACTTTTAGGTGCATTTGAGATGAAGGATCTTGGTGCTGTAAGGTATATTCTAGGAATGGAGATCAAGAGGGATAGAGTTAATAGAAATCTTTGGTTGTCATAAAGTAAGTATGTGAATACTATTGTGTAGAGGTTTATTGTAACCCAATTAGAGTTCCTTTACCCATTGGTACTAAGCTTTCATTAGATATGTGTCCAAAGACTGAGGATGACCTTGAGGATATGTCTAATGTGCCATATACTAGTGCTATAGGGAGTTTGATCTATGTAGTTGTTTGCACTAGACTAGATATTGCCCAAGTAGTGGGAGTTTTGAGTAGATTTATGTCTAACCCTAGTAGACAACATTGAAACTATGCGAAGATGGTGTTTAAATATATTGTAGGTAATCCTGATCATTGTTTGGTTTATTCTGGTACTGATAGTGCTAATAAATCTTTGGACATACATGGTTTTGTTGATGTAGACTGGGCAGGTGACTTGGATAGTCGAAGGTCTACTAGTGGCTATGTGTTTACTCTGTTTGGAGGTGCAGTGAGTTGGATGAGTAAGAGGCATCCCACAGTTGCTTTTTCCACCATAGAAGTAGAGTATATGGCTGCAACTCATGTCTCTAAGGAGGCAGTTTGGTTGAGGAGACTATGTACAAGTATTGGTTTTGATTGGAGGATCATTTAGATTGGTTGTGATAGCCAGAGTGCTATCTGTTTGGCCAAGAATCCCATGCATCATGCTCGGACTAAGCATGTTGATGTTTAGTATCATTTTGTTTGAGAGTTGGTTGCAAATGGAGAGATTCAGTTGAAGAAGATAGACACTCATGAGAATGTTGCAAATTCATTGACCAAGCCTGTGAGATAAGAGAAGTTCGTGTGGTGTAGAGAGGCCATGGGCCTTATTTCTAGTACATGATTATTTTCATTTGATTTCCTATGGGTTGATTTACAATGTATAATGTCAAGTGGGATAATGTTGGGATAAGGTGCCATTAACCTTGTAAATCTCAATATTGTATTTATTCCATTTATTATATGTAATTTGTAATCATCCATGAGATGTACTAGTTTCAATGGCAGGGGTAATTTCAGAGTCACTGGAAGTTATTACAAAGTGACTTTTACTATTGGAAAATATAAAAACTCATGGTAAATGAGGATAGTGATGATCCCTTGAGGAATATACTATTTTTGGAATGTATGACAACTGTCATAATGTTTGGTGAGTGAATCTATGATAGCTGCAAGTTGTCATAAGATTCTGAGATTCTATGACACATATGACAGATATGTTAGTTGTATATTTGCTATATTTAGCCCAAGGTTCCTATCTTGGAAAGATACTCTTTTGTGGAATCTATGATAGTTATGACGCATCATAAGATGCTGTAAGAGGCCAGATTTAGTCTTGGGAGCCCAACCTTTGCATGGTTGTTTTTGGACAAGTGTAAGATGCTTGTAAGATGGTAATTAATGTTTACAGGTTGGAGAATCTCATGAGAGAGAAGGTGAACACCTAAGATGAATTATAAAATGTTTCTATAAGTATTTTCCATGTATTAATTGCTACAATACATATTTGAGATACTCGGGTGCTACCAGAATGTTGTCGGATTAAAGACTGGTGGAGAGAGTTAAGTTTTGTTGTATTGTAAATCATTTTCAGATTAATACAAACATTGGGCCTCTTTCCTATGTGGAGTTTTTTACCCGAAAGGGTTTTCTCCACATTAAACATTGTGTTGTGTGTTCATATTTCTAATTTTACATTTCTGTGAAGCATAGTTTTGTTTCTATGTTACAATCTCCATTAATAACACAGTGTTAAAGATTGTAGAAATTTATATTGAATTAGATTTCCATTGAAGTAGTGTTTCTTTCATTTCTAACAAGATAGAGGAGATAGATAAGGAGAGATAGTGGATAAAGAGGGGAGAGATAGGGTGATAGAGAGTGAGTGAGATGTCTAGAGAGATAGGGAGATAAGGGAGAGATAGGGAGATTAGGATTTTGGGTTGCTCGAGTTTAGGGTTTAGGGGTTAGGGGTTATGATTTTTGGGCATTATTTAGATTTTAGGGGTTTAGAGAGAGAGGGAGAGAGAGACTGATTTTGACATGCAACCCTAAACCCCTAAACCCTAAATAATGCCCCTAAACTCTAAACTTGAGCAACCCTAAGCCTCTAAACCCTAAATAATTCCCCTAACCCCTAACCCCTAAACCCAAGAAACCCTAAATCTCTATCTTTCTATCTTTATCATCCCTCTACCTCTCAATCTCTCTCCGTAGACTTGAGTAACCCTAAATAATGCCAATAAACCATAAACCTCTCACTCACTCCCTCACTCCCTCCCTCTCTCCCTCCTTCCCTCTCTCTCACTCCCTCTCTCTCGTTGTAGCTTTGCCTCTCTCTCTGAGAGGAAGAGAGAGATAGGGAGATAGGGAGAAAGTGATATATAGTGGAGAGAGATAGAAAGAGAGTCATAGTTTTCTTTTTTCTATTTCCTTCATTAATAAGGGAGAGGGAGAGATAGGGAAATAGAAGAATGATAGGGGAGGAGTTAAGAGATAGAGAGATAGGGAGAGATAGATAGACCTATAAAGTCAGGAGACAAATAGGGATAGATAGAGAAGAAAGAGGGGAGAGATAGGGTGATAGAGCACATTAGTGAGATGTCTAGATAGATAGGGAGATAAGGGAGAGATAGGGAGATAAAGGTTTGGGGTTGCTCACGCTTAGGGTTTACGGGTTACAATTTATTGGCATTATTTAGGGTTTAGGGGTTTGGAGAGAGAGATTTCTTTTGACATGCAACCCTAAACCCAAGCAACCCTAAGTTCCCCTAAACCCTAAATAATTCCCCTAAACCCTAAACTTGAGCAACCCTAAGCCTCTAAACCCTAAATAATTCCCCTAAACCCAAGAAACCCTAAATCTCCATCTATGTATTTTTATCATCCCTCTACCTCTCAATCTCTCTCCCTAAACTTGAGAAAGCCTAAATAATGCCCCTAAACCCCCCTCTCTCTCTATCTCTCTCTGTCTGTCTAAACCATAAACCCAAGCAACCCTAAACCTTGATCTCCCTATCTCTCCTTGATCTCCCTATCTCTATCGACCCCCTACCTCTCAATCTCTCTACCTATGTCTTTGGTCATGTCCATCACTCTCTATCTCCCTATCTCTCCCCTTGGTCTCCTCTAGATATCTCCCTATCAGTCCTCTCTCCCTAAACCCTAAACCTCCAAACCTTAACATCCAAATAATGCCCCTAATCTCTAGATTGGGAGGTAGAGGGATGATAGAGATAGGGAGATAGGGGAGAGATAGGCAGATAGAGTTTTAGGGTTTCTTGGGTTTAGGGTTTAGGTGTTTCAAGTTTAGTGCTTGGGGGTTTAGGGTTGCTCAAGTTTAGGGTTTAGTGTTTAGAGATTAGGGGCAATATTTGGATGTTAAGGTTTGGAGGTTTAGGGTTTAGGGAGAGAAGACCGATAGGGAGATATAGAGGAGACTAAGGGGAGAGATAGGGAGATAGAGAGTGATGGACATGGAAAAGACATAGGTAGAGAGATTGAGAGGTTTTAGGGTTTAGGGTTGCATGTCAAAAGTAGTCTCTCTCTCTCTCTAAACCCCTAAACCCTAAATAATACCCCTAAATTGTAATCCCTAAGCCCTACACTCTAAACCTGAGCAACCCTTTACCTCTGTCTCCCTTTCTCTCTGGACATCTCACTCACTCTCTATGACCCTGGATCTCTCCCTTATTTCTCCTATATCTCTCCCTATCTGTTTGTTTTCTCTCTACCTATCTATCTCTCGCTATCTCAATATCTCTTACCTCCTTCTCCCCTATCATTCCTCTACTTCCCTATCACTCGCTCTCACTTATCGATGAAGGAAATGAAACAAAAACTATGACTCTCTTTCTATCTCTCTCTTTCTCTCTCCTTATATATTATTTTGTCCCTATCTCCCTATCTTTCTTCCTCAGAGAGAGAGAGAGAGATGTTTTAGCTCAGCATAACCCGAGCGTGTTATAACGCACTTGCATTATGGATTTCACATAACGCGAGTGCATTATAACATTCTCACATTGTGGTGAGCTTGATTTGATGTGTTTTTACAAGTTTTTAGCAAAATCTAGAGATAATCTGGAGCGTGCTCCCCATCAGGATGGCACTTTTTTCAGTGAAAACTAAAAAAACTACCACCATAATCTTAAGCTCTCTATTAGCTATCTAACCTTATATTTTTTTCACATTTCAAGTAGGTTAAGGATTTCATCTTGAATTTCTTTTGTTAGTGTGTCAAATTTTTTTCAAAAACCATTGTCTAGTATTTTTGACTTGTTTTTTTAATCGTTCATCAAAATTTGAAATAAGTTACATTTTTAGAAACTAGACTCCATTCTACATGTATTAAAAAAATGATTTTCGATTAATTTTCAAAAAATTTAGGGGGGAGCACGCTCAAATTTCTATTTTTCAGGATGTGTCCACTTTGAAAATTACTAAAAAAATCAATTATTCATGAAAAAATATTAGAAAATTTAGGGATAAACTACATGGTGTTAGATAATTTGTCACTAGAGCGATTATTGAAATACTAAAAAAAAGTTAACATTTAAGGGAGAGCACACCAAACACTATGTTATGTCTTTTTGAAAAAAATAGGACAAATTTGTGTGCTCCCCCATTTTGAACCCCTTAATCTCAACAATTTTTGGAGAAAATTAGTAGTTTAGAAACTAGATTCAGATCGCTATGACTCTTGTTTTTGTTCCATCTTCAAATTTTGAGTGTATCTATTTTCAATTTCCCATCAAACATCAATGTTTCCTGATTTTAGAAAAAAAGTGGCATCTTTAGACCCCATTTTGGTCCCTCATATTTGTGCACTTACCCCCTTGAGGTAGTCCTATGTGGGAAATTAGGGCTTGGAGTTGGGCGCTAGTGCCCTTGTCATGCCGTATTTCCTGGGGTCTTGAATTTTGGAGGGATGTCGGCTATTACCGTACATTCTGAGATTTCATTTTCAAATTTTTGTTTTCGCACAATGTCGACATCTTATTTTGAAATTTGAAATTCCTAAGGTTAGATGTAAAAAGACATTTGAAAATTATTTTATAACACACAATCTTTATGCAAGTTTTATGCCAAAACTTTGGTAAAATTGCATTGAAGATCAATGACTTGTTGAAGCTCTTGAAATCATTCGAAATAATTTTTTATTAGCTTTCACAGAGACAATGGATGGAGATTAGGAATCAAGATCTTGAGAGTATATTGCTCTTCCTAGGGTTTATACACCTTTTGCATGATTGGGAGAAGGGTTGAAGACTCCAACATCGATCTTGGAGATCATCCGCAAACATTGCTGATTCACCTTCTTATTCATGCAAGTCTTCATTATTTTCACCTCCTTGAGGTGAAGTTGTATTTCTTTATCAAGTTGATACAAGTCATTGATCTTCCCTTAATTGTGACATGTAGGGTTTGATATTTCTGCATACAATTTGTTAGGTTTGCACACACTTACGCAAATCTTTATCTCTGGCTATTGTTGAGGTAGAAATACTGAAAACGGGGCTTAACTGAGGCAAGCTCCTATATAGCCACAAACATCTTTCTCCTCCATTTGTATGTGCAGGTTGCATTTCTTGAGATCCAACAGAAAGGAGCAACAAGAAGATGGATATTGTAGACACAGTCATCATAGAATTTGAATTTCATGATTCCAAGACTTTTGGGAAACTAGGACTAGTTCCCTAGTCCAACTAGGTGAGTTTTCTAGGAGCTAGAAACCTATGGAGATCAAGAAACAACTAGTGTGAAAAATCTTGACATTCAAAAATCTTTGGGACACAAAGACTAGTGCCCTAGTCCAAATGCTCCTTAATTTTTGGGTACACAAACTCTAATCTATTTACTTTGCATTCCTCTATTTGTTTCAGTACTATCTATATTGGGAATTTTGTTATTATAGTTTGATTTAGAAATTAGGGTTTTGAGGTTAGATGTAAACACTAGCTTGTAAAACTTGATTCAAATAGTCACATAAACATAATATACAAGAAAAGAGAACATTGGAAAATAGTAGTTTGTCCCTAAACCTGCTCTTTGCTTCTCTAATGTTTTAGTGCATGTGAAAGTGTGGGACTTAAAATCTCATATCGTTCTTCCACATTTTCACCTTAAACATTTTGGTGAACCCGACCTCTAAAGAATTTGCATCTTTTACAAACTCATATCTGAATTAGTTTGCTATCCTAAAATAAATTTAGGTTACAAACCCTCTTTAGTGAAAGTACATGCATTGAAACCTAGTGATGTCTTTTAATCCTTTCATTAAAATAGTTTGAAATTTGAAATTTGTGTGTTGTGTGGTGTTCTATTACATTTGCACAAAGTTTATGATTAATCATTCTACATTTAAGTCTTGGGTTAAGTTGAGAATGTTAAAATGTTTGATTACTTTTTGCAAGACTTTCATGTGTATGATGAGTTGTTTAGTTCTGATGATTTCAATATGTTAGATGAAGCCATTGAGGACTGCATCTCAATTGAACAATCCACTATGACTCTTAAATAGTCATTGTTTCAAAGGTTTGTAAATGCAATTTAAGTCCCTAAAGATAAAGAAGAATCTATGAAACTAAAAATAGTAGTCACTTTGTGCTCATATGTTGTTCAACCTACTTCTAAACTAGTGCTCACTATTTGAGGTCCTTCACCTTCTTCTTGTCCTCCTGGTTACATTTATAACTATTCTAAACAGATCAA
This sequence comes from Cunninghamia lanceolata, assembly GCA_027924645.1. Taxonomy (NCBI): domain Eukaryota; kingdom Viridiplantae; phylum Streptophyta; class Pinopsida; order Cupressales; family Cupressaceae; genus Cunninghamia; species Cunninghamia lanceolata. The sequence continues at coordinate 14,577,093 of BSBN01000553.1, read as the reverse complement.
ACATCAAATTTGCAACAACCTAGTCATGCTATGGTTGCTCATACTTACAATACTTAGAATAATAAACAAACCAAACAAAAATCAAACATTCCAATATCTCTACCAGCCTCTCAACCTATGCTTCCTCAAGCACCTCATTTAACGTATAAGGTTGGTCAAGACTATAATCTTGTTGAGCAGCTTTGTGCTACTCCCGCTAAGATATCTCTTTGGGAACTTATAAAAACTTCACCTACATACTGTGGAATGCTCCAAGAAGCTTTAGAAAAGGTGATTATGCCTCCTATTGTTTAACCTAATGATGTAGCAACTCTTCTCAATTGTATGCATGCAGACATTTTGTTTCAACAACATGAGTTGCCATCTCTTGAAGTTCAAAATCAGTACGATCCTCTGATTATATTCATTACAATAAATAAGAAGCTGATTAAATGAGTTATGATTGATAACGGATCAACCATTAATGTCTATAGCTTCAATCTATTACATAAGAAAAATTGATACATCTTTGATCAACACCAGATAGGATAAGTATTTGTGGATTTGATAATGTGGGAAAATAATCCGTAGGTACTATAACTTTACCGATACAAGTTGGGCCTGTAACTCTACCTACCCTGATTCATGTCATGTCGTGTTCTCTATCTTAGAACATGATTCTTGGTAGACTGTGGATTCATGCACTAGGGGTAGTTCCTTCTACCCTTCATCGTTCAATAAAGTTTATTCATAACTGACTGGTGCTGCCATAATAATGGGTTACACTTTCTGGGACATCTTATTTTTTGCTGAAATCACATATTTTTAGAAAATATAATAATTTAAGGCTTGAAAGGTTCCATTTAAAGGATTTTAATTAAAGAAGGTTTGATCAAACCCCATTAGATTCAAACCCCCTTGGATAGAACCCCAATAGTTTTAAACCATATCTATAATGGAGTCTCCTCTACACCTATCAAAATGCTGATAAAAAACCACTTTTGGTTTACCTTTTGGGGGATCAAATGAATTCATTTAAAATTTATGTTTTATGAGTATGTAGTCCTTATTATAAGCTTCCCAAAAAGTATAATTTTAAATATATTTAATTTGATTATTATATTTATTTTTTATTTCTTGTGAATGTAGGTTTTTCACCGAACATCAAGTTCTCCATCCTACACACATGAAAAATTAGTAAATTAGTGAAACAAATTCTAAAAATTATCTATGCCCTAGGTATTGATGTCCTTGTTTCAACCAAAAAAGAAAAATGGAATTTCGATATAGACAAAAAAAGTTATGTTTTACAGAATATGCTTATGTCTAAATTATAATTGGTTTGACTTAAAAACTTAATTAAAAAAAATATTCAAAAAAAACATTATGAAATCGAATGCATGCCCTATATATTGATGTTACCAATCTAAATTCAAAAGAACTAGAATTTTATCCTTTGTAGAAAAAAAATTATGTGCTACAGAATACACAGTGCTTGAAAAAAGTGTTGTTTACTATTAAAAACTAGTTATCAAAGGAGATGAATTTTTTTTTACAATTTAACTCCAAAGTTTTACAAAATATATATTTAGAATCTACAAACAAAATCTCACAAATCACTAATTCGTATCATCTTCAAATTCCTAACAGTTTAGCGGCTATAGGTGTCAGAAAGTGAGGATTTAGTTCAAAATGTTGATTTCAATGTCAAGTTTGGCCAAAAAGTGTAACCCATTATTGTGGGAATAAACTTCATATCATTCATGTTGATCATGAACTAGAACTTTGTTTACAAATTGAATCACAAAATAAAATTGTTCAACATACGATCCTAAACAATCTTAATGTTGACTCATCAACCTCCTCTGCTTTAGATAATGTTGTGCAAGAATCGAAGCAATCGAATGTGTTTCTTGGTGATGATTGGGCTTCGTTAGATTTTTCATCTCCCTCTATAGGCGAATATAAAATTAACAACTCCACTCCAGAGACATCAAGTGTTGCATCGAACTCATCTCATTGTTCAAATACTAAAATGTCTTTGCTAACAAATACAGATAATACACTTACTTACACTACAGATTATGAGACTTATGAAGCCACATCTTCTTCCAAAGAAATGGCTTCAGTTTATGGCTAAGGATTTCAAATCCTTTATAATAATTGTGATTATGTAGGTAATGGTTACAGTATTAATCAATAAGAGATTCATGTACCTATAGAATCCGCTTCGTGACATTACTCAAGTTGTATTAGAAATAACCCTTTTAGGGAATCTAAAGCTTGTAGACATCCTACTCTTAATATGAATATAATATCCAGGCTTAACTTGATATTCCCTAAGATGATTGACACTAACTGTCCTCCAGGAGAGATTCCCTTAAACATCTTTTCCTCAGATGAAGCAATAATTGAATTCTTGGGTGCTTACACCAATGTTCCCTATTACCAGCATAAACGTGGATTGCCTTATTATCTAGATAATGATGCATATTATAGAAAGTCTACTGGCTTGATAAATTCTACTCTAAAACCTGAAGATGAATATGAGGAGTTACTACAATCACCCAATCTCCTAGACCATAGTACTCTACTCAATGGAAAAACTATTGATGTTTTCATCCAGAGAAAGATAACACTAAAAAGGTTATCCCTATAGGTGATTGCTTAAGTGATGAAGAAAAAGAAGATATGACAAAATTATTACATGAATTCTTTGAATTGTTTGCTTGGAACTATACGGATATGCATGGTAACGCTCCTCATATTGTAACACATATTATTGTACTGAAACTAGATGCCAAGCCATTTAAGCAAAAGATTCATAAGATTAATCCTAAGATTGCCTTACTTGTTAAGGTTGAAATAAAAAAGATGCTACAAGATGGATTTATCCGCCCTATTGATTATTCACCGTAGATCTCGAATATAGTCAATGTTGTTAAACCCAACGGTCGTATTCACATGTGTACCGAATTTAGAGATATGAATCTTGCATCCTTAAAAGATGATTTCCCACTTCCTAACATTGACATGATTGTGGATTCAATAGCCAGACATGAATTACTTTCCTTCATGGATGGATTTTCATGATATAATCAAATCCTTATAAACCCTCATGATCAATATAAAACTACTTTTATAATGCCTTGGGGTACATTTTGTTGGGTAGTCATGCCATTTGGACTTAAGAATACTGGAGCAACTTACCAATGTGCCATGACCCTTATCTTTCATGATTACATGCACACTATCTTAGAGGACTATGTCGATGACATCTTGGCAAAATCCATTCACCAAGATCACACTATGACTCTTCGATAGATATTTGATCGAATAAAGAAATACAACATACGATTAAATCCTCGTAAGTGCGTATTTGGTGTTAATAGCGAAAAATTGTTGGGATTCATAGTTTCACATCGTGGTATTGAATTCAATACGAAAAAGATCGACGTGTTCGTTAACATGCCACCACCTAAAAACATATCTCAATGTCAAAGTTTGCAAGGGAAGATATAGGCCATTCGTCGATTTGTTTCACAACTTGCTGATAGGACTCACCCTTTTACTCAACTATTGAAGAAAGATTAAAAATTTTAATGGAATACAGAATGTCAGAAGGCTTTTGAGGATTTAAAAAGTTATCTCGCTAAATCCTCTATTTTATAGCCTACCATTTCTAACAAACCTTTTATACCTTACACATCGGCATCTAATAATGTTCTTACAGCTTTACTAGCACAACATAATACTAAAGGCAAAGAATGTGTTGTCTATTATATTAGCCGAACATTGCTCGATTATGAAGTGCGATATATTGTCATTGAGAAACAATGATTAGCTCTTTTCTTCGCAACACAAAAGCTCAGGCATTATCCCCTAAATGCTGAGATACATGTAATAATAAAATTCAACCCTCTAAAACATCTATTTGCTAAAACAGATCTTTCTGGTTGCCTTGCTAAATGGGTTATGTTGTTAATGAAATTTGATCTTAATTTTATATCTTAGAATGTGATTAAAGGACAAGCACTAACTGACCATTTAGCTCAGGCACCTTCGCCTTTTACTACACAGAATTAGGAGACATTCCCTGATGAGCAAATCTTAGCTATTGGCACAGAAGATAAATGGGAATTATATTTTGGTGGATCAAGATGCCGAACTAGCTCCAGTGCTGGTGTCATACTGGTACCCCCTATATGTAAGTCGATTCCTATGTCTTACCAACTAAGCTTCTCATGCACAAACAATAAATTGCAGAGTATGAATCTCTTATCGCAAGGCTTCGTGTTGCCTTGGCTTTAAACATAAAAAACCTCACCATATATGGTGATTCACAACTCATTGCAAGACAAATAAATGGATCATATCAAGATAAACATGACAGACTATCTCAGTATCATGATTTTGCCTTGTCATTATTAAAGCATTTTCACTCCTTTTCAATTGATACTATTCCAAGAGAAGACAATCGACATGTGAATTTAATGGAAAGTGCAGCTTCCCTTATATCCCTTGATGATTCTCATGATGCATTCACTTTTCTTATTCATAATCTCAAAACTCCAGTCATAGAAGATATTGTAGTCATGAATCTGGAGCTATAATATAAACTCTGATGAATGGTTCTCCCATATATTCAACTACTTGCGCGATGGAATCATTCCTAACTCAATGTCTAAGAATGCTTGAGTTCACCTACGCAAACTTGCGGTGCACAATATCATATTATCTAATGTCTTATTTAGATGAAGTTATAATGGTGTCCTCCATTTTCTTAGTAATTCAAAGATTCCGATAGCTTTAGAAGAAGCTCACTCTAGTTCTTGTGGAGAGAATTTTGAAGGAAAATCCTTGGTACAAAAATTGTTAAGAATGGGATAATATTGGCAACACATGGAACAAGATTCCTTCGCTTATGTCAAGAAGTATATGCAATGTCAACAACATCAACACTTAATCTGAGCACCTACCCAGGAAATCTCCACTCAAGTATCACCTTGGTTGTTTTTTGTCTGGGGCTTGGATCTCATTGGTAAAATTTCTCCACCATCCTTTAAAGGACATATTTATTATCACCACTATGAATTACTACACAAGGTGGGTTGAAGTTGTCCCCTTGCAATCTATGATCACTGATGTAATTTGTCACTTCATACAAGATAACATAATTTCTTGATTTGGTATATCTTCCTCTTTGGTCTCTAACAATGGCACTCCATTGAAAAACAAGGAAGTGACAAAATTTTTAGAAAAATATCATATCCAACAACACTTATCTATGCCTTACTATCCTCAATCAAACGACCAAGAAGAAGCTTCAAACAAAGTTATAAGACAAATTTTATGCAAAATTGTTAACAAACATCAGAAAGACTAGCATATCAATTCTCATACGCATTATGGGCTTATATAACAAGTATCCATACAGCTACTAGAACTACCCCATATAATTTTGTTTATGGTGCTGATGTGGTCATGCCCTTGGAACCTGAAATCCCTTCATTAAGAGTTTCCTTGCGAGATGTTATTGACGATGATATGGAAAGAGAAAAGAGATTACAACTTGAGATGCTGGATGAACAACGTATCAACACTCTTGAGCATCTTAAGGCTTATCAAAAGAGTATACAACGATCGTACAATGAGTGATTCATACACCATTCATTCGATGTCAGAGACTTGGTACTTTATTAAAATCAAGCCAATGTAAATGGACCTCCTGGAGAAAAATGGAAGTTCAGACCTAATTGGCTCAGACCATATCTGGTTACTAAAGCCTTTGGATCAGTAGCTTATAAGCTAGTTGATGAACAAGGTACGTCACTTAAAGAACCTATTAATGCAGTGCACACCTCAAGAAATTCTATGCTTAAGATTATATGTTAGATGTTACTTTAAAAAGCAAAACTTATTAGTTAGTTTAGCTTCAATTTTGACAAGGTATGATTATTTTTCCTTAATTCATTTAACATAGAAATCTTCTTTAGATAATCATTGTGGTGTCTTGTTAAACATGTTTTTATTAAGATCACTTTTGTATTAACTTTGCGTAGCATAGAATACTAATTATGTGTGAAATTCATTAATCATTGTGCTTTTACTATATGTTCTGAAAAGAATTGTTTAGTATCACATTTGCATTAATTATATTTCCTCATAAGCATTTAAAATTTATCACTAGTTGCATTTTACATAAATCACCTGTGACAGATTAGAAAACACTAGACATAGCAATAAGAAAACATATCTCATATATATATATATATCATAATCAGTTTGCATATACATCTGACTTGACAATCCCATATATCAAAATGGGATGTCGTAGTAAATCATAAACATCACATAGATGAACCCCTATCATCTATGCCCTTGGGACCTCATGGTACATGTGTGACAGAGGCTTGACCATGTGTGGATATAGATTACAAATGACTCCTACAGACACTCTGTGATCATAACCCCCTGAGCCCGCCTCTCAATCCTAGCACCTCGCCCTCTAGCTACTAGTCTCTCTCTGCATGTGCCATGTCTCTATCATCTCTCACCTAGCATAATTCAGGAAGTAAGATCTCGCTAGTGAAAGGATCCCTCTTTGGTGTAGGTGTAGCTGCTGCCTGATCTCATAGCGTCTGGAGTTCTACCTCTGCATGCTCGATTCTCTAGATAGCCTGATCTAGAATAGACTCCACTGATAATCGATAGCTCACAAAATGCATAAAGATTTTCGCATGCCACCCTGCAGATGGCTATGGTGAGTATCCCGCCTATGTCTATTGTTCAATCGCATCAACTGGAACTATCTCTACTATGACATGACTCACCATGTCATGCCAGGCTTCTATCCCAACTGCAAAATAAAACAAAATGACTATCAGTACCTCATAAAAAGAACAAAAGAAAATACTCACAAATACCTACATCTAAACGACAATACGCATCCTACCTTGATCTTCATCTCACCAAGATGAATCTCAGATAGCTGATGGTGTGATTAGCTATGTAGCTACCTCTATAGCTAGGGGTATATGACTACTCATCTCCCCTTTCTAATAACTGCTTGATCTCCTCACATCCATAGGAGTTGGACCACGAGCTCTCGATTGTGACTGAACCTTGGCCTCATCATCACTATCTGCCTCATATTGCTCTCACCCCGGTCTTACCTTGAAGATGTACCATGATGGGACCTCCTCCTCACTATCACCATCATCCTCATTATCATCTAGATCATAGTATACTGTGAAATCACTAATATCATCCTCTATCCCTGTGTCACTCTTGTGATCAGCCCAAGGTTGAGAATTGCCTGTGGGGTGACCTGGCAGATAGATAGGAGTAGGTTGCACTGTCTACCACTAGACTTGATATGCTCAAGTAAATCTGACATTGTTTGCATCAGATATCGGCTCTACATCCTCTGGACCATCATCGTCACTCACTGCAACATCTACTAGTGTTGGCCATCAGGCGCTGTTCACCCTAACTAGGTTGCTCAAAGAGCACGTGTAGCTCCAACATATCATAGGCATATCCTATTGGTGTCTGAACTATCGTGCCACCTGATCAAAGTAAAACCATGAGACTATTTGATCAAGGCGACCGACTATCAACCAATCCCTTTGCATCCTCGCTAACTATCTCCGCTGACCCAGCCACCCTATATAGCCACGATATGGTCTCCAAATGGCATCGCTTGGTTGTAATCTATCAAACACAATCCTCCAGTTCAGTAGATTGCCATGTCTCTAGTACATGATAAGAGGATAGGTGAACATTGGCTCTATAGGAAAGCCTATAGGCCACATTCATCTAATATACTCAAAGGCCTAGACCTGTAGAAGCATTCAACACATCTAGCTATGTGCCTCATAATGGACATATCATCCCAAGTCGTGATAGAGGTGCTTAAGCGTACTGCATCCCCACGCATAGACCGTCTGATGCTCCTCCATAGCCCTGATGGTATGAAAAAGGCTCTTATGAAGTTGGATGCCTCGTCCATCTAGTGCTATCGCTAATGCCACTATGACAATCATAATCTTCTAAATCAAAGGGATATCAGTGCATCCCTACTCTAGTAGCTGAAGCTATATATGCCCTCGCTCTGCTCCAGTGACTATGCGGCCTAGACAGTACATTTGGCTCTCTAATGTATATGCTACTGAGCAACGCTCTACAACCCTCACTATCTCTCCACGTGTGGGCAGGTGCAGGATCATCTAGACATCCTCCAGTGTAATGGTCATCTCCCCTATTGATAGATGGAATGTAAAAGTATGTGCATTCCACCTCTCCATCAATGCCATCAGCATATTAGCATGAAACTTGATTGTGGGCATGCCAAATACCCACCTGATGCCCACTGCCTGTAAATGCTCTCTCTCTCTCTCTCGATCAAACATGGTATTGATGTGATCCCAAAGTAGCAACATCAGGTGACCACCTGTATGCTCTCGCATCATCAGAATGACATGCATAATGAACATTGAAAGCACAAATTAGTAAACCACATGGAAATGGAGATAAGTATCTAGTACAACAACTAGTGCCTTGCCCATGAGGCCCTTGTCCTTTCTGGACTTGGGTTCCCTAGGTGGACTTGGGTACCCAAGTTAGACTTGGGTGCCCTGGGTCAACTAGGGCACCCTAGTAGGACCCGAGCGCCTTGAGTGGACTTGGGCACCCCTGTTGGGGACCCTTGCCCATGATTATCCTCATTGGCACATGAAACAATAAAAAATCATGAATGCATAATGAAAAATAGTGCAAGCAATGATTGAGACCCTACCTCAGCTTCAAAATATCTATCTGCCACTCAGGCTCAGAGCATCTCTAGTCGCAGAAGTTTGTATGGGCGTCGGGTCGGCATTGTCAATCTCTCTCTCTCTCTCTCCTCCTTATTTACTCTACATAATTACAAGTACCAATGAATAGTGAGAAGTGAAAAGTCCCTTACTTATAATAAGTGGATGACAATTCCTATCACTATCTAGGTGCAAAATTGAACTATTTCACTCTTTAGCCTCTATTTTGAGTTGTTGAACTCAAATTTTTGCATCATTTATTGTGTTGGAATCCTAGTTTTGCTTCTAATCTTACCCAATATGTTGTGCTTGGGCATTGTTCCTCGAAACAACCCTCATAATGCATTTCTCATCAAGTTCCCTTGAAATCGATATGTGTAGATATCTCCTTATTTCTCTTTTTTGGACTAAGCAAGCAAAAATAAGGGGGCATATATCTCTCTCAATTTCCTCCCTCATCATGTCTCATCACTGAACCCCCTTAGTGTATTTGAACTGACTTACTAATGGTGGTTATAGGTTGATTTGATTTAAATTTTCTAACAAGTGTTCCTTTGCAGGTTACAGTTCCTAACTTTGTGGTCTAACAGGATTACAAACTTGGGGGCTTCTTCCTCTTTTGCAATAACACTTCGGCATCCTCCACAGTATCCTTTTGGGTATCCTTTTCATGATTGATGTATTTATTTTCTTTTAGTTGCATATGCACATAGTGTCATATGACCACTAAAGTGGGGGCTAAATGTTAAGTCAAAAATTCTCCTCTTATATGGAATGGTACAATTTCCCCATGGTTTAGCTCCTCTCCTTTAGTGACCTTTTAACCTAATTTATTACAGACCTTCCCAAACCCTAACTGACCTACATCTAACTGGAGGAATGTCACATTTTGAAGTAACTAAAGACTGAGGGTTAGAATTTGGGGTCTCGTAACATCCTTGAGGTAGTTTTGAGTGGGAAATCAGGGCTTGGACTTAGATGCTGGCGCCCTTGTTTTGCCCTATTTCTCAGGGTCTTGAATTTTGGAGGGATGTCGTACATTCTAGGATTCCATTTTCAAATTTTTGTTTTTGAGCGATGTTGACATCTTATTTCAAAATTTGAAATTCCTAAGGTTAGATATAAAAAGACATTTGAAAATCATTTTATGACACAATCTTTATGCAAGCTTTATGCCAAAACTCTACCAAAGTTGCCATTGAAGATCAGTAACTTGTTGAAGCTCTTGAAATCATTCAAAATTATTTTAAATTAGCTTTCATGGAGACAATGGATGGAGACTAGGAATCAAGATCTTGAGACTATCTTACGCTTCCTAGGGTTTGTACACCTTTTGCATGATCAGGAGAAGGGTTGAAGCATCCAACATCAAGCTTGGAGATCTTCCGCAGACATTGTTGATTCACCTTCTTGTTCATGCAAGTATTCATCATTTTCATCTCCTTGAGGTGAAGTTGTATTTGTTTATCAAGTTGATACAAGTCATTGATCTTCCCTTGATTATGATATCTAGGGTTTGATATTTCTACATACACTTTGTTAGGTTTGCACACAATTCTGCAAATCTTTATCTCTGGCTATTATTGAGGTAGGAATACCAAAAATGGGGCTTAATTGAGGCAAGCTCCTATATAATTGCAAACATCTTTCTCCTCCTTTTGTATGTGCAGGTTGCATTTGTCGAGATCCAACAGAAAGGAAAGACAGGAAGATGGATATTGCATACACAGTCATCATAGAATTTGAATTTCATGATTCCAAGACTTTTGGGCCACTAGGACTAGCGCCCTAGTCCAACTAGGTGATTTTTTTGAGAGCTGGAAACCTCTGGAGATCAAGAAATAGCTGGTGCAGAAAATCATGACATTCGAAAATCTTCAGGACACAATGACTAGCGCCCTAGTCTAACTACTCTTGAATTTCTGGGTACATAGTCTTTGATTTGTTTACTTCGCATTCTTGTATTCATTTCAGTGATATATGTATTGAGAATTCATTTATTATAGTTTGATTTAGAAATTAGGGTTTTGAGGTTAGATGTAAACACTAGCTTGTAAAACGTGATTCAAATAGTCACATAAACACAATATACAGGAAAAGAGAACATTAGAAAATAATAGTTTATCCCTAAACATGCCCTTTACTTCTCTAATGTTTTAGTGCATGTGAAAGTGTGGGACTTAGAATCTCATATCTTGCTTCCACATTTTCACCTTAAACAATAGGAATATTTTCTTATTTATTAATTGTTGATGTTTAAATTTGCAAATAATTGCCAACAATGGGAAATTCCAAGAATGTGGGACAAACTCTTGAAATAACCTCTAGATTTTAAAGAAACTGGTTCTTCTCTATGGGTTTTGAGGAAAAGGGAAGAAAAAACAAGATTATAAAGAAATACCATAAACTGGTAAGGTGATGCGCTAGAATTATTTCCTAATTTTAAACAACACAATGATTAAACTTAACAGAGTCTACTGGTAAAACTAAAGAGCAGATGGCATGATTAACATTTCTAGCATACACATCAGATTAATCAAAATGCTCATAACATAGAGGTAAGAAATAAGAATCATAAAGAAATTGCAAAATGCACATAACACCACTCTCTCTTCATTGTTTGATGGAAAACAAAGTATAGAGGCAAAAACTTGCACAAAATACAATATTCAATCCCTCATGAAAGGCACCTATTGAGGCAAGAAAATATTTCTAATCTTGCTGCTAAAACCCTCTAATCTCCGGTTCTATCTCTGCTGATGATTCATGCTATTTAAAACCCAAAAACCCCTTCTCAAGATCCTTTGAAACTACCAAAATATCTCTAACAGCAACTCCCGCAAAAATCGACTCTGATAATTGAGACTAGTGAACTAACACTTTTGTTTAGAACCCATGCTACTAGTAAAATCCAATCCGCCTCTTGAAAATAAAATTCCCGCTCATTTTTACTTGGCATAGATTTTGTTCCATAAGAGACCAAATAAAACGATGCTTTATTTTCTGAGGGGCTGCATGTTTCTGTTGATAAAGTTTTTTTTAATAAACTTTAGCTTCCTGTGAGCATATGATTCTTTACGTCGAGAGGCATTATAGAGTCACAACAGGGTGGGGATGAGGGCACTCATTTTTTCTGCTTAAATTTATAAGCAAAAAATTAAAATATGAAAAAGAAAATAAAAACAAAAGTTAAAGAAAAAAAACAAAAAGAAGAAATTAAAATTGTTGAAAGAGAAAAAGCTAAATCACCAAAACTATGGAACTAAAAAAATTGGAAAAAAATAAAAAAATAAAAAATAAAAACTAAAAAAAATGGAAAAATAAAAAAATAAAAACCCAAAAAAAAAAATTCGACAAAAAAGTGAGAAAATCAATGAGAAAAGTTATAACTCGGGATACTTTTAAATATATTTTTTAAAATATAAATATACTAGTTAATAGCTTGAGGGTCCTACCATTTGATATGACTCTTGTTACTTTATTAAAATCTTATTATAAACCTCCTCTTAGCCTTTAAAGCTTAGATGATATTCTTTATATAAAAATAATGACTCAGCTTTCTTAATGCTTAAGAGACTAGACTCTGTTAACATCCCCTTTTTAAAAATTAAAAATGAGCCTTAAGCTTTACTTCCTGTGAAATTCTTGAGGCCGCGCTATTTCAAGTATAAACTGTGCCTTCATTCTTGAGGCCGCGCTATTTCCTGAAGGGGCTGCGCCCTGCCTTGCCATCGTTTGGATGTTAACAGGGGTCAAGCATCTTTTTGATTCGCTCCTTATGCCTTTAGAATGGGTACACTTCACTTTCCTTGGATTGCGCTATGACTCTCTGATGCTCCGTGTCATAATGCATCAATTTGAAGGCCGAGAGAAATGGCAATGTCTTCCTTTGCATATCCTTCATAGTGCAGCGCCATATTAGAATCAGGCCGACCCTCACACTTTGATTGCTTTTGCTGTACCTTCTTTTATATATGATTCTTGTGCATATGATGTTTGAAAGCTGGGATGCGCACTGAATGGTGCATTTGAATCTTTCGTTGATTGAACGCTTCCTTGTATAAGACTGATTGCCGTCTTTTTGCTGGGCGCCTTTATCTCGAATGGCGATTCTCTTCATTATTTGATATAGGCTGAGCTTTTGTCATATAAGACAGCGTTGAATTTGATATTAGAAGGCTGTGCTCTATATTACCAGCAGCGCCACTTCTTCATTTGGACTGCACTTGTATTAGAATGGCGCCATCGTTTGATAATGCTCTGTGCCATACTTAGGGAGTAACGCCTTTACTTTAGGCCAATCCTTTCTTGAGACCGTGCCATCATCAAGGGCTGCGCTATGTTTGCTTGTGCCAGCATTGTTTGTATATGCTGAGTTATAATTACATAGCTGCGCCTCTTTATATTTGCTGTGTCTTTCATTTGGTCCCGTTCACTGATCTTTGAAAAATGGTTTTATGACCTTCAGGCCGCACCTCCTTTTTGATGGCAGCGCATGTAAGAGAACCTATAACGCTGTATTTATTCCTTTTGGATGCTCCTTTGATCTAGATAGCTGAGTCTCCTTTTCTTATGCCGGTGATGCTTCTAGAGGCCGCGCTGATCCTAATCTCTATCTTGCTATTCTTTGAAACTTGTGAGCTCCGTTTTGCTCTTAGCTAAGCCACTATTTTAATGGAGTGCCTTGATATTAATACACAGCACCTTAAATTTAGAGGCCGCTCCTTATTATGATGAGGCCGCATCATTCTTCTGCACTATGGCCTTTGATCCCGTAGGCTGCCTCTTACTTCATATGACAACGCCATGTTTAAAATAGCTGTGTTTGTTTCCTTATGGCTCCACGTCTAACCTAGGCCGCGCCATTGCTTACTGCAGAGCCCTACTTGTGCTAGGCATCTTGCCATTCTTTGTAAGTTGCACCATATCTTCATGACCGACCATAACATCTTCGCCTTTGTAGAAGCTCTAGGCCTAATTCCAAATTTGATAGCTGTAGATTCGACGCAGAGAGAATGGAGTGCATCCCATCTAAACTCGGTTATAAGAATTGTTGAAATGGTGTGAAAATTTCTTACCGTTAATATATCATATTTTTGAATTGCTAAAAGATCTCTTATTCAAATCCCGCTTGTTGTGAGGAAGCCCCTTCTTCTCTTGGCTGCTCCAACCATTTAGTATTTTTCTATAGTGTTGCCAAACCTATTCTCTTCTCAAAGGCAACAACCTTTTCTGAATCCCTCTTACTATGAATAGATGTCTTCTTCTCTTGGCTCTTCATAGGTATTTGGATTTTTCTCCATTATTTTATTCAATTCATCTTACGTTGAATAGATCTCTTATTTTCTTATCTGTTCACAACTGTTTGAAGTTTTCTCCATTATTCTGTTTGATCCCTATTCCTATCTCTTGGTTTTTATCATGGTTATTTTCAAGAAAATTCAACCATATATTTTATTAACTCTTGCCAATTTTTTAATAAGTCATGCATTGCTAGAATTGTTAATAGGTGTTGTAGATGTGGCTTATGTGGGGGGCATCTACTTTTATAGGGTTCATGTTAACATAGATCACTACTTATATGTGATATGAAAAACCTCACAATAATGCAATGTCTTATGTTCATGTCATATGGCTTTAGAACCATTAGGACACTCTCAATTCAATAAATATCCATCATGAATCATCTCTACTTCTATACATATACTAATCCTTGTAAAAGAACATTGATTAATAGAAAATTTACACTAGTCAAAGTGGCAAGGCTTTTTGTTCACTACGATAGAAAAGGCATTTTGATTCCATTATGTTTGAATCCCATACCATTTCTATTGATTTGGGCAAGATTCAAATAGAATTCATGAGAATTCTCTATACTTGATAAGATATGTAAGCATGAACACCAAAATCATTCTAATTGAGCACATATATCCTAGACCAAAATTCTTATCCCTAGCAATACATTACAAGACTAAGGAACTACAAAATAAAACATCTCAATACTAATACTAAAAACTTCTTGCAACTATAAACATTCAATGGCCTTTTGCCCAATGCTAATATGCTCATACAATAAGTGTGCATGTTGAAATGTCCACCACATAAAAGTAAGCAATCATCAAACAATTAGTGAAGCATATCAAGGTTGTAGGCAATACAAACATGACATGGATCCATTGACCTCAAGTTAGGATTTGAAACAATAATGCATTAAATTTAGGGTTAATTTAGTGTCAAAAAAGAATTGACAAAGAATTTTATTTAAAGTGAGGATGGGTTTTAGGTCTTGACAGGAAACTAACACAAAGTTAAATGTGAATAGAATCTCATGTAGTAGTAAGGTGATAATTGTATCTCAAATATTATTGCTTGCACATGAATTAATGTCTTGGGATATGTATTCAATTAATTTGGTTATGATAATTATCCGATTCCACTAGGTTTTATGATTCGTCCATGTTTAGTGTATCCTTATCCTCAAGAATCGACACATGTCTCCATTGTGTTTATAGATATTTGGATCATATTTTGTTAATTTAGCTATATATTGCCCCAAATATATTTGATGTATGAATTGACTACACGAGGCACAAGTTTGAGTAAATCAATTGAGAAAGAAGATGATTCTATGTGTTGACTACATCTCTCAATGCCATTGAGAAAAATCACAATCGTTGTAATCTAGACCTCATAAAATTGGCACCCCTAGTTCTAATTAATGATGTTAAAATAAACTTGTTACTCAACACCCCACTAATTCATTTTACCCTTGTCTTTTTGTGCAAATTATATGTCATGGTAATTTATTTACTTCTTTTTCGAGGATTCAAACATCCTACTCTGCCGTTTTTTGCAATTTTCACATTGGGTAAATAAATTATCACCTCCTCAACTTAGATCCAAGGTCTAAGGGATATTCATTTTGTCAAAAATCATTTGGGGTACAATCCCAACCTTGTCCTTTAAGGATTTCAATTCTTTACACTCAACAAGACTTTATTCCTAATGAACTATCTGTGAGCTATTCAATTTCACTAATAGACCAAAGATAACTTGACAATTCATGCAGTTTTAACACACATGTAATTGTGTGTCATTATGTGTGAGACCCTTAAGTCCTATTTCTTATACATTTTTAAAATCTATTTATTATGAAGGGACAACCATTAAATGTGGTTAAATCTTTTGCTTTTCCACTATTATATTCTCCTCAAGTTGAACATTTATGTATTATATTTCTAGCTTAAGGGAATGAAAAGGGCATGATTGACAAGTAGCCATGTCTGAGAGTGTGATAAGCTTGTTAGAGATTCTATTTTTGTCTTTTAGGCCAACAACATATTGTAATTAATACATGGGAACTCATTTATGGGGTATGAGTCACAATGGTTTGTGCATATTTTTGATAGGTAAAGTTTATTGCTCTGAATATGGGCATCAAAGAGAGATGGGTCTGAGTATTGATAGGAGAAATTTGATAAAAAAAAATAGGGTTCTATTTTGATGATTTTATATTGTTCAAAAACATTTAATTTTATATTGGAGAGGGGGTTTTATGATTGAATTTTGTCGAGGGATTTGTGGGCCTTTTAGCCTTTTCCTTAATTTCATAATGATACTTATAACATATTAACTTATGACCACTAAATTGGCCATATGTTTAGACCTAACTATTTGACTAATTATAATTGCATTAAAAATAATGCCAAAAATTTATAATATACTAAACATGCAATTTTCTTACAACTTAGTAACTAAATAGATAAAAAGTAACAAATGTAGATATCCATGGAAAAAAACAACTTTTGAATTATTCCATATCTTTTGAAAACTATAGAAGCAAACATGCAAACATATTCACAAGAACCTAAGGAGGTTGCATTAAGTTTGTAAAAATATTCATAAGAAGTTAAGGGGTTGCATGAATTATGTTCAAAAAATTCACAAGAATATGGAATTCGACGAATTGGTATAGATTACATTTTTACAAGAGGAACACAAATTGAATGGTTACATAGTTGGGTAGTCTATAGTACAACATTTACTAACATTGATCTCTTAATAACTAAACTTTAAAATGAGAATTCATAATTTTTGTGCCATGCTAGTAAAGAATTATATCATTCAATCATCAAAATCACTTTAAGAAGTGAAGTAAAAAGTACATGATAATTGACATAATTAGAAGATGGGACATTTCAGAAAACTACTTGAACAAAATCAATTGCCAAAACTCTCTATCTTGTTAAACAAAATAACTTTTGATAATTTACACATGGATTGTATGCTCTTAATTTAACTTCCAAAGGGTTCAAAATACCTTTAGCTTTAGCCCTGGATTTATGACCACATAAAATTTAAAGGGTGTTATAGCTACATTATCTATCATGGGTCTAAACCAACAATTTCACAAGAATCTACTTAACAAAATGAGATCACTGCTCTATTGTGTATGAAAATATAGAAATGGTTTATTAATCCCCAATAACAATATGCTACAAGATAAATTAATTCTAGGAGATAGATGGATTTATATATTTTTTATTATAATTTTTTTTTCTTCACGTGTAGTTATTTCCAAGAAATTTTTTTTGGCATGTGAACTCAAAATAGAATAATACCATGAGAAAACAAGATAAGAGGGTATACATAATATAGATCAAAACTTCATATAGATGGCAAATTTCCTAATAAATTGACTTGAACAGAATGGTCCTCAACCTTCATTGTTACTCTCATCGACCACCATGTCGATAGAAAAGTGACCAACGATACCATGTAGCCACATGGAAAAAGACAATAAGTACTACCAAGAGGTCATCTAGTACACCTACAATGCCTCGGCTCCCTATCACATTTGCAGAGATGGCCATCCCATCACAATTTGAGAAGTATAGACCAAGAATTAAACAGAATAGTCTTTACATAAGATATGCACGTAAAGAGATCAACTTAAGTGGAATATTCACAAAACAGATAAACATAGAAATACCTTTTGGAGTATCCATAGCAGTAAAAACATAGATCGCTACTAACGCAATCTGCAAATACATCATTTATAAGTTATTTGCCATGGATAGAAAAAATGATACGACAAGTTCTGCTTTTAATGAACATTCTGAACTACTTAAGAGACCTTTTTTTAAAAAGCCATTCATATTACTCAAAAACATCAATGGAATTCATTGCAGTATCAGAGGTCACATAGTTTATCCTAAATTACTTAAAAAATCTGTGTTAATACGGATTCAAGTGTTGGAAATTTAATCTTGAGTTAGATCATATTTAATTCAATCCTGTCAGAAAATATTTTTTGGGTGTTTTTTTATTTTACCGTTCTGACTAAAATAGTTAATGTTACTTGGTTAGTTAGAGTGCATTTATTAGTACCTCTCATGGTACAGTATTCTTACATTCTATGCAAAGTTTATGCATTAGTCCTCTCAATTGTTGATGACTCATATTATTTTATTTTTGTTATGACTATAGTTTGTTGTGTGGGTAAAAAATTTTGATTGGCTACGAGACTTTTGTCTCTTATTGCCGGCTTCATGTTAATCTATACAAGCAATAAATGCTTCAGTCAATATCACCCATACCAAAATGAAATGTAGCTCATACTGAAAATGGGAAGAACTTAACCAGATTTTTTTCAAATTTTGACAAAATCTTGCAGACTAACCGTTTTCAGTCGAAATTCAGCTGACCGATGCTGTTGAAAGCATGAAGCACTGTCCAATGAAAAGGGCAGTAGAAACAGTCACCATTTTTTGCAGGTTGAAATTTAAAAAAACACAGTCGGACCAAAAAAATAGTCAGTCCGACTGTTTACAGCGGGCATTGAAAATCAAATCAAATAAACTTTATTGTACAAAAGTCAATATTAAAATAAATGAGAAAAGACATTTGTGTGAAAAATCTTATCAAATCTTATGAGGTATTTCATTGTGGTCAGCAGTCAATTTAGGGTGAAGTATTCTAAATTCCCATTTTTGTAGCTGTGGATGGCTGTTTTTAAATATCATCCACTTCAACAGTCAAAGGACAATTTTTTGTTTGACCATTAAAGTGGATGATATTTAAATAGAGTGGCTGTGGATGGGTGACAAAGCAGGTTTTTCAAATTTAGATAAATATGAGCCGGAAAGTATGAATTTTTGAAGGATCTCTTCTCGTGACAGAGACTTTGTGGAGACCGACGTAGCCAATTTCAAAAACATGGTACAGAGCTTAACTTGGCTGAACCTCAGCAAACTGAAGCATTCCTCAATCTAATTCCTTTTCCGCCCCTGAAACAGATTTGTTGTAGGGAAAAGACAATGTTCCTGTTGTCGCTGCAGAGATGGAGTTAAACGAGATGGCATTTGAGGGTGAGAGTTTATGTATGCCGAGCTTTATGGGATTCGAAACGGAGACCGTGATAGTTTAAGTGCTAATTTATTGTTTCAGAATTATAATTACGATGCATTTGAGCTTCTTCCATTGACCATCTCCGACAGAGATATGACAGAGATATGTCGTGGGATTCTTTTCTTTGGTCCGACTACCAGATTTCCAACATGTAATTCTTGCGTTTTCTAGTTTTTGCTTTACCCATTTCGTCTTAATTATTCTTTTCTTTCATTTCTGTAACAAATTATTAGTGTGTAAGCACCTACTCATTATTTATAGTAAATGCAAAGGAGTATTCCAGATATCTGTGTGTTTCCAGTGTAGAGGAAGCCCATCACTCCGGATTCATGGGTATTAACCAAATCTCAGAAAACTGAATGGTAGAGAGAATGGGAACCTTTATGACATGGTGATGTGGCAAAATAGATACCAGTCAGTTTACGGTGAAAGAATACAACTTGGGCAGTCCAGAAGCTCTGCTTTAGATTTGGCGTTTTGAATTTTATTCTTATGTTTTGGCATATCACGTATCTCGTGGGGTTCATCCTACTCACGTATTGAACAGATTCGACAAGCGTTTGAAGGATTCCTTCGCTTTGAATACTTTTGTTGGTCGCGATTCCTCTTTAAAAAAGTCAAAACAAACATTTTTTTTGAGTGATCCCTAAACCTCTTTCTTCTGCGATTTGTTTTCAATCGCTCTTCTACATTTTCTGCAGAGAATCCGGCCAAAATTGGCCATCTGTTATGTTACCACCGTTAATCATTCAGAGTTAATTTTCTATTTTGTTTGTTTTGTTTTGGTAGTTTTTAATTTACAGTTTTGTTAGTTTCGGCAGACTGTTTAACCGTTTCTGCCTTTATAATGTAATCGCTGCTGGCTCTGTTTCAGATGAATGAATATAATTTTAAATCATTCTGTTTATGAATTCTCAGTCCTAGCCTGACAGTGGTATCAGAGCACTAGAATACATTTATATGTGAAGCTTCTGAAGATTCAAACACTCTACAGAAACAATAAATTGATTCAGATTCACAATGCAGTCTATTGTTTCATTGATTAGGGAAACTTTAATTGGAAAAGATACTTGGCTGGAATGGCATAGAAAAGTAGAAAATACACTCATTTTTAATGATTTATGGTATAAAATATTGAATAAAAATGCCCAACCTACAGTACCAACTGATACTAAAGAAAAAGAGATTTGGCAATATAAAAATTCAAAAGCTTTGGCTTTGATAAGAGCTTCTGTTAATGCAGATGTGTATAGACATATACAAGAATGCACATTTGCTTGGGAAACCCTTCATAAATTAAAAGATTTATTTGATTCTCATTTAGAATTAGAGTTTATTCAGTTACAATTAAAATTGTTTAATCTTGAGTTGAAGAATGGTGATGTTATGAGTCTGGCTTCTGAAATCAAAGCCATAAAATAGGATGTTGATGCTGCTGGTGGGAAAGTTGATATCTATTTCATAGCTTTTATTAAGGCACTTCTTCCAACACATTCCACTTATTTAGAATCTCTTCAAGCAACCAACCAATTGAAAACCATTACTTTTGATCAATTGGTTGAAAAGTTAGTCAAACATGAAAAAGCTTTTGGAAGGAAAATATATAATATTGGTGAAAATGTTTGTCTTGCTCATCAAAAAGAAAAACCTCTAAATAAGATCTCTTCAAGAGTTAGTTATAATGATAGAGGAAAAGGCAGAGGTCAATGGAGGCAAAATGATAATCAAAATGATCTAGGCAACATTTATATTGTAAAAGTTGTGGTAGAAAAGGTAGTCATGAAGCACACGAATGCAAACTTTCATGGGATAAGATAGAAAGTTTTAAAGAAAATTCTTTTAAACAGAAAGCTAAAACAAAAATTCACAATGATGATAAAACTTTAGATGATAAAATTTCAGGAGCAACCTAATTTGCTTGTGACAGTGATAGTGATCAATATGTGCTTACTGTTTCAGACTTTGCATCCAATTCCTCTTGATATGATTCTTGGATCTTAGATACTGGAGCCACACAACATATGACATTTTGGCGTGATTACTTTGAAGAATTTTATGAAGGTGCCTGTGGTCTAATTTACTTATCGGATAAATCAAGTCTCAAGCCTATTGGGAAATGAACTATTTGATTTAAGTTTCCCGATCTTCCCAACTTTGTGCTTCATGATGTATTGTTTATTCCTCAATTGCAATTGATGTAATTTGTTATCACTAGTATTGATTCAACAAGAAGGCTACTCTATTTTGTTAAAAGATGGCCAAGTTGTTATAAGAAAAGTATCCAATAATCAAGTTGTATTTACTGGTTGTGAAGATGGAAGATTATTAAAACTAAATGGTACTTCTACTCTTTCTAGAAACTTTGTTTGTCTTACTGAAGAAGGTAGTCTATCTCCAAGCCTTTTATGGCATGCAAGATTTGGGCATATTAGTCATGATAGCATTCATATCATGCAAAAGAATGGTGTTGATGGTTTGCCTATTTTGCCTAAAACAATTGAAAAATGTGAAGCACGTATTCTTGCCAAACAACATAGAAATTCTTTCTCTCGCTCCACTTGGAGAGCACATAGAAAATTGCAACTCATTCATTCAGATTTATGTGGGCATGTACCAGTAACTTCTGTTGGAGGATCTAAGTATTTCATGTTGTTCATTGATGATTATAGCCGCATGACCTAAATTTATTTCTTACAACAAAAATCATAAGCTTTTGAAACTTTTAAAAAGTTTCATGCTATGATTGAAAATCAAGCTTAATCTCAAATTGGTACTCTTTGAACAGACAATGGTGGAGAATTTACTTCTCTAATTTTTGAGGATTATCTTCGTCAGAATGGGATTCAACATCATCTCACTATTCTAGGTACTCCACAACAAAATGGTGTTGTTGAAAGAATGATTAGAACTATCATGAACATGGTTCGAGCAATGTTATATTTCAAAGGCGTCAAGTTACATTTTTGGGCTGAAGTAGCAAGAATAACAGTTTACCTTCACAATAGATCTCCATCATCTGCTCTTCACCAAGAAACTCCATATGAAGTTTTATATGGCTATCCTCCATATGTTCGGCACTGTTGATGTGTTTCCCTTGCACATTCAATGCATAATAAAATACTGGTGTACTCTATCCTCTCTTGAACAAAATCCCTCAAACGCTAAGCTAAGTGATCAAATGAGTAGACTCCAAGGTTCTTGATTAGTTATTTTTGTGTTGCGACTTGGTATACCTTAGCAGCAGGATGCGAATTACTATTTGACACAAAGGGACTTATGTAAATGTTCAACAATAGGAAACTTGTTTCTCTTGGATAACATGTAACATAGCTTCTTCGAAGGTCTACCAATACGATAACTTAATATATGACAATGGAAGCTCTTGAATCTAAATCTAATAGGATTTTAAAGAAAATGCAAAAGGAAATGGGCTTAGAAGACTCTAATCTAAATGCAAGCAGTCACCACTGATTCACCAGAATCTCAACCACACTTTGCTTCACCATACGGTAACAACTACACAATGGTGATGCTATCTTCTAAGGGAAATGTAATATTTTTCAGATTACTTCTACACACAAAGTAATTGAAGATAATCTTAGATAATGTTCAAACTAACCATGCACTACAATTTGCCATCAACAAATTATAAATGGTATGAACTATGGAGACATCGAACATGAATCAGCAACAACAACTTCCATAAAACATAAAACTAAATCGTTAAAAATAAACTAAACTGATCTTATTCTATGAGTGAACACTTAGAAACCATGCAATCATTTGAAACAACACAAATCACCATGAAAATTTCAGCAATGAACTTGTATTTATTTCAGCAGAGTCTTGAGCAACAATTTCTCAGAGCATTCCCCAGCGCAACCTGTGTACTTACAAGGGTCTTCATCCTCTACAAGGACTCAGGAAGAGAAGGATGAAATGAAAGAGTAAATTAATCAAGTGAAGAAATTATCCACTGAAGTTACCCATATGAGAAATAAAAATAATCATTTACAAAATATGCAAAGGATTTTTCAAGGAAATCAAAGGGATCAGGGAAATCAAAATGGATATCAAGGAAATCAGAGAGACCAAGGAAATTATCAAGGTTATAATCAAGGATTTCGAGGAACAAATCAAGGATTCCAAAGACAAAACAAAACATGGAATACATCTCCAAATAATGGGAATGTTCCCTCTCCATTGGAAAACAATTCAAATTCAGATTCTAGACCTACAAATAAGGTATTCTTAGCTAAGGCAACTTTATCAAGTTGGTGTCAATTGCATAACACAAATCAGCATTCTAAGTTGCAGTGTATAGAGATCAAAATAGCTGTTGATATATTCCAAAAGGAGATGCAAAGCATGCAAGCTCAAGATGCTCCACAAGCTACGACAGGATATGAGATTGTTCCTACAACAAGGTATGATCAAGCCTTGATCATTGAAGAGTTCACATTCCCTCCTATGATGGATTATGATACAATGGAGTACAATGGAAGGTTTCCTCCAGCATCTGCGAATAGACCAATTAAAAATCTAGATTATTACTCTCCATTCTATAATGACTTTCAAGCTAAAGCAACAAGAGAAGTACAAGCATTTCAACAATCAACTGGGAATCCACCCCTAAAAGTCTATCAAAGAAATCATTGGGTACATGATCCATTAACCACTTCGGTTCCTCCAAACAATTTTTGAACTCCACCAAATCCAAATGCTAGTAATAATCCAAATTTTCCAAAGGATTCACCAGATTATAGACAAAGGGATGCTGCTCAAAGAGTCACTCCAACGCAAGAAGTTCAGTCATGAGACAATCCATAAGGAGCCAATCTTTCGTGAGATGGTGCCGCAATAAATGATGGACTGAAACATTTAAGTTTAATTATTACTGAAGAATTCAAGAAAGTGAAGGTGAACATGCCTTTGGTTGAAATGATGAGAATCCTTGAGATCAGAAACACCATTTTAAACAACTTAAATGATACATTTACTCCAAGGAATGCTGTAGCAAGCCCTTCTAACTCATCCAATGTTCAGAATGCATATGTTGTGGAAAGTGTGCCAGAGGGCGCTTCTCCATCTCTGAACTTAGTATGTATAGCCCAAGACTCTACAAAGGATACAAAAGAAGGAAGTATTGTTAAAAATGAAAAGATTGCAAAAGATCAAATTACACGGTCAAATGATATGGCAAAGAATGCACATTCCAAGTTTCCAAATGAAAAGTCTGTAGTTTTTTATCAAGGAAGAGATGAGCCTGCCCCATTCCTATTATCAGTCCGTATTTTTGGGAAGATGTTACATAATTGTTTGATGGATTCAGGAGCATCAAGCAACATAATGCCACTCACCATATGTAAAAGATTGGGTTTGATTCCTACCCCAACCACAAAGAAAGTTACACAGCTAGATAAGACAGAAGTGCCCGTGGTTGAAGAATTGAATAATACACACATGCAGTTGTCATCTGATCCAATAATCTAGAGCTACATTGATATATCAGTTGTTGATATCCTAGGTGGATATGGCATGCTTTTGAGCAGAGATTGGTCGAGAAGATTGAATGGGTATGTAGCTACCGATTTCTCACACATGTGGCTACCATGGAAAAGAATTCCAAATCAAATCAGAATTGATAGTACTCCAAGATTGAGACTTATGATCAAAGAATATGGTGAAGATAATGAGGTTTTATTCCTAGAAATTGATTTGGGAAATTACAGGCCAAATACAGAAGAAGTCCTCATGCTACAAGGTTCAAGAATGAAAGAAGATGAAGGTCAGAAATCTTTTGATGAAACTAAAATTTTGTTAGATCACAATTATGAGTCTACTTCTAATGAAGGAGATGGTACATTTGAAAATTTTTGAAATTTCGTATTCAAGAATGTTTAGCAAGCAACATGCACCTTCAAATTTTTGGCTCTACTTGTTATGTTTTGATTCCTAAGGAAAAAAGGAATAAGTTGCATCATCATATTTATAAGTGCATTTTTCTTGGCTATTTTGAATCTTCAAAAGCCTATATGTTGTATGATGAAGTTCATAAAAAGTTCTTTATTGCCCGCGATGAACTGTATTTTGGGAATCTTCCAAAAGTGATACAAATATTGAATGTCAGTTAAAACAACTTGATAGATTTGCAAAATTTTCTCCTTGGATAGAACATTCTTGTGAGGTTTTACCCTTTTAGGGAATGGATACATGTAAAGAACCTATATCCCAAGCTACCCTAACTCAAGTTGCTCTACCTCTTCCTTTGCAAGAAGAAGCCCCCTCTCATAATGATCTTCCCTCTAATGTTGAGCCTGAACTTTCAGCACCCTTAACTGCTAATGAAGATTCTACTCAGGAACTCAACGCATCTTTGGTCCAGCCGCAATCTTGCCATAAGTGGGCCAAAAAAGTCTAACAAATGTTAAAAGATTTAAGACCTAATGAAATTGGTAAAATAGGTACAAGAAGTTCTTATAAAGCAAGGAAACGGGCCCACTCTAATATTGAAGGTAATTTGGAATTTATTGATGAAGTTAATATCACATTAGATTCAGAATGAACTTCCTATAGAGAAGCTAAGGATAATATAGTATGGAGGAAAGCTATGCAAAATGAATATGATGCTCTTTTGAAAAATGGTACTTGGGAGTTGGTTGATCCTCCACTTGGTTGTAAACCTATTGGTTGCAAGTGGGTCTTTTGAAACAAATATAAAGCAGATGGTTCACTTGAAAAACATAAAGCTCATCTTGTTGCAAAAGTTTTCACTCAAAAGGAGGGCATCGACTATAACAAAACTTTTACACCTACAGCAAAATGGACTACTATTCATTCTTTGTTAGCACTTGCAACACAAAATGGGTGGAAAGTCCATCAAATGGACATTAAAACTACATTTTTGAATGGCGATCTTAAGGAAGCAATATTTATGACTCAACCTGAAGACTATGAAGTTATAGGAAAAGAACACCAGACTATATTCAGGATGTGAAAGCACAGCTAAAGTAAGGTTTTGAAATGACTGATTTGGGCCCTCTTCATTATTATTCGGGCATTGAGGCAACTTGTTGGTAGTTTGATTTATGCAACAACTACTCGTCTAGATATTTCTTTTGTTGTTGGTATTCTCTCCTGATTCATGCAACGGCCTAGAGCAACTCATTGCTTGGCAGCCAAACAAGTTCTTCGATATCTAAAAGGCACTCAAAACTATGGGCTTAAATACTTCAAGACTTCACATTTTTCTTTGCTTGGATATTCAAATTCAAATTATGCATGTGACATGGAAGATGGAAAATCTACCTCCAATTTTTTAATGTATCTTGGGTCTACTGTCATTTCATGGAAATTTAAAAAACAACCAGTCCTGACCCTCTCCTTTGCAGAAGATGAATATATGGTAGCCTCTGAAGCAACTTGGGAAATCTCATGGCTTCAACGAATTCTTGCAAATTTACATGCACCACAAGTTTCATCCACTCCACTCCTTGTTGATAATCAATCTACTATCAAGATGGCTAAAAATATAGTCTTTGACAATCACACTAAACACATCAACACCAAGTTTCATTTAATTTGGCACTATGTGAACGATGGTAGTGTTCAACTCAAATATTGTCCTACTATAGATCAGCCTACAGATATTCTCACTAAATCCTTGGGAAGAGAAAAGTTTGAGAAGTTTCGCAGCATGCTTGGTTTGACCACTTCAGATTAAGGGGGGGAATGTTACCGTTAATCATTCGGGGTTAATTTTCTATTTTGTTTGTTTTGTTTTGGTAGTTTCTAATTTACAATTTTGTTAGTTTTGGCAGACGGTTTAACCGTCTCTACCTTTATAATGTAATCGCTGCTGGCTCTATTTGAGATGAATGAATATAATTTTAAAGAGTTGTGTTTATGAATTCTCAATCCTGGCCTGACACTATTATCTCTTTTGGGAGTCCAAGAGAGGCTACATCTTTTTAAAGAGGACTTGTTTGAGCAAGGCAACTTCGATTTTGTCATTGAAGGTTGTGACTTCATAATTAACTTGGCCACATCTTTGGACTTTTCCAAGGGTCCTCTGAGGTACTTTCATACTGTTGTCCGTAAATAGTCTATATGTTGATCACAACTCATATCATCTATATAAACTCTTTCTTTTCATAACATTAATTAACACCCCAAACCCCCAATTTTTTGTCCATATTTTCTTAGGATGAGGTTCACATTGTAACCACTTTTTTGTCTTTGCTTGTTGTCAGACAGATTTTATCTGGCTTGCCATTGATGGAACTCTAGACATTCTAAGAGCTTGCAGGAAAGAAAAAATAGTGAGATGAGTGATCCACACTTCCTCTATTATACCAATTTTCTTGTTGAATGAAAATGGAGAATTGAAGGATCACCTTGACAAAACCTGTTGGACTCCCATTCACTATATAAGAAGGGGAAAACCTACATATTGGTTGAGTGCAAAACATTTTTTTCTTCATAAATACAAAATAAGCTAGATTGCGGTGTATAATTTAATTATTTGATGTCATGGTATGGTTAAATGTATTAGGTGGCCAAGGCATTAGCGGAGCAAGAAGCTCTTCAATACAGGGTAGATAGCGAGATGGAAGTGGTAACAGTGTTGGTAGCTCTTGTGAGCAGTCCTTCATTGACTCCCACATTTCCCCACATTGTTTTAACCACCTTAATGCCAATCAAATGTACATCAAATATATCTCCTCTAAAATTTAGATTATTTTCACAAAAATGTTGTTATTTTTATTGATCAGTTTAGACTTAATTTAAGTTTTCTTATATACACTACCAATATAAGTTCACTAATTTTCAACATCGGATTGTTTTTTGTCATGTTATTATTTCATTTTATAATATCCTTGTAAAGAATCGATTGTTGCTTCCATCTTTGCCTCCCACCTACTACCATTTCATATGATTATTATTATTATTATTATTATTATTATTATTATTATTATTATTATTATTATTATTATTATTATTATGGATGCATCGATAAAACAGGTGGAAAAAAGGAAGGGCAAGGGATGATGAGTTAGATATCTTACAAATAAATTTAAAGCAACTTATTATCTTTCTAACACTAATTCCAATGGACAAAACTTTGTTTCAAGAAAATTTAAGACAAGTGAAATATTCAATTTAGGTTTTCGACACATTCTTAATTAATGCCTTCAAAAACATGGTGCACAATGTTAATATAGATTCAGATTTGTTGGATCAAGTGATACAAAAGTTTCATCATGAATAGCAATAATTGGAACTCAACAAATATGTGATACATGATGTTCATTGTCAATGGTGAAGTTCATCTGTAAAAACAATAGGCACTTCAAAATAATTGTCACATCCAAAAACATTAACATATTATCTATTCAATTTTGTTTATCAAAAATTCAACCATGGAAGCTAAATATATGACATTTCACACCATCATGTTTGAATAAAAATCAATGTACGCCTAGTGTTTGTAAATATATTCTATTGCAATTCCTCATTCTGATACATTCATATTTGTCACTCCTACTACAATACAACTATAATCCCAAGCAAACGACAGGTACTAGCCACTATGTGGCACTTGTTTTTTATAATTACATTTTGAGTTTTTGGTGTGAGGAAAAAGATTAAAATGCTAGGAAAGACAAAAGGGAAAAGATAGAACTATTGAAGGTGTGCGTGTGGAAAAGATAAATTACAATAGCAGTAGAAGAAGAATAGAGAGAACAACTATGGAGGAAAAATGAATATTGTAGGTAGCTCTAGAATGAGTACATTGCAACCAACCACAGGAACACACAAGCAACTATTGAAGTACACAACAACCAACTACAGAAGCATACAAGCAACTACAGAAACACACAATAGCAACCTATGGAAGTACCTAGGTAACTGTGGAAACAAACAACAAACAACTATAGAAAGATGAGGGATAACAACTACAGTGTGTTGTCAACTATGGAAGGTTTCAAAATCATGTGCAATCATTTTAGAAAGAGAATATAAAGCAATTTATTTACATATTGATTCTAAAATTTTGAATGTAAATTTTTTGAATACAAGTATAAATAGAAATCTCTCTATTTGATTTATCTTGTGTCTCTCTCCCCCATTCTTCTATCCAACAAGTGGTATTAGAGCCCTACATTTTTCTAGGTATTAAGAGCATTTCTCTTAAATTATAAAATGGCTAGAGGTGATAGTAAAAGTTGCCAACAACCACCAATATTTGATGGACAATACTATTATATCTAGGCAAAGAAGATAAAGACAATAAAGGTAGAAAATTATTTGTGGGAGCTTGTGGTAAATTGTTTCATAGATATAGTTGACAAAACAACCCATTTAGTATTGGCAAATGCTCAAAAGACCCATCTGAAGGAATCTAGAAGGAAAGATGTAAAATTCCTAAATTTGATAGATGTAGCATTGGCAAAAGCCATATTCCTCTGAATAGTAGTAACTAACTACTCAAAGGAATCTTGGGAGATTCTCAGAAACTCCTATAAAAAGACCGATAAGGTGAGGTTAGTAAAACTCTAAATACTCCAAAGAGATTTTCAAACTCTACAAATGGAAGATTCTCAATCTATTTTTAACTTTCACACAAAAATTTCTAGCTTAATAAATTAGTTAAGGATTAATGGTGAAGCTATGGAAGATCAAAAGATTATTGAGAAAATCCTTAGGAGTCTTCCCTTAATATTTGAACTAATTTTTATTTCAATTGAAGAGGCTAAAAACTTTTCAAAAATGACAATGGATGATTTGATGTATTCACTACAAACCTATGAGAACTGGTTGAATAGATCTAATCCTTCCCTAGAGAAAGCCTTTAAAGCTCAAAGAAGTGTAGGAGCCAAGGGGAGAGGAAGAAATAACAAATGTAGAAGTCAATGAGATAGAGGAAGATGCTACTCTAGGAGAGCAAGCTCCCAAGAGGAAGCAACAAACTCACAACTAGATTCCTAAGACAAGAAAAAGGGAAGAAACTCAAATCAAAGGTATGATGAAAGTAATGTCTAGTGCTATTATTGTCACAAGTATAATCATTTTACAAGTGAATGTATAAAGAGGTAACGTTACTAGGGGAAGCAATGTGCAAATGTAGCCAATGAAAATATGACTGAAAATGAGCATCCCTCAAATATATTTATTGTGTGCAACATTGTTGAGCAAAGCATTGTTAAGGTTTGGTATTTGGATAGTGCTTATAGAAACCGCATGAGAAATACAAACTTATTATCCTCCATTGATAAGAACATTAAGTCTAAAATAAAACTTTGGAACAATTAAAAAGTTCTAGTTATGGAAATAGACACAATCATCATTTAAACCAAGCATGTTGATAAAAGAGCAATCTAGGATGTCTATTATGCCCTAGGCATAAAACACAATCTTTTCAATATTAGATAGCTAGTTTAAAAGGGATATAGAGTCCTAATGGAAAATGAAGAATGCAAAATCTTTGATAATGATTGTAGTAAGAATAAGATCGCAATAGTCTAAATGCCATGAAATCAAATGTTTCCCTTAAGGATGTTTTGTGTGGTTACACAACACGCCCCATTTTTCCCTAGCAAAATAGGGACCTAACTTTTTTCCTACTTGTCTTGGCTTGTTTTTGTTTCCCTTTGCTTTGGGCGGTATGGTTAAAGCACTATCAGATATATGTCTATGTCATGCCTTATGCATCTCTGGATCTTGAAAAATATATCAAATTTTTAAAGTTTGAATTTCCCCTCATGAACCCTGCTAAATGAAAGAGAATAAAATTCTAAGTAGGTTTGCCTTTCACACCACATGAAAATTCCTTAAAACTAGGAAGTTATGCCTGGTCAAATTTTGGTCAACTAGTCATAGGGATGTTCACATTGTCTCAATATCTGGGCATTCACTAATGTACCGACCTAGGAAATTGCTAAGTAAAATGTAATACCGTAACATTCACAAATGTGCACATGTCAAATTTAACTCACGATGCAACAAAACTGGCATGTGCATAGTCACATAGCATGGATATTCGTAGGTATGCATATTTGATCTTAATATTAGGACATTTGCTAATTTCTGGAAATTTCTTAATATCTATACTTGTAAAAATATCACGATAAATCTTAATGTCTAGAGATTCACTAATGTCCAAACTTTTTCGAATATCCCAGGATGACATGTCTTATTTGACTTTTCAAATGGACATTGCACTTTGGACATTTCACTTAAACACTTATCATCCATATCTCCCTCAACATCTAGATGACATCATATGATCCCATCTCAAAAGGAATATTATAAAGTGATGACATCATCTAGATATTGAGGGCATAGAACATTTTACAATTTTTAATATCCAGACATTCACTAACGTCCAGACCTTCCCAAACATCCAATGATGTCCCTTCTCATCTTACTTAAAGAATTACCCTAAGAATGGTGATATCATCAACACATTTTTTACGTAGGGATATTTCCCAAATCCCAATGTCTGGATATTTCCTAATATCCATATCCCTGTTTCCTATGACCAAAATTTATAGCTTCCCATGGACGAATCAGATGGTACCACATGGCACAAGTTTGACTTTTTAGACTACACATTTGTAATATCCTGACATTCAAAGATCAAAGGCAAGTGCCTTTGGATCTAAACATCCCAACATCTACCCTCGGTCAACGTTGAGCAATATGATGACATCATCTAGATATGCATATGGAGATTTCAAAAAGCAAGCACATTGCTTAATATCTGGACATATGCTCATATCCAGACCTCGAAATAAATCCCACGAAAGGGAGTCATTGTCTTTTTGAAAATAATGATCTTCTAAGATCCTTAACCATATGTTCCTAGCTAATGAAATTAACATTTATTATGCCCTAATCTTACAATTTTAACACACAAAAGGTGAATTTCAATCATTTTACACTCACCTAAGAATTCACAAGAGAAAATTATAGAGCTCTGGTGATTATTGCAGTGATTGTTGCAGAGATCTTGACCTTGAATGGAATGGCATGAACATAGAATGGAAAATGGTGAATAATGGTTATATAGTGAAAGTCCATAGCCAGACATCTTTTAAATCAGGTTTTGAGTGTAAAACATAGGCATGTAATGGTAAAACCCTAGCTTTGTCATTATTAAATTGTAATAAAAGATAAAACCAAATGCTTAGGGTAATTTTGTTTGCATATGCACATATTACACTCGGTAGACTAGAAAATGTTAGGGTATTGAGAAATTTAACTGTTCAGCCTAATATGTAGAATGTATTTTGAGATACATATGTCCTCTAACTATAGGACAAGATGCAAGATAGAAATAATTGAAACAAGGCAGAGTTCAAGGCTCCCATGTTCCCAAATCTTGGAGCCTCTGGCTTCCAATTCAGAAAGATCGAGGATACTCACTCTGGCAGCACAAATGTTTATGATTGGACCACTAAGTTGATAAAAGGAAGTGAACATCTGATTCTACTAAAAGATATATAATTCTGGGAAGTGGCATGCTAGTGGTTGCATGTGCAAAGAATTATAATATAGATAATAGAAAGGTGGAGAAAGATGGCAAAGAATATGCAGAATTTTCCATTAAAGGTATTACAAAGGCATTCTATTTGCCTACAAGGCCCAATTTGTTCAAGATAGATCTTGAGGCCTTTAAAAATCAATATAAAAGAACAAATACTAATTGTAAGAAGATCATGTTTGCATCCTAGAGGGCACCAGATAGTAAGGATAAGGTAGTGGCCAAGATGCCACATAATCTATGCAAGTTTGATTTCACTCCAGAAATAAAATACATGATGGTGATGCTGAGCTGAATGATAGGAAAACTTGATGCTAACAATTTTAAGCCATGGATGTATGGCCTGATCAGGTTGGTAGAGACCTCCAACACACAGGTACAATGGGCATCACTCATCAGTGATAGCTTGGATGAAGGAATGAAAAGATTTGGAGGTAAATTGTGCCTTTTCTACATGTCTTCATATGTTGTTTATGCATGTGCTGCACAGTCTACATGTTTTGGACTACAAACAATGGGCATAGTGGGTAGCAATCTAGGAGATGTGAACATATGGGATCATTATCCCCAACTAGAGAGGACATCCTCCATTCAAAATTATAAAAGAGTGAACAATTGCTTTGTTATGCATTTAGTCAGATTAATGGATAATAACAGAGCTAAAAGACTAAGCATTGAGGCTCAAGAAGCAATTGCTAGAAATGGAACTTGGTTTATCCAGTTCCCAACCTTCACGTACCTCAAGATGGAAGGATTCAGTGGGCAACCTCTCATGTTGCCAAGATACCCCACAGAAAAAATCATTTTTGTAGAGTTAACTAGGCAGATAATACCTTCATATGAAGCATATGTGAAGAGGAATAAGAAAGGTAATGTTAAGTTTCCCTTCACCATTGGCTAGTATACATGTCCAACTATTGATGTAGCCAAAAGTTTAGAGGAAGAGTTGTACATGCTGAGTTTGCAGCCATTTTCCTTTGCAAGGTAGTATGATCCTTATCAGAGAATGGAAAGGTTTGTTAGCAAGAAGTTTGTGCATCAAGTGTACTTGGAAGACTACTGGGAAGATTGTCTAGATGATGTGGAGGTTAGGAGAAGAAGTCACGAAAGGTTAACTTTGAACTAGATCCAGACATTAGATTACTTTGATATTCCTCCATAGTTACATTTTGATGATGGTATGGAAATATCTAAAGAATATGAAGATAAAAAGATTTACAATGAGACCATCTCCACTCTTGATTGGAGCTAGCTAGAGGTAACATCTATTGACATCATTTCATCTAGAGTCATGGAGTTGACAAGAAAGTGGTTAGATCAGCAGTTGGCTGCCCTGAAATCCAAACGAGTAGCTCTAACTATAGACAAGAAGAGAAAGAGGAAAGAGTTTCCTGATAATGAGTTTGATGACTTTTTGATTCACAAAAGACAAATTATGGAGGCCAAGAGGGCCAAGCCAGATTCGTCAAAGGAGGCTGGAGAATTTACTAATAGTGGCATCACAATAGCCACAAGACCATCCCATCAGAAAGAAAATCCTCTCCCAGCAATCACAATAACCACAAGATAGACATAAGAACCTAGGGTCACTTATGAGGATATGGAGGAGGAGGATGATGAAGTGTCCTTATTAATAAGAGGTTAGGATATCTTAAAAGGGGCTATTATCCCTAAATAGAAGAGAGGACAAGCACTTATGATGAGAGGATCCACTAGCAAGTAACCGGATGTCCTGCTTAAGGAAGGTGAAGAGCTCACAACGATGGAACAAATGTTTTCTAGGCAACAAACTACAATAGATAGAGCTGCATAAACCATAGTGCCAAAGAATAAGGATGTGGAGACTATGTCTAAAGAATTACAACACAATGTCTCCATCCCAACCATAATTAAATTCAAAGAAGAATCTACCAAGGAAGCAAGGGAGGAAGAAAGACACAAGATGGTTGGTCAACCTTTGTCACTGGATAAAATGATTGACCTCATAGATGATGACGTGACAAGGGAGGTGACATATAATCCCCTTGAGAACTTGATAAAGAATATAACACTAACACCTCAAGGCACAACCTAAGCACAAAAGAGCACCAGAGATGAGGATGAAACTAAAGATCCTAAGACAGTGGCAAAGAATATTGACCTAGATGTGTTAGTGTGAATAGCCACCAGCCCAATAGTTATTGATCTACCATATGATGGGAGTGAAGATGAAGATAGGGGTAAAGCCATGGATGATGTATAGACTAGAAATGATATAGCTACGAACATAGATATCCATATAGAGCCTCTAGAGCATAATGTCCAGGATATTGAAGAGGTACATACTGGGGTAGAGGACAAGGAACAAGCATTGTCAACATCTAGACAGAAAGGTCCAATGGTCACATCTGGATCAGAAGATCCAAAAGATAAAGAAGTGCCAACATCTAGACATGAAGTTCCAAATGACAAAAGTGATGAGGAGAAGATAAAAAGGATAATAGCAGGTGGGGATCAAAGTACACATCAGGATATGCGAGATCTTAGCCACCAAAAGCTTAGTAAAAGTAATCCTTAGGTCCAAGATGATCAACATGTATAGGGACAAAATATAGAAACACATCAGAATGTACATGTTGATGCAAATAAACAAGATGAGGTTGTCCAAATGAATGTACCAAATAAACAAGAGCCAGAAAAGGTCACATGATCAGGACATGACATCTAGAGATGTTGCACATGACCAAAATCACCAACAAGTGCATAAGGAGGTTTCTACTGATGGGGATCAACAACATAATGTAAATCCAAACATTCCAAAAGAGAAAAAAGTAGAAGTACATGATGCTCACTTTGAGAAGACTAGCCAACAAGGGCCCATATCTAGTGCACCACATTGGCTTGCACATGAGGTAAGTCTACCTCCGACTATTGATTCTTCAAATTTTGATATTTCTTCATTATTTTCTCACGAGGGAACCAAGACAAAACAAAGAGCAAGGGCCACCTCAGTAATAAGGCATGACCCCACCACCAGAAAGAGGACAACGTAGTTAGCTATGCCTATGGTTGACAAGGCAAAAGGAGAAACAAGTTTCAACGAGTTTCAAATAACAACAATAGAGCTAGGGAACACTATAAAGGAGAAGGAAATTTAAGGGTTAAGAAATCATACAGATGTAGTAGAGGCTAGGATAATGACAGATGAAGTTAAGAAGAAGATGTATAAAGAGCAAGTTGCTTAACTACATGCTTTCATAAAGGGGCTAGTAGCACCTACAAATATCCCTATCACAATGCCTATGTCAACAAGATATCACCGGGTTGGATGCTTTGAAGCATCAAGCACATGTGATGAATGATTGGCTCATAAAGTTCCTGCAAGAGGAAGATGAAGTAATAAAGATGTCATTGTCCAATTGGGACATGTTGAGCAATATGAAAAGAAAAATAGATAAATTGAAGAAGGAGGTTGACCAAAGATTGATTAAGAATAGTCAAGATTTGACTACATTGAAAGATATGAGGATAGAAAACATTAATACCCTAATGCCAAAGAAGGTTTTGACACGTCAAATGCTCCCATAGATGGATATCTGGGTTGAGGACCTAAGATTTGAGCTCAACATTTTGAAAACATGTAACACTAAAGCAGTTGACATAAGCATAAAGGCACATGAACTTCTAGAGGAGGAGTTGGCCATTTTGGGAGTTTGGGAGGGTGAATTTGAAGGTAAAATTGAAAATTAGGATAATGACTTTGCAATTAACGCATTTAGAGATAACTTCAATTTGGCCTAAAAGGATCATATCCAACATTTTTCTGAGGACAATATAAATTAGGCTATGGTTATGAAGTCCAAGATTGATGTATACAATGAAAAATTTATAGTGGGACCAATAGATGGATATCCTTAAAGGAGAAATTGATAGCTCAAGAGCATGTAGCTGAGAAGTCTAAGGTGCAAAACAAGGCAGAGATAGATACATCTCTCAGAGAAAATGAGCTTGTCCAAGGCATTGGATGTAAGATGTCAGAGGAAGCATCAATGGAATAGGAATTCAATGAAAATGCTGAGTGAAGGGTCATGAAGACTAGGTCAAAGATTCAAAGAATATGACATTTTGCCAATTATCGTCAACAAAAGATTTCCAAATGTACAATCACGTGCCACATTTTTTTTACCGTCAAATCATCTTGAGTTGATCCTAACCACTGAATCATTTGTAACCACATCATATCCTTATTGTATAGAAGGATATTGATTATCTTTTAGTAGGGAGATCAATTTGGTGAATTAGCAGACACTAAGTGTACATTTTGTATCTTTGTGTTTCCTCATTATTCTTTCTCAAATCATTTCTATATATATACTCTTTTGCATACTTAATGAAGATGGATAAATTTGATTACAACTTATCATATATCTTGTGTAATCTGTGAATGAATTCTAGATGTGTAACTCTTGACTGTTGCACTCAACAAAGGTGCATTCATAATGTGCATGTTGTTTTCATTCTTTTCCTTTGAAGATTCGCACCCATCATGTGTAGTCGTGGACTATCTTAGAAAAGCATGGTTTGGTTTTTATCTTCTTTTCATTAATGTGTCAAGGATACATGTGGAAAAGTGATTGAACTTAGTTAAAGTTAGAATTTAGATGCATTCAATCTTATTTTACCTCATTTTTCATAAATAACCACATAATAACTGCAAATAATGACAAATAACAAGAAGACATAAAGAAATATGTTGAATATTGAACATCCTTAGAATATTTGATTTAAAAGCATGTCAATTTGAAAATATAATGCAAAGATTAATAGATAATGATGCAGAACATTGAAATATATGCTTATAGGCACAATATTTGAAAATATTTAAGTGTAGAAGTGAAGAATAAGTAAAATTGAGATAGTTTCAAAGGAACTAAGAACAAACTTTAAGAAGAATCTCAAATATTGATGAATTGTGAAAGAATTATGCAAAGTTAGGATATATTCATAAAAATATCTGCATATCTTAGCTAGAGACAATAGGATTTGAGATAATTGAGTGATAATTCATGTAGAACATGTATATAGGACAACATTCGGATAGAATTTCTTCAAGTCTAGATGTAAGGCCCCAAAATGATTAACAACATCATCAAATCAAACCACTGAGTAACTGTCAGAAGGTCATATCCTCACTATCAGAGACTTGGGATCATAAATTCATCCTAAATTTGTCCTATATTTCAAGATGATAAAGGTTTGTTGTGTGAACTTTTATTTGTGTTGGTATGACTAACAATTGTATCAACATAAATTGCCACTAGAAGGGGGGCTTGATCACTTGAAATCTAAGATAATTTGTCATCTAGATAGCAATAACTATATTCTTATGATGAGTTGTTTTAAAATTTCAAATTTTAATCCAGATATTTGAGTGTTTGTCCAATGATTCCACCATCATCTAAGAATTTGAAGAATCTAACCATAAATATTGCTTTCTTGAGGATATTTAGCTTGATATTTATAGATAGTTGTCTGTATTTATGAATTTGAATTGAAAATTTGCATTGTCACAAGTATTCCTTAAATATCTCATCATTCAAGATAAGTGACCATAAATATCCATCCCTGCAATAGATTTATCCTTATCTTGGCAAAGATCCTATCCAATCCTATAGATTTTACCCTAAACTTTAAAGAACTAGCTCCTCAACTCACCACTAGGTCAAGATCCATTGGACCTTTGCAAGAATTACTTGCTATCAGACCTAGACCGCATTCAGCTAGTGTACAATCTAGGTCTACTATTCCAACATCACCACATGCACCACCAGTAGCCCCTATTGGTTTTCCTTCCGAATCAGCAGAGGGTTTTCCAGTTCCTATGCACAGGCAGATTTGGCCAACTGATACAGGAGGTTGCGTGAGCTGCCTCCCCTTCACTTCTGGTTCTGCTGCACCAAGGGGGGTGTCCCTATAGCTAAAGATTTAAAATTTTACTCACCCAATGACACAAAGATTTATCTTTACAATGACAAGCAGAATACTCTCATGTTTGGACCAAGATTTGAATGATAGATCGCAAGTTTGGCAACACTCTTGGACATATCTAACTAGTTATGGATGAGAGTATGCAGGGGTCCTAATTCTACTCCTACAAACTAACATGTTGGAATAATGGAATGATTGGAATTGATGTTTTGGATGCAAGACAGTGGGTTTTGGATCATAACTACTACACAAGAAGTAGACTGGTGCCTATCTTAGGGCAAGGAGTCAACTAGATGTATACAAGAGAATGGCTTGCAACTGGCATTTGAGTTTCAAGGGGTTACGATTGGTGTTTTCCTTACAAACACCACCCA
This sequence comes from Cunninghamia lanceolata, assembly GCA_027924645.1. Classification (NCBI taxonomy): domain Eukaryota; kingdom Viridiplantae; phylum Streptophyta; class Pinopsida; order Cupressales; family Cupressaceae; genus Cunninghamia; species Cunninghamia lanceolata. The sequence goes on along the minus strand of BSBN01000553.1, from coordinate 14,537,998 downwards.
AGGATAAGTATTTAATTGTCTCTGCTTACAAATATCCTTGCTGACATACAACCTTCTCCATACATAGTCTAAAACAATTTAATCCACTTCTTGAATGGAAGTTAGAGATCAAGCATGTGATACAGAGATCTATATCCTAGGAACTGAGAAACCCTTAGCTACCAGATTCAAAAGAAGCAAATGCATACAACAAATGGAGACAGATAGATAAGCACATGCAATAATGCATTTTTCATATAAAATGACATGAAATTGAACATATGTACAAGATGCATTCAGATGCAACTCATAAACTCCAACAGAGATAAAATAGCCAAGAAAATGCTCTGTCTTTCGTTATTTTTCCCCCAAAAATGCCCAAGTCTTCAACAACCCTAAAATGAGTAACACAGTTTGCATTTTATAGCATGACTGTGTACTTAGCAATAATTGCCTGGCACTTCAAAATTTTGGCCAGATACAATGCACCAAGAATGGCACCCAACACATTCAATGTAGCAGTGAGAAACAGAGGAAAGAGCAGGTGGAATCAGGATGTGTGCAGGCATTTGAATATTTTCCTTACAAAATCAGGTGGTTGACCTGTCAACACGACCCATACTTCTCTACAAATCTACCATTAATGTCAACCTACCCATGGGGTGCAGCAACTGTGTGCCTTGGAACCTTTCCCACCTAAAAATAGCCACAGATAGAAAGAAAAACCTTCGCTGCTACAAGATTTGAAACTGGTTGTCGATTTGCATTCCTTCACTGAGATAAACGGCTCCAAATCCCGCTGAAAAGTCAAGAGCCAATGAAATCGTGCCACATAAGAAGATTTTTCCTATCGCAGACTTTCTCCTCTCTTATTTTGCCATTTTCGCCTTGTATATGCATGTTCAAATGCATATACAACTGTCCACCTCTTGCCTTATAAAAAAACCCTTGTATAAGCAAAAGCAAATGCATATACATAAAACTGTATGCATACAAAGCACGGATCCCAAATGATTATAGAACAAATTGAAAACACCTTTAGGTTCCTCATTGTATCTCCCTTTTTGCATCTATCGCTTTGTATATGTTCATATACATTCACCTCATACATACAAGGCATGGACGCCAGTCACTCATGAATCAGATTGAAACAACTTTCAAATCTGGGCCTTGTATCTTGCCTTTCTTGTATATCAACACATACAAGCGTAAATATACAAGTTGCAGATTCCAACTCATATATCAGCTAGATTGGAAGACCTTTGGAATCCAGCTTGTATCTTATCCAATGTATATTTCCTTTGTATATCGCATATACAAATGTGATATACAAACCACGGACTTCAAAATCCATCTACTGCAACATACTATCCTTCCGGGTCTGGGCCTCGCACATTTTTTCTTTGTATATTTTGCTTGCACATTGCATATGCAATGTGACTTGCATATCGCATAGACATTCTGTTTTGTATATGAGATACAAAGCCCTTTGTATGTGAGGCGGACCCCACCAAATGTATCTCCTACTTTGTATGTTGCCGAATATACAAGACCCCTTGTATCATTTTTCAATGTATATGCATTGGCCAATGCATTTTTCCATTGTACATCTGCTTGCATCTTTTCTATTGTATCTAGCCATTGTATGTGGCGAATGTATACTGCACTTGCATCTCGAACATACAAACCCCTTTTACATACAAGCAAGGAATCTTTCCAGGAATATGCGATATACATTGTCTCTTGTATGCCCAAAAATAAATATTTTCCTTTGTATGTAGCCATTGTATATTGCAATATACATACTTGATATACAAGCATAGAATATTCTTGAAATCTGCGATAGATTCCCCCAATGTATATGCACCTTTGTTAAGCCCGATATGCATTGCGAAATGCATACAACCAAATTTTTCATTTTTTTGAAAGCTGATTGAGAATTCTGACCCGCCAATGCACATTTGATCTGCATGTATATACAAACAGCCTTGTATATACAAAGATACATGCATTTAAAACTATTTCTTAGACTTCTCAACTGAGAAGGCCCAAAGACTTAGAAATTTTTGGATTTTATGGAAGGGGCCTACATATTTAAATGCTTAAAACCTGAATGTGCATGCAGGCACCAACACAGGCTCTGTCTGGGGATGCATGCCTCTTGCAGGCATGGCGAGAACTTCAGAATCTCTAGTTTCACAGATTGGGCCCTATCCATTGGGCAACAAAGTTGAACATTGCACCAACCTGCATCACAAAACACACTTTTTAAACATTATTTTGGCAGCCTTGGGTAGCCAAAAATGAAAAACCATAACTTTTCCCTGTCAAATGCCTAATTCTGATTTGAATAATCCCAACTACAACTGAAAACACCAACACAATTTGCCCACATGCTGATCTTGTTAATTACATACTTCACCATTTTTGAAAGCTTGCCTCTTGCAGTATTGCCTTTGTCACTCTGGATTTCAAAATTAGACATATAAACATACATATTATAAAATCTTTCAGCATTAGGCAACATATGTATGTTATATTCCTCAGATAGTATATCACATTGCTCTTGGCATTCCTCATCATCTACCTGGCTATTGTACATTACCAAGCACTCATCTAGCTGATCCATAAACTCAAAACACTTAGAATATATGAGACCTCCAATATCATTTATATCACTTATTGATATTAAAAACAATTCTTGATCCACACACGCATAATTGCACATGTTTGAACTAAATGATGATGAACAATCATTATCTACAGTTTGCATATCCATATTATCTTCACAAGAGCTGAAGATACCTGATTCTAACTCATATGTCCCCTCTTCACAAACTGTTGTAGCACCTATGCCAACTATCTCCTCATATTCATCATCATTCTCAAAAAGAGGATTAATTCTGCACCAATGAAGGTCATGACTCACAATGTTCAATGCATCTAATGGCTCATCATAAAGGGGATTCATTTTCATTGCAAAGGTCTTTGTCTCTTCTTCACAACAATCCATCTCTTTTTCATCATTATCAAACCTAGAGTCATAAGAAGAACAAACCTGATCCATGAGCTGATCATGGGTATAATCTTTATCATCTGATTGCCCCACATACAAGATTTCTGTTGCTTTAATGTACTTTGAAGCTGAACTATCCACATCACTTTCCAGCCCTCTAATGCTTCATGATGAAACTGATATTGACTGTTGATCCACATTATCACAACCATGCACAACTGGATCATTTAAACATGAATGCTCTTTGCTGAGAACTAGCATATTAATATCACTTGAAAAACTATTATTGTCAACTTCATTTGCTGGACAAATCAGGACATCCTCCTCGATGGCAGAGTCATCATTATCTTGGAATGATGCATAAACAGGGATAACAGTGGTGTGAGTGCTTTGACATTCATTTCCAACATTCAAACTATATCCCTCATCAACATTGGTGGCCTTAGGGAAGCAAATTTTTTTAGAGAAATAACCCTTTTGAATTCCATTCCTCCAATTGTTTTCAATGTCCATTTAAAACTAATGTGTCTAATGCAATGTGGTGGGCTCCTTAAATCTCTCAGTCTAGAGCTCATTTTCTTATCAAATGCTCCCAAATAGACAACTAAGCACAATGCATCATTATGTCTCATGCGTTCTGAAATTATTTTCAATGCCTTCATAAATCTGAGGTTAAAGGCTAGGATCAACTCATCTTCTTCAATATGGATATACATAAAATCACTAATGACTGCATATTCAGAAATTCTTTCACCATATTGTTCTAGAAATACAGACTTCAAATCTTGCCAATAGTTGACAGAGTAAGCTGGAAGATAGGAGAACCAGTCCCTTGCATCTTCATCCAGAGATTGAACAAATAATCTCATAACTACATCCTCTTGGTCAATCTCAAAATCATCTATAACATTCATAAACTGCTGCAAGTGTCTTTCAGCTGATTCATCCTCTATACCATTTAATTTAGGCAAAGACTTTCTAATTTTAGATGGAAAAGCATTTGGATAACCACAAATGTCACTAAAATTTATGGCCCTATATCTATCAATGCTAAAATTTCTTTTATTACATGGTTGGGATTGATTATTATACTTTATTGCATTTGACACCTCAGGAGGGTGCATGGGCTGACAATACATCTTTATGTCTTTTTGCAACCCTCTTCTCAACTCATATTTTCAATCAACAATTACTTTAGGCCCTTAAAATACAAACTGCTATTTCAGCTTTCCTAAAGTCCTCTAAATGTGTCTTTTCAACAACATTGCATACTTCACTTGAAAATACAAACTATGTTCTCAGCAAATACAAAAGCATGCAATCTCTCACCAACATTTCACTTTTAACCAATGCTATTTCACCAAATAGGGAATTTTTTTACAATTTATAAAAATACCTAGATATGTTGCAGGCTTTGATAGGTTCATTCAACAGAGTCACCACCTCCTTGCAGAGGAATGAGCTTCAAACAAGTTGAAGCTGAAAATTAATTTCTTTTCTTTCTGGGTTCTCCCACAGTAGAGTCACACAATTTTTTTTAAAAAATTTGCTGCAACAAAAGCACTTCCAGGTCTGATTCTTTAATCTTTAAGACTCAAAATTCCATGTATATGACACTACATCTCCCCAGCAGAGTCGCCATCTATTGGTTTTCCTTCCGAATCAGCAGAGGGTTTGTTAGTTCCTATGCACAGGTAGATTCAACCAACTAATACAGGGGGTTGCGTGAGGTGCCTCCCCTTCACTTCTGGTTCTGCCACACCAAGGGGGGTGTCCCTATAGCTAAAAATTTAATATTTGACTCACCCAATCACACAAAGATTTAGCTTTACAATGACAGGTAGAATACTCTCATGTTTGGACCAAGATTTGAATGATAGATCGCAAGTTTGGCAAGACTCTTAGACATATCTAATTGGTTATGGATGAGAGTATGCAGGGGTCATAATTCTACTCCTACAAACTAATAGGTTGGAATAATGGAATGATTGAAATTGATGTTTTGGATGCAAGACAGGGAGTTTTGGATCATAACAACTATACAAGAAGTAGACTGGTGCCTATCTTAGGGCAAGGAGTCAACTAGACGTCTACAAGAGAATGGCTTGCAACTAGCATTCAAGTTTCAAGGGGTTAGGATTGGTGTTTGCCTTACAAACACCACCCAAGGATAAGTATTTAACTGTCTCTGCTTACAAATATCCTTGCTGACATGCAACCTTCTCCATACTTAGTCTAAAACAATTTAATCCACTTTTTGAATGGAAGTTAGAGATCAAGCATGTGATACAGAGATCTATATCCTAGAATCTGACAAACCCTTAGCAACCAAATACAAAAGAAGAAAATGCATACAACAAATGGAGACAGACAGATAAGCATATGCAATAATGCATTTTTCATATAAAATGACAAGAAACTGAACATATGTACAAGATGCATTCAGATGCAACTCATAAACTCCAATAGAGATAAAACAACCAAGAAAATGCTCTGTCTTTTGTTATTTTTCCCCCAAAAATGCCCAAGTCTTCAACAACCCTAAAATGAGTAACACAGTTTGCATTTTATTACACGACTGTGTACTCAACACCAATTGCCTGGCACTTCAAAATTTCGGCCAGATACAATGCACCAAGAATGGCACCCAAAACATTCAATGTAGCAGCGAGAAACAGAGGAAAGAGTGGGTGGAATTGGGATGTGTGCAGCCGTTTGAAGATTTTCCTTACAAAATCAGGTGGTTGACCTGTCAACATGACCCATACTTCTCTACAAATCTACCATTAATGTCAACCTACCCACGAGATGCAGCAGCTGCATACCTTGGATCCTTTCCTGCCTAAAAATAGCTACAGATACAAAGAAAAACCTTTGCTGCTGCAAGATTTGAAACTGGCTGTCAATTTCTATTCCTTCGCTAAGATAAACGGCTCCAAATCCCACTGAAAAGTCAAGAGCCAATGATATCGTGCGACGTAGGTGGCTTTTTCCTATTGCAGACTTTCTCCTCTCTTATTTTTCCATTTTCACCCTGTATATGCATGTTCAAATGCATATACAACTGCTCGCCTCTTGCCTTATAAAAAAACCCTTGCATATGCAAAAGCAAATGCATATACATACAACTTTATGCATACAAAGTGCGGATCCCAAATTATTATAGAACAAGTTGAAAACACTTTCGGGTTCTGCGTTGTATCTCCATTTTTGCATCTATCACTTTGTATATGTGTATATACATTCACCTCATACATACAAGGCACGGACTACAGTCACTCATGAATCAGATTGAAACAACTTTCAAATCCGGGCCTTGTATCTCACCTTTCTTGTATATCAGCACATACAAGCGCAAATATACAAGTTGCGGATTCCAACTCATATATCAGCTAGATTGGAAGACCTTTGGAATCTGGCTTGTATCTTATCCAATGTATATTTCCTTTGTATATCGCATATACAAATGCGATATACAACCCGCGGACTTCAAAATCCATCTACTGCAACATACTATCCTTCCACGTCTAGGCCTCACACATTTTTTTTTGTATATTTTGCTTGCACATTGCATATGCAATGCAACTTGCATATCGCATATACATTCTATTTTGTATACGAGATACAAAGCCCTTTATATGTGAGGCAGACCCCACCAAATGTATCTCCTGCTTTGTATGTTGCCAAATATACAAGACCCCTTGTATCATTTTTCAACGTATATGCATTGGCCAATGCATCTTTCCATTGTACATCTACTTGCATCTTTTCTATTGTATCTAGCTGTTGTATGTGGCTAATGTATATTGTACTTGCATCTCACACATACAAACCCCTTTTACATACAAGCAAGGAATCTTTCCAGGAATATGCGATATACATTCTCTCTTGTATGCCTGGAAATGAATATTTTCCTTTGTATGTAGCCGTTGTATATCGCAATATACATACTTGATATACAAGCACAGAATATTCTTGGAATCTGCAATAGATTCCCTTAATGTATAGGCACCTTTGTTAAGCCCGATATGCATTGTGAAATGCATACAACCAAATTTTTCATTTTTTTGAAAGCCAATTGAGAATTCTTACCCGCCAATGCACATTTGATCTACATGTATATACAAACAACCTTGTATATACAAAGATACATGCATTTAAAACTGTTTCTTGCAGTTTTCAACTGAGAAGGCCCAAAGACTTAGAAATTTTTGGATTTTATGGAAGGGGCCTGCATATTTAAATGGTTGAAACCTGAATGTGCATGCAAGCACCAACAACCCCAATGGCCTTCTTTAACATTGAGTCACCTCTCAATTTCACTACTTATAATGCCTTTCCAAGAATCTAAAAAAGATTTGTCCTAAATACCATCCATATCAGGATGTGGATGACCATATCCAGACATTTAGAGAAGCTTTCTTCAAAGAAAGGATACAACATGCAGATGTTGTATGCAAATTTTTCCCTTACTCTTTAGGAGAGGAAGTAGACATCTAGTATGTCATCCTACCTCAAATATTAATCAGTACCTAGAAAATGTTGGATGATGCTTTCAAAGCAAGGTTCAGGGTATCTATCTAGATGCAGCTACCATGTATCATCAATTCACAACAATCAAGAGGAATGAAGGAGAATTGATTTTAAATTTTAATGCCCGTTTCCAAAAGATGTATTCTAAGTTGACACCTCCGTATGATGTTCCTAATGAACCTGCCAGGCTAGTCTACTATTCTGCTCTTGATCCATTAACAACAATAGTCATAAGGAGAACATAGCCTGCAATCACATCCATGTCTGGTGCCTTTGCAGAAGCGGTCATAGTTAACATGGAAATGAAACCAGTAGGACAATCCCTTATGCCTAACTTAGGATATCCTACTTTTCCTAACCAAATGCAAAGCAATGGATCCTTGATCCCTCCTACTTTAATGTCAAATCCTTTGCAAGTGCCACCCCTTAGTATCATGCCTCCTCAGGGAAACGGTCAAATAGTACCCCATCCTAGACATGTTCCTCTAGATGCTGGATAGAATAGAAATGGAAGTGGTAATTCATTATTTCAACCTAGTCAAGATATCCCTTATGCCTAACTTAGGATATCCTACTTTTCCTAACCAAATGCAAAGCAATGGATCCTTGATCCCTCCTACTTTAATGTCAAATCCTTTGCAAGTGCCACCCCTTAGTATCATGCCTCCTCAGGGAAACGGTCAAATAGTACCCCATCCTAGACATGTTCCTCTAGATGCTGGATAGAATAGAAATGGAAGTGGTAATTCATTATTTCAACCTAGTCAAGATAATGTAGTGGCCAAGGTGCAAGAGGAGAAATAAGACTTGAGAGAAATAACTTCTTAGTTAAAAAGATTTACCACTGAGGTAATTCAAATGAGAAATCAGAGCTTTTATTACCAGAATAGTGGTCAAAATCAACAACATAGAGCATATCCAAACAAGGGATACAACAATGATAGGAATTACAAAAATGACGAAGGATATCTTGATAGAGGGTACAATAATGATAGGAACTTCCACAATAATAACAATTCTCCCAGACCTCCAAGAGTCTAGAATACCAGACCTAATATTGGCACACCGCCATCACCTCTAGACAATCAGGCACCTTGTGAACCAAAAAAGACCACAAGATTCAATTTAGCAAAGGCTAGACTCAACAATTGGTGTAGGATACATAATACTAGTGCACATGCCAAGTTGGACTGTCAACAGTTCAAGATTGTAGCAAGCATATTTCAAGCAAAAGTACATAATACATAATGTGACAAGGATCCTCCTAAAGTGAACTAGTCCCAATGGGATATGAGTCTACAATGGTCTTACAAAGCCATTTGAAACACATGTCTTCCCATTTGAAGATGAAAATGACCCTAAGAAAGAGACTAAAGAGGTCCACACTTATCAATAGTACTAGAGGGTTCACAATTACAAACTCAAGAGTAATAACAACCATCCCCAAGGTCCACTGACCCGCTTAGTTCCTCTGAATAATTTCAACACTCCTCCAGAACCAAAGGCTAGCAATAACCCAAGACTTCCGAGGGTAAACCAAAATAACTTTGCATCATCTGTAAATGTAACAAAAGGTACACCTCAACTCGCTAAATCTGATAAATTAGTTGCATACTTATTTGATGAGATGAATAAAATTAAGGTCAACCTGTCTTTATCTTAATTAATTAAAACTCCTGCCATAAAGGAGGCTTTCCCTAAATCATTGGAAGAACCTGTAGTAAAAGATGATACTTCCAATAGAATCCCTACTGAAGATCACACACCTAGGGATCTAATCCTTTCAAAGACAAAGAAAAATCCCAAGTTCATAATGTAAATGCAACACAAATAGCCTTATATAAGGAGAAATTTGAGTCACCTCCATTTCTCCTTACCTTAAGGATTTTTGGAAAGAACTTACATAACTGTCTTGTAGATTCAGGTGCATCCACCAATGTCATGCCCTTATCCATATGCAATACATTAGGACTCTCTCCTATGAAGTCACTCAAGAAAGTCACCCAACTAGATAAATCTAAAGTCAATGTTGTAGGAGAATTGACTCATATCCATATGCAGCTAGTATCTGACCCTAGGGTGCAGTATTACATAGATATGCAAGTGGTGGATATCCCTGATACATATGGTATGCTTTTAAGTAGGGACTAATCAAAAACCTTAAATGTCTACATGGCCACTGATTTTTATCACATGTGGTTACCATGGTTAGGAATTCTAAATCAGGTCAGGATAGAGGCAGAACTTAGGATGAAAAACATGATAACAAAATACCATCAAAATAATGATTTTTTGTACCTAGATGTAGATCCAAGAGTGTATACATTGAGGCCTCGGGCAGTTAGGAGAGAAGAAGTGCTCATGTGCATGTATGTTCATGAAGATAATAAGAAGGATGAAATCATGTATGGAATGAGCGTGATAATAGAACCTATGAATCATTTTATAGAGTTTGAAAGGTATTTGTCCAGTGAAGTTTAGAAATCCCAGCTACAAGGAACATCTATCAAAGATGTACTCATGAGAGGGTGTTGCAGACTGCATGGAGATGTACACTCAGAAAACACCTGTGTATTATGTATGGACATAATTGAAAAGGTAGAAAGGATGTGCCTGAAAAACAAACAGTCATTGCCAGAAGTGGCTGACAAATTGAACACAGATAAGCATGAGCATCTGATTTAGGACATGGAGAGATATACAAATGAATTAGAAGAAAGGAAGGGAATGTCTAAGGATACATTACATTAAGACAATCAGTCTAGCAAAGGAAAAGATATCCTGGATAATAAGAATAAGAAAGAATAATGTTCTGATCTTTCAGTGCCTCAGAAACATCCAGATGTGACAAAGAATGAACCATAGAGAATTAAGAGGATCATATCTGCAGGAAGTGCAACACACACCAAAAGAAAGAAGGAAGGTCCAAAAAAGGATCCTACAATAGAAAGACCATGGATATTGAGATTCAATGGGTCTAAGTCAAAACAAGGTCCTAGAGTAGGAGTAGATTTGATAGATCCACAAGGGAAGTAATACCTTGCAACATACAAACTTCAATTCCACTACACAAACAATGTGGCAGAGTATGAAGCCTTGATCCATGGCTTGTTCTTTGCCTTAAAGAAAAAAGTGAAGGTGTTGCATGTGTTTGGAGACTCGGAATTGGTTGTTAGACAAGTGAAAAGCAATATACATGCAACTACTAGAAGCTATCAAATTACAAACACAGGGTCTTGGATCTGATTGAAGGATTTGATACCTTCAATATTACACATGTCCCAAGGAATCAGAACTAGTGTGTAGATGCACTACCTAAAGTTGCTAGAATATTAGAGCCATTAACAGTGTTAGGGCTCAAGAAATTTTTAGTTGAATTAGTGTCAGTGCCATTAGTGCTTGACAATGTGTTGAATTTTCAAGTCTTTGAGGATGATCAACACTTCCTTGACTTCATTTCTAATAGAGATATCTTTGACGCTCAAGTGATGGATGAACAAATTCTGGATGATCACACATGGGACGATGAAGAGATTGAATCAAATTGCCCAACAACCAGATTCCCAGGGGAATGATAGAACTAGAAAGGATGTTTGATCTAGATAAGATCACTCAACAAAAGGACCTTCCTAAAACTAATGGACATGAGTATTATCCTATGAACATAAGTCTCGAGATATCATAAATATCTTGATAGGAAAAGTATCCACCTTGGCTAAACGTGAGGAAATAATGTAGGCTCTGAAACATTATATACATGTAATAGCCTTGATGTGTGATGAGTTGCAGACATATGACACATCCATCATTATTCATACAATTCCACTAAATCCAAATGCCAAGCCATTCAGACAAAACCAAAGGCTAGTAAATGTCCTACTAGAACCAATCATATTTGAAGAAGTTAAGAAGCTCTTAGCAACTAGGATCATTTTCACAGTAAGACACTCAACATGGGATGCAAATCTAGTTCGCGTGAGGAAGAATAATGGGGATATCCATTTATGTGTGGATTTTAGGAGTTTGGATAAAGCATCAAAGAAGAACAATTATCCTCTCGCTTCATTGGATGACGTACTCTAGATGGTTAATGGAGCACAAATGATGTCATTTCTAGACGGGTTCTCTAGTTATAACCAAGTCATGGTAGACAAAATAGATAAACTGAAGACTACATTTACCACTAAGTGGGGGATTTTTGCCTATAGGTGTATGTCTTTTGGTCTGATCAGTGCTAGAGTAACATTCCAGTGAGCCATGGACATCGCATTCAAAGGTCTAGTTGGCCAATGCATAGTTATCTACATGGATGATTTGACAATTTTCTCAAAATAGAGAGGTAATCATGTTGTGGATTTGAGAAAAGTGCTTTAGAGGTGTGAAAACTACGTTATATCCTTAAATCCCAAGAAGTGTGTATTCGATGTCACCACTGGTAAATTATTAGGACACCTAGTATCACAAGATGGGATCACCATAGATCCAGATTGGGTAAGTTCAATGATGAAACTACAACTGCCTAATGTTCAGTAAGAAAGAGTTGAAGTCATATTTTGGAAAAATAAAATTGTTAGGAAGTTCATCACTAGATTTTTAGTAATAGTGAGGCCCTAAATGCCATGTTGAAGAAAGATGAAAAAGTAGAGTGGACTCAAGAAGACAAGGAAGCCTTTGAAGACATTAAGAAGGCAATTACTGATGCTCAAGTTCTTAGTAGCCCTTATTATGCCAAGGATTTTTATATATATATTCTTTTGCTTTTGTTCACACTTGTGCAATGGTGATAACCTAGAAAAATGAGAACAAGAAAGAGAAACCTATATCTTTTATGAGTGTCCCATTCAGAGATGCAAAATTTAGGTATCTAGATATGGAAAGGCAAGCTCTCGCCTTGGTAAGAGCCATGAAGAAGTTTAGACATTATATCTTGAGAAGAAATGTAATTGCAATAGTACCTAATGCAATAGTGAAGATGCTACTAATGCAAAGTGAACCAAGTAAAAAGAACGCTAAGTGTATCACTATTTTACAAGAGTATGACATAGAGATCACCCCCATGAAGCTATTCAAAGGACAAGCCTTAACTCAGATGATCATAGAATCTGATCTAGATTTGATTAGTCAATAATACACATTAGATTCTAGTAGTTCAGATGACTGGTATTCAAGCATGAAGCATATCTTGATCTCAAGAAAGCTTGCAAGTAACTTGAAGTCTTCAAAAAGAAGAGCATTGAGGGTGAAATCCAAGAACTACATGATGAAAGGAGGAATGCTTTTCAAAATAAATCATGAGGGGATATATTCAAAGGCCTAGATAGATAAGAGGCTGATAAAGTCTTACAAGAGTTGCATGATAGGATTGGAATTGTAAATGGATCCTACCTTGCCACTACACACAAAATCCTTAGGGTAGGATACTACTAGCCTACAATCTTTAAAGACACTACTAAACACAGTAAGCATTGTCATACATGCCAAATAGCTACACATAAAGAGAGATATGATGCACAACCATTATATCCAGTGATGGAGATGCGCCCCTTCGCACAATGGGGAATGGACTTCATCGAAGCAATCAATCCACCTTCCTCAGATGGACACAAGTATGTCCTAACAGTGACTAACTATTGTACTAGATGGACATAAGCAATCATCAGCAAGACCTGTACCATTGAAGATTTGATCAAGTTCCTAGAAGCTAACACCATAACAAGGTTTGGAGTTCCTTTCTCCCTGGTATGTGATAATGGGCCTGCATTTACTTCATTTAAATTCTCTAGTTGGGCCTTTGAGTATGGTATAACCTTAAAGTTTTCTTCTAACTACTATCCTCAAGGAAATGGATTAGTAGAATCTACTAATAAGAACTTACTGAATATCATCAAGAAGTTAGTAGACAAAAACCCTAGAGAATGACATACCCTTTTGAAATATGCACTGTGGGTAGATAGGACGAGAGTGAAAGGAACCTTAGGAAACTCCCCTTATAAGCTAGTATATGGATTAGATCCAATTCTACCAGTGAACTTAAAGATCCCCACACTGCAATTTGCACAAGAATACCTTGGTCTAGATGACAAACTAGAAGTCAGATTATTACAACTTATGCATCTAAAGGAAAAAAGAGATAGAGCCATAGACCATTTCTCAAAACATTAGGCTATTGTCAAAAGATGGTTTGATAGAAGAGCCAAAATTAAAACCTTCAGAATATCAAACCTTGTCTTATCTTGGGACAAAGCCCATGAGAACAAACATGACCATGGTAAGTTCAACAAATTATGGACCGGTCCCTTTTAGATTGCTGAAATATTAGGTGAGAGTACCTATAAGCTCAAAACCTTAACTGGTGAGGATGTTCCATTGCCTGTCAATGGATAGTTCCTCAAGAATTATTTCCAAGCCTAAATAGGGAAAGGTCATAACCATGTACCATATGTAAATACTTTCTTGTATAGCTTGCTTTGTGTGCTTTTATTTGTTTTTGTGTGTTGTTGAGTCCTTGTTTTAATTAGGCAATATGGAGCACCTTTTCACTTTAGAAAACTGTAAAATTTTGGAATTCAAGAAAGGATTACAAATTCCCATATAGGTTGTAATTCCTATCATCTAAAGTACTTTTGGTCCTATTGATGAAATCATATTCATCAATAGTAACTCTTGATGTTCAAGGAAGTCATCACATGAATACACCTAATAGCCTTGGATTAGTTGAAAGTACTAGTGTCTGTGTTAAGTGAAAAATATAAAGGTTTTCCCTTGATACCATTGCAATTCTTAGCCTAAACAAGTAATTGCCTACACCTTGCAAATGAGATTACAAGATCATATCATATGAGTATCGAAAATAGAAAAAAATATTTAATATCCAAAGAGAAGAAATTATTAGTTCATCCAAGTAACACTACCAGGGCTATGGACACCTAACTGGCAGTGGGGCTCTACTTGGGAGAATTGAAAAGATAACCTTGCTGGGGCTATGGATGCCTAGTTGGCAGCAAGGTTGTATCTAGGGTTGGATTAGAGAGTTAAATCCAATCATGTGGCTTAACACTAGCTACTGTTATTTCAACCTTTCTTAAAGAAGAGGTAAATGAATCAAATGCACACACGTAATTCCTTCTCATCATATAGTTGTATTAATGAATATGATCTTAGGTAGAAAGGTTAGGATTCCAATGTTTGATTAGTGTTGGAACTTTATGTGCTAATTTGTCCTCTTCTCTTGAATTGATTGGAATTTGGTTGTCTTCTTTGGTGGCAAGTTGTTGTGCGGTTACACAATATGCCTCATTTTGCCCTAGAAAAATAGGAACCCAACTTTTTTCCTACTTGGCTTGGCTTGTTTTTGTTTCCCTTTTCTTTGGGCAGTATGGTAAAAGAACTATTAGATATATGTCTAGGTCATGCCTTAGGCATATCCGGATCTTGAAAAATAGATGAAATTTTCAAAGTATGAATTTTCCCTCATGAACTCTACCAAATGAAAGAGAATAAAATTCTAAGTAGGTTTTCCTTTCACACCACATGGAAATTCCTTAAAACTAGGAAGTTATTCTCGATCAAAGTTTGGTCAACTGGTCTTAGGGATGTTCACATTGTCTCAATATCTAAACATTTACTAATGTCCTGACCCAATAAATTGCTAAGTAAAATGTAATATCCTGACATTCGCAAATGTGCACACATCAAATTTAACTCAAGATGCAACGAAACTATCATGCGCATAGTCGTATAGCATGGATGTTTGCAGGTATGCATATTCGATCTTAATATCCAGACATTTGCTAATGTCTAGACATTTCTTAATATCTATACTTGTTCAAATATCATGACAAATCTTAATGTCTGGACATTCACTAATGTCAAAACTTTTCTGAATATCCTGATAATGTGTCATATTTGACTTTTCAAATGGACATTGGACTTCAGACATTTCGCTTAAAAATTTAACATCTAGATCTCTCACAACATCTAGATGATGTCATATGATCTCATCTCAAACGGAATATTATAAAGTGATGACATCATCTGGATACTGAGGGCAAAAGACATTTCACAAATTTTAATATTTGGACATTCACTAATGTCTAGACCTTCCCAAACATCCCAATGACATCCCTTCTCATCTTACTTAAAGAATTACCTTAAGAAAGGTGACATCATCAACATATTTTAGATGTAGGAATATTCTGCAAATCCTAATGTCTGGATATTTCCTAATATCCATATCCATGTTTCCTACAACCAAAATTTATAGCTTCACATGGACCAATCAAATGGTGCCATGTGGCACAAGTTTGATTTTCTAGACTGGACATTTGTAATGTCTTGACATTTGAAGATCAAAGGCAAGTGCCTTTGGATATTAACATCCCGACATCTACCCTTGGTCAACATTGACCAATATGATGATGGCATCTAGATATTCATATGGACATTTCAAAAAGTAAGAACATTTCTTAATATCTGAACATATGCTCCTATCCAGATCTCACAATAAATGCCATGAAAGGGAGTTGTTGGCCTTTTGAAAATTTAAATTAGAAACCACTACCTATAATGATCTCCCAAGATCCTTAACCAGATGTCCCTAGTTGATGAAATTAGCATTTATTATGCCCTAATCTTATGATTTTAACACATAAAAGGTGAATTTTGATCATTTTACACTCACCTAAGCATTCATAAGAGAAAATTGTAGAGCTCAAATGATTATTATAGTGATTGTTGCAGAGATCCCAGCCTTGAATGAAACGTCATGAACATAGAACAATGAATGGTGAATGGTGGTTATACAGTGAAAGTGCATATCCAGACATCTTTTAAATTAGGTTTTGAGTGCAGATAATAGGTATGTAATAGTAAAACCCTAGTTTTGTCATTATTACATCGCAATAAAAGGTAAAACTAGATGCTTAGAGTAATCTTGTTGGCATATGCACATATTATGCTTGGTAGACTGTAAAATGTTGGGATATTGAGAAAATTAACTATTGAACTCAGTATGTAGAATGTATTTTGAGATATGCATGTCCTCTAACTGTAGGAGAAGATGCAAGATATGAAGAATTGAAATGAGGTGGAGGTCAAGGCTCCCATGTTCACAAATCCTAGAGCCTCTAGCTTCTGATTTAGAAGGATTGAGGATACTCACTCTGGAAGCACTAATGTTGATGAGTGGACCACTAAGTCAATAAAAGGAAATGAACATTTGATTCTACAAAAGATATATAATTCTAGAATGTGGCATGCTAGTGGTTTTCCTTATGCAGTAGAGGCAATGGAGCTAGCGGTTGCATGTGCAGAGAATTATAATAAAGATAATAGGAAGGTGGAGACAGATGGTAGAGTATATGTAGACTTTTCCATTAAAGGTATTACAGAGGCATTCGATTTTCCTATAGGGCCTAATTTGTTCAATATAGACCTTGAGGCCTTTGAAAATCAATATAAAAGTAAAACCACTAACTGTAAAAAGATCATGTTCACATCCTGGAGGCCACTAGATAGTAAAGTTAAGTCAGTGCCCAAGATGCCATAGAATCTATACAAGTTTGATTTCACTTCAGAAATAAAATACATGATGGTGATGCTGAGTCAACCTGATGCTTGAAATTTTGAGACATGGATGTATGGCCTAATCAGGGTGGTAGAGACCTCTAGCACACAGGTATAATGGGCATCACTCATTGGTGATAGCTTAGATGAAGGAATGAAAATATTTGAATGTAAATTGTGTCTTTTCTACATGTCTTCATATGTTGGTTATGCATGTGTTGCATAGTCTACATTTTCTAGACTATAGATAGTGGACAGATTGGGCAAGAATCTAGGAGATGTGAACATATGGGATCATTATCCCCAACTAGAGAAGAAATCCTCCATTCAAAATTATAGAACAATTAAATATTGCTTTGTTATGCATTTAGTCAGATTAATGGATAATGACAGAGCTAAAACATTGAACATTGAGGCTCAAGAAGCAATTTTTAGAAATGGAACTTGGTTTATCCGATTCCCAACCTTCACCTACCTTAGGATTGAAAGATTTAGTGGGCAACCTCTCATGTTTCTAAGATACCCTACAGACAAAATCATTTTTCTAGACTTAACTAGGCAGATAATACCTTCATATGAAGCATATGTGAAGAGGAATAAGAAAGTTAATGTCAGGTTTCCCTTCATCATTGGCTGGTATGTATGTTGAACAATTGATGCAGCCAAAATTTTAGAGGTAGAGTTGTACATGCTGAATTTGCAGCCATTTTCCTTGGCAAGGTAGTATGATCCTTATCGGAGAATGGAAAATTTTGTTAGCAAGAATTATGTGCATCAAGTGCACTTGGAAGACTACTGGGAAGACTTTCTAGAGGATGTGGAGGTTAGGAGATGAAGTCACCAAAGGTTGACTTTAAAATAGATCCGGACATTAGATTGCTTTGATGTTCCTCCACAGTTACATTCTGATGATGGTATGAGAGGATCTAAAGAATATAAAGATAAAAAGATTTACAATGAAACCATCTCCCCTCCTGATTGGAGCTAGCTAGAGGTAACATCTATTGACCTCATTATAGCCAGAGCCATGGAGTTGATAAGAAAGTGGGTAGCTCAGGAGTTGGCTTTCTTGAAAGCCAAATGAGTGGCTCTGACTATAGACAAGAAGAGAAAGAGGCAAAAGTTGCCTGATAATGAGTTTGATGACTTTTTGATTCATAATAGGTAGATCATGGAGGCCAAGCGGGCCAAGCTAGATTCCTCAAAGGAGTCTAGAGAATTTACTAATAGTGGCATCACAATAGCCACAAGACCATCCCCTCAAAAAGAAAATCTTGTCCCAACAATTGCAATAACCACAAGACAGGCAGAAGAGCCTAGGGTCAGTTATGAGGATATGGAAGAGGAGGATGATGAAGTGCCTTTAATAAGAAGATGTTGAGATATATTAAAAAGGGCTAACATCCCCAAATAGGAGAGAGGACAAGCACTTGTGATGAGAGGATCCACTAGCAAGCAACCAGATGTCATGCTCAATGAAGGTGAAGAGATCACAAAGATGAAACAAATATTTGCTAGGCAGCAAACAACAATAGATAGAGCTGCATAAACCATGGTGACAAAGAATAAGGATGTGGAGACTATGTCCAAAGAATTCCAACACAATGTCCCCATCCCCACCATAATTAAATTCTGTTTAGTGGAAAATTGGATTCGTTAATCCTTTGTTGTTTGGGTGTTTAAATCTACCTCTGCACTATACATTGAAGGTTCTAGGGTCAAATGGCAAGCACTATCATACCCTAGAGTCACTTTTAGATGTAGGGAAACTTGGATTAGGGAACTAATTATCATTCTTTCCTTCTCCTATGCTTAATTGACCATTAAACCCCTAATTATGCAAATACGACAACAAATTAATGAATTACAGAAAAAGCTCTTGCACACGGGAGTAAAATGCCAAATTATAGAATACATGTTCTCAAGGTTCCAAAGAAGAACATTCGGGGACATTGGAGCGGATGCCCAAGTCCAAGGTACCTACTTTTTCAGGGAATCCAGACCTCCTTCAGACACTAATAAGCCCTATAACTTCTATTTTCTAGAATTAGTCTACAGAGGACACTGGAGTGAGCTCCCTAGTCCTAGAAGTACTCCTTTGTCCATCTTTCCTTCAAATCCTGAATCTTTGATGTCTTCCTAACCTTCTTGTAACTCCACTTTTTCCAGATATGACACCTATAACCCGCAATCACAAGACTTTGTTTGGGGGTTGTGGTGTTTAGAGGTTTTCCTTAGTCAAACCCCAGAGGACACTTAAGTCACCAAACACCATTGTCAGATAGAGAGGATGCTCCCTTGTGAGGCAGAGGCCAAAAACCAAAGGAAACAATAATAAAAACACAATATTATGTCACCTTGTAGTGGACATCTAATGGAGGAAGATGCTCTTCATGCCATGAGGAGATTGATGCTCAAATCTGCAAATACCAACAAATAAAACACACAAGTCTACTCTTGCAACACAATAGAAAGCCTTGAATCACCTTAAGAACACAATAGATTGCTAGTAATCATCTCATTGAAATCTAGTTTACAAATGAATGCCTAAAAATGCTTATATATGCATCTACAAGCAGTCCCACCAAGATATTTGAAATTCAAACTTAGCGTGTCAGCAAAGGGACCTAATAACGGTCACTAACCGACACCCAAAAATTGTGGCTGCCCTAAAATAAGGCAGGACTAGAGTGTGGGTGTCCAAGTCCTCCCCCCTATTTTAGGCAGGATATAGTTCAAGGGGTCCTCCGAGGTCCTATTTGCCATGGGACTTAGGTCTCATTCCATTGGGATGCTAAAATATGAACTAAAATGTCCTAAATGCACTCTAAAGACCTAGGAGCTAAACCTTATGAGGAAAAAGCCCCCAAGGGGACATTTTTTGATGTTACATTTAGCCCCCACTTTAATGTATGTATGAACACGAGGCCCATACATGCATTAGAGTAAGGTCACAAACACAACAAACACACCAAGCATGGAGAAGACACACCAATCACATAGAAAATAGTAATAGGCAAAACATGGAGAAGACAGTTACAGTCACGCATAACATGAAGCAGCCAGTTAATGCATAGAAGACACATTAATTCATGGAAGACATAAATGATAACTTTTCTTTTCTTTTTCTCATATATATGAAATGCAAATGCAAGTACTGGAAAGTAAACAAACCTCCCAAAATGCAAGAAGCACTACTCGAAGGCACTGGTCTTTGCATATGGGGCAACACACACGCAATACATGCAAAACCTCCAAAAATGCATACCGCATATGGGGCAACAAACATGCCAAACAAAACAAGAACACCAAAATACACACACTTGGAGACATAGAGAAAACACAATAGACAAGCGATGGTGTGTTCCCTAATTCTAGGCTCATCACCATCTCAGGCACTTTATAGGCACACACCAACAATTGGGCTTCGCCACAACAATCACTGAAAACATGCTTAAGGGTTGAGTTAGTCACAGAACTGCTCCCCACCTCCGCAGAGGACTTTTGAAAATGCAACTTCACCTGCTTCATGGAGACGCTTTACAGTGAAAAGGAAGCATGGCATACCACCCCACCCACATTACGGAGATGCCTTACAATGAAAAGGAGGTATGAGCTCAAAAGTATACAACCCCACCCACATCACAGAGACGGCTTATGGTGAAAAGGATGTATACAAAATAGATAGATTGATTGATTGCAAACAAACTCAGGATGTAGGAAGTACTCATTGTACTAGCCTACACTTGAGGACAAGCACATTGCTAACATCTACAACATACAACTTACCTTATATATGCCCCCACCTTAAGGTGGTTGATATCAGTTATCGATATCAAGCATGTTAAGGTAGGAAGAAAAGACACAAGGGAACACCGACTTTCACAAAGCCCATGCCCCCCATAGGTGACATGTACTTTATGATTGCCAAATGTTCCCACAAACACATCCTTGCAAGAAACATGTTAGTGTCTATGAACTCATGATAAACAACAACATCAATGCATATGATTAACCACACAAAAATCCAAGGTTATACAACGAATTCAAAGTTTGAGGATAACCAGGGGCTATATCACGAAGCTCTCCAAATTGAGTACCACCAAGGCTAGATTCAAAGACAAACAAAGGTGCATAGAGAAGCAATATTGTTAAGGTTTGTAAATGCAATAAAAACATTATAAAATTCACTACCTGAAAAGCACAAGTGCTTCCACTAGCCAAGTGTCGGATAAAATATACAACCCTATTGTCATATTAGGAACTATAGTCCATTTTTTGATTGCTCTCGAAACGGACACTAGGTTTGCATCAGTATAAATGTTTATCATCATCCCCCTGCTAGATGGAAACACTAGAGGAAGGGAATAATAAATAAGAGAGGAAAAAACAAGTGTCTTAGGGACAATCACGTAGGAGGGTACCCCCAAGTCACCAACCACGATGCTATGTCCATAAGACACAACACACAACAATGAAATCAGAGAGAGGCAATTTAGAAGGATGATGATATAAATAGAAGGTCATAATAGAGGCGGTCTCTTAGTATCCCGAACCTTACGGGAGAATCCGAGGTCATTCCAGGAGGCTTAAACAACATATAACACATCACAGGGGAATCACATCATGAGAGAGATAAAGGGTTAGATATACTTACTTGTAGGGTCTTTGTATTATATCTTGGGGCACTCGAACCTCTTGGAGAGGTACCAGATCATGTTTAATGTAAAATTTGAGTGGTTCTTATGAAAGTCTTGTTTGTTATAATATGATGCTTGTTCATTAAATCCTTGTTTAAATGAGACTTTTTGTTTCTTGTGAGGGGGAGAACCACTATTATTTATGACTATTGATTGTCGTCTTGCTCTTTTCTAATTTTTAGCGAGTTTTCATTGGTGAATCTTTCTAGAACAGTAGCAGGATTCATCTTGTACCATCTTGCTCGTATGTATCATTTTTTGTTCTTTCTTTTTAAAGGTATTTTGATTATCTCCTGATCCATATAAGGATAACGAAGGAGGAACCTCAACATAAATTATGTTTCTTCGTGGACGAGGTGGATTATCCATTTGTTTCTTGTCGACTTTAGTCATACCCACGATACTATCATAGTCCAATTAATCATCCTCATACACTTCCACTAAATCTTGTTCCACCATATTATTTTCGGTATGTTTATGAAAAGGATTAGTGAATATTTGTAAATTTTGATTTGGCAGAGCGACTGACTTATTTCCATTATCATTCACACCTGATACCTGGATGAAATTTGAATCAATAAGGTCCTGTATCTCATGCTTAAGACGCATACATCATTCAATGTCATGTCCTTGTGTCCGATGATAATGACAAAAGCCATTACCATCAAAGTAAGGTCCTTGTTTACTAGGGTCAATAGGCTTGATTAGGGGAAGCTTTAGAATGTTATAACTCACAGCTTGATTCATGATAGAATGATAGGACTCACATATCAGAGTAAACTTCCTTGATTGATACGATTGTTTCTTCAGATTGATTATAGCAGACACATTTGTATTTGGTACATTGATCTTGATGAAACCTCTATTATTGTTCCTTTTAAAGTCATTTTGTGATGATCCACCCATGGATTGTCCAACTTGAGCTGATGAGTTTTGGTTTTTATACTGACTAGACGAAAGTTGATAATCACGAAGGGCGATGCATAAATGTTGAAAGGAGTTTATCAAGAGAATCTTATCACGAATATTAGGTTGTAGATTTGTAATGAATATCTTCTGAACATCTTCATCTTTCATCTAATATTGCATCTGAGCATAAAGGCTTTGATATCGACTAATGAATTCAGTCAATTTTTCTTTTGGACCTTGTTTGCATTGAACCAAGTCAATAAGAGTGACTTGGGGTCCAATATTTGCTTGAAAATGTTGTAAAAATTGATCAATCAACTGTGAAAATGAGTAAATTGAATTCAGAGGCAACGGCCAAAACCATTCTAAAGCAGTATCTTTGAGAGATCATAGGAAAAGTTTTTCTAACAAATCCTCTTCAAAATAGAAATCACTACACATAGCTGTGAATGTTGCCACATGGATATTACGATATCCTTTTCCACCATATTTTTCAAAGCGAGGAGTCTCAAACCTCTTAGGCATAAGGGTTCTCAAGATTGCATATGATAATAGATTATGGGCATGATATGTCAGTAGACTAGGTTGCGAAGAATTTGTCAAGTTTGTTACCTTTTGTTGCAAAGTAGTCATGCCCTGTAAAAGTTGGTTTAGGATGTCATCATTGGGAGATGCGGTTTGTTGTGAGAAATTGGAATGAAGGTGAGGAGGTGATTGAGCTTGAGATACAATAGGCGGAGGCTAAGAATGTTTTAGTGGTGGTTGGCCATAATGATAGGTGGAAGATGGTTGCGAGTATGTATTAGGTAGCTGGAAATGAGTGGAATAGATAGGAGGTTGAGAACAATTATTCATAGATGTCCCTTTAGGAAACAAATTCTGATAATCAAATCCCACAACTTTGTAATTAGTGCCATTAGATACTCCAATACCAGTGGTAACATTACTACAAACATTTGCATCAGTTGTTAAGATTGTTGGTGTAAAAGTCAATATTCTCATAGATGGTATATGTATGGATACTTGAGTATGAGATGATAAAGTGTTATTTATCGTTTACACACATTCAGTCACTAGAATGATATTTGGTTTGGACAATATGTGATAGACCATGAATTGTATTAACACCATCTTGTCCTTTTATCAATTCTCTTATATTATGAATTGCAGGAATGCCTTCTTCAGCTATTCTCTCATTTCCATAAATGATAGATATTCATCTAGCTCCTTATCCATTTTTTCTATTTTCTCATCAGATACATATCCTGTCATCTCAATAGTTTTATCAACATCATAAAAAGTTTGTTCTTCCATTGAGGTTGGAGGATGTGTAATATCTTGCACAATTTGAGTTTCTCCCTTGGTAAAGAAGGTGTCCAAAGTACCAACTTCTTCAAGAGCACTAGATCCCATTAATCTTTTAATTCTTCTCAAAGGGATATTGTTTTTAGGACAATGTGTCATAAAGCTTATGCAAAAGCATACAACACACAACGCACAAACTAAGAGAACAAATCCTAGGAGAAGGATATGATTGACGGCCAAAATGCTTGATTTTTTGTACTCTTTTT
The DNA here is from genome assembly GCA_027924645.1 of Cunninghamia lanceolata. Taxonomy (NCBI): domain Eukaryota; kingdom Viridiplantae; phylum Streptophyta; class Pinopsida; order Cupressales; family Cupressaceae; genus Cunninghamia; species Cunninghamia lanceolata. Next base: position 14,513,726 of record BSBN01000553.1, on the reverse strand, counting down.
AATGCAAATGAATGAAACAAAGGGTGCTATGAGGATTTCAGTCAAAGGAAGAAAGTTATATGTCTGATATCAGTCCAAAACAGCAATATAATCACTCTCAACACACTCTTGATGCAAATCCAAGATAATGCCAAGTCAAAATATAGTGAAAATATGTCAAAATAGGCAAATTTTTCATCAAAATTCAATGCAAGAGAGCATAACAAAAGGTGTTGTGAGGAAAATGATGATGGACAGAAAAAAATATCAGAAATAAAGCCACTTGGTTCTAAAATTTCCAATACAACATGATTCTAGTGCAATTTAAGGTCAAACCCTAGTGAAAATATAGCAAAAATAGGCTATTTTCACGGTTTTTCAACTCCAAGACCTAGTAAAAGAGGTGTTGTAAGAAATTTTAGGAGGGAAAGTGAATAATATAAATAATATCAGTCACCTCAATCCATAAAATTGATCACAACACACTTGGAGTGCAAACTAGGTCAAACCCTAGGGCCAAAATAGCCAAAATGTCTAGTTTTTTGCAAAAAAATCACTACAAGAGCCCGTTAAAAGGGTGTTGTGAAGATTTTTATGAGGAGAATAAAATTATTACAATGATAAAAGAAAATTAATGTAAAAATATCTTTCACAACACTCTTGTGGTGCAAGTTTGGAGAGTCGATAAGGCCAATTTTGGTGAAAATTATCGTTTTTGAAGCCCTAGGTTTGAAATTTTGGAACAAATGCTATGCGAATGATTTGAAGTCTGATTTTTCATAGAAATTACATACTCTCAGATCTAAAAATTATTTTCAATCTTAAACATGCAAAATGTCCATGCAAATTTAATGAAATTGCACCAAAATTGCTAGTTTTTGTTGAAAATTTCAATGTAAAAATGCAAATAATTTAAATTTAAATGTAAATTCACACTAAAATGCAAGACTAAAGACAAATTAAAATTTGAATGAGCCTTTAAAATTAGTAGAAAAATATGATAAAAGATTTTACCTACAAACCCTAGATTTTGGAATTACTAGGTTATCTAAAAATTGTCAAAATTTCCACAAAACCCTAGCAATTAAATGATGAAAATGCAAAGAAAGATTTTGATTTTTTGTATTTTTCTGTAGTTTATATTAGATCTGATGAAAAAAGCATGAATTATGAAAATTTAGGAAGAACTGACACAATTTAGTAAGCCCAACAATGCAATTTTTTTGTATTTTTCCAATTTTTTTTGAAAATTTCTCAATGCAATAATTAAATGACCAAATGAATGAATGAAATCACACCAAATATGTAGGCAACACTCAACAAGTTGTAATTTAACTTCAAAGACACGGGTTCACCAAAATGTTTAGTGGAAAATTAGATTCATTAATCCTTTGTTGTTTAGGTGTTTAAATCTGCCTCTCCGCTATATATTGAAGGATCTAGGGTCAAATGGCAAGCACTATCATACCATAGAGTCACTTTTAGATGTAGGAAAACTTGGCTTAGGGAATTAATTATCAATTTTTCTTTCTCCTATGCATAATTGACCATTAAAACCCTAATTATGCAAATACAACAGCAAATTAATGAATTACAGAAAAAGCTCTTGCAGACGGCAGTAAAATGCCAAATTATAGAATACCTATTTTTAGGGTTCCGAAGAGGAATAGTCAGGGACACTGGAGTGAGCGCCCAAGTCCAAGGTACCTACTTTTTTAGGGAATCCAGACCTCCTTCAGACACTGATCAGCCCTGTAACTTCTGTTTTATGGAATAAGTCTATAGAGGACACTGGAGTGAGTGCGCTAGTCCTAGAAGTGCTGCTTTGTCCATCTTTCCTTCAGATCCTAAATCCCTGAGGTCTTCCCAGCCTTCGTGCAACTCCACTTTTTTCAGATGCGACACCTGTAACCTACAATCACAAGACTTGGTTTTGGGCTTGTGGTGTTTAGAGGTTTGCCTCAGTCAAATCCTAGAGGGCTCTTAAGTCTCTGAACACCATTGTCAGATAGAGAGGGTGTGCCCTTGTGAGGTAGAGGCCAAAAACCAAAGGAAATAATAATAAAAACACAATATTATGTCACCTTGTAGTGAAGCTCTCATGGAGGAAGATGCTCTTCATTCCGTGAGGAGATTGATGCTCAAATCTACAAATATCAATAAATAAAACACACAAGTCTACTCTTGCAACATAATAGAAATCCTTGAATCACTTTGAGAACACAATAGCTTTCTAGTAATCATCTCATTGAAATCTAGTTTAGAAATGAATGCCTAAACATGCTTATATATGCATCTACAAGCACTCCCGCCAAGATATTTGAAATTCAAACTTACTGTGTTGGCAAAGGGACCTAATAATAGTCACTAATTGACACCGAGAGATTGGGGCTACCCTAAAATAAGGTAGGACTAGGGTGCGGGCACCCAAGTCCTCCCCCCCTATTTTAGGCAGGGTACAGCTCAAGGGGTCCTCCTTGGTCCTATTTACCATGGGACTTAGGTCTCATTCCATCGGGATGCTAAAATATGAACTAAAATGTCCTAAATACACTCTAAAGACCTGAGAGCTAAACCTTATGAGGGAAAAACCCCCAAGGGGACATTTTTTGATGTTACAAATTCAAAGAAGAATCTACCACGGAAGCAAGGAAGGAAGAAAGACACAAGATGGCTTGTCAATCTTTGTCACTCAATAAAACGATTGACCTCACAGATGATGATGTGCCAAGGGTGGTGACATATAATCCCCTTGAGAACTTGATAAAGAATATAGCATGAACACCTCAAGGCACACCCCTAGCACAAAAGATGACCAGAGATGAGGATGAAGTTGAAGATCCTGAGACGGTGGTGAAGAATATTGGCCTAGATGTGTTAGTGGGAACAATCACCATCTCAACAATTATTGATCTATCATATGATGGAGGTGAAGATGAAGATAGGGGTAAATCCATGGATGATGTGCAGTCTAGAAATGATATAGCTATAGACATGGATATCCATATAGAGCCTCCAGAGGATAATGTCCAAGAAATTGAAGAGGGACATATTGGTATAGAGGACAAGGAACAACCAATGTCAACATCTAGACAATTAGGTTCAATGGCCACATCTGGATCAGAAGATCCAAAAGATAAAGAAGTGCCAACATCTGGACATGAAGGTCCAAAGAACAAAAGTGATGAAGAGAAGATAGAAAAGATAGTAGTAGGTGGAGATCAAAGAACACATCAGGATATGCAAGATCCTAGCAACCAAAAGCCTAGTACAAGTAATCCTCAGGTCCAAGATGATCAACATGTACAAGGACAAAATGTAGAAACACACCAAGATGTACATGTTGATGCAAATAAACAAGATGAGGATGTCTAGATGAATGTGCTAGATAAATAAGAGCTAGAAAAGGAAATGTCACATGATCAAGACATGACATCCAGAGATGTTGCACAGGACCAAAATCAACATCAAGTGCATAAGGAGGTTCCTACTGATGGGGATCAACAACATAAAGTAATTCTAGACACTCCAAAAGAGAAAGAAGTAGAAGTACATGATGCTCACATTGAGTAGACTGGCCAGCAAGGGTCGATATCTAGTATGCCACATTGGCTTGCACATGAGGTAAGTCAGCCTTGGGCTATTGATTCTTCCAATTTTGATATTTCTTCATTATTTTCTCTCGAGGGAACTAAGGCCAAATGAAAAGAAAGGGACACCTCAGTGATAAGGAGGGACCCCACCACCAGAAAGAGGATAGCTCAGTTAGTTGTGCCTATGGTTGACAAGGAAAAAGGAGAATTAAGTACTAGTGAGTTTCAAATAACAACAATAGACCTAGGGCACACTACAACGGAGAAAGAAATTCAAGGGTTAAGAGATCATACAAATGCAGTAGAGGCTAGGATAATGAAAACCAAAGCTAAGAAGAAGATGTATAAAGAGCAAGTTGCTCAACTACAGGCTTTCATAAAGGGGCTGGTAGCACCTACAAATGTCCCTATCATAATGACTACATCTCTGGCATTGGTATCTCAAAATAAGATCATTAGATTGGATGCTTTGAAGCATCAAGCACATGTGATGAACAATTGTTTCATCAAGTTCCTGCAAGAGGGAGATGAAGTAATAAAGACCTCATTGTCTAGTTGGGACATGCTGAGCAATATGAAAAGAAAAGCAGATAAACTGAAGGAGGTCAGCCAAAGATTGATTAAAAGCATTCAGGATTTGACTACATTGAAAGATAGGAGAAGGGACGATATTAGTACCATGATGATAAAGAAGGTTTTGACACCTCAAACACTCCCACAGACGGATATCTGGGTTGAGGACCTAAGATTTGAGGTCAACATTTTTAAAAGATGCAAGAATAAAGTAGTTGGCATAAGCATAAAGGTACATAAACTTCTAGACAAGGAGTTGGTCATTTTGGAAGTTTTGGAGGGTGAAGTTGAAGGTAAAATTGAAAATCAGGATAATGACTTTACAATTAAGGCATTTAGAGATAACTTTAGTTTGGCCATAGAGGTATCCAACATTTTTCTGAGGACACTATAACTCAGGCTATGCTTATGAAGTCAAAGATTGATGCATACAACGAAGAATTAGACAGTAGGACTAATAGGTGGATATCCTTCAACGAGCAATCGAAAGCTCAAGAGCATGCAGATGAGAAGGCTAAGGTGCAAAAGAGAGCAGAGATAGATACAACTCTCAGAGCATATGAGTTCGTCCAAGGCATTAGATGTCAGATATTAGAGGAAGCATCAATGGAAGAGGAATTTGATGAAAATGTTGAGTGAAGCGGTCATGAAGACCAGGTCAAAGATTTAGAGAATATGTCATTTTGCCAACTGTCCTCAACAAAAGATTGCCAAATGTGCAATCACATGCCTATTGAATGCAAAGAATACTGAGAGGGGGGATGAATCAGTATTCTAATTTTTTTTTCATTTACACATTCATTAATCCATTTACCAATTTCAATAACATGAAAGCAAATTAAACACAAGAAGAGCAGCCACAAATTCATAACACATAGACACCAGGATTTTACGTGGAAAACCCAAAAAAGGGAGAAACCATGGTGAGTGTTAGCTCACAATATATTATGATAGAAATGCTGAATTACATGAAGGCTCACTACCTTAGGCCTCACTGCCCAAGGAATCACTATCCGAGAAAGTGCTCACTGCACTAGGCTCACTACCAAGGAAACATAAGAGAAGATAGAAAAAAGATTGGCTCACTACCAAGAGATGACTGCTCTAAATGCATCTATCGAATACTAAATTGTAGTTCCACTGATGGCTTAGTATATAGATTCAAAAGTCTTCATTATGTTTGTTCTACTCTTTCTACTGTACTTTACATATAATTTATTCCTATGCCCTTGCTGTCCTTTTTCCAATCACAATACTTCCTTAGATTGCAAACACACTTAATTCACACATCAATCGCTCACCACACCTTCCAATACTAAAATCTACCAAGTATATATATCCACAACATGAATTATCTTACAATCAGGTCAGAAAGCAAGATAAGAAATGTGTATGCAAGTGTTATACCTTGTTAGCTTGATCTTGTGCACAAACAACAATGCAGACATACATAAACATACAATAGTCTTCATATAGGTTGGCACCAATCATTCAATTACTTAGATTGATTATTTGAACAATATATCTTTTCCACAAATGGATCTAACATGTCTGTTAGCTTGTCCCTTAAGAACACACTTAACCAATGCAACTGTCACATCATAACTTCTACTACAGACCATATGAGACTCTAAAAATCATATCCAATATCCATCATTGACCTTTTAACATACCTTTAGATTCGTAGAACATAATAGTCCTTTATAGAAAAATGCAGATTTTGGAACTATTGCTCTGTCACGATGAAATACTATCAAACTAGAAGTTGATACTGGAGAACTTTTAGAATGTGATCTATTGAGGTTTAGAAGCTATAACTCTAGATTTAGGTAGTCATGGTATGTAAATTTGCTGCCTCAGAACCAAAATATGTCACAGTGGAGGAATGTGAACCCTTTTACTCTGGTACTATGCATTGTTCCTGACTTGACTCTGTTCACCTGGACTTAGATATTTCACCATATGACTTCTGGAGGAAGTCAGGACTTGAACACTAGAACATGTGATCACTAGGTACCTATGAGCAACATACCTGAATTGCATACAAATGTCTTTAACTGGAGGCATATCATCTCAAATATTGTCACTTCCTTTGTATAATGTGTACTACTCATACTTAGTCATTTATTCTTCTAGAGTATAGTCTCTTTGCCATGCCAGTAGAATCCCTTAGCCTTCCATGAATGACAACATTCAACATTCATCAGAGCAGTGTCTCTTGCCAACAATCTCCCCCTTTGGCATTGATGGCAACACTTAGTGAAAATGCTTATCTACCCCCCCTTACTACATACGCTCTATTTTTCTTCTCCCTCTTAGGTGTTTGCCCATTTTTCATTGGTTTTCTTCTCCCCCTTTGACATCAATGGCAAAGGTGTATGTACAAGAGTCAAAATTCTATTAAGACAGAAAAATTGCAAAAGTTGTCATACCCTGCCTCATATGTATAGATACAATCTTCAACATAATTTGATGTGGGTTGTAGGATGTCATTGAAGATGTTCTTGATTTGAGCCAACTCTCCATCCCAACTCTTCTTTGTATTTTCCAAAATTTGAATATAGCCGTTTATTAGGAAGACCAATTTTTTTGCCTTTTGTACATTGGAGGGTATGTCAATTAGTGTATTTACCTGCAGTACTTCTGCTACAAGTTTTGACATTGAGTCTAGCTTAGGACTTATTAGTCCTCTCAATTGACACAATCTATTTTTTATTTGATCCCACTTATTCACCAGATTACTTAACTCATTATGATTATTGATCACTTGTATCTCTTTGTTGCTTACTGACTTAACTGTTGGATCAAATGATTTAGAAATATTTGTTAGCTATAGTTTTAGATCCTTTATCTTCTCCTCTAACTCTTATGTGGCTTCTGGTCATGATAAACAAAATTTGTAAAAATGACAAGCTTCTAGAATGGCACTCTGTATAGCTCTTATTCCATTGTCTAATAGAGTTTTATCATTTGCTAACATAGTCATCAATTTAGCTAATCTTATCTCATCAAACTCTTTTTTGACTTTTATCTCTGTGGCTTTTTCAAAAGATTCAAAATGAGTGCTGATTGATTTTATCATACCTTTAAGTTGATCAGTTGATGACAACAATGAATCTTTCTAGTATTCAAGCATCAACTTCTCCAACATCTCATATGCTGCACCAATGAGCTCATTGTCCTATAGATGTGTTTTCATCATTTCTTCTTGTGCCTTTGCTTGAACAGTTAACACTAGTTGGAATTTTTGTACAGGAGACATTGAGTCCAAATTATTGGTCCCTACAAAAATTCAGGCTCATCCAAGACTTGTTTTTCTCATTCCAAGAATTCCTTAACACACTCCGCAATGTCTCTTGCTGTACCAAAGATTTCTTCTTGGTTTTGTCCTAGTGGATCCAAATCCATGGTCTCATTTGCATCATCCTTTTGTTCTGGTACAAATTTATCCTCAGCTTGTTCCTCTTCTTGATCATCATCTTTGTTTTGCTTCTCAGTCTTCTCTTTATCTGTTTGGTCATGAGTTTGTTGTTCTAGAGGAAGACTTATTGACTTTGGCATGTTGTTTGTCACTGATGTCAAAAGGAGCAAGGAGATTGTGATGAGGTCCTTGATACTATGATGAGAGGTGCTTGCTTATTTATGATAATGCTCAAGGTGTTTGATGCCAATGCTATGTTGATCTTCAAGTGCTATGTTGATCTTCAAGGTAGAGCTGTTCAAGTTGTTCAAGGTGTGTGAAGCTAAGTGTTTGATGGTACAAGTGGTCAAGATGTTTGTCTTGGTAGGATGCATGTGCAAGGATGTGTTCATTCTATCTGCATCTCATTTGATGTTGGATGTTCGTCATAGTACTTATTGCTTCAGGATTTATTATGCCATGCGATGCTTCATTGCATTCATGATGGTTATAACTTTAATGCCAAGAAGGTTCATTATCAAAAGTTATAGCAGATTTTGCTTCATAAGTTGCCTTATAATTGACATGATATCAGGATGTCTTTATGGAGAAGTGAACATGAACATGTGTGTCGGTATTGTCAAGGGTTAGAGAAGTGATATGAAGGATGTCTTCATGATCCTCATAGTATTCATAGTATCATACATCATTTATACTTTATCATAACATCATACTTTATGTTTTGGGAGGTCAAACAATGTGCCAGATTTCATGTGGTTGATGATATTATATCAGAGTTGTACATGCAGGGGAACATGCTTGTTTAGTTCTTGATGGAGATGTAAGTTTATGAAAGGTTGTTTATTAGGTTTTGTGTATTAGGGTTTATTAGTTTAGATTTTTTAGGGATCAAAACCCTAAACTACATGTTTAAATCATATTATGTGCTAACCCTTGGTTACCCGTCACACTTTATTTCTAATTGAGTGTTGACTTGTAGTCGCGAGTCGTCATCCACTTAAGTGAAGACATCAAGGGCTTGCTTCCATGTTTCCACCAGCCCCTCTACCTAACGAGACCGGCTAACTTGGTAAGATGGGCGCTCAAAAGAAAATCAAAGGCATAGATTTAAACCTTCGAAGGCATGAAGGTTATATCAAACGTTGATCATTTAATGATTTCAAAGTTCCAACAAAACCTTGACTTACCTAAAATTGATGGATGGCTTTTTGAAAATAGTTTCAACTACCTTGTAATAACTTCTTTAATGACTCAAAGGGCTAGTAAAATTCATTGCTTGCTCTATTTAATAGATGAGAATATGAGAGTTGAAGGGGTGTGTTCTATAGAGATAGATCTCCATGCCAGTATGCAGATTGGGAAGTGTAGTGAAGGAAAAAAAGTTTTTGAAAGGGTTAAACTTGAAGGATGATTTCAATGTATACAAGGAGGGAATATAGAAGTGTTTTACAAAGGAGATTGAAGAAGGTACACAATTAAGTCATTTGATGAATAATGCTTTGTAGTAAATCTGGGTAACCCTCTGAATCATTTTTTTCTCTTTGATGTAACTATGTCATGTTAGTGAGACAAATTCTATGTCAGTGAGACATATATTGTACCTAGTGAGGTTTATTGATTTGCTAGTGAGGCATATTGTGTAGCCAGTGAGGCTCTGTAATAAGTGAGATTTTATTAAGCTAATCAGACAATTTTTCCCGAGTGGTTTTGTATCCATATGAGGATTTTCCACTCATAATTCACTATGTTATGGTTTCTCATTATTTGTGGTCTACTTGGTCTTTAAGTTCAAACATTCAGTCTTGTGTACCATTTAGCTTTTGGTGTCTTCATCTTTTATGTTCAATCAAGCTTGATAGCTTTACATGTATGATGCAACACATGATAGTTGAATTGTTCTGAAAATTGCATTTTATATGTTCAAAGTTGAGAAAGATTAATTGAAGGTCATTTTAAATTGGTATACCACTGATTCACCCCCCTCTCAATGGTATTGTACTCCAACAAGACTTGTATTAGATTGATCCTTAATAACAATATCCAAACCAATAGCAGGGGCTGGATCTTCTTTCTCCTTTGGCTCTTCATCACTTTTTCTTAGTCCTTGATCCATGCTAACTTCTAGAATGGTTGTGTCATCTCTAACACCTGTTTCTTCATTATCATATATTGTTGGAAGATTAAATTCTTTTAATGCTTTAAGAGTGATTTCCTCAGTCTCCTTGACTACTTTCTCAATGTCATTAGACATGAGAGTGTTCATTCTCCTTTTGGTTCTAAATTATTTATGTACCACTTTAGAGACTTTTTATTTTTCTTCTGGCATGATCACTAGACATAACTTTATTAGTGTATGTTCTCTGAGTTCAACATCCTTAGCCATAGTAGCTTCCTTTCTTATAGACTTATACTTCCCAAACTATCTGGGAGATTAGCAATTATCTCAATGAGAGATTTATTATATATATCTAAATATTTGACAATAGCATTCTCAATTATCCTTTTATCTGCATTATTATAATCATCATACAATTGGGCAATAGGCTTTAGATTGCCATCAATTGTAATGGCCTTGAAGACTTCCTCTAGACCTATTGTAGCTTCTCTTGTTTGACACTCATCTTGTCTTGGCCTTTTCTCAATTCTACCCTTACTGGAGGGTTTTTTCTTGTTGCTCCTAGAGGCTTTGGTAGCATAGATTTTCATCTTCTTCACTTCTTCATCTAACTCTATCTCTTCCTCATCTACTCCTATACTGACATACATTCTATGGTCTTTAGTTTTCTATCTTTTGAATCTTTTGTTGGTGGGATTCTTGGTGGGTGCCTCTGCACTAACAGATGAGGTCATACAAGAGGTTTTTGATGTAGTTCCTATAGAGGTTGAACCTCTTGTCCTCTTTCCTATTATAGAAGGTTCCTCTGCCTTTGCCTCAGGCTCTTCCGAAGCCTTGACTAGTTCATGTTCTTTCTTCTCTTTTGCGGCCCTTTCTGCTTGTGCCTCTTGTTGCACATCATGAACTTCTAGAGCTTTATTAGCTTCCATCAAATTTTTAGTTGTTCTTTCCCTTGTTTTAGCAACTTCTTTTGTAATTCCTATGCTCTAGGCATATTCCTCCACCAATTTTCTCATGTTTTTTTGGGTTTCTAGTTTCCTTAGTTCAACATGGAATTTTATAGATAATTCTTCATAAGTGCCAAATCTTGGCTAAGAGGTATCCCTAGGTTTTCTTAACATGAGCTTGGCATAACCATCTAACACATCTGCATCTATTTCATGCCCCATTGGCATAATCGAAACTATTCTAGGCTTAACATCCTCCATCATACATTGATCTTTGTTGACAATGAAACATATGTCATTTTTATATCTCTCAACAATTGATTCAGGTATCCTTTGTTTGGAATGCACAACCTTTTGAAAATCCTTAAGATAGCCCCACGATGTTGTATTCTGTGCATTTTTATTTCCTATGCCACTTAGGTGATTTCTAATTTCAATTGCAATCGGTTGACTGCTAGACCAGATTAGCTTCATTACTAGTAGTTTTTGCATAAAATTGAAAAATAAGCACATTATCAATGTACCAAATTTGAAGGGATACTTGCTTTCTTTTGTCTTCTTTAGATTCTCCATCAGTTGTTGCTGGAGCAATTCACAAACATCATAGTCTTTATTTTCCTTAATCATCTCATAGGTTGTATATATAGCAGTACCTGCGATAGAGTTCTCCTAGTTTGAGAAGTAGATTTTATAGCCGATTACCATAGATGCAAACCTTACTGCATGGTCTTCAATGTTGTTGATTGTTAAATCTCTCTTGTTAAATTTGGCTTTGATGGCCATCATCACAGTGTCATTTTTCACAGCTTTTAGCATAGGTACAATTACAGTAGAATTCAATCTAGTTACAACCCTTATCACATCCTTTGTGATCATAAATGGTCTTTCTAGCCACATAAATTCATCATGTATCCTACTTAAAACATACCAAACCCATTCATATTCTGCAAATGTTGGAAATTCTATGTAGTGAATGAATTTCTTCTCTCTTAGCACCTTATATTCTTCCTTCATATCAAAATTGCGATGACTTAGATGTTTCAAATAGAGACCATTAAACCTATTGTCACCAAATTCTTCTATGGCAACGTGAATGTATGCCCTAACATCTTCCGCATGCATTTTACCAAATGAAATTTCTAAAAATGCACCATTTGGATCGACCTCTATTGATTTGTATGGATGTTTCTTGAACTTTGGCCATGGTCTCTTAGTGATATCAACTACTTGAGGAGATGTCATTTTTACAAAGATTCAAATAAATTTGCAGTAGGGTTTCGAATCTAGAAAATACCTCTTTTGTCAAATTTGGGTTTTGCTTGATCTTGCCTTGAATTGCTTTGGAAATTACTGCAGTCACTAGAATTTTTTCTTTTGTTCGCCTTAGACACTTGAGAGCTTGAATGAAAAGTGATTCTTCCTTCAGATACAACCCTTTTTACCTTCATTTGCCAAAACCTAATCGTCATAAATGCTATCTCTCAAAAAGCTATCAAAACCTTCTCTATTAAACACATACGATCTAGGTTGCTCCGCACTGTTCCGCATTTGATCCCTTTCTTTCAGAAATTCTTTCAAAGGATCTATCATATGAAGCTTTTCATTATATCTTCATGCTAGATCTCAGCACTAACTATCAGACTGGGTGATTAGGATTTTCAATGCATTTCCCCCTGAGCTAGAGCTCCCAATTTACTTCCCAGAGGAAGTATCAGCACTAGAAGCTGGTGCGGATTCATCCTTAACTTCAATCACATCTTTCTTTATCCATATTTTTCCCATGTATTTCTTAGTTTCAATCAGACAAACCTTTTCCTTTCCCTTATCATTCCTTTGTTTTGTATTTCTCCCTTTTGGAGAGTTGTTCCTTTTCATATTTTTTGCTTCTGCAGAGTCTTGCAATATATCCAAGTCTATTATAGTTATAACACACAATATTCCTCTATCCTTGACTCCTTGCATTGAATGGATTCATCCTTGATCTGCATTGGTTAGCCATATGCTCAAATCTATTACATGTAAAGCACTTTTCATTAAAGGATTGAGTATTCCTTGCATAGTTAAAACCTGTTGGTAAGAGACACTACTCTAGTATGGATCTATATGTTGTCATTAATGGAAACAAGGCTCAGAGATCCTATCACCATGTTAGGAAGAGATACTTCTAGAAGAACAAGTTGAATTCCAGGTCTAGATGATAGAAATGGCTAAGAATGGATATGCACAGAGTAGAGAATAGTCAATTGGACAGTATGCCTCCATAATTAAAGACTTGCAGATGCGGTTCATGTATGATTTCACCTAGTGTTTGATAGTGTTATACCTCAGAGATTAAGTTTTGATCTCCTCTGGAAGTCTCCTTGAAGAATTGTCTAAGTCTAGGTAAGCAAAGGTACATCAAGAATAGTGAACAGGGTCTAGTGCAGTGGTCCGCATTCCTCCACAGACAAGAATTTTGTTATGCAGTTTTGAGGTGTTGTAAAAACTTATATGAGATGTCTTATTCCAGAGTTAGAAGATCTAAAGTTTACCAGAAGGATAGCTACAAGCCGCTAAGTACCAGCATAGTGTTTGATAGAGTTTGACAAAGACAGAGTCTAAGTTCTAATTGTCTACATCTCTCTGCAAATTAATATGATGCCTTGCAGTTATAAGGGTAGGATTGGGAATGTATAAAGAGTCCTTGATATGTTTTGGAAGATGTTTTGAGATCCTCAACAAAAGTTTCAAGTCAGCAGATGAAGGTGTTAAGCATACTCTTTTGGAAGAGGCCGACAAGTATATTAATCATTGTGCGGAGAAGAGTTAATGTTTGGAGGATCTATGTAAGTAATTGAATGACTAGAGACGACCTATATGAACATGTTTGGGAAGAGATTTGGGTCCACATAACATATAGTGCATTGGATCAAGCCGACAAGGTACATCTTTCTATGTACATGTTTTACTTCTTGGATGCTAACCTGATTATGGAGTAAATCATGATGCGGATATATAAAGGTGATGAATTTAGGTTGAGTGGTGTGTGTGGAGAGAAGTAGAGTGTGTGTGTGATTCAAGCATGTAAATAGAAGAGCAGAGATAAAAGAGAAGCAATGACGAAGACTTGGGATTCATAATTCAGTTGTTAAATGATCGCACCTTGGCATAGTGGTAGATACTCAAGCAGTATTTAGTTACCATGTATGATCTGATTGAAGGATGTTTTTTCATCATGATAGTGAGCTGGTAGTGATCTTGTATCAGGGTTTAACAACCCTTTTTGTAATCTTGCTAGGTTTAGGGTTGAGGTAGTGAGCCTGCTAAATCTAGTTGTACTTCATGGAAGTAAGCCAACATGTTCTAGGCCCATGGAGTGACCAAGCCTAGACATCATTTTTTTAAAGATTGCAATTTATATATGAGAGCTAGTCCTCTCCATGGTTTTTCCCATTTTGGGTTTTCCATGTAAAATCTTGGTGTTATGTGTCATGCTTTTGTGGATGTTGTTCAGTTGTATATTTTGCTTCTATTAGATTATTCCTTTGGAATGGTTAAAAGTAAAAGTGTAAGAAAAGATTTATAAAATGCTGATTCACCCCCCTCTCAGTGTTCTTGACAATCAACAATTGGTATCGAAGCCAAGTTCCTTGGAAGAAGTTTAATAGCTTAAGGAAGATCTGGGATAGTGTGAGCATGGTAGAAAGAAGGTATGGAAATTATGAGAGGTACAACCAACTAGAAGTAGCTCTTATGGATCTTAAAAATTTTGAAGTAGAGGTCAGAGATGTGAAGGAAAATCTAAAACAAGCTGATGAATGCATCTTAAACCTGAAGGAGCAAGTCAAGAAATTCAAAGACAAATACAAAGAAGCCAATGACCAATTGTTATCAGCAAATGAAACCCTATATGATTTAGAAGAAAAGGTTATAGAAAGAACAAAAGTAGAAGATGATCTAAATTTGATTGTGAAAAACATATCAAAAGATTACGCTAAACTTGAAAAAGAAATTATAAGTTTAAAAATAGATCTAGGAAAGGCAAGAAGTTTTGAAGAAAAATTCAAGATAAGTACTGCAAAGCTTGATGAAATGATCTCTAGCTAGAGGAATGTTGATGAAAAACATGGTTTAGGATTTGAGAAAGGAGAAAGTTCTAATTTTGGGCAAATAAGTACTGAGTCAAGGCAAAACAAAGGATATTAGTTTAGAAATCAAAGAAGAAGACCTAGAAGACCTCCAGTCAGACAACCAAATGCTCAAAGGTACTCATCTCTCAATAGTTATTGTAATTCATGCAATACGTTTGGTCATAAGGCTACTTAGTGTAGGAGTAGAATAAATCAAAAGAATCCATCATTCTCTGGTTAGTGCTTCAATTGCAAGAAAGTTGGTCATAGAGCAAATGAATGTAGAAACCAAATCAAGAAAAGTTTTAACAATGGAAGGAATGAACAGCCATTCAAAGGTAAATGCTTCACTTGCAATAGGGTTGGTCATAGAGCTATTGTATGCAAAAGTAAAGTAAGTCAGAATTCTATTATGTGCAATGCATGGTATAAAATGGGACACAGATTAAATCAATGCAGAAGTTCGGTAAGAACTAATTTTGAAAACATCAGGAATAGTCAATCATTCAATGGAAAATGTTTTGCATGCAATAGATTTGGACACATGGCTAACCAATGTAGATCAAAATCAATTAATGGAAGGAATCAAGGTCAAAAGAATGTGGTATGTTTTAATTGCAACAAATCTCGACATATTGCAAGATTCTGCAAAAGTAGGAATGTGAAGAGAGAATGCTATTCTGAAGAAAGGAAAACATAGAAGAAGAATGAGAAGGGAAAAGAAAAGGTTGATCCGATTGAAACCAAGAAAGAAATGAACAAGGTATGGATCAAGAAAGAAGCAATTGAAGTCAGGGATCAATCTGCATCAGTATCCAGTGCAGATACTTCCTTCAAAGTACATTAAGAGCTCTAGCTCAGGGGGAGTAGTGTGGAAAATCCAAATCCCTAGCCAGATAGTGGGTGCCATAATTCATCACGAAGGCATATGATAAAATTTGATGTGACATAACTCTTAGAAGAGAAACTGAAAGAAAAGGGGTCAATGTGGCACATTGCAGAGCAATTCTAATTGACTGTGTTCTACAGTGAAGGGTCTTGGTAGCCTTTTTGGGAAGTAGCATTTATGACGAATAGGTCAAGCCGTATGAAGGATAAAAGGGAACTTGTTTAATCCCAAAATTACTTTACACTCAAAGCTATCAAGTATTCAAAAAAATTGGAACAGGCTTTGGGTAACAAACAACCAAGAATTGAAGATCTTGGAGAATTTTGGATCAAGGAAACCCTATTCCAGTGAAAGAGGTATTTGCAACTTGAAACCCTACTTTGAAAATTAAATTTCTTTAAAAATTGTTTACTCCTCATGGAATCGAGATAGAAAAAATGTCTTGCCCCAAGTTTAAGAAACAATTATTCAAATTATCAAAAAATGATCCATTAAGAGCATTCTAAATTACTCCACATGGGGTCTTTCATATGGAAGATATCAAGGCATACATTCATACCAGATTAGAAGAATATGACCATATGAAGTTAGGCAAACTATATTTGGATGAACTGACTACTACGGACATTGTGCTGAAAGATGATTACAAAGTTCTAGGAGAAATGAAATTTGACACTTGGTTGGACTTTCTTGCAATTTTGATTGATGCATGGGTCAAGCTTGTTCTAAGCATAATTCATGATGAATCTTTATGGCTTGATGAATCCTATCTAATAACTAAAGAAGCCATTAAAGTAGTAATCGGTATGATCTCCTTAGGAAGGGTTCCAGGCACATAGAAAATGAAGAATAATGTGGTAATGTAGCTTACGGGAGCCAAATTTTAGAAAAATGGCCTTACAGTGAATGATATCAGGGATCCAGCTGTCAAATTTGCATCAATAATTATAGGATACAAAATATACTTCTCCAACAAGGAAAATTTTGTGTCTGCATTAGCCATATACATAGCGTATGACATGATAAAAAACAATACTAATTATGATCTTTGTGAATTTCTTCAAAATGAACTTATGGAGAACTTGAAAAGGGCAAAATAAACTAATCATCCTTTCAAATATGGAACACTGATTACATGTTTACTCTTTTACTTCCTAAAAGAGTTACCTAGTCTAGGAAATGTTATCTGGCTTGATCACATTCCTATAGCTACTCAAATAAGGAATCATTTATAGAGTTTGGGTAATGCAAATATGCAAAATGAAATCATGTGGAAATATTTCAGAGATTTTCAACAAAAAATAGTAAGAAGGTTCCGAATACCTAAAAAAGTGGTGATAAAGTATGAAAAGGACATTGTATTCATGGTGGATAAAGATAAATGCTTTATGGAAGCTATGGAACCAAGAACTATATGGGTTCCTACATTAGGTTATGAAGTTGCAAAAGATGTCTTGACTCAATTAGCTGATACACCACTAAGTAAACCTACTGATCCCAAAGAAGACAGATTCAGGACTTTCTCAGAATTATCTTCTAGAGTGCTAATGGAACCTGAGTAGTTAGAAGGAACATCAGATGAACAATTAAGTAAGGTAGAAACCAAATCAGGAGGATTCAAGTTCACAAGTGCTCCAGTAGAATGGGAATCAAACACTCCAAAAATGAAAGACAAGAGATCTAAAGAGGAGAGACTAGCATCTAGTCCCAAAAAAAGAATAAGGATCTCATCCATTACAGAAGCCACAATTGAAGGAGAAAAGAAAAAGAAAGTCTCACTTTGTGAAGATAAGGTGACAAGAGACATTGTTGTTTTAGCAAAAGAAGTGCTTCAAAAGGAGAAACAAGATTGGGATGAACCAGAATTACTATAGGACCAAAAAAATTTGGACACAATGTCTCTGGCACAAAAATTTAAGTGGGCATCAATTGTTCAAGCAAAGGCTCAAGAAGAGTTGTTGAAATCACTTACTGATGATAGTAACCTGATTGATGAAACATATTGGATTTTGGAGAAGGTACTTCCTACCCACAAGATGGCTTCATCCATGTCCCCAACAAGTCATTTGAAGGGATTAATAAATTCAGTAAGTAATCAATTTGAATGTTTTGAGAAATTTGTAGAAATAAAAGTAAGGCAGGAATTTGAAGGAAAAAGATTGGAAGAATTAAAGACAATGATAGCCAAGGATAAGATTTCATTATATAATTCAATATCCAACATTCAAAGAGCTGTGAAAGAAGTTGGAGATGTGTACAAATTTTGCCTATCCTAGCCAAAAGCTACTTAGGAGATTGAAGAAAAGATCAAAGAGTTGGAATAGAGAATGATGGACATCTCTAACAAATTTGATCCGGCAACAGAATCAGTTAGAAATAAGGAAGCATAAGTCATCCACATTCAAAATTATTTGACTAAGTTATTAGATCAAAAATATCAAATAAAAAGTAGAATGGGACAGCTAAGGAGACTAGTCTGCCTTAAACTAGACTCAATGACAAATCTTACTGTAGAGGCTAGGGTAGCTATACAAACAGCCACACCTTCTGATCTCAATAAGGAAAAAGCTTTAGCCTTTCTCTACAATGGACACATTCAAATTTTGGATAATGCTCAGAAAGGTTGGGAAAGTGAGTGGGCACAGATCAATAAATTATTCAATGACATTCTCAACTACATATAATACAAAGAGGTAGATTACACTTGTAAATATATGGATTAGTACATCAAGTTTTGGGATTTTGACAAAATTTTGGTTTCATATCAACACTTTTTGCCATTGATGTCAAAGGGGGAGAAGTAGATCAGTGAAAAATGGATAATCATCTTAGGGGGAGCAAGAAAGTACAGTGTATATAGTAAGGGGGAGCAGTCAGGCATTTTTCACTAAGTGTTGCCATCAATGCCAAAGGGGGAGATTGTTGGCAAGAGACACTACTCCGGTACGGATCTGTATGTTGTCATTGATGGCAAAAAGGCTCAGAGATCCTATCACCATGTCAAGAAGAGATACCTCTAGAAGAACAAGTTGGATTCTAGATCCGGATGACAGAAATGGCTAAGTATGGATGTGCACAGAGTAGAGAATAGTAAATTGGACAGTATGCCTCTGCAATTGAAGACTTGCAGATGCAATTCATGTATGATGCCAATTGGTGTTTGATAGTGTTATACCTCAAAGATTAAGTTTTGATCTCCTCTAGAAGTCTCCTTGAAGAATTGTCTAATTCCAGGTAAGCAAAGGTACATCAGGAATAGTGAATAGGGTCTAGTGCAATGGTCTGCATTCCTCCATAGCAAGTATTTTGTTTTGTGGTTTTGAGGTGTTGTAAACACTTATATGAGATGTCTTATTCTAGAGTTAGAAGATCTAAAGTTCACCGGAAGGATAGCTACAAGCCGCTGAGTACCAGTATAGTGTTTGACAGAGATAGAGTCTAAGTTCTAATGGTCTACATCTCTCTGTAAGTTGATATGATGACTTGTGGTTCTAAGGGTAGGATTGGGAATGTATAAAGAGTCCTTGATATGTTTTGGAAGATGTTTTGAGATCCCTAGCAAAAGTTGCAAGTCAGCAGATGAAGTGTTAAGCATACTTTTAAGGAAGAGGCCGACAAGTATATTAATCATTGTATGGAGAAGAGTTAATGTTTGGAGGATCTATGTAAGTAATTGAATGACTAGAGCCGACCTATATGAACATGTTTGGGAAGAGATTTGGGTCCACATAACATATAGTGCATTGGATCAAGACAACAAGGTACATCTTTCTATGTACATGTTTCACTTCTTGGATACCGACCTGATTATGGAGTAAATCATGATGTGGATATATAAAGATGATGAATTTCAATTGAGTGGTGTGTGGAGAGAAGTAGAGTGTGTGTGTGATGTGAGCATGCAAATAGAAGAGTAGAGATAAAAGAGAAACAATGATGAAGACTTGGGATTCAAAATTTAGTTGTTAAATTACTGCACCTTAGCATAGTGGCAGATGCTCAAGCAGTATTTAGTTACCATGTATGATCTGATTGAAGGATGTTTTGTCATGATGGTACTGAGCTGGTAGTGAGGTTGTATTAGGGTTTAATAGCCCTTATTATAATCTTGCTAGGTTTAGGGTTGAGACAGTGAGCCTGCTAAATCTAGTTGTACTTCATGGCACTAAGCCAACATGCTTTAGGCCTGTGGAGTGACCAAGCCCAAACATCATTTTTGTAAAGATTACAATTTATATATGAGAGCTAATCATCTCCATGGTTTTTCCCATTTTGGGTTTTCCACGTAAAATCTTGGTGTTATGTGTCATGCTTTTGTGGATGTTGTTCAGTTGTATATTTTGTTTCTATTGGATTATTCCTTTGGAATGGTTAAAAGTAAAAGTGCAAGAAAAGATTTATAGAACACTGATTCACCACCCCTCTCAGTGTTTCTAAAAATCAATAAGCCATTCCTAACTAGACTTCTGCATTCATTTGATCTATGACCAATTTTCTTGCAATTGAAACATTGACTAGAGAATGATGACACATTTTGATTTATTCTACTACTACACTAAGTAGCGTTGTGACCAAACTTATTACAATTAAAATAATAGCCATTAAAAGATGGGTACCTTTGAGCATTTGGTTGCCTGACTAGAGGTTTCCTAGGTCTTCTTCTCTAATTCTGGAATTGGTTGCTTTTTTTTTCCTCATCTCAATGTTTTCTCAACCTATTTTAGAGATTTCTCCTTTTTCAAATTCCAAGTCTTTCTTGTCATCCAAACTCTTCTGACTATCAATTAACTCCTTAAGCTTTGCAGAGTTTATTTTGAATTTTTCTTTATAGCTATTAGCTGCTTCTAGATCAAATTTTAGAAGTAACACATCTTTAGCCAATTTTTCACATTCCTCAGACTTATCCTGTACAACTTGATTCAGATGCCTTTCAATCTCCTCTATCTCTTCAAATTCCAATGTTAAGTTGTTTAGGGTTTCATGTGCTTCATTTAGTTGCTCACTTATCTCCTTGTTTTTCTCTTTAAACTTCTTGACTTGCTCCCTTAGCTTTACGATGCATTCGTCAACTTCCTGAACATTAGCCTTCAGATCCCTGATTTCTATTTCAAATCTTTCAAGATCAATAAGAGTTGTTTTTAGTTCATCATTTCTCTCATATGAGCAATTTTTAAATCTTCTTGATGCCATGAGTACACTATCCTAGATCCTCCTCAAGTTGTTAAGCCGTTTCCACGGAACTAGGCTCCGATACCAATTGTTGAATGCAATGAATATTGAGAGCGGGGGTGAATAAGTATTCTAAATTTTTTTCATTTATACAATTAACCCATTCACCAAATTTAATAACATGAAAGAAAAGTAAATAGAAGAAGAGCGGACACAAATTCATAACACATAAACACTAGGGTTTTATGTGGAAAACCCAAAAAAGGGAAAAAACCATGGTGAGTGTTAGCTCACAATATATTATGATAGTAATACTAAATTACATGAAGGCTTATTGCCTTAGAGCTCATTGCTCCAGAACTCACTGTCCAAGAAAGTGATCACTACACTAGGCTCGCTGCTACAAAAATAGAAGAGAAGATAGAAAAAAGATTAGTTCACTACCAAGAGATGACTACTCCAAATGCATCTATCAAATGCTAAATTGTAGTTCCATTGATGGATCAATATATAGATTCAAATGTCTTCATTGTTTATGATTTGCTCGTTCTTCTCTACATTACATATACTTTATTCTTATTCCCTTTCTATCCTTTTTCTAATCACAATACTACCTTAGATCACACACACATTGAATTCACACATAAATCACATCACCACACCTTCCAATACTAAAATCTACTGAGTATATATATCTGCAACATAAATTATCTTACAATCTAGTCATCAAGCAAGATAAGGAAAATGTATGCAGGTGTTATAACTTGTCAGTTTGATCTTGTGCACAAATAGCAATGCAAACCCAAAAAAATACAACAGTCTTCATATAGGTCAGTACCAATCATTCAACTACTTAGATTGATTATTTAAACAATATATCTTTTCCACAAATGGATCTAACATGTCTGTTGACTTGTCCCTTAAGAACACACTTAACCAATTCAACAGTCACATCATAACTTCTATTACAGACCATATGAGACTCTAAAAATCATATTCAACAGTCATAATTGACCTTTTAACATACCTTCAAATCTGTAGAACTTAATAGTCCTTTATAGAAAAATGTAGATTTTGGAACTGTTGCTCTATCACAATGAAATACTGTCAAACTGGAAGCTGATACTGGAGAACTTGTAGAATATGATCTATTGAGCTTCACAAGCTATAACTCTAGATTTAGGTAGTCATGGTATGTAACTTTGTTTCCTTAGAATTGTAATACAAAATATGTCATAGCGGATGAATGCAGACCCTTTTACTCTGGTACTATGCATTGTTCCTGACTTGACTCTATTCACTGGGACATATATTTCACCATATGACTTCCAAAGGAAGTCAAGACTTGAACATTGGAACATGTGATCACTAGGTAGCTAAGAGAAACATACTTGAACTACATACAAATGTCTTTAATTGTAGAGGCATACAATCTCAAATATTGTCACTTCCTTTGTATAATGTGTACTACCCATACTTAGTCATTTATTCTGCCAGAGTAAAGTCTTTTTGCCATGCCAGTGGAATCCCTTAGCCTTGTTTCCATTAATGACAATATTCACCATTCACCAGAGCAGTGTCTTTTGCCAACAGTGCCATATTTTCTGACTATCAAATCATCTTGAGTTGATCCTAACCACTAGGTCATTTGTAACCACATCATATCCTTATTCTATAAAAGGATATTGATTGCCTTTTTGTAGGGAGATCGAATTGGTGAATTAGCAAACACTAAGTGTACATTCTATAGCTTTATGTTTCCTCATTATTCTTTCTCAGATCATTTGTATATATGTACTCTTTGTCATACTTAATGAAGATTGATAAGTTTGATTACAACTTATCATATATCTTGCATAATCTGTGAATGATTTCTGGATGTGTAACTGTGGATTGATGCACTCAATAGAGGTGCATTCAAAAAGTGCATGTTGTGTTATTCTTTTCCTTTGAATATTCACACCTATCATGTGTAGTTGTCGACTGTCCTAGCAAAGCATGGTTTAGTTTTCATCTCCTTTTCATTAATGTGTTAAGGATACATGTGGATCAGTGATTGAACTTAGTTAAAGTTAGAATTTAGATGCATTCAAGCTTATTTTGCCTCATTTTTCATAAATAACCACATCATAACTACAAATAGTGACAAATAACAAGTAGAGACAAAGAAATATGCTAAATATTGAATATCCTTAGCATATTTGAGTTAAAAGCGTGTCAATTCGAAAATATCATGCAAAGATTAACAAATAATGATGCAGAACATTGAAATATATGCTTATAGGCACAATATTTGAAAAGATTTAAGTGCAGAAGTGAAGAATAAGTAAATTTGAGATAGTTTCAGAGGAACTAAGAATAAACTTTAAGAAGAATCTCAAATATTGATGAATTGTGAAAGAATTGTGCAAAGTTAGGATATATTCATAAAAATATCTACATATCTTAGCTAGAGATAGTAGGATTTGACATAATTGAGTGAGAATTCATGTAGAACAGGTATACAGGGCAATATCTAGATAGGATTTCTTCAAATCTAGACATCATCACATTAAACCATTGAGTGACTGTCAGAAGGTCATATCCTGACTATCAGAGACTTGGGATCATAAATTCATTGTGAATTTATTGTATCTTTCAAGATGATTTTAGGTTTGTTGTGTGAAATTTTATTTGTGTTAATATGACTAACAATTGTATCAACAAAATTCAAATTGATTATCCGATAGTGTGGAGCTGCACTTTCAAAAAACATAAAGACTATAGAAATTGGAAAATAATCCACCTTCAACACACTCATCAATGACCCATCCAAACTTTGGCATTTAAAGTATTGGCATTTAATCTATTCTATTTTGAATCTTTTGTAAAAGCAAGATATGGTTAGGGGGCCACCAACAATTATAGATCCTGATAGAAAATATAAGGGATATATCTTATGAATGCAAAATAGGCATCCTTTTCAATTAGGGTAATCTAGGAGGGCAAAAGCACTATTAGAGTTAGTGCACTCAAATTTATGTGGCCCCATAAAAAATCTCACCATATCATAGAATGCATACTTATGACCTTCGTAGATGAACTTGGGTTTATTTCTTGAAAATTAAATCTGAATCCTTTAAAAAATTCAAGTTGTTCAAGGCCTTGGTTGAGAAACAAAAGTGGCCATTTCATTAAGGTCCTCATAATGAATAGAGAGGGAGAGTGGATCTCCAAGGAATTTCTAAATTTTATAAAAAAGAATGCATTGAAAGAAATTCACAATTAGATACACTCCACAACAAAATGGAGTTAATAAGAGGAAAAATAGAATCATCCAAGAGATGACTACAAGCATGTTGAAGGCCAAGAAAATGTTTAAAAAAATTTGGGGTAAGCCTATAGCAACAATAGTATATCTACTAAATAGAAGTCCCACAAAGGTTGTACATGATAGGATTCCACAATAAGTATAAACAAATAGTGAGTATAGTGTGGAGCAACTAAATTTTTTTAGGTGCATTGCATATGCATTTGTGCTGAAGGAGAAGAGACTGAAATTTGAAGATAAAGGAGAAAAGTCCATCTTTGTAGGCAACAATGAAAAATTTGAATCATACAAATTTTATAACCCTATTACCAAGAAGGTTGTGAATAGTAGAGATGTTGAATTCATTGAGAATGAATCATGGGATGGCACAATTGGCACCTCCTCAGGCATTTCATTAATGGTGTCTATAGATGATGAAGATGGAAATGAAGAGAGAACTTTCAGTGGTCAAGAACATTTAGCTTCAGAATCAATCTTTGGAGCACTCTAGAAACAAGAAGATCTAGAATGCAAGTATAGAACTAGCTCTAGAACACTCCAGAATGTAGCTTCAAAAGTAATAAGGATCAAACACTCACTTCTCTAGTGCCATGAAAGACAAGGAGCATGAGGAAAATTTATGAAAATACAAGGTATGATGAATTTGATGAAAGTATAAACTTTTCTTTATTTTCTCATTGTGATCCAACATATTTGGAAGAGAGGAAAAATGATGTAAGGCCATAGATGAAAATCTAGATGCAATACAAAAAATTAAATATGGGGGATAACTGATTTACCCAAAGGTAAAAAAGTGATCAGAGTTAAGAGGGTCTATAAGACCATCAGTACTACTAATGAAAAAATTGAAAGGCATAAAGAAAGGATTGTTGTTAATAGATACAAAAAATAACCTAGAAGAAATTTTAGTGAGACATATGCATTAGTTGTAAGGCTGAAAATAGTGCAGGTAGTCTTAGTAATTGTAGTCTAGCACAAGTGAAAAGTATGTACTAAATGGTAGTAAAGTCAATCTTCTTGAATGGAGTGCTCAAAGAAGAAGTATATGTTGAAAAGCCACCTAGCTATGAAGTTCTAGGGCTAGAAAATAAAGTATACAAGTTGAAAAATGTCAACTACAGGATCAAGAAAGCACCCTAGGCATGGTACAATAGAATTAATTTATATCTGTTGAGCAATGACTTTAGAACAAGAAGCAATGACCCCACAATCTACATCAATGTAAGTCATGGTGAGATTTTAATTGATGTTCTATATGTAGATGATTTGAGCTTCACAAGAAATAATAACCTCTTCATTGTTGATTTCAAAGAGGTAATGAAAAAAAAAATTGAAATGACAGAATTAGGTCTACTAAAATATTTCCTTGGCATTGAGATACAATAAATAGATCATGACATCCTCATTTCACAAACTAATTATGCCACACAAAAATATCGGTTGCAAATGACCTATCGGAGTTGGTCATCAATGGCTTCACAAACGTGACATACCAAAATGCTTATGAAGCCCTATCAAATGCCCAAAAGAATTAACTAAAATAAATAAATATGAAATTTGCTGAAGCCCTTAGTTTGATTTAGGTAGCCTTGATATAGGTTATTTTCCCACAAATAGTAGTAGTTATTTATGCAAGGTATGCATGAGAGATTCTCTAAAATAGTTATAAAGAGACTAACAAGGTGAGGCTAGTTAAACTATTGTTACTCTGAAGAGATCTTGAAACCTTGCAAATGAAGGATGGAGAGTCTATTTTAGACATCCATACAAGGCTTTCCACATTGATAAATCAGTTGAGGATTACAAGAGAAACCATGGAGGAGCAAAGGATTATTGAAAAATTCCTACAGAGTCATCCTTCTAGATTTAGCCCCATTACCATAGCCATTGAAGAGGCTAAGGACTTGTCCAAGATGACAGTTGATGACCCTGTTGCGAATTAAGGTGTCTCAACCTTTGCAAATTCCTAATGTTGTATTTATTTATCCCACTTTGAGTTGGCATAGTCGGCACCTTGTGTACATGTAGCAAGATAAATTTTGGTTACTTTGGTAGCTGCAGTTTCCCCCTTGAGTAATTAACGGGGGTTTGGGGGTAGCACCCCCAAGACAGGGTCAAGGGGCGGAGTCCCTTGTGGGGTCTTTACACGAGAGAAAGGCATCTTTGGGTGGTCAAGGGAGGTTATGACAAGTTGTAAGAGGACTAAGATATTTTTAGTTAGTGTATGATAGATTCTCTTACAGCTGTAAATGTTGTCAGTTATGACAGATTCTATGACAGTTGTAAGGTGTGTAAGAGCATCTGTCATAGCCTATCTTGGGACAAGGCACCCACATTGGGATGGGATGTTGGACAAGTTTCCTTAGGCATGGTTTTTGGTGCATGAGTCTAAAATGGACGCCCATCTCTAGAAGGCTCCATATTTGCCTTGTAAACTCTATAAAAATAGGTGCTTGGATGGGAGATAAGTAGTGTGTTTTACAGGTACTATTATGCTGTTGGAATATCTCTAGATTCAACATTTGAAGACTCCTGAAAGAGCATTGGCTCTAAAACTGTATTGTAATCTATTATTGTTTACTATAATACATTTGAGTTGTGTTTTGGATTGTGGGGTTTTTCACCCGTAAGGGGTTTTCCCCACGTATATCTTGTCTCTCTCTCTTATGTCTACTTTCTGTGTGTATGTGTATTGCTACAATATCTCTGTTAGATGTTCTATGTTGCTGTAGTTGTAATAATTAAAATTAAATTTGCATACATCTCTCTATTGATAACTGAGAGGGGGGGTGAATCAGTTATCTTAATTAATTTAACTTTCTGTTCTTCTTTAGAAAATCAAAACACATAAGCTTAAATGAACATGAAAGCAAAAATAAACTCAGTACACATGACACAATATTTTTGACATGGAAACCCTATTAAGGGAGAAAACCACTGGGTGATTAACCCAAGAATGTATTCTCTATTAGAAGAATAGAAATACAAATGGTACTTGCCAATTAGGGCTCACTACCCAAGCACACTGCTCACAAGAGGCTCACTACCTACAAGAGACTCACTGTCTACAAGTTATAAAGAGAGTAACAAGATATTTGAACTGATGAGAAGCATCCACATATGCTAGAGTTCAATTTTGGTTAGGCTC
Organism: Cunninghamia lanceolata; assembly: GCA_027924645.1. Lineage (NCBI taxonomy): Eukaryota > Viridiplantae > Streptophyta > Pinopsida > Cupressales > Cupressaceae > Cunninghamia > Cunninghamia lanceolata. The sequence continues at coordinate 14,486,472 of BSBN01000553.1, read as the reverse complement.
AGTATACTGATCTACTGCACTTCATTCTTTCTCTTCTTTTGTGATGCTATCCTTTCACATACCAGACTTGCCTTACTGCTTCCACACTGCTCTTCTACTTTTCTTCACATACACCAAAACACAACACACACCTTCATATCCAAATCCATTTGGTATATATATCCGCACCAATGATTTCATCTACTTTCTAGTCAGCATCTGAAATAGTTAGTATTTTCCCAAACTCTGGTCTGTCAGCTGAATCCTTGCTTATCAAGTGATGCGTATCAAAGAGATGCTTATAGAAGTCATCAATTATGTTGGCCAATAATGAATGATACCTCAGGAAGCTTGATCACAATCAATATATAATCCGGATTAAGGTCTGATGCTCTGCCGATCAGTTCTTCCCCTGTCTACTCTGTCAAACAGGAACCCAATACTTAGGTGCTTATATCTGTTTACTCTTTCATCACTAGAGGCTCAATCCCTAGAATCTATCAGTCAAGGTACTCCTCTTGAATTCCCCAAGTCCGTACTTTACATAGATACTTCCTCTGAGAGATCTGGACCTGATTGTCAAACCTTGCTGCATACTCTGTTCTTGGTCACTGGACCACAACACTCTTCAATCTGACTTCTGGTATAAGCATACCATGTCTTGTGGATGGGTGGGATGAACTTTGTTTCCATCAATGACAACAATCATGAAGCCACAATGTGTCTCTTGCCAACAATCTCCCCCTTTGGCATTGATGGCAACACTTAGTGAAAAATGACTAAGTGTTATACTACACTCCCCCTTGGTTGATGCTCTATTCTAATGTACACTTTACCAGAGCTCCCCTTAGCTGGATTCCATATTTTTCACTACTCTTCACTCCCCCTTTGACATCAATGGCAAAGGGTAGGGTCTGCACACCAAAATTTTTAAGAAAAACAATCTATACTTAGCCGCATAAGTGTATATACAAGTTGTACTTACATGTACTTAAATATGTCTACAAAAGTGTTTTTCAATTGTATAACTATTGTAGCCCAACTCTGCTTCATCCTGTCCAAAATTGAGATGTGACCACTCAACAGGAATGCAAACACTTCTACCTTCTTAAGATCTATCAGATCATTGGTCTTGGCTATGGCCTGAGCATCAGTTAGGGCCTCATGCATGGCCTTTAACTTGGGGATGATGATCCCTCTAAGTTCACTCAACCTATTTATTCTATTTGTCTTCTCCTTCTTAAGATTCTTTATTTCATCTATGACTGCAATAGTCTTACACTCTTGATTTACTATGGAGGAGGAGAGAGGATCAAAACTTTGAGATAAACTTAACAGTTTATCCTCTTGCTCTTTTACTTTCTTCTCAATATCCTTGGTCACTTTAGGCCAAGATAAACAAAATTTATAGATATCTCTGCCATCTTTAAGAGCATTTTCTAAGCTCTTTATTCCAATATCCATAACTCTCCTATCATTGGTTATTAGACCTTGTACTTCAGAGAATCTCTTTCCTAAAAGCTCCTTTTGGGCCTTTTCTTCTGCTGACTTTTCTAAGGAATCAAAATGCGTATGAGCAGAATTCACAAGAGACTTTAGATTACCGGATGTTGAGTCCGAAGAATCCTTTTGGAAGGATGGCATAATCTTTTCCAATACACCGGATGCAGCTTCTATGAGCTCACAGTCTTCCATGTGAGACTTCAGAAGTTTTTCTTTTGCCTTTGCTTAAGTGAAGGATGCTAGCTTCATGGTTTGCACCAGAGAGAGGGAATCAAAATTGAATGGACCTTGAAGCAACTCTAGTTCATCAAATTCCATCATCTCTTTGGTCAAGAAATCCTTGACTGCTTCTGCTGTGTCTCTTGCCGGAGACAGAGTTTTCTCCCCTTCTACAGCCTTACCACTGTCCTCTGTGGCTTTTTCTGTTTGATCTTCTTCTCTTCCCTTTACTTGTTCTTCTTGACTGGATTTTTCTTTTATTCTTTCTTCTTCTTTAGATTCAGAGTCTGCAGGGGAAACTGAAGGAGAGATGTTTGCTTCTTCATGAACTTCCTCTTCCGAAGCAGAGGAATCTAAGTCCTTAGCTTTCTCTTCACTAGTCTCCTTTGCCTCTTCTACCACTATCTTAGTAGATTCTTCTTTGTCATCCATGGCAGAGTTTTCATCACCTAAGTCCTCTATGATAGGAAGGTTGAATCTTTTGAAGGCATTCCAGAGGATATCTTTTGTTTCCTTTGCAACTTTGTCAGTTTCTCCAAGCATAAGTTGATTCATTCTACCTTTGCTCTGGAACTCATCCTTGCAGTCCTTGAAGATAATGTTCATTTGTTTTGGGGTGATGGACGGATAGAGCTGAATAGCAATCTTCTCCTAGATTTCTAGATCTTTTGCTTGGGCATTGTTCTTCCTCATTTCAAGTTCTTTCTCTAAACTTTTGGGGATTAGAGAGATGATTTCAATAAATACTTTATTGTATATGTTCAAGTATTTAACTGTGGCTTCCTCCAAAATCTTTTTATCTGCATCATTATACTCATCATAGAATTCTGTTATTGGTTGTAGATTTCCATCCACAATAACTGCCTTGACTACATCATCAATGCGGAGAGTAGGTTTTTCAACAAATTCCTCTGCCTTTTCTTCTTTGTCTTGACTGGTAGAGGGTTCACCGGATGTTTTCTTCTTCTTCTTCATTTTCTTGATCTCTTCATCAGATTCAGTCTCTTAATCATCCTTTTGGCTTGTATAGGATATTGTTTCCTTTGTCTTAGTTCTCTTCTCTGCTTTACCAGATGATTTTGCTTCTAGATTTGATGCCTTTGAGCTTTTAGTAGATGTAGGTGCAGAGCTCTTAGAGGATCTGGTCCAGGAGGGGGCTTTTACCAGAGCACTTTCTTTATATGCTTCTATATTTTCTTTTTCTTCTCTTTCCATCTTTTCTCTGTGGGCATCAAGTACCTCTTTTGAGATTCCATGCCTCTTGGCAAGATCTTCTACTTCCCTTCTTACTTTTCTCTGGCTGTCTAAGTTCAACATGAACTTTTACACTCAGCTCTTGGAAAGTTCCAAATCTTTCTGCCTTGGGATCCTTGGGTTGACTCAGCATGTGTTGAACATGTAGCTCTATAATTTTCTCATCTACTTCATATCCCATTGGCATGATCCAGACTATCCTTGGCTCCACTGCCTCCATTAGGCATTGATCAGTGTCTACCACAAAGCACATTGTATCCTTGTATTTTTCAACTAGGGATTTGGGAATTCTTTCTCTAGCTTGCATCATGTTTTGGAAGTTTTTGAAGTAACCCCATAGTGCTATGTTTTGTGCCTTGGCATCACCAAGCCCATGTAAATAATCTCTGATTTGAATGGCTACATGTCTATTATTCTGCCATACCCAACCACTAGATTTGGGAAGCTCATTCATGAAGTAGAAGAATAAACATAATATCAGCCCACTATACTTGAATGAGTTTTTCTTGTCCTTTTTGATCTTTTGAAGGTTCTCCAACAGTTGGCTTAAAAGAAGTTCACAAAGATCATAGTCAACATTTTCTTTTAGCATCTAATAAGCTGTATAAATTACAGTTTTGGGTACTGAATTTTCCCTGCTGGAGTGATATATTTTGTAACCAATTATCATGGATGCAAATTTGATAGTTGGATCAGTGATATCTTCAATTGTCATAGATCTCTTGTCAAATTTTGATCCAGTTGCCTCACTCACTGTCTGATTCTTGATAGATTTGAGAGCAGGTATCCCACCGGATGAGTGCAATCTGGTAACTGCCCTAATGGCATCCTTTGTTATCTTGAATGGCCTTATTAGCCAAATGAAGTTATCATGTATTCTACTTAGAACATACCGGACCTATTCATCTTTTGCAAGACAGGGGAAATGAATGCATTATGCAAAATGTTTATCTCGGATAGCCTTATACTGTGGTTTGAGTTCAAATGAGCCATCTATTAACTGATTGTGATAGATATCTGCTAGCTTGGATTCTCCAAAATCTTCAATGTTTGCGTGAATGTAAACCCTAACGTCTTCTACATGCAAAACCCCATGTCGAATGCTAGAAAATGCACCTAAGGGATCCACTTCTACAGATTTGTAGGAATGTTTCTTAAATTTAGGGCACGGCCTATCAGAAATATTCACAACATTCAGAGTAGGCATCTTAAAGATTCAGAGAGAGATTTTCAAGAGCGAAAAATACCTTTTACACTTTTAGGGTTCACGATGTGAACCGGATCGGATTGCTAGATGGATAGACTTCTGCAGTTGATCTTTGATGAGCTTGAGGTCATTTGTTGCAGAGCTCCTTTTCTCTTCTTCTCGAAAGTAGAATGAGAAAATGTTTAATAAGAGAACCCTTATATTTCTCTTCAAACCCTAATTCCATATTGCAATAAATGCATAACTCAAGTCATTCTGGTTTGCCTTGTTCTCCTTGTTCTGAGAAAAATCTTTTTCGGATCACTGAGAAGTATTTAGAGTTGTTCTTGGTGATGATTGATAATCTATCTTCCTTTCCCCAAACATTTCATCTATCCGTAGATCAAGATTCCTCAGTTTGAATCATATCGGATCTAACTGTGAAAAACCTACTTCTTACCGGATGACTGTTGAACCATATTAATCTCAGATGATTAACCTCTTCAAATTTATTACGGATTTCTTATATCTTCCCCCAAGGGTCATTTAGATGTTTCTTTAAGAGTCACTTTAGTTCGCAACCTTCCATGTGCCAATTTCAGGCACCAATTGACTGGCTGGGGGAAAATATTTTCTTTTGTGACTCCCCCTGAGCCAGAGCTCATCTATTTAGTTTTTGGAAGGAATATCAGCACTAGATTCTAGTGCAGATCCATCTCCAACATTCTCAGTACTCCTCTTTACCCAAATCTTGTTCATCTCCCTTTGAACCTCATTCACATTCACTTTTCCTTTTCCTTTGTCTTGATTCTAATTATGATGTATTGGACCCCTTTTATCCTGATTTTTGCTTCTACAGAATTTGGCAATATGATCGGATCTATTGCAATTGTAGCAAACAACATTTATTTGCATTTTTGATTGATATCCTCTTGATCTGCATTGATTAGCCATATGTCCCATTCTATTGCATGTAAAGCATCTACCATTGAATGAGTTGTTCATTTGCATATTTCTACATTCATGAGATTTGTGACCATACCTTTTGCAATTGAAGCACTGTCCGGAGAAGGATGAATTAGTCTGATTCATTCTCTTTTTGCACTGATTTGCTATATGACCAAAGTTATTGCAATTATGGTAGTATCCATTGAAGGAAGGATATCTTTGAGCATTTGGTTGCCTTACTAGAGGTCTTCTAGGCCTGTTTCTTGGATTTTTTGATCTGGAGTTCTTCTGATCAGATCTGGATCTTTCACCTTTTTCATACCCCAAGCCTTACTTGTCATCTACCCTCTTTTGGCTTTCAAGAAGAACTTCAAGTTGAGCAGAGCTTATCTTGAATTTCTCTTTGTATTCATTTGTTGTTTGAAGATCCCTTTTAAGAGTGTCAACCTGATTCTCAAGTTGTTCTTCATTATCTCTAGCTTCTTCAAGATCAGATTCTAGATGCCTAATTATTCTATCCATTTTGTGGCAGTCTTCTGATTTCTCTTTGAGAGATTATCTTAGATCATCTTTAGTTTTTCTTTTCTCTTCAATTTCTTGAGTGAATTTTATAACTCCTGATTCCATTTCATGCCTTATCATAATGATCTCTTTTGATAACTTTTCACATAACTTGGTTTTCTCCTTTAGGTCTTCATTTGTATCATTGGCTTCACCTTGACTTGCCAATTGCTGAAGTAGATCCTTTTTCTTTTTCATAGAGATACTTAGTTTCCCTTTTAGTTCATTTATGAAATCATCATCTTGTTTGAGTCTTTCCTTCAATTCATTGACTTCAGAGTTAGATTGCTCAAGATCATCTAGGGCAGACTGAAGTTGTTCTCTCATACCATACACATCCATTTGAATTCCTAGATCTTCCTCAAGTTGTTAGGCTCTGTTTGGAGGAACTTGGCTCTGATACCAATTGTTGATAACTGAGAGGGGGGGTGAATCAGTTATCTTAATTAATTTAACTTTCTGTTCTTCTTTAGCAAATCAAAACACATAAGCTTAAATGAACATGAAAGCAGAAATAAACTCAGTACAAATGACACAATATTTTTGATGTGAAAACCCTGTTAAGGGAGAAAACCACAAGGTGATTAATTGAAGAATGTATTCTCTGTTAGAAGAATAGAAATACAAAATGGCACTTACCAATTAGGGCTCATTCCTTGAGCACACTGCTCACAAGAGGCTCACTGCCTACAAGAGACTCACTGTCTACAAGTTATAAAGAGAGTAACAAGATACTTGAATTGATGAGAAGCATCCACATATGCTGGAGTTCAATTCCGGTTAGGCTTAGTATACTGATCTACTGCACTTCATTCTTTCTCTTCTTTTGTGCTACTGTCTTTCACATACCGGACTTGCCTTACTGCTTCCACACTACTCTTCTGCTTTTCTTCGCATACACCAACACACAACACACACCTTCATAGCCAAATCCATCTTGTATATATATCTGCACCAATGATTTCATCTACTTTCTAGTCAGCATCCAAAATAGTTAGTATTTTCCCAAACTTTGGTCTGTCGGCTGAATCCTTGCTTATCAAGTGATGTGTATCAAAGAGATGCTTATAGAAGTCATCAATTATGTTGGCCAATCATGAATGATACCTCAGCAAGCTTGATCACAATCAATATCTGATCTGGATTAAGGTCTGATGCTCTGCTAGTTAGTTCTTCCTCTGTCTACTCTGTCAAACAAGAACCCAATACTTAGGCGCTTATATCTGTTTACTCTTTCATCACCGGAGGCTCAATCCCTGGAATCTATCAGTCAAGGTACTCCTCTTGACTTCCCCAAGTCCGTACTTTACATAGATACATCCTCTGAGAGATCTGGACCTGATTGTCGGACCTTGCTGCATACTCTGTTCTTGGTCACTGGACCACAACACTCTTCAATCTAACTTCCAGTATAAGTACACCATGTCCTACGGATGGGTGGGATGAACTTTGTTGCCATCAATGACAACAATCATGAAGCTACAATGTGTCTCTTGGTAACACTCTCCTCATTAGATTAGTGTAGGAACTCCTTCCTTAGAGAAATCCTTCAAATCTTAATCCAACATAAGAGGTAGGGGAAGAGGAAAAAACAACAGAGGCAAAGGAAGAAGAAACTCTGGAAGAGGATTCTCAAATAACCAAGAGGAGGCAAGCACCTGATAGCTAGACTTCCAAGACAAGAAGAAGAACAATAGTTTGAATCAAAGGTATGAAAAAAGAAATGTAGAGTGTTATTACTATCACAAATTTGGTCATTATGCTAGTGAATTTAGGAAGAAATAACATGACCATGGGAGTCAAACTACTAATGTAGAAAATGAGAACAAGGCTTCAAATGAAAAATACTCAAATTTATTTATTGTATGCAACCTTTGTAAGTGGAGTAATGATGAAATATGGTATTTAGATAGTGTTTGCAACAACCACGTGAGTGGTAATAAAAATTTATTTGCCACCATAGATTGTAGCATAAAGACCAAAATCAAGATGGGGAACAATGAAAAAGTTCTCATCATGGGAAGAGGCATAGTCAACATTCAAACCAAATATGGTGAGAGGAGGAAGATATAGGATGTTATACCCCTTGAACATGAAGAAGCTCTATAGGAGCTCCAGAGGAGCCCAACAGAATAGTACCTCTAGAGAAGCTCCAGAGAACAACATCTCTAGAACCATTCAACAGTGTGAACACTCTAATGATCATTCTTCATCATCATCCCAGTAGTCAAGTAGCTTTCGAGGTAATTTAGATCCTACACTCACCTCATTGATGCCACAGAGGACAAGGAGTGTGAGGAAAATTTATAATAGCACAAGGTATTCTAATTTTGATGAAAATCTAGATTTTACATTATTCTCTTATAGTGATCCAATGCATTTTGAGGAAGCCATGAAAGAGAAGGACTAGTGTACCACTGAGGGTAATATTAAAAGATATAAATCAAGATTGGTTGTTAAGGGGTACAAACAACAGGCTGGAAGAGATTATGATAATACATATGCACCAATTGCAAGGTTGGAAACAGTCTAGGTAGTCATAGCAATAGTAGCCCAAAAAAATGGAAGGTGTATCAAATGGATGTGAAGTCATCCTTCTTGAATGGGGTGCTAAAAGAAGAGGTGTATGTGGAAAAACCACCTAGCTATGAAGTCCTAGTGTAAGAAGACAAAGTCTATATGATTCATAGGGTTGTCTATAGGATGAAACAAGCACCTTGAGCACTGTACAATAGAATAATAGAATAGACACATATCTAGTGAGCAATGGCTTTACTAAAAGCAATAGTGAACCCACACTCTACATCAAAGTAGCTCAAGGTGAGATTTTCATTGCTATTTTGTATGTAAGTGATCTAGTTTTTACATGAAATAGTGATCTCTTCATTGCTAATTTGAAAGAGGTAATGAAAAAAGAGTTTGAAATGACATACTTAGGTTTTCTAAAATATTTTCTTGGTATTGAGGTCCAACAAACACATGGCATATTTATTTCACCAACAAATTGTGCCAAAAAAGATTTTGAAGAGATTTAAAATGCAAAACAACAAACCTGCCCCAAGATTGACAACTATAAGTCTAAAATTGAGCAAAGAGGATAGAAGAAATGAAGTGAACCCAACCCTCTACAAAGCATGGTTGGAAGTCTAATGTATTTAGTTGCTACAAAGCTTGATTTGATGTACATAGTAAGCCTTATTTCCAGGTTCATGGAGTGATGGCACCCACCCCTATCGTAGGTGCCAAACTCTAACAAATCTAGGGCCAGCAAGTGAAGAAGGGAGGCTATGTTGCTATAAGAAACCCACACAACCTTTGTAGAGGCCTGAAATATCTTTCTATAGATGATATCTAGTGCTACAAGCAAACTTAACTATGTTTCAAGAATAGAACCTTATGCTATAGGCGTTGACAACACCATACCAATCACAAGGTAATTCAGATACTTAACTATAGAGAATAACCAAATTCTCAGACAATAGAAAGACCACAAAGAAATTAAATCCTAAATGAAAATAGACAAACAAATAGTGAATAGCTTTAAAGGATAATATTTCATCCATCCATGAATAAGATTACAAACTTTACATACATACCATTTGTATAACTAGGAGAAAACCTAAATTCCCCTATTTTCTTATGCCTAAAATCAAACTTTGTAACAAATCTCCTTTGATTTCTTACTATTGTTCATTCTTCAACCTACACTCCTCTCTCTCTCTCTCTCTCTCTCTCTCTCTCTCTCTCTCTCTCTCTCTCTCTCTCTCTCTCTCTCTCTCTCTCTCTCTCTCTCTCTCTCTCTCTCCTTTTCTTTCTTTTTACTTTCTATCCAAAAATCCCTCCAAAAAAATGGAACCTCCTACCAAAATCCCTCCTAAAATGGGTGTAGTACTTAAAATATATCATAAATGCCTAACAACTCATTTTTCAATTAAAAAATCCCACTCAGACCTCTTCCTCTATCAATTTCCCATGTTTTTGTGCATTAAATTCATTAGGTATGAGCGAAGAAACCAACTGCCAAGTTTAAATGGCCAAAAGATTTTTTTAAACTTCAAATAAAACATGTACAAATGGTGAATTAAAAAATGTTGAGTTGCAAAAGGAAATCCCAATGCCCCTGCATCAAATTATCTAGGTAACAAAATTTGTGAGCTCCTCTCACTACCAAAATTGTGTATTGCTGTAAATAAAACCCACTTGTTGTAGGTCAACAATCCTAAAGCTGCAGGTTAGTAACTTTGTTGCTGTAGGTCTACACCCTATTGCTACAAGTCAAACCAAAATTTCTAAATCTTCATTGGGCTTAACCAAGTAGCATCCTCTATTGTTCTATTATTCCATTTCACTAGATATTTATTGTATTCTTTGTCTCTTGTCTTCTTAACCACTCTAGAGTCTGATATGCACTCAATTTCCTCCTGCTCCCTCTCAAGTAGTTACTCCATCCATTTCTCATGTGCTATTTTCTCTTTCTCTTGCTGCTATGATGTCTCTCCATCAAAGTAAGTGTATAAATCAGAAACATTAAAAATTGGAGAGATGTCTAGGCCTGCAAGTAGCTCCAACTCATAAGCATTTGGTGAAAACTCCTTGATAATTTTACATGGTCCAATCTTCTTCCACTTGAGCTTGTTATAGGTATGACTTGGAAATCTTTCATTCCATAGATATACAAGCACTAAATCTCCCACTTCAAAATTAGTTTCTCTCGCCTTCAAATCCATTTTCTCCTTGTAGTGTTGGTTGCTCCAACTAAGTCTTTCCCTTAGTTGATGATGTAAATCTTGCATATGTTTAGAAAACTCCTCTCCTCCAACACTTCACTCATGACTTTTGGGATTCACAAGTTCTCTTAACTCTGAAATACCCCTAGGGCTATATCCATAGACAATTTGGAATGGAGTCTTGCCTATACTTTTGTTGTCTAAATCATTGTATGCAAATTTAGCTTGAGGTAGTACCATATCCCACTTTTAGGCTTGTAACCAACAAAGCATCCTAACAAATTTCCTAGGATATGATTAACAACTTCAGTCTATCCATCCATTTGAAGATGATATGTAGAACTAAATTTTAAATCAGTACCTAATTTCTTCCAAAGTGTCCTCAAAAAATTTCCTACAAACTTAGTATCATGGTCTAAAACTATACTATTTGGTAAGCCATGCAATCTAACAACCTCCATGGCATCATTGGTCTTTTTGAAAGCTATAAAATGGGCCATCTTTGAGAATTTATCAACAACCATAAATATTGAGTCCTTACCTCTATGTGTTCTTGCTAGAGTCTTGTGTTTTGACTCCCTCGTTTGGCATATTGACAAACTTGGCATCCTTGCTCAATTTTTTTGATTTATACCCTCATCCTTGGCCAATGATACCTTTCACTAAGTTGCACCATAGTCTTATTAGCTCTGAAGTGTTTGGCCAATCCACCACATTGTTTTCCTTTATCAAATTCTACCTCATTGATCCTTGAGGTATGAATAGCGGATGTCCCTTAAATAACAATCCATCTTGGATAAAGTAATCCATCCATGGTGTCCTATCTATAATAGTAGGATCCATACATGTTGTCCATGCATCCTTAAAGTTTGAATCATTCTTGTATAACTCCTTCATGTCATCAAACCCAACTACTTCAACTCTTATTTCAATTAATACTATTGCTTTTTCTACTCAAAGAATCCACTACCTTGTTTGAACCCCCACTTCAATGCTTAAGAATAAAAGTATACCATTGTAGGAAAATTCCGCCCACTTCATGTGTTGCTAATTTAGTTTGGTTTCACTGCTAATAAATTGCAAAGCATGATGATTCATGTAAAGCACAAATTCCTTAGGAAGCAAATAATGTTGCCACTTCTTCAAGGCCTACACTATGGCATATAACTCTTGATCATAAACAAAGTACTTCTTCTTGGCATCATTTATCTTTTCACTAAAGTATGCAATAGGACTACCTTCTTGGCTAAGAACCTCTACTATGGCTATCCCACTGACATCACAATCCACTTGAAACACTTTTGTAAAATTAGGTAATGCCAACATTGGTTCCTCGATGCCCTTTTTATTCAAGAGCTCAAAACTCTAATCTTCTACTTCTATCCTCTTAAACTCCTTTTTATCTCTCCTTATACTTTAATATATGGGTGCACATATCCCACTTAAATTTTGAATGAATCTATGATAAAAGCTAGTTAATTCATAGAAACATTGAACCTCATTCACACTCCTAGGTATAGGCCATTCTATTATGGCTTGTACCCTTTCTAGATCCATTTGCAACCCTTGAGGTGAGACGACATATCCCAAATAGACCAATTTCTCTTTCATAAAACTATATTTATTTAGGTTGACCAATAATTTCTCCTCCTTGAGCCTTTGCAAGACATATCTAATATGTAATAAATGTTCTTCCCTGCTACTGCTAAAAATCAAAGTATCATCAAGATAAATAATTACATATTTCCGTAAAAATGGTTTCAACACTTTGTTCATCAGTCGTATAAATGTGCTAGGTGCATTTGTCAATCAAAAGTGAATTACTAACCACTCATACAAGCCCTCCTTGGTCTTAAAAGTAGTCTTCCACTCATCACCCTCTCTTATACTAATTTGATGATATCCACTTTTTAAATCAATTTTACTAAAATATTTTGCCTTCTCCAAGCAGTCCATAAGATCATTCATTCTATATAAAGGAAATTGATACTTGCTTTATTTTTTTGATGGCTCTTGAGTCAGTGCACATCCTCCATTCACCATTATTTTTTGGTGCTAAGACAGTTGGTACTAAGTATGGGCTAACCTTTCCCTAATCAACTATGTTTCCAATAGCTCATGCACTTGTTTGTTCACCTCTTCCTAATCTGCAGGTGTCAATCTATAAGTAGCCTTGTTGGGTAAACTTGCACCTGGAATGAAGTCAATAGGATGACTAATTCTCATCATAGGTGGAGTCCCTCTAGTAATTCCTTGGATATAATTTCATCAAATCCCTCTAGTAACCCCTTTATTTATAAAGGCATGTCACTATGGATAGCAAATATCCCTACCTGTAGCACCTTAGAAACTATTGCAAAACATAGTTTTTCATGCTTAAACTCCTTCAAAAACTATTTTTCTGTCACTAGTAGTGTCCTTGGACTACTTTCCACCTTTCTTCCGTAGTTACCAATGGTGTAAAAGTATAATTTTGTCCGTTTTTCTCCAAAGTGTAAGTGTTTTCTCTCCCAAAATAGATTGCCTTCCTATCAAACTACCATAGTCTTCCTAAGAGAAAATGGCATATGCCCATATGCATGATATCACACCATACCTCATCTTCATAAGTGCCTACTCAAAAATTCACTAGGCATTGCTAATCAACCAAGATTTGGCGCCTTCTTCTAGCCATGACACCTTGTAAGGAGTAGGGTGAGCTATCCTTTTTAACCCCAAATTCTCAACCATTTCAGCTAAGACTAAATTATCAGTGCTCCCATTATCTATTATAACCTTGCAGCATTTTCTAATTGCTTTACATATTTCTCTAAAAAAGATTTTTCTTTGGATAGGTTCATTTTCTATTTTGGCTAGCTCCAAGAATGTCCTCTTTGTCGTAAGTGCTTCTCCTTTCTCTAGTTCATATGGTTGACTAATAGATCCTATAGATTTACTATCTCCTTTGGCTACATGTACACTTGCAGCCTCTATTCTCCTTGATCCTTCTGGCCTATGTTGTGGGCATTCATAAAATCTATGGCCTGGCTGTCCACATGTGAAACAGGTTCCTTGAAAACCTCTGCCTTTGCCTCTTTCATATCCACCTCTACCTCTCATAGGGTATGGTCTTCCTCTTGTTTCATTATTCTCCTTTTGACTATTTGAAGGGTTGGCTTCCTTATCATGGCTATATTTTTCTATTACTATCCTCTACCTCTATTAAATCCACCTCTACCCTTGGTCATTCCTTGTTTTCTTGTCAATTTCTCATCTGCCTTTAAATTATACTAATATGCCTCTTCTACAGTTCGTATCCTCACCATGGAAGTGTTGCATGACCTTTCAATTTTGTTTGGGCAATCTTCACCCTGCTAGGGTCCTCCACTTCATCACATTCAATGTATTCCTCCATTTCTATTATCCAATCTATTAATTCATTAGGTTCTAAACTTCCTGAAAAGCTAGGTAACTCCATCTTCTTTCCTTTCCCAATGTTGGAGATAGCCCTTATCAGTCTTCTTTTTCTTGCATCCATATCTACATCTACGTTTTCACCTTCTTGTCTTGCCATATATACTCCTTCAATATCATTATTAATATCTTCACATGCCTGACCTCTTCTTCTTTCACCTTCCATTGCATCCAGTCTTGCCTATAGTCCCCTTAGGGCCTCCACTACCTCATCTATCCTTCCTATAGTTGCTAGTACTGTAACCTCTGCCATCCTTCTCCATAGTGGGCTTCTGCTGCACTGAATCTCTTTCCTTTCTTCTTATTGCAGTCCTTCTAGCTGTAATATCCCTTATTGCAAGGGTGCACACCCATAGTTACTTCTTACAGGGCTTCTTCCAACCCTAATCCAAAGTCACTATCTTCCTTCCCATATTTGTAGCTATGCTATGATACCATGCTGATGGCACTCACCCTTGTTGTAGGTGCCAAATTATAACAAATCTAGGGCTAGCAGGGGAAGAAGCAAGGTTGTGTTTCTGTAAGAAACCAACACAACCTTTGCAGAGGCTTGAAATCTTTTGCTACAACTGAGATCTAATGCTATAGGTAAACAAAACTATGTTGCAGGTTCAAAATCTATTGCTACAGGTTTAAAATACTATGTTGCACGAATAAAAACCTTATGCTATAGGTGTTGATAGCACCATACCAATCACAAGGCCATTTAGATACTTAACTTCGAAGAATAACCAAATCCTAGGGTAGGAAAAAGAGCACAAAGAAATTAATTCCTACATGAAAATACACACACAAATAGTGAACAACTTTAAAGCATATTATTTCATTTATTCATGAATATGAATACAAACTTACATACACTCCATTTGTATAACTGAGAGAAAATCCAAACTCTCCTATTTTATTATGCCTAAAATAAAACTTCGTAACAAATCTCCTTTGCCTTCTTACTACTATTCATTCTTCAACCTATGCTCCTCTCTCTCTCTCTCTCTCTCTCTCTCTCTCTCTCTCTCTCTCTCTCTCTCTCTCTCTCTCTCTCTCCCTCTCCTTCTTTTCTTTCCTTTTCCTTTTCTATCCAAAAATCCCTCCAAAAAAAATGGAACCTTCTACCAAAATTCTGCCTAAAATGGGTGCAACACTCAAAATCCATCATAAATGCTCGAAAACCCATCTTATGATTCAAAAATCCCACTTAGACCTATTCCTCTATCAATTTGCCATGTTGTTGTGCATTAAATGTGTTAGGTATAAGCATAGAAACCAACTACCAATTTTAAACGGACAAAATATTTTTTTAACTTCAAATAAAAGACATAAAGGGTAAAGAAAAAAATAACGCTGCAAAAGGAAATCTCGATGCCCCTACATCATGGAGAAATCTAAGGACACACATTGGCAAGTAGAAAAGAGAATCTTGAGATATGTCAATGGCACCAAAGGCTGTGGCATCTTGTATACTAGATCTGATGAGTTTAAGTTGGCTGGTTATATAGATAGTGATTCCATGGGTAATATAGATTTCAAGAAGAGCACTTCAGGATTTGTATTCCATATGGGTTCAGGTGCAATTTCATGTGCATCCAAGAAGCAGCCCATTGTCTCTCTCTCCATAGAAGAAGTTGAGTATATTGCAGCAAATGCAGTAGCATGTCAGGCTATTTGGTTGAGAAGAATCCTTGTAGACTTGAATGAGCAACAAGAAGATGATACAACTATACTTTGTGACAATGTTTCTTCAATAGCCCTAACAAAGAATTTAGCCTTTCATGGATGAAGCAAGCACATTGAGATCTATTATCACTTCATAAGGGAGTTGGTAGAATGTCGAGAGATTAAGTTTCAATATTGCAAATCTAAGTAGTAGCTCACTAACATATTTACGAAGTCACTTTCAAAAGATTGCTTTAAACAATTAAGAGATAGGCTTGGCATTATAGACAACTTTGGAGGTGAGCTCTAGAGATGCTCCAGATAGGAAGAAAAGCTTCAAAGATGTTTTGGAAAGATAGTCTCGATTCAACTACAAATCACCTCTAGAAATCAACTTCAGAAAGGCAAATACAAAGATTTAGCTTTGGAGAGAAATTTATAAAAAGATAAATATTACTCCAGATTAAGAGGGAGTGTCGGAATTTACTCTGGAGTCAATGCATTTACTGCACCTGCCCCCATGTCATAGATTTTAAAGATTTTCCTCTAACCCCATGTAGTTTTTTCTTTTATTGTTGTTCTATTTGTGCTGGCAAGAATTTATTAGTGTTAGGTAAATTTGAAAAAGGGTTGAGTGTGAGTTTTTTGGGAAAGAATAGAATGAGACAAAAAGAGAGAATGTAAGAAGAAAAAGACAAGAATATACAATAGCAAGCAACACACATAAAACAAGGGAATGTTTTAGTGACCAACAGAGAACTATAGGTTGCAGTAGCAAAAGTTTTTATGGAGATAGCTCCATAGTCCATAGACAGCTTCGAAAAGGGGACATCAAATAGATATAGTTGAAAAAGGGCAAATCATTGTTGAATGAATAGAAACAGAGCAGCAACTCTACACTTTGTTTGGGAGCCTTTTTATTTGTAAAATATTTTGAAATATAAATATAAATTTCTGCTGTTATTTATTTCTGCAACTTGTCTCTCCCTTTTGGTTTTCTCCTTCTCTACCCAGCATTGTTGTAGCTTTCTGGGCTGCTACCCCCTACCAATAGGGAAAATATAGGAGCCAACCTGTCCTCATCAAATAGAGATATTAGAGTGCCGACTAAACTCTTTAGCAGTCTCAGTGGAGCTGTCTAAGGGAGGACGAGAACACTTATTCAAATCTATAGAAAAACTGATCAGATGCATTTAGACATCTCTGCCAAACTGGGCAATGAAAAAAAAATCATAGCAACGCTAAAATTGGCACCTCTTTCTTGTCTTAGAAGCAATAAACTGCAACTAATTCAACAATATTTGAAGCAATGCAAGGAGAAACTTAATAACCCAGAAGGCTGTAAGGAAGCAAAGGTGTGTGGAAACGCTTCCTACGCTAACCTTGAGAGGAGGGTTATGCGAATTTCAAATACAATATTACAAAGATATCAAGAAACACATGAAATAGCATAAACATAATAACAATAAAACCATAACACAGTGATTTACATGCGGAAAACCCTTTCGGGAGAAAAACCCCAATCCAAAACCTGCACAATGTATTATCAAATCTTGAACCAGATTACAACACATTTGCAATGCAAGTTCTTACAGGAGTCTTCACCTCAACTCAAACTAGAGGAATTTCGGCAGCATTCTAGCAGCATACAAACTTGTAAACTAACTCTCACCTCTCTCAAAATGACTATCTCAAAGTACCTATATATATATATATATATATATATATATATATATATATTACATTGCATATGAGAACCTTCTAGAGATAAAACATTTCTTTTTAGAAAATATCTAGTAAAATCTCATAGCAATCTTATCTCTATCTCCATATAAAGATACTTATCAAAATAGCCACTTTTCACCTATCACAAAATCTTATATTCTTGGCTTGCTTTATTTTTATTTCATTGCAAGGTTGAGAAACTTTTTTTTTTTAATCTTTTTTTTCTATTTTTAAAATACTTTATTTCCAACATTCTCCCACTTGTCAAACACCTTGCAT
The DNA here is from genome assembly GCA_027924645.1 of Cunninghamia lanceolata. Taxonomy (NCBI): domain Eukaryota; kingdom Viridiplantae; phylum Streptophyta; class Pinopsida; order Cupressales; family Cupressaceae; genus Cunninghamia; species Cunninghamia lanceolata. The sequence continues at coordinate 14,468,985 of BSBN01000553.1, read as the reverse complement.
AAGCCAATAGAAAATAGGTAGTTAATTTCTTTGGCCTGAAAGGCCCATTAATTTGGAACACCATCTAAACTTCACTGTGCTCATGGGCTTTGTTAATGCATCTGCAACATTCACCATGGTCTCTACCTTTTCCATCTTCACCCTGCCATCCTCAACCATATCTCTCACGAAGTGATACTGAACATCAATCTGTTTGGTCCTAGCATGAAAAGTGGAATTCTTTGCAAGGCAGATTGCACTTTGACTATCACAATAAATTGTAACTGCACCATGTTTCAACCCAATATCTGAACACAAACGCTTCAACCAAATGGCTTCTTTACATTCACGAGTAGCTACCATATACTCTACCTCTGTAGTGGACAAAGGGACCACATCCTATTTCTTACTCATCCAACTGATTGTACCACCATTAAGAGTAAATACATATGCACTAGTGGACCTTCTGCTATCGACATCACCACCCGAGTCTGAATCCACAAAACCATGAATACTCAAGGAATGCTGATCTCCTGTACCATGAAAACATATAGGGTACTTTGATGTACCCCGCAGATATCTGAAGACCCTCTAAACTACATCCCAATGCACTCTTCTAGGATTAGGCATAAAATGAGAAAGAACTCCCACTACTTGGGCAATGTTTGGTCTTGTACAAACCATAGCATACATTAAGCTTCCAACTGCACTCTAGTAAGTCACTCTGCTCATGTCTTCCATCTCCGATGGGGATGTAGGACATTGTGAAATAGAGAGCTTTGTTCCCAATGTAATAGGAACACAAAGTGGTTTACAATCTTGCATGTCAAACCTTTTCAACACTAAAGAAATATACTTACTTTGGCCAAGCCATAGCTTTCTATTCTCACAATCTCTTCTGATCTCCATCCCAAGTATGTGTTTTGTTGCACCAAGATCTTTTATTTCAAATTTCGCAGAGTGCTGAGATTTTATTTCTGCAATTAAACATTTGCCTTTCCAAATAAACAACATGTCATCAACATATAAAGCAATTACCAAGAAATGATCACCATCAGATTTAAAATATACATAGTGATTAGATTTAGACCGCACAAATCCCAAACTCAACACATATGTATTAAACTTCTGGTACCACATCCTAGGACTTTGTTTAAGGCCATACAGAGATTTCTTTAACTTACAAACCAACTTGCTTTTATATTTCACCATTTAACTTGCTCTGGCTGTGTCATATAAATTTTTTCCTCCAAATCACCATGAAGAAAAGCAGTTTTCACATCCATTTGTTTGACCTCTAAGTCATAAGTTAATGCAATAGATAATAAAAACTGAATGGATGTCATTTTAGCAATAGGAAAAAAGATCTCACCATAATCAATACCCTCAACCTGAGTGTATCCCTTCACAACCAACTGTGCCTTATATTTTTCAACATTTCCATTTGAACCAAACTTTTTCTTAAACACCTATGTACATCCAATAGGTTTCCACCCTTCAGGCAATCACACTAAGTCCCATGTTTCATTTCTTTCAAGGGCTTCCATCTCTTCATCCATGTCTATTTTCCAAGACTCTGCATCATTCGTACCCAAAGCCTCTTGCACAGATCTTAGTTCATCAATGTTAGTACTCAAAGCAAATATACACTTCCAATCATCAGGTGAATACCCATACCTTTCAGGTGGTTGCTTATGCCTTGTAGACCTTCAAACAAGCTGAGGTGGAGGTTCTTCCACTGCCTCCTCTTCTTCCTCTTCTAAATATTCAGAGCTTGATGAGCTCTCCTCAACTTCTGATCTATCTTGGGGTCTCGATGCAACTTTCTTAGGTGTAGAAGGAAGTTGAATCACATCCTTTTTTCTATTCAATTTCTTTATGCTATTCTAGCTGAAAAGTAATAGGAGAAGATTTAGTCTCTCTAAAAATAACACTTCTAGAATAAATTACCTTGTGTGTAACAGGGTCCCAAAGCATGTATCCTTTCACACCATAGTTGAATCCAACATTGTTCTCTTCTTCTTAGGCACATGTGCATATGCCTCACAACCAAAAACTCTTAGATGTCTAAGTGAAGGCTTTTCCCCTGACCATGCCTCCATTGGCATTTTATTAACAAGCACTGATGTAGGAGATCTATTGATCAAATAACAAGTAGTGGCAACAACTTGATGGGAGAATTTTTAGATTTAGATCAAAAACCCGTTATAGAAAAACAACTCAAAGAGAATCTAGAATGAATGATAGCAAAGACAAACATAGTTCTATAGATTTCAACATACATATGACAGGATAATACAATGGACCGATTCTTGGTAGTAATGAACTTAGGAGGAAATCCAAACATTACACACTATTTTATTCCATTATCCAAATCATGATAAGCAACTAACTATGGTCTGCTATGATCGGCCTCCTTAGACAAAGAATTACAAAGATTCCTGAGAATGATACTATTACTCCTGTTGACCTCTCTTTCTAACCACCACTCCACCAACACCGATTCACCATTGACCTCCTTAATACAATCGACCTTCCTTCTCTAAACTCCACACCAATATGAATGGCCTCTCTCATATTCACACATGACCTCTCTTTTTCTTTCAAACCGTCGCCTTACCTCAATCAACCTCTCCTCACTCGATCTATGAATACCCCTCTTTTTAAAGAAAAACAAGTACTTCTACATCAAACTGGAAAACCATAAGCCCACGTTCAGCCACTAGGCATAAACCCACGATGCCCACCACCTCTTCATTGTGGTCTGCATGAACATAAAAAGAACAATATGGTCGCTCCAGAAATTGCTCATGACCTGACCATAATTGGTAGCAGAAGAAAATATAACTGCCACGCCATGATGCCAAGATATTCAGAAATGGAACGATATGCCAAGAATAGGTATTTTGGGATGCATGATTTGTGGCATTTTCAGATCCTTAATAAAACTGCAGATTTTGCAAACTTTCTCCAGCTATTTAAAATTGTCAACCATGGTTTCTATAGAAATATGGCAAATATAAGTTTAGAAATGGATGTCAGAGATAAAAAAGAGTATTATGTCACTCCGGTGATATGAAGATCATCATATGCTAGGTGACAGGAGCTGCACAACAAAACCCAATAATTAAAAAAATATTAAAAAATGCAATCCAAAATTGATGATTGCGATGCCACTGTATCATAGCGTCAGCCCAAAACTTTTCTTCTAGATTAGCTCCACTCAACATACTCCTAACCTTCTCCATCAATGTTCTATTCATTCTTTCTGCAACTCCATTCTACTACGGAGAATACAGAGTTGTCTTTTAATCCCACAATCTATACAAAATATATCAAAATCTATAGAACAGTACTCACTGCCATTGTCAGTCCTCAAACATTTAATTTTCTTTCCAGTATGAGTTTCTAGCAAAGCCTTGAACTCCTTAAAATGACTGAAAACTTCATATTTACTCTTTAAAAAATATACCCATGTTCTCCTACTGAAATCATCAATGAAATTAACATAATAAACTGATTTACTAATAGAAGCAACATCAACAGGACTAAAAACATCTGAATGGATTAGATCCAAGACACATGAAGACTTATACGAAGACAAGTAAAACTGAACGCGGTTCAGTTTGCCATAAATACAATGTTCACAGAAATCAAATTCCAGATTGCAATCATTTAACCCCTCAACAAGGTTCTTATTTTTTAGGGCTTTCAAACCCTTCTCTCTAATGTGGCCAAGCCTTTGGTTCCATAACATGGTCTTCTCTGCATGCAACTTTGATTCGGTAGATAGAGTACCCTTGGATACCCATTAGCCACGACCATCTGCAGAAGAGGAAATCATCTCTTTTTTCAGTGAAATAGTTTCTAGCTTAATTTTATCAGAAGTGCTTTTGTATTGAACTATGCATGCATTGAGCTGGTACAATGTACCCAATCTACTTCCTCTTGCTATCGCTATAGCACCTCTCACCATTTTCACACCTGTTTCAGAAAATTGTACATGCACACCTGCATCTATTAGCTTGCTAATAAATAATAAATTTCTTGCTAGTCCTGGGATATGCAAGACACCATCAAATCATCTAACTCTACCATAAAAAAATTTCACATGAATACTACCATGACCAATAATGTCAAGGAAAGAATTATTACCCAAATACACCTTACCACCATCATAGTTTTCATACTTACTAAACTAGTTTCTATTAGGAGTCATGTGGAAAGATGCACTTGAGTCTATCAACCATGCATTATCACCTCCATGAGTGGCCAAGGCTACAATAAAGGCGTCTCCATCTTCCTTTTTGGACTCAGAATCATAATCTTGCTTCTTCTTCTTCTTTTTCTTCTTTTCTTTACATTCCTTTTGGAAGTGTCCAGATTTGCCATAGTTCCAGCATATTGCCTTGGACTTACTAGGAGATTTTGATCTCCCCTTATTCTTGGACTTGGATTGGCCATGTTGCTTCTCATCTTTGCCTCATTCTTTTGGTCTTCCTCAAACACTCATAGCCTCTTTGGTACTCAGAGAGACCTTCCTTCTCATCTCTTCAGAGAGTAGAGAACCAACAACATCCTCCATCTTCAAAGTGACTAAAGTGCTCCCAATGGCCATGACTAGGCTGTCCCATGAGTCTAGCAGTGAACATAGCAAAGTTTGGCACCTTTCTTCTTCATCCATTTTAACCCCAACTAAGGTCAATTGAGTCACCAACATATGAAAAGTTTCCAGATGCTGAGAAATATGTCCATTTTCTTTCATTCTCAAGGAATACAACTTCTTCCTGAAGAAAATATTATTTACTAGAGATTTGGCTTGATATATTTCACCCAGCTTCTTCCATAGCTTCTTTGAAGTGGGTTCTTCATGAACATTTATCATAATTGGGTCTGCAAGGCATAGTCTTATAAGACCTTAAGATTTTCTGTCCATTACATCATATTTTGCAGCCAAAGCTGGATCTATAGGCCTTTGGACATTTTCATCCACTGCATCCTATAGATCTCGATCAATCAATAGATCTTCCATCTTCAGCTTCCACATTTCAAAATTTGTGCCAAAAAACTTCTCTACCTCAACTCTTCTAGATGTGATCCCCATCTGTATTATCCTACAATATAGAATATGAAATACTCTGCACAAGCTCCCACTCAGACTTGATTAGCTCAAAAAACCCTATACCCAACAAATAAAACCAAAATTGGCCAAGCTCTGATACCACTTGTAGGGAAGAAAAAGGTGTCGAAACGCTTCCTATGCTAACCTTGAGAGGAGGGTTATGCAAATTTCAAATACAATATTACTGAGATATCAAGAAACACATGAAATAGCATAAACAGAATAACAATAAAACCATAACACGGTGATTTAAGTGGGGAAAACCCTTTCCGGAGAAAAACCCCACACTCCAAAACCTGCACAATATATTATCAAATCTTGAACTAAATTATAACACACTTGCAATGCAAATTCTTACAAGAGTCTTCACCTCAACTCAAACTAGAGGAATTTCGGTAGCATTCTAGTAGCTTACAAACATTCAAACTAAGTCTCACCTCTCTCAAAATGACTATCTCAAAGTACCAATATATATATTACATTGCATATGAAAACCTTCTAGAGATAAAACATTTCTTTTTAGAAAATATCTAATAAAATCTCATAGCAATCTTATCTTTATCTCCACATAAAGATACTTCTCAAAATAGCCACTTTTCACCTATCACAAAATCTTCTATTCTTGACTTGCTTTATTTTTATTTCCATACAAGGTTGAGACACTTTCTTTTTATTTATTTATTTGTTTTAATCTTTTTTGTTTTTTTCTATTTTTAAAATACTTTATTTATAAGAAAGGCTTTATTTCTAACAAAAGGCTTTAGAACAGTAAAAACACAAATTACATCAAATGAGCAAGACAATACGAGGCCACAAATATGACCTGTGAATAATCCGGATCGAGCATCAAAAGGTCTGGGGCATCAACCAAAGTCCAAACTAACTCTTCAATCTTCAACATAATATCACTTGGGAGACTTTTGAGAATTTCTATACTAAAGTTAAAAGCAGAAAATTTACAATGGTTTCAGTTATGAGTTCAAATGTCCCTAAGCTTTAGCTGCTACATATCATGGATGAAGGACACGAGAACTTTAAATAAATTGCAGATTAGTAGTCATTCAATTAGTTGAGAGAAAGTAATAGAAAATTGATAACAGAGAGATATTGACGGATATGGACTTCCAAAATGAATACAGATGGTGTAAATGAAGGAAAAGACTGAACTATGTTGTAGGAAAAAGATATATTATTTTATATTACACACACGGAGTAATGATAAAATGGCTAATTGCAATATACACTCATAAGTCATTATCTAACAAAATCAGTTCAATGGTCCATATACCTTGATTTCACTTTTCCCTGGCTAAAAGTCAAACCACTTTTCAAATTTGATAGCATGTTCTTGCAGCTTCTAGATATAGTGTTTAGTCCATAAATAGTTTATGGAAAGAAAAGATTCTAACAATTTATGTACAAATTAGCTGGAAACTCAAAAAATTTAAAATAGTAAAAGCATGAAGAAAAGAGTGTTACCAGTGCTACTTTGGGAGCATATACACTAGTATGGAAAACATACCCCAAAAAAAATTGGCTATCCGTTCAAACCTGCATTAGAAACAACAATAAAATAACTATAGTTGTAACATTGTGTAAGGATATGTTAACACGGGTGTGGTCAAGTGGTTGGGTCTCTTGGGTCTCTTGTTGGAAACCAAGGTTCAATTCTCCCGAAGGACATCTTAGCATCATAAGGCATTCTAAGTGGTATCCCCACTAGAATTGTAGGCAGTTTACAGTCAGATAGTGCTGGAGGATGCGGCAAAGTGGTTGGGCCTCTTGGTTCTCATGTTGGAGACCAAGGTTCAACTCTCGCGAAGGATATCTTAGCATCGTAAGGCATGCTGAGTGGAAGCCCCACTAGAATTGTAGGCCTCTTGGTTTTCATGTTGGAGACCAAGGTTCAACTCTTGCTAAGGACATCTTAACATCGTAAGACATGCTGAGTGGAAGCCCCACTAGAATTGTAGGCCTCTTGGTTTTCATGTTGGAGACCAAGGTTCAACTCTTGCTAAGGACATCTTAGCATCGTAAGACATGCTGAGTGGTAGTCCCACTAGAATTGTAGGCAGTTTACAGCCAGATAGTGGTGGAAGATGTGACATGTAGTTTGTGGCAGTGATTGTCCTACTAGATATGTTGGTAATATGTAGATGATAGTTGCAAACTTAATTTAGTACAAAGCCAATAAAATCAAGTGGTGTTCATGCTGAAGTAGTACAGACCTGAATATTATAAATAATATAATACGTAATGGGAATGGAAAAGGATTTGGAATCATAAAGAAAGAAAGAGCCCAACACATAACAAACTAGCTCATCTCCCAAGTAGGCGCAATACACCTAAAATAATAGTCTTACTTTTCCAGAAAGAGAACATGAATTGAAAGAGTTTGTCTCTAAGTGGAAAAAAATAAAGCTCCAGATCTGATACTCTGACAGCACAAATGCTCAAACAATTTGGCATGTACTAATGGTCTTCTAACTGAAATAACGAAATCCAAATCAAGAAAATTTATCATTCAGATTAATTCTCCCAACCTGATATTAACAACAAACAAATTAAACTTGGTACTCTAAATTCTTGCATCTCTACCTCCCAATGCCATAGGGTATATAAAATATATACTCGAAGTCGCTGCTAATAGAGCAACCAATTCTACTGCAAATTATCTCCTAATAGAAAGAGTTTTTTGTTGAAGAGAATCTTTAAAGGAATTTATATTGTATTCTGGATATGTCCAAAATCTTTTGACATAGGCAGTTCGAATTTTATCAGAGCCATTGTGACAAATTTCAACTTTAATGACCATACTCTTCAATGGATACACAACTGTGCAACAATAGCCACATTTTCAATCTTAGAAAATGTCATAACAGGGCTGGTATTCAAATGCACAAGAGAGATGAGTCAGGATGATAAACTATCACCATATTTAGTTATCATTGTAGCAGTAAGGATAAGCACAATACTTCGTCATGCAAAAACCCAACAGTAGGTATACATAAAAGTAACAAGACAGGAGAATGTTATACCCATCTTTCAGTTTGTAGACAACACATTGCTATTATCTACATAGGTGAGAAAAACTAAACTTCTTATTGAACTTGTACCAAGAATCATCACGAAAGCATATTAACTCAGATCTAAGGCTCGGATATTCTTTCAAATCTCATTCTATATAGAAGAGAATTTGGTTAGATGGGGAGATATCAAGATAATCTCCCTTCTGACCATATATCTTGGGATTTCTAGAGTCTCAAAAAGACATAAAGCTAGAATGGTGGACAAAACATACAACAAGATGACTTACACAATCAGGCAAATTATAATTAATATATTCAGTCATTGAAGCGATAAAATACACTTGATATCAATTCTAGCCACTCCAATAATCGCTCAACTAGATCTCCCTTGTGATTTGGAATCTTCAGTTGTCAACTTTTGGCCTTAGTAGGGATAGACTCTCTTCTACTTCCTCTGGAACGGCAGCAAGAGAAATTGAGTACATGAAACTGATGTTTGAGTTTCACAAATGCGAGGGAACAAGCAAAGGCTTCTAAATCAACTCAGATACATATTATAAACATTCTGAACACTCTATTTAAATATCATTCATTTCAATGGTCAAATAGTCAATAGCAATTTTACACCTCGGTAAATATTTGTCCTGTTTTTATTGACGACAATTAACATTTGACTGTTGAAGTGGATGATATTTAAGAATAGCCCACTGCCAATACCACTCTATTTAAACATCATCCATTTTAAGGGTCAAACAGTCAATAACAATTTTACACCTCATCTACAACAAAAAATGGTAAATATTTGTCATATTTTTATAAGTCAAAATTAACCTTTGACAATTGAAATCAAGGATATTTAAGAATAGCCCGGCAAATATTTCATGAAAGAAGAATTACATAATTTCTGGATCGGGTGCTGCGGTCAAACATTTTGAAATAGAGACGGCAATACTATTTGAAGAGAGACCACTTACAGATAAAATAACACGGCGCATAATATACACGAGGAGGAGCCCTTTGAGGATCCATCAGCTCCCTTGACAAGCTGCCAAGTAGAAGTGGCATTTCCCAAAGCCTCTGCCAAACCACAGACAATAAAGTAGATAAGAATTCCAGTTATATGAGGATTAAATCTTAACAGTTCAATCATAATTCTCTTGATTTAGGCCATCAAAAGAGAGGCCTGATACTTAGAGATAAACCTCTGATGGAGGAACATGAACCTTAATTAAATGATAAATAAGAAAAAATAATATCTTTCTTACGTATAATTAAAAAAAACTGATGATTCAATATTTACAAAGCATAAATTCCTTTCCACAAAATCCTGAGTCAGACCAAACCAATCACCCACAATTTATAAGGTTGTATATAAGCTTCTTAAACATGTAGGAAGTCAACTATGAGCTCTGAAAGTTAAATTCATTCAGATAATCTAGATATCAACGTGCAGGTCAGCTGTGCTATGGAAATACAAAAAATGCCATATGATAAAAATAAAAAAATAATTCCAGACAATGATCATAGCTACCAGGAAACTCAAAAATTGTCTCACATTTGACCATATTTATTAATTAATTGAAATGCCTTGAACCTTCGTACTTATCTTCTATTTTGGAAACAAGTCGCTGTGTTCGAAATGCCTCCTAGCATCTTCCCATGTCTCATAGAAGCATCGCTCAAAAATTGGAAAGCTTCATATAGAAGATTCTTAAATGTCAAAAATTGCATTGGTTTTATAAATTGTACTCAGAAGCTAATAACTGGTCAACGGAAGTTAAATGTCATAAATTACGTTGTTTTTTTAATGTTACTCAAAAACTAACAGCTTGTTAATACAAGTTTAATGACCTTAAAATCACCAGTGGACATGTATTTTTAAAAATTTTGCATTAAAAATTACAGGTTTTTCTTTAGCAGAAAAGTGAAATTCTACAACTTATCTGATGCACTGGTTAAAATTTGGTGTTGTTGGTTTTGTCATCAAAGTATAAATCCCTGCAAGCTCACAGGTTTAGACCATTTATATTAATTGTGGGCTGGGCTGATGAGCTTGTAAATTTGGACCATTTGCATTAATGAAAGGAATGAGCTCACCCATTTGTAACCTCAACTGGCTGAGGCCAGACAAAATTCTTGAGGTACCAATAAAAAAGAAAAAAAAATTCTATAATTTAAACCCAAGGTGGTAATAGTACGAGGAAACTTAAATATCTATATGTCAATTGCTAATAAAATACAGGGTATATATTTTTCACTAGCACTAAATTTTGAAATTTATATAGATTAAATGTTTGTATATATAAATATACCTACACGTCTATATTTGCATATATAGACATATATACATATGAATATATACACATACACATATATATAAATATATAAACGCACATAATATGTATGTATGTATGTATTATATACATACATATGGTTATATGTATAAATGAATAATACACATACATACATACATGTATGTATGTATATATATAATATACACATATTGACAGGGATGACAGGGAGGGGGTCGGCTATTTAAAAAAAGAAGGAAAATTTCAAATATTCATATGATAGTATTGGTAAGACATTTATCATATACATCATAGACCCATAACACATAATATTAAAATTGAATTGAGATTTCATATGAGAATGCCAAACAAATTAACAAAATTTAATTACAATGTACATATATATTATATAAAAATTACAACAAAAAAATACATGTTTCAACTACAAAATGACAAAAATATAAAAATAATTTTAGAATTGTCTTTCAAAATCTCTTTCTATATGCACCCCTTTCTATCCACATCTACCCTCACTAAAAAGTCATATGCCTGCTCACTTAATGAGAATTCTAAATACATCTTGGGTAGATCTGCAAAATGGTAGACCAGAAAGACAAAAACTGAGTTATCAGTAGCCAGAAGAATGTACCTAGAAGTGGATTGTCGTGTATCCCAAGGATTGCACTACTAGTCGGGCTTGTAGATTATTCAGTGCTAGTCCAGATTTTTACTACCAGCTGGTTGGGAATGTATAATTTTTTTGGTAATCAATTTAGTAATTATCCTTCAAATTCATGAATTAAGGAATTGTATTTTTAGCGTGCATGCTATGGAACCATTTTAAACTTATTGTCATCAAAATATTTTCAACTTATTGTGTTCCCCCTTATGTTTCCTTGTTCATTCACGCTTAATAAGTTTAGTCTTTTATGCTCTCTTTATCTAAGATTAAATTTGTTTGTTGATGACTTTGGTGTGGTGTAACTACCCAAGTTTTCAGAGCACATTCTTTGAGACAATAGGAGAAAGATGAAAATATTTTGTATTTAAAAAAAATTGACTTTTCAGTGAATGGGCTATAGGGGACAGCTAGCCATCCTTGGGACATTTGGGGGATGTATAGACATCCCCAGGCCATCCCAAGGATGACTAGCCATCCCTTGCCATTTCCTTCATCTTGACAAGCATACTAGAAATATTTCTAGGGCTAGAAAAAATTGGGGAGGGGGGACGTTTCCCTACATCCCCATGTCTTCGAAACATTCCCTATAGAGGACAGGTCTGATTTTGTAGGGGATGTGTCCCCAAGTAATCTAAGTATGTATATGTATACACATATATGTATATATAGTATGTGCATATACATATGTATGTATACACATATATACAAATAAATGTGTTTATATGTATACATGCATGCATACATACATATATACCTATGTATCTATCATGTTTTTATATGGAATCTCCATACATAGTTGTTTCCCATACCCAAGGCATCTCTCATCTTCAAGTAATTGAGATATTCCTAAAACAGAAAAACATAGGCTAGTTTATTTGATTTTTGGGTATGTGCAGGATCATTGCGGGCCAAACAGTGGCAATAGGAAAAGAATCGTGTTTTTACTTAGCCAAATTCATGACTTGGCAAAGTTTGACTTTCATATGTTTTGAAATGGATATCTGTTTTGGTTTGGATACCAAACCAAAATGGATATCCATTTCTAGAAATTCAAAACGGATATCCGTTTTGGATTTCATGCCCTAAATTGCTTTACCCAATCCTTCATATGATTTGATTCATGATACATGGTTTGAGAAGGATACACATGATATACCCTTACCCTCTAGTGATAAAATTATGAATGATACTTTATGTGGTGAAGCTACACCTTCGTTAATCCTTCATGACATTGTTATTCCTTGTGATGATGATGATCCTTCATGTGATATGTTAGGACATAATGCAAAGTTAACATGGCATGAACTCTCTTGGAAGGGTAAGCATGGACTATAAGATCATTGAACTAGTTGGATCTGTTAAGCTCACCAGTTATGAAAGAACCTTAAAGGTTAACCTTAATTAGGTAAGGTTATGTTTCAGTGTGGTTGTTTGTGCAACAATGTGTAAATTAATGTTACCTAAGGATAAATCTAACTATACTAACATTTTAATAACCATGAGAGCTGGGACTAACAGTTAGACTAAAAAATTGACAAACAATACAACTTGGACACATGTACAAGTTGGAAAATGGAAAAGAATATAATTAAATGTGGAAAACAATGAAAAAGTGGTATTAGTTGCACCTATATAGAGATGTGGTTTAGAGGTTGGTTAGGGGAATTATTTAGGGTTTAGAGGTTTACGGTTGCTCAGGTTTAGGGGTTTAGGGTTTACAGTTTAAAGAGAGATAGAGAGAGGGGATTGATAGAGTTTAGGAGAGATAGAGGAGACAGAGGGGAGAGATAGGGAGATAGAGAGTGAGACATGTCTAGAGACATAGAGAGAGAGAGAGGTAGAGGGATGATAGAGATAGGGAGATAGAGGTTTAGGGTTTATGGTTTTGGGGTAAGGGGTTAAGGTTTAGAGGTTTAGGGTTTAGGGTTTAGAGAGAGCTAAAGTACCGATAAGGAGATATAGAGGAGTCCGAGGGGAGAGATAGGGAGATAAAGAGTGAGGGACATGGCAAGAGACATAGGGAGAGAGATTGAGAGGTAGAGGGACAAAGGTGATAGGGAGATAGGGGAGAGATAGGGAGATAGTGGTTTATGGTTACTTGGGTTTGGGGTTTAGGGTTTCTCAGGTTTAGGGGTTAGGGGTTAGGTTTAGAGGTTTATGGTTTTGGATTTAGGGTTTATAGAGAGAGAGAGGAATGATAGGGAGATATAGAGGAGTCTGAGGGGAGAGATAGGGAGATATAGAGGAGTCTGAGGGGAGAGATAGGGAGATAGAGAGTGAGGGACATGGCCAGAGACATAGGGAGAGAGATTGAAAGGTAGAGGGACAAAGGTGATAGGGAGATAGGGGAGAGATAGGGAGATAGTGGTTTAGGGGTTTGGGGTTTAGGGTTTAGGGATTTAGGGTTTCATAGGTTTAGGGGTTAGGGGTTAGGGTTTAGGGGCATTATTTAGATTTTAGGATTTAAATTGTTTAGGGGTTAGGGGATAGGTTTAGAGGTTTAGGGTTTTGGATTTAGGGTTTATAGAGAGAGATGAATGATAGGGAGATAGAGAGAGGAGACCAAGGAGAGAGATAAGGAGATAGAGAGTGAGGCACATGGCCAAGGACATAGGGAGAGAGATCAAGAGAGGTAGAGGGATGATAGAGGTAGGGAGATAGGGGAGATATAGGTTTAGAGTTGATTGGATTTAGGGTGTACCTAGGTGTAGGGTTTCTCAATTTTGGAGATAGCTAGATAGAAAGAGAGAGGAGAAAGATAGGGAGAGATAGGGAGATAGAGAGTGAGCGAGATGTCCAGAGAAATAGGGAGAAGGATTGAGAGGTATAGGGATGATAGAGATATGGAGATAAGGGAGAGATAGGAGATAGGGTTTAGGGTTGCTCACGTTGAGGGTTTAGGGTTAGGGGTTAGGGGTTAAGGTTTAGGGGCATTATTTAGGGTTTAGGGTTTATGGTTTAGGGGTTAAGGTTTAGAGGTTTAGGGTTTAGTGTTTAGAGAGAGGAGCAATAGGGAGAGAGATTGAGAGGTAGAGGAATGATAGTGATAGGGAGATAGTGAGATAGGGAGATCTAGAGAGATAGAGGTTTAGGGTTTCTTGGGTTTAGTGTTTAGGATTTAGGGTTTAGGGTTTAGGGGTTTATGGTTTCTCAAGTTTAGGGTTTAAGGGTTAGGAAATAGGGGTTAGGGGTTAGGGGTTAGGGTTTAGGGGTTAGGTTTAATCATCCATTAATGCACATTGTGGAGTGAGGAAGGGGTCATATGGGTACGGTTGAATGGAGTAATGAGGTGATTTAATTCATGATGACCTAGGTGAAGTGATGGGTAAGCTGTCTTATGTGGGATTGCTAGAAAGTGTGATTCGTAATGGTGGGGATAGCTAAATGTCATCTTCTAAGGGTTTAAAGATGAGGAAAGTGTAAGATGGGGATATGGGATAATCCATGGTTTAATTATTATTCAAGGGAGTCTCCTTATATAATGATTACCAATGATGGTGTCAATAGGGGGAATGGAGTCTATGAATGTAGGTGTGGGAATGTGAGCTATGACATTGAGATTACAGTATTAGATGAATAATGGAAAGTACCTGGGCACCTGTTTAGTGATGGAAGGAGTCACATGATCAAATGATGTTTGGGGAAGGGATTTTATTAGGAAAGTAAGGATTTGGGTGATGGTCTAGGGTTTAGTGGAGAAGAGTTTATGGAAAATTTGGAGGTCATTAAAATTAATATCCCTCCACCTCTATCTCCCTATCTCTCCCTTATCTCCCTCTCTCTATCACCCTCTACCTCTCAATCTCCATCCCTAACTCTCTAGACATCTCACTCACTCTCTATCTCCCTATCTCTCCCTTTGTCTCCTCTATCTCTCCCAATCTATCTCCTCTCTCTCTCTACCTATATCTATCTCTCCCTGTCTCTTGCCTCTCTCTCCCCTATCATTCCTCTATCTCCCTATCTCTCCCCTTCATCTCCTCTATCTCTTCCTGTTTGTCTCCTCTCTATCTCTCTGTACCTAGCCATCTCTCCTAATCTCTCTATCTCTTGCCTCTCTCCCCTATCATTCCTATATATCCTATCCCTCCCCTCTATCTTTCCCTCTCCCTTATCGACGAAGGAAATGGAAACAAGAAAACTAGGACTCCCTTTCTCAGGTTTAGAGTTTAGGGCTTAGGGGAATTATTTAGGGTTTATGGTTTAGGGGTTAGGGTTTAGGGTTTGGGGGAATTATTTAGGGTTACTTGGGTTTAGGGTTTAAGGGCATTATTTAGGGTTTACGGTTGCATGTCAAAAGTAGTCTCTCTCTCTAAATCTGTAAACCCTAAATAATGGCCCTAATTCCTAACCCCTAACCCGTATCTACCTCTCTCCTGTATCTACCTCTCTATAGATATCTCCCTCTCTCTATCTTTCTCTCTTTATCGACATCAATCCAATGATGTTGAGGATGTCCTAAATTGATTTGCCACCTTTAGAAAATAAATGACATCAATCCAATGATTGTCTTGGAATTTGAATAGGTATAGAAAAATGAGAGGTCAATCCCAAGTGTCACAAGTTTGATCTCAATTGTTGACACAAATATCATCTAATATGTAAGTTAAACATGAAATGATTTGTTAGAATTTACACCAAAACTACTTTTACATTTTTTATGACAATTATCTATTCAAAAGTGCCTTTGAAATACTACTAGATACCTTAGTATAAGTAAATCATATAAAAATCAAATATATATATATATATATATATATATATATATATATATATATATCATCATAATCCTATATAAATTTTGATAGTTTGTCCAAAATCTCTCCTTTCATATGATACAATCTTTCTAAAATTTGGATTGTATTTTATAGCTAAAATGCCTAAATACTAAAATGCTAAAATGCTAAAATACTAAAATAAAAAAATGAAAACAATTGAGAAAAAGAAAACGGATATCCGTTATCAAAATAGATATCCATTATCAAAACGGATATCCATTTTGAAAAAACATAAAAAGTGGAAAAGGGTCGCATTTTGGCAAACCCGCGGCTTGGAAAATGCAGTGTCATCTCTGAAGAACAGATATCAGAGGTGAAGAATGGATATCCGATCCAAAAAGGTAAGATCTTTCACATTTTTTTTGTTTGTTTTGTATATTCAAGCAATTTTTTTGGTTTTTTATGCTAAGTGCGTATGTTTTATATTTTAATTAGGTAAAATGGATGCACAAAATGAAAATCCAAACCCTCCACCACCAAACCCTCCCCCTCTAACAATAGAAGAGAATATTCAAAGAAATATTGATCAAATAAGTAGGATCATAGAAATGTATCGCTGCCACCCTCGATTGTCTACAATGACATCGAATTTAGAGGGAATCATTAGTCATGTTCAAACCTTGTCAACCCAACACAAATCATTTAGGCAATGGCGAGAAGCCAAGAAGGATGAATATGCTAACAGTTTGTCATATGATGAAGTCAAAGAATTAGAGATTACAAAATCTATGTTAGCCCAATACTTTGTCAATCCTAAAACTGGATTGCATGTTGATGTCCGTAAGCCTGAGTTTTCAATCAAATGGTGTATTCATGAGGGCATTAGTCAAAATTTTTGGGATCATTGGTGGATGGTTTTTTATAAACCACCCAACAACAATTTAGATGTACCTTTGTATTTCCTTTGTAAACTCTATACAGAGTTCATCATGGGTCTACATGTTAATTATTTTGATTTTAGAGAGTTTCAAGGAGTGAGTAAGGGAATGCATCAATATAGACCTGGGACAATGAGACAAGTACAAGGTCCCTATATTCCCCCTCCTGCCATCCCTTCTCCACTCCTAATGCAGCACCCAGACATTGTTTCAAATTCAACACAACAGGGCCTTAGTGCCATACACTCTTTGACCGAGCATTTGATTATACAGACATCTTAGTTTGTACAAGCACATGATGAAGGTGATGATATTGGATCACTTGGTTCTACTAGACCATCGTCATCCACACATCAATGTGTGCCCCATCATTGCATTTCTTGCAATCATTTATGCTTAGGTCCTATTATGGAGAGTAGTGAGCCACCACTGAACACATCATAGTATGATCTCCATTCACGAGATGAGGCAATGGGGTCTAGAACTCAAGATGAGGGGTCAGGGACAAGAGTAGAAGCTACTGAATCAATGAACCATAGAGAAGGAGAAATGCATGAGGAATCTTTTATGCAGGTAAAATTTAAAGTTAAAATTTATGGTCTATTCCATTTGAATATATAAACAAATTTATTAGTACTAATGTATCTAAGTGGGATAACAGTTGATGACAGAGGAGGAGTTGACAGAAGTTCATCATGGACCTTTGTCTGCCATCCAATTTGGCTTGGACTTGCTGGTATAATTTGTTCTACACATCAACTTTTTTTTTATGCATTTATTACTTTGTGAGTAATTATATATTAATTTATATCTTGATGTTAATTTTATTTTTTAGTCAATCAAAAATGTGAATGATGTGGCATCTTTGCCAATAGTCTTTTCTCGAACTCTTGATTGACCCAAGGGACTCTCATTTGCAGAATGACTTTCTGAACAGCAACAAAGGGTGGAGGTAATTTGATTGAATTGTACTTTATTTGATAATTTAGAAAACTTAAATATTTGATTATAGTCATTTAGAGTCTTACATTCTTGTCATTTTGATAATTTAGAGTCCTCAATTGATGTAGGAGGCCTCGATGGTGGTATGTGCTTGTTTTCTAGTAGATAAGTTTTTGTGTAGTGCACTCTAGATTGTTTGTGTGTAACACATATAACCTTTTTAAATGTATGCATTTCCTATTTTGTTTAATAATTATATATTAATTTATTTCAATGTTACTTTGCTTTTATGTAGTCTCTTGAGAATGTGAGTGATGTGCCACCTTTGCCATCATGCTTCACTAGGACACCTGATCATCTTAAGAGAAAATCATTTGCAGAACGATTGTCTGAACAACAACATAGAGTCAAGGTAATTGAATTGAATTTTTCTATATAATTGATAGTTTATCTAGTAGTTTCTAGTTGATTGTAGTGATTTAGATGTATGTTAATAAATGAAATTTCTTAATTGTAGTAGATAAGAATCTATTACTATCTTTAACTTATTTTTATTTACCATTGAAGAGATTAATCAAATTTGTGTTTTGACTTGTTAATGCAAGAAACTTTGCCTCCATCAATTACTAGACATTCTGGTACAAAGAGGACACTTTTTTGGGATCCATCACAGATTGAGGGTCAAGTGGAATTGTAGTATTTGATGTAGCTATTCGGCATGTAGATTATATATAGATTTTGAGACATGGCATATGCCACATTTTGTAAAAGATGTTTTGAGTTGGCATATTTGCCAAATTTTTTTATATGTCTACCATTATGCACTAGATTTTAATATATATACACCTTGATATACAATATAATTTAAATTCCTTATGTGCATGTCATGATACTTCCCATGATGCCATACATTATGATGATAGTTATTTAGTCCATTGATGATATGTTTAGCATTGAGAATGGTTTTAGATCAATAGAATCAATATAATCAATATGACAAAATTCCTTATATGCCCTAATCAAGAATAGTAGCTTGAAATCTAATAAGGTCATGATAGACTATTTCATCATGTATTTAGTCTTCATCTTGTCAAAGTTGTCATATGAAAAATGTAAAAAAAATGCAAAAGTATGGAAGATGAACAGTCAAGTACTCAAAAGTCAGTATGGAAGATGAACACTGGGGGCACATTATAAACATAAAAAACTTACATCTTGGGGGGAGGTGCCAATAACGCCAATAAGGATACTATTTCATTTGGGTGTGTGTGTATGCAAATCCCATTTATGGCCGAGAAGCTCTCTATTTATTATTATTCAACTCTCAATAATAGGAGGTTGGATCTACAACTATTGCAATTTGTGTATGAAACCTAGATGTGTATGAGATCATATATATGTGTGTATGTATGTAAATCCTATTTATGGTCAAGTAGCTCTCTATTTACTATCATTGAACTCTCTTTGATAGGAGGTTGGCTCTTTGACTATTGCAATTCAATCCATTTGTAATGATACCTCTATCATGTTGAGTTGGATCCTATCTCTACATCAAGTTAAAATTATGAAGATCACAACACCATACAATCCTCATTGGGCTATTAAAATGCACAAAACAATCATACAAGATAGTCATTCATGAAATTACTATGCAAAGAGGGTTTATAAGTTGCATTAGGGTTTGTATAAATGATCTAATGGATTTATAAGGTTGTCAAACACCAAAATGAATGATTTATATCAGTTTTGTGACTGTCACAGTCCATGTACAACTTGCCCTTTATGATTGTCAAAAAGATACACATGGCTGTCAAAAACTGCCCTTTATGACTATCCTAAAACAACATCGTGTATATGCTCATAAAAGCCATCAAACTCTAAGAATAAACTCATCATTGGATAAGGAGTAGAAGGATAAAGTCACATTCCCAAAAACCTCTTAAAATCACATGTCTCCTTGCTGATACATTGTTCCGTAAGAGCAAAGTCACTGAAGATCCTAAGAGCAAAAACATTGCCATGTGCCATATTTTTTGTTCTGCTCATCGTGCAGCTGAATAGACTATGCCTACACATTGGGGTGGGTAGGTAAATTCTAAGGGAGGTCTCATTTTGTGTGCCAAGCATCCTAGTCATTCTGGGCAAGAGGCACCGACAAAGTCCCTTAAGATCCCTGAGACCAAAAAACTACCAAATTTTGACGGAGTAGTTCTCAGAATTTGTGATAGCTGGGAATGTTCTATTTAGACCTACAAGTGCACGTGGGGTCCATCCACAATAACCTCTCTCAATTTTGGTCAACCCCATTCCATTTGACTCTGCTGAAATCAAACGCATTGTTGCAAAATGCTTCAATTTAATGCAGTGGAAAGGTGCTAGGTGTGACATTTTTCATTCTATAGCTCGTGGGGTCGAATAGACTATGCCAACGTGTCGGGGTGGATGGAAAAATTCCAATGGAGGTCTCATTTTGTGTGCCAAGCATTCGGGGCAAGAGGCTACCGGCAAACTCCCTTAAGATCCCTTAGACCAAAAAACTTCAAAACTTTGATGGAGCAGTTCTCAAAATTTGTGATAGCTGGGAATGTTTTGTTTAGACCTACAGGTGCATGTGGTCCGTCCACAATAATATCTCTCATTTTTGGTCAACTCCATTCCATTTGACCGTGTCGATATCAAGCGCATTGTTGCAAAATGCTTCAATTTGATGCAATGGAAAGGTGCTAGGTGTGACATTTTTCATTCCATAACTCGTGGGGCCGAACAGAATGTGCCAACGCGTCAGGGTGGATGGGTAAATACTAGTGGAGGTCTCATTTTGTGTGCCAAGCATCCCAGTCATTCCAGGCAAGAGGCTATCGACAAAGTCCCTTAAGATTCCTAAGACCAAAAAACTGCCAAACTTTGACGGAGCAATTCTCAGAATTCATGATAGCTGGGAATATTTTGTTTAGACCTACACGTGCACGTGGGGTCCATCCACAATAATCTCTCTCATTGTTTGTCAACTCCATTCCGTTTGACCGTGCTGAAATCAAATACATTGTTGCAAAATGCTTCAATTTGATGTAGTGGAAAGGTGCTAGGTGTGACAGTTTTCATTCCATAGCTCGTGGGGTCAAACGGATTGTGCCAATGGGTCGGGGTACGTGGTTAAATACTAATGAAGGTCTCATTTTGTGCGCCAAGCATCCCAGTCATTCCAGGCAAGAGGCTAGTGGCAAAGTCCCTTAAGATCATTGAGACCAAAAAATACCAAACTTTGATGGAGTAGTTCTCAGAATTTGTGATAGCTGGGAATATTCTGTTTGGACTTATAGGTGCACATGGGGTCCGTCCATAATAACCTCTCTTAGTTTTGGTCAACTCCATTCCATTTGACCGTGCCGAAATCAAACGCATTGTTGCAAAATGCTTCAATTTGATGCAGTGGAAAGGTGCTAGGTGTGACATTTTTCATTCCATAGCTTGTGGGGCCGAACAGACTACACCAATGCATTAGAGTGGGTGGGTAAATGCCAGGGGAGGTCTTGTTTCATGTCCCAAGCGTCCCAGTCATTCCGGGCTGTAAGCTACCGACAAAGTCAAAAGTTGCTAGGATTAAAATTTTGCATTCCACAGGTCTTGGGGCTGAACAAATTGTGCCAACATGTCAAAGTGGGTGAGTAAATGCTAGGGGGGTCTCATTTTATGTTCCAAGGCTCCCAGTCCTTCTGAGTTGTAAGCTACCGACAAAGTGACTTTGCTGGTAGCTTATAGCTTGGAACAACTGAGATGCTTTGCACACAAAACAAGACCTCCCCTAGCATTTACCCACCCACCCCAACGTGTTGGCGTAATTTGTTCGGCTCCAAGACTTGTGGAATGCAAAATTTCAATCCTAGTAACTTTTAAATTTGTCAGTAGCTTACAGCTCGGAATGATTGGGATGCTTGGTGCATGAAACAAGAGCTCCCCTGGCATTTACCTACCCACTTTGACACATTGGTGTAGTTTGTTTAGCCCCACAAGCTATGGAATGAAAAATGCCACGCCTAACACCTTTCCACTACATCAAATTGAAGCATTTTGTAACAATGCGTTTGATTTTGGTACGGTCAAACATAATGCAGTTGACCAAAACTGAGAGAGGTTATTGTGGACAAACCCCACATACACCTGTAGGTCCAAATAGAACATTCCTAGCTATCATGAATTCCAAGAACTACTCCGTCAAAGTTTGGTAGTTTTTTGGTTTCAGGGATCTTAAGGGACTTTGCCGGTAGCCTCTTGCCTAGAATAACTGGGATGCATGGCACACAAAAAGAGACCTCCAATGGAATTTACCCATCCACCCTGACATGTTGGCATAGTCCGTTTGGCCCCACAAGCTATGGAATGAAAAATGTCACACCTAGCACCTTTCCACTGCATCAAATTGAAGCATTTTACAACAATGCGTTTGATTTTGGCATGGTCAAATAGAATAGAGTTGACCAAAACTGAGAGAGGTTATTGTGGATGGGCCCCACATACACCTGTATGTCTAAACAAAACATTCCCATCTATCACGAATTCTGAAAACTGCTCCGTCAAAGTTTGGTAGTTTTTTGGTCTTAGGGATCTTAATAGACTTTGCCGGTAGCCTCTTGCCCGGAATGACTGGGATGCTTGGTGCACAAAATGAGACCTCCAATAGAATTTACCCATCCACCCCAACACATTGGCATAGTTTGTTCGATCCCACGAGCTATGGAATGAAAAAAGTCACACCTAGCACCTTTCCACTGCATCAAATTGAAGCATTTTGCAACAATGTGTTTGATTTCGGCACGGTCAAATGGAATGGAGTTGACCAAAAATGAGAGAGGTTATTGTGGATGGACCCCACATGCCCTTGCAAGTCCAAACAAAACATTCCCAGCTATCACAAATTCTGAGAACTGCTCCGTCAAAGTTTGGCAGTTTTTTGGTCTCACGGATCTTAAGGGACTTTGTCGGTAGCCTCTTGCCCGGAATGACTGGGACACTTGGTGCACAAAATGAGACCTCCCCTAGCATTTACCTGCCCATCCCGACATGTTGGCGCAGTCCGTTTGGCCCCACGATGAACAAAACAAAAAATATTGTTCCAGTTGATACATTCTCAATCATTGACATGGATGATATCTCAGTACCATTCCTTTAGGCACAATATGAGCTTCCAAGGGAAGGTGCAATTGTAAGGTTGGAGATGATGAAAATTGTGCCTCATTCACAATCATGTTTTACTTGTCTTCAATGATGATTCCTTGATTCAACTTAATCCTTTGATAATACATTTTAACCTCCTTGTCAAAGCACACTTTCAAGGTTTGCTTGAGCAAGAGCTAGCGCATCAACATTTAGGTGCACTTTTGGTGTTCTAGAAGCATGAACTAGCACCTCAAATAGTAAGGCACTCATTCTAGGTTGTTTGTTCAATAATTGGCACCTTGTATTCTTTGGACATTCTTTCAACTTGTATCCAAAGTCATAGAGATATGAAGTGGCACCTCACTAATCTAGGTGCACATTTGATGGTGTAGAGAGATAGATGTGTGCACAAGTCATCATTTGATGCCTTCAATAACTATAAACTTCTTTGATGATGTATTTTATCCTTCCAATTCACTATCTAGTCTTAGGCACACATTTTAGGTTAATCAATCATAATCTAGTGCCCTAAGTACCAAGGCGCGCTTTTAGGTTAGTTTGATCAAGGATTAACACCTTCACTTCTAGGCACAAGTTTGGAGTTGAAATACATCAAAATAACAAGTTTCTTCATCACTTTAAACATCTTTAACACTTTGAAGATCTCCAATGCATGATTGAATATCAAGAAACCAATGTATCATTTCATGAAGGTCTTGACGAGCAGAACAATAAATATTGTTCAAGTTGACACATTCTCAATCATTGAGCCAATGAAATTGATGCAAACATGCAATTTGTTCATGTTGATGCAAACATTCTCTATCATTCATATTCTCAGATGTTGTGAGCCATGTATGTGAAGATGTAAACATAGTATTGGTGACATGAGCAACACTACTACATATTCTTAAGTGTTGTAAATATGCATCTTCTTATTTAATCATGTGTTGTAAATGAAGGAATGCAATGATTGTAATATGTGCACAAAATAGATTTTTTGATAAGGATTGAAAGGAAATGTTAATAAAATACAATTGGTGGGTGTAAATCCAAATTCCACAACCTTATCCACTAGTCTCCTTGCCTATGTAAAAATAGGATCTTTGAAACATGATGTATTTTATAGCTGTCCTTGTAGACATGTATGCAAACTGTGGAAGCATAGACAAGGAATGTGAACAGTTTGGTATGACACCTCAAAGAGATGCTATCTCATGGAATGCAATGATTGCAAGATATGCACAAAATAGATTTTTTGAAAAGGATTTAGAAACTTTGAAGCAAATACAATTGGAATGTGTAAAACCAAATTCCATAACCTTTGCAAGCATTCTCCCTACTTGTGCCAAATTAGGATCTTATATATACATATATGCATAATGTCATGAAAATAATGTATAGTGTATATATCAAGCCATATAGGCATGTACAAATAAAACCATATGGGTATATACAATGATATACATCGATAACATACAAAAGTATGTTTACAAATCCAAATAGGCATATGTAACAAAATGTCCCAAAATCAAATCTCCTATGGATTGCTATCAAATAATCTATGGCTCTTGCTAGGCCATGAAGATGGTGAACCAGTCAATGACTCATCCTCTATCACTCATCGACTAGACCTCCTTGATAGAGAGTTTTGAATTTCCACCTATTAATACAATCAAACAATGTGCACATTAATATAGAATTTAATATTCAAAATATATAACATGACATAAGTAATCAATCACTTACCGCCAAGTGGTGATCCCTCTTGATCATTTGTTGTCTCTCTTCTTCTGTAGAGCTGGATGGGTAGGGGAGGTGATGTCCTGTGAGAAGCATGAACAAGCAAATTTAAGTAAACATGAATATCATAAATATGTACATTAAATACTGCACTTATTATAGGACTATTCTAGGACTATTTTAGGACTGTTGTAGGACTGTTGTAGTTAAAACTATCCTAGTAGACATGTATAGGACTGTTATAGGACTGTCATCTCATCGAATACAATGATGGCAAGATTACTATCAATATTAGTATGAAGATTAATTACGATTGTTTTAGGACTTTTATATGAATGCAAAGTAAGGAAGCATAGGCAAGGCACATGAATTATTTGGTGGAATACCTCAAAGAAATGAGAATTTTATCAGATGTTGCAGTTGCAATTGCCATGTGACACATGTATGTAATATGTGAAAGCATAGACAAGGCACATGAATTGTTCAGCAAAAGACATCAAATACATGTCATCTCATGGAATGCCTTATATAGAAAAAGGTACAAATGTGAAATATTAAGAAATACAAATGAGAACTAAAAATCATACCTCGAGTAGAGTCAAAATAACCTATGATGCCATACAAAATAATTTATGATGCCATGCAAAATAATCTACGATGCCATGTAAAATAACTTTATCCATAGTCCTGTATAGTCAAAAGCATGCATTATAGTTAAAGAAATAAAATTTTTAATAAAACAATTCTAAAAATACAAAAAACAAGAACAAGTTAAGATAAAAAAATGCCATAGCTATCCATTTGGAAGTTTAAATTCTAGTCAAGCATACCTGAGGGGTCATCTCTTACCTTCAAAGTATCCAATATTGCTTCATCATTACCATTACTAATTGTCCATAGTTATTTTGATTTTGGTTTTCCATGATGCTTTAGTAACTTGACATTTGTTGCTACAACTAGGTGAGAATACATCAATATGGTTTTATGCTTCTCAAAGTCTTCAAAGGCCAGGATGCCATTCTTTTTAATCATATATGTTCGTAACCAAGTCCCAACAATAACAACTAATCCTGTAGGATATGTGAACCCATCATCATCTATCATAGATTGTGTTAGCTTTTGTTTTCCCTGTACATATCGTGCCAACCAATAGTCTGACCTCTCTTCATTTCCATGCAGTGCAACAACTGCATAAACATGACCTGGCTATACAAGGTTTGAAGGATGTTCATAGTCAAATGAGCTCTCCATGTCATTGATGGAAGATGATTGACCTTCATATAAAGAGATTAAATATTGTGGAATCCATCCATCTACCCACTCACTTGACTCACAATTGTCCCAATCACATTTAATACAACTCTGACAAAAACATGCTAATTCTCGTGTCCAAATAGTCCATGCACTTGCATCCAAGCTTTGAAATGAATGCATCTTTGATGATTCACTGATTCTCTAACATTCCAATTTCTCTATCGCTATCCTATCATCAACCAACCAAAAGAACCTGCACACTTTAGAATAAAGAGCCACTCCTTGTGATAATGCATAGTTACACCACTTAATAATAGAATCTGCATCACTGAATGTAGCACCACCTCTAATCTTTAGTTGTTCTTTAAAAAGAGCTCTCTTCACGCATGCACTTGCTCCATCATGTTCACCTTTTCCGTGCCCAACTTCAAAAAATTTCCAAATATGAGGTATACCCTTCTCTACATACATTTTTCTTAACCAATAGAAATTACGAGCATTCTTGAATTGACCAGTGCAATTATTTGACCAAATGAGATGTTGATCCATTCTAATATCTTTTTCTTGCAAGAAACCATAAAATTGTTGAAAATAATATTGCACAAACTCTACTGAATGAGATTGATCATCACTCATGTAAAAATGGTATTCTCTGACAATCTTCCTGTTCTCTTATGTAGTCTCGGGGGCATGTCTATATGTGATGTGAACAAAAATAGCAATCTGAATAGAATTGTAGTACTGGGATTGAACTTCATTTTGGGGTTGCAATGTATAGTTTTCTACAAAATCAACTATAGAGACAATAGTTCCAATCGGGAAAGAGTCTTTACAAATCCTAAACTATTGATCTAACTATTGAGACCTGTGGCTATGTCTGACATACTTGTAGAAATATTTTTCTTTAAATCATCAATAAAATCAGCAATACTTACCTCTCATACAATCAACTCACATCTAGAACCTTCACCTCCATTTTTCAAATTGTATTTCATTGTCTCATATCTCTTTTTCTCAACCATTCTCTTTCAAAAATCATGCTCATTGCACTCATGAATACATGATACAAACTTTGATAACCCACCACATTGTAAACACTTTTCATTTAAACAATCATTCTTGTAGAACATGCAACCATCATCTCTAATACATAGAAATAAATCCAATAAGTCCCTAGATGACTTTGGTAGTTGAATTGTACCACACTCCTGTAACATTTCGTTAGTGTGCAAAGTAGAATGAATATTGCATAATAATTCTTGGTACATAGAAAACTCTACATGGTATTTGCAACAACATTTATTACAAACTTTAAGAGGAACACAATACAATGGCTTAAGAGATTCAAATGCTCTTTGTGAGATTGTCATACTTGGGTGAGTTTCACAATATTGTTTGTACAATGTTGTTTGGCTACATTCCAAGTAATGTTTAGGATGTGGTGTGTGGTCTTTATCACCAATTCTTAACTTTATAACATCTTTTGCATTCGGTGATACCCTAGAGTTAGTGTGCCAAAATTGTTCAATTTCTTCTTTTGTTCTATCAACTAGCTTTTTGTCAGCTTGTGGAAGCCTACCACTGAAAGCCCAAGTATCATTGGCAAGAGGACTATCTAGCCTTGATCTTAATGCTAGTGCTTTTGACAATGTTTTACAATTCAATCTTCAGTCAACACAAGTTTGCCTCATTAATCAAGCATTTCTTAATTGTTTGCTTACTATTGAGGTTGTTATTACTCTACGAGAAGCTCTTTTATCTTTCTCCTTGCTAGTCTTTCCAATAGAATTGAGTACATTGAAAAGGCTTCTAACAATAATTTTATTCCAATTGGACACTTTGTTTAACCGAATCTTTAGTTTCTTTAGTAAAGGTCTCATTTAGTACATCTTTTATTAAATGCACAAAAAGTTGGCATTGTTCGGTTAATGTTTTTTTCTCAAAGTATTCATTGAAGAGTTCTGAAGCCCACAACTGAACCGTTCGTGACAACCTCTTGCCTTCAAGTTTTTCCATTATGTTCTCATCAATTTCAAGTAACCATTTTGGGGTTCTTGGGTGTTTTCTAATTTCATCACGGTTATTCTCTTCTTGACAAATGTCCTCTCTTCTTATGAAATTTGGAGATACATTGATTGTTCTTGTTTCATCCATGTTATCAACCTCATCAATTTTATCAACAAATGGATTATGGAGTGCAATTTCAACATCATGATGTTCATATCCACTTTCTTCAAGTGCACGTCTTCATTTTTCTTCTTCTTCTTTGTCCATGGTATTGCTATTATGAATAGGTGTTTCATAACATTTTTCAATATTTTCATTTGTAATATCATGGTGAATTTCATTCTTATCTAACATTTCATTATAATCAAAATTAACATCTTCAATTTGCATGTCATTAGATGGTAAAGAAGGAGATTCACCTTGATGAGCATCCACCGAACCCACTTTTCCAATCCTCTTCCTTTCCCTATCTTTTTCCCTAATTGCTTCAATTTCCTCCAATGTAACATTCCTCCTTTTTTCTTTACGACGATTATTTCTCCCCATTAGGGGAACAAAAATATCACCCTTATTATTGTAACAAGAAAATTGTGTCTCCAAAGTGCATAAAAATATTCCTTTCACTGTCATAGCCAGAAATTAAGAGTATTTCGACAGCAGAGGGTCTCTAAGTGCGGATGTCGGGCCCAACAATATTCCTTTTGTCTTTTTTCTGCATTTACATAATGGATATCCATTTTAGAAATGGACATCCATTTCTTAAAGCCCAATTCTTTGCCAATGGACACTTTGTAACATCCATATCGCCACTACAAAACATATATCCACTTTCAAAATGGATACCTGTTTTGTTTTCCTCACAAAGAATGAAATAATCTACAAAGTATACAACTAGATATACATAAATGAGAATAGGAGATGATAAGAACACATAAGAAGGACAAATTAAATGTTAAAATACATATATAAATAACTAAAGAATAAGAATGCTAAATGTGTAAGAACCATAAGTATGTTGAAATATTAGAAACAACATGATAAGCATGGAATATGGATACATAAGAGATAGAGATCACAAGCATAGATCATAGGAATATAGGAACATCATGGATATATAAGTAAACAAGTAACATGGAAAAATATAGGTTCTAAACATAGAACGTAGATATGTTTAGGAACCAAACAAGGCATAGAAGAAAGCATGGGAGGTAAGGATTGAATATACAAAAGAATATGAGCTAAACAAGTAACATAGGATAGAATATATGGTAATCATGGAAGATAGGAACAACAAGTCATATGCATTTGACATCTATCGTCACCTTGACCACTTGATCCATGCATCACATGCATGTGCATACAAATTTGTATAAAAGTATAGACAAGGAAGGATAAGCTAAACATTGCACATTTGTACATGCCTTCTCCAATTCAATAAAGTAATTTGTTCAAAGTCTTTAATGCCTTTGAATATGTACATTTGGATTCTAGACTAGGGATTCATTTTATTATTCTATAAACTTGTGAATTGCCATCTAATTTGAATGTTTACACACTAATCCACCTAGGTATCAACTTAATAAAGCTCTAGATATAAGCCAATATTTGATTTGAGTAATCTTACTTTGCACACATTTATGAAGACTCCTAAAGAGCTTGGACATACAATTTTAAAGATGATATAGCCTCCATATAAGCATAAAGATGATATATAATTTTAGTTTGTTGAAGGCCATGTAAATTAGTCATTGATGAGGACTCTGCTACAGCTAAAGTTGAGTCCTTTGTTTGGAACTTTGAAGCATACAAAGAGGCAAGTGACTTGTAATGCTTAAGTAAACACGAGTCTCAACATGATGTAGTTCAACTTGATGACATGTCTAAATGTGACACATTTTAGTTTGTATTGCATGAGGACTTCCTTATTCATGCATATCAAATTTGTAATTAGGTATATTTTTCTAAAGTGCATGAGTTTGAGGCTTTCAATTTTTGTATTGACTCACTTGAAGATGCTAGCAGCTATGTGAACATGATTAATATGGGATCCAAGAGTTGTCCTTTTCCCATGCATTTGGAGTGGATTGTTGGCCCTTATGATTGTTTAAATCATGTTGGCCTAGCATTTGAATAGTTGCTTTGTGACATGGATGGGAATAGATAATGTATAGACTTTATCACACTTTAGTGTTTTCCCATTATGCTAAAATGTTATGACTATCCACTTATTCTATTTAGGCTATCATGAAATGAGGAGCTTCTAAATGCAAAAACATTATCCCAAAAGAAGGCTCAATGTTATTCATAAAGACATTAGATTGTTAAAATACAAATTCAAGGGTAGATATTCCTTGGGCTATTTTAGTATAGAGAAGCAAAATTGCAATATGACTATCCTAGGAATTAGAATGGTTGATCATAGGATATTCATGGCATTTTGATATTAATGGATGGATTGATAGATGTTTAGGGAGTTTAAGTTTAAATGTAATGTATGAGAATTCTTATTTATGAAGGATCTAATAGGTCTTATGTCTTATTTGCAGGCCATTCAAGAAAGAAATGAAAAGATACCAAAGACTATCATAACACCTATTACAATTAGGCACATCAAAGGATTGTCATCTAGGACCTTACCAATATGGGAAGCTATCAAAAACATGTTATGTTTAAAATTAAAGGCTTTATCACCTCTTTGTCCTTATAGGCCTATTAGAACAATAGGTCACATTTTATTCATATACCGGGGTTGAGAATAAACACTAAGCATTTGTAGTTATGGAAAGTGTAAATGGAAATAGATTACAACTTTAGACAATCTATCCTATCCTAGATTGCACTGAATGAGTGGAAATTAAAAATTCCCTATCAATGTCCTTTATATACTGAAGGTATGGGTGAGAAAGGTAAACTTTGTATGTTGTAGAGAAGGCCTCAAATGTAAAATATAATATGACAATACTGATAAGGACTATTAGGCATGAATGCTATCACTATTATAGATTGTCAAACCAACCATAGGCTGCCATAATAGTAAACTGCTGACTATCATACCTTTAGGCATGGTGCCATGAACCTTATGAGTAGAATGCATTGGTATTTGTGAGAAATGTATGCTTATGTTAAGAATAAGTATTTATATTGTTTGAACATCATCAAAAGGTGGACTATAAATATGACTTTGTCAAAGGAAAACTTTAGTGGCAAAAATCTACCTATGAACTATTGTGCCATCCAAGCACAATCATGACCAACATCATGGGATAGTCAAGGCATGGTTGTCTTAAGAAACACAATTGAAGTTGCCCATGGATATTTGAAGTAATTCACAATATTCATGATCAAGAATCAACTCTGACTGTCTCAATAATAGTAAATTTGGCTTCAAGACAATCAAAAATGAGTTTAGGGATTCATTATCACCAAGTAATAAAGAAGAGTAATCGTAAGTGTCGACCTTCAATTTCATTATACAAGAGGATGAAGAAGGGGCCATAGTATTTTCATAGCATAATACAACATACAAAAGGAAAATCATGAAGTCAAAACATGTACAAAGGGTATCTATGCTAAAGAGGAGAGTTGTGAATGGAAGATGACTATCACTATCAAAATAAGATATAGTCTCACTAAGGATAGTTAGGTGATTTGTGGATTGTCATGACTACAAGGCATGAGAATCTTGTGTATGAAGAGGAAAGAAATATAAATAAAAGAAGATTGAAGGATTGTTCCACCTGGGTACAATGATCCTAAAGGATTGTCATGCTAAAAGGATAGTCAACAGTACAAAGATTCATATTTCAAGGCTATCCTTAATCTCATTCACATGGTCCTAATGTTGGTTTGATTTGCATGGAGTGAGATGACACTATTAGGATTAATTGAAAAGGTGAAAGGGTTTGGTACCAAATT
The DNA here is from genome assembly GCA_027924645.1 of Cunninghamia lanceolata. Classification (NCBI taxonomy): domain Eukaryota; kingdom Viridiplantae; phylum Streptophyta; class Pinopsida; order Cupressales; family Cupressaceae; genus Cunninghamia; species Cunninghamia lanceolata. The sequence continues at coordinate 14,437,211 of BSBN01000553.1, read as the reverse complement.
TGGTCACAAATGTAAAATTTGCAATAAGCTTGAGAATATTGTTCACTAAACCTAGAACTATCACCAAGCAACATCCGTTTCATAAGATGTGTTCAACAAACATGTAAGAAAAATGGATATCAACCTTCTTGGTTATGCGTACTTGATAAGAGCCCATACTTTTCACAAGGAGCCACCAATTTTTAATTAAATATTTCCATTAGAAATGGAAACTATTTTTTTTACACAAATAAAAACATTCAACATTTTATAAATTACCATACAAAAACTATAATTATAAGGATACTGATTTTGTCTTGCCCCTTTAACTTAAAAGTACACAAGTACTAGATGTTCCCCTTAAATCTAAATAATCTCATAAAATATCAACTTAAAACTAAAGTACCTATAAACTCTTCCATTCATTTTTCATTCATAGGCTTTTTATAAATAGACACCATGAAGATATCTTATTATATCAGATTTAGAGAAAAATTTTAATCCTCTCCATCAATCAATAATTTCTTTGTAAAAATTATTTTAGTTTGTTTTATAAATGTTAGAATTTAAAACTTTCTTCTCAGCTTAGACTATGGTTTTATGGTTAGAAACGAAATGGATATCCGTTTTGAGCTGCTAAAATGGATATCCGTTTTTCTTTTACCAAAGCAAAATAGATATCCATTTTGCTTTGGTACAAAGCAAGATAGATATCCATTTTGGTTGTTGACTTTTCATGGATTCTAACGTGTTTTCATGTTTCAGTCTCTTCTTCGAACTTCACCCTTCGTGCTGATGACTTTTCTTTTATGCAAAATTGATAAAACGAAAATGGTTTATAGAGGAAATTGTTAGCTTTCTAAAAATATAAGACTTTCTTAATTATCATTTTGTTAAATAATTATTAATAATTTTCTATTTAGTGTGTGTCTGAAATCCTGATGGATACACTGATTGAAAAACATCAATAACTTTCAAACCATTTCACTTTTTTTAGATCCGAAACCTGCGCCACACTCTATGCTTTTCTGGCTATAGGTTCAAAAAAAATTTGAATTTCAATTTTTTTTATTGAGTTAGGTTGGCTGGAAAATTACTTTTTAGTTTTTTAAAAAAGTCACACTAAAAAAAATCATAACTAATTATTTTATTGGAAAAAAATTTCAAATAAATATGCGTCACATCTAGACATGAGTCCTCTACTTATTTTGAAAGTGTCAAAAATATATATATATTTTTACTCATAGTTAGTTTGGTTGGAATGACATCGACTTTTTATTTTTTTTGAAAATTTTTATAGTTGTTCATTGAAATATTCAATTTTCACTAAGTCAATTTAGTTTTAAAAAAAAAATAGTAGCCTATAAACTAGATTCAATTCTCTACAAATTTTGTTCTTACATCTTTTTCAAATTGTGTAGATAATCGATTCAAATTTTCACATGAACTTGATAAAGTCTGATTTTTTGTATTTTCATTGCCACTTAGAGGTATAGTTTGGCCCATCATGATCCTACACATACCCTTTGTTAATTTTATTGTGATAGATAGTCACTGTTATCAAGTTATCTACTAATCTGAAACATTCCCATATCAGATTGCCCCATGTAGAGGTAAATTTACTACTTGTTAAGCATGTGTCATAGCTTAGTCCAACTTGTGTAATAAATTCATACATTTAGTCTTGGATAAGTGGGAGCGGGTGGGAGGAAGAGCATAAATTCAAACTCTATTTTGGGTGAGAATGGGAGTGATGCATATGATGGTGAGGAAGAGGATGAAAAGGATGATGAGGCTGAAGGGTTTTTGGGTGAAGACTAGGATCTACCAAGTGATGATGACATGCTGATTTTGGAATTTTGGTTGGAGGCCCAGTGCTTAGTTTCTCATGATCGGTCAATGGCTATAGGCTCATGAAAATATTTACCTGCTATTAGTGATGGCATGCTTTTCCAAGTTCTTAAGAGGAGTTTTCTCTCCCCCAAGTTAGGCTTTGAAGCTTCTCTAGTTGGGAAGGATTTGAGTTCCCCTACCATGAGTTTTGTCCCTCAAATTTTGGCGTGGTCAGAGATTGATTTCTTGGATGATAAAACCCCAACAATCTTGGCAAAAATGCATTTGGAGAAATCCCCTTTGGTGGGCTCTGTTCTTGCCTAAGACGTGGGAGGTTCTGGTGTGTCTTCAATGTCTCTACCTGATGTGGGTATGGGGATGTTTGTGCCTTCTTGGTTCTATTTTCTAGGGGTTATTGCAGGTATTGCTTCCTTTGTTGGGCTTGTATCTTGATAGGCCTAGAGGCTTTACAATGCTCTACAGTCAGAGGATACCTTTTGAAAGGGGCTACATTTGGGAACTCCTTTGTTCCCCCCATGTGAATGGGGTGGATAAGGTTTCTAGCGCACCTCATCACAAAACTATTTCAAGATTTGGAAAAGAAGGTCAGGGCTCAATCTTGTTGCATGTGCTAGGCGATATGCCAAGGGCCTTGAATTAAAATGGTCTTCCTAAGACCCATATTTTAGGGGCTACATATAGAGAGTCTCACATTTGCATTCTAGACTCTATTATTGACAAATCTACTTCTTGGCTCTGGAGCTCTCTTGTTGGGATATTTAGTGGTAACCGCCCTAATATTGACATGGTCAGAAGATGGGTGCTTCAAAAATGGAAGGTTAAGGCACAGGTAGAGGTGATAGCTTTGGTAAACAATTTCTTCCTTTTTTAATTTTCAAACCCTAAAGATAGTTTAAGGATCATCTTGGGAGGTTCCTAGTTCCTTGGGTAAAATGGTCTTTTCTTAAACAATTGGTTTCTAGGCTTCAACCCTAAGAAATACTACATCAACATGTTTCCGATCTAGGAATTAGGTTGTCGACGCTGCCATTAGAATACTGGGATTGTTAGAATATGAAAAGATTAATAAACCAAAAAACTAGTGCAAACAAATAGGTATAAAACTATGAAAGAAAATGATACAAGATCAAAATAACAACACAAAGTTAGTTTCTACGATCTAGTAATGCAAATGCTAGAAGTAAAATAGAATTATGATGATGCAAAAGAAAATATATCTAATACAAGCTAGGTAACATGTTTATATAGACAAGGGAGAGGGAGGAGGTGGCAACACCAACAAATCAAAAGAAACCATCTATCAGACTAAAGATAGCAAAGTATCTTCCCAAGATAGCTAATGAATGCTCACTTATACGAAGGTGACACCTCATAACCCACTCACCTAATTAAACATGCTTTATGAACCTAAGTAATATTAATAAAAGGTGTAGCAAAAACCTAGGAATAAAGGGAAAATAAATAACCCTTAACTAGAAAATGAAAACCTACACTAACAAACCCCCTTAAGCATTTCTTAGGTGGGTAAGAGGATGTTTAATTAGGTGAGTGGGTTATGAGGTGTCATTGTTAGCGTTGATTACTACATTGTTCTATCGGCAGTTGGTTTAGTTCATTTAGAGTTGGTTACTAACTACATTGATTATGTGGTTCCAGTTCAGTTTGTTGTAACTGTAAACCAACTCCAACTCTCTCAATTTATATATGGATGTATCTGCACTCCTGAACATCGAATGAATAATAAAGCATTTTTACTCTTTCTCATATGTGGCATCAGAGCATTTCACAACTGGAATCGAACCTCTATAGTTAGGCAGATAGCCAACTCTAGTATTTGTGTGAAAGGTATGATGATCTTCAGGTGAGTGCGTTCTCTATTTTTTATGGTACTATATCATGAGAATCATCCCTTCTGTGTGCCACTAGTGACCAATTTTGATAGGCGATTTGGATGTGTTGGGTTGTTGTTTATTAAATCTGCTACCTATTCTTCTTTTAAATCTTAGCGCCTGGCTGCCTAGGTAAGTGTGATTTGAAATAATCCCCTTAATTGGTGTCTGATGTAAAACAATGCGCATAGCTTATGTTGGAAGGAAGCATCATTTGGAGACCTTTATAGGGAGATTAAAGTCATTCTCATTGCCGTTGTGCTCTCTGATGTAGCAGTTGTTGCCTGAACTGAAGTTTCTCTATCCAGGCCATTTGTAGCACTCTCCATAAGGTATTTGAATGAGGAAGACATAGTCTGCAAAATCTGGCAATCATTGGTATGTATTGAAGTGTGTATTTAAGTCTGAGTAAGAAGTCAATCTTTTGGAGTATTATCTACATGGAGATTCCATTAGACAATTATTCTGGTTTCAATTTTCATACTTGGAGAATAAAAATTCAAATGCAACTAATGAATAAAAATTTGTGGGCAATAGTAAGTGGAAAGGAAAAAGCACCTACAGATGCAAATAAGTTATTAGATTGGAGTAGTAGAGATGATAAAGCCAAGGCTATAATTGGTCTTGCTCTTTCTGACACCGAATTGCACCATGTTGATTTGGATAAATCATCAGCCAAAATTTGGGATAATCTGAATAAATTGTTTGGAGCAAAAGTCGTTAATGCAAAGTTTTCTCTAAAACTTCAATTATTTCACTTTAAGATGGAAGATCGAATCACAATGTCAAATCATATAAGTAACTTGCAGTCTCTCATTAGACAGCTAGTAGAGGTTAAGGTTACAGTAGATGATGATGATGCTAGGGCCATCCTATTAAATAGTTTGCCTTCAAAATACAACAATGTTGTTTTTACACTCAGTCAAATACCTTCACAAACTCTAGAAGGTATGATTTCTGCTCTTCTATCAGAAGAGAAGAGAATAACAGAAGATTCAGAAGATGACCCTTAGGAGAAAGCATTATTTTCAAGAAGCAATTACAAGAGATCAGAGAGAATCAAATGTTTTTATTGTAAGAAAAATGGTCACATAGCTTGGGATTGTAGAACTCAAGCTAGTGATGTTCTTAAAGGAAAACTTAAAAATGAAGGAAATCTTGCTTGCATTGAAGATGATAAGGATCCACCAGATGGTACTATTAATTTCTATGGATATGCTCTTTAAGTAGGGTCAAATTGGAGGCAGGTGGCATCGGAGGATGGAGGATTTTCCATCATCTCAAGTTAGCTTCTCGCTTTGAGATGATGCTTTGCATGAGAAGCATTTTTGGTTTTGGTTGTTTTGTGTTTTCTTTATTGATGCTGACAGAGCTAACAGATTTGAAGAATGTATGTTTTGTGAAGATTTTGTTATGGAGACAGGTTTGGGGTTTGGTGTTGAGCTCAATATGGATTGTTGTCCAATGAGCTTCAAAGAGTATATGATCTTTAATTATACCCTTTCACAGTCACTAGACAACATGGCAAAGATCTGTCGTATCTCTTAGGGTCCATTGTCGAATAATTCAAGACTCTGTAATTTGAGAGCTTGGGACTAAAGAGCTCAAGAACACAACATGAAGCTATGCCTTTCTGAGGGTAGACGAGACAACATGATGGAGCCTCGCTTGGTTCAAGATTTGTTCTTTGGGGGAAGATCTTCTACAAAATATGTATTCATATTATGTAATCAGCTTTGTTGAGTATTTTTAGCATTCAGGGGGGGTACCTTGGTACTATTGCAAGAACAATGTAATAAGGGGGGAATGTTAGCGTTGATTACTACATTGTTCTATCAGCAGTTGGTTCAGTTCGTTTAGAGTTGGTTACTAACTACATTGATTATGTGGTTCTGGTTCAATTTGTTGCAACTGTAAACCAACTCCAACTCTCTCAGTTTATATATGGATGTATCTACACTCTTAAACATCAAATGAATAATAAAGCATTTTTACTCTTTCTCATAGTCATCTTCCTACAAGTGAGCATCCATTATCTATCTTGGGAAGATACTTTGCTATCTTTAGTCTGACAGATGGTTGCACTTCCTATTGGTTGGTGTTGGCACCTCCTCCCTCTCCCTTGCGTATATAAACATGCTACCTAGCTTGTATTAGGTATCTTTTCTTTTACATCCTCATAATGTTATTTTTCTTCTAGCATTTGCATTACTCTCATGGCGACTAACTTTGTGCTGTTATTTTGATCTTGTATCATTTTCTTTCATAGTTTTATAGCTATTTGTTTGCACTAGTTTTCTGGATTATTAATCATTTCAGAGCTCTTTTATTCCAAACGAATAGATATAAAACTATGAAAGAAAATGATACAAGATCAAAATAACAACACAGAGTTAGTCTCCACAAGAATAATGCGAATTCTAGAAGAAAAATACCATTATGAGGATGCAAAAGAAAAAATACCTAATACAAGCTAGGTAGTATGTTTATATAGACAAGGGAGAGGGAGGAGATGGCAACACCAACCAATAGAAAACAACCATCTATGGGACTAAAGATAGAAAAGTATCTTCCCAAGATATCTAATGGATGCTCACTTGTAGGAAGGTGACACCTCATAATCCACTCACCTTATTAAACATGCTTTATGAACCTAAGCAAGATTAATAAAAGGTGTAGGAAAAACCTAGGAATAAAGGTAAATTAAATAATGCAACTAGGAAATAAAAACCTACACTAAAACCTCCCCTTAAGCGTTGCTTATGTGGGTAAAAGGATGTTTAATTAGGTGAGTGAGTTATGAGGTGTCATCTTCCTACAAGTGAGCATCCATTAGATATCTTCGGAAGATACTTCAAGTTATCTTTAGTCTGATAGATGGTCATTTCCTATTGGTTGGTGTTGCCACCTCCTCCCTCTCCCTTGTTTATATAGACATGCTACCTAGCTTGTATTAGGTATCTTTGCTTTTACGTTCTCATAATGCTATTTTTCTAGCATAAATGCATTACTCTTATGGAGACTAACTCTATGTTGTTATTTTGATCTTGTATCATTTACTTTCATAACTTTATATCTATTCATCAATGTCAGTATTCAAAAAAAATATAAATCTCCAATCATTAGGAGAATACACATGCATTTTTGGTGGTTGTATATGCCTTGTAGACCTTCAAACAAGTTGAGGTGGAGGTTCTTCCTCTTCTTCCTCCTCTTTTGAAGATTTAGAACTCGATGAGATCTCCTCAACTTCTTGTTTATTTTGGGGCCTTGATTCAACTTTATTAGGTGTAGAAGGAAGTTGAGTCACATCTTTCATCTATTTATATTCCTTTAGATGCAAGACAATGGAAGAACGATTAGTTTCTCTAAAACTCACTCTTCTATTGTATATTATCTTCTATGCAATGGGATCCCAAAGATTGTATCCTTTCACACCATAATTGTAACAGATGAATATACATTTTATATCATTGGTATCCAACTTTATTCATTTCTCCGTTGGCACACATGCATATTGTTACAACTAAAAACTCAAAGATGCCTCAATGAAGGCTTGTGATTGATCATGCCTCCATAGGCACTTTATCCACAAGAGCTTATGTAGGAGACCCATTTAATATGTAGAAAGTGAAAGGGACAATAACTTTATTGATTGATTTGAAATGATACAATGCAGTGGATTTATACAAGGCAAGGACATGATGCAGTTCACAAATCTATTGATATAGTTCACATAATTGTATAACAACTTTATAACTGTAAAATGACAATTAACAATGTAATACCATTGTTATGCCAACATTCCCTCCTTATTACATTGTTCCTGCAATAGTACCAAGGGACCCCCCTAAATGCTAATATACTCAACAAAACAAAGCTGATTACATAATATGAATACATATTTTGTAGAAGATCTTCTCCCAAAGAACAAATCCTGAACCAAGTGGGGCTCCATCATGCTGTCTCATCTACCATCGAAAAGGCATAGCTTCAAGCTATGTTTTTGAGCTCTTTAGTCCTGAACTCTCAAATCACAGAGTCTTGAATTATTCAACAATAATCCCTAAGAGATATGACAGATCTCTATCATTGTCTAGTGACCGCAAAAAGGTATAATTCTTGATCATATACTCTAAAGCTTGTTGGACAACAATCCATATTGAGCTCAACACCAAATCCCAAACCTATCTCCAAAATAAAATCTTCACAAAACATACATTCTTCAATCCGTCGGCATCAACAAAGAAAAGAAAAACAACCAAAACCAAAAATGCTTCTCATGCAAAGCATCATCTCAAAGCAAGAAGCTAACTTGATATGATGGAAACTCCTCTATCCTTTGATGCCACCTTCCTCCAATATGATACACTCTATCCATTTGCATTAGACTCTTCAATAGCACAAGTATGCAAGTCTCTCAAATTTCTACCATGGATAGCATGGATGACATCGAGAATACAAACATAATGTGTGGCCATCTTGAAATATTAAAAATAATGATGTTGATTTCAATCAATAATGGACCCATACACTAGTCAACCTTATACCTCCAATATATTATTAAACATTCATCAAATTAAGCCTTCAACAATTTTTACCTTATTACTCCAAATAAAATCATAGCATTTCAAATAGTTCTTAGCACAAAATTAATGCTCTTAGATCATTGTGAGTTTTGAACTTGTAACCTGTGATCACTTAAAATAGTTATATATCTTTCACCAATTGATTTATTTGCTAGTTTCTTCTCCTGTGCTTACTTTACCATACGCCCTTTTCATCTTGTATTTTACACAAAGTAAATGCTTTCAAAATGCCTCTAGATCAAAACACCTCATTTTTCTCTAAGAGTTTGAAATTGCATTCAGAGGATAATAATATTCTTCACTGTGCTAGTTATACTCTGCCAAAACTATTCTTATCTATTCTTCATCTACGCAATCTCCTTGAAACTAATCATAACCGCCCATAACTACTTCTATCACGTCTTCACTAAATGCAGTACAAATTATAGTTGGGAATATTAAACAATGATTCATATAATTGCATGTTTATAATTAGATGAGTCCAAATTGCACCCCAAATTAAATATCCATTAAAAAAATGACACAATCTTCACACCCATATTTGTTTAAAAAAATACCTTTTTGTCTTTCCACTATTCTCTCTTTCAAGAAACAGATTTCCAATGGTCTGCCTCAACTTTTCTATTAATCTCAAGTCCCTAGTGCACCTCATATTCTCCACCACCATTCCATTTGTTGTTCCCACTAATCAAAGAAAATTGATATGCCAGTCACTTGTCTTCAACAAACAAACGTGTTGCATCTTATTCATCATACAAATTTGAAGCACACATCACTCAAACTTAATGAACAGCTCCCAAATTGCACAAAATGGCTCCACACAGACTTCCAAAGCATTAGGAAGCAGCGTTAACATTGGATGTAGAGAACAATGCCACACACAGTCACAAGAGTAGGATTTTGATGCACACAGGAAATGCTATTCATCCAGGTAGATTTAAGTAGAAATTTTCATGCTTATCTTCATCCTTTACACAGTAAACAATGATGTCTCAAGAAAAAATTTGCACAATTAAGAATAGTAAAAGCCTTCATACTCATTCTCCTATGCAGCCCTTACACTTCTCTCTACCCATGCCATATGCCACAGTAGGATGAAACTGCACCTCTACATTTGCTTATACAAATCAACTATACTATTCTCCATGACTGAAAACTACTCTGATACCATATGAAAGGGGCAATAACTTTATTGATTGATTTGAAATGATACAATGCAGTGGATTTATACAAGGCAAGGACATGATGCAGTTCACATAACTGTTGATATAGTTCACATAACTATATAACAACTTTATAACTACAAAATGACAATTAACAATGTAATACAATTGTTATGCCAACATAAAGTAGTGGCTATAGCTTCAACTCAAAACTTTTGTTCCAATCTAGCACCACTAAGCATACTCCTATCCATCTCCATTAGTGTCCTCATTCTTTTTGGAACTCCATTTTATTGAGGAGAATATGGATTTTTCTTATGTTTTTATATGCCATAATCTTTACAAAATCTATCAAAATCATTAAAGCAATATTCACAACTATTGTCATTTTTAAAATATTTTGTTTTCTTTCTAGTCTACAACTCAACAATTACTTTAAATTCTTTAAATCGACTAAAAGCTTTAGATTAACTCTTTAGAAAATAAACTCATGTCCTTCTAATATAGTCATCAATAAATGAAACATAATAAATAGACTTTACAATGGAAGGAACATCAACAAGACCAAACACATTAGAATTAATAAGATCCAAAATACCATAAGATTTGTGAGAACTCAAGTAAAATTTAATGTGGTTTTATTTTCCATAAATAAAATACTCACATAAATTTAATTCAAGATTATAATCTTAAAGACCTTCAATAAGGTTCTTATTTTTCAAGGTCCTTAGAGCCTTCTTTCCTATGTGGCTTAATCTCTAGTGCCATAACATAATCTTCTTTGTAGGTAATTTAGATTCGGTAGCAATAGTACTCTTTAAAGGTCCCCAAAAGCCATGACCATCCACTAAAGAGGAAACCAACTCTTTTTCCAACTTAGTAACCACTGACTTAATTTTCATAGTACTATTGCACTCAATAGTGCATGCATCAAGCTGAAATAAAGTTCCCATTCTACTACCTCTAACAATCACCATGGCACCTCTCAACATTTTAACACTTGCTTCAAAAAATTGAACATGCACACACTCACATCAATTAGTTTGCACTTATAGATAATAGATTGCATGGAAATCTTGGGATATGCAAGACACCATTAAATTTTCTACCTCTACCATCAGAAAATGTTTATTTGAATACTACCATGACCAACAATACTTTAATAGGAATTATCACCCAAGTACACCTTACCATCGTCATAGTTTTCATACTCATTGAACCAATGTGTATTGCAGGTCATGTGAAAAGATGCACCTAAGTCAATCAACTATGCATTCTCATCTACACGAGTGGTTAAGGATGCAATGAATGTACCATATTCCTTCTCAAACTCATAATCAAAATCAACCTCCTCCTCCTCCTCCTCCTCCTTCTTCTTCTTCCTCGTCTTCTTCGTCTTCTTCTTTGTAATCCTTACAAAAGTTACTAGGCTTACCATAGTTCCAACAAAAAATGGACTTGCCAAGATATTTTAATCTCCCCTTGGGCTTGGATTTGGATTTATCACATTGCTTATAATTCTTCTTACCTCTTTGTTTTGGTCTTCCTCAAACACTCAAGGCCTCTTTGGCCTTCAAAGAGACCTTCCTCCATTCTTGAAAAAGTAAAGAATGAACAACATCCTCTACCTTAAAAACAATAGAAGTGCTCCTAATAGCCATGACAACGCTATCCCATGAGTTTGGCAATAAATACAACAAGGTTCTACATCTTTTTTCCTCATCAATGTTTACACCAACAAAGTTCAACTGAGCCACCATGTTAAATGCTTCTAGGTGATCAATAAACCATCTGTCTTCTTCCATCCTCAAAGAATAGTGTTTCTTCCTCAAGAATATTAAATGTTCACTAAAGATTTAGGTTGATAGATCTCACCTAGCTTCTTCTATAACTGCTTCAAAGTGGGCTCTTCATGGTCATTAATTAGAATAGAATCTACATGACACAATCTAATTAGACCTTTCACTTTCGGGTCCATTATATTATACAGAGCATCTCATAGATCACAATCTATTAATAGATCTTCCATCTTCAACTTACACATCTCAAAATTCTTGTCCAAAAATTTTTCCACCTCAATCCTCTGTAATGTGCTTACTAATGTTACTTCCTACAAAATAAGATCACAAAGTTCTCCTTCCACACAACATCCTACTCAAATTGAATTAGCTCCAAAAAAACCCCTCTACCCAACAAGTAGAACCAAAATCGTCCTATCTCTAATACCACTTGTAAGGAAGCAAGGTATGAAAAAAACAACTTCCTACACTAATCTTTGAGAGGAGTGTTATGGAAATTATTTCAAATTTTGATTCAAAAATAATACAAAAAATACAGAAAACATATAAATCACCAATAAACCATAAACCATAACATGGTGATTTATGTGGAGAAAACCCTTTCAGGAGAAAAAGCCCACACTCAAAAAATTGCACAATTTATTATCAAATCAATAGAGGATTATAGTACACTTGCAATGCAAGTCTCTAAAGGAGTAATACACCAACATTCAAATATGAAGTAATTCTGGCAATATTTCGGCAACACATGTATACCTGCAAACTTTCATAATATAAACTACTCCTCAACCTCTCAATTTATAGACTTATGTGAACCTAGAAACCATCTGTGGTTCACAAAACCATGTTTAGAACCTCCCATGAGGTGTGGTGCCCAAGATAGACAAGATTACTATCTAAAATTAGACTCTTATAGATGCCTCTTACAACATCTTATAGCTAGCTAAGATTCCCATTAACTCCATCTAAATATGACTCTTACACATCATAAAATCTGTCATAGAGTCCAACAAATGTAGGGGGTCCCATTTTGCTAAAAATAATGTCAAAATAAAATATTAATATTGTACTGTTGCAAGGCACCAACACTTGGTAGAACTGCTACATCAAATTCCAATGCTCCAATTTGTGCTGGAACTAAATATTAAATAATAGCAATAATATGTAACTAACTGCATGATAAATAAATAATAATAAAAAATTTGCAAGCTGAGACACCTAATTTACAACACATGTAAAGCACATTGTATTAACATTGCTAGAAATTGTTTCCTTTTTTCAATGGTTGAGGCAAGGTCGACATCTGAATCAATGGAGAGGATGTTTCCTCCCATGTAGTCTCAACTGTAGCCGGAAAAGTGTACCTTTTGGATGTGCATGCCCTCTGTGATGCTTCTCTCAAAATGCTCGTCTGCCCAAATATTGCATCATCACACCTTACACTGTCATGGAACTTTGTCTTTCTTGCGCCACCTCTTACCCAAACAAGTTCCTCAACCACCTCTTTCATCGACGGTCTCTTCCTCCTTTCCAAGTTAAGGCATTCTCTTGCTAACGTTGCCATATCTTCCATCTGTTGCAGGTTTTCCTCCTTCAATACTTTGCTATCAAATATTTCTTTGAGGCGGTTGTGGTTAGCTCTCGCAAGAAAAAGATTAGATAAATTCCACTCCTCACTGATCCCTTCTTTAATCAGGGGTTTTAGACCTGTTAAAAGCTCAACCAGGACAACACCAAAACTGAATACATCACTTTTGTCAGTGAGCTGATATGTTTGGAAGTACTCAGGATCTAAGTAGCCCAATGTGCCCAGTATATTAGTGGTGAGATGTGTGTTATTGGAAGCAGAGATGAGACGAGAAATCCCGAAGTCTGCAACTTTGGGGGAGAATTTCTCATTCAAAAGAATATTAGACGATTTTATATCCCGGTGGAAAATGGGTTGTGATGCTCCAGAATGTAGATATGCCAAAGCCTCCCCCGTCTCGATTGCAATCTGCAGACGCGACGCCCAAGGCAAAGACTTCTCTTCGGAGTGTAAATGTTCATACAGTGTTCCATTCGGAACGAATTCAGATACCAACAATGGGAATTTAGTTTGGATGCAGCACCCTAACAATTTCACTATGTTTCTGTGATCTATTTGGGACAGAATTGTAACTTCATTAAGAAACTCATGGTTATTCTCTAGATTTAATGTTTGCTTGGGCTTTTTAATGGCCACAAGAGTACCATCGAATAGAACACCTTTGAACACAGTTCCGAAGCCACCACTTCCCAAGAGCATTTCATTTGAATAATTATTAGAAGCTCTTGCCAATTCTTTGGCAGAAAACATTCTGAGTCTTTCTCTACCTACTCTAGAAGCGATGTATTGCTGCAACTGCTGAAAATACCTGCCCTCCACAAGTTTCAAGTGCCGTTTCTTTAGCCACCAAACCAAAACAGACGCTGCTAAAGAGACAACCACGAACGAAGAGATAGATCCTGTGTATTTTACCAGACCAGACGTTGAAATAAAATGAAGTTAGATTATACCTATTTTCGAGTATCATTTAGCCAAACAATAAGAAAAACGCAAAAGCACGTAGTATATTTTATATTTCGTTACCTATGATTGCAGGAAAGACAACATGATTTGAACTTGTGGACACGCAGAGTTTTCCATTTTGCAATCCATCTCCCTTATAACCCTTTGCACATGAACAATTGTAAGAACCTGGCAAATTATGGCACACACCTCCTTGCTGTGATCCAACACACATATTCTTGTCTGGATGACTGCATTCGTCTATGTCTGAAACAGTCATCATTATTATCATTATGAGCCTCGAGGTTTTAATAAGGAATGATTATAAAACAGAAACATGATACTAATTAATAAAAGTGTGGAGACCATACCTGTGCAACCGGTGCCCTTAGAGTAACCAGTTCCTTCATAGCCCGGAAGACATTTGCATGTGTGACTGTCCTCTGCTTGAGGGTTTATACATTCGGCTTCACTGGCGCAAGTGTAATTGGCTGTTCCTTTGGCCGTCGAGCAATTCTCATTGCCGATGCCCCACTCGAGGAGGAGACCGTAATGACCCCTGCCATACTGCCCAAATTCGTGTTCCGGTATTTCCCAAGTAAGTGGATCAAGAATAGTGGAGAACCCGCACGATCCTCCACCGGTGAAACTTATCGCCCTCATTTTCCCTGGAATACCAGCTTCACAACACCCATAGGCGTTGCAGTATTTTGGATCAATTTGATTCATACATATAGCAGATGCACAGGTCATTTTCCCACCATCAACTACGTGAAAAGAACCGGTTGATCTGCAACCAATGACCACGAATTTGTTGTTGGACGAAATGGCGAAGGGGCCATCTGCGGGTAAGTTGAACTGCAGAAAGGCATCATCTACTCCCTCACACGACATAGCTTTTAGAGAAGTGGAATTTATGATCAGAGAGCCGGCATAATTGATGTCTAGGATCTCAAACTCCGTCTCCGTACCATTAACAGCAGCGCCAAGAAATAGAACGAGCTCCCCGCTAGAATTCCCATTCTCCTTCTCCATGCATTTTATCTGAAAACCAGGGTATCCACAACTTGGATTGTCTATCCAAAATGGGTAACTCACATTCTTCGATCCACACAATTGAAGATCGCATTGTGCAACAGCGGAGGCGGCCAAATACCACCAAATCAGAAGTACACCACTGACCTGCCAATGCATTTGTGTATGGAACAACATGATTTTTAAGGAAGCCCTCAGTTGGCCAATGGTTTCAGTATTTAACCACCGCAAAACTGATCTCGCTCAAATTTCTGCCTCACAGATTTACTATACTACCAACACAACGACCAACATGGATCAAAGAATGACAAAACAAAGGCATGGCTTAAGAGCATCTTCGAAGTATCTCTCATTCAAAACTGGCGAGTGGAATAGGCATCTGCATTGGAATGCGTAGCGCTGGTTATGGTCGCTTACTTTCATCTGGAATAGACATCCAAGAGTGAATCCTTTGCCCATATACAAAGGAGTCATCCATTAAATAGCGTTCTCCTTGGCATTCTAAGCTATCTTGAACCAGCGTAAATAAGGGTCCCACCCATGGCAGAACTTATCTTTCGAGTGGTTCTACAGACGCTTGTACAAGGCAGTTGCTTACTTCTTGCTCAGCCGGCACGGCCGGCTGTTTCCGTCGGTAAACTATGAGACGACCTCGCGATTTTAAGCATCGTTGCACACGAGTCCAAAATATGGGAAATAATTCTTAAAATTCCAAAAACACGAGTTTGAATTTGAACTTGGACTTCGACTTAGCCTCGGACTTTACAAGATATTTGGAACTCCCACAAGATTTGGATTTTGACTTTTTTTCTCTTCTTTGTCTTTCTCTTTTGGTCTTCTACGAAGAGATAAGACATTTTTAGTTGCTTCAAAAGCTTTTCTCTACATCTCCAACAAAAGTAGTGATGCCCCGTCTTACATTTAGAGGTAGTGCTCTCCAACAAAAGTAGTGATGCCCTGTCTTACATTTAGAGGTAGTGCTCTTGATGACCATCACTCTAGTGCTCATTTGCATATATTAATTCTTACCTTGACCTAACTATTCTATGATTGGCTTATAGGTTTTGATGAGATGATTTTGATATGGTGTAATTGTAGAATGGTTGTGTGTCTTTCTAGATTACATGTACTTTGGTTTATTTATGTTTCTTTAGCTATGATCTCTATTGTTGGATTTGATGTCTTGATTGAGTGTGAGGTGACTGAACCAAATTTGGGAATAAAAGAGTGGCCAAATCAATAACATTGGAAGGAATACAATCATATTATGTTGAAATAACATAAAGTGCATGTGTTATGGCTTGGTAAATACCAAGACTATAATGTGACAACATTATGTAATGCAATCACATTTTTGTTGCCATAAAGCAAAAAACAAGAATCCGCTACCAAAAAATGTGCTCAAGTTTTTGTTGCCATAAAGTGAAAAAAGGAACCAGCTACCAAACACTTGCGACCAAGAGGTACAAACTAACCAAAACCTGAGTGCATTTTGGACATTTGACAACATTTGCAAATCTTGTCCCAAGTTTTTTTCCAATGTCACATAACAAAAGATGTAAGTACTCAAGATTTTCATGTATTTTATCAAATCTTACTTGTATTTTCATATATTCCAATATTTTAAAATAAATTTCTTATTTGTGATTTTTTATATTGTCTCCTCTAAACCTTAACTCGAAGCCTAATTTAGATGAAGAAATGTCTAAAGAAAACCCCACATCACCTGAATCTCCTCCAACACTTCGAACAAACCATGCACAAAGCCAAGAGGATTTATTAGAGAATTTAGAACAAAATAAAATTCAAATGACAAAATTAGTTTCAACATTGAAGATATTCATAGAAAACCCCCACCATGCATCACTTGCTTCATCATTAGAAGCAATGATGAAGTAATTTGACCTATGGACAAGTCAAATCCATTAACGTAAAACTCATAGATTCATGTCACCAATGTTATGTGGCAAAGTTATCCTATCATGAAGTAAAAAATGATAACAAAAGTCCAAATTTGTGTTTGTGTTGTTGATCCCAAAACCAAAGCACCCATTGTTGTGACTTCAAGAGATTCCCTATCCATTTGCACAATTATAATGATATAAAAAATAGTTAATAGGATAGGTAGTGTATGGTTTTTGACCAACCTCCTTGTAAAAACCATGAGGTGCTACTATATTTTTTGGGGAAATTTTGTTGTGATTTTGTCCTTTAGGAAGTTCTTAATTATTTTGATATGAAGGAGTTTTAGGGTAGAGGTGGAGGCTCTACCCAAGATAGAGTGCAAGCTTGTCAGGTAGAAAACCATCAATGAAGATTGCTAGAACAAAAATCTATACATCATATAATGGTGCCATCATTTATTAAGGACACTAGGGAGGTATACAATCTCCATGCAATTTCTAGCCTCATAAACACCCTTATACAACATGGCATGCAGATGTCTTGATCTTGTGGTTTAGAAGATGATCATGCAACAAGACCATCTAGTTCTAGTGTTGCTAGCTCTCACTTATGTTAATATAGCTGCTATGATTTATGCTTTGGAGGAGACCATGATCCACAAGGTGCAAAGGATGTCACCTCCCATGAGTGCACTCATTGTCATTGTACATGTATTGAGAGTTTAGAGAGTGATCAAGTAGTATAGGATGGTGAATAAGATAACATAGTGATCATTAATGAGCTAGTACACAATTTTTTTGGTGATCACATAGAGGTATTCTAATATGAATTTATAACATATATATTTTACATTTTATACTTAATATTTTAAGTTCAATAAATTGATTTTTAATTGTAGAATTGAATTAAAATATGCATTTGTTATATATTTCAAAGTCTAACCTCACAAGGTGGTGCACGACATTGACCATTCCACCAACAAGTTTTTTAGTCCCATCTATGTTAAAGAGATAAATTTCTAATATATCAGAAGAAATTAACAATTAGTTTATATTTAGAATACTATTGAATATTTTGAAAATATAATTTTTTGGTGAATAGGTGGTCATTACACCATCATCCAACATGTTTTTTGGTAGTGCCATTTGTGATATTCGATTTATTAAGGTACATGTAGCACATTCATTTTATAAAATTTTATGTTATTGTTTATATGTACTTAAGTTTCTTGGTTAAATCTATTATTTTTCATTTAGTTGAAGAGTTCAGATATCACACCTGATTGCATATGGGAAAAGTTGGATGTCAATGTTGCTGCTACTATTTCAAACTCAATGCCTCTAACAAAGGTTTGAGTATAAATGTATACATTTAATTATGGTTATTTTGTCTCAAATGACATCATTCGGCATTTGTAAATAATTGATATATACTTCTTTTGTTATCTTAAAGATTGATGCAAGCAATCTAATCTAAGGATAGACATCTCTTGATGATGTTGAGTGTCACAAGCAAGAGCAACTAGACTACTAGTATGTTGTAGTGTGTTTATATTTTTTGTCATTTTAAAATAATTATTTTTAGTTACAAAGTTTGGCATAATATTTAATATTATAATTTGTATATATATATTGAGTTAAAATATATTGAGGGGCATAGGAGATTAGAATAGTGCAAGATGACAACTAATTTGAGGGTTCAAGGTTCACTTTCTAGTTGGGCAAAGTGAGGCCAAATGTTTCAATAATAGTCTTTTCTACATAGGCAAATATATTTTGTATGTCTATGTGGCACATTCATAACAATCTATATGGCTATATATATTGATTACATTTTGTAGTCTAAGAAACAATGTTGGCCTCATGGCACTATATGACATTTTTTTGACATTATGTACACCTTGATGGCCTTATAAAGGTCAATATATATTAATATTTTGGTTTGAGTAATACTCATTGTTGAGGGTGATCATGAATGGTTTATATTTTTTATACAATATTTAAATACATTGATAATATTGTATGTAGGTATAATATTTTTATACAATACTCTCTCTCTCTCTCTCTCTCTCTCTCTCTCTCTCTCTCTCTCTCTCTCTCTCTCTCTCTCTCTCTATCGTTTATCTCTCCCTCTCTCTCTTTGTACCCTCTTTATCTCTCATGTTCTCCCTCTTACTCTCTATCTCTCTCTACTATTTATATCTCCCTGTCTCATTTGATCATGTGATAAATGGCATAGGACAATAACTTGATCAAATATTGCTTCTCTCTACTTATTTTCCTCTTGAAGTATTCCCCTATCTCTACATTAAAGTCCTCTACTTTAGTGTTATCTATCTAGTCCCCCTTTCAAATTGAACTAGATTTTATAACTTGATTTCATCTATTATTAATGTGAGTTATCCTTGATCAAGTAAAGTAACAAAAATCTATATGTTGGATATCTTAGAATTTGATCTTGTTAATAGCATTTCCTCTTCCAAATATTAAAGAAGACTTGGTGGAAAATTCAACATGGATGGGTATTACTATATACATCGATGCAATAAGTCCCTCCTAAAAGAGTGATACCTAATAATATTCTTCAAGTGATTGTATATTGATCATAGGCAAGTCCACTTTAAGCATTTTATCCCTCTTACCTAGGCTCAATTTTTTTTAAAGAAAGTATTTCAGAAATGCTCATTGAGTTATTGCTAGTTAATGACTTCATGGAAATAATTCCATGAGATTCTTAATTACTAGTGTAGATTTCTCCAAAATGGTTCACCATCTCCTATCAAACATTTTTTCAAGCAAATCCTTGGTCGTTTCCTCCCAATCTTCATATTTTGATGGTAGGATTTTGTTGAAGATAACAAGCTTTCCTATTATCCATCAAATATTTGGTTATACTTCTTAACTTTAAACTTATTTCATTAACACTTTACTAGAAGAATATTTAAATTCTCCTTTATTTGCATGCTAAAATATAATATTCTAGGTTTGTCAAAAATAGTAGCAACATTGAAATTTTATGTCAGTTTTACCTTAAATCTATTTTTTTGACATAGTCACCTATCCATCCTAACATGTTGGCACTATTAGTTTAGTCCTAGTTGGTGCAAAAGGAAAAATATGACTCTTGGGAACCTTACAATGAACACAAATGAGGCATTTTGTAAGAATGCATTCATTGTTAATATGGTCAAATAATTTTGAGTTGAGGGTGTTGGGACCCAACCTAAATATTTCTAAATCTACCTAAGCCCTTGATTATTCGGTGAGTTTTTCCAATGTTTGGTCTTTTATTTCCCTCATGATCCTTTAATGTGTTGAGAAGTGCAAAATTGAAAATTATTCTATGTTTGAAGGGCTTCTCCTTTGCTAAATCTAACTTTTCTAGGTTTCCATATTTTTGAGGGATTTAGGGACATTGGAACATGTACCTAAGTCCTTAGGTTCCCCATTTTCCCAAAAGTTTGATGTCCCATGGGGGCACTTAGATCATTGGTCTTCATTCAAATTTTATTTCTAGTTTCTGGGGTCATGTTATAAATCATGGTTGGCAATCTTATTTTAAATTTATTAGGCTTTGTGCTAAATTTTTTAAAGTGTTTTAGGTTTTACTGGGCCATTTTTTTACCTTGGAAAAGTTTTGGAGTCTATAGGAACCTTTGTCATGCTTCGCAAGTCCTCCAATTCCCTGGTCTCTCAATTCCTTGAAACTTCAAACTCCCAGGTCCCTCAATTCCCTAAAACCCTAAACTCCCCAAGTCCCTAATTCTCCAAAACCACAAACTCCCTAGGAACTTAGTTCCTTGGTCCCTTGTTCCCTTGAAACCCTAAACTCCCAGGTTCTTAGTTCCTAGTTCCTCAATTTCCCCAATTCCCAGGTTCCTTGATCCCTTAGTTTCCCAAAGTCCCTAAGATCCAATGCTCCCTAGTCCCCCAAAATCCCTAAACCTTAAGGTCTTTATGGCATATATTTTCTTGCATTTCTCCAAGATGCCCTAGCTACCTCAACCACTCCTCTGTAACTCTCAAGACTACCACTAATGATCATTTTGAGGTGCAATAACAAGGAATATGAACTTCATACACATCCTTATAGTTGTGGATCCCTACATGATGAATTTTTTATACCAAGGAATAGGTGAATCATCTAATTTGACACAGCTCCACCTACAAACACGTGTGAAAATGATACAACAAGTGTGGGTGACCTACAAATGTATTTACCACTCCAAATTCACATCCAATAAAGAATATGGAATTGGAATGCTATACATACATGTAAAAAAGATGTAATAAGGGTTGGTCTACAAACTAAATTTTGATCACTAGTGGCTCAAGTTATTTCTAGGGTTTCAAACAATGTATATCTAGCTCTATAAATGATTGAATGTGATTTTTAATTTAGGGGATGGTGTAAACTTGTAATTTTTTATCTGCAGATGTATGTCTCCATGACCAATGGTTGTATTTTAGGAGAACCTTTGAACCCAATTGTGAGTTTTCTCTAGCCACATCTGCTAGTTTGATGTGATGTAGAGTTGATTTTAAATGTCACAACATTCAAATGCAATACAAACTATTTTGTAATGATGTTATCTCTATTGTATGTGAAATATTACTGTTGTTATTTTGGATTATTAAAAATCTCATTTTCAAGTTTTCTTAACTTAGGGTTGTGCTTACAACCCTTCTTCCAATGTTGAATTCCAGACATCCTCCCATTCTGTTTGCAAGTCTAGACACTGTTGCTCAATAGATTAGGCACTATTCAAATAGGTCAAAGGCCAAACATTTCATTTTAATAAGCACTAGTCATATTGGTGAGAGGCCAAACATTTCATTTTAATAAATTCTCTTGTTAGTTGTAGGATTAGATTAGTCTCCTAGTATACCTGCATATACAAACAAATATTATATTTTTACAATAATTGTTGACCTATTTTCCTCTGCCCAAAGTCAAATAGCCCAACTTTAAAATCTTGTGGAAATCCCTTGAGAAGTTTGACTCTACAAGCCTAAAAACCTTCAAATTCTAGTGTTTTGCCTTGTAACAATCCTTGAAAATCTATTTGGAGAATCCTTGCAAAAAACCCATAAAAACCCATAAAACTTGAAGCTTTTACCTTAATTTTAGCCCCATCTTTTGGCCTTTATCGGCAAAATTTCATGTTCATCATCTAACAAAAATGACTAAGGCATAAGGGACTCTTTCTCCCTTTATTGGCAAAATTTAGGTTTTATGAGCTCAAGGAAAGTTCACTTTTTCTCAAGGTTCACCAATTTGTTGATTTGCCGATAAAGCGGTAGGAGGGTAGGCTTCAACAAAAGTGGCTAAGGCAAAGGAAAGACAATTCTTATCAGCAAATCAGGTGAAACCTAAACTTTTCACCAAGTTCAAAAATGTAAAAGTTTGCCGATGGAACATTTTTCGATAAGGCAAAGAGAATAGTGAAGAAGCAGCAAAGAAAGAATCATTCGGCAAGGGTAAGTTTTGCCGACAAGGTGGGCCTAGTTCACAAAAAGACCACTTTTTCCGATAAGGCAAAATGGAAACATCGAAAAATAGCTAAGTAAAGATGAAAAAGAAAGCCTTATTGGCAAATCGGCATAAGGCCAAACTTCTCAAAAGTTCAAAGTTCGAAAAGTTTGTTAATAGCATAATTTTGCTGATAAGGCAAGGATGAAGTAAGGCCAACGACAAAGTTCACAAAGGTGAACTTTTTCCAATAAAGGGGCAAGGGAGAGCCAAAAGCAAGGTTTGAGAAATCATGATTTTGCCGATAAGGAAAAAATAAGAAAGTTCGGCAAAATGATGTTTTGTCAATAAAGAGACCATGGTTCAGTAAAGTAAAATTTTTTCAATAAAGGCAAAAAGTAGCCCAAGGCTTACGTTCATAAAATTGCAAAATTACTGATAAAAGGAGCAAGAAAGAAAAGTTTGGCAAAATTGGATTTTTCTGATAAGGGCAAAAGTGATGAAGAAAGAGGAGCTTGCTGATAAGAGATTTTTCTGACAAAGGCAAAAAGAGCAAACAAAACCAAGTTCTGCAAAATGATATTTTGTCAATAAGGCAGAATATAGTCAAGAATGGTTCAAATGGACAATTTTACCGATATGGAAAAAATAGAGATGAAAAGGAGCAAGCAAGAAGAGTTTAGAGAAATGACATTTTTCTGATAAGGGCAAAATAGAGGAAACATGCCAAAATTAAAAAATTACAGAGTTGTCGACTGAAGATAAAAAGATGCAGAGAGCATAACATAATGGTTTGTGATAGCTTATTTTTGCCGACAAGGCAAAATATAGGCTAAAATATGTAGAAATTGATAGAATTAATGCAAAACAGAGAATGTAATATATTGTAAACTTTAAATATCTAAATGTAGATATTTGAAGTGGTATAAAATCTCTGTAAGAAAGGGATTTTGGAGGGAATTTTATTTTTATTTCCTTCATCTGCCATTAATGCAGATCTAATCTTCTTTGATATTTTTGCATTTAAGGTTACAGGTGGTGAATCATCTAGTGCATGAAGAGGAAAAATAGCTCCCAGCTACTCCATGATCCAAGATATTTTCTACATTGAATTTATGCAAGCAAACATTCCTTTTGTAGGAATATTTTTTGACAGACATAAAGGTCATCTCAATGTTCACTGGATTGTTGAAGACTATTAAACCTCTCCAACACAAGATGCAAATCCAAGTGACAATAGTTTATGGCACATCCAATGGGACCATCTGATGATCCTCATCATCCATTAAAGAGTTATGGTGTGTTCTTTTGTGTATATTGCCTTTTAGGGTAGTCTCTCCAACACCATGGTGACTCTACTGATGAAATATGTTGGTGCAACCAGTTCAAGCACTTAAAAGAACTCCAAGGATCAGGATTTCAGTGGTTCTCCTGGTCTATCATACTTTTAGAAGCATCTCAAATTATTTGGTGACTCTTCTTGGTATGTATCCAGTTTTCTCTGGTTGCAGACCTATTTTGCTCTATTTAGATGTTTCCTATGATTATTTAGAATTTTGATGCTTTAAAATGTCAATCTTTTATGGAAGTTATGGTTACTCCCATCCACCCATCTAGAATCCAAATTGTATGTCTCCATACCAATAATTTCAAGTACTAGACACCTCTGGTTTTATGCCTTTTTGTCCTATTTTAGCATAATATTAGCATCCTTACAACGCTTACCTCCCACCCGCCTGTTATGTCTTCTTGGCAGCCTAATAATGTTTATTATCAACCCCAAGAAGACTATTTTGATCCTAGCTAGTGTGGGTACCCTTCTAATTAGTCCCCAGATATTGACTATGTGAATTTTGTTGCATTCAAAGAGCTCATAGGCATGTTCCTAGAGGGTAATAGACTTTTGGATGGTATGATAAGAGAGGGGATATAGTCAACCTCAGTGTGATTATGATCTCAACATTAGAAACATTAGTGATCTGAAAGAGGCATTGATGGAACTGTTGAGGGAGTATGAAGAGATGGAGAATGACCAACAATAGGAGGCACAAGAAAGGATTTTTGAAGAAAACCTTGCTATGAGGATTGCGGCTCATGAGCAATAGATGAGGGAAGTGGCCCATTCGGTTCCATTGTCTCCCAACTTCAAGAAGCCCCTTTCTTCTACCCAAGTTCATCCTATAGAAGAGTAGCCTCAACTTCACAAGTTCCAAGGTTTTAGAGCCTCTCTTCCTCCACAAGGCCCTGTTCCTACATGTAAACTCAGATTATCACTCCCTAGGAACAAATTTTCCTAGAACCCTCTCCCCTCCAAGAAATTCAAGAAGATATTTAGGCCTTGTGGCTTGATGCTATTTTGATTCTTAAGGGTGGACCTATTGTCTACAAAGCTAATTGGAAAGATGAGCCAGAGGTGGAGGTGGAAGAGAATGAAACTAATGAGGAGCATTTTGTTGTTCCTACACTCACAATGGTGGAATTATTTGAACCTATTGCACATGTGAGTACTGTTAATTCAAATAAAGGGCTGGATCCCCTAGACTTTGGTTCTTTTGAAGCCTTTTCTTATGCATCTGACCAAGCAAACAAGGTTGAAATGCAAAGATTACATGGGGAAAACCTTTAGCTACAGAGATAAATTAAGAAAAATCTAATGGAGTTGTAGTCAAGTGATGAGGGTATTAAGGATAAGCTTGTTATAGAGATCACTCCAAAGGCTGATGATGCCACTCTATTTTGTGAATTGCCAAGTTGCATTGATGACAAAGATGACATGCAAATGTCAACATTAGTTGTAGCTCTGGAACAACATGGAAATAGTGAACATGATGGTGAGTTTCTGGCATGTGAAGAGGTACAAGTAGGCAGACCTATAATGAAAAGTATAGAGGCTGATAATTCAGACTTGTTAGAGGAGCTCTCATATTTTATTGAAAACAATGATGAGGAGATTGAACATGGGCATAAAAAAATTAAAGATTTGTTCCTAATTATCCAGAAGGGATATCAACTTCTTGGTCAGGAAGATTTCTCTATTGAGCATGTGCATGGATCATTTTCTGAGCCTAATTTAGAAAATCATGAGCATCATGATCGAAAGGTGGAGGCAACCTTATCTCCAATTGAGCTACAAGAGTTGGAACATTCAAACCAACAACCAAAGGTTGCAAAATTAAAGCATGAATGTAAATGCAGTAGTGATGGCTTGCATACCATTTCAGTGGGGTGCCCTATTAGGAATTTGGCCCTTCTAGAGACATATCAGAGAGAGTCCCTACATGTCATGCTTTCTTCAAAGCATGAGGTTGAGTATCAAAGAGGGCTAGATCAGCACACTTATCCACTTCCAGACAGCTATGTTTCTGATCAATACAAGTGGATAGGTGAGTTTTTATTTGTCCTTGGGAAGTTTATCATTACCTCAAGTTATATGCCAATCCCTTCCCCACTTCTTTTTAATTGCCCACATGCATAATAAACATTGTAAATTATTAAGAAAGGGCAGTTACTTTCAGGAACTTGTCAATGGCTTTGTTTGAGGTTATTTCCTTTCTATTAGCTTAGGATTAGAGCATGTTTTATTTTAGTTTTAGGTTTACTTTCCCTAAGTGCTCTTACACAAACTACATTGTCATTAGGAGAATGCATGCCTTGTTTTCCTTTTTGTGGTGTTATTTTCAAGGTAGGGTTTCAGTTGTTTTGACCTATTGTAGTCCCTTTTAGACTCCATGCCCAATGCATGCTTAAGGCCACTAGTTTATTTGTTTACCAGACAAACATCCCGGAGAGGTCAACAATATGTTGAACTATTTTCCATTGCCTAGAGTCAAATAGCCCAACTTCAAAATCTTGTTGAAATCCCTTGAGAATTTTGACTTTGCAAGCCTAAAAACCTTCAAATTCTAGTGTTCTGCCTTGTAAAAATCCTTGAAAATCCATCTAGAAAATTATTGCAAAAGACCCTAGAAAAAACCCAAAAAATTTGAAGCTTTTGCCTTAATTTTGGCCCCTCTTTTGGCCTTTATAGGAAAAATATCATGTTCATGAACTAACAAAAATGACTAAGGCATGAGGGATTCTTTCTCCCTTTATCAACAAAATTAAAGTTTTATGAACTCAAGGAAAGTTCACCTTTTCTCAAGGTTCACCGATTCAGTGATTTGCCAATAAAGTGGTAGGAGGGCGGGTTTAAACAAAAGTTGCTAAGGCAAAGGAAGGACAATGCTTATAAGCAAATTGGGCAAAGCCCAAATTTTTCACCAAGTTTAAAAATGTAAAAGTTCGCTGATGGAACATTTTTCTGATAAGGCAAAGAGAATAGTGAAGAAGTAGCAAAGTAAGAATGGTTCAGCAAGGGTAAGTTTTGCTAACAAGGTGGGCCCAATTCACAAAAGACCACCTTTGTCGATAAGGCAAAATGGAAACATGGAAAAATGGCTAAGTAAAGATGAAAAAGAAAGCCTTGTCGGTGAATCGGCATAGGGTTGAACTTATCAAAAGTTCAAAGTTGCAAAAGTTTACCGATAGCATACTTTTCCCAAGAAGGTAAGGATGAATTAAGGCCAACGACAAAGTTCATAAAGGAAAACTATTGCCGACAAAGGGACGAGGAAGAGCCAAAAGCAAGGTTTGAGAAATCATGATTTTACCGATAGGGCAAAATAAGAAAGTTTGGCAAATTGAATTTTTGCTGATAAAGAGACCATGGTTTGGTAAAGTAAATTTTTGCCGATAAATGTAAAAAGTGGCCCAAGGCTTAGGATCATAAAATTGCAAAACTGCCAATAAAAGGAGCAAGCAAGAAAAGTTCGGCAAAATTGGATTTTGCTGATAACGGCAAAAGTGATGAAGAAAGAGGAGTTCCCCGATAAGAGATTTTGTTGACAAAGGCTAAAAGAGTAAACAAAGCCAGGTCCAACAAAATGATATTTTGCTAATAAGGAAAAATATAGTTAGAAATGGTTCAAATGGATGATTTTGCCAATAAGGCAAAAATAGAGATGAAAAGGAGCAAGCAAGAAGAGTTAAGAGAAATGACATTTTGTCAATAAGGGCAAAATAGTGGAAGCAAGCCATAGTTTAGAAAATGACAGAGTTATCGATTGAAGATAAAAAGATGCAAAGAGTAAAACAGAATGATTTGTGATAGCCTAATTTTGATGACAACATAAAATATAGGATAAAATATGCAGAAATTGATAGAATTAATGCAAAATAGAGAATTGTAATATATTCTAAACTTTAAATATCTGAATGAAGATATTTGAAGTGTTGTAAAAGCTCTGTAAAAAAGGGATTTTGGAGGGAAAATATTTTTGATTTTCCTCATCTTCCATTAATGTAGATCTGATCTTCTTAGCTACCCCATTGTAGATATTTTTACATTTATGATTGCAGGTGGTGAATCTGCTGGTGCATTGAAGAGGAAAAATATATCCTAGCTACTCCATGATCCAAGATATTTTCTTCATTGAATTTCTATAGGTAGACATCCCTTTTGTAGGAATATTTTCTGACAGGCCCATGGGGGTGAATTAACTGTGAAATGGCTGAGGTCAAATGTAAATGAATTGCTATATATGCATATTTGTAAGATGTATTGAGGGTTGGATACAAAATACATTTTTGTACTCCAAACAAAGCCCTCCTCTGCTGTAACTATGCCTTTTGATGAAATACACTGTGTTTTTTCCTTTTCTACTATTTTTAGCTTTGTGTAATTCTAAATTGATTGTCTGTGAATGTTTATTTTCTCTCAGTCTTGTTCATTTTTTACCTCTACTAAGAATTTGTTATATTTGTGTGAGTGATCAGCTGTATTTCTTTATTTTGTGCATTTTCTCAGCTCTGTGAGAGCTTTCATATTCAAATCTAGTGTATCAGCCCTTAATTTACAATTTTATCCTTCTCCCTCTTTTCCTAAATGGTGGATAGATTAGTTTTAGTCTTAGGAATAGCTGAATCTCTTGTTTAGTGAAGGAACCAGCCTACCTTTGGAGATTTGGCCTCCTTGCAGGGTCCCACACTTGGAGGTCATCCTAATGTTTCACTAGATTATTGAAGACCATTAAGCCTCTCCAACACATGGTGCAAATCGAAGTGACAACAGTAATCATAAGAGATCTCATGTCAAATAGATGTTAAGAGGTTTGTGTAGGTAGGAATTTAGCTCATTATTATAGTCCATTGGTTTTTGAGTGCATACCTTTAATGAGTTGGTGTCAAATATATGCATAAAGGATTGTGATAGTGAGAGATATGATATAAGTGTGTATGTAACTTAAGGGGACTTATCTTAGGTATTTCAAATTGATTACATCTATTGGTGCACTTATATTATTGATTTTAATCTATTGTTAGTGAGGTCTTGTAGGCTTTTTCTTGACTACCATTAGGGCATGTTAATCGAAGCCTTATTTCTAATTGTATTGATATATATGTAAACATTAAAGGAATCCCCCATGTGTTTTGCAAAGCCTAAAGAATAAGAGGGTATTCCCTACCCTGTGTATTGGTCCAAAATTCTCTTCTCCTTATTTATGTATCACCCTCCCTATTTGTGATACTTCATTCCCCTTTTGTTTCACTCTCAATGGTGGTGCTAAAAAATAGATCTTACATTTTATGCACCAACAAAGGGAAACCAAGATAAGTTATTATAGACCAACTTGACATCCTAGGTGCCACAAATTTTGAGAACAACTACATCAATGTTTGACACTATTTTCCTCTTGGGTCTCTTAAGAGACTTTGTTGGATCCATGTAACCTAGAAGGATTGAGATCCTTGGGAAACAAAATGAGGCCTCCACTAAAATTCACCAATCCACTCCAATGTGTTGGCATCATCAGTTTAATCTCATGAGGTGTAGAATAAAAAATATGATTTTGGGCACCCTTACACTAAACACAAATGGGGCATTTTTCAAGAATACATCTATTGCTAGCACAATCAAATGGTTTTGAGCTGAGGGAAATTAAGATAGGTTATTATAGACCAACCCAACATCCACCAATAGGTATAAATGAAACATTCCTGGGTTCCATAGATTTCAAGAAAGCTATTACATCAAAGTTTCACACTTTTTTGCTCTCAAGTCTCTTAAGAGACTTTGTTAAATCTATGTAGCTTGGAAGGATAAGGACCATTGGGAAATGAAATGAGGACTCCACTATAATTCAACCACCCACCTTGACATGTTAGCACCATTAATTCAGTCCCATGAGGTGCAAAATGAAAAATATGACTCTTGGCACCCTTACAATGAATGCAAGCAATGTATTTTACAAGAATGCATTCATTGTCAACATGGTAAAATAGTTTGTAGTTGATGAAAAATGAGATATTTTATTATAGTTGGACCCAACCTCCATCTCTAGGCATAAAACATAACATTCCTGAGTACTATAAATTTTGAGTGACTACATCAAAATTTGGTACCTTTTTTTTATCTTAGGAGACTTTGCTAGAACTATGTATCCTAGAAGGATCAAGACCCCTTGGGAACAAAATAAGACCTCCATTAGCATTGCCTACCCACTTAGATGTGTTGATGTCATCAATTTAGTCCCATGAGGTGTAAAATGAAAAATATGACTCTTGGCACATGTAAATGAGGCATTTTGGAAGACAATGTTTGTTTCTATCATAGTCAAATGGTGGTTCCAATGAATATAATCTAGAGATCAAAATTATTAACTATCTACACCACTATGAAGCTCTCACAAAATTAGCCCAATTTTTTTAAATTTTCTGGAAAAATAGAGAAAATATGATTTAGAATGAGGCTTGCAAAATTTGTGTACCAAAAAGAAACTCAAATGGAGATGGGATAGCTTGGGAGGAGATATATTGTTAATGTCACAATGATATCATCTAACACCAACTAATAGAATATGCACCTCTTGGATGAAATATGCTCTATGTCTA
This sequence comes from Cunninghamia lanceolata, assembly GCA_027924645.1. Taxonomy (NCBI): domain Eukaryota; kingdom Viridiplantae; phylum Streptophyta; class Pinopsida; order Cupressales; family Cupressaceae; genus Cunninghamia; species Cunninghamia lanceolata. The sequence continues at coordinate 14,407,067 of BSBN01000553.1, read as the reverse complement.
TACAATCGTTGTTATCTCCACTATGAACCCACCTAAATATTGAAACTACTCTCTAGAAGAATGAAATTGTTAATCATTTAATGAAAAATAACTTAAGAATATTTGATGATGGAATTAAAGTAAATATTACTTGGTGATGGAGGTGGTAGTGGTTTGGGAAGCACAAATAGATGGTTTGGATTACTATTTAACAAAGGTGTGGCTAGACTGACAAGGATTTTCTTGCCAATGGTACTGATTACTAGATCTATGAGGTATAACTTGTTAGATACTCATCACCTAATCAATACGGGGACATAAGGGTCCCTCACTTGTGGTGGCCATTATTTGGGTCATAGGTATGGGGTACTATGTTGTACCTCCCTATAACTAAAAATTTGTGAAAAAATAAGATATTAAATTTGTGAAAAAATCAATATTATTTTTTATTTTTACCTCTAGTACAAATGCACCCACATGATGCATGTGTAAAGTTTACCAAAGATACTGATTCATAGGGAATATTCTCTATGCATGGATGACCATATAATAGGGGGATGAAATTTTTTCAAGTCTTTAGGAAAAGTTATCCAAAATGGATGAATTGACAGTCAATCCTAGGGTTTTTGGGCCTTCTAGATACAATGCTAGGGTCATATTTGGCCCAAAATCATCCAAATGACAGGTGATTTATGAATGACTAATAGAAAATGCTCTCTTGAAATCCTTGACATATTTCACCTCTGAAGCCAATTTGGATGAAATGAGAGGCAAACAATAATTTGTCAAATCCTTTAAACTCAAACTAGATTTACTTGTAAAACAATACCACAAAAGGAACCCCATGATCTCGATCTCTCTTTCAAACTTTTCTATTTTTTGAGATCATTATAGATGTAAGAAAAGAGCAAAGTTCTCAAAAATATTTGTCATCTAGTACATGTAAGATTTGGCTATACATGTAAGTTCTAATTTTCTAGTACATGTATGATTTGGATATATAGATAGCCAGCCAAGATCAAAAAGGCCTATAGAAAAGCACAAATAAGACCAACATGATAAATTAAAATATATTCTTGTCAAATAATATATTACAATGATATTGAATTGATTGTTGATATGAGAGAAAGATGTTGGTATACATAGGATACACCATAAAGAAATGTTAATGTACTTGACCAATGTGGGATAAAGGAGATGTAGTCACATGTGTGCATATATCTCCACCAAATTAAAAAAGTACAAGTCACATGATGCAAGTACAATGTACCCAAGTAGATATCTACCTAAATAAGTTTGTCCTATCCTAGATGCATATAATGTAATAATATAATTAACTAAATGCAAAAATAAAACAATGTACTAATAATTCCTCCAACTCAAACTCTAATCTTTGTATCTTCCTTTGTATTTTGTTGGCTTTTGCCTCTTCCTTTGTCTTATTTCTTCTTCAAACTTGGTTATAATCTTTTCACATCATGGATCAACTCCACCTCTACATCCATAGCCATAGCCATAGCTCTCATATGAGATACTCCAAAATTTTCTCATGAATTATCCACTCCTAAAATCTGTGGATGCTCTATAGCTAAAATGATGTAAATGGTCTTATGTTCCTACAAATTAATCTCAAAAAAGAATACCCCAATCTTGCAACTCATAATCAAATTGGAAGCTAAAAACAAACATACATAATTTGAAATAAGGAAATAATATTTGTACATACATCCAATGGAATGTTACCCATAGCCTTGTATTGTCATAAAATAATAGAACCTTGCATACAGTCTATTCCATCTCCAACAAATGCAACCAACCTCCTCTTATAATGAATCAAGCCCAATGGTCAAGAACACCATATACAGAGACAAAACAACACTTAATGAATCCCTTTGTAAGTTGAAAAGTAAATTATATAGAAATTGCTTAACTCTATCCAAATCTCACCAACATGTGTTGTTATTTACAGCCCAAAGGTATCACTAAGTAAAACACTCCTATTATGAATCTATATATAAATAATTTTAGCAATTAACTATAGTTGTTTTCTTATTCCGTAAAAAATATAGTAATGCCAATATGAGTAAAGATACATGCCTAAAATATCTTATCCCAAAAGAAAGGTAATAGAAAGTGGGAGAAACTACATTAAAGGTGCTCCACATCAAACATTGAAACATGAAGCCTCATAATAGTAGTAAAGGATTGAAAAATGTGAGGCTAACAGAATTGTGAGCAATTTGAAATTGGCTAGGAGGGCCCACTCATATGGTCATCTAGTGTAGCACAAAATCTTATTCTCTAGTATGGTGGAGAAGATCCCTAGGATTGAAAAATAAGGGGAATTCCTCTAATTAATTTTGGGACACATGAGGACTTTTGTCACTAAACTAGCATCTCACAAAAGAAGAGAAAGAACATAGAACTATTTAGTCCTCAAAATTAAAAGACTAGAAAGGGTGTTGTATGTGTCACCTCTCATATTTTCCTCCTAAGTATAAAATCACATCACTCTAAGAATAGCACAAATTACCTATTGTTGATTGTTAAACTAGGAAACACACATTCCAACATCAAGAAGAAGAACCTAATTGATAACAAGCAAGGGTAGGCCACCAAAGGTACAGTAGATGAAATATGTGGTTCAAAAGCCTAGGGCTTTCTCTATAAGACCACTTATACTAGTGAAATTCCTCACTTGTGAAGTATACAATGTATATCTTATTCCATATATGAAGACTACATCTTTTTGAAAGGACCCTTTTATGAAAAAGATTCGTAGACTAGGCAAGGGTTAAAACATATCGTTACCTGCCAATCAGATACTTTGAGCCATCCACTCTCATTAACCTAAAAAGAAAAACCCACAAAAATAAAATAATAATTAAATTATAGATTAGTTTTGAAAAAGGTAAAACAAAACTAAACCTCAAAATGAAAGACTATAGGTCATAATAGTTTAAGAAAAAACCAAAATTATGGCTATGATAATTAATATCACTGCCTATCATATAGTTGTATTTGTAGTCATTTGGTGAAGAAATTTAGCTATGTAAAATGAATAGAGTTAGTGGCCTTGCTAGGCTATATTGTACAAACCACATAAGGAAAAGAGAAACAAATCTAGTTCAGCATTAATTATTTCCACCATATATCAATTTTCATAGAGTTGTGAATATCTTCCACTTCAAACATGCCCGCAACTTAAAAACAAGTAATAAAAAAGATAGGGGAGAGGGCTCAATAGTTGACATAGTAATGTACATATAATGTTGGCACTACAAAATTATATCCCCAAGTAGTGAGGGAGGTGTACACTTCAAATATTCCATTTCACTCACATAGACCCAGGAAGAAGGTGTCATCAACATGCTTTTTGTTGAGGTGTTATAATAGATCTCCAAAAAAGTTAGACAAATAGTTGTGCATTAAGTCATGTTTTTTAATGTGTCAATGTGGTATCATATGATTTGTTGCTTTTTGGATCTATTGGGTCCTCTCTTGCAACTACTAGTACCATACTTTTAAAATATTGGTCTTTCAATGTACCAATTTCCTATGACACCTATTCCCACACCACTATTGGGCCCTCTTCCTTAATGAGATGGCAAATGAATACACAAGCACCTGTATGACAATGGTAAGGAAGACACAACACAAGTGGGAAAATAGTGGGTCTCACACCAATCTTCATTGATGTAAAAGCCCACTTAATTTCATAAACTTGTTAAGAAACATATTCAGCTAACATGAACTAATCTAAGATAAATAGTATATGAGTGTCTACTCTAAGATGTACAATCCTACAAAACAACATAAAAATAATCCTAAACTACATTTAAATCTAGATAATCACAAACCATTCAAACAAGTTAAGTAGGACAAGGGATTTCCATTTGCCAATAGCTGGCCACTGAGACAACACATGGGCATACAAATGATGGGTAGGAAGATGAGTGACCACTATAGAAAAAATAAAAGTGGATATTTTAAATAGGAAATAAAGGTGGGTATTTAAAAAAAAAAAAATTAATAAATTTGCACCACCCAGGTGAAAAGTCCCGATCAGCCCCAAAAAAAAAAACAAAAGGAAAAGAAGAAAACAGCTGAATTCTAATTTGAAAAAAAAAAAAAAAAAAAACGAAACCATTTAAAAAGAAAATTAATTTTTCCCTACCACAATTAGCAATACCAATTAATATGATAAACTCGAAACATAAATTTAAGCCGACCACAAACAAGGACAAACAAAGAGAAAACAAACCACCTTGGATTGTCCCCAACTAAGCTGAAGAATAATCCCAAGATACTCTCGGTGGCATTCACGGTTATTCCAAGAAACTTATAACAAGGCATTGACGTGGCTCGACTGCAAAATGGTTACAGCCGCCACCTGTATAATACATATGCAGGGGAGAGAAATCAAGTGGATTCACATAAGACATTTAAGCATCCTGTGCAAGCGATTAAACTAAAAGCTTAAGGCTGGAAAGAAACAAAAGCTACGATGCCCTTGAGAGAATAGATAGATACTAAGATAACCATCCAAGAACTCTCTCATTTAGTAGTTATTAGTTAACTGCTAGCCGTAAGTGAAGAAACCATAAATATCACAAAAAAATTGTCAGAAGCATCTACGACATTCTTTAAACATTGAAATATGGAGAATTCCATGTTGAGTGTTGCTGAAATTACTTTGTTTTCATAAAAAATGTTTAGTTGTGTTTCTAGTTACCAAACTAATAATATGAATATCGTGGAAGCCTCTGCAAATAGCCAAGCATTTTCAATCTCAAGGCATTACAGGCCCTCCTTACAAGTTACTGTTTGGAAATTCCCTTGAATTCACCAAGTTAATGTATGAGGCCACATCCAAGGGTATGAAGCTCTCCCATGACATTGTGGCAAGATTGCAGCCTTACAACCCTTATTGGTCCAAAATATATGGTAATTTTTATCAAATATTGTGAGACCATTCCAGTTGTGCCATTAGGCGGGAAGTGTTCTTCTATTTTACTGTGTTACCATGTTGAGACGTCATACATTTTGCATTTGTTTTTTTTTTTTTTTTTTTGGGGGGGGGGGGGGAGACTAAGGCTATGGTATACATATTATCCTTGGACATATGATGTTTTTCTTAGATTATGGTTTGATATATATTCATTAGATCTATATGATGCTTTTCGGGATTATGGTTTGATATATACTCATTAGATTGCTTTTTGGGATTTCGGGATTGGGATTTGGATTGATCAAGGTCAATGATATATAACACTTGATGCTAGGATGGATTTGATTTGATTTGATTTGTCAAGGTCAACGATAAATGACACTTGACCAAATTTTGATTGATTGGGGTTGATTTTGGGTTAGGTGCAAGGGCCCTTTGATGATTGGATTGGATTGGATTGAATTGAAAATTAGGCCAAAGGCCCTTTCGATAGTGATTTGAATGATGATTGGAGGAAAATGATTATGGATTGGATGAAATTGAATGGGTTTGATTAGGATTTGGAGAGAGTTGAAGCCTGGGTTATGTCCTTAACCAAATTTTGAATTGTAAGTGATTGTTTTTGGATTAAGGATTGGGATGGGATTTTGATGAAGAATGGTTGGAAGAATAATGGATAATGGACTATTGATTTGAGATAGGGGATAAGTGGATTAGATGATGATTAGGATGGAATTCAATAAGTAAGCTCAACAATGGGATTATGATTAGAATTGATTAATGATAGGATGATTAGGGATTATTGGAATACAATTAGGGATTAGTGCATGCAGTGATTTGGGGTATTTGATGGGATTGGATTAGAATGGATGATAGGTTTTATTTAGGGAGATGGATTGGAATAAGATTGGGGATGTAATGGATTAGGATTGGATGATGAAGATGGATTATGATTAAGGTTAAAGTGGACTTGATTAATCTCAAATAGTGGGATTGGATTAAGCTCAATTGATGGGATTAGATTAGGAAATGGATGAGGTGGATAATGGATGTAGAATTAGAGGGATCGATGATTAGGATAATATGGTTTATAATGATGGATTGGATGAGATGGATAATATAGAGTTGGGATTATGTGGATAAGAGATTTGGATTAAGAGGATGAGGAAGTGATTATGATTGAATTATGATGGAGATGGAGAATTGGATTAAGAAAATGGATTGTGATGTGGCTTAAGAGGGATAATGGATGAACAATTAAGCTCAATAATGGGATTGAGATTAGGAGTGATTAGTGGATGAGGTGATTAGGAAGAATAAGATGAGATGATTAGACTATGATAAGTGCATGAAGTGATTTGGGAAAATTGATTGGGGAGTGATTAAGATGAGATAAAGATGGTGATGAAGACTTGGATTAGGATGAAAGTGATGTGATTAGGTTAATGGAAAATGGATAATTAGGATATGGATTTAGGGATGATTAGGGAAAATGAATAATGGATAAATGATTGGACTTAGAAGGTGATTAGAATGATAGGATGGGATTAAGCTCAAAGATGGGAATTAATTGAGCTCAAATGATGGGAATGATTAGGATAATGATAATGATTGGGAAATGGATGAGAGATTAGGAGGAATTAGATTGAGATTAGATGGATTGGGAAGAAATTGGATTAGGATGATGGATATTAAGAGGAAAAATGGATAATTTAGATGTGGATGGGGAAAATAGATGATTTGGATGATGGATTAAGAGGTGATTAAGGATAGCTTGATGAATGCTTGACCTTTAGGCAACTTGAATGCAATAAATCATTCAATACATACACAAGATCCAAAAGATTTGGATTTGGTTTGGAATAAAGGGATTCATGGGTTTTGACAATGAAGACACGCTAAACACACCAACATCTTAGATTTGTCAAGTAGGTGAGATATATTTTGTGAATCTCATGAAATGGTCATTGGTCAATCCCAACTCAAAATAGAGAAGTCATTCCCACCCCCATTAATACCATGGTGCTATAGCTTAGATAGACAAGGAATATATGGTCATATACCACTATATACCCCTTACCTTGGAGACTTTCATCTTGTTTCAAGTAGCCCCTATCTCAAGTATAATAGTATGTGTGATCTTCTTCCCTTCCTACTGCAGTGGTGCACCACAAGATATGATGGTTGAAGGGTCATAAGCTAAGATGTATGGGCTTCTACGGGGTATCCTCGATACACTCAAAATGTGTGAGGAGGCTTATGTCCGTGAGATGAGGGGTATGTTTAATGACATGGTGCGAGAGGGCAACCCAATCTCCTCATTCACTATGCAAGGTATAAAGATCTTGCAAGCTTCACCCAAATGACAAATGTCCCTCAATGGAAGAGTCTTTCAATTCTCTTCCAAATTTATATACCCCGCCAGAACACAAGGGTTGAGGTCATCCTCTTGGTGATGAAATCCAAGGAAAGCCCCCTAGAGGAAATAATTTAAGGTGTTTTTGATCTCTAAGATCACCAAATGGTGCGAGGAGAGAGCATACACACCAAGGACCTTGGGATGAACAAAGATAACAAAGATTGGATCCAATAAAGTTTTTTAATCTCCAAGATCATCAAATGGCATGCAGAGAGAGCATACACCTTGAAATGACCCCAAACAAAGAAAACAAGTTCTATTTAAGCCTAAAAAGAGATGTTTTCTTTGTTTGGCATCATTTCAATAGAAATGTTTCTTAAAAGAATAAGAAGAATAAAATGGCACTTGCTAGTTAGGGCTCACTGCCCGAGCACACTGCTCATAAGAGGTCCACTGCTTACAAGAGACACACTGTCTACAGAAGAATATAAGTATTACATACTTGAACTAGAGATTGGCATCTTCACTATGCTTGAGTCAGTTCCATTTAAGCTCAACACCTCTACTCTACTTTTTGCTCCTCTTCACTGCCACCTTCTCATCATCACCTCAAGATTCATTTGAATGACTTCACAGTTCTTATTTATACATGACATCGACTTTGGAATGATCATCAAAGTCGGCACAACATACACTTATTTTATTATAGAGAAAATACAAAAATACAACTTGACTTATTACAAAAACTTCATGCACATCATTATACTATCAGCCACACATAGCTGGGACTTCAATCTTCTTAGAGGAACATGCCATGCTTCTCAAAACATCTTCAAGATCATCTACAATATGTGCAAAACATCTGGTTGGCCAAGACTAGGAAGAACACCATCACCTGAAGGTAAATCTTCAATTACGAGCTCAATCTTTAATGCGGACTGCCAACATGAACTAGATATAATCTAGAGATCCCCACAAGATTGCTTGAATCACTCGCATCTTCATCTGGAACCACTTCTACTTACTGTTGTCAATTCACATTAGCCTCCCAAATATGCCACCAGATCTATAGAGCATGATATTGTACTTCTAGATCTCATCGGACCTGTTTGTGTCACTGTCACCTCTGAACAGTTGCCAGAACTAGTTTTAATCTCATGGCCATAACTCCTCCATATTTTCATGCAGACCTCTCAAATCTTAACTAGATCATCTTCAGACACATATCTACAAACCCTTTGATGTGCATTCTTTGATCTTCATCTAGCTGGGATCTTCACTTCATTGAGCTTCACTGTCTTCACTGATCTTCTCTATTTCTGATAGGACTAATTTTCTCAATATCATCAACACACAACTCATCCAATCCTTGACATCAATGAAACAGGAGTATGTTGACATCAATGAAAACACCGGTTAGGCCCATACTTGTAACAATCTCCCACTTTGTCATTGATGGCAACATATAATGTGAAAAATTGTTTTAACCATCAAGACAAGAATTTCTCCTCACTAACTGACATAGCTCCCCCTATCAACAACAACCATTCACATGTCTTCTCTTCCTTTACTACTCCCCCTTTGATCATCAACCACATTTTATTTTTCACATTTTGTTTTTAACATGTCTTCTCTCCCCCTTTGACATCAATGGCAAATCATACATACTTGCAACTACTTCTCATACTTTAGAATCATGCAAACCGCTCCCTCTGAGTAGCACTCTCCTAACATCAATCTGGATCACAAGATATGACTGTGGGATCCACCGGACTGATGCACATCAGTGCATCTTAATTCAGAACCGGAGGGGTAATAACCCCTAACTTCTCTCTGAGATACTCAAAAGAGTCGTTAGGTAGAGGTTTAGTAGAAATGTCTACAATCTGATCCTTTGAGGGCACAAACTCTAATCTTACTTCATTCCTATTCACCTACTCTCTTAAAAAGTGAAACTTGATGGATATATGTTTTGTCTTTGAATGCAACACCGGACTTTTTGATATGTTTATTGCACTTGAGTTATCACAGAAGATTGTGATAGGTTCATCATACTATACTCTAATATCTCTTAGCATATGCTTCATCATAATACTTGAGTGCAACTACCTACTACTACAATATACTCTGCTTCTGTAGTGGATAGAGATATTGCCTCTTGTTTCTTGCTTAGCCAAGAAACTAATCTTTTTCCCAAAAAGAATGCACCACCACTAGTACTCTTCTAGTCATCCACATCTCCTTCCCAATTAGCATTTGTATATGCATGAAGAGAAAAATTATGATCCTTAGGATACCATAATCCATACTCAACTGTTTCCTTTGGATATCTGAGAATTCTCTTGATTGCCATGACATGAGACTCTCTAGGATCAACTTGGAATCTGGCAACAAGACCAACAACATTTATAATATCAGGTCTAGTTTGAGTAAGGTAGAGAAGCCCTCCAATCATTGACTTGTACTTTTTCTAATCAGCCTTATGTGATTTGTCACCTTTACTCAACTTACATACAGTTGCCATGGGAGTATTCATTGCCTTTGAATCTTCCATTCCAAATTTCTTCAACAATTCTTTCACATATTTGGTTTGTGATATGAAGATTCCTTTCTTTGTTTGAGTGATTTGTAGACCCAAGAAGAAATTCATTTCCCCAAACATAGACATCTCAAATTCAATTTGCATTTCATTTGCAAAAGTCTTGCACATACTATCTTTCCCTCCAAAAATGATATCATCAACAAATACTTCAACAATCAAGATATTTTCATGATCAATCTTAAAATCAGATTACTGTCAACAGTACCTTTGTGGAAACCAATCTTCAAAAGATGTTTGTCCAATCTTTCATACCAGGCTCTTGGGGCTTGTTTGAGTCCATACAATGCCTTCTTCAGCTTGCAGACCATATCTCCATGATCAGATAATTGAAATCCATCCAGTTGCTCATTATATACCTCTTCTTCCAAATCACCATTTAGGAAAGCAGACTTGACATCCATCTGATACACCTTGAAATCTTTGAAGGCAACAAAAGTAAGAAATAATTTAACTACTTCAATTCTTGACACCGAAGCAAAAGTTTCTTCAAAGTCAACTCCTTCTATTTGACAATAACCCTTATAGACCAATCTGGCTTTGTTTCTTACTACTTCACCATCTTCATTCAGTTTATTCCAGAAGACCCACTTAGTCCCATTCACATTTTTGTCCTTAGGTCTAAGAACAAGATCCCAAGTGTGATTCTTTTCAATCTACATCAATTCTTCCTCCATTGCTTTAGCCCAGCTTTCATCATTGCATGCTTCACTTATTATTTTTGGTTCAATCTTTGAAATCAAACAATACTTCACTGAATCTTGAGAATTTTTTTTCTTATTGTTTGAACACCTTTGCTTTTATCTCCTATGATCTAATCTTTAGAATGATTTAGTCTTACATACTTGGGAGTTTTGGGATTCTCTTGTACTTCTAATTCTTGGACAGGTTCATCCAAACTTGTCTCTTCTTCTTGCATTTCAGGATTCTCTAGACCAGTCTGAATCTAAACTAGAGTAGGGACTTGTTCTCTTTGGTTTGAGACATCATTCTAATCATCTTCTTCATACTCATAATACCTTGACGGACTTTCCATGCCTTCATCAACCTTCACATTTGTACTTTCTATAATCTTTCTCAATCTCTTATATTAACACCGGTATGCTTTGCTTTGAGTAGAATATCCCAAGAATATTCCTTCATCACTTCTAGCATCAAACTTTCCAAGGTCTTCAACTCTTTTGATATAGCATTTACTACCAAAGACTCTAAAATACTTCATAGTGGGAGTGATGCCAAACCAAAGTTCATAAGGGGTCTTACCAGTATTGCCTCTGATTTGTACATGATTAAGAGTATAGATAGAAGTGCTTACAACTTCTCTCCAATAGATCTGAGGAACATTTTCTTCCATCATCATGGTCCTAGATGCTTCCTGGATGGTCCGGTTCTTTCTCTCTACTACTCCATTTTGATGTGGAGTCCTTGGAGCATATAACTATCTCTTTATCCCATGTTTCTCACAGAATGTTATGAACTCATCGAATGTGAATTCTCCACCTCTATCAGACCTGAGGCATTTTATGTTTATGTTAGTTTCATTTTCTACCATAGCCTTGAATATTTTAAACTTTTCAAGTGCTTCAGAGTTCTCTTTCAAGAAAGTAACCTACATCATCTGGGAGTGGTCATCAATCAGCAACATGAAATACCTATCTCCTTGCAGACTACTGATTCTTGCCAGACCATGGAGATCAGTGTGCACCAATTCTAATAATCTAGTTGAAGATTGTTCCTTAATTTTGAATGTGACTCTGTTCTGCTTTCCCAACTGACATTCTTTGCACAAACTGTTAGTAGGTTTCAACAATCTTGGAAGATCTCTTACAGCCTAAGTGTTTCTTATCTTGATGATATTATCAAAATTCACATGACACATTCTCCTATGCCACAACCAACTCTGATCAATTTGAACAAATAAGAAACTTTTGTCAGTACCAACCAATTGGAAGATGTTACCTTTTGTCTATGTGTCAGATGCAATCTTAGTTCCAGAGCTTTCAAAAATCTTGCATTTTCCATGTTTTAATCAGATATCATAGCCTTTGTCCACCAACTATCCAACACTGAGAAGATTATGCTTTAGACCTTCAACATATAGAACATCATTGGTTTTGTTCTTTCCATCAAAAGAAATCATTCCTCTACCTCTAATTCTGCCAACAGAATTATCTCCAAACTTTACAACTCCACCTTCATATCTTTCCAAGCTTAAGAACTTACTCTTGTCACCAGTCATATGATGAAAGCATCCACTGTCAATAACCCATTCATCCTTTTCTTCAATGTGAGTAGCCAAAGCACTTTCTATCATCTTATGATTGGCAGATTCAATAGGCATTAGATCTTCTTCTTTGATGGCAATAAACACCCATTCACTTCCAGGTTTGTTTCCTATCTCAGATTCATCATCTGTTACTCCTTCATCATCATCTTCTTGAACATAATAACACTTCTTCTAAAACCTTGATCTATTAGGGTTTGGCCTAGAAAACCTTTCCAGACATCTTGAGGCAAAATGTCCAATCTTATTACAGGTAAAGCATTCGAAAGGTAATTTTCCTTCATACTTACCAGATCCTCTTGGCAATCTCTTTGCTATGAGGGCTTGAAGTTGTTCAGCTTCTAATTCATCCTCTTCCAGATCTTTCCTTACTTTATCATACCAAGTTGATTTCCTTGAGGAACTTTCTCCTGGATCATATCTCTATTTGCCTTTTGTAGAGGCACTAGCTTTGAATGCAGATTCAATCTTGGGAAGTGCATCACCAAACTTAGCCAACTCAAATGCAGATATCTTACCAACCAATTGATCCCTTGTAATAGTTGTTAAAGATCTGATTTCCTCAATAGAAGCAACTTTATGTTTGTAAGCAGGAGGTAAAGATATGAGAACTTTGGCAATAATCTCATCTTCATCCAATATTCCACCAACACATCTAATGCCACATACAAGCTTATTTACTTTTGACATATATAAAGTGATATTCTTATCTTCACTCATCTTCAAGTTTTCAAACTTTCCTTTCAAACTTTTGTAGCTTGGCACACTTGACATATTTGTCTCCTTCATAAAGATTTTCTAGCTTCATCTAAATTTCATAAGTAGTCTTCAATCCCATAACATTTGTCAACTCTAAATCAGACAAGGCACTCAGTAGGGCTTCTTTAGCTCGAAGATTATTGTCTGGATCTCTAACTTCATCTATAGATGTTGGACCATTCCTTGGGGGAACATATTTAGTTGTGGTTATGTTCCAATAGTGATCTCTCATGCATTGTAAGTGGCATTCCATGCGGCTCTTCCAGGCAATGAAGTTTGTTCCATCAAACCTTGGACTGTCCTTTTTGTAGGTTGACATCCTGGATCTCCTCAAGTGGTTAAGCTTCTTCTAGAGGAACTTACCTCTGATACCAATTGTTAGATTTAGGACAGACCACTGAGAGGGGGAATGAATCAGTTGTCACCTAAATCTAACAATAGGGACATTTAGATATGTTTAGTGATGGTTTAGAGGAGTTTGGGAATGAATTAGGGATGAATAGGGATGTTTAGGGATAAATAGGGATGAATTAGGGATGCTTAGGGATGTTTAGGGATGAGTGTGTAGGAGTACAATTAACACTGAGAGGCAGGGGGTAAATCAGTGTTAATATAATAATTCAATTTTCTCACCTTTTACAAATTATCAATGAACTTTATTATGAACTAAGATTAAATATCAACTTCACAATCATCAAATTGTCAAACACCAATTATTAATGCAGAGAAACAACACAAGAAGTTTAACTCAAAGATATACCTATTGTGATGTTCACAACACACCCCATTTTACTCCTTAGCAAAATGAGGACCCCTGCTGTGGCTGTTGCTTTTGCTTGTGTGTGTTTTGTTTTGTTTGGTGGTAAAGGGAAAAAGAGGGTAAAATTTGCAGACTCTATTAAAAATAGAGAAAAAAATGCATTTTTAGTACCAGGGCATGATATGGTTGGATTCCTTGTGAAAAATGAGCCAGGGTTGCTTTTTGAACCATCTTAAAATTTGCCATATTTTGCAAGTTATGATCATTTTGGTAAAATGTACAAGGGAAGGGTTTGTTGCTTATATGTACAAGCTTGCTTGTATATCGGATTGCATATACAAGGCCCTTTGTATGCAAGTTTGCTTGTATGCAAAGGCCTTTGTATATCATTGTTCATATACAAGGTCGTTTGTATATACAAAAGGGGTTTGTTTTATACTTAGCCGTTCTTTTGCATATTGGGTCACTTGCATGTTGTACATACATTCCCCTTTGTATATTGAACCAATATACAACCCCCTTTGCATACAAGTCTGCTTGCATGCAAAGGCCTTTGTATATCGCTTTCATATACAAAGCCGAATGTATGTCCTTTTTTCCTTGTATGCATTTTTAGAAATGTTTTATGTATACATACAAGGTAGACTTGAAATATTTTAGAGTTGAAATGCATGTTTGGTTAAAGTCTGCAATGCATCTTTTGTTTGTATGTCTCCTACATACATTCAGAATATACATTGCTTTATACATTGCCCGGAACTAACATTTTATGAAGCAGAGTTAATTTAATGTATATTGGGCTTGTATATTCTTATATACAAGCTGATATACATTACACTCATACAATGCAGAATCGAAGAGAAAGTAAAAACTGATTAAATACTTGTATCAAATCCTACTTGTATATCAAGGATGCATTGCAATATGCATTGCTTTATGCATACAAGCCAGATTTCAAAAGAGAGTTCAATATGGAGAAATCACTGAATGTTTTGAGTGCTTGCATGTTCAATTTATACATTGCGATGGGTATACAAAGTGGATCTCAGTGAGGGGATCAAATTTGGTTAAATGGATGCATCACATCCTGTTTGTATATCGAAGGATACAAGCACAATATGCATCAAAATATACATTGAGCAGAATTGAAAAGTTATAAATTGGAGTTAAGTGCTTGTATATTTTTACATTTGTATGTTGTGATATACAAGCCGATATGCATTGCTTTAACTAGATGTTTTAGTTTCCTACTGTTTATTTGGTGAAATGGCACTTATTGCTGGTCTGTTTTTACAGGTTTACAGTTGAAGAAGGAGCTGAAACTTGATGATCATGACGTCATGGAAAGGAGATCCGATCTCAGGAGCAAAAGAAGATAAGGATGAAGGGAAAAGAAGTCAAAGGTCTTGATTAATGAAGGCAAAAATGTAGCTGAAGACATCATTGCAGCAGACAACAAAAGTTATTATTGAGCTACTAGGGTTTCCAGAAGGGCATATTTTGCCCAGATTTGATGTATGCTCAGAGATATTTTGGGAGACTTATTCTCCAACATTTATTGCTGTAACTAGAGGTTTGAACCATTTCTTAACTAGGGTTTTGAGCTATATTGAGGATAATCAAAGTCTATATATTGTGCCTCTTTACACTGTAAAATTTTACACAGCGGCTACATAGAGATTTGTAGCAGTAGAGATTTGTAAAGCATAACATTTAAAATAGAGGGACCTTTTAGTTTACAAGTAGAAGAAGGAGGTCACCTGTGTCTGAAACAAGGAGCGTGTGGAACATCCTACCTCCTTGGTGTATCTGTAAAGCTTGTAAGTTTTCTGTAGTTCGATCAATGAAGCTAAGAGTCATTCAGACATTGTAAATCTTATATGACTGTATGTTTCTAATACATTTGAATCTAGAATTCTGCATCTATCTTCTGAGTGTTTTCTAGCTCTTCATTATGTTTGAAACATTTTCTCTTAAAGCTTGCAATTTTAAGTGTATGTTTGTGAAAATGCTCAGAACTTCCACTTAAGGTTTTTTGTCTATGGATTTGATCAAATTGCTGTATTATTTACAAAGTGCATAATAGAACAATTAGATCCTTTGGCAGAATGAATGATATTTAGGTTAGATCTTTCTAACTTTTCCCAACCCATCTGAAAATACTTAGCTTAAAACGTAGAAATTTGAAGGAAATTTGTCTCATATTTGAAAAGGCATGCATAACTAAGTTGAAAGTAGACAGTTTTCATAAATATTTAAGAGGAGAAAGCTGCAATAATTCAAGAAAATCCATAAAAGATTTGCAGCATAGTAAATGCAAAAAGAATGAACAACATACTGATTTTTTATGATAATTTGCATAGTTTGAGTCTAGTAAACCAACAAGAAACCTTAAATCGCGTAAGGCCCCTTGAACATTACAGCTTCACATCAACCAACTGAATTTGCCCAACAGGTCAAGACCTGACCATATTAAACTTGGGATTAAGCAAATGTTAATCAATTTCTTCATATCTTTCAAGTCAGTTTTGGTTCATTTTATGTGAATTTTAAATTATTGTTATGACTGTGTTAAAATAATCATCAACAATACCGAGTGGAAAACCCTCCAGGGGTAGAACAACCACTCAAATTGCCTCATTGGCTTAAATGCTAAAATTCAAGTTTACAAATGTCTCACTGACATATATAGAGGTCTCACTAACCACAAGCCTCACTGGCATAGGAAGGTCTCACTGATCACAAGCCTCACTGGCATAGTGTGCCTCACTGGCAAACCCAATCACCAATAGAAATGATAAACAAAATCAGAGGATTACTTTGTTTCCATTCAATTCACTATCCCATCTTTGCATAATGAAAACTCCATTTGTAATTTCTCCATGTGTATGTCTTCAACCTGCATCTGATGTTCAATCAATTCACCTGATTTAGATAACACTGCACATTCAATTGCATATTGTCTTCATAGTTGATTTTATTCAATCTGTGTCATACAAGTGGTCTTCATATTAGTTCACATTCATTATAACTGTATCATCACTTTTTCTTTTCATTGATCTGCACAACCACATCTTCATCAAAACACCTGTGATGTCATTAAATATCAGATGAACTTTCACATTCAACTCTTCTCTGATTTTACAATTTCACTTTCATTTTCTTCTTTTCAAAAATATATTTCTCCTGCAAAAATAAAAACATATATATATTTCTTCTCTATATCCATGAAGAAAAAATAAAAACTTTTCATATTCCATTGATATTTTCTTTGAATAACTTTTCAATTCTCTCTGTATACTTTAAACAATTTTGCCTTGTTCAATTTCATCTCCCCTGCAAAAACACATTCCCTAATTGCAAACAAAATCAATAAATATTCTTCAAATTCTTTTGTTTCATCTTGAATTCTCTTTGTCTTCTCCAATCAAAAAAAGATTAGTCTTCAATAATAATATCTTCATCCAATTTACCAATCTTCAAAGAATTCTTCAATATGTGAAAATTATCTTCTCTAATATGAATAATATCCATCATATAAAATCTTCAAAAATATCTTCAAAATATTTAACCAATTTGCCCTTCCATCTAGCAAGAGAAATAAAACAATTCTCCAAAAAAATCTTTTAATCTTCTCACACCATAAAAGAAACTTTCTCCTTTATCAAAAAAAAATCTCCTTCAGCTTTTTAAAGCCTCAAAAATCTCACCAATGAAGTCATAAAAAAATCTTCCAAAGCTTTCTTATGAAGACACCACCAAAGCCTCGAAAGAAGATAAAAAAATAGAAAAGATCTTCTTTAAAAAGTAACTTTTAGATCTGCCTTAAAACACTTCTTCATTATCTCTGACTTTCTTTTCAATTTTTTAGAAAGCATAACTTCTCACAAAAAGGATTAAAGCTAAATCTTTCTCCAAAAAGAATTATATAAAAAAGATCCACATTTTTCTCTTCAACTTCCACAAGGAAGACTTAGGGAATAGAAACAATTCTCCAAAACACATTCCTTGAAATACTCAAAAAATATCCACAAAAATCTCCACTTTAAAACATACTAAAAATAGACTTTAAAAAAAAAATTTACTGCAGTCACCAACATGTGACACTCATCTACATGTCAAAAGAGAGACATTAACACATGGGTTTGAGGTTTAAATGCAGACCATTGATTGGTCTTTGCAATATTCAAACTTGACCATCGATCTTGCTTTTGGCGTTCACACAACCATATGAAAACCTGCGGTATCGGTTATTGTAGGAAGAGGGCCAGTTTGCACCATGACTTGAGACCCCTTTAGCAAGTGACTTTTAAGTCATTAACCTTTGATCATAAGTCAACATTCAAATATAACATAAAGTGCAAACTTAGATGATGGTCACTATACATATGATGTATATTAAAACAACCTTTGAGAAATATTAAAACCATCAATCACTATACACTATTCATATGATATAATGAAGATCTCTCAACCATGAAATACACACTGTCATTTTAATTTCTGCCACTGTAATTGGCAAGCACCTTATATGAAGTATGAAGCAACCGCATAAAGATTCTAACTTGAAGACTATGAAGACTTGTCAACAACTCAACACATATCCTGAACATCTTCCCTAAGAATGAACTCCAAGATTGATCACAAGACATCATAGTCAAGACATGAGACAAGATTATCAACTCAAACCCTCAATTAACATTTTGACACAAAGTACACCTTTACTTAAAGCACACAAGATCATGAAACAACATATTATGAACCCATAATCAACTCCTATGAACAACATTTTGTCATTTTCACATCAACCAACATAAGTTATATCTGAGCACATAGTACCTTCATATCAACTGATGACATCACCTGTCCACAAACAAGTGTCTTATCTTTTTGAAGCAACCGTCACTACTATGATCCTTGTATGAAGCATGATGATAAACATCAAGAACATAAGTATCCATCCTGAGACAATAATGGAGATATCCTGATCAAATGAACATATCCTGCCATATGAAGAAGATTACCATAGTTGCATCATCATCAACTCAACACCTTTTTGACATCAATGACAATCAATCATTAGAGTGGACAATTTTAGGTGTCTACAAGGGTTTCAAATCTTTTCAACAAGGAATGTGTACAATTTATATCAATTTAAGCTTAGGGATTGATATTTCTGAAGGCCATAGAATTGTAAACCCTGAGAGGAGGTGACTGTAACTACAATTTGATTTCTCCCACAAGTTTAATGATCCATTTGGAGTTTGAATTTTATATTTATTATAAAATTAGACTATTATTATGTTCATGTGCACAAGAGCAAGTGGTTGTAACTTAGGTAGAGGTTTTAGATAGGGAACTTGAGTATGTCCATGTACATATAAGAATCAAACTTAACATCTAGGTTAAATTTCTTAATTATTCTATAGTGCGCCAAACATGCTATTTATATGTATGAAATCTCATATAGAATTCCTGAATTTTGAAATTCCAAGCTTACACTAACATAAATTAGAAATCCCCAATGGTAAATTGTAAACCTTGGGTCAAATCAAGGGTAGATGGCCATGAGAGATCAATTCCAAGGTTTACAATTGTATGGGCATGAGACATATTAGATTTTATATCAATCTCAGATGTAAACCCCAAATGGTAAATGTATAAAACTTGGGTCAAATGAAAACCAGATTGGGTGGGCAAAAGATAAAATATGAAAAGAAACACCAAACCCTAGTAAATTGATACATGAATGGAAATTAAAGGTTAAAGGATACATCATATATGAAATAAATATAAAATCATGAATAAATGCAATTCTAAAAGAAATTAATTAGGGTTTAAGTAGTAGATAAACATTATTAGCTACAAGATATCCATAGTAGGTAATGAATAGCGAAGCCAACTTTACAATATTTTTGGCAACCAGTAAAAATTTTGATTACCTCCAAAAATTATGTTAGTCTAAATTTACCAATTGAAAAAAATGTAAATTAAAATTTATAAACTTAAATTGGAGAGGTCACAATTCAATGCTTTAACAAAAGATTGTAATTTCCATAAGTAATAAATGTGTTACAAAACATTGAGGATGACCATACAGTTGTGTTTATAAGTTACACTAGTAAATTGAATCATAAATTGTTCAAACAAACACCCTTCAACAACATTTTTGAAATTTAGAATCTTCATAATATTTTCATTATAAAGTTAAAGAAAAAAAAGCCTTAAGCATTCAACTGGATATTCTACCAACTATTATTGTACTTTTGATGATTATCAGAATCATAAGAAAAATGAAAAAACTAGTTGGGTCACTTCATTAGTGAGGTATAAGGATCTCACCTTCCATTTACAGCCAAGCAAAGGATTGGAATGAAGAAATTTCATCTCAAACAATACAGAATAATCAAACAGATGGAAAAATTATAGTTCACAGATTAGAAACAAGACATGGTGCCTAGTAGAAGGGCATATGAACCCTGAATGTTAGGTTGAACTAGTATTAGACCCCTTAAACCCCATAACCATGTGATAAACAACAAAATAAATAAAACACAATAGAGAAGAAATGACTAAAAGAATATAGTTCTAGTGGGTGATTGCCTTAAAGTGAGGTATGACAAACTCAACTTCCATTTACAACCAGCCAAAGGAGTGAAATGAAGAAAAAACTTGTGAAACAATACACAAGGATTAAATATTTTAAAAAAAAACTGGGTACATGATGACCTTGACTTCCATTTACAATGAGATGTTGGAGTGAAACTAAGAAATGTATTATCAAACAATAAACCACTAAATAGTTACAACAACAATGAAAAAACAAATGAACCAGGTGGTTAATTAACATGTGCAAGGTATTGGGAACTCACCTTCCATTTATAGCCATACGAGGAAGTGAAGTGAAGAAATAACTTTTGAAAGAATGAAATAGAAAATACATAAGCCTAAACAACACACACAAGACAACAAACACCTCAAAAAAGGAAGACTTTGCTTGTTCATCGCCTAAGTGTGATATGGAATCCTCACTTGGTTTTCATTGACATGCAGACAATGTCCTCCAATATGAGCAATGAGCGGATGTCAACCAATTTCACCCATACCCTTTGTGGAAGCTATTGTTGAAGCGAAGCTAAATTGAATAGCTTTTGGTGCAAAATGTAATGAACTTTTGGGAAGAAGAGGATTGGTAGTGGGGTGGGGTGTGTGCAAGAAGTTGTGTCCACTTTTTGGCCAAAAAGTGGAAGTGTTTTTCTTGATTTTCAGAATTTGTCACATTTGACCTAAAAATTTGAAGCACTTAAAGGTGGAATCTTGGAAAAAGTCACTAAATATGAAATGTAGTATTCGGAGTCTAGTTTCCAAATATGTAATTTTTTTCAATACCCAGATGATAGAAATTGATTTTGAATAGGCGTTTCTAAAAACCACTGTTTAAAAGTCACTTTTTTTTTACTATACCATGTACGTGTACGTCATCCATATTTTGACCTAAATAATCATATTTTTCAAAATCCTTTTGGGAAAAGCTTTGTAACTCACTGAAGCATGTTTTCCATATTTATTTGTAATTTTTTATTGAATAATTTTTTTTATTAATTTTTTATTGGTCATTTTTTGTCTTTTAAAAAATCATCGTGTACGTCACGCATAAGATGACCTAAACTTAACATTTTTTCAATTTTTTTTTTTAAATTGAAAAGAATTGTCTAAAGTACGTTTTCATACAATTTTTTTTACAAAAAAATATTTTAATAAAAAGTTATTAAAATATTAAAAAACCCTGATAATTCAAGGTTATGAACCTATTTCATCATAAATTGATTAAAAAATAAAAAAAATAATTTAATTGTAAAAAAAATTACATATTTAGAATCTACATTGTCTCCTCTATAATGGGTTTTAATTTCATCAAAATATTCTGCAAAATAGACCTTTAAATATATGCCCAAAGTCACTATTTTGTTGTAACATTGACAGGGCCTTCAAGGTGCAGGTCAAACTAGGACCAGAGGTCAGGGTCGGGTCCCCAAAGCATTTTCCGAAGCGGGTTACAAAGCAAAACCTGAGCCTAAAATTCAAATTTTGAATAACGGGATCCCGTTTATAGAACGCGATCCCGTTTATAAAACGGGATCCCGTTTACTACTCCATCGGTCGTGAATAAAACGGGATCCCGTTTAATAAACGGGATCGCGTAGTAAACGGGATCCCGTTTATTAAACAGGATCCCGTTTTATATAACGGGATCCCGTTTTATATAACGGGATCCTGTTTTTTATTTGCCCATTTTTTTAATAAGACTGTACTATGACTGTCATTTCTACAACTTGCCCTACAGTATGGCCGACAGTGACTCTTGCAGCATTCTTTGGCATATTTCTTTCTTTTGCAGGTCCATCAACTTGAAGTATTGTTGGTATTTTGATAGAAGCCATCATGGAGACGTTATTTGAGTGGAATTTTGTTGAATTGGTACTTGTTTGAAGGATTTGAAACACATTCAAGTTTTTGACATTACATGCTTCATAAATTTTTTAATCATGGGATCACAAAGTCGTAATAAGAGGAAAGATAGAAAGCTATTAACCCCTGAAGAAATTGAAGCAAAGAGAGTGAAGGAGGCAAAAAGGTAAAGAGATAGAAGAGTAAAGATTCAATCAATGAACAATGCTGAAGCATCCAATTCCACAACTATTGAAGATAAAAACATTGAGGAGACCATGGATATAGATGATGCAAGTTTGCAAGAGGTGAATGTGGAAACTAATACAATTATGCAAACTACTCCTGGTATGTCTTCAAATCCCTCTATTAATGCTATGGAGAATGTTTCAATGGGCACAAATCCAGATACTTCTTCAAATCCACTTTTGAATGAAATGGAAATAGTGTTGATAGGAGATTTAAAACAAGCTGGATATAACAATGTTGAGATTGATAATATTCGTAGAGATCAAAATTTGAAACAAATTGTAGTTGAAAATGAAAATGAAAATCCTTTTGTTGAAAATGAAAATGAAAATCCTTTTGTTGTTGAAAATAAAAATGAAAACCGTTTTGTTGTTGAAAATGAAAATGAAAACCGTTTTGTTGTTGAAAATGAAAACAAAAATCCTTTTGTTGAAAATGAAAATGAAAACCATTTTGTTGTTGAAAATGAAAACGAAAATCCTTTTGTTGAAAATGAAAATGAAAACCGTTTTGTTGTTGAAAATGAAAATCGTTTTGAAGTTGAAAATGAAAATGAAAATCTAGGAAGTGATGTTGAAAATGAGAAATATTTTTTCAAAATTGAAAGAGATGTTTTGGATAATCTTCCTGGTAAAATTTCTTGGAGAAAAATAAGAACACATGCCAATAGATTATATAAGGAATTTTTTTATCGTAAAAAACTATCATTTCAATGTCAACTAATGATGCAATTAATGAGAATGTGGAAAATGAGAAAAGTAATGAAAATGTTAGGCATTTTTGTTAAACCAAGAAAAAAATATCAATCACTAAAACATGCTATGTCTACTGTTGCTAGTGCCATTGAGTCTATTGGAAGTAATAGTCGATCCAAAGATAAAAATGTAGCAAGACGAGCTATAACAACTGCTATAGTGAATAAAACAACTTTGAATAGAAGAATGGTAAGCAATATTAGTGGAATTCTAAAAATACATCCTAAAACATTGGTAAGAGTGGCAAAAAGAAGAGAAAGTATAGAAAATGATCCAATTAACCAATGTTGGAGTTTTAGTGGTCGACTCCCGAGATCTGACATGAAACTAAATGTTGAAATCAGATCTTTGATCGAAAAATATTGGCATGATAATACTAGGATATCGTCTAATGCTAGAGATGTTTTAAAATTAAGAGTGGGGTCCAAAGTTTGCGATCCTTATCCAAAACACCTATTAGATACAACGCAAACTGAATTTTATAGAAAATTTTGTGATGAATTAGTGTTACCTGGTAATATTAAAATAAGTCAAAGATCTTTTGAAAAATGCAAACCATGGTATGTAAAGATTAATAAGGAACGAATATCTTGTTGTTGTAAAACGCATGTTCAATTTCGTTATTATTATGATGTGTTTCAATATATACGTTGTACTTTACATCGTAACATGATTATATAGGAATGTGATATTAATATGCCAATTGAAGCAATAAAAGAGTTTATATCAAGTTTGTTCTGTGAAAGATCTAATGAAAAAAGTTTTTATTTAAGTTCATGTATTTCTGGACAATGCACTAGTTGTGGCAATCTTTCTTTGTTAAGAGTTTGTATGCATGAAAGTGTTGAAAATGATTTTGGACAACAATTAGTGGATGTTAAAAGATTTAAGAATGTTGAATATTCTTTAAAAGATGGAAAATTTGGAAAGCGTTGTGATTTAATTACAGAAAAGGTTAGTGTGCATGCATTCATATCAGAATTTAAAAGTAAAATTGTACCAAAATATGTCAAGCACTCTCAACAAGCTCGATGGCTTGATGGACAATTTCGTGAATGTAGAAACACATTTCTAGTTGGTACTATACTATCAGTGGTTGATTTTGCAGAAAACTATACTTTAGCTCCGCAAGAGGAAATTCAATCACAATATTACAATTCAGTGCAGGTTGCTATGTTTGTTCATATTGTTTATAGACATGCAGATGATAGCACAGAGAATGATAGAAAAGTTTTGAGGGAGTATCATTTCTATTTGAGTGACAACCGGTTACACTCATCAGAGTTTGTTCAATATTGTTTCAATATATTTTATACAAATTTAAGAGAAAGAGGAATCCAGATGACTGAACATCTTATATGGTCAGATAATTGTACGGGGCAGTTCAAGAATGCTCGAATGTTCTATTGGTTATGTAGGGTTCACAAGGAGAATAATGTCCAACATATGTGGAATTTTTTTGAAGCTGGACATGGTAAAGGAGAACATGATGGAGCTGGTGCATGTGTTAAAATAATTCTTTCTAGACAACAATTAAAATTTGAGGATGCAGTAAAATTTAAAGATGCACGTGGGATTGTAGATTGGTGCAATACAAGATTATGTACACCTGGATCAAGCGAGTACTCTACAGTTCATCGATTCTTTTGGTTGGTTGAAGAAGAAAATATTCTACCTAGACTGGATTGCCAAACAATTAGTGGATCTACTAAATGGCATTCATTTAGGAGTTCAAATGCAAGTACATGGACTATCTGGACAAGGGAGCTTGCATGTTTTTGTCAGTTTTGTATTTTAGGAGATTGGGAAGCATGTGAGAATACAGAATGGGTTGAAGAGTGGAAACAAAGACCATTGACACTTGCACAAGCACATAATCAAAGTGAAACAACAATTGAAGACAATGATCAACTGTTTGTATCAGACGATTATGACCGTGTTTTAGACCTTGTACAAGAAGGTAATTTAATTCAAATCATTTCATTTTATTTCACTTTGATTACTAATTTGTAGTGTTTTTATTTATTTATGTGTACATATGAATGCATGTATGTTGATTGGTCAAATTTTATGGACATGTGCAAGTTATTGAATCAAAATTTGTTTTGCAAGACATGTGTATGCTGTTGTTGCACCAAAGAATAATGAAAAGGAAACTGAATATTGGTTGGCTCGTTGTGTGGAGACTAAACATAAGTTAACAGCACCTCAAGAAGATGATGATGGCTTTCCTTATCCAACAGGTTTGATGATCCCCTTAAGACATCCCCTTAAGCATATTTTAAGAACTTCTTTGATCCCCTTAAGCAAATTTTAAGTATTTCTTTGATGATGCCTATCATTATCCAATAGGTTCGGTGGTGGTTGTTGGCACTTGGCTATGGAAATACCTAATAAGGAAGAATGGTTTGCCTGCATTCGAAGATTATGAAACACATAAGAAGATTATACACTACTCACATTTGGTGTTGGCAACAAATATAAAACTGGAGAGGTATCACGGAAAACCTACAAATAAAGAGTTATGGAACATTTCTATGGAAGACCATGAGACAATCATCGATGCGTTGGAAAAAAGAGAGGATGGAGATTGTACAATGGAATACGTAAATACAGGTAAATATAGTTAAATAGATTTATATTGTTGTTTTAAATATGTATTAAATACATGTTTTGATATTTCTTGTGCGTTATTAGTTGAAATTGATTTAATTTATCCTTTTATATCCTCAGGCCATCATCACAAATTCATCAAATACTTTGAAACAAAAACTTGAGAGGCACTCGTAAATACAGGTACAAATTGTGTATATATAGATAGTTTTATATAAATTAAAATACATGTTTTGATTCAGATATATTGATAAATTGCTTATATTATTTTTATATCAGGTGGCATGAAGACCCGCTACATTCTCCTCAAGTTTTGGATTTTCTTGAGATGGCATATAACGACATTTTGTATTTACATTATTTTGAGTTGGCATATATGTACATACACAATTACATTATTACACATTTTGTTTAGAAATTTGTATACATGTGTATGTACACAATTTTATACTCTACAGTATTAAATTTATCAAAATTATTATTTTATGTATTTTATTTGTTAAATGTCCATGTTTTTCTACTTAGAATTTACTTTAAATTTGATTTATTATATTGTTAAATTTGGTTGCCTTGGGCAACTTCACCAAATTTTGAGAACTTAAGACGTCCCCTTAAGACATCGTAAATTAGGACCCCTTAAGACATTGAAAAAGTTAGCATAGCTTCTCTCATTAAGGTTATGTGGAATTAGTATTTGTGGCTTGAAACTCCTAACATTTGGTATCTATAAGTAGTAAAATCACATCAAGCCTACATGACAATTTGATGATGATAAATAAGTCCTAATCATAGTCATGTAGGTGTGAATTACACTCCTACCAGTAGTTTCACTCTTGGTGGCATGTCCTGTGTGTTCTTTCCCCTCTTGAGCATCTTTTTCAACCCCCAAATTGACCTTCCCTACCTCACATTTTTACCTAGTGCCCCCTTCGTTTTTCCTACTTAGGGTCACCTCTTTGTGTCTTAGGGTTGCCCCTAGTGTCTCTAGGTTACTTGAGTGACCTTAATTAGTAAAAGTGGTGACCTTATTCCTAAAATGGGTGACCTTGTGGTTTTTAATGCATGAAATAACTCATATTTTTATCTTTTCTTCTTGATTTTTAACCCATTTTTACTCCCATTTTTTGTGCTAACTTGTGCTTTTCCTCACTTTATTTCTATTTTGAACTCATCATATTTTTGAGGGGTCCACCGATGTTAAGAGGAATTTGGAGGAAATATTACATCATATCATGTCCATTGAAAGTCATTAATGGTGGTCCTAAGTCATGCAGGGGAGTACTTGGGGTGGGTGGAATCTTTTGAAGAAGTTGTAAAAATTTGACTTGGGACAGGGTATATGAACTTGGCAAACTTTTGCAAAAAATGTTACAAAACTTCAAGTGGGAATTGGATGAAATGAATTGAAGAAAGGAAGGATTTCTTCAAGGTAGTTAGGCTTCTACAATTAGGAAGAAATGAGTGTTTCGATGTTATGGGGAAATGATGTAAAACTAGACAATAGGATAGGAAGTGGGATGGGATAAATCATATCCTAAAGTTAATCTAGCTTTCACAAAGTGGAGGGAAGGGAAGATACAAAGGAATATAAATTGTGGGAGAACCATATGGGACCATAGCTAGGAAGTGGAGGGGAGAAATAGATGAGATCCAGGGCCTTTTGTCTAAAAATGTAAAGTATTAAGATCTTATAAGCTCCTGCAGACCTAAACTTATTTTAAAATTTGATTCACCTCCTAAGTTTGTTTTCATAGGATGAAACATGTCAAGCACAAGATTTCCTTGAGTCCTAATGGACACTAAAGATCATATTAAAAGGACTAAGGGAAGTTGTCATTTTAGTAGTTACACTAAGATTTGAAATTAAAGTTGACAAATCCTAATTAAAGTTACACTAAGGTTTCATTTTGTAAAATATTGGAATATCCCATCAATTTTCTTTGCATTAATGAAGTAAATCTATGATGAAATCTTTTGTCTTGTAAATTAAGTTGTTTATTAATCAACTTATCAAATCAAGTGATTTCTCATGATTATTTCTCAAATACATGTATATGAATCTTATTGTGGAGAAGACTGTGAAACAAAATAAGAAGTCAACTAGAACCAAAGTGATGAGAGTTTATTCAACTATAAATAGTTTGTGTAGAAGCATAAATGGAATCTAAGTTACTAGATTGCAAGGACACTCCATGATACCCACATAAGGCCTTGGGATTTAATTTAATATAATATTTCTTCATAGATTAGCTAGAGGACAAAGGAGATGTAGTCACAAATGTTGGTAGGTTAGAGCATCCTACTTACATAGGCTGGATAGAAAATTTGATGTGTTTAACTTTTTAGATATCTTGCTAGATACTTTTAGGCATTGTACCATAAATGTAGACTATATCAATAATGTAGAAAATTAGACTATAATAATGGTGAGAGAAGTAGTTTTCAAATAAATGTTGAATTCACTTGAACCCACTTTGAGGTACAATGTTATAGTTGCAAGGTAATGGTCTCAAGAGTATAATGTAATTGAAGTGTTAAAAGATTGGGCTAGTCCTAATGTGGATTTAAAAAGTTAAGGAATGTGGAGGATTACACAATTGTAAGTTTTCCTAGTGAAATGAAAGAGGCCATGATTATGATGTGCAAACTATTTGGGAACAAAGACTCAATACATTTAAATGCTAGATGGGTGTCATTATTAGACATGTGATTTTGGAAAGGCTAATGATTCATAACTATGGGGAGTTGAGATCATTGTAGATCTCTAAATAGGTAATTTTTGTAGGCTACCAAAGGGGAAGATTTCTACTAACTTCATTCCTAATTTGTGTCATTTATGCTACGATGAAATTCCCACCTCCACTAATAAATTATAGGCCTAGTTCCAAAGTTATAGTTCACATGTTTTTTTAGCAACAATTATCCTTGTAGCCACTATAATTTTCCCTACCACTAATATATCTTAAGACACCTATTGGTTTATGTTTCATGTCATTGTAGTATATTAATTTTCCCTACCACTATTGATTGAACAAAACTATACCATATATATTAAGTACTCTAGCTCAATGATCTTAAGATTAATGAAATCAAGATTAACTATATCATCATTATGCTTAGATACACCCAACATGCTAATCAAGAACTTAATTACCTTCATAACCCTATTAGCATTGTATCACTCCTATTAGGGAGCGGACTTGAATGGGGCCAAAAGATTCTTTACCTCTTACGATTGTGACTTTGGGTTTGGCATGGTCAACTTGGAGAGGTTGTGTGGCATATCCCTATAAGAGGATGAAGGGTGATAGGAGGTTGTAGGATGGATAAAAGCATTCACATGATGATAATGTTCAAGTTTAAATTTCAAGATATGCATCATGGTCTACAAGGTTCTCTTGTTCAAAAGGTTCATCATATTCTAGACAAGGAACTCACAATCATTGGTACCAAATTCAAGACCTCCTATTACAAGTCTCCATATAGCTTTAAACATAACACCTATAAACACAAAAATTATAGGGCTTGAATACAAGCCTGCCTCCCAGTTAGGAGACTTCCAAATAATTGGTGAACTCACATGCAATAAGGGAATAACACATGCATACAAAATATGTAGAAGAAATCCCTGTAGCATGACTTGTGATTAATTAAAGTTAGGGTTAGGGTTTCAATTAGGATCAGGCTTAGGGTTAGAATTGAGGTTAGGGTTAGAATTAGAATTCAAGGGTTGCTAAATTAGGGTAAGTATTAGAGCTACAATTATGGTTTGGGTTACGGCTAGAGCTAGGGTTACAATTACAATTACAAGTAGCTCGTTAGGGTTAGGGTTAGGGCTAGAGTTAGAGTTACAATTACAATTACAAGTAGAGTTAGGGTTAGGGTTATGATTAGGGTTATAATAAGGGTTAGGGTTTGAATTGCATATAGAATTAGGGTTAGGATTAGGGTTAGAATTAGTGTTAGGGTTAGGGTTGGAATTGCATATAGAATTAGGGTTCAATCTAGCTAGAAATAGATAAATTAGTCAAGATGGTTCTAGCTCAATTTTGTTTCCTATTTCCTAGAAAATGCAAAACTAGTTATTGTTTTCTATTTAGTTGTTAGTCCCAACTCTTTCCTTTTAAGAAGTATATCAAATCTAATGTAGTAGTAGATACTTCTACATATACAAGTTTCTATTAGGAGAAAATATATTTTGCCAAATTTGTATAGAGTTGTCTATATAGTGTGTTCTAGGGTAATCAAATGATGTAAGTCACAATTTAGAGGGTTGAGGGATAAGTTTGTGTTGAATCTATAAGAGGTGTTTTCTTACATAGACCGAGCTCCATAATCTAGGTGTCTCCATGTCTAACTCAAATGTTTCAACTTGGTCCATATTATATCCAGATTAATGATAAAATTTTATATATATGGCTATGCACAAGATCCACGACCATATCAATGTTTGGTAGAGAAAAGTTATCTAAGTTGGGGTAGATCCTTTTTTGATGTCTCAAAAGTTAGTGCAAACATGAATTCCCTTAGTTTTCTTGTTAACTAAGACCACATTAGATCTACCCATTTAGGAAAAGTAATAGTCTGAATGAACCCTGGACATCCAAGAGTTTATACAATTCTTCTATGACCATGAGGGCTACTTGGGGGTGCATTTTGCGTAGCTTTTATTGAATAGGTTTGGCATTGAGGTGAACCACAAGATGATGCATGACTTTAAAGATGGAGTCTCAAGGCATATCACCATAAGACCACATGAAGAAATCAACGTAATATTTAACATGGTGACATGGTTATATATGCCTTCTTTGATGTCAAGGTCCAGTGGAGCTACTATCTTAGAGAGTTTAGGGTCCAAGCTTCTATTCACAGGTTGATGTTTATAGCATGTCCTCAACAAGGAGAGGGGAGTCATGTCTTGTATCTAAGTGGTATCTAATGGAAGGTGAAGTTTGTCAAATTGAGGAGCTCTTGGGAAGTGTCCATTTTTATTATATCATTTTAATCGATCACAAGTTTCTTCTTATATAGATTGTTGCTATTCTGCCTAGACTAGGGTGCCTCAGGACTGAAGGGTTCTTTCTTTCTCTCCAAAATAAGCATATATGTAGGTGTTAAGTATGGTGGAAAAGTCTTTCTTATGATTACAATGGGGATGTGGTCTTGACACTTGATAAGTTTCATGATGGCTTCATCATTTTGGAAAACATCAAATCATAAAGGGTCATGTTGGTCCCAATCGATAAGCTCAAGGTATTCTAGGTCTAAGGAGATGGTGAGGATAGTGACCTATCATGAAAGAGGTTAGTGGTGGAAAGATCTTCGTAAGGATCATGAGTGGAGCCTACATCAATGTCATTAAGATTAGGGAAAGCATTACCAATGAGGTTTCAAGCTCGTATCACAATTAACATCACGATGTTCATTCCAGGGGCATAACCTAGCTAGTGAGGACAGCTACTTGAGTATATCAAAAGTTACATAAATGTTGGCTTCATTTCATTCTTAATTAGTTGGCTATCACAAAAACTGTAAAATTTTCTCAATTCTTGATTAGTTCTAGTTGTCTCTAAATGTTTGATTATGAAGGATGTGATAACTTGGTTTTATTATGGTTTGTTGTAATTTTTTTACATGATAGTTAGCTATTCAATAATGCCTTTAAAATACAATGACATACATTGTTATAAGTAAATTTTATAAAAACCAAATATACATATCATCCCAATTTGCTATATAATTTTTGACAGTTTGTTCAAAATCTCTCCTTTCATATGATACAATCGTTTCAAAATTTCAATTGCATTTTCCAGCTAAAATGTTTAAATACAGCTATTCAACACTCAAATTGAACTCAAATTTTGACAGTTTGTTCAAAATCTCTCCTTTCATATGATACAGTATTTTCAAAATTTCAATTCTATTTTACAGCTAAAATGTTTAAATAGAACTATTCAACACTCAAATTGAACTCAAATTTTGACAGTTTGTTCAAAATCCCTCCTTTCATATGATACAGTATTTTCAAAATTTCAATTGTATTTTACAGCTAAAATGCCTAAATATATCTATTCAATTCTTAATTTTAAACATAATTTTGACAGTTTGTTCAAATTCTAACATTTTATATGATATAGTCTTTCAAAATTTCAATTGTATTTTACATCTAAATTGTCAAAAATCAACTACTGATTTTATAAACCCTAAACCCTAAATAACAATTCAAAATTTAAATTTTGATTGTATTTTACATCAAAACAAACAATAGAAGGTATAAACAATTGATGGGTAATTTTTACAAGTGGAAAAATCCACTTACCTGGCTGGATGCTCTGAGAACTCGGGATCCTGTTTTCCTCTGTCGCCTGTCGCTGTTGAAAATCGGGTCTCTGCTGTTTTTTTTAAAAATTAATACTTTTCACAAACGGGATCCCGTTTTATAAAATGGGATCCCGTTTTATATAACGCGATCCCATTATATAAAACGGGATCCCGTTTTATATAACGGGATCACGTTTATGGCCTCTAGGTTCGGGATCCCGGGAAAAACGGGATCACGTTTTTGGTTCTAGGCTCAGGATCCCGAGGCAAAACGGGATCACGTTTTATATAAATGGGATCCCATTTTATATAAACGAGATCCTGTTTTTCGTTCCCCGATTTCAGATTTTTTTCTAACTCTGAAACTTCCACCTTAAGTGGACACAACTTCTTGCATCTACCCGGTGTCAGTGAGAGATAAATGCGAGGTATTGAAGCATTAAAGGCAACATTGCTTTGAAATCCTGTGCCATCACATATACCAAAATCTAGAAGTAAACAAAGTTAATGTGGCAGGTCAAGAAAGAGATAGGAGACAGCCAGCGATTAATGTTAGCATGTTTCAGTTGAACGTGGCAATGTGTCTGCTCACCCCACAACATGATCAACACATACTTCGGCATACTTCAACTGCCACCAAGGGTCTTCATTCTCCACCATTGGTTAGCCTTCAAAATGGTTTGAAAAATAGATGCCTCCACCTCTTGTTGTCTTCCACATGACAGATAACTCAGACACCCCTAAAAATAATTTTTTTAACTTGTACACCTCATTGCATGTGTGGCAGATTGTTTTTTTTTTGTTTTTCACTCACATGACGCTCCACATAAACCCCAAAAGTTATCCCACTATGAAGCCCTCTCCCCTATTGTGGAGAATAGATATCGAAATAATTTGGTCGTCCCCTAAAAGAAGTGAAATAAGCATACATCTAAGTAGATTCATTCAATTGACCTTGATGCGAAATTTGAGCCTCTTTACGTAAATCTAGAACAATTGATAGTGAAAGACAATGATTCATACATAACATGCTTGGCGGTATAGGCCATACATATTTGTCACCATATAATGATTCTATGTTTCTTCCACACACAAACATCACATCTTTCTTGTACAATTCATTTGTTCCTACATTTATTCCACGCACAAACCATGTCCACTCACCTTACGCACTTTGCTCCTAATGTCTATGGCTTCTGCCTTTCTCCCACATGCTTTCATCCAGACAAACCACTCCTCACTCATCAGTTTTTCTTTATACTTCTCCCTGCTTTCTTTATTTCTTTATGTTCAGTTCAATCGGTTCCATGGCATCTACTTCCTCTACTACTCCTCAATCAAAGATTTCATATGCTTTTGATGGACTTGTTCCACCATCTACATCTACTTCTGCTAAATCCTCATCACCATTACAGATGCTGCCCTATGATGTTTTTATTAATCATCGCGGACTTGATGTCAAACAGGGCGTGGCCAGAGCTATCTACAATCTCCTCCATGCTATGGGTCTCAGGGTCTTTCTTGAAGCAGAGGAGCTTGAGTTGGGGGACATTTTGCTTTTAGTACTAGAAGCAACAGTGCATAGTGCTTCCTTTCATGTAGTGTAAAAAATAGTCCCAAGATAATGAAAACAGAACAACAACAGCAAAACAGAGAGAAAATAGGCCAAACAGATTAGAATAAACTCAGAAATATTTATTCATCTAACTTGGATTACATCCAAATGCTTGTCGGATAGCTCTCTCTAAACACATATATATAGTTATAGAACCTTTGAAGCCTAGAAGCTTCTAGCTTTCTAGAAAACTATTAAACTTGGAATGTTCTTTTCTAGAACATATCTTACAATATTCTTTTCTAGAACAGCTCCAAGAATGTTCCAGCTTGTGGAAGGCTCTAGAATCATTCTACAATTTTCTAGGCAATCTTAATTCTTAACATCCCCCCTTAAGATTGGATAGAATAATACAGAAAAAATACAAATGAGAGGGGAACATTATATTACTATCCCCCCTTAATGTTCACCTCTAGCATACCAAGCATTCTTCGATCATAATCCTCTTTCATGGCTTGCTTCTATTCTTTCTTCCCTCTAGCTTGCTCATACGATATTAAATCTTTGAGCCTTCAACACTCTGTCTTGCTAAAAAATCATCTTCATCATCACAACCAATAATACCTCTAACTTGTTCCAACTTGCATTTTTAGCAATAGCCCTGCAAACAAAAATCACTCTAGCAATATATTAGCCCTGCAAACAAATCACTCCAACAATATCTCAGTCCTGCAAACAAATCACTCTATCAATATTAATCCAGCAATACACTTCTAACTAAACCTCTAGCTGAACCGGAAAACATTCTAGCTGAACCTCTTGATGGTCCTCTAGCTGAACCTGGAAAACATTCTAGCTAAACCAGGAAAACATTCTAGCTGAACCTGGTTGAAACTCTAGTTGAACTTGGGCTGATCCTCTAACTAAATCTTTTTTTTTCCAACAATCCCCTCAGCGTTACCCAAGGGGATTCGAACCTGTAACCTCGCTCTGATACCATGTCAAAAATAGTCCCAAGATAATGAAAACAGAACAGCAACAGCAAAACAGAGAGAAAACAGGGCAAACAGAGTTAGAATAAACTCAGAAATATTTATTCATCTAACTTGCATTACATCCAAATGCTTGTCCGATAGGTCTCTCTAAACACATATATATAGTTATAGAACCTTTGAAGCCTGGAAGCTTCTAGCTTTCTAGAAAACTATTAAACTTGGAATGTTCTTTTCTAGAACAGCTCCAGGAATGTTCTAGCTTGTGGAAGGCTCTAGAATCATTCTACAATTTTCTAGACAATCTTAATTCTTAACATGTAGTAATTTTCTCTTCCAGCTATGCATAATCGCCCTGGTGTCTTGCCGAGCTATTCTTTATGCTCAAAATTGGCACACCTATTATTCCTATTTTCTACCATGTTCAACCCATCGATCTGCGATGGGTGGATCATGGAAAGGAATGTATGTGAATGCCTTCTTAGCACCGAGAAAAGGGTAGATACAGCTTAGAAAAGCTCTGTGAGTGGAAGGAAGCACTCCATAATGTCTCATTTCATGTGGGTGAAATCATCGATAACAATAGGTAAGCAACACATAATCTGTCTCCTGCACATCTTTTATCATACCTTACTTTTCATGCAATATTTCTCATTTCTATATGTATTTCACTTCAATATAAATATCAATGTTTAGTAAGGCCATTTGTTGTCCTTTTAAAGCTATGTTTCACATATGTCGAGTGAGGAGCAAAGGGTGTTGAAGAATATTGTGAATCGTGCATTGAAAATAATGAAAAAAGTACCATTAGAGGTAGCGAAACATCCTATGGGTTTAAAAGAAGCTGTAGCAGAATTTCAAATGACGCTTAGTGAACCTCCAAAATTTCATGCTAACATTCAAATTGTGGGATTTTGGGGTATGAGTGGAACTGGAAAAACCACTTTGGCAAAATAATTATATAACTAGAAATACTAGTCTATAAGAAGATCTGCTTCTGTTTTTGATATTAGAGATGCTAAAAGTAAGTTACATGAGAAGCAGATACAACTCCTTCAGAATCTTGGTTTCGATAATCAACCAATTAATAATATAGAACAAGGCAAGGGGATTCTGTCTAATTGTTTGAGATCTATTTCTGTACTTATCAATTTTGATGATGTGGATCATATAGATCAACTTGAAGCTTTACTACCCACAAAAGATAGGCTTGTATGGGCAAGTTTGATAATTGTTACAACACAAGAAAAAAAGTCCTTACATGTTGGGGCATCTCCTCCATTTATGAAATGAAACCAACAAATCAGTCTCATGCCAAGTAGTTGTTTTGTTGGCATGCTTTCTTACAACCTTCTCCACCATCGGGATTCCAAGAACTTGTTAAATTTTTTTGAAGTGCTTGTTATGGGTTACCTTTGTCTTTAAAGGTACTTGGAGGCCAGCTTTATGGATGCTCTAACAAAGATTTATGGAAGAGTCTGTTGTATAAGATCTCTAGAATATTGCCCGAAGATATTATAAAAAGGTTGAGAGTGAGCTACGATGCTTTAGATGAAGAAGAGAAACATATGTTCTGGATGTAGCCTATTTCTTCATTGGGAAAGACAAGATGACTGCCATTGCAGTATGGGATGGATCAAGGTGGAGTGGACTGCATGGTTGGGAGACATTTGGAAATAAGTGTTTAATTGAGTCCGACAACAACATCATAAAAATGCATGACCA
Organism: Cunninghamia lanceolata; assembly: GCA_027924645.1. Lineage (NCBI taxonomy): Eukaryota > Viridiplantae > Streptophyta > Pinopsida > Cupressales > Cupressaceae > Cunninghamia > Cunninghamia lanceolata. The sequence continues at coordinate 14,370,718 of BSBN01000553.1, read as the reverse complement.
TCTTAGGGATTTAGGAAGAGATATTGCACAAAAAGAGCTACCTTGCCGTCTATTGTCTCCAAATCAGATTACGGGCTTTCAGAATCAAACAGATATGTCTTTTTGATGCTGTATACTATAGATCCCCTCCATTCTCACCTTGGATATGCTGGTGGTTGGGCTAAGGGGCATGAAGATGAAGGTAAAATACTCAGAATTCTTAGGGTATGTTAGACATGTTGATGGTAGGTTTATTGTTTTGATGTAGTTGATGACACTCATTGATGTTTACTATGATGACATTGTTGATGCTTTATGATTGATACATTATATTTATGTTATGATCAACTATGGGTTAATTGATTACGTGGATTAATTATACTATGTGTTTTATGTGACTATCTGATGATGTGTTGTCTAGTTGATTAGCTATCAATGAACTAGTTGATGTGGATATGTGTGATGTGTTTTGAGAAGGGATAGTGTAGAATTACACATGTTGAGTACCCTGCTATGCTGTGATTCCCTTTCACAGTGTGCCTGTTTGGATGATTATATATGCATATTTGTATTCGACCCTTTATTTGCTGTAGGATTGCTAGTACCAGACATCGACTCCACCTGAATTGGCAGGTCTAAGCATGCCTTCATACGAATGGAATTTGTCGAATGGAGATAACATGAGGTCCCTAGCTGACATTATTCTCGATGAGGATGAGTTCTCAGTCCTGAGTTTCGTTAGTTTGGTCGATTGGTGCATGATTGTGAGTCTATTATTCTTTGGCATGTTATTGTTGGAGAATGTTGGTATGTACTTTTGAATTGTTTATTCTTAGTTTATTACTTCAATATTTTGTTGAATAAATAAAACTATTTTCATGGAATATTAAATACTTGTTTTCAAATAGAAATTAAATTAATAAGTTTTAATAGAAGATAATAATAATAATAATAATAATTGTGAATAAATTAATATAAGTTAATGTTGAGTTAATGGAAATAAAAATAGATAATATTTTTGAGTTGTCATAAAACTCATATATAGTAAAAACTAAATAAATAAGAATAAAAATAATTCTTGTCTAGTTGTAAAAGAAATAAATAAGATTTAAAAAAATATATTGTCTGGTCTAGTTGTAAATGGAAAGAAATAGCAAATTGTAAGAAAGGGATTTAAATAGAATTTATTGCCTTTAATGGGGGGAATCTTCTAAAAGATATTGGGGGAAATTTCTCTCTCAAAATAATCTTCATGAAATGGAACTTTTTTGTGGAGAGAGGGGATGGGAGAGACTGGTTTGTAGTTGCAGCAGTTGAACTGGCATCGAATCTTTAGCCCAGTCAAGCAAGCAAAATCAGGTTCCTTTGGTTCTAATTTCTATCTTAGTTTTCTGTTGAACTAAATGTTTGATTTATAATTTTTCATGTTGGTTTTAATTTACTTGAGAAGTTGCAAGCCTTTTTATCAGATCCATTGATGCATGTTTGTATCATTGCATTTTTGGGAATCACTGATTGAAGTGATTGTCTATCTCTCACCCATTTCATCTCTATTTTTTTAGTTTGTTGCACCAGTGATAACTTTATCTTTACAAACTGGGTTCCTCTAATATTTTTATATATGGTGTAGGACCTAGTTATCCAAATCATATCCAAAAATCAGCCTTACCCAGTGTGTCATTTTGGAGATATTAATATTTTGTGACTGTCTATCTCTCACCAATTTTATCTTTGTTTTTATAGTCTTATGCATCAGCCATAACTTTAATTTTTCAAACTAGGTTCCTCTAATATTTTTATGTATGGTGTATGACCTAGTTATCCAAATCATATCCAAAAATCAGCTTTACCCAGTTTGTTATTTTAGAGATATGAATATTTTGTGATTGTCTATCTCTCACCCATTTCATCTCTTTTTTTTAGTCTGTTGCATCATCCATAACTTTATTTTTATGAACTATGTACATCTAATTCTTTTATATATGGTGTAAAACCTAGTTATCCAAATCATATCAAAAAATCGGCCTTACCCAGATAGTCATTTTAGAGGTATAAATATTTTGTGACTGTCTATCTCTCACCGATTTCATCTCTATTTTTATAGTCAATTGCGAAAGCCATAACTTTATTTTTACAAACTGGGTTCTTTTAAATATTTTATATATGGTGCATGACCTAGTTATATAAATCATATCTAAAAATCAGCCTTACCTAATTTGTCATTTTGAAGATATCAATATTTTTTGACTATCTACTTGTCACCTGTTTCGTCTCTGTTAAAACAGTTAGTTGCGTTACCAATAACTCTACTTATTTTAGTTGTTTGTTAGGTTATAAGAAGGCTATTAAATCTATATAGAATAAAAGTAGAAGAATTTAATTTGGATAGAGTGATTGTATATTGATGTTGATAAATTTAATTTAAATTGATATTAATTTTATTATGATTTATTAGTAGAAATATGATAATTAGGTTTAGAATTTAGGTTTGTAAACAATGTATTTAAGATTTAATTTATAAGTTTTTTTTAGAAATTAGTTGATTACGATTGGAATTGTATAAGGTAAATGGAACTTGTGTAAATTATATCAGTGGTCGTAATAGGGTCATGTTGTCGAGGTTTAGTTTTCTTGAGGCATAAAATAGTATGTCCTGATTTCTTGTGTATGTGATGTTGTAAGTAAATTTTGATGCTAGATCTATAGGAATGTTTTGTTGTTGTGTATTCCTTTCCTCTCAAGCTAATCTTAGAACAAGGTTCTTTCATTCTAGTTTCGGGTTTTGTATCTTGTGATTCTAACTAGTGTAAGAGATTTATAGCATTCTAATATTATAGGCTTTTTACAGTTATATTTAATAGTATTTACAAAGTTGTCTAGATTATTAATAAAATCTACATTAGTTGTAAATAGTCTAAATAATTGTTGTGTTTAATTTGTATGTCTTAGGGTTATTTGCATGTTGTTCGCATTCATTTTAATTAAATGAAATTAAAATAAGTTTTGAGAATTTTAGTTACAACTCTATATTGTTGAGATAGATTCACTTTATATTTGTTAGATGATTGATCATGAAAATATTGACGAAGGATCTTAGTTTATGATGTGCATCTGAGAGTGAATGTGATGTGAGACCATTGTATTTAGTGGTGTCAAGTGTTTGTGTCATTTGGGGAAATTGTTTCCAGAGGCCTAGAAGGTTGTAATTGTGTGGGGGTTTGCTATGTGTGTATCATGTGAGTTAAATGAATTACATGCTTGAAATGTTGCCTCCTATTCATGTTGGTATGATACATGTGCAATATGGGTAATGCCTTGCTCAGTGTACCTATTTGTGTGGTTATGATGACTATGCAAGATGGATAATGTCTTGCTCTATGTGATGTGAAATGATGTATATTTTATGTTGTAAATGTATCATGATGAGAAATGTGATAGTTCATGCTTGGTTTATGTTATGCGCTGCGAGAATCTAGATGTAGTGAAGGGGGAGTGGCTTCCAATGTGGGGCCGGTGCCCAAAGTGGCTAGCTAGGGTAACCCATTGGGAGTGTTGCAATCAAGTGATAGCCTAATAATAAATCTAGGGGTTGGGTAGTTTTCACACTAATTAAGATAGTTGGACTCCTCACTCATGTCTGTAGTGCTCATTCAGGCTAAGGATGGGATGAGAAGACCTGGTTGGCAAGATTGACTTCTTTGTCCTCACGAAAGGAATGTTGGTTCCACATGTGTCACCCTATGGGGCCGGTGTCTAGTAAGAGACTATTAGGGTAACCATAGATGGGCGCCGATGTCTAGCGAGACACTGTCAGGGTAACCCATGGATGGGGGCCGGCATCTAGCTATAGACTGTCAGGGTAACCCATGTTAGGACCATGCGATGACACTCATCCGTACTGCAGTCTAGTATTCCCTAATTGTTTTTCCCCATTCATTATGTGGTGGCCTCTAGAAGTGTTGATTGTGTTAGTTACCTATATTGCATTAGAGTCATGTGTAGTCCTTGTTCCTTTTAGACTACTATCTACCTGACTGTCTATTTTAGTGGGACCTTATGTTATCTCCTAGCATAGGGAGTGGACCTCAGGGTTCCACATGGTCGGGTGGTTGTGCTTTATTCCATTAGTTCTCTCGCATCGAGGTTCGTGTGTAAAGAAGATGTATCTGACTTGATTCCAGTTTTGCACCTGTATGTGAAGACAAATAATTGTACTCTTTGTATCTAGACCTGTGTATCAGTGGAACTAATTATATAATTTGATGTATTTAGAAAGAAAGAGCTTTCATATCATAGAAATTATATAATTCCTCCTGTAAGATAAACTATTCTACACTTGTAAACATTATTACAAAGATGTTGATGTATGTATTTGATGGTGTAATCAAGTTGTTAGTTTGAATTATTTGAATAAACTATGTATGTTATTGATTATTATTTAATTTCAATAATTCAGCTGTGTAATCCCTAGAGATGCTAGTTTAACTTGTTGATATTAGACTATGTTATGTTTTGTTGTCATTATTTCTATTTTAAAAAAATAAAAAAGTCGTCCTTTATATTGCTAGGTTAACTTAACTCTCTAGGGTTTTATGGATGCTCTAACAAAGATTTATGGAAGAGTCTGTTGCATAAGATCTCTAGAATATTGCTTGAAGATATTATAAAAATGTTGAGAGTGAGCTACGATGCTTTAGATGAAGAAGAGAAACAGATGTTCTGGATGTAGCCTGCTTCTTCATTGGCAAAGACAAGATGACCGCCATTGCAGTATGGGATGGATCAGGGTGGAGTGTACTGCATGGTTGGGAGACGCTTGTAAATAAGTGTTTAATTGAGTCTGACAACAACATCATCATAAAAATGCATGACCATCTTAGGGATTTAGGAAGAGATATTGCAAAAATAGAGCTACCCTACCGTCTATTGTCTCCAAATCAGATTACGGTCTTTCAGAATCAAACGGAGATGTCTTTTCGATGCTGTCTACCCTGCCGTCTACGGTTTCCAGATCAGATTACGGGCTTTATGAATCAAACCGAGGTGTGGTTAATACCTTCTTTTCTTTGCTATCACAAATCATGCCATGGAAACCTTTTTTGTTTGTCTCTTTGTCGATTTGTATGTTCATCTCCTTTCATTTTAAGTTCGTTGCTTTTGCTATTCTCTATACAGATTAGAGGAATGCTATTGAATGAAACAACTAGTGGCGTTCACAACTTTCTTGCACGGCTTCATGGATTAAAAGTTTTTTTGTGGTAAGAGAAAAGCATGGGAATAGTTTACACATCACCAAGTTATCAAGAGAATTGGCATGGCTTAGCTGTACTAGAATTGTTCATAATAAGCTTCCATCATGGCTACCATTCAAAAATTTAAGAGTTCTAGAACTTCATTACTGCGAGAACATAGTACGCTTGCGGAAGAATAGGGCGAAAGTAAGCATATTTGCCGTACTGTTCATTGCAATAATTACTTCTAATTAAATATAATTGCTTTATATCTTTCCCTGTAACTAATTGTATTCAATATTGGCTCCAGGCTCCGATGCAGTTAAGATTATTGATTATTTCTAGTTGTACTAATTTAGCAAGAATTCCAATGTCCATAGGATATCTCGAGAATTTGGGAAAGATATCCTTGAAATACTGCAATGTGAAGAGTCCGCCAGAGGAATTCTGCCGTCTTCAATCACTAGAGTACCTGCAGTTAAGCCATTGTACGATGCTATCATCACTGCTTACCTGTTTTGGCAGTTTGAGAAGCCTGCGGCATCTAGATTTGAGTGATTGCGGTGCATTGAAGATGTTGCCAGAAACTTTTAAGCAGCTGAGGCTCCTGGAACATCTCAATTTAGAGAGCTGTGGGATGCTCACCTTACAGTCAGACATCCTGGAAAACATGACAAAGCTTGAGTATTTAGATCTTGATTGGTGCAGGCAATTGGAAGAGTTGCCTCGTCACATCACAAATCAGGCTTCCTTGCGTGAGCTATATTTAAAAGGAACCAGGTTAAGGGAGCTCCCAATTAACATCGATCAACTCAGCAAGTTGAGAGTGATGGAAATAGGTTCACATCAAGGGGGTGTCGAGATGCAATCTTTACCGGACTCTATGGGGCGTCTCAGACTTTTAGAGCACTTGGTAGTAGAGGAATTAAAAGTGCAATCTTTACCATTGAAGCAACTGATTAATCTTCAGACTCTGGAAATAAGGACATGCCCAATCAGCAAATTGGATTTTGAGCGGGGACAATTTACTTCTTCATTGAGCAACATCAAGCAAATATATTTAAGCAGAACAAGAGTGTTGAAGATTTCAATTTCTGACGACTGCTGTCCCGGCCTTAAGACTCCCAGCATTCGCTATAATGAACATTTAAGGGAGGTGGACACCCTATCGACAGCAGTGGAAAATATAGTGTTGGACAAGTGTAAATTCCTAAAGAACATAAGTGGTATTGGTGGTGGAGTCAACCTTCGTCAGCTGATACTATGTGACTGTCCGAGATTGGACACACTTCAAGTTTTGTTAAATTGGTTTCGCTAAAAATATTTTTACTGAGAGGTGGCAATGTAAAGTTCAGACGATACAAGGTTTTCAAAACTGCACATCGTTGGAGTGGCTTGGGATAAATTGTGATCGTTGGGAAGTGCCGGGTATAGAAAGTTTGCAGCACCTGGAAAGATTGAGGACCCTACATCTCGGAGCAAAGAAAAGATCAGTTGTTGAACGTTGCATTCAAACGATTCAGGTAATAATTGTTTCCAGAAATATAAAATTTTAAATGTTTTCATCTCATCACGAATTTTTGCTTTCCTTTTTCGGCAGAGAAGGCCGGAAGAAATAATAATATGTACAAAGGCAGTCCCTAGAGCGGGGTCACTTTTAAATTCTTCAGCATTTCCGAGTCTCTTTCTCCTTCACTCCTTTGCTAACAAGAAAATAAAGGCAGATGGCAGGTCTTTCCTAAGATTGTGGGAGAAGCGTTCCTTCAATGGCAACGCCATGATGTTTTCTTTGGTTATAAATATTGTCTCTTCGACTGTATTATTGTCTATTATAGACGATTATGATAATAATACAATATGGTCGAAGGAAGTGAAAGAGAGTAAATGGATATTGATAGGTGTCTTCACCCAGCATTCTAGGTGCCCCATCGCAGGGAATTTCTACTTAAGTGGAAAACCTAAGAGGGAACAATAAAATAATGTAGAGAAAGGAATGGTTGTGATGGGCGAAGAAGATGGTGTGGTGGAGGCTTTTCACCACTTATTGGCTCTTCTAGCAAGTTGATAGTATTACAACCATTTTGATCTATTAAAATTGTATTAGTTTTAATAGCTGGAAATCATTTTTAATAGTTTTTTATTTAAAAAATGTGTTAGGGCAAAGGATTATAGTTTAATTGATTGAGCATAATTGGTGAGGATGATCCAATGTTCCTTTGATGGAGGGGATCCCTCTACTCATGGTTGGTTAGCCAAAGGACAACTTGTAGTTTAGATGTATGCTTACTTATCATGTTGTAATCTACTTGTTTAAAAAAGGGTAGAGATGTTGATATCTATGTAATCGAGTTGTTTCTATAAAAAATGTATTAGATTATGTATTATTTTTTAGTAGTTTAATTATTTTATTTAAAAAATTTAAAATCTTAATAAAATGTTTTAGTAACGTGATAAATCTCTATGATAAGTTTTAATAAAAACTATTGTTTTAAGAAGTTAAAATTATTATTTTTCACATATGGAAGATTATATTACCAAAGCACCTTTTGTAGTCAATGTTGCATAGGTAGTTCTACTATTGCACTATGTTTTGAAATGGTTTTCTTATTGTAACTTCTGGTCTACATTAATTTTTTTCTGTTGTTTTTGTTCGGTATTAGTTTTTTCTCTAATTCAATGTTGGTTTTTTTCTTGTGATCTTCGAGCTTGGCAGTTCACTTCTGGTAGGATCTGGAGGGAGCCCAAATGGTCCCTTTCCTTTTTATTTCAAAGAGGTTATTCGAGTTATTGAGGCCACAACCTCTAGTCAGGAAAATGCTATCAATTTTCTCATGTAGGCTATGCATGATGCTAGAGCTAATCAAAGGGTGGATATTCATCTTTGATCTAATGGATGATTGGTAAAATGTGTGGATCGACCCATTTTTGTTACCAATCCAAAATTTATAGCTAGTGATGAGCTTTATTTGTTAGAGCATGACTTGATGTATAAATTTATGGGTTTTAAATCCACGTTGCCCTTCCTAGAAAATTACTCTTGTCATACAAGGTAGTCAGAGAGGGATATGGAAATTATCCTAATAGAAAATGACTTCTTCTTTGCATTATTTTCAAGGCATGTTGATCAACATATGGCCTTTGAGGAGGGTAATATTTCCACAATCAAGATGGATTATTCATTAAGCCTTAACATGTGGGATTTGATCATGTAGAGGAGTTTCCATCTAAGATTCTAGTTTGGGTTTGCCTCCTTTCTCTACCTATGAAATTCTAGAGACTTGATATTCTATAATCTATTATAACTGTTCTTGGTAAACCCTTGGGCTCTTCTCTTCACAAGCTTTAGAGCGTTGAGACATGGACCAGCTAGGACTCAAACCTAGGACCTTCCATCACTGCTGGAGTTCTCTACCACTGAGCTATTGGCCCCTCTTGGACTAGTCCATCGTCAATCCAGGTGTGACTTCTTTCCAACACCAACACCCCCACTTAAGCCACACCTCTCGTGTGCTTGGGGCTCCTAGCCTGGGCCTAGCTCTGATACCATGTTGAAAATGGTAGAGCAAAAAAATATATTAAACCATTGTACAGAAATATCAGAATTATAGAATAATGTATTAATGTGTTTGAATGATGTTGCAATACAATTCAATGGTTTTTTAAAGCCTTATTATTCCCTTATATAACTTCTTATGGGAAATAACTTCCTAACTTCCCAAAATTAATTTATTACTAACATTTATCTAACTATTTCTTTACTTAGCTAACAATGTAATACTATATGACTATTATGCCAACATTCCCCCCCTTATTACATTGTTCCTACAATAGTATGAAGGGGGACCCCCTTAATGCTAAAATACTCAACAAAGCTGATTACATAGTATGAATACATATTTTATAGAAGATCTTCTCCCAAAGATCAAATTCTGAACCAAGCAGGGCTCCATCATGCTGTCTTGTCTACCCTCAAAAAGGTGTAGCTTAAAGCTGTGTTCTTGAGCTCTTTAGTCCCAAGCTCTCATATCACAGAGTCTTGAATTATTCAACAATGAACCCTAAGAGATACGCTAGATCTCTGCCATTGTCTAGTGCCCGCAAAAGGGTATAATTCAAGATCATATACTTTTTGAATCTCACCGGACAACAATCCATATTGAGCTCAACACCAAATCCCAAACTTGTCTCCAAAACAAAATCTTCACAAAACATACATTCTTCAAATCCATCATCATCAACAAAAAAAAGTAAAACAATCAAAACCAAAAATACGTCTCATGCAAAGTATCATCTCGAAGTGAGAAGCTAACTTGAGATGATGGAAAATCCTCCATCCTTCGGTGCCACCAACCTCCAGTATGACCCTTTTACACTTTAACCAACTGATGTCTTGGATGAGTCTTTGGAGGCCTCATCAGGAATAGAAAAGATGGCCCTGAAAGCATAAGCTATCTTTGACATATGTGGATTCATGATTAAAAGATATAATATCAATTTGAACCAATGATAGACCCATACACTAGTAACCCTTATACCTCCAAGATATTATTAAACATTCATCAAATTAAGCCTTCAATGATTTTTACCTTATTACTCCAAATATAATCTCACAACCACCTTCGTTATATTTGATCATAACAAAATTATCACACTTTCTCAAAATTCAAGACCCCTCTTTGAATTTCTGACCACCACTTTAAAATATTCATGTGCCACTTCAAAATAGAAACCAAAAGCAACTGTTTTATTTATTTTTTACCTTATACCACTTTTATAATGGTAATTCAACAGCAGACTTAATAAAGTCAAAGAAAAAATTAATCTAAACAAATTTCTTACACAAATAACACCCTTCAAATTTTTTGAGAGAAAACAACCCTTCTCCTCACAATTTATTTTAAAGAAAATTCCTCCTCTCGCAATTGTTTTCAAAGAGATCACGTTCTCTTGTAGGACAATGTTTAAAACAAAATAGGGTTTTAACATTTTTGTAGAAATTCATGCAGAATGGAGGAGAGCTCTCTGCAGTTTTAACAAAGTCTCTACATAGGTTATGATAAATTTGTAGTCGTCTAAAATGGCCTTGTTATTACTACCTTTTGGATCTACAATTTATAAATCCTTGTTTGGTCTTGGTTATTTTTGTGCATAAAGAGTGCTAAAAAAAAAGAAAAACTTTTATATGAAACGATTTGGCAACTATACCTCCATTTCTTACTTTGAACAATTTCTTTTCCTCTTATCCACGGTGGCTTCTTTAGAATTCCTTCACCACCAAACAAACATGCTTCATATTTAGATATCAGTGCTAAACATCTGATCTTCCTTCAGCACCAAACAACCATGCAGTTTCAAACTTGATGGTTTCCCTTAACACTTGCTCACAGTTAGACACTCCATTTTTCATACATGATTTGCTGGAAAGAATTTGCAAATTTACACTCTCAATAGTTTTCAACTACCATGCTACCTCTTCCAATTTTTTATGCAACAACATTTCCTCTAAAATGCCATTTTCATTGTGTCTCTGATACCATGTTGAGACATGGACCAGCTAGGACTTGAACCTAGGACCTTCCATCACCGCTAGAGTACTCTACCACTGAGCTATTGGCCCCTTTTGGACCAGTCCATTGTCGGTCTGGGTGTGGCTTATTTCCAACACCAACATAGAAAAAGTTAACTATGCATGCCTATATCAGTGTGGAAATTGATCTTAATAATCCTTTGTTTGATTCTATAGAGGTTAGACTAGGAATTATGCATTGGATCCAACAGTTAGATTATGAGGCACTTCCTTTCAGATTTCATGTTTATCATGTTTATAGGCATCTTTAGAGAAATTGTCCAAAGAAAATCTCAGATTCCCTTCATTCCCCACCAAAAATCTCTACAACTAAAGAAAATGTCAAAGGTAGAGCTCCTATGAAATCTTGAAATAAAGAAAAGAATGTGATCCATAAAAAAAAAAGATTTACCAAGGAGGAATTTTAATAATATATTTGATATTCTAGAGAATTTTGATGAACTTGATTTTATTTTGATTGAGACGTCTTTAGTTAATCAAGATATAAAACTCCCTAATTTTACCTTGCTCCCACCACCAAAAGCTCAAAACTTATCTAGTGTGTAGGGGTTATCCATGTAAGGGACTTGTTGATGGGTGTTTCTGCACACAACTTAGATAAAATGCTGACTATTCTATCTCTCTTGAAAGGAATCAAATCCCCAAGAAATGGAAAATGACTACCGCAACGTCTATACTGCCAGGTCTTGACTAGTGAAATGACTCAGTAGGTTGATGTTTTTTGTTGTTCTAATCAAGGGGCCTTACACTTTTGGTAACTAGGAAGTGAATGGGTTCATAAGGATAAATTTCTAGGAGATATAATAACCCACTATTGGTTCTTATATTTAAAATCTGAAATAATAATATATCATTAGGTTCAACTAAGTAGTTGATGCTTTTCGTAATCTATCTTTCAGTGTTTCAGAGAAAATACAAAATATAAGGGACATAGAGAAATGTTAGAAATTCCTAAGAATAGCTACAGGTAAGCTACAATGATTTAGATAGATAGATTCTAGGTAAACTAGTTTATGCTTAATTAGACGAATCACAATTTCACATAAATAGTGCAATCTTCAAAGGTACTTGAGATTTTCAAATTATTGAGGATTCATTAAATACCAAATATGGCACAACTTAATCAAATTCCCATAATTGAACTAAAATTAAATAGATGTTTAGACTAACCATACACACCAACTTACAATCAATAATTTTCTAATGGTATGAACATAGAATCAATCAAATATATCGAATATTCATGAAAACTACAACTGAACTATAGCTAATTGAGGGAAATGAACCATGAAAACCAATTATTCAATCAATAAGACAACACAATTAAACATCAACACCTGAAATTTGTTTGTATTGATAAAAATATGGCAAAGTTTCAACAATTATATATATTCACCTCTTACAAAACAAAGGGGTGAAAGCACAATAATGTGTCTCACATTTTAGCATTATTGGGCCATCAAAATCATCATCCAACATATTTGATCAGTTATACCAAACAAACTATAAATAATTTTAGGACAATGTACACTAATGATTTGTGACATTTCCTTTGTTGATTCAATTCTAAGTTTTTTAAAAATATTTCTATCATTTTGGTTAATTTTGAATAATTTTTTAAATATTTTTTTATTATTTTATAGTGAGTAACATTTTACTATAATGCGTAACTTTTACTATAAATAAAATATATCCATGAGTTCTTAGAAATAGATCATTAACTTAATTATCTAGTGTATGTATGTTTTCTAATTGAATATTTTATTTATTATTAGTTTGCTAATTGGGAATAATAGAAATTTAAACTTGCATTTTACTATCACTTGTTCCTTTTGCCTATTTAGTAAATTTGATTTTCTATTGAAACATGGACATCAATGTGGAGTAGAATGCAATTTTTGAATTTTCTTGAAATAGTTTGATAGTTTTCTCCCTATCTCAAATAGAGGTCTTTATTTTTGTAATGGACCTATGTAGCTTTTAAACTTAGAAAAAAATTAGTATTACAAAACATATTATATAATATACTTTTTGGAAAACTAGTTCCAAAGGCTACATAATCATAAATATTGTCTCAAGGTGACTTTGTTTGACAATTGTGCACATAACACAAAGTTGCTTGTTTTTTCCTCTAAAATTATAACATGTGAATAGGAGGGGAAAAAGCTACCATGAGGGCATCACATAAGTAGGTTCGATGTAAGGGACTTCAATTGAACTGCCACATATCTAACCCTTTCACACATTTCAAACATTACCCCTCCACCCTATATAGTATTCTAGGGTAGGTTAGATTGAAGGGGTTTGGTCAAACCTCATTAGATTGAAGCCCCCTCGCTATGGGGTGCCATGTAGTGACACAAATTTGTTTATTTGATTCAATCTAAGGGTCTTCAATTGAAGGCCCCTTATAGAGAACATCAACGTGTTTGTTGTGAATATTCATCTATATTTTTCCATTTGCCCTGAAAATGGCACACATTTTTATGCTTCCATCCATAAACATAGGGCTAGGCACAAGCAAGACTAAGTATCTTGACCTAACTATACACAAAATACACCATTTGTAACTATATAAATATATCAAGACATTACTGAAAATGAATTACAAAATAAATGGACAAATGCATTGACGATGTGTTTTTCACTACAACAATTTTACATACATTAACAAATAGCAACAAGTTGACCTTGAGCTTTCCTAAATTTGAAGCCTCCAACCATCATATTCTCATGATTATTAAGATTATTTTTAAATAGTTTGATAAAAAAATTAGCCACACAATCAAGTTTATGTGCCCATCTCCTAGTTCAACATTGGAAGGAATTATGTTTCAAACACCCTTCCAAATTTCAACTTATTACAATTTTTTTAAATTTAATTTTTACTTGCTTGGATCTCATCCTCTTTAATCTTTTTTCTACCAAAATCATTATTATTATTATACAAGCACCATAAAATCTTTATAAGAAAGAAAAAATCACAACATTGCCTTTTAAAAAGTTCACTCTATAATAACCAATGGACTCTCTATAAGGAAAAAAAAATCAAATACTAAAGAGAAATTATATGAGATTTTATTTCATAGTAACTAAAATCCTTTTTAAGCCCGTATAAACATAAACCAATTTTAAAAAAATAAGAGTACGATATTTTTTTCTAAAAATAATTAAAAGAAATAATATCATGTAAATATATCTTTTGAATCCTTAAAACTCCTAGCAAATGGATAGATAAGATAAAGTATATTCTAGATGCCTTGCGATGATGCCAACATTAAAGTATTTATTATTAGTTCCCACCGTAGGTAGGATTACTAATGCATCAGTTTGATGCAATTTCTTTTTTCATGTAGCCAATCATTATAGAGTATTAAATTTTTTCCCCAAGAATACTATAGTTAATAAATATTTTTCTTACTTAATAATAAAAAAATGCTATTTATTTGAATCCTTATTGGTTTATTCTATGAATAGTCAGTGTATAAATAAAAATATTGTTGTTTTTTTTGAAATTTTTATTTTAATATTGATGCTTCAGCCATTTTCTTCTCCACAGATCCTTTGGTCCCTCCCACCTTCTCAACCATCTGGCAGCCCTATTCCCTTTGCATTGATAGAAGGGGTCATAAGCTATTGATCCCTCTCTGGTATAATTATATATATGCTCTGGCATTACCTACTAAAATTGAAATAGCAAAAAGATTTGTAGTTCCAGTAAACCAAGATCTTAAATTTGTCAATAAAATGAAACATCAAGCACATTAAATGCAATAAAATTCAATAATTAGAAACTGTAATGTCCAACAATATGCAATTCATCATTTCCAGAAAACTACAGAGAGAGAAATCCAACACAGGCAAGTAAATAAAAAAGTTGGAGAATCATTCTGAAGAGACAGAGGTGACCTCTTCTAGCATCTTGGTGATTCTTGTGAGGAGAGAAGAGAGATAAGCCACAAAATCTTGTTGGGAATAACCTTCAATGGGGTGAAGTTCAAAATTCCATATGACGATACACCTCCCCTATTCCTCCTTCACCACCCGAAACATCGCTTGGTAGCCCTGCATACCCTCCATGTTTCCATCTATGACAAGATAAGTGTAGGAATGTGTAGAAATGTCTAAGGAAATGAGTTTTTCCTTGACCTAGAGAAGGCCTTGAGCTGAAGAGGAGGTGTAGTAGTGCATGTAGCCAAGGCCCTGCTCAGGTGTTCCCTCCTACGTTGTGTTTCTTCATCCTCTCCACCCCTCCCTCTCCTTTCTTCCATCCTCACCTCTTGTTGGGTTGCCAGGCCAAAGTTTAAGCAATTCATAGATTTGTTTACTAATATAGAGGATATGTTAATTAAAAGATTGATGGTATTCTGAGAATACAAAATGTGTCCTATGAGTGAAGCAAGGTAGGAAGAGAAGGTTTTATATAAGGTGCAGTATCAGTATATGCATGATTTGGGTAAGATGGGGCTCAACATGGTGCTGTAGTAGGTTTACACTTGGAAATCCTATCGGCTACAACAACATTTGTTCCATGAAACTAACCAGTTGTAGGCTTTCACGAGGTGCATTGCTCATGCCCAAATATTTTTATTTTAATTGACGCTTGCTGTGTTAAAAAATTAACTCTTAGTCAATACAAAATTAAAGGTAACATTTAAATATAATTTTTAAGTCAGTTTATAAATATTAAGAATGAATTTTTAAATATTACATAATTAATTATATAACAATAAATCTTCTCACGTTTTGACTACAAATTTGTATTTTGATAATTAATGGCATCTATTTATTCAACCCTCCCATGACTTGTGTGTCAAGTAAGGTGATTCGGTAATTCAATTATAGAGGCTATTCATACATGTTAACATGTACTAAGATTTACTGAAGATTTAATTCATAGAGTTGTAGAGTTCCAGCCATTAAAAATAGTTGTGCTTGAATAATAACTATGGTCTTATGTTACATAGATGGCAACCAAAGAAGTCCAAATGTATCATTTAACTTTACTTTCCATTGAGACTACAATTTGGATAGCTTAAGGGTCAACACCTAATTGAAATCAAAAGTGGCTTAGGATCATATCTAGGTATGCTTAATAATAAGCATAGGTTTAAGAGATATACATTAAAATATTTATGATTTCAATTAGAGTTAACTATGAAGGATAGATTGACCGTCTAACATCTTCCTACCTAATCATATAACAATGCCAACAATAGTATCCATGTCTGGATTCTTTATATGCTGAATGAAAGATATGTATTAGCTTAAACACTTAAATTTCATTATCATATGGGATGTCCCAAATGTGCATCTAAGCTATTATAAATCCTTAACATACTCTCTTTCATCTATAGGCATCAAAATCTCCATTTATATTCTTTTCAAGTCATGGTAGTTTGATTGTGTGAAAAATTTTCAATTCTCTCTTCCCTTCTACACTAGAAACATACAATATTTTGTTTCAAGAAAGGCCAATATTCTTAGCTATAATAAACTGTTATGGTAGTTAGTGGAAACTACTCGAAAAACATCTAAAAACCATTATTCTCTTTTTGGCACTAAGACTTAGAAGAAATAAAATGCTCAATTTATGCAATTAAATTCCACTACAATCTTTTTAAGCTCAAGAATTTGCAATATAAACTGGTAAGTTTTACTTGTCTATTATCAGTTAAACACTTTATAGAGGACCATGTGTGAGCATACACTATTAGCAAGTCTTTCATAATAGCTAATTCGTTATCAGTTAAAAACTTGTTACAGGACAATGTATAAACACACACTATTTGTAAATCTTTTATAAGGCAAAATTAGCTACAATTTGAAATTATTTGTTATCTTGTGATGTGAAATTATGGAACCTTGTTGTTCTTTTCACTAATGGTGTTTGTGAAGAAAATTACAATACTTGTAATTTTGACTTTAAATATGTATGGCATCTAGGTCTTATGGGAATTTATGTAGAAATTCCTTTAGAATCATTGTTAACAAAAATCCCATAAAATTCATGATGAAAGTTGGAATTGAACAAATGGACATTGCTTTCTCTACTCCAACAAACTCGTCCTTGTCATCCATGGTCCATGAACCATCTCAATGTAAATCCATAACATTTTTCTAGATAAAAACCTTAGTTTAGCTTTTCTCTTTAAAAAACACAAAATTTGAAATCGTCGAAGGAATACATCTATAAACACCTAAAATCAAAGCCATCTCCATATTCTCTATGAGGTGTGTGCAAAGGTCTAAACTAACATTCTAGTCAAGTTAGATGAGCTTAATTCATAAATTATAAAGGGATTTCTTAATGGAGACAAATGAAATTATACTATTTTATATATACATCTAACAATTTTGCAACTTCATTGATTGAAGTGGCCATTGGTTGTCTTTGCTTGCATGCTTGTTGGCATCTGCATAGGGTAATTGCACTTGGATTGCATAGAAGTAGTGTTTAGTGATTTAATTAGCCAATAGAGTAGTTTGAGTAGTTATATTGATCTTTCTCTTCATCATACTTATTCATTTGTAATTGTCACTTGCAATAGATGATATGATGGTTTATCCTCTTTACAATGATTTTTTTCTATGAAGCCTTGTCATTTTAATAATTGACCTATTCATAGTCCTTCTAGCTTTCTATTTCATTCATAATATGAGTCATTTTGTCATATTTTCCATCTACATATTACTCATCCTATTGTATTGCTCCACATTTCAATGACTATGTGTTGCATATCATGTCCCCTACCTTGCTTCTTCCATTGCTCTTAAGATTGAGAAGTGATCATTGTAGAAGTCAAGGAAGAACTGAGAAGAGCTTTTTAGATTCACATATTCAAAGATAGTGAAACAATTGCAAGCAAAAAACAAGTTATGATATGAGCAAGGTACGTCAAGCACTTGGTATTGTCTTAATCATGAGAGTACTCATGCTAATAATCAATATTTTATAATAAGCAAAGCGCTCTCAACAAAAGTACCAAGCATGTTTTTTTTTCCACAAATCTTTTGTAGGATATTAAAGTAATGAATGAGTCGATTATGCAACATTAGTTGCATAGATAGGTTGCAATTGACAGTGACAAGAAAATTGGATCATAAGATGATAGAGAAATTGTTAGAGCAACTAAAGACTATGGGAAAAATAATCCAATAGTTCTAGATTGGAGCTTTAGTCCTAGGAACTTAAAAAATTCAAGAAAGGAAGGAAGGTACATAGGTGTTAGAAAATGTGGAAATGAGCATTATGGTGCATAAGTCTATGACTGTAACTATCAAAACAACACCAATGGTTGGGTACCTTTGATACAATAGAGGGTGTTGTTTATGCTTATGATAAGGAAACTAAATCCATTAAAGGCATCAATTCCATGACCAATTTCTTGTACAACAATTTAGAGGCATGCATGTTCCTTTCGAACCAACCTATTGTTCCCCTATCCACTATTCATTCTTCCTCCACATCAAACCATATTAATGTTCAACCCACCAATACCTTGCAATTAAAGTCAGAAGGCTCAAGGAAAAGAAAAGACATGTACCTCAATGATACCAAATCCAAACATTCCATGAACACAAGTAAATATAGAGGTGTTAGACAATGCCCATGGGGTCATTATTCTACAGAAATCTGGGACTCAAACTCCAAGAAATTGCAATGGCTTGGAACATTTGATATAGCAAAAGAGGCTGCCTATGCTTATGATATTGCAGCCATATCGATGAGAGGCACCAGAGCAATCACAAATTTCATCTGTATGGGTTCAAATCCATGCAAGTTTTTTTCCAATCAATTGGTTCTTCCATTTCATGCTTTCATGTCTTTCTTCATATTGAATATATATTATATTCACCATATTAACATGTTGCAAGATGCTTTCTCGAATTATACATGTGGGAATTTGAACATGAAATATTTTATAGTAGAAGCTGAAATGTACAACTTTGGTGACTTGGTCACAAATAATTCCATGCAGTCTTCAATAAGAATGATATAGAAGAATCATCAATTACTTGGAGGTTTTTCAAGCAATTTGGAAGTACCCCTCTCTCTTCCTAGAGGTACTACCAACCCTATTGAGAAATGGAGAGCACCTACAGATTACATCCTTGGACAAAAAATATATAATAGTATATTGATGATTTTTTGATATCTATTACAATGCAGGGAATTGGCTTTCTAAAGCCTTGTTATTCCCGTATATAACTTCTTATGGGAAAGTAACTTCCCAAAAACTAACCAACTAATTATTTACTTATATTTATTTAACTAACAATGTAATACTACTATTATGCCAACATTCCCCCCCTTATTACATTGTTCCTGCAATAGTACCGAGGTACCCCCCTTAATCCTAAAATACTCAACAAAGCTGATTACATAGTACGAATACATATTTTATAGAGGATCTTCTCCCAAAGAACAAATCCTGAACCAAGCAGGGCTCCATCATGCTATCTCATCTACCCTCGGAAAGGTGTAGCTTCAAGCTGTGTTCTTGAGCTCTTTAGTCCCAAGCTCTCAAATCACAGAGTCTTGAATTATTCGACAATGGACCCTAAGAGATATGACAGATCTCTGCCATGTTGTCTAGTGACCGTGAAAGGGTATAATTCAAGATCATATACTCTTTGAAGCTCACTGGACAACAATCCATATTGAGCTCAACACCAAATCCCAAACCTGTCTCCAAAACAAAATCTTCACAAAACATACATTCTTCAAATTTGTCAGCTCTGTCAGCATCAACAAAGAAAAACAAAACAACCAAAACCAAAAATGTTTCTCATGCAAAGCATCAACTCAAAGCGAGAAGCTAACTTGAGATGATGAAAAATCCTCCATCCTTTGATGTTGCTACCTCCAATATGGCCCTGTTACACTTTAACCAACTGATGTCTCAGATGAGTCTTTGGAGGCCTCATTAGAAATAGAAAAGATGGCCCTGAAAGCATAAGTTATCTTTGACATATGTGCATTCATGATGGTAATGCCAATTTGAACCAATGACAAACCCATACACTAATCAACCTTATATTTCCAAGATAATTTTCCTTATCACTCCAATTCATGCATATAATTTTATTTCAATATTTGGTCCATAATTGTATTGCCATCATATTTACACATCCAAAAACTTCAAAATTCTTTAAATATTTTGAGAAAAATTCCACTACTTATCTCTCCTCCTCTTTTTTTTAATACCTCTAAAAAAAAAAACATTACTTTCCTTCCAATACACGGTCCTCCACTAAAATAGCAAAACTAAATAAAAAATAGATGATCAATTTTATTTTCCAGTGCAGCTTTATCTATGCTTCCACATTTATTTTCAAACCCTATAGGAAATCAAGATGACAATGGCATGCTTGCACAGACATTATCTACTCATAGAAGTCATTTGAAAATGAACTTGTTTTCCAATAACCATTCACTGCACATTAAATAATTTTGCATCAAAGCTTTAAAACGTCTCACCAAATATCACCAGTGCGGTAGAAACAATTGTTAATGGTCTTTTATATGCAGCAGTAAGCGCTTGTCAATCTTTGTGATTTCCTTCTTGCAAATTATATAGGACTGTGTATACTACAATTAGTCCAATGTAGCCTACATCCAACGCAGCAGAAATAAACTATCTTTACCTTCTACCAATTCAACTTCTTCTCCACCCACATGTTTGGATTGTCAATTTCATCCATACTGCTCCTCACTAATTTCAACGTACAGGATTGTTGCTAGAGACTTTACTCCCCATGCATAAAACCTGCCACTTCCCATGCATAGCAATGCACACCAACACTTTTCTAGACAACAATAAATGTACATTCCTCACAGCAATAGAGAAAACTAAACTTCAAAGAAAGATTATGGTGCAGGGGCACTTTCCCTATAGTAGAGGATCATATTTTCTTTTGTTGTTTCATAAGGCTCTTAAGCCATTTCATGTTGTAATAAGGATCAATTTCATCCCATTGATGTAATTAGGCAAGGAAAACATGTGGTTTTGCTTGTTTGAGGAGTAAGACCAACAGGTAACTGATTTGAATATCAGTTTGCATGGTTGGAGGGAAATAACTATTGTCTATACCTCTTTTCTAGAGGCGGGTAGTATGCAGCATCAAAGAGGTATGATGCAAAGAAGATTGATGAATGAATAATAAGAGTTTTTCTAGGTGTTATACATTTTTTCTGGTCTGTGTGACTCTTTGTATTTTTCCCCTGTTTAGATCTTGTATATTCATGCCCTAACAGAATGCTATCTGTTAATTCCTAGTGTTCCTATAGTGTGTAGACGGTGTAATATTAATATTTCCACAGAGGCCAGTTTGTAACCTAGGGGTTAGGGTTTGATTCATAAATGGAGAAACTTTCCTCTGTCCACTGAAGTCCTGTGTAGTATCGGTGCGATGGGGGAAAGATATTCAAGTTTGTTGTTTTCTACATTCTCACCCAAGAATCCAGAGAACTCGGTCAGATTCGACTAGGCATCTCCATGTGACTAGTCGTGAAATTGTTGAGAAGAGATCAGGTGTCATTTGGGGATCAGATTCATCTAAGAGATCGAAGGTCTGGTATGGGAATCGACCTAATTCTTGTTCAGTCGAAGGGAACTCTGTATCGGGTGCCGCAAAGCAGTTTGGAGTCCATCGACGTAACACAGAGTATCAGAATAGCTTTTTGAAGACCTTTCGATAGACAATTTCTACCCGATGAGTAGGCATCGGTGACAAATGGACCTTGTCTGGCTGAAGGTGTATTCGTTCTAATATAAACCATGTTGTATAGTGTCAGAGACACATACAACCTTGTCTGACCGAAGACAAAGGAGTCTGGACCCCACCGATCATATCCGAGTAGCGCTCTGAAAAGACATCAGTGAGAGATAACCATTAGTGGATGTGAAGAAAGTCTGGCCGAGGAGTGGAGTCTACCCGATGGGTCAAGGTTCATCAGAGTGAAATGAACCATCGGAAAGCACGACTGAAGTCTGGCCGAAGAGGAGAGTCAGCCCGACAGGTCAAAACTCATCGGAGTAAGGTGAGTCATCGGAATAGAAGACTGAAGTCGGGCCAACAGAGGTAATTGACCATGGAGGTTAAGTCGTGGCAATAATGGTCATTGGGGAGAGGATAATGGTCGATGTGAGAATTAAGAAGTAAACTGATAACACATGTCTGGCCGATAAAGAAGGTAAGTTTGATTTCGGTGAAACCTTGGAAGACCTCTTGTCGATAGGGAAGACATAGACACTCTTTGCACGTTTCTGCTAGTACTCTGCATCAAATTGGTATCAGAGCCAAAATTCTGAATCATAGCTGTGTATGTCAGATGAAGAGTTGGAGATAGAAATAGAGGCTAGCACAATGCCTCTGAAGTTGATGAGCAAAGAAACCATCTAGAAGATGGTGGAAGAAATGCTCGAAGAGAGACTGAAGGAAGAGAGATCCAAAGAAAAGAATGGAAGCACTTCTAAGTCAAAGGAGGATGAAGAAGAAGAAATAGGACAGAATCCTCAAGGAGAAGGTATGTTTTCTAATCAAAAGGCATTCCTGAACGCACTCAAGGGTCATGGAGACAGTGGTGATCCGAAGATGGATGTTCCCAAATTCAATGGGAAACTGGATGGAGATACTCTTGTAGACTGGATTGAGGCCATAAGTAATTACTTTGACTTCAAGGAGTACAGTGATAGTAAGAAGGTAAAATTTGCAAAAACTAGACTGAGAGGTTCTACATTGGTTTGGTGGAACTACACCCAATGTGAAAGGGAGAAGGTTGGAAAGAGTCCAATCACCAAGTGGAGTAGAATGGTGGCCATGCTGAGAACCAAGTTCTTACCATGTGACTATGAGTTGCAGACTATCAGAAAATTTAATCATCTCAGACAGAAAGATATGGACATGGCTACATACACTGAAGAATCCACAGATTGAGCATGAGAGCCAATCACAAAGAAGAAGAGAAAGAGATGGTGGCCAAATACCTGGATGGTCTGAGATACAATATACAAGATGAGTTCAGTATGGTGATTCCCAAGACTGTAGATGAATGTTTTCAGTTAGCCTCTATGGCTGAGGATAAGATGAAAAGGAGAGGGGATCAAAATAACAAAGGAAGAGGTGGCAAGAACAATAGAGGAAGAGGTAATTTTGGTAGACGATAGCCAAACAAAGGTGAAAGTTCAAGTCAGCAAGAGTCACGTTCTGATACAAAATAGAAAGGTAGTGGTTTTAGAGGTTGGAGGAGACCTAATGGCAGAGGCAGAGGTGGTGGTGCAGGTAGAGGACCTGGAGTCTTCACTGGAACATGCTACACCTGCAATCAAGTAGGCCATACTACAAATAAGTGCCCTGAGAAGGCATCTAGCTCTCATGATGGTGGGAGAAGGAACCAACTATTGAAAGATGATGATTGCCAAAGTATAAATTCACACATTGGTAGTGCTGCACCAATGCTTGGAGGAGAGAGCATGATGATTAAGAGAACCCTAGTGAAGATGCCATTGAAGCAGGAGCCTCCACAAAGGAAGAATCTCTTCAGAACCCAAGGAGTAGCATATAGTAAGCTCTACAAAATCATTGTTGATTTAGGTTCTACTGAAAATGTAGTGTCGACTGAAATGGTAGAAAAATGTAAACTGAAAAGATTACCCCACATTAATCCTCATAAAATATCTTGGTTGAATAAGAATCGAAACTATTTGGTGGAAGAACAAACTTGGGTAGATTTTGAACTAGGTGATTATAGGGATAAGGTACTGTG
Source organism: Cunninghamia lanceolata (assembly GCA_027924645.1). Lineage (NCBI taxonomy): Eukaryota > Viridiplantae > Streptophyta > Pinopsida > Cupressales > Cupressaceae > Cunninghamia > Cunninghamia lanceolata. The sequence continues at coordinate 14,347,149 of BSBN01000553.1, read as the reverse complement.
TGAAATTATTCCTATGGATGCTTGTCATCTTCTTCTTGGATGACCTTGGCAGTATGATGTGAAAGCACAGCATGATGGTGAAAAGAACACATATGTGATCACCAAGAATGGTAAGAAGTTTCAGATGGATCCCTTACAAAAGCAGGTTGGATAGAAGAACAATGACAACAGTGTCATGTTAGTGAGTGGCAAAGAGCTCCTACAACTCATGAAGGAGGAGGATACCCAAGGGTATGCACTAATGATGAAACCTGTAGATGTATCAAATCAGCAAAGCAAGAAACAAAAGGAGATTCCTTTAGAAGTGCAACAATTATTGGATAGATATCAGGATCTTGTTAGAGGATACACCTAATTCCTTACCACCTATGAGGGACATAAGTCATCAGATTGACTTGATTCCTGGAGCTACATTACCCAACAAGGCTGCCTACAAGTTGACACCACAACAGAATGAAGAGGTAGGTAGACAAATTCAAGAACTCTTGGAGAAAGGTTTGATTAAGAAGAGTCTCAGTCCATGTGTAGTCCCTAGTGTACTTGCTCCTAAGAAGGATGGAAAATGCAGGTTATGTACAGATTCAAGGGCTATTAATAAAATCACTATAAGGTACAGATTTCCTATGCCAAGAATTGAATATATGTTGGACTATCTTGGTGGTTCATGCTACTATTCCAAGATTGATTTGAAATCTGGTTATCACCAGATCAGAATAAGGCAGGGAGATGAGTGGAAGACTGCCTTCAAGACTAATGAAGGTCTTTATGAATGGCTTGTTATGCCATTTGGTCTTAGCAATGCTCCAAGTACATTTATGTGCTTGATGAATGAGGTATTAGTTGAATTCATTGGTAAATTTGTTATTGTTTATCTTGATGACATACTAATCTTTAGCAGGACAAAAGAAGAACATATGAAGCATATTGACCAGGTGTTGGAGAAGCTACATAAGCACAAGTTGATGATCAACCTAGACAAATGTGAGTTCATGAAAACAAAACTTGTATATCTTGGTTTTGTGATTTCAAATGTTTGTTTGAAGATGGATCCCTCTAAGGTTGAGGCTATTTTGAATTGGCCTACTCCTAAGTCAATTGGAGAAGTTAGAAGTTTCCATGGATTGGCAACTTTTTACAGGAAGTTTATCAGAGGTTTCAGTCACATTAGTGCTCCCATCCTCAATACCATCAAGGGTGGAGTCAAATGTAGATTCCAATGGACAAAGGAAGTTGATGTTGGCTTGGAGTTGTTGAAAACAAAGGTAGCTGAGTTTCCTACTTTAGTACTTCCTGATTTTGATAAGGTGTTTGTTGTTGAGTGTGATGCAAGCAAGCAAGCTATCGGTGTTGTTCTTAGCCAAGAAGGACATCCAGTTGCATTCTTCTCAGAGAAGCTGAATGAGGCCAAATAGAGGTATTCTACCTATGACCTAGAGCTCTATGCAATGGTGCAAGCTCTGAGAAAATGGAGACATTATTTTCTACCAAAAGAGTTCATTGTTTTCACTGACAACCATGCTCTTAGTTTCCTAAATAGTCAAGAAAAATTGAACCATAGACATGTTAAGTGGGTGGAACAGTTACAAGTTTATACCTTCACAATTAAGCACAAAAAAGGTGTTTCTAATAAAGTGGCTGATGCTTTAAGTAGGAGGTTGCTTATTGTTCAGGAAATTAAATTAGAAAGCATGGGTATTGACTATTTGAAGGAATTGTATAAAGAAGATTTAGATTTCAAAGAGGCTTATGATGTTTGTGTGAATTTGGCTAACACATTCCATGGTGCATATTCAGATTTTGTATTACAGTCAGGACTTTTGTTTAAGGGCAATTTGTTGTGTATTCCTAAGTGTTCCATGAGGGACAATATCATTAAGGAGAAGCATAATGGTTCTTTTGGAGGACATTTTGGCTTAGACAAGACACTAGAACAAGTTACAAGGTTCTATTTCTGGCCAAAGGTATAGTCTGATGTGAGGAGGTATGTTGCTAGTTGTGCAATTTGTCAAAGGGCCAAGGTGTGTCTTCAAATGCAGGTCTATACCAGCCCCTTCCCATTCCTACCAGGCCTTGGGAAAGTATAAGAATGGATTTTGTGCTGGGTTTACCTAAGATAGTTAGAGGGGTGGATAGTGTGTTTGTTATTGTTGATAGATTTAGCAAGATGGCTCATTTTGTGCCATGTAAATGAACAAATGATGCATCTCATGTTGCAAGTCTATTTTTCAGAGAGGTAGTGAGAATACATGGTTTACCATTGTCAATTGTAACAGACAGGGATTCTAAGTTTGTAGGTCACTTTTGGAGGACCTTATGGAGAAAGTTGGGCACTCAATTGTCTTTTTCATCAGCCTACCATCCATAGACTGATGGTCAGACTGAAGTGGTTAATAGGTCACTTAGTAACCTTCTAAGATGCCTTACAAAACAGCATGGTTTGGCATGGGACTTAATTATCAGTCAGGCTGAATATGCCTGTAATGATTCAGTGAACAGGAGCACTGGTAAAAGTCCTTTTGAGGTAGTTTATGGTTTTCACCCAAGGGGGCCACTTGAATTGAAGGATCTCCAAGATGGGATAAAAGGAGTGCACTTGGTGAAGATTTTGCTACTTCCATGAAAACAGTCCATGATCAAGTCAACTTACAATTGGAAAAAATAGTCTCAAAGTATAAAGAAAGGGCTGATCTGAAGAAAAGAGAGGTGCAGTTCAAGGTTGGAGATTTGGTTATGGCATATCTGAGGAAAGAAAGGTTGCCAAAAGGTCAACCAACTAAACTCTTGATGAAGAAGATTGGGCCATGCAAAGTAGTGCACAAATTTGGTCCAAATGCATATGAGATTGAGTTACCATCTGATCTTGGTATCTCTCCTATTTTTAATGTTTGTGATCTTTACCCTTTCAGACCTCCATTGCATGGTGAAAGTGGATCAGATGTGGTGGATGCAGGTACTGATTGGATCAAGGATTTGCCTCCAAGAAAACCCTTGCAATTAGAATGTATTCTAGATTCCAAAGTTGTCAAGAAGACTAGGAAAGGTGTCTACAAAGACTACTTGGTGAAGTGGAAGGATCTTCTTGATTCAGAGGCCACTTGGATGATTGAGGCTGATATTCTGAAGCATGGGAAGACACTTCAGCAATTGGCAACTCAAGGGACTTGATTTTTTCCTACAGGGGGAGTATGGTGCAGGGGCACTTTCCCTATAGTGGAGGATCCTATTTTCTTTCGTTGTTTAATAAGGCTCTTAAGCCATTTCATGTTGTAATAAGGATCAATTTGGTCCCATTGATGTAATTAGGCAAGGAAAACATGTGGTTTTGCTTGTTTGAGAAGTAAGACCAACAACTAACTGATTTGAATATCAGTTTGCATGGTTGGAGGGAAATAACTATTGTCTATACCTCTTTTCTAGAGGCAGGCAGTATGCAGCATCGAAGAGGTATGATGCAAAGAAGATTGATGAATGAATAATAAGAGTTTTTCTAGGTGTTATACATTTTTTCTGGTCTGTGTGACTCTTTGTATTTTTCCCTTGTTCAGATCTTCTATATTCATGCCCTAACTGGATGCTATCTGTTAATTCCTAGTGTTCCTGTAGTGTGCAGACGGTGTAATATTAATATTTCCACAGAGGTCGGTTTGTAACCTAGGGGTTAGGGTTTGATTCATAAATGGAGACCCTTTCCTCTATCCACTGAAGTCCTGTGTAGTATCGGTGCGATGGGGTAAAGATATTCAAGTTTGTTGTTTTCTACATTCTCACCTAGGAATCTAGAGAACTCCGTCAGATTCGACTAGGCATCTCCATGTGACTAGTCATGAAATCATTGAGAAGAGATTAGGTGTCATTTGGGGATCAGATTGATCTAAGAGATCGAAGGTCTAGTATGGGAATCAACCTAATTCTTGTTCTGTCAAAGGGAACTCTGTATCGGGCGTCGTAGAGTAGTTTGGAGTCCATCGGCATAACATAGAGTATCGGAAGAGCTTTTTGAAGACCTTCTGATAGACAATTTCTACCCAATGAGTAGGCATCGGTGACAAACGGACCTTGTCTAGCCGAAGGTGTATTCATTCTAATATAAACCACATTGTATAGTGTCAGAGACACATACAACCTTGTCTGACCAAAGACGGAGGAGTCTGGACCCCACCGATCATATCCGAGTAGCGCTCCGAAAAGACATCGGCAAGAGATCACCATCAGTGGATGTGAAGAAAGTCTGGCCAAGGAGTGGAGTCTACCCAATGGGTCAAGGTTCATCGGAGTGAAATGAACCATCAGAAAGCATGACTGAAGTCTGGCCGAAGAGGTGAGTTAGCCTGACAGGTCAAAACTCATCGGAGTAAGGTGAGTCATCGGAATAGAAGACCAGAGTCAGACCGACGTGGGAAGTCTGGCCGATGGAGGTAATTGACCGTGGAGGTTAAGTCATGGTAGTAGCGGTCATCGGGGAGAGGATAATAGTTGGTGTGAGAATTAAGAAGTAAAACGATAACACATGTCTGGCCGATAAAGAAGGTAAGTTTGATTTTGGTGAAACCTTGGAAGACCTCTTGCCGATAGGGAAGACATAGACACTCTTTGCATGTTTCTGCTGGTACTCTGCATCAGATTAGGTATCTAATAATGCCACTTCATAGGCACATAATGATATTTTCTCTGATACCATATTGAGAAATGGTGAGCACCTACAGATTACATCCTTGGACAGAAAAATACATAATAGTATATTGATGATTTTCTGATATCTATTACAATGCAGGGAATTGGCTTTTTAAAGCCTTGTTATTCCTGTATATAACTTCTTATGGGAAAGTAACTTCCCAAAAACTAACCAACTAATTATTTACTTATATTTATTTAACTAACAATGTAATACTACTATTATGCCAACAAACCCCAACACCAACATTGCCATTCAAAGGCCTTTGGAAGAAGACCTATAGACTAGTTATAATTGTAATCTTGAATGCTCATTTTCATGTTCATAGTCATGCATCTCTATTGCTCAATCTTCTTTTCACAACAACATTGCTAATAAAGAATCAGACTTGTTTGATCAAGTAATCCAGAAGTTCCTTCCTCAATAGTAATAACTACAATTGGAGAAACATGGCATGCATGTTTCCACCACCAATGTTGTAGTTCCTTTGTTACTAAACTAGACATTGATCTTCAACAAATTTTACAAGAGAACAATATAGAGATAGCTAATATGGGCACTTGAAAAGAATTACGTCACATTGAACAATATTATCTTCTGATCTATTTCAATTTTGTTTATCAGTATTACTACCTTGGAAGCACAAATATATGACATAGTAATGCTTAATGTTATATATGATAATATTGATTCAAACCCAAGCAAAAACCAAGTACTAGAATGAAAAATTTGAGCAACAATGCTATAGTTTATATTTAATTTCATTATCAAACAATTTGGATACTTCTTCAACTTACTAAATCTTTCAAATTCAACTTCTGATGAGTTGATTTCAAAAAGTTAATGATAGTCCTCATGCAAGTTCAAAAGAGACACATACAATAGGACATAACAACTATTAATTACAACAACAATCATTACATTTGCCACATCATCGGTAGGAACCTGACACAATGCATCTCTTCTTAATAAAAGCAAAATGCATCCTCAATGTCTAGTCCAAACGGTCTGTTTAGATGTCTAAACACTAAGTTTTTTATGTATTGAAAGCAAAATACTATATCCTTATGCCTAGTGCAGATGCCCTGTTCAGAGATCAAACATTAGGTATTTATTACAATGAAAGAAAAATACTCTATCCATAATTTCTAAGGTCACCTCCTCCAATTAGTGCGCTCCCCAAACAGAAATGTTATAACACTGTCCATCTGATCAAAGGTCTTCATTGTCCAATTCAATTTGAAAGTGAGTACCAACACCACGCCAGAAAATACTGCTGCAATTGACCATCCAATACTCAGCTCATACCATGAAAATCCTTTCTTTGTCTCTTCCTTAACATCAATAGTGGGAGGAGAGAACACTTCCAGCTTTCAAGAGGGCATCCCCGCAGATTTGGATTTCCTAAAAATGATGTATTATCAAATGTTGTCATATGAGGACCTTGCAGTGGTATCTCCCCTGACAGATTGTTGTAAGAAAGATTTAAATATCCCAAATAATCCAGAGAACCAAGCTGGAATGGAATTTTTCCTGAAAAATTGTTGAGAGAAAGATCCAGCGACTCCAGCTGACTCCGATTACCCATGCTACCTGGAATATCCCCATTGAAACTGTTCCTAGAAAGATTTCGAAACATCAAGCCTTTTAGATTTCCAATTTCCGTTGGAAGATGACCCCATACTCTGTTGTTTGACAAATCAATTCATGTCATGCTTGAAAAGACATAACCATAATGCCTTTCTGATCCTTTTGTAATTATATCTAAGCCCTCTATATAGTATTTTCTGCCAATATTTTCTCCAAGCACCGTGTCGCTTCCATCCTTACCAGGGCCAGGTAGGCTATCAACAAATGTTGAATTGAAATGATTTGTTAAGTAGACATCCCCACGGTCTTCTCCAAGGACGGACATATCTTCCTGTACATAGACGAGGGCTGAGAAATTTAAGTAGGTATTTGGGATTTCACCGAACAAAAGATTAGAAGAAAGGTCGAGGACTCGAAGCTCGGGCATTTCGCCGATCTGTGGAGGTAGTTTGCCTTTGAAACTGTTTGATCTCAGAACAAGAACTTGTAGACTTGAATAGCTAGAAATCCAATCTCGAATATTTCCTGTCAAATTGTTTTATCCTACGTCAAGCACCTGCAGCTCTGAAAGTTCTGTTAAAGACAGAGGAAGAACTCCTTGCAGATCGTTCTTTTCAAGATGGAAAGACACAAGCTGTGATAACATTCCAAGCTCCTTGGGAATCTCACCCTCCAAATCATTATTTCCCAGGTTGAGCATTACAAGTCCGAAGAGGTTAGCCAGGCTGGTAGGGATCTCTCCATTTAAATTGTTGTTTTCCAAATGCAGCACATTAAGAGATTGCAAATTACCCAAACTAACAGGAATATTGCCTCTTAGCTGATTATATGACAAAGCTAGAAGACTTAGAGATATCAGATTCTCTAATGAAACTGGTATTGGTCCTTCAAGTGTGTTGTCTGCAAGTAAAAGCGCCTCCAAATTTACTTCATGCAGAATATCTAGCAATAAAGGGCCATTCAATATATTTACAGACAGATCCAACACCTGCAGTTTCATTGGGATTGAAGTAACAGTGAGTGGACCCTCCAAATGATTGTTTGACAGGTTCAAACGAATCAATTCCGATAATTAGAATTTCCATAGCCAAGATGGAGGATCTTCCACAAGGTTGGCGTCTGATAGGTCCACGTTTTCAAGTTCAAATTGAGTTGAAATCCAGCTGGGAATTGGACCTCCAATATATTACACCCTCTCAAATTCAAGGTCCGGAGCTGAAAAGGCGGAATCTAAGGCACCGAGTCAATGTGGATATTCAACCCACTATAAGACAGGTCCAATTCTTCCAACCTTGATTTATTGCGCAAGAGAAGTTGATCTGAAACTGTTCCTGTCATGCTGTTGTTCGAGAGAAGAAAACTCTGTAGGGAAGATGGTAACGTGAGCAAGGAAGGAATACTTCCATTCAATTGGTTGTTTCTCAGATCAAGAGTGACGAGTGAAGACAATTGAGCAAATGACAAGGGAATGCCTCCACTCATCTTGTTGTTGGAAAGAGATAAGTTTTTAAGTGCGCTAATTTTGCCTAAACTGAATGGGATACTGCCTTCCAGTTGATTCTCATGTAAATTTAACACCATAAGGGACTGCAGATTGCCTACACAAGGAGGAATCGGACCACTAAGCCTGTTGTGGCTAAGATCTAACACGACAAGAGACAGGAGATTGCTTACAGGAGGGATTGGACCACTAAGCCTGTTGCCCCTAAGATCTATATAAGAAAGATTGATGAGTAAACCCAAGCTATATGGAATGGGACCTTCTAACTGGTTCTGGTTAATCAAGACCAAAAATTTCCTTTCTTCACCCAAATTTAAGATAAAATTTAAGATGGTTAATCAAGACCAAGAGACTTTTTAGTTTGCGATTGATGTAATTCCTCTTTATCTATGATTCACAAGATTGGGGTTATATCTTTTAAACCTTGGTGGAAGGATTAGAAATAGTACCTAGATACACCATTTCAGAATTATAGGCCTTACAAAGGATATTTGTGGTAGTCTCCCCATCTTCCTATTGTAGATTAGCTAAACCATCATTGGTATCTTTAGTCTTCACTTGGTACATAGAATCACCATTTTTGTGTATCTAGTTAGCTATTCTAGAGCCTAATAAGGCCCACTTTGCTAAGTGCATTCTTTATCAAGGCCTTCCTCTTGGTGCTTGTTTGGCTCATATGGGTAATCTTAATCCCTAGTGTCTATTCTATGGAAAATTAAGAATCTCAAAACTCTTTTCCAATTTTGTTCTAGAGATAAAAAAGCTTGGAATTAGATTCATGATTTATTAAGGCCCTTTCGGCATGTTCCTTTTTCTTAGCACATGGTCTTGCTTAGGGACTAACTGTAATGCTACTTTTCCCCAAACTTATTTAATTAATTATAGCATATTTAAATATAATTAATACCAGAATTAAATGATTTAATGTATGAAAAGTTATTAATTTTAATGTAAATTGCAACATATGATAATTTAATAAGAACTCTAAAGTAAATAATTAACAAAGCAAGTTGAATAACATGATCTCATAATCTAATTAACATCAAAACCCATCTATATATAATAATTCCAATATCTTGCATTAATAATAAGTTTAATACTTATCTAAATTAGAGTACTTGGATCGGCCACTCTCATCCTAGGAAGATTTTAGTGGTCTTGGTCCTCTATGGTGCATTTGGAGAACCTGTGTAAAAACATAGTATGTGCCTACTTGCACCAACTGCTATACCTACTCATACAATGTTCAAAGCCCCTAGCTACGAAAGTCCCATGTGTACACAATCCTAAGTTGGGCACACTCTATGAGCCCCCCTTCTCCAATGCCCATATTCCACCAAAAACCACTTTCTTGTTTCTTGAGTGATCTCCATGCCCCTTTCCAAGTCTCACACAAATACTTTACATAAGCCTTAAGAGATGGTTTCTAAACCATCACACCCTTTCACAAATGCTTTCACTAGTAATTTTTTTTTTTTTTGTTAAGTGCTACCATTTCTAGGGGTAGCTCCCTTCATTATAAAATATAGGAAAACAAAATACATAGATTGCTGTGAATACAGTCTCAGAGATACAAGTAGCCAATTCCCTCAACTATGTCAACAAGCCTGGCTATAACATCTTCATCCACCAGCCCTAGGTTAGACCCAAGAAGTGACTACACTCTTATCATTTATGGGGGCCGTGAATTGGCTCACAGCTCCATTGATCTCAAAGTTCTTAGGATCGGTGGATGTGATTTCCAAAACTAAACTGCAAAGAACCAGAGCATCTTGAAAACCTTACCTAAATCATCCTATGTATCTTCCTTCAGCTTTCAAACCTTATAGTATCAATTTTCTCCACCAACCTGTGTCAGAGATTCGCCAGACATAATATCTTTTCCTTATCTTTATTCAAAATCAAAATGAGCACTTCAGGAAGATTGTCAGATGAGTACATCTCAAAAGTCAAGGCTGGTAAGGAAGCACCCATGTTGGCCAAATAGGCTGCAACTGAGTTGGCCTCTCGTTATATGTGTTCGATCGTATAACTATTCAAGCTTGCGATGCTTGCACTTATCCTATCTAACCAACTACTCAATTTCCAATTCTAAACTGCCAATTTTCTCACAGCATTGATGCATAATAAAGAGTCACCTTCGATTCCTATGTCTTTGAAGCCTTTATCAATGCATAGTCTTATTCCATAGTCCAGAGCCTCCATTTTCGCTTCATTATTGGTAGCATTGCCCACATTTTTGGCAAGGGCATATAAGCATTCTCCCTCATTCCTTCTAATATAACCTATCCCCGCTCTGCCTGTGGAGCCTTTTTCTGCCCCATCTATGTTTAACTTGCATCAGCCGATTGATGGGGGGGTCCATTCTACCTCTCTTCTCCTATCTTTAGACACCTTAGGGATAGTAGTCTGGACTTTTAATCTTTTCCACTTCTTTCTAATCTCATTATCCCAATTTGAAAAGTTAGAATCTTTGTTTTTTTCGATCCTTACATTAATTTTCACATATACCATCTTTAATTCACCCGATTACTTCATCCATCAGAATGCTCTTATCCTGAAACACCCTCCGATTATGCTCCTTCCATACTTGCCATACAACCATGGAAGGAGCAACCAGCCAAACATTCAACCAAATTTTGTTCTTCCTCTCCATCGGCCAACTTCGAATGAAATCGATCAATTCAAACTAGCATGGGGTTTGCCACTCGAGGGATTAGAGGAGCCAATCCCAACATTTCTAAGTGAAGATACAATTTAATAATAGATGATTTGATGATTCTTCACTGTTTAAACATAAAGGACATCTGCTAAGCCCCAGAATGCCAATTTTATGGAATCTGTCAACAATAAGAATTCTTCCATGAAGGGCTATCCAAAGAAACGCACCAGCTTTAGGCAAAATTCCTTCTTTCCAGCAATGTTTTGCTGGCCAAGCACCAATGTCTCCTAGTCTTTCTTGTATTTTGTATCCTAGAATTACTGAATATTCTCCTAATTTAGAGCCCAACCATATGATTTCATCCTCCAATTCAGACTTCAAGATTCTCTTAAGCTCCAAAGTTTCATCCAGGAGAGCTGCATCATCTATTGGAATGCCCATGTCCATCCAATTTTTCCACCCCAATCTCCCTGAAAAGTCCATAGAGTGGCCATCTGTATAATTGATCACCTTCTCACCCATTCTACTATGCACTGATTCAAACCAAGATTTCTCACCAAAGGAAAGAGCTAACTCTTCATGCCCATTCCAAGAGTCAAACCAGAAGTCAGCTCTAACTCCATTCCCAACCTTCCAAGTAAGGTAGTTCGTAATGATATCTCGGCTATTCCCCAAGAACTTCCAAATCATTGAACCTCCTGAGGTGTTGGCTTGAGTGAGAATTCTGTCTTTATCTTCATTGTCTAGATATTTCTTTTTCAAAATTTTGCACCATAACCTGTCTGAGTTCCTATAAATACACCAACTGAGGTTTGTACCCAAAGCTTTATTTTGTAGAGTTAATTTCCTTATCCTCGCCCCTCCAACAAGATTGTTTTGGGTTGCCATGTCCCAATTTAGTAATGGAATTCTCTTCTCTTCTTTCGAGCCTTCCCACAAAAATTTCTTAAAGAAGATTTTAGCCTCTTTTATGGCCTTGGAGGTCATTTGGAGGCAAGACATCATATAAATAGGAATAGCAAAAAGAACAAATTTCACCATCAAGATCCTACCTGCTAGTGACAACCATTTCGATCTCCAGGCTTCTACCTTCGATCGACATCTTCCAATCATTTCTTGCCAAATCTCTATCCTCCCTATTCCATGGAAAAGAGGGACCCCAAGATATTTCATAGGAAGCTCCGCCTTTGTGAAGCCTAAAATGTTCGTGATTTTCTTTTGCAGTCTAGCCTTCGTATGGAAGAAGTAAACTTCAGACTTCTCCTTGTTTAGCAGTTTCCCCGATGCTTTAATATAAGTACTCAATGGTTTGCTGATCATATGGGCCTTTCTTACTGTCACTTCACCAAACAAGATCATATCATCTACAAACTAGGAGTGAGACATGGATTCCATCCCTTCAACTACCTTCACTCCTTTCCAACTAGAACCAACTACCTTAAACCTCTTATGTGCCTACCCATTGCTTCAGCCATAATTACAAATAAAAAAGGGCAGATTGGATCCCCTTGGTGAAGCCCATTCTTTGCTTCAAAGAAGCCACATAGGGAGCCATTCAATGCTACCGAATATCTTGGAATTCTTATGCAAAATTCCACCATTTGCAACCAGTCTAAGGAAAATCTAAACTTCTTTATCATAGCTATCAAAAAGTCCCATCTAACCCAGTCATATGCATTGCTAACATTCAATTTTATGATCAAGCTTTTCATTTTCTCTTTTGAGATAGTATGTATTGTCTCTAATGCAGTGATGATGCTGTCCAGTATCTCTCTTCCTGGTGTGAACCCATTTTTCTCTTCTGAAATAATATTCCCCAGAATTCGTTTGAGCCTGTTTGCCAGGGCCTTTGAGATTATCTTATATAAAGTATTGCATAGCGCGATTGGTCTGAACTCAGTGAAGGTGGAGCATTCACTTTTTTTTGGAATCAAAGTAATTACTGTATTATTCAAATCTCTAACAAACTTCTTTTTTCTACGAAAGTCTTCTGCTAATTTGAGGATGTCTGACCCGAAAAAGCTCCATCCTTTTTGGTAGAATTTGGCCGTAAATCCGTCCGGGCCTAGCGCTTTCTCCAGATTAAGACCAGTAGTAGAAACTCATAGGTCCTCCAAGATGAAGGGGCCACTCAGCATCTCATTATCCTCTTTGCTTACTCCCTTTAGAATGCAATTCAGAAACCCGTCTTGATCATCTCTCAACTCTTGCACAGGATTAGCTAATAGGCCTTCGAAATATCTAACTGCCTCTGATTTGATGTCCTCCTAATCCTCGAGAACTATTCCTTATGCATTCTTGATCTTTCCTATTCTATTTAAATTTCTCCTGCCCTTAGCAGTTATGTGGAAGAATTTTATATTGAGATCTCCATCTTTGAGCTAGGTCTCCCTGGCCTTGTCTCTCCAAAATACTTCCTCTCTGGCTAAAAGTTTAGAGTGCTTCGCTTTAAGTTCTTTTTCCTTTTCATATTCAGCCAGTGTCATTCCATTTCTGATGACCTGGTTGTTTAAGTCTTCTAACTCAGCCTCTACTTTCTCCTTGTCCTTAAAGATATTATCAAAAACCTCCTTGTTCCATACCTTTAGTTTAGATTTTAAAAATGCCAGCTTTCTAATAAAGTAAAAACTTGTTGTGCCTCCCGAGTTTGGGGCTTCTTCCCACTAGCACTTCAGGAGCTCAATCAAGTTGCTATCTTGCCACCACATTGACTCAAATTTGAAGTAGCTCTTCTTTGGTTTTTCACTCATAAATTTCTAGGATGATAGGGAAGTGGTCTGAACCTACTACAAGAATGATTTTAGACTAAAAAATGAATTCTTCTTTTAGCCAACTATCTCCAATCAGGAATCTATCCAAATGCTCCACTATATTTGTAAAGCTTGGCCTCCTATTTGTCCAAGTATAGTTTCCGCATCTAGGAACATAATCAACAAGCTTAAGAGTCCTGACAAAATCTCTAAAGTGCAAAATTACCTTATTTTCTTTCCTTAACCCTCTTGATTTTTCATTCAGTTCCAAAATTACGTTAAAATCACCTCCAAGAACCTATTTTTTGTCAGCCTCATATCTTGCCCTAATCTTGATTTCATTCCACACCATAAGTTTTTCCTCTGTTTTGATGGGGCCATAGACATTAAATAGAAAAAACTCCATGCTCACGAGTATGCTTTTGATTGTACCCAACACCAAATTGTTCTTTTCTTTGCAAATCCTAACATCTACTATCGCCATATTCCAGAGAACCCCCAAACCACCCACAGATCCTTTAGCATCACTAAAATGACCATCCCATTTCTTAAAAAACCTAATGAACTTGCATCCCTCCTCCTAGCTAATCTTTAATTCCTGATTTATTACTATATCCATCATCAACCTCTCTAGATGATGTCTGACTAAGCGTCGCTTGTCAGGGGCATTTAAGCCCCTGAAATTCCAAGTTAGCAGCTTCATTGCTCCACAAGGGAGCCTTTTGCTCCCTTGGATAACCAGAAGTCCTTGATGTTCATCAAGCCTTTTTCTAAAGCTTCCTCCTCCCTCTTCTGTTTGTTGGATTTCCTGCCTTTATTCTTCTTTGATCTTCGCATAAATTTGGCCGCCGTTTGGCTAATGTGCCTTGGATCAATAATCCCTAGTTTGTATTCATCCTCAAACACCTCTTCTTCTACATTATGGATGAAATCTACTAGGGAAGGAGTTTCTACCTCTTGATTCTCCTTTCGTTTATCCAAATCGGCCAATGATCTCTCTGGCATGAGATTCTAAGCCGCTTGCTTAACCTGATCAATCAAAACTGGAGGGGATACTTTTTGGTTATTCCTTTCATCATCTCCTCTAATATCCTGTTGTGCTTCCTTTGTCAGAGAGGAAATTGACTCCTTTCTAATTCGCTGCCGCCAAACTGATATCTATTTTTTGGGCTTTTTACAACTTTTGGATTCATGATTTCTACTCCTGCATCTTGAAAAATATCGTTTATCTTCCTCTATGTCAATTTGAATGGTTCTGTGCAAGACATTAACACACAAAAGGATTTCCTTCGGAACCTTAACAATCACTACAATCTGTATCCTGGTGTAGATGTATGAATCTCCTTCGATAATCTCTGAACCAACATCCGCCAGTGTTCCTAGTGCTCAATCAATTTTATTGATACAATCACCTACCCAATACTCCAAAGGTAAGTTATAAAGCTGAATCCATATCGGCTTTTTGTAGGGATCTGTCAGTAACGAATCAAAATTAGGGCACCAAATTTGCATGTATAACGACCAGCCATTGATCTTCCATAAGTCTCCTTCTAGGACTCGTTTTCTTTCCTCTGAAGATGTGAAGATTTCGCAAAATATCCTTTCAACAAGAACTTAACCAAAGCCATTTCATCCCAATTCGTCTTCAACCAGGTCCTAATCGTTCCCCTGTCGAATCTCGGTCCAATTATCTGGAAAATAATAGCTAAATCCTCTAGCATTCCCTTATACTCCCGAGCCTCTTCTGTTAAATCAATTGCTAGCATTTTCCCGTGATCTTCACATTCTTTTTTCTTCCTTCCTTCGCCCTCATGCCGCTCTTCCTTGCCCTGCACTTCAGAGCTTTTGTCTGGCTTTTTCCGCACTCCGCTCTCCATTCTGATTTCTAATTCACCAATAATTATTTAATAATATAATAACTTCTTTTTAAAAAAGGGTTTTTATAAATATTCTTTATTTATCCCTTTTAATTATAAAGGGTTAAATACAATTTATCAATTTATAACTTTAAAAGGTTTTTCATAAAATAGTTTTATTTTCCATTTGTGGAAAATGTCCCATAACATTTCTCCCCATGTAAATTAGTTGTTGTCCTTAGTAGCTCAAGTTGAATCTACAACATAATTCACCAAAAATAATTAGTCAAACAAGTGGAGATATACCACTGTCAATATCACAATGAATCTATTTCAATTTAACTTCATCGATATTTAAATCTCTCATATTTTAGATCTTCTCAATAATTCATTTTATTTTAATAGAAATCACAATTAGATCCCATAGTAATACTTTGTTAATCAATAGCATGATTAGAACTATAAGTACACTCTCACATGAAATAAATCATGAATTTATACTTGAGGAGATAATGCAAGAACATATACTAAATCTTAGATCATTTTATTTATTTTTCTCAATTTGATCATTTACATAATCCCTTATCTTTAATATAGATGGTTTACTCTTTTAGGTGTAACTTCAACATAAAATTTACAAAATTATTATCATGTGATCATATAGCACTTCATAGCGAATGACACACATATCCCATACTATGCAATCACTTATCGTTGAGTACCATATAATCTTGTAGTCAAAATACACTCCTAGATGATAGTCATGCATTATGGACTAGATGAATATCCTCTTTTCCTACACCAAATACAATTGAATAGAAACAAGTACACAATTATCCTTAAATAAAGTTCATATCATTTCACACAGTCACTCAAACAAAGATTTAGGTCAATTTTTTTTAATCCAACAAGGATGCAATGTAAATCAACTTATTCTATTAATAGGGTGTTATAATACCTATGTTTATTGAGAACTAACATACTTCTGCTTGTCATAAATTCACAAATAATCAACAAAAGCATATGTATAAGGTTATTGGGTTGATTAGGTCTAATAACAAAGTACAATAAAATAAAATAAGATACAAGAATAATAGCAATTAATTACCGCCCAGAAAATACTCCATAGAAAAATATTAGCTCTAATCCATATAAGAAATGAGGTTAACTAAATTTTATTATAATGCAGGGATGAAGTTTTTATTCAATTAATGTTAGACTGATGATTTTTCCAAAATGACGAGGATACCCTTACATTGATGACCATAATAAGTATTGATGGGGATTTCCTTAAAAAATGAAATAACTAGAGGTACATAAGGAGAGGAAATATCATGAGTTGTTCCCACAAAGTAGGATTCTTGAGCATCTATTGATATGTGATATTGTAGATGTAAGGGAAAATAAATAGTACAAATTTGCAATCTAGAACATGGTTTTGATTTTTCTTCAGGTTGTTTCTCCCCCTTTAAAACTTTGACATGTCCCTATGTTTGATCCTAAAGGAACTGTTGATGTTTAAATTTGCAAATAATCACCAATGATGGGAAACTTCAAGAATATGGGATCGATTCTTGAAATAACCTCCAGAGTTTAAAGAAGCTAGTTTTTCTCTACGGGTTTTGATGAAAGGGAAGAAAAAACAAGATTAGAAAGAACCCTTAAACTATAGCTAAGGCAATACGCCAAATTTGTGTCAAGATCTAGATTAATAGCACAATGATTAACTTATAAAATTTCTTGATAAAGCTAAAGAGCATAGCACATGATTAGCAATAACAATATGTATGTATCAAATTCATTAAAGCCATAACATAGAAAGTAAGAAACAAGACTCAAAAAAATATCATAATATGCACAGAACACCACTCTCTCTTCATTGATTGTCAAGAGAGAAAAGTGTATAAGGCAAAATGCACAGATTGCAATATTTGATCTCTCTTGAGAGGCACATGTTAGGGCAAAAGATATATATCTGAACTAGTAGCAAAAATACTCTCTAATATTTCTAAAATCCTGAATGCTTTTCCCAAACTTGACTTTACTATTTATAACACCAAATGAAGATCAAATCTCTCTCGTGGCCATTGAGATCCTAACAACCTTTCAATCTGCAACTCTAGTTAACTGTTGTGATTTCTACCACACCCAAGTGCCACACTCTTCTCAAGATCTTGAGTCTCAATTCACCTGCACCATTACAACTCATTTTGGAAGCTCAAAAATTCTCCCACCTTTTCACTGAGTTGACAATTGTAGCTTCGACCAATAACGTAATAGAAATAGCCACTCAAACGAAGAGTCTAACCACCAATACCGTTGAGATAGATGACACCTTTTGCGGGTCTCAATGAAGGATCAAAAAGGGGTACTTGGCGGATTTGCGCTCAATACACAAAAACTTAACCAAAAGACTCTTTAAGTGAGTGTGGTGATGACACTTGTCATTCTCTGTGGCTTCTTCATCTCTATCAAGAGTCCTAGGCCCCACATTGAAACCTAGTAGAACTTTGCAACTTTTATCACTTAATAAAAGAGACCCCACCAATGATGTCATACAAACATGCGACAAGCTCTGCAACCTTCACACTAGGACACATGGCAACACGACACTCCAATAAAGCTTTACCAAAATGAATTCTCAAATGAGCATGGTGCTGGCACTTAGCTTAGTCTGCGGGGGCTTGGAGACTTTTAAAATGAACTTAAAACAAAACACAGACATTAACAAGTGGTAACTTTCGCTTCCTACTGAAGTACTTATTAAAGTAAACATGGTTGGGACACCTATCACACTCCACGACTTCCTCACAAAGACTATCAAAACCTTTTACCCTTTAGGCTTAGTAATCTCATTTTAAGCCACATGGAGCCTTCACACTAATTGAAAGAATTTTTCTTTTGTGAGTCCCTTAGAAGAGTGCCACTATGCAACCTGTCACATTTCATGGCCTTGAAACTCTTTACTTGCTTTACATAGCCCCAACCTACCTCAAAACATTAAACTTAGTTGATTCTAACTTATATTTATGAATACAAAATGTAGAGTTTTAGCTCTACAGTTCTTGGCAACTCATAAGGGACTTTGTGCCTGAATATAGAGAACCCAAAATCTTCTAGAAAAAGAAACAAAACCAAAATTTCATCTCTAGCTGAGACCTTCAAAGTTTTTGTAAGGTAGCCTAGTAATAAGACCATTCTACATCTATTAGATATTTTCTTTTTTGGAGGGCTTGGAAAGCCATATCGAATTCAATTATTTCTTTATGAGAAAATGTCTACAAAATCTATACCATAGCATGCAATTGAAACTCCAACTGAGCCATCAGAAGAAAAACTAACTCCACCTCCACAATACTGGATGAATCACTCAAAGTTTGAAAAATTGTTTGGTCATTTTGCTTTATCACTAGTAGAGCCTTTATCTAATCCTCCATCAAGACCATGCTACTATCTAGGAATGGTGAGGCTAGTCCTAACTAGACTAGGTTTTCAATGTGTCCCTTCATTCCTTTGACCCCGTCCTTTAACAAATTCAATAATTTTTTACATTTGGTGACAATTTTGTGATAACTCAAAATTTCATTTACTTTCTCTGCTGCTATCATCCTATCACTTGTCACCTATAAAATCTCATCAGAGGCATCATAAAACTTCTAAAGCAAAAGTTGAGAATCAGAAACTTTTATAGATACTGAAGATAAAATTTCTTCTACAGAAGACTCCACCATTTCAATGTCAAGTTTGGCCAAAAAGTGTAACCCATTATTGTGGGATGACACAAGTTGTTCATTTAAAAAGAACGTAAGTGGTGGCTTCAACTGAGACACATCATTGGAGATCCTCTGCTAGGAAGAAATGTAAGGCTCCTTTCCTATTGCTAACACCCCAACATTTTGAGACTATTGGGTGAGCTCCAGATTCAATTGCTTGACTTTTTTCTTCTCAACCAAAAATTGGGTCTGCAAAATGCTGCTTTGATCTTTCTCAGTTTTGAGGCTCTGGTGCAACTGGGCAACTTCTTGAGTCTCATCACTATATTTTTTTCTCCAAGAGGATCTTCTCCTATTCCAACACACTCATTATAGTTTTGACCTATGCTAACTCAGACTACCGTCTAATTACCTTTTTCTATGAATCCTGAAAAACCTCCTTAGACACTGTAGCCTTAATGTCTTTGTTCAATCGGTCAATCTCCAGGTCCTTGGCTTTGATTTTTATAGAGAGTTGGCTCATTGTTGCCTTTGTTTGAGTCAATTCTATCTCTACTTTCTATAATTTCTTAGAGACCTTGAGGTAATCTGTGGTTACTACAAATAAAGTTTCATTCATCAATTCTACTTTATCTTGTGGCTTGAATTCAGTCAAGTCCATTGCCATAGCATTCATAGTGTAGTCCTCTAGCTTCATTTATTCTAGGGGCTTGACTACATTGGGATTCATGTGATTTATGATTAAATAGTACTAGATGGGATAAAAAGGGATCTCATCTGAGCAATAGCATGGGCTTTGTCCTCTTTTACTCTTTTCTTTTCTCTTCTTTGCTCTCTTGCTTTCTTAGCAGCCTTAGATTGGCTTTGAAAAGTAGAAGGGGAAGAAATTAGACCACCTACAAAAGGGAAGCCTCGAGGTAGACCATAGGGAATGGTCATCATTTGTTGACTTGGATCTTGTGGTTGTATAGGCCTCCTAGGTGCTAATGGGAAAAGATTGGTTTGCTACTAGGTAGAGGCGACAAAGATTGTAAAGGCACAGTTGAGGTGGTAGCAGACATGGAAACATGGGGAATTTGGGTAGCCACCCCCAAGGTAGAAGAATAATGAGCAAAAGAAGAAGGTAAAGAGAGACTCACCTGAGGGGCTGCCATGGTTGTTGGGATCTGCATCTGTCCAATATCTACAACTTCTTCCTCTTCCCCTTCTTTTTTCTAAAACCAATTTACGCTTCCTCTTAAGGAGTCTGCCTACTAGGTCTTCTTCTATCTCCTCTATCAGTATATAATGTGGTGAGGCTATGGTTCTGTATCTCCAAGTTCTTGTGGAAATGCCACTCTGAGGTCCCCAGATGCCGAAGTTAATTAGCCCCCCTCAGATGGCTATGAAACCTTTTGTTGCTCAATAGTGTTGAGGGATTGTGGCCAAATGGTTAACTTTGGGTTTGACTCCACTGCCTCTTTTTTTGACTTTTGGTGTCCTAGGATATTACTTGTATCTGGGCTAGAGACTATTGTCATG
Organism: Cunninghamia lanceolata; assembly: GCA_027924645.1. Lineage (NCBI taxonomy): Eukaryota > Viridiplantae > Streptophyta > Pinopsida > Cupressales > Cupressaceae > Cunninghamia > Cunninghamia lanceolata. The sequence goes on along the minus strand of BSBN01000553.1, from coordinate 14,326,884 downwards.
TGTGCTTTGTCCCACAAATTCTCCCATTTGTCACCCAAAGCAACTTGTTCAAAAATTCTCTCAGCTCATCGATCTCTTGCCTATACTTCCAAAATACTATGATCTTGTCACCACTCCATCCTCTTTTGACCAAAGTCTACTTCAAACCATAAGTCATTTTCTTCTTTGGATCATAATCCTTGGCTGGTGTGTAGAATGTGTCCTATGACTTAGGCGGTTCGCTAGGTATGTAACTTATCTCTATACAAACTTTAGGAGTATCTATTTGTGGTGATCTCCTTTTCTCAAAGAATGGATGGCTTCCATGAGTGAAAGTAGCATGAACTTTTTACTAAGGAGCCAAGAAGCTAAAAAGCAATCACGGTCATACTTCTACAGGTCTTAAACTATGGCCAATCCATAATTTGCTAATTTCTTCTATAAAAGATGTTCTAATTCTCTTCTCATTACTGTGATTTTACCCTCGTTCCAAGGAACATAATACAAAGCCTTTTTCTTCTTTTTGGCTCCGAAGTCATTATCATTTATGGATAATTGGCGGGCCAATTCTAGGGCTAGGACCATAGCTATTAGAATCTTTGGTAGCATAAAAGACTCCACCCTAAAATCGTGGACCCTAATCGTAGAGAAATGTGCCCCATAAAAGTAATCACAATGGACCTGCAAGCTTGTTATAAGGCCCCTAATCCTATCAGTCATTCTATCCTTAACCTCTTCTGGGTCCAATTGCTCAACAAGGGGAGCCACAAAACAATCATCAAACTCATAAGGATTGGAGATTTCAGACAATATGTGGGCCCAGATGGACACGGGAATTACTTTATGAGGGTCTACCCCTAAATCATACATGTTCAAGTGCATATACTACAGGAATAGCTAGTAATTTTGATATAAAATCAAATAAAAAAGGTATGAAGAATACCTAAAAGTCCATGTATTCTTGAAATTGGCCAATTGGTGGCACAACGTGTAAGCAATGTGCTTCATGAAATCAAATTTATACTCTTTTTGCCATGTCACCTTCTTGAGGTGGAAAATAGCCCCGAATTGCCAATCATATACATTGGCGTCTTCATCTTGGCTAAAGATGAAGGCCACCATCGAGTAGGCATCTTGTACATTTGAGGTCAGCAAATGATGTACAAGGGGAAATGATAGCATCTTGGTATTATCTTCATCTAGATAGAGCTCCTGATTCAAGAAACTTTGCTTGGTTTCCACTAGATTCCAAATATTTTGCATTTTAGGTATGTCATAAAAACTGGCATTTGGATCATATGATAACCCCAACATATCACGGATAGCCTATGAATTTATGTGAACCTAGATATTTTTTTCTGGAATAGTCCCAGTAGAATCATCAAATTTAGTTGCACACAAGTGAATTAGCTCTGGATAAGAATGGACAAATGGGACCATGAATTGGGTCAAACCAGAGCTCCAAATCCTCATACCAAAAGATTCATTTTTACCCTATTTCACCTGGATGATAAGCCTTCCATGCACCCCTTCTCTTAGTACCATTAGATTTTTTGAAATTCTGGGATCAAATATGCCATCTGCATAGTCTAGAACCTAAGAAGAATCTGTAGCATTACTTTTGTCAAGAATTCTAGTTCTTGGAATGTTAAGCCTAGGCTACGCTTTGCTATGGCGTAGGGTCTTCGCTCCTTCCACTTATCAAGCAATTTGAAAATCCCCTTTTTCTTGTCACCTTTTATAGATTGCCCTCCCTCTGCCATTTTTGCAATTTCTTACTTAGGCTATACTCTTGCTCAAAAATTTAGAAAGGATAGACTCTTGTAGGAAATTCTATCGCAATGATAAAATAGTGAGGAATAGAACCCTTTTTTAAAATACTCAGCTCTAATAGCAGGAATTAATGAGATCATATTAATGAGGCTAGCATTTCATATTAATGACTCTAAAATATGCGCCCAAATGGCAGTTAACTACATCCTTTAAATCTACGACAAATCTTTTAATGACCTATCATCAATATTCCATTCTTTTAAAAACATTGGCTATCATTCTAGATTTCTGAGTCTTTTTCAATGGTACTGATGGGGAAAAGGAACTTAGAAGATATTGAGAGTTTAGCTGCAGACATGTGTTCAAAGAATACTCATTGAAAGAAGTGAAAAAGTAAATGAAAACATAATGGAAGGGAAACTACACTAACTATAATACATGAAGCATGATTAGCTTTTAAGTGAAGTGTTTAAGAAAGATCCCATTGACAAGAATCTCTAACGGCACTCCTTTCATAGTCTCTAATTCATAGGCATTGTGCTACTTACATGCAGTGATCCTAAAGGGGCGCATCCATAGCGAATCAAACTTTCCGTGACATCCTGGCTTTGAGGCTCTTTCATCCCACTTTAAGACCCAACAACCAACCTCAAACCCTAGTTCAAAAGTATTTTGATCAAACCAGGTTTTAACAGTCTATTGACAGTTCATCAAGGACTCATGTGCGAACTCCCTTTTCTCTTGAAGTTCCAATAATTCTGCAAGCCTCACTTCCATGGGGCCATTTTCTTCTATCTCAATCTGTTTGATCAACTGCAAAGCCAGAATCTCCATTGACAGGGGCATTGCTACACTTTTACCATATACTAATTCATAAGGAGAAACATTAATCACCTGCTTTGGTGTGATTCTATTGGCCCATAAGGCTACTTTCAAATTCTTATGCCACTCTTTTTGATGCTTTGTTCCCATTGTTTTAATGCGTCTAATCAAGTTTTTATTTGTTGACTTAGCTAAGCCATTTCCTTGCGGATAATAATTTGATGAGGTCTTCAAATAAATGCCATTCTTTAAGGTAAACTTAGATATTCTTGATCCCAAAAATGCCTTACCATTAATAGATATAATAGAGTGAGGGGGTACAAACCTGGTAGTTATCTCTTCAAGAAAATCCAAAATAACCTTCTCAGTGGCTTCTTGTTGTTATATGGAGCCTAATCAGACTTGGAGGTTAAATTTTCCCCACTTTTATCAGCGTGGTTTCCATCCAATATATTTAACGGGGGTTTGGGGGTAGTGCCCCTAAGACGGGGTCCAAGGGCAGTGCTCCTAGTGTGCTCCCTATTGCGATACAAGGTGGGGTCGAGAGGCAGTTCCCCTAAAACCTCAAATAATTTTTTATTATTTTTATAAAGGTGTCAGGAGTTATTTTTCTAATGGCTGACATAAAAAACCCTATTTTGTAACCGACATAAATCTTGATAAAAATGGCTAAGGGTTGGGGTTTCCATTGATATTATAGCATTTGCAGTGGTATTGAGTTACATGGATTGTTGGTTGTAATCAGTTTGATTTGCTGGATAATAATATTGGACTCTTTATTGGTGGATGTATCCTGAGTTTGGGTGAACCACATTAAAAATTAGCTCTTGCTCTTATTATTTCTATGTATTTTTCATTCCTCTGTTTAATCTTTATTTTTATTTAATTGATATCTTTTACATGAAATTCCTAACAAGTGGTATCAGAGCAGGTTGTGTTTGATTATCATCTGCAAGAAGGTCTCATGATTGAGTGGGAGACTCTCAGTTAAGTGGGAGCAACGGCAGACAAGGGTAAATTGAAGGTAGATAAAATCAATGGGTAGAACTATCAGTTATGGAAGATACATATGGATGATTATCTCTATCAAAAGGATTTATGGAGGTTGTTGGAAGGAATAGACAAGAAACCGGTAACAATGACTGATGAGGATTGGGAACTTTTGGATAGAAAGGCATTGGGAACCATTCGGTTGTGCCTGGAACCATCTGTGGCATTCAATATAATAGAAGCAAAGATAACAAATGAATTGATGAAAACTTTGGCTAAATTGTATGAAAAACCCTCAGCCTCAAATAAGGTATTTCTCATGAAGTGTTTGTTTAATCTAAAAATGATTGAAGACCTAGATCTGTGACAGATCATTTAAATGAGTTTAATACGATTACCCGTCGGTTAACTTCTATAAAAGTTAAATTTGATGAAGTGGTGAGGGCTCTCTTGGTTTTATGTTCTTTGCCAGAAAGCTAGAATAGCTTGGTAATTTGTGTAAGTAACTCTGTCTCTGGTTCAAATACTTTTACATTTGATGAAAATCAAAGGACAAAAGGTCCCAATCCAGAGGATAGATGGATTGCTAGTACTGTGGGAAACTAGGTCATCTAAAGAAAGATTGTTGGTCTCAGAAGATTAAAGGAGACAAACAAGAAGGCAATAAGGAGGCAAATGTGGTAAGTAATAAATCTAAAGATGATGCTTTAATTTTTTCCCTAGATAATGCTGATGATTAATGGGTTATAGATTTAGGAGCCTCATTTCATGCTACACCACATAGAAGTTATTTTCTTGATTATGTCCATGGGGATTTTGGGCTAGTTTATTTGGGAGATAATGAACCCTGTCAAATTTTTGGAAAGGGAAGAATTAAGATTAAGTTGTAGAATGGAAATCATTGGCTACTACAAGAGGTAAGGTACGTTCCAAGGCTAAGTAGGAATTTAATTTTAATAGGGTAGCTAGGTGATGAAGGTTGCACAGTTACTTTTAATGATAAAAATTGGAAGGTTTCGAGAGGTGCCTTAATAGTAGCAAAAGACATGAAATTAGGCACCTTATATCTTTGTACATGTCATACTATTCCTTCTACTTTAGTTGTTGTAGAGAAAAAACAAACAGGTTTAGGAACAGTTGTTGCGGGTTCACAGGAAGAGACTAAAATAGTGTCTATAGGTTTTGAGACAACACTGTGGCATAACATATTTGGGCATATGAGTGAAAAAGGTATGAAGGTACTTCATTCTAAGAAAGTTTTACAAAGTTTGAAATGTATTAATATGGATTTTTATGAAAGTTGTGAGTATGAAAAACAAAAGAGAGTTAGTTTTCTCAAGGATTGGAAGCAAAAGAAAGATGAAAAGTTGGAGCTTGTGCATACAGATGTATGGGGACTGGCTCATGTGTCTTCTCTCAGTGGCTGTTGGTATTATGTTACATTCATAGATGATGCAACTAAGAAGGTTTGGATTTATTTTAGAAATCTGATGTATTTGAAACATTTAAGAAATGGAGAAGCTTGGTTGAGAATGAGATGGGTAAAAGATTAAAATATCTCAGATCTGATAATGGTGGTGAGTATTGCAGCAATTAAGTTGAGGATTATTGTTCCTTTAATGGAATTTGTAGGTAGAAAATGGTTCCAGGGACTCCACAAAAGAATGGAGTGGCTAAGCATGCATGAATAGGACAATAATGGAGCATGCAAGGAGCATGAGATTACATGTTGGGCTGCCTTTAAACATGTGGGTAGAGGCTGTCAATACTACTATATATTTAATCAATAGAGGTCATTTAGTTCCTTTGGGCTGTGGTATTCTAGAGGAAGCATGGATAGGTAAGAAGGTGAGTTATTCTCTTCTCAAAACCTTCATATGTGAAGCATTTGCACATATAGATTTTGAAAATAGAACCAAGCTAGACACAAAATCAAAAAAATGTATCTTCATTGGATATGGCATTGATGAATTTAGTTATAGGCTTTGAGATGTTGTATTCAATGAAAAGGTATTGTACAAAGATCAGTTGTAACAACATGAGAAGAAAGAAAAGGATCATGTGGTGCTAGATGATACTCCAAATAGTGATGTTCTAGTGGTTCCTCATGCTCCGCAATAGCAACAAGATATACCACAAACTCCAGTGAATGTTAAATGCTCAATAGGGCTAAGTAGACCTCCTGAAAGGTTTCTTCCCTCTTTGTATTTTATTTTGTTAATAGATGCTGGTGAAATAGAAGGGTGTGATGAAGCTATGCAGGTGGATACAAAGGTTCAGTGGGAGCTTGCAATGAAAGAAGAAATAGACTCCTTGTTGAAAAATTTGACTTGGGAATTATGTAAGTTGTCTATAGGTAAAAAGGCTTTACAAAACAAATGGGTTTATAGGCTGAAAGAGGAAGATGGAGAAAAGAAAATATTTAAAGCCAAGTTAGTTGTAAAAGGATTTGCACAGAAAAAAGGTATTGATTTTGTTCAAATGTTTTCTCCGATTGTTAAGATGACTTCTATTCGTATTGTTTTAAGTATTATGGCTGCTGAAGATTTGCATTTGGAATAGCTAGATGTGAAAACTACCTTTCTCCATGGTGATTTGGAGGAGGAGATATAAATGGAACAACCACAAGGATTTGAGGTCAAAGATAAGGAGAAATTGGTGTGCAGATTGAAGAAAAGTTTATATGGCTTGAAACAAGCACCTCGACAATGGTAATATTTAAAATTTGATAGTTGTATGGCTAAGCAAGGCTACATCTGATGTAATTCTGACCATTGTGTTTATTTTAAGAGGTTGGATAATGACAACTACATTATTTTATGTTTATATGTTGATGACATGCTTGTAGCAGGGTCTAACATGGATCACATAAGAGAGTTAAAATAATAGTTAGCACAATCATTTGCTATGAAAGATTTGGGTGTAGTTAAACAAATCCTTGGTATGAAAATTTACAGAGATAGGAAGAACAAAAAAATGACTCTATCTCAGGCTGATTATGTTGAAAAGGTGTTACAGAGATTCCATATGGAGAATGCAAAAACTATCAGCACACCTTTGCCTAGTCATTTGAAATTGATTAATACAATGTGTCCTAAGACGCAAGAGGAGGAAGAAAAAATGTCCAAGGTACCATATGCTTCAGCTATAGGAAGTTTTATGTACACCATGGTATGCACGAGACTAGATATTACACATGTTGTAGGAGTCGTAAACAGGTATATGAGTAATCCTAGATTAGAGCATTGAAATGCGGTAAAATAGATTCTCATATATTTGAGAGGTACGTCCAATAAACATTTATGTTTCGAGGGCTTTAATAATGATTTAGAAGGCTATGTGGACTCAGATTTGGTAGGGGATATTGATACTAGGTGGAGTACTATAGGTTGTGTCTTTACTGTAGGTGGGATAGCGATGAGTTAGATCTCTAGGTTAAAAAAGGTGGTTGCTTTATCCACCATGGAGGTAGAGTATGTAGTTGCAATAGAGGAAAGCAAGGAGATGATATGGTTGCTATTTTCTATGTGATTGGTGTGTCTTCTCCATGCTTGGTATGTTTGCTATGTTTGTGACCTTACTTTAATGCATGTATTGGCCTCGCGTTTATACATATATTAAAGTGGGGGCTAAATGTAACATCGGGAAATGTCCACTTGGGGGCTTTTCCCTCATAAGGTTTAGCTCTTGGGTCTTTAACATGTATTTAGGACATCATAGGTCATATTTTGGCATCTCGATGGAATGAGGCCTAGGTTTCATGGTAAAGTGGACCTAGGAGGACCCCTTGACCTTAACCCTACCCAAAATAGGGGGGAGGACTTGGTAACCCACGCCCTAGTCCTACCCTATTTTGGGTCAGGCCCAAAATTTAAGTGTTGGTTTATGACTATTATTTGGTCCTTTTACCGACACGGTAAGTTTTAATTTTTAAAATCTTGGTAGGAGTGTTTGTAGTTGCATATAAAAGCATGTTTAGGCATTTATTTGTAAACTAGATGGCAATTGTGATGTTCAAGTGTTCTCAAGGTGATTCAAGGCTTTCACTATGTTGCAAGAGCAAACTTGTGTGGTTTATGTGTTTGTATTTGTAGATTTGAGCATCAATTTCCTCATGGAATGAAGAGCATCTTCCTCCCATGAGAGCTTCACTACAAGGTGACATTATATTGCATTTTTATCATTGTTTCCTTTAGTTTTTGCCTCTACCTCACAAGGGCATGCACTCTCTATCTAACAATGGTGTTCAGAGACTTAAGTGTCCTCTGGGGCTTGACTGAGGCAAGCCTCTAAATACCACAACCCCCAAACCAAGTCTTGTGATTTTAGGTTACAAGCGTTGCATTTGGGAAAAGTGGAGTTGCAGGAAGGATTGACACGCATCAAGGATTCAAGATCTGAAGAAAAGCAGGACACATGAGCACTTCCAAGACTTGGGCACTCTCTCTAGTGTCCTCTACATCTGAGTTTTAGGAAACATAAGTTACAAGGCTGATCTATGTCAGAAGGAGGTCTAGATCCTGTAAAGAAACTAGTACCTTGGACTTGGGCACCCACTCTAGTGTCCTCAGCTGTTCCACTTCAAAACCTCAAAAATAGGTATTCTGTGATTTCGTAATTTACTCCTGTTTGCAAGAGCTTTCTCTGTCATTCATCAATTTGTTGTCGTATTTGCATAATTAGGGTTTTAATGGTTAATTGGGTACAAGAGAAGGGAAATTAATAATTAAATTCCCTAATCTAAGCTTCCTTACATTTGTAAGTGACCTAGGGTATGATAGTGCTCGCCACTCAACTCTAGATCCTTGAATGTTAAGCGGAAAGGCAGATTTAAGCATCTAAGCATTAGAACATTAACAAACCCAATTTTCCCCTAAACATTATTGTGAACCCAAGTTTTAAAGAATTTGCATCCTTGTAAAACTTCATATTTGAAATAATTTGCTATTCTAGAGTATAATTGCATTGAAAAGCTTCTTTAGTGAAATTGCATATGTTAAATTGTGAATTACATTCTTTATCCTTTCACTAAAAGAGTTGGAAATTATCATTTATTGTCAAAAATTGTATTTCATTTGCAAAAGGCTATCATTATGCATTTAAATCTTGGTTTAAATAGAGCATGTTAGAATGTCAGATTATTTTTTTCAATATTTTCATGCCTATGATGAGCCATTTAGTCATGATGACTTTGATATGTTAGATGAAGCCCTTGAGGACTTTATCTCGATTGAACATTCCACTACGGCCTGTAATCCGTCACTATTTCAAAGATTTGTAAATGCAATTTATTTGCCTAAATCTAAAGAAGAGATTGAAAAACTAAAAATTATGGTTACTCTATGTGCAAATGTGGTTCAACCAACCTCTAAACCTATGCTTGTTGTTAAAGGTCTTTCATCTTCTTCTTAATCCTCTAATCACATTGATGATTGTGCAAAACAAATTGTGAAACAAAACTTACAACAAACCAATCATAATGTGGTTGCTCATGCATATAACACTTAGAATAATAAACAAAGTACACAACAAATGAATGTTTCTATATCTTTGGTAGCTTCTCAACCTATGCTTCCTCAAGCATCTCTTTTAACATATACAGGTGGTAAAGACTATGATCTTGTAGAGCAGCTTTGCACTACTCCTACAAAGATATCTCTTTGGGAACTTATACAAACTTCATCTACTTATCATATAATGCTACAAGAAGCTTTACAAAAGGTGACTGTTCCTCCTACTGTTAAACCAAATGATGTTGCCACTTTACTAGATTGTATGCCTGCAACAAAAATAGACATTCTATTTAAGGAACATGAGTTACCATCTCTCGAGGTTTAGAAGCAGTATGATCCTTTGGTTATCTTTATTACGATAAATAAAACATTGGTCAAGAGATTTATGATTGATAATGGATTAGCCCTTAATGTTTATGGTATTGATTTATTGCATAAGGTTACAGTTGATATATCTGCTATCAAACTGGAATCATTAACTATTTGTGGCTTTGATAATGTTGGATGACAATCCTTGGGCACTATAACTCTACCTATACAAGTTGGACCTGTGATGGTGCCTACCTTACTTCATGTAATGCCTTGTTCTCTATCTTATAACATGATTCTTTGTAGACATTGGATACATGCATTAGGAGCAGTTCCTTCTACTTTACACCATTCGATTAAGTTTATATTTAAAGGAAAATTGCATCTATCCATTCGGATCCTGAACCGGACAATTGTCTACAAATGGAAGTGCATAAGCATGTTGTTGGACCTAAGATTTTAAACAATCTAAAAGCTGAATTGTTAGCTCCTCTTGCCTCTAAAAATGTTATGCAATAGCCCAAGCAATAGAATGCATTTGTTGGTGATGATTGGGGTTCGTTAGATTTTGCATCCTCCTCCACAGGAGAGTATAAACATAAAAACCTTGTCCCTGAAACACCAAATATTGCATTGATCACATCACATACTTTGAATGATAAACATAAGACTTGTTTGTTGACAAATAAAGATAATACTCTAAGTTATACTACTGGTTATGAGACTTATGAAGCTCCACCTTTGTCTAAAGAAATGGTCTCTCTTTATGGTAGAGGATTCTGAATCCTTTACAAAAATTGTGACTATTTCAATAATGGTTGTGACATCAATCAATAGGGAATCAAAGTCCCTATAGAACCCACTTCACAGCATTATTCAAGTGGCATTAGATATAATCCTTTTAAGGAATCCAAAGCCTGCAAATGCCCTACTCTAAATGTGAATACAATAGCAACACTTAGTTTGATATTCCATTAGATGATTGACACTAATTATCCTCCAGGATCACTTCCATTAGATATGTTTATGGCAGGTGAAGTGATAATGGACTTCTTAGGTGCTTATGATGGTATTCCTCATTATCACCATAAACGTGGCCTACCTTATTATTTAAACAATGATGCATATTTTTGAAAAACTACTAGCACAATAACTGCTATAGTAAAGCAAAACAAAGAACATAAAGAACAATTACAATCTTACAATCTGCCTACCCATAGTACTCTCCTTAATGGAAAGACTATTGATGTTGTTATGGATAAGGATAATCCCTAAAAAGTTATCCCTATTGGTGATTGTTTAGATGCAGAAGAAAAAGAAGAAATGACTAAATTATTGAGTGAATTCTCAAAGTTGTTTGCTTGGAATTATTCAGACATGCCTGGTATAGATCCGTAGATTGTAACACATAATATTGTGTTGAAGCCAGGTGCTAAGCCTTTCAAACAAAAGATTTGTAAGATGAATCCTAAGATTGCTTTGCTTGTTAAAACTGAAATAGAAAAACTCTTACATGCTGGCTTTATCTGACCTATTGATTACTCTCCGTGGATCTCAAATATTGTTTCCATCACTAAACCTGATGGTCATATAAGAATGTGCACAGATTTCTAGGATTTAAATTCAGCATCTTTGAAAGATGATTTTCCACTCCCTAATATCGATATGATTGTTGATTCCATAGCTGGACATGAGTTGCTATCTTTCATGGTTGGATTTTCAAGATATAATTAAATCCTTATAAATGCTCTTGATCAATATAAAACAACCTTTATAACACCTTGGGGTACATTTTGTTGGGTAGTCATGTTGTTTGGACTTAAGAATACAAGGGCTACTTACCAATGTGCAACGACTCTTATATTCCATGATTATATGCACAATATTCTAGAAGATTATGTTAACGATATCCTAGCGAAGTCTATCCATCGTAAGGATCATGTGACAAATCTTCGACAAATATTTGAGCGCATACAAAAATATAATATGTAATTGAATCCCTGTAAGTGTGTTTTTGGTGTAGACAGTGGAAAGCTACTTGGATTAATTGTTTCAAATCGAGGTATCGAAGTTGACATGAAAAAGATAGATGCGATTGTTAATATGCCAATACCCAAGAATATATCTCAACTTCGTAGTTTACAAGGAAATATACAGGCCATTCGTTGATTTGTTTCACAACTCACGAATAGGACTCACCCTTTTACGCAACTACTAAAGAAAGATTCTCACTTCCAATGGAATTCTGAATGTCAAAAAGTTTTTGATGACTTAAAGGATTACTTAGCTAATCCACCTATTTTGCAACCTACTATTTTTGATAAACCATTCTTGTTATACGTCTCAGCATCTAACAATGCCCTAGTAGCTTTGTTAGCACAACATAATGATGAAGGCAAAGAATGTGCTATCTATTACATCAGTCATACTTTGCTTGATTATGAAGTGTGATACACAGTCACAGAGAAACATTGCCTAGCTTTAGTGTTTTCCACTCAAAAGCTTAGACAGTATCTCTTAAATGCTGAAGTGCATGTAATGGTAAAATTTGACCCTTTGAAACATCTCTTTGCAAGAACAGATTTATCAGGTCATCTTGCTAAATGGGTTATATTGTTAATAGAATTAAATCTTAAATTTATTTCACAAAAGAGATTAAAGAGCAAGTGATAGCTGATTAGTTAGCTGAAACTCCCTCGCCCTTTTCTATACAAAATGTCGATGCTTTTCCCGATGAACAAATTTTACCAATCTCTGCGGATGAAAAATGGGAGTTGTACTTTGATGGATCAAAATGTTAAACTGGCTCTGGGGCTGGTGTTATATTAATTGGTGCAGGAGCACCTACCTGACAGCTGGCCTCCATGAGGCAGTTAGTTTGTTTTGAGTCTTGTTAATGTTTTCCAAGAAGGTCGTATAAGACCAATGCATGTAATAAGGTCATGTTGACCAGTCTTTACTATTTTTAAATAGTTTGTTATGACAGCTGTTATGCTATATGTTCGGTTGGATCTCCCAGCCGCCTGGAGAGATTTCCCAGCCGCTGGGAATCGAGTGGTAGTACTCGCAGGAAATCCTATTTATGTAGTAGGGTCGGTTGGTATTGCATATCATCGATCAGAGATCAGATATTGCATTGTAGAGGAGAGGAGAGTGAGACACTGTATTGCATCTTTTGAAATCAATAAAGATCCTGTTTGTGTTCATTTTCTGTTTGATCTCCATTGTGAAATCGATTTGCTGTTTTGGTGGTTACATGGATTCACTGATCCATTCCACCGGTTGATTCATCGAATCGGTGGAATGGTTATGTACAGTAGTTTAGGAGGTAGTTTGCATTTTCTGTTTATTCGCATGCAGGTGTGCAGGATCGCGGTCGAGATGTGTTGAGAACCCTAGCATGGGTATGTGCTAGGTCGTGTTGATTGTTAAAGTCTGGAAGATCATCCAGGAAGCGGATCAGGTCACCCCAGGAGGTTCGGCGGATCAAAATTTGCTAAGTGTGAAAATTCATCACAACGGCATCATCAGGATATTTCGGTGTATATCCTGCAGTTAGTTCAGGCGCCATCCGAATAGATGGAGAAGAGCATGATGCAGTCGAGTGCATAAGGTGAATGTGCGTCGGGGTGATCATCATCAGGTGTTTCCGAGGAGGAGCATATCGGCATAAGGTAGAAGATCGGGTTGATAAAGTCATCGCGGGCCGATAAGGTTAAGTTTGGCCGACAGCAGGATATTGAAGGAGTTGCATATGACGTCATCGTCATCAGGATATACGTCATCAGGATATCGGGGCAGCAGGATATTGAGGAGCTGCATGTGACATCATCGTCATCAGGATAATCTTCATCAGGATATTGGGGTGACGTAAGCATCGAAGGAAAGGTGCGTGAAGTTGAGTATCATCATCAAGATATATGGGAGGAACCGGATGTTCTATATCCTACTGATGAACATGATGTTGAACATCATGATGCTGAAGGTAGAGGTTGGCGGTAAGGTGAACAGTGAACGTCAGGAGGATGTTTGCGCTTGCCGAACATGATGATGCTGCCGATAGTCGAATATGATGATGCGGCTGACATGCGAAAGGGCGAAGGCTTGTCTGCAGGAGGATATCGGTCGGCAGAGTAAATATGATGATGATGAAGGGTTGCGGACATCCATGCTGTATGTTAAGGTTATAGTGTGGATGCCTCTGCATCATAGTGGTATCAGAGCTCAGCAAAAGGTCTGGGCTGTTGTGTGTTGATTCTGTCACCGAAAGGGCAGAAGTAGAGTTGATTCTGTCACTGAAAGGGCAGAAGTAGAGTTGGTTCTGTCACTGAAAGGACAGAGGTAGAGGAGTGAGAGGTTGACAAAATGCCTCCAAAAGGTAATGGTACTGCAAGGGAATTGCAGGAGATGAAGGAAAAACATGCCTGAGAGATGAGGAAGATGAAGGAGCTTGCTGAAGCACTTCAAGCCAGGCTTGTAGCCTTGGAGAAGAACAAAAAGAGGGAAGTGGAAGACACTAAGTCAGAAGAAGATGAAGATGCTGTTGAAGAGTATGAAGAGGTAATTGAAGATCTGGATGCTGAAGACTAGAGATTTGCAAAACTGTTAAAGGCAGTGCAGAGTGATAAACCTAAGGTAAAGGTTGATGTTTCCAAGTATAATGGAAGTTTGAATGAAGATGAGTTACTAGATTGGATTGCTGCACTTGATAATCACTTTGAATGTGAAGATGTTGCTGAGGATCAGAAGGTAAAGATTGCAAAGACCAAGTTAGGAGGTCATGCTTTGGTATGGTGGGATTATGTACAATCCGAGAGAAGGAAACAAGGGAAGTGAAAGATCACTTCATGGGATAAGATGGTAGCAAGGATAAAAGGTAAATTCTTGCCTAAGGATTATGAAATTTAGATGTTTAAGAAGCTGCAATTTTTAAGGCAGAAGGAAATGGATGTGAAGGCATATACTGAGGAGTTTTATAAGTTGAGTATGAGATCTGGTCATCATGAGAATGAGGTAGAAAAGGTGGCTAGGTACTTGGCTGGTTTGAGATTGAACATACAGGATGAGTTAGTTTTAGCTAACCCTAAGAATGTGGAGGATTGTTACCAAATGGCAATCAGGATTGAAGAAAAGATGAATAGGAGACAAGATAAGTCCATGAGAGGAAGAGGGAGCAATATGAGGGGAAGAGGATTAGCCCCTACAACAAAGCAAACCAATGAGGGTCAAGAAGACACTGGTAAAGGACAGGGACAGTCTGATTTCAGAGGTGGATGGAAAGGTAATAGAGGCAGATTTGGAAGTGGTAGAGGTTCTACTACATTTTCAGGAAAGTGTTACACCTGTGGTGAGTTTGGTCATCCATTTTTCAAATGTCCAGAAAGCAAAGGTTCATCATCCAGAAATGATAGAACGAATGACAAGAGAGTACAACTTGTGCAAGAAGAGAAAGTAGAGGAAAGTGTGCAAGGTTCAAACACTTATCAGGATAGAGTTCCTGAAAATTATGCATATCCTGAGGAGGGAGAAGCATTGATGCTAAGGAGACTTAGTTTGCAGGCATCAAAGGATATGATGCAAAGAAGAGCTCTTTTCAAGACCACATGCAAGAGCAAAGGTAAGGTATGTAAGGTTGTCATTGATACTGGTTCAACAGACAACATGGTATCTCAGGAAATGGTGGATAAACTGAATTTGGAAAGGATTCCACACCAACACCCTTACAAGGCATCTTGGGTGAGTGATAGTCAATCACTTTTTTGTCTATGAACAGGCATATGTAGATTTTCAGATTGGAGCATATCATGATAGAGTTTTGTGTGACATTTTGCCCATGGAATGTTGTCACCTACTGTTGGGTAGACCATGGCAATTTGATAGGAGGGTACTGTATGATGGGTATGCTAATACCTACACCATCAAGAAGGATGGGAAAACTATTATGTTGATGCCATTGCAGGAAGATGCTGTAGTACAGAAGGCAGCAAAAATCATTTTAGTGGGAAAGAAGGAGTTTGTGCAGAAGCCTATGGGAGCAGGTATAAGGGCAGTTGAGGACACTGCAGGGAAAGAAGTTGTTAAGGACAACAGGTTGAAGAAAGTTTCAGTTTTGACTGACAGAGGTCAGCAGCAGGTTCAGAAACAGGTGTGCAAACAGCAACCAGTTGGGAGTAATGACAAGGATGTTGTCATAGTTGGGACTATTGTTTGTCCTATAAAGGTTGAAAGAAAGCTAGAGTTGAACATTGCAGAAGTTCAAGAGGCAGTTCAGACAGAGGTTCTGGTCAGACAACCTGACAAACACAAGGTATGTGAGAGAAAGGCCTACATTGACAGGCATGAGGATTTACTTGCAAGAAAGCAAGTTACAGTTCAGAAGTCTTGGAGCAGCCAAGAGACAGCAGAGGATAAAGCTGGAACAGGTCAAGACACTACAAAGGCAAAGTGTAAAGGTGGAGGACTTCCACAACCAAACTCATGGGACATGAGTTCTTTTCTGTTGGGGAGTATGGTGCAGGAGCACCTACCTGACAGCTGGCCTCCATGAGGCAGTTAGTTTGTTTTGAGTCTTGTTAATGTTTTCCAAGAAGGTCGTATAAGACCAATGCATGTAATAAGGTCATGTTGACCAGTCTTTACTATTTTTAGATAGTTTGTTATGACAGCTGTTATGCTGTATGTCCGGTTGGATCTCCCAGCCGCCTAGAGAGATTTCCCAGCCGCTGGGAATCAAGTGGTAGTACTCGCAGGAAATCCTATTTATGTAGTAGGGTCGGTTGGTATTGCATATCATCGATCAGAGATCAGATATTGCATTGTAGAGGAGAGGAGAGTGAGACACTGTATTGCATCTTTTGAAATCAATAAAGATCCTGTTTGTGTTCATTTTCTATTTGATCTCCATTGTGAAATCGATTTGCTGTTTTGGTGGTTACATGGATTCACTGATCCATTCCACCGGTTGATTCGTCGAATCGGTGGAATGGTTATGTACAGTAGTTTAGGAGGTAGTTTGCATTTTCTGTTTGTTCGCATGCAGGTGTGCAGGATCGCGGTCGAGATGTGTTGAGAACCCTAGCATGGGTATGTGCTAGGTCATGTTGATTATTAAAGTCTGGAAGATCATCCAGGAAGCGGATCGGGTCACCCCAGGAGGTTCGGCAGATCAAAATTTGCTAAGTGTGAAAATTCGTCACAACGGCATCATCAGGATATTTCGGTGTATATCCTGTAGTTAGTTCGGGCGTCATCCGAATAGATGGAGAAGAGCATGATGCAGTCGAGTGCATAAAGTGAATGTGCGTCGTGGTGATCATCATCAGGTGTTGCCGAGGAGGAGCGTATCGGCATAAGGTAGAAGATCGGGTTGATAAAGTCATTGCGGGCCGATAAGGTTAAGTTTGGCCGACAGTAGGATATTGAAGGAGTTGCATATGACATCATTGTCATCAGGATATACGTCATCAGGATATCGGGGCAGCAGGATATTGAGGAGCTGCATGTGACGTCATCGTCATCAGGATATTGGGGTGACGTAAGCATCGAAGGAAAGGTGCGTGAAGTTGAGTATCATCATCAGAATATATGGGAGGAACCGAATGTTCTATATCCTGCTGATGAACATGATGTTGAACATCATGCTGCTGAAGGTAGAAGTTGGCGGTAAGGTGAACAGTGAACGTCAGGAGGATGTTTGTGCTTGCCGAACATGATGATGCTGCCGATAGTCGAATATGATGATGCGGCTGACATGCGAAAGGGCGAAGGCTTGTCTGCAGGAGGATATCGGTCGGCAGAGTAAATATGATGATGATGAAGGGTTGCGGACATCCATGCTGTATGTTAAGGTTATAGTGTGGATGCCTCTGCATCATTAATACATCCCATTAGTAAGATGATTCCCTTATCTTACCACTTCAATTTCTTATGCACAAATAATATAGCTGAATGCGAAGCTCTTATCATTGGACTTCATGCAACCTTGGCTCTTAATATCAAGAACATTACAATATACAGTGATTCTCAATTAATTGTTAAACAAATCATGGGATTGTATCAAACTAAGCATGATAAGCTTTCTCAATATAGAGAGTTTGTGTTATCTCTTTTAAAACAATTCAAATCATATATGATTGATACCATTCCTAGGAAAGATAACCGGCATGCAGATGTAATGGCAAGCACAACTTCCCTTATATCTCCTGATGGTTCTCTTGAGGAATTTACCTTTGTTGTTCATAATCTTAAGACACTGGTAATTGAAAGCCCTATAGTTGCAAATTTGGAACTCAGTGGTAATACATACACGGATGAATGGTGCTCCTACATATTTAACTATTTATGTGATGGAACCATCCCAGATTCAACATCTAAGAATGTTCAATTTCGTTTGTGCAAACTAGTAGCGTGATACATCATATTATCAAACGTCTTGTTTCGATGAAGTTATAATGGTGTTTTACTTTGATGCTTAAACAATGCAGAGATTTTGATAGCTTTAGAAGAAGCTCACTCTAGTGCCTGTGGAGGACATTTTGGTGGAAAATCGTTAGTGCAAAAATTGTTACGTATGGGGTATTATTGGCAACATATGGACAAGATTCCTTTTCTTAAGTCAAGAGATGCCCACAATGTCAACAACATAAATGCCTAATCCATGCTCCTGCTCAAGAGCTTCATGCCTAGGTATCACCATGGCCATTCTCTATCTAGGAGTTGGATATAATTAGTAAGATTTCCCTGCCCTCCTCTCAAGCACATACATTTATCATTATTGCTACTGGTTATTTTACAAAATGGGTTGAAGCGGTCCCTTTGCGATCCACGACCTCTGATGTAATTTGTCGGTTCATACAAGATAACATAATTTCTTAATTTGGAATATCTTCCTCCTTGGTTTTGGTCAATGGTACACCATTTAAGAACAAGGATGTGAAAAAGTTCCTCAAAAAATATCATATACAACATCACTTCGCTATGCCTTATTACCCTTAATCAAATGGCCAAGCAGAAGCTTCAAATAAGGTTATTGGATAGATCCTAAGGAAAACTGTTAACAAACATCAAAAAGATTGGCATACGCAATTGTCCTATGCCTTATGGGCTTACAAAACAAGTATTTGAATGGCTACTGGTAACACACCATATAATCTTGTCTATGGCGCAGACACGATAATGCCCTTGGAGTTAGAAATTCCTTCCTTATGAATTTCCCTAAGAGACATCATGGATGATAACGTAGAATGAGAGAAAAAATTATAGGAACTTGAGATGCTTGATGAAAGACATATTAATGTTCTTGAACATCTCAAGGCTTATAAAAAAGGTGTGCAACGAGCCTATAATGCGCAAGTCATACAATGTTCATTTAATGTTGGGGACTTGGTTCTATATGAAAATCAATGCAATGTAAATGCACCGCCTAGTGAGAAAGGTAAGTTTAGCCCTAATTGGCTTGGACCATATATAACTACTGAGGCCTTTGGATCTGGAGCGTATAAATTAGCCGATGAGCAAGGTTTGCCGCTTAAGGAACCTATTAATGTGTCACACCTCAAAAGATTTTATGCTTAAATGATTTAATGTTCGATGTTTATAAGCTAATTTAGCACATAGATTAGCTTCAATTTTGACAAGATAGCATTATTTTGTCTTAATTCATTTTGTATTATATCTTTGTCTAGTGGATCATTGTTGGATCATGTTTAAGTAGTCATTGCTTAGATCACTTTTGTATTAACTGAATATAGCATGGAAGTTAAAGTAATGTGTAAAATAATTAATCATTGTGCTTGTTACTACACGTTCTTTTTAGAATTGTTAGTATATCATAATAACATTAATTATAGCATTTAGACATCATCACTAGTTGTATTTTTACAAAAATCACATGTGATAGATATAAAGCCATTACACATAAATAAAAATAAATAAAGCATTATATATATATGTATCTCTCAATTTCATGTATACATCCAAGTTGACTATCCCTCAAAACAAAATGGGATGTCGTAGTGCTTAAAGTCTATGAATCACATAGCTAAGCCTTGATTGCCAGTACCCTCAAGCCCTCATGGTGTGCGAGTGACAAAATCCTGACCATGTGTGGCTACGGATCATGAATGACTCCTACAGACACTTCGCGATCATAAACCCCTGATCTCGCCTCTCATTTGTATCATCTGCTCATGTGCCTCCTAGTACATCTTTTGGTACTAGTCCCTCTTAGCCTGAACCCTGTCTCTATTAGCCCTTGCCTGCCGAACCTCCCATAGTAAGAACTCACTGACAGCTGGCTCTCCCTCCGATGTAGGAACCGCTATCGTCTGTTCTCGCTATACCTTGAGCTCAGCCTCAGCATGCTCATCTCTCTATCAAAACTCTTCTCTCTAGTACAAATTGCTCTAGCATGGCCTCTATAGTAGTCTTGTTTCTGACAATAGGCATAAATATCTTAGCATGCCATCTAGTAGATGATCGTGGCAATTAACCTGCCCGAACCTGCTGCTCTGAGGCATCTGTTGGTACTATGTCTTCGATGACATGACTCACAAAGTCTCACCATGCATCAATCCCAATTGTAAACTAAAGGATGAGATAGATTTTAGAATCCCATATAAAAATTACAAACAATAAACTATATAAAACATAAACTAATAAATCAAACCTAACCTAGATCTCCATCTCACCAGGATGGATCTCAGATCACCGACAGTGTGACAAGCTCTGTTGTCTAATCTATAGCTGGGGGCACAGACCTACTACTCTCACCTTGCTCTATCTGACTGGGCCTCACATCATTTACAGGAGTAGGACCATGAGCCTTGGATAGTGGTCTAGACCCAGTCTCCTCGTCAGTGTCTGTCTCATGCTGGCTCTATCGCGATCCTGCTCTAAAGACCTATTGTGATACGACATCCTCAGACTCATCCTCATCCTCCTCCATACCCTTCTCAAGATCGTAGTAACTTGCGAAGTCACTGACATCGTCCTCCACTCCTATGTCACTCGCATGACCAAGCCAAGGTTGGGCATCCCCTGTAGGGTGCCCGAGTGGAAAGATAGGTGCAGGCCATGTTGTGTGCCACTAGGTTTGATATACTTGGGTACACCTGACATCATCTGTGTCTGACACTGGCTCTACATCCTCAGGACCCTTATCACTACTAAGTGGTATGTTGACTATAGTCAACCATTAGACAGTATTGGCTCTGACTGCACTTCAAGTTGCATGGGCATAGCTCAGACGAATTGCAAGAACATCATGTATCTATCTAAACTATCGTGCTACCCTGTCAAAGTAGATCCAAGATATAGCATGATCAAGGGGACCAGCCATCAGCCGATCCCTTTGCATCTGAGCTAACTACCACTACTCACTAGGGCATCTGATGTAGCCATGATACAGTCTCCAGATGATGTCACTGGGCTTTAATCTATCAAATACTACTCTCTAGTATAACAAATTGGCGTGCCTCCAACACTTGACTAGTGGGTAGGCATAGACTTGCGGATGGGTGAATGCTGCCTCTATGGGATAACCCATTGGTCATGTGCACCTAATGTGCTCAAAGGCCCAAATCTGTAATAATGTGTAGACCATCAAACTCTACATCTTGTAGTGGAAATATCACCCTAAGTCACAGTATAGGTGTACAAGCATACTGCACCCCCATGCGTAGATAGTCTGATGCTCCTCCATCGCTTTGATAGTATGAACAAGACCCCCGTGAAGGTGTGTGCCTTGTCCATCTTGTGAGATGGCTAGCGCAACTATGACAATCATGATCCTCCATAGTAAGGGAATGTCTCTGCATCCTTGCTCTAGCAAATGAAGCTGAATGTGTCCTCGCTCTGCCTGAGAAATAGTGTGACCCAAGTAGTACAACTAACTCTCGTGAGTATACTCCTTTGAGCGATGTCCAACAACCCTCACTGTCTCTCCTGATATTGGTAGTTGAAGGATCCTAAATACATCCTCCAGTGTGATGGTAATCTTGCCAGTTAGTAAATGGAATGTGGATGTATCTGCATCCCATCTCTCCATTAGTGCCATAAGAATTGCGTAGTGGAATCTGATTGTGGCCATCTCAAACACCCACCATAGGTCCACCATCTGTAAATGCTCTCTGTGGTAGTCAAAGCACTAGCGCACTCTCACAGAAGTGCCATCAGATAACTGCCTATGTGTTTACACATCTTAGGGACATCCTACAGATCAAAAAGTAAGTCAGAGTATCCAAATCCTTGCTAGAAACCAAAATAAGCTGTTAAAAAATTAATAGAGTGCATGTGCCTAGGGCTTGTGTCCTCTATGGATGAGGATGCCCTAGGAAGACCAGTGCGTCCCAGAGGGACACTAGCACCCCTGTGGGACTAGGGTGCCCTAGAGAGACTCTGGCACTCTAGGTGGACCCAGGTGCCCCTATCAAGGAACTCTATCCACCTTCCCCTCGTGGCACAGACATCGATAAATGTGAAAGCAAAAGTATAATGAAACATGATAGAAGGATGGAATCAGGACCCTACCTCGAACTCGAAGTATCTCTTTACCACTCAAGCTCAGAGCATCTCCAGTCATGGTGGATGGTATGGATGTCGGCTCGGCATGATTCTTCTCCTATTCTCCTTCTCTCTCTCTCTCTTTGCAATGACGAGAAACAAGAATGAGTTAAGTGATAAGTGACAACTCCCTTTTACATAAAGTAAGTGGGTGAGAATTCCTATCTCTAACTAGGTGTAAAAGTGTGCTCTTTCACTCTTGATCCCTTTTCTTGAGCTATCAAACTCTGATTTCAGTGTTGTTTGTTGCATTGGAATTTGGGTTCTGCTCTTTCTTCCCCAATGTGTTATGTTTGAGCGATGTTTCTTCAAATGACCATCACAACACATTTCCCTTGAAATTGACGTGCATGGATATCTCCTTGTTTCTACTCTCAGACTAAGCAAGCGGAAACAAGAGGGGCGTATATCTCCCTTGATTTCCTCCCTTCCTTAACACTCAATTCCCTTAGCATTTTTTGTACTAAATCATTAGTGGTGGTTGCAGGCTGATTTAAGTTTGATTTCTCTAACAAAAGTTCCTCTATAGGTTGTGGTTCCTGACTTTGTAGTCTTGCAGAATTGTAAACTTGGGGGCTTCTTCCTTCTCAGTGACAACGATCTAGCATCCTCTACAGTATCCTTTTGGGTATCCTTTTCATGATTGATGTATTTACTTTCCTTTAGTTGCATATGCAGGTAGTGTCATATGGCCACTAAAGTGGGGGCTAAATGTAAAGTCATAAATTGTCCTCTTGTATGGAATGGTACAATTTCCCTCAGTTTAGCTCCTCATTCTTGGTGACCTCTCAATCTTTTCTTCTTCAGCTTGCCTAAAACCCTGATTAACTTAGTCTAGGAGCAATTTATTCACTTTTTGATGTAACTTGTTGATAGAACCCAGAAAGAGATTTGAAATTTGGGTCCCTATGACCCCCAAAAATGTAGATTTGAGCTGAAATTGGGGGCTAGGACTTGGGCGCTCGTGCCCTAGTCCTCCCCTATTTCATAGGATTTTGAATTTTAGCAGGGTGTTAGTTCCCACCGAGTGCCCAAAGATTCCGTTTTCAAATTCTCAATTTTTGTGTGATATCGAGACATTATTTCAAAATTTGAATTCCCTAAAACTAGATATAAAAAGACATTTACAAATCATTTTATCACACACAATTCTTATGCAAGTTTGATGCCAAAACTCTACTACAATTACCATCTAAGATCAATGACTTCTTGAAGCTCTTTGAAAGACAGAGTGTAAACACATTCAAGATAGAATTAGAACACATATAAAAAAGAACAAACTTTGTACTTTCATTTCTCGCTTGATATTACATACCAGATAATACATATGGAAATCAAAAGACAGTATGTCTTTTCGAGAAGTCTAAGGTTCTGATTCTTTGATTAAGGGAAGAGCATACTTCTCTATTCTCTTCAGACTTCTATTACTTCCTAGACTCGACCTTAGACTGAGAGCTACTCAACTGACTAGACTTATTGATCTCTTCTCAAGACTAAACTCACTAAGACTTGATGCCATCAAATGAATGAATGAGCAATATTTATAGAAATTTTCAACCACCTCTTAATTTTACAATATAGAATTATTTTTGAGTTCCGCTAGTAGAAATGTGACAACAAAGCATCTCCTTTCTATAGGGAAGACCACAACGAGGAGATAAGATTCTCTTTGGGTGGTCCCAATCATCCTGTGAACAAGAAAGGGACAAGACTCACCGACAAAGCTAGTGGGAATCTACTTTTTCCAAAGTTCCATTTTGATCTCAGGAAGACTAACCTGAGGTTACATTGAGGTGGTACCCTTACCCCTTTTACCGTGGTGTGGTCCATGTTTGTGCTTTGCTTATGGAGTGACAGATGTCTCCGATGAGGGATAAACCCCACTCGTTAGTCAATGTCATTATCTTCGTCAGATGCAACTGGTGTTGGAATACAGCAAGGATAGGAATCTAGAGGATGACCAAGAATACAGCTTTTATGATCAGATTCTTGTGCATAAGGATTAGTGGATGGACCAGGTTCTTTCCAAAGTATAGTCATTGTTTTGAGTTTACAGGGTCTGTATATGCCTTTGGCCATAGCACCTATATCACCAAGTTCAAGGTGATAAGTTTTTGTTGTTATCCATATGGGTTGCTGATTGTTATATATGTGGTGTATCCTAGCTCTAATTGTCCAGTGCTAAAACATGGAATCTGCTCCAAAAGGACCATAATGTTGACAAACATAGTGATTGATTAAGTTATCATGATAAGATTCTAATGTCAGCTTGAATAATACTCCTTTGTAGCTGGTAGATTCTCCAAACTCCATTTGTGAAATAGGATAGGGTCCCTGAAACATGTCCTACATGTATTTGATTCCCTTTTCTCCTTGGAGCCATCAATCTGTACGCTAGATTAAAGGATTCTGAAACATAACTGGTAATTGAAAATTTCCAACCTAGTTGAGAAGACATGCACCAATTTCAAGATCCACAAGTTCAGCCTGAGTAGAGAATTAGAAGAATGAATTATTGCTCCAAACACCTGCAATTGTTAAATCCATTGTGCAATAATCATTTTGTGCCTATCTGACAAGTAGTCATTTGCCAGATTGAAATTATGTCGATCCCTTTGATTGAAAGGATTACTGCTAAATTTTGGACCACTTTTCTCATACCATCTTTCTTCACGCATCTGAATGACTCGGATAGTGCCCTTTTGAACAGGTGTTTCCTGATGGCCTTCTCAAGATAGAAAGTTTGCAAAAATATTATGCTTGCCCTGTAAGTGTGCAATATCAAACTCAAAAGCGTTAAGAAATTGTGCCCATCATAATAACCTTCCTTGGATGACTTTGTCCTTGGATTCTCACTTGAAAAATCCTGTGAGATTTTGAAGGTCATTACGAACAAGAAACCTGTTATCAGTAATGAACATATAAAATACTTTTAGTGAATTGACAACAATAAGAATTTCTTTATGAGTGTTGTGATAATTGAGTTCACTGCCTTTAAAGCTGCCAGAGGCAAATCTAACAATTTCTTCTTTGCCGTCGGGAAGTTTTTCTTTCAATACTCCAGCCCATGTACTTTCACTAGCATTGGTTTCAACTATTTTGGGTCCATTACTAGGGATCCTTAATGCTGGTAAATTGGCACATTTTTCTTTAATCTAGGTAATGCAGGCATCATGTTTACTTGTCCATGGAGGTGGATGTTTTGTCAAAAGTTCATTCAGGATTTTCTGATCCTGAGCAATGTTTGCATAAAAACTAGCAATATAATTAATCAACCCAAGAAATCTCTGGAGCTATGTAAGGGTTGTTACTTGGAGGTTTCCAATGCGGCTGAGAATATGTTCATGGGCTTCCATCTTACCATTAGGAAGAATATTAACACCAATGAAAATAATCTCAGATTTAGCAAATTCACTTTTGGAAGGATTGATTGCCAAACCATGTGATTGATAGATTTGAAGGAATTATCTGAGATGCTCAAGGTGGCTTTGTGGACACTTGCTGAAAACTAAGATGTCATAAATATATGGAATAATAAATTTAGAATATTTTCTAAAAATAATATCCATATGCTGCTAAAAAATAGAGGGAGCTATTTTGATACCAAAAGGTAAAACTTTCCATTCAAACAATCCCTGAGGAACTGAGAAAACAATTTTATGATAATCTTCTAGTTTAAGAGATACCTACCAAAACCCCTTTGTGAGGTCAAATTTGGAATATTTATTACTTCCTTGAATACTCTACCAAATATGGTCTTCACTTGGAAGAGGATGCCTATTATCCTGCAAACATTTGTTCAAAGGCTTGTAATTGACTACCAATCTTTTTTCTGGTAATTCATTTCCATGTTGATCATATTTTGGAACATACATTGCATGGCATGAAAATGGTGAACTAGATTTTCGAATCAAATCAAGCTATAAAAGTTCTTCTATCTCTTTTTTACACATTTTTGTCTCTAAAGAGCTCATAAGGAAATAGTTAGCCTTTGCTTTAGGCAGAATTTCTTGACCTGATGCATCCTTCTTAAGAGTGATGTTACAAAAAAAAATTGTCATATGCTTTTTCAAATCCCTTGTCATGACTGTTTCTACAAATTCCCTTTTGATATGTTCTAATGGATTTTGGATAGTTGCATCCTACCTAGCAATCTAGATTGTATTATTTTTACATCTGCATTCTAATTCTGTCTTGCTTGTATAAGCAAACTCTGTAGATAGTAGAGGAACTTTGAACTGATTCTTTAGAGTTATGCTATCTTGAGCTAGTAATATTGGTTCCCACATTTGCATGGCAGCACTTCTTATGACTCCATAATAACCATCTATTTCATAATGGACAAAAGGTATTTCTTCTACATGATTTGGATCTAGCTGAATAGATGCTTTACATACCAATTTAGATGTGTGTTGTCCATTACCAAACTGAATCTTAGTTGATCCCTTGGTCCAAACATTTTTAGGAAAGCAATTGCATCTGGCTACATTGAGGTCTGCACTAGTGTCCTAGAGGAATGACAATGGACAAGGCTTTATTCCAGGAAAATGAATGTGTAATATTAGACCAGGACAGGTGGTAGTCCTTGGATGCTGGAGAGCTCTAAATTTTCTTTGTGAGGAACTTCCTACCTCATGACTAGAAATACATGTGTCTAGATCAATGTCTTCTCCCCTAATAGCTTCTTCTATCAAACAACTATAGGATTTCTCACAACAAAATAGATCCTCTTCAGGTTGGGTTACCTTCATGGGGAGTTATACAGCTCCTAGAGAATTAAATTTATCAATATAGGATTCAAATTCCTTATTTTTGCCTAATTCTTCATTCAAATTCTCATTCTCTTCTTCCTCTATCTCCTCAATTTTAGTTTTTACTTGGGCAATAACTATTTCTAAATAGGCTATTCTCTGCCTACGCTAGATCTTGCGAGACATACTGCTTGCTATAGGTGCTTCAAGGGCATTCCTTTGTGGCAACGGTACAATTAAGGGAAGAGATTTAGAAATATGCGGTTGATGTGGTTGTTCTTGGGACTGACTTTGTTTAAATAGAAGGTCTTTTTGGCATATAATTGTTCTAACCTAATCTTCTTCTTTTTCCATGTCTCAAGACCAAAGTTCATTTCTTTAAAGAATTTTCTGTATTAAGAATTTCTTAGATTGCTTGATCCAGAGTTGTCTGTTTCATCATTCTACAGAAGAACGAAACTTTAGAATTATTTTCTTCATAGTCCTTTTCAACTTCTAGATCAGACTTTTCCTAATCTGATGGAATTGAGTCATCCCCTGAGGATTCTACTTCTTCTTCCTCAGATAAAATAATGTCTTCTAGATCAGAGGATAATCATCAACATACTCATATTCTTCTTCATTGTCTACACCTACTTCTTGAGCTAGCTTGACTTTACCTTTACTCCTTGCTTTATGACGGTCAAGACACTTGTTAGCATAATGTTCACCTTTACAGATATAACAAGTTGGGTTCTATTTTCCTCCTTTTTTGAAATTATTCTATTTTCTGAAATAGCCCTTCTTTTAGGGATATTTTGAGAATTTCTTTTTCTTATGCCCTTTATCAGGCTGAGTGCAGTCATAACACTTATTTTTACCTTTATAGGAGGACTTTTTTGGTTTGCCCAAAAACTAATTACCATGAGTAATCTGGTAACAAACTGTAGATGAAATTAAAGGTCTAACTTTTCTCATTTCCTTTTTCTTTGTTGACTCAAAACAAATTTCTTAATTAAGTTTAGTTAAAAATTGAACTAGTTGAGGTAATGTAACTTCTTTTAAATCTAAGTTTTTTTACAACCAAATTTTCTAGAATCCTCTTATGATAATATTCTCCCATGACATCACCAAAACTTTTCAAGAATGTTGTATACATAAATTCTTGATTTTGCTCTTTACTAGACTGATAAAAATTCTTATACTGCTCATGATAGTATTCTTTAAAGTACCTCATGTCCTTCAATTTGGCTCAGACAAACTTGTTATAGGCCATCCTCTCTTGAGAGTTTGTGCGACCTACAAATAGTTTGGTAAGCAGGGCACACACTTGATCAATACCATGGGTTATCAGATCTTCCCTATAAGTCTCATCTAATCTATCCCAAACCCTTTTGGTAACTCTAGTGATTGAGTTGCCGATAAGGGCGCGATTTGATGGTTAAGTCACTCAGTTGTAGTGGTGGCCACCAGAGTTCAAACCCCTGCTGGGCCAACAAGCTTGCAGGCTTTAGGCCTTCGCTGGGCCAACAAGCTCGTAGGTTTGAAGTGTTCTTGCTAGGGGATGAGGTCCCCCGTGTTGTGGCCTCACTGGTTCATTGCTCTGGGAAAAAGCATTCACGTGGAGCTGGAAGGCGTGTCACACCAGCGTCACCGGTCATGTTAAAACGTTTACCAGGCGCATTTAAAAAAAAAAAATCTAGTGATTGAGTTAAGGGCTTGCTTTATAGCATCTTGTTCTGAGACTCTAGTACTTGTGGCTATAAAATTAGCGACCCATGTTCTAATAGCATCAATGCTGCTAGTATTTTCAACATCAACGTATGAGTCAAAATTGCTCAATGGAGGTGTTTCAACTTTATAGTTCTGGATGTTTCTATATGGATTTGATCCATTTCCATTGGTACTGGTCCCTCTTGCCATTTGCAATTTTCCTTGGGACATTTCTTCAAGAGTTGCATCATGCAACATTCCTATTTTAGGACCCCATACCTTTTCAATGGTAGGATCTTGGGGGCTTTAATTGAAAACCTTGTCCTTCATGCTGTGCTTGTAGATATGTCAAAGAGCTAGAAGGAAAATTCAATTTTGTTGGGATAATGGTTGGTTTTTATTGTACAAAAACTATTGACTGAATTGGTTGAGATTCCTTTTGCACTATATTTTGTAGGTGCAAAGTGGTATTACTTATATGTTTAGTGATTTTATGAATCTTCTGAACCTTCTTAGCAATTTGTAAAACCTATGTGTTGGAAGAAGTTAACTTGATACGAATGACTTGCAGATGAGTGCCAACTTCATTTTGTACTATTTGGACAGAATGATTGTGATTGGTGTTGTGTTTTTTCTGATTGGTCCACCACACTTCTACTTGTTGCTTAAACTAATAATAATCAGTTCGTAGTTGAGCAATTTTACTTTAAACTGTGGACTTCCATTCCTTAGTAAGACAATTTTCAAGAGTCTGTATAGAGGCAACTAGGGAATGGAGATTGGCTTGCATACTGACATGTCTTTTTTTATTTGGAAGAAATTCAGCTTCACACTGATATTTTTGATCTTGAGATAGAAAAAGTTGTTTGCATAGACACAAATTTGTCCAGTTAAGGATCATGCTTTGTCTTTGACTGGAGGCTTGATTTTCCCTCATTGGAGAGACCTATTGAGGCCAAAATTCCTACTAGAATTTCCTGGTCATATCATACATCATGAAGTCCTTAAAAGGAGGTATGCTACCAAGAATTAATGATGAACCGGCAAAAGTAGAAATAACTTTTTCCTCTTTATCCTGAATAGTGGATTCAAGAAAAGAAACTATCTTTCTTGACATCATCATGCGCAAATGCTTTGGAGTAAAGACAAAACTACAATCATCACACTTAAAGATTCTTATTTCGATTTCAGATTAATGTTTATGGTCACAATCAAATCCTAATTGCGGTGGTTGTGGAGTGGATGTACTGGCACCTGGGAACTAAAATAATTGTTCAAACCTAGCTGAGGGTTGAAGGCGGACTGACTAGGATCTTGGAAGTGGTCTTCGTGGCATTGGATCGTTGTAATTAAAGATTCTTTCCCTTGGTGTGGATGAGGATTGACAAATGGAAGAATGAGAGGAAGATAATCTTAACATAGCCCTATCATCAATTTCTTGGATACTGACTCCTTGTAACTAAGGAGGCTTATCTGGACGTTCATCCTTACTCCAGAGTTCTAGTGCCCATTCTTCTGGCATTTTAATATCCATATGCTTAACTATGTGAGGAGCTCAGAGTTGGGTAGTAGAGCTGGTAAATTTCCATACAGTAGACAATCCTTCTTCAAGTGTCCTGGCTCTTCTGGCATTAATCATTAATGGGATTGTTTTATTATATAACCTATAATGGATGACAAAGCACAGAGAATGAACTATGGATTTGTCTTTCATATATAGGTTCATGGTTTTAAACTCATAGGTTAGCACATCATCTAGATTGGCATCTTTAAGGCTGACTATAAAATCTAGGACACAGTCAATATAAATAGGACCATTAGACATAGAATCATAGACACCTCCGAACAGAGCATGAGAAATTTTCAAGAATCATGCATCTCGAAGCAACATTAGAACAACTATAGGAAGACCTTTTCTATAATGTCCCATTATGCCTATTCAGATGAATTATAGATGCATATACTGATAACTTTTGGATCTAACCTAGCCTTTTCCTGCCATCAACCTATTTCAATTTGTATGAACAACTTTAATTTACCCTCTGAACCATTTTTGACAACATGTTGCAGTTCTACAACTTTATACCTTTGAAGACTCTTATAACCAAACTAGTCCTTGAAGCCATTAGGTAAAATCCAATTTTTAGGTACATCTCTATAGATATCTGATGCCTTCATTTTAGGAACCTTAAAGGGTTTATTACTTGTGATATTAGAAACATTTTTAGGAGTTTCATCATATAACTCATCTAAAACATTACCACTAGCTTCTGGCATGGAAAATGTAGATTCATTCTGAGCAAAGAAATTAGTAAAACTTGCCTCTTGATTTTGAAGCTGAGTTTGATCATCTGGAGGAATAGATGAACCGGATGATGATGCGACGTCCATATGGCTCGCTCAAATCTGCACTTGAATCCACGCTCAAATCACAATATTACTGCCCTTAAGACTACCATAAATACAACACAATCGAGACTTACAAAGACAGGGACTTACAATAGAATAACTAAAATTGTGAGAGATTTACGGAGAGCAATATAGAGAGCTATAAGCTAGAACATCATGAATATCAAGATTCATTTCTTCCTAGATTAACAACAAACCAGGGCTCTGATACCAAATTTTTTACAAGCTGCAAGACAGAGTGCAAACACATTCAAGACAGAATTGGAACACATATGCAAAAGAACGAACTCTGTACTTTCATTGCTCGCTTGATATTACATGCCAGATAATACATATGTAAATCAAAAGACAGTATGTCTTTTTGAGAAGTCTGAGGTTCTGATTCCCTGATTAAGAGAAGAGCATACTTCTCTATTCTCTTCAGACTCCTATTACTTCCTAGACTCGACCATAGACTGAGAGCTACTCAACTAACTGGAATTATTGATCTCTTCTCAAGACTGAACTCACTAAGACATGATGCCATCAAATGAATGAATGAGTGGTATTTATAGAAATTTTCAACCGCCTCTTCATTTTACAATATAGAATTATTTTTGAGTTTCACCAGTAGAAACGTGACAACAAAGCATCTCCTTTCCATAGTGAAGACCGTAATGAGGAGATAAGATTCTATTTGTGTGGTCCCAATCATCCTGTGAATAAGAAAGGGACAAGACTCACTGACAAAGCTAGTGGGAATCTACTTTTTCCAAAGTTGCTTTTTGATCTCGAGAAGACTAACTTGAGGTTACATTGAGGTGGTAACCTTACCCCTTTTACCATGGTGTAGTCCACATCTGTGCTTTGCTTACGGAGTGATAGATGTCTCTAATGAGGGACAAACCCCACTCATTAGTCAATGTCATTATCTTCATCAGATGCAACTGGCGTTGGAATACAACAAGGATAGGTATCTAGAGGATGACTGAGAAAGTTTTCATGATCAGATTCTCATGCATAAGGATTAGTGGATGGACCAGGTTCTTTCCAAAGTATAATCATTGTTTTGAGTTTATAGGATCCATAGATGCCTTAGGCCATAGCACCTGTATCACCAAGTTCAAGGTGATAAGTTTTTGTTTTTATCCATATGGGTTGCTGATTATTATATAGGTGGCATATCCTGACTCTGATTGTCGAGTGCTGAAACATGGAATCTACTCCAAAAGGACCACAATGTTGACAAACATAGCGATTGATCAAGTTATCATGATAAGATTCTAATGTCAGTTTGAATAATACTCCTTTGTAGCTAGTAGATTCTCCAAATTGCATTTGTGAAATAGGATAGGGTCCCTGAAATAGGTCCCGCATGTATTTAATTCCCTTTTCTCCTTGGAGCCATCAATCTGGATGCTGGATTAAAGGACTCTAAAACTTGACAGGTAATTAAAAATCTCCAACCTAGTTGGGAAGACATGCACCAATTTCAGGATCTACAGGTATAGCCTGAGCAGAGAATTGGGAGAATGAATTATTACTCCAAATACCTGCAGTTGTTAAAGCCATTTTTGCAATAATCATTTTGTGCCTGTCTAAGAAGTAGTCATTTGCCAGATTGAAATTATGTTGATCCCTTTGATTGAAAGGATTGTTGCTAAACTCTGGACAACTTTTCTCATACCATCTTTTTTCAATGGATGAAGATTAGGAATCAAGATCTTGAGTCTATCTTGCACTTCCTAGGGCTTGTACACCCTTTGCATGATCAGGAGAAGGGTTGAAGCCTCTAACAACAAGCTTGGAGATCCTCTACGGATATTGCTGACTCACCTTCTTGTTCATGCAAGTCTTCATTTATTTCATCTCCTTGACGTGAAGTTGTATGTGTTTATTGATATAAAGCAAGTTGTTGATCTTCCCTTGATTGAGACATCTAGGGTTTGATTTTCATGCATACACACATTATTAGGTTTGCACAGACTTCTGCAAATCTTTTCCTTTGGCTATTGTTGAGGTAGAAATACCAAAGATGGGGCTTGACTAAGGCAAGCTCCTATATACCCACAACAATTTGCTTCTTTTGTAGGTGTAGATCATGTTTTACAGGTTCTAGTGGAAAGAAGTTACATGAAGAAGGATATTGTGGGTACAATCATAATAGACTTTTAGATTTTGAGATTTTGAGACTTACAGGACATTGGAGTGGGTGCCCTAATCCACCAGGGGTTTATTCCAGGATCTGGAAGCCTTTTGGTAGTCTTAGACACCCTTTGTAGAAGATTTCCTATTCAGGAACTTTCAAGACATTGGAATGGGTGCCCTGGTCCATGCAACCCTCAAAACCCATGTACACTACCTCTAAAACCCTCCTTCTACACTTTTGTGATTAGTTTGGCTAGTTTTTTCATTAGTTTCTTTATATTTGTGATTTAAGGCATAATTAGGGTTTTACTTGATCAAAATGAAAGCACTTGATAAAATCTTGATTAGGGCCTTAGGTTTCATAACCAGGTGAGCGTAAGGGACAGACAAATTGATTAGAATCTTGTTTACAAGTTTGATCTTTGTCCTCCCAATGCTTAGTAGTGAATTGGTAGTATTTAGCCTAGCTTAACAAACTATCAATTTTCACCCTAAACAGTTGCAATCAATAATGGAAGAATTTTGGACAAACAACATTCTAATAGTTCTTTGTTTACAAATAGTCAAAGTGCCATACATCTTGCAAACAATTCTGCCTTGCATTCAAAGACCAAACACATACAGCTAAGGTATCACTTCATCTGGTTGGTGTTGGATGATGGATAGTTAAGGCTGGAAAAGATACATACAGATGAAAATCTAGTGGATATGATTACAAGAGTAGTGACAAGGGACAAGATAAGATCCTCTTGATCTTTCATTGGTCTTCAAGACTACAAACAATAAAATTAGAACAACAGAGTCTAGGGTACTTATTTCTGGTGGGAGCTATAGGGTTAGTGTTGTTATGATTAGTCTCCATGTGGGAGATGATATGGTGTGGAGTCTAATCAGTATCCAAATGGAAGATTTTTTTTATATGAAGCCTATTCAGACTCGAAGGTTAAATTTTCCCCACTTTTATTGGTGTAGATTCCCTCCAAATTATTTAACGGGGGTTTGGGGGTAGCGCCCCCAAGATGGGGTTTAGGGGCCCTGCCCCTTGCTCTAACATATTGGCAATATTTTTATAAATGCGTCAGGAGTTATTTTTCTATTGGGCGACATAAAAAAAACCTATTTTGTAACTGACATAAGTCTTGATAAATATGGCTAAGGGTTGGGGTTTCTGTTGATATTGTAGTATTTGTAGCGGTATTGAGTTGCAGGGATTGTTGGTTGTAATCAGTTTGATTTGCTGGATAATAATATTGGACTCTCTATTGGTGGATGTAGCCCAAGTTTGGGTGAACCATGTTAAAAATTGTCTCTTGCTATTATTATTTCTGTGTATTTTTCATTCCTCTATTTAATCTTTATTTGCATTTATTGGATATCTTCTGCATGCAATTCCTAACACTTCTTTTAGTGGGACAACTTCACTCCATCTAGTGAAATAATTTGCGGTAGTGAGGATCCACTTGTGTCCTAAATTTGAAACTGGATTAATCATTCCTACAAAATCCAAACCCCACTGGGCAAAAGGCTCTTCTATGACTATGGGACTTAAAGGTAAGGTTGCACTCCTCCTCTTGCGAACATAAAATTGACATGTCTAGCACTCCTTGACCATTTTATAACAATTAGAAAACATTGAGGGTCAATAGTATCCTTCCTGGGTAATCTTAATGGTAGTAGTCTTTTTGGAAAAATGTCCTCTTGATGTGCCATGATGCAGTTCACACAAAATTCTATGAGCTTCATCCTTTTCCAAACACCTAAGTAAGATTGCATCAAAATTCCTTCTGAAAAAGACATGAACTATTAAAATAAAATTGGATCCTTATTGTCTATAGTATCTTCCCTTTTTAGGAGAGAGTAGACTAGGGAGTCAACGAGTCTCCATGAAATGTGTCTTGTCACTAACCCAAGAGTCTAATTCACCCTCTTGCACTTTCAGTACGGTTTCTTCCTTTTCAACTACTATTGGTGATTTTGAGTCTTGAGTGATATATTGGCAAATACCCCTACCTCTTATCAATTTATTGGGCTTTACCTCTAAATCATACTCCTAAATCTTGGTTATCCAATTGGCTCTTTTTTTAGTGATTTCTCCTTCCATAATATATTCTCTGACACTTGGGTGGGCTACTAATATCTTATTCCCTATTATCAAGTGTCTAAATGTTTTCAATCCTTTTACTATGGTATATGCTTTCTTTTCAACAAAATTGTACTTGGATTCATATTCCTGCAGAGTCATAGAAAAGAAGGCAATGAGATGTTCTCCTTCCTCCACTTGATCTTTTTGAGTTAATATGGATGCTATACTATATTCTTCCCCATAGACATATAGTAGAAATGTTACTAAATTATGTTCACACCTAATTTAGTCAGACCTGATTTACAGTTGTTACAAAGGGAGTAAAAGAAAATTTTTAAGTTAATACAATCATTAAATGTATGACGTCTTGACAAGAGAAAACAATGATCAATTGTCAGGATAATCTGAAAGTCCAATCAGGACTATCAAACCATCCTGACAAGTGAATATCTAATGGCAAGGTATCAGATAGTCAATGAATAATAGAATAGATCTAACTGGTTTTATCTTTTAGTTATGAGACAATTGAATTATTCAAGTGATCACATTTCAGTGTGAAAGAAAGGTATTTATAAGTGTCATTTCATATCATATTTTGAACATATGTTTCATATTAGTTTCAGTTATTCTATCCTATGCATTTGATTCAAGAAAGAAACATACATAAATCATTTGCATAAGGTAAAGTAACTGATCATGTTTAAAGAAATGTTTAAATGTGTCCCACGCAAGCCATGGGAGTGACTAAACTGAGCAATGCAAACATATGCAAGTGATACATCTGAGGATAAAAGGAAAGAGAAAGAACATATGAGAATATTAAATATCCATCATTGCCTTTTTTTAAAAGATTGATGTCCTTAGTTGGTAGCTAGTCTTCATGTCCTTATCTTCAGCTCCTGATCATGACAGTGTAGCTACAAAAAAATGGGGAAAAGCCTTGTTAGAAGCTCCAGATATTTAAAATAATCACATGTTTTTATCTATAGACATATCAACTTGTAGACATTATGCATCTTATATGAATGGATTAAATTAGACATGAGTAATAAATTAGCTAATCATGAGAAAGATCAATCAACTTGAAGAGGTATGTTTTTATGCTAGCTTGTTTGTTCACTGTGTAGGTATAGGAAAAGTAATGTTGTTGATTTGAAAACATTAAAACATGTGGAAAAAATGTGGCTCCCACAAGGGTAGAGCCTAGCCTATTTTCCTTTTTATTCATTTGAAAAGGATATCAGATTGCAACAGATACGATGCATTATTCAAGAAGATATTATGCATCATAAATAGTCAACTTGTAAAAAGAATGAATTCATCATGATAAAAGTGAAGAGGAGAGATGCTCCTATAAACTATGCCCACTTGATAAATAGATTGTTAAAATCAGATCAGTCATGTTCAAATCGCTTCATCACATGTTATAGGAGAAGCAGTGACCCTGATTAGATGTCATGCAAGTATAAGTGCAGTGATCAAAGAAATGATTGTAGTCATTAAAAGGTATTTCCCTTTTATTTCTGATAATAATTGAAATGGTTTTTTGTTGTTCAGAATACTTCATAGATAGAACAATTGAGCATACAGAACAGCAATAAGACAAAAAGAATGTGTTGCTTTAGTATAGAGATACCATATGCTTTAATACATGAGTGAAATTAGGCCTTAAGATGTCATAAAAGTACACAAGTGCAATGAAGAATAACCTTGTAATAAATGGAGAATCAGAGGAATGAAGTTTTGCCATGACTGTCATGAGGTAATGAAATAGCAGCGTCATAGAATGCTGATCTACATGAAGTGAAGACTACAAGGGATAGTACAAATGATAGATTGTAATAGTACCATATCAGCATACAAAAAGTACAATGTCTTTGCTGAAAGAAAACATAAATGTTAAGGCATAATAGGGTGCAGTCATATCATGCCAAATAAATAGTGCCATAACAACAATGCATAATAAGAAGCATGTGAACAACAATGAATGAAGAGATAGATGCTTAATTAGTATATAAAGGTACATGTTATTTGCTACAAGAGCTATAAATATCAAACATTTCATATAAATATCACTAGATGCCTATGTCATATTAAAAATTATGAAATGACAGAAGCTATAGAAAGATTTCTGAGTAAACATATCATATGAGAAATGATATATGACTGATAAATTCTACAAGAAGAACCACGGAGGTAGATTAATTTCTGAATGTTCATAAAATACAGAAGATAACTGATTAAGAGGAAGATACATCATGTCAAGTTCATGTCATGTAATAATGCACAAAAGATCAAAAAAAGGAAGATATAGTTTAAAAGATAAAAGTTCTTACATATGCCAAATGACAGTCTGGAGGTGAAGTGAACAAAAATAGGTTGTTATGTGTTCTTCTTTTTTACTCATATGAGCAGGTTCAATTCAGTCTAGAATACTTAGGACATCATTTTGTTTTGAAGTCACAGTTAAAAGAAAAGAAAGAAATACATGTATGCTGTTACAGGCAGCCACAGAGGAAAAAATGATAAAGAACCTAAAATGAATGTTCTTGCATATGGAGATAAGAGATTACTAAGAAATGGAGCAAGTCATAGTCAAAATCTTCCAAACCCTCATCATATTTTTCATGTATTCAGTTTAAATAAAATCTACAAAGCAAGAAGATATATAGGTCATTGTTTAAGAGGCCTTTTCTTTTCTAAAATGATGAAACTATCTTCATTATTTTTGAAACCCTCTCTTGTTTTTATCTATAGGAAAGAAAGAATAGAGAGAGAGAGAGAGGTTACAGGTCATGCTCAAAGAAGTATAAGTTTGAAGCATGAGCTTTTCAAAACCCATGTTGCAAATATTTCAAAACCTTGTATTATTTTCTTGAATACAGTCAAAGTAAAAGCTACAGAAGGTGATAATATATAGCTGTGGCCAAGAGAGGCTTTGTCAAAAATAAAATATCAAACCTTTGTTACAGTTTTTTTAAACCCTCATTTTATTTCATGTTTCATGTCTATAGAGGAGTCAAGGAAATGTGAGAAGAGTAGATATATAAATGCAGTTGTTGCCAGAAAAAGGCCTTGTCTTCTTCAGAAGCAAAGATACCCACTTGTAATTTTGAAACCCTTATCAAGAATAAAGTTACAGTTCAAATGAATGAAAATACAGAGGGAAGAAGAAGAGAGCTCACCTTTTTTTTCTTGTTAAAAGAAAGTATTTTTTCGTGGCCTTCATTTTTGAAGCTTCTCAGAATATAAGTTACAGGTGTATGAAGACAACATAGAGAAAGAAAAAAAATTGTTAAGAAGGTTTTTGAAGAAAGTTTAAACACAGCCACCATAGTCGTGGCCAGATGAAGAAAGAAAGCCATAGAAAGAACATAGAAAAGTTTATTATTATGCACAAAGAAACAACACTCACCTTGTTCCTGCGCCAAAATGCCATAGAAATCATGAAGAATTGACTGAAACATGGAGTAAAAACTAGAAGAAAGGCTTATTTCTATCAAACCCTAGCCAATGGCTGTGAGGTTGCATAGCCAAATGCAAGGGAAGGATAGCAAGAGAAATGAAAACTTTTAGGGTTCATTCATTCTTTTTGTTTGATGGCATCTTCTTTTTCCCATCTGTTTTGACATGGCCAAAAAAAATTATTGCATTATCTAGATCGAGGTCAATATTTTGATCTTATTGCGCCTAATGATTATGCCACAAAAGGGTTGTGGGTCAGGTGAATTATTTCTCTTTGCATCTTATTTTGCCAAAGTCAAAAATGAAAATCGTCACAAGGCAAGGCTTAACTACTTTGTATTCTTTTTTCTTCTCCGTGATGGTTGACAACATGGTTGACAAGATAGTGATCCAAGATTTCTTATATCGTATGCAAACCAAGTCAACAATCCAAGATTCATCAAATTATGCATGGAGACCAAGTGTGGTCGAGTTTCTTTTTGCCTTATGCATTTTGATTTATATAAAGTCAAAACAAGAACATTATCAAAGACAAGGATCATTCAAAGGTAAGATTATTTGCAAGGTGTATGAAAACAAAAGGTGAGATGGAAGATTATATGGACAAGAACATTATATGAAGGAGGGCAGATGTATATAGATGTGTAATACAAACATTTTTTTCTTTTGCAATGTAATGGAGTAATAAGGTGATGATGATACAGTTATCATCCTTCTTGATAATTCATCCTATTATTTTGCATGTAAATGACCTAATTTTGCATGGGAGGCGTAAGGGGCTATTTTTTTCGTTCTTTCATGTATAAAGACCTAATTAAATTTTTGCATTATTATCATGCAAAATCATGCAAATTAGGCAAATGTAAAAGGAGAGATAAGATGTTTTCTTTTTCTTCCACTTCCTCATAATTTTACAACTATATATCATATAGACAAATTAATAAAGTAATATTTCATAAATTACTCTATTATTTTGTTACAAGTTGTAAGTAAGTTATGCAAATGATTACTTTATTAATTTTCCACATGATCTACACATGTAAAATCATGCAAGTTGGAGGAATAATGTTAACTGGGGGCTTTTAAGGTCTTTTTGCATGGCCTAGAGGTCAAAATAGACAAAATTGGTCAACTCTTGGGTCAAACACATGGAGACTAGTAGATTGGAGCCATTTTTGCTTATTTTGAGGTAGTTTTGACCCTGATTTTAAGGGATTTCATTGTTTGTTCATGGATCAAATTGGAGAGCTTATTTTAGAGGCAGTTGACTATAGTTGATTTTTTCATGCCTCTTGGAGAGAGCAAACTATATATTGTAAAGAAAAACTTAGGTTTTTCTAGTTCTTACATTTTTACTCTTTGCAATTTGAGAGAGAAAGAGGTTTTTTAACTTATTTATTTGCATATTTATAGAGATTACAGCAAGTTACAGGTTCTATACTTTGTGTTATGTAATTATTTCTTTTATTTTTTAGCTTGATCAAGCATCTACCTTCCATTAATGAAGCTTTTATGAGTGATTTGATAAGATTTTAGTGTGTTTAAACATCATAACCTTTAAAATAATTGTCTCATTTATACTTTGTTACATTAGATATCATTGAAAAATCATAGGTCTTAGGTTGTCCAAATTGGAAAATCTTCCTTTTATGTTGTGAAAATCCTCTTTCCTTTAAAAAGCAATATTTTCTAGCCTCCCTTAGAAATATTTTTATGATCAATTTGCTGAAAGTGGTTTGTGTGGATAGATCTTCTGAGATTTATTGTGAGTTACATTGCCAATTTTCATCATTATTAGGTGCATCACCATACTTTTTACAGTTTCATCACTTTTTGAAAATCCTTTTTAACCCTTTTCCAAACCAAAGTCATAGATCTAAATTGAGTAAATTAAGGGAACCAACCCATAATCTAGATCTTCAAACTCAATATAGGTCACCCACAGCTTGAGTTTGATCCCATGTTACACAAGATTGCTGGGTTTCACAACTTCACATAACGAGTGCAATCTTGCTCATCAACAATTTTTGGCATGCCCGGTGGGACTTTTGAACTAATTATCATTTCAAAAAGAACTTATTTTTTCTATTGTTTTGGTATGATCAGTAGTTAATACACCCTTTTTAAAGGTATTACTTAAAAAAAAAACTTGATGACTCTAACTTTCTGGTTTTAATAGATCAGATTTTGCAGCCTATAAAAAAAATTCAAACAAGATCATGTGCTATTGTATTTTAAGTAATTCTGGTTTTAGTTTTTTTATAGCTTTTGAATGAATAAACATGTCTATCCTTCATGGAAACATGTTATGTCATTTGGATCATATCATGAAAATGTTGCTAATCCACCATCTTATCAGCCATATTAGATCGGCCATGTTGCTGATTTTATCCCAAACAACTATGCAACAATAGTATATCAACATGCTCAACAGGCTTACCTCCCACCCACCCCAGTTTAACCTTGTTGATAGCCTATACATAAACTGAATCAGCTTCAAGAGTATGCAAAAAATAAGATTACAAGCATAAAGAGTATGTTGCTTGATCCCAATAACACATTGCTGGAAATCAATAAGCAAATAGAAGAGATCAAGAAACAATGAAATTATGAGCAGCAATAGGAAGAGATGGATTATCAGGCCTATGTTCATGAGTGTGAGTTGGAAGCACAAAGGATATAGTTTGAAGAAGGTCTTAGAAAGGAGATCTCAGCAAAAGAGGATCATATGAAGTTTTTTCTTACACAAGTACAAAACCAAGAAATCGAGACAACTACATTCATTTTGCATCAGTCTATTCAAAATGAGGTTAGTAGGTATCAAAGTTCAAGTTTCATAAGTTCTAATTTTACTCGGGAACCTAGTTGCATTCAAAATAAATCTATTAGTCCTCAGTACCAGTCACATCAAGTAGCAGAATTGAGTCATCAAGCTTTTGGATCGACATGGTAGTCTTCTTGGACCAAACATCCTGATTATAAAATGCCAAATCTTGTTAAAGCTACGCCTTCCATACCAATTGAAAATTAGGAAAGAGAAGAGGTAGTCAAATCTAAGCCTATCAAAATTCCAAGTTTGAGTCCAGCAGCTGAAGGTGCTACTATTTTTTCTATGTTCCCAACTAAAAGTAAGCATAATGTATATGATGAGGAGAAAGAGATCACTGCTGCTCCAAATCCTTTACATTTTGAATCATTTGAAAATTTCTCTAATGTTGTTCACAAGATAAATGGAAGTAGGATACAAATATGGAAAGGGAAAAATCTTCAATTGCAGTGACAAATTGACCAAGTTCTAAGTGAGAATAAACTAGACAAAGAAGAGGATTCAATTTATTTGTTTTTTCAAATGCCTTCTTTTGTTGACCATGATGAAGACATCATACAAGTATCCAAATTACCAACTGATTTGAGACAACCGGATGGTATTGCAAGACATGATGTGTTTCTAGTCCATAAGGACAAGGATGAGGTTGAGGCCCCAGTTCAGCTAGAAGAGCAAAAGGACAGTCCCATTTTGGAGACTAACAATCTTGTTTTGCATGAACATAGGATTGAATACCAAACTAAACATGAAACTAAATCAGATGATATTCTCCAAAAAAGTAATACATCTAATCTATTTTTAGAGAAGCCAATTGAACTAATTAAAGATATTTAGTCTTTTTAAGATAATTCTATAGCAAATTGTTAAGATCCTGACTATTCAGCCCGTAAGG
This sequence comes from Cunninghamia lanceolata, assembly GCA_027924645.1. Lineage (NCBI taxonomy): Eukaryota > Viridiplantae > Streptophyta > Pinopsida > Cupressales > Cupressaceae > Cunninghamia > Cunninghamia lanceolata. The sequence goes on along the minus strand of BSBN01000553.1, from coordinate 14,284,691 downwards.
AGCTTGTCAATCTATTGGATTCTTGTAATGATCAATAGCCTAAGCTTGTAAATAATGAAAACAATAAAGTAAAGATTTTGGAAGATGAAATAACATCAATGTCTAATTTCACATAGCAGAGGGATGAAAATCATATGGATTCAGTGCAAGAATATCAGTTAGATGAGAGTATGTTTTCAAGTATCATAAAGGATTTTTGTTCTAACATTGATAATGATCTAATACCATGTGAACTAGCAATATGTGATCAATAGGATTAGGTCAAAGACACAAGCTTTCATTCATTTCATTCATGTGGGCTAACTATATCAAATCAAATTGAAATTGCAAGTGAAAATAGGAAAACAAATCTTAGTAAGGACACCAGGAGTATTGACCAAAGATACACATTACAAGAGGGTACCCAATCAGGGATATAGCTATCAAAGAGCTAAATAAGGAGGTATAGATTGCTGTTACTCCCAGAGATGAGATAGCATCCTTAGAACAGTAGAATGAGATAATTTATTCACATTACAACAACATTGTCAATGATCATATTTAGATGGTAAGTGATTTTGTTTTCATTCTTTAGACACTTTCCCAATATTCTCTAGAATATATTCTCATGAATCACATCTTGTTAGTGGCAAGTCACCTAGAAAAACATCCTTTCTTAACCAGAAGGGGAAGTTATTTTACAAAGCTAGCTAACGGATTTGTTTGACCAGCACTTTTGGTTGGTTAGTGTAGGATAGAAAAGAATTTCAGTTCATTATTTTGTTTTCAAAGAAGTGCACATGTACATTTTGTTGGCCATGTCCTAAATAGGTCAGAATAGTTTAAGTTTCATTTTGTTTTGCTGCTCTAGTTTTCTATTAGTTTGAGTTGCAGAAAGTTTTTCAAAGTTCAAGGCAGGAAATGACTCATGTGCCTAATGGAATTGTAAGACTACTAGTTCTAACTTGTTTAGCAGGAAAACACACCTATTTTAGTTAGACCTGATTTGTAGTTGTTACAAAAGGAGTAAAAGAAAAAATTTAAGTTAATGCAATCAGTGAATGTATGATGTCTTGACAAGAGAAAACAATGATCAATTGTTAGGATAATGTGATAGTCCAATCAGGACTGTCAAACCATCCTAACAAGTGAATATCTAATGGCAAGATATTAGACAGTAAATGAATGATAGAATAGATCTAACTAGTTTTATCTTTTAGTTATGAGACAATTGAATTATTCAAGTGATCACATTTTAGTGTGAAAGAAAGGTATTTATAAAATTGTCATCTCATATAATTTTTCAAACATATGTTTCATATTAGTTTTAGTTATTCTATCCTATACATTTGATTCAAGAAGGAAACATATATAAATCATTTGCAAGAGGTAAAATAAATGATCATGTTTAAAGAAATGTTTAAATGTGTCCCACACAAGACGTGGGAGTGACTAAATTGAGCAATGCAAACATATGCAGGCTATACATATGACGATAAAATGAAAGAGACATAACATATGAGAATATTAAACATCCATCATTGCCTTTTTTTTAGAAGGTTGATTTCCTTAGTTGATATCCAGTCTTCATGTCCTTATCTTCAGTTCTTGATCATCACAGCGTACCTACAAAAAATTGGGGAAAAATCCTGTTAGAAGCTCTAGATATTTAAAATAATCACATGTTTTTATCAATAGACATATCAACTTGTGGACATTATGCATCTTATGTAAATGGATCAAATCAGACATAAGGAATAAATCAAATCATCATGAGAAAGATCAATCAACTTCAAGAGGTATGTTTTTATGCTAACTTGTTTGTTCACTGTACAGGTATAGGAAAAGTAATGTTGTGGATTTGAAGACATTAAAACATGTGGAAAAAATGTGGCTCCCACAAGGGTAGAGCCCATCATGTTTTCCATTTTATTCATTTTAAAAGGATATCAGATTGCAAAAGATAGGATGCATTAGTCAAGAAGATATTATGCATCATATATAGTCAACTTGCAATTTAAGAATGAAGTCATCATGATAAAAGTGAAGAGGAGCTGTTGCTCCTACAAACTATGCCCACTTGATAAACAGATTGTTAAAATCAGACCAGTCATGTTCAAATTGCTTCATCACATGTTACAGGAGAAGCAGTGACCCTAATTAAATATCATGCAAGTACAAGTGCAGTGATCAAAGAAATGATTATAGTCATTAAAAGGTATTTCCCTTTTATTTTTTATAATAATTGAAATGGTTTTTTGTTGTTTAGAATACTTCATAGATAGAACAATTAAGCATATAGAACAGCAATAAGACAAAAAGAATGTGTTGCTTCAGTATAGAGATATCATATTCTTTCATACATGAGTGAAATCAAACCTTAAGTTGTCATAAAGTACACAAGTACAATGAAGAACAACCTTCTAATAAATGGAGAATCAGATGAATAAAGATTTGAAATGACTGTCATGAGGTAATCAAATAGCAGCCTCATAGAATGCTGATCTACATGAAGTGAAGACTACAAGAGCCAGTACAAATGATAGACAATTATAGTACCATATCAGCATACAAAAAATACAATGTCTTTGCTACAGGAAAACAAAAGTGTTAAGGCATAACAGGGTGTAGTCATATCATGCTAAATAAATAGTGCCATAATAGTAATGCATAATAAGAAGCATGTGAACAACAATGAATGAAGAGATATCAGTATACAAAGGTACATATTGTTTTCTACAAGAGATATAAATATCAAACATTTCATGGTACAACCATGTGTCTAAGTAAAATAGAGAAACATAAAGAATATAGCCATGCTACAAAGCTGAAACATCATGCATATCATGTTCAAGTTCATATCACGAAATGAATTTCTTACATATGCCACAGACTGGAGCATTTTTCGATCACTAGATGCTTATGTCATATTGAACATTATGAAATCACAGAAGCTACATAAAGATTTCTAGGTAAACATATCATATGAGAAATGATAAATGACTGATAAAGTCTACAAGAAGAACCATGGAGGTAGATTAATTTATGAATGTTCATAACATACAAAAGATAATTGATTAAGAGAAAGATACATCATGTCAAGTTCATGTCATGTAATAATGCACAGAAGATCAAAAAAAGGAAGATATAGTTTAAAAGATAGAAGTTCCTACATTGCTAAATGACATTCTGGAGGTGAAGTGAACAAAAATAGGTTGTTCTGTGTTCTTTTTTACTCATATGAGCAGGTTCAATTCATTCTAGAATACTCGTGACATCATTTTGTTTTGAAGTCATAGTTAAAATAAAATAAAGAAATACATGTATTTTGTTACAAGCAGCCACAGAGGAAAAAATGATAAATAGCCTAAAATGAATATTCTTGCATATAGAAAGAAGAGATTACTTAGAAATGGATCAAGTCACAATCAAAATCTTCCAAACCCTTGTCATATTTTTCATGTATTCAGTTGAAAGAAAAGCTACAAAGCAAGAAGATATATAGGTCGTTGTAAGAGGCCTTTTCTTTTCTAAAAATGATAAAACCCTCTTCATTATTTTTGAAACCCTCTCTTCTTTTTATCTACAGGAAAGAAAGAATAGAGAGAGAGGTTACAGGTCAAGGTCAAAGAAGTATAAATTTGAAGCATGAGATTTTCAAAACCCATGTTGTAAATCTTTCAAAACCTTGTATTATTTTCTTGAATATAGTCAAAGTAAAATCTATATAAGGTGATAATGTATAGCTGTGGCCAGGAGAGGCTTGTAAAAAAAAATATCAAACCCTTGTTACAGTTTTTTCAAACCCTCATTTTATTTCAAGATTCATGTCTATAGAGGAGTCAAGGAAATGTGAGAAGAGTAGATATACAGATGTAGCCATTGCCAGAAAAAGGCCTTGTCTTCATCAAAAGAAAAGATACCCACTTGTAATTTTGAAACCCTTATCAAGAATAAAGTTACAGTTCAAATGAATGAAAATACAGAGGGAAGAAGAAGAGAACTCACCTTTTTTTTCTTGTTTAAAGAAATCATTTAGCCATGGCCTTCATTTTTGGAGCTTCTCAAAATATAAGTTACAAGTGTATGAAGACAACACAGAGAAAGGTAAAATCTTGTTAAGAAGATTTTTAAAGAATGTTTAAACACACAGCCACCATAGTCGCGGCCAGATGAAGAAAGATAACCACAGAAAGAACACAAAAAAGTTCATTATTATGCACAGAGAAAAAGAAACACCCACCTTGTTCCTACACCAAAATACCATGGAAATCATGAAGAATTGATTGAAAGATGGAGTAAAACCTAGAAGAAAGGCTTCTTTCTATCAAACCCTAGCCGACAGTTGTGAGGTTGTAGAGCCAAATGCAAGAGAAGCACAGCAAGAGAAATGAGAACTTTTAGGTTCATTCATTCTTTTTGTTCAATGGCATCTTCTTTTTCCCATTTGTTTTGACTTAGCAAAATAAAAATTATTGCCTTAATAAGATCGGGGTCAAGACTTCAGTCTTTTTGTGCCTAATGATGATGCTACAGAAGGGTCATGGGTTGGGTGAATTATTTTTCTTTGCATCTTATTTTACCAAAGTCAAAAATCAAAATCATCACAAGGTAAGGCTCAAATGCTTTGTATTCATTTTTCTTCTTCATGATGGTCGAAAACATGGTTGACAAGATAGTGATCCAATATTCCTTATATCATATGCAAACCGAGTCAACAATCCAAGATTCCTTAAATTATGCATGGAGACCAAGTGTGGTCGAGTTTCTTTTTTCCTTTATGCATTTTGATGTATATAAAGTCAAAACAAAACATTATCAAAGACAAGGATCATTCAAAGGTAAGATTATTTGCAAGGTGTATGAAAACAAAAGGTGAGGTGGAAGATTATATGGACAAGAACATCATATGAAGGAGGGCAGATGGATATAGATGTGTAATGCAAATATTTTTTTCTTTTGCAATGTAATGGAGTAATAAGGTGATGATGATGCAATTATCATCCTTCTTGATAAGTCATCATATTATTTTGCATGTAAATGACCTAATTTTGCATGGGAGGCATAAGGGGCTATTTTTTTTCATTCTTTCATGTGTAAAGACCTACTTAAATTTTGGCATCATTATCATGCAAAATAATGCAAATTAGGCAAATGTGAAAGGAGAGATAACGTGTTTTCTTTTTCTTCTACTTCCTCATAATTTTACAACTATATATCATGTAGATAAATTAAATAAAGTAATATTTCATAAACTACTCTATTATTTTGTTACAAGTTGTAAAATTGGAGAAATTAGACAAATTGAAACTCATAATAGAGTAAGTCATGCAAATGATTACGTTATTAATTTTCTACATGATCTACACATGCAAAATCATGCAAGTTGGATGAGTTAAGTTAACTGAGGTCCTTTGAGGTCTTCTTACATGGCTTAGAGGTCAAAATAGACAAAATTGGTCAACTCTTGGGTTAAACACATGGAGACTACCAGATTGGATCTATTTTTGCTCATTTTGAGGCAGTTTTGACCCTTATTTTTAGAGATTTCATTGTTTGCTCATGGATCAAATTGGAGAGCTTATTTTTAGAGGTAGTTGACTATAGTTGATTTTTTCATGCCTCTTGGAGAGAGCAAACTATATATTGTAAAGAAAAACTTAGGTCTTTCTAGTTCTTGCATTTTTACTCTTTGCACTTTGATGCAGAGGTAGGAGGACCAAAACTATCCTCAATAACATTAAAAAATCAAATAACTAATCCAATTGCTTTGGTCAGGTTGAAAAGAACATTAATACATATTTTTCATCCAATTTTCATGAAGATCCAACGGTAGGAGACAAAGTTATGACTCTTTTCACAAAACTACAAACCCTAGGCAGCGTTCAGTCCTGCCCTCACCAAAATTGCAATATCTCTCACAAAACTTAATGAAATTATACCAAACCAAAAGAATTGTAAACTAGAAACACATATATTTCCACCCATCTATTATATGCATCAATGCAAGTCTGTACTAGGTCATACCATGCATATTTTCAGACTGCATTTTTAGAAAATTAAACTCTGCAGACCTACCCTCAATAAAAATACCATAACTTATTCAAATCTTAATGAAATTTTATGAAACAAAAAGAAATGGAAAGTAGACTAAATAATAGTTCCAACCATATATGGATTTCTCCTATATATATCCGTACAAAATAGTACCAAACGCTGCAACAGGACTATTGCGGGGAAAATCAAAAAATTACAGTACATAAAACACTCATATCTTTCACAAAACTAAATAAAAATGCATGGGACAAGAAGAAAATGGAAGGTGGTTGAAGGATATAACATTTTAGATCTATTAGGCATCTATTCAATTCCATACAAGGCCATACAATAGCAAAAGACGGCAAATTTCTAAAGGAAAATACAGGAAAACATTGTTTTTTCTCATTCCATGCTCAAATCTTCAACCACCCACCAATTATTCATGGTTACAAGGCCTTTTAAAGGCATTAAAACATGTATCTTGAGTTCATAACTGATTTGGAGTGAACCAAGAGCCAAATGACTCTTCACCTTCCAAGTTTGCATCTTTTTTCCAATTTTACATTGACAACCTTTACATGGTTTGCAATATTTTGCATTTTTGAAACTCCTAATGACCTAAACACATAAAAATGAATTGATAAACCTCATTACAATGTGGAAGCATATAAATTTAATCAAACTCAAAGATTTTTCCAGGGCAATATTAATTTGCCAAGGTGCTCCTGCACCATACAACCAACCAACAAAATTTCTAAGTCCCTTGGAAATGTATCTGCAACAAAAGTCTCTTTCCTCTGTCTTTATCTTCAATCTTCTCAGCTACAATATTCCAACTTATAGAAATGGTGACCAACCAACCAACAAAATAAACTACCATCTTCACAAAGCATCCTTAGGCTCCTTCTACTCCCATCAGTGGAGTACTCTTCGGGCTGCAACATCAAGTGCTTCTTCAGGTATCCATCTCTCTCACTGCTTCACAACAAACCAACTCACCAAACCATTCATCTCACCCAAAAGTAGATCCTGGTGATGCACCTACCACTCTCTCCTCAGTGGTTTCTCTATGCATCCTTCTCTAGCCAAATCTCTATTGGAGAATGGTCATGACAGACCTCATCTTGTCTGCCCCCACACAACCTTAGAAAACATCTTTCTGCAGCTAGATGGATAAGCACCTACAACCAAACAACTGAGCAACACAAAATCCAAAAGGAGTAGATTGCCTCCCTCGGTGATCTATCTACACAATCAAGATCTTCTCGCTCTTCACCTGTCTTCTCAGTGACTAGGAAAAAAAATACACACCACCCAAATCTTTCGCCAGCTCTGATACCAATATGATGCAGAGGTAGGAGGACCAAAACTATCCTCAATAACATTAACAAATCAAATAACTAATTCAATTGCTTTGGTCAGGTTGAAGAGAACATTAATACATATTTTTCATCCAATTTTCATGAAGATCCAATGGTAGGAGAGAAAGTTATGACTCTTTTCCCAAAACTACAAACCCTAGGCAGCGTTCAGACCTGCCTTCACCAAAATTGCAATATCTCTCACAAAAATTAATGAAATTATACCAAACAAAAAGAGTTGTAAACTAGAAACACATATATTTCCACCAATATATTATATGCATCAATGTGTGGCCATACCAGGTCATACCATGGATATTTTCAGACTACATTTTCAGAAAATTAAACTCTGCAGACCTACCCTCAATAAAAATGCCATAACTTATTCAAATATTAATGAAATTTTATGCAAAAAAAAGAAATGGAAAGTAGACTCAATACTATTTCCAACAATATATGGCTTGCTCCTGTATATATCTATACAGAATAGTACCAAATGCTGCAACAGGACTATTGCAGGGAAAATAAAAAAATTACAGTCCATAAAACACTCATATCTTTCACAAAACTAAATAAAAATGCATGGGACAAGAAGAAAATGGAAGGTGGTTGAGGGATCTAACATTTTAAATCCATTAGGAATCTATTCAATTCCATACAAGGCCATACAATAGCAAAAGACAGTAAATTTCTAAAGGAAAATACAGGAAAACATTGTTTTTTCTCATTCCATGCTCAAATCTTCAACCACCCACCAATTCTTCATGATTACAAGGCCTTTTAAAGGCATTAAAACATGTCTCTTGAGTTCATAAATGATTTGGAGTGAACCAAGAGCCAAATGACTCTTCACCTTCCAAGTTTACATCTTTTTTCCAATTTTACATTGACAACCTTTACATGGTTTGCAATATTTTGCATTTTTGAAACTCCTAATGACCTAAACACATAAAAATGAATTGATAAACCTCATTACAATGTGGAAGAATATAAATGTAATCAAACTCAAAGATTTTTCCAGGGCAATATTAATTTGCCAAGGTGCTCCTGCACCACACTTTGAGAGAGAAAGAGGTTTTGTAACTCATTTATTTGCAGATTTATAGAGATTACAACATGTTACAAGTTCTATACTTTTTGTTATGCACTTATTTCCTTTATTTTTCATCTTGATCAAGTATTTGCCTTCCATTAATAAAGCTTTTATGAGTGATTTGATGAGATTTTATTGTGTTTAAACATCATAACTTTTAAAATCATTGTCTCATTTATACTTGCTTGCATTAGATAGCATTGAAAAATCATAGGTCTTAGGTTGTGCAGATTGGAAAATCTTCTTTTTATGTTGTGGAAAAATCCCCTTTCCTTCAAAAAGCAATATTTTCCAGCCTCCCTTAGAAATATTTTTGTGATCAATTTGCTGAAAGTGGTTTGTGTGGATAGATCTTCTGAGATTTATTGTGAGTTAGATTACCAATTTTCATCATTATTAGGTGCATCGTCATACTTTTCACAGTTTCATCACTTTTAGAAAATGCTTTTTAACCCTTTTCCAAACCAAAGTCATAGATCCAAATTGAATATATTAAGGGAACCAACCCATAATCTAGAGTTTTAAACTCAATATATTACATAGGATTGCTAGGTTTCACAACTTCACATAACGGTTGCAATCCTACTCGTCAACAATAAAGTCTTTGGAAAAATCTAGATTACACAGCACTGGGGAAGTAGAGATTGCTTTCTTGATATTTTCAAAATCCTGTCTACCTTCTGTTGTCCATTTAAAACTCATATCCTTCTTCAACATCAGAGTGATGGGTCTAGTTAATCCTACAAAATCAGATATAAATCTACTAACAAAGTTAATTTTTCCCAAAAAGGACTATACTACCTTCTTGTTGACATGTAAAGACAAATCCATTATTGCTTTAAGTCTATCTAGATCTATAGAGATTCCATCTTTTGAGACTATGTGCCCTAGTAATTTTTCTTAAGGTACTCCAAACACACATTTCTTGGGATTCAGAGAAATCCCAAATTCTTGACATCTTTCGAAAAATAGCCTCCAAATGATCAAAGTGGTCCTTAGTAATTTTTGTGAACACAATTAGATCATCTAAATAGATCAGAATGATCTTATTTATCAACCCATTGAATGCTATGTCCATAGCACGTTGAAAGGTTTCTCCATCATTTAAAAGTCCAAAAGGCATCTTAGAATATGCAAAGGTTTCCCACTTAGTGGTGAAAGTAGTCTTGTACTAGTCTTCAGTGGCCAACTAGAATTGATTGTAACTTCAAAAACCATCTAGTAGAGAAAACCTTTCAACACCAGCTATAGTTTGTGAAATCTTCTCCATTGAAGGAAGTGGCTAATGATCTTTTAATAAGGCCTTATTTAGGTCCCTAAAGTCTACAAAGAGTCTAATTTCTCTATTTGTCTTCCTCACTGGCACCAAGTTGGACACCCATGTTGAGTGTTTGATTGGAAAAATTATCTTATATTCTAACAGCTTCTGGATTTCCTCCACCATGAGAGACACACTCTTGGGATTTACTAGTCTCTGTTTCTGACACACAAGTTTTGATCCTTTAGTGAGATCAATAGCATGCTAGACTATATTTCTATTGTAACCATGAAGATCTTCATAAGTCCATGCATTTACCTTGTCATATTTATTACATAGAGATATCAGTCTATCCCTTTCTTCCTGAGTAGTGACATTGCCCACTTTTAGCTTTCTTCCATTGCTAACCTCAATCTCTGATTAATCATCTTTGCTTGCTATGAACTTCCTCTTGTCTAGACTTGCATCATTAGGATGAAAAAGATTCTCTAGAGTTATCAATCCTCTTGGGAGCTTATTTGATTTTAACTATATTATTTGGTCACCATATGCCTCTTCAATTTTAGGTTGCAATTGATCTGTGAATTCCCCAGACTGCTATAGGAATAAAAGGATATGAAGATCACTATCAAAGACTTGCCAATTATCTCCATTATCAGGAATGGCAGAGCGGATGATAACCTTGACTGCCTCTTCATTTATCAATAGATCTTTGGTTGTGTCAAACTGGGATCCAATCTAGGCCATTCTATCTACTTCAATGTTCTAAGATCTTTGTATGATTTCTATATTGAAGGCATGAAAATCTTCAATTAGGTCTCATATTCAGTGGCGATATGATCTCATTCTTACATTTTTTGTAGTAGCTATCTCTCTAATTTGTTTTACTACCAATTCTAAATCACCCAAGACTCTCATATTTTTTATCCATCTCTTTTTAGCAAGAATCAAGCCATGCACAAGAGATTCATATTCATCTTCATTATTGGTGTAGGCAAAATGGAAGAATAGAGCTCTGAGGACCTTTTCTCCTTTTGGTGAAGGTAAATGCTTGCTCCAACACCATTCTTGCTTCTAGCTCCATCAAAATTTAGTGTCCAAATCTTAGAGTCTTCATCGAGACCCTCCTCTTGCTTCTTTGGTTGATTCATTAATTCATGTATTTCTTGGTCTTCATAAAAAATAACATATGTCCCCAAGCCAGTAGAGTCATAATTTCTAAAAGGGTCACTCTGTATCATGTATAATAGGTGATTATCTTCTTCATCCTTCCCATCATGTGTAGTCAATTCACCCATCTCTTCCACTAAGACTCTTTCCTCTTTATTGATCATAGCATGAGATGCTCCAAACTTAGATGTTACCTCATCAGTAATATGTTCCTTACATAGAGGTTCAGAAAATACTTTTATCTTTGAACCATATTTTGTCCTTAGAATTAGATGTGACCAGTCTAAAGACATGTAACCTCCAATTTTAGTTGTGAAATCTAGATAGATAGGCATAAACCAAAGACATGTGGAATGTCAATGACGACCACATCTTGTAATATAGTTATATTTGGGCGGGTATACAATTGTAAGGATAGTTTAATAATGCCTATGGTCTGGACTGCTTTCCCATCTAACTACATCACCCCTTTGGCTAATGGCTCGCTCATATTGTATCTTTAAAGCATCTGCTATTTGTTAAGGCATAACTATGGTGCTTGCTCCTGAGTCTATTATAGAATTGTGTAGTAGCTTCTTACCTACCATTAAGGTCAAATAAAAGGGGTTAGGCTTAATCTTACTCACCTCTTCTTTGGCATTCACCAGAGTTGACCCTTGTTGTGACTAAGGTGCTTTAGATGGGTCCTTTCCTTTGTCTATTGTGCTCTACTTTGTGCAAATGGTCTTAGGTTTAGTTTGACACCCCAGAGCTTCTTACAGCAATACCTTTTGTTCAGGAGTAGCTAACATGTCCAATAAAGATACATTAGTAGGAGCCCTTTTTAACTATTTTATTACATTCATAGGTCCTAGTGATTGTACTTTGGGATAATAAGGATACCTTGTCCTTTCCACCACTAGATTAGAAACTCCCTAGCCCTGGGTCACCACTGAGATATCCTATCGTGATGTGGGGATATAGGAAGCTTGAACTTAAGGTACATTCCTTGGTTTAGTCATTTCATTAGGGATGACCTCTGGTGTTTCTACCACCCTCCTCTTTGACCTAGGATAATAATCTAATTGCACCAAAGGTTTCTTGGAATTTGATGCTTGATTACTGAACACTGACTCTTTCTCTTCTATCCATGACAATAGTGCATGTTCTAGGGCAATTTCCCCTTCCTTCTCTATAGACATGCCCTACATTTGAGCTACTATTGTTGCATTTTGAACACCAGGTGATTGGTATGAGAATGTTTCAAATGGTGAAGTAACCTAGCTTCCCATTCTTCTTTGTTCTTCTACCTTCTATTGTAAATTACCCCAGGGGCAATCTGTGGACATATGTGCATTATTATAGGGAAAACACCATGTGTTTACCTCTTCTGCCATATTATTTTGTCCAGGAACCAATTCCTTCCCTGGATTAGCTGGGATAGTTTGTAATAGTGTGGGTATAGGGACAAGCTAATTAGATGCCTGCAAAAAGTTTGGTCTCTGTGACCCTTGGTACTAATTTGGATGATATGGAGGTCTATTCCATTGAAATCCCTAATAGGGAGATTTTTGATATGAAGTTTTCTACCTTTTCAGGTTGATAGTTTCATTAGAAAAGGTTTGAAGGATGCTCTTGATATCGTCCATTTCAGATGGATAAGAAGAGGATGACACAGTTGTGGGTCTTTGTGGTGTAGGAAAAGTGTACATGGAAAAGAGAACTACTAAAACACTAGGGGTTTCTTCTTGAATCAGAGTTGATAATTTAGGGAACATGGGCATGGGGGGTCTCGGGGGCAATTTCCTAGCATCTATAAGGATATTCTCTACCCTAATAGCTAACTCATATGCTACAGGAAGGGTCTACCCACCTAAGGACTGAATCATAACTGAAATATCAGAATTAAAAGCCTTAAGGTAGAAGACAATTGCCATACCTACTGGGGGTCTAGCAACAACTGGGATCCTTTGCCAAGTCTTCTGGAATCTAGTATTGAAATTGGTTATGGCTTCTTGGGGCACCCTTTTATGGTGATCAGTTGTTGTACAAAGAGAGGACATGTCTCCCTTCTCGCTGAATCTTTCAACAATGCATCTCCCAGTTGGTCCCAAGTCCCAATAGAATTTGGTGGTAAAAATTGATACCAATCAAGAGATCTCCCTTTTAAAGATGCAACTAATAGCCTCATAGGAATATTTTTCTTTGTAATATAATGCACCATGCACACATCAGCTACATCCATCAGGTGTTTAGCTAGGGTCTTGAAATCTTCTCCTTAGAATTTTGGTAAATCTTTTAGGGCATTGGCAGGAATCGGGTCCCATGTGTATGGGGGTGCTAGAAGTATGAGCGGGATACCATTGTTCTAGTTAACAAAATTTCAAGGTGGAGCTTGGGAACCTATTTCTATCCTTCAGATATTTTGTTGATTAGTTCTTCTTCTCGAAGTAGTTGCCAATGGTGGTAACAGGAGTCATGGGTTAGCAGCAGCTCTCCCTCTTGTAGTTGGTCCACAACTCTGACTCATCATAGGAGGCTAGCTCATACAATTCTAATAAAGAATTTGTAAAGATAGTCCCACTGGGCATGCCAAAAACTGTTGATGCTTAAATTTGTAAATAATCACTAATGATAGGAAACTTTAATAATGTGGGATCAATTCTTGAAATAACCTCTAGATTTTAAAGAAGCTCATTCTTCTCTATGGGTTTTGAGGAAAGGGAAGAAAAAACAAGATTTAAAGAACCCTTAAACTGTTGCTAAGGCAATGCACCAAATTTGTGTCAAGATCTAGATTAACAACACAATGATTAACTTGTAAAATTTCTTGATAAAGCTAAAGAGCATAGAGCATGATTAGCAATAACAATATGTATGTATCAAATTCATCAAAGGCATGAGATAGAAAGTATGAAACAAGACTCAGAAAAACATCATAATATGCACAGAACACCACTTTCTCTCTTCATTGATGGTCAAGTGAACAAAGTACATAAGGCAAAATGTATAGATTACAATATTCAATCTCTCCTAAGAGGCACCTATTAAGGCAAAAGACATATCTCTGATCTAGTAGCTAATATACTCTCTAATATTTCAAAAAACAATGAATGCTTTTCCCAAGCTTGACTTTACTATTTATAGTGCCAAATGAAGCTCAAAGCTCTCCTATGTCCATTGAGATCCTAACCACCTTTCAATCTACAACTCTAGTTAACTGTTGTTATTTCTACCAGACCCTCATGCCACAATATTCTCAAGATCCCGAGTCTCAGTTCACCTGCACCATTATAACTAATTCTGTGAGCTCAAAAATTCTCCCACCTTTTTTTTGAGTTAGCAATTGTAGCTTTGTCCAATAGCATAATATAAATAGCTGCTCAAACGAAGAGTCTAACCACTAATGCCGTTGGGACAAATGACACCTTCCGCAGGTCTCAACAAAGGCTAGAAAACGGGTACATGGTAGCTTCATGCTCAATACACTAAAACTTAACTAAAAGACTCTTCAAATGAGTACGGTGGTGACACTTGTCATTCTTTGTGGCTTCTTCATATCTGTCAAGAGTCTTGGGTCCCACATCGACACCTAACAGACCTTCACAGGTTTTATAGCTTAACAAAAGAGACAACACCAATGATGTCATACGAACATGTAGCAAGCTCTATGACCTTCACATAAGGACACATGGCAACATGGTGCTACTTCAACAAAACTTTACCAAATGACTTCTCAAATGAGTGCAGTACTGACACCTAGCTCACTCTGTAGGGACTTGGAGACTTTTAAAAGGAACTTAAAACAAAATGTGAACACTGACAAGTAGCATCTTCTACTTCCTCCTAAAGTACTTATTAAAGTAAACATGGTGGGGACACCTATCGCCCTCCGTAACTTCCTCAAAAAGATTATCAGTACCATTTACCCTTTAGGCTCAATGATCCCATCTTAAGCCACGTGCAACCTTCAGGCTCATCGGAAGAATTTTTATTTTGTGAGTCCTTTAGAAGAGCATTGCTATGCCATCTGTCACATTCTTTAGTGTCAAGACTCTTTACTTTCTTTGCATAGCCTCAACCTGCCTCAAAACATTAAACTTAGCCGATTCTAACTTATATTTATGAATACAAAATGTAGAGTTTTAGCTCTATAGAAACCTTTATCACATCCTAAAAATATTGTGTTATTCAAGAACTTGGTCAAAACATAATGTCATTTTTGTCAACTTGAAGATGTGAAAATGATCCCAGGACTTATGGATTATGGGCTTATTGCCAATTTTTCACCTTCAACTCAAATTGTCAGAGCTCATACTTTTTTTCTATCTCAAGATGAAAGATTTTTAACATTTTATGCTATAATTTTTTTGCATAGTTAAGGTGCTTAAAAGTATCAATTTTATCATTATTATAATAGAGGGAAGAGATTCAGTTCATCATTCATTTAATGCTTTGTTGAGTACTCATCAATGATGGAAGTTATTTCATTTCACATTACAATGATTATTCATTTGACAAATGAGATATACACAAATGGAATAAATATTGCATTGAATGAGAGCAAGATAGATCAAATGTCCCACACAAGCCATGGGAATAGCTAAATTAGTACATTAGAAAGAATATACTATGCATCTACAAAAGACTAAATCAATGAAGCAAATAAGATAGGCATATCTATCATTGCCTATTGAAGTGGTGGGTTGATCCTTGTTGCAGTTGATCCGTCTTGCTCCTGACCTTTCAAAAGAAACTACATGATCAGAAAAAGTTTTGTTAGAGCTCCAGATATGGTTATCCTATGTACCTCATCAATGCAGAGACATAATATATTCCTTGTGATGTATAGAATCAGTTGATCAAGTCATTCACATGCAAGAGAGCCTAAAGAAATTAAACATCATTGAACTTCATTGTTTTTTAAGCTAACTTATTTGTTTCCTAAACAGGTATAGAAGAAGTTATGTTTCTGGTTTGAAGACATTTTAGCATGTGGTGTAAAGTGGGCTCCTACAAGGGTAGAGCCCAACATGCTGCCCCTGAATCTCAAGGGGAATGGGACAATAATTCATGTTCTTATTATTTACATAGAATACATTCAACTAAAGGAATACTACTACATGATTGAAAGTTTTGGATAATATTAAAATGATAAAACAATACAATGCATTACCTAATCCAAATACTCCAATACCTCGAATAGATAGATGCAAGATTGATTGATTGAGTGAGTGAGTGATTTGATATGTTGGTTTCTCAATTTCGCAGCATAACACTAAGATAGAGATTGATGGATGGAAGATGATAGATGGAGATAGATGAGAAGATTCAAGAATGATTTTGATAGAATGAGGATACTTGAAGAATAGATTCATTTAATGTCTTGTGAAGGGGTTGATTTATAGGCTTGGGATGATTTGGATGGATGGTTGAGATTAAAAGGCTACATGATTGATGTGGATGGCTAGGATTGATTCAGTTATCCCACTCTTCAAGAGAGTTGTAGTCATGTGACAAGTGTCAAATGGTCTTCCACTTTACATGGAGATAAATGTGGAGATAGAGACAAATATGGAGATAGACACAAATGGCTTCCACCTTACATGGAGACAAATGTGGAGATAGAGACAAAGATGCAATTTTCTATTTTTGGAAAGGAATGATGTGGAATACATTAATTAAATAAATATTTAATTGATTTAATTAATTTAGATGAGGGAAAAGTGGAAATTAATTAAATAAATATAATTTATTTAATTAATTGACTATGGAAGGATAAATGAGATTATGATGGGAAATTAATTAAATAAATAGAATTTATTTAATTAATTAGCTAATGGGATAAGTGAGATTTAGGAGTGAGATTTAGGACAAAATGCTACATAATGTGTCTAATGATGTTTTTGACTAGGTGTTGCAAGACATGGTCATGTTTAGGTGTCTACATTTTGCCCCTCTTTGAGATGATGTTTGAGATGATAAGATTTATGTCGAGTAACATCATTTCAAAGAAGCTAAGGTATGGATAGAGGAAAATGGATAGGGTAATGATGGAAAGGATAGGATGACGATGGAAAAGGTGTATCACCTATGCATGAGTCTAGATGTTTCCTTCATATTCCAGACTGCCTAAACACCCTGTATCCACGAAATCAAGGCATTGTACAATAGGAATGATATTTAGTTCTTGTTTTGTGATGATGATGATGACAGATAGATGGTGATGTGAAGATGGGATGAGGATGTCTACTCGAGAGGATGGGTGGGTCGGACAAACATGGGTAGTCTCTTGAAATGAAAGGGATTGGTCAAGAAATATAAGGGAATGGATAGAAGAAATGAATGATGCGTTATGCTGCAATAAAAGTGAGCAACCATGATGTTTGATATAGCACTAGACGTTATGCACCAAGGTATAAGAACCAGGGTGACAATGTGACTCATGCCCCAACATAATACAACATTGCCTAACATATGAGGAAGAAAACTAAGAGAATTAAAGTCCTAATGCACAAAAGGTATGATATGACCTTAGATATAAAGGATAGTGGAAAAATCTATTCCAACATACACAAGATATGAATATTAGCTAGAAAGATTTGGATGTGATACAAATGCAAAATAAAATGATAACACACACACAAGCAAGCAAGCAAGCATGCACAAATGATTCAAAAACAAACAAGGTATTGTCCCTTGTCAAGCTGTAAACCAATGATTAATTGATTCATTGACTAATGATGGTAGTGTTGTCATGGCGGGGAACGATATAACCTTAGATCAACACAAAGATGTGGGAACGATAAATCCCTTTGATGATGATGATTGATTGATTTGGTTTACAACAAGATTAGGATCAAGACCAGTGATGTAATTGGATAATTTGACAAGATTGATTAACTTGATTGGTATGGATTAAAGATGACTTGCATTTGGATCATTACTTGAATTGATTGATTGGATGATGAATGAATGATTGGATTGATATGGTTTGATGAATTGATTTAATGGTTGGATTGATGTGATTTTATTTTGATGATGATGTATTGCTATTAATGGATTGATTAGATTTGAGTCTGATGGAGTTGATTGATTAAATTGATTTGATTTTGATGACGTGATTGATTTTGATTGGATTGGATTGATTTGATTGATTGATTTGATGGATTGATCTGATTTGATGGATTGATGGGATTTGATTGGATGATGTGATTGGATTGGTGAAGGGATGATTTGATTTAAGGTATTGGATTGATTGTTTTGATTAATTTGATGAATTGATTTGAATGATTGAGTTTGATGAGTTTGATGTGATTTGATTGATTTTATTGCTTGGATTTTCGATGGATATTTGATTTTTTTTCGGGAATATTTGATTTTGTTTTTTTTTTTTTGGATTTTTTAGATGTTTTGGGATGGCATTGAATCTACAATTTGGGTAGCCTTTGTGCTTGATACCAATTATAAGGGGAAAGCAAGTCTAGATGCAAGGATGGGGGTGGGATGGGATGAATGAACAAAAGGATGGGCAATAGGAAATGGGATAAAAGGATAGGATATAATGGAGGAGATGGAAAGCTCATGATAAATGAATGGGTAAAAGGATAGGCTATAGTGGGTGGGATGTATGCATCATAAGGGAGATAGGATGTGATCTCCAAAGACTATGTCGCATAGGAATAACATGCCCCATACTTGGTAGAAGACTTAATATTTTTACATGACAAGGTCTTATGACAATAGGATGACATGATGGATTTTACATGACAAGACTTATGATAGGTGGATAATGATAGGATTGCTTGGAAAAGGATAAGGTATATCAAGAGATATCCAAAGCATCTTTCAACATTTTTCCCCTATGTCTTTATCAAGATCAAAAGGAGGAAGGGAGAATGGATAGACTTGGATAGATTTGATATGATAGGTACATGGGTGTAATGGATAAGGATAATAAGGTGATAGGATGAGATGGTATGAAAATGGTATGATTGGATATATATGATATAGGATAGGATGAAAAATGATAGGTTGGAAATGATAATATGGATGAGACAATGTGACCCCAAGTGTAAGTGACATAGAAGATCAATCTATACATGATGCTTATTTGCCAGGTTTTCATCATGGTACTTATCCAAGACACTTGTTTACTAGGTTTTCACCACTGGACAAAGGGTTTCTCTTTACTATTTTGATTTTTTTTTCTCTTTTTTTTTGGATGGGATAACATGACAATTACACATGGCACTTGCGAGCAGGTTTTCACCATGGTAATGGATAGGAGGGACTCAAGTGTCTAGTTCCATGAAGGTTGATAGTGTCCCACTAGAAAATGGTATCATCACATGGACCATGTCATTATGCTCACAGATGTTGGTAAGGATTGCATGAGAGGGAGATGGATTAGGCGGACAATGGATAATGATGTGAATTATGAAACGTTCATGCAAGGATGGATGTGGGATAGTGGATTATGATGTGGATTATGTAGGATTTATGGAAAAGCATGGATAAAAGGCTTATGGAAAAGCATAGACCATAGGAAGGTGATGGGGAAGATATGTAGGATAATGGATGAAGGTTGGGGAGATGGAGGTATGTGGGAATATTTTGGAATAGAATAGAACCATGACCAATGGTTGCACACACCGTGATAAAAATTGAAGGTTTTGATTGGATGGTGGTGTAGGAAGCAATGGAGATGTTTTCTTAGGGGATGGGTGATGGAGTGATTTAGGTACCCACATTTACTTAGTATTTGTATGACTTTTGCTTGACTTGTGGGATTTTTGGATGGAATGGCATTTTTGGATGGAAGGGGATGATTGGTATTTTTGAGAGGTGGATGAGGATGCATCATTTGACTTTCTTGCTTTGTGCTTAGGGTTCCAAACCATTTTTCTTTTGGACTTTTCTTATGAAGGTATGGGCTTAGATAGATTTTTAGATGGATTTGGCTTTGATTCTTTGCATTGATGTCCCAAGGCATAAGGATCCTTAGGATTTTTGATAGGATTTTTGGCTTTACATGTAGTGGCATCGAAATGTTTATTTTGGAATCCCATGGGTTTAATAGCAGTGGGGTTGGTGGAATGAGTAGTAGCTTTATGTTTACACAACATGTGCATTTGTTGGTCATGATTAGGAATGTAAGGAAATTTATGGATTAGTGGATAATTAGGCATTGGTAGAAGTGGAGGCAAAGTGGATGAAGGGATAGTAGGAGTTGGAAGGAGTGGAGGTAAAGTGGATGGAGGGATATTGGGAGTTGGAAGTAATGGAGGTAAATTGGATGGTGGAAGGTGTATGGTCACATGCTTTTGACATTTATAAGATAATGGAGGTGGAATGGCTACATATGTTTTAGATATGTGATAGGGTGTATGGGATTTGGGATGGAAGGATGTGGATTTAGGAGACATGGAGGAAGCACCAACATCTTTCGATTGTTTACCTTGGCATGTGTATCCAAGGCCATATGAACGTGGAGGGACTTTGAAATGGATGGGCTCCAAAATTCCTTGTTCATGAAGGCCTAAGCCTTTACCTTGGTAGTTCATGTTTTGGAGGATGAGATGGACAATGGGACTATGTGTGGTTTGGGCACTAGACTTGAGTTCCTTATTGGATGGAAAAGGTGAGGTGGACAAAGGTTGTTGTTGTCCTAAGGAAGAACATTCATGAATGAAGGTGGATAGGCTAAATGGACATGATGGTGGACTCAAAGTGGGGCCGACAATGGATGCAGAAGGAGGATCATTAGGATCTTTCTCATGTTCATTTAGATCCAAGCTATTGATTTGATATTCTATGCTTATGTGTTCTTGGGAGGCACATGTCTCATTATGACAAGTGGATGTTCGCTCATTATAAATAGGGCTAGATGGCGGCTGACTAGGAGTAATGTGGATATGTTGATCATGGATGGATATAGGATTATGAGTAGGATCATGGTGCTCATGGATAGCTTCTTCATAGGTATCATCTTGAATATAAAGAAGGTAAATGTTATGGATAGGTTGGATTTGGATGGCTTGCTCATGGATAGGTCCAGGGGTATGAATAGGATCAAGATTCTCATGGATAGGTTCTTCATTATGAATATTATCTTGATCATGGAAAAGGTATATGTTATGGATGGGTTGGATGGAAGGGATTTATTCTTGACTTAGACTAGGAGTTAATATTTCCACATGCTTAGGATTAAACCCTTGACATACCTCTTGGGTTACTTGAATGGAAGTGGAAGTGGTAGACTCTTGGATAGGCTCGACAAGCTCTTGATGGTCAACAATGTTAATGTATGATGGGTCTTAACTTGGGTTCATGATAGGAAGTTAGTGAATAGGATTGATGGCTTGTAGATCACATGATGGGCTTGAAGGGATAGACATTTTAATGGAGGTTTCTTGAATAGATGTTTGACATGGGGATAAGTTGTTCCTAGATAGTAGCCAATGGATCCCATCCTTTGCAAGTGCATGTGTGGGAGGAAAATATAGTGGATGGACAAAAAGAGTAGATGGAGTTGTAGGTTGAGGATTATGATTAGGTTGAAGGGTAATTGGATTAAATGGATTAGGATTTGGATTGGGATTAAGCTTACCACAATTTATGGGGTTTGTGATCAATCTCTTAAGTTTGGCACATTGGTTGTCATATGACCCTTAACCCTATGGTATGCACAATATTTGTCATCTTTATACCAAGGGGGTTTAAAGTGGATTTCATCAAAGGATTTTATCTGTGGAAGCTCAATCAAATTTGCTTGGACCAATTGTTGTACAGTTATGTCCAAGGGATCTTTTGGTGGAGGATTAATCGAACATGGGGATGAAGGTAATGAAGGTTGATGGACCAATGGACTTGGAGTAGGATCACATGGTGGTGTTGGGATAGGCTCATGGATTGGCATTTGATTGGATGATGGAGCCCACTCATAGGATGCATTGGCTAGATTGGTATCTCCCTTGTCAAAGGTAATTAAGTTTTGCATAGGATAACTTGGGCTTGCTTTATTTATGTACAAAGGACCACTTGGACTTGAATATGCTTCTTGTTGCAAAGGTGGACTTAGGCCCACTTGTACTTGTTGTGGAGGCCACTGATAGTCTTGGTGGTTGGGTGAAATGGTGTGATATGTAGACAAAAGGTCTTGGGGTTAATATGAAGTTGAGGGCATTTGATCTTGTTGCCAAGGTGGATTTGGGCTTACATGTTTTTGTTGTGATGACACTTGGTTGCCTTGTGGATGGGTTTGGTAGTGTGTTGGAATGTTAGGATGAGGAATTGTATAATGTTGAGGTGGAGGTTGATATGTTGATGTGGCATAGGTTGATGTGGATGGATTAGGTTGGATGAATGACACATAGGATTGACATAGGATTTGTTGAGGTTGGGATGGTGTTTGGACTTGTTGTTGTTGGAATTGTTGAATGGGTCATTGTGATGTTTGGAATTGTTGAATTGGTTGATGTTGAAAGGATAGAGGATGATGTGCTTGTTGGGTTGGACAAGTGGCCATGAGGTATTGGGCTTGTGCTATGAGTTGTTGCATTTGAGGTGATTGGCTTGTTTGTTGAAGTTGTTGGATCATGTCATTGGCTTCTTGAATGGTTTGTTGGCTTAGAGGTGATTGGCTTGCTTGAGCTTTGTGAAGTTGGAGCATGAGTTTTAGTACTAGGTCTTCTAATTTTGGCATGGTGTCTCAAGTGTGTTTAAGATTAAGACCCTTTTTGACAAGTGCTTGGTTATGATTCGATGATGATATGGATATTTGGATGATTATTAGATGATTAGGATGAAGGTTTAGATTGATTTTTTTATGTGTTTGGTGTCTATAGCTTGATTTGGCAATGTTCAAACAAATGATTATGCATATACACACATGAATCACTCACGCAAGACACATAAACAATTATTGACTTTGAAAATGAAGTGTGATGATTATTAAACAAGCACTTGAAAACACCTCACAAGTCTAATGTCTTGTCAAGTGGGTATGGCCAATTAGGTCTTAGGCTAGATTTCACAAGGTTGACTAAGAAATTGAAAGCAAAATCTTGCCACACAACCTGGAGAAAGGGGTAACCCACCCTTCACCTTCACTTCCCAAAGGTATAAAGATATTTGAGGCTTAGCCAATAGTGACAATATTTACAACTCCCAATGAGGGTGTCTTTTGATTTAGCCTCGGTTGAGGTTGTCCCTTAGAGTGGTGTGTCTCCAAGTAGGCCTCCTAGATAGGGTATACAATAGCAAACCAAGTGAGCTGTCACTTGATTCACACTTGCACTTGTTAATTGACCCTTTAAAAATAAGATGTGTGGAAGACAATTCAAGCACTTGTTCTTTTTAAATCCAAATCTAAATATGATAGAAGAAATTTTTTTGTTTTAGCTCAATTTCAATGATGTATTTTTAAGCAAGTTGTTCGTTTTAAGCCTAAATCTAAATCTGTGATCAAACAATGATTAGAGATGAAAGATTAGAATGAGTGCACTTGATTATTTTCATTTTCCACTTTCTAGTGCGATTGATCCAAATGCTGCTCCAACTCCTTTGCTTCACCTACAAGTCACAAAATCAAAAGAGTCCAAGTATACTTGCAAAGAAGATGATTATGCAAAAATTGATAAATTTGATAAAATGTGATTAAAATGATCTAATACAGTAGAATAAATTGAATAAACAGAAAATTCAAGAAATTTCATGCACTTTTAAAAAAAAAATTGCTGAAAAAGGATAAAAAATGCAAAAGTTATGCTTGTTTGAAGTTTGCAATGAAAGAATGTTAAGATTGAAAAATAAACCCTACAAAAAATTAGAAAATAATGTCATCCAATAGAAAAATAGATATGGCTATGAGATTCCTTATGATTTTCTAATCAATATTATTTTTTTTTTGCTCAAATTGGACTCCATATGCAAAAGTTATGTCATAAACCAGGGTTTAAAAAAAAATATTTAAAAAAAAAATCCATTTTTACCATAGATCTAAAAAATAATGATATAGAAAAATGGATTGAAATATTTCTAACCACCAACAAAAGATAGAATGTGATTTGGTTAGCTAGATTGGAAGATATGATTTTTTTTTTTTCTAAAAGTCACACGTCAAAAATTTCTAAAAAATCAGAATCACTGGGTCAACTTCAAATCGTCATAACTCGTTCAATACTAAGCCAAATCTTTAATGTAACCACTTTTTGAAAAGCACTCAAAGTCCTCTTTCCAACGAATCTAAGATCTCCTTTTTTCAGGACCTGTGTAAAACAAAAAACCTCTGCAATAGATCTGGGCCTAAACAAAGAAAATCAGCAATATAAAATATCCTCAACCTACAAATCAAAGTGCATAACCCTGCAAAAACTAATGATTAAATCCTTGGAGCATGTTCACGTCGAGTTCACCAAAAATGTATAATGAAAAATTTGGATAAAATGAAAATAATAAAACAATGAAATGCATTATCTAATCCAAATCCTCCAATACCTCGAATAGATAGATGCAAGATTGATTGATTGATTGAGTGATTTGATATGTTGGTTGCTCAATTCTACAACATAACACTAAGATAGAGATTGATGGATGGAAGATGATAGATGGAGATAGATGAGAAGATTCAAGAATGATTTTGACAGAATGAGGATATTTGAAGAATAGATTCCTTTAATAGTTTGTGACGGGGTTGATTTATAGGCTTGGGATGATTTGGATGGATGGTTGAGATTAAAAGGCTACATGATTGATGTGGATGGCTAGGATTGATTCAATTATCCCACTCTTCAAGGGAGTTGTAGTCATGTGACAAGTGTCAAATGGTCTTCCATTTTACATGGAGACAAATGTGTAGATAGAGACAAATATGGAGATAGCAACAAATGGCTTCCACCTTGCATGGAGACAAATGTGAAGATAGAGACAAATATGGAATTTTCCATTTTTAGAAAGGAATGATGTGGAATACATTAATTAAATAAATATTTAATTTATTTAATTAATTTAGATGAGGGAAAAGTGGAAATTAATTAAATAAATATAATTTATTTAATTAATTGACTATGGAAGGATAAATGGGATTATGATGGGAATTAATTAAATAAATAGAATTTATTTAATTAATTAGCTAATGGGATAAGTGGGATTTAGGAGTGAGATTTAGGACAAAATGCTACATAATGTGTCTAATGATGTTTTTCACTAGGTGTTGCAAGACATGGTCAATTTTAGGTGTCTATAACTACATCAAATTAGTGCATGAGCTTCAAGCACAATGCCCACCCATGATTGTCAGTTCAGGGTGATTTGAAGTAAGAACCATTGATGAGCATTGAGCTCTTTTCAAGACTGCCCAATGATCTAACATTGCAGAGGAGGAAATAGTTCAAATAGAAGCCATGATAGAATGTAGCCTCAATAAGTGTCTTATGTTAGGTCAGGTACATTATAAGAGGGCAACAATCTGTTTCTAATCAAGTAATATTCAATGCCAACATGAATGATACCTTCTAGGTGATATTTGTATATAAGGGACATCATACAAATGTTTCAATCAAGTCCTCATCAAAGGAACATATGGTTAATAGTTTAACAACAATGAAGCCGATGCAACTACAGTGATCTTTGCTAAGTCACTGTCATGAGAAAGGAGGTTTTTATGAGTGTCTTCAATATGTCTTTATGCCAAAGTGAGTTTAATCATGAACATCACTCAATGATACATAAGTTCTTCAATCATATCTTATGAATAGCAGCAATTATTAAAAAATGAGCATCCTTGTCATTTATGAGTGATCAAACTAATGTCATGAAGATACATTACAAATTGTATATAGAATGTCCATGCCATGTGTTGGGTGAATATTTTGTCGTTTAGCTCACTAACGGCAAAATGGTTATATCAGCCACAGCTATGATGAGACAAAGTCTCTCCTCTCAGCAAGGGGAGGTTCCCTTTTAACTATTACAAACTTATTTACATTAAATACTAGCTTTGGGGTGTGTTACATTCATCCTTTTCTCTTCTTTCAGAAAAGATGTTTACAATGTTTCACGGTAATATTCAATAAAACAATAATCAACAATATTCTTGTAAGTTGAAGCACAAAGTCTTTCAACTTACTTCACAAAAAGATTCATGAACCAAGTGAATAATCTCAAGTACAAAGTCTTCAAATTATCCCCATAAAGATTTTAAAAGTAACCATATCACTAGTTGGAGCACAAAGTCTGTCAACTAACACCACTGATTCACGCGAATGTGATTGAAAATCATAGCACAAAGTCTGCAAGTTCTCAACATGATTCATATACAAAGTGAACAACTACAAGCTCAAAGTCTTTATAATCCTTCACCAAGAAACACTTTCAACACACATAGATTCAAGGAAAGAATATAACACAAAGTTTATATAACTTATCTTGAACGTCCTCCAATCATAATAACTAAGCACCACTTTATCCAATCAATCAACAAGAGAAATCAGCAAAAATGCCATATGTACATCCTCGCTCATACAAATTCGATTCAACACAAAGCTTGATATCAAAACTCACCTTCTTTATTGTTTGGAATTGATCATACAATTTGAACTCAAAGTCTCAAAGTTGAGTCTCAATTTGGGCAGCACTTTGTTGCATAAGATTAAAGATAATATTTACAAAAGAGGCCCTTTTTATTTATAGGGAGAGGCCTTGAGAAAATTTAGGAAAAAACCTAACTACTTTGACTTATTCAAAAATAGGAGTCCTTATTGACTTGGGACTTCCTATGTTTTTATATGTAATTACATATGAGAAAATTAGATGTAAAAATGTCTAAAACTAAATGAAAGGTACATATGAAACTACAAAAATATTCTAAGGCATGATGGCTTTCATCAACTCCCATTCCCTATAATCTGCACACATCTTCATGATGATCGGTCCATGAACCCAATTCAAGAGTAACTTGTCAAGTTTGATGACTCAGCATCTTGATGTACCACTTCCATTGTCACTGCTATTCACTCTCCAATGTCTATTGCATTGTCCATACATGATTGCTCATCTCTAAACACAACTGCTCTTCCTTGACTGCAAGTGGCACAACACATCATTCTCATTGTCATGCCTATGAATTGAATCACCTATCTCCATGAGTAATGGCTTCCAACATCCTTCTTTACTGTCACGTACATGTTCTTTTATTAGACCTCTGCTATCTTGTGCTTCATTACTTTGGCCTTCTTAGGAGATGGGCCAATCATTTGAAAGATAGACTTCTTCGGATGACGTGATGACCTAACTAGCTTTGTAGGAGAAACCGTAACAAAAAGTCATGATCTTGCATTTAGGGGAAAGACTGGTAATTTTGTTAAACTACATGTTGATGATCACGACTATGGAGACGCGCTTGAAAAGGGCTATAGTGTGAGCAGGCCAAAAATTAGAGGAAAAGCGGGCTCAGAAAATCAAAACTAGAAATTTTCCAGAGTTAGGAAAATCTGGGAGGGTGTTTGCATGGGCGGCAAAATTCACCACCCTTGCATGTGTTTGGGAAGATAATTGGTTATCATGCATAAGCAGTGAAAAATGCCACCGCTGCATGTTATCACTCGCAAATGTGTAGGGTTCGTGCATAGTCGGTGATTTCAGCCACCGTTGCATATGACAGGAAAAAGTTTGCATGTTGGAACGACAAATTTCGCTGACTTTGCAGGTAGAATAGAAATAAGTTTGAATGGCCTTTGGTGTTCAAGCAGTGAATTCCGCTGATGATGCACAATGGTAGGAATTGTTCGCAGTGTTCGATCGGCGAAAATGGCTGACACTGCTTATTGGCATATGGCAAAAGGTTTGAAGAATTTAAGTGGTGAAAACCCAGCATCTTCCAAAACAAAACGTAGGGCAGAAATATTGGGCATCTAAAGACATATTCAAAAACATAGAACTGACCAAAGATTTAAACAAAAATGACCATGACATTTTAAGACAACCATCTTTCAACGAAAACATATAGCAAAATTAAGACAAAAGAAAGCCATCCAAAATGGATGAAAACCCTAAGTTAGAAAAAGAAAATAGTTAGAAGATTTACCTGTCAAAAGTTTGAAACCCTAGGTTCGATGGTGGTGGATTAGGTTGAACTGTTCAATGGCGTGATTGAGTGATGCGAGGGAGTCCAGAGAAAGAGCTAGGAGGAACGAAATAACAAAAACAACAAACAAAAAGATGTATTTAAAACTTGAAAACAAGTTTTAATGAGTGGCACGAGTGGCCATTAATGGCACCGGACGTCCAAGATTACAAAAATCTTGTTCGAGCAGGAGTTTCGGCTGACCCCGCATATGAATTAACAAACATGCCAAGGCGGTGAAATTTACTAACAGTGCACAAACTTGGAATAACATGTAACGGCGGCAAAATTCACCGCCTTTACATGTTACATGAAGAACACATGTAAGAGCAGCAAATTTTGCCACCATTACACATGTGATAAAATAAGTCAAAAAAAGGATATGCAGGAGTGGTAAAAAACACTGCTACTGCATGTGAAAACTAAAAAAAATTATTAACTCTTGAAAAATGGGCAAAATTGACATTCTAATCAGTTTACGACTTAAACGATATTCGTGAATATCAAGAAACTGATTCAAAGGAATGTCATAAACCAGTCTAGAATGTCAAATGACTTCGCACGAGATTAAGGGAATCTTGTCTCGATTTGCGAGCTTAGAGTGTAGATTCATGAAAAGAACAAGTTTTGTGGGGGTTGTCTACAAAAACAAGCGTAGTTGATTTTTCAGAACAACAGTTGGCTCTAACTGGGGAACTTCCTTCGATCGAACTATGAAATGATTGAAGGGAGAAGAATCCATTCTCTAAGTGCCTTCATCCATGCCATTGGGCTATAGAGTCAAGCTAAAAAGAAAAAGACACAAAAGACTAATCAAACACACAAAAAGATTAAAACGAAAAAGACAAAAAAAAAATTCACAAACTTATCTGTCACTTCACTTTGAGAAATGCTTTAGATGATGTCTGCTATGAGGCATCAGAAAAGATGTTCCACTTCTTTTTCTTTTACTATGGAAAGAGTAACACTTCCTAGTGTTTGTCATTCTAGGATCTTCTTCTGCAGCTAGATTGAATTGCCCAATTGACGCTAATGAATTTGGTCCCAACTTCCATCGCCATTTTACAAAGCGATCATGCTCATCAAAAAGTTTCTTTGGAGAAACCAATCCTTTGGAAGTTTTATTTCCTTTCAATTGCAAAATCCCTTCATTTAAGAG
The DNA here is from genome assembly GCA_027924645.1 of Cunninghamia lanceolata. Lineage (NCBI taxonomy): Eukaryota > Viridiplantae > Streptophyta > Pinopsida > Cupressales > Cupressaceae > Cunninghamia > Cunninghamia lanceolata. The sequence goes on along the minus strand of BSBN01000553.1, from coordinate 14,255,528 downwards.
AATGATCCATCTGTTTCTAGACCTCCATTTGAAACATTATCTAATGACTCAAAATCTTCATTGGAGATCAAGAAGTACCCATATCATAAAACTCAAAGAGAACCTAAGCTTTTGGATCCTCAGATTTCATCACTATGTACTTGGTCTCCCTTTTAGGATGAACCTCCTGCATAATACCTTTAATAGGTATTCTTTCCTCAAGCATTTGAATATGTGTCTCCTCAACATGATCTGTGATATCAACAAGCTAATATGGATTTGCTACAGAAGATGAAAAACTCTCATCTTGAGGTTTTACATTGGGGGTACTAGTCTTAGGGACAAGGGATGAAGTGAGAATATCTGGTGTACTTACTTGTTTGTCACCAACCACATCTTTATGATCTGATGTATTTTGTGACCATGTGAGAACATCATAAGATTCACCAAAAGTAACTTCTTCTTGTCTCATCTCATACTCCAAGTTCAGGAACATAGTGGTAGAGTCGCCAGCTAATTGCTCTTCACCTTCTGTGAAAAGATTAGCAACATCTTCTCCTTGATCATATTCTGATTGAAGAAGATCGTTTTGCTCTAATTCATAATAGAAAATTTCTGCATTCACAGGTGGTGCTTCCAAAGCAAGTATTCCTTGTTGTAGAGGAAACATGTATTGATTTTGATCCCTTGAAACATTTTCTTAGTAATTCAGAGCATTTAGAGAAGTTCCCCTTGATATGTCCTTATAGAAGGGAATGGACAAATTCTGTGACACCTGTTCTTTTAGAGCTAAAAGCTCATCAACCAACTTTTGCACTATAGGATCCATAGTACTTGTAGAAGATAAAGCCAAAAAGGGGTGCTCATTAGGCCCAATAGAATCCTTCTTCAACTTTCCCGCCAAGATCAAATCATCCTCCACTTCAACTGCCAAACTTTGAGCAATTGTAAGATCAGCTGGTGCTGCTCTTCATAAAAGAAAACTTACTTCTGGCAACTATCAATTGATGAAGAAGCATTTTAGGTTCTCATTTGTAGGTTGAGCCACAGCTGGGATCCTATTCTTTAGCTTATTGAACTTTTCCATGAACTCACGCATGGGCTGATGCGGTTCCTTTTTCATTTGAGTAAGTTGGGCCAACAAGGCGTAAGCATCTTCTGTTGGCTTGAATCTATCTTCGAACTGGGTTTGAAGTGTATTCCATCCAGTGATAATTCCTGGTGCAAGGTGATAGAACCAATCAGCTGCAACACCTTGGAATGTTTCTACAAATAGTCTGACAGAAACATCTTCATACTCAACTCTGAGAACACCACATGCAATGTAGAAAGCTGTAATGTGCTCATCCGGATGTTGTTTACCATCCCCGTAGAACATGGGAAAGTTCTTACATGAACCTCGAGGTAGTTCATGTAGAGGCTGAGTCAATTTCAATGGCCCAAATGCATTTCCCCATGGACCTCAGATAGCCATACTCTTAACAAACAATAGAGCAGATATAACAAAAATATATTACACAAAGATGAGGCCAATATGCTTCAACCAAAGGTGAGAGGCTCTTGGTTGCGCGTTCGATCCCCAGTAGAGTGACCAAAAAATAGTTGGGTGAATATTTTCTCATTTAGCTTACTAACGAAAATGGTTATATCAGCCACAGCTATGATGAGACAAAGTCTCTCCTCTCAGCAAGGGGAGGTTCCCTTTTAAAGTCTCTCCTCTCAGCAAGGGGGGGTTCCCTTTTAACTATTACAAAATTATTTACATTAAATACTAGCTTTGGGGTGTGTTACATTCATCCTTTTCTCTTCTTTTAGAAAAGATGTTTACAATTTCATGGTAATATTCAATAAAACAATAATCAACAATATTCTTGTAAGTTGAAGCACAAAGTCTTTCAACTTACTTCACAAAAAGATTCATGAACTAAGTGAATAATCTCAAGTACAAAGTCTTCAAATTATCCCTAGAAAGATTTTAAAAGTAACTATATCACTAGTTGGAGCACAAAATTTGTCAACTAACAACACCACTGATTCACGTGAATGTGATTGAAAATCATAGCACAAAGTCTACAAGTTCTCAACACGATTCATAAACAAAGTGAACAACTACAAGCTCAAAGTATTTATAACCCTTCACCAAGAAACACTTTCAACACACATAGATTCAAGGAAAGAATATAACACAAAGTTTATATAACTTATCTTGAACGTCCTCCAATCATAATAACCAAGCACCACTTTATCCAATCAATCAACAAGAGAAATCAACAAAAATGCCATATGTACATCCTCGCTCATACAAATTCGATTCAACACAAAGTTTGATACCAAAACTCGCCTTCTTTATTGTTTGGAATTGATCATACAATTTGAACTCAAAGTCTCAAAGTTGAGTCTCAATTTGGGCAGCACTTTGTTGCATAAGATTAAAGATAATATTTACAAAAGAGGACCTCTTTATTTATAGGGAGAGGCCTTGAGAAAATTTAGGAAAAAACCTAACTACTTTGACTTATTCAAAAATAGGAGTCCTTATTGACTCGGGACTTCCTATGTTTTTACATGTAATTACATATGAGAAAAGTACATGTAAAAGTGTCTAAAACTAAATGAAAAGTACATATGAAACTACAAAAATATTCTAAGACATGACGGCTTTCATCAACTCCCATTCCCTATAATCTGCACACATCTTCATGATGATCGGTCCATGAACCCAATTCAAGAGTAACTTGCCAGGTTTGATGACTCAGCATCTTTGTGTGCCACTTCCATTGTTTCTGCTATTCACTCTCCAATGCCTATTGCACTGTCCATACATGATTGCTCATCTCTAAACACAACTGCTCCTCCTTGACTACAAGTGGCACAACATATCATTCTCATTGTCATGACTATGAGTTGAATCACCTGTCTCCATGAGTAATGGCTTCCAACATCCTTCTTTACTATCACGTACATGTTCCTATTATCAGACCTTTGCTATCTTGTGCTTCATTACTTTGGCCTTCTTAGGAGATGGGCCAATCATTTGAAAGATAGACTTCTTCGGATGATGTGATGACCTCAACAACTTTGCAAGAGAAACCATAACAAAAATTCATGATCTTGCAGTTAGGGGAAATACTGGTAATTTTGGGAAACTGCATGTTGATGATCACGACTATGGAGACGCACTTGAAAAGGGCTATAGTACGAGTAGGCCAAAAATCAGAGGAAAAGTGAGCTCAGAAAATCAAAACTAGAAATTTTCCAGAGTTAGGAAAATTTGGGAGGGTGTTTGCATGGGCGGAAAAATTGGCCGCCCTTGCATGTGTTTGGGAAGATCATTGGTTATCATGCATAAGCGGTGAAAAATGTTGCTGCTGCATGTTATCACTCACAAAGGTGTAAGGTTTGTGCATAGTCGGCGATTTTAGCCACCGTTGCATATGACAGGAAAAAGTTTGCATGTTGGAGCGGCAAATTTCACTGACGTTGTAGGTAGGACAGAAATATGTTTGAATGGCCTTTGGTGTTCAAGCGGTGAATTCCACCGATAATGCACAATGGTAGGAATTATTTACAGTGTTCGATAGGTGAAAATGGCCGACACTACTTATTGGCATATGGCAAAAGGTTTGAAGGATTTAAGCGGTGAAAACCCAGCGTCTTCCAAAACAAAACCTAGGGAAGAAATATTGGGCGTCTAAAGACATATTCGAAAACATAGAATTGACCAGAGATTTAAACAAAAATGACCGTGATAGTTTAAGAAAACCATCTTTCAACGAAAACATATAGAAAAATTAAGACAAAAGAAAGCCATCCAAAATAGATGAAAACCTTAAGTTAGAAAATGAAAACAGTTAGAAGATTTACCTATCAAAAGTTTGAAACCCTAGGTTTGATGGTGGTGCATTAGGTTGAACCCTTCAACAACATGATTGAGTGATGCGAGGGAGTCTAGAGAAAGAGCTAGGAGGAATGAAATAACAAAAACAACAAACAAACAGACGTATTTAAAACTCAAAAACAAGTTTTAATGAGTGGCATGAGTGGCCATTAATGGCACTCGACGTCCAAGATTCTGAAAATCTTGTTCGAGCGGGAGTTTTGGCCAACCCCGCATATAAATTAACAAACATGCCAAGGCGGCGAAATTCGCCAATAGTGCACAAACTTGGAATAACTTGTAACGGCGGCAAAATTCGCTGCCTTTACATGTTACATGAAGAACACATGTAAGAGCGGCGAATTTTGCCGCTATTACACATGTGATAAAACAAGTCAAAAATAGGATATGCAGGAGCGGCAAAAAATGCCGCTATTGCATGTGAAAACTAAAAAAATTTATTAACTCTTGAAAAATGGGCAAATTGACATTCTAATCAGTTTACGACTTAAACGATATTCACGAATATCAAGAAATCGATTCAAAGGAATGTCATACACCAGTCTAGAATGTCAAATAACTTTGCACGAGATCAAGGGAATCTTGTCTCGATTTGCGAGCTTAGAGTGTAGATTCACAGAACGGGCAAGTTTCGTGGGGGTTGTCTACAAAAACAAGCGTAGCTGATTTTGAGAACAACACCATGATACAGTGAAGTGAAAAGAGTTACAACCATTTCAAAATGGTATGAATGAGAATGCATACTCAGATATATTCATGCCTCAGCGAACGAAATGAAGGAGCCTACAACATTCAATATGATATGTATGTAACAATATTTGATGTGATATAATAAACCAGACAACAAGTAATATGTCATGTCACAAATTGAATAAGATCATACCAAATATATACAAAACAAGTAAGCAAAAGTGCCATAATGATCGAATAATGTATGCAATTGTCATCAAATGGAGCATATGCAGAGTTAAAACATCAAGATACTCCTTGTCATGGTAAAAGAAATGGATTTTCAATGTCGTATTCATCTACAAGAAGTACATAAAAGCAACAACATATGTGCTCTCGGTATAGAGCTGCATTATTGCATACCGAAGATGCAAAAGGAGATGACATATGATGCATTTGATACAATAAAGAAAGATGTCTATATGAAATGTAAATAAGAGTATAGTTGCAAGTGAAATGGTCATGCCATCATAAGTACAAGGTAGCTTACATCAGTTAAAAGCCACACTAAGTTTTAGATCACTGTCACAATGTCATAAAATGCATAGAAGCAAGAGACAAACACATCAGTAGAAAGCTTTTATTGAATTAGAAATCAAGTTTAAAGAGGTAATGCTTTTATGTAGTTTGTATCAAAGGAGCACCAGGAGATATAGCTACCTTTGGTAACTGAAAGGCTTACTCCTATTTAGAGTTGTCTCAAACTTTGACTAGTCTCAAAAAAGAACTACATTTGATGATAGAATATCAAATGGATAAATACAATGCTATCTCCATGCCACAAAGTACAATAGAGTAAAAAGAAATTGGAACTAATGAATATAGCTCCTTCAAGCTAGTTTCTGCAAAAAATACTTCTATTGATGTTACAACGCAAATGCTGCTACAGAGATAAAGAATGTGCCATATCAAGCCACAATTATGCATAATGCTAGTAAAAGGTTTGTCTTTTGCTTTTTCAGAAAGGAAATAACAATATAATTCTATTATCTTTTGCATATAGAAACAAGAAAGAACCAGTTTGTGGTCTCGACTTTGTAACTAGAGTAAATCTTTTTCTTCAAAGAGAGCAGTTTAAACCCACTTTGGGGTTTGATTTAAAAGTAGATACAGAGAAATAGACAGCTTTCGAGCTTATACAAACACAATGAGTACTCAAGAAATGATAAAAACCAATGATCAAGCCGCGGCCCAACATAATACCAGAGAAAGGGTTTGTTGTTATTTTTGCATTTTTAGAATAAATGAATGATATAATAACAATATAGTTTCATACAAGAAATGAATGAAAAATCATTTTTGCCATCGAAATCACAGGCGCAGCCAAAGTGTGAGTATTTAGCACAGCAAAGTGAAGCCATTTGGGGTTTCAAATAGAAATCATAGATATTCAAGAAATATAGAAGTTTCAAGTTGATATAAGAGGGAAATTGCTTAGAAAATAGCCTAGCCATAGCCTTAAGTGAACAAAATACACAAAAAAGATGCAATGAATGAAGCAATGTCCAAGAAGCATCTAATATGAAAACTTACCTTTCATTTTTCTAATAAATGCATCAAAATTATTGAGAAGACTTCGAACCAGCTTCATGGGAACCTCAAGAAAAATGCATCGAATAATGAAGACAAACAGAGAACAAAAAGATGCATCAGAAAACTTGATATGGCCATGGCTTTAAGGTCAAATTTTTCCTTAGGAATGTGTTGGTTAACAGATTTGTCTTTATTCTGAAAATAATCTATTCTGACTCTATACCCCTCTTTAAAAGAACAAATGAGTTAAACAACAAATGGGTGAACCTTTTAAATTAGTTCCCCTCTAAATTTTTAGGTATAGCTCCCTTTGTGATTTTCAATGAATTTAACCTATTCAATTAATCAAATGCATTTTTAACCAGAAAACGCTTAAGGCAGACTAACATTCATACATAGCCATGTCATGAACGCGATAAATTTTTACAGCAACAAGATAGAATATACAGATTTTACTTTGGTATCTTCAAATACGTGAATACATTCCGAGGAACTTGCTAAACCAATAAAGAACTGAACACATATGATAAATTGTCCAAATAAAGAGCAATTACCAAGTGAAAGGGGATTTCACACAGAAAATTTGATTCCACACATTTAGATGCACAGATCCAAATAAGCAGCAATTGTTCTTCTTCTCATTCATAGATGAAAATTTCCTCAAACAATCATCACAGAATGTAAAAATTAAGCACAGTCTTTTTGAAATTCACTTTCTCTTTTTTTTTCTCCAACTTCTCTATCCAACTCTAAAAAGAAAAACATATATATATGATTATCTTAACCAAGTCCTTGAGAAAATTAAACCCAGAGTTAACATAACTCTGACCAGTACGGGATTTAGTTTTAACAACTGATTATAAAAGATCAAAGTTGCTGGAAATAACATAAATTGAGGAACAGAAAAAGAACGAGCTGATGAGGTTATGATTGGGGTGATGAATCAACATCTCCTGATTTGCTGTCGGTAGCCTGGGAAGTATGTTGGGCTTTCCACTCCTGAAAGGTAGCCACGAACTCCTGAATTTTAGGGAAGTTTGGTATACCTATGTGTTTCATCCTTGATTTCCAGACCTCCTTTTCCCTTCGCATTCTCCCAAATTTTTCCTTGTGCTCAGGGAGTGCATCGATGCAGAGATAGAGCAGAGACTCGACTTTGGAAACCCTGGAGAAATCCTCGATCAGAATATTATCATTTTCTTTAATAAAGTGGATTTTGTCTCTGAAGGATTGGACTATTGCTTCAACATCCTCCACAGGCTTTCTGTCATCCTTTAAGTATTTTACATCGATACATTGCAAATCATGTTGTAGTGATTGAGTAAATTCCATTATTTCTTTAATTAGCTTTGAGAGTTCAAAGCGCCCTTGTCTAGATATGGAGTTCCTCCATTCGATATTCTTCTTGTTCACGTACAACAAATCCTCATCCACACCAGTCAAGTTATTTTCTGCTAAAAACTTTTTCAGTCCATATTTTTGGACTTCTTCTATTTGATTTATCACACTTGTCCATTTACCTTCATCCTTAGCCCAGACAGCAACCTGTGTTTTAAGATCTTCAATGGTAGTGGTGGTTAGATCATATATGCCTTTGAGTTCATAAATATATTCAGTTCCCTTTTGCTCTATGCTGTCTAACCAACTGGCAAAAGTTTTTGAGACCATTTTGCTTCGATGCACTTGATCTAACATTTTTTTATTGACAGGTGACTTTGGGTCGAAAGACAAGGGGACTTGTGAGATTGGCTGTGGGTTAGGATTGTTAATGGCTTCAATATATTCTGCCATTGCACGCAGAGCTTGTTTCAACTCTCTTTTGTCCTTCTCATCTTTCATTGTTCGATTGACCATTCTTTTAGTGGAAGCTTCAAGATGGTGTAAGTTTGCAACTCTAGAGGCAGTACCGAGATCTATCCTCTCCACAGTGAAATCATGCACTGTAGGATCTTGAACCTCTCCCTCGGTCACTGGCTTGGCTATTTCTGCACTCCAGTTACCAGTGTTTGGGTCAACATCTATTCTGGACATTGTTTTATGTCTCTTGGACTTGGGGGTCTTCCCCAGACATTTACTTACCATGTCCTCCAGAGGGAGAACAAAAGGAATCACCTTCTTTTTGTCAGATATAGAGCTTTCTAGCCACTTAGGTGCAGGGTCCGAGACTATCTTCCTGGGCTTCTCTCCATCAGAGGATTCATTTGAAATCATTAACACCTCAGGGGTGTCTAGAAAGGTCTCTGACTATGAACCAGTGTCAGCTATCTCTGTTCTGTTTGGGCTTGCCTCTTTGTCCCCCATAGGCTCTTCTGCTTCTTCCTCTGAATTTAAGTCAACAATTATTGTCTCAGAAGTCTGCTTCTTTCTCTTCCCCTTTGTCCTCAATCTGGTAACACGGGATGGCAGAATGTCCGTGAGGACCCTTCTGGATCTCTTGGGGACAGGGCTTTTCTCAGTCGATGGCTTGGATGCACCTATACCACATATAGCAAGGGGTTGATTAGAAGAGACCATGGGAAGTGATGATGCGGCCACTGAAGAGAATTGTTGGACAGTTTTACTCTGCAGCCCTTCCTGTCTTTTTTCTTTCAACCATTTTTCAGTCCTCCTTATCACAGGAAGGGTTTTAATTTCAATTTTGTCCTCCTCTTTCTTGCTCCTGTCCACCTCTGGGATGGGTAAGTGTTCTATTTTCTCAAATTGTGGATCAACCACTTGTTCATCATCAACAAAAATTTCAGAAACGTCCATGTTTAAATTAAGGGTAATTATTTGCCCCAAAGAAAATCTACACCATAACCTCCTCCTCCTCACTTCAAATTCATCTGGGCAGTCCTCCCAGTAATCCTCCAGGTTAGGAAGATGTGAGTGCCCTGTCCCAAAATCTAGGTTATCTTTAACAAAACATTTACTGTCGAATTGAACCCTGGCAGTGAAAAATTGAAAATTGAACCTTTTGAGGGTCACCTCCAGATTTAAGGCATTAGATTTTGAATGGCATGAATAATGCCCAAGTTCAATAGGAAAAGCAATACCACAACCCCTTTTTGATGGGAATTTGTTATCAACATGTGCCAATTGCTGACATACCTCCATCAATACAAAACGATCGAATACATATCTAGGCAACTTCAGGGGTTCACCATCAAACCCTCCAACTCTGATATAAGTGAATTCAGAAAACTGGATGAAAAAGCTACCATAGATACTGATCAGTTGCATTGCTTCACTGGTCAGTCTCTTACCTGGATTGCCTGCCAGTTCATAGGTCATTTTTCCAGTGAAGACATCATTAATCCTTTTATAATTTTCATAACAATTTCTTCTTTGCAACTGTGAATAATATTGGTAAATTTTACTGCTCTCATCTAAAGGCTCATGAGGCAGGTCAAACCAATCTCTTGTGGATGCTAAACAGTAAAACAGATATGAAGACATAAAGAAATCCCTGTTACCCAGAGGATTATTTAAACTCTGATGTAGACAGTCAGCTACTATCTCAGCCCAATCCAAATATTGTTCACCCTGAAGGATGACTTGTATAAAAAAGTACATCCAGTCTTCCCAGTAATAGGCATGCTGATTGCCTCTCAGTCTGTTCAACAACACCACAATATCCCTTACTTCATGTATTAAATGATCTCTAGTAAGGGGTCTGGGCAGCCTTGAACCGCCTTTTTGAAATTTTAGCAGCCAATTTCTTGCTATTACACTTCTGTAAGTTGGTCTCTTTTCTGAGAAATACCCATTGGAGGAAGTAATGTCAAGATTAGAATACGCCTCCTTAGGCGGTATCTTCATCACAGACATGAGGGTTTGTCTATCAACGTGAAATAACACATCCCCATCTGCTTTTCTGATGCACCTGTGTTGGGGATCATATCTGTTTATACACTCTTGAACCAACTCTGGGTAGAATATAGCTTGAGGAAAGGCTGTGGCTTCAACTAGACCACTGTCCACAATTTTCTTCATTGTGGGGGTTTGGACAGGGATTCTAGTTCTTCCTATAAATTCCTCTAAATCATATTGAACTAATGCAGTATCCCCAAATTCTGAGTAAGAGTAAGTGAGACCAGGGCCATGTTCATCTCCCAAACATGTAGATTTCAACGACATACTTGGACTATTATAATAAAACACTTCAAATTTTGAAATTAATAGAAATTCTAGAGGCTCTTCTTTCCAGTATAAGAATTCGGAATAGCATAGGGGAAACAGGACTCACCTTCAGGATTTTGAATTCACTGCAAAAACTTGAAAAATGAGAGCCTTACACTTCCAGTGCTATCCTTCTCCGCATTGCACAGTATATTTTCTTGCTAAAATTAGCTTGTTCTTGGTTAATAATGGTGCTCACCAGAGAGAATAATCATCGCTTGGAACAATACATGCCAAAAATATTTGAAAAGACGTGAACTCTGATTTCTTCATTAATAGATAGTAATGTTCGTGCGCCATCATGAAGTACAATGATTATTTATAGTCTCCGCTAAATTAGCGCTCTCGGTTTCATGATGGTTTTCTGATAAATTTTCCTCCAACTTTCCCGCCAAGTTTGACTTAGAAAGCTGCGGGAGCAAACGGGACTAATATTGCGAAATCTTCAAACTTATTGAACCATTGAACCTGTGGAACATGGTTCAACGCGATGGTTCAATGTGATGGTTCAAGCATGTCAACTGGACTTTGTAGGTATGCAAAAGATTGACTTACCGAAATAGGGACTTGACCTATGAATCGTTGAACTTGTGAAGACGCGGTTCAATACGAAGGTTCAACGACGCAAGGGTTATGTGGACCAACAAAAAGTTACGCGGCTTCGGTAAAGGTTGCCAATTATAAAATAGTGAACTATTGAACCTTTAACCGTTGAATCCCGTGGTAGAGTACAAGTGGGAGGTTCAACGAACGATACATTAATAGACACGGAAACTGTGTGACCCAACTCATAGGAAGACAATGAGTGTTGAACCTTAAAACCGTTGAACCATTGAACCTTGAACCCCGCTATAGGGTACACGCAGAAGGTTCAAGTTCAACCCGAAAGTACCAAGACGCTTAAGACAAACAGTAAGACAGCTTGCTTTATATGACACTTCAGACATATTGAACCATTGAACCTTGAACTTTTGAGAATGGTTCGGGTTCAATGGTTCAAACTTTTTATACAAAGACGACACACGGGTAAAATTTGAAGGACTAAGAGTCGATTTACAAAGCGAAGATATGACCAAAAATATAATACGGTAAACCGACTCTTGCTTAAGAAAAATTACCGATATATGAATAAACAAGGGCGACTCAAAAGGTAACATTGGCTCTGACTGGGGACTGCATTTTATGACAAAATGCAGAGAACTCAGAGGTTCTAGTTTTGCAGAAGATGAAGAAAGAGAAGAAAGGAAACAGCCCGGGGCAAAACAAAAATGGGAAAGGAAAACACAAAACCGAACAAAAGGGAAGACTATGTACAAAGCAGGGGACCCTACTTACAGGTGATACAGTTTGAGATCCTATCCATTATAGGATAGGGATAAAACAATTCCATCAGGATATTCCAGTTTGAAAGAATTTGGACCCAGTACTTGGTGAATCTTGAAAGGCCCACTCCAGAGCGAGTCAAATTTGCTATGTGCACCTTTTGGTTCTCTCCTTCTGTCCCACAGTAATACTTCATCTCCTTCCATAAACTTCCTGGGTCTTGTCTTCTTGTCAAAAATTTCTTTGACCCTGGCCTGATGCACAGTAATTCGGTCAACCAACTCGTTTCTCTCTTCTTCAATTTTGGCTAAATACATAATCCTCTTCTCCAGGGAATCTTGGAAATATTGATCCTTAATTACACTTTGCAGTTTGGCTGTAGATAGCTCTAGGGGTAAAGATAATTGGGCACCTATCCCATAAACTAATTCAAAAGGTGCCATCCCAATTGCTCTTTTAGGAGTTATTCTGTTGGCCCAGAGTGCTTCATACAACCTCTTATGCCAATCTCTAGGGTTATCATTCACCAATTTCTTCATTATAGCAATGAGGTTTTTGTTACTGGACTCAGCTTGCCCATTCCCCTGGGGATGATAATCTGATGAATGGGAGAGAGAAATACTATGCTCATAACAGAAAGAAGTCATTTCAACTGAAGAGAAACTGGTAGCATTATCTGTTACAATCTTCTGAGGCACACCAAAACGTACCAAGATATTCCTTTTAAGAAAATCACAAACCACTCCAGAAGTTGTTCTTTTTACAGGGGCTGCCTCAACCCATTTTGTGAAATAATCTGTTGCTGTTAAAATGTGAGCATGCCCTGCACTTGAGGGGGGTGAGATAGGCCCAATAAAATCTGGTCCCCACTGTTTAAAAGGGTCTTCAACAACAACAGGCCTCAAAGGTAGAGCTGCAAGTTGTGGCCTACCTGAGAACATTTTACATTTCTCACAATTGGCCACCCACCTATATGCATCTTTAAACATTCCTGGCCAGTAGTAACAATTTCTGAGGATTTTGAAAGCTGTAACTGAAGAAGAAAAGTGTCCACCACAAGCTTTGTTATGAAAAACTTCCAAGAGTTTCTCTTGCTGTCCTTTGTCTACACACCTCAGGAAAGTTCCATCTAACCCTTTCTTGTAAAGGATATTTCCCCAGATAACATATTTTGCAGCTTTTAGCTTCAGGTTTCTTTTTTCTTTAGGAGTCAGGTGATCAGGACAATCCCCATATGTAAGATAATGTGCCACATCCAGAAACCATGGATCCTGCAAGCTTATCAATAAGACTGTGGGGAGTCCTTCTCCTTCTTGTTCTTTGTTCTCAGCAATCAACTTGCATAAGCCTTGTCCCCTGATCAGCTTAGTAGGCTTAACTTCTAGATCATATTCCTGAATTTTAGCAACCCACGTTGCTCTATTGTTTAATCCTACTTCTTGCTGAGTTAAAATACTTTTCACAGCTGAATTTGGAACAAATACAACCGAGTGGGAATGAAGTATATAATATCTGAATTGTTTAATAGCTTTAACAACTGCGAAAGCCTGTTTTTCAACTAAAGAATACTTCAGCTCATGTTTCTTAAGGGGGACACTCATAAAAGCTATGGGAACCTCTTCGTTCAATTCATTTTTCTGCAGCAAAATACCTGACATGGTATGTTCCGAAGAATAACAGTAACTGATAAAATCCTTTTGAAAATTAGGATTTACCAAAGTGGGAGTGTTTGCAATCACCTCCTTGATATCCTCAAATGCCTTCTTAGCAACTTCATTCCATTTGAAAGGTTGTTTCTCGCTCATCATCCCAACAATATGTTTTGTAATTTTAGCAAAGTCGGGAATGAACCTGTTGATGACTGTTTTGATGCAATCATAACAATAAGTTAAAATTCACATAAAATGAACTGAAACTATACTTGAAAGACAAGAAGGAATCATCTGGTGATTCAACTAATCCCAAGTCTACAATAGTTCGGTTGGTCAAGTTCAGTTGGTCAATGTGAAGCTGTAATGTTCAAGGGGCCTTACGTAGTTTAGGTTTGTTTTGTGGTTTACTGGCCTAAGAATATGCAAAGAGGTCATAGATTTCAACAAGTATTCTATTCATTTGCATACAAGTGATACTGGGCTGCAAGTTTTAGATGGTTTTCTTGGATTTTTTTGCAGCTTTCTTCTTGATCTGTTTATGAAAACTGTCTACTTATAGCTCTGACATCATGCTTCTTCAAATTTGAGACAATTTCCTTTGGATTTCTACGTTTTCAGCTAAATATTTCAGATGGGTTGGGAAAAGTTAGAAAGATCTAAACTATGCCTCACTTAATCTACCGAAGGATCTAAGTGTTTCTGTTATGCACTATGTAAATACCGCAGTAATCTGATCAAATCCACAGTAAAAACCCTAAATGTAAGTTCTGAGCATTTTCACAAACATACATTTAAAATTGCAAGCTCTCAAAGAAGATATTTCAAAACACAAAGAAGAGCAGGAGAACACTCAGAAGATAGATGCAGAACTCCAGATTCTATTGTATTAGAAACGAATAGCTATACATGATTTACAATGTAAGAATGACTCTTAGTTTCATTGATCATACTACAGAGAACTTACAAGCTTTACAGATACAGTAAGGCAGCCAGACATTCCATGCGCACCTTACTGCAGACAAACAGGCGACCTCCTTCTTCTACTCTAAACTATGCTAAGCTATCTTGCTGTGTTTTCCTAGAATCTCTATTGTGTAGGCCCTAAAAATCCTTGTTGTAAAGTATTACAGTGCAGAGAGGCACAATATATAACATTCTGATTGTCCTCACTACAGCAAAAAAACCTAACTGAACCCCTGGTTCAAACCTCTAATTACAGCAATAAATGCAGGTGAACCAGTTCTCAAAAATATCTCTGAGCTGTGGTCAAATCTGGGTGAAATATTGCCCCTTCTGAGAAATTCCGGCAGCTGGGTAATAACTTCTGTTTGTCTTTTGCAATAATATCTTCAGCTGCGACCTTCTTCTTTACTTGAATGGCCTTGACCTTTTGCATTTCATCTCTATCTTCTTGCTCCTGAGATCTGATCTTCTGCCTCCATGAGGTCACTGTATTGACTTTCCAGCTGCTTCCTCAACTGCAAGCCTGCAAGACAAGACAAGCAATAAGTTTCACATTTATCACAAAAAACAGCATGAAAATAGAATAAGCGTTTAAATCCAGGTGACCGCGCAAGATCGTGGAAATCAGATCCAAAATCTGCTCAAAACACGTCAAAAATGCGCCCAAGCTGCTCAAAATTGATGGGTCAACCATCGCTGACGGGGAAAAAATGCCAGAGGCGCCAAAAAAACACTTTAAAACTCCACCGCCTCATTTCCCGCCCATCGGCATGATATTCGCTGTCGGTGCGTCAAAAAACAGGTTAGTCGATATACCTCATCATCATGATAATATTCAGAAAATATGATGCTCTCCCTCCTGAAGGTTCAGATGAATGTCATCATGATATTTGACTTCTGCATATGGAGAAACGAACAACATCATCATCATCATCATGTTGAAGAAGAATAGGAGGATACGAATATAATCATGCTGCCGAGGAAAGGAAGATGATGGTGACGTCATCATGATATTCGGGCTTCATTGAAATGCTAAGGATGACGTCATCATCATGTTCAGTTAAGATCAGGGGGATAACTGTGATATCGGGTTACCTAAGGAGCATGATCAGGATGATGAAGTGAATAGGATCCTTTTGCGGTCAAGGCAACCCTCTCGAGAAAAATCAGCATGATGAAGATCATCATCGAATTTGCTTTGGTCGAACTTGGAATAAGACGTCATCATCATATTTGGGAACCGGATCGTGCTTAAAAAATATATCCTGTTGAAAGAAAAGATGATGATGCTGATCATCAGGATATTTACTTCTTCGTTTATCAGATTGGGATGACGTCATCATGATATTCGGAGCCTTCATTAAACTTGAACATGACGTCATCATGATATTTTGCCAACCGGATCATGTTTGAGAAAAAATCCTGCCGAAGGGAAAATGTTATGATCATGATGATCATCATCAGGATAATTGCATAAAGGTTGTATTTCATCGGCAGGAGGACTTTGCGAAATATCAGGCGAACAAACAAGATCATGATGATCTTGACAATCAGGACAGGATAAAAAAATGATGATGATGACGTCATCATCATATTTCGCTTTCGGAGCACAAGGATGAGTTGGTCATCATGATATTTGCACTAGGGTGATATTGTAAAATATGATGATGATGTTTAAGAAATGCAATATCGACCACCTCTTCTGAATAGATAGGCTGATCATCATGATGTTTCGGCAAACGGATATCAGGAGGATATGAAGATGATGATCCTCCTTCTCGAATTATCATGATGATGATGTTCCCAGCACTTGGCGAAATTCAGCAAATGATCCTCGTGAAAGATCAAGGTGATATGAAGGTCGTCATCATCATAATTCGAACTTCAGCAAATATCATGATGATGACCTTGCTATAGGTTTTGAACGTGCGCATGCAAATATGCCGATAATGAATTTGCTAAGTCAGGGTGATCTTATACCATCAGCATGATATTTCAAGATCAGGCGATGCAAAGATATCATGATGATGTTCGCGATACAACAGACCACCTCGACGGGGGGAACTTACCTTGACTTAAAGCTGATGTCATCATGATATTCGAACCTCAGGATATTATCGGGGGGGGGGTTCAAATATGATGATGATGATGCTCTTCAGCAAAACCGAGTTTATAATATGACCTTCCTAAAAGATATCATGATGTTGCATAATGCGAAGATCATGATGATCCTGTCAACATGACTTAGAATAAAAAATAAAATGATGATCCTCCTGCGAATATCAGGTTTGACCAAGACTTTGACCGTGCATAACTTCCACATATGGACGAATTTTCAAGTGAAGTAAAAGGCAAACCTGCATGAAATTTCAAGCTCTTTCAAAATATGAGGTCATAGAAACAAAATATGAACTTTGACAAACAGACCTCATGATGATGACCTACCTTATGCAATATCATGATGATGATGCACCTGACCATCATTTTTACCAAACCGCCAGAAAGCAGGAAAAAACACAAGCAGAAGCAAAAAGCAAGACATCAGCAGGGGTCCCCATTTTGCTAAGGAGCATAATGGGGCGTGTTGTGAACATCACAACAGAACCTTCTAAGAAAGTTGATTTGACCAAAGAAGGACTTGACTCCAATTCTATTTGAAGGGAGGCTAAGCTGTTGAATTGCCTTGACCCTTTCTGGATCGATCCTGATTCCATCCTTTGAGACTAGGTGTCCTAACAATTTTCCCTCAGTCAAACAGAAAATTGACTTCTTGGGATTGAGTGAGATGCCATGGCTTCAACACCTTTGCAAGACCGACTCCAGATTTTTCAAGTGATCTTCTCTCTTCTTGGAAAATACAATCAAATCATCAAGGTAAATAACAATAATTCTATTCTTCAGGTCTCAAAAAGATGAATCCATTGCTCACTGAAAAGTTGCTCCCGCATTAATTAAGCCAAAGGGCATTCGGCTATAGGCAAAAGTCCCTCGGGGTGTGGTGAAAGCGGTCTTGTGTTGATCTTCTGCAGCTACACCTATCTGATTGTAACCTGAGAAGCCATCCAACATAGACATCATTTCAGACCCAGCAACTGTCTGCAAGATGTGGTCCATCATAGGCAAGGGATAGTTATCCTTTAGGCTGGCTTGGTTTAAATTTCTAAAATCGACACAAATCTTTATTTCTCCATTCTTTTTTCGTATTGGAACAATATTTGCCACCCAAGTGGAGTGATGAATTGGATATATAATTCTAGCTTTTAGCATCTTATCAATCTCCTTGAAAATGGCTTCAGCAACTTTTGGATTATAATTCCTCAGCTTTTGTCTAAATGGAGCTGCATTTGCTTTCAAAGGAATATGATGTTGAAACTGTCCATGTCTAAAATTTTTGAGATCATCATAGCACTAGGCGAAAACATCTTTATATTTGATCAACAATTTGATCAATTTGTTTTTCTCTTCCGAAGAGCAGCACCTACCAATGGATACCCATTTAGGATCAGCTTCATCTCCAATATTTATCTTCTCATAATCCTCTGCTTTATCAAAAACATGGGAAGGTTTGCCTTTAACATATTCATCTCTTCGAGAAAATAGATGTTCCAAAGAGACCAGCCCTTTAGGGATTTTGTTCCCCTTTAATTGAATTATGTCGTCTCTTGGATTAACCCCAGGGTCAGGACTGAATTCTTTACACTCTGCTTCGAAACCTTCAAAGTAGGCCCCCAGGAACATTTCTGCATTTTCTAAAAACTTTCTGATTTGATTATCACTTTCAAAAACCTGCCAGTTCTCGGCATTGTCAGGGACATTAGGACAATATATCATTTCTATCCTATAAGAATCTTTCTTGAAATCTGGATGTGGCAAAAGGAATGAAGCTGATACTGCTAAAGAATCTGCTCGGGAGTTTTGATCTCTGGGAATTGTTTCTATAGAGAAGGCATCAAAATATTTGATCTCATCCCATACCCTATTTCTGTAGTGCCTTAGTCTTTCATTTTTCACAGAAAAGATCCCTCTTAACTGTTTCACAATCAGTTCAGCATCACCCTTCACCTTCAGTACCTTCACACCCTTTTCTTTGGCTTCAAATAATCTGAGTAGTAAAGCTTCATACTCTGCCATATTGTTGGTGTTTTTAAACTCTAGCTTAAAAGAATAAGAAAACAATTCACCTTCAGGTGAGATTAACATGACCCCAGCCCCTGAACCAGCAATAGCACAGCTGCCATCAAATTCCATAACCCATAGGTCATTAGAATGTACAGGTTTTTGCATTAATTCTTCTTTGGGTTCTGCCTCATAGCTCTGTTCAGAGGAGAAGAAATAATTGCCAAATTCACATTCCTCAAACAAAATCTATGCCTTGGGATCATTAGAGGGGTAGACAGTGAATTTGTACTTGGGTTCAGGTTCCAGTTTCACTCTCTGCTTCCCCACTAGGATTGTGGCCTCTGACCAATCCAGTTTGATTTGTCCACCTAAATCCTTGCAAAATGTCCTACTCAAGAGCATTCCATAACTGGCAGGAATATCTGCTACCAGAATAGTCAATTTCACCCTCTTGTCAGGATAAGCTGCAAGTGCGACTTGTGCATCTTTAATCTGCCCAAGCAAGGAAACCTGTTTTCCATCCATAGAATAACATCTTCCAAATGTTTTTGTGAGTGATAATCCTAGGGCTTTAGCTACAGAGGAGGGCATAATGTTATCAGAGGCTCCTGAATCTATAATGCAGTTACTAAGTTTATGACCATTGATAAACAGGGACACATAAAAAGGATTAGGCTCTCAAATCAGTATAAGGAGCATTACTGGATGAATTAGGAGTTGTTTTAGGGGCAAACAAGGGTGATTCAGATGAGGAAGCAAATAACCTAGCAATGGGGGATTCAGTATCAACATCCAATTGATTCTCAAATTCAGTTTGTGCAGGACTACCTTTAACATGTTTGAACAATTTGTCAAGTTCAGTAGGTTTCAACTTGAGATACTCAATGGGAGAAATTTGAATTTTTGTAGACTTACAGAAATTTACAATATCAAAAGGGGCATCTAGATCATTTTTATGTAATAATCTATTTTCCTGAGCCTTCAAATTAGCATCATAAGTTCTAGTTAAAGGTTCCTTACCTTTGCCAGGTACTTCTTGAGTATTAGAGGATTTCATATTCCTCTGACCCCTGGTGAGCACGGCGCACGAAGGATCTTCAAGGGTTACCAATATTTCACCTCCCCTTTCTGAATCAGATTCATATTCCAGGAAATGTATCTCAGAGCCGCCAGGTTCCTAGAAGTTCCTTTCTTCTTCTGTGGCTTCCCCTAACATGTCTTGAGTAGCAGTCATCTGAGTATACTTGAGCATTTCTAGGCAAGAATTTCCATCATGGTCAGTAGTTAAGTGAAATATACACATGTTTCCTCTCCCAGGAGCAGGTTCAATAGCCAGTCTTGGCTGTGCTGCCATCAGGGGTAAAACTCTACCAATATTTGCTTGTTGATTTGAATTCCTTCTGCTTATATCCTGATAGGGTTTTTGGAAGGGAGCACTAGTTTTGGGTAGTTGCCTCTTTAAGGCAATCATATCATTCACCAACCTTTGCACTACAGGGTCTGTAGATGATGAGGGCTAGGCATTTGGCACCTGAACCTCTCTCTTCCATTTACCGGCCATAATGAGATCATCATCCAATCCGACTGCTAAGGCTTGTGCAGCTGGCAAATCAGCAATTACACCTCTCCTGAGATGGAAGCTAATATCAGGAGGCATAGAATTAATAAAGAAACATTTTTTATTTTCACCAGATGGTCTTTTAGTAGCAGGGATTTTATTCACAATTCTATTAAACTTGGCCACAAACTCCCTCATAGGTTCATGAATCTCTTTTTTTAGTTGAGTCAGCTGTGCAAGGAGGTAATGTTCATCCTCTGCACTTTTGAACCTATTTTCAAAAGCAGTCTTCATTTCATTCCAATTTGTAATTGAGGAATCAGTTAGGTGGTAGAACCATTGTGTAGCAGTGTGAGTCAAAGTCTGTACAAAGAGCCTTATGGCAACATCTTGGTGTTGAACACCTAGTACACTGCATGCTGCTGCAAAAGCACACAAATGTTCTTCTGGTGATTGTTTGCCGTCTCCATTGAACCTGGGCAAATTTTCTCTTGCATTTTTAGGCAATGGATTTAGATTGGCCCCTAGGTTCAGAGGCCCTATGGCAGCTCCCCAAGGTTGAGCCATGGGTAGAAAATTTATGGCTAAAGGGATAGCAGTGCCTGAAAGGACTAAAGCTTGATAGATAGGGGAAGTAGAAGATTTAGGGGGACTAGGGGGTCTACTTCTTGCTCTTCTTGCACGAGTAGAGATATAAGGAAAATTAAGACTTTGCAGTGTTTGAAAAGTAGGGTCCTCAACTCCCTCTTTCCTCAAAGACCTGGTGTATGGTCTAGAATCCAGCTTAAAATATTGAAACTGGATAGGCAGTTATTGATTTCTTTGTACCTCAAGGGCTTGGTTTCTTGCAGCGTTTCATGCTTGCCTTCTTCTCTGCCTGAGTAACAGCAATCTTAGGTTATCGGTCAATTCTTCTTCTTGTTCTAATACTCTGCTTGCTCTTCTATAATCTTCACTATTCCGACGAGTACACCAAGCGAGGGTATTCAGTTGGCCAATAATGTCTTCCTGCTCATCTTGAGATCCAAGGTTGGGTTGCAGAACAGGAATTATGTTTTCATGTGGAAGCACCATTGTTGCTTCATATTCAGGCAATCAATCTTTAATTAATGATTTTATCAAGATGTCCCCAGCAAAGTCGCCAAAAACTGTTGGTTAACAGATTTGTCTTTATTCTGAAAATAATTTATTCTGACTCTATACCCCTCTTTAAAAGAACAAATGAGTTAAACAACAAATGGGTGAACCTTTTAAATTAGTTCCCCTCTGAATTTTTAGGTACAACTCCCTTTGTGATTTTCAATGAATTTAACCTATTCAATTAATCAAATGCATTTTTAACCAGAAAATGCTTAAGGCAGACTAACATTCATACATAGCCATGTCATGAACGCGATAAATTTTTACAGCAACAAGATAGAATATACAGATTTTACTTTGGTATCTTCGAATACGTGAATACATTCAGAGGAACTTGCTAAACCAATAAAGAACTGAACACATATGATAAATTGTCCAAATAAAGACCAATTACCAAGTGAAAGGGGATTTCACACAGAAAATCTGATTCCACACATTTAGACGCACAGATCCAAATAAGCAGCAATTGTTCTTCTTCTCATTCACAGATGAAAATTTACTCAAACAATCATCACAGAATGTAAAAATTAAGCACAGTCTTTCTGAAATTCACTTTCTCTTTTTCTTTCTCCAACTTCTCTATCCAACTCTGAAAAGAAAAACATATATATATGATTATCTTAACCAAGTCCTTGAGCAAATTAAACCCAGAGTTAGCATAACTCTGACCCGTATGGGATTTAGTTTTAACAACTGATTATAAAAGATCAAAGTTGCTGGAAATAACATAAATTGAGGAACAGAAAAAGAACGAGCCAATGAGGTTATGACCAGAGTGATGAATCAGCATCTCCTGATTTGCTGTCGGTAGCCTAGGAAGTATGTTGGGCTTTCCACTCCTGAAAGGCAGCCAAGAACTCCTAAATTTTAGGGAAGTTTGGTATACCTATGTGTTTCATCCTTGATTTCCAGACCTCCTTTTCCCTTGTGCTCAGGGAGTGCATCGATGCAAAGATAGAGCAGAGACTCGACTTTGGAAACCCTGGAGAAATCCTCGATCAGAATATTATCATTTTCTTTAATAAAGTGGATTTTGTCTCTGAAGGATTGGACTACTGCTTCAACATCCTCCATAGCCTTTCCGTCATCCTTTAAGTATTTTACATCGATACATTGCAAATCATGTTGTAGTGATTGAGTAAATTCTGTTATTTCTTTAATTAGCTTTGAGAGTTCAAAGCACCCTTGTCTGGATATGGAGTTCCTCCATTCGATATTCTTCTTGTTCACGTACAACAAATCCTCGTCCACACCAGTCAAGTTCTTTTCTGCTAAAAACTTTTCCAGTCCATATTTTTGGACTTCTTCTATTTGATTTATCACACTTGTCCATTTACCTTCATCCTTAGCTCAGACAGCAACCTGTGTTTTAAGATCTTCAATGGTAGTGGTGGTTAGATCATATATGCCTTTGAGTTCATAAATATATTTAGTTCCCTTTTGTTCTATGCTGTCTAACCAACTGTCAAAAGTTTTTGAGACCTTTTTGCTTTGATGCACTTGATCTAACATTTTTTGATTGACAGGCGACTTTGGGTCGAAAGACAAGGGGACTTGTGAGATTGGCTGTGGGTTAGGATTGTTAATGGCTTCAATATATTCTGCCATTGCACGCAGAGCTTGTTTCAACTCTCTTTTGTCCTTCTCATCTTTCATTGTTTGATTGACCATTCTTTTAGTGGAAGCTTCAAGATGGTGTACGTCTGCAGCTCTGGAGGCAGTACCAAGATCTATCCTCTCCACAGTGAAATCATGCACTGTAGGATCTTGAACCTCTCCCTCGGTCACTGGCTTGGCTATTTCTGCACTCTAGTTACCAGTGTTTGGGTCAACATCTATTCTGGACATTGTTTTATGTCTCTTGGACTTGGGGGTCTTCCCCAGACATTTACTTACCATGTCCTCCAGAGGGAGAACAAAAGGAATCACCTTCTTTTTGTCAGATATAGAGCTTTCTAGCCACTTAGGTGTAGGGTCCGAGACTATCTTCCTGGGCTTCTCTCCATCAGAGGATTCATTTGAAATCATTAACACCTCAGGGGTGTCTAGAAAGGTCTCTGACTGTGAACCAGTGTCAGCTATCTCTGTTCTGTTTGGGCTTGCCTCTTTGTCCCCCATAGGCTCTTCTGCTTCTTCCTCTGAATTTAAGTCAACAATTATTGTCTCAGAAGTCTGCTTCTTTCTCTTCCCCTTTGTCCTCAATCTGGTAACACGGGATGGCAGAATGTCCGTGAGGACCCTTCTGGATCTCTTGGAGACAGGGCTTTTCTCAGTCGATGGCTTGGATGCACCTGCACCACAGATAGCAAGGGGTTGATTAGAAGAGACCATGGGAAGTGATGATGCGGCCACTGAAGAGAATTGTTGGACAATTTTACTCTGCAGCCCTTCCTGTCTTTTTTCTTTCAACCATTTTTCAGTCCTCCTTATCACAGGAAGGGTTTTAATTTCAATTCTGTCCTCCTCTTTCTTGCTCCAGTCCACCTCTGGGATGGGTAAGTGTTCTATTTTCTCAAATTGTGGATCAACCACTTGTTCATCATCAACAAAAATTCCAGAAACGTCCATGTTTAAATTAAGGGTAATTATTTGCCCCAAAGAAAATTTGCACCATAACCTCCTCCTCACTTCGAATTCATCTAGGCAGTCCTCCCAGTAATCCTCCAGCTTAGGAAGATGTGAGTGCCCTGTCCCAGAATCTAGGTTATCTTTAACAAAACATTTACTGTCGAATTGAACCCTGGCAGTGAAAAATTGAAAATTGAACCTTTTGAGGTTCACCTCCAGATTTAAGGCATCAGATTTTGAATGGCATGAATAATGCCCAAGTTCAATAGGAAAAGCAATACCACAACCCCTTTTTGATGGGAATTTGTTATCAACATGTGCCAATTGCCGACATACCTCCATCAATACAAAATGATCGAATACATATCTAGGCAACTTCAGGGGTTCACCATCAAACCCTCCAACTCTGATATAAGTGAATTCAGAAACTGGATGGAAAAGCTACCGTAGATACTGATCAGTTGCATTGCTTCACTGGTCAATCTCTTACCTGGACTGCCTGCCAGTTCATAGGTCATTTTTCCAGTGAAGACATCATTAATCCTTTTATAATTTTCATAACAATTTCTTCTTTGCAACTGTGAATAATATTGGTAAATTTTACTGCTCTCATCTAAAGGCTCATGAGGCATGTCAAACCAATCTCTTGTGGATGCTAAATAGTAAAACAGATATGAAGACATAAAGAAATCCCTGTTACCTAGACGATTATTTAAACTCTGATGTAGACAGTCAGCTACTATCTCAGCCCAATCCAAATATTGTTCACCCTGAAGGATGACTTGTATAAAAAAGTACATCCAGTCTTCCCAGTAATAGGCATGCTGATTGCCTCTCAGTCTGTTCAACAACACCACAATATCCCTTACTTCCTGTATTAAATGATCTCTAGTAAGGGGTCTGGGCAGCCTTGAACCGCCTTTTTGAAATTTTAGCAGCCAATTTCTTGCTATTACACTTCTGTAAGTTGATCTCTTTTCTGAGAAATACCCATTGGAGGAAGTAATGTCAAGATTAGAATACGCCTCCTTAGAAAGTATCTTCATCACAGACATGAGGGTTTGTCTGTCAATGTGAAATAACACATCCCCGTCTGCTTGTCTGATGCACCTGTGTTGGGGATCGTATCTGTTTATACACTCTTGAACCAACTCTGGGCAGAATATAGCTTGAGGAAAGGCTGTGGCTTCAACTAGACCACTGTCCACAATTTTCTTCATTGTGGGGGTTTGGACAGGGTTTCTAGTTCTTCATATAAATTCTTCTAAATCATATTGAACTAATGCAGTATCCCCAAATTCTGAGTAAGTGTAAGTGAGACTAGGGCCATGTTCGTCTCCCAAACATGTAGATTTCAACGACATACTTGGACTACTATAATAAAACACTTCAAATTTCAAAATTAACAGAAATTCCAGAGGCTCTTCTTTCCAATATAAGAATTCGGAATAGCACAGGGGAAACAGGACTCACCTTCAGGATTTTGAATTCACTGCAAAAACTTGAAAAACGAGAGCCTTACACTTCTAGCGCTATCCTTGTCCACATTGCACAATATATTTTCTTGCTAAAATTAGCTTGTTCTTGGTTAATAATGGTGCTTACCAGAAAGAATAATCATCGCTTGGAACAAAACGTGCCAAAAATATTTGAAAAGAGGTGAACTCTGATTTCTTCATTAATAGCAAGTAATGTTCATGCGCCATCATGAAGTACAATGATTATTTATAGTCTCCGCTAAATTAGAGCTCTCAGTTTCATGATGGTTTTCTGATAAATTTTCCTCCAACTTTCTCGCCAAGTTTGACTTAGAAAGCCGCAGGAGCAAACGGGACTAATATTGCCAAATCTTCGAACTTATTGAACCATTGAACCTGTGGGACATGGTTCAACGCGATGGTTCAATGTGATGGTTCAAGCATGTCAACTGGACTTTGTAGGTATGCAAAAGATTGACTTACCGAAATAGGGACTTGACCTATGAACCGTTGAACTTGTGAAGACGCGATTCAATACAAAGGTTCAACGACGCAAGGGTTATGTGGACCAACAAAAAGTTACGCGGCTTCGGTAAAGGTTGCCAATTATAAAATAGTGAACTATTGAACCTTTAACTGTTGAACCCCGAGGCAGAGTACAAGTGGGAGGTTCAACGAACGATACATTAATAGACACGGAAACTGTGTGGCCCAACTCATAGGAAGACAATGATTGTTGAACCTTAAAACCGTTGAACCATTGAACCTTGAACCCCGCTATAGGGTACACGCGGAAGGTTCAAGTTCAACCCGAAAGTACCAAGACGCTTAAGACAAATAGTAAGACAGCTTGCTTTATATGACACTTCAGACATATTGAACCATTGAACCTTGAACTTTTGAGAATGGTTTGGGTTCAATGGTTCAAACTTTTTATACAAAGACGACACACGGGTAAAATTTGAAGGACTAAGAGTCAATTTACAAAGCGAAGATATGACCAAAAATATAATATGGTAAACCGACTCTTGCTTAAGAAAAATTACCGATATATGAATAAACAAGGGCGACTCAAAAGGTAACAAAATGAAAGAAAAATGGATCAAATGTATGCAGAAGGTCTTACCTTTCACATTCGAAGAAAAATCATTGAAAAGATCCTTCAAAAGATGTAGAAAATGAGTGTTTTTTCATTCAAACCCTATCCCCATTGGTGGTAGTACCAAATTTGACTCATCTCAAAAAAGTTGAAAGTGTGAAGTGAGCTTGAAAAACTAGGGCATGGTTTGTTTAGTGATTAGGGTTTTCATTAAAGCCCTAAATTTGAATGTGATTTTATCAATATTTTTTATGCCTTGAGTAATACGCATCATGGTATTGTTGACCACTTTACATTCACCTAGTCTCATAACTTAGAGTGTGACATGCCTTAGGTCCTTTGCATATTCATTGCCTAGGCATTATGCCTTTAAATTTCATTTAGTCCCTTTTCGAAGATAGGTCATATGCCTTAGAGATTATTTGTAGATCAAATGGAGGGTAGCCTTATAGGCTTTTAATTTACAAATCATTTGATATGCCTTGATATTTTAAATGACTTCTATAGAAAATCATATGTCCATAGATGTATTATACTTGACATAGTTATCAAAGCCCTGTATTTTATTTTTTGTAAAAAATCAAATTGAGATCAAATCGGGAAAAATATAGAACTACAAATCTATGTAAAACAATATTTAAAGCAATATCTTATAAATTGCTTCTAAATATTTATTATTTATGCAATTAAAGCAGAGATAATCTAGACAAGATCTTATTTTGGATTTGATTGTTCTTCTGGGTGAAATTAGACAAATCTAGGCATTTTGGAGCATTTTCTGATCAAGTAAAGCTTGATTTTGAGTGGATTTCGATGGGACCACCTGAGGCATCATGTTGGTATCTTCTATTTCTAGTTTGGAGATATTTTAGATGGATTTTTGACATCTTTTCTATGGATTCCGAAAATGATTTGGAAGTAGGAATTCAGAGTGATTTTTGGTAGTTTTCTTATTTTTCCATCTTGGAAAAAATAGAGGATATCTTTGGGAGAAAAACTTTGTTTTTCTCATTTCTAATTAATAGTTTCTTTCTCTTTGGCTCAATTGCAGAGAGAATTGTAAATAGATTATACTCAGTCTTATTTTGCATGCTCCTTTTAGATTAATACAAACAATAGAGTTTTCCTTTCCCATTTTTGTCTCTTTTTGTAGTGTTGATTTGATGTTTCATTGTGATCAAAGAGTCAGATCCTTTGTTATGTCTCATTACTGCAAACTTAGGTACAAAAGTCTCATGTAATGTAGGTTGTATGTTGAGTTTGATTGCAAGCCTTCGTACAAATTACTCATGTGTTGCATGTGTCAATTGGGATTATGAAAGTACATGTTTTAAGAGTTTGGTTGTGAGTAAAAGCATTGTAATAAGTTAGAATTATTTTGAGTCATCCTTAGATTTTAGAATTGTATTTTAGTTATCTTCTATCCCTTTTCCTCAAAAATTACTTAGATTATGAGAGAACTAGCTCACTCTGGAGGTTCACTCCAAGTTTAAGCAACCCACAAACCTAGGAGTGTTCCCATGTGTCAACAGGTATTAGGTGCATATTTTGATTGACAATAGTTTTTGGCACACCCGGTGGGACTCTGAAATTGTTTTTAGAGAAGGTTTTCAAGTTTTAAAGCTACTTTTCTAGTATATGCAGCAGTGTTCCAGCCTTTCGAGATTTCACATAATATACTTGGTGACTCTATATTTTTTGGTCTTTCATGTAGAACTAGTGTATCCAGCTTATGAAAACGAGATCTAGTCTAGCTCCATTTGACTATTTGTAACTATCTCTGCCAAGAAGAAGTGGTAGGGTAGTAAGTAGAATATTTGATTCACCGAGGAGGTCAAAATCCACACCTCCAAGACTTAGTCCTTCAACTCTAGTACAGAGAAGCAGGAGTCTAGTGCTAATAGTTCAAATACCAATAATGGCTAGGTAGTTTGCATTTGAGCCTTTTAATGGGGGCAGCCAATTGAATCTTGCCCAACATGATGATATTCCAGTTGCAATTAGTGCAGGGACACCTAACAAATCTTTTGTTTTTGTTTGGATAAGGTCAAACTGACCAGTTGTTCATTTTCAGTTTTTGTTTTGTTGTAATAAAAGAAGTTTAGGGATATGAAGTGGTTGGCCTTCCCCAACTGTCATGAACTATTTAATCTTCTGATGTGTTGGGATAAATTAGCAGCAGAACAAAAATTTGTGTTCGGTTCTGAATTTGATTGTGTAAGTTCATTCTATGCTGAAGAAGAATAAGACTCTGTTCCGTCAGTTTAGTGTTTCCTATTTTTGTTAGAAGTTTTCACAATTTGTTCATTGTAGATTTTACCTTCCTGTAGTTTGTCACAAAATGGCTTGTTGAGGCATTCCACTAGTTTGACTCTCATTGAGATTGGTGGAATGGCTTCAGTGTATATATTTTTGTTTTTGTTCTTTTGTTTTGTGTTGAGGTTGGCGGTGCAGGGGATTGAAATGGAACAATCCATATAGTAGGAGACCTAGCATCTCCATGTGCTAGGATCTGGGTTGGAAGTTGGACAATTTAAGGACTTGCAGTTTTGGTGAAGGCATCATCGGCGAGACAATGGTTGTCAGTAGGAGATTTAAACCTCAAAGCGATAGTTTTAGTCTACCTGAAGAGTGATCGGGGTGACAAAGTGTATCGGAACACAAAGGAAAAGTTCCATCGACAGAGGGTGGTCTTACAGATATTGAGTCGGGCATCGAATGCTCTTTTGGATCATTGGAGTGACTGAGTTGTCAATGAAACAGGTTTGCGGTTGGCTGACGGTATAAGTCCTACTGATAGTGTTCTCAGAGGTTCATAAGGTTTAATTTGGTTCGAGAGTTCATAAGCGTTCTCTCACCAATAGTTGAATGGTTCATGTGGTTCAACAGGTTCAACAGTTCAACAATTTGAAGGTTCAAATGGTACAAAGGGTCGACGAGTTCAACGGTTCAAAACCGTTCGAAGATTCAAACTAGTTTAACTGGTAGAGAAGTTTAATGGTTCAAAGGTTCATTGGTTCAGTGAAGTTTAAAGAGTTTGACGGTTCAAGGAGTTCAATGGTTCAACCGATTCAATAGTTCATAATTTGATCTGTTTTGTCTGCTTCCATTGTGCACTCTGCATCATTTTGGTATCAGAGCTTTGAATGTTCTATGTGGTGACGTGTTTTGAACAAGTCTGTGTATGTCAGTAGACGAGAGCATAGGAAAGGATAGCAATATGCCTCCAAAGGGAATGACCACTGAGGTGGCCAAGCAATTTTAGTAAATGGAAGAGAAAATTCAAGCTGGGGTTAGGGAAGCACTTTAGCCTAAGTTGAAGATCTTGAGAAAAGGCAGGAAATCAGACAAGGAGTCTGATGAAGAAGAAGATGGGGAAGAGGAAACAACCCTAGAATAGGCAGATATATCTGTAGACTAGAAGCAATTTCTAGAGGCCATAAGGACACTCGGTAAGGAGTCGTCTAAATCAAAAATGGAGATTCTGATGTTCAGCGGAAAGATGGATGCAGATGAAGTCATCGAATGGGTCGAGGCTTTGAACAATTACTTCGAGTACAAGGAGGTACTAGATAATAAAAGAGTCAAGTTTGCAAAAATGAAATTGAAAGGTGCTGCACTCACGTGGTGGAACTACACCCAGGGAGAAAGGGTGAAGAGTAGCAAGAGCATGATCTCATCCTGGAGTCAAGTGGTAGAGAGGATCAAAGCTTAGTTCCTGCCTGCAGATTATGAAGTGCAAATATACAGGAAAATGCAGAATCTCAGATAGAAGGATATGGATGTATCCACCTATACAGGAGAATTTCACAAATTGTCTCTAAGGTGTGGACTTGCTGAGGATGAAAAGGGAAGAGTTGCCAGGTATATTAATGGCCTATAATATAGTATTCAAGATGAAATTACCATTCTAACACCTGAAACAGTGGACAAATGTTTCCAAGTGGCACTGAGAGTAGAAGAGAAATTGAAAAGAAAAGTAGAACAATAGAAGAAAGGTAGAGGTAGAAGGAATTTCAGAGGATGAAATAATTTCGGTGGTAGAAACCAATTCTAGAAAAATCAAGGGGAGTCCAATCAACAAAAACATAGTGGAGAATCTGGTTCTAGAGGGGACTTTAGAGGAAGGAGACCCAATGGGAGAGGCAGATTTGGTGGACTAGGTAGAGGTCCTAACATCTTCATAGGAAGATGTTATAATTATAACCAAATTGGGCACACAACAAGCAAGTGTCCGGAGAAAGCCTCAAGCTCTCATGGAGGAGAGAGAAGGAGCCAGCTGATTTAGGAAGAAGATTGTCAGAGTGTGACTTCACCTATGGGAAGCACAACTCTAGCACAAGATGGAGAGAATCTCATGATGAGAAGGACAATGCTGAAGGTACCACAGAACAAGGAACCACCCCAGAGGAAGACACTATTCAAAACTTTGTGTAAAGTTTCTAGCAAAAGGTGTAAGGTAATTGTTGATTCTAGCTCAACTAAAAATTTAGTTTCAGTAGAAATGGTAGACAAATTGAATTTGAAAAGATTGCCACATGTTAGTCCATACAAAGTGTCCTGGCTGAACAAAGGGCAACAAGTCTTGGTCGATGAACAAGTTTGGGTAGAATTTTAGATAGGGGAATATGGGGATAAACTATTGTGTGATATAATTCCCATGGATGCATGTCATTTACTATTAGGAAGACCATGGCAGTATGATGTACAAGCCCAGCATGATGGTAAATCCAATTCCTTTGTTATCACCAAGGGTAGACAATATAAGATGGATCCTTTACTGGAAGAGGGTATAGACAAGAATGTAGGCTCAAGTATCATGTTAGTGAGTGGGAAAGATTTTCTCCATACTCTAAAAGAAGAGGGAACCCAAGGGTATGCTCTGATTTTGAAACCTAAAGATAATTTTGATTTGTCTAAAAACATCAAGGAAAAAATCCTTAAGGAAGTACAGGAATTGTTAGACAAGTATAAGAGTATCATGGTGGAGGATATGCCCAATGTACTACCCCCTATGAGAGACATAAGTCATCAGATTGACTTCATCCCAGGATCCACATTGCCAAATAAACTAGCCTATAAAATGACACCTGCTCAGAATGAGGAAATTACTAAACAAGTGCAAGAACTGTTGGATAAAGGCTTGGTGAAGAAAAGTCTTAGTTCGTGTGCTGTACCTATAGTTTTAGCTCCCAAGAAGGATGGAAAATGGATGTTATGTACTGATTCGAGAGCCAAAAATAAGATCACCATCAGATATAGGTTTCCTATGCCCCGAATAGAGGACCTAATGGATTGTTTGGGTGGAGCTCGGTACTTTTCTAAAATTGATCTCAAAAGTGGATACCATCAGATCAGGATTAGACAAGGGGATGAATGGAAGACAACCTTTAAGACTAATGAGGGTCTTTATGAGTGGGTGGTGATGCCATTTGGACTGTCCAATGCTCCAAGCACTTTCATGCATCTAATGAATGAGGTATTGAAAGATTTTATTGGCAAATTTGTTGTTGTCTATCTTGACGATATTCTAATTTTCAATAGGACAAAGGAAGAACATTTGTAGCATTTGGAGCAGGTGTTGAAGAAGTTGCATGAGGAGAAACTGATGTTCAATATGGAGAAGAGTGTCTTCATGAAGGAAGAACTCACATACCTTGGATTTGTGATATCCCAAGGTAATTTGAAAATGGATCCGGAAAAAGGTAGATGCTATTCTGTCTTGGCCAACACCTAGAATTGTAAGTGATGTAAGAAGTTTTCACTGTTTGGCAACCTTTTATAGGAAATTCATAAGGGGATTCAATCACAATTGTGCACCTATTCTAGATACCATAAATGGAGGATAGAAATGTAAGTTTGTTTCGAATAGAGCAGCTGATGAGTCTTTTGAGATTCTCAAATAGAAAATAGTAGAGAAACCCACTTTAGTTTTGCCTCATTTTAATAAGTTGTTTATTGTGGAATGTGATGCCAGTAACCTTGCCATTAGTGATGTCTTGAGTCAGGAAGGTAGACCTATTGCTTTCTTTAGCGAAAAGTTGAATGATGCTAAAATAAAGTATTCCATGTATGATTTAGAATTGTATGCAATGGTTCAAGCATTGAAAAAATTGAGACACTAGCTCTTGCCAAAAGAATTCATTGTTTATACTGACAACCATGCTCTGAATTTTCTGACATCACAGGAGAAGTTAAACAACTGGCACATGAAGTGGGTTGAGTAACTCCAAGCATATACTTTTTCCATCAAACATAAGAAGGGACAAGCCAACAAGGTGGCAGATGCTCTAAGCAGAAAGGTGTGCACTATATAGGAAATCTAGTTGCAAAGTGTGGGAGTGGATCCTCTCAAAAACATGTACCATGATGATGAGGACTTCAAAAAGATATATGCAGTTTGTTCACAATTTTTAGATTCCTATCATTTTGATTTTTCTAAATATTTTTTTATAGCAAGGGCTACTATTCAAACGCAGCCAACTGTGTGTACCTAGGTGTTCCATGAGGGAGAACATCATAAAAGAGAAGCATTGCGGTAGTCTTGGAGGTCATTTTGGACTGGACAAGACATTGGAACAAGTGAGAAGGATTTACTTCTAGCTTAAGATGCAAACAGATGTCAAGAAATTTGTAGAAACTTGTAGCATTTGTCAGAGGGCAAAAGGAACTTCATCCAATGTCAGTCTCTATCAACCACTTCCAATTCTACAAAGGCCATGGGAGTGCATCAGTATGGATTTTGTTTTGGGTCTTCCCTGGACTCAAAGAGGTTTCGATAGTGTATTTGTTGTAGTTGATAGATTTAGTAAAATGGCTCATTTTGTGCCATGCAAATGTACCAATGATGCTTCACACACATTGCTGGTCTATTCTTTAAGGAGATTGTTCAAATTCATGGTTTACCATTGAATATTGTCATTGACAGAGATCCCAAATTTGTTGGACATTTTTGGCGCACTTTGTGGATGAAATTGGACAATTAATTATCTTTCACGTCAGCCTATCACCCTCAGATGAATGGACAAACTAAGGTCATGAATAGTTCACTGGGTAATCTTTTGAGGTGTTTGACTAAATAGCATGGAGAAGCATGGGATATGGTCATCCCACAAGCAGAGTTTGCATATAATGACTCTGTCAATCGAAGCATAGGAAAGAGTCCTTTTGAAGTTGTATATGGGATTCACCCAAGGGGAATTTTTGAGCTTAGAGATCTCAAGAACATGGAGAAAAGGAGTGCACAAGGAGAAGATTTTGTAGTCAGCATGAAGGATATCCATGATGTTGTAAGGGAAACTATCCAAAGGAACATAGGGAAATACAAGGAGAGAGCTGATTAGAAGAAAAGGGATGTCCAATACAAAGTTGGGGATCTGGTAATGGCATATCTAAAGAAGGAAAGACTTCCAAAGGGGCAGCCCATGAAACTTCTTATGAAAAAGATTGGTCCATGTAAGATTGTACACAAATTTGGGCCTAATGCCTATGAGATTGGACTTTCTCCAGGTTTAGCAATATCACCCATTTTCAATGTGTCTGACCTGTTTCCATTTAGAGGAGACAATGTTGCTAGTTTAGATGTGACAGGAGCAGGGGATGCAGAATGGATTTATGATCTTCCATCGAGTCAGCCAGTATAGTTGGAATGTATTTTGGACACAAAGGTTCAGAAGAAGACTCAACATAAGACCTACAAGCAGTATCTGGTCAAATAACGTGGTTTACCTAATGAGAATGCAACTTGGATGAGCGAGGAAGACATCCTCAAGCATGGGGTTAATATTTCAGACTTGGTTCCTCAAGGGACTTGAGTTCTTTTAAGCCCCGGGAGTATGGTGCAGGGGCACCTAACAAATCTTTTCTTTTTATTTGGATAAGGTCAAACTGACCAGTTGTTTGTTTTCAGTTTTTGTTTTGTTGTAATAAAAGTAGTTTGGGGATATGAAGTGGTTGGCCTTCCCCAGCTATCATGAACTGTTTAATCTTTTGATGTGTTGGGATAAATTGGCAGCATAACGAACATTTGTGTTCGGTTCTAAATTTGATTGTGTAAGTTCATTCTGTGCTGAAGAAGAATAAGACTCTGTTCCATCAGTTTAGTGTTTCCTATTTTTGTTAGAAGTTTTCACAATTTTTTTGTTGTAGATTTTACCTTCCTGCAATTTGTCACAAAATGGCTTATTGAGGCATTCCACTGGTTTGACTTTCATTGAGATCAGTGGAATGGCTTCAATGTATATATTTTTGTTTTTGTTCTTTTGTTTTGTGTTGAGGTTGGTGGTGTAGGGGATTGAAATGGAACAATCCATATAGTAGGAGACCTAGCATCTCCATGTGCTAGGATCTAGGTTAGAAGTTAGATGATTTGAGGACTTGCAATTTTGGTGAAGGCATCATCAGCGAGACAGTGGTCATCGGTAGGAGATTTAAACCTTAGAGCGATAGTTTTAGTCTACCTGAAGAGTGATCAGGGTGACCAAGTGTATCGGCACACAAAGGAAAAGTTTCGTCGATAGAGGGTGGTCTTATCGATATTGAGCCAAGCATTGAATGCTCTTTTGGATCATCAGAGTGACTGGGTTGTCGGTGAAATAGGTTTGGGGTTGGCCAACGGTATAAGTCCTACCGATAGTGTGCTCGGAGGTTCGTAAGGTTCAATTTGGTTTGAGAGTTCATAAGCATTCTCTCACCAATAGTTGAATGGTTCATGTGGTTCAACAGGTTCAATAGTTCAACAATTTGAAGGTTCAAATGGTACAAAGGGTCAACGAGTTCAACAGTTCAAAACCATTCAAAGATTCAAACTAGTTCAACCAGTAGACAAGTTCAATGGTTCAAAGGTTTAGTGGTTCAGCGAAGTTCAAAGAGTTTGATGGTTCAAGGAGTTCAATGGTTCAACCGGTTCACTAGTTCATAATTTGATTTGTTTTGTCCGCTTCCATTGTGCACTCTACATTAGCATCCCTCAAAGGTCTGCCATATTTCACTGGATAAGATCACACTACAACTATTGAACACATTCAAGATGTGGCAACATTGTGCTCGGTGCATAATATTACCCAAGAGAACATAGAAATCAGACTACTAGCTGCTTCACTAAAAGGTAAGGTTTTGCAATGGTTCAGAGGTCTTGTAGAAAATTCAATAGCATCATGGGAATAGATGGGTGATGGATTACATAAGCATTTTGAAGACAAATCTAATCATCTATCATTGTTGGAGTAGTTGAGCACCATCAAAAGAGCCCCTCAGGAGCACATGACAGATTTCAACTACCAATTTAAGAGGACTTGGGATAGGATTCCCACAACGGTAAAACATTTTCCATGGCATGCATTTTTATTCTATCTTAAAGCTTTAAATAGTGAAATTTCTATAATGATTTAGTCTATGGGTGGGTCTACCCTTCCTGATGCTTTTGAGATTGTTGTTAGAGCAAAAAACTACCTTATTCAAGTAGGGAAAATAGCCCCATGACCTCCTTTACCCATTTTTCCTGAAATCCAGCCACCTGTGCCCATGGTCACACCTCCTTTGGTTGTTTTCCTACTAGTTCCAGCAATAGGATATCAAGCTACAACTCAAGAGACCACTGTTCTAGCCCAATCTCATGAATTTCAAGAGCTTAAAAACATACTAAAAACCTTTAGGAATGAGTTAGTAAATATCAAGAAGCAAGTAGGATAGGAACATAGGCCTTATCAAGCCCCATATCAGTCTAATCAACCAAATAGGCCACCTTTTCAAGATGATCCTCAGGGCCAAAGAAGAAATTACAACCATAAACCTTTCCAGTCCTATAATCCTAATGTTGCCAAGTCTTCAAAAGAGCTTGTTCCTACTTAGAACAACATAGCACAAGATCGTGACTAGTGTTATCCATGTCACCAGTCCCATAACTAGGCTACATGTACATATGGTATGAGAAATCAAGCTCTTATGGTGCAGAATAGTTATAGTGGTTCAATGAATTGGCAAGGCACTGAATTTTGTGGTGTAAGTTATCCTCAAGGTCAACATCAGTTCAACACACTGCTTTAACCAACACAAGGTCAAAAAAGGGTTGTTGATCTAGATCAACAGACTGCAAATGTATAATAGCAACCTTCCAAGGATAAATTTTAGGCTTCTTCATCACACGCTATCCCACAGCACAACCAAAGGTGCAAATTCTTCAAAGAAGTCAATTTGTACCTAGGAAATATCAATCAAAAGTGCAAACACAGCCTTTACAAAGCAAAATGATGCTGATACTATTAAAGGACAGCAAAAGGTAAGTCCTGATTCCCTCAATGTTGTTGATCACCTTAAGAAAGCCATTGTCAATGTTGGAATTAGTCTAGACAACTGAGAGGGGGGTGAATCAGTTGTCCCTAAATCTTTAACCATTTCTACACTTTTAATTCTTCTTCCTTAATTTACAATCAAATTAATGATGTAAACTATTAAGCATAAATCAACACATGAGTAGAAACAACATGAACACACAACACTAGAATTCTGACGTGGAAAAACTAGTTAAGGGAAAAACCATGGTGGGGGTTAACCCACAAAAATGAGTACCCTGTTAAAAGTACTTAATAAAATAGAAGGCACATGCCTTCAAGCACACTGCTCAGAGCTCACTACTCAAGAAGAGGCTCACTGCCTATAAAAAATTATGAATTACACAGAGATAATGAACTAAGAAATAGCATCTACATTCATGCCTGAATCAGCCCCTTTGAAGGCTCACAAAAACTTCTGCTCCTATCTTCAAATACTTCTTCACTGACTCTTCACTCTATACTCCTTTCGCTCTTCTTCTTTTCTACTCTTCTTTTGATCCTTTCTTTAGATTTAATTCATTTCATACAAGGATGATTTTCTACAACTCTTCAACAAGTATTTATACACTTCATCAACCTTAGAATGATCAACAAGGTCAAATAACCCTAATACGAATCTTTACACTGTCATCCAAACATAGCTAGAACTTGAAACTTTCTCCACTAACATACCATGGTTCATGAAATGCTCTTAAGATCATCCATAACATGCCAGGAACATCTGGTCAGCCAAGACTGGGAAGAATATCATCCTTAAAGAAGAAATCTTCAAGCAACAAGCTCAAAATTTAATGCGAACCTCCAACACACTAGCCACACGATCTAGAGACCTCCACAAGGACATTGAATTCACCAATAACATCCACTCTAAACCAAATTACTAGAATCATTTGTATCTTCCTCTGGAACTTCAAGAACACTATCTTCCATGACTGTCAAACCGAAAGGATAGCTTACAGACCTCCAAACCATGAACCACTGGAGTTGATGCTACACAATGACTTCCCAAACATGCCTTCAGATCCACAAACCATAATATTTCACTGTAGAGAAATCCAGACCAACTTACTATCACACTGTCTCTTCTAAATACTACAAAATCTGGTTCTACACAGAAGGCCATAACTTCTTCAAATCTTCATGCAAATTTCTCAATTCTTAACTGGAGAAACCTCTAACAATCCTCTACATAGACATTTGGTCCGCATGCATTGATTGTATTTATTTTCTTAATATCCTCAACAATTCGGTCTTCTATACAGATAGGTATAGGTTACAGTTGACACCAATGGCAACACTACTTAGGCACATATTTGAAACACAATCTCCCCCTTTGTTATTGATAGCAACATATGATGTAAAAAACTAAATTAACCATCAAGAGAAGAACTTCTCCCCCTTTCTCTTATCACACCTGCAACCATTTTCTTCATTGCTCCCCCTTTCACCAGCAATTACTCATTTCCAAGTTTTTCACATGAGTTCTCTTTGTTGATAACTGAGAGGGGGGGGGTGAATCAGTTATCCTAATTATTTCTTTTATTGAACTTTCCCTTTAATTGATGCAGCATAAAATCAAACATAAAACATTAACCATAAAACAAGAAACACATGACACAGTATTTTTGACGTGGAAACCCTGTTAAGGGAGAAAACCACGGGGTGATTAACCCAAAATTATTCTCTGTTACAAGAATAGGAAATTACAAAGATGGCACTTGCCAATTAGGGCTCACTACCCGAGCACACTGCTCACAAGAGGCCCACTGCCTACAAGAAGACACACTGTCTACAAAGTGATGAGAATCACAGTCTTGAACTGATTGGAAGCATCTGCATATGCTGGAGTTCAGTTCCGGTTAGGCTCAGTACACTGATCTGCTGCATTTCATCTTTCCTCTGTTCTTTATTCTACTATCTTTCACATACCAGATCCTTTTTGCTACCTCTGCTCTTTATCTAGACTTGTTCACATATCTCTCCACAACAACACCCCTTTCACAACTAAATCCATCCTCTATATATATCCGCACAAGTAATTTCATCACCTTTCTAGTCGGCATCCGGAACAGTCTAGTTTCTTACAAACTCTCATTCTGTCGGCTGAATCCTTCCTCACCAAGCAATGCGGATCAAGCATATACTTGTAGATATCATTAATCATGTCGGCCAAACATGATTCATGCCTTCACAACCTCTGTCATCAACAGTAACCCATCCGGAAAGCAGTCTGATACTCTGCCAGTCAGTTCTTCCTCTGTTTTCACTGTCTCTCAGGAATCCGGTACTCAACCATTCATATCTTTTTCCTTGTCCATCACCGGAGGCTAAATCCTTGGAATATACCCCTAAAGGTAGTCCTCTTGACTTCCCCAAATCCGCACTACACCAAGACACTTCCTCTGAGAGGTCCGGACCAATCTGTCGGACCTTGCCACATGCTCTGTTCTTCTTCACCGGACCACAACTTTCTTTATTCTGACTTCCGGTAGAGACACATCATGACTTGCGGATATGTGGGATGACCTTTGTTGCCATCAATGACAACAACCATGAATCCATATAGTGTCTCTTGCCAACAATCTCCCCCTTTGTCATTGATGGCAACACTTAGTGAAAAATGACTAAGTGTTTTCACTATGCTCCCCCTTTGCTGATGCTCTGTCTTTATATACAATTTCCGGAACTCCCCCTTAGTTGGATCCCTCATTTTTCACTGCTCCTCACTCCCCCTTTGACATCAATGGCAAAGGGTAGGGTCCGCACACCAAAATTTTCAAAAATTTTCTATATATAGCCGCATATTTACATACTCACATGTACTGAAGAATGTCTGCAAAGGATGTCTGCAATTGGATCATTTCTGTAGCCCAACTTTGCTTCATTCTATCCAAAATTGAAATGTGACCACTTAGCAAAAATGCAAAAGCTTCTGCCCGCTTGAGATCTGTCGGATCTTTTGTTTGGGCGGTGGTCTGAGCATCACTGATGGCCTCATGCATTGTTTCCAACTTAGGGATTATAATCCTTCTAAGTTCTCCCATCCGGTTGGTGATGTTCTTCCTTTCCTTCTCAAGATTTTTTATTTCATTCAAGACTGCAATGGTCTGACATTCTTGATTTATTATAGAGGAAGAGAGAGGATCAAAACTTTGAGATAAGCTTTGTAGCTTATCCTGTTCCTCTTTTATTTTCTTGTCAAATGCTGCTGTTGCCTTTGACCAGGATATGCAAAATTTGTAGATGTCACCGCCATCCTTAAGAGCATTCTCTAAGCTCTTTATTCCAATGCTTACAATCTTCCTATCTTTAGAGATTAATTCTAATATCTCTGAAAATCTTTTATCCAAAAATTCCTTCCGGACCTTTTCTTCAGCTGATTTTTCTAAAGAATCAAAATGTGTATCAACACTGCTGACTAAGGTTTTTAGATTACCGGAAGAGGAGGCTGTCGGATCTATCTGGATTGATGGCATGATCTTCACAAGTACTCCGGAAGCAGCCTCTATCAACTCACAGTCTTCCATATGAGACTTCAGGAGCTTTTCATTTGCCTTGGCATTTGCAAATGAAGCTATCTTCATTGTTTGTACCGGAGAGAGAGAGTCAAAATCAAATGGGCCTTTTAGAAGCTCCGGTTCATCAATCTCTAGAGTTTCTTTACTCAAAAATTGTTGAACAGTTTGTGCAGTGTCTCTTGCCGGAGACAGATGTTTCTTTTCTTCTGCAGTCTTAGAACTGTCAACCTCTTTGTCTTTCACCACTGCTTCCTTCTCCTGTGATTGCTCTTCTTCTTTGGATCCGGAGACTGTAGGGGAAACCGGAGGAGAGATGCTAGTTTGTTCATGAGCCACTTCTTCTGGAGCAGAGGGTCCCAAGTCCTCAGCTGTTTCTGTACCTAAATCCTCTACAACCGGAAGATTGAACCTTTTGAAGGCCTTCCGGAGGATCTCTTCTGTTTCTTGGGCCACTTTGTCAGTCTCGCCAAGCATGAGTTGATTCATCCTGGCTTTGCTTCTGAACTCATCTTTGCAGTCCTTGAAGATAATGTTCATTGTCTTGGGATCAATTTGAGGATATAGCTGAATAGCTATCTGCTCCCGGATCTCAAGATCTTTAGCATGAGCATTATTCTTTCTTACTTCCATTTCCTTTTCTAGGCTTTTGGGAATAAGAGATATTATTTCAATGAAAGCCTTATTATATATGTTAAGATATTTTACTGTGGCCTCCTGCAGAGTCTTTTGGTCGGCCTCATTGAAGTCATCATATGATTCAGTCATTGGTTGAAGGTTTCCATCCACCGTGACCGACTTGATTATGCTCTCTAGTGACAGAGTGGGCTTTTCAACAGTTACCTCTGCCATTTCATCCTTGTCTTGGCCTGTGGAGGGCTTACCGGATCCTTTCTTCTTCTGTTTCTTTACTTCTCTTACTCCCTCATCTGATTCTGTTTCCTCTTCATCCTTTTGGCTTCCATAAGCCCTTGTGGCTTTTGTCTTGGATCTCTTACCGGATGCCTGAACTTCTGGTTTTGAACTTTTGGTTGTGGAAGGTGCAGGTCTCTTTGATGATCTGGTCCGGGTGGGAGTTTCAACCGGAGCACTTTCTTTGCTTTTCTCTTCTTCCTCGGCCTTCCTCCTCTTTTCCCGGCTGGCATCAAGTGCCTCCTTTGAGATACCTAGGCCTTGAGCAATGTGCTCTACTTCTTTTCTTACCTTTCTTTTAATCTCAGGTTCCCTGAGTTCCACATGTATTTTTACACTCAGCTCCTCAAAGGTTCCAAACCTTTCTGCCTTAGGATCTTTGGGCTGACTCAGCATGTGTTGAACATGCAGCTCCACTATCTGTTCATCCACTTCATACCCCATGGGCATGATCCAGACAGTCCTTGGCTCCACTGCCTCCATTAGGCACTGATCAGTGTCAACCATAAAGCACACTGAGTCCTTGTATTTCTCAATGAGAGACTGGGGAATTCTCTCTCTTGCTTGCATCATGCTCTGAAAGTTTTTGAAGTATCCCCATAGAGCTGTATTTCTTGCTTTTGCATCCCCAAGTCCATGCAAATAGTCTCTTATCTGGACTGCAACAGGTTTGTCATTCTGCCATACCCATCCACTTGTTCCGGGTAGCTCATTCATGAAATAGAAGAATAGACATACAATAAGAGTACCATACTTAAAGGAATTCTTCTTATCCTTCTTGATTTTCTGTATATTTTCCATTAATTGGCTTAGCAGTAGTTCGCAAAGATCATACTCTGCATTCTTTCTTAGCATCTCATAGGCAGTGTATACTGCAGTTCCGGATACAGAATTCTCCCTGCTGGAGTGGTAGATCTTGTATCCTATTATCATTGATGCATATTTGATATCCGGATCGGAGATGTCTTCAATGGTCATTGCCCTTTTGTCAAATTTTGATCCGGTGGCCTCAGTTACAATGTTGTTCTTGACAGATTTGAGGATAGGTACTCCTCCGGAAGAGTATAGGCCAGTTACTGCTCTAATTGCCTCTTTTGTGATCTTGTAGGGTCTATCTAGCCATAGAAAGTTGTCATGCATCCTGCTCAGTACATACCGGACCCATTCATCCTCTTCAAAACAGGGGAAATGAATAAATTGCTCAAATTGTTTCTTCTGAATATCCTTATACTCTGGTTTAAGCTCAAAAGCATTGTCAATCAGCTGCTTGTGATAGAGGTCTCTTAATTTGAATTCCCCAAATTCTTCAATGTTTGCATGTATGTAAACCCTAATGTCTTTGGTGTGTAAAACTCCGTGGGGAACACTAGAGAAGGCTCCTAGTGGGTCTACCTCCAATGATTTGTAGGGATGTTTCTTGAATGAGGGGCAAGGTCTATCAGAGATCTTAACTATGTTTGGAGTAGCCATTCTTCAAAGATTTGCAGTGAGGTAATGAAAAACAGAGAATACCTTATGCGCCTTCGATTTGCACGGAGTGGTTGGATTGATTTCTTTATGCAATAGCTTCGGCAGGAGATCCTTGGTGCTTGATGAACCTTGTTGCAGAGCTCCACTTTTCGCTTCTTCTCGAGTGCAGAATGAGCAAATGACCTTTGAGAAATCCCTTAAATTGCTCCGCGAACCCTAATATCTGTCTGCAATAAATGCTTCACCTACATCATTCCGGTTTGCCTTGTCTGGATAGTTTGGAGTATCCCGGATTGGTTCTAATCTGAGAATATCATCCGGATCTTTCAATCATGAATAAATCAAGGTAACATATTACAAGAGCATCCCAAACACTCTGTCCAATCCGCAGAACAAGATAGTGCATTTCCGGATCTTTCCGGACCTTTTTGTAATCCTCTATCATACCGGAGCATCTCCCTGAACAGGTCTTATTTGATCGATCACAGCTTCTTCATAACTCCATGTGGACCTCTGAAAACTTGACTGAAGTATCTCAAGACTCATATCTACAAACCCTTTGATCCGCATCTTGTGCCACATCCGGCACCACTTGTTTGGCTGGGGGAACAAGATTTTCTTTTTGTCTCCCCCTGAGCCTGAGCTCACCTTTTAATTTCTGGAAGAAATATCAGCACCAGGGTCTGGTGCGGATCCGACCTCTACATTCTCTGAACTTTTCTTCACCCAAATCTTGCTCATCTGATTCCTAACCTCATCCATATTCATCTTTTGTTTACCCTTGTCTTGATTCTGATTATACACCGGACCTCTTATGTCCTGATTCTTGTTTCTGCAGACTTTAGCATTATGACCGGACCTATTGCAGATTTGGCAAATAACATTTCTTTGCATCTTTGACTGATATCCTCTTGATCTGCATTGATTAGCCCTATGACCTATTCTATTGCATGTGAAGCATCTACCTTTGAATGATTTGTTTACTTGCATAATTCTGCATTCATGGGATTTGTGTCCATACCTTTTGCAGTTGAAGCACTGTCCGGAGAAGGATGAGTTAATCTGATTCATTCTCATTCTGCACTGATCAGCTTTGTGACCAAAGTGGTTGCAGCTGTGGCAGTATCCATTGAAGGATGGATATCTTTGAGCATTTGGCTGTCTTACCGGAGGTCTTCTAGGCCTGTTCCTTGGATTTTCTGATCCAAGATTCTTCTGACCGGATCCGGAGCTTTCTCCTTTCTCATATCCCAAACCATACTTGTCATCTGTCCTCTTTTGACTTCCAAGAAGAACTTCAAGTTGAGCAGAACTTATCTTGAATTTCTCTTTATATTCATTTGCTGTTTGAAGGTCTCTTTTGAGAGAGGCAATTTGATCCTCAAGTTTTCCTTCATTATCTTTGGCATCTTCAAGATCAGATTCAAGATGTCTGATAATCCTGTCCATCTGGTGGCATTCTTCTGATTTTTCTTTGAGAGTTTGTCTTAGATTGTCTTCAGCCCTTCTTTTTTCTTCAATCTCTTGAGTAAACTTTATAGTTCCTGATTCCATTTCATGTCTTAACATAATGACTTCTTTTGATAACTTTTCACATAACTTGGTTTGCTCAGTCAATTCTTCATTTGTATTGCTTTCTTCACTTTGTCTTGCCAACTGTTGAAGCAGCTCCTTTCTCTTTTTCATAGAGAGACTTAGTTTGTCTTTTAATTCTCTCATGAATTCATCAGCCTGTTTGAGTCTTTCCTTTAATTCACTGACTTCAGAATTTGACTGTTCAAGATCCTCAAGAGCAGTCTTGAGTTGCTCTCTTAAACCATATGCATCCATTTGAAATCCCAGATCTTCCTCAAGCTGTTAGGCTCTATTAGGAGGAACTTAGCTCTGATACCAATTGTTGATAACTGAGAGGGGGGGGGTGAATCAGTTATCCTAATTATTTCTTTTATTGAACTTTCCCTTTAATTGATGCAGCATAAAATCAAACATAAAACATTAACCATAAAACAAGAAACACATGACACAGTATTTTTGACGTGGAAACCCTGTTAAGGGAGAAAACCACGGGGTGATTAACCCAAAATTATTCTCTGTTACAAGAATAGGAAATTACAAAGATGGCACTTGCCAATTAGGGCTCACTGCCCGAGCACACTG
This sequence comes from Cunninghamia lanceolata, assembly GCA_027924645.1. Taxonomy (NCBI): domain Eukaryota; kingdom Viridiplantae; phylum Streptophyta; class Pinopsida; order Cupressales; family Cupressaceae; genus Cunninghamia; species Cunninghamia lanceolata. The sequence goes on along the minus strand of BSBN01000553.1, from coordinate 14,210,943 downwards.
CTCACAAGAGGCCCACTGCCTACAAGAAGACACACTGTCTACAAAGTGATGAGAATCACAGTCTTGAACTGATTGGAAGCATCTGCATATGCTGGAGTTCAGTTCCGGTTAGGCTCAGTACACTGATCTGCTGCATTTCATCTTTCCTCTGTTCTTTATTCTACTATCTTTCACATACCGGATCCTTTTTGCTACCTCTGCTCTTTATCTAGACTTGTTCGCATATCTCTCCACAACAACACCCCTTTCACAACTAAATCCATCCTCTATATATATCCGCACAAGTAATTTCATCACCTTTCTAGTCGGCATCCGGAACAGTCTAGTTTCTTACAAACTCTCATTCTGTCGGCTGAATCCTTCCTCACCAAGCAATGCGGATCAAGCATATACTTGTAGATATCATTAATCATGTCGGCCAAACATGATTCATGCCTTCACAACCTCTGTCATCAACAGTAACCCATCCGGAAAGCAGTCTGATACTCTGTCAGTCAGTTCTTCCTCTGTTTTCACTGTCTCTCAGGAATCTGGTACTCAACCATTCATATCTTTTTCCTTGTCCATCACCGGAGGCTAAATCCTTGGAATATACCACTAAAGGTAGTCCTCTTGACTTCCCCAAATCCGCACTGCACCAAGACACTTCCTCTGAGAGGTCCGGACCAATCTGTCAGACCTTGCCACATGCTCTGTTCTTCTTCACCGGACCACAACTTTCTTTATTCTGACTTCCGGTAGAGACACATCATGACTTGCGGATATGTGGGATGACCTTTGTTGCCATCAATGACAACAACCATGAATCCATATAGTGTCTCTTGCCAACACTCTTCCCCTTTGACATCAATGGCAAAAGGCACATATTTACTATCTTCCTTTCCCCTTTTTATTTGACTGCTCTCCAACAATTTCATACTGACTACTCCCTAGAGTAGTATCTTCTCAACATTAATCTAAATCTCAAAATATGTCTAAGAATTCCACTGGATGGATACACATAAGTGCACCCTAGTTCTGAACAGGAGGGGTAATAACCCCTAACTTCTCTCTGAGATACTCAAAAGTGTCCTTAGGAAGAGGCTTAGTGAAGATATTTGCGATCTGATCTTTGGAAGGCACAAACTCCAACTTGACTTCATTCTGATTTACTTTCTTTCTCAAGAAATGAAACTTGATATATATATGCTTTGTCTTTGAATTCAATATTGGATTCTTTGAGATGCTTATTGCACTATAATTATCATAGAAAATTGTGATTGGCTCCTCAAACACAAGTCTAATGTCCTTCAACATTTGTTTCATCCACAAAACTTGAGTACAATTATTTTTTGTTGCTATATACTCTACCTCTACAGTAGACAAAGATATTGCCTCTTTCTTTTTGCTTATCCAAGAGACCAATCTTCTCCCCAAGAAGAATGCACCACCACTAGTACTTTTTCTGTCATCCACATCTCCTACCCAATCAGAATCTATATAGGCATGAAGAGTGAAGTCATTGTCCTTTGGATACCACAGTCCATAATCAATTGTCCCCTTGAGATATCTGAAAATTCTTTTGCTTGCCATAATATGGGATTCTTTTGGATCAGCTTGAAATCTGGCAACAAGTCTAATTGCATTCATGATGTCAGGTGTGGTGTGAGTCGGATAGAGTAATCCTCCAATCATTGATCTATACCTTTTCTGATTTGCCTTGGGGGAGTCATCATCTTTGCTTAGCTTGCGTTCAGTTACCATATGTGTACCTACTAGCTTTGAATCTTCCATTCCAAACTTCTTCAACAATTCTCTTACATACTTGGACTGAGATATGAAGATACCTTTTTCTGGATGAACAATTTGCAGACCTAGGAAGAAATTCATCTCGCCAAACATTGACATCTCAAACTCACTTTTCATCTGATCAGCAAATGCTTTGCACATACATTCATTTCCACCAAAAATGATATCATCAACAAAGACCTCAACAATTAGAATTTCCTCATGATTAATATTGAAGTATAGATTACTATCAATAGTACCTTTGCTAAATCCTAGCTTCAACAAATGCTTACCCAATCTGGCATACCAGGCTCACAGAGCTTGCTTGAGTTCATACAAGGCTTTTCTCAGTCTACAAACCATATTCCCTGGGCAGACAACTGAAATCCTTCTGGTTGCTCAATGTAGACTTCTTCCTCCAAATCTCCATTTAGAAATGCTGATTTTACATCCATTTGATATACTTTAAAATCTCTGAAGGTAGCAAATGCAAGAAACAATCTAACATCCTCTATCCTTGCCACCAGAGAAAAAGTTTCCTCAAAATCAATTCCTTCCACTTGAGGGTAGCCTTTACATACCAACCTTGCCTTATTCCTTACAACCTCACCATCTTCATTTAGTTTATTTTGGAAGACCCATTTGGTTCCAATCACATTTTTGTCCTTAGGTCTAGGAATAGGATACCAAGTATGATTCTTTTCAATTTGCATCAATTTTTCTTCCATTGCTTTAACCCAATTTTCATCATTGCAAGCTTCACTTACTGATTTAGGTTTAATCCTTGAAATCAAACAAATCTCCTCTTAATGTTTAGAAATTATTCTCCTAGTTTGAAAACCTTTACTCTTATCTCCTATGATCTGATCTTCAAGATGATTTAACCTTACATACCTGGGAGTTTTGGAAATTTATTTGAATTTCTATTTCTTGAACTTGTTCCTCATCATCTGCACTAACCTCTTGAGTTACTGGAGTTACCAGATCAATCTAAGTCTGAGCTTGAACTTGAACTTTCCTTCCTTGACTTTGACTTTCATCTTGATCATCTGAATCATATCTGGAGTACTTGGAATGTCCTTCTTTGCTTTCATCAACTTTAACATTAGCACTTTCAACAATCTATTTTAACCTCTTGTTTAAGCATCGATAATCCTTACTTTGAGTTGAGTATCCTAAAAATATTCCTTCATCACTTCTTGCCTCAAACTTGTCTAAATTCTCATCTCTTTTGATATAACATTTACTACCAAAGACTCTAAAATATCTTATAGTAGGAGGATAACCAAACCATAGTTCATAAGGAGTCTTACTAGAATTTCCTTTGATCTGCACCTAGTTAAGAGTGTAGATAGCAGTACTCATGGTTTCTCTCCAATAAACTTGAGGAACATTTGTTTCCATCATCATGGTCTTGGAAGCTTCTTGAATGGTCTGATTCTTCCTTTCCACAACTCCATTTTGTTGAGGAGTCCTAGGAGTAGATAACTGTCTTTTTATTCAATGCTTTTCACAGAAAGCATCAAACTCACCAAAAGTAAATTCTCCACCTCTGTTAGATCTCAAACACTTCAATTTCGCACCAATCTCATTTTCAACTATCATCTTGAACACCTTAAACTTATCAAGAGCTTCTAATTTTTCTTTCATGAAAGTTACGCACATCATTCGGTAGTAATCATCAATTAGTAACATGAAATATATGTCTCATTGCACACTCCTAATCCTAGCAGGACCACAGAGATAAGTATGTACCAGTTCTAATCTCCCACTTGAACCTTGTTCTTTACTCTTGAATGAAATTTTGATTTGTTTACCCAATTGACATTCTCTACATATGCTATAAGGTTTCACAAGTCTTGGAAGATCTCTTACAGCTTGAGTGGAACTTATTTTGATAGTGTTATCAAAATTCACATGACACATCCTCCTATGCCATAGCCAACTTTGATTTGTTTGAGTAATCAAACAACTTTTCCCATAACTACTTAAGTGAAAGATGTTACCTCTAGTTTGAGTACCAGATGCAATTTTAGTTATGGAGCTTTCCAGGATTCTACATTTTCCATCCTTTAATTGAAGATCATAACCTTTGTCAACCAACTATCCAACACTGAGAAGATTATGTTTCAGTCCTTCCACATACAGAACATCATTGGTGCTATTCTTGCCATCAAAAGAGATGGATCCTTTGCCATGGATTCTACTAGCTGAGTTGTCTCTAAATTTCACAAGTCCTCCTTCATAATTTTCAAAACTCACAAACTTACTCTTGTCACCAATCATATGATGAGAACATCCACTATGAATCACCCATTTATCTTTTTCAATAACCTGAGCAGCCAAGGCACTTTCTACATTTGCACAGCTAGCAGATTCAATAGACACCAGATCTTCTTCTTTGATAGCGATAAACACCCAAACATTTTCAAAGGAGCCTCCATGATCAGATTCATCATCTGTGACCCCTTCTTCTCCATTTTCTTGGACATGCTAACATTTCTTCTGACCCTTGTACCTGTTAGGGTTTGGTTTTGAAAACCTCTCCAGACATCTTGAGGAAAAATGACTAATCTTATTACACGCAAATCATTTGAGTGGTAATTTTCCTTCATACTTACCGGATCCTCTTGGCATTCTTTTGCCAATAAGAGCTTCAAGATCTGCAATTTCTATTTCAACATCTTTAAGATCCTTTCTTGTCTTCACAAATCTATTTGATCTTGTAGAAGAGGTTTCACATGGATCATATCTATGTTTTCCATATACACTGGCTTTGAATTCAAATTTAGACTTAGTAAGAGAATCACCAAATTTACTCAATTCAAAAGATGAAATTTTGCCAACCAAGTGATCTCTTGTAACATCTGTGACAATCCTAATCTCTTCTATAGTAGCTACCTTATGTTTATATGAATCAGGCAATGATTTGAGCACTTTTTCCACAATCTCTTATTCTTCCAAAGTTCCGCCAGCACACCTGATCCCACACACAAGTTCATTTATCTTTCGCATGTAGATTATGATGTTTTCATCTTCAGTCATCCTTAGATTTTCAAATTTTCTGCTTAGACTTTGTAGTTTGGCATAGTTGACAAATTCATCTCCTTCATACAGATTCTCCAACTTCTTCCAGATTTCATGAGCAATTTTCAGACCAAAGACATTAGCAATTTCTGAATCAGTCAGGGCACTCAACAAGGCTTCTTTAGCTTGAAGGTTATTTTTGGCATCTTTGACTTGATTTGGAGTTGAAGGACCTTTCTCCAGAGGTTCATACTTATCGTTGGTTATTGACCAATAAGCATCACCCATGCATTGTAAATGGCATTCCATGTTGTTCTTCCAAACAGAATAATTTGTTCCATCAAATCTTGGACAATCCTTCTTGTAAGTTGACATCCTGGATCTTCTCGAGTGGTCAAGCTTCTTCTAGAGGAACCTCACTTTGATACCAATTGTTGCAATTAGTTTGAACAACTGAGAGGGGGGGTGAATCAGTTGTCCCTAAATCTTTAACCTTTTCTACACTTTTAATTCTTCTTCCTTAATTTAAAATCAGATTAATGATGTAAACTATTAAGCATAAATCAACACATGAGCAGAAACAACATGAACACACAACACCAAAATTTTGATGTGGAAAACCTAGTTAAGAGAAAAACTACAGTGGGGGTTAACCCACAAAAATGCATACCCTGTTAAAAGTACTTAACAAAATAGTAGGCACATGGCTTCGGGCTCACTGCTCAAGAAGAGGCTCACTACCTATAAGAAATTATGAATTACACAGAGATAATGAATTGAGAAATAGCATCTACATTCATGCTTGAATCAGTCCCTTTGAAGGCTCACAAAATCTTCAACTCCTATCTTCAAATACTTCTTCATTGACTCTTCACTCTATACTCCTTTCTCTCTTCTTCTTCTCTGCTCTACTTTTGATCCTTTCTTTGGATTTAATTCATTTCGTACAAGGATAATTTTCCACAACTCTTCAACAAGTATTTATACACTTCATCAACCTTGGAATGATCAACAAGGTCAGCTAACCTTAATGCGGATCTTTACACTATCAGCCAAACATAGCTAGAACTTGAAAATTTCTCCACTAACATACCATTCTTCATGAAATACTCTTAAGATCATCCGCAACATGCCAGGAACATCCAGTCAGCCAAGACTAGGAAGAATATCATCCTTAAAGAAGAAATATTCAATCAACAAGCTCAAACTTTAATGTGGGCCTCCAACATAGTAGCCACATGATCCAGAGACCTCCACAAGCATATTGAATTCACTAATAACATCCACTCTAAACCAAATTACTAGAATCATCTGTATCTTCCTCCAGAACTTCAAGAACACTATCTGCCATGACTACAAACTGAAAGGATAGATTGCAGACCTCCAAACAACGAACCACTAGAGTTGATCCTAAACACTAACTTCCCAAACATGCCTTTAGATCCACAGACCATAATATTTCACCGCGGAGCAATCTAGACCAGCTTACTATCACACAATCTCTTCTAAATACTGCAAAATCTAGTTCTACATAAAAGGCCATAACTTCTTCAAATCTTCATGCAGATTTCTCAATTCTTAACTGGAGCAACCTTTGACAATCCTCTACATAGACATATGGTCTGCATGCATTGATTGTCATTAGTTTTGTCAATATCCTCAACAATATGGTCTTCTATACAGACAATAATATAGGATACAGTTGAGACTAATGGCAACAAGCATATGTTGACATCAATGACAACACTACTTAGGCACATATTTGAAACAGTCAATATGTCAATGATGGATGCACTGCACATTCCCAACCAAAAGGACTTATTACAACAAGGTTTGGCTGATCTTTTCATCTCTGAAGCTACTAGCCAAGAAAAGGCTAAGGTGGTACTTGCAAATAGCCTAGAGACTAAGAACGAACAACAAGCTCATGAAGTAAAACCACCCCCTTTTTATTTGAGTTTAATCATTGGAGATAAACTTGTACATAATTACATGATAGATTCTTGGGCAAGAAGTTCTATCATGCACCAGAGTCTAGCTGATACATTGGGATTAGTTTATGAGCCCCTTCCAAAGGGAATAGTTCAACTAGATGGATCTGTTGTTATTATTGTTGGAGTGATTAAAAACTTGCCCCTAAATTTGCATGCTTGTACTAATATTGCAATCCATCGGGACATTCATATCATTGATCTACCACCTCACTTTGCTATCTACCTTTCTAGGGACTTTACTACCAAGTTGGGTGGGTTTTTATCTTCTAATTGGTCTGATTTATTTTTTAGAACAAGATATGTTACGAAAGTAACCATAAAATCTGAGCCTCTTTCCAAACACTATGTTGAGCCATATGTCCCTAGCCCAATAAATGCTAACCTCTACATCACCCATGGGCAGGAGGATCAATCCATGACCCAAGACCTCAGTACACCTACTGAAGAAATTAATCTAGATGAACAAGCAGCTGAGAATCATGAAGATGACCCTTTCCGTCACACTGATGAGGTAGGATTAGGCATTTATATGATTCATGAACCTGATGCAGTGATTCCAAATCTAGTTAAGGATCAAAATCAGCTTGAACAGTTACAAATTTTCTCTACAACCCAAATTGGTAGAGCTAGAGTACATTTAGTTCATTTTAGATGAGAAAGTTATTTAACATCTACCTAATATCTTGTTTGCATAGTTGGAGTGCTTGAGATATTCAATTATGTTGCAGTTCAGTTGTTCAATAGAGAAAAAGAATTTTTAGATCATCATTCATTTGCAAAAGGTTGCTTGAGTGATAAATTATTTCATTTCACTAAAATGATTATTCATTTTACAGATGAGATACATAAAAGAAATAAGCATTGCATTGAATGAAAACATGATAGATCAAATGTCCCACACAAGCCATGGGAATATCTGAACTAGTACAAATATAAGAAATATACTATGCATCTGGAAATAGGAAGGGGAAGGATCATAGCCATCATTGCCTGATCAGTGTCTTCAATTTTCAAGGTTGCCTTCTGTCCTTGCTTCTGATCTTGATAATAAACTACAAGATTGAAAGAGATTTGTAAGAGCTCTGGATATGAGTTCCCTATGTGCCTATTAGCAAAGGCATAATACATTGCCTATAGTGCACTAAGTCAAAGACATATCATTCACATGCAAGAGAGATTGAAAAGATCATTAATCTTCACTGTTTTAATCTAACATGTTTGTTTCCTATGTAGGTATAGGTAAAGTCATGTTGCTATTTTGAAGACCATCCAGCATGTGGTTTAAAGTGGGCTCCCACAAGGGTTGAGCCTAGCATGTTGCCCCCTGATTCATAGGAGGGGATGGAATACGAGTACACAAATGGAAATCAAGACATATTCTACGACTGCATTAACCATGTGAAATGAGCCCACAAAATTAGGGCATAATGGTTTTGTGTTAAGGTTCAATATTGCCCTAAGTCATTAGGAGGTATTTTTATCACATTGCTTTAAAATCAAGGGCCTAGATTAATGCCATCATGGTCTTTTGTCCACCATACAAGTGCCTAGTCATATCACTTAGGTTGTCCAATGCCTTTGGGTCCTTTCCACATCTAATGCCTAGGCATTATGCCCTTTAAAATTTATTTGATTACTTTTGGAAATGAACACATAGGTCATATGCCCTTAGTATATTTTGCAAAGATAGATGAAAATGAGCCTGATAGGCCTTTTTATTTTGTAAAAACCATATACATGCCTTGACATATTTTTATGATTTTTATAGAAAATAATAATGTTACAGAATGTAATATGCTTGGCAAAATGCCACATAAATCCTTGTATTATTATTACTTGTAAGCAAATCAAATTAGGATCAAAACAAGGAAAAGACAAAACTGCAATTCATTGTAAAACAATATTTAAAGCAATGTTTCTATAAATTGCTTGTAAATATTTGTTATTTTATGTAGTTAAAGTAAAATAAAGCAAACCGAATCTAGCTTTTTCAGATTTGATTTCCTTTGGGTGAGATGGAGCAGATAAGGACAAATTTGAGTTTTTTTTAGTAGATAAAGCATGTTTTAAAAGAGATTTTAGTGGGGGCCACTTTACAAAAGATTTTGGCAGCTTTTACACATAGTTTGGAGATAGTTTGGTACAATTTTGGGGGCCTTTTTTATGAAGCTTGAAAATAGACTTGGATGGCTATTTTTAAGAGCTTTTTTGAGTTTTCACAGAGATCATTATGTAGGCATATATTGGAGAAAGCTTGCTCTTTCTAGTCAATTGGAGATTATTGTTTCTTCTCTCTTGAGCACATGCAGAGAGTTTGTAGACATGCATTTTGACTCAGTTTATGTTTTTCGTTGTACTCCTTCCAGTTAATACAGCAGAGCATTCCTATTTTACTTCATTTAACTCATTGTTGCAGTATTGATTTGATGCCTCATTGTGATAACAAATATTTTATCCTTTGTTGTGTCTCATTATTGGGGAACTATGTGCAAATATCTCATATGATTCTGGTTGCATGTTGAGTTCAAATCTGATCCTTAATGAAAATTACTTTTGAGTTGTATGTTCTAAGTGAAGTTCTGAGAGTTCGTATTGAAGGAGTTGTTTGTGAGTAAAAGTATCAAGTTAAGTTAGAATTTAGATGCTTTTTCTATTTTATATCAGTCACTCCTCTCACCTTTTCCCTCTGTAAGTTATTTTGACTAGGAAATCATTTAGAGAACCATCTCACTCTACAAGTTCATTCCAAGTTTAGGCAACCCACAGGCCTATAAGTGATCCCATGTGTCAATAGATAGCTAAGTCCATAGCTTAGCATAGGGTGCATATATGATTGATAACAACAGTAATAGAATCAACTTTGGAAGCTGTACTTTGATGGATCAAGAAGTAAAATGGGTGCTGGTGGAGGAGCTATGCTTGTTTCACCTGATGGAGACAAGTACTATTCAACATTGGGGTTTGCTTTCAGCTGCACAAATAATGTAGCTGAATATGAAGCCTTGATTCATGGTTTAGAATGGGCTCAGAAAGAGGTATAAAGTGATTACAAGTTTATGGTCATTCTAAGTTAATTGTAAATCAGGTTAGAAACTTGAATGTTACTAAAAATGACTTTCTCAAAAAGTACAAGCATCGAGTTTGGGATTTAATTAAAATTTTTGATGCTTTTAATCTACTTTCAATTCCCAGAAACCAAAATAAACATGCAGAATGGCTTGCTACCTTAGGATCTCAGTTTGATATTCCAAATGAAATTCATAACATAGAGGTGCAGCCATATGTAAAAATGTTTATTAGACCATCTGTACCTGACAATAGTGTGAGTTGGTAGGTTTTTGATAGCGATGAGTAGATTTTGAGGTTTTTATGTGCAGAAGCTAAATTTATAGCTAAAAATTAGTAGTAGAAGTATCAGCAACAATATGACAATTAGATTGTACAACTAAAACCTAACCAGTTGCCCAAAGGACTAGTGAAATTGGAATATGTGTTTAACTCAGATGATCAACTTACAAAGGACAAGTGTAGCATGACTGTCAAGTAGGAACATTATGTAGCAGCTAAGATATTCTAAGATAAGCTTCTCAAGCTCAGAAAGGTATGCACTGAAGTACAACAATAGTCTTTTATTTAGTTATGTCAAGAGTTTAGTGATGTTTTTGCATGGAAGTATAAAGATTTAAGAGGGTCTAATCCTGGCCTAGCTCAACATACCATTGAGTTAGAGCCCAATGCCAAGCCTATTAGGTAGAATCAAAGGCCCCTTAATCCTAAACTTGAGCATCTGATGAAAGTTGAGATGAACAAGTTAATTGAGAGCAATATAATATTCCCTATAAAGAACACATCATGGGTCTCCAACTTAGTACTAGTTACAAATAAGAATGGAGAGATTTGACTTTGTGTCAACTTCCATGATCTGAATAAAGCTTCTTTAAAATATCACTATCATCTCCCTTCAATGGAACAAATTTTGCAAACTATTTCTGGCTCTGACAAATTTTCTTTGTTGGATGGATATTTAGGCTATAACCAAATTTTAGTGAACGAGGAGGATCAATACAAAACAACATTTACAACTATTGTGGGGTACCATGGCCTAAAGGAAAATGCCATTTGGTTTGTCCAATACAAGAGCAACCTTTCATAGGGCAATGAACATGGCCTTTCATGGCCTCATGAATAAGATTGTTGTGGTGTATTTAGATGATATAATAGTTTTTTCAAAAGATTCTGGTGAATATTTTAATCATTTGAAGCAGATTTTTTTGAGATGTAGAGAGTTTGGAGTTTCTCTGGACCTAAAGAAATGCATATTTTCTGTTCAAGAAGGTAAACTCTTGGGACACATGGCACAAAGCATGGTATTTCTATTGAACTGGAAAGAGTTTCTACAATTCTTGATTTACCACTGTCTACACCCAAGAAAGGCTTACAGAGACTTCTTGGTAGAATTAAATTCATGAGAAGGTTTATTCCCAATATTGTAGCTTTATTACTGTTATCACCTAGTTTTGCACCCTTGCATACAGTTGTGAAACATCTGCAAACTGGAATAACATGGGATCGATCTCTAAGTGTGGGACTTTACTAAATGAGATCAAACCTCTGGAGAAGGCCGGCTTCCTTATCTAGCTATCACTTGAAACTACTAAATTTTGGGGGAAAAAGGGAGAGGGAATGCTTGTAATAAAAATGAATAAAAGCTTGAAAACATAAAAGGGTGATACACCAGACAGATTTAAAGAAACTTCCACAAAACTAAAGGATGCACAAAACAATCAAAATATGGCAAGTAGGCATACACAGGTTAGATGACTTTAGCAGAGGTGAGAAGCAATATGATTGAGAGGAATGAAACATTCATAGACAGTCGTACACAGATTCACACAGAACTAGAAAAAATAGTAAAGAGGTAAAATTAACTTGCATATATTCAATGGAAAGGCACGGTTACAGCATATGAAAACCCTATTTGGAAACAAAAAAGCCTTAATGCCAAAAAAATTCCAACCCTATTTACAACATTTGAATGCATATATATAGTATTCCAAAACTATTCTAAGTCGGTTACAAAAATCCACTCAAAGAGCTGTCATTGAAAATATCTCCCTCGATGACTGTCCAGCTACATCAGTTATGGCGTTGAAATTTGGAACTGGAAAGATATGAGATATTTAGAGTCTTCATTACAGCTGCTTACTCATCGTCAATCTAGAGATGAAGAGGTGGAAAGATATTCTTTGTCGTTAATGCGAGCTACTTGTTCTGTCTACTGCAATGAATGCCCAAAAAAATATCTCCATCTGCCAAAAGTCGTCTCTAAAATTTTCATCGCTCAAAACATGCATTTCTAGATCTGAAATTTGAAAAGTGATAAAGCTCCTGTAAAACCCTGCCAAATGAAAGAGGGGACCAAAATATGCAACTTTGCCTCTTGGAGCATGCTGAAATTCGCAAAAATGGAAGAGATACAGGTGGTCAAACTTTCGATCAACTACCTATATATATCATTTTTGCATTTCTGTGTATATCGTTGCATCTTGGCACCTGAATCCGCATTCAAAAACTAATTCTACAACTCCTTTGCACAGACATGGCCATTTGCATATCGGCCCCTGTACATCCCTTTGTATTTCAAATATTGCATATACATACAATTTCCCCTTGTATATGCAGGCCCCCACCTCTTTGAAAATGCCCAGCATATAACCTTGTATCTACTCCTTTGTATGTCAAAACATTCAAGCCACATACCTCAAACAACACTGAGTTGTATTTCATTATTCTGCCAGGTCCGGCTTGCATATTTTCTACTTGTACGTTTCTTTGTATATGCAAATATACAAACACCTATTCATACAAAGCGAACCTAAAAGCCTTATGTGCCGAAACTGATCCTTGATTCAAATCTGCTTTGTATATGCAATGCATCATTGACTTGTATATCGCTATATACAAGTGCCATATACATACAAGTCAGACCCCAAATGACCTTTAAGTATATTTGATTACCTATCAGGTCTGGCTTGCATCTCCTACTCTTTGTATTTTTTTTCTTGTATATCGCAATATACAAATGGCCTCATACATACAAAATGGACCCGGAGCCTGAATGAGGTAGAAAAGATATCCATTTGAAATCTGGCTTGCATATGCTTATATATTTCTTTGTATATCACAGCATACAAGCTACTGTTCATGAGATCCTTTGTATGTCAAAACATAAAATCTTCCTTGTATATGTGTGGGCCCCACCTTTTGTATGTCCTGCTAGCACTGTAGCAAATGTACATTTGCACCCTTGTATTTGCAAATATACAAACTCAAATATACAAAATCCCTTACATACAAATAGGGAATCTTTATGGAATATGCCCGCAATGTATCTTTCAGTTTGTAGAACAAGGTGGACCTAAAAGCCTTATGCAACCAATTGAAACCTATATTCAGGTTCAAATTGTATATCAGCTTTGTATATTTTTTTGTACGTGTGAACATACAAGCCGATATACAAAGCACTATTCATGTGATCCTTTGTATCTCCACTCTTGGCATTGTATCAAATGTATATTTTGGCCTTGTACATTTCGGCGAATGTACATTCACTGTAGCATATGTATGTCCATCGGCCTTATATATTGCATTGCAGATTTCCTTGTATCTCCATTTGTATATCTGAATATATAAGCCCCTATATACATGCAGACCCGATATACATTTAGCGAATATTCTGAGAATCTGCGGAAGATTCCCTAAATGTATATGCATTTCCTTGGCTCGATATACATTTAAAAAATGTATGTAACTCAAATTTTTTTCATATTTCCTAAGGCCGATATAGATTTGCAAGCCCGCCAAATGTATATTTGAACTGTATGTTGACCAAAACTTTGACCATGGATAACTTGTTTATTTGGCCGAATTTTAGGGTGATGTAAAAAGCAAACCTGCCTATTTTTTCATCCTCTTTCCAATGGTAGGGTTTCTTAGGCAAGGATTTTTAGGAAATTTGGCACTTTAAGCTTTATAGGAGCATTTAAAGAGGGATTTTCAAAGAAAATACCAGGTTAACTATTTTAGCTATGGGCAGAGGAAAATAGGATAACATTTTGGTGACGTCTATGGGGTGTTTGCCTACTAAACAATTAGATCAGTGGCTGTATAGTATCCATTGGGCATGGGGTCAAGTCTAAAACCTACTAGAAAAATGGAACCTATTTCCAAAAACACAAAAAGGGGAAGGGACCTGCATTCGCCTAATGACAATGTAGCCTGTGCAGAAACACTTATAGAAAAGGAAAACTAAAATAGAAAGGAAACCTACTCTAATCCTAAACTAACCAATCAGTCATGACCTTAAACAAAGCCATTAACTGGTTCTTGAAAATAACTTCCCTTCCTTAACAATTTACAATGTTCTTCATGCATGTGGGCAATTAAAAAGAAATAGGGGGAAAATGTACATATGAAAAATTGATAAAACATCCCTTGCAAAATGGAGATGAACTCACCTATCCACCTGGACTGATTGCTGATGTGGCTAACTTGTGGTGAATAAATGTGTTGATCCCACTCATTTTGATGCTCAACTTCATACTTAGAGGTAAGCATGACAAATGGTGACCTCTCTTGATGTGTCTCCAGCTGGGCTAGATGCCTAATTGGGCATCCCCTTGAAATAACATGCAAATCAACATGTTTGATCCCATGTCTCTGGTCTGATTCTTTCTCTTCTAGTTGATCTAAAAACTCTAGCTCCTATGATTCCATCACAAATATAGCTCCCTGTACCTTATGAAAAAGGTGTTCATGAGTTTCTAATTTAGGCTCAAAAAATGAGCGGTGCACATGTTCAAAAGAGAAAACTTCCCCACTAAGAAGTTGATATCCCTGCTGGATAATAAAGAACAAATCTTCAACTTGCTCTCATACATGTTTAGTTTCCTCATTATTTTCAATAAAGCATGGGAGCTCCTCAAGCATATCAGCATAATCAACCTCTGCATCATCTATCACAGGGCAACATGTTTGGCCTTCTTTATGGTTTGGAACCATACTGTCATGCTCAGCCTCAAACTGCAGCAATTTGTCATGATTTTCTGTGTTCTCTTATTGCAGCATATCCACAACCAACTGCACACTTTCTTCATCTTCAACATAGTCAGGTAGCACATGAAGTAGGGCAGTATCATCCCTCACTGAAGTGACTTTAGTAATACTCACGGGTGCAATAGATTCAAACAATTCTTTCTCTATGAGTGTAGGAATAGATTGCTCCTATAAAGGGATAAAGGCTTTGAAGCCTAGAAACTTATGGAGCCTAGATTCCTCTTGGTCAAATATAGGTTCCTTCAGTACATAAGACCCTCTAAAACTTGGGATATCCAATTTAGGACAATTAGGAGGCTCTCCCTGCTTGAAGTTTGGTATTCTGACCTTGGAACTCTCCTCACTAAAAAAATGGATTTAGAGAAGAAAAAGCTGACTGAGTTTCCAACTTTTGAAAAGGAGCCAACGAAAGCCTCTTTTGTTCTTCTTCTGCTAGATGGATACTAGAGCATGCTTTCGTTAGTGTATTTGGTGGAGGGTCATCATAGGGTGAAAAAGATGGCCCCTTCCAACTTGGAACCTTAAAGGCAAAAGGCTGCCTGAAACTTGGAATTATGATAGGCCTGGATTCTATAACTGTTTCCTCTGCCTGATTTTGAATTGGTATAAGAGGATTGGCCTTCACAATGTTTGGCATTTTGTAACCAGGATGCTTGATCCAAGAAGGCTGCCATGGTAGAGAAGTTTGAGCCACTTTCATAAATTCACCTTGGCTTAAAGGATGAACTTGTCTGAAGCTGGGAATAGGAGAGAAATTTTTTACTCTGAGCTCTTGTTCTTGAGCAAGCAACTATTTCATTTGTTTCTCCTTAATTGCAAGTTGCATTTTCAAGCATTCCCCCTCATACACTCTTCTATTTTCTGCTTCCTGCTCTGACAAATAAGCTTGATATGCAAGCTCCTCTTGCTGCCTGTTATATTGTGCTTCCTTATCTATTTCTAAATTTGCCTTTGGAAATCCATTAACCAACTCTTAATGCTACCCAAATCAGCATCATTTTGGGACTGACTAAGGAGGCTACACGTTTGATTTAGACTAGATTGGGTTTCACAAGGCTAACTATAGGTATGAATGGGCTGCAAACAAGAATAAACAGAATTGGCTTGAAAATGTTACTACCAATAATGTTGGTTGTAATGAGGCAAAGAACTGTTTGGAGGGCAAAAGTTTGAATTTTCAAGGAATGGAGGAGAATAACTATTGTGATGTTGATAACTAGACATTGCAAGGGTAAATAATGAACATAGGCAAGTCTAGATAATAAATTAGGCATGAATATAGACCACAGGGTCTTGCACACTAAGATGTGAGTTGGAACACCAAATGGAGTCACCAGGTGCTACGAAAACTATCAAATGATAGTAAAACTAACAAGTAGCACCAACCTCATTAGCTGCTTGGAAAAAACTGGACTGTTGTAACCAGCTGATTCACCATTAGAGTCACCATGGTGTTGTTTGTAATGCCTCCAAAGGCTGATAATATTGGGAGAAACACCAAATCTCTCAGTATTTTGATTATAAGTTCATCATACTGGTCCCACCAGGCATGCCAAAAGTTGTTATCACCTAGTTTTGCACCCTTGCATACAGTTGTGAAACATCTGCAAACTGGAATAACATGGGATCGATTCTAAGTGTGGGACTTTACTAAATGAGATCAAACCTCTGGAGAAGGCCGGCTTCCTTATCTAGCTATCACTTGAAACTACTAAATTTTGGGGGAAAAAGGGAGAGGAAATGCTTGTAATAAAAATGAATAAAAGCTTGAAAACATAAAAGGGTGATACACCAGACAGATTTAAAGAAACTTCCACAAAACTGAAGGATGCACAAAACAATCAGAATATGGCAAGTAGGCATACACAAGTTAGATGACTTTAGCAGAGGTGAGAAGCAATATGATTGAGAGGAATGAAACATTCATAGACAGCCGTACACAAATTCACACAGAACTAGAAAAATTAGTAAAGAGGTAAAATTAACTTGCATATATTCAATGGAAAGGCACAGTTACAGCATATGAAAACCTTGTTTGGAAATAGAAAAGCCTTAATGCCAAAAAAATTCCAACCCTATTTACAACATTTGAATGCATATATATAGCATTCCAAAACTATTCTAAGTCAGTTACAAAAATCCGCTCAAAGAGCTGTCATTGAAAATATCTCCCTCGATGACTGTCTAGCTACATTAGTTATGGCGTTGAAATCTAGAACTGGGAATATATGAGATATTTAGAGTCCTTATTGCAGCTGCTTACTCATCGTCAATCTGGATATGAAGAGGTGGAATGATATTCCTTGTCGTTAATGTGAGCTGCTTGTTCTGTCTACTGCAATGAATGCCCAAAAAAAATATCTCCATCTGCCAAAAGTCGTCTCTGAAATATTCATCGCTCAAAACATGCATTTCTAGATCTGAAATTTGAAAAGTGACAAAGCTCCTATAAAACCCTACCAAATGAAAGAGGGGACCAAAATATGCAACTTTGCCTCTTGGAGCATGCCGAAATTCACCAAAATGGAAGAGATATAGGCGGTCAAACTTTTGGTCAGCCTGTATATATCGCTTTTGCATTTCTGTGTATATCGCTACATCTTAGTGCCTGAATCAACATTCAAAAACTAATTCTACAACTCCTTTGTACATACATGGCGCTTTGCATATCAGCCCCTATACATCCCTTTGTATTTCAAAAATTGCATATACATACAATTTCCCCTTGTATATGTGGGCCCCCACCTCTTTGAAAATGCCCAGCATATAACCTTGTATCTGCTCCTTTGTTTGTCAAAACATACAAGCCGTGGACCTCAAAACACTACTGAGCTGTATTTCATTATTCTGCCAGGTCTGGCTTGCATATTTTCTACTTGTACGTTTCTTTGTATATGCAAATATATAAACACCTATTCATACAAAGCGGACCTGAAAGCCTTATGTGCTGAAACCGATCCTTGATTCAAATCCACCTTGTATATGCATTGCATCATTGACTTGTATATCGCTATATATACGCGCCATATACATACAATTCGGACCCTAAATGACCTTTAAGTATATTTGATTACCTGTTGGGTCCAGCTTGCATCTCCTAGTCTTTGTATTTTTTTCTTGTATATCACAATATACAAATGGCCTCATACATACAAAATGGACCCAGAGCCTGAATGAGGTAGAAATGATATCCATTTGAAATCTGGCTTGCATATGCTTGTATATTTCTTTGTATATTGCAGCATACAAGCTACTGTTCACGAGATCCTTTGTATGTCGAAACATAAAATTCTCCTTGTATATGTGTGGGCTCGACCTTTTGCATGTCCTACCGGCACTATAGCAAATGTACATTTGCACCCTTGTAAATGCAAATATACAAACTCCCTTACATACAAATAGGGAATCTTTATGGAATATGCCCGCAATCTATCTTTCAGTTTGTATGTATCCTTGCATGTGTGAAATATACAAACACCTATATATACAAGGCAGACCTGAAAGCCTTATGGAACCAATTGAAACCTATATTTAGGTTTGGATTGTATATCGGCTTTGTATATTGGTTTGTATGTGTGAACATACAAGCCAATATACAAAGCACTATTCATGTGATCCTTTGTATCTCCACTCTTGGCACTATATCAAATGTATATTTTGGCCTTGTACATTGCAGTGAATGTACATTCACTGTAGCATATGTATGTCCGTCGGCCTTGTATATTGCATTGCACATTTCCTTGTATCTCCATTTGTATATCTGAATATACAAGCCCCTATATACATGCAGACCCGATATACATTTAGCGAATATTCTGAGAATATGCGGAAGATTCCCTAAATGTATATGCATTTCCTTGGCCCGATATACATTCAGAAAATGTATGTAACTCAAATTTTTTCATATTTCCTAAGGCCGATATAGATTTGCAAGCCCACCAAATGTATATTTGAATTGTATGTTGACCAAAACTTTGACCATGGATAACTTGTTTATTTGGCCAAATTTCAGGGTGATGTAAAAAGCAAACCTGCCTATTTTTTCATCCTCTTTCCAATGGTAGGGTTTCTTAGGCAAGGCTCTTTGAGAAATTTGTCACTTTAAGCTTTATAGGAGAATTTAAAGAGGGATTTTCAAGGAAAATACTAGGTTAACTATTTTAGCTCTGGGTAGAGGAAAATAGGATAACAATTACAACCTCTCACTACCATGCTTAAGAAGAATGTGCCTTTTAACTAGACTAATGAAGGTAAGAGAAGCTTCGAGTAGATCAAAGAACCTCTTGCAGCTACCCCTTCCTTCATTAACCCTAACTACTAAAATATTTCATTTTATATGTTTTTGGGGGGGCTAGTACCATTTCAGCCATGTTGTGCCAACATGAGATCTTGGAGCAGCCAATGGCATTTTTTAGCCAGGTATTGCATGATTACAAGGTAAAGTATTCCTTTGTTGAGAAGCATGTTATTGTTGTTGTTAGAAGCCTCAAAAAATTTAGACATATGCTCTCCAATAACAGAATTCAATTGATGGTTTCCCACCCAACTATTAAGAATTTTTTACTTAACAAAAAAATAAATGATAAAAAGCTAGCTGGGTAACAATAGTGATGGAATTTGATATCAATATTAAGGTAACTAAGCTGATTAGGGGCAAGGGTTTATGTGAGTAGCTTGCTGGAAATGGAGAGCATAGTCGAGAACATGAAGAAAATGCTAAAACAATGTTAAATAATGTAGAACTAGTTGTTGTTCCAACTCCTACTGATAGTTGGGTGCAACAAATGATTTAGTATATACAGACTGGTGAATACCCTGAAGGTTTGGATAGAGCAAGAAGAAGGTAATATAGATTATAGGCTACTCCTTATGCTATTATTGAAGGTGTTTTATATAGAAAAGATTTTAATGGTGTACTACTGAGATGTATTGAATCAGAAAAGGTTGATAAACTACTAGAAGAGTTCCATAATGGACCTTTAGGAGGTCATTTTTCTGTAAGGACAATAACCTTGAAAATTATGCAGGTCGGTTATTATTAGCTAGATCTATTTAAGGATGCATTTGCTTGGGTGAGAAGGTGTGAAAAGTTCTCATTGTTTGTAGGTAAGCAAAAGCTTACAACCTTACCACTGTACACCCTATCAAAGTGGAACAACCATTTGCTAAATGGGGTCTTGACTTCATTAGACCAATAAACCCAGCTTCAAGTGCAGGCCACAAGTGGATTTTAACTACTAAAAACTATTTCACTAAGTGGACGGAGGCTGTTGCTTTGACAGAAGCAAATGAATCTTCTATTTTAAGCTTCTATCAAGATTTGGTACCTAGATTTGGTACCCTAGATTCAATTATCTCTGACAATGGTTTAGCTTTTATTAGTTTAAGGATTTCAGATTGGTCTATAAAAAATAATATCTTTTTGAATACATCATCTAATTATTACCCACGGGATAATGGGCAAGTGGAATCCACAAATAAGAACCTAATCAAGATCATCAAAAAGACCATCGAAGACAACCAGAGGACATGGCATGAAAAGTTGAAGCTAGCTCTTTGGGCTGAGAGGATAACTCCCAAGGTCAGCTTATGGAATTAGAGGAAACTAGAAAAGAATCATTGAGGAACCTTGAAATCCATCAATATTAAATGAAGACTTCTTTTGATAAGAGGGCAAGACCAAGAGACTTCATTGTTGGTGATTTGGTTTTCAAATGGAATGAACTGAGAAGTAGTCCTGGAAAACATTCCAAGTTTGATGCAATTTGGGATGGACCTTATGTAATCACAAAGTGCAAGGAACACAATGCATTCCAACTTTCCAAGTTTAGTGGAGAGGTGCTATCTATCCTAGTTAATGGGATCCACCTCAAACAATGCCTCTGAAGGTAAGTTCTACTTTGTACCATAGTAGAGTAGTGTTTCTGTTAATAAGTGCTTCATGCACATTTTCTTTTAGTTATTTTCTTTCCCTAAGTGATGTTGTACATGTTTTCTGGCCACCAGGGCCTTTTAGTTTGCTTTTAGTTTGGTTTGCTTTAGTTTTCTGCTACTGTTTGGAGTAGTTTGAAGTAATGAGTTTCAATTTTCTGAGTTTGAGATGAGCAGAGTATGACTCAATGCCCAATGGATAGTTAAGTCAGCTGGTCTTGATGCTTAGTAGGAAAGCATGTAGCAGAAGTCACCAAAAATGTTGCCAAATTTTCACCTTCCTCTCAAATTGGTAGAGCTAATACATTTTTTTAATCTTAAGATGAAATATTTTTAACATTTTCTGCTATAATGTTTTATGCATAGTTAAGGTGCTTGAAATTTTTAGTTTTATCATTGTTATAACAGAGGGAAGACAATCAGTTCATCATTCATTTAATGGTTTGTTGAGTACTCATCAATGATATAAATTATTTCATTTCACATTAAAATGATTATTCATTTGACAACTAAGATATACACAAATGGAATAAACATTGCATTGAATGAATGCAAGACAGATCAAATGTCCCACACGAAAGAATGTACTATGCATCTACAAAAGACTAAAACAATGAAGCAAACAAGATATGCATATCTATCATTTCCTATTGAAGTGGTGGGTTAATCCTTGTTGCAGTTGGTCCCTCTAGCTCCCGACCTTTCGAAAGAAACTACAGGATCAGAAAAAGTTTTGTTAGAGCTCTAGATATGGTTATCCTATGTACCTCATCAGTGCAGATACATAATATATTCCTCATGATACATAGAATTAGTTGATCAAGTCTTTCACATGCAAGAGAGCCTGAAGAAATGAAACATCATTGAACTTCACTCTATTTTAAGCTAACATGTTTGTTTCCTGTGCAAGTATAGAAGAAGTTATGTTGCTAGTTTGAAGACATTTTACCATGTGGTGCAAAGTGGGCTCCCACAAGGGTAAATCCCAGCATGTTGTCCCTGAATCTCAATGGGAATGGGACAGTAATTCATGTTCTTATTGTTAAGATAGAATACATTCAACTGAAGGAATACTACATCAAATTAGTGCATGAGCCTTAAGCTCAATGTGCACCCATGATTTTCAGTTTAGGGTGATTTGAAGTGAGAACCATTTATGAGCATTGAGCTATTTTCAATACTGCCCAATGATCGAACCTTGCAAAGGAGGAAATAGTTCAAATGGAAGCCATGACAGAATGCAACCTCAATAAGTGTCTTATGTTAGGTCAGGTACATTATAAGAGGGCAGCAATCTATTGCTGATCAAGTAATATTCAATACCAACATGAATGATACCTTCGAGGTGATATTTGTATACAAGGGACATCATACAAATGTTTCATTCAAGTCCTCATCAAAGGACAAATGGAAAACAATAGTTTACCAACAATGAAGCTGATGCAACTATAGTGATCTCTACCAAGTCACTGACATTCAAGAAAGGAGGTTTTTATGAGTGTCTTCAATATGTTTTTATGTCAAAGTGAGTTCAATCATGAACAACATCACTCAATGATACATAAGTGCTTTAGTCATATCTTATGAATAGCAAAAATTATAAAAAAATGAGTATCCTTGTCATTTCTGAGTGATCAAACTGATGCCATGAAGATATGGTTACAAATTATACATAGAATGTCCATGCCATGATACAGTGAAGTGAAAAGAGTTGCAACCATTTCAAAATGGTATGAATGAGAATGCATACTCAGACATATTCATGCCTCAACGAGTGAAGTGATGGAGCCTCCACCATCCAATATGATATGTATGTAAGAATATTTGATGTGATACAGTAAACCAGACAACAAGTAATATGTCATGTCACAAATTGAATAAGATCATACCAAGTATATATAGAATAGGTAAGCAAAAGTGCCATAATGATTGAATAATGTATGCAATTATCATCAAATGGAGCATACATAGAGTTAAAACATCAGGATACTCCTTGTCATGGTAAAAGGAATGGATTTTCAATGTTGTATTCATCTACATGAAGTACATAAAAGCAATAACATATGTGCTATCAGTATAGAGCAACATTATTGCATATAGAAGATGCAAAAGGAGATGACATATGATGCATTTGATATAGTAAAGAAAGATGTCTATAAGAAATGTAAATAAGAGTACAATTGCAAGTGAAATGGTCATGCCATCATAAGGACAAGATAGCTTACATCAGTCAAAAGCCACACTAAGTTTCAGATGAGTGTCACAATGTCATAAAATACATAGAAGCAAGAGACAAACACATCAGTAGAAAACTTTTATTGAATTAGAAATCAGGTTTAAAGAGGTAATGCTTTTATGTAGTTTGTATCAAAGGAGTAATAGGGGATATAGCTACCTTGGGTAACTCAAAGGCTTACTCCTTTTTAGAGCTATCTCAAAGTTTGATTGGTCTCAAAAATGAACTACATTCGATGATAGAATATCAAATGGATAAATACAAGGCTATCTCCATGCCACAAAGTACAATAGAGGAAAAAGAAATTGGAAGGAATGAATATAGCTCCTTCAAGCAAGTTTCTACAAATATACTTTTGTTCATGTTACAAAGCAAATGTTTCTACAGAGATAAAGAATGTACCATATCAAGCCACAGTTCTGCATAATGCTAGTAAAAGGTTTGTCTTTTGCATTTTCAAAAAGGAAATAACAGTATAATTCTATTATCTTCTGCATATAGAAACGGGAAAGAACCAGTTTGTGGTCTCAACTTTGCAACAAGAGTGAACCTTTTTCTTCAAAGAGAATAGTTTAAACCCACTTTGGGATTTGATTTAAAAGCATATATAGAGAAATAGAAAGCTTTCGAGCTTATACAGACACAATGAGTACTCAAGAAATGATAAAGAACTAGTGATCAAGCTATGGTCCAAAATAATACCAGAGAAAGGGTTCGTTGTTATTTTTACATTTTTAGAATAAATGAACGATATAATAACAATATAGTTTCATATAGTAAATGATTGAAAAATCATTTTTTCCATCAAAATCATAGTCGCAGCCAGAGTGTGAGTACTTAGCATAGCAAAGTGAACCCATTTGGGGTTTCAAGTAGAAATCACAAATATTGAAGAAATATAGAAGTTTTGAGTTCATATAAGAGGGAAAATGCTCAGAAAATAGCCTAGCTATGGCCTTAAGTGAATGTAATACATAAAAAAGATGCAGTGAATGAAGCAATGTCCAAGAAGCATCTAATATGAAAACTTACCTTTCATTTTTGTAAGAAATGCATTGAAATTGCCAAGAAGAGTTCAAAGTAGCTTCACGATAGCCTCATGCAAAAATGTATTGAATAAAGAAGACAAACAAAGAACAAAAGGATGCATTAGAAAACCTAATATGGCTACAGCTTGAAGGCCTAGTTTTGCCTCAGGAATGAAAGAAAAATGGATCAAATGTATGCAAAAGGTCTTACCTTTCACATTTAGAGAGAAATCATCGAAAAGATCCTTTAGAAGATGCATAAAATGAGGCTTTTTTTCATTCAAACCCTAACCCCTTTGTGGAAACAACAGATTCAACTCATCTCCAAAATGTTAAAAGTGTGAAGTGAACCTAAAAAACTTGGGCATGGTTTGTTTTGTGATTAGGGTTTTGATTGAAGCCTAAAATTTGAATGTGATTTTATCACATCGAATTCATATTTTTATGCCTTGAGTAATACCCATCATGGTACTGTTGACCACTTTACATTCACTTAGTCTCATTACTTAGAGTGTGACATGCCTTAGGTCCTCTGGATATTCATTGCTTAGGCATTGTACCTTTAAAGTTCATTTAGTCCCTTTTTGAAGATAGGTCATATGCCTTAGAGATTATTTGCAGATCAAATGGAGGGCAGCCTTATAGGCTTTTATTTTATAAATCATTTGATATGCCTTCATATTTTAATTGATTTTTATAGAAAATCATATGTCCATAGATGTATTATTCTTGGCATAGTTATCAAAGCCTTGTATTTTATTTTTTGTAAAGAATCAAATCGAGAAAAAGATAAAACTGCAAATCCATGTAAAACAATATTTAAAGAACCATCTTATAAATTACTTTTAAATAATTATTATTTATGCAGTTAAAGCAGAGATAATCTAGGATAGATCTTATTTTGGATTTGATTTTTCTTCTGGGTGAAATTGAACAAATCTGGGTATTTTGGAGCTTTTTCTGATTCAGGTAAAGCCTGATTTTGAGTGGATTTTGGTAGGATCACCTAAGGCATCATGTTGGCATCTTGTATTTTCAGTTTCAAGATATTTTAGGGGGATTTTTGATTGCTTTTCTGTGGATTCTGAAAATGATTTGGAAACAGGCTTTCAGATTGATTTTTGGCAGTTTTCCTATTTTTTCATCTTTGAAAAAATAGAGGATATATTTGGGAAAAAAAACTTTGTTTTTCTCAGTTCTGATGAATAGGTTCTTTCTCTTTTTCTCAATTCTAGAGAGCATTGTAAACACATTATACTAAGTCTCATTTTGCATGCTCCTTTTAGATTAATACAAACAACAGAGTTTTCCTTTCCCATTTTTGTTTCTTTTTGTAGTGTTGATTTTATGTTTCACTGTGATCAAAGAGTCATATCCTTTATTATGTCTCATTACTGGAAACATACAGAAGTCTCATGTAATGCAGGCTGTATGTTGAGTTTGACTGCAAGCTTTCATACAAATTACTCAT
Organism: Cunninghamia lanceolata; assembly: GCA_027924645.1. Classification (NCBI taxonomy): domain Eukaryota; kingdom Viridiplantae; phylum Streptophyta; class Pinopsida; order Cupressales; family Cupressaceae; genus Cunninghamia; species Cunninghamia lanceolata. Next base: position 14,185,374 of record BSBN01000553.1, on the reverse strand, counting down.
GTGTTGCATGTGTCAATTGGGATTGTGAAAGTACATGTTTTAAGAGTTCGGTTGTGAGTAAAAGCATTGAAATAAGTTAGATTTCTTTTGAATCATCCTTAGATTTTAGAATTGCATTTCAGTTATCTTCTATCCATTTTCCTTAGAAATTATTTAGATTAGGAGAAAGCCAACTCACTCTGGAGGTTCACTCAAAGTTTAGGCAACCCACAGGCCTAGGAGTGTTCCCATGTGTCAATAGGTATTGGGTGCATACTTTGATTGACAATAGGGCCCACAATGTAACTTATGTTAAACAAATACAAGTATTATATTTTTTAACTATATATAATAGAGATCTTGAAATAGAATTATAAATAATTTTCATACATACAAGGAGAGGCATTTATAGAAAGAAGACAAATGATTAGGGAACTAATTGATAGTGTATATATTACCTTACACATGGGTAAAATACACGTCATTAAGCCTAGTTAGGTGTCCTAGGTTGACTGAGTCAGCTCACCACCTCTAGCAAGTTTTGTGGAGCTAACTTGACACATCTAGTAGAGTGTTAGAGTCAACTCCTAATTTGACTCAACCTCTACTCATATATTGTACACACCTTATTTATCAATTTACACTGATTATGTAATTATCAAATTGATCATCCTTTGTGTCATTTATTCTTGCATACTAGTTATTCTGCCCAGTTTTCCTTGCTACATTTACATGATATTAGAGAAAGTTTTAATTTGTTTGATGGTTTGTTTGGAGGTGTAAATACCTATTTGGGGATTGAAATTTGTGGAAGGATGAATCTCTCCTTGTTTGGCATGGATTTCTTCAATTGAAGGATGTTTGTGTGAAGGGGTAAAGGTTCAAAAAGTCTATCACCCTCTCTTCTACACCTTTGTGCGAGCCAGAGCTTTTGCTCGAAGGGCTTGAGTGAGGTGTGAGAGACCAATGTGAGTGTGTCCAGGCTTACAACCTAGTGGTGGGTTGATTCCAAGAAATAAAGGCTCGCATCATAGTATAACAGGGTCACAATTTGTTTGAGGCCTAATTTTTGGCTATTTATGGCTTGATTTGTCCCTACAAGGGCATCAAAAAGTGGTCCAACTTGTTAAATTGACCTATTATTTGGATTTTTTTTAAACATTCCTCTTTGCAGGAAAAAAGGAATTTGAAAATAGGAAGGGGTGATTTACATTTGGTGTTTGATGTTTGGTGAAAAGTACCCAGTCGCTATTGTTGGGGGTACTTCTCTGTACAAATTGTTGATGTTTGGTAGCTTCAACGATTGATTGGTACCATATTGTAGTGCCTCATTCATATCAAGCAGGTCAATCTATGTCTTGGTATCCCCTGTGTTAAGAGGCACTAGTGTCTCATTTCTTGCCATACCCTTGCCTAGCCTCCCTACACCTCTAAATCATGGGCCGACCCTTCTCCTAGCAGGTAAGCATCACCATACAGCCTGCATCTTATCTACCCCTACATCTTTCTAGAGCTTTTGCCCTAATTTTCCCTAATTTGAGCATTGTAATTATGATTTTTAGTGTTAGAATAGGCATTCTTTTGTCTAAAAGTACTAAGCAATGTAAAAGGTAGATTTTAGGGGGGGTCTTTAAAATTTGGGGAAAATTGCTTTGGAGAGATTATGGTTTTTTAAAAACCCTTGTATTTTTTCCTAACAAAGATGAAGGGTGAGGCCTAGCTTGGCAAGAGGCTAATACCCTAGGCTCACCATGAAAACCATTGTATTCTTCACTCCATAGTGATTCAAATGAGTGATTGGAAGGCTAGGTTCATCTAGCCATTGAGCATTTTTTTAAATGTTTTAGTGCATTTTTTATTAAATAGGCTTCATTTATGAGAAATTGATTGTGTAATAACTTTTGATTGATAACTCAAAATTGAGCACCATTTTTCACAAAAGTTAGTGCTTTTTAATTTCCCATGCATTGATCTTATTTTCATTGTAAAACACACTATGGTATAAAGTACCAAAACTGGGGGGTCACTTAATACTAAATTAAGGGGGTGTACAGAGTCATGTCAAGAGCAGTTCCTTCAGTTGTGTCATGAACACTTCCACACTTATTTCCATATTTTTATTTAATGGCATCATCAAGAAATTTGGGGGTTATCTATGCACTTATAATTCTACAAAATAATTGGTTAATCATGTATACAAACTACTGGAGAAGAACACATCTCAATTTATTGACTACTCCTATATATTGTACACACCTTGTTTACCAATTTACACCAATTATGTAATTATCAAAAGATCATCCTTCATGTCATTTGTTCTTTCATATTGGTTATTCTACCCAATTTTCCTAGCTACATTTACACTAATTCCATCAAATGAGTTAATAATCTTACATCCAAATAAAGGAGACACTATCAAGGAAAAGAATCAATAAAATTGATGGAGCAAAGAAAACAAAATGAGAGCTATGGAAGGAAACCAATAATCTAACACTAAAGCATCAATCTCGATCCTAAATTAGAAACTTAAATTGGAAAGAGATAAAGTTAGGAAGTATTTTGTCATTCATGAAAAAACAAGTGATCAAAGATTATTGTACAACTATCCATTCTTGATGAAGAAGATATAGACTTTTCTCATCAATCTACTTTAAAAAGCCTTGAAAAGGAAATAATAATCCCCGTTGACGAAAAGTAAGTCCCCATCTTGATATAGAACTTTATTGTTTCATCATGGGAAAGAAGAGAGATGCATATATTGATAGTATGAGGCATTCTAGTTAATTGATGATAAAAATGGAGATTGCAAACATTAGAAGTCAAGTTTCTTGATAGAAGGAAAGTTTAAAGGTCAAGGTCTATTGGAAAGTGCTAAGAGAGGAGAGGAATGTTCATGATACACACCTAGAAAATACAAAATCTAGTGACCCATACAAAGGAAGAAGAAAGTCTAAAATTGATGGATAATAATTTGAGTCCTAGCTAGAAGAGGAGGATGTTGTTCATGTTTATTAGTTATGAGACAAAATAACCTATTAGGAAATCATTAGTTGTAGTCTCTAACTACTCTTATGAGGAATGAAAATTTATTGGTATAAAAACACATTAAAAAATAATTTAAATTGATTAGAGACAACATAATTGTAACATTATTTCCACTAAAATTACACCTTCCAACAAAGGAAACATGAGTCTATTAGGGTCTTCAATAAAGGATTCAAGGAGTTACTAAGATAGCTTAAGAATGAATCAAACATTGGAGTTAAGAAATGATGGTTCATTGGGGAATTAATACCCATTCTAAGAAACAAAGTAAGATGTTATCACCATCTTATGAGAGTTAATACAATAGAGCAATGGGTATTGAATAGAATAGAATATCTATACAATTACGAATGTAATGTGATGACTACAATGTCTATAGAAGATTTTTGAGGAAGATATAATATGAATATAGCCAATATAAATAAATGCATAGAGTGAAAACACAAACTTATAGTTTGTAATGAAAATTATTTGTAGAATGCTTCAATCCAAATTCATTGAATAATGAATACATCTATTTTGTATGACAATCTTTTGCATAGTTCCACTAACCAATTTGCAAGTAAATAATTCTAACTTCTTTAGGACATGCGATATCCCATTCACGCTAGTTAGTACCCCAAATACTCACCTATACAGAGATTCCCATATTTAATTCAATGATATATGCTATATTGCATGTTATCAAAACATTATACACATGATTTGGTATTTGATGAAATCTACCTTTCTAAATAAGGCATATACTTTACCATGGGATGTAGTTTCCTACGAATCTCTACCTCACATGTATTTTAATTTCTTATCAAAGCACCCCCTCACATATTTTATTGCGCTTTTGTTTTTTTATTATATTTGTTTGTCTTTACTAAAAGAATGACATCCTATGAAGAGAAGAACACAACCTTTTAAATTGGAGCTAGGTAAAATGGTTGCATATCATGGAGGCTAGTCGAATAAATGAATAAGACAATATTTTTTTAAGGAAATCAAGTATATGGGGTAGTTAAGCGTAGAGCGAATTAGAGGACAAGACATTTATGAAAAATATTATTTGGTTTTTATAATAAGTACATATAAACTATATATAAAAAATTTAATATGTTTTAAGGGAGGTATTTTTATAGTTAACCGTTTAAATTTCAATAAAAAATATATGTATAAAATTATTTAAAATTTGGTTATAGGCTTAGAATTTATTTTAATTTAATTTAATTTATTTTCTTTATCATAAATAGGAAAAAATTCTAACAATTGATTTGATAATAAGAATGAAGGCAAATGATTAGAAAATTGGTCATAGACCTTAATATAATTGAGGGCAAGATGTGAACAAATGATCTCATAACAAGTCTCAAAGAAACGTTCTCATAGGCACAAGATTGTTTAGGGATCATATAGCCTTAGAAAAAAAAATGATTAAAAAATATCTTTCAACTCAAATCAAATGTCTAGATAACTTCTAAAGCTATTGATGTATCTGATGTTCCCACAGGAATAATGTGTATAGAATATGTATCTTGTCATATTTGAACCCCATTTAGATATTCAATGTTAATTGTCATTTTATAAAGCAAATGGGTCATTGTTAATAGAGAATTCCTTAGAATAGACTCTGATACCAAAATGTAATGCTACTTTTCCTTAGAGTTATTTGATTAATTGCACTGGATTTAAATATAATTAATAATAGAATTAAATGATTTAATGTATGAAAGGTTATTAATTATAATGTAAATTGTAACATATGCTAATTTAATAGGAACTCTTAAGTAAATAATTAACAAAGCAAGTTGAATAACATGATCTCAAATTTAGATTAACATCAAAACCCATATATATAATAATTCCAATATCTTTCATTAATAATAAGTTTAGTACTTATCTAAGTTAGAGTACCTCGATTGACCATTCTCACCCTAGAAAGATTTTAATGGTCTTGGTCCTCTATGGCACATTTAGAGAACCTATGTAAAAACACAATATGTGCCTACTCACACCAACTACTGTACCTACTCATACAGTGTTCAAAGCCTTGGCCAGGCCAATCCTAGGTGTACACAATCCTGAGTTGGGCACACTATATGTGCCCCCTTCTCCAATGTCCATAGTCCACTAAAAACTACTTGCTTCTTCCTTTAATGATCTCCATGCCCCTTTCCAAGTCTCACACAAGTGCTTTATATAAGCCTTAAGGGGTGGTTTCTAAGCCATCACACCCATTCAGAAAGGCTATGATTAACAATGATTTAATAAATATAATTCTTTATTTTTTAAAATTCTTTTTTATATATATTCTTTATTTTTTAAAATGCGTTTTTATATATATTCTTTATTTTCTATCTCGCTTTTTATTATAAAGGGTTAAATAAACTTTATCCTTTTATAATTTTAAATGGGTATTAATAAAATAACTTTCTTTTCCATTTAGGGAAAAAGCTCCATAACACTAACCTTGTCTCCTATTCAAATATACGTGGATTTGACATGCTTTTTGTTTCCCCTAAATTGAAATTTTTGTCCATTTTGGGTTTTCTCCTTGTCCTTGTATTATGTTTCCAAATCCCAGTCTCAACCCTCTTCTTCTATCGAAAAAATCATCTTTTTCCAAACTCAAGGTTGGGAGTCTTCTTTTCCAAAATTCATGTTGTAAAAAATTTTGATTTTCTCATAACTTGACTCATTTTCTTTGTTGTCAAGAAACTTCCTTGTCGATAAACCTTGTTAGGAAAATCTTAAGTCCGCAAACCATGTCACAAAATTTTTGAGTTCATGAACTCCCAACTTTCCTGATTGCTTTTCATTAGAATGTGTCTTGTTTCTTGTCTACCACCTTTTGTCCATCGGCTTTATTTATCTTTTATGAATTGAGTTTTGGTTCCTGAGTTGTAAATTTCCCCCTTCCCTGATTTTCCAATTCCCCGATAACCTGATGATGGTCCTTATCTTTTTTTCAAGGTCTTCTTTATCGACTTTCTCTATTTTACACAAAGTTAACTCCATAGGTCTCTAGTTCCTTAGTTTAGTTTTTCACCGATAAGTTGATAAGCCAACAACCCTCTTTTTTGTATGTCAAGTGTCTCTTCTGATAAAAGAAGTGTCTTATGTTCACATCCTTGCTCAAAAGCTTTGTAAAAAGGATATTTTCTGATCATTGTTATTTCCAAAGAATCATGAAGTTTATTGGATTGTCGCTTGGTTCGTGAAGTCCCAAATTAATTTATAAAGTGATACACACATTATACTAGGAATTTATGAAGTTCATGAAGTCCACTTTTTGCCAACTAAATAAACACATCAGACAAAAGCTTGGTTCGTCAAATGAGAAGTTCACCAATAACCAAGTTTTGCGATGGCCAAAATTTCTCATAAAGGGAAATAGAATTCTTGATAAAGTGTTTGGTACGTCAATTCTATGTGGAATTTATTTTAAGGTAGAGAAGAAATGAAAAGGAGAAAAAGTGTCTAAGGAAGAAGAGAAGAAAAGTTTCTAAGGCACAAGTTTTGCCTTTAGTCGAAAAAAGTTTTGTTCGCGAACTTGTAAGTTCGCCAACAACTAGTTTTACCAATTCCAAGTCGGGTGATGAAAAATATATAAAGAAGAATCTAAGGCAAGACAAATTTCTACCATTGGTTACAAAGTCTTTGATTCACAAACTAGTTCATCAGTTTCATAGTTCATTGATTTGTCAATTCACTAACAAAGGCGTGGTGATGGAAGTTTCAAAGAAAGAAAAAGATTAAAGTTAAGTTATTAGAAATATCTTTATCAGAAAAATTTTTGATTTGTGAACTAGTTTGCGAGTTCACCATTTCACTGATTCACTAACTAGGTGACAGAGAGATTAAATGTCAAGTGTTTGAAGTCTTGATCTGTAAGGATGTTGTTTTCCCAATAGAGAAATGGATTCTTTCGATAGGAGACAAAGTTGGTTAACTAAAAACATGACAAAGCTTCGAACAAGGTTTAGTTTGTGAAGTACTAAAGTTGCTGATTGAGAGGTTTGCTAATAGGTGACTTTGCTAATAGAGGCAAAAGTTAAAGAAAACCTAGTTTGTGGTTTTATAATTTAACTGATAGAAGTTAAAGGTGTTGGAAGGCTTGGTTCTTGAAAACAACATTTTGTCGATAAAGAGCATTTTTACTAAGCTTGAGAAAGTAAGATTTTACTGATAAAGGTGATTTTCTAATGGTTCATTAGGATGGGTTCTTACTGATAGAAAAGACAAAAGTGCTCGAGTTTGCAGAAATCTATATTCACTGATAAAGACATTTTTAGAAAGGTTTACAAAAAGTAACTTTTAGTGATAAAAGAGATGAATGCTAAGGTTTGAAAAAGATAGTTTTTGCTAACAAAAGGGACAAAGGTCAAGTTCATCAGAATGAGTTTTTGCTGATAAAGGCAACAGAATCCAAGTTTGTGGAGAGGGTATTTTACCGATAAAGTATAGAATGAAATCCAATATTTTAGAGGTGCCTATCATTAAACAGGTTTTTAAAAATTTATTGACTAAAGAATTGAAGATAAAAGAAGATGCAATGGGGAATTCCATAGAAAATTTGAGTAATTTGTATTGGCTTATGTATTTAATTTTAAGAAAGATGTAGAAATGTAGAGAAAATATGAAGAGGCTAGTGGTACATTGTAGATGTGGAGGACAAGGTTGGTGATCACTAGCATCCCTAATGATAAAGGGGTCATCTCAATCCTAAATGAATTAAAATTCCTCCAAGCCAAGCTGGATGCATCACAAAAATAGGGACTGAAACAGGAAAGAATATCACAGATGAACAAGTGGGATCTAATACAATGGATGAGGAAGACAAAGAAGTGTCTTCATAATTGTTCCTTTGATGTTTATACTTTGTCTTGTTAAGACTCATTTTATTATTCAAGACTATCTCATTTGATATTTCAAGAACTTTATTTTATCATATTTTGTTAGTTGTATAGGACAGTTATACGGGAAAAGTTGGTTCCTCTCTTTTACTATATAATGTATGGGTAAAGGAGAAGGAGGAATCTTTTGGTGAAATTTCCTTCCATGACTAGATCACTGGATATTGCATTTCAAAATTGAAGGATTAAGGAAAGCATTTTATGTGATATATGTGTTATCATTTTTGAAGAGAACAAAAGTATTTTGTTCAATTTGATTTCACCAATACAAGATGAAAGTTGATAGTGGGTCCATTTTTTCTCTATTTATGAGATATTCATTCTTTGTATGTTGGATGCATGGTATGATGAAAATATGATGTCTATGTTTCTCCGTGTAAAATGTCATTAACCTACTTCTTTTATTACTAAATTATCTTTTTAAGTATCTCCTTTCGTATGTTAGAGCCTAATACTACATCTAGTGCTTTAGTTATTATTCTTTGATCATTAATAATTCTTACATTTGTTCATTTGGAAGAAGAAATATTTATCTCAATACTTCTAAGTTATTTCCCTACCTACAATATGTTAAGTGTTGTGGTTCAATTTTATTTTATGATTGTAGAAAAATCCCTTTCCTAACTTTTAGGTTAAAAGTCTACCAACAAACATAAAATTTTCATCTTACAAAGGGAGTTGTACCTTTAAAAACATTTAGAGGGTGATTAATGAAAATTGTCCAACTATTGGTGGAGTTTGTTACTACTAAACTAGGTGAGTTTTTATTAAAAGAGTGATGAAAAAATATGTTCACTAACATATTTTTGGTGATTCTACTCAGAAATTGGATAATAAGATCATTGCAGTTAAAAGTTATTAGTTTTTGTTCATCTTATAATTAAACATATATTATTTGAATCCAAAGTTATAATATTATTGTTGCAACCATGAAAAGATTTATTCAAGTTATTTATTAAAAAGTTATAAGGAAGGTTTAATTAAATTTCTTGAATTGCAACGCACATGAAAGGTTCCTTCCTTAATCTCTAAATAATTCTTGTTGGAACGGGAAGGACATAATACCTATGGTGCGCTAGAGGGGATTTGGACCAATAATCCAACCTAATATAAATTAGCTTAACATTGAACAAGAAGACATCATCACCAATTTATGAAGTTTGGCCAGGGAGAACAGAAGGATGAACAAACAGTTTCATTAGGTTAATCAAACCCTTGACATTGAAGAAGAGCTTGGAAAATAACTAAGGATACAAGCCATGGAATTTGGCATGGCACACAAAAATTATCTCATGGAAAGGATTATTGTAGTACTAAGGAGAGAAAGAGCATTCTAGATCCATGAAGTCCCAGATAATAGGATAAATAACTGTCGAAATGATTGTCAAAACAACCATCAAAATAATCGTCAGAATGATCCACAAAATAATCCTTGAAATAATAGGTGATTGTCAAGAGGTGGTTGCTCTATTGGTTTGTAAAGTACAACTGTATTATTAAAACTGGCTCCTAAAAGGTACACAAGAGGAAATAGGAATAAATGTATCATTAACTCTGACTTTGATTTATTAGAATATGTTAATTTTACCACCTTTTCTTTAAATCGTAAAGTTAGGTCTTCTAGCAAAGCTTCATCTCCTATTCCCCCTATTTCCTCTCTTATGTTCAAAATACTTGTCATGCATGGTACTACCTTACCTGTAGTGATCAATCTATGACCTAACATGGCTTGTTAGCAACAACAATAACCACCTGTCCCATGGGGTGCTGCTATTGGTCTATTAGCACTTGGTATTCGGTTGCATGACCTACCTGAAGGTTCTAGAAATATTTTGCCAAAATTTAGAGGAGATGGAAAAGTCACACCAGATGAACACATTAATGCCTTCTTTGTTGCATGCTCCATCATGGGTGTCTAGCATGAAGATGTCTCTGTCAGGCTTTTTGTTGAAACTTTGTCCAAAGCTACTGTAGAGTGGTTTTACCACCTAGATGCTACATCCATTGATAGTTGGGCCACTATAAGAACAAAATTTAAGAATAGATTTCAACCTGTTGAGAATGAACATACCTTATTGGCCCAGTTAACTTCTCTGAAGAAAGAAATGCATGAGCCCATGAGGGAGTTCATGGCTAAGTTTAACCAGATTGTAAACTGTTAGCTGCTATTGCACCAAAAGATTGACCTATTAATGCCCGATACAACCACTTGACTTAACAAGCATGGGAGGCGATTAAGCCCTTATTGTAAACCACTGCATCATAGCGCTAAACAAGGAGAACAAGGGTCACACCTTGCACCAATCCCCCCAACACAAGTGCAGGGTTTGAACCCGTGACCTCAGCTCTAATACCAATTGTTAGCTACCGTTGCACCAAAAGATCAACCTATTAATGCTCGATACAACCACTTGACTTAACAAGCATGGGAGATGATTAAGCCCTTCTCACAAACCACCACAGCGTAGCGCTGAACAAGGAGACCAAGGGTCACACCTTGCAACATAAACAAAATAACTCCAATATGAGACTCGGTGATGAAATCTTAAAGTGTTTCTTCATCAACTCATTACCTCCATATGTTAGTTACACTTTGAAAAGGGAAGACGTAGCAGATTTATAGGGATCTCAAGAAAAGGCTATTTCTATTGAAGATGATCCCATAAAAACTAGGAAATGGAGAAAAAGTTACAGGAAAATAAGGGCCAGGAAAGTACCTTCACTAATCCTATGGTACAATGCTTGACTAATAATGTACTTGCTCTCAAGAGGCAAATGCCTAGAGGGCAGAAATAGCCTTATTATTGTGATATTCCTAGGAGAGATTATGGAATGCTAAATAACAACAATAAAACTCTAATGTTGACTGGTCTAGTGCAAAGGCTAGCCCTAGAGGGCCCTTCAACCAGTGGTAAATCCAATCATATGGTATGTAATTTCTACCTCACTACTGATCATGATGGAAGTTCTTGTCCTAAAATGACTAGACATATGAAAATGTTGCCTATGAATGAACATGTTGACGAACCCATTGTGGAGGAAGATGACATAGTGTAGACTACCAATGCTGTCATAAATTTCCTAGAATACTAGTCTTATTCAAATGGAAGTGAATATTTATATATTCAATTGGAAAATCCATACTGTACTATCTTTACTAGAGGACAACAAAGTCACAAAAAAGATTATGAACACAAGAACCGGTCTAGCAATGATAATCCTTCCCCTACAATCATCTTGTCTAGGAACATTGTTGGAGGACTGAAGAAAATTGATGGAGGCACTCCTAAGACAATATATCTTAAGGTAATATATTCCCCATCTTTGGAAGAATCTATTCCACCTTCTTTTGATATAGTGGAGTCCTGTAAAAATACCAGGATTCAAGTCTCATAGGCAAAATATCTTAGGATGAATCCTACTAAGCTAGATAGACTAGTAATGTATATAAAACAAGAACCTTCTTCTTCCTTAGCCCATGTAAATGCTAAATTATCAAATAATACATAGGAAGAGAAAACAATTCCCATAGCGTAGGCCTCTAGTTCTAGAAAGTCTGAGCCAATAAACCCCTTTGAGTAACTAAATCCTTTCCATGTTTCCCTTTTCATAGCTAGATATAAACTGAGAAGTTGTGTCATAGATTTAGGGGCTTCTAACAATGTCATGCCCACTCAGGTAGCCAAAGCCCTTGGTTTATCCCATACCTCATCTCATGGGAAATGTTACTCAATGGATTCCACACAAGTCCCTATCATTGGGTAGATCAAAGATACCAAAGTAGCCCTAACAACTTACCCCAAAAGAGAATCAAGTTGACCATCCTATTAGTTGACATCCCTTCCAGTTATGGTATGCTGCTAAGTAGAAGCTTCTGTAAAGACCTTGGGGTGAAATTCAAATGGACTGGTCACATGCCTTGATACCTATAGAAGGGAAGAAAGTTCATTTAGATCCTAAACTCAAAGCTAAATTCACTATCCTGAAGTCTAGGGATCCTAGGGTAAAGATCTTATATGTAGAAACTAGTCCAAGAAGTTATATGATCTCCTCTACTTTGGAGGGAAAGGATCTTGAATTGATTGGGCCAAACTTGTCAAATGAATTTTCTGGACCTTGGAGTTTGATGGTAGTTGTTCATCATTTGGGTTAGGTGCAAGAATAATATTCATATCTCCTGATGACTGCAAATTCCCCTTTACATTTAAAGTGGAATTTTAAAATATGAACAATACTGCTGAATATGAAACATTACTTTTGGGACTAGAAATGCCAAAGGAGGAAGGGATTAAGTAGTTGAGAGCTCTAGGTGATGCAAAGCTTATTATTAAATAGGTAAGGAACATTTTCTTTGTGAAAAATGGGAGGTTAAAACACTATATAAATAGAATCTGGGATAATTTAGATAATTTAGATTATTTTTATATTGAGTCTATCCCTAGAGAGAAAAATACTAGGGTAGATTCTCTAGCAATTTCAACATCCTTACTTCTTCCCCACCTTGATTTCAAGGATAACCCTTATCAGGTGGAAGTTCTCTATAGGCCCAGTGTACCCAACAATGTGAATCATTGACAAGTATTTGATAATGAAAAAGAAATTATTTCCTTCTTGGAAAAGGATGACACCTTTATAAATTTATTCTTTGAAGGAAGTAATTCATAAAGTAATGAGGTCACTGAAGGTACTACTAACTAGTCAGATGGAATAAATGAAGAAGTGATTCAACTGAAAGGGATTAAACTTCCCAAAGGTTTGGTAAGCATAGAAGACCATTTTGACAAGAATGACAAGTATGTCATGTAGAACATTCAATCAGTTGTTCGCTCTTCTGCTAAATATGATCAAGTAAATATTGGTATAGATGGAGAACCCAAGTTAATATGTATTGGTAAATGTTGTACATCTCAAGAAAGGGAACATTTAACCTCCTTATTGATCAGGTACAAAGATGCTTTTGCCTAGTGTTATGTAAAGAAATTCATAGATGGGAGGTTGCAACACCACATTCCCTTGAAGTCAAGTATTGTGCCTTGCACACATGCCCCATTTTGCCAAATGGAGAGCCCCTCTTTTACTTTTGCTTGAAGTCTTAACCTTTGTTACTTATTAAGATGAGAGGGTGAGTATGTGCTTAGAGTGCAGGATTTGCTTTGAATTTGGGTATTTTGCATGTTTGGAGTCATTTGATGTCTTGCATGATTGATTTGGAGGTGTCTTGAGTGGTCTTGTCCTTAAGAGATAGCCATTTGAAACCTTTTAAATTGAAATTGGGTGTAACTTGATGCAAAATAGGGGAACACTTATCAAGTCTCACAAACATGAGTGACTGATCTTGGAAAGAGGGACAACAAACTTGCACATCAAGACACATACAACCTCCATTCTTGAACCCAACTTGGTTTGGACACATGTGATGACTGTTAGCATTTGTAGAGGGAATGAGACATGTTCATTTGACCAATGGAGGCTTATCAAACTCATAAATTTACCTAGCAAGTTGTCCTTCCAATCACTCCTTCACAAATGACATATTTTCCTTCTAGCCCTAGAAATGCGGTTTAGAGATCTTAACTCTAAAACTTTCCAAACAACTCCCAAAACTATCTAGTATTTTAGATACCCATTAAGGCCTTCTATAACATACTTAACATACAAGGTACTTTGTTTTGGAACACAAGCATCTAAAAATGACTATACCTGTTGTTCCAAAGGGGAATTAGCCCTAGGTTTACAAAAGAAGTACCCTACCAAAATGACCCAGAACTTCCTAACCAATTCTAGAACTTAGTATTGATTGAAAATATATGGATTCAATAGGTTTTGGACCTCTACGAGCATTTCAAACTAGTTTTCTAACTAAATCTTCCTCTAGCTATCACCAATGGCTTAATACATAGAGATATCAAGCCAAATCTTCCTAAAAACTTGTCTTGGACTACTCCCCTACACCTGCACACAAAACCCATTGTAGAATACATGTATACAAACCCAAGAAATCCATTTTGGGGCTCTAACTCAATGACTTGGGTTAGAACCCCATCAAACTCCTAAAACCTACCAAACCCTCTTCAGAATAGCAAACCTGGGACATCGAATTGTTCTCTCTTCTCCTACAATGTCAAGGCACCTAATATGATTTAAGTGAAAGGTAAAACATGTATTTAGAACATCAAAAATGTGAGAGCCCTAGAAATGGCTGTACGGGCAAGTACCACACACAAGAGCAGCGGATTACAAAGGAAAAAAGTAGCAAAAATAGTCTTCTCTATTATCTTCTTTCTTCAAACTTCAATCTCCCTCTATTCATGAGCTCCAAGAGATAAATACAATGCAAATTAATCTCTTCCCATCATGCAAGATTCTTTTTCTATCCAAAAGGCAAAAAGGATTACTAATTTCCCACTAATTTCACTAATTTTAGCCTTATGACTGTATTTTCTAAACATAGCACATGCTATTTGGAGTTCCACTATAAGATTGACTTCTAGAATAGGGAGAGTGGTCTGAATTAGACCTTATTACAATAATAAACTAATATATAACTCCACCTAGGCTCATATGAGCATAAAATCCAAAATTTAAGGCTCTTATTGAGCATACAAGCTAAAATTAACTATGGTGGTCTCTACACCATACAACTAGGGTAAAAAGATTTTAATCTCCTGATGAAATGAGCTCTTGGACAGAGGCTCCATACTGTTTGATATCTTCTTCTGTCATCCATGTAGCATCTTCAATTGGCAAACAATGCGATTTCACCAAATGTTCATTATAGACTTTGTTTCTTGTCCTCTTAACATGTCTTGTGTCCAAAATAGTTTCAAGTTTCACTAGCTGACTAGGTGGAAGATTCCTTATCCAATCCTGATCAGCAACTTCTTTAGATTCTTCATCCACACCATTAGATCCTTTGAAAGGATACCAGTCTGCAACATTGAAAATGAGGGAGATAGCAACTCTAGGAGGGAGTTCTATCTCATAGGCATTTTGACCAAACTTGTGGACCACTTTGGAAGGCCTTATCTTCTTCTTCATCAGCTTTGCATATCTACCCTTAGGTAGTCTCTCTTTCCTCAAATGAGCCAGCACCATGTCACCTACTTTGTATTGAACATCTCTTCTTCTTAGATCAGCCTTCTCCTTGTACTTGGCAACACTCTTTTCAAGAGTTTCTCTGACTTGGTGATGTACCTCCTTCATGGATGTGGAAAATTATTCTCCTTGTGCACTCCTATTGTCTACTCCCCTTAAGTCTCTCAGGTCATAAATACCTCTTAGCTTCATACCATAAACTACTTCAAAGGGTGTTCTTCCAATGCTTCTATTTACAGAGTCATTGTAGGCATATTTAGCTTGGGGCAATAGTAGATCCCATGATTGATTATGCTCCTTTATTAGGCACCTTAATAGGTTTCCTAAAGACCTATTTACAACCTTAGTTTGCCCATCTATTTGGGGATGGTAGGTAGAACTAAAAGTTAGATTTGTTCCTAGCTTCTTCCACAAAGTTCTCTAAAAGTGACCAACGAACTTGGAATCTCTGTCAGACATTATTGTCAAAGGCAATCCACGGATTCTTACAATTTCCTTGAAGAATAGACCAGCAATATGAGAGACATCATTAGTGTACTTACAAGCAATGAAATGTGCCATCTTACTAAATCTATCTACAACAACAAAAATGTTGTCATAACCTCTTTGTGTCTTGGGTAGACCTAGAACAAAGTCCATGTTGATTGACTCCCATGGCTGATTGGGTATTGGTAAAGGTTGATATAAACCTACATTAAAACTTGATCCTTTAGCCCTCTGGCATATCACACAACTCTCCACAAACTTCTTCACATCATTATGTAGCCTAGGCCAATGATAAAACCTCTTGACTTGCTCCAAAGTTTTGTCATAGCCAAAATGACCACTCATGCTACCACAATGTTTTTCCTTGATCAAATTTTCTCTCATGGAGTATCTTGGCACACACAATGATCTCCCTTGAATACTAAACCATCTTGTACCACAAACTCAAAAAATTCATTTTGAAAAACATCTTCGGATTGGCTACAAACAGCAAAAATAGTACTAAAATCTTCATCATTCTCATACATACCTTTAAGTGCATCAATACCTACACTTTGCAACTTGATCTCCTACACCATCATGGACCTTCTACTCAGAGCATCAACAACTTTGTTTGCTTGTCCTTTCTTGTGTTTGATGGTGAATGTGTAGGCCTACATATACTCCATCCACTTCATGTGTCTATGACTCAACTTATCTTGGCTATTCAAGAAACTCAAAGCATAGTTGTCTGTGAAGACAATAAACTCCTTAGGCAATAGATAGTGCCTCCACTTTTTGAGTGACTATACCATAGCATAGAGTTTAAGGTCATAGGAAGAGTACTTCCTCTTGGCTTCATTGAGTTTTTCATTGAAGAATGCAACCAGTCTCCCATCTTGACTCAGGACTGCACCTATGGCATATCCACTTGCATCACATTCAATTGTGAAGACCTTGCTAAAATCAAGGAGTGCAAGAATTGCTTGTTAAGCCACCCTTGTCTTCAAGTATTCAAAGTGTTTCTCAGCTTCCTTTGTCCATTTAAACTTTCTCTTCTTATCTCCTTTGATAGTATCTAGAATAGTAGAACAAATGTGGCTGAAAGTCTTGATAAACTTTCTATAAAATGTGGCCAAACCTTGGAAACTTCTTACCTCTACTACTGTTCTAGGAGTTGGCTAGCTAAGTATGGCTTCTACCTTGGATGGATCCATCTTTAGTGTACCTTTTGAGATCACAAACCCAAGATAGCCAAGATCCTCTTTCATGAATTCACACTTCTTGAGGTTGATCGTCAGTTTCTCCTCATTCAATCTTTTCAACACCATGTCTAAATGCCGCAAGTGTTCTTCTTTGGTTCTGCTGTATACAAGAACGTTATCTAGATAGACTACCACAAACTTGCCTATGCAATACTTGAGAACTTCATTCATTAGTCTCATGAATGTACTTGGGGCATTTGATAACCCAAATGGCATTACTAGACACTCATAAAGACCTTCATTTGTCTTGAATGTTGTCTTCCATTCATCACCCTCTCTTATTCTTATCTGATGATAACCACTCTTTAAATCTATCTTAGAAAAGTAACATGCATCACCCAAACTATCCATTAGATCTTCTATCCAAGGTATATGGAATCTATACGTGATAGTTATCCTGTTGATGGCTCTGGAATTAGTGCAAAGTCTCCATTCTCCACCCTTCTTAGGTGCTAGGATAGTTGGAATAGCATAGGGACTCAAACTCTCCTTGATCAATCCTTTGTCCAATAGCTCTTGGGTCTAATTTTTGACCTCTTCATTTTGCTGTGGTGTCATCTTGTATGCTAACTTGTTTGGTAAACTTGCACCAGGGATGAGATCAATGTGATGGCTTACATCTTTGACATGAGGCAATGAACTGGGTAGGTCTGTCACCACTGTCTTCATACTTGTCCAATAGGACCCGCACCTCCTCTAGTATCTTTTCTACCTCTGTTTCTACCTTGGCTGATATAGGCTTGCCAATGATGGCATATCCTACCTCTTCTTCTTTCAGTGTCTTCAAAAACTCTTTTTATTTCACCATCATCACGCTTGGTCCTTCATGGATTGTTGCACCATCTTCTTTTATCGGTGTAATATTGTAGGTCACTCCATCCTTCACAATCATGTATGTATTCTCTTCTCCATCATGTTTGGCGTTTAGGTCAAATTGCCATGGTCTGCCTAAGAGCAGATGGCATACATCCATAGGGATGATATCACACAAGATCTTGTCCTTGTAGCTACCAATGTTGAGCACCACCCAAGCTTGTTCATTCACAAGTACTTGCTAACCCTTATTGAGCCATGATACCTTGTAGGGTGTAGAGTGAGGAATCTTCTTTATCTTCAACTTTTCTACCATTTCCAAAGACACAAGATTCTCAATAGAACTAGAATCAACAATCACCTTACATACCTTTCCTTGTGCTTTGTAGAGTGTTCTGAACAAGGCCTTTCTCTGTGGGGGCTCTTTGGCTGATGGTACCTTTAGCAATGTCCTTATCATTAAGGATTCTCCTGCCTCTGGGCCTGCATGCACAAAATGTGAGTTTATACTCTCTTTGTCCTCCTCTTGCACTATGTGGACTCTTCTATCACCTCCATGTGAACTTGATTCTTGTTTGTCTGGACATTTGAATGCAGGAAGTCCAACTTGATTACAGTTGTAGCACTTGCCTGTGAAGGTGCTTGACCCTCTACCATGGCCTCCAAACCTACCTCTACTATTTGATCTCCTTCCTCTAAAGCTGCCACTTTCACTTGACTCTCCTCTTGGTTCATGGTTATCCTTGTTGCTGCCATTTGTTTCTCCTTGTGCTACTTTTGTCCTCTTCCACCAAAGTTTCCTCTTCCTCTGAAGTTCTTTCCTCTACCCCTTCCGTTTTGTTCTTATTTCCTCTTGATCTTCTCCTCAGCTCTTACTGCCAACTGGAAGCATTCTTCCACATTCCTGGGTGTAGTGAGACTCAGTTCATCTTGGATATTGAACCTAAGCCCATTCATGTATCTAGCAATCTTCTCAACTTCATCCTCATTATAGCTAGTTCTCATACTGAGCTTATGAAACTCCTCTCTATAGGCCATTACATCCATCTCTTTTTGTTTCAAGTTCTGCAACCTTCTGAAGGTTTGAATGGCATAATCTTTTGGAAGGAATTGACCCTTCACCTTGGACACCATCCGGTCCCATGAACTGATTTTGGTTTTTCCTTGTCTTATTCTTTCTGACTAGACATAGTTCCACCATGTCAGTGTTGCTCCCTTCAACTTGGTCTTTGCCAGTTTGACTTTCTTCTCTTCAGGCATCTCTTTGTACTCAAAGTAGTTATATAATGAATCAATCCAGTCTAGTACCTCCTCACTATTCATCTTACCCTCATACATGGACAACTCCATCTTGACATTAGTTCTTTCTCCTTTCACAGTCTGCAGCATCTTCATAAACCTTTTTGCATCTGGATCCATCTCTGTCTCACTGGATCCCTCTTGATGGTCTACATTCTCACCCTCACACTCTTGGTCACTATCTTCCTCAATGACCCCACCTCTTCTTAGTTTTTCTTCAATTTACAAGTCTGGTTAGGGCTCCTTCTTGAGATTCCTTCATCAATCTCACTTCTTTAGTGAGAACTGGACTGTTCTTAGGAGGCATCTTGTACTCCTTCTTCTCCACTCTTTCCCAATCATAACTTGTGCTCTAATACCATTATATACAAAATAGGGGAACACTTATCAAGTCTCACAAACATGAGTGACTGATCTTGGAAAGAGGGACAACAAACTTGCACATCAAGACATGTACAACCTCCATTCTTGAACCCAACTTGGTTTGGACACATGTTATGACTATCAGGATTTGGGGATGCCATGAGACATGTTTATTTTACCAATGGAGTCTTACCTAACTCATAAATTTACCTAGAAATTTGTCCTTCCAATCGTTCCTTCACAAATGACCTATTTTCCTTGTAGCCCTAAAAATATGGTTTAGAGGGCTTAACTCTAAAACTTTCCAAACAACTCTTAGAAATATTTATCTTTTTAGATACCCATTAAGGCCCTCTATAATATACTTAACATACAGGGTACTTTGTTTCAGAACACAAACCTCTAAAAATGACTGTACCTACTGTTCCAATGGGCAATTAGCCCTAGGTTTACAAAGGAAGTACCCTACCAAGATGACCCAGAACTTCCTAACCAATCTTAGAACTTAGTATGGATCACAAATAGATGGATTCAATAGGTTCTAGACCTCTATGAGCATTTCAAACTAGTTTTCTAACTAAATCTTCCTCTAGCTATCACCAATGGCTTAATACATAGAGATATCAAGCCAAATCTTCCTCAAAACATGTCTTGGACTACTCCCCTTCACCTACACACAAAACAAATTGTATAATACATGTTTACAAACCCAAAAAATCCATTTTGGGGCTCTAACTCAATGATTTGGGTCAGAACCCCATCAAACTCCTAAAACCCTACCAAACCCTCTTCAAAACAGTAAAACTATGACAACGAATTGTTCTCTCTTCTCCTGCAATGTCAAGGCACCTAACATGATTTAAGTGAAAGGTAAAACATTCATTTACAACATCCAAAATGTGAGAGCCCTTGAAATGGCTGTACGGGCGAGTAGCACACACAAGAGGAGCGGATTACATAGGAAAAAAGTAGCAAAAACAGTCTTCTCTATTATTTTCTTCCTTCAAACTTCAATCTCCCTCTACTCACAAGCTCCAAGAGATAAATACAATGCAAATTCATCTCTTCCCATTGTGCAAGATTCTTTTTCTATCTAAAAGGCAAAAAGGATTACTAATTTCCCACTAATTTCACTAATTTTATCCTTATGACTATTTTTTCTAAACATAGCACATGCTATTTGGAGTTCCACTACAAGATTAACTTCTAGAATAGAGAGAGTGGTCTGACTCAGACCTTATTACAATAATAAACTAATACATAACTTCACCTAGGCTCATAATGAGCATAAAATCTAAAATTTAAGGCTCCTAGTGTGCATACAAGCCAAAATTGACTATGGTGGTCTCTGCACCATTATTGCATTTTGCTCAAAAATCCTAGGTCACTAGATATTTCCCTTGAAATTGCTTTTGCAGGATGTGTCATGTTGAAATTCCTAGTTTCTAGGTCTTAGAGTTGCAAAATCATGTCAAATTCCACTAGATTTCACTAAGGGGTCCATATGCTTTCACCCTGATACATGTTCCTCACACCTTGATTTGGCTATCTGAAACCCTAAAAACCCTAAAAAATGGCTAAGTCAGAAATCTGGTGGAATTTCAAAATTCTAGAATCTACATATGAAATCCTATAGATCTAGAACCTATCTTGAACATCCTAAAAGTATATTTAAAAATATTTAAATTATAAGAAATTCTTCTTATACTTAAATATATTTTTAATTATACTTTCACCCTGGCCAATTCAAAATCTAGCACTAAAAATCACCCCAATTGCACTTTGCACCAAAAAAGCTCCTACTGACCTTAGGACTAAAAATTGAACTCACTGACTTTGTGCTAAAAATAGTCGTTGTAGACTTTCGATGCTAAAAATAGTCACCACTGACTTTTGCGCGAAAATCATCATCCGCTGACCTTAGTGCTAAATTGACTTCCAATTGACTTTCTTCCAAAATACTACTAAGTTGGTCCGCACCAAAATTGCCACCAACAAACTTTGCGCTAAAAATAGACCCAATGGACCTATCCTAAAAAGTGAACTGACTGACATCATAAACCATCATTTTAGTTGGTTGGACCAAAAATCTGTGCTAAGGTCAGTTGGACCTAAAATCAGCACCAAACATATTTGTGCTAAAAATGAACCTCTTTGAACTATGCTAGAATTGCATTGCACCAACTTTTAGTTGGTAGACCCAAAAATCAACGCTAGGTCCATGACAACCAAAATCAGTGCTTTTTTATATTTTGGCCTAAAAATTAAGTTTTTCAAGGTACAAATTGGATTTTCTTGATGGATTTGAACTGCATATCTATTTGTCACATCATGATGAACATTTTTACCATGTTTATGTGGATTTTGGGTACGTTTTACAATAATTAATGCTACTGCACATGAAAAGTTAGTGACCCCAAAAAATCCTTCTTTTTGTAGAAAAGGCTATAAAAATGCAAAATAAAAGTCCCCAAATTGATTCAAATGACCACAAAAACCTTGTAGATCAACATATAGGCGAAATGGGTACTTGAAAATGGTAAAAAGTGTAGAAAATCATGTGAAATCATTGGATTTAAGAGGTTGTTCATACATAAAGTGACATTGACAATAAGTTGTCCTAGAGAAATCCATGACTTTAAATGGACATATTTTGATGGGAAATGACTTTTTATGATGAAATTGATACTTTGCATTGTGAATTACAGGTCTTGGAGGACACAGGACCTTGTTGGAGCTGTCTTGGAAGGATGAACATACAATAGTACCTGCTGACCCAGACATGCAGAACCTTTATTCTATCAACAAAATTGTAGTTGCACATGTAAAAGGAAGTTAGTATGATGTCCAAGATGATGGAGATGTGCTACAAGAGTTAAAGACATAAAAGATCATCTCTACTTCATTGTTGTTTCTACAGATCTAGTCCAATGTCCAAGACATGCATATAGCTATCCCAGTAGTCAAGTCATGCAATGATGATCCAACAAGCATCTAGTTGGATACACTTTCACCAAGAATGTGCCACATACTCCTCTTGATCCAGCTAGCACTTAAAATCTTTTGAATCCACATCAGCTCATATTTTCAAGTGTCATGTGACTCTATTTTGGCATTAGTAGGCCTTGAGAATTGAATTTTCATCATATACAACTAAATGAATATCCATTTTGTCTAGATTCAATATATTTGCAAGCTGTATTTTGTCTCTTTCCTACAAGACAAAGGCAAATCTAAAAATGTAACAGACTGATGTATCTCATTAAATGCCATGTATTCTAGACCGTTCGTGTTGAGTTAATCTCCACCATCCATTCAAAAATTCTATATGGTGCCTTGTCTATAAAAGGGCCATTATTCTCTCATTGTAACAAAGAAGTAAGATTTGATGATGAATTGCTGAGACTCTACCAAATTGTGATTAATACAAAGTGAAGTTTTGCAAGTTGCTAGGAATTTGCATTCTTGTGTTATCCTCTTTGGTTTTCATGGTTCATATCAATCTGAAGTTAATTAGTTGTGCTTTTGCAATGATGGGTAAATGTTAAAAGATATCTGATGAATGCTTTGGTCCATACTATTAGTGCTTGTTGTTGGTAAGTTGCTGTGTATAGTTAGCCTGGGCCTTTTGATTAAGTACAGTTCAGTTGCACTCCACTAGTTAAGTTGCGCCATTATCTGGGTGTTTAATGAGTGAATACAATTTGAAAATCATAAGGATCATTTCAAGATTGCATCATTTCTTGCAACATTGTGGGTTTTCTATTTTGGTGAAACAAGGAATGGTTTATGTATACACCTAAAAATGAACCTCTTTCTAACCTCAAATCAGTGATTTTTGATATTTTGGCCTTGCCCCAAATTTCTAACCTCAAAAATTGATTTTTTGTAAGATAGGTTTTGTACACAGCTTTAATCGGTGCATACAAGCAATCCCGTGGTGCATCTGATCCCTATTTCAGCGCATATGTTATTTTGGTGCATATACGATCAGTGCTTTGTACTTTCGACATCTGTTTCGACACATGCAATTCTTTGGTGCATCTGTTTGAAGAAGTTGCGCATTTGACTTATTCTGCAGCACTTATACCTTTTCTATGCACATATTCTTTCTCTCTGCACTTATAATCTATTCTCTTGCACATTTGTAACAACTGCACTTTTGAGTATTGTTTCTGTACATGCAGTCTCTTAAGCTATGCATATGTCTTGAGGAGTAGTTTAGGAGTTTTCTTGTTGGCTTTCTAACGCTGACACTTGTCTTGCAGGATTATTTTTCTAATTTTCGTGCAAGGTTAAGAGCTAGATAGTTTCATTTTCTTACAACACACATCATAGGATAACTAGCAAGAAAACTAAAAATATGCATGCAAATCTCACATAGTTCTTAACTAGGAGGACAATAACGAAATCATTCCTATTTTTGCTATATTGCTATCTCTTTAAGTTAAGAATATTGCTATCTTGCAAAGGAAAGAACCATTTCTATCTTTTAATCACTTCAAAGTTAACAACTGTGTGCATGCCTAAGTAGAATAACACATAGTTTTTCTCATTTTAAGTAGGATTGGATAAACCACTATTTATTGTGTCTTCTGAATGACAATAGGCTTATGCTCTCCCCTTTATTAGGTGACCAGAATGCCAGATTTGTTATTTTTCATTTATAACCTTTAGAGGGGCTTGCCCTTGGATGCTCACTTGTCCAAGTGGGAATGACCCTAAGTTGTAATAGGCTAAAGCCAAGCCCTACCAATCCACTATAAATAAATTATGCTTGAGGCGAAAGCTTCCTGCAATGAGTGTCATTGTGTTATACCGATAGCCAACCTCCCCCAAAACCCTTCAAGGCCTAACCCTTGAAGGTTGGGAGACTCCATAACAGAGAGTAGCATTGCCACATGTAT
This sequence comes from Cunninghamia lanceolata, assembly GCA_027924645.1. Taxonomy (NCBI): domain Eukaryota; kingdom Viridiplantae; phylum Streptophyta; class Pinopsida; order Cupressales; family Cupressaceae; genus Cunninghamia; species Cunninghamia lanceolata. The sequence goes on along the minus strand of BSBN01000553.1, from coordinate 14,161,242 downwards.
AACCACTTGAATGGTTGCCCTGACTACTTAGCCATTGTCTAGTATGCCAAAATCCTTCTATTTGTTGGCGCAAAAGGTGGGACCTTTAAAGTGGCCCCAATTCATTTGATTCTGAGTAGAGATAGCAGGACAATCCTAAGGTTCAGTGGAGGGATGACACTAAGGAAACCTAGATCTTGGTATGAGTGAGAAGTGAGTGCCATGGAGGGGAGCCGGTACTATAAGATCCTGAAGCTATCTACTTTGAATATGCACAAATAGGGGACTCAACAAATACTGTCTTTTCTAACCTTGGGTTGTAATTATTCTTGTGTCAAAAAAGGTCCACAAAAATACAAAAAAAATAATAAAAGATAAAATCATGAACACTTCTTTGCATTTGCTATGTATTTATATGTCATAATTGAAAATCAAAAGCAAAAAAAAGACCAAGTTTTCAACCAAAAATAGAAATTTTTGAAAAGTGTACCAAACTCTACAAAAACACTAGAAAACTAGAACTGTGCATACATTGAGACTTTCTACACATTCATTGCGACCTACTGTGCATTTACCTACTGTTGTTGTGCATACAAACTTTTCTAGATATGTGCATGTGCTTCGACCTACTGCGCTTTTGCCTTCTGTTCCTGTGCTTTTACTGCTACGCATCCATTCCAAAGAGTTGTTCCATACTTTTTTTTGAGAAAAACATTCAACTTTTCAAAACACCTATTTTAAAAATTGTTAAGTTTCCCATATTTGATTAAAACCATACAAGTCAGTCATCTCGTTCTTTTCCACCACATAACTACTTTTCCCACACTCACTCCATTCAAAACTTCACAAAACTCTTCCAAAATTAAAACAAGGTATCCAAAAACTAGGTTAGTACCAAGCTATTCTTGATTGCATCAACCTCAAACAAACCTGGTCAGTCTCCACTATCAAGGATCAATCATCCTTCTCTCTCAGAACTCCACTAGTGGCTTGTGCAAAACTAGTTTACATAAAGTAATGGGATTTCTATCATCCTTACTTAGGACTATCATTTTGTTCTAGCCAACTTGTTTTGATGCCAATAGATCGAAGAAAAACCTTGTTCAAACCTTGACACGTTCTATCGCTTCTTGTTCAAAACTTTCAAACTCACTCCATCCCATCTCAAGTCACCTTGCATGGTCTTAACAATGTCCCAAAAACAAAAGCAAATTGAAGTGGAGGACAAAACTATTCCATCCCCTCATAACAATGATGAGGAAATTTTGCAGGAAGAGATTCTACAAACTCAGCAAGACCAAAGGTTTCAACGCATAATGGACAAGGTACTGGCCCAAGACCCTACTAGATTCTTTCTTCACTTAGCACAACTAGGAGTCAAGCTTCATAAAGATTTTGACATGGAAGAGTTAAAAGAACCTGAGGAAGAAAGAAACCCTAAGGGAAGCACACGAGAGGAAATGACCACAGACAAAAGTAAAGCAACCATTCATTCTACAAATGCCCTAAGCTTAATGACTCAATAGATCCAAGCTTTACAACAACAATTCATAGACATGTAAACAAGAACATCAACTAAGCATTATTCCCTAGAGGATATTTCACCATATCCTTTTGATAGGACCTTGATCATGATACCTTTCCCCTCAAAATTTGAGGTTCCAAAATTTGACAAATATCGTGGAAAGGGTGATCTAAGAGACCACATCAGGGAATTTAATAGTACATGCCTTGAAGTCGCCCACAATGATACTTATCTTATGTGACTGTTTCCAAGAAGTTTAGGAGGACAAGCCATGGAATGGTTTTCTAGACTACCTCCCGTCATTAGAACCTTTAATGAACTTGTGGACAAATTTGTCACACACTTCTCCTACAATATTGAGCATGACACCTCAATTTTAGATCTTTGTAACACCAAGCAAAAAGGTGGAGAATCCTTTGCCGCCTTCTTACAAAGATGGAGACAGTTGGCAAGTAAGTTCCCACATCAAATGCTTGAAAAAAAAATACTGGAGATGTTTTTCCATAACTCACAAAATAACCTAAGCTACCAGATACAAATCTAATGTCCTACTTCCTTTAGTAAGGTCATTGAGATGGGTCTAATCATTGAAAAGGCTTTAATCACCAAAGGTCAAATAAAGCTTTATAAGGGCACTCCTAGTACCAATACCAACACAGATAAACCAAGATTTTGACAAAGAACAAGAACATTGTGAATGATGGGGTGGTGGATGCCAAAAATGCAGCACCAAAGCAACCAACCTTTAACTTATCAAACTCGCAAAACAACCCCCTACAAAATAAACAAAGAAACACTGACTCACGATTTACAAGCTAGCATCCTCAGAGGAAATTCACACCCCTAGGAGAAACATTGGAAACCACTCTACGGAAGTTAATCACAAATAAACTCATAACACATCCAACAACTCAGGAATATGAACCAAAAGTCAAACCTCCTTGGTGGAATGACAATGATTTCTATGAGTACCACCGAAACAGGGGGCACAAAACCAATGACTGCATTGTGCTCAAACACAATATCTAAGATCTGATAGATCAAAATAAAATATCACTTGATGGACATACCTCTAATAATGATCACTAGGCATTCAAGGATCCTCTTCCCAACTATCAGTAGGGAGGGTCTTCCAATCAAAACAATGGTGGAACTAACAATGCCAATTACACAAATGTGTCATTTGACTATGTTGTTAACCACATCTCAAATGCACACGTCAATGTGATTAGTATAAACAAAGACTTGGATTATAATGCTACCACCCATAGTAATAGAGTCACTCTTAGAGGAGTCCCAGCCTCTCTGGCTAATCAGTACAATGTCCTTGATTGAATCCATAAGACACCTACACATATCTCCATCTTGGAAATTCTGCGTCTATCCTTGTCCCATAAGGCCATACTTGACAAGCTCTTTCAGAAGCCTCTGTTCCAACAAACCTTGCCAAAGAACAGTTTCAAACCATGGTAGGTCACATTACCTCACCTCACTCTCTATCATTCACTGAAAAGGATGATATGTCAATTACCCAACCTCATAACACATCTCTTCATATCGAGACCTTCATCCACAAGCACAAGATAAAAAGGGTTCTAATCGATGGAGGAGCTAGTTTGAATATTTGCACCTTGAAGCTAATCCTTGCATTGGTGTTTGAAGAGAAAGCTATTGATCCAAAAAAGAAAATTACTATCAAAGCCTACGATGAGGAGGAGAGAACTTCCAAGGGAACTATTGTTTTACCAATCAGAGTTGGACCTATAGTAAATGATGTGGCATGCCAAGTCCTCGACATGGAGGTAGCATATAACATTCTTCCTGGGAGACCCTGGATACATTGCTTTGAAAGCAATCCCATCAACATACCACTAGTGTATCAAATTCCCCTATGAAGGCCAAGATATCACCATCCAAGGTGATCCCAATCTATTTCAATATTGCAACTCCATTCAATCTAAACTTGAAGTTGTGATTCCTCATAACCATGCTTCTACTTCATCATCATCCCAGATTGACCCAGCTTCACTCACTTCCACATCAAAGGCTTCCCAACTTGACCTCAGACTCAAAGATAAGGGCCTAGGTGAGTACACAATTGCCCAATCCTTCTGCTTGGCACAAATCCCTCTATCTCCCAGATCATATGGAAGGCATTCCATGAGCAAATCCAAAGCAGTCAAGACTACCAAAGGTCCAGTTATCAAATGGGGAAGCCTTGAAGATGAGAGTGATGAAAAAGACATCCTTCAATGGTTATATAAGGATGAAGTCAGTCCATCAATACAACAAGACCATCACTCCATGATACAAATTGAGCAATATGGTCAAGGATTCCAAATGATACAAAGAATGGGGTATGAAGGACATGGTCCCCTTGGTTTGAGAAAGGAAGGTATCACTGAACCCATCCAACCTCATACCTTGACAGCTTGAGACATTACAGGGCTAGGTTACATTGGCACAACAAGAACCAATAGAACAAAAAAGCATAAAGGCAAACAACCAGAAGCATCTGCTACTAATCTGGTTGATCAAATTCACCAACTACAAATGGGGAGTGAGATTGACTCCAACAAATATGAGTGGGATAGTATCTCTGATCTATCTTGCGATGAAAGTCCATGAGTATGACCCAACCCATGCAACTGAAGGATGAAGTTCAATGGCTAGACCACTAGAGTCCGACCCACATAATAATGATAGTGAAAGTCATGAGGAAAGAATGATACCCCTCTTGACAGATCAGCTAATGGAGAGTACCATCATAGGCATTGTCCACACTTATAATGACCACCATAACACCTCTATCTTGACCATCAATGCCATCGAATGAGACCAACCCAATGACCCCTTACCATTATTGCACCCTGAACTCATAGATTGGGACTTGCAAGACACTACCCCTGAGCTCAACACACTTCAAAATGATGTAGCCATCATAGACTATCTTGAGCTTAGGGATCACATACCCACAGGGGACCATCGAGCTGGCTATGCCATAGAACTCAACAACAAGGCCTATTTTGGAGAGAGTGCCAAGCCTTTTAGTCTCAAAAATGTCAAAATGAAAGAATGATCTAATGGTGAAAACCACTGTACGGCAGTGTTAGATCATGAAAAAGTAAAAATATAGACGTATCCAATGGTGAAAACCTCTCTGAGGCACCGAAGGATGGAAGGCTTGACCCCCTACCCAATCTCACACATCAGGAGAGATCTTCAATCTTGATAGAACCAGTAGAACCAATGAATGTCAGCACAGGTGACAGTCCCAGAATGATTCATATGGCACAGTCTTTAATTGCACAAGAAAAGCTAGTTTTCACTGAATTCTTCAAAAGAAAACAAATCAACTTTGCTTGGACATATGCAGATATGCCAGGGATAGATCCAAATCTCATAATGCATCACTTATCCTTAGCTCCAGGAGCTAAGCTAGTAAAGAAAAAACTTAGGAAGATACACTCGCATGTAGCCCTCATGGTGAAAGAAGAGCTGAAGAAACTATTAGATGTTAGACTCATCAGACCAATAGACTATCCTGAGTGGATTTCAAACATAGTGCCAGTTGCCAAACTAGATGGAAGAGTTCAAATATGTAATGACTTTAGGGACCTAAATAAAGTGTGTCTAAAAGATGATTTCCCCCTGCCAAACATTGACATTATTGTAGATCTCACGGCAGGGCACACCATGTTGTCACTAATGGATGGTTTCTCTGGATACAACCAGATCAAAATTGCACTTGAAGACCAACACAAGATTGCATTCACATGTCCATGGGACACCTATTGTTGGTGTGTCATGCCATTTCGTTTGAAAAATGCCAGTGTAATATATCATAGAGCTATGACCACAATCTTCCATGACATGATGCACACTATAATGGAAGATTATGTTGATGACATCTTGGCAAAATCACTCACAAGAGAAGGACACCTAGCAATATTAGACAACATCTTCACAAGACTGGAACAATTTAATGTGTGCCTCAATCCGAAGAAGTGCGTGTTTGGAGTAACATCAGGAAAGCTACTTGGATACATAGTGTCTGCCAATGGAATCGATGTTGACCCATCTAAAGTAAAGGCCATATGGAAATCCCACCTCCTAAGAATCTCACTCAACTAAGGTCTCTACACAGAAAATTGCAATCTATCAGAAGATTCATTTCTCAATTGGTAGACAAGTGCTACCCATTTTCCTACCTCCTACATAAGAATGTCCCTTTCAAATAGAATGATTCATGTGAACAAGCATTTCAACAGTTAAGAGAGTATCTCATGAAACTACCTGTATTGATGCCACTGATTCAAGGTAGACCTCTGCTACTGTATATCTTAGCCACACCAATAGCTCTAGGAGCTCTCCTCGTACAACAAAATTATGAAGGGAAAGAACAAGTGATTTACTATATCAATCAAACACTTGTTGGGTATGAACTACAATACATGCAAATTGAAAGAGCATGTCTCGCTGTGGTCTTCACTTCCCAAAAGTGGAGACATTACATGTTGTCACATGCTATCAAACTAGTAGGAAAAATTGATCCACTCAAGTATTTACTCAACAAAGCTACCCTTATATGTAGATTGTCCAAATGGGTCATGCTTCTTAGCGAGTTCAACATCGAACATGTAGACAGGAGGGCAATAAAAGGCCAAGTACTTGCAGATCAACTAGTAGATGCACCTCTAACAAATGATAGCCCTTTGAGCTTCAAATTTCCAGATGAATCTATCTTGCACATAACCACAACAACCTAGAAAATGTATTTCGATGGCTCATACACTCAGCATGGGTCAGGAATAGGTATCTTGTTGATCACCCCTAGTGGAGACACAATTCCTAAGTCATACCAATTACTCTTTCCTTGCACTAACAATGTGGCAGAATATGAAGCCCTAGTCATTGGCATCAAGCTAGCAGTTGAATAGAATATCAAAGAACTTCAAGTGTATGGTGACTCATAGCTGGTCATAAATCAAGTAAATGATGACTACTAGAAAAAAGATGAGAAATTAATCCCTTACAAATGGATGGTAGATGATTTCAAGGAATACTTTGTTGAGATCTCTTTTGAGCAGATACCAAGGATTGAGAATAAAGCTACAAATGCCATGGCCATGATTTCATATCTCCTCGATATTCCAAATAATCAATCATGTTATGAGTTCTTGGTAGAGCCAATGTCCCGTCCTGCATATGACACTCTTGAATCCCATATCATTTGCCACATTGTCGGAACTGATTCCCCCCTCTATGGAAAAATATTTGCCTATCTTAAAGAGAATATCCTACCACTTGATCTCTCCAGCAACCAAAAATGAACCTTCATTTGTCAGGCATCGCAATATGCCATTGTCGCCAATACCCTATATCACAGAGGTCTTGATGGTCTCTCCTTAGGTGTCTCAATAGTGAGGAATATCAAACCGCCTTGAACGAAGTGCACGACAGTATATGCGGGACCCACTCTAGTGGCCCTACCCTAGCCAAAAAACTCATACGCATGGGATACTATTGACCAACCATGGAGCAAGATTCCTATTATTTTGTAAAGAAGTGCAAGAAGTGCCAAATCCATGGGAACCTGATACATGCACCAACATAGGAGCTGTAGCCATTAACAACTCCTTGGCCTTTCTGTTAGTGGGGACTCAACTTAGTGGGCAAGATCCACCCTCCCTAATCCAACATCCATAAATTCATAATCACCACCATCAAGTACTTCACAAAGTGGATTGAAGCCATTCCCTTAGCTAATATCACAAGCAAACAGATTGCCTCATTTATCTTAAATTATATCATTTGTTGCTATGGTATCCCTTCCTCCATTATCACGGATAATGGATGACCATTCAAAAATCAGGATGTCAGGGAACTATGTGACAAATTCCATATCTATCACCATTTTTCTACCCCCTATTACCCCCAAGCCAATGGCCAGGCGGAGGCATCAAATAAAACTATCTTGAAAATCCTAAAAAAGACTGTCAATGATGCCAACCGTGATTGGCATATCCAATTAAATCTAGCACTGTGGGCCTATTGTACAAGTATTTGTACACCCACAAGTGTAACACCATACTCCCTAGTCTATGGATTTGAAGCTATCTTGCCCATTGAAGTCGAGATCCCATCCTTGCGAGTTTCACTACAAGGTCTCATATCTGATGAAGAGTACAGAGTGTCTAGACTTCAAGAGTTAGAGCTGCTCAAAGAGAGAAGGCAACAGGACTTTAACCATCTCAAAGCTTATCAACAATGAATGTCCAGAAGTTACAACCATAGGGTAAAGCCCCAAGTATTCCAAGTTGGTGATCTACTCCTCAGAGAAAATCCCAAAAATTAGCAAGATTAAGAGAAGAAAGGAAAGTTTGAACCTAACTGGCTGGGTCCCTATGTCATCATCATGACCTATGGGTCAAGAGCTTATAAATTGGCTACATTTGAAGGCAAACTATTTGATGATCCTATCAACATCATGTATCTTCACAAGTTCTATACCTAAACCCCAATGCAAGGGACTCCAAAAATAACAAAAAATTCAAAAAAGTGATAAAAAAACAAAACAAAAAATAAAAAAAAATGGAAAAATAACAAAAAAATTGTCCTCTGGTGAAAACCTGGCAATCAAGCACCTGGGATAGATACCATGATGAAAACCTGGGAAACAGGCATCATGCTTATTTTTAGCTATTGTGCAAATAAAAGTAAGTGGTGAAAACTTGGTAAATAGGTGCTATCTGCGACAAACCACTTCCTCCATCTAGGACGACCTAATCTATCTTGTGTCCATCATATCGTTCATCTTGAACCAGTCCTTTGGAACCATTGTCAAACTACGTCACCTCTGAGTTATCATGTAGGCAAGGCCATTCTCAATGCAGCCCCAAGGCTTTGCTCTGCTTCTTTCCTATCCATCCCATCAAGTGTCGTATGTCCTGCTATCCATTCCAATTCTGCATCTTTTCCATCGCCTAGGTCCTAGGTCCATCAGCTTCACTTGAACTACATTGCCTCTATGTCATCACGTAGGCAAGGCCATTTAGCAATGAGCCCCTGAGGCACTAGGTCAGTACCTTAGGGTCCATCTCTCCATGTTTGTTTGTCAAGTCACCCATAATAAGTCGATCCTTTGTCTAAACTGGGGTCAACTCCTTGACTTGGTTGCAGATTTGGATTCTTGAATGCCACATGTTCTAGGAGAATACCAATAGGGATTGTGATACCTTTCACTAGACACGCACATGTAGCAAAGAAAGCTTCCCAATAAATTAAAATCTTGGCACAGAACATCAACCAATCCAAAAGTAAAGCAAAACATATACCAAAACACCCAAACTGATTCTATATCAATTATGGCAAGAAGACACATCTAATGAAAGAATGTTTTGTGATTTGTGAATCAGTTAACTTACAAGGTCTTAAATTTTTCTCATTATGTCTTTCTATGCTACTCAAGGATGCCAAAAACTAGAGATGCTATGATGGGGGCATAACCATTTTCTTTGTCTACTGTTTGTGGATCAAACTTTAGTAATGTGAAAAATTTTGTCTAATGACATGATCAGCAAAAGATCATCAAGGACTTTGAACGTCTGAACATGAAAAGGGACAATACTTGTCTGTTGAAATGCAAGAGGTACTCAAGTCATCTAGATTCAAGTTTGACTAGATGCTTATATCAACTTCCTATATCAAAATCCATGTAAGGAATACTCAGGTCACCTTGGTTTAATTATACCTAGATGCATGTATTTTCTTACAACATTTCAAAAAGAGAAAAGAAACAAAAAAAGTGCCCAATGATGAAAGCAAAGTACTTATGCTCTAATGATGACAAAATATCCACATCCATTTCATATCCAAAAATTCATATCATCCATACAATAAGCAAATCCTGCAGAGTATCAGTGTTTACAAATGAAAGCCTATGATCCTTTCATTCATCTTCTCCCACCTATCACTATGGCATCTCTGTGTCAATTGAGTACATTTGGACATACCAAAAACATAGCATAAATTGCATATCATATCACATGAGATAGTCATTCACATGATTAAATCATTTTGCATACATAATAAGTGCATCAGGTCATCCATATACATCCGCATCAGTACATCATATCAACAACAAAATCAAAAGCATAGACAAGTACATATAGATCATCTAGCAAGTTGCATAATCATATCAACAACATTCACATTTGCATTTGCTTATCAAATCATCATAATCCATCTAAGATTGCATTAACATCATATAAACATAATCAGAGTATGCATAACATGTGAAAACATTATAAGATATATTACATCCATGGCATATAAACATAGAACAAAGTGCATGTAGAGTATCAATAGTTGCATCATCATATAAGCATAAAACATGTCCAAATGTACAATATATCAAAATATATGTCCATCTCTCGGAGTCATGTCTTGAAATATATACAAAGTACAAAAAGATAATGATACATGTCTCGGGGCAAAATGATACAAATATATACATATAAGGCTATCTGAGCCACCAAAAATGTGTATACATAAAGCCAAAAATTGGTACAAATGTCAAGAACTGGCTAGTCCTAATTCCGTGTAGCACTACCCTCTCCTCTGTCATCCCCTAACTGTTGGGGCCTCTCATTGATGCTCCAGATCAGGATCCACTGCCCTATGTGAAGCCACAGACGGGCTTCTATAGCTAGGTGCGCGCTGGTCTATTGGCACTGCCCCATGATATAGACCTCTATAGTACTGTGTCTGAGCCTTTTCTCTAGAGAGCTCACCCTGTACCTATGCTAGCTGTCCCTATACCTGTGCCTATGCAAGCTGTGCCTGTGCCTACTGCACCTGTGTAACTAAAAAGCTCATGGTACCATCTGTACCTAGGGCTACCACTACCACATTTCTCTCTACTCTGATGGTTTGCACCCTCACCAAGGCTGAGTCTTGCTCTCTAGACATCTCTGATATGCATCCTGCGTGTGTCTCTCTCTGAGACTTTGCTACTCTAAGGTGTGCCCTTAGCTACCTCACCTAACCCTATAGTATAGTAATAGCCTGCTACTGTAAGTCAGGCTATGGAACCTACTATCCCTATCCTTGCACTTGCTGCTGGGCCACCTATTGTGGTGGTGGCATCTATCTTTACTATACCCCCTACTTTTCCTACTCCTACACCTGCCCTACAGCCTATGGCTGCACAACATGCTGCTATCCTGAAGGTCCCTTCCCATATCTCCTGCTTTGTCTCAGTCTGCCTCCATCTCCTCCTCCTCCTCCTTTGCCATCCCCACCATCACCTCCCTCTCCCTGATCCCCTCTACCCCTCCTCCATCTCCTCCTCCTCCTGCCAGCACCATCCTCATCATATAAATCCTCCTTGTCTATGCAAGGAACCAACTCTCCAGGTCTTGAATATCTAGGAAATGGATGAGTTGCGAACCACTACTCATAGTCTAGAGTCATCCGTGCATCAACTATCTCTCTCCTCATCGGCCAAGCTGCATATGGAATCTATTGAAACTCTGCCAAAGCCTCATCATATGATGCCACTAGACCCCAGCTCAGCCTCTATGCATGTGTCCTCACAAATCGAGCCTGCCATTGTGGCCTACCTTGTACTCTACCAAACTGCCTCTACACTCTACTGACAATCTGACACTCTAGTATGTACCACATCCTCCCAAATGAGCCACTGAGTTTGGAAATAGTATGGCAGCTCATCGTCCTCATCATCCCATACCTCATAGTCTAAGTATGGGTGCTAGATAACTGCATCTACATTATCTAGTGTATGTCTCCAGTACTCAAGCTTTCCCAGCTTGTGTTGGGAAATAACTCCTACATAACCATAACTATATGGCTCTCTCCACTATGTTGCAAAAACACAGATTGGTCGTGTGATAGCTATATGCTCCCACAACCAAAATTGCCAAAGAGACACACCTACTGACAAGTTGGCACCTCTGTGGTACACAACCTGGTGCATATCACTGTACAAGTGTGCAAGCATGCACACACCCCATGAGTATCAATTTCCATCAGTGATCATCCTCTCCATCACCCACCCCCAGCCAATCGAGAAACTGTGTGATCTCCTATCGGGGCATACTATGCCATCGATCAATCTTGCCACTATCCCCATGAAGTAGTCATAACACTCATGTATGTCCTGCCATGAAATCACCTGCACCATAAGCTCTAGGTCATCAAAAATGCGTCTGTACTCTGCCAATCCTGCATCATGCTGTGGATCGTACTCTACCAACTCTCCCTGAATCAGAAGATGCAAAATCCTGTAAACATCCTCCAAAGTGATCACCATCTCCCCAGTCAGTAGATGAAAAGTCCCGTCCTCACTATGAAATTTCTCCATCGCCGTAGTCAACAGACTGAGGTTCACGTGAACCTTGGGCATGAAGCAAACATAATCCAGACCCATAGCACCAAGAGCCTCGCAGTCCATCTCTATAAGAATGTATCACTGCAACAATGGCAAAGGGAACTGCTCCCGTGACATCAGAGTATCGTGAATGTCCCCTTGCAACCAAGCAAAGCATAATGTCAGGCAAAAACCCATATCCAAATAAACCTACTCAAAGCAATCAAACTATCTTATCACTGACTTAACATATCAAAATTAATCAAAAAAGCATATCATCTCTTGACTAGATTCTTGGCAATCTCAGAGATGACTTATCAATTGATGCATCGATCAAGGTGCCAATTGGGTTAATTTCATTAAGTCAGCTGACTATCCTAGTGCAAATGCACTAAACTAGGTGGCAAATGCACCGAATCATAGTAGATGTGCCACTTCACAGTGAATGCGCCATTCCTTGATGTATATGCATCATTCTGGCATATGCACCACTTCTTGTATCAAATGCGTGGTTCTGTAGTAGATGCACCAATTCCTATCCTATATGCGCAGATTCATCATATGCACCGAAAGATAACTCAAATGCGTAGTTTCCTAGTATATGTACTGAACTGAAGTTTGGCGCATATGTCTTAACTAAGTTTTCCCTAGCATTTATTTCCCTAATAAATAACTTTAAGTGAGTATTGGCGAACTACATACTGGTTGTCCTGCCTCAGGTGACCAATCGAACTGTCAAACTCGCTCAAAGCGGTGCTCGTCATGTGGAATATCCATATCTCTGTTGACTGCTATAGCTCCTCTACTTTCCTAAGATATCAAGGACAAATCAACTAAAGACAAGTGTACAAATGAATAGGACTTGTGGACCCAACTCCTATATATAGCAAGTGAACCATAGTTGACTGTGTGACAACTGTGACTACTTCCCATGCCTATTTCTCCAAACATTGTCCTGTTTTCTTCAATCTAACCTATTTTCACCTTCTTCTTCATGAGATTGTCTGTCTCATGCCTTCTGCCTTCTTCTCGTCCAATCTCCTGAGGGGGCATCCTGTCATCATTAAACCTGTACCAAGGGCAAACCGGGGCATGTATCATTGTCAAAAATTCTTATTCTTTGAAACAACGTGATAAAACACATTGCATCAAAGGGGCAAAATGTATACACCTAAAAATGACATGACTATGTCTAAATAAATATTTTAAATATTTATTTCATCGTAATATTCCTCTATAAATAAATAAAAAAATTGATTTATTTATTTGATTCATTTTCCTCCCATTAATTGAATAAATTACATTTATTTAATTAATTTCATCAATATCGATTTTATTCTTCTAAAAAATTAAATAATTTCAATTATTTAATTAAATCATTCATTCTCCCTAATTTAAATAAAATGCAAATTTATTTAAATTAAATCTCAGTCTCCAAAAAATAAAATATAATCAAATATTTTATTTATTCTTCTAAATCTTGCACAAACAATTAAATAAATTTATTTATTTAATTCGCTTTCTTATCTTCTAAAAAATCTTCCAAATCTTCCAAAAATAAATCTTCCTTGTCATGCAAAAGCAAAAGCTGAGTTAACTGATTTAAAGCAGCCTTGTTTTTATCAACAAACTCTTAAATTAGAAAAATATATTCTAATTTATGAAATCAAAGCTCATCCTCATCAAGAAAGTAGTTAACTCAACAAACCAACTTTTTGAATGACACATGTCTTCTTTCTATTCGTGCATGTTCTCTCAAACATCCTCTACCATTGATCTTCTTACTTCTTCTACACCGTTGATCTTGTTGTGATGTTCACAACACGCCCCATTATGCTCCTTAGCAAAATGGGGACCCCTGCTGATGTCTTGCTTTTTGCTTCTGCTTGTGTTTTTTTCTGCTTCCTGGCGGTCTGGCAAAAATGAAGGTCAGGTGCATCATCATCATGATATATGATAAGGTAGGTCATCATCATGAGGTCTGTTTGTCAAAGTTCATATTTTGTTTCTGTGACCTCATATTTTGAAAGAGCTTGAAATTTCATGCAGGTTTGCCTTTTACTTCACTTAAAAATTCGTCCATATGTGGAAGTTATGCACGGTCAAAGTCTTGGTCAAACCTGATATTCGCAGGAGGATCATCATTTTATTTTTATTCTAAGTCATGTTGACAGGATCATCATGATCTTCGCATTATGCAGCATCATGATATCTTTTAGGAAGGTCATATTATAAACTCGGTTTTGCTGAAGAGCATCATCATCATCATATTTGAACCCCCCCCCGATAATATCCTGAGGTTCAAATATCATGATGACATTAACTTTGAGTCAGGGTAAGTTCCCCATCGAAGTGGTCTGTTGTATCGCGAGCATCATCATGATATTTCAACATTACCTGATCTTTTCATATCATGCTGATCACCCTTAATAAAATCACCTTCGGCATATTTGCATGCGCACGTTCAAAACCTATTGGAGGGTCATCATCAGGATATTTGCTGACATTCAAAAGATGATGACGACGACTTCACATCCTCCTGGTCTCCTTTCGCAACATCATGATCATCATCCTGATCTTTCACACGAGGGTCATTTGCTGAAATCTGCTAAGTGCTGGAGGCATCATCATGATAATTCGAGAAAGAGGATCATCATCTTCATATCCTCCTGATCTCCGGTTGGCGAAGTATCATGACGATCACCTTATCTATTCAGAGGTGGTCGATATTACATTTATCAACAGCATCATCATATTTTGTAATATCACCCTAGCGCAAATATCATGATGACCAACTCATCCTTGTGCTCCGAAGGCGAAATATGATGATGACGTCATCATCATTCTTTATCCTGTCCCGATTGTCAAGATCATCATGATCTTGTTTGTTCGCCTGATATTTCGCAAAGTCCTCCTGCCGAAAATGCAACCTTTTGAGAACATCCTTATGATCATCATCATCATATTTTTATCCTGATCATGATCATAATCATAACATTTTCCCTTCGGCAGGATTTTTTCCCAAACATGATCCGGTTGGCAAAATATCATGATGACGTCATGTTCAAGTTTAACGAAGGCTCCGAATATCATGATGACGTCATCCCGATCTTATAACGAAGAAGAAAATATCCTGATGATCAGCATCATCATCTTTTCTTTCAACAGGATATTTTCCAAAACCCGATCCGTTCGCGAAATATGATGATGATGTCTTATTCTATGTTCGACAGAAGTAAGTATCCTGATCATCATCATCATCATCATTTTTTTCAAGCGGGATATTTTTTTTCAAGCACGATCCGTTTTCCCAAATATGATGATGACGTCTTATTCCAAGTTCGACAAAAGCGAATATGATGATGATCTTCATCATGCTGATTTTTCTCGAGAGGGTTGCCTTGGCCGCAAAAGGATCATATTATGCTCATCATCCTGATCATGCTCCTTGGGTGACCCGATATCACAATTATCCCCCTGATCTTAACCGGATATGACGATGACGTCATCCTTAGCATTTTAATGAAGCCCGAATATCATGATGACGTCACCATCATCTTCCTTTCCTCGGCAGCATGATTATATTCATATCCTCCTATTCTTCTTCATCATGATGATGATGATGATGTTGTTCTTTTCCCCGATATGCAGAAGTCAAATATCATGATGACATTCATCTGAACCTTCAGGAGGGAATGCTATTTCCAGAATATCATGATGATGAGGTATATCGACTAACCTATTTTTTGACGCACCGACAGGGATGATCATGCTGATGGGCGGGAAATGAGGCGGTGGACATTTTAAAGTGTTTTTTTTGGCGCCTCTGGCACTTTTTCAGTCAGCGATGGTTGACCCGATCAATTTTGAGCAGCTTGGGCGCATTTTGGACGCGTTTTGAGGAGTTTTTTGGATCCGATTTTCTCCATCTTGCGTTGTCACCTGGATTTAAACGCTTATTCTATTTTCATGCTATTTTTTGTGATAAATGTGAAACTTATTGCTTGTCTTGTCTTGCAGGCTTGCAGTTGAAGAAGCAGCTGGAAAGTCAACACAATGACTTCATGGAGGCAGAAGATCAGATCTCAGGAGCAAGAAGATAGAGATAAAATGCAAAAAGTCAAAGCCATTCAAGTGAAGAGGAAGGTCGCAGCTGGAGGTATTTCTGCAAAAGACAAACAGAAGTTATTACCCAGCTGCTGGAACTTCTCAGAAGGGGCAATATTTCGCCCAGATTTGACCACAGCTCAGAGATATTTTTGAGAACTGGTTCACCTGCATTTATTGCTATAACTAGGGGTTTGAACCAGGGGTTCAGTTAGGTTTTTGCTGTAGTGAGGACAATCAAAATGTCTTTATATTGTGCCTCTCTACACTGTAATACTTTACAACAGGGATTTTAGGAAAGCAATAGTGGCTACAACAGAATTTCTTAGGAACTTACAGATAGCTTAGCATAGTTTAAGAGTAGAAGAAGGAGGTCGCCTGTTTGTCTGCAGTAAGGTGCGCGTAGAATGTCTGGCTGCCTTACTGTATCTGTAAAGCTTGTAAGTTCTCTATAGTATGATCAATGAAACTAAGAGTCATTCTTACATTGTAAATCATGTATGGCTATTCGTTTCTAATACAATAGAATCTAGAGTTCTGCATCTATCTTCTGAGTGTTCTCCTGCTCTTCTTTGTGTTTTGAAATATCTTCTTTGAGAGCTTGCAATTTTAAATGTATGTTTGTGAAAATGCTCAGGACTTATATTTAGGGTTTTTACTATGGATTTGATCAAATTACTGTGGTATTTACATAGTGGATAACAGAAACAATTAGATCCTTCTGTAGATTAGATGAAGTGTAGATTAGATCTCTCTAACTTTTCCCAACCCATCTGAAATATTTAGCTGAAAACGCAGAAATCTAAAGGAAATTGTCTCAAATCTGAAGAAGCATGCATAACAGAGTCTAAGTAGACAGTTTTCATAAGTACATGAAGAAGGAAGCTGCATAAATAAAAAAAAACCATCTGAAACTTGCAGCACAGTAGCACCTTTATGCAAAGGAATGAAGAGTATTGACATATCTCATGACCTCTTTGCATATTCTTAGGCCAGTAAACCACAGAACAAACCTAAACTACGTAAGGCCCCTTGAACATTACAGCTTCACATTGACCAACTGAACTTGACCAACCGAACCATTGTAGACTTGGGATTAGTTGAATCACCAAATGATTCCTTCTTGTCTTTCAAGTATAGTTACAGTTCATGTCATGTGAATTTTAACTTATTGTTATGATTGCATCAAAACAGTCATCAACAGTTTTCTGGCGCTAGAAGGAGGGCCTGCCTGAGTTAGGTTTCATTTCAAACTGGCTAACGACAGTAACAGAGTGACTAGGTCTAGGTCCAGTTCAGGAGATATATTTGTGCAACTACCTGATACAAGGCGAAGTAAAAGCCCTTTAATCTGGAATCCAAAGATATCGCAAGCAGGAAGTTCATCTGGAACACCTCCTGGGTCACCTTTTAACATCCGTAGTATTGTAAGTCCTGACAGATCACTGTTCAGATCTTTAAATCTTGGTTTAGGCACTCTTGGAGGTCTCAATCCTCCTCTAAATCCTAATCCACCAATCAATCCAGGTATTTCTGCAAGTTCAAGTCAAGCTCAAACACCTGCAATGGCTTATTTCGATGTCAATTCTCCCATATTCTTCAATGATTATCATGACATGCCAAAAAATCTGGAAAAGATATGTTCCAAATACCAGTTGCATCAAGACCCAGAAGATCATATTGGAATATTTAAGGAAGCATGTTTTAGGGCTATGTTAGAGCACGAGGATGTTGTGTGTAGGTTGTTTCCTTACACCTTTAATGAGCAGGCCTCTAGCTGGTACGCAAACTTACCCAATGGTTACATTTCTTCCTGGGCACTTATGGAAGAAGCATTTCTGTCAAGATTTAGAGGACCCATTGACCCTTGTGCTTTGTATCATAAGTTGGATGCTATAAAACGAGGTGAGGGAGAGCTAATTGATAATTTCAATGACAGATTTCAAAAGGCCTATTCTAGGCTAGCAGCCTCTTATACCATAGATGATGCTCCCTTGTTGGCTATGTACTATGCTGCTTTGGATCCTTTAACTGCCATGTTTGTCAAGAGAAAACCTGACATAGATTCAATATCCAAAGCCTATAAAGAGGCAGCCTCAGTGAACCAAGAAATGAGACATACAACTTACAGTCCATTTGGAGGAAATTTTGGGGTGCAGAATCAGGCACACCCATGGAATGGAGTCCCTGTGCAGCATGCTCCACTAATAAATCTGGTTCCTTCTTACACACCTGTGTATAATCCTACTCCAATCCAGGCTATAACTCCTTACACGGCTAGTACTTCCAATAACAGTCAAAATAATGGTCAGCCTTTCTTCCAACTTCCTAGGGATGTAACTGTGGCAAAAGCACAAGAGGATAGGGAAGACATCAAAGAGATTACTGCACATTTGAAGAGATTAACAACCGAAGTGACACAGCTAAGAAATGAGAACCTTTATGGAAGAAGCAACCAAAACTACAATCCACCTCAAAATCACAACCAAGGCCAAAATCAGAATTATAGTCTCAACCAGAATCAGCAGTACAATCAAAACCAAAACTACAATCAGCATCAAGGCCCCAGTCAGGGGCAACCAATGCAAAATAGGGGGCCAGTGATAGATAATAGGACCTGGGGCAATAATAACAAGAACCAGAATCAACCTAGGCCACCCAAGACATGGAACACTGGGCCCAACAACGGTACTCTGGCTTCTCCTTTTGAGAATACAGATAATCATGGTGCAAAACAAATAACTAACATACAAATGGCCAATACAGCACCCAAAATTTGGTGCAGATTTCACAATACCAATACCCATGCTGAGCACGACTGTCCACAGCTCCACTTGGCAGCTAGTATTTTAAACGTAGATGTACAGCCTCCTACCTCTGAATTTCTTATTCCTAAGGGTAATGAGGTAGTACCCTCAGAATGTGACACAGCATTAGTCTTCGAAACGATTACCTTCGCAACTGCAGAAGAGAAAGAGGATGAATTGCTAGAGGATGAACCATACTGTTGTGAAAGTCTTTATCCTGAATCAGCCTTTGTGTTAAATGCTTCTCAGTTTCCTTTTGAATCTGAAAACGAGATATTAAATGAAACAGAGGAGGTGCAGGCCTTTCAACAGGCAAATAAAAGCCACACCTACAATTTGAGGAACAACCCTAGGCCGGGAGGACCTTTCACCACTTCCACTCCCCCGAATAACATCAATACACCCCCAGATCAGAATGCTAGCAACAATCCTGCCATACTTAAAGCTAGTCAGCACACAAATAACGGAACAGCAGTGCAAAAGGATCAAATAGGTAAGACAGAAGCAGTAGAGACAACAAGATTAGTGAATTACTTATCAGAGGAAATAAAGAAAATTAAGGTCAGCATACCTCTAAATGAATTATTGAAGACCCCAGGGATCAGAAATGCTTTTTTAAAATCCCTGGATACATCCATGACGAACAAGGTGTCTGCTGATATAACTGTTCCTAATAGTGATTCACCACCTAAGGAGAAGGGTAAGAAAGTTGAGCAGCCTTCCAATACAAATGTAGTAATACATACGGATAAGAGGGATACTCAACCTTTCTTGTTAACTGTTAGGTTGTGTGGGAAGAATATACACAATTGCATGGTAGATTCTGGTGCTTCAGCCAACGTAATGCCCTTAGGAATATGTAAAACTCTCGGGCTGACTCCCACCAAATCTGCCAAAGTTGTCACGCAATTAGATAAGACCGAGGTTAGTGTGATAGGAGAACTCATGAACATACAAGTGCAATTAGCTTCAGACCCTAGGATAAGCAAAATTATTGACATTCAAGTAGTGAATATACCCGTAAATTATGGAATGTTGATAAGTAGGGATTGGTCCAAGACATTAAACGGATATATGGCTACTGACTTTTCACACATGTGGTTACCATGGAGAGGCATCCCAAACCAGATCAGAATAGAGGCAGAGCCCAAAATGAGACATATGATAACAGAGTATAATTGAACTAATGAAATCTTATATGCTGCTGTTGAGCCAGGTGTCTATAGAGTTACCAACAATGGGATGCAGATTGAGGAGGTTATGATGTTAAACATTAGAAAGAAGTGTGTCAGCAATAGAACAGCACTATTCATTGAGTCTGACGGAAATTCTTCAGATGAGGAAAACAATGCAATAGACAAATTTGGTCATGACATTAGACAAGAGGTGGAAGAGTGCGTTACATACAATTTCCCAGTCCAATATGTGTATAAGGCTGAAAGTTGGCAAGGAAGTGAGGAGATTATTGGGCGACAGGAGGATGCAGCAGCAACGGTCGTTAAATGTGTAGAGGATACAAAGATGGAACCAATGCTAGGAATAAAGGATAATAAGATCTCTCTCCAGGAATCATGTGATGATTGTTGCAGGTTAATAGAAGCAGACTCCACACTGGACGATAAATGTGAGTCAGTTGATGAACAATTTTTGAAAATTGAAAATACAGAAGATCATGGAGCTGCTGTGCATAATCAGACATCACCCTCATGCTATGTTGAAAATAAAACAGGGGAGTACTTCTGTCAATCAAAAGATGTCATCCCACTTTTACTCTCAAGTGATTTAAAAATGATTAATTTCTGTATATCAGATGATGATGAAGGTACTTACTTAAGTGCTGATGTGCAGGAAACTAATGAGAACATTGAGAGGTGTGCTAAATTTGAGGATAAACTGAACATCCAGAATGAAGGAACAAAGCTGGATGAAGATGAAGAAATGATACATCTAGAGTCATTCTTCTTTCAACTTGAAGAAGGACTAGACATAGAGCTGGGCAATGAAAATGCAGAGCTAAATGAAGAGCCAGCTACTAATAAACAAGTGTGTTCCACAGAGCTAAAGGCACATCAGGTTGTCTCTTTCCTTTCCTTAGTAGACAATGATAAATGCTATTTTGATTATGGAAATTCAAGAGATAAGACATGCATATGGATTAATCATAAACCTGATGAGCAGCCTCAGTTATTAGTTAAGAGCTATTCTGATAAACACAATGAATCTAGAATATCAGAATTTTTTTCAGAATTCAAAGATAAATCTGCTAGGATGAGAACCATCACCAGTACCCTGTTACTCCTGCACAACCTAAAGAAATATGCAAGTAGGGGTGTTCTTGGGTCTTTTTCCTGGGTTTCAGTTTGCCTTGGAGAGGCTGGTATATAGTCTGATGGGGTAGTTGTTAGTTGTTTTTTTTTTTTTTTTTTGTGTGTTCTTCTTTTGCTGTTTTCTTTTTTTAGGTTAGTTGTTTGTATAGCTTGTCTTCTGTTTGTTTTGCCTTTTTGTTTCTTTCTGTTTGTACAGTTTTTTCTTTTGCTGTGTTGTTTGTACAGCCTGTTTGTTTGGTTTGTTTGTTGTCTCCTCAGCAGGGATCTTTATTTTACTGTAGAGTATTAAGGGGTAGAACTAGCTGTTGATAACTGAGAGGGGGGGGGGGTGAATCAGTTACTCTAATTATTTCCCTTATTAAACTTTCCTTTTAAATGAAGCAGCATAAAATCAAACACAAAACATTAACCATGAAGTAAGAAACACATGACACAGTATTTTTGACGTGGAAACCCTGTTAAGGGAGAAAACCACGGGGTGATTAACCCAAGAATTATTCTCTGTTAGAAGAATAGGAAATTACAAAAATGGCACTTGCCAATTAGGGCTCACTGCCCGAGCACACTGCTCACAAGAGGCTCACTGCCTACAAGAAGACACACTGTCTTACAAAGTGATTAGAATCACAGTCTTGAACTGATTGGAAGCATCTGCATATGCTGGAGTTCAGTTCTGGTTAGGTTCAGTATACTGATCTGCTGCACTTCATCTTTCCTCTGTTCTTTAGTCTGCTGTCCTTTCACATACCGGATCTTTCTTGTTACTTCTGCTCTACTCTGGACTTGTTCGCATATCCTCACACACATTCGCACCCTTTACCACTAAATCCATCCTCTATATATATCCGCACAAGTAATTTCATCATCTTTCTAGTCGGCATCCGGAACAGTCTAGTTTCTTACAAACTTAGTTCTGTCGGCTGAATCCTTGCTCACCAAGCAATGCGGATCAAGCATATACTTGTAGATATCATCAATTATGTCGGCCAAACATGATTCATGCCTCCGCAACCTTTATCATCATCTGTAACACATCCGGAAAGTAGTTTGATACTCAGTCAGTCAGTTCTTCCTCTGTTTTCACTGTCTCTCAGGAATCCGGTACTCAACTATTCATATCTTTTTCCTTGTCCATCTCCGGAGGCTAAATCCTTGGAATATACTACTCAAGATAGTCCTCTTGACTTCCCCAGATCCGCACTGTGCCAAGACACTTCCTCTGAGAGATCCGGACCAATCTGTCGGACCTTGCCACATGCTCTGTTCTTGTTCACCGGACCACAACAATCTTCAATCTGACTTCCGGTAGAGATATATCATGACTTGCGGATATGTGGAATGACCTTTGTTGCCATCAATGACAACAACCATGAATCCATATAGTGTCTCTTGCCAACAATCTCCCCCTTTGGCATTGATGGCAACACTTAGTGAAAAATGACTAAGTGTTTACACTATGCTCCCCCTTTGCTGATGCTCTGTCTTTATATACAATTTCCGGAACTCCCCCTGAGTTGGATTCCTCATTTTTCACTGCTCCTCACTCCCCCTTTGACATCAATGGCAAAGGGTAGGGTCCGCACACCAAAATTTTCAAAAATTTTCTATATATAGCCGCATATTTACATACTCACATATACTGCAGAATGTCTGCAAAGGATGTCTGCAGTTGAACCATTTCAGTAGCCCAACTTAGCTTCATTCTGTCCAAGATTGAAATGTGACCACTCAACAAAAATGCAAAAGCTTCTGCCCGCCTGAGATCTGTCGGATCTTTTGTATGGGCGGTGGTCTGGGCATCACTGATGGCCTCATGCATAGTTTCCAACTTAGGGACTATAATCCTTCTAAGTTCTCCCATCCGGTTGGTAATGTTCTTCCTCTCCTTCTCAAGATTCTTTATTTCATTCAAGACTGCAATAGTCTGACATTCTTGATTTATTATAGAGGAAGAGAGAGGATCAAAACTTTGAGATAAGCTTTGAAGCTTGTCCTGTTCCTCTTTTATTTTCTTGTCAATTGCAGCTGTTGCCTTTGACCAAGATATACAAAATTTGTAGATGTCACCGCCATCCTTAAGAGCATTTTCTAAGCTCTTTATTCCAATGCTTACAATCTTCCTATCCTTAGAGATTAATTCTAATATTTCAGAAAATCTCTTATCCAAAAATTCCTTCCGGACCTTGTCTTCAGCTGATTTTTCTAGAGAATTAAAATGTGTATCAATACTGCTGACTAAGGTTTTTAGATTACCGGAAGTGGAGGCTGTCGGATCTATTTGGATTGATGGCATGATCTTTACAAGTACTCCGGAAGCAGCCTCTATCAACTCACAGTCTTCCATATGAGACTTCAGGAGCTTTTCATTTGCCTTGGCATTTGCAAATGAAGCTATCTTCATTGTTTGTACCGGAGAGAGAGAGTCAAAATCAAATGGACCTTTTAGAAGCTCCGGTTCATCAATCTCTAGAGTTTCTTTGCTCAAAAATTGTTGAACAGTTTGTGCAGTGTCTCTTGCCGGAGACAGATGTTTCTTTTCTTCTGCAGTCTTAGAACTGTCAACCTCTTTGTCTGTCACCACTGCTTCCTTCTCCTGCAATTGCTCTTCTTCTTTGGATCCGGAGACTGTAGGGGAAACCGGAGGAGAGATGCTTGCTTGTTCATGGGCCACTTCTTCTGGAGCAGAGGGTCCCAAGTCCTCACTTGTCTGTTCATGGCTCACTTCTTCCGGAACAGAAGATTCCAAATCAGCAGCTGTTTCTGCACCTAAGTCCTCTACAACAGGAAGATTGAACCTTTTGAAGGCCTTCCGGAGGATCTCTTCTGTCTCTTGTGCCACTTTGTCAGTCTCACCAAGCATGAGCTGATTCATCCTGGCTTTACTTCTGAACTCATCTCTGCAGTCCTTGAAGATCATGTTCATTGTCTTGGGATCAATTTGAGGATATAGCTGAATAGCTATCTGCTCCCGGATCTCAAGATCTTTGGCATGAGCATTATTCTTTCTTACTTCCATTTCCTTCTCTAGGCTTTTAGGAATGAGAGATATGATCTCAATGAAAGCCTTATTGTATGTGTTCAGATATTTAACTGTGGCTTCCTGCAGAGTCTTTTGGTCTGCCTCACTGAAGTCATCATAGGATTCAGTCATTGGTTGAAGGTTTCCATCCACCATGACCGACTTGATTATGCTCTCTAGTGACAGAGTGGGCTTTTCAACAGTTACCTCTGCCATTTCCTCCTTGTCTTGGCCTGTGGAGGGCTTACCGGATCCTTTCTTTTTCTGTTTCTTTACTTCTCTTACTCCTTCATCTGATTCTGTCTCCTCTTCATCCTTTTGGCTTTCATAAGCCCTTGATGCTTTTGTCTTGGATCTTTTACCGGATGCCTGGACTTCCGGTTTTGAGCTTTTGGTTGTGGAAGGTGCAGATCTCTTTGATGATCTGGTCCGGGTGGGGGTTTCAACCGGAGCACTTTCTTTGCTTTTCTCTTCTTCCTCAGCCTTTCTCCTCTTTTCCCGGCTGGCATCAAGTGCCTCTTTTGAGATGCCTAGGCCTTGAGCAATGTGCTCTACTTCTTTTCTCACTTTTCTTTTAATCTCAGGTTCCCTGAGTTCTACATGTAATTTCACGCTCAGCTCCTCAAAGGTTCCAAACCTTTCTGCCTTAGGATCTTTGGGCTGACTTAGCATGTGTTGAACATGCAGCTCTACTATCTGTTCATCAACTTCATACCCCATGGGCATGATCCAGACAGTCCTTGGCTCCACTGCCTCCATTAGGCACTGATCAGTGTCAACCATAAAACATACTGAGTCCTTGTATTTCTCAATGAGAGACTGGGGAATTCTCTCTCTTGCTTGCATCATGCTCTGAAAGTTTTTGAAGTATCCCCATAGAGCTGTATTTCTCGCTTTTGCATCCCCAAGTCCATGCAAATAGTCTCTTATCTGGACTGCAACAGGTTTGTCATTCTGCCATACCCATCCACTTGTTCCGGGTAGCTCATTCATGAAGTAAAAGAATAGACATACAATGAGAGTACCATACTTAAAGGAGTTCTTCTTGTCTTTCTTGATTTTCTGTACATTTTCCATCAATTGGCTTAGTAGTAGTTCACAAAGATCATAATCTGCATTCTTTCTTAGCATTTCATATGCTGTGTATATTGCAGTTCCGGATACAGAATTCTCCCTGCTGGAGTGATAGATCTTGTATCCTATTATCATTGATGCATATTTGATATCCGGATCCGAAATATCTTCAATGGTCATTGCCCTCTTATCATATTTTGATCCGGTGGCCTCAGTTACAACGTTGTTCTTGACAGATTTGAGGATAGGTACCCCCCCGGAAGAGTATAGACCAGTTACTGCTCTAATTGCTTCTTTTGTGATCTTACAGGGTCTATCTAGCCAAAGGAAGTTGTCATGCATCCTGCTCAGTACATACCGGACCCATTCATCTTCTTCAAAGCTAGGGAAATGAATGAATTGCTCAAATTGTTTCTTCTGGATACCCTTATACTCTGGTTTGAGCTCAAAAGCATTGTCTATCAGTTGCTTGTGATAGAGGTCTCTTAATTTGAATTCCCCAAATTCCTCAATGTTTGCGTGTATGTAAACCCTAATATCTTCAGTATGTAAGACTCCATGGGGAACACTAGAGAAGGCTCCTAGTGGATCTACCTCCAATGATTTGTAGGGATGTTTCTTGAATGAGGGGCGAGGTCTATCAGAGATCTTAACTATGTTTGGAGTAGCCATTCTTCAAAGATTTGTAGTGAGGCAATGAAAACGAAGAATACCTTATGCGCCTTCGGTTTGCACGGAGTGGTTGGATTGATTTCTTTATGCAATAGCTTCGGCAGGAGATCCTTGGTGTGCTTGATGAACCTTGTTGCAGAGCTCCACTATTCGCTTCTTCTCAAGTGTAGAATGAGCAGATAACTTTTGAGAAATCCCTTATATTGCTCCGCAAACCCTAATATCTGTCTGCAATAAATGCTTCACCTGCATTATTCCGGTTTACCATGTCTGGACAGCTTGGAGTATCCCGGATTAGTCCTGATCACTGAATATCATCCGGATCTTTAAATCATGAATAAATCTAGGTAACATATTACAAGAACATCCCAAACACTCTGTCCAATCCGCAAGACAAGATCGTGCACTTCCGGATCTCTCCGGACCTTTTTGTAATCCTTTATCATACCGGAGCACTTTCTTTGAACAGGTCTAACTTAATGGAACACAGCTTCTTCATAACTCCATGCGGACCTCTGAAAACTTGACTGAAGCATCTCAGGACTTATATCTACAAACCCTTTAATCCGCATCTTGTGCCACATCCGGCACA
Organism: Cunninghamia lanceolata; assembly: GCA_027924645.1. NCBI lineage: Eukaryota > Viridiplantae > Streptophyta > Pinopsida > Cupressales > Cupressaceae > Cunninghamia > Cunninghamia lanceolata. The sequence goes on along the minus strand of BSBN01000553.1, from coordinate 14,134,747 downwards.
ACTTGTTTGGCTGGGGGAACAGAATCTTCTTTGAGTCTCCCCCTGAGCCTGAGCTCACTTTTTAATTTCCGGAAGAAATATCAGCACCAGAATCTGGTGCGGATCCAACCTCTACATTCTCTGAGCTTTTCTTCACCCAGATCTTGCTCATCTGATTCCTAACTTCATCCGCATTCATCTTTTGTTTACCCTTGTCTTGATTCTGATTATACACCGGACCTCTTTTATCCTGATTCTTGTTTCTGCAGACTTTAGCATTATGACCGGATCTATTGCAGATTTGGCAAGTAACATTTCTTTGCATATTTAACTGATATCCCCTTGATCTGCATTGATTAGCCATATGACCTACTCTATTGCATGTAAAGCATCTACCTTTGAATGATTTGTTTACTTGCATAATTCTGCATTCATGGGATTTGTGTCCATACCTTTTGCAGTTGAAGCACTGTCCGGAGAAGGATGAATTAATCTGATTCATTCTCATTCTGCACTGATTAGCTTTGTGACCAAAATGGTTGCAGCTGTGGCAGTATCCATTGAAGGATGGATATTTTTGAGCATTTGGCTGTCTTACCGGAGGTCTTCTAGGCCTGCTCCTTGGATTTTCTGATCCAAGATTCTTCTGACCGGATCCGGAGCTTTCTCCTTTCTCATATCCCAAACCATACTTGTCATCAGTCCTCTTTTGACTTCCAAGAAGAACTTCAAGTTGAGCAGAACTTATCTTGAATTTATATTCATTTGCTGTTTGAAGATCTCTTTTGAGAGAGGTAATTTGATCCTCAAGTTTTTCTTCATTATCTTTGGCATCTTCAAGATCAGATTCAAGATGTCTGATAATCCTGTCCATCTGGTGGCATTCTTCTGATTTTTCCTTAAGAGATTGTCTTAGATTGTCTTCAGCCTTTCTTTTTTCTTCAATCTCTTGAGTGAACTTTATAGTTCCTGATTCCATTTCATGTCTTAACATAATGACTTCTTTTGATAACTTTTCACATAACTTGGTTTGCTCAGTCAATTCTTCATTTGTATTGCTTTCTTCACTTTGTCTTGCCAACTGTTGGAGCAGCTCCTTTCTCTTTTTCATAGAGAGACTTAATTTGTCTTTTAATTCCCTCATGAATTCATCAGCCTGTTTGAGTCTTTCTCTTAATTCACTGACTTCAGAATTTGACTGTTCAAGATCCTCAAGGGCAGTCTTGAGTTGCTCCTTTAAACCATATGCATCCATTTGAAATCCCAGATCTTCCTCAAGCTGTTAGGCTCTATTAGGAGGAACTTGGCTCTGATACCAATTGTTGATAACTGAGAGGGGGGGGGGGTGAATCAGTTACTCTAATTATTTCCCTTATTAAACTTTCCTTTTAAATGAAGCAGCATAAAATCAAACACAAAACATTAACCATGAAGTAAGAAACACATGACACAGTATTTTTGACGTGGAAACCCTGTTAAGGGAGAAAACCACGGGGTGATTAACCCAAGAATTATTCTCTGTTAGAAGAATAGGAAATTACAAAAATGGCACTTGCCAATTAGGGCTCACTGCCCGAGCACACTGCTCACAAGAGGCTCACTGCCTACAAGAAGACACACTGTCTTACAAAGTGATTAGAATCACAGTCTTGAACTGATTGGAAGCATCTGCATATGCTGGAGTTCAGTTCCGGTTAGGTTCAGTATACTGATCTGCTGCACTTCATCTTTCCTCTGTTCTTTAGTCTGCTGTCCTTTCACATACCAGATCTTTCTTGTTACTTCTGCTCTACTCTGGACTTGTTCGCATATCCTCACACACATTCGCACCCTTTACCACTAAATCCATCCTCTATATATATCCGCACAAGTAATTTCATCATCTTTCTAGTCGGCATCCGGAACAGTCTAGTTTCTTACAAACTTAGTTCTGTCGGCTGAATCCTTGCTCACCAAGCAATGCGGATCAAGCATATACTTGTAGATATCATCAATTATGTCGGCCAAACATGATTCATGCCTCCGCAACCTTTATCATCATCTGTAACACATCCGGAAAGTAGTTTGATACTCAGTCAGTCAGTTCTTCCTCTGTTTTCACTGTCTCTCAGGAATCCGGTACTCAACTATTCATATCTTTTTCCTTGTCCATCTCCGGAGGCTAAATCCTTGGAATATACTACTCAAGATAGTCCTCTTGACTTCCCCAGATCCGCATTGTGCCAAGACACTTCCTCTGAGAGATCCGGACCAATCTGTCGGACCTTGCCACATGCTCTGTTCTTGTTCACCGGACCACAACAATCTTCAATCTGACTTCCGGTAGAGATATATCATGACTTGCGGATATGTGGAATGACCTTTGTTGCCATCAATGACAACAACCATGAATCCATATAGTGTCTCTTGCCAACACTAGCAACCATTCAAAACAGTATATAATTTAGGATATTTAGGTTAACCATTTGCAATTTACACATAACCTGTCACTGTCATGAATGTAGAGAGTTGTTCATCTTCTGAAGTTTCGTATTCAATAAATGTGATTGAGAATTCGAAGCAGGTTTCTCACGATGACACACCTAAAATCCTTGGGTTTGTTGAACCTACCAGTGTAGATATTAGGTGAAAAATCAGAGGTCACCCTTGCTACCATTACAATTCTCAGCTTAATTTTAGCAAGTGTCCACTCCTTGCATCATCATGAACAGTTACAAATTGCTATATCTTATAAAATTAGAAAACAAAAAATATATATATATATATATATATATAAAATAAATAAATGAATAAAGCGGATTATACTGAAAATCCAGATTAAGCCATCTAAGTAACTCTACCGGGGCTATGGACGCTCACTGGCAGTGGGGCTCTACTTAGGAGAATTGTAACGATAACCTTGCTGGGGCTATAGACGCTCGCTAGCAGCAAGGCTCTATCCGGTCGGCTATGAGGGAATATCCTCACCTACGTAGGCTAATGTCAGTCACTGGTTTGTTCAACCGATCTTCAAGATGAGGATAATTAATCACATGCACACAACTAAACTGAAAATGAAAATACATGCATCTTTATTGAACACTTTGAGTCTCAAGCTGAATAGTAATTTGCAGGAAAGATAGTTGGAAGTTATGAGTTCATTTCACCTAGTTTCCTTGAACACTCTGAATTTAATTGTTTTGTTTTGGTTGCTAGTTGTTGTGATGTTCACAACACGCCCCATTATGCTCCTTAGCAAAATGGGGACCCCTGCTGATGTCTTGCTTTTTGCTTCTGCTTGTGTTTTTTTCTGCTTCCTGGCGGTCTGGCAAAAATGAAGGTCAGGTGCATCATCATCATGATATATGATAAGGTAGGTCATCATCATGAGGTCTGTTTGTCAAAGTTCATATTTTGTTTCTGTGACCTCATATTTTGAAAGAGCTTGAAATTTCATGCAGGTTTGCCTTTTACTTCACTTGAAAATTCGTCCATATGTGGAAGTTATGCACGGTCAAAGTCTTGGTCAAACCTGATATTCGCAGGAGGATCATCATTTTATTTTTATTCTAAGTCATGTTGACAGGATCATCATGATCTTCGCATTATGCAGCATCATGATATCTTTTAGGAAGGTCATATTATAAACTCGGTTTTGTTGAAGAGCATCATCATCATCATATTTGAACCCCCCCCGATAATATCCTGAGGTTCAAATATCATGATGACATTAACTTTGAGTCAGGGTAAGTTCCCCATCGAAGTGGTCTGTTGTATCGCGAGCATCATCATGATATTTCAACATTACCTGATCTTTTCATATCATGCTGATCACCCTTAATAAAATCACCTTCGGCATATTTGCATGCGCACGTTCAAAACCTATTGGAGGGTCATCATCAGGATATTTGCTGACATTCGAAAGATGATGATGACGACTTCACATCCTCCTGGTCTCCTTTCGCAACATCATGATCATCATCCTGATCTTTCACACGAGGGTCATTTGCTGAAATCCGCTAAGTGCTGGAGGCATCATCATGATAATTCGAGAAAGAGGATCATCATCTTCATATCCTCCTGATCTCCGGTTGGCAAAGTATCATGACGATCACCTTATCTATTCAGAGGTGGTCGATATTACATTTATCAACAGCATCATCATATTTTGTAATATCACCCTAGCGCAAATATCATGATGACCAACTCATCCTTGTGCTCCGAAGGCGAAATATGATGATGACGTCATCATCATTCTTTATCCTGTCCCGATTGTCAAGATCATCATGATCTTGTTTGTTCGCCTGATATTTCACAAAGTCCTCCTGCCGAAAATGCAACCTTTTGAGAACATCCTTATGATCATCATCATCATATTTTTATCCTGATCATGATCATAATCATAACATTTTCCCTTCGGCAGGATTTTTTCCCAAACATGATCCGGTTGGCGAAATATCATGATGACGTCATGTTCAAGTTTAACGAAGGCTCCGAATATCATGATGACGTCATCCCGATCTTATAACGAAGAAGAAAATATCCTGATGATCAGCATCATCATCTTTTCTTTCAACAGGATATTTTCCAAAACCCGATCCGTTCGCGAAATATGATGATGATGTCTTATTCTATGTTCGACAGAAGTAAGTATCCTGATCATCATCATCATCATCATTTTTTTCAAGCGGGATATTTTTTTTCAAGCACGATCCATTTTCCCAAATATGATGACGACGTCTTATTCCAAGTTCGACAAAAGCGAATATGATGATGATCTTCATCATGCTGATTTTTCTCGAGAGGGTTGCCTTGGCCGCAAAAGGATCATATTATGCTCATCATCCTGATCATGCTCCTTGGGTGACCCAATATCACAATTATCCCCCTGATCTTAACCGGATATGACGATGACGTCATCCTTAGCATTTTAATGAAGCCCGAATATCATGATGACGTCACCATCATCTTCCTTTCCTCGGCAGCATGATTATATTCATATCCTCCTATTCTTCTTCATCATGATGATGATGATGATGTTGTTCTTTTCCCTGATATGCAGAAGTCAAATATCATGATGACATTCATCTGAACCTTCAGGAGGGAATGCTATTTCCAAAATATCATGATGATGAGGTATATCGACTAACCTATTTTTTGACGCACCGACAGGGATGATCATGCCGATGGGCGGGAAATGAGGCAGTGGACATTTTAAAGTGTTTTTTTTGGCGCCTCTGGCATTTTTTCAGTCAGCGATGGTTGACCCGATCAATTTTGAGCAGCTTGGGCGCATTTTGGACGCGTTTTGAGGAGTTTTTTGGATCTAATTTTCTCCATCTTGCGCTATCGCCTGGATTTAAATGCTTATTCTATTTTCATGCTATTTTTTGTGATAAATGTGAAACTTATTGCTTGTCTTGTCTTGCAGGCTTGCAGTTGAAGAAGCAGCTGGAAAGTCAACACAATGACTTCATGGAGGCAGAAGATCAGATCTCAGGAGCAAGAAGATAGAGATAAAATGCAAAAAGTCAAAGCCATTCAAGTGAAGAGGAAGGTCGCAGCTGGAGGTATTTCTGCAAAAGACAAATAGAAGTTATTACCCAGCTGCTGGAACTTCTCAGAAGGGGCAATATTTCGCCCAGATTTGACCACAGCTCAGAGATATTTTTGAGAACTGGTTCACCTGCATTTATTGCTGTAACTAGGGGTTTGAACCAGGGGTTCAGTTAGGTTTTTGCTGTAGTGAGGACAATCAAAATGTCTTTATATTGTGCCTCTCTACACTGTAATACTTTACAACAGGGATTTTAGGAAAGCAATAGTGGCTACAACAGAATTTCTTAGGAACATACAGATAGCTTAGCATAGTTTAAGAGTAGAAGAAGGAGGTCGCCTGTTTGTCTGCAGTAAGGTGCGCGTGGAATGTCTGGCTGCCTTATTGTATCTGTAAAGCTTGTAAGTTCTCTGTAGTATGATCAATGAAACTAAGAGTCATTCTTACATTGTAAATCATGTATGGCTATTCGTTTCTAATACAATAGAATCTGGAGTTCTGCATCTATCTTCTGAGTGTTCTCCTGCTCTTCTTTGTGTTTTGAAATATCTTCTTTGAGAGCTTGCAATTTTAAATGTATGTTTGTGAAAATGCTCAGGACTTACATTTAGGGTTTTTACTGTGGATTTGATCAAATTACTGTGGTATTTACATAGTGGATAACAGAAACAATTAGATCCTTCTGTAGATTAGATGAAGTGTAGATTAGATCTCTCTAACTTTTCCCAACCCATCTGAAATATTTAGCTGAAAACGTAGAAATCTAAAGGAAATTGTCTCAAATCTGAAGAAGCATGCATAACAGAGTCTAAGTAGACAGTTTTCATAAGTACATGAAGAAGGAAGCTGCATAAATCAAAAAAAACCATCTGAAACTTGCAGCACAGTAGCACCTTTATGCAAAGGAATGAAGAGTATTGACATATCTCATGACCTCTTTGCATATTCTTAGGCCAGTAAACCACAGAACAAACCTAAACTACGTAAGGCCCCTTGAACATTACAGCTTCACATTGACCAACTGAACTTGACCAACCGAACCATTGTAGACTTGGGATTAGTTGAATCACCAAATGATTCCTTCTTGTCTTTCAAGTATAGTTATAGTTCATGTCATGTAAATTTTAACTTATTGTTATGATTGCATCAAAACAGTCATCAACAGATCTTCTCTCACACAAGTCTATAAATACCCCTCTATTCTTCCATTTTGATATCAAGAAACTTTCAAGTAAGATTACTCTGACAAATCCATAGCGCACCATTGGCACCCCCACTCTTGCATTTTTCATTATCCATCTCACATTGTATTGAAGCTCATCTTCAATACAATAAGTATCTGAGTCATTTCTGCATTGTCATCTAGAGGAAACAAAGCAAGGAATCAATCTTCCTTAGGGCTACATTTATCACCAAAGATCAATCGAGAATAGGCGAACAATGGAAGCCATGAGGTAACAAACATCTGTAAGTTTGTTTATTTGTTTTAATCTTTGTTATTTGCATATTCCATTGAGTTATTGGGTTTATAATTCATTTTAATATTATCCAATTTTACCCATAACAGTTAATTAAAAGTATTTGTCTATCTGCAGCATTTTACCCAGTTGTGACTGTCACTTAGGATTTCATTTTCTTCTCTCTCTCCCTTTTCCTTTTGCATTTTCTTTACATAAAGTTTTGAAGATTAAGTATTTGAGCAATAAATCATTACCCATCTACTAAAATTTCAGACTTCATAGTCTAAACCACCGAGGGTTTCTACATATACATTGTTGTCATATTCCATAAACCTTGCATTTTATGTAAGACCCCTTGTTGGCATAGCTAGAAATACCATTGAAGTTATTCCATGGAACCTAAGACCTAGTTTTATTATCCTTAGGGTAGTCTTATCCTTAGGGTAGTCTTATCTTGGATAGGATACCTTTTTCAAGAGAGGTGTGATCCCAACAATCATACCTATGTTGTTGTGTGCTAAAAATACCATCAACAAAATTGATGCTAGAAGGAGGGCATGAACCAAGATTTTATATAGGCTTTCAATATTGTTGGTTCATTACACATGCTGAAATGAAGTGAACGTACAAAAAATTTTGATCCAATGAATACACATAGGGGTTTTAGTCATATAATGAAGAGAACATCCAAGTGAACATCCTACTTTTCAAAGAAGTGTTAGATATGTAGATCAGGGTGGAGTATCCTCCATTTACCTTGCTTGATTTTAGTTCACCTCAGGCTTGCACTATTCATCCTGGAGAGCTGCATGACAAGATTGACAATTTAACCTTCCTCGAAAGGTTGGATTTGCATCTAAAGGGATTGCTTCTTATCTTTGAAATGTACAAGCCCAAAGTGGGATATATGCAACATATTCAGAGAAAAACCATGCAAGGAGCTACAATATAGACGGATACACATTACTACAATCATATCCTAGTTGAGAGTATACAAAGAGTTGAGGCTATAGGAGCTACAAATCTACCATTCACAAGAGATCATAGTCAAAAGGGTAGTTTGCATACAAAAATAATTGAAGTTGCTCGTCAAAGTACATTTCTGAATGAGAATAGTAGACAATACATATGGTCTACAAATCACCCAACTAATGAATATGAGATTTGTGATTGGTTAAAATCTCTCTGTCAGTCAGATAAATTAGAAGAATATGTTGTTCCAACTTGGTTAAAACTTAGTTTTCAGTTACAAGATAGTGAACATGGTAGTACGCAAGACCACATTTCTGCTACTAAGGATGTGAATGAGACACATAATGAATTAGACCTCATGAACAGTCATATCGAGGATGTAGATTAGCAATCAGATACTTCATAAACATCAAGCCCTGAGACTAAATTTGCTGCTACAGAGGTGGGGAACAATAATTAATGTCAATTGGCTAATAATTTTATGTTCAAACAATAGTATGATTAGATTAGATATATGCAAAAAGAAGAAATTAGTCCTCCGAATGAAGAACAGTCATGGACAGCAATGCAAAAAATTGTTCTAGCTGACATACTTGAGCCACAATCAGATTATCCAGTAAAAAATGATCAAGTTCTTGATTGTATCAGCCCACTATATCATCATGATCAGTCATATCAGGCTGATACAATCACTCCAATAGAGTCTCTAGCTGAGTTAGATGAACAAGACCAGGATGATGCACCACTCCAAGACAACATTGACATTATAGACATGATATTTCCACAATGTCAATGTTTATGTAATATGTGAGATTTTGGAAGAGACTGTGTGTACTTTTTTTGAATTGACGTTTTAGATCACACTCTGTGACCATCATCAGGATGAAAAGAAGAGAATTAGTGAGTTGTGATTGCAGAGATAGTTCCTTAAAAAGAGAGAGGGGGAGGTGTGGGCATGGAGTTTAACCAATAAGGGGGTGAGGAAAGGAAATTGATCAAAAAAGATAAAAAGGGGGGAATACCAAAAGTTGATGATAAGCAATAAGGGAAAGGAGGGATGGAGAAAATCATAAAGAAGAATAAGATGAAAATATGTTGCATAAAGTCTAAGAGAATTATGAAGGGAGAAAGTAATAGTAAATATAAATAAAAGTGGTGAGTAGATATATAAGTAAATATAAAGGATGAGCATAATGAAAAGACTACTAAAATTAAGTAGATAGATAGGGTATATATGTATGTAAAAATGAAAAGTATAGAAGAATAAGAAGAATAGAAAGGATAGATCTATATATATATATATACATAATTGACATATCTAAATATATATAAATAAGTTATTATGTGTGTGTGTGTGTGTGTATATGTGTAAGTAAAATAGAATAGATAGAACTATATATAAAAAGAAGAAGAAAAGACATAAATAATATACATAAAAAATTTATTATATATATATGAAGGTAGAGATATACCTACTAACCTATAAGTCAAAAAACCTATAGGAAGAAAGAGAAGAAAAAGAAGAAAAACTAAAGGGGGGAAGGGGGAGGGTTGCATATGTAAATAATATGAATGTATATTATAAATCATATAAGTATAAACAAAACTATTGATAAAAACTAATATAAATATTTAAAAGTAAATATATATTAAATGAGAAAGGAGTAGATATCTAAAATTTAGTGTAATTATTAAGCATATTTACTAAAAAATAAAATGATACAAAATAAAAATGAACAAATATGGTAAGAAAAGAATATAAATATAAACAAGGGACAAACCTATATATGTAGAAACAAAAAGAGAATAAGAGAGTATATATATGTATAAAGGGAAAAACATGTATATATAATTAGTATATATAAAAAATGGAAATAAATCGGTTGGATAGAATGGATATATATATAATCCAAAAAGGTAGATATACAAGTAGATATAAACACTCCAAACCCACGTACACACACATATACATAAATATAAAGAGATGAGACTAAATAATAATAACACCCTCCAAAAATACAAGCCACCAAAACCAAAAGAAAGGAGTAAAGCTAGGAAGAAAAGAAGGAACCAAGAGAGAGAGAGAGAGAGAGAGAGAGAGAGAGAGAGAGAGAGAGAGAGAGAGAGAGAGAGAGAGAGAGAGAGAGAGACGAAAAGGAAGAGAGTAACAAAGAAAGAAGAAAGAAAAAACCAAGAGAAAGATGAGGGGGAAGGAGTGAGGGGAAAGGACAGGAAAGTGGGGAAGAAGGCCAAGAGGAAGGTGGGGTTGGTCAACGATGAGAAAGAGGATGTGAGGGAAGTCTGAGGGGAGGTGCGGGGTAGGATAAGAGGCAGAAGGGGAGAGATAGGGAAAGTAGGGATAGAGGAGAGAGAGAGAGGGGGTGGGGTAAGGGGGAAGAGACAAAACTGAGGAGAAGCAAGGAGGAGGAAGAGAAGGGGAAGGAACAGGGGGAGGGGGTTAGTTTTTAAGGGAATTTAAAAGGGGGTTCCAAGTGTGGTTCAGGTTCTAAACATCATCTCTATTTAGGTTAGTAGGGTTGTTCCTGATGAAGATAGCCTCCTTAAGTTTCCTTTTGAAGAAGCTATCTTCCTTGGCCAAGACACAAGTATCCTCCAGACATATGTGGTGCTTGGTACTAGAGCAATGATCTACAAGGGCTGATTTTGTGACCCTTTCATGTCTGATATCTGCACTGTGCTCTTTGATTCTCATGTAGATGGATCTGCTTGTCTCTCCGATGTAAGGGCTACCACATGAGAAATCTATTTTGTAGATGCCTGAGTTTAAAAGAATGTTATTATGGTCTTTGGTGGAAGGGATGAGGTTTCTAATGTTGGAGGGAGGTTTGAAAGCACAATTGAGTCCTTTCTTGCAAAGGATTTTGGCAATTTTATTAGAGATACCTTTGATAAAAGGAAGGGTGGCACTAAAAGCAATTTCAGTGTCTTTGTTATCATGTTTGGAGTTGAGGTGGGTTTGGGCTAGTTTAAAAGCTCTTTTGATGTGCTTGATTGGATACCATTAAGTTTGAAGACTTTAGTGAAATAAGGTAAATAATTTTATAGTGGATTAAAGTTTACAATTCTTGGTTTAGGTGTTCATTATCACAGATGTGGAAGGCTCTCGTTGCTAAGGTTTTGAGGACACTAACCTTGTGGGTAGAGTGGTGGTGCGAGGAGGCGAGGAGATAGAGGTCGGTGTGGGTGGTTTTCCTAAAGACATGGTGACCAAGGGTACCATTATCTTTCCTAATCAGAAGGACATCTAGGAAGGGGAGTTGATTGTTGGTTTCAAGTTCTTTGGTGAACTTGATGCAAGGGGCAATGTTGTTAAGGTGATTATGGAAAATTTCAAGTTATTCAGGGCCATGTGGCCAACAAATGTTTGTGTTGTCCACATAGTGCTTCCACTAGGTTGGTTTGAGTTGGAAGGAATTCAGGGCAAGCTCTTCAAAGTGCTCCATGTATAGGTTGGCAATGATTGGGGACAGAGGTGAACCCATTGCAACCCCATCGGATTGTTCATAAACCACGCCTTGGAAGGTGAAGAACATGGATTTTAAGCACAATTCCACAAGTTCTTCATTGGTCTTTTGCCTGACAAGCTTAATGGAGTCTTGGAGAGGGACTTTGGTGAAGATATCTACTCCTTTCTCATTTAATATATATTTACTTTTAAATATTTTAATCAGTTTTTATCAATAGTTTTGTTTATACTTATATGATTTATAATATACATTCATATTATTTACATATGCAACCCTCCTCCTTCCCCCCTTTAGTTTTTCTTCTTTTTCTTCTCTTTCTTCCTATAGGTTTTTTGACTTATAGGTTAGTAGGTATATCTCTACCTTCATATATATATATAAACTTTTTATGTATATTATTTATGTCTTTTCTTCTTCTTTTTATATATAGTTCTATCTATTCTATTCTACTTACTCATATATATGTATATATATATATATATATATATATATATATATATATATATATATATATATATATATATATACACACACACACACACATAATAACTTATTTATATATATTTAGATACATCAATTATGTATATATATAGATCTATCCTTTCTATTCTTCTTATTCTTCATACTTTTGATTTTTACATACATATATACCCTATCTATCTACTTATTTTTAGTAGTCTTTTCATTATGCTCATCCTTTATATTTACTTATATATCTACTCACTACTTTTATTTATATTTACTATTACTTTCTCCCTTCATAATTCTCTTAGACTTTATGCAACATATTTTCATCTTATTCTTCTTTATGATTTTCTCCATCCCTCCTTTCCCTTATTGCTTATCATCAACTTTTGGTATCCCCCCCTTTTTATCTTTTTTGATCAATTTCCTTTCCTCACCCCCTTCTTGGTTAAACTCTGTGCTCACACCTCCCCCTCTCTCTTTTTAAGGAACTATCTCTGCAATCACAACTAACTAATTCTCTTCTTTTCATCCTGATGATGGATCACGGAGTGTGATTTGAAATGTTGATTCAAAAAAAGCACACACAGTCTCTTCCAGAAGCTCACATATTACATAAACATTGACATTGTGATTTATCTTATGCAAGAAGGAGACCTTGTTGTTGCTACAAACAATTGATATGCAAGCCAAACAGAAGGGTTGTTGGTTCATATAGAGGAAGAAAAAGGCTATGTTCTCACTGCAAATAGTGAATTACCAACCCAATGCCAGCTCTTAATTGAAACAAGAAGGTTACTGATTGGTGCAGAGGAAGTTTTCTCAGAACATGTGACTAGTTTTGATGAAGTAGATTCAAGAAAATCATATATTCATCAGGTTGGTCCCATCCACACCTACAATAAATAAAATCTCCACATGGTTGATGTTGACCTAGTAGTGCCAGAAGAGAATAGAAATCAGCAATCTGAGAATAAAAAATAGACATTCATGCAAAGTGATGGCTTGGAAGATTTTTCATGTCGATCACTTGATCACATCATTGAGTTGGTGTCAACAATGAGCAAGAATATGTTACTACATGGGAATTCACCACACATGTTAGACTTTGCTTTGACTGATTCATGTAGAATTCATCCAAATGATCCACATTCTGAAGAAGGTTGTCCAGACTTTCTATTTTCTTGGGAGGTTGTTGCAGCATTTAGTAATATAGAAGTATCTAATATACTAGACATTACCCAACATGCACTGACATCTCCTAAGGATGAGAAAGAAGGTGGTACGACATAGCAATGTGATGAACTTACATCTCTTATTGATGGTATTGCAAATCACGTTGTATATTCCCTCTCTCCACTCAATTTTAGTAGTTTCAGTTATCAATTTGATTATGGAGATTTAGGAAAGGCAACTTGTATTTGGATTGATCGTGGCCCTAATGAATTGCCCCAACTGCTAATTTTGTATGATTGGTACCCAAAACATGAACACAACATGTACTTACCTCACTTTTAAGAGTACAAAGATGAATTTGCCAAACTTAGGACATTGACCTGCACCTGTTACTCTTGCATGTCCTAAGCAATAAATCATGGGGAAGTGTAACTACATGTTGTCCAAAGCTTTTGTACATAGTCTTGTTTATTTCTAGTTAGGTTTTAGTTAGTAGTCTGTTATTTTAGATTAATTTTTTCTTTCTATTTTTTGTTTTCCTTAGTTGTTAGTTGTTGGTTGTTAGTTTTCTTTAAGTTTAGTCTCCTTGCTTTTTACTTGTTTTTCTTTTATCTTCTATTTTTCTTTTGCTTCCTATGCTTTCTTTTCTAGGGTTCTCCATTTATTAAATGTGGTGGCAGTTGTGCAGTCCTCCAAGAGGCCCTCTTTGGGTAAGTAATCTGGAGGATTTCCTTGAGAAACATTAGTTTTCCATTTAGGTCCTCTTGTGGGTTCCACGGTTATACTTGGAAGGTATGATGTATATTCATGGGAAAGGAGACATTAGCTTGGTCCACTTGAAGTATTTTCTAGTCATATATCTTTCACATCTTAAAGAATCCTGAAGTATCTATGTGAACCTCTATGAACTTACATTAAGTGAAAAATCTAAGGTCCACCTCTGCTGCCATCAAAATTCCACACCTAGCTAGTTGAGTTATCAACGTAACTTGTGCCTTCAAAAAGCACCTGTTGCAAGGGTAGCAGTACTGCATTACATACTTTGCCAAATCTAAGCTTAATGAAGTATCAAAAAGAAGAAGAGAAAAGAAAAGAAAATCACAACCACACACTATAACATAGTTAGATGGACAATCAAGTAATCTCTGCCGGGGATATGGACACTTGACTGGTAGTAGGCCTCTTCTTGAGTGTAATTTTGAGACAAACCCATTGGGGCTATAGACGCTTGCTTGCAGCGGGGCAATGTCCAAGTAGTTCATGAGGTGTGTACTAATGATGTAGCTTAATGTAAAGGAACTTAGATGATCTTAACTATTAATGGATGGGAATGAATGCAACTACACACACTCAGACTTTCAGGATATGGATGGTTGTAGTGAGTTAGTGATCTCCGCTTCTATGATATGGTATCATCTCTTCCAATCTAATATGTGGGAAACACAAAGATTTTGGGTTTGAAACTAACGTTTATATTTGAAATGCTCTAGATCATTTCCCTAACAGAGTCACCATTTGTTGTACCTTGCACACATGCCCCATTTTTCCAAATGGAGACACCTCATTTTCTTTGGGTCAAAGTCTTAACCTTTGTTACTTATGATGATGAGAGGGTGAGTATGTTCTTAGAGTGTAGGATTTGCTTCAAATTTTGGTATTGTGCATGTGTGGAGTCATTTGATGTCTTACATGATTGATTAGGAGGTGTCTTGAGTGGTCTTGTGCTTAAGAGATGGCCATTTGCTACCTTTTGCATTGAAACTAGGTGTTACTACATTTTGCTCAAAAATCCTAGGTCACTGGATATTCCCTTGAAATTGCTTCTGTAGGATGTGTCATGTTGAAATTCCTAGTTTCTAGGTCTTAGAGTTACAAAATCATGTCAAATTCCACTAGATTTCACTAAGGGCTCCATATTATTCAAATTTGATACATGTTCCTGACACCTTGATTTGGCTAAGTCTGAAACCCTAAAAACTCTAAAAAATGGCAATCTAAAATCTGGTGGAATCTCAAAATTCTACAATCTGCATATGAAATCCTATGCATCTGGAACTTATCTCAAACATCCTAAAAGTATATTTAAAAATATTTAAAGTATAAGAAATTCTTCTTATACTTAAATATATTTTAAAATATACTTTCACCCTGGCCAATTCAAAATCTAGCACTAAAAATTGAACTCACTAAATTTGCACTAAAAATAATCGCTACCAACTTTTGGTGCTAAAAATAGACACCACTGACTTTTGTGTGAAAATCATCATCCACTGACCTTAGCGCTAAATTGACTTCTGACCGACTTTCTTCCAAACTACCACTAAGTTAGTCGGCACCAAAATCACCGCCAACTAACTTTGTGCTAAAAATAGACCAAATAGACCCAGGCTAAAAAGTGAACTGACTGACCTCATGAAGCATCATTTTAGTCAGTCAGACCAAAAATTTGCGCTAAGGTCAATTGGACCTAAAATCAGTGCCAAACATATTTTGCGCTAAAAATGAACCTCTCCGACCTGTTGGGTGAATATGTTGTCGTTTACCTAACTAATGGCAAAATGGTTATGTCGCCATAGCTATGATGAGAAATTTCTCTCCTCCCAGCAAGGGGAGGTTCCCTTTTCTAACAAATTTCAAACTTATCTATTCTAACACTAATCTTCAGGGTGAATCCATATCATCCATTTCTCTTTTTTTAGAAATGATGTTTACAATTTAAAATAGAAATTTCACAATACAAATGAAAATAACCAAGAAATTCACAAAAGCACAAAGTATATCATTGTTCCTTTTTGCTGATTTAAAATTTAGAACTGAATAGGATAAGGTGCAGCCCAAAGTCTTCACCGAATACTATGATAAAAGCACACGATGATAAAATATAATAGCAGCAAACCCAAAGATAATTATTGCAACACAAAGTCTCCAAAATTAACTTTAGAATATCTCCCAGATTATCCAAACTCACACTACAATTTTATCAAATAGATAAGATAGTATAAGGAAATGGGCATAAGAACAATTTCCAATACACCACAAGTTATTCCAATGTAAAGATTGAACAACTGCTTGCTTTTCTATTCACTTTGATAAAATATGATTTACAATTTGAACACAAAGTCTCAAAATGCTTTTCAATTTGGCAGATTTTTGCTTCAATAACTAAAAGATATCTATTACAATAGAGGCCCTCTTTATTTATAGGGAGAAGCCTAGATCAAAAATAGGAAATTTACAACTACTTTGACTTATTTAGTAAAAGAGTCCTATTTGACTTAGGACTTCCTTTGTCTGACATGTAGTTACATTTTGGAAAATTACATGTGAGTATGTCCATAACAAAATTCAAATTACATATACAAAAATGAAAACAAGCTAAGGTATTGAAAAGGAACTTTAGCTTCCTCCATCATTCTTTTTCAAAAAGTTCTGATATATAGTTTGCACTGCTACCATTTCACACACATTTGGCTTGGCTGTATTCTCTGATATAGTGCGAGCCATGACCACTGTATCCCTGACAGCCTTTATTACCTTTTCATGCTTGTCAAGATTATCCTTTAAATTCTCAAAAGTTGAATGATGATCATAAAGGCTATCCATCGAAACAACTGTAGCAACTTTATCTTCGAGTTTCTATTACACCATCTTCTCAAAAGCATCTATCATTCCATCTGCCAAGAGAAACTTGTGACCTTCACCTGTCAGAGTACATGGGAGTTCCAACCTGTGTAGAAGTGAGACACTATTGTCTTCACTATTTTCACATACTCAACACAAATCATCAAGTAAACCTTTTATTATATTGATGCAATGAACAAGAGATTCCTTATTCTTAAGATAAGACTCCCAGTTTGAGATGAACCCAATGGCTATCAGATTATTTATTTTAATCTTGCTCATCTTTATCCACTCCTCTATGCTTTCTTCCTGATCTTGCAGTTCTTAAGAAAGTAAGTCCACGGTGTCATCAAGCTCAGCTTTTTTTTGTCTATCTTCTCTTTTCTTTCTACTGTGGTTTTTAATAGAACTCTTCCCTATTCCAACAATCACTCCACAATATCTCCAACCACTCTTCCTCTGGCCTGAGCTTTTTCCACCTTTCAAATTAGAGGATCTTCTACAGTTACTACCATAGGTTCCACAATCTTAGATGACTTTACTATTTTCTGAAGAATAGCAGCAAGTTGTTCTACTTTAGCTTTATACTGCTCTTTCTCCTTCTTGACCTCATCATATTTCTCAAGCAAGGTGCTGGCAGTAGTTTAAAAATCTTCCTTAATGCCTTCATGAGTTATCTTACCTAACTCAACTCTTGAGATAACATAATCATTCATATCAAAATTGTCAATAGTAGCATCCTCTGGTGGCTTGGCAATTTCTACATATCTGATTCCCTTTTCAATAACAAGCCTAGAAACAATCTTAGGCTTCTTCTTCGTAGTCTTTGATTTAGCAAAAAGTAACTTCTCTATATCAATTTCATCTGGTGAAATTGCTTGCTTCTTTCTCTTAGGAGTTTATGTAGACAACCATGGAGGAAGTGTAGAAGCACCAACATTTGGAGAAGAATCAATTACCTACTTAGCCAGATCAATGCTTATACCTATTACTGTAACAATAGGATTGGTGTTGGTAAAAACTGTACCTATGTCAACTACTTTTTCAAAACCATCTATAAAATGTTCTAGAACAGATTGTTCACCAATATCAAATGATGGGGAAGAGAGACTTGGAATTGAACTAGAAGAATCAAATATAGTCCCAAAACTTGTTCTTAATGAGGGGGCTATTATCAGAAGAAACAACAAAAATAGGTAAAATAGGAACACTTGAAACTATAGGAAAACTATTAGAAATAGAGACGTCAAAACTTGGGATTTTGATTGAATATTCTTCTGTGGGGAAAGATATAAAGTACCAAGTTGTTCTTGTTCTACATTCTCATCCTTATCTTATTCTATGTCACGTTCCTCATTAGGCTTTTCAGACATTTCTGCTTGTTGAACATCTTTAGATTTCTCAATGTTTTACTGTTCAGTTTCAACATCTTCAACATCCATTTGCTCAACATTTGTGTCCTCGACACTTGATTCAATGACATTAGAGGTTTGTGCAACCTGTTTCTTCTTTCCTCCTTTAGT
Source organism: Cunninghamia lanceolata (assembly GCA_027924645.1). Classification (NCBI taxonomy): domain Eukaryota; kingdom Viridiplantae; phylum Streptophyta; class Pinopsida; order Cupressales; family Cupressaceae; genus Cunninghamia; species Cunninghamia lanceolata. The sequence goes on along the minus strand of BSBN01000553.1, from coordinate 14,116,527 downwards.
TACAAATTTGATTTTTGGCTTATGTACCTTAGAAAAAGAGGGAGTGTCACTTTTCTTCTTGGTCCAATTTTCCACCTTTTTGCCTATTTTCTCTTGAACCTCAGTCTCTAATCTAGTAAGGAATTCCTTCAAACTAATTCTTTTGCTCTCTAATCATACATTTGTATTAGCCAGAATTGGCTGAAACCTTTTCCTTATTGAAGTCTCCTCTTTGACTAACCATTTGACCTCTGAAAGAGGTGAGGCCTCAATGTTTTCAGTATTGTATTTGGGATCTAAAACATCCCCATCATCTTCCATTCCTTCCAGAATCTCTTCAAGGCCTAGCTCTTCAATCTGACTCAAATGAAGTCTACAAAAATCTAGTTTCCTGATCTCATTTTGTGTCCTGAGATTGGCCCAAATTCTTCAACCATTCGCATGTGGAGAATTGACTTTCTTTTGATTTTATCTTGTACTCTTCTGAAATCAAAATGATCTCTTTTCTTCAAAGTTTTCATTGTGACCAGTTGGATTTCATATTCAACTGTTTTAGCCTTGGTAGCTGACTAGATTGAGTACCTTCCAATTTCTATAGGAAACTTGATCCCTGACTTTTTCAGCTCCATTTGTTTATTGTGCACCACAATCAGCCACCTACATAGTTCCGTGAGAACAATCCTGTCATTGGGATATCGTGGAACTATATAGGGATAACCAAGATAATACCCCACTCTAAGATATGTGAAAGTTGGAAATTGTAAGAACAAACAAACAAAATAATTCACCACTTGCCAAGATTCATCTGAAACTCTTTTTTGAACAAGCTCATTATCCCATAAACACATAAAGACTGAGAAGAAAGCATCATTAATTCTATGAAAATTATGAATGGACCCCTTTAGAGTGATTTAGGGATAATACTCATATACAAGAACCAATTTCCTATCACCAACCTAAGTTAGACCAAGAAAACACCTCATGCTTGCAGCAGCATATACCAGATAGGAAGTCATATAAAACTTGAAGGTGGTATTGACTTTTAACAATTGCTCATGCCGAGCATTACTAATCTATTCCCCCCAAAAGATTTTTTGTGTACCCCTAAGAATCACCTTGATATATGTGTACATCCATTCTTGAAACTTGGATGAGGAAGGGAGTCCTCTAATACAACTCAACAGTGTAATTAAGTCATAGACCTCCTCTATAAAGTCACTCCTCAGGAGATCTTTTGGCCATCTTGTCAAATTGCTCTGAGGAATCTTCAATCACTTACTGTATACGTACTTCCTTGTAGCTTCAACATCTTCATCATAATCCCTTTGCCCTTGAGCAAAATCTATCTCTCCAATATTTTCAATAGGAGGATAGATAAAGATCTTATTAAGAAATTATACATCCAATATCATAATCACATTCCCTTAGGAATCTAACATAGTCCTGGTATCCTTGTTATAATAATTTGTTATCTGAAGAACAAAATCAGGATTATGGGCAGCAACAGGAAAAGAATCAACCAAGTGAATGTTGTTGTCGATAATCATCTGCATGTGTCTGGAAGGATTTGTCTGTTTGGTTCTGTCTACAAACTCTTCCATATTGACATGTCCTATCTCTGTATCCCTGATCTCATCAACATTAGACTACACTGAAGTGATAGGAAAGACCCCTTAGTATTTGTATTTCATGATCTTAGCTTTGGATGGAGATGGCTCTGACATCAGCATTGAAGAGAAAACTAGAAAAGGTGTTTACCACTGTTGTGATGTTCACAACACGCCCCATTATGCTCCTTAGCAAAATGGGGACCCTGCTGATGTCTTGCTTTTTGCTTCTGCTTGTGTTTTTTCTGCTTCCTGGCGGTCTGGTAAAAATGAAGGTCAGGTGCATCATCATCATGATATATGATAAGGTAGGTCATCATCATGAGGTCTGTTTGTCAAAGTTCATATTTTGTTTCTGTGACCTCATATTTTAAAAGAGCTTGAAATTCCATGCAGGTTTGCCTTTTACTTCACTTGAAAATTCGTCCATATGTGGAAGTTATGCACGGTCAAAGTCTTGGTCAAACCTGATATTCACAGGAGGATCATCATATTTTTATATCCTAAGTCATGTTGACAGGATCATCATGATCTTAGTCTATCACCCGCTAAAAATCATGCAGTCGCAATATCCAGACGTCAATTTTAGGTGGCAGTTCCCTTTACCCGTCAAATGGCCTCAGGCGCATCATCAGCATCATGATTTTCTTAGGAGCGTCATATTTTATAAACTTGGTTTTGCTGTATGAGGACATCATCATCATATTTGAAACGCACCCCCCCGACAATATCCTGAGGTTCAAATATCATGATGACATCGGCTTTAAGTCAAGGTAAGTTCCCCGTCGAAGTGGTCTTTTGTATCGCAAGCATCATCATGATAATTCAACATTACCTGATCTTATATTATCATGCTGATCACCCAGACTTAGAAAAATCCACCTTCGGCATATTTGCGTGCGCGTGTTATAATCCTATCGCAAGGTCATCATCATGATATTTGCTGAACTTCGAATTATGATGATGACGACTCCATATCATCTTGATCGTTCACGAGTCATTTGGTGAAATTTGCTAAGTGATGGAAGCATCATCATCATAATTCGATTAAGAGGATCATCATCTTCATATCCTCCTGATCTCCGGTTAGCGAATATCATGATGATCACCCTATCTATTCAGAGGGGGTCGATATTGCATTTCTCAACAGCATGATCATATTTCACAATATCACCCTAGCGCAAATATCATGATGACCTTAACTCATCCTTGTGCTCCGAAGACAAATTATGATGATGACGTCATCTGGATAATTCAATAAGGAGGATCATCATCATATACTTTTTATCCTGTCATATCGTCAAGATCATCATGATCTTGTTTGTCCACCTGATATTTCGCAAAGTCCTCCTGCCGATGAAATACAACCTTTTGCACATATCCTGATGATCCTCATCAGCATCACATTTTCTTTCGACAGGATATTTTCCCAAACATGACCTGATTGGCGAAATATCATGATGACGTCATGTTTTAAGTTTAACGAAGGCTCCGGATATCATGATGACGTCATCCCGATCTAATAAACGAAGAAGTAAATATCCTGATGATCAGCATCATCACATTTTTCCTTCAACAGGATATTTCCCAAAGCACGATCCGTTTGCCGAAATATGATGATGATGTCTTATTCTAAGTTCAACAAAAGCAAATATCCTGACGACTTCATCATCATCCTGATCTTTCGAGAGGGTTACCTTGGCCGTATGAGGATCTTATTCACTTCATCATCCTGATCATGCTCCTTAGGTGACCCGATATCACAAATATCCCCCTGATCTTAGCCGAACATGATGATGACGTCATCCTTAGCATTTCAATGAAGCCCGAATATCATGATGACGTCACCATCATCTTCCTTTCCTCAGCAGCATGATTATATTCATATCCTCCTATTCTTCTTCAACATGATGATGATGATGATGTTGTTCTTTTCTCCAATATGCAGAAGCGAAATATCATGATGATGAAGTATGTCGGCTAACATGTTTTTTTTGACGCACCGACAGGGATAGTCATGCCGATGGGCGGGAAATGAGGCGGTGGAGTTTTAAAGCATTTTTTTTTGGCGCCTCTGGCATTTTTCGGTCAGCAATGGTTGACCCGTGAATCTTGAGCAGTCTGAACGCATTTTTGACGCGTTTTGAGAGGATTTCTGGATCTGATTTTCTCCATCTTGCGCAGTCACCTGGGTTTAAACGGTTATTTTAATTTCATGCTGTTTTTATGATAAATGTGAAACTTATTGCTTGTCTTGTCTTGCAGGCTTACAGTTGAGGAAGCAGCTGGAAAGTCAGCACAGTGACCTCATGGAGGCAGAAGATCTGATCTCAGGAGCAAGAAGATAGAGATGAAATGCAAAAGGTCAAGGCCATTCAAGTAAAGAAGAAGGTTGCAACTGAGGGTATTATCACAAAAGACAAACAGAAGTTATTGCCCAGCTGCCGGAACTTCTCAGAAGGGGCAATATTTCACCCAGATTTGACCACTGCTCTGAGATATTTTTGAGAACTGGTTCACCTGCATTTATTGCTGTAACTAGGGGTTTGAACCAGGGGTTCAATTAGGTTTTTTGCTGTAGTGAGGACAATCAGAATGTCTTTATATTGTGCCTCTCTACACTATAATACTTTACAACAGGGGCTACACAACAGGGATTTTTAGGGCCTACAACAGAGATTCTAGGAAAACACAGCAGTTAGCTTAGCATAGTTTAGAGTAGAAGAAGGAGGTCGCCTGTTTGTCTGTAGTAAGGTGCGCGTGGAATGTCTGGCTGCCTTACTGTATCTGTAAAGCTTGTGAGTTCTCTGTAGTATGATCAATGAAACTAAGAGTCATTCTTACATTGTAAATCATGTATGGCTATTCGTTTCTAATACAATAGAATCTGGAGTTCTGCATCTATCTTCTGAGTGTTCTCCTGCTCTTCTTTGTGTTTTGAAATATCTTCTTTGAGAGCTTGCAATTTTAAATGTATGTTTGTGAAAATGCTCAGAACTTACATTTAGGGTTTTTACTGTGGATTTGATCAAACTACTATGGTATTTACATAGTGCATAACAGAAACACTTAGATCCTTCTGTAGATTAAGTGAGGTATAGATTAGATCTTTCTAACTTTTCCCAACCCATCTGAAATATTTAGCTGAAAACGTAGAAATCCAAAGGAAGTTGTCTCAAATTTGAAGAAGCATGCATAACAGAGCTATAAGCAGACAGTTTTCATAAATAGGTAAAGAAGAAGGCTGCAATAAATCCAAGAAAACCATCTGAAACTTGCAGCCCGGTATCACTTGTATGCAAATGAACAGAATACTTGTTGAAATCTATGACCTCTTTGCATATTCTTAGTCCAGTAAACCACAAAATAAACCTAAACTACGTAAGGCCCCTTGAACATTACAGCTTCACATTGACCAACTGAACTTGACCAACCGAACCATTGTAGACTTGGGATTAGTTGAATCACCAAATGATTCCTTCTTGTCTTTCAAGTATAGTTTTAGTTCATTTTATGTGAATTTTAACTTATTGTTATGATTGCATCAAAACAGTCATCAACAGTTTTCTGGCGCTAGAAGGAGGGCCAGAAGGCTATATATCGCAATCATCAACAACCACAGATGTTTGTTGAAAATTGCAAAAAGCCATGATCTCGTAGTTAGGGGAAAGATAGACAAATTGGGGTTACTCTGAATTGACGAGCATGAACATGGGAATGTGCGTTGAAGGACTTGAGAGCATGCAAATTGAGGAAAAAAGGTGAAAGTGGGCCAATAGGCTTTGAAAGGCAAATTTTCCCAGTGTTAGGAAAATTTCAGGAAAAAATGCATGGACGGTCAAAATAACTGCTCCTGTATGAGGGACAAGTCATTTATCATGCAAGGTTGGTCAATCTGACTGCCATTGCATGTAGGGTAAAATAGGGTTTTAATATTCACATGTAAGGTTAGCAAAAAGGGCTTCCATTACATATCGAGGAAGATATACAAGTTTAATATGTAGGGGTAGTGGAAATGACCGCCATTACATGAGGGAAAAGTAGTAAGCTTGAAATGGACATATGAGCGGCAAAGATGCCCACTTGAGCATGTTTGAGGGAAAAACTTCAAGTATCCACATGCTAAGTCAGTCAAAATGATTGATTAAACACTTTGTCAAAAACTTTTGACTTACATGCAGAAGCGGGGGATTGTACCGCTAGCACATATTTGGGAAAAAATTGAGTTTTCATGTAGGGGCAATGAATTTTGCCGCCCTTACATCAAGGGAAGCCAAAAATCAAACATATGTATCGGCAGCCCTTTTCACCGCTGATACATATTAGAAAACAAGGAAAGAATGTGAGGGTGGGGAAATCTTCCACCCTTACATCTATAAGGGTAGAAACATGTATTGGCAGTGAAAATGACCATCAATACATATTACAACATAGGCAAAAGCTAAGTTTCACAAACATCATCTAAAATCCACCGCTTGCACTAAGACTAGGGCATGACGAGATCCGTCCATAATGAACAAGGAATGGCGAAGAAAAATACATGAACATTCTACTAGGGCTTTTAGGATAATCACAAACATGCAAAATGATGACTTAACCAAAACAAAAACAATTACATAAATAACAAACAAACATTTCTTTTACAAACAAACCCTAATAGAAGGAAAAAAAAAAGTGAAAACAAGAGAAATGTTATCCTACCTGGTAATAACAACAAAAACCCTAGGCACAAAATTTGCTTAATCCATGAGTTTAACAGTTCGATTGACTTCATAGAGGATAAGATGGCTTATCTCGAGAAGTTGAGAATGAAAAATAAAAATAACAATGACTGAAATGCTTTTAAAAGATTTAAAACAATGTATTAATGGTGACATGAGCACCATTACTGACACTTGAGTTTGAGATTCACGAGATCATGCTACGGTGGTAAAAATGGCCTACAATGCATGAGTGGGGTACCTTATGCAAGAGCAGCACTAACGATCGCCATTACATATTAAACTTATGACAAGGAACATGCATGGGCGGTGATTTTCGCTGCTCATGCATGTTAATAAAAAATGAGATAAACAAAACATGTAAAAGTGACAATTTTGGCTGACCTTGCATGTGAAACACAAAGATATGTAAGAGCGGTCATTTTAACCGACTTTGTACATGAACACTTAAAATTTTACTAACACCCTAAAATGATCAAAATTGATATTTTGACAAACTTATGACCTTGTCAATTTTCACGAATCTTGAGTAATCAACCTAGAGGAATGTCACAAGCTATTCTATGATGTCAAATGACTTCACATGAGGCTAAGAGAATGTGTCTCAATTTGCGAACTTAGAGTGTATGCTACGAAATGGACAAGTTTTCTAGGGGTTGTCTATAAAAATGAGCGTAGTTGATTTTGAGAACAACAACTGGCTCTAACTGGGAAACTTCCTTCGATCATTCTTTGAAATGATCAAAGGGAGAAGAATCCAGTCTCTAAGTGCCTTCATCCATGCCATTGGGCCATAAAGTCAATCTACCAAAAAGAAAAGACACGAAAGACTAAACAAAAATGAAAAATAAAAACATAAAAACTATACAAATGTACAAATGAACTTATCTGATACTTCAAGGATTGAAGTGCTTTAGATGTTGTCCACTATGAGGCTACAAGAATGGTGTTCCATCAAGATACTCCAACAAGAATCTATTTTCACCACAAAGTTGATGAATGACGAACGGGCCTCTCCATAGGGAATCAAACTTCCCATGCATTCCGTTTGGTTCTCTCCTCCTTTCCCATAACAAGACTTGATCTCTAATTTGAAACTCACAAGCCTTTGCCTTCTTGTCAAAGATCTTCTTTAACTAACTTTGATGTTCATCAATACGGTCTACTACCATAACCCATTGCTCTTCAAGTTCAATGAGGTACATTATCCTTTTGTCAATAGAACTTTCAAAAGTTCTATGTTCTATTGCCTTTGCCAATTTCAATATCGGCAATTCCAAAGTAATAGGTATCTCTACATTCAGACCATATAGAAGTTGAAATGGTGACATACCTATCACCCTTTTGGGGGTAATCCTATCTACCCATAAAGTATCAAAAATGCTTTATGCCAAGTTCTCTAATTATCTTCAACTAGTTTCTTGACAATGGTAATCAGATTTTTGTTACTAGATTATGCCTAACCATTTCCTTGTGGATAATAGTCTGAAGAATGAGAAAGGATAATCCCATGTTCATAGCAAAAACTAGTGATCTTGTTGGAAGAGAAACAAGTAGCATTATCTACTACAATTTTGTTTGGAACTCCAAACTGGGAAATAATATTTTCCTTAAGAAAATTACATACCACTTCAGAAGTAGCATGCTTAACTAGAATGGCCTCCACCCACTTGGTGAAGTAATCAGTTGTAGTGAGAACAAAATGGTGTCCTACACTCGACGGTGGGTTCATAGCACCAATGAAGTCAGTGCCCCATTGCTGAAAAGGTTCTTTAATTACAACTGGCTTGAGTGGTAGTGTAGCCAACTTAGGCTTTCCAACAAATTGCTGACAGAGCTCACACCTACATACCCAGTTGTATGCCTCCTGAAACAATGTGGGCCAATAGTACCTAGCCCGCAAAATTTTATGAGCCATCACAGGCATAAAAAAATGTCCTCCACAAGCCACATTGTGAAAAGACTCCAGAAGTCTGCTTTGTTGTGCTTTATCCACACAATGGAGAAAAACTCCATCAAGGCTTCTTTTATACAAACCATTATCCCACAAGACATAGTTTGCAGCCTTCAACTTGATAGTAAGCTTCTCTTTATTAGATAAATGAGGACACTCACCATAGGAAAGAAAATGAGAAATATTAGAATACCACTTATCTGCAGTAGTAACAAAGAGAACTGTTGGCATATTCTCAACATCTTCCTCTTCATCACCTGTTTCTTTTGGGATATTGTCAGAAATCAACTGACACAAACCTCTACCACACACAAGCTTGGTAGGTTTGATATCAAGATCAAACTCTTGAATCTTGGGAATCTAATTGCCTCTTTTGGTCCCAAACTCTTTTTGTGTCAGGATAGGATTCACTGTTGTATCTAGCACCAAAACAACAATATGTGAATTCAAAATATAAAACCAAAAATGCTTCACCACCTTGACCATGGCATAAGCATGTTTCTCCATATTTGAGTATTTCAATTCATGAGCCTTCAGAGGGCAACTCATAAATGAAATAGGAGATTCCACACCTTCTTCATTTTGCTGAACAGGAATAGCTGAAAGTGTATGCTCGGAGGCATAACTGTACATTATGAAGTCCTTGATATAATTAGGACAAACTAGAACTAGAGCATGAGCTATGGTTCTCTTAATGTCCTCAAATGTTGCTTTACCTTCCGCACTCCAATGGAAAGTAGTCTTAGCCTTCATCATGTTGACAATGTGATGGGATTTCTCTATGAATTCTGGAATGAACCTCTGTAGAAAATTCACCTTTCCGAAGAAAGAATGAACTACAGTCTTACTACCAGGCAAAGTAAGACTCTGGATAGACTTGACTCTTTCTGAGTTAATCTTAGTACCTTCTCTGGACACGATGTGACCAAGAAGCTTACCCTCCGTAACCCCAAAAACTAATTTCTTAGGATTAAGAGAAATACCATTTTGGTGACATCTTTCCAGCACCTGTCGCAAATGGTAGGCATGATCTTGACGTTGTTTAGAGAAAATAGTCAAGTCATCAAGGTACACCACAATGAATTTCCTCATCTCATCTCTGAAAGTGAGGTCCATTGCTCTCTTGAAAGTAGCAGTAGTGTTGGTCAAACCAAATGGCATCCTGCAGTATGCAAATGTGCCCTAAGGTGTTGTAAAAGCAGTCTTGTAGTGATTTGCTTCACTAACCTCTACTTGATCATAGCCTAAAAATTGTCTAAGATAGACAGCATCTCTGAATCAGTTACAGTTTGCAACACTTGGTCCATAATAGGCAAAGGGTAGTTATCTTTTAAAGAAGACTGGTTGAGATTTCTAAAGTCAACACATATATGGATTTCTCCATTCTTCTTTCTCCCAGGAACAATATTTGCAATCCAAGTAGAATGATGGATAGGAAAAATTATCCTTACATTCAACATTTTCTGGATTTTAGACAGAATAGTACCTGAGATCTTGGGATTATACTACCTCTACTTTTACTTGTGAGGCAATGATCCAACCTTGAGAGGAATCTCATGCTGAATCTCCCTAGGTCTGAAGACTTAACATCATCATAAGAGTATGCCAAAACATCAATGTAATGGCAAAAAAGTGTAGTTAATTTGAATTTCTCATCAGCAGTGCAACATTAACCAATATTAACCATTTTGGATCTACTTCAGAACTCAAATTTACTTGTTCGAATTCCATGGATGAACTTGAACCAAGTTGTTGCTACTTTTTGATATATCTATCATGCTTATCAAATAGCTTTTCTAAATAAACCAAACCTTTAGGAATCTTATTCCCTTCTAGATGAAGAATCTCATCAGCGGTTTGTGAATCTATTTCAGAAATATATTCATGTGGCAAAGAATCACTACCTTCAAAATAGAGTTCATCAAAGTTATATGTCTTCTCTAAGAAAGCAATGATTTGATTATCACCATTGAAGACTTGCCAATGGTTAGCATTATCTGGCACATTGGGTTGGAAAACCAACTCAATTGTGTACTTGTTACCTTTAAAGTCCTTATGGGGAACCATAAGGGTGGCAAAGAGCTAATGAATCAGCATGATTATTAAACTCTCTCGATACTTCTGAGATGTCAAATGCATCAAAACCTTCAATACAATCCCAGACATGATTGCAATAATGTCTTAGCCTTTGATTCTTGGTCTGATAAAGATTCCTCACTTGACAAACCACAAGTTCAGTATCACCTTGAGCATGAAGATTTTTAATACCTCTAGCACAAGAAGCCTCCATTCTGAGTAACAATGACTCATATTCAGTAGTGTTATTGGTATTGTCAAACTGCAGCTTGTAGGAGAAACTACTCCATCTCCAGATCCAGTGGAAGAACAACTACCATCAAATTCTAAAACCCAAACGTCATTTGGATTTTTCACTTTGATGCTTCTGTTACCAGTAGATTCTTCTTCATCAAAAAGAGAAGGATCCGGCATCACTATGCATTCATCTAAACTTTCATCTGATTTACTAGAAGTATCTTTTGATTCTATATCTAAAATATCTGAACTCTCATCTAGTGAAATAGAAGTATCTTCAACAGACAAGAAATAATTACCCATTCCTGAAGACTCAAACAAAATTTGAGCTTTTGGATTTTTAGTTTGGGTAACGATATATTTTTCTTCTTTCTTAGGAAGAAACTTTTGCATGACACCTTTAACAGGTATCCTTGCCTCAGATAGGTCCATGTTTAGTTCACCCACATCTTTACAAAAATTATGCCAAAGCAAAATGCCATAAAAGCTAGAACATCAGCCACTAGGACGGTCATCTTGATTCTCTTATCTGGAAAGGCTGCAAATGCAAATTGGGCATCTTTGATTTGTCCCAACAATAACACTTGCTTATTTTCCATTGAGAAACATCTCCCAAAGGTCTTGGTCAAAGTAAGACTGAGGGCATCTGCCACTTTAGTAGGCATGACATTATCAGAAGCCCCAAAGTCTATTATACAATTGCTTAACTTGTGGCCATTAACTAATAGAGAAACATAGAAAGGTTATATTTTCCCTGGGGCAACTGGGGAAGTGGTGACAAGATTATTTTGGGTGGATTTGTTTTTTGAGGAGTCATGGGCAGTCTTAGAAGAGTCTTGCTCTATAGGGACAACTTTATTTTTCACATATTTAGCTAACCTATCAAACTGTTCAGGATTAGCTTGTAAATACTCTACCTCAGACATCTAGATTTTATTTTTCCTATCATGATCTATTATGTCAAATAGCTGAAATGAACTAGATACAAAGGAAGGAAATCCATCATTCTAGGTTTTATTCAGGGTAGTTCTAGTATGAGGAATAGAAGTAGAAGAAATAGGATTGTTAGATGAACTTACTTGTTTATTGACAACCAGGTCCTTTAACTGAAAAGGCAACGGAGTTCTTCGTTTGGCAATTGAGATCACAGGTTGAGGTTGATCTCTTGTCTTTCCTTTATCAGCTTGCTGATTTGATTGATTTTGGGACCTAGTAAAAATAACATATGCTCCATCATATACTTCTCCTTCTCTTCCAGCTTCATCTTTGTAATTTAGAAAACCAATGGTAGAGTCGCTAGCTAATACTTCTTCTACTTTTGTAAAAAGATTAGCATCATTCTCCTGATCCAACTCAGGTTGGAAAGAATTGTCATGTTTTGCTTCATAGTAGCCAACTACTGAGTTGACCAGCGCTACTTCAATGGCAAGCTTCCCCTGTGTGGGTGGAAGATGATTGTGTTGTCCTTGATTTCTAGTAGCATTGCCTTCATATGAATTGTTGGGGAACATCCTCCTTGGTATATCCATATAAGAAGGAGTAGACATACCTTGGGACATTTGCTTTTTCAAAGCTAGCAAATCATTTGCTAACTTTTGCACCATATGATCTGTGGTGCTTGTGGAATGATTATCAGTAGAGGACTGGCCTCTATTTCTATTTGAATCTCTTATTATCTTACTGGCAAGGATAAGATCATCTTCAACCTCTATAGCCAAAATTTGAGCTACGGGAAGATCAGCAGGGCTAGCCTACCTTAACAGAAAACTTACCTTACGAAGCTGAGTATTGATGAAGAAACATTTAAGATTCTCTATCGTTGGTTGAGCAGTTGTGGGAATCCTATTTGTCAATTTATTGAACTTGGCGATGAAATCTTGCATGGGTTCATGTGGCTCTTTCTTCATATGTGTTAGTTGAGCTAACAAGGCATGTGCATCTTCCGCAGGCTTGAACCTAGCTTCAAACTTGGTTTTGAGAGTATTCCAACTAGTTATGGTTTGAGCTTGAAGGTGGTAAAACCAATCTGCAGCAGCACCTTCCAATGTTTCTACAAAAAGTTGTATTGTTACATCTTCATGTTCCACCCCAAGCACACCACAAGCTATACAAAAAGTGGCAATATGTTCATCTGGATGGACTTTTCCATCACCATAGAATTTAGGGAAATTCTTCCTTGAACTATGAGGTAGTTCATGCAAAGGTGGCATTAAATTCAAAGGACCAAAAGTATTACCCCATGGGCCTTGAGCTGCCATCGTGCACTAATTGAAAGGTGGGATGACAAACCTTTGTGGAATTTGAAGAAATAAAACTCTATCAATACTAGAGCTAGAAGGTTCACTTGGTATTTGAGACCTAGCATTGGTAGGAGGAAAACTCCTTGTTTGCTAAAGTTGAGGTTGTGGAGGCAAAAGACCAAAGTTATTTTGCTGAATCAATTCAAACACAGGATCAATAATTCCTTGAGCTCTCTTGCTTCTTGTATACTGTGGGTCAGCTAGAATGAAATGTACTCAACAAAGATTTGGAAATAGCTTAAAATAATGGAAGAGGATGAAATGCTTCAACTCAAAGCGTGAGGCTCCAAGTTATGCGTTCGAGTCCACAGTAGAGTCGCCAAAAGACTATTGGGTGAATATTTTGTCGTTTATCTAACTAACAGAAAAATGGTTATATAACCATAGCTATGATGAGAAATTTCTCTCCTCTCAGTAGGGGAGGTTCCCTTTCTAACAAATTTCAAACTTATCTATTCTAACACTAATATTCAAGGTGAATCCATATCATCCATTTCTCTTTTTTTAGAAATGATGTTTACAATTTAAAATAGCAATTTCACAATACAAATCAAAATAACCAAGAAACTCACAAAAGCACAAAGTCTATTGTTGTTCCTTTTTGCTGATTCAAAATTTAGAACCGAATAGGATAAGGTGTAGCCCAAAGTCTTCACCGAATACTATGATAAAAGCACAATGATAAAAGATAACAGCAGCCCAAAGTCTTTACAATATCTCTTACTCCAAAACATAAATTCACAAACCCAAAGATAATTATTGCAGCACAAAGTCTCCAAAATTAACTTTAGAATATCTCCCAGATTATCCAAACTCACACTACAATTTTATCAAATAGATAAGATAGTATAAGGAAAAGGACATACGAACAATTTCCAATACACCACAAGATATTCCAATGCAAAGATTGAACGATTGCTTGCTTTTCTATTCACTTTGATAAAATATGATTTACAATTTGAACACAAAGTCTCAAAATGCTTTTCAATTTGGCAGAGTTTTGCTTCAATAACTAAAAGATATCTATTACAATAGAGGCCCTCTTTATTTATAGGGAGGAGCCTGGAGCAAAAATAGGAAATTTACAACTACTTTGACTTATTCAACAAAAGAGTCCTATTTGACTTGGGAGTTCCTTTGTCTCACATGTAATTACATTTTGGAAAATTACACATGAGCATGTCCATAACAAAATTCAAATTACATATACAAATATGAAAACAAGCTAAGGTATTGAAAAGGAACTTCAGCTTCCTCCATCATTCTTTTTCAAAAGGTTCTAATATATAGTTTGTACCGCTACCATTTCACTCACATCTAGCTTGGATGTATTCTTTGATATAGTGTGAGCCTTGATAACTACATCCCTAATGAGCTTTATTACTTTTTCATACTTGTCAAGATTATCCTTTAAATTCTCAAAAGTTGAATGATGATCATAAAGGCTATCCATCGAAACCACTGTAGGCACTTCATCTTCAAATTTTTATTGCACTATCTTCTCAAAAGAATCTATCATTTCATATATCGAGAGAAACTTGTGATCTTCACCTGTTAGATTACACGGGAGTTTCTCCAACCTGTGTAGAAGTGAGACATCACTGTCTTCACTATTTTCACATACTTGACACAAATCATCAAGTAAACCTTTTATTATATTTATGCAATGAACACGAGATTCCTTAGTCTTAAGATAAGACTCCCAGTTTCAGATGACCCCAATGGCTATCAAATTCTTTATTTTAATATTTTTCATCTCTATTCACTCCTCTAAGCTTTCTTCCTAATCTTGCAGTTCTTGAGAAAGTAAGTCAATGGTGTCATCAAGCTCATCTTTTGCTTTATCCATCTTTTCTTTTCTTTCTACTGTGGTTTTTAATAGAACTCTTCCCTATGCTAGAAATCGCTCCACAATATCTCCAACCACTCTTCCTATGGCCTAAACATTTTCCACCTTTTGAATCAGAGGATCTTCTACAGTTACCGCCATAGGTTCCACAATGTCAAATGACTTTACTATTTTCTGAAGAACAACGACAAATTTTTCTACTTTATCTTTATACTACTCTTTCTCCTTCTTGACCTCATCATATTTCTCAAGCAAGGTGCTGGTAGTAGTTTGAAAATCTGCCTTAATGCCTTCATGAGTTATCTTACCTAACTCAACTCTTGAGATAACATAATCATTCATATCAAAATTGTCAATAGTAGCATCCTCTGGTGGCTTGGTAATTTCTACATATCTAATTCCCTTTTCATTAAGAAGCCTAGAAACAGTCTCAGGCTTCTCCTTCATGGTCTTCGATTTAGCAAAAAGTAACTTCTCTTTATCAATTTCATCTGGTGAAATTGCTTGCTTCTTTCTCTTAGGAGTGTATGCAGACAACCATGGAGGAAGTGTAGAAGCACCAACATTCAGAGAAGAATCAATTACCTGCTCAGTCAGATCCATGCTTATACCTATTATTATAACAATATGACTGGTGTTGGTAAAAACTGTACTTGTGTCAACTACTTTTTTAGAACCATCTAGAAAATGTTCTAGAACAGATTATTCACCAATATCAAATGATGGGGAAGTTAGACTTGGAATTGAACTAGAAGAATCAAATGCAATCCCAAAACTTGTTCTTAATAAAGGGGGTATTATCAAAAGAAAAAAAAATAGGTGAAATAGGAACACTTGCAACTATAGAAAAACTATCAGAAACAGGAACATGGAGTAGAGGCATAGAAACTTGGGATTCTGATTGAAGATCCTTATGTGGGGATAGATATAAATTACCAAGTTGCTTCTGTTCTGCATTCTCATCCTTGTCTTGTTCTGTGGCACCTTCCTCATCAGGCTTTTCAAACATTTCTTCTTGTTGGGCATCTTTAGATTTCTCAATATTTTACTGTTCAGTTTAAACATCTTCAACATCCATTTACTCAACATTTGTGTCCTTGGCACCTCATTCTTCTTTCCTACAACCTCTTTCTTCTTTCCTCCTTTAGTTACAAATTTGATTTTTGGCTTATGTACCTTAGACGAAGAGGAGTGTCACTTTTGTTCTTGGTCCGGTTTTCCACCTTTTTTGCTTGTTTGGTCTTGAACCTCGGTCTTTGATCTAGTAAGGAATTCTTTTAAACTAATTCCTTTGCTCTAACCATACATTTGTATTAGCTAGAATTGGTTGAAACCTTTTCCTTATTGAAGTCTCCTCTTTGACTGACCATTTGACCTCTGGAAGAGGTGAGGCCTAAATGTTTTCATTATTGTATTTGGGATCTAAAACATCCCCAGCATCTTCCATTCCTTCTGGAATGTCTGCAAGGCCTAGCTCTTCAATCTAACTCAAGTGAAGTTTGCAAAAATCTAGTTTCCTATTCTCATTTTGTGTCCTGAGATTAGCCCAAATATCTTCAACCATTGGTATGTGGAAATTTGACTTTCTTTCGATTTTATCTTGTACTCTTCTAAAATCAAAATGATCTCTTTTCTTGAAAGTTTTCATTGTGACTAGTTGCATTTTAGATTCAATTGTTTTAGCCTTGGTAGCTGACTGGACTAAGTACCTTCCAATTTCTATAGGAAACTTGATGCTTGACTTTTTCAGCTCCATTTGTTTATTGTGCACCACAATCAGTGGCCTACATACTTCCATGAGAACAATCCTATCACTGGGATATTGTGGAAGTACATATGGATAACTAGAATAATACCCCACTCTAAGATATTTGAAAGTTTGAAATTGTAAGAACAAACAACCAAAAGAATTCACCACTTGCCAGGCTTCATTTGAAACTCTTTTTTGAACAAGCTCATTATCCCATAAACACATAAAGACTAAGAAGAAAGCATCATTAATTCAGCAAAAATGATGAATGGGTCCCTTTATAGTGATTTGGGGTTAATACTCTTATACAAGAACTAATCTCCTATCACCAACCTGAGTCAAACCAGGAAAACTCCTCATGCTTGCAGCAGCATATACCAGATAGGAAGTCATATAAAACTTGAAGGTGGTATGGACTTTTACCAATTGCTCATGCAAAGCATTACTAATTTGTTCCCCCAAAAATATTTTATGTGTACCCCTAAGAATCACCTTGATATATGTGTACATCCATTCCTGAAACTTGGATGAGGAAGGGAGTCCTCTGATATGACTCAACAATGTAATTATGTCACAAACCTCCTCAACAAAGTCACTCCTCAGGAGCTCTTTCGGCCATCTAGTCAAATTACTCTAAGGAATCTTCAACCACTTACTATTTATGTACTTCCTTGCAGCTTCAGCGTCTTCATCATAATCCCTTTGCCCTTGAACAAAATCTATCTCTCTAATATTTTCAATAGGACACAAAAAGATCTTATCAAGAAATTCCACATCTAATCTCATAATCACATTCCCTTGGGAATCTGACATAGTCCTAGTATCCTTGTTATAATGATTTGCTATCTAAAGAACAAACTTAGGATTATGGGAAGCAACAGGAAAAGAAGCATCCAAGTGAATGTTGTTGTCAATAATCTTCTGCATGTGTCTAGAAGGATTTGTCTATTTGGTTCTGTCTATGAACTCTGCCATATCGACATGTCCTATCTCTATATCCCTGATCTCATCAACATTAGATTGCACTGAAGTGAAGGGAAGACCCCTTGGTATTTGTACTTCATGATCTTAGCTTTGGATGGAGACGGCTCCGACATCATCTTTGAAGAGAAAACTGGAAAAGGTATTTACCATAGATGTTTGTTGAAAACTGCAAAACACCATGATCTCACAGTTAGGGGAAAGATAGGTAAATTGGGGTTACTGCAAATTGATGATCATGGACATGGGAATGTGCATTGAAGGACTTGAGAGCATTCAAATTGAGGAAAAAAGGCAAAAGTGGGCCAATAGGCTTTGAAAGGAAAATTTCAAGAAAATATGCATGGGCGGTCAAAATGACCACTCGTGCATGAGGGACAAGTCATTTACCATCCAAGGTCAGTCAATTTGACCACCATTGCATGTAGGGTAATACAGGGTTTTAATATTCACATGTAAGGTCGTCAAAAAGGGCCTCCATTACATGTAGGGGAAGATATACAAGTTTAATTTGTAGAGGCAGTGGAAATGACCGTCCTTACATGAGGGCAAATAGTAAGCTTGAACTGGACATATGAGTAGTGAAAATTCCTGCTTGAGCATGTTTGATGGAAAAAATTCAAGTATCCACAAACTAAGTTGGTCAAAATGACCACTTAAACACTTTGTCAAAAACTTTCGACTTACATGCATAAGTGGGGGATTCTACTGCTAGCTCATATTTGCGAAAAAAACTGAGTTTTCATGTAGGGGTGGCGAATTTCACCACCCTTACATCAAGGGAAGATAAAAATCAAACATATGTATTGGCAACCCTATTCACTGCCGATACATATTAGAAAACAAGGAAAGAATGTGAGGGTGGCGAAATCTGCCTCCCTTACATGTATAAGGGCAGAAACATGTATTAGTGGTGAAAATGACCATCAATACATGTTACAACATAGGCAAAACCTAAGTTTCACAAACATCATCTAAAATCCACCACTTGCACTAAGACTAGGGCATGACAAGATCTACTGATAATGAACAAGGAACGGCAAAGAAAAACACATGAACATTCTACTAGGGCTTTTAGGATAATCACAAACATGCAAAATGATGACTTAACCAAAACAAAAGCAATTACATAAATCACAAACAAACATTTCTATTATAAACAAAACCTAATAGAAGGAAGAAAAATGAAAATGAAAACAAGAGAAATGTCATCCTACCTGGTAATAATAGTGAAAACCCTAGGTGCGAAATCTTCTCAATCCATGAGTTCCACGGTTCGATCGACTTCACAGAGGATTAAATAGCTTATCTGAAGAAGTTAAGAATGAAAACTAGAAAGAAAAATGACTAAAATGCTTTTAAAAGGTTTAAAACAATGTATTAATGGTGACATGAGTGCCATTAATGACACTTGTGTTTGAGATTCGTGAGATCATGCTACGGTCGTAAAAATGGCTGACAACACATGAGTTAGGTACCTTATGCAAGAGTGGCACTAGCGACCACTGTTACATATTAAACTTATGACAAGGAACATGCATGGGTGGCAATTTTTGCTGCTTATGCATGTTAATAAAAAATGAGACAAACAAAACATGTAAAAGTAGCCATTTTGGCTGACCTTACATGTGAAACACAAAGATATGTAAGAGCGGTCATTTTAATTGACTCTATACATGAAGACTTAAAAATTTACTAACACCCTAAAATGATCAAAATTGATATTTTGACAAGCTTATGACCTATTCAATTTTCACGAATCCCAAGTAATTGACCTAGAGGAATGTCACAATCTATTCTATGGTGTCAAATGACTTTGCATGAGGCCAAGAGAACTTGTCTCGATTTGCGAATTTAGAGTGTAGGCTACAAAACAGATAAGTTTTGTAGGGGTTGTCTACAAAAATGAGCGTAGCTGATTTTGAGAACAACACGACCTGCGCTAGAATTGAATTGCACCAACTTTTACTTAGTAGACCCCAAAATCAGTGCTAGGTCCGTGACAACCAAAATTAATGCTTTTTGATATTTTGGCCTAAAAATTAAGTTTTTCAAGGTACAAATTGGATTTTCTTGATGGATTTGAACTACATATCTATTTGTCACATCATGACGAACATTTTACCATGTTTGTGTGGATTTTGGGGACATTTTACAACAATTAATGTTATTGTACATGAAAAGTCAGTGACCCCAAAAAAACTTTCTTTTACAGAAAAGGCTATAAAATTGCAAAATAAAAGTCCCCAAATGGATTCAAATGACCACAAAACCCTCCCAAATCAACATATAGGCCAAATGGGTACATGAAAATGGTAAAAAATGCAGAAAATCATGTGAAATCACTACATTTAAGAGGTTGTTCATAAAGAAAGTGACATTGACAATAAGTTGTCCTAGCTAAATTTATGACTGAAAATAGACATATTTTGATGGGAAATGACTTTTTATGATGAAATTTATACTTTACATTGTGAATTGCAGGTCTTGGAGGACACAGGACCTTGTTGGAGCTATCTTGGAAGGATGAACATACAACAGTACCCTACTGACCCAGACATGCAGAACCTTTATTCTATCAAGCAAATTATTGTTGTGCTACAAAAGGAAGTTAGTATGATGTCCAAGATGATGGAGATGAGCTATAGGAGTTAAAGACATAAAAGATCAATTCTACTTCATTGTTGTTCCTACAGATCTAGTCTGATGTCCAAGACATGCATATAGCTGTCCCAGTAGTCCAGTCATGCAATGATGATCCTGCAAGGATCCAGTTGGATAGACTTTCACCAAGAATGTGTCACATACTCCTCTTGATCCAACCAACACTTGGAATCTTGTGAATCCACATTAGCTCATGTTTTCAAGTGTCATGTGACTCTATTTTGGCTTTATTAGGCCTTGAGAATTAACTTTTCATCATATACAGCTAAATGGGTATCCATTTTGTCTAGATTCCATGTATTTGCAAACTGTATTTTGTCTCTTTCCTACAAGACAAAGGCAAATCCAAAATGCAACAAGCTAATGTATCTCATTAAATGCCATGTAATATGGACCGTTGGTGTTGAGTTAATCTCCACCATCCATTCAAAAACTTGGTATGGTGCCTTGTCTATAAAAGGGCCATCATTCTCTCATTGTAACAAGGAAGTAAGATTTGATGATGAATTGTTGAGACTCTGCCAAATTGTGATCAATAAAAAGCAAAGTTTTGTAGATTGCTGGGAATTTACGTTCTTGTGTTATCTTCTTTGGTTTTCATGGGTCATATCAATATGAAGTTAATTAGTTGTGATTTTAGAATGATGGGTAAATGTTAAGATATTTGATGAATGCTTTGATCCATACTATTAGTGCTTGTTGATGGTAAGTTGTGTATAGTTAGCATGGGCCTTGTCATTAAGTACAGTTCAGTTGCACTCCACTAGTTAAGATGCACCATTGTACAGGTGTTTACTGAGTGAATGCAATTTGAAAATGATAAGGATCCTTTGAAGATTACATCATTTCTTGTAACATTGTGGGTTTCCTATCTTAGTGAAATAGGGAATGGTTTATTAAAAGTATTTGTCTATCTACAACATTTTACCCAGTTGTGACTATCACTTAGGATTTCATTTTCTTCTTTCTCTCCCTTTTCCTTTTACATTTTCTTTACATAAAGTTGGGTAGATTTAGAATTTGAGAAGCAATTCATTACCCTTCTACTAAAATTTTAGACTTCACAGTCTGAACCATAGAGGGTTTCTACATATACATTGCTATCATATGCCATAAACCTTGCATTTTATGTAAGACCCCTTGTTGGCACAGCTAGACATACCACTGAAGTTATTCCATGCAAGCTAAGACCTAGCTGTATTATCCTTGGGGCAATCCTATCTTGGATAGGTTACCTTTTTCAAGAGAGGTGTGATCCTTGCAATCATACCTACTTTGTTGTGTGCTAAAAACACCATCAACACCAAGTATCAACTTCTAGATAGAAGCAATGATCTTATAATCCTAAAATTGTAGATGCTATTTGTAATGAGATCAATAAAATGTTAAGAAAGTACATCTGATATGCTAAGAAAGTACTCTCTGATCTATCTATCATGGGAACATAAACCCTCCATATATGTATAAGGGTCAATGATCATATCTAAATCCATGACTGTGGCCACATCATGTAACAAAGTATCAAAGTGGCCCACATGAGCCCAACTGATAGCTCTCGATAGTCGACAGTTAGGAAAGGGAATCTCCTTCTGGTACAGCTTGATACGCTTAAATATCCAGGTCATAATGAAAGAGGAGTGGCTTAATGTATAATCCCCATGTTCTGTAATGTGATAGAAGTCTCTGTAGACCATAGCAAGGATGTTTGGCCCTCAAGTGAAAATTGTACCCTACTTAATACCTTGGATAATTGGTGCCCAACACCATCTTAAGCAAGCTGAGGCCTTGTCTCCTAATAGCCTTGATGCAATCAAATCGATCAAGAACTTCCTCAAGAGAGGAATGCAGAGTCGTGCTACTAAAGTAAGATAAACACCAGTCTGATCCTCAGGATGGTTCACCTCCATGATATGTGCATAGGATGCCTTGTCCTTAAAGGACTCTCTAGCCAGTAGAACAAGTGGGTTTCCTCTCACAAGAGTGTTGAGAATGTGATACATGTTATAAAGAGTAATAGTCCAATCTCTTGAAAACTGTAGAGATTTGAATATGTTTGTTTCAGCATCCCAATAAGTCAAAATATCATAGCAGATGTGTGCAACTAGATGTAGAACCAGTACATGGCAAATCCTAGCCTTGATCCTGCCCTCTTTAGGATAGCAAGATCATCGGTAGACAACAAAGCATACATCTCTGACAACCACAACTACTCATAATTGGTATTCAAGTGAATGTGCATATCCTTCCAATCAAAAAATAACTTTAGATTAGATCTCATCAACTCAAAAAACCCCTAAAAATGATATAAACTTGCAAAAATTTCACAAAAAAGCGTATAAACCTTAAAAATTACAATAAACAGAAAAATTCAATGTTTAAACTAGATCAAAAAGTGAAGTAAATGCCAGAAAGCATCAAATTTCAATCAAAATCTATCTATCAGGGTCATCCCTTTCATCAAACTGGATCTCCTCAGGTAGCCCAAATGTTCAATAGGATCTCCCCCAGGTGACTTATTGCACAGGCAGGTCTCAACTAGGTGACCCTGTTGCTCAATCAGATCTCCCTCAGATGAACCTATTGCTCAGCCAGATCTCCCTTGGGTGACCTGACTAGCAAAATGGGTGACCCTATTGGCCTATCCCTTGAACTAAAAAATGCTCTAAAAATCACAAAACTCAACCAATTTTGATAAATGAATAACCAAAATTGCTCTAAACAATGAGACAAACACAATGCAATAGAAAGAATTCACAAAAAAAGAAAATTTTAATAGATTTTTCTTAAAATGTAACCTAGGTTTTGGAGAAGGATTTCTCACTGTTTGTGTACTTGACTCTCAACGGTAGAAGAAGAGGAGGCCATCTTCGTGATCTACTTGATTATATCTACCCAACAACTACTCACACGATTGATTCCATCATTGTTTCATTCAAATCTCACTAATTAACTCAATCTTTGTCTCTCTTATCTTAGATTGTGTTATGCACTTTTAGATTAGTGTTTGCTTTTATGCATCTTTCATGCTATCATTTTGCATGCATTCATTCCTACAGGTCTCACCAACAAAGGCAAACAACTAGTCAAACTCACACAATCTATGGTATGTTCAGCATTTTAGTTTTCATTATTCATTTTGATATATTTAGATACCAAACTAATACTAGTTATGGCAAGTACAATTGAAGGAAAAATAATAAGTAAGGCCTAGTTTGGGAACAATACCTATCTTTTATGTAGACTATTGTCCTCGAGGGGGAAAATATGTAAGCACCAAAGTTATGCACAGCCTCCATGAGGACTCTGATGATGACTCACAATCCTTGCCACATACATGTAAGCATAAAATAATATCATCTCAGTGACAATTCACTTGGTGAGGTATGTTTTCTTCCTCCTTTTGTTATTTCCCCTGTGTCATTTCTCTCTTGAATCTTTTTTTTGACACTTGTCAATTTGTGTTTCATGTGATTGCAACTTCATCCTTCAGCCTTGTATTCATCTATTTGTTGTGTTTTCACCTTCCCCCAGTGTTTTTCATCTATTCCCATCCCTAGAGGCCTTCTAGAGGTCCTCCCAAGCCATCTCTAGCTTTTAATTTTGAGTTTGGGTCAACCAATCCAAATCTCCCCCTATTATTTCCAGATCTCTCTTAGGAGACCCTACTTTTGCAAATGGAGATTGAGTTTTTGACCCTTGTTTGACCTATTTTCGGAGGCTGATCCCCTTCTTCTCTCATCCTCTTCTAGCTCCCATAATTTACTTTACACCAGGTGTCCTCCTCTAAGAGTCTCCCATGGGTTGCCCCCAAGCAACCCTAACTGATGAAAGGGGCAACTCATGGGTGATCCTGTCATGTTTTCCTGCCTTGAGTTCACTTGAATTTTTGGCCCAAAATTGCTTCATTTTTGCCTATTTTTCTTCCTGTTTGCATAGAATTTCATGCCAAAGATAGGGTTAACTATTTGATGCATCCACCCATGCAGATTTAGCTTATTTTTATCTTTATTTATCAACCCATGCATTCTCATACGTTCTTCTTCTTCACTTTTTCTTGAGTGATAAGTTATAATTGGGTAGATCACTCTAATTTTAGCCCAGATCACTCTTGTGTCTTCTAAGTTAACTCTTCAGTCAGAGTGAGTTATAACTCTTCTTCTTCTTCTTCACCTCTCATCCCTTCTTCATACCTATAAATACTCCCTCCCTCGAGCATAAAGGGAGGCAATTTCATTTGTGCACACAATTCTTGTAGGTTATTGCTCTCCAAATCAAGCATCCATATGCTCACACAGGACATTAGAGCCTTTTACTTTTATTTTTTTATCTCATTTAACTTTCTTAAAATATTGTTTTGCATTCATACGATTTTCACATCACAAGCCACAATGCTCATCAAGCTCTCATTGATCTCATTTCAAATCTTCAAAAGTTTCTTTTGCTTCTCTTCTTTTATTGTTGCCAAGAGGATCACCTTGCTGCTATAAGAGGATTAGAGGTTGCCATACAAGGATTTGTGAGGGTAGTGGAGGCTCACACATCTTCTTTTATTCCATGTTCCTTCATGCTTTTGTTTCATTTCATAGTAATTAGATAATCAAACTTTTCTCTTGGGAATAGTAAATACATGTTGGTTTTTCCTTGATAGGCTAAGTAGATTTGCATTGTTAAGTAGTTCCCATTTCAAAAGTTCATAGTTAAAAGCAATTTCCCTTTCCTATAGTAAATCAGTCCACTTATTCAAAAAATCAAACCAAAATCATAGATTGAATTGCATTAGATAATCTCATATTAGATTGCATATATTTTCTAATTCCTAGAATAGAAAAAAAGCACTTTCCTTTCTATAAATAGAAAAAAGGACAAAAAATGTTTTGCACTCATATAGGCTTGCATGCATACAAAAATAGAAAAGAACAAAAACATTAGTAGTGTAGAAGGTTTACAAACCCTTGGTTCCAACACAAGGTCAAGTTTGGTCAACATTAGTCAAAACCCTTGGTTCCAACACAAGGTCAAGTTTGGTCAACATTAGTCAAAACCCTTGGTTCCAACACAAGGTCAAGTTTGGTCAATGTTAGTCAAAACCCTTGGTTCCAACATAAGGTCAAGTTTGGTCAACATTAGTCAAAACCCTTGGTTTCATCACAAGGTCACACAAAGTCAACAAAGTCAAACATTAGATCACACAAATCCTAACTTGAAACCCTAGGTCAAGTCAAGGTTAGCTTAAACTATCTCTCTCTTGTTTAGGCTCATGAATGTGTCCTAGATTGAGGTGAGTGGGTGAAGGAAATCCTTGATGAGATAGAGGAGATCTACCCTAGACAAGAATAGGACTAATTGGTAATTCAATGACAATAAGAAAGACTTAGATAATTTCAAATTCAAGAAATCATCCAACAACATGAACGATAATGTCAACTTGAACAAAACATCAATGAGAATAATAGCCAACCCACACAATGTTGGAATGTTAGAAACCCAAACAGGAGAATAGTGACTAGTGACCCTTTAGGTCATATAGTTATCTTTACAATGGTCATAGAACACTACATTCAAATAAATGTACAACAACATAGGCCCCAAGACTGGCTAACAACTCTACACGAAGTCTACCTTTCCAAAGAGCCAAACCGCCCTCGTGTCTCACCTCCTCTCCACTGGATACTTCCATGAGAGTGAGAGTGACATGGAGGTTTGCCTCGTGGCAAGGAGAGAGGGTCTGTGTGTGCATCAAAGCTGACTCGACCACCCCAGGCCACTGAGTCATGTTTTTGAGTGTACAGTACCAAGTGATGTCCTACTAACATTATCAAAGCCACGAATGTTGAGTGTATCTGGTTGTATTGAAGATTTATCGATATTGAGTTTATTTAATAAATATATTCCACAAACATTAAGACCTAAACCACCATCAATCATAGTGTATCTTATCCTCATATTACCCATCATGACGAATATAATGAGAGGCTTATTTTCATTTTGTATCTCTATGGGAGGTATTTCATGTTATTGAAATGATATATCAGTTGTTTCTACGTACATGTACAATCTAACATAGATGCTACATCATTTGGTCTAACAAAAGGTGGAACAACTACATTTTATAGAGCCTCATGGAGCATTCCATGGTATGTAGGTGATGTTTGTATTAAATCCCATAGAGAGATCATAGCTGGAGTAGCGTAGAGCTACTTGAGAAGATCATATTCTTTACCCAAATGCATAAAAAGATGAGGTGCTTGAGGTAGGATAGGTTGAGAAGGTGGAAGAGAGATGGGTGCACTTGGTGTGTGCTTAATTTTATTATAAGTGTTATATGTGTGAGTGATCATGTGATGCTATGAGAAATCTTGAACATTCTGAGTAATTTGTTTGGCATAATTGATAATGTAACCCAGGGGTCAAGGTAGTATTGGATCACCTTGATCCATAATCACCAGTTTGAAATGAGGTGTATTAGGTCCTCATGAACAATGATCTTAGGAACATTGGTACACTTATCGGCTATCCCCTTAACTGGCAGAATAATTCTATTAATGATGACTGAATTGACATTATTTTCAATTTGAGTAGGCTCAACATCCATCCCCAAGGGATTTAATGTGAGAGACCACTCCTTATCCACTAATGCTTCACCTTTTGGAGGGAGAGCATTGGAATGAAGGGAGGTTGAAGTATTGTTAAGACAACTATTGATGATTGTGTCCTTAGTGATTTCCAAGGGACTTGAACATTCAACCAAAGGATAAATGTCAATGGTCTTCACATCCTTAGTGATATCCAAGGTACTTGAACATTCAACCAAAAGAGGAAGATTAATAGGATGAGCCATAGAACTATCATGTGTTGTGGTAGGAATAGAAGTAGTATACTCAACTTTGTCAATGATTTCATTCTCTTGCACCAAAATGTCTTCATTTTCATGAGAGGGATCCAAAGCATAGGGTGATGTAGGAAAAGCTAAGTTACCATCACATGCCTTATAGATGATATCATCATGAAATGTAGTAGATGTAGGAGGATATTTATCATCATCATGAGATATATCATACATGGTTTCCATGTTGTCTAAAATGTTAGGATGCATATTAATGAGCTTAGAAAAAATTTCAAGATCTATGTTATGCACATGCTAAGATTCAAAAAAAGAAAAAGCCATAATGAAATGCCTTGTTTATTATATGAAAATATGATATAGAACAACAATGCACAATTTATAAACCAAGTACAACCAATATCCCAATAAGATTGCAATCAAGGACCTACAAGTGCAAGAGAAGCGGGGTCTTCCAAAAATGTGATATTCTTGGTAACCACAAAAACTAAGTCTTGCCAATGTAAGATACATGTAGCATGTGCAAATGATGTGTCTAAATTATTTATCCACTTAAATACAACAAAGTTTTACAAAACTTTGCTTTGATAAAGATGCACTAACGGAAATACTAGCTAGGGTTCACTATCGAAACCCTAGATTTTGAAAGCTTACATCCTAAATCCTATAGGGGACAACAAGCCATCCCTAGAACATTTGGGGGATGTATAGACATCCCCTAGCCATCCCAAGTATGATTAGTTGTCCCTTGCCATTTCCTTCATCTTGACAAGCATACTAGAAACATTTCTACCTGGTTAGAAGAAATGGGGAGGGGGGATGTTTCACCGCATCCCCACATCTCCAAAACATCCCCTATAGGGATCATGTCTAATTTTGAACAGGATGCATCCCCAACTAATATAAGTATGTATGCCTATACACATATATGTATATAGTATGCGCATATACATATGTATGTATACACATGAATACAAATAGATGTATTTATATGTATACATGCACATGCATACATACATATATACCTATGTATCTATCATGTTTTTTTAATGGAATCTCCCTACATAGTTGTTTCCCATACCCAAGCCATCTCTCATCTTCAGGTAATTAAGATATTCTTAAAAACAAAAAAACATAGGCTAGTTTATTTGATTTTTTCTAATTTTATCATGATAGATAGTCACTATTATCAAGTTATCTACTAATCTGAAACATTTCCATATCAGATCACCCCATGTAGAGGTAAATTTTATATTTACTAAGCCTATGTAACAACTCAGTCCAACTTGTGTAATCAATTCATACATATAGTCTAGGATGAGTAGGAGTAGGAGTTGGAGGAAGAGCGCAATTTCAAACTCTATTCTGGGTGAGAATGGGAGTGATGTATATGGTGGTGATGAAGAGGATGATAAAGACAACAAGACTGAAGGGTTTTTTGGTCAAGATTGGGATCTACCCAGTGATGATGACATGTGGATTTTGGAACTTTAGCTGGAGGTCCAATGCTTAGTTTCTCAACCTTGGTCAATGGCTACAGGGCCACAAAAATATTTATCCACTATTTTTGATGGCATGTTTTGCCAGGTGCTTAAGTAGGGTTTTCTCTCCCCCAAGCCAGTCTTTGGAGCTTCTCCAGTTTGGAAGGATTTGACTTCCCCTACCTTGAGCTCTGTCACTCACATTTTGGCATGGTTTGAGATTGATTTCTTGGATGATAAATCCCCAACAATCTTGAAGAAAGCATTTTTGGAGGAATTTCATTTGGTGGGGCCTACTCTTGCCGAGGATGTGGGAGGTTCTGGTGTGTCTTCAAAGTCTCTACCTGATGTGGGTATGGGGATGTTTGTTCCTTCATGGGACTATTATCTTGGGGCTATTAGAGGTTATGCTTCGTTTGTTGGGCTTGTATCTCCATAGGTCTAGGGGCTTTCCAATACCTTGTAGTCAGAGGATATCTTCTAAAAGGGGCTACGTTTGGGAACTCCTTTGTTCCCCCTTGTGAATGGGGAAGATAAGGTTTCTAGCGCTCCTTGTCACAATCCTATTTCAAGATTTGGTGAAGAGGGTCAAGGCTCAGTCCTATTGCATGAGCTAGGCCATCTGCCAGGGCCTTAAATTACAACAGTTTGCCAAAGACCCAATTTGCATGGGCTACATCTGGGGAGTATAACATTTGAATTCTAGAATTTATTATTGAGAGATCTACTACTTGGCTCCGAAGCTCTCTTGTTGGGAGATTCAGTGGTAACCACCCTAATATTGACATGGTCAGAAGATGGGTGCTTCAAAAATGGAAGGTTAAGGGACAAGTAGAGGTGATAGATTTACCAAACAATTTCTTCCTATTTTTATTTTCAAACCCTGAAGATAGTTCAAGGTTCCTCTTGGGAGGTCCCTAGTTCCATGGGTAAAATGGTTTTTTCCTAAACAATTAGTTTCCTGGCTTCAACCCTGAGAAATACAGCAGCAACATGTTTCTGATCTATGTTAGGTTGTCAAGGTTTCTATTAGAATACCGGGATGAGGAGATATTTATTAGCATTGATAATACTTTCAGGTAGTATATTACAACTTGCATTGTTATTAAATTCAAGAGATGTTTGGTATCTACTAGATTTTGTATTTTTGTGGAAGTTGATAGAGTGCTCCCTTCTTAGATTACACTATCTTCTAAACTTGGAAATTGGGTACACAGATTATTTTTGAGAATTCTCTAGTCATATGTGATTGTTGCCTCAAAGTGAGCCATGCTACAGTTGTTTGTCCGAGCCTCAACAAAAATCATTTTGTGTGGAGGAAAAAGGAGTAAGCATTTGATAATACTTACAATACCTCTTATAAGGATGAGAGAATTAGGGAGAACAATTTTGAGGACCCAAAAGTTATGTCTAAGACTCCTTTAATGGAGGTACAAAGAGAAAAAGGGGCATCCAAAAAAGGGAAATTTGAACTAAAGGATTTTGACATTAAGGACAAGCTGGGTGAGTTTACTCAAAATTCTTTGGAGAAATTTGTCTTAAAACCAACTTTGACTCTGGGCTAGTTATTTTTTAGGGGTTTCTTCCTTTTGTTAGTCTTTCTATTATAGTGTGATTGTTGTGTTGTTAGTGTCTTGTGTTTGTTATATGTAGTTCTTTGGGCTTCAATGTGTTATCACTCTCTTGTACAAGGGTATGGGCCCTTTCAAAACCCTTGCTTACCATAATAAAAAACAACACAGTCCAACTTACAAGTTCCAAATCATCAACCATGCAATAGATAGCATTAGTTACTTGGTCATAGCTACAGAAATGGCTTTTTATTCCCTTTTCTTCTCTTTGTTTTACCAACTACAGACCTGTGAGATACACCTAATAATTTGTCATGACCAATTAGTTATTAGTACTACATGTTTTTCTAAAGATATTGTCAACACCCAAATGTATAAAAAGAAAACCTATCAAAGTTCTAACTTGTATCAATCCAATTGCATTTGTCAAACCAATTCCTACAATCTATGGATTCTTATAGCCAACTACTATTTGAGTTATGAAATTTATGATGCACTAATCAGAGGTTCAAATTTGTAAATCAAATTTAACCTATGTAAGGCTACGCTTAAGCCCACTCGAACTTTCCCTAGTTATATTGTTATGATGGGACTTTATTATCTATATTGTGTAGTTACCCTAAATAATTGTTAGTTAATACATGATTATCGGTTATATTTTATTATGGAATCAACATTTGGATTATAGGAATACATAACCATTGGAAAATATTTACCTTTGTGTCACTTGCATTTATGTGAAATTTAGGGTCTCTTTGGTAACCACCCACTCTTCCTTCTACATCAATTGATACATACTTTAGCATATATTCTTATAGCTTAATCTCCTTAACCTCTACTCTTGCCTATATTGCATGTTGAAATAAATGCTTCTACTTCGTAGAATCCAATCCTTGCATCTTCGATATTATCATTTGTTTTATTCTATGGATGGGAATGCCTTTTCTATAAAGGTATTTTGACCTATTATAAATTTACTTATAGTCCATAATCCATTCCTTCTGGCTCTTGGTGCATTAATGAATTTAGTTAAGAACTAGTAGTGTTAGTTGTTGTTCTCTCTCATGATGAAGATAAGAAATTTTAGTTCTTTAATGAAATTATTCTTGAAGCACATTCCTTTATATGCATACCTAATAATCTCTGATATGTTTCTATAATGAAAGGTTAGGAAAAGATGTAAAGGAAATCATGCATCTTGATTACCACAGATGGCTGTGACACATTTTGTGTCAACACTTGTTTAAATTATGGGCTCTGATATACTCTTTTGATGTATGATGATTATCTAGAACATATATGTGGCATGATTAATCATTGTCATGATGAGGAATAGGTTATGGTCAAATACTGCCTGATGTTTTAACTAGATATCTTGTGTAGGGGTTTACTTCACAATGTGATGCTATGATTAATATTTAAATTAAATTTTGGTCTTATAATTTGAAATGAAAATCTACTATAGATATGCTTACTTATAGGGAAGTTGTTATTGATGAATTAATTGATGTTGTTGTTGCTTCGTCTATGAGATTTGTGACAATAACTGACATTTGAAACTAGTGTGCATGTATGTGTTAGCCAGTGGACATGGGGAAAACATATGGGGACCAAATTGTGAGTAACTAGTTAAGATGACCAAGTCTATTTGGAGAGACTTAGGTCCCTTGTGTGTAAAAATATGTGTTGTCATAAGTTGTGTTTTGTTCCTTGTGTTTGCGTCATCATGTAGTAGGATGTCCTGGTATTGTTTAGTGTTATGTATTTTTAAAATAACTAAAATTCTCTTCAATTACCTAAGGTGTAAAATAATTCAAAAAGAAGCACTTAATCATAAAATTAAACTCTTGAACCTAGGACTATGGTCTAGATACATTTTAGGTGACAAAATTAACAAAAAATGAAGTTTTGAAAATCCTAATTTTCACCCAAAATAGGGTGACAAAAATTAAAGAGATGATGAGTCGAAAATAAAGGGATGTAAGTTGTGAGAAGTGTAAGCCACAGTAAAAGAAAAGAAAACAAGTGTCCTTATCAAAAAGGACAAGTGTTTGCCTCTCAACAAGAGAGCTGTCTAAAAAGGTTTTATTTATTTATATCTCTTGAAAAAAATAGGGTCTTCTTCCTCCCTATTTAGGAGCTGCTGTAATATTTTATTTACCATCAGTAATAGGAAATATTTCATCATCTATAGTAATTCTTTATTTTCTATTGTAATTTCTTATCTTCTAGGGGGATAAATTTTGTATCTAGAAGCTTAGTTGGAAAGGAACAAGCTGGAAGAAAAAGGGATATTTTTGGATTTAAATCTCTCCTCCAACTCTTGTGTAATGGTCAAGGTAGGCATCAACCCCTGGTTAAATCTCTACATTCTTGGAACTTTTAAGATTGCATGTGGAGTAAACCCTGTTGTGAATTTAAAATTTAAACAGTAAGGGAGAATAAAATTTGTATAACTATATGAGTCACAGTATGAAATGGTTTTCTTTCAGTGTTGTGTAAATGTTATGTTGATGTTAGGAGTCTTACCTCCCCATTGATGAGAGCAATCCTTGTTTAGAGTAGAGAGTGACCAGATGTCCTTGTTGGGAGAACTAGAGTACCCACTGGTTGGGAGAATGTAGCTAAGTAAGAGTACTCATGTGAAAATTATTCCAATAGGAATTGTTATGAATGGAGACCAGGGATAAATGGTGAATGTGAATACATGTTGTAATGAAATGGGTTGCTATGAGTGGAATGACCAGGCGCAATTGTGGAAGTGATGGCTATGAATACATCTTGGAAATGTTATATTGTTTCTCCCTACAAGTTGATGTCCCCTCTCCCCCTCTAAAGAGGGATTCATTGGGAATTTTTCTATGTGTAGTCTTGTGATCATTGAGGTTCTCTATACTATGTATTACTGTGTTGTGATGTTGGATATAAGTGTTGCATGAAATTGTGTTTTCTATTGTCTAATTATGCTATAAAACTATGTAGCTATCATACTAGAGTTGTGATTTTGGTGTACCCTTTCTACCTAGTCTCCATGTGTTTTCCCTAAGCTCCAGGGTGGACAGTTACTATCCTAGGTTGGGAGGTGAGCTCCCACTAGCTGCACCCAAGAATTTTAACCCATGTACATGTTCTAGCAGGCTAAAGAGAAAAACACATAGTAAGAAGAAAGAATACCTTTAGATGGGGATGAAATTATGATTCTACCTAGTGTTTGTGAAGAAGCTCCATGTTCCATGAAGATGACTATTTAAACTATATATATATCCAATTATTATCATGTAGCAGATACAAATCTTGTGGTTTTCTAGTTCATAATAAAAGATTCATTGTTCAATAGGTATCATTTAAGAGTTATATTTTATGTATGTGATTACAATGAGATTGCTACTCTATTCTATGATGGAAATAAAAACACTATTTTCATTTCAGATTTTTGTTTAATGCATATATGCATATGATTAAAAGAAAAAAAAAAGATTGTTGTTCTTTTTTCATTTAAGAGTTATATCTTATGCAAGTGAAGAAAAAGATAATTCTATTTGATTCTATGCTAGAATAAATAAGGTTAAACCTATACATTGCTAGAATGACCATCTCTGAACTATAATCCTGATAATGACTTCTAGTCTTGCTATTAGGCTCATACTCTTAAAACTTAAATTCTTGTACTGTAACTTGTATTCACTTAAATTGGTAAATTAACAAATTAACGAGGTAGAATTAACCAAATTGACTGCCATCATTTTATTCCTCTAGTAGAAGAGCACATGAAGAGAAAGATGTGGCCCCTTGTCTTTCTAGGTATAGATACAAAGGCACAACACAATACATTGACATTTTAATAAGAAAACCCACCCTACAGGACTAAAAAGAAAGTAAGGGAAAGCATTATAAGAAACCCCCAAAATGTGTATGGACGTTTGGGGCTTTTCAAGCTACATATCTCCTAGGAAAAATATCTCCATTTACGTGCACATCTTACCGCATTTTACCTTGAATGAGACCCACCTTGGTGTTGCAACCTCTACCTATCTTCCTCACTATTGGATGCCTATGTTGCTGGAAGGGTTGATAAATCTACCAACAAATCTGTGTAACTTTGCACAAGATTAAGGAATAGAAAAATATGTAGATTGTAGAAAATTAAACTACAAGTAGATATGCTGGCTAGGCATGATATTTAGCAAAAAAATATAAGGGCGTGACTCCAAGAGAAGACCCATGACCTCCCTACCGAAAAGGGGACATCTCTAATGAGTTCGACCCCCTATGTCTAGGCTTTGAGGCAA
The DNA here is from genome assembly GCA_027924645.1 of Cunninghamia lanceolata. Lineage (NCBI taxonomy): Eukaryota > Viridiplantae > Streptophyta > Pinopsida > Cupressales > Cupressaceae > Cunninghamia > Cunninghamia lanceolata. Next base: position 14,082,227 of record BSBN01000553.1, on the reverse strand, counting down.
ATTGTTACTAGAATCAACATTCCATAGGTAGTTGCCTTAAACCAACTAAGTCTATATGCATTCCTCTTAGGATAGAAGGATCCTTGTAGCACCAATGGTCAAAATTTTACTGAGCCTTGGCCACCGCTATTTCTCCATCCTCACCAAGTTTTTCAGTTATAATTTAGGGTAAAGGCTTGGAAGAGTGAGTGTTGGTTTTAGGGTTATTCTGTTGGGGTAAATCTCATCCGTTAAGAAAAAGAGAATCCCCGCCATTCAAGCTTAGAATCCCCTTTAAAAAAAACCTATTCTTGCATTATACCTCATCTCATCAATTGGATGAAGGCAGTGTGTGAATCTTTCCTAAGGAAAAGGAAGAAAACAATAGAAACAATCAATATGCCTTAAGAAGGAGCGATTAGGTGCCTATACCGAAATATAATGCCTAGTAATATGGAACATTTTAATATATTGATTTTAGATAAGAAAACAATAGAAACAATCAAGACACCTTAAGAAGGAGTGCTTAGGTGCCTAGACCGGAATATAATGCCTAGTAATATGGAACATTTTAATATATTGATTTTAGATAAGAAACTAATCATTCTTACTTGTTGAGAATAGTTTCAAAATGTTAGAAATTCATTAGACCAATGATAACATAGGATTATTTAAGCCTCATTATATAAAATATTGCCTTTACTTTATGTTGGCATATGTTAGACAAATTCATAAAGGTGTTAGTCATTTGTGTACATTGTATTACGAAGAATGTGTTTGTAGAACTGGTGCTTAATATCGTGACATTAGGAGAAAGATTAGATTGTTTGGAATAGATTAAAAGTCAAATATTTGTATAATATCCTCCTCTTCTTAAGGAACCCATTGCATTGGACCTACAGGATGTCTTTTGCCTACATTCTATATGCTTATATTGGACTCGATTGTCACAGTTATTGTAGATTTTTTTCAACCTAGAGAACATCATCCATAATTTGGCATTAGAGTTATTTCCAAATATTATTATTGGCATCTCATCAAACCTAAAATCATAGCATAAAGTTTTAAACTACCTAACTAACTTAGGAGTCCATGTCATCAACATCTTCTAATTAGTTACATGGTTATTATTAGCATGAAAAAAATTGTTTCATCCATGAGTGGGCGTGACAACCTATATCAATATTTGAAACATGATTGCTTCTTTTAGTCCATCATCACTTTCTAATTATTTTAAGATTTTAAATTATAGGTAATGACCTTAGCAGCCAATCACTTCGATTCATCTTAGACCAACTAATGAATATCCACTTTTACAATTATGTTCCAATCAGTATTATGCTACTATTATTTGTGTTGATGAATAAAATTGCACGGGTTTCAGCACCAACATGGGAAGTTTCAAGAATGTGGGACTAACACTTGAAATGACCTCCAGATTTTATAGAAGATGGCTCTTCCTTTTTCAATGGGGTTTTAAGGAAAGGGAAGAAGAAATAAGATTACGGATACAATAAAATAAAACTCTTAAGGTAATGTACCAGACTTATATGTGTTTCATTAATTAGCACAGTAACTAAATCTTTATGATTTTCAACTAATCAAAGAGCAATGAGCATCATTAACATAGACATATTATAGATAGATTCATAATCAAAGGGTAAACTCAAAGAAATTATACAAAGATACAGAAAATATCATTTAACAGTACATAACAGAGCTTCTTTCATTAATAGGTTCAGCAAATACATAAGGCATAGGAACATGCACAAATTTATATGCTTCTTCTTGAAACAACTGTGAATTCTCTACTAATATATCCCAGTCACAGTAATATTCTTTGTTTTTCTTCTATCTATATCATCAGTTACAAAACTTCCCCCTTTTATAGAAGAAAGATGGGTCTCAAAATATATCCATTCGTTAAGAATCTACAACTAAAATGGTACTGAGCATGCATAGGATCTGTATGAATCTACAACCATATTATCCTTACATTCTTATTGGCCAAATGTAGTAGAAAATATGGCCTCACAACTATTAGTTCTATTAAGACAAGTGGCTTCCTCTGACAGCTTCAAATGACTCCAAAATGCTATGTGGTTCTCCTGCACTCATCGAGCTTAGTTTCCCTTGAAATAAGAACAAATGTCGCATTAACACTTCACAAAATCCACCTCCTTCTTTTGCTGATACGTGGCAACAAATGAGAGCCTCAAAACTGGGACAGATGGCAGACTGGCCCACCTTCAAACAGCTTCTTTTGTTTCTCAACCTTTAATCACCTGTGGTAGCGACACCTAGCACAGTCTACTACAATTAGAAACTTTAAACATAATACCTTGAGGCCCACAATATGGGACTTCGACACTTCAAAATATATTAAAGAAAAGTAACACAGCCACTTCCACATATTACAACAAAAGACACATGGCATGCTAGTGCTCTTTCTGAATTCCTTTCTCAAAAGTTACTCCTTGAATCCTTGTGGAAGTGACACATGGCAGACCCTGATAGTAGATAGAAACTATATGAAGAGAAACATAGCCAAAGATATGTGGTGGGTTTCTGTGGCACCTCATAACTGCAAACTAAAAATAAGACACTTGGCACATTGTGCCACTCATGGTCGCTATCATTATTGGTTCTTACCACCTTACCACATGGTAGCTTCACGCTTATTTTGGAATCATCTTTTCTCTCAAGTTTTCAAAACCCTACCATGTTGACACTTGGTGCTCTCCACATTCAGCAACATAACAACACAAACTTCAAATAAAACTATAGTGCTGCAATTGATTAATATCACAAAATGTAGAGTTTTAACTCTACAGTTCTTGGCAACCAAAAGGGACTCTGTGTCTGCATAGAAAAGGAACCCTGAAAACATATGAAAAGATTCAAAAATAAAAATTGCATCACCAACACTTAGAGAATCACAAGTTCTACAAAGCAACTTGATACACACACCACTCTAAGTCTAACAAGCCTTGTTTCTTTTGCAAATCTTGGAAAGTAAAATCCAAATTAATAACATCCTTGTGAGAAAAGGACTGAAGAAACTATGCCACTACATGTAACTGGAACTTGAGTCGGGCCATTGGAAGGAGAATAATTTCCACTTCTTGCACACTCGAAGAATCACGTAGACTTTGAAAAACACTTTGATTGTTTTTCTTTATCAACAATAGAGCCTTAATTTCACCAGTCATTAAGATTGTGCTATTATCTAGAAAGGGAGATGGAAGTCCTAGCTATACCAACTCTTCAATGTGGCCCTTCATGCCCTTGACACCTTCCTTCACAATATTAAGAAGTGTTTTACAATTCATAGCAGCTTAATTATAGCGTAGTACTTCATTTACCTTTTCTACTACAATCATTCTATCATCTACCCCTGTAGCTAACAAAGCTTCATCCATTGTATCATAAAGTTTCTGTAACAAAAGTTGAGAATCAGAGAATCTCAAAGAAATAGTAGACAAGGTTGCTTCCACTAAAGACTCTACACTTTCACACAATTGTTGACTTTTAATAAGAAACTAAGAACATGCTTAAGCTATATAATATCTTTAGGGATTCCTTGCTAGGCATATACATAAAGCTCTTTAACCATTGCCAATACTCCTGCATTTTGTGGCCTCTGACTCAACTCAATAGTAAGCAGGTTAGTCTTTTCCTATTCATCCATGAACTGGGCTTGAGCAGCATTGTTCTAATTCTGTTCCCTTAGCAGGATCTATTCCAATTATGATACTTCTTGCATCTTATATTGATATTTCTTCTCCACAATGGTCTTTTCTTTCTTCAACGTAATTGCAGTGGCTCTTGCATGTGCTATTTCATTTTGCAATGTTGCAACTTGGGATTGAGATGCCTGGTACACTTCCAAAGACATGGTTTTCTACAAATCTTTATTCAGAGTATCAATCTCCTTGTCCTTAGCCTTGATCTCTACTATAAGGCTATTATTTGTGGTTTTTACTTTTACTAGATCTGCCTCCATCTTTTACAACTTCTTTGTTACCTTGAGGTAATCAGATGTGATAGATGTGGTAGTTTCGTTCATCATCTCCACTTTATCTTGAGGTCTGAAGTGGGCTAGGTCCATAGCCACTGCATTCATAGTGTAGTCCTTAGGATTCATTTGTTCAGCGGGCTTAACCACATTAGGGGTCAGGTGGGTGATTGTTAGGGACTGCTGGATTGGGTCAAATAGTGACCTCATGTGGGGAGTAGTAGGGTTTTTCCCTTTCTTCTTTCTCTTCTTATCCATTCTAGCCTCCCTTGCCTTCCTAGCAGTATCTGCTTGTGTCTGTAAGGTGGGTGGAGAAGCAATGAGACCTCTGACAAAAGGATAACCTTGTGGTAAACCATATGGTATGGTGGTGACTTGTCCACTAGGATCAATTTGAGGTAAAGCCTGTCTGGGCATGGTTGGGGAAAACAAAGGTAATGAAATGGCCTATGATGACACTAAGGCCGGAGAAATAGTAGTAGGGGCAAAAGATTGTAATGGCATAGTAGAGGTGGCAGGAGGCGTGGAAGAATAGGTTATTTGGGTTACCACCCCTATTGAAGAAGAAGTTGAAGAAGGGGGAAAGCGAGGAGGGATACTTACCTATCACACTGTTGTCGTTGTGATAACTTCTTGCTGTGGGGACTCCATCCTCCTTTTACAATACCAATTTGCACCTTCTTTTCAAAGGCCTCTCTACTATATCTTCAGGATCTTCTTCCTCTATTACTTCTTGTGATTCTATCAATATTTATTGGGAAAGTGTCGCTCCAAGACCCCCCGATGCTGAATCTATATGGGTCTCATGAGATGACAATAATGTAGCTTTTTGTTTCTCAAGGGTACTGAGAGGTTGAGGCCATGGGGCCCTAAGGGCTTGTGTAGTTATTTTCTTTGTTTCCTCTACCTCCTAAGCCTTCTCTAGCACTTTTGTCTCCTCTACCTCATGAGAGCTACTTGGAAGATTACATGTATCTGGGATTGACACCAGGGTCATATGATATTTGTCCCATATTTTCTCCCATTGTTCATCTATTGGAACTCCCCTAAAAGTGTGGGTGATTTCATCAATCTCCTACCTATACTTCCAATAGGTAGCTATCTTTTCAGCATTCCAATCTTTCTTCTCTAGAGTATATCTCAAACCATGTGTCATAAGTTTCTTTGGGTCATATTCTTGTTGCTTCTTGTAAAAAGTTTCCCATGGTTTAGGACCCTCATCTAGTAGATCCTTGAGCTCTACATAAAATGTAGGATCATCCTTCTTTGGTGACCTTCTCTGTTCCCAGAAAGGTCATTTCTCATGAATGAAAGCAGCTGAAACTTTGTTATTTATAATCCACGAAGCCAAGAAACCATTAGGATCATACTTCCATTTGTCCTGGACTATTACGAAATTGTAACTTGTTAGTTTCCTTAGTAGAAGATTCTCAGTTTCTCTCTTTTCTATCATAATCTTCTGTTTTCTCCAAGTAATAACATACATTTTCTTCTTCCTCTTCTTATTGCCAAAATTATTATCAACCATAGATAATTGATGACCCATCTCTAAAGCTATGACCCTAGGGGTTAAGACATTTGGGAGAAAAATAGGTTCTCTGACAAAACCATGAAGTCTGATGATTGTTGTGTGAGCACCAAAGAAATAATCATAGGGAATATTTAAATTTGTCAAGAAACCTCTCATACTATCTATCATTCTATTCTCAATAGCCTCTAACCCTAATTGCTCAAAGATAGGGGCTACAAAACACTCAGTAAATTCATAAGGGTCTGTAGTTTTTGAAAGGACATGAGTCCATGTGGACACCGGAATAGTCCTTTTACTGCTTGCCTCAGGGTCATACATTTTGAAGTGCATGTGCTGTTGGAAGAGGTGGTAATTTTGGTATAGGATCAAATGAAAAAGGTAGGCAAAATACCTAAAAATTTTCTCCTGGGAGAAATTTGTCAGCTATTGAATGATAGCTTGGGACATGTGTTACCAAAAGTTGAACCAGAATTTTGAAGACTTATCTGCTATTTTGAGCCTAAAAATTGCTTCCAAATGCCAATCATATACCCTTGCATCATCATTCTGACCAAAAATAAAAGACAACATAGAGAGAGCATCCTGCACATCGGCATTGAACTAGGCTCTGGCAGTGGGCAGTGGGGCTAACTTAGTGTTATCCTCATCCAGATGCATCTTAGTGTTTAGAAACCATACCTTATTGTGGACATCACTCCATGTATGTTGCAGCTTCATGATTGTAGCAAATGTAGCAGTTCGGTCATGATACAAACCCAACATATCTCAAATTGCTTTGGGGGTTATCTGGAGAATGAACCTACCGCATTGAATCATGGTAGTCCATTGGTCAAAAAGCTCTGAATGTAGATCAATCAATTCTAGGTAGGAGTGGACAGTAGGAACCACAAATTGCACCAACTGAGAAGTCCAAATCATCATACAAAATGTTTCAGACTCTCCCTTTTCTACCCGTCAGAGACATCTCTGGTGTGCTCCCTCCTAAAGATTCTTTAGATTCTTTGACATTCGAGGGTCAAAAATACTATCCGCATAATCCTTTACTTGCATAGAGTAGGTGTTTACCCCCATCTCCAAGGCTCTAGTCCTAGGGTAACTTATTCTTGGTTGTGCCCTTACAAATGCATAAGCTTTACTACTCTTCCATTTTTCTTGTAAATTGAATAGCCCCTCTTGTGGTGATTACCCTTCACCATCTTTGTATCTCCTTAGGAACTTTACAACTGCAAATGAGCCCAAACTATAGCTAAAACTGAAGGTAGGAGTTGAGACTTCTCGACACAGGTGACGGGAATATGAAGGATTTTGAAGCAAAGAATAGCAACTGAAACTATTTGAGAAGCTTAAAAACTTGACTTGGCAAAGGAATTAAGTGATGTATTAAATGACCCATCACATCCAATTAAGGACATTAATAAACATGCCAAAAGATTGCTAGTGCATCATTTCAAATCTGTATAGGATTGTACATTAAATTGGCACTAAAAATGGTGATCTTTTAAAATGATTGGCTACCTTTATTGAATTATGAGAACCACCTAATAGCTTGGGAAGTACAATTGCCAGCTATGACAGCTAATGCACTGCGGACACGTGTTCTTGGAACACTTATTTAAAAGAAAGCAAGAAAAAAGCAAGACCAAAAGAGGGAAGGAAACTAAGGAAACCTAACTAACTATGATACAAGGTCAGGCTACAAAATTATATGAAGTGTTTCAAATAAATCCCATTAACGGGAATCTCTTCAGGCTCTCCTTCCAGATTTTCAAGCTCAAATGCATTCCAATGCTTACAGGTGTGAATCTTAAAAGGGCCAGTCCATAGCAAATCAAACTTGTTGTGTCGACCTGGTTTAACAGCTCTCTCATCCCATTTCAAAACCATGGACCCAACTTCAAATTTTGGTTCAGAAGTCCTTCTATCAAACTAATTCTTTGTGGTATGCTGATACCTTATCAAAGATTCACGTGCCACTTCTCTTTTCTCTTGAACTTTTAATAATTTAGCTAGCCTCACATGCATTGGGCCATTTTCCTCTATTTCTAATTGTTTGATCATCTGCAAGGTGGGAATTTCTATGTTCAATGGCATAACTGCACTCTTTCCATAAACTAACTCATATGGGGACATCTTAGTCACTTGCTTTGGCATAATTCTATTTGCCCATAGTGCTAAATTGAGGGACTTGTGCCAATCCCTCTAATGATTAACCACCATTCTCTTGATGAGTCTAATCATGTTTTTATTCATGGATTCCACCAAGCCATTGCCTTACAGATAGTAATTTCATGAAGTTTTCAAATATATCCAATTCTTTAGGGCAAACTATGACAATTTGGTACCTAAAAATGCTTTAGCATTATCAGATATGATAGTGCACAAAGGACCAAAATGGGTAGCTATTCCTTCAAGGAACTCTAGGATCACCTTCTCAGTGGCTTCTTTAAGTGGCACTGCTTCACTCCATCTTGTAAAATAATCTGTTGCAGTAAGGATCCACTTATACCCCTAACTTGAGATTGGATTAATCATCCCTATAAAATCTAAACCCCATTGTGAAAAGAGTTCGTCTACTATTATGGGACTCAAAGGTAAAGCCACATTCCTTCTCCTTCCGACATAGAATTGTCAAGCTTGACACTCCTTGACCATCTGATGACAATCTGCAAACAATGTGGGCCAGTAGTAGCCAGCCTGTGTAATCTTGATAACAGTAGTTCTTACAGAGAAATGTCCCCCTAAGGCCTTATGATGAAGTTCATGTAGTTCCCTTTGAGCTTCATCCTTTTCAACACATATTAGTAGTATCCCATCAAAATTCCTCTTAAACAAAATGTGATCAATTAGCACAAAATGACTCCTCTGTTGTCTATAATATCTTCTTTTATTAGGCAAGAGCTCACTAGGGAAAACACCAGACCTCATGAACTATATCTTATCATTAACCCAAGAATCTTAGTCAAGCTCTTGGAGCTTCAATACTATTTCATCCTCTGTTTCTTTTAATATTAACGCTTCTATGTCTTGGGCAATATATTTACAGAGTCCTTTTCCTCTGACCAGTTTGGCAGGCCTTACCTCCACATCATATTCAAAAATCTTGGTTATCTAGTTAGCCCTCTTTTCTATAATCTCACCTTCCATAATGTATTCTCTAACACTTGAGTGAGCTACTAATATCAAGATTTTATTTCCTGTTACTAGGTGCCTACATTTCTTAAGACCCTTAACAATGGTATAAGCTTTCTTTTGAATGAAATTATACCTAGATTCATACTCCCTTAGTGTCCCGGAGAAGAATGCGATTGGATGCTCTCCCTCTTCTTTGTCATCTTTCTGAGTCAGAATAGCTGCAATACTATATTCCCCTCCATATACGTACATTATGAAGTGTTTGGAGAAATCAAGATTTCGCAGTACTAGGGCAGTTGAGATAGCTTTCTTGGTTTCTTCAAAAGCATGTCTCCCATCAAATGTCCATTTAAAAGCCAAATCCTTCTTCAACATCAGGGTAATGGGCCTAACTAGCCCTACAAAATTAGATATGAATCTACTGGAAAAATTAATCGTACCCAAGAAAGACTGAACTACCTTTTTATTAACTAGTAAAGACAAATCTAGTATAGCTTTGACCCTTTCTAGATCAATAGAGATTCCATCTTTTGAAACAATATGCCCTAAAAGTTTCCTTTGAGGTATAGCAAAAACACACTTCTTAAGATTTAAAGAAATCCCAAACTTTTGACACCTTTGGAAAATAGCTTCTAAATGCTCAAAGTAATCTTTGGCAGTTTTGGTAAATATAGTGAGGTTATCTAAATAGATTATAATGATCTTATTTATGAGTCCCTTAAACACTATATCCATATCATGTTGAAAAGCGGCTCCAACATTTGAGAGACCGAATGGCATTTTGGCGTATACAAAAGTTCCCCACTTTGTTGTGAATGATGTCTTGTGTTGGTCATCTACCAGGCAGATTTGATTGTATCCTAAAAAACCATCTGGTAAGGAAAATCTTTCTGATCTAGCCAGTGTTTGTAAAATTTGCTCCATAGATGGCAGAGGATAATGATCTTTTAATGAAGCTTTATTTAGGTCTATGAATTCCACATAGAGCCTAATATCCCCATTTTTATTTCTCACTAGCACTAGATTAGATACCCAAGTTGAATGCTTAATCAAGAAAATAATTCTAGACTCAAGAAGCTTTTGTAATTCATCCACCATTAAGGGTTCAATTCTAGGATTCACTAGTCTTTATTTTTGGTGAAAAGGCTTTGATCCTTTAGCAAGCTCTATGGTATGTTGGATGATGTCCCTATTATAACCATGAAGGTCATCATAGGTCCATGCAATCACTCTATCATATTTGTTGCATAAGGAAACCAGCTTATCCCTTTCCTCCTGAGTAGTAGCAATACCTACCTTCAACTTCCTTCCTTCGGTGACATAGATTTTAGAGTAATCTTCTTTGCTTTCTTTAAACTTCCTCTTATCTAGGATTGTATCCTCCAAATTGAACATGTTTTCCAACGTTATTAACCCCCTTGGAAGGTTATTCAATTTTAATTGAATAATTTGATCACCATACACTTCCTCAATCTTAGGCTGCAACTAGTCAACAAATTCTCTAGATTGTTGTAGAAACAGAAGCACCTGAAGGTCATTATCAAAAACTTACCAGTTTTGAATGTTATTGGGGATTGTTGGCCTAATAATAACTTTGAATGCTTCATTATTAATGAACAAGTCACTTGTTGGGTCAAACCGAGAGCTGATTTGTGCCATTCTATATGCTTTAGTATTCTGAGCTCTAGGGACCACTTCTATGCTAAAAGCATCGAAACCATCAATCAACTCCCAAATCTTGTGGTGATAAGATCTCATCCTCACATTCTTTACCACAACCTTTTCTTTTGTTTGTCTCACAACCAGCTCTAAATGGCCTTTGACTATTAGATTCTTTATCCCTTTCTTCTTGGCCAACATAAGACCATGTACCAAAGATTCATACTCAACATCATTATTGGTACAAGCAAACTGGAAGTGTATGGCCCTGAGAATTTTCTCACCATTTGGGGAAGTGAGATAGATACCTTCTCCTACACCATTCTTACTCCTGGACCCATCAAAGTTCAAGGTCCAGATCTCAAAGTCTTTATTAGAAACCTCCCTTTTAGGTATTTCTTGTCTCATTATATTTGGTATTTATTTATCCTCTTCAAAGATTACATAAGTTCCTAAACCAGTAGAAACATAATTACCATAAGGGTCACTCTACATCATGGACATCAGCTAATTGTTTTCTTCTTCATTTTGATCATATTCAAACCATTCTCCCATTTCTTCAACAAAAGCTCTATCTTCTCTATTCATAATAGCATGAGATGCTTCAATTCTTGGGGCTAGTTCTTCAGTGATATGTTCTTTAGACAGGGGCTCAGACAGCACCTTCATATTTGTTCCATATTTAGTTCTCAAGGTCAAATGTGACCAATCAAGTGACATGTACCCTCCTATTTTAGCTATGAAATCTCTAGATAGGCATAGCCTGAAAACTAGGGGAATATCAATGATTACCAAATCTTACAAGACATTTATATTTGGATAAGTATACATTTGTAATGGGAGTTGTTTGATCATTCCTATGGTTTGGACAGACTTCCCATCTAATTGCATAACCCCTTTATCTAGTGGTTCATATTCTATTTTCAAAGCATTAGCTAGTTGCTTTGGCATGACTATGGTACTAGCCCTTGAATCTATCATTGAGTTGTACAATAGTTTCTTGCCCACTATTAAGGTCAGATAAAATGGATTTGTATTAGATTTTCTTACCTCTGGCATTGCATTTAGTAGAACTATTGTCTGCAGAGGTGGAGTATCTTTGTTCTAAGCTCTCCCTTTGTTCATACTTCCTTCTTTTGCATTAACAACTTTGGGATCTTCCTAAGTCTGCAATGCTTCTTGCAGTAGCATCTTTTGCTCAGGAATAGCCAACATATCTGATATCAACACTTGTGTAGGAGTTTTCTTTAGCTATTCCACCACACTCACGGGTCCCAATGTTTGTGTCTTAGTATAGTAAGGATACCTCGCTCTTTCTATCACCGGGTTAGAGATTCCTTGATTCGGAGTGCCCATAGATACTTCTTGCCTCATAATAGGGATATATTGGCTTGGAATGGTAGAACCTTAATTATTTCATTCAAGTTATCTTCATACTATTTTACCATCCTTCTCTTTGACCTGGTGTAATAATCAGACTATACGAAAGGCTTATTGGAGGTTTATGCTTCATTTACAAACACCGAGTCTTCTTCAATCCATGAGAATAAAGCATGCTCTACAGCAATCTCTTCTTCTTGTTCAATGGACATTCCTTGCATTTGAGCCACCATTACTACATTCTGAACACCAGGTGACTGGTATGGAGGAGCATTAGTCACAACAACTTGACTTTCCATTCTTCTCTACTCTACTAGCTTCTGCTATAAATTGCCCCTAGGACAATATCTGGGCATATGTGCATTGTTGCAAGGGAAACACCAAGCATTTGATTCTTTTACCATAGTATTTTGCCTAGGAACCATATCTTTGTTGGGGTTAGCTGAGACACTTTGTAATGGTGTAGGTACTGTAACTAGCTAGTTTGAAGGTTGGGGATGATTTGGCCTTTGCATCCCATGATATTGATTCAGCTGGTATGGAGGCCTATTACCTTGGAATCCCTGGTAAAGAGGTTTTGTATAAGAAGTCTACTATCTCTTGAGGTTAATGATCTCATTTGAAAAAGTTCTAAGAATATTCTTGACATCATCTATTTCAGATGGAGGGATAGGAATTGTTAATGCAGTAGGGTGTTGAGGTGTTGGGAAGGTATACATAGACACCAGAACTGATGGAGTATGGGTAGTTTCTTGTAGCAGGGGCATAGAAATCTCTAGAAACATAGGCATAGGAGGCATTGGGGGTAGTTTCCTAGCATCTATTAAGCTATTCTCAACTCTTGTAGCTAATTCATATGTTGCTAGTAGGGTCTATCCTCCTAAGGACTGGATCATGTCTAAAATATCAAAACTAAAAGCTTTAACATAAAATATAATCACCATACCTACTGATGGCCTTGTTGTGGCAGGGATTCTATCCCAAGTCTTTTGGAATCTAGTATTGAAATCTATTATGGCTTCTTGGGGTTCTCTCTTTATAGTGATCAGCTATTGTAGTAGGGATGATCTATCACCCTTTTTCTTGAGTCTTACAAAGAAGGCATCTCTGAGCTGATCCCAAGTAGATATTGAATTTGGGGCCAATGACCTGCACCAATCCAGAGCCTTGCCTTTGAAAGAAGCTACTAATAATCTGATAGTGACATTCTTCTCTGTGATGACATGCACTGCGCACACATCAAATACATCTTCGAGATGTTCCACTGGAGTCTTGGAGTCCTCTCACAAAAACATGGGTAATGCTTTCAAAGCATTGGCAACGATTGGATCCTAGGTATCCGGCAGCATTGGGAGAACAAGAGTGCTGTTGTTGTTCCAATCTGCAAATTTTCATGGCAGAGCAGGTGCTGCCATGGCTATTCCTGACATTCTTAATGACTGATTTACCCTTCTTCTTATAGTGGCTAATAGAGGCAGCAACAAGATTCCTAGATTAGCAGCTAATTGGGCTCTAGTGGTTGGTTGACAACTTTGACTCCTTCCTGCTCTTTGGTTCATACGGTCTTGATCAAGAATCAAGAAAGGTCCCACTAGGCATGCCAAAAATTGTTGATGAATAAATTTATGCGAGTTTCAACGCTAACATGGGAAGTTTCAAGAATGTGGGACTGACACTTGAAATGACCTCTAGATTTTACAGAAGTTGGCTCTTCCTTTTTCAATGGGGTTTTTGGAAAGGGAAGAAGAAATAAGATTACATATACAATAAAATAAAACTCTTATGGTGATACACCAGACTTATATGTGTTTTATTAATTAGCACAGTGACTAAATATTTATGATTTTCAACTATATCAAAGTGTAATGAGCATGGTTAACGTAGACATATTATAGATAGATTTAGAATCAAAAGCTAAACTCAAAGAAATTATACAAAGACACAGAAAATATCATCAAACAACACAGAATAGACATTCTTTCATTAATAGGTTCAACAAATACATAAGGCACAGGAACATGCACAAATCTATATGCTTCTTCTTGAAACAACTTGGAAGTCTATAATGATATATCTCAGTCACAATAATATCTCTATTTTTTTATTCTATCTATATCATTAGTTACAAAACTTCCCCCTTTTATAGAAGAAAGATGGGGCTCAAAATATATTCGACTGTTAAGAATCCACAACTGAATTAGTATTGAGTACACACAAGATCTCTATGAATCTGAGACCGTATTATTCTTACATTCTAATTTGCCAAACATAGCAGAAAATATGGCCCTGCAACTATCAATTTTGTTGAGACAAGTGGCTTCCTCTGATATATTCAAGTGTCTCCAAAATGCTATGTGGCTCTCCCACACTCATCGAGCTTAGTTTCCCTTGAAATAAGGAGAACAAATGATGCATTGACAATTGGTGAAATCTGCCTCCTTCTTATGATACATGGCAACAGCTGACAACCTCAAAACTAGGACTAATCGCAGAATGGCGCGCCTTCAAAAAGCTTCTTTTATCTCTCAACCTTTAATCACCCACGGTAGCGACACCTAGCACACTCTGCTACACTTAGAAAATTTAGACATAATACCTTGGGGCCCACCATACAGGACTTTGACACTTCAAAATCTATTAAAGAAAAGTAACATGCATCTACTTTTGCATATTACAACAAAAGACATATGGCTTGCTGGTCTTTCTCAATGCCTTTCTCAAAAGTTCCTCCTCGAATCCTTGCAGAAGTGACACATGACATACCTTGGCAGCAGATAGAAACTATATGAAGAGAAACATATCCAAAGATACGTGGCAGGTTTCTTTGGCACCTTGGAACTGCTAACTAAAAAGAGGACACTTGGCACGTTGTGCCACTCTTGGTCACTATCCTTATTGCTTCCTACCACCTTACCATGTGGCAGCTTCACGCATCTTTTGGAATCATCTTTTGTCTCAGGTTTTGAAAACCCCACCATGCTAACACTTGGCACTCTTTGTGCTCAGCAACATAACAACACAAACTACAAATAAAATTATAGTGCTGCAACTGATTAATATCACAAAATGTAGAGTTTTAACTCTACAATTTGACATAGAAAAATGTACTATTTAGTCAACCAAATTAACTATTTGGAAGATCAAATTTGGCATCTTATCAAATTGATCCTCTTAACAATTACATATTCTACAACCATATGTTTATCAACATTATTATGAAATAGAAATGTGTAATTGATGATCTAATGTGTTTCTAAGGTTTACTAATTTTGTAGGCTTAAACTTTAAAGACATATACTCTAAAGGTTTCTTTTCTTGAGAAAAAGATTTGTTTGGTGAGTTGTTCTTATCCATAGTAGAGTAACTTATGGATCACTATCAGTCAAATAAAATGGATAGCTATCAAGATTTAGAAATCCAAGCTCAGATAAATACAATTTAGAAGTATCATTAATCTAGCACTACTTTTCTATGCTTTTAAATAAGTTAAAAAATTACATCTTCATATTAGAGGTTAGCCAAATCAAATAACCACATGACATTGGGATTTATAATTTTATTCAAAAGTTTATAGTCTTGAGGAAGTATCTTTGCATAATGTCAAGAGATCAGATATGTAATATTGATGGCACCACCACATCCTGTGGTACCAGAACTAGAACAAGGCCTAGTCTAGCAAATGAAGGATGGAGGTTGTGTTGCTGCAAGAAACTCACACAACCTGTGCAAAGGTCTAATAACTCTTACTATAGGTAAAGAAACCCTTTTTTGTAGGTGAAGAAATAATATACATCAATATGGCAACACAAAAAATCAAATGTACACATGAGAGGTAACCAATTTTTGAAGCAAGCATATCCACAATAAATTATCCCAACAAAAGGAAGAGCATACACATAGCAAAGAATAGTTTGTAAATGAGTTATTTCATTTCATTATTTAAGGATTAACTATCATTTACATACATTCCCACTTCACAAATATGGCTAGAAAATTAGACTCTCCTTATATATTCTTCTATGAACTTGTAAACTTATATGCAAAAACATGTTTCCTCTTTTCTCTTCCTTGTTGCTTGTCCTATGACCTGTACCTTGTTATTTCTCCCCTATTTTTCTCTTGTCTACCTGTGGTTACCTTCTTCCTAGCCACTTCTCTCTTCTTCTATTCTATTATCTTCTCTCATTAATTCTTTGTCTTATTTTCTTTTCTCAAAGGAATCCCCAAAAATCTTGCCTAAAGGTATGAGCACCCAAAAATGTTACCATAAATATCCAACGACTTTGTTTTCAATTCAAATTTTGAACACTCTACCATTTCCATGTTTCTACTCATTAATTGCATCAAGGAGTTTTTTTTTTTTTTTTTTAAAAAGATAATGCGCCTGGTAAACTTTTTAATGTGACCGGTGACGCTGGTGCGACACGCCCTCCGGCTCCACGCGAATGCTTTTGCCCGGAGCAATGAACCGGTGAGGCCACAACTGGGGGACCTCATCCCCTAGGAAGAACACTTCAAACCCGCGAGCTCATTGGCCCAGCGAAGGCGTAAAGCCTTGCGAGCTCGTTGGCCCAACGGGGGTTTGAACTCTAGTGGCCGCCACTACATCCTGAGTGACTTAACCACCGAACCATGCCATCATCAGCTGCATCAAGGAGTTAGAGAGAAAATAATTTCACATTAAAAATTCAGTAGAAAGTTTGCACTTCAAAAAAATAATAGAACAAAAAGGAGAGGGAAACTAACCCTACCACAAGTGTTACAAAGCCCCTGCATCAAACTATCATGATAACAAAATTTGTGAGGCCCTGCTCATTGCCAAAACTATATGTTGTTGTAGGTCAACAATCATGTTGTTGCTTATTGAACTGAAAATTTTCAATCTCTACTAGGCTCAATCAAGTAGCATCCTCCACTGGTTTTTTCTTCCATTTTACCAGATATTCACTAGATTCTCTACCCCTAGTCTTTCTGACCACTCTAGTGTTTAGAATGCTTTCAATCTTCTATTGTTCTCTCTCAAGTAGTTGTGCCATCCATCTTTCTATTCACGTTTCCTCTTTCTCTTGCTTATCTAACATCTCTCTTTCATATTAGATGTATAAATTAGAAACATTGAATATCAAAGAGATATCTAGGCCTATAGGTAACTCCAACTCATAAGCATTTGGTGAGAACATTTTGATAGTTTTACATGGTCTAATTTTCTCCCACTTGAGCTTGTTATAGGTATTTCTTGGAAATATTTCCTTTTGCTAGTGTGGTTCGTAGTTTGGTATATGTTATGGTCTGTACGAGGTCATACATTGTTCAAGCAGTGGGAGTCCTTAGTCGGTTTATGGCTAATCCTAGATTAGTACATGGGGATGTAGTGAAAAGAGTGTTTAGATATAGGGTAAAAGCACAAAGCTATGTCACACTTTTATAAAGGAAACAACCAACACTGATCTAACTTTTAAACTTGAATCAATAAAAAGTGACATATATGTTTTGAATTTTGAAATGATGTAAACTAATAAAATATTTACTTTTTAGTATATTATATTTTTGTATTTTTTAAAAAAATTTAAAAAATTATTTGAATATAGTTTTTAATAAATTGACATTATAATTTAGTTGCTAATAAAATGCTGAAAAATGAAGTTACATGAGACGTCAATCTTTATATAGTAATTTTTTTTTCTTCAATTTTTTTGTGTGTATTTATAACTTGAAACTTTAATGCATGGATATATTTTTTTCCAATTTTGATAAATACATATTTTTAAATAAATAATAAAATGTGTGTGTATTAAAATGTAGTTGTTTCCATTCGACGCCAACTTTCATATTAACAATTTACCTAAAATAGAAAAGAAATTATACCATCTTGATATAGATTCTTTTATCTAGTCATCATATGTTTTTTAATTTTTTTAATAAGTTTTACTATTTTTCCTTGACATGGTAATAAATCTAATGTTTTGTGCTGATAACCTACTTTTAGTAAAAATAGAAATGAAAATATAAATAATAATTAAACTATTAAAATATATATATATATATATATATATATATATATATATATATATATATATATTTGAAAACTAAAGTTATAGATCTACAAAAGGGTATTTTTATATTTTTAAAAAAATGTTATTTACACGAGTAGAAGTTGTTGAAATATCAAGTTTTTCAAATAATTTTATTTTTTTTGGTAAATTGGCCTCATAGTGGTGCTACATATGCATTTAGCCAACAAATTTAGTTGGAAAAGTTGTGGACATATCTAACTTAGCTAGAACGAATCTTACAAGATCATATGTTTGACCAAAATTGATTTTTAGTTAGAAATACTTAAATTCACTTGTGCTGATAAGTCGGCTGAAAATGTGACACAAATTTGTGCTTTTACCCTATATATGGGGTACTTCTAAGTATTCCTTATGTTATTATAGTTATCATACAAGGACTCAATGTTCAGATTGTATTCATGGATATTTAGATTCTAATTGGGTAAGTGACATTGGTAACAAAAGATCCCCCAATGGATATATTCTCACAATGTTTGGTGGTGCTATTAGTTGGATGAGTAAGTGGGAAGATGTAGTCGCTTTATCCACTACAAAATAAAACTATATGGCAACAACTCATGCTTGTAAAGAAACCATTTAACTTAATAGATTATGTTTTGATGTTGGGCTTGATGTAGGGATTACTATTGTTTTTTGTGATAGTCAAAGTACCATATGTTTGGCAAAGAATTCAACCTTCCATGTAAGGACAAAGCACATTGATGTTCAATACCACTTTGTTCATGACATGTTCGAAGATGGAAGAGTGAAATTGGAAAAAAGATGACACATAGACAAATGTTGGAGATTCATTGATAAATATTGTAAGCATAGATAAGTTTAGATGGTGTTTGGAGTCTATGGGCCTCTCAACCCCTAGAAGTTGATTTCATGATAGTATGGATCCCCTGGCTCTTGCAAGGTATACTACAAGTTGGAGAATGTTGGGATTAGGTGTGTCATACACCTTGCAATTCCTAGTATTTGAAATATTTTTTTATTTGTATTTTAGCAATTTGGTTTTTGTCACTTAGTGTCATGGAAGTTACTAAATGCAACTATGACAACTTGGAATGTGAGTAAGATTTGCTAGAATGGAAAGAGCTAGTAAGAGGGAGTTATCTTTAAAATTCAACAATCATATTTTTTAGGAGATTATGGAAGCACAATTTCAGGAGTCAAAAATAGAGTTCCATATTTGGAGAGTTAGTTATGTTTTGACAGGTGTAAGTAACTTGCTATATTATGATGGGTTTGATTCTCTATGACTAGGTGTTGTAAAACTCATGGTTTTGAGTTTCCATTTTGGTGGTTTCTTATATTTAAACTCCTATAAATTGAATGGTTGAGGAGTCATTTGTGAGGGATAATTTTACAGGTACCATTATGTTGCTGGAATTATTCTAGAAATTGTATTTTGGTGAATTGTTGTAATAAACTTGCTCTACAAGTGTATGTAATCTTGTGTTAGATTTGTAATACATTGAACAAGCTTTTGGAGAGCAGGGTATTTCTCCCAAAAGTGTTTTTCGCATGTATAACTGGTGTTATGGTACATATTTGTTTATTTGTTGTTTTTATGTTTAAATGTTGTGTATCTTCTTTAGGTAATTGAAAAGATTAAAAATTTACACAACGAGTGTAGGGAGCATTTCCACATAGCTTGCTTCCTTTCAAATAATGGGCATCTGCATTGGAATGCATAGACATTCAAGAGTTAATCCTTTTCCTAGTCGATTAAATAGCATTCTCCTTGTAATTGTAAGGTATCTTGAACTAATGTAAATAGGGAGCCCACCTATGGAAGAATTTATCTTTCGAATGGTTTTGAAGATGCTTGTGTAGTTGCTTAGTCAGCACAGATAGTTGTTTCAATCAGCAAACTGAGAGAGGACCTCTTTCAAGCATAATTGCATATGAGTCCAAAATACAGTAAATAATTCTTAATTATATATATGCATGAACAATAATTTAAAATTTATTTATTTATTTGAGGGTAATAATGATACAAGTAGAGAATAAGTATGTTTTTTAATTTGGAAAAGCCACAACCTCTAATGTAGTTAATTATAAGTTCATGTGTTTTGTTATGCTAATTATATATAAATAATATTTTTAAATTAAATTTTTGGTAATGTTAATAATGTGTTTTGACTTGTACATGTCTTACTATGGACACCAACAATATAAATAGAGAATAAGTATATTTTTTAATTCAGAAAAGACACAACCTTATAATGTAGTTACCTAATGTGGTTTGTCATGATAATTATAATCTTTGGTAATGATAACATTGTTGTTTTGACTTGTACATAACCTATTAAGGACACCGGTGATATAAAAGGGAATAAGTATATTTTTTAATTTGGAAAAGATACAACATTATAATGTAGTTAGTTAATAAGTTCATGGGCTTTGTTATGCTAATTATATATAAGAAAAGAATGATATTTTTAAAATAAATCTTTGGTAAGGCTAACAATGACTTGTACATTCCCTACTATGGACACCAATGATATAAATAAGGAATAAGTATATTTTCTAATTTGGAAAAGAAACAACCTTATAATTTAGTTAGCTAATAAGTCCATGTGCTTTGTTATGTTCATTATATTATGTATCTATATGTTTTAATGTCAAAGAGAGAGAGAGAGAGAGAGTGTGTGTGTGTGTGTTACAATAAGTAAATATTTTTGTATTGAATATATTCATGTGTTATGTTAGTTGTTACATTAACATGAACAATATAAACTAGTACTCTATACTTACAAGTTCATCAAATATATAGATTTGAAAGAGAGTTGTAGTCACGTGTTTAAATATATTTATATTTAATTTTTATAGAATTGTGTTACACACTATGTTTAGATTCACTACTGACATATATGTATAAATGTAGCAAATTTTTGGTGTATATATAGACACATACATATATATGTTTATACATACACACACATACATATGTACATACATGTGTGTATAAATGTTAGTAGTGAATCTATATTCAATTTATAAAATATATTTACTCTAGATTGCAAATCTATTTTGTAATAATAGAGAGTATGCTTATACGATCATCTATACTCGAAGTTGCCCTATATATATATATATATATATATATATATATATATATATATATATATATATATATATATATATATATATATATATATATATATATATATATATATATATATATATATATATATAAGAAAAATCATATAGAAGTTTTGAAAATATTTAATTTCAAGTGATATAGTCCTCTTAAACTTATTGCATTTTATATCTAAAATTATCAAATATGACCATATGGCCATCAAATTTAGGCCCTAATAACAACCCTACATTGTGCACATGTTGTACTACATTTTGTCTAGATATTTGGACATTACCTGATGCTCCATTAGTGGTTTTTGTATGAAGATAGACATATGAATAAGTGAAGTGAGTTTCATTTCAAACATTGCATTACAAAATGATGATGATGAACTTACTAAAGTTACATATTAATTGAATGCATTTTTTTATTAACATGAAGCCTACAATAAGACCCCAAATTGTTCACCCAATAGAATTACAAATAATTAATTTTTAGTTATTATTTAGTGAAAAATATGCATGTTTACATTATCCAAAATAAATATAAATCTTTATTAAGAAAAAAAAGTAGATGACTGATTTATTTTGAAAAGACTAACAAGTAATTGTAGTTACAATAGTCTATGCCTAAATGCAGGTACTAATAACATACATATTAGAAGGAAAACATAATGAACATTCATTCTCACAATATTTTTGGACATACCCTAGTACAATCCATACATATATTTAATCTTACATCCCTAGAAAATGGTATGCCTACTAAAAGGTTAGAATTTTTCATAGATTTTCTACCTTCCTTGCTCTCATCCCAAAGTGTGATGGGGCGGATAGGTTAAGTCAATTTCGTCCTATCTCTCTTTACAATGTGATTTATAAATTTATCTCTAAATTGATTGCTGATAGGTTGAAAAAGTGGTTTAAAGTGCTGATTTCTGAGGAGCAGAGTGGTTTTGTGGTGGGACGTCAGATTCTGGATGGGGTTGTTATTGCAACTGAAACCATTCACTCTATGGTTAATTCCAAAGATAAGGCAATGTTCATCAATCTTGATATGGCTAAGGCTTATGACCGTGTTCGATGGTCCTTCCTTCGGAAGGTTCTTGGTGCTTTTGGTTTTGGGGATGCGTGGATTTATTGGGTTATGAGTTGTGTTACTTTAGTCTCCTCTGTGTTAGTAAATTGTGAGCACTCTGAGCTTTTTGGTGCCTCTTGGGGTTTGTGGCAAGGTGACCCCCTCTCTCCTTACTTGTTTCATCTTCTTGTTGAGGGTCTGGGATGCTTGATAAGAAGGAATGTGGAGTTAGGTTTCATTCAGGGTTGGGGGTGGGGAGGTGGTTTACCTCCACAATCTCACTTGCAGTTTGTTGATGACACTGCTTTGATGGGTATGGCTACAATTAGGGAAGCTTTGAATTTGCACAAGGTGTTGGATGTTTATCTTCTAGCTTCAGGCCAATTGATCAATGAAGATAAGTCTTCCATCTTTTTTTTCAATACTCCAGGTTCCATTCAGAGGCGAATTGCTCATATCTTGAGATTTCAGACTGGGGTTCTCCCTTTGACCTATCTTGGTATTCCCATCTCTATTGGAAGACTTCCCAAGGAGTCTTGGCAGAATATTCTGGATAAATTTCATGTGAAAGTTAATCATTGGACCCATCACTGGTTGTCCTTTGCGGGTCGTGTTCAGTTGCTAAAGTCTGTGGTGCAGGCCCTCCCCATTTATAGATGTATGATTCAGGTGGCCCCTTTGGGTTTTGTTAGGGAATTGGATTCCTTAGCAAGACAGTTTTTATGGGCTGGTAGCTTATTGTCCTCTAAATGGAGCCTTGTTAGATGGGACATTATTTGTAGCCCGAAGCAGTTTAGCGGCCTCGGGTTAAGGCAGTTGTCGTTGTCAGGGATGGCGTTGGCTGCTAAATTGTATTAGCGGTGGTGTGTGGAGCAGGATGGGATCTGGGCTAGGATATTAACTCAAAAATACTTCCCAGGGATCCCTCAAATTGATATTCCTCGGTATCCACTGGTGGGGAAAGGCTCGGTGATTTGGAGTACGCTCAAGAAAGGGGCTACTCTGGTCAAGGATGGTTTATTTTGGATTTGTAAAAGAGGGACAAAAGCTCATTTTTAGTCTAATTCTTGGGATGGTTTTCCTCCCATTGTTTCTCAGTTTCCTAATTTGGTGACTCTGTGCCAGAGGTTCTGTGAAGTTGGTTGGTCAAGGGTGAGTGACTTCAAGTCCTTTTCTTCTCATGGGCAGTTGGTGGTGGCAAGATGGAAGAATCTTGATGAGTGGCCTGTTGTTGGTATGGAGGAGGAGTGTGCTGAGCTTCATAGTATCCTTTCTCGTAGATGTTGTAGCTCCCTCCAGGAAGGGGATGTTCTTTCTTGGTCTCCTAATTCTAAGGATGTCTATACTGTTGCTTCTGGATATCAAGTGTTGTTATCTAACCAGCTGGAGGGGGTGGAGGTTCACGGGTGGAAGAAAGTGTGGAATAAGCTTTCTTGGCCGAAGTGTAACTGCTTTATTTGGACTTTGGCTTGGAATAGGTGCTTGACTTGGGATAATATTCAGAAGCGGGGTTTTCAAGGTCCTTCTATGTGTGTTATGTGTGGATGTGGAGAGGAGGACTCCTCTCACTTGTTTTTCTGTTGTCCCTTGACTTTACAGCTTTGGCATTTTTGGTGGGAAGTTTGGAAAAGCCCCTGTGTTCATGCTTCATCCCTGGTGGAGTTTTGGAGTAGTCTGGGTAGACCTCCTTCTATGGCCTCTTTCTTGCAAGATGTGTGGTATGCTGGGCCTTCCTTCATACTATGGCAGATTTGGTTGGAACGAAATCGCAGAATATTTCGAGGTGAGAAGTTGTTGATTCAACAAGTTTGGCACAAAATTATGAGTATGATTCGGGAGACAGTGGAATCCAAGTGTGATGTGGTGTTCCCTTTGGAGAAAGGAGATGCTGAGTTGGTGGATAGATTGGGTATTCAGGGGTTGTCTCCAGCTTCTGCTTGTGTCAGGAAAGGAAGGCGAGTGAAAAAGAAAGTGCAAAGGGTGGGAAGATGGCTTCCCCCTCCGCCTGGCATTCTGAAGCTCAATACTGATGGTTCTTCAAGGGGCAATCCTGGGCCTGCTGGGATTGGTGGGACTGGTAGGGATTTTTTGGGATCGGTGGTTTTTTTCTACTCTGTTCATGAAGGATGGCAAACTATCAACCTTATGGAAGGTTTGGCGATCCTCTATGCTTTGGAGAGGGCTTATGCTTTGGGATGGTGCAAGCTTATCTGTGAGTCTGATTCACAGGTTTTGATTAATTTGCTGAATACACAGAAGGTTTCTGATGTTAGTTGGCAGTTGGCTATGATGGTGCAACAAATTCTGCAGATAAGTTCTTTGATGGAGATGGTGTCTTTTGTCCATATTCCAAGGGAGTGGAATAGGGCAGCAGATTGTTTGGCTAAGTGGGCTTCTGAGCATTTAGATGGTTGGAAGGTTGATGAATGGGAGCAGGTTCCTCATGAGCTCCGATATGACTTGGAAAAGATTCTTGCTAAGGATGGGAATGGTATTGGTGAAAGATGATGTTGTTTCATGCTTTGTATGGCTGTTTCTTATGGATTACTAGGGCCTCGGCCCTTTGATGCTTTGTAATGTTCTTTTCTGAATTTCAATAAAGTTTTTACCCCTTTTATTTTAAAAAAAGAATTTTTCATAGACGTTAATTATGGTGCAATTTACATGTCTATGATTAAACACGAGTATGTGCACCCCTCTTGATAGGAAAATCATGTTGTAATGAAGTAAGGTACACAATAGATTCCTACACTAATCTTTGAGAGGACTGTTATGCAAATAACTTCAAATCTTATATAAACTTATTATAGAAAATAGAGAAACACATATATATCAACAATAAGATGCAATAAAGTCTAACATGGTGATTTACATGGAGAAATATTTTTGGGAGAAAAACTCACACCCCAAAGCCTACACAATGTATTATCAAATCAACAGAGGATTATGATACACATCCAATGCAATTATTTGCAATAGTAATACACCAAAATTCAAATATAGAGTAATTTTGGTAGCATTCTAAAAACACCTGTGTAACTACAAACTCTCATTAGATAAACTAATCCTCAAGCTCTTAATTTATAGACTTCTGGCAACTTGGAAACTATCTAGATGGTTTGTAAAACCACGTGCAAAACCTCCCATGAGGCATGATTCCTAAGATAGGCAAGATTCTTATCTAGAAAATTAGGCTCTTATAGATGCCTCTTACAACATCTTACAACTAGTCAAGATTTCCAATAAATCCTAAATTTGGGTTTTATGCATCATAGGCTTTGTCATAGGGTCCCCAAACAGTAGGGTGTGTTAGTGTATATATATTTCATATATTTTATACACTTAGGCATAAGCCTACTTAGGTGTGCCCTTACAACTAAGTTGAATACAAGCATCAAATTTAGAGTGTAATGATAGTTGAAATGATAAGTACATATAGGTGAAAAGTGGAAGTTAGTTAGTTGAGTGAAAGACTCCTACAAACTAGCATGAGTGACTAGTTTAGTGGGAGACTTGATGACCCCTCAACTAACTGCCTAACAACCTTAACCGCCCAACAACCTTGACATGTGTGAAGATTGTACACCTAAGTAGGCTTATGCCTAAGTGTATAATATATGCTTGAGTGTACAATCTTCACACATGTCAAGGTTTTTGGGTGGTTAAGGTTGTTAGGCAGTTAGTTGAGGGGTCATCAAGTCTCCCACTAAACTAGTCACTCATGCTAGTTTGTAGGAGTCTTTCACTCAACTAACTACCTTCCACTTTCCACCTATGTGTACTCGTCATTTTGACTATCAATACACTCTAAATTTGATACTTGCATTTGACTTAGTTGATCTTAGCTCAAACTTCTACATGGTATCAGAGCAAACTGAGTTTGTTTACTAGTTCATTTTGGAGTCCTGGTTCATTAGAGGCATGATCTCCGTGGTTTTATTCTAATTGTGAATCAATGAATTTGCATTTCTTGTGAGGATGGATTGCTTGAGTCGATTTGGAGACTTGACCTATGGAAAACTTCTATCCAGGTCACGTTCGTGCGCTCTCCAAAAGACTCATGTCCTTTGTTTGGTCATTATTTTTCTTAAATCTGTGGTCGCCATTCCCAATACCATTGCATGGTAACTATTTTCAGTTTGTAGAAGTTGTTTCTGGCTTAGAACACCCTATATTAAGGTTGACGCCTATAGAAAAAGGCTAGTTCAGACTGCATTTCGCCATTACCTACAAAGAAGGTGAAAGGAGAGCAAGCAAATTGTTGAGGCACAAGGTGGAGAAAAGATACCAGCAAGTGTTTCTTTAGCACAGTTTGGATGTTGTCCTCACGCATCCTCCACCCTTCGCCAAGCATAGCTTAAACGGTGCCCCTTGCTGCCTATTGGATTGAGGAAACCCTACAACCTTGAGGGTATCAAGTCGATTAGTTAGCAAAGTAAGTCAAGTGGGCAAGTAACTGCATGTTTTTGTTTGGAAAGGTGCTGCAACAATTTGCTGAAGTTTTGATTGTTCTCTATCTTTTTGGGATGATTAACAACCTCATGAAGTATTGCAGACTGCAGAGGAAGGGTAGTTATTTTATTGAGCTAGTGAATGGTTTTATCTGATCGGTTACTGTGGCTAGTTATCATAGGATAGAGTAGTGTTGCAGTAATAAGTGCTTCATGCACATTTGATTTGAGTATTTTGTTTCCCTAAGTGTTGATGCACATGTTTTTTTTTTGGCCACCGGGGCCTTCTAGTTTGTTTTTCAGTTTGGTTTATTTTGTTTTCTGCTTCTGTTTCGAGTAGTTTGCAGTGCTGAGTTTCAATGTTTGTTTGAGTTTGAGATGAGAAAAGTATGACTCCATGCACAATAGACAATTTAAGGGAACTATTATGTATGCTTAGTAGGCAAGCATTTAGTAGAAATCGCCAAAAATGTTACCAATTTTTCACCTACAACTCAAATTGACAGAGCTGAAATAGTTTCATTATATTTAAGGTGAAATCTTGTTCCTGATTTATTTTTGATGGCATATCATAGCATGTGGAGTAAAATCAGCTCCCACAAGGGTTGAGCTCAGCATGTTGACCCCAAGTCTTAAGAGGATTGTGGAAAGAGTCTGAAAGAGCAGTAATGTCACATAAAGACCCTACAAAGTAAAGACAATTGTCATGTGTTTCACTCATATCTCAAAAAATTTGATCTAGGTTTTTTTAATTTTTGGATAAAAACTAGAAGACAATAAGATTAAAAAACCCTTTAAATTTCTCACCAACTTAGTTTCTATTTTTTGAGGAATAGTCAGAGACACAATACACAACAAAATAAAGATGGCAGTCGCATGTTTTAGTCATATGTCAAAACATACGATCTAGGTTTTTGAGATTTTTGGATAGATATGAGAAGATAATAAAGCACAAAAACCCTTTAAATTTCTTACCAACCCCATTTGTAATTTTTGAGGAATCTTTACAATGGCGGACCCTCTTTCTTTTTTGCAAATTTGAAGCTGCAAAAAATGATTGTAAAATGATATTTAAAGCAATATCTTATAAATTGCTTATAAATATTCATTATTTATGGAATTAAAGTAAAGTAAAGAAAACAATATCTTTCTTCTTTTGAGTTTGCTTTCTTTTGGGAAAATATGGACAAATTGAGCTTTTATTGAGCAAATAAAGCTTGTTTTAAAGCATATTTTTGGTGGGGTCTATCTTGAGGAAGATTTTGGCAGCTTTCATATACATATTGGAGGTGATTTGAAAGATTTATCTTTGGCTTTTTAGTGGAGCTTGAAAATGGATCAAATTTGCTATTCTATGAAGATTTCTCAACTTTTTCCTTGGGAGATTTTTTGGAGTTATAAATAGGGGAGAAAAACTTAGTTTTTCTAAGTTCTGATTATTGTTTCTTCTCTCTTATTCCCTTGTAGAGAGTTCGTAAACTTTTGTACTCAAATTCTCATAGTTACTACTCCTTTTAGCCTTAATAAAGTAGCAGAGTTCTTCTTTTCATTTTTCTAATTCATTTTTTGTAATCAATGATCTGATATTCAATTGTGATTCAAATTTTTAATCCTTTTCCTATGTCTCATTATTTCAAGTTTGAGTGTGAAAGCTATATGTGATATAGGTTTTACGGTATGTTTAAACCAGTTAGTTGGATTGAAGTTGTGATAAGACTTCGGTTTGTCCTTCATGTAAAACTTCTAACTTTTCAAACCTTCATATAAATAATTTATTTATTACATTAAATCCAGTGGAATTGTGAGGATTAAAAGCTCTTATAAGGCAGATTGTGAGTCAAGTTAGTGAACAGATAGAGTTCTAGTGCATCACCTGTTAGAAGTTTAGGATTTAATTTGTAGTTATCTTTCTAGTCCCTTTCCTCAGAAAGTCTTTTAGATTAGGAAAATCATTTGGAGAACCAGCTCACTCTTGAGGTTCACTCCAAGTTTAGGCAACCCACAGGCCTAGGAGTGTTCCCATGTGTCAATAGATAGTTAAGTTGAATAACTTAGCATAGGGTGCATATCTGATTGATAACAATCCCTAAATGTTTTTGCTCACAAAGCTATTCAGAATTATAAGAGGTCTAACCCTGTTCCAGAACTCCCTTAGTGCATCACGTAGGGGGGATACTAGAATGATTAAGGAGTTTGGATTTACTCCTGCCAGACGCATTTTCTTAAAAGTTTTAGTGCATTTCCAGCAATTCCATTTCCTGAACAACCTGTGATTAGTGTAGTCCATATGCACACATTTCTTTGAGTATTCTATCAATAATTCTGCCTTTTCTATGTTTCCACATTTTGTTTACATGCCTACTAGTGCACTTTCTACTCCAACATCTAACAAAAAATTTCCCCCCTTTCATTTTGTTAAGATGGATCTCCCTTCATTATCACTTGAGACCTGATACTGCACAATATGATCATGCAGGCCTATTTTTCTGATTACTTCATTTAGCAACATCAATATGTTTCACCATAAAATTGTCCCTATTTAAAATGATGGAAATGGTTCATGTCCCTCACAATAATTTCTCTTATAACAATCTAGAGATGAATTTTACTACAGTATGACAATCGGCACATACTCAATGGTTCTTAAGAGCTTAAATAGTTATCGTACTAGGAATGTTTAATAAACCTATTACAATTGCCAACTCCACTATATGGATAGAGAAATGATTCTTTTTCCTCACCGACAAAAGAAAGCAAATGTATTGACTCTGGAAAATAAACTGCTACCTTCATCTTCCATGCCAATTTCTCCAACTTTGCATAGTTCTCCTGTGTCTATGGATGAGAATTGGCTCCTACATGGAAAGTGTGTACCATTTTATAACCTTATTTTCAACCACATCCAGGGACCCTTTTAATTCCTCTATCTTTCATCAATCTCATTCCATTTGATTATCACCACACCTACCCACTTCTGCATAGATGTTTGAGAGCAGAACATAAATTGTACAGTAATTTTTTAAGGGTTTAGATTCTTTATTAAAAAAGGGGCAGTGTAGCTATAGATACTCCCATGCTTATTTTATTTACGGTATGTGAATGCATGTGTATTAGTATGTTTTATTTGAATATGTCTATCTATCTAATTATTTTTTGACATAAATATGTAAATCTATTGTTTATTTATATCTAGATTAATTGATGTAGTGTATATAATGAAGCGGAATGCAAATCTTTCTCTTGACTTTTATCTAGATTAAGGGATGCTGTAGAATTTAAATGAAGTTAGGGCACAGGTGAATTTTATGTGTTTTTACTCTTGTAAATCACTAATTTGTATGGGCTAGGGAAATGTGATGGTGACTTAATCATTCTCTATGTAAATTGTGGAAATATAAGATAATAAAATGAATAAAGGATATAGGATTAAAAAATATGAGAAATTAATTAAGAGTGGATGATGATAGAAGAAATAATTAGTATTATGATGTGATATAGTTAATAGAGAAATTATGGTGAGTAATTGCTAGAATAAATCAACCAAAATAATCATCTTGAAATAGTAATATTCTTTTGATCATGATTGTATGCATAGTTATTTTTGCTATAGTGTCTTATTTTGTCAAATATATAAGGATCATAACAACACTACTCTTTTATTGGATGGTATAACACATGACCTTAAGCACTTTTAAAATTCTAAGATGCTAGATTATTTTGGGTAATTTGATATTATCTGAATAACAAACTCAAGTTTTATTTGATAATATGGTATAAATCATTATAGGTCAGTTTGACCTTTTATTTACTTTTTCCTATGCAAGAGAATTGACAAAGTTAGTTTGTGCTTCTGCATGGTAAATAATTTAGTATAACTTATCCCTATATTTTTTTAATGAGGTCATGTATTCTTTGGGAAGGAATATTTAGTATTATCACTATGCTTGTATCTTAGATGAAGTAAAGTTGTGAATTAGGTGTTTTGTTATCTAATGATTTTTTCTAATGTGAGTTATATGTTCTCTAGTCTCTATTCTAGAACTATTATGGGAGATCATATGTGATTGCCTAGCAATAATTTTCTACCTCAAATCATTTATTTCTCCTATTACTATGTAACAATAGTGAAAATAAGAAGATGCGTGTAAATTTGTCAAATGTTGAGATTTTTGCATCTTTTATTGGATTTAACCAAGTTGTTTTAGAAAGTCAAATGTTTCTGAACTACAAAGCCTCTACACTTTCACATAGGCAAGGCCATCTGGGATGAGCCCCCAAGGCATAGTTTGGGCCCTTAGGACCCGACTTCTTCACTCTTCCATTCAATCATGTTCATTATAAGTTTACTCTCTATAAAAAAATATACTCTAACCATTTTAAAATTAAAATGTATTATCTTATGAAATCTTGTTGCTATGTTCTTTACACTTAATTATTACCATTGTGTGTGGGTGTTTTCTAGATCAACATTGTTGTAAGTTACGTTTTATTGTGTTGAGTCCATGTTCATATGATTTGGGCATGACACTTCTACTATTGACATCACCTACCCAGTCTAAATCCACATAACCATTAATGTCCAAGGAATGCATTCTCTTGTACCATGAAAACACAAGGAATACTCTAAGGTACTCCATAAATATCTTAAGACTATTTTAACTATATCCCAATGAACTCTAATATGATTAGACATATATCTACTAAGAACTCCCACTACTTGGGTGATCTCTGGTCTTGTATAGAACATAGCATACATTAGGCTTCCAATTACACTTGGGTAGGGAACTATGCTCATGTCTTCCATCTCCAATGGGGATGTAGGACAATGTGAAATAGATAACTTGGTTCCCAATGTCACAAGAACACACAATGGTCCACAATCCTCCATGTTAAACCTTTGTAAAACTAAATTGACATATTTACTTTCGCTAATCCATAACTTTTTCTTGCTCTATCTCTTCTAATCTCCATCCCAAGATTATTTGTAGCTACACCAAGATCTTTCATTTCAAACTTTACTAAAAGTTGAGAGTTAGTTTCTATAATCAAACTGTTCCCTTTGTCAATAAACAACATATCATCAATGGATATTAAAGGAATAAAAAGGAAGTGACTACCATCAAATTGAAAATAAACATAGTGATCAGATTTAGAATGCCCAAATCTCAAACTCAACACATATGTATCAAACTTTTGGTACCACATCTTAGGACTTTGTTTTAAGCCATACAAAGATTTCTTCAATTTAA
Organism: Cunninghamia lanceolata; assembly: GCA_027924645.1. Taxonomy (NCBI): domain Eukaryota; kingdom Viridiplantae; phylum Streptophyta; class Pinopsida; order Cupressales; family Cupressaceae; genus Cunninghamia; species Cunninghamia lanceolata. The sequence goes on along the minus strand of BSBN01000553.1, from coordinate 14,050,601 downwards.
AAATTAAATGACTTTTACCTTTAACCACATAATGCTTCAGTCATGTCATATAAATATCCTCCAAATCACCATAAAGGAATATCATTTTCACATCCATTTGCTCAAATCTCTAAATCAAAAGCCACAAAAATAGATAATAAGAATCTAATGGATGTAATTTTTGTAATAGGAAAAAAAATCTCACTCTAATCAACCCCCTCAACCTAGGAGTAACCTTTCACAACCAGCTGTGCTTTCTACTTCTCAATACTACCATCTAAACCAATCTTCTTTTTGGAAACCTATTTGCAACCAATAGGTTTATGTCCTTTAAGCAATAGTACCAAGTCCCATGTATTATTCTTTCTCAATGCTTCCATCTCTTCATCCATGAAAAGTTTCCAAATATCTGCATCATTCATACACAATGCCTCTTGCATAGATTTCAATTCATCAATGTCAGTATTCAAAGAAAATATACATCTCCAATCATCAGGAGAATACACATACATTTTTGGTGGTTGTCTATGCCTTGTAGACATTAAAACAAGATGAGGTGGAGGTTCTTCCTCTTCTTCCTCCTCTTTTGAAGATTTAGAACTCGATGAGGTCTCCTCAACTTCTTGTCTATTTTGGGGCCTTGATTCAACTTTATTAGGTGTAGAAGGAAGTTGAATCACATATTTCTTCTATTTAGATTGCTCTAGATTCAAGACAAAGGAAAAAGGATTAGTTTCTCTAAAAATCACACTCCTATTGTATATTACCTTATATGCAATGGGATCCCAAAGCTTGTATCCTTTCACACCATAATTGTAATAAAGAAGATAATTTTTTTTATCCTTGTTATCCAACTTTATTCATTTCTCCCTTGACACTTGTGCATATGTCTTACAACTAAAAACTCAAATATGTCTCAATGAAGGCTTGTGAACAATCATGCCTCCATAGGCACTTTATCCATAAGAGCTTCTGTAGGAGACCTATTTAATACATAAAAAGTAGTGGCTATAGCTTCAACCCAAAACATTTATTCCAAACTAGCAGCATAAAGCATACTCTTATCTATCTCGATTAGTGTCCTATTCATTCTTTTTACAAGTCCATTTTATTGAGCAGAATATGGGTTTTTCTTATGTCTTTAAATGCCACAATCTTTACAAAATTTATCAAAATCATTAAAGCAATATTCACCACTATTGTGAGTTTTTAAATATTTTATTTTCTTTCTACTCTACAACTCAACTATTACTTTAAATTCTTTAAATTTACTAAAAGATTTAGATTTACTCTTTAGAAAATAAACTTGTGTCCATCTGATATGGTCATCAATAAATGAATCATAATAAATAGACTTTGCAATGGAAAGAACATAAACAACACCAAACACATTAGAATTAATAAGATCCAAAATACCATAAGATTTGTGAGAACTCAAGTAAAATTGAATGTGGTTTTATTTTCCATAAATACAATACTCACATAAATTAAATTCAATATTATAATCGGAAATACCTTCAACAATGTTCTTATCTTTCAAGGTCCTTAGACCCATCTCTCCTATGTGTTTTAATCTCTAGTACCATAACATAATATTCTCTATAGGTAATTTAGATTTGGTAGAAAGAGTACTCTTTAACAGTACCCAAAATCAATGACCATCCACTAATAAGGAAATCAACTCTTTTTCCAACTAAGTAGCCACTGACATGCTTTTTATAGAAGTATTATTGTACTCAATAGTATGTGCATCAAGCTGAAATAAAAAGTTCATTCTAATGGCTCTAACAATCACCATAGCACCTCTCACAATTTTAACACTTGCTTTATAAAATTGAACATGCACACCCACATCTATTAGTTTGCACTTATAGATAATAAGTTGCATGTTAATCTTGGGATATGCAAGAAACCATTAAATTTTCTACCTCTACCATCAAAAAAAATTTATTTGAATACTACCGGACCAACAATACTTAAATATGAATTATCACCCAAGTACACCTTACCACCTTCATATTTTTCATACTCATTGAACCAATGTCTATTATAGGTCATGTGAAAAGATGCGCCTAAGTCAATCAACCATGCATTCTCATCTACACGATTGGTTAAGGATGCAATGATTGTGCCACCTTCTGCCTTCTCAAACTCATAATCAAAATAAACTTTCTTCTTCTTCTTTTTCTTCTCTTCTTTTCACTCTTTAGTCTCTTTACATAAGTGGTTGGGATTACCATAGTTCCAACAAAGAAAATGGACTTACCAAGATATTTTAATCTCCCCCTGGACTTAGATTTGGATCACATTGCTTTTCATTCAAGATTCTTATCTCTTTATTTTGGTCCTCCTCGAACACTCAAGGCCTCTTTGAAATTCAAATAAACCTTCCTCCTTTCTTCAAAAAGCAAAGAACCAACAACATCCTCTACTTTCATAACAATAGAAGTGATCATTGGATAGCCATGACAAAGCTATCCGATGAGTTTGGAAATAAATAGAAATTTTGACATCTTTCTTCCTCATCCATGTTTACACCAATAGAGTTCAACTAAGCCACCATGTTAAATGCTTCTAGGTAATCAATAAACCATCTACCTTCTTCCATCCTCAAAAATTAGAGTTTTTGACTCATAAATATTAAATGTTCACTAAAGATTTAGGTTGATCGATCTCACCTAGATTCTTCCATAACTCCTTTAAAGTGAGCTCTTCATGGACATCAATTAGAGAAAAATATACATGACACAATCTAATTAGACCTTTCACTTTCTGGTCCATTATATTATACTGAGCATCTCATAGATCACGATTTATTAATACATCTTCCATCTTCAAATTACACATCTCAAAATTCTTGTCCAAAATTTTTCCACCTCAATCCTCCCTAATGTGCTTATTATTGTTACTTTCTACAAAATAAGATCAGAAAGCTCCCCTTCTACACAACCTCCTATTCAAATTGAATTAGCTCCAAAAGAACCCTTTACCCAACAAGTAAAACTAAAATTAGCCTAAATCTAATACCACTTGTAAGGAAGCAAGGTATGAAAAAAAACTTCCTACATTAATCATTGAGAGGAGTGTTATGCAAATTATTTCAAATTTTGATTCAAACATATTACAAAAAATAGAGAAAACGTAGAAATCAGAAATAAGCCATAAACCATAACACAATGATTTATGTGGAGAAAACCCTTTCAGGAGAAAAACCCCACACTCAAAAAACTACGCAATGTATTATCAAATCAACAGAGGATTATAGTACACTTGCAATGCAAGTCTCTATAAGACTAACACACCAACATTCAAATATGAAGTAATTTTGGCAACACATGTATACCTGCAAACTTTAATAACATAAACTACTTCTCAAGCTCTCAATTTATAGACTTCTGTGAACATAGAAACCATATGTGGTTCACAAAACCATGTGCAAAACCTCCCATGAAGTGTCGTGCCCATGATAGATAAGATTCCTCTCCAAAATTAGACTCTTATAGATGCCTCTTACAACATCTTATAGATAGTTAAGATTCCCAATAGCTCCCTCTAAATGTGACTCTTATGCATCATAAAACCTGTCATAGAATCCAACAAAAGTAGGGGGTACCATTTTTCTAAAAATAACATCAAAATAAAATATTAGTATTGTACTCTTGCAAGGCACTAATACTTGGTAGCACTGCCACATCAAATTCCAATGCTCCAACTTATGGTGGAGCTAAATATTAAATAATAACAATAATATGTAACTAACTACATGATAAATAAATTATAATAAAAAAATTTCAAGGCTGAGACACCTAATTTACAACACATGTAAGGTACAATGTATTAACATTACTAGAAATGCTTTCCTTTCGTCAATGGTTTAGATAAGGTCGACATATGAATCAATGAAGAGGATGGTTCCTCCTACATAGTCTCAACTAAAGTTGGAAAAGTGTACCTTTTGGATGTGAACGCCCTCTACGATGCTTCTCTCAAAAGGCTTGTCTACCCAAATATTTCATTGTCACACCTTACACTATGATGGAACTTTGTCTTTCTTACGTCACCTCTTACCCAAACAAGTTCCTCCACCACCTCTTTCATCGATGGTCTCTTCCTTCTTTCCAAATGAAGGTATTTTTTTGCTAACCTTGCCATAATATCTATCTGTTGCAGGTTTCCCTCCTTCAATACTTTGCTATTAAAGATTTATCTAAGGTAGTTACGGTTAGCTCTCGCAAAAAAGATATTAGATAAATTCCACTCCTCACTAATCCCTTCTTTAATCAGGGGTTCTAGACCTATTAAGAGCTCAACCAGGACAATACCAAAACTAAATACATCACTTTTGTCAGTGAGCTAATATGTTTGGAATTACTCAAGATCTAAGTAGCCCAATGTACCCATTATATTAGTGCTGAGATGTGTGTTATTGGAAGCATAGATGAGATGAGAAATCCTGAAGTCTACAACTTTGGGAGAGAATTTCTCATTCAAAAGAATATTAGACAATTTTACATCCCAGTGGAAAATGGGTTGTGATGCTCCAGAATGTAGATATGCCAAAGCCTCCCTTGTCTTGATTGCAATCTGCAGACGTGACACCCAAGGAAAAGACTCCTCTTCGGAGTGTAAATGTTCATACAATGTTCCATTCAGAACGAATTCAGATACAGAGGAGCTTGAAGCCCTGCTTTCACGTGTTGTTACACCATTGATGGCATATATCCCCTCATTGGCAAGGAATGTATGTTTTCTCTCTCTTCAGTCTTCTAGGGAGACCTTAATGGTATTAGCCAGATGGCCCAGTTGCTAGGCAAAGGTGTTGTTGATGCCTGTGGTGATGGTGCTATGGGTGATCTCAGTGGTGGTGTTAGATTCAGGTAGGTGTTGGAAGTGTTCTTGGTGGCAAAGTTGGGTGGCAGCAGCAAGTTTGGTGGTGGTTCTGGAGTGGTTTGAGAGACAGGTGGTGGTGCCGGTAAAGTTGAATGTGGTCAAATATCAGCATTTAAGTTTCAACATATGCCTTCCCTAGACAGTCACATCAGTGACATATTAATGTCCTTTCTGACCCCAACGGGCAGATCCTAAGTAGATCTTGCCATTCTTTCCTGCCTTGTCAATTGGCAGTTGATTTGGGGGTGGCTTGTTAATGTCTTTACATTAAAAGCATTTGTGGCTACTCAAGTTAGTAGGAAGCCACCTTGGGGAGTCTATTGCCTATGCCTGCGGTAGATTTTATGGCCTACTACCCACCATGTATTGTCTTGTCTACTCTTCTCCTCGATGGCTGCCTTCTTTAATGCTATTTTCTTAGATGTCTTCCTGTATGGCGGTGTGGTTGATAGAGTAGATGGGACTTTGAGGAGCTTGATGCTCTAAGTTTCATGTATAGTCTTTCACAATGTATGAAGTTTCTGCCCTTGCTGAGCCTACTTTCATGAATAGAGAGAATGCGGATGGAGGGAAAGAGGATTTGCTGGAGTTCCAAGATGGGGAAGTGGCCTTGGTGGTGTTTCAGAGTTGGCTCTGGAGGAAAGGTTGGTGTGGTGGATGGGGTCGGACTTGCTGAAGGAGATGATGTTATAGATGGAGTTGGTGGGGCTTCATCCCATTGTTAGGCACCTAGTACAAGGCGCTTGAGGCCATGATATATGGTGTATATCCCCTCGTAGGGCCCGTTTTGGTTGAGGCAAGGAATATTTGTTCACTCTCTCCCCAATTTTCTGTGGTGACTTTGGTGGTGTTAGGTAGCTATTTTTGGGGTTGTCAAACAGTCTGTTGGGCGAAGGTGTCATCGATGCTCCTAGAGATGGAATTGTGGGTGTTTCTAGTGGTGGTGTTAGCCTCGGGTAGGTCTTGGAAGCGTCCTTGGAGGTGCTGGATGGTGGCAGCAAGCTTGGCGGTGGTTCTTGTGGGTTTTGAGGGACAGGTGGTGGTGCAGTTGAGTTTGAGGTTGTCAAATCTTAGGATTTTTGTGTTAGGCATATGTCTTCCCCAGACAGTCACATCGGTGATAGATCAATGTCCTTTTTGACCCTAATGGGCAGATCCTATGTAGATCTCGCCTTTATTTCCTGCCTTGTCAGTTGGCAGTTGACTTGGGGGTGGCTTGTTAATTTGTATACATTAAAAGCATGTGTGGCTACTCAAGCTAGTAGTAAGCCACTTTGGGGAGTCTCTTGGCTGTGCCTACAGTTGATTTAATGGTTTACCGCCTATCATGTATTATCTTTCATTTCTTCTCCTTGACGGTTGCCTTTCTTTAATGTTGCTTTATTGTACGCTTCCATAGGTCAACATGTCTTGGCTAGCTTGGCCTTTGTGCCTCTTTGCCTATTTTGGGCCCCCTATGTACTTTCATTTTTAATTTTAATACATTTCTGGTATGGGTGCTTCGCACCTTTTTCTATTTAAAAAAAAAATGAATTCACATACCAACAATGGGAATTTAGTTTGGATGCAGCACCCCAACAATTTCACTATGTTTATGTGATCTATTTGGGATAGAATTATAACTTCATTAAAAAACTCATGGTTATTCTTTAGATTTAATGTTTGCATGGGCTTTTTAATGGCCATAAGAGTACCATCCAATAGAACACCTTTGAACACAACTTTATGAAGCCACCACTTCCCAACAGCATTTCATCTGAATAATTATTAGAAGCTCTTGCCAATTCTTTGGCAAAAAAAATCCTTAGTCTTTCTCTACCTACTCTAGAAGTGATGTATTACTGTAACTGCTGAAAATACCTGCTCTCCACAAGTTTTAAGTGGCGTTTCTTTAGCCACCAAACCAAAATAGATGCTGCTAAAGAGACAACCATGAATGAAGAGATAGATCCTGTGTATTTTACCAGACAAGACTTTGGAATAAAATTAAAGTTAGATTATACCTATTTTCAAGTATCTTTTAGCCAAACAATAAGAAAAATACAAAAGAATGTAGTATATTTTGTATTTCATTACCAATGATTGTAGTAAAGACAACATGATTTGAACTTGTGGACAAACAGAGTTTTCCATTTTGAAATCCATCTCCCTTATAACCCTTTGTGTTACAAATATCTAGTAATTTCTACCAACTGTTTGCATTCAATTCTCTAACTTCATCATCGTCCATCTAGAAAAAATGATAGTCAATGTCCTCCACCATTTGCAATTAAAATCTGCATCTAGAAATGTCATTAGAAGAAACGTGAAAAATTCCAGAGATTTCTAAGACCTCTATAAAAAGAGGTGGATGTAAACGATTAACGCAAGGCAATAAAAAAATTATTTTCTCCATTTCTTGCCTCTATCCACCTTCAAAGTGGTATCAGAGCCAACATTGATAACAGAGCTAGGGTTATTAACAAGGATGTGGTTGCAGAGTTGAAGACTAAAGAGATTGAAGCTTGTTGGGGCTCGCCAAAATTGTTGAAGATTGTTGTGTAATTGATCCCATTGTGAGAGATTACTCTGATCACTAGAGATGCTAATCACTAAGACAAAGTGCTGTCAAAAGTGAATTGTTAGCTTAAAAATCCATGCATAGCCAAGCAGGAAGTCACTATTAAAAGAGGTAAGGCATAGATTTTTTTTGAAAAGGAGATCAAATCATTATTTTCTGAAGCTTCCAGTTAGGAACAAAGAATTGCTGCAGCTGCCACACTAGAGGAAATAGTTGCTTTTAAAGTCAAATACAAAGGTTTCTGCTATTGTTTTGTTTGTAGGATTTGTCCAAGACTTGGACTGCAATTTTTGAAGGAGAAATTGCTAGAAGCCGAAAGAAAAGCCTAAGGAGCTAGGAGAAAATTAAGGGAAGCAAACAATTTCTTAGCCAAGGGATCATTTTTTGAAGAAGATCTATTTTTTTGTATTAAAAGGTATGGCATCAAGTATAAATCAACCAATAATACCAATATTTTCTAGCAAAAATTATGATACTTGGGATTTTAGAATGAAATTGGCATTTGATTCATGTGAATTATCAGACATAGTTATAAATGGTTATACTGAACAACAAGATGAGTCTACCTTGAGTGCAGATGATAAGAATATTCTTAAAGAAAATAGGCAAAAGAATAAGAGGGCTTTGTAGATCATTGCACAAGGATTCGATGAGTTAGTTGTTGGAAGGATTAAGCTAGCTATTACTACCAAAAAAGCATGGGACATCCTAGAGACGACATATCAAGGTACTAGTAAGGTAAAAATTGCTAGATTACAAGCACTCAGAAAAGAATTTGAAAATTTGCAAATTAAATATTCTAAATTAGTAGATCAATTCACAAATCGTGTTATGGATTTGGTTAATTAAATAAGGCAGACTGGTGATGAGCTAATAGATAAAAAGGTTGTAGAAAAGATTTTAAGATGTTTGCCTAAAAAAGTTGATGCAATTGTTGTGGTAATTTAGGAATCCAAGGATTTGACTCAATATTATATAGATGAGTTGGTTGGTTCTTTCAAGAATTATGAAGACATGATAAACATAAATAACAATACTTCATTGGAGCATGCATTCAAAACACAAATGACATTTGGCAGAGGTAGAGGAAGAGGAAGAGGAAGAAACAATTTTCAAAGAGAAGAAAGAAAGAGTCCAAATTCGGGAGGAAGGAGAAATCAAAATTTTTGCTCAAGGGGACACAATAACAATCAGGCATCACAAAGGTATGATAAATCAAATGTGCAATGTCATTACTACAAGAAGTATGGTCACTTTTCTAATGAATGTTGAAAGAAACAAGTTGAAATGAGCAAGCAAAACACAAATTTCTCTAAAAGTAATTCAGGATCTTTATTTATTACATGTCATGTAGCTCAGGAAAGTTCTAATAACATTTGGTTTCTAGATAGTCATTGTAGTAATCACATTACTGGAGACAAAGATTTGTTTGAAAATTTGGATACTTTAGTTAAATTAGAAATCAAATTTGGCAATGATAACATAGTTGAAACCATGGGAAAAGGTGCAGTTAATGTGATAACAAAACTTGGTATGAAGACTATTCCTGATGTTTATTTTATACCTGGTTTAAAGCATAATTTCATAACTGTTGGATAACTTATTCAAAAGGGTTATAAAGTAGCTTTTGAGAATAATGTTTGCACTATATTTGATATTTTTCCAAGTAATATGGTGATTGCAAAAGTTGAAATGACAAATAATAGAATGTTCCCAATTTGCATGAAAAATGAAATGATTGGAGCAAGTTTCAAGGCATCAAGTCAAGATCAAGCATGGGTATGGAATTTGAGGTATGGTCATCTAAACTTCAAAGGATTGTGTTTGTTGCAAAGAAAGGAAATGGTAAGAGGTTTACCCCATATTGAAGCACCATTGAGTTCATGTGAAAGTTATATTTTGGCTAAGCAATATAGAGAGAGTTTTCCAATGGAAACACCATCATTAGGGGGGAACATTTATTTTCTAACATTCATTAGTGATTATAGTAGGAAAACATGGGTTTATTTTCTCAAATATAAATTTGAGGCATTTGAAAAGTTCAAGAAGTTCAAAGCATTGGTTGAGAAACAGAGTGGCCTATCCATCAAGGTATTGAGATCCGATAGAGGAGAATACAAGTCAAATAAGTTTTTAGATTATTATAGGTATCATGGAATAAATAAGAAGCTCACTACAAGTTACACACCTCAGCAGAATGGTGTTGCCAAAAAGAAGAATCGTACGATAATGGAGATGGCCCAAGAAGCATGTTGAAAGGCAAGAATCTACCTAATGAGTATTGGGTGGAACCGGTTGCTTGTGTAGTTTATATATTGAACATAAGTCCAACAAAGATTTATAGGTACAAGACAATTATAGGTACAACATCAATACCATATAAAGAACAAGAAGAAAAAGGTCAAGGAGAACAAGGAGAACAATCAAATGAGCAAGGAGGAATACCATCAAGAAGTCCACAAGGAGAAAACTCCCAAAGGCAAGTTGAGCAAGCAGAATCATCTAGTCCACAAGTAAGTAATGACTCAAATCCTACGCTTGCATCATTGAGAACAAGACTAAGAGGCAAAAAGACTAGAATTTTGCAAGAAATATATGATCAAGGAGATATGATAGATTTGCAATCTAATTTTGCTTTATTTGCTCAAGATCCTATATATTTTGAAGATGCAATTAAGGAAGAACATTGGATTAATGTAATGAATAATGAAATAGAATCTATAGAGAAAAATGATACATGGGATCTAGTTGATTTACCTAAGGATAAAGAATGCATAGGTGTGAAATGGGTTTATAAAACTAAATATAAGGCAAATGGAGAAGTTGACAAATATAATGTAAGATTAGTAGCTAAGGGATTTACAGAAGCATATGGAGTTGATTATAATGAAACATTTGCACCCGTGGCAAAACTTGACACAATTAGGATGGTACTAAATATTACAGCTCAAAACAATTGAAAGGTCTATCAAATGGATGTCAAATCAGCTTTCTTGAATTGATATTTGGAAGAAGAGGTTCATGTGAAGCAACCACTAGGTTATGGAGACAAAGTTTATAGGTTGAAGAAGACACTTTATGGATTTAAGCAAGCACCAAGAGCATGGTATAGTAGGATAGATTCATACATGATAAAGAATGGATTCTGCAGAAGCACTAGTGAGCCTACACTATACACCAAGGTCAATGAACAAGGTCAGATTTTGATTGTTTGCTTATATGTTGATGATTTGATCTTTATAGGTAATCTTTCTATTGACATGTTTAAATCAGCAATGAAGAAAGAATTTGAGATGACAGATTTGGGTTTAATGAGATATTTTCTTGGCATTGAAGTCACATAAAATGATAAAGGTATTTTCATTTGTCAAAGTAAATATGCAAAAGATGTTTTAAGGAGGTTTAGAATGATAAATTGTAGTCTAGTTTCTACTCCTGTGGCAATAAGCACAAAACTAAGTAGAGAAGATAATGAGATGGATTTTGATTCAACTATATTTAGAAAATTGGTTGGTAGTTTGATGTATCTCACAACAACTAGGCCAGATATAATGTATGGAGTTAGTTTGATTTCTAGATTCATGTATTCACCAAAGAACTCACATTGGCAAGTAGGAAAAAGGTTATTGAGGTATATTGCAGGAACTATGAATTATTGCATAATGCATTCTACTTCAGATGATTTTTAGTTGATTGGATATACAGATAGTGATTTTGTAGGGGGTATTGATGACAGAAAGAGTACATCTGGATATGCATTTCATCTTGGGACAGGTATTGTAGCATCGGCAGAAGCAGAATATGTAGCAGGTACATCAGCAGCCTGTCAAGCAGTTTGGATGTGAAGAATCTTGAAGGATCTAATGCATGAGCAAGAGGAGTGTACTACAATCCATTGTGACAACAAGTCCACAATTGCAATATCAAAGAATCATATTTTTCACAAGAGGACAAAGCGCATTGACACTACATATCACTTTATTCGAGAATTGGTCAACAATGGAGAACTCATCCTACAGCATTGCAGATTAAAGGAGCAACTTACAGACATATTCACAAAGGCATTAGCACAAGAACAATTTCTGTATTTGAGAGCAATTTTGGGCATTATAAATATTGATGTAATTAGTTGTTGATAGTAGAAATTAGGGGGGAGTGTTAGAAATATCTAGTAATTTATACCAACTGTTCGCATTTAATTCTCCAACTTTATCATCGATCATCTAGAAACAACGATAGTCAATGTCCTCCACCATCTACATTTAAAATCTGAATCTAGAAATGTCGGTAGAAGAAACATAAAAAATTCCAGAGATTTCTAAGACCTCTATAAAAAGAGGTGGATGTAAACTATTAACGCAAGGCAATAAATAAATTGTTTTCTGCATTTCTTGCCTCTGACCACCTTCACTTTGCACATGAACAATTGTAAGAACCTGGCAAATTATGGCACACACCTCCTTGTTGTGATCCAACACACATATTCATGTCTGGATGACTGCGTTCGTCTATGTCTGAAACAGTCATAATCATTATCATAAGGAGCCTTGAGGTTTTAGTGAGTAATGATTATAAAACAAAGGACATGATATTAATTAATAAAAGTGTGGAAAGCATACCTGTGCAACCGGTGCCCTTAGAGTAACCAGTCCCTTCATAGCCCGGAAGACATTTGCATGCGAGGCCGTCCTATGCTTGAGGGTTTATACATTTAGCTTCACTGGCGCAAGAGTAATTGGCTGTTCCTTTGGCTGTCGAGCAATTCTCATTGCTGATGCCCCATTCAAGGAGGAGCTCTGGTATACCGTTTTTCTTAAATATCATCTACTTTGTCAGTTAAAGGTTAATTTGGACCAATAAAAATAGGACAAATATTTACCACTTTTTGTTGTGAATGAAATATTTGACCATTAAAGTAGGTGATATTTTTTTTTTTAATTTGGTATTGATAGGAAGTAGGTGATATTTAAATAGAGTGCTGACATACAGCCCAAATTTGTGTTCCGGTATTTCCCAAGTAAGTGGATCAAAAATAGTGGAGAACCCCCAAAATCCCCCACCAGTGAAACTTATCGCCCTATTTTTTCCTGGAATACCAGCTTCACAACACCCATAGGTGTTGCAGTATTTGGATCAAATTGATTCATACATATAGCAGATGCACATGTCATTCTCCCGTCATCAACTACGAAAGAACCGGTTGTATTGCAACCAATGACGGCGAATTTGTTGTTGGACGAAATGGTGAAGGGGCCGTCTGCGGGTAACTTGAACTGCAGAAAGGCATTATTTGTTTTATTACACGAGCTAGCTTTTAGAGAAGTGGAATTTATGATCAGATAACCAGTATAATTGATGTCCAGGATCTCAAACTCCGTCTCCGTACCATTAACAACAGCACCAAGAATTCCCATTCTCCTTCTCCATGCATTTCATCTGAAAACCGGGGTATCCACAACTTGGATTGTCCATCCAAAATGGGTAACTCACATTCTGCGATCCACACAATTGAAGATCGCATCGTGCAACAGCGGAGGCGGCCAAATACCACCAAATCTGAAGTACACCACTGACCTGCCAATGCATCTTTTTTAAGGAAGCCCTCAATTTTCATGTTATATGGCGAATGGTTTCATTATTTAACCACCGCAAACTGATCTCGCTCAAATTTCTGCCTCAAAGACGGATCAAAGAATGACAAAACACAGGCATGGCTTAAGAGCATCTTCAAAGTATCTCATTCAAAACTAACTCTCATCTGGATTAGACATCCAAGAGTGAATCCTTTGGCCATATACAAAGGAGTTAAATAGCGTTTTCCTTGTCATTCTAAGGTATCTTGAACCAGCATAAATAGAGGGGCCACCCACGGCAGAACGTATCTTTCGAATGGTTTTACAGACTCTTCTGCAAGGAAGTTGCTTACTTCTTGCTCAGCCGGCACCGCCGGCCGCCTGTTTCCGTCAGTAAACTAAGAGACAACCTCTCCCTTTCAATCGTTGCACACGAGTACAAAATATAGGAAATAGACATTCCTAAGCTAGTGGAAATTGCTCATCTTGATAAGACTTTCATTATAGAGGGTGTTACTAATGGTAAACGTTATCCAGTCAGTATATTATAAAATTCATTATAGTCAATGAGAAGTCAATTACATTTATACTATATGAATAGTACATAAATTCTTTTTCTTAATACCTCTTACTAATTCTCTAATGTGACAACGTGTGTTTCGAAATCTTAATTATAAATAAATAAAACTCTATCTAATATTTAATAATAAAATCAAAGACCTACAGAATTACATGTTAAATTATTACATTTTAAATAAAAAGTCTTCCCTCTCCAAATAAAATATAGCCGGCCTAATAAATTTAAAATAGAAAAAAAAATACTTATTAAATTATTACATTTTAAATAGAAAGTCTTCCCCCTCCAAATAAAATATAACCGGCCTAATAAATTTAAAATAGAAAATAAAATGTTCTATCCGCATAAAACGTAGCTGACCTAAAAATGTTATTAGTCGTGAGCTGATCGTTTAAAATAAGAGATGAAGACATCTTTCACTGGTTCTGAAGCATATATATATTCCAAGGGAATCAGAGTCTGGCATGAACTCCCCAGGGAATCTTAGTACAATATAAAGAGAAAAAAATATTTAGAGGTATTAGCATCTTCTGAAACAAGTTAAGAACTTTATGTCTACTGTTGCTGAAATGATATGTTTTTCTGTTGGCTGTTTGGTGTTATATGTGGCTACCAAACTTGCAACAGCAATATGGTGGAAGCCGCTTCAAATAGCCAAGCATTTGAAAGCTCAAGGCATTATAGGCCCTCCATACAAGCTATTAAAAGGAAAAACACATGTTGTAAAGCTAAGGCGGGAGGGCGAATCCAAGCCTATGGAACTCTCCCATGACACTGTGGCTCGAGCCCAATATTACTAATTTTGGAAAATTATTACTTGATGTCTAATCTATAGACTAATCTTATTGGATAATTTTATGCTAACTAGTATTTATTTTGATTATCTAACAACAGGCCCAACCTTTTCAATGTGGTTTGGGACAGTACAAGTGCTAGTAATTGGTAGGCCGGAGTTGGTGAAAAAACTGATGGGTGATAAGGTGGGGAATTACGGAAAGCCTCAGCTGGATACAAATATGAAAGATTTACATGGAGAAGGTCTAGTGAATTTAAATGATGAGAAATGGCCACACCACAAAAAAGAATCATAAAATCCCTCTTTTCATATAGAAAAACTCAGGTTTGATCACATTCATTGCGTAATTTTTGTAAGATTTTAAGGATTTATAACTTAGGCTTGGTTTTGACCAAAATTTTTGTATCTAAAGCCTAAACTTTCCAAGGGTTTTGGATGATTTTAATATCTTTTGGCCAAATGGTTACTTGAATCAGGACATGATTTCTTCCATTGTCGAGTGCACTGCGAATGCATTGAACAAATGGGCGGAAGTTGCTAAAAGTGGTGAGAATGAAGTTGATGTGTCTAACCAATTTCAGGCTCTAACTTCAGATATTATTGCCCACAAAACTTAGATACTGAAGATAACACAAAGTTACTTATTCCTGGCTATAGGTAATATACAGTTTCTTTCTAATCCCTCAACTTGGGTTCATCTTGATAGTGAGTTACATGGATGTATATCATGTCTATAATCACTATTAGTGAAGATTTTGAAATTCAATTTTATTTTTTAAATCAGAAAAAATGCTGACAATAATGAATACTCATTTACAGATCACAATTTACATTCATATAGAAAAAACTCCATACATAGCAGCATATAAACAAAAACCTCTGTATATTAATCTCTATCTTATACAACCACCACATTAACTCTCAATTTTTCTGGCTTCTTTTTTTGTTGTTAAAGACTATTCTTACAGAGGACATAAGGGAAAGTAAAAAATATATATTTAAAGTTGTGAATAGAATATCAATGTAGAAATCTCAAATATAAAGGCTCCAATTCAAGTAAAAGAGTGGAAGTGGAATTGTGTGGCACACATTAATAAGTTTTGCTTATTAATAGTCCATATTTAATGCTTATATCTCTATAGACATGAATCTTCAACAAATTAAATTTGGGCATATTCCTATCCTTTAAAAACAGAAACATAATATCTAAAAAAAGTAAAATCCCAAAATTTGCTCTTAACAGCTCAAATTATGAGCCAATCACAATATTTTTTTTTGAATAATTTTAGTTAATGTTTTTCTATATAAAATAAGGAAAAACTAAAATTTCTTAAATGTTCAAAATAATACTAGCTTGTGATTGGTTTATTTTAAGTAGATTAATCATTATATAAGAAAAACTCATTACAATAGCACTCCCAAAGACAGGTACCAATAATATACATGTTAGAAAGAAAACATAATGAACATTCATACTCAAAATATTTTTATACATGCCCTGCTACAATCCATACATATATTTAATCTTAAATCCCTATAAAATGGTATGCTGACTAACTTAATGGTTAGAATTTGATAGATGTTAATAATGGTGCAACTTACACCCCTATGGCTAAACACAGGTATGTGCAAAATCATGTAAGGTACAGTAATGCTTTCCTTTTGTCAATGGTTAATTCAGTTATTCTTAAACATTATTTATTTCAATGGTTAAAAGTCAATTTTAATCAATAAAAATAAGACAAGTATTTACTTTTTATTGTGGATAAGATGTAAAATTACCATTGATTGTTTAATCATTGAAGTGAATGATGTTTGAATGAAGTGAGTTCAAACTGGGTGGATATCTGAATCAGTGGGGAGGATGGTTCCTCCCACATAGTCTCAACTGTAGTTGGAAAAGTGTAACTTCTGGATGTGCATGCCCTTTGGGATGTTTCTCTCAAAATGCTTGTCTGACCAACTGTTGCGTCGTCACATCTTACAGTGTCATGCAACTTTGTCTTTCTTGCGCCACCTCTTACCCAAACAAGTTCCTCCACCACTTCTTTCATCGACGGTCTCTTCCTCCTTTCCAAGTTAAGGCATTCTCTTGCTAACCTTGCCATTTCTTCCATCTGTTGCAGCTTTTCCTCCTTCAATATTTTGCTATCAAAGATTTCTCTGAGGCGGTTGTGGTTAGCTCTGGCAAGAAAAAGACTAGATAAATTCCACTCCTCACTGATCCCTTCTTTAAGAAGGGGTTTCAGACCTGTTAAAAGCTCAACTAGGACAACACCAAAACTGAATACATCGCTTTTGTCAGTGAGCTGATACGTTTGGAAGTACTCAGGATCTAAGTAGCCCAATGTGCCCATTATATTAGTGGTGAGATGTGTGTTATTGGAAGGAGAGATGAGACGAGAAATCCCGAAGTCTGCAACTTTGGGAGAGAATTTCTCATTCAAAAGTATATTAGACGATTTTACATCCCGGTGGAAGATGGGTTGTGATGCTCCAGAATGTAGATATGCCAAAGCTTCCCCCGTCTCGATTGCAATCTGCAGACGTGACGCCCAAGGCAAAGACTCCTCTTCAGAGTGTAAATGTTCAAACAGTGTTCCATTCGGAACGAATTCAGATACCAACAATGGGAATTTAGTTTGGATGCAGCACCCTAACAATTTCACTATGTTTCTGTGATCTATTTGGGAGAGAATTGTAACCTCATTAAGAAACTCATGGTTGTTCTCTAGATTTAATGTTTGCTTGGGCTTTTTAATGGCCACAAGAGTACCATCCATTAGAACACCTTTGAACACAGTTCCGAAGCCACCACTTCCCAACAGCATTTCATTTGAATAATTATTAGAAGCTCTTGCCAATTCTTTGGCAGAAAACATTCTGAGTCTCTCTCTACCTACTCTAGAAGCGATGTATTGCTGCAACTGCTGAAAATACTTGGCCTCCACAAGTTTCAAGTGGCGTTTCTTTAGCCACCAAACCAAAACAGACGCTACTAAACAGACACACACAAACGAAGAGACGGATCCTGTGTATTTTACCAGACCAGACGTTGAAATAAAATATAGTCAGATTATATCTGTTTTCGAGTATCATTTAGCCAAACAATAAGAAAAACACAAAAGCACCTAGTACATTTTATATTTCGTTACCTATGATTGCAGGGAAGACAACATGATTTGAACTTGTGGGCATACAGAGTTTTCCATGTCGATATCCATCTCCCTTATAACCCTTTGCACATGAACAATAGTAAGAACCTGGCAAATTATGGCACACACCTCCTTGCTGTGATCCAACACACATATTCATGTCTGGATGACTGCATTCGTCTATGTCTGAAACAGTCGTCGTAATTATCATTAGGATCCTCGAGGTATTAATGAAGAATGATTATAAAACAGAGAACATGATGCCAATTAATAAAAGTGTGGAGACCTTACCTGTGCAACCGGTGCCGTTAGTGTAACCAGTCCCTTCATAGCCCGGAAGACATTTGCATGCGTGGCCGTCCTCTGCTTGATTTATACATTCGGCTTCACTGGCGCAAAAGTAATTGGCTGTTCCTTTGGCCGTCGAGCAATTGTCAATGCCGATGCCCCACTCGAGGAGGAGGCCGTAATGACCAATGGCATACTGCCCAAATTCGTGCTCCGGTATTTGCCAAGTAAGTGGATCAAGAATAGTGGAGAACCCGCACGATCCCCCACCAGTGAAATTTATCGCCCTCATTTTCCCTGGAATACCAGCTTCACAACACCCATAGGTGTTGCAGTCTTTTCGTTCAAATTGTCCTGGAATACATGTATCAGATGTACAGCTTATTCCCCCACCATCAGTTGTCAAAGAACCGGTTGATCTGCATCCAATGACCACGAATTTGTTGTTGGAGGAAATGGTGAAGGGGCCATCTGCGGGTAAGTTGAACTGCAGAAAGGCCTTATTTGTTTCATTACACGAGCTGGCTTTTAGAGAAGTGGAATTTATGATCATAGAGCCGGCATAATTGATGTCGAGGATCTCAAACTCCGTCTCCGTACCATTAACAACAGCGCCAAGAAATAGAACGAGCTCCCCGCGAGAATTCCCATTCTCCTTCTCCATGCATTTTATCTGAAAACCGGGGTATCCACAACTTGGATTGTCTATCCAAAATGGGTAACTCACATTCTGCGATCCACACAATTGAAGATCGCATTGTGCAACAGCGGAGGCGGCCCAATACCACCAAATCAGAAGTACACAACTGACCTGCCAATGCATTTGTAGATGGAACAACATGATTTTTAAGGAAACCCTTAATTTTCATGTGCTATGGCCAATGGTTTCATTATTTAACCACCGCAAATTGATCTCGCTCAAATTTCTTCCTCATAGATTGACTATACTACCAACACAACGACCAAGATGGATCAAACTTCAAAGATTGACAAAACAAAGGCATGGCTTAAGAGCATCTTCGAAGTATCTCTAATTCAAAACTGGCGAGGGGAATAGGCGTCTGCATTGGAATGCGTAGCCCTGTTTATGGTCACTTACTAACTTTCATCTGGAATAGACATCAAGAGTGAATCCTTTGTCCAAAGCAGTCGTCCATTAAATAGCGTTCTCCTTGACATTCTAAGGTATCTTGAACCAGCGTCAATAGGGGCCCCACCCATGGCAGAACTTTTCGAATGGTTTTACAGACGCTTGTGCAAGCCAGTTGCTTACTTCTTGCTCAGCCGGCACGGCCGGCTGTTTCCGGCAGTAAACTAAGAGATGACCTCTCTCTTTCAAACATCGTTGCACACGACTCCAAAATATAGCGAATAATTCTTAAAATTCCAAAAACACAAGTTTGAGTTTGAACTTGGCCTTGGACTTAGCCTTGACTTTACAAGATATTTGGAACTCCCAAGAGATTCGGATCTTATCTCTTCTTTCTTCGTGTCTTTCTCTTTTGGTCTTCTACAAAAAGATAACACATTCTTAGTTATTCTAAAGCTTTTCTCTACATCACCAACGAAAGTAATGATGTCACTACCTCATCCATCTTAAGTTTAGACGTAGTGCCCTTGATGGCCATCATTGTAGTGCTTACTTGCATATATTAACTCTTACCTTGACCTAACTATTCTATGATTGGGTTAAAGGTTTTGATAAGATGATTTTGATATGGTGTAATTGTAGGATGGATGTGTGTCTTTCTAGATTTTGTGTACTTAGATTGATTTATGTTTCTTTAGCTATAATCTCTATAGTTGGATTTGATGCCTTGATTGAGAGTGGGGTGAGTGCACCAAATTTGGGAACAAAAGAGTGGTCAAATCAATAACTTTGGAAGGATTGTAGTCACATTATGTTGAAATAATGTAACGTGTATGTGTTATGGCTTGGTAAATACCAAGCTTATAATGTGAGAACATTATATAATGCACTCACATTTATGTTGCCATAAAGGAAAAAATAAGAACTAGCTACCAAAAAATGTCCTCAAGTTTTTGTTGCTGTAAAGTGACAAAAGGAATTATACTCTCAAAATCGCGACGTCAATGACCTAGGGTTGTCGAGTCAGATTTTGGTGTGCACATGGACCCTTTCCTCTTTGCCATGAGCAAAACCGCTATGTCACTCTCGCTTTCATGGAAATAGCCAGTCGAGAGGAGGCGAGACACAAGGGTGGTTTGGCTCGTTGGAGAGATGGACTTCGTGGAGAGGGGTTGCCATGTCTCAGGGCCTATGTAGTTGTGAGCTTGTGTGGATGTGTTGTTCAATGATCATGATTGTAAAGATAACCACATGACCCAAAAGATCACTAGTCACTATTCTCTTATTTGGATTCCTTATATTCCACCTTTGTGTGGGTAAGCTATTGTTCTCGTTGATTGGATGTTCATATTGGCATATTTCAAACTATTGGATGGATGCTTATTGTATTAAGAGTTGTCTAAATGCTTCTTCTTGTTGGATGACTGGTGGGTTCAGTTGCAGTTTTGGGTGGATTTCCTCTATCTCGTCGAGGATTGCCCTCACCCACTCACCTCTTAATCAAGGGCACATTCGTGAGCCGAGACAAGAGATAGGCGATTGTGAGCTAACCTTGAGATGACCTAGGGTTTGACTTAGGGTTTGTTTGACATAAGGTTTGACTATGTGTTGACTATAGTTGACCTTGTTATGGAATCAAGGGTTTTGACCAACGTTTGACTGCAGTTGACTTTGTGATGGAATCAAGGGTTTGCAAACTTTATAACTCTCTAATGTTTTTGTTTTTTTGGGTTTTTTTGAATGCGAGTCTAAATAAATGAAAAACTTCTTTTTGTGCTTTTTTAATGTTTTCGGAATTGAAGATGCTTTTTTCTAATCTAGGAATCAAAGAATGTATGCCTATAATGAATTTACCTAATGCAATGTAAACTATGTTTTTGGGGTTTTCTGAATATTTGGAACAGTTTAATCTAAGAAAGGGAAATTTCTTTTAAATGAATTAATCTATGAACTTTGAAAGGAAATTACTCTAAGAATGCAAGATCTATCTATCCTATCGAAGAAAAAGTAACAAGATTACTGATCCCAAGAGTAATTTGGGTTATCTAATTGCTACAAATTAAAAGAAAGGATAAAGGAATTTGGAGATGCGTGAGCCTCCACTACCCTCAGAAATCCTTATGATGGCAACCTCGTATTGTCTTGTAGTAGTGGGGAATCCTCCTAGCGAGAAGATGACAATGGAAGTGAAAGAAGCTTTGAAGCTTTGCAAAAAGAGCTCAATGAGAGTTTTATTGAGCACTATGGCTTGATATGAGCAGCGTATAGATGCATGATGATCTCTATATAGAAGCTAGATGAAGCAACAAACAAAACAAGAGGTTCCTATGTCTTGTATGAGCATGAGAATGGTTGATATGGAGAGCAAGAACTTGCAAGAGCTATGTGCACAAATGAAATTGCCTCCCTTTGTGCTTGAGGGAGGGGTATTTATAGGTTAGAAGAAGGGATGAGAAGTGAAGAAGAAGAAGAAGAGTTAATTCAATTTGATTGGAGACTTAACACAGAGGATTCAAGAGTGATCTAGGCTAAAATTAGAGTGATCTACCAAGTAAAAGCTTATCACTCAAGAAGAAGTGAAGAAGAAGGAGTACATGGGAATGCATGTGTTGTTAATTAAAAATAAAATAGAACTAATTATGCATGTGTAGGTGCATGAAATAATTAACTCTATATTTGGCACAAAAATCCATGCAAACAGGAAGAAAAATGGGCAAAAATGAAGCTTTTTCAAGTTAGAAACTCGAGTTTTTTCATGCCTGGAAACATGACAGGGTCGCCCAAGGGTCGCCCCTTTCACCAGTTAGGTCACTCAAGGGGCAACCCTAGGTTGGCCGGGGGTGACCCATGGGCGACCCACAAAGGAGGGCACCTGGGTTGATAGGCATGATGGGAGATGGAAGAAGGAAAGAAAAGAAAGGGATCTACCTTTGGAAACAAGTCAGTCATGTGTGAAAATCTAAATCTCCACTTGCAAATTAGGATCTCCCAAGGGGAGATCTGGAAATAATAGGGGGAGATTGGATTGGTTGAGTGAAACTGAAAACTAAAAGTGGGAGATGGCTAGTACGGACCTCTAGAAGGCTTCTAGGGGGTGGAGAAGATGAAAAAACTAAGGAGAGAAAAAACATCACCTACAAGATGCATACAAGGCTTAGGAAAAGTGTCACAAGCTCAGAAAATACAAATCGACAAGTGTCAAAAAAGTGTCGAAAAGTGTCGACAATAAAGAGAGAGAAAATGACAAAAGAGAAACAACACAAGACGAAAGAAAAGACACATCACCAAGTGAATTGTTGCTGAGAGGATATTATTTCATGCTTACATGTATGTTACAAGGATTATAAATCATCATAGGGGTCTTCGTAGAGGTTATGCATGATTTTGGTGCCTACATATTTGCTCCCTCGGGGACAGTAGTCTATATGAAAGGTAGGTACTATTCCTGAACTAGGCCTTACCTGTTGTCAATTTTCCTCCAATTGTACCTGCAATAACTACTATTAGTCTGGAATCTAGATATATCAAAATGAATAATGAAAACTGAAATGATGAACTTACCATAGATCATTAGAGTTTGACTAGTTGTTTTCGTTTGTCAGTGAGACATATAGGAATGCATGCACACAAAATGATGCAAGAAAGATGCATAAAAGCAAAAAATAATCTAAAAATGCATAAAGGAAACAAAGCTAAGGAAGATGAACAAATAAACAAATTAGTGAAATTTGAGTTAATCACCGATGGAATCGATCATGTAAGTATTCATTGGGTAGATATCGTTGAGGAGATCATGAAGATGGCCACCATTTATTCTACCACTAAGAATCAGGTATGCAAATAGTGAAAAACTCTTCTATAAACCCTAGGTTGAATTTTGTGAAAACTATCTTGAAATTGTCTGTTTTTGATGATTTTCTCTGTTACATTGTCTTTGTTTCATCGTTTAGTGTAAGATCAGTCTTTTGTTCACTAAAATTGGATGAGAAATGAGGTTTTTATAGTGTTTTTAGTTTAGGGGATAGCAACATAGGGTCAGCCCTTTTGCAAGGTAGGTTGCCCGGGGGGAGATCTACTAAGCAATAGGGTCACCTGGGGGGAGATCCGGCTAACATCTGGGTCACCCAAGGGGAGATCTGGCTGATGAGACCCTGAAATATCATTTCTAACTAAAGTTTCATGCCTTCTAACATTTACTTCACTCTGTTTCGATCTAATTTGACTATTGTATTCATCTATTTATTGCAATTTTGATGGGTTATATATTTTTTTATTAATGATCCTCTACAAGTTTTACGATATTTTAGATTTTTGTGAATTGATGAGATCTAATCTAAAGTTCTTTTCTAATTGGCAGCATATGCACGTTCAATGGAATGCTTTGCAAGAATAGTTGTGGCTCTTAGAGATGTTTGTAACACTAAACATGAATGAGCTTGCCATCTTGAAGAGAGTAGGCTTGGCTAGAGTTTTCCACGTACCAGTCGTACATCATGTGGCATGTATTTTCTATGATATTCTAACATATTGGGATGCAGATAGGAACACTTTCAGGTTACCATAGGTTTCAAGAGAGTGGACAATCACTCTTTTTTGATGTTTACTGCATTCTAGGGGTTCCTATGAGAGGGTACCCACTTGTTCTACCAGCTAGCGAGTCCTTCGAAGACAAGGCTTCTTGGGCACAATTCATGAGGGCAAGTCATCCTGAGGATCAAATAGGTGTTTAGCTTACCTCTGTGCCGCGACTTCACATTTCTCACTTGAGGAAGTTTTTGATCAGTTTGATTGCATTGAGGCTGTCTGGAGACAAGGCTTCAGCTCACTTGAGATGGTGCTAGGAACCAATTATATAGGGTCTTGAGCAGGGCAGGGTATATGCTTATGGGCCAAATATTTTGGCCATGGTCTATAGGGATTTCTATCATATCACATGATGAGGGGCTCTTGCTTTCAATCATTCCTCCATAATCATGACTTGGATCTTTCAACACATTAGGCCTTATCAAAAACTTCTTTTGATTCCTTACAAACAACTACTGAGAGCAGCTAGGTGGGTTCAGGTGGGCCAGTTTGATTCTTCTTTATGTGCTATGGCTACTCTTACTGATGCAAATATGATTTTTGATCCTTACTTAGAAATAGAGGAGGCATGGTCACATGATGGTGAGATTAGGGAGCACTACCTTGGTGTATCAAAGATTTCAGACCATAATGGTCTAGTTGAGGCTCATCATGTTGAGCGTGTCCCATAGCAGTTTGGCAAGGATTTCCCTAAGGAGATAACCTTAGTGCCTACTTGTTATAGATTTGTCTAGGAAATGGGTGAGATTGGCTAGAGGGCTATTACTTGGACACCCTTGACACCCATAGTTTTCATTACTAGAGCTTCCAGAACTTTGAGAGGAGGACAGAGGGGAGGGAGAGGGATTCCTTCCTGAGCATTGATTGTGGTTAATGATTCAGACTCTACTAATCAGGACTATGTTCCCAATGGTGATGATTCATCAGAAGAGGGACCGACAAACGATGCCCAAGATAATGGTTTAGATGATGCCGATGATGCTAACAATGCTTTTGAGGCTCTGTTCATGGTTCTTAGACCTCCTTTCTCTGATGAGGTGCTACAACAACTTGACCCTTCCTGGCAGCTTGGTGACCCACGTAAGTACTATTTTTGTATTTTGTCCTTCTTTTTCTCTCCTTTTCATCAAGAACTAACACTTTTTTCATCTTTTGGTTCACTTTGTAGGTAATGTTGAGGAGTGGAGGGCTTTTGTTCATGAGGTCAATATTAGTTTGGTTTCCCCCTTCACTAGCATATCTCGAGAGATGCTTTTGATAGATCTTGGTGTGCCCCCTTCTGCTGGTTGACACACTGACATTTTCTCTCCTGCCTATCATGGATGTCAGGCAAGTGCTGATTTGAAGGCCAAGAATCTCATCCTTAAGGGTGAGAATCAGGTGCTTCATGAGATGACTCACCTTGGGTTAGGACAATGAAATCTTAATAGTGTGGGGTCTTCACAATCACACACTCATAGCAAGGTAACTCGCTCCCATAGATCTCATGGAGTGACTAGTGGCACACATAGGCAGACGAGCAGGAGTCCTTAGGGTTCCGTTAGAGAGAACCACCCTTGAGTTTGTCTTTTTCTTCTTTGAAACTGTGCCCCCTTGCATGGGGAGCCTTTACTTTCCTTGAGAACATTTTGTCTTAGCTCTTGTACTCTTATACATGTAAACTTTGGATGTATCAATGAAAGTTTGTCTTTTTATGGTTTTACCTATCATATGGGTACTCATCTCTTGTGCATTTTAGAAGTTTAAGAACTCTTTGATTATGTTTTGAACTTCAACTCTAACAATGCAAGTTTGATAACAACTACATGTTTTTGTAATTTTTTTGGCACATATATGAAATGGAGTTTACGATATGCAGATGCAAGAACACAATGGATGCATGAAATGACACTTTTACTTCTATGGAATGTCACAAGTTATGACGTTGAATTTATTTCTTTTGGACTCTTTTTTATTTTGATATGAGTGCAATGCAGAACAAACAATATGACTGCTCTTTAATATGATTTTTGATCCAGGGGATTGCAAGTTGTCCTGATATAAGAGACCTATTCAAGGCTGTGAGATAGGGATTTAGAACTCAAGTGGGGAGTGGGAGTGAAATGGAGTGTTTTTTTAATTTAGGCTTTGCTAAAGGCTAAACACTGATCCTTATCTACATAAGACAATCTGACAAGTTTTCAACTTAGACAAGTAACAAATTTTATTGATGTTCACTAGACTTAGATCATAGATGGCAAGCAAGATAGACCTGGGGTAAAGGATAAATGGAAAAGAACTAGGGTCCCTAGATAGAAAATGATCCTAAAGACTACTAGACTCTTGGGTTTTCTCAGCTAGTGCATGTATGTGCTTTGTACCTTTCTCTTTTATTTTCTCTGTTAGAATGTCACCCTTGAAGCTTCGAGCTTAGACTAATCTCCACCCAATAGTACAAACATTCAAAAATCTTCTCTTTCACTCTTTATTTTTTATCTATTTTTTTTGCTTTTTTTGCTTTTTTTGCTTTTTTTGTATTTTCTAGAATGTCTCACTTGATTTTCTCAAATTTTTTGGATTTTTGACTTTTTATGAAAATGAATGCTTTTGGAATTTTGGTCATGCAATAGCTTGATCTCTCAATTTTCACTTTTCCCAATACTCTTATTTTGAACACTTATTTTTTTATTCACTCAAATTTTAGATTCCTCCCTTCAGATTTTTGATTCTCCTAACATTTTTGGCTAAGAAAGATAAGGGGTTGAGCGCCACCTAAAGTTTTTGTAATCCAGTCAGACTTCTCTTCTACTAGGGAAGAATTGGGTAGGTCTACATGCAAGCTTCCTTTGAGCATTGTAGGTTTGAATGCTGAATTTGTTTACACCTAACATCATGGCTTATTAAGACTAGGATCAGTGTAAAGCTAAGAGCTAGGCTTTGATTAGAATCACTAGGAATGAAAAGGGATATAGTGATTGTGAAAATGGGGAATCTCTAGGACCTGAAAGGATCATGTATACCTAGGAAACCTTAGACTCCTTACTGAAATGAAAATAATATAAGAGCAATTCATTGAATGTAATGCAAGATGAATAGAATGATATTGAAATACAAGAAACAAAATTCTTCTTGGCATTTTTTATTTTTATATATTTTTTGTATTTTTGGGATATTTGATTTTTTTGGTATTTTTATGTTTTATGATTTTTATGATTTTTAGACATAGTATTTCTTGAGGTGAAAGGCATTGATTGTTTCACTGAATTCCTCCCCCTCCATTGTGCACAAGAGATAGGCATCATTTTCGACATCTTCTTTGACCATGTAAGGACCTATCCAGTTGGGTCTAAACTTGCATCCTTCACCGACTCTTTTATCAATTAGGTTGTCAATTCTAAGTACTAATTATCCTACCTAAAAAGATCTTGGGACAACCTTCTTGTTATACTATTTCTTCATCCTTGTGAGATAGGAATCATGTCTTTGAATAACTCTTAATCATTTTTTGTCCATCATCTCTAGCTTAGCTAATCTTACTGCTCAATATTCTTCATTATCTAACAAGCCTTGTAATGACATGCATAAGCTGGGCAATTCTACTTCCAATGGAAACACTACATCTAGCCCAAAAGTGAGGGCATAAGGGGTGGTTCCAATCAGAGTTCTTACATTTGGTTTTGTAAGCCCAAAGAGCTAGGCATACCTATAAGTGCCAGTCTCTTTTGGAGTCTTTCACAATTTTGACCAATATCAATTTTAATGTTTTGTTTGTGGTTTCTACTTGTCCATTCCCTTGAGGATAGTAAACTAAGGGAGAGTTATGATCGATGTGGAATTTCTCACATAACTCTCTCACTTGTGGTTTTTTGAATGATAATGCATTGTCTATCACTATCACTTGGGGAATCTTGAACCGGCATATAATTTGATTTAATATGAACTTGGTGATCACAGTCCTTGAAACTATAGTGAGAGGCATGGCCTCTACCCATTTGGTAAAATACTCTATTGCAATGATGATGAACAAATGTACATCCATTAATGGGAGACATATCTTCAACACCAAGTCTAAGCCCCACGTGGAAAAGGGCCAAGGGGTAACTATGGATTGCAAGTCTCTTGTTGGTTTGTGATGGACATGTGCACAGGCTTGACATTTTGGGTATATTTTTATGAATTTGATTGTATCCCCCTATAAACATGGCCAGAAATAACCCAACCAATGTATTTTTCTTGTTGTAGTGTGACCACCAAAATGTCCTCCACAGATTCTGTAGATGACATTCTTCTAGGATTTTATGTGCCTCCTCTTTGTCAACACATCGAAGCAATATCACATGTAAAGCTCTTCGATATAACACATCATCGATCAAGACATATCTTGAAGTGAGGAACATAAGCGTCTTTTTCCTAAGGGAGTCATGTTTTAAGGGTATGTTTTATTTTCAAGGTAGTTCATAATATCTCTGTACCAATATGAAGCAACATATTTTTCAATATTAATTACATAAATTTCTTCATCAAGGAAGTCTTCATTTATGGGCTCCTCTTGAGGAACCAGATTGTCTGCTAGCCAATCTACTATCACTTGTCCTTTGACCAACTTTTGATTGATGTAAGTTAATTCGAACTCACTTAGTAACGTTACAAATTGGTTAGCTCTTCTTCATAACATTGGTTGGTTTAAGAATGTCCTTAATTGTTTAGATCACATCACATGACTCTAGTTTCCTGGTTCAGGATGTAATGTCATAGTCTTCGAGTTGCGAAGACTATGGCCAAATGTTCTTTTCCGGCTTTAGTGTAGTTCTTCTCATATTCTAACAAATTTTTTCTTATGAAGTATATGGCTCTTTCCCTTCCACCTTCATCTTTCTGGGCCAACATGCAAGCTACAGAGAAGTCAGTTGCTCTGAAATATAAGATGAAAGGTTTGTCATGTTTTTGTGGCATTGGCGTAGGTGGGGTTAACAAGAATTTACTTACTTTCTCAAATACATTTTGATAGTCCACGATCCATTTTATGTCAACTTACTTCTTCAGTAATTGATTGATCGAGTGAATTTTAAAAGTCATGTCTAGTATGAAATGCCTCATTACACCTAATTATCCCAAGAAAGTCCTTATCACCATTTCACTTGTTGGCGGGGTTGTGTTAAAGAATACTTTAACTTTTGTTGGGTCTACATCAATCCCTCTTTGTGAAATGATGAAACCCAACAACTTACTCGCCATGACTTTGAAAACACATTTCTTAGGATTTAGCCTTACTTTATATTCCCAAAGCTGATTGAATATTTTGTTAAGATCCTCCACATGTGTTGATCTTTGCTCTGACTTAGCCAAAAGATCATCAACATATGTTTCTACTATCTTGTGAATGTATCCGTGGAAGATGTGTGTCATCTCCCTTTGATAGGTAGCCCATGCATTTCTCAGTGCAAATGGCATGACCACATAACAAAATGTTCCCTAAGGGATGGTGAATGTTGTTTTGTTTTGATCTATTTTCAAGATTCTGATCTGATTATATCCTAAGAACCCATCCATAAGAGAGAGTACTTCATATCCTATGGTTGAATCAACAATTTGATCTATGGATGGTAAGGGGAAGTCATCTTTTGGGTAAGCTTGATTGATATCCCTAAAATCAAGGCATATCTATATTTTTCTATTCTTCTTTAAAATTGGTACGATGTTAGATGCCCAACTTGAATTATCCACTAGTTTGATAAAGCTAACAATCAACAATTTCTCCAATTCTTCCTTTACCATTTTAGCTACTTGAGGCTTTATGGGTATCAATTTATGTTTTATCAGTTTTACCTCAAGATTCATTACTAAGTTGTGTACCATGATTTGTGGGTCTAACCCTAACATGTCTGAGTATGTCTAGGCAAAGACATCAGAATATTTGATAAGGAATTCAGTTTATTCTTCCAATTCTTCATCATTTAACTCCCCTCCCAATTTTAACATCTTTTATTTCTCAGAAGTTCCTACATTGATATCAATGGTATCTCTAGTTAGTGATGCATGTCCCTCGAATTTTTGTGGGGTAGGTGGTAAATTTGAATTTGCTTCAATCTGGAGGATTTCTTTTTCACTTCTAAAATAATCTTCTGGATGTGGGAGGAGCATGCATCCTTTCTTTTGGTATACTCTTGGAAGGCCATCATAAGCATCTAGATATTCTAAGATGGCTTCATCATTCTCAATGTAGTCTCGAGTTGGTTTCTCCATTTGATTCATAGCAAAATTTAGAATGCTTGGTAATTCTTCACTTTCCAAAAATGGCTCTCCACGAACTAACACAATGTATTCTAAGTTTTGAAGTTGAGCACATGGTGAAAATAGTGTAGCTAACGTAGTTATCGAGTCGGCTACTTGGTTCTCTTCTCTGGATATGGATTTTATGGAAAAAAGTCAAAGAATTCAACCAATTTCTTGGTGGTTTCCTTTATAAGGTCATAGTCATTTTGATTTTGTTTCATAATTCTCTGCAACTTAGTTGATCACCAATTGGAAATCTCCAAAGGCAGAGATTCCTCTTGATTCCCATTCTCATGGCTAACATAACTCCTACGGATAGGGCTTCATACTCAGCAATATTGTTTGTGCAAAATAAATCCAACCTAAAAGCGAAGGGGAGGACTTTTCCTTTAGGGGAAGTAAGGACTATTCCCATTCCTGTCCCCATTTTACAATTGGCTCTATCCAAATGTAAAGTCCATAGGTCTTGATTACTTTGTGATTGGGATGTTTCTCCAAACTCATAAGTTGATTTTCACTTTTCCTCTTTTTCTTCCCCTTCTTTGATGATTTCTATTGTTCCAATTGAAAGATTCTTAACGTCATACTCATTTATCTAGGGGATGGCTGCTAGAGAAAATGGAGCATGAGACTTAGATGTGTGAGGATCGAAGGGGAACTATTTGAGGTCATCCGTGCTTTGATATGATATGTTGATAGTTATTGTGTTTGGGTGAAGATTATGAGTTTCCTCTTTTACTTGCTCTTGCATTTTTAGCTTTTTATCCTTCTCTTCATGTTCCTTCCTAAAAACACTGAAAGGATCAGGATCTACTTTGACAAAAAAGATTTTTCCCAAGTGGTGGAAATGTATTTCTTAAAACAACGTAGAGGCCATAGCTTTCATGGCATGAATCCAGGGTCTTTCGAGGATCATATTTTGGATGTGAGGGTGATTAGTAGACTAATCTTTGTGATTGTTTATATGTCATGACTATCATTTATCCTTAAGGTGGCAACCTATTGCTTTATGCCTATTTTCCTATATCCCATCCTTCGTAGGAATGACATTGGCAAGAGATTGACTGCTGACCCTTCATCCACCACTATTCTCTTTATGATGACCTCTTCAAATAGAACTTGAATGTATAATGGTGAATCCCTTTGTTTACTTCCTTCAGCTTTAGGGATTTTTGTATATCAAAGGTGAGGGGAGTTGGCTCCTCTTGTGTTGAACATCCTACTTCTAATAATTCTAATAATGTTTTTTGGTATGAGGGGGAGACTCTTGTTACATCCCTATTTTTGACTTGCTATACTTTTACCTTTTACTTAGGCATAAGTAAATTTGTTGAGATGTTATAGACTTATGACAGGATATGACATGGAATTATATTGAATATCAATTATGAAAACATGGAAATGATTATGTTATGGTCGATCTAATAATTGTATTATGAGATTTGATTTACTAGTTGAATTTATTGAATAATGCTGCACTAATCTCTTATTGTTTGATGACAAGTGAAAACAGGATTACAGGTTATCGACTCTCAAAGAAGAGAGAGAGAGTATCTTTCGAGAAGAGAGATATAGACCTTGGAATACGAGTGGTCTATTTGCCAAACAAGTCTAGTGTTAAAATATAATGTGAACCAATGAGTCGTATGAGGTAAGTCTTGTCTTGCTAGTTACTTTTGAATCTAATCGATAGGTAGTCGATATCTCAATTTTCATTTAGTCAAGTCGATGATGAGTCGACATAGTCGTTGCGATGTAAACAACGTCATAGCCGTAAAACAATTGCGTTATTCTTCTTGAGTCACTTGAGGTTTTATTATGGCCTCTTGAACATCAAGATGATCCCATCAAGTTAGATGACGCTAATATTGTCGACGTTTAACATCAACAGATGAACCTATTTGTGGTGGATTTGTGGATCACGTCTCATAGTTGAAAGATGTGAGAAGTCATTTTGTGCGTCAAATGATTTAGAAAACTTGTGTTGCGTTACGCCTAATCTGTCGTGATTGCTGTCAAAGTGCGTTAATCATGTGTTGTGAATTTGTTTCCCTTTTGTAAATCGACGGAAATCAAATGTGAAGTTGATTTATGATATAACTATTTTGGTCGTCATTTGGAAGGATATTCCAAAATTATTTAGTCGTAATTCGGCTAACGGGATGTAGTTTTTTGCTAGTTTGATTGATGTTGGCTTCTCGTCGAGTCAAGTAGTTTTCACCCAAGCTCTGTCGGTTGGGACATCTTCCATTGCAAATGCATCTTTTTCCTTCAAGCTTAAGACTTTGAGTTATCATTAATCTAACCTATATTTGCTTCATTAAGTTAGCCTTTATGCATTCTCTTTTTTGACCTTGGAGACACTATATGCATTTATTAATCCACCACCTTGCAAGAGCATAAACATCACTATTCAGTTATTAGTTGCTAATTCAGAGGTTTAGAAGCCAGGTTCAAGTAGTGGACAGGGTTGTTATGTTCACCAGCTGCCACGTCGCCAAAGGAACCTCCATTATGCAAAGTGGTCACTGAAGGTGAGGGGAGCATGTAGCATGCAGATAAATAGATCTCCTTCTATTTAGGCATGGAACAGCAGAGGTTAAA
Source organism: Cunninghamia lanceolata (assembly GCA_027924645.1). NCBI lineage: Eukaryota > Viridiplantae > Streptophyta > Pinopsida > Cupressales > Cupressaceae > Cunninghamia > Cunninghamia lanceolata. The sequence continues at coordinate 14,018,253 of BSBN01000553.1, read as the reverse complement.
TGCCTTTATGCTTCTTCCCTGTGGGCAGTCAGGGGAGGTTGTTATTTGGTTGACGAGAAATTGAAAATCAGAGAGGTAAATGGTAGGATTCTTCTTTGTTGAGCTCAACCAGAGGTTATTCGGTTGAGAGATAGGTGCAACCATTAGTAGAGGGGTGGAAATCTAGAAGTTGAAAATGGCAAGTTAAAGGTGAGCAAGCGGCATGTGGCTGGGGATAGCCTCTCTTGCATGGTGAAACTTTGTATGCTTGTGGAGACTTGAGTGTTATTTCTAGTGACTTGGTTGTGCACGGTCAGGAGGGAGTAGTTGTGCTATGGTTTAGATATTGAAAACCGCAGAGAAAGACCATGGATCTACTTGGCTATGTGTGGTCTAGAGGGGAGTAGTGAGGGTTTGAGAAACAACTATCATTTTTATTTGAGAAGAGCTTTCATTATCACGGAGTAGGAAGAAGCATAGTTAGAGTTTTGAGGGACAACCCAGTGTGGCAGATATACGTTCTCTGAGAGCTACGTAAAAAGCACCCTTAAGAATATACCTTGAAGATTTAGATCACGTGCCTTTGTGAGTGATTCAATCAACCCAAAGGAGGGACTGGAATGAAGTCTAGAGATGAGAATGTAAAGTTAAAAGTCCTTTTCTGTAGAATGTATGGGGGCATGGATATTATAACTGAGAGTTGAAAAAATTGGACGAGAGTAATATTGTTAAAAAGTTGCCTTCACCTTCCAAAGAATGAATGTGTAAGAGAAACATGAGACAGTCCTAATGTCTCGAATCCTAGTGATGACATTGAATACTGGAGGGTCTCAAACTATGAATGATTCTAAGGAAAAGAAAATGTGGAAAAGATAGATCTCTGGCAGCATGTAGGAGCTAGAGGGAATTATAGTGTGGAGCAAAAAGAAGATAGTTTGAAGTAGAATCCAAAAAAAAGTAAGTATAAACTACTTTTGTAGTAAGATATTGTCATTTGCAAAAGATAATGGCATTATAGAAATAGTTAAATAAAAATTAATACTGGTTCGAAGTTGATTTATATTCAAAGATACTTAGTTTTTACATTTGAAAAAAATTATGTTGAGAAGATACCAGTTACATGGGTATCTCTCAAGCCTTTCACAAAGCCAAGTTTTATACTTAAACTATAATCATTGTTCCATGAGAAAACATTACCTTGAGACATTCAATTTCTGGCTTTTATGTTAGCACTTTGTATTCTGTCTACTAGAGAAGTTATAGCCTCTAACTAAAATCTTTTTGCTTAAGTGGATTCTTATTTTCCCTCTTTATATTAAATGTAAGGAAGTCTTTGGCTAAAGATGAACAACATAGGGAACCCTACCTGTTGTCTTTCTCAGATGTTTTTAACTCTTCTCTTTGACAGTATGGTGCACACTGTTGTTTAGGAAAGACATATCATTAAACAACTCATGACCATGGTCTGTACATCCACATTTTATTTGTACAATTGTTGACAAACTTATAAACTATAACCATTTCTTTTAGACCTCAATAGTTGCTTTTATCCTTGTACAAGTAGGGAGGCTACTGGCAAGATCTTTATTTCCAATTCTTACTACCACATTTCATCAGGTCGCTTATTAAATAAACTATTTTTAGTCAAATTTTCCACGGTTCAGCAGTAGTGATTAGTATTATCATGATAACCCAAGGAGGTTAAACTTAGTTATTTTATCTTTTTAGCGTAAGTCAGATGACTAGAGAAGACCTAGAGGGTTTATAGTTTTATTGTAGACTTAAACTTGTCAAGGATTGTTTAAGTTGTAAGTAAATATCCTTGATAGAGTCATAGATGTGTTCTTCCTTTTGGAAGCAATTAAGCACTATCTTTCAAAATAGAAACCGTGGTGACATAATGTCATTAGGAGAATATTTGACTCTATTTAGTTCAATATGAAAAAGGAGAAGAACTTTAAACATGTTTTCAATGGATAACAAAGGGGGTTAGGCTATCAACCAGTTAGAATCAAACTAAACTTGGGAGACTCTTAGACTTGGAGTTGAAATGTTTGACGTTGTTGTTATTGAGGATTCCTCTTATAAGTTAAAGTAGATTTGTTTTGAATTTTTGAAACAACCTTTAAGTCAAAAGAAGACTGAAGGAAAGTTGTTTATTTAACAAAAACTATTCTTTCTAGAATTGATTGTTTGATAATCCATTTTCATGGAAAAGGAAAGACAAACCCTAGGTTGACCTAGTAGGGTAATATTATTTAATATACTTTTATGACTACTTTATGAATCAATGATAAAGGGGTAAGAACCATAAATTTGTTCATTTATTTTTGGTGTTTAAACCAATTTGATTGTTTACAATTTGACTTAAGTTTTAAATGTCAATAAGTTATAGATCTCAGATGATGCAAGGATGCAAGGAGATACTCAAGTATAGAAAGTCATTCCTTAAGATCTTTGGGAACATTGATGGTGACTTGAGAATCTGTCTAAGTCAAGAAGACTAGTTTTGAATTAAATGAAACTCTTTAGTTAAACCTTAACTAACCTAGATATGGTAATTATTATATTAAGACATTGAGATCATTATTTAGATCGTGATTAAAGGGTCAAATGCCCTGACTTTGTGTAAACATTCTTACTTCCAAGAAGGGAATTAGATTCATAGACTATATTGCTTAACATGGGTAAGGTTATCATTTTAGTTGTAATTAATCTATCTATAATTCTTATGAGACAATAAGTCATGGACCTTAGGAAATGCAATGATGCAATGAGAGTCCTCATAAAGAAAGAAAGTTGAACAGGTCTATGGATTATAGATAGTGAAAGAAAACATGTGTGGGTCAGGAAGACTAAATTGTTCAAAACGTCATAACTTCTTAAGTTAAACAAAGATGACCAAGTCAAGCTGTAGGAATATGATAGTATCCAAGTCGAGTTGGGGTGGGTGAACATTACGACATCGTTCATTGTGAATGTCAATTTATATTGAAAACTATGCCCATAGTAATGCATATGTCTCTGCATGCATTATCGGTTCACTGTATCTGGATTGCACATCCTATTGAGAATCATACTTAGCTAGAGGGTATCTAGGGTTGTATGATAGAGAGAGTTGTGTAAGATATAACACTATGTACTTAGAAAGGCAAATCACCACTGGTCACCTTGGTCTATACTTCTCATGAAGGGTAGGGCAACTTCCGGTTAGGAAGGAGTGCGGGAGACCGACGGTCTGTGGTTGGAGGTAAATCACTAGAAAGATACTCTCTCTCTCTAGCAGAAGACATGCTGAGGCTTGCGATAAAGATGTCAGATTTCTGGATGCAGTATATCTTTGAGACTTGTGTTTATTGAGACTAAGTAAAACATTATCTGATTTAGGTATTTATAATAGATTTAATTTTGTAAACTTTGTACTTGAGAAAGACAGTATGGTTTATTGAATTGTAATGAGATATCTTGTAATTGTAGTTACTCGACTATATGTTGAATAAAAGGAAAAATTTTCTCTGTCTCATTTTTACCTTGTAAATTTACTTTATGGTGAAATTTTTTGGTTTTTACTATGTTTCTAGAATGTGGATGTTACAACTCTCAATAAGTTTATTACTTGTGAAAATATGTTTTTTGTTTGGTTCATTTGTTCTTCCTCCTAGATTACAAACACTTCTTGTTTTAACTCCACATGATTGGAGCTTTTTTGGTTGGCCTTCCCTTTTCATTTTGAGGTTCTTTCTCTTTTCTTTGAGATTGAAGGAGTGTGAGGAAGTTTCATTGTTGGTCTAGACTAATTTTTGATATCACTTTGTTGTATCCATAACTAGTTTTATTTTCATGACCTTTTGTCCCATGGATCCACCAATATGTATTAGGATCGTATGAGTAATGAACTGATCTTTGGTTTCCCTTTTGTCACCACTTGTCATTATTGGGAGTGCTCTTCACAAAATTGATATCTTTGTTTGGGGAGACATTTGATGTACCCTTTTCAATTGCCTTCAACATTTTGAGTCTTCCATTAGTATCATAAGTTTTTCAGCCACTGTTATGGCAACTTTATCAATCCTCAAAGCACTTTCCAATGCTTCTTCATAGGATTTGTATGGTAATTTATGAATGTCTTCTCTTTTATCCTTGTTCAAGGCATGTAAGAAAAGGTCATATAACTCATGATGGTCCATGTTTGGGGTACTGGTTGAGGAATAGAGGACTTGTCTCCATCTGGTAACAAAGTGGGCTACATATTCATTTGGCTCTTGTTTCATGGTTAGGAATTCTCTGATCCCTATTTTGATGAGTTTGTTCATGTCAAATGCCATGACAAACTCTATGATTAGTTTTCTTAATGGGTGGATTGAAGCTTCTGGTAGATGATAGTACCAATCCAGAGCTATTCCTTCAAGTGTCTTTGGAATGATCTTAGTGACAACCCCATCCCAAGTGAGGAGTTCTCTTATCGCAGTAGTCTAAGCTTTGATATGGGAATTTGGATCACCCTCTCCATTGAACATTGGGAGATCAAGTAACGGTCGAGGAAACTGAATGTTTCTTATGTTTAAATCAAGTGGTTCTTTCAAGTACTCCAGATATGTCCAAAGAAAGGCACTTTGCAATTGGGCAGTTGATAGCACCAACACCATAGGAGGGTTTTGGTAACCCACCGTCTGATTTTCTTGATTTCCCAACATTGGTGGATTATTCTGAATAGGAAGGTTTCCATTCAGAGATGTGTTGTTACTCACATTTCTCAAGTAGTAGTTGAGATAGGGGGATTCTAGGATGTCTCCTAGTCTTGTTCATTTCAAATGTTGTCATAGGACTTATGTCTTCTTTCAGGAGCAGCTTGCTCTACTTCCAAGGTTCTAATCCTTTGCACTAAAGTTGCAATTAGGTTTGCAAGAGTGGCACTCCTAGGTGCCTTCTCATTTCTAGGGTTTTCTCTTCAAGTGTTGTCATGATGATGTGTTTATTCTCATGTAGAATTGTCTCTTTGTTCTTCTTGTAGGGAAACTTTTAATGCTTCTTGAGCATCTCTTGCCTCTTGCAAGTGTCTTTCCAACCTTTTTAGTTCCTCATCAAGATGAATATTTGAGGTACTTGTGGAAGGTTGGTCAAGTCAATGTATTTTTGACCTTACTTGAACTACCTAGCCTTATGGGATGCATTAGGTATGGCAGGGTTGTGTTCTCAAGTAGGGTTGTTAAAAGACAAAGAACGCCTAGGTTCTCTTTGGTCTTGTTCATAGTCAGAGTCTTCATAATCGTAGTAATTTGTGATTGGTTCTTTTGGGTGAGGCAACACATACCTATTGAAGGAAGGAGTTTCTGGTTCTCTAGAGGGAACATTCCCTAAGTTTAGATCAGGTTCTATCATATTTGGGGGTTTCATAGACACCACAGAATAAATAGAACGGATGATGAGGAAGGCAACAAAGGCTAAAGCAACTATGAATAATAAAGTGAAAATGTTTGATGATTATTATTTTGAATAGCCAAATGTTTATTTTTTTTATGTGATCTGCATGCTTGGAATGTGAAAAGCATAGACAAAAGTTTTTTCTATTCACATTAGGTTCACCAAAATATGTAGTGAAATTGATGGTGTATGTGACAATGATAATGAGATCCAAGTAATGGGAATGCAAACAAGATAACCACAAGACTTTGTAGTTCACATCAAGTTCACCAAAATATGTACACTCAAAATTACAATGTCAGTGGCCTGGGGCTGTCGAGTCAGATTTTGGTGTGCACACAGACCGTTCCCTCCTTGCCATGGGGCAAACCACCACATAACTCTCTCTCTCTCATCAAAGTAGCTAGTCGAGAGGAGGCAAGACACAAGGGTGGTCTATCTCATTGGGGAGTTCGACTTCATAGATATGGGTTAGCACATCCTCAGGCCTATGTTGTTGTGCACTTGTGTAGATGTGTTGTTCAGTGATCATGGTTTAAAGATAACAATATGACTTGAAGGGTCACTATTCACTGTTCTCCTATTTGGATTCCTGATATTTCACCTTTGTGTGGGTAAGCTATTGTTCTCGTTGATTGCCTATTCACATTAGTGTTATCTTTCAAACAATTAGATGGATGCTTGTTATACTAAGAGTTGTCTAAATGCTTCTTGTTGTTGGATGACTAGAGGGCCCTATTGCGATTTTGTGTGGATTTCCTCTATCTCATCGAGGATTGCCCTCACCCACTCACCTCTTAATCTAGGGCACATTTGTGAGCCGAGATAAGAGATAGGTGACTGTGAGATAACCTTGACTTGACCTAGGGTTTGACATAGGCTTTATTTGACCTAAGGTTCAACTATGTGTTGATTATAGTTGACTGTGTGATAGAATTAAGGGTTTGCAAACTTTGTTAGTCTCTAATCTTTTTGTTTTTTTTGGGATTTTTATGAATGCAAGTCTAAATGAATTCAAAACTTCTTTTTGTGCTTTTTTTAAAGGTTTTGGAATTGAAGATGCTTTTTTCTAATCTATGAATCAAAGAATGTATGCAAGGTACAATGAATTTACCTAATGCAATGTAAACTATGTTTTTGGGGTTTTCTAAATATTTGAACAATTTAATCTAAGAAAAGGGAAAATGCATTTAAATGAATTAAACTATGAAATTTGAAACAAAATGACTCTAAGAATGCAAGATCTATCTATCCTATCAAGGAAAAAGCAACAAGATTACTGATCCCAAGAGAAGTTTTGGTTATCTAGTTACTACAAATTAAAAGAAAACATAAAGGAACCTGGAGACACATTAGCCTCCACTATGCTCAAAAATCTTTGTGATGGCAACCTTCTATCCTCTTGTAGCAGCAAGGAATCTTCTTGGTGAAAAATGATAATGGAAGCAAAAGAAGATTTGAAGCTTTGCAAAAAGAGCTTAATGAGAGCTTTGTTGAGCACTATGGCTTGATATGAGTAGCTTATGGACACGTGATGAGATTTATATGAAAGATAGATGAAGCAACAAACAAAACAAAATTCTCCTATGTCATCTATGAGCATGAGAATGCTTGATGTGCAAAGCAATAACTTGCAAGAGTTGTGTGCAAAACTAAAATTACCTCCCTTTGTGCTTGAGGAAGGGGGTATTTATAGGTTAGAAGAAGGGATGAGAGGTGAATAAGAAGAAGAGTTAACTCAATTTGATTAGAGAGTTAACACAGAGGATTCAAGACTAATCTAGGCCAAAATTAGAGTGATCTACCCAGTAAAAGCTTATCACTCAAGAAAAAGTGAAGAAGAAGGAGTGCATGGGAATGAATGAGTTCTTAATTAAAGATAAAATAGAGTTAATTATGCATGTGTAGGTGCACGAACTAGTTAACTCTATATTTGGCATGAAAATCCATGAAAACAAGAATAAAAATAGGTGAAAATGAAGCTTTTTTGAGTTAGAAACTCAAGTTTTTCCGTGGTTGGAAACATGATAGGGTCACCCAAGGGTCATCCCTTTCACCAGTCAAGTCACTTTGGGGGTGACCCATGGGCGACCCACAGAGGAGGGCACCTGGGTTGACATGCATTATGGGAGATGGAAGAAGGAAAGAAATGAAGGGGATCTACCTCTGGAAATAGGTTAGTCATTTGTGAAAATCTAAATCTCCACTTGTAAAGTAGGATCTTCTGAGGGGAGATCTAGAAATAATAGGGGGAGATTTAGATTTTGGTTGAGTGAAACTAAAAATAGAAAATCAGAGATGGCTAGGAGGGACCTCTAGAAGGCTTCTATAGGGTGTAGAGGATGAAAAACACTAATAAGAGGTGAAAAATCACCTACAAGACACATAGAAGGCTTAGGAATAGGGTCGCAAGCTAAGAAAATGCAAATCGACAAGTGTCAAAAAGTGTCGACCACAAAGAGAGAGAAAATGAGAAAGGGGAAACAACACAAGACAAAAGAAAAGACATGTCACCAAGAGAATTTATACTGAGAGGATGTTATTTCACAATTACATGTATGTGACAAGGATTATAAATCATCATAGGGGTCCTTGTGAAGGTCGTTCATGATTTTGGTGCTTATAGGAACCAACTACCAAATACTTACGACCAAGAGATATAAACTAGCCAAAACTTGAGTGTATTTTAGACATTTGACAACATTTGTGAACCCTATCAAAAAAAAGTTTCTAATGTCACATCATTAAAGAGGTAAGTAGTCAATATTTTCATGTTTTCTTTATCAAATCTTATTTGTATTTTCATATATTCCAATATTCTAGAATATATTTCTTATTTGGTGTTTTCATACCAACTCCTTTAAACCCTAACTTGGAACCTAATTTAGATGAAAAAATACCTAAAGAAAACCCCACATCACCCGAATCTCCTCCAACACTTCCAAAAAAGGATGCATAAAGCCAAGAAAAATTATTAGAGAATTTAAAACAAAAAAAAATTAAATTGCAAAATTAGTTTCAACGTTGAAGGTGTCCATAGAAAACCCCCAGCATGCATCACTTGCTTCATCAATAGAAGTAATGATGAAGCAATTCAACCTACTAACAAGTCAAATCCATCAATGGAAAACTCATAGAGATGCATGTCACTAATTTTATGTGACAAAGTTTTCCTATCATGATGTTAAAAAAGATAACAAATGGCCAAATTTATGTTTGTTTTGCTAATCCTAAAACCAAAGCCCCCATTGTTGTGACTTCAAGAGATTCCCTATCTATTTGCATAATTATAATGATATAAAAAATAATTTTTAGACCAAGTGGTGGATGGTCTTTGACTAACCTCCTTGTAAAAACCATGAGATGCTACTATACTTTTGGGAAAAATTTACTATGATTTTATCCTTCATAACGTTCTTAAATATTTTGATATGAGAGACTTTTAGGGTAGAGGTGGAAGCTCTATCCATGATAGAGTGGGAGCTTGTTAGGTAGAAAAGCATCAATAAAGACTACTAGCACAAAAACCTATACATCTATAATGGTGATGTTGGCAAGATGAGGGGGTCATAGACTGAAGTTATGAGCCCTAGTGTTCTGCATGTAGGGTTTGTACCTCAGTTATAACAATGAGAGAAGAGGTAGATCATTTGCAGTAATAAATAACATAAAGAAGTAACATAAAATAACCTATAATGCATCATACAGATTCTAAACAATCAAATAACCCTTCAAAATCTATATATCTTCTTTATATATAATCATTATGTATTACAATGGTAAGTCTATAGTCTCTGCTCTATATATCTTTCTTCTATCCTCTCTTCCTTTCTTATACTACTAATACTATTATTATATACCTAGGATTACATTAGCGACATGTCCCTTACAAAACAAGTTTATTCCTACTAGGCCTAGTCAGCCTTGTGCTCTACAATTCTTTTGTGGCCATTTGTGGTGGTTTCTAGTCTCTGCACTAGCAGCTTCCAACATCTTCCCCCCTTTAGTATCATGTATTGTCCTCAAGAGATCCAAAATTCCTTCCAGTTTGCGGGCAATATGTTCTTGTATATTGTTTTTAGCTATGCAAAAATGGCGTCCCATTAAGTCTTTGGTTGTTGTAGCACTTAGTTTTTTCTGTGGGTCTAAGCTAATAATTTCTTTGCCTCTGCAATATCGGTTAAGGTTTGTATTTTTTGTATAGTTTTCTTTGCTTCACTTAGTAGACCTATCACATGGGCAAATCTTAGACTTACCACCTCCTAGAGCTATTTTAATTGGCTTTTGATCATCTCCCTTTGATCTTGCATGCCACACCCCCATTTTTAAATTAACATACTTATCATTTTATTTCAAGAAGATAGATGGATAGTCAGTGAAGATAATATGAGAGTAATTTTATGTTAGAATATAAAATGCATTTGAATTATGTTATTTTCATAAGAATGATTGTTTATGATGTCATTAACGTCTATGTGATTAAATAATGTGATGGACTAACTACCATTGTGTGATTGAGGTGGATGTAGGAACAATGTTTTCCCCCTCTAAGAGGAAGAAATAGAGTATCACCATGGAGAGAGTTCTAGATTGCATGAATACAATGATCCTTGTGCTATCTGGAAACACACAGACTTATTAGAGGATATGTCAATTTTAGATTAAGTCTTAATCTTTATGTTCTTGGTCATCTCAGAAATTTTTTTAATATAGAGATCATTCCATACTTGTTTGTTTTTGTCATCATGGTCTCAATGGATTAATCTTCTATGTCGATAGTTAGTAAGGTAGTGTATATCTCTGAATGCCAAGTCAATGTGAGTAATCAACTAAACAAGTGTAATTTTGTCATAAAAGTCGAAGCCAACTTTGTGAGAATCCATCAATAATTGTCCTCATGAATAAGTATAATTAAAGCATTTAAAAGAATGCATTAGTGACATCTATAAAATAGGTGTACTATTGTTTATTGTCACATCTTGACCTTCTTGATTCATTTATAATGTAGACTTTTGGACATTTAATTATGATTGTTTGATTATTGAGAAATGCCATGTGCGTAAAAGGTAAATTGTCATTATTTTATGAATGCATAAATTTGAATATAGTTATGATGATGGATTAATATGTTTATAATTATGGATTATGTTTTATTGAGTTTTGAATATGATTATTGGGACTAACCTATTGATGAGAAATTGAGTGTGACTGAGTGCAGGAAATGTCGAAGATAGGAACATGGTTGAGATAGAATTTCCATAGCTACTAGAAAGAGTTGGCATGACGGATAACCCTGATGCATACCCACACTCATGTAGTTCATATTGCATCATGATATCTTGCATTCTTGATTGGTTTAATAAAATTTTTCATAGTGTAATCTTGTTTGAGCATGGATATTGAATATTGGAGTGGTTGATGTCTAACAACCAGTTATGAATGCAATCTTGTTGCTTAGTTAGTTCTTTTGAATTGCATAAATTTGCTATGTAAGTTTGTGTTCTTTCATCTCAGATTAAACAAAAACTATGAATTCTTATTTCAAAAATAGATTATTATTACTTTACTTCTATATCCAATTGTTTATAATACACACACAGATATATATATATATATATATATATATATATATAGATTTGTGTGTGTGTATTTAAATAAATATAAATAAAATATAAAAAATAATGACTTGCAACATATTTATATATATTGAAAGAATAAAATAGTTCTATGACTATCCCATTTCTAAAATATATTTTTTATAAACTAGTATCTATATATATGAATTCATGCAAAAATAAAAAGGGGTAGCTGCATGCGATGCGCACTCCCACATGCAATGTAGAGATATCTAAAAATAAAAGAAAGGAAATCTCCAATCAAAAGGGACACCATTATTAGAGGTGTGAGGGTTTTGGATAAAAAGAAAGGCAAGAAGTAAGAAAGGAAATGCACACAGAGAGGAGATCATTCAGCTCAAAGTAGCATAGACAGTAGAAAGAAGCATAGGAAAGATTAAGATATCATCATTTATCCTTCTATCAGGCATGGGGTTATAGGTATTTACCTTATGAGCATATATTCTACCTATATTTGGTCTTAAAATTGGTCTAATTTTGTTAAAATGCCTATGTGGTGATGTCCTCTTTGAGTAGCCTTTAAACTTGTCTCACTCAGCCTGTTTTATATGAAAATCTTCATTCCTTAAAAGATTTTAATATCCTTTGACTCCAAGTGGCCTGGTTCTTGTTTTGACTAACCTTTGTTTTTAAGTGGCCTAGTTCTTGTTTTGACCGACCATTCTCTTGTTAGCGGCCTATATGCCTTATCAAAAGTAGCCTTTCAAAACCATTTGGAATCAGCCTTTATTATATTTGAATCATCCTTTTAACTATTTGAATCACCATTTTATCTTTTTCAATGACCTAGTTTTCATAAGTTGAAAGCACTAATCTGCATACCAAACCAGAGGGAATGAGTTGCCAGGTATATTGAAAGCATCCAAAGGTTGGTAAAACTACTGCATATTCCAGAACAATAGCTATGAGGGTACAAATCTCTCTGAAATTGCTTCTAGAGTCCCACCGGGCGTGCCAAAAATTGTTGTCAATCAAGTATGCACCCTTGCTAATTTTCCAGAAACTTAGCTACCTGTTGAAACATGGAATCATTCTTGGATGTGGGTCTCCTTTTATGAGAATGAATCTCTAGAGTGAGCTAGTTCTCTTATGATTCCTAAACTAATGGCTTGAGCAGAAAAAGGATAGAAGGATATGATTGAAATGTAAAACTGAGAATTTATAACTAATCTAGATGAATCTCTATCACTCACAAAACAAATCCTCAAACTTGAATCTTCACAATTCTATTGATAGTTTATCCCTTAAGTGATTTACAACAAGGTTTGGATAAAACACAAACTACAACTAGAAAAAAAACTAATTTTTAACAGCATTGAGACATAATAAAGGGCACAAAAGTCACAATACAACATCAGATCAAGACTGTCAAATATGTGAAAAAGGATGATCTGCTATTAGAACTAGGAGTACGATGCATAGAAATGAAGTATGAGCCAGCTGCCTATATACAACTCTCCCTATGAACAAGAGAGAAGAAACTAATGCTAACTAACTGAGAAGAACTAAACTTTTCTCCTATAAATGCCTCCAAAAGATCCCCTCAAAAGAAAGCTGAAAAAGCTCCTAAAAATAGACCCTAAGTCCATTTTCGAGCTACTCATGAAAGCCAAAAATAAAGCTCTGGATCTGCCACCAATCTAGAAAATAAAGCTTCAAAATTGCCCTCTCATATGGTCCCACCATAAAATTGCTTTTCTCTGCTCATGAAAGCTCCAAAATTTATCCTATATGACTCTAAATACAACAAATTGAAATTTGATATTTGATTTGTTTTATTAGTCTATAAATTGCCTAAAAATAGTTAAGTTTTAAAAGCAATTTGTCAATGATTGTATAGATTAATGATCTCAAACATGAAAGTAGAAAACATAAAACAAGTGCATAAAAGCAAATGTTATACCTTTCATAATGAGTCACAAATCCTTGATAGGGTGGAAGGAGTTGCACCCAAACTCCTTAGATTTTATCCAAATGGATGTAGATGAAATGTAGATTGCTCTTTGAGATTCAACACAATAGGATGAGAGATTGGGATTTAGATGGAGATTGAGATGGAGATGAGGAATGATTTTGGCATTATGATGGTATGATGAAGAGATTTGAGAGAAATTTGAGCATGGTAAGGATGCAAGAAGAAGTTGTTGTGAATGGTTTGGGTGAGGGTTTTATTTATAGATTTTTTGAAAAGGGATGGAGGGTGAGGATTAAAAGTTGAGATCAAGGGCTAGGAATGATTGAGAGCTAGGGTTTGGATTGGAGTCATAGCCTTGTGACAAGTGTCACAAGAAGAGTGGATGAGAGAGATCAATGGTTGAGAATTGGTCAGTGGGATTGGAGGGTTCTCATTATTTGTGAATTTTAAATTCACATGGGGAAAGGTGTTGAGGATAAAAATGAATTAAAAAATTATTTTTGGGAAGAGTGGATATGACAAGCGAATTAAAAATTCAACTCATGGGGGAGTGTGAATTAAAAATTCACTTTTATGTGGAGATGTGAAGGTTGAAGGACACATGTACACTTACATGTGTAAGAGGGTGATAAATGGGGTGTAAGGAAGATTTGACCCTTTGAATAAAAAATTGATTTTTATTCAAAAGTGTGTGGGAGGATGGGCTAAGCAAGGTTAATTAAGTGTTTAGTTTAATTAATTTAGGTCTAGGGGATAGGTAGGCTAGGGTAGCTAATTAAATAATTGATATTTAATTAACTAGGATAGGGATAGGTTGATTAATAGGCTAGATTAATTAGATAAGCATGATTTATCTAATTAATAGGGATTAGGGAGATGGACAAATTAGCTAAATAAATATTAGGAATATTTATTTAATCAATGAGGATATAGTTATAAGGTATAGTGATAAATTAAGTGAATTAATTGATCACAAAGGATAGATGATAGATGGTTAGGGATAAATTAATTAAATAAAATAAATTTATTATTTAATTAATAGGAGGGATAATTAGTGTAGAGATACGGGAAATTGGTTTGCGGAGTAAGTCAATTTTAGGTGTCTACATTTGCCCCTTTTTGAAATGGTGTTGCGGCTAAGTAACATTATTTCAAAGAAGTTAAAATATACAATTGGATTGGATACAAAAAAGATTTTGGATTAGAAGAATAGGATAAGGTTTGGGGATAATTGGTAAGGGCGATGCCCCTCGAGAGGATAGGTGGGTTGCAAGAACACGGTTGTGCTCTCGAAATGGATGGAACAAATTAGTAGAAGTGGTTAGAGGATAAGGGGTGAGATGAAAGAGTGATGATGGATTGATGATTAGATGATAGATGGATTGGAAAATGGATGATCATTGTGTTGAACATGATTTAGAGCAATCCTAGGTTTGATATAGCAAAGTGGATATTTTCACCGAGGTATAGAAGAGCAGGGTGATGATGTGTATCCATCATTTGCATGGACTAGACACGCAGACAAAGGGATGATCCCATGCATGCCCAAGATAGTACAACCTTGTCTAGATGAGGGAAGGGGACTCATAGCATAAGCCCTTAATACACAAAAGGTATGATGAACCTTAGATGCACATGGAGATCAATATGCTAGAACCGACCCTACGATCTACAAGATATGAATACTAGCTTGGAGTAATGAAACCGACCCACAAGCATAGCATACAAAAGTGAGACTATGCCCCATTCTAGATGTTTTTGCTACATACCATGATATAGTGACATCAAGGTAGTTTTGATGTGATCTTCAAATAGGACAAAAGATAAAAAATCAAAAATGAAAAGACCAACAAACCAAACAAGTAGCCATTGTATCTCTTGCCAAGATGGATGATGATATGATAGATTCTACCTATTGTAGGAATGATATATCCTAAGGCTGGAATTGATGGATGATTGGATAGTTGGTGTTAGCGCAAGATATGATTGTGGCAAGTTGTGGTTGATGTTGATTTGATAGTTGATGATTTTTGTTAAGGGATGATGCTTTGATAGGTTATGCAATGCTTGGATCTAGTGTAAGCTCAGCGAGTAGGGACCATCCAAGTGGGTTGGATGGGTGCATCTTATGTACTTGAGTATTGGAAACTTCCTTCATATTCTAGACTGCCTACATACCTTGTATCCATGGGATCAAGGCACACTAAGATGTGGGTGGTGATGATATGTAGTTCTAAATTGTGATGGTGATGTGGGATGATTGAGGATAGATGTGATGATGATGCGATGTTGATGGAATGATGTTGGTTTTGGGATGGATATTTTTGTGATTTTATGGACTTTTTGATTTTTTTTTATTTTTGTGATTTTTGAAAAGGAATGATTTATTATGAGATGGTTGCATTGGATTTTGTTTGGATAGCCTAAGTGCTAGATACCAATGACAATAGAATAACAAGTCTAGAGGGGATTGGTGATGAAAGGATAATGGCTAGGAGATTTTGATAGATGGATAGATACACACAGATAAGGGGTAGGATGGGGGATAAAGGATCTGGTAGGGATACATAATAAGTAGATGGAGGGATTATCAGTGGAAGGTGATAGAGAGGAGATTCATGATAGATGGATTGGAAGATAGAGATAGGGATGCAAGATAGATGGATTAGAGATGGGGATAAGGATTTACTCCAAGGGCTATGTTGCAAGGAATCATATGCCCCAATTCTTAGGATTTTGCATGATGAGTTCATGTTTGAATGGATGGACTCTGTAGTAGATGGATGGAGGATATGCTTGAATAGGGAGTATGCTGAAAGGTGTCCAAAGCATGGTTTTTGATATTTTGTCCCTTGTCTTTATCAAGATCTAAGGAGGAGGATATAGTGGATAGAATGGATGGGGAATGATAGGAAAAGTAGTGGATGGTGGATAGGAATATGATAGGATAAATAGGGGATAGTGGATAGGAATATGATAGGATAAATAGGGGATAGTGGATAGTAATATGATAGGATAAATAGGGGATAGTGGATAGGAATATGATAGGATAAGGATACCTGGATATGATATGCAAAAGGATGTTATGGATGTGAATGATTTTGCCCCCAAGTGTATGGTACAAATGGATGGGAAAGGGACTTACACATGACGCCCACAATGGGTTTTCATCATGGTACTTGCCCAAGGTGCCACAGGGAGTGGTTTTCACCATTGGATGGATTTTTCTCTTTACAATTTTCTTGATTTTTGATTTTTTGCTTTTTTGATGGAATAGGGAGTCTAACGTCTGTTTCCATAGTAAGGCGAAGATGGTCCCATGTTGGATAGTATTATAGATGATGATTACATGGATGTCAGTAGATAGGAGAAGATGGAATAGATGGTGGATAGTGGATTATGAGGTGGATTATGTAAGGTTTATGCAAATGCATGGACCATAGGGATGTGATGGGGGAGATATGTAGGATAGTGGATGAAAGATGGGGAGATGGAGGTATGTGGGAATGTCATGTGGTGGTGGGGAACCAAGACCAATATTTACACACACCGTGATGTATTTGGAAGCTTGCATTTTGGATGTGGAGTTGGGAGTAATGGGGATCGGGATGTGGGATTTTTGGATGGGTGATTTGTGGTTTTAGGGACCCAAATGGACATAGAAATTATGGGATTTTTAGATGGGGAGCGGGATGTTTGGGATTTTGTAGTAGATTGGGAGGTGAATGCCTCGTTAGAGTTTGGTGCTTTAGGGACCCACACCATTTTTGTTTTTGCTTTTTCTTTTGACGGTGTGGGCTTTGATAGCCTTTTGGATTTTGGATTTTTCTTGGAAGGGATAACATCTTTAGGATTTTGTGCTTTATGTGTTGAGGCATTCAAATTATTACTTTTGAATCCCATGGATTTGGGGGAAGCTTCATGTTTGAAAGATGTGTGCTTTTGTTGGTCTTGATTGGGAATTTTAGGGGGTTTATGGGTGGAGGGGTTAAAAGTGGATTTATGGATAAATGGATGAGGAGATTTGAGGATGGTGATATTAGGAGTTGGGAGGATAGGAAAATGAGAGGATTTGTGAATAGGGGTGTTTGGCATTGCTAGGATAGGAGGTAAAGTGGATTTGATAGGGATATTTGGAGTTGGAAGTAGTGGAGGTAAATTTGATGGAGGAAGATGGACGGTCACATGCTTTTGCAAATGATATGATGATGGAGGAGGGATGGTGACATATGATTTAGGGGTGCGATGTGATGCACCAGATTTGGAATTGGGTGAATGGATTTTGGAGGATGCGTGGGTGGTACCAACATGTTTATTTTGTTTGCCTTGGGATGTATAGCCAAGGCCATGTGAGGATGGATGGAATGTGGTGTGGATGGGCTCCAAGATGCCTTGTTCATGAAGGCCTAAGCCTTTGGCTTGATAGTTCATATGTTGGAGCATGCAACATGCAATGGGATGTTTGGTGCTTTGGAAACAAGATGCGAGTCTATTATTTGTTGGAAGAGGATAGGTGGTGGAAGGGAGTTGTTCACCTCATACGAGGGAGTCACCATAGATGAAGGTACTTTGTCCAAGTGGATAAGGGGATGGATTTGGGATGTGATTGGTAGATGGAGGTAAAGGATTAATGTGGAATAGTAAAGGGGTGGTAGAAGAAGGGGTGGGATAAATAAGTTAATCAATAGATGGGAGGGGATCGGGGATGGGAGTAGATGGGATGGTTAGATCTTGATTAGGAGAAGGGGTTGATGTTTCAACATGCTTTGGATTTGTTTCTTGACATAGCTCGTGTGTTTGGATAGAAGTGGAAGTGACTTGGATGGTAATGGTAGGTTCTTGGATGGATGTGATAGGTGTTTGACTTATGGGTTCTTGAACATGGCTACATGATGGTTCTTGACTTATGATAGGGGATTGTTCAAGAGATTTTTTGGGTGTTGGATTGCATGAGGGTGTTTGATTCCTTGCTAATAGCCAATGGACGACATCCTTCATGAGTGTATGGGTTGAAGAACAATATAATGGATGGATAATGATGGTGGATGGTGTGGGATTAGGATTGGGATTGGATAGGTGGGTGATGGGATTAGGTAGTGATGGTTCTTGGGTGGGTTCAAGGATAGGCGTTGGAGTAGATGGTGGTGTTGGAGGGGTGGAGGATTTGGGGGATTCCATTGCTTTTCTTGGTGATGTTCTTTGGAGGAAATCCCACAAGGATTCTTTGGATGTCGTGGGCTTAGGATTTGGAAGATTTGATGGTGGATTAGATGGTGTATGGGTGATAGGGGTTGGTGGATTGGGAGATACATAAGATGATGGATTAAGGTTGATAAGATTGGGGGGATATTGTGATGGGGGGATTGAAGGATGGCGATTAGGGGATTGGGGATTCACGTGGGGAAATGGTTGTTGATATAAGCTTTGGATTTCAGATATAAGGTGTGATAGATTGGTGTTCCCTTGATCAAAGTTAGCATGAAAAAGGTTGGGGATCGATAAGTTGGAGGTATTGATTGGTTGGATAGGTACGATGGTACGAATGTATAGGGTGATGAAAATTGATATGAGGGTAAAGCTTGATATGATGAAGGTTGATATGATGTTGATGGTGTGGATATGTAAGATGTTGAAGGTTGATATAATGAGGGTTGACATGATGTCGATGGTGTGGATATGTAGGATGTTGAAGGTTGATATGATGAAGATGGGGTAGGGGTTTGGGATTCTCCACTGATGAGGTGTACTAAGGGTATACCTTTAATGTCATTTTTGCATTTTTCCTTAGCATTAGAATCCATGTTCTCATAGATTTTTCGAAGTCTTTGTAATTTTTGCACTGCTACATAAGGATCCATGTTGTTGGAGAGATATGAGATGAAATGGAGGATAATGGATGATTGTGATGTTCGGGATCAAATTTCAAGGCCTTAGGATGATTTGATTTGCTTCAAAGGATGGATGATTCTCTATACTTAAGGTGGACTAATGACACTTAAGTAATAGAATTTATTTTGGTTGATTTGATTGGATGATCAATTAAGGTCTTGATTTTTGATTGGGTTGATTTGGATTTGGAGTTTGATAGTGATGTTGGGGGACTTGGATGTTGATTGGGATTGATGTTGATTTTGGATTGGATTTGGAATATGGTTTGGAAGATTATGAATTGATGTTGGTTGGATTTTGGATTTGATTTGGATGAGATGGGATTAGAATGATGTTGATGAATTGGATTAAGGATGATGAGGGTGATTAGGATAAGACTGAATTGAATGATTTGGATGATGATGTGGATAAGATAGGTGGTTAGGATGATTAGGATAGATGGGTGATTGGATTAAGATGAAGTGGATAAGAATTATTAGGATGATGAAGATAGATTATGACTAGAGAGGAAGTGGATTAGAATTTGATCAAGCTCAAATAAAGGGATTGGATAAGTTCAACTAATGGGGTTTGGTAAATGGGGGGATGGTTTAGCGGTGTTGGGAGGAAAACCCGGCCCGACATGAGGGGGGGTACGCAGGGCCGGACGCGACCCCCCGCTGACAAGGGTTTGGGGGTGTAGCCCCTAAATGGAATTTTTTTAAAAAAATGGGCTTATAAAAGTGATGTTTTTGATGGGAAAATGTGATTTTTGGACATGGATGAAGAAGGCGCTAAAATAGATGGAAATGGTGCTAAAAGACTATGAATGGTTTGAATGATGGAGGAGTTTGATTTTTCTTGGCAAGTAGATAAACAAACAAGCAAGAAAACACAATGGTCAAAGGTTTTGTTTATGAAAAAAATGTGAAAGATTTATCAAGCATGCACAACCTAAGGTGAGGCAAGGACAATACTTGTTGAACAAGTAGAGGGATTTTGGTTTCTAAAACAATAGTTCGTAGTGGGGGTACATCTAGGGGATTGGCACCTTACGAGCATCTGATAAACCACTTAAGGTTTTGACTAGCTCTACTAGGAGTTTAATATACCTCGAGGGTACTACTTCCTTTCAAGCTAGCACTGAATGGTAAGCACTCATACCGATTAGACTTGGCTTTCGCCTTATACTCAGTTTACATATAGTGGACCGGATGAAAGTACTACTTGGGGTCACCAATGAGTTCTCTGAATGGGTGTGTCTCAAGGGCAGGCCCACATCCTAAAAAGAAAAATAGAATAGAACCATTTCTCTTCACCCAAGATCCTTTTGAAGGCAAGGGGAGAGGATACTTTGATTCTACCCTATGGGATAACACAAACGTGCCAGTGCACAAGACACAACAAACAAAAGCTAATGTTCATTTTAAGCCCAAATCAGAAATGTGCCTAAAGTTGTTTGTTGCAAGCAATGATTAATTTTAGTTACACCAAAATCAAATGTTCTTTACACTAAGGCACACAAAGGTTCTTTTTAGGTGCACCAAGATAAAGTGTTTGATTGTAGATTGTTTGCAAGCAAGGTCGATTTTATGCACCAAATTCAAGTGTTTTCTAAGCTAAGAAAATAAAGTTTCCTTTTAGATGCATCAAATGAAATGTTTTCTATGCTAAGAAATCCCTCCAAAAATTGTTAGTAGTTTCGAGATGGTGGTTTTGGATGACCTGCAGAAAAGAGACTGAATCCTGCATAGATCCCTAAGATAATACAAAAAAAATAGCGCCAATCTAGTGGCAAGATAGCACTAATACAGAAGATAATGCTAATATACAAGATAGCACCAATACAGAGGCAAGATAGCACCAATACAGATACGAGATAGCACCCATATACAAGATAGCACCAATATACAAGATAGCACCAATATACAATATAGCGCCAATATAGTGCCAATATACAAGATAGCACCAATATACAATATAGTGCCAATATACAAGATAGTGCCAATACAGATACAAGATAGCGCCAAACTATGTTTTTGCCTTAGTTTATCTTCTGTAATGAGAAAGATAGCACCGAACTGGGTGTGTTTAGTGCCAAAATGACACAGAGATGGTCAAGGGTCTAATTTTAGGAAAAAATTGACATAGTCTCCCCTTGTTTCTATGTAAAGCCTGCAAAACCTGAGAGATAAAATGCTAGAAAATCTAGAAAACAAGAAAACGAGGGTTAGATTAAGTCAAAGATGAGGGGATTTCCATGCTAAAAATAGCGCTACAATAGACTAAAAATAATGCCAAAATGTGAGTAAAATGGTGCCACTGCGTAGGAAGATAGTGCTAATCTTTCACATTGAGTCACAAATCCTTGATAGGGTGGAAGAAGTTGCACCCAAACTCCTTAGATTTTACCCAAATGGATGTAGATGAAATGTGGATTGCTCTTTGAGATTCAAAACAATAGGATGAGAGATTGGCATTTAGATGGAGATTGAGATGGAGATGAGGAATGATTTTGGCATTATGACGGTATGATGAAGAGATTTGAGAGAAATTTGGGCATGGTAAGGATGCAAGAAGAAGTTGTTGTGAATGGCTTGGGTGAGGGTTTTATTTATAGATTTTTAGAAAAAGGATGGAGGGTGAGGATTAAAAGTTGAGATCAAGGGCTAGGAATGATTGAGAGTTAGGGTTTGGATTGGAGTCATAGCTTTGTGACAAGTGTCACAAGAGGAGTGGATGAGAGAGATCAATGGTTGAGATTTGGTCAATGGGATTGGAGGGTTTTCATTATTTGTGAATTTTAAATTCACATGGGGAAAGGTGTTGAGGATAAAAATGAATTAAAAAATTATTTTTGGGAAGAGTGGATATGACAAGTGAATTAAAAATTTAACTTATGGGGGAGTGTGAATTAAAAATTCACTTTTATGTGGAGATGTGAAGGTTGAAGGACACATGTACACTTACATGTGTAAGAGGGTGATAAATGAGGTGTAAGGAAGATTTGACCCTTTGAATAAAAAATTAATTTTTATTCAAAGGTGTGTGGGAGGATGGGCTAAGCAAGGTTAATTAAGTGTTTAGCTTAATTAATTTAGGTCTAGGGGATAGGTAGGCTAGGGTAGCTAATTAAATAATTGATATTTAATTAACTAGGATAGGGATAGGTTGATTAATAGGCTAGATTAATTAGATACGCATGATTTATCTAATTAATAGGGATTAGGGAGATGGACAAATTAGCTAAATAAATATTAGGAATATTTATTTAATCAATGAGGATATAGTTATAAGGTATAGTGATAAATTAAGTGAATTAATTGATCACAAAGGATAGATGATAGATGGTTAGGGATAAATTAATTAAATAAAATAAATTTATTATTTAATTAATAGGAGGGATAATTGGTGTAGAGATACGGGAAATTGGTTTGTAAAGCAAGTCAATTTTAGGTGTCTACAATATATATATATATATATGAATGTAATGTAGGTTATTTATATATATTTACATATTTATGGAAACTCCATCATCTTACCTAGTGTAACTTGAGATATGCATAAGAAAAAATATACTTACTTAAATTTCACCAGAAAGTAACTAATAAATGTTATTAGGCAAAATGCATGTGATATTATGGATTGTTTTCACAATGGAAGTAGTTTAGTTTTTCTCTATATGTTGGGCTTATCTTCTCAGATAGGGTACAGAATGTGGGTTAATAGAGAAGGTTGATCCTCTTTTTAGTATTTGACTATTACTTTTAAGTGCTTTGGCCAAAGCCATGTCTACATTGAAATAGATGAATGTATGTGTCTAGAAAAATTATGTTAATATGTTTCTTTTCCACATCTTGTTTGTGAGATATTGCACATTCTAGTAGAAAGATATGCATTTAGACATCATCTTGCACCGGGTTGTCCCTCCTGCATTCTATTTCTAGGTTTATAGGCACTTTATGGAGTGTTAGGTATCCTTCATATTAGGAAGGATTCTAGGGAAGCGTAATGCTTTGTGGTTGGGAGTAAAAACATCTAGGCCATGTTCTCATCTCTCAGCTTGCAGATAACCATGTGGGTTAGTGGCGGCCCACAACAGTGACTTTATTCCTTAGTCATTATATGTATATTGTACTTTATTATTGTTCTAAGATGACTTTATGGCATCACAGCCAGAGATGTAACATTGTATATTATTTTATTGTGGTAAGATGTACTATGACATTATTGCTTAATGCATAGAAGATTTCTCTTTCAACTTACATTAATGTGAATGAGATGATCATTTACTTCTATGATTATAGTTTTGGATTGTGAATTTTACATTTATTTTAAATTATTATTTTTTCAAACTGAGTTATGGTTAAATATAATGTTTAAGTTTGAGTAAGAGTAAAATATATGGTAGATAGACTCCCATCATATTTTCCCATAGATGCTTGGAGGAGTGGGGAGGAGTAGTAGCTCCATACTCCATTTTTTCTAGTATGTGAGGCTATAGATGGCTGATGGACTAGTGGAGAGTAAGTGAGTATGATGTTGCATAATCAATGATAGTGGGGAGAAAGGATTTAATAAGATTATTTCTTGCACAAAGCAAGAAGGGAAAAGAGAAGGAAGCTATCAAATCTCTTGTTTGGAGGGAAACAAGAAGGAAATGAAGCCATCAAATATCATTATGCTTGGTATAACATTACAGGTAGGCATACCATCCTCAATTTACTGTGTAGATTCATTGTGTATGCCACCTTATATCTACAAGAAATAATAGATGGAATTTATATTGTTAAAACTTATTTTTTGTGCCTTAAGGGGTCGAATGATATGCATGATATCATAAAATATTGTATTAGTTTGAATTTACTATTGATACATCTTTGACAATGGTTTATGTCTATATTTTTATACCATGTAATGGTTGACAATAAGAATTCTATTATTTATTAATATATTTGTATTATATATATTATTCTATGTAGGGAATGTCATACAAGCTTACGAACTAAGCTAAAGTCATATAACTATATTTGTCAAGATGAATGGCTATTATGTTTTATATATAAACCCTATAAGATTATTCTTAAATAAACCTTGTAGAAATCATAAGGGCCGACTATACGTATAGGCCAAGTAATATATACAAGCTACACTTTGATTAATTCAACCTAAGTAAGGTTGAATGTTGGTGTGCTTAGTGACCTGAGTAAAGGAGAATGTAGAGGATGAGCATGCATAGGAGTCTGAATAGAAGCATGAACTAATTCTGGAACCTATATATGACATGTACATGTATATATGCGTCTGTATTTAGTTAGAAAACTTGTACTTGATGTGTGCATGTAAAAAGTTAAAGATATATGTGTACTTAAATCAAGTATATATGTGATATAGGTGGTTTTTAAATACCTCATGATGATGTCTAAGATTGTCAGCATACTACAAATCTCCATATCCAGGTGGTGAAACATCAACATGTGTCTAATACACAGTCAATTCATACATGTACACACAATTTTAATCAAGAGTTAAAGCTTGAACATGTGCATGATTTAATTTAAAATTAAACTTATAATATATGTGTGTGTGTGTGTTGGGGCACGTGCACACGTGCATGTGTGTGAATTTAGATTGTAATTTTTAAATAAATTACCTCAACTGTAGCATTGAGTACCATCCCAATCCCACTAAGCTTAGAAGAATGGAGGGAGAATGAGAGACATGTATATGGTGCAGTCTTAGTGCAAAACAGAAGCCTGCTATACTCACCTCCTACAATATTAGGTCTAGTAACCTTAACCTGATTTGGAACATGCTGAGGGGTAAAGCCTATAGGACCAACTGGAACATCCTGAAGTCCCCCCAAACCCTATGATGCTACCTCACCATGGCTCCTTTGTCTACCAAAATATTGCCTGACATATGTGGATAGACCATCAAGTGGGATCACATACTCATCGCTGATGAACATGTATGCATCTAATAAATCACTAGTGAGGCATCTTGTCATATTATGCAAAGAAGTCTCTCCACTAATCTGTGCCACATCATGTGGTCATGGTATATTGGCACAAATATAATGATTAGAGTGAGTTGATGTGGCCTCAATGGGAGGAATTCGATTATATGGGCATAACAAATATCTGCCAACATGATCAGAAGACAAGTAATAAACCTCACTAGTATTGAAGCTCTAAAAAATCTTGCATCTCGAGGGGGTCAGTGCTATTTGTGTGGCTTCTGCTAGTTCTACATGTTTTGGTAGAACCAAAAGGTGTGGACCAACTAAAGACTTCTTGTTTACAGAAGGTGGCAACTCTACTCATCTATACTCAACTTGGTTTGCAAACCTCCCTCTCCCTTATCCAACATGTTTAGGAAAAGATGTATAATTGATAGATAAATGTAAATGGAACTTTGCATATAGTTGTTTGCAAAAATACAATAGGAACTCATCATTGTTAGGCCATTTGTGATATGTTGCAAAAAATCTAGGATAGATAAAAGGACCCGCAATTGGATCCACACACTTGGTGGAGGAATAACCTCTCACTCTATCTCAATTCCTATAAGATGGAAACATGCTAAGACAATTATCTACTGAAACAAACCTAGAAATATATGACCATTTATCATGGACACCAAAACTCTAGGAAAGTGACGCATAGAACATGTCAACGCTAATGTGATAGTAAGGGTTGTATGATCAAATGATGTTGATCACACATATGATCTCCTCTCAGATCGTAACCAACTTGTCTCTATTTGACAAGTTTGGTGTGTTATGTATTGTTCGATCAAGTTCACTCAAAGCATTTTCAAACCTCTCAATAGTCTTAGCATATACATTAGAACAATCACTAGTGTCAAGATGATCAGACTGATGTGAAGTTTGATTGTCCATGTGTCAAAATATCTGCAACATGATAATTAAATTGTAATTTAATTTAAAAATTTTAACAATTAATTAAATTGAAAGTAAAATAAATTTAATTTTCTAAGTTTGAAACCGAACTTAATTTAACAAATATAAATATAAATGGAAGAAGTAAAAATTAACTAAAATTTAAATGAAGTAAAACACTTCTAAATCATCGACAATGTATAAACTAAAATAAATCTACTCCAAACTAGAGGATGAGGAACATGTTTGGAAAAAAACTAAATTGGAATGAAAGACAACATAACATCATAATTTTTAATAGTCCAAATAATTATGATCAATGCATAAATTAAATATAGGGGAGAAAATTTACCAAGAACCAACTTCTATCACCTTTCTTAATTTGACAATATAACACATAACCCATCATATACATTATGAAATAAATAAACAAATTAGACTAAAGTCTAATTTATATATAACAAAATATAATTTCCTCATTCGTTACTTATTGAGTACATAAGTTTGTAAATATTAATATACATTATAATAACAGTCTAACCCATGTCGAAAAAAAACTACGTTACAAGTAATTGAGTCTTACACAAACCACACAAGAAGGAAGTCTACATTTATCACTAAATATTTCTATATCATGTTCAACTCTCTTTAATATGGGTAATAAATACTCATTTGATCTTATTTTCACTATTTTTTTTCTTCTACTATCCTCCACATCATATCACATCATTTTTTCCTCATTGTTGATCCCTTAATTACTATTTCATATATCCTCTTCCCCTTGGGGGGGAAATCATCTATTCTTCCCTTGGAGGCATTGTTTATTGTACCCTCTCTCTATATATATCTATATATCATGTACTATGAGAATTTAAAATCTACATGCCTTTACCTCTTCAGTTATTACAACATTTTCTCTTCCCTTATATTCACATCATTAGCTTCTCACTAGGGGCATCTCATTAGTATCCCACATTACCTCAATTACATGTTCCCTTCTCCTTATATCACTCCATTTTCTCATAACTTAGTTATCCCTTATACCACATAACACTCATCTATCATACATATGTCCACATGGGGGAATCTTATTTTTTCCATCATTAGGAGAATCACCTACATATTCTTCTGTTTCCTCTATTATCCTATCATCACATATACCTTGTCATATTATCTTTCTCCCCCTTATCATCTACCTTAAATTGACTAGCTCTACTCTTTCACCAATAAATTCAAGGGGGGATTATCCTCTACATTAATTATATCATGATGATTTCATTTTTGGGGTAGAATTACCTTGTTTTACTATCTTTTACCTTTGACTTGGCCTAGCTTTATTTTAGTGGCAACCTCAAAGTTGTTATCACCATTTGCCTTTTATCTAGTTGGATGGTAACCACATATAGCCAATTGATAACCAAATAACCATATTCATCATCATTAACCATTTTTCTTTTGTCTTGGATTATCATTATCATGTGGGTGGCAACCTCAAAGCCACTATCATCATGAGCATTATCCTATCATATCCTATCTTATCTTATCTTATCAAACTTTACAAAGGTATCATTTACTATGTAGACCTACCACATCCATCCATTATCTTTCATTGCATGATCCTCTTGGATCGTCTTTCCTCTTTCCTATTCTTTATTATTGCACATTATCCATACAAAAATGGGAATTGTGTATTTATCATCTTGTTTCCATCCTATATCCATTTTCTTGTTTAGTATATCATGGCTAGCATAGGTTTCCTTTATTGGTCATGTTTATGAATGTGTAATATGCTCACATGCATGATTTTCATATTCTTAATTATTGTCCTTATATATATATGTTATTTTCATGTTTAAATTTGCTTATCTTATTCTTTCCATCTCTATATATGTTTTAAGGAATAAGCTCTTCTATCCTATGGTGACTACATTGCCTTGATGTGATACATTTTAAGAACATGTACATGGACATTAAAGAACAAATTAAGAAGAATATGAAGCCTTTATCCTTTTGTGTCCATCCCTGCATTAGTATAATGGTATACTTGATATAATTCTCTTTTAGCATGCTTCTTCCACTTATTGTCACCAACCCACAAAAGTGGGGGGAAAAAGTTAATATAAAAAATTGAATACCCTACAGCTTCCTCATTACATTTTTGTCTTCATTTTAATTTATTCTCCATAACATGTTTTTTAGATCCATTTTACACCTATTTTTGGCCCCTTAGTGATCATAATTTGACCTTATGGGCTCCCTAGACCCTCTTGAAAAGTAGAAATTCATATCATGTAAGGAAATTTGCACCCCTCTAGTGCACCGACTACACCCCCTTCAAAAATCTTGTAATTTTAGGGTTTGTTGAGGTAAAACTAAAACATAATTAATTTTCTTAGTTTTGTTGGGCCCTATGAATTATGTGTAGGTTAGTAAACAAGTAAGTGTGCTCAAATGGTTATTTTAAATATTCTCTAACTTAATGGGAGTAAATCAAAGAGAACTCCAAAAAGATCTATAAGAAAAATATTAAAATACTAAAAATTATTGTATTTTAATGGCACTTATTTTATGTCAATGATACTATGAAACATGTTAAGTGATAAATTTGTTTTTAAACATAGGATGGTGCTTTTAAATACACAATCTAAGGCTTGGGAAGCTGGGATTTTTGTATCCATACCAATTATGTAACACCCTATCTAGGCTATGAGAAGAAAAAAAATTTTTTTACAACTCAACCTATATCAATCTATTTGCAACAAGGAAATATGGTCTATTTGTTAGTGTATATATATTTCATATATATTATACACTTAGGCATAAGCCTACTTAGGTGTGCCTTTATACAACCTTGACACATGTCTCATTGAGGTGTCAAGATTGTTAGGTGGTTAAGAGCGGGGTCATCAAAGTTCCCATTAAACTAGCCACTCATGCTAGTTTGTAGGAGTCTTTCTCTCAACTAATAACTACCTCTCCTCAGCTATATGTACTCCTTCTAGTTCACAATCAACTACTTCAATTTTGTGATTAGCTTTAGATAAGTAGATTTTGTGTTCTTATATGGTATCCAACTAATTCTAAGTTCACTGGTTCAGTTTGAAGCAGTTGAGGGCATTCAAATTCGCCATGGAAGAAACCCCTTTGGAGGAGTGCTAGTTTGTGTGAAGGCCAATTGAAGACTTTGGCTTGAAAAAGGTAGATAAGCCACATTGAAAAAATAATGGAAGTTCAAGCTGAGGGAGGCATGCACATGGCAGGCCACACCCCTACATTTAAAGGTCAACATTTTTTTGTTAGGCATGGTGGGTTTTGAAAAGGTTAACGGCCTGTTACAAGGATTGCATCCTATAACAAAGGCTCGTAGCCTGTTAAAAGGTCGGTGACTTACTTTTACAAAGGCTCATGGCCTGTAACAAGGTTCATAGCCTGTTAAAAGGCCCATGGCTTGCTATTGAAAGGCTAGTGGCCTGGTTGTATGGCTCATGCCTCTATTCTCCTAGTTCATACCTCATTCACCCATGGAACAACCTTGTGTCACCCTAAATTAGACCTATTCGCCCTTGCAACAAACCCTTATTCCATTAGTGCATTAGTATTGTTAAAGTTCTTAATTTCATTATTGCATTGGAATTGTTAGAGTTATTTCTTGGCTATGCATTTTAGACTATTTGTCTATTATGGACATCTCTAGATCTGCGTGGAAGTGTGGAAGGGCCGAGAGAGGGTGATCACAGGTAGGAAATGCAAAGTAACTTGATGAAACCATAGCCAGAAGCCCCCACTTTGGGCAAGATTTGGAGTTCTTACAATCTTTTACTTTTCCTAATTTGTCTAATGTAATTGCACTATGAGAAATTTTGACTTGCAAGTCAAAATTAAGTGCCTTCTCTTTCTTTTGAAGGTTAATAATTTTTTGCCTGAACCTTTGCAAACTATATCTCACTACAATTATAAAGTGTCATTTTTCGTTCCATAGGGCCTTGTCTAAATGCACTAGAACTATAAAGCGACAAATCTTAGGGGGGGAATTCAGCAAAGGGGTTTAACCACGAACTCAACTTAGAAAGTGTCACTTTCATGTATTAATTGTAGGCGGGTAGGGATTTTGTAATCATTTAACTAACATAAAGTTCAAAGGGGGGTAAAATCTCTAAGCCAACTAACGGGAATAACAAGTCATCCATCTGTCATCACCTTGGAAAACAAAAACTACAAGGCCTAGCACAATGGTATCTTGGCGCACTGCCGATGGATTCACTTATTGCTACATTTGTATGGACTTATTCCTGAACCAAGAAAATATTGGCAAAAACATGTATGGGAAAATAAGAATAATCATGTCTTAGGATTAATTGGTTTAAGTGTTATGAACAACACTCAATGCGTTCCTCTATCACACATTGACTACCCTAGAGATCATTGGATCAAACTATGGGAAATGTATGGAGACCCCAATGAACCTCCATTCCCAAATAATCCTACTATTGACATACTTCTTTTCCTTGATGATGTTGATGATCCTTTCTATGAAGATGATATTGAAGAGGAACTTGCATATTGAGAAATTCTTGAGTGTACTTATGACACAGAGACATACCCACTTGCATCTCCTCTCTCTACACCTCCTACATTGGTAGATATTCTGCAACCTCCTACTATTGCTTCATTGGATTTCAAATTTGCTTCTTTCACTAGTAGAAATATGGGAAATAAATGACTAGGTGACTAAAACTTTTAGTCACGTGACCAAACTTTTAATCACGTGAATAAAACTTTTTGCAACACAACTATAAATGACTAAATAAATGACTAATTTGGTCATCGGGCAAAAAAAAACAACTACAAATAAAATTGACTAAATAAATTCCTCTATTCTTTTTTCTTTCACTTTAGTTTTGGAGGGAATTAATGGAGGAATTGTGCATTTATGAATTTTGAACAAAAGGTGAAACCTATGAATAAGAAAAGATTGTGCATTTAGAAGGAGAAGATTGTTCATGGCCGCCAAGAATAGGGTATGTAGAGTAGTTGAATAGGAAAAGATTATTCATGGCCACCAAGAATAGGGTATGAGTAGTCAAACAAGAGAAGATTGTTCATGGCTGCCAAGAATAGGGTATGAGTAGTTGAACAAGAGAAGATTGTTCATGGTTGCAGTTCTTTGAGTTTGGAAATAGTTTTGAGATCATTGTGTGAATGAAGAAAGGAGGGAATTTTGGGATTTCTAGCTATAGATGATAGATATCAAAGGAGTAGATAGATGGCAGATAGATGACATATAACAAATGGTTTTATGAAGTAGAGGTAGGGTTTTCCACATACCTCTATTCTTCTCTTATCCTACTCTAAAGTTTGGTATCTTTGAAAGCTTGGTGCTCTATCATTAGTGACTATTCTATCTCTTTCAATGATTGTATGAAGAGGTCTCATGGTTCTTTATTGATAAAGTTCTACTTTTTCCATTCATGATTTATACTTAGAATACCTTGGCATGAAGGAATTTGATGGTCTTCAACATGTGACTTAGACATTGCCCCCAATGTGTGTGATTCAACCTTTGAAAGATGATTGTATTTTCAAAATGACTATCA
Source organism: Cunninghamia lanceolata (assembly GCA_027924645.1). Taxonomy (NCBI): domain Eukaryota; kingdom Viridiplantae; phylum Streptophyta; class Pinopsida; order Cupressales; family Cupressaceae; genus Cunninghamia; species Cunninghamia lanceolata. The sequence goes on along the minus strand of BSBN01000553.1, from coordinate 13,986,936 downwards.
GAAAACAAAGAATGAAAACTTGTTGTTGAGAATGCAAGACTATTCCATGATTTGTTTCATTCCTTAAATTTGCTCTTCACTATCTTTACTGTCTCTTACTGCTATCTTGACAGTAACCTTTGTCATGAAAACCTTGTTCATTGCTTGATACATTAACTGATCTTTGTTGTTCTATCATGAACTTGCCTACAAATTCCTTAATATAAAGATATCATTGATGATGACTGTCCTTTGTATGCAAAAATCTGTCATAGTCACATTCCCTTTGTCCATTTGCTGCTATGACTATCATATAGCTTATTAGCTTGATTTTGATAAACTTGAAGATTCTATTCATAGACTTTTGACTGTAAAAAATCCTCTATGTTACTTTGGTTATTGATAAATGACATAGTTTTCACATAATTCACATTTGGGCGCAAAAAGACCATCAATATTTCACTGTCTTTTCTCTACTGTTGCAGTCCACTTTGGTGATTGTGATTAGGGAATCTCTTTGAATGGATAGTGATCTCCTCTTTTCTTCTGTGGTGTTGTGCATTACTCTTTTTGATGATTAATTTCACTGTCAGTTTGATGACATGACTGTCATCACTTTCAAAGGCACTTGTGTCACTGTTTTAGCATCTATATAATGACTATCTTTGCCTAACAAAATCTTCAAGGATCAATTAACTAATTAGGTAAGGGTTTGTATTTTGACAAAAGTGTTTCACTTCATGGATTTTGTATTTTCATCTTTTCAATGCTGCTACAGATTGTAATAACTATCCCCTCTTTTGCAATCAAAGGCATGACTATATTATATATGTTGTTTTTCCTATTGTCATGATTGTCATTTGAAATGGTTGACATCTTGACTCCTTTATTTGGTGACTTTGCCTATGATTTTGGCAAGTGATTTGCTGGTATGAATACTTCATTACAATAGTTATTTAATTGGGGTTTTAAAGTGTAATCTTGATAAATTTTTTAGTATTTCTTCTAAATGCTATTTATCTATTGGTTTACATAGCTTGTCTATATTTCTAAGTCAGACAACTTGTAAAATGTATAATTGTCGGCATGGGAATGAAATTGAATTGCTATTGATGTTTGTTATTCTCATGGACACATATTGAAGAACTTACTCTATTTGATGCATGTACCTGAAAAAATGTTTTAGGTGAATATAAGTGTAGCAGCTACTTGCATGGGTGATAAAGCTTGTTTGGAGAGGACTTGGAGAATTTTGAAAAGGTGGGCAAGGAATTTAGAGTTTGTGGTAACAAAATTGAAGTCAGCGAGGCCCTCTATAGCAAAGTTGAATTTTGGGATGCACTCTGCAGCAAATTCAAAGGTAATTCAAAACCCTCATTGCCAAAATTGAACTGATATTTTAATGATATTTGGAGAAGCTGCTTGTGGGTGCGCCAGAGGAGATATTTTCATGATTGAAGCTTGGAAACTCAAAAGAAAATGTTATCTTCAGTATTTTTGAAGTTGATCCTTAACTAATCCTTGAACTCAAATAAAACCACACCTCTACTCGGCATGATCTCCCTACATGATGACTAGCCCAAACTAAAGGAAAGGTTATCCTAGCTTGACCATATGCATGATTGAAGGTTACCTTTTAAGATTTTATATTTAAAGGCCTTCTAGGCATAGGATACCTTATTATACTAAATTAATACTGAAATGCACAATATTACAGATGGATTAGCATCGAAGGTTGACTACAGATCAATATCATGCATATGATGAGAGAGTAGCCAAAGAGAGGGAAATGGAAAATATCCATGTCCATGTAATGACTATCTTGGTGGAAGGGTGAGAAAAAGAAATGCGATTTATTGACATATGATAAGATATGGGCATAGTGGTATAAACCCTTGGGCTTACAATTATTATGAAGATATGATAGAATTGCAGACTGTGAGAGGCAACAAACATAGATGAAGTGGCACCAAACATAGATGAAGAGGCAGAAATGTTAGACGAAGGGTTTGAAGTTGAAAGAATATTGAATGAAGGTCTAAACAATAATTGGGCCAAGTTAATGGAGGATGCTTTAAAGCCTGTGTATGCTAATTGCAAGTCATTTGACAACAATCCTTCAAATTCTTAACTTGCAAGTGGTGCATGGTTGGACAAATTAGAGTGTAGATCATTTATTGGCATTATTAAGTTCATTGTTACCAGCTAACTCAACATTGCCAATAAAATGAAGTCAATGTACAAAGAAAATTAGTAAGCTTGGCTTGGGGTATGAAAACATCCACACGTGTTAATGGTTGTGTATTATTTCACAAAAATCTTGCAAGTGAGAGTGAATGTCTAAAATGTCATGAAGCAAGGCATAGACAAGGGTTGAAATCAGCTATGGTTCTTAGAAAGGTTCTTTGCCACTTTCTGATAATCCCATGATTACTCCAAATGTATAGGTGTAGAGACATTGCTGAACTTATGCAATGGCATGCCCAAAAGAAGAGCATTGATGGAAAATAATGACATGTGCCTGATTCTAAGATGTGGATGGAATTTGATAACAGATGGCCTGATTTTTCTCAAGATCCTCATAATATAAGTTTCAGTTTGGCTCTAGATGGGGTGAACCCATTCTTAGATCAAAGTACTAAATGGTCAACTTGGGCAGTGTTTTTAATAAATTATAACTTGCTTCCATGGTTAGCAACTAAACCATTTTTCTTAATGCTATCATTGATTATACCAGGAAAGAAAAGTGTGACTTCAAATACAATAGATGCCTATCTAGAGCCCTTATATGATGAGCTAATGGAATTGTGGAAAGGAATTGAAGTAATTCAATCTTTAAGTGATAGTCATTCAATCAAATTCACATTAAGAGCTTCCTTATTGGTTACGATTCATGATCTTCCTATATATGGTACATTGTCTGGTTTCACTCTTCATGGATACCATGGCTATCCTACTTGCAACTTTAAGGATTTTGCGAGGCACTCAAGAAGTTTGCGTAAGTGTATTTATTGTGGACATCGTGCTTACCTTAAAGTGGGTCATCCATATCGTCAACAAAATACACGTTTCAATGGTCAAGAAGAGAATCGTGAAGCACCTTTGCTAATAATGGGTGATTACATTATTAAGAATGGACAAAAAAGAATGTCATTTATTGAAAATGGTGGGATTGCTGGTAGTAGATATGATCCATGTAATGAAAGTGGTGTAAAATGGTTGTGCATATTCTATAAGTTACCATACTTAAAGGATATAGCCATTAGGCATACTGTTGACTTTATGCATACTGATAAAAATATAGCCTATGCTATTATAGAAACTCTTTTTGGTGCTTTTAATACTATTTCATCATGTGAAGACTTTCAAGAACTAAAGATTAGTCAAAATCTTTGGGTTGAAAAATATGATGATGCAAAATATAGAAAACCCAGTGCTCATTATGTCTGGACAAAGGAACAACATGCGCAATTCTTATAGTTGATGTCTTAGACTCACTTTCCCACTAGATATGTAAGTGGTACTATCAGAAGAAAAACTGACATTAATAGCTTAAGAGGCCTAAAGACCCATGACTATCATGTTATAATCAAAAATATTTTACCTATTGTGGTAAATATATCAGGTTTGGCAAAGGGGCCAATATTGGCAATTATAAGGTTGGGCCTAATATTAAAGAGAATGAGTTCACATGTATTAGATCCTTCTAACTTTGATAGTTTGAGGGAGGATGTTGTTGAAGTCCTTTGTTTATTAGAACGGGAATTTCCAGCAACAATCTTTAACATTTATATGCATCTTTTGATACATCTAGAATATGAACTACAGCATTGTGGGCCAGTAAGAACGAGATGGATGTATCCTATAGAATGACATATGAAGGTTTTGAAAAAAATTCTTTGTACTAGGGCAAAACTAGAAGGCATCATGTCTAAGGGATATTGAATGCAAGAGGCCATTGGATTTTGCACAAAATATATGAAGGATTTTAAAAATGTCAATCAACATGTATGGGATGGTGATGAAGATGAGAGAGTTGCAAGTGAAGTATTAGAAGGCAATGGATGTCACTTCAAGCTATCACATCAAGAAAGAAGTGTGATACATGCCTTTATTCTTCAAAACACATCTTTGTAAGATAAGTGGCACAGGTTAAAAAAATTTACACAATTATTTATTTACACATTTATATTATTAATCTTACTCAATTGCATTTACACATGTATATTATTAATCTTACTATTTGCACATTAATATTCTGTGTAGAAAATATGAAGAAGAGAATCAAAGTTGGATGCAACATCGACCTTAAAAGCGTAGACGTCATGATTTGGTTGGAGGTGATTCTTTTCCAAAATTTGAAGAATGGATTGCTAATGCAGTTAGTGATGCAAAAGAAGAAGGTCAAGATATAACAATAGAGGAAAGTGATCTTTCACAACCTCCACATTTATGGGCTATGCATTTTAGTGGAATGTGGGCCTATGGTAGCCATTTAAGAGTGGAGGGAAAAGACAAATTGTGATTGTGTTGTAAGTGCTGAATTTCTTCACAAAACTGAGAAGAAATTCTATGCTGGATTCATCCAAGAAATTATTCAAGTGGATTTTGGTGAAAACAATCCTATATTATTAAAATGTAAGTGGATCTGACCATCTGCAGTATATTTTGATGAGTATGGATTTGTACATGCAAATACATGACAATTTTTATTAGAGAGGGATGAGCCCTATGTTTTCCCTTTTCAAATTAACCAATCATTTCTAATAGATGATGTAAGAATCCCAGGATGGTCGTATGTCATTCAAACAAAGTCTCATTCAAAACAAAAATTCATGGAAGCTGTTGATATAATGTGTGATGGGCAATATGTTAATTTACAAGAAACATTCAAAGTAGTGGATGAAGATGATGAGGGAGTGTTTGGAGAAGATATTTTGATTACCAATGAAGAGATTGGAAGAGAGAATGTATTGCATGACATGGATGAGGATGAGGAAGAAAATCAAGCAGATGCGGAAATGAGTGATCAAGATTCTGATCTTGCTGGCAATGCAGATGATTAGTGAATGGATCAAGAAAATAGTGAGCTTGTAAAATGTAGTAGAGAAGCAACAAGATAAGAAAGGGCATTAGTGTACAATAATTTCTTCCACTTTGGGTTTTTCAGGGTAATCTCTTGTGTTGAGCTCTACTTTTTGTTATTTTTCTAGTTCTTGTCTTGTTATAGGTCATGCATATAACTAGCTATATTTGTTCCAAAAATAAATTACTCATTTTTAAAGCACATATTGACTATTTTTGTTTACGTACATTTGTGTGTTCAGAATTTTTGCAGAATTATATAAGTAGAAATACTGATGATTCACACTATCAGAAAGGTAATTAGTTTCTTCTCAAATAGAAGGATAAACAAATAGAGTTTCCTTTGGGTTTCAATCTGTGTACGACATTTATGTTGATGATTGTTTTTACACATTCATAACAAAAGTTAAAATTCACAAAATGAACCTAACTATCTTGAAAGATATGAAGAAATCAATTAAGATTTGCTTAATCCCAAGTTTCTATATGGTCAGGTCTTGACCTGTTGGACAATTCAATAGGTAAATGTGAAGCTGTAATAAGCAAAGGGGCCTTACGTGATTTAAGGTTTTTTTATGATTCACTGGACTCTAATTATGCAAGCTCTCACAAATATCAACATTTTTATTCATTCCTTTGCATAAATTTGTTACAGTATCAGAAAGCTTTATATGATTTATATTAACACAAGCTTTTCTTTCAAATATTATGAAAACTATCCAATATCAACTTGTTCATGTTTCCTTCAAATATCAGACAATCTCCTTTAAATTTCTGTGTTTAAGCTAAGTATTTCAAATGGTTTTGGGAAAAGTTAGAGAAATCTAAATTCAACTTCATTCTACCACAGGATCTAAATGCTCTATTATGCACATTGTAAGAAGTACAACAAATTGATTAAATTCACAAACTAAACCTTTAAATGTAAGCCTTGAGTATTTTCATGAACATATAGTCAAGATTGCAAGATTTAAGAGATATTATCTCAAATACAAAGGAGAGCCAGAAGACACTCTGAATATAGACGTAGAATTCTAGATTCATTTGTATTCAAAACACATAGTCATATATGATTTACAATGTATGAATGACTCTTAGTTTAATTAATCAACTTCACAAAAACTTACAACACTTTACAGATATAGTAAGGAAGCTAGATGTTCCACGCATTCCTTAATGCAGACATAGGTGACCTCCTTCTATTCTAAACTAAAGGGTCCCTCTATTTAAAATGCTAAGATAAATTACAACTTCCAGCTCTATTCTACAAATCCTTGTGTAACCTATTACAGAGTAAGGGGGCTCAATATATAGCTCTGGTTATCCCCAACACAGTTCCAAAAACCCTAGTCAATCAATGGTCCATATCTCAAGTGCAACATAAATCAGTGGAAAACAAATCCTGCCAAAAATCTCTAAGTAGCATACTCATACTGGGCGCAAAGATCCTACTTTGGAAACCCTAACAACCATCAAAATATCTTCTACCGCTTCTGTTGTAATCCATTCCGCCACTTGTGATGTTATCACCATTAAGTTTCACCTACATATTACATCTCATCGCCATCCTTATCTCCTTTCACTTCTTTGGTGATCTGATCCGCCCTTTGAGATGTCATCGCCATTAAGTTTCACCTTCTATATACCTACAAAATAGTCATAAAATAAAATAGACTTAAAATTCATGCTACTGTCATTAATTTATACCTAGTCAGAATGTTCAATGGCCCTTAATTGCAGCAATTCATGTACCAACAGTCCGGCCTTTTACTTCTATGTTCACACTTTTTAACTTTATTTACTATTAGTTTAATTCTGCTTACATACAATTTTCTTGGTATGCTCCCTTGTATGTTTTCTCTGTATGTTCCTTTTGTATGTTCTCCATGTATATTTTAAACATACAAGCAATTTATGCAAACAATCGAACTAAAGTTCCCTCTTTTTCGCTTTTCCGTACATCCTTGTATATCGCAATTTGTATCTTACTCTTGTATAAGCGAATATATAGCAACCTATACAAACCTTCTCTTACCCTTTTCCTCCCGTGACACTTTCATTTCTTTTGTATATCAGGCTTGTATATTGAAGACATACAAGCACCCCGAACATACAAGAACTCTTCCATTTTTAACTTTCTCTTCACATCTGGCTTGTATCCAAAATTGAATGCATCTCCCTTTTGTATGTGTTATACAAATACGGACTTCAAAAGGCGTATTAACCAAATTGGAATATACCCTCGACTTTAGCTTTGTATCCTTTCCTTTGTATACAAGATACATACAAACCATTTTGTAACTGCAAACTTAACCTCTCATTTAACAGTGTTTTACATCTGCATTGCATCTGAAAATGCATCTTTAACTTGTACCTTTCCTTTTGTATATGGGCTTGTATATCTTAAACATACATCATAATTATACATTCAAACTTGACATGTAAATGGTGGGGTCCACTTTACCTTTCACTTGCATTTCCTCGATGCATATTTCACTTGTATCAAACCTTTAGATACAAGCCCAATACATACAAACTCCTTTGTACCATCCTTTCAGACTTATCACCTTTTTATAAACTGTATTTTACTTACTTTCATCTCTGGGACATGTATATAATGCTTTGTATATCGGCCTGTATGTAAGATACATACAAACCCCAATATACAAACTAGCGGACTTATCACTCTTATAGACCATAGTTTATTTACTTTTTGGTTCTGTCTCTTGTATACAATGCAATGTATATCCCGAAACAATACATACAAGGCACAAATATACAACAATAAAACCAACCTTAATAATTTTTTGGGTTCCACGACTTGCATAAGTACAATGCATATCGCAATGTATAAAGCTTTGTATAACCCAAAACATACAAGGCGCAAAACATACAATAATAAACCCTGATTTAATAATCCCTTGGGTTCTACGGCATGTATATAAAAATAAAGTGTAAGCGAAATGCATACAAGTACAAATGTATAAAACCTGACAACCCATTTTTCGCGACTTGTATAATGAGTGACTTTGTATATGAGACCTGATATACAAAGGGCTTTGTATACAAGCGAACTTGTATACAAAGGACCTTGTATATGCAACCTGATATACAAAAGACTTTGTATATGCAACATACAAACCCAATTGTACATTTTACTAAAACACTCGTAATTTGCAAAATACAAGGAATTTTAACATGGTTCAAAATGCAACCCTCACTCATTTTTGACAAGGAATTCACCCATATTCTGCCCTGGTACTCAATGTTTATTTTTCTTTGTTTTCAACAAGGTTTGTACTTTTCACTTCTTTTTTCCTTGACCACCAAGTAGAACAACACACACACAACCAAAAGCAACAGCCACAGTAGGGGTACTCACAACACACTCCATTTTACTCCTAGCAAAATGAGGACCCCTATTATGGCTGTTGCTTTTACTTGTTTGTGTGTTGTTCTGCTTGGTGGTAAAGGAAAAAATAAGTGAAAAGTATAAACCTTATTGAAAACAAAGAAAAATAAACATTGAGTACCAGGGCAGAATATGGGTAGATTCCTTGTCAAAAATGAGTGAGGGTTGCTTTTTGAACCATGTTAAAATTCCTTGTATTTTGCAAATTATGAGTGTTTTAGTAAAATGTACAATCAGGTTTGTATGTTGCATATACAAGGTCCTTTGTATACAAGTTCGCTTATATACAAAGCCCTTTGTATATTGGGTCTCATATACAAAGTCACTCATTATACAAGTCACGAAAAATGGGTTGTCGGGTTTTTATACATTTGTACTTGTATGCATCTCACTTACACTTTATTTTTATATACATGCTGCGAAACCGAAGGGATTATTAAATCGGGCTTTTATTATTGTATGTTTCACACCTTGTATGTTTTGGGTTATACAAAGCTTTATACATTGTGATATGCATTGTACTTATGCAAGTCGCAGAACCCAAAAAATTATTAAGGTTGGTTTTATTGTTGTATATTCATGCATTGTATGTATTGTTTCGGGATATACATTGCATTGTATACAAGAGGCAGAACTGAAAAGTAAATAAACTATGGTCTCTAAGAGCGATAAGTCCACCAGTTTGTATATTGGAGTTTGTATGTATCTTACATACAAGCCGATATACAAAGCATTATATACATGTCCCAGAGATGAAAGTAAGTAAAACACGGTTTATAAAAAGGTGATAAGTCTGAAAGGATGGTACAAAGGCATTTGTATGTATTGGGCTTGTATCTAAAGGTTTGATACAAGAGAAATATGCATCGAGGAAATGCAAGTGAAAGGTAAAGTGGACCCCACCATTTGCATGTCAGGTTTGAATGTATAATTATGATGTATGTTTAAGATATACAAGCCCATAAACAAAAGGAAAGGTACAAGTTAAAGATGCATTTTTGGATGCAATGCAGAGGTAAAACACTATTAAATGAGAGGTTAAGTCCATAGTTACAAAATGATTTGTATGTATCTTGTATACAAAGGAAAGGATACAAAGCTGAAGTTGAGGGTATATTCCAATTTGGTTAATACGCCTTTTGAAGTCTACGCTTGTATAACACATACAAAAGGGAGATACATGCAATTTTGGATACAAGCTAGACACGAAGAGAAAGTTAAAAACGGAAGAGTTCTTGTATGTTCGGGGTGCTTGTATGTCTTCAATATACAAGCCCAATATACAAAAGAAACAAAAGCGTTGTGGGAGGAAAAGGGTAAGAGAAGGTTTGTATAGGTCGTTGTATATTCGCTTATACAAGAGTAACATACAAATTGTGATATACAAGGATGTATGGAAAAGTGAAAAAGAGGGAACTTATTTTGATTGTTTGCATAAATTGCTTGTATGTTTAAAATATACATGGAGAACATACAAAAGGAACATACAGAGAAAACATACAAGGGAGCATACCAAGAAAACTGTATGTATGCAGAATTAAACTAACAGTAAAGAAAGTTAAAAAGTGCGAACACAGAAGTAAAAGGCCGAACTATTGGTGCATTAATTACTGCAATTAAGTCCCATTGAACATTCTGACCAGGTATACATTAACGACAACAGCATGAATTTTAAGTCTATTTTCTTTTATGACTATTTTACAGGTATATAGAAGGTGAAACTTAATGGCGATGACATCTCAAAGGGCGGATCAAATCACCAAAGAAGCGAAAGGAGATAAGGATGGCGATGAGAAGTAATGTGCAGGTGAAACTTAATGGCGATAACATCACAAGGGGCAAAATAGATCACAACAGAAGCGGCAAAAGATAGTTTGATGGTTGTTAGGGTTTCCAAAGCAGGATCTTTGCGCCCAGTATGAGTATGCTGCTCAGAGATTTTTAGTTGGATTTGTTTTCCACTGATTGATGCTACCCTTGAGATATGGACTGTTGATTAACTAGGGTTTTTGGAACTATATTGGGGATAATCAGAGCTATATATTGAGCCCCCTTACTCTGTAATAGGTTACACAAGGATTTGTAGAACAGAGCTGGAAGTTGTAATTTATCTCAGCATTTTAAATAGAGGGACCCTTTAGTTTAGAATAGAAGGAGGTCACCTATGTCTGCAATAAGGAATGTGTGGAACATCTAGCTTCCTTACTATATCTGTAAAGCATTGTAAGTTTTTGTGAAACTGATTAATGAAGCTAAGAGTCATTCATACATTGTAAATCATATATGACTGTGTGTTTTGAATACAAATGAATCTAGAATTCTGCGTCTATATTGAAAGTGTCTTCTGGCTCTCCTTTGTATTTGAAATAATATCTCTTAAAGCTTGCAATCTTGACTGTATGTTCATGAAAATATTTAGGGCTTACATTTAAAGGTTTAGTCTGTGAATTTATTCAATTTTCTATACTTCTTACAATGTGCATAATAGAGCATTTAGATCCTATAGTAGAATGAAGTTTAATTTAGATTTCTCTAACTTTTCCCAAAACCATTTGAAATACTTAGCTTAAACGCATAAATTTAAAGGACATTGTCTAATATTTGAAGGAAACATGAACAACTGAGTTGATATTGGATAGTTTTCATAATATTTGAAAGAAAAGCTTGTGTTAATATAAATCATATAAAGATTTATGATACTGTAACAAATTTATGCAAAGGAATGAATAAAAATGTTGATATTTGTGATAGTTTGCATAATTAGAGTCCAGTGAATCATAAAAAAACCTTAAATCATGTAAGGCCCCTTGCATATTACAGCTTCACATTTACCTACTAAATTGTTCAACATGTCAAGACCTAACCATACAGAAACTTGGGATTAAGCAAATCTTAATTGATTTCTTCATATCTTTCAAGACAGTTCAGTTCATTTTGTGAATTTTAACTTTTGTTATGAATGTGTAAAAACAATCATCAACAATTTACTTACTAAATTTTTGATCCTCCATATAATGCATCTTATATGCTATCATCCTATGTCATGTCACTTGTCATAGACTATCTCCTATAATTTCTAAGAATGCATCTTATATGCTCTGTGAATGTATTTCATATGGGGACTATCCTTATATACTGTATCATTCAAATGGAAATGAAATCCTTATATACTATGACTGCATTTGTTTATATGCTCTAGTTGACTAAAAATAATGGCTTTGTTTATATTCCACTCTTGTTCTACTAATTCAAGTTGCTGATTTATATATTATTGTGTATTTGGACTTCAGGAAATGAGGAAAAAGACTTTGAGGCACAATTTAGATGACAGTGATCATGTTGCTAAAGTTCCACTAACATATTATGAGCACTTTCATAAAGAACATGTGGCAAAGAATAGTCAATATTTATCACATCTTGGTTTGACAAACAGGCAAGTTGTAAATCCACTAAGTAGTATATTATTTGTTTAATTGTGTTTATGAAATTGTATAGGCAAGAGGTTTATGTATATAGGACATAATATGATATTTTTTTGTTTTATAGGAAAGAAAAAGAGTGCAAAGAAAATGCAGAGAGAAGATAGAAGGAAAGTAAAGATACAATGCTGCCAACTCATAGAAGCCAATGCATTTGGGATTCAAGTACAAATGTAGTTAGTGAAAAGAATAGTTGTGATGATGTGTAGCCCGATATAACACATAGTGATGTGCAGCCTAATATAGCACATGGTGATGTGCAACCTGATATATCACATGGTGATGTGCAATGTCATGATGATCTCTTAGCATAGAGTCTAAGAGAGATTATTGAAAATAATGAGAGGAAAGGAACAATAAGTGATCTGTAGATTATTTATTCAAGATTAAAGGATGTGTTTGAAGTGAAATCTACAGAGACTGGTACTAATCTACCTACTCATGACACACCTGATGTGGCCAAGGACGATGAAGTTCCAGTTAATGAAAGTCATGAAGAGAGACCACTTGCATCTAATGTGCCTGCTACAACTTTTGATGGAACTAGTGGATCAGCAAAAAATATTGTTAGTGGTTTAATAGAAGATGTGCCTACTTTTTCCAAAAGAAAAAGATTGAGTCAATATTTATACAGATCTACAGAGAGGAATGCAAAACAAAGAATATTAGAAGGCAAGAAGTTATTCTTAGTTGAGGTATCGAGAGATGGTGAGCCCATTGGGAAAAATGCTACAAGGTGGGCCTCTGAGTTGGGTGTGAGATGTAGGGTCCATTTGGATATTTGCAAATCAAGTATTGTAGAGCAAGATCCATGAAGTGTGGAAAATGTTATACAAAAAATGGAAAATACTTTTGAGACTATTGGTGGACAAATCTCTAGAGCATATTACAAGAAAAAGATGAGACTTTTGATGAACAATTTTAGATACAATTGTAGAAAAACAATCTTGGAGGGAAAAGAGAGGTTAGAATCCCCTCTATCTCCCAAACAGTGGGAGGCATTGAAAGAAAATATGTGTTCTAAAGAATATTTGACAAAGAGTTATAAAGGAAAGAGGGCAAGAGATAATGTGGCAACTGGATATGCATTTGGTTGAGGTAGGTTGCAAGCCAAAATGGACAAACTTCGAGTAAGGGTATGGCTTTTCAGTACAATTTACGTTGGTTATTTATTTTGATTTTTTATTGAACTGACTATATGTTGATATTGACATTGTATTTTAGGTGGAAAATAGTAATAGAGAAGCAAGTGTGGAAGATATGCTCAATTATATGGCAGTACTAGATTCTAGTAAATCTAATAGTAGTATGAAGTGGAAATTTAGTTCATCAACAGATATTTCAGAGCCATCTATTAGATGTCCAGTAAGAGTATATGCACATCATGTTAACTCAAATGAAAGGTACCGACATATAATGAGTTGCTTACACAGTCTCACTGAGAAATGATCGCAGTTGGCTTCCTCCGTTAAGCCTATAGCTTCTTCATGGAATGAGCATAATATTATGGATGCAGATGAGGTAGGAGGCTCTATTACACTATCCTTTCATTTCATGTGCTTGTTATTGGGTAAAATTGTACCATGTTTTTGTTATACTTCCTTGTGATTGCATTTTTTTTATACTTCAATAGTTATCATAACTCTTGGATATTGTAAGAAAAGAATGAACCTACCCTCAACGTGCAATACTACAATTCTAGCCATTATAACCTTAGCATTGATGCTTTACATAAATGCGTTATCACAAATTGTCTCACTGTTCTACTTACAGAACCAAAAGAAACATGCAATACTGCAATTTACCAAGTTCTACTTCAAACCATTTTTCTTGAGTATTCACTTCATCATTGTTGTCCTTGTCATGTTTATGACATGCTCCTATGCTGCATTATGACATTTAACTCTATCATTCGAGATAGTCACTTTGAGTATGTCTTAGTAAAGCTCTTAATCACTTATCCTAAAGTCAAGGCTATCATATCTGCTTTGTTTCTATCATTCCAAGTGTTCTTGGTCACTGTCTAATGGTTTTGACAGTGCCTTTATCTCTTCTCTTTGTTTGGTGAAACCTTACTAGCTGTTGCATCTCTTTATCTTCTCCTATACCTTCCATGCTATGGACTGTCCTAAGACAGAGATATGGACTGCCATCTTACAACTTTTACTATCTTCCTTATCATATGAAGGATTGGGACTGTCCCTTCTTGTTGAAAATCTTATGCTCATGACTATAAGAATCCTCTTATAAACTAGAATCTATTGCTTACAATAAAGGAAGAATCTCACAACATACCTTGACTTAGTCATTTAAGAGTGGAAGAAAAATGTTGTTTTGAAAAAAAAAATAATAGTTTTTGCATTCTTTACTTGACTTATATTAGTTTTTGCATGATGATTAAACCATATGTGGAGAAAATATATGAAAGCATAACGAAAAGAAAAAGGCCCTATCAATAGAGCTCTCTACAAAGCTGTACAACTTGAGGACAATGATGATAGTGATTATGTTGAATGTCTTGATGAGAATCTACATGATATTCAAAGTAGTAGTAGTGGTACTGGAATTGAGGTGAGTGCTATCTATTGTTTTTATGTTTTTCATGGTAGTCATTGTTGTTTTAACACACATGCAAGTAAGTACTATTCAAGTAAGTTGTTTTAAATCTATTTGAAGAAAAACCCACCAGTATGATTTACTTTAAAGGATTTAACTCTAGAGAGAGACCAATAAATGTAAGTCACTTAAAGGGAATTACATCAAATTCTAATAGAAACCAATTAAAAGCATCCACACAATGATAGCAACTGTGCCTTGATAAATCTATTAATTTGAATAATTAGAAATAGCCAATATGGAGACAATCAAACAACTTATGAACTTGAATATTAACAAAAAATTAGAACACCATACATATCCACAAATTTAACCATCCTTGCCCATTATAATATTAAATTATCATAGAAGTGTAATGTGTTGAATTTGAAATATGATTGGATAGGTAATATTGGAATATATAAATTGTCTTGCTGAAAGATGATTATCTAGGCCTTGGTTTCCCTTATAAACATGGGAAGCAACAAGCTTCAAGCCTGAACCAACACAACTGTTCATAAATCACATCCTCTTGTAACTAAACATGTTTAATAAAGAGAAATTAAAGGCATAAGCAAGTTAACCAAGATCAAAATCTCTTAGTCATCATAGAGCACCCGTGACCTTAGGCCTAGCAAGGTACTCATCTCCATGTTGCAGTATCTATTAAGTGTGTTATGCCCCTACCTATTATCGCAAAAAAGTGTCAAAATTTTATCCTTGTTCTCCATGTTGATGCCAGCAAAACTACTCATTGCTCCTTCTACACCTAAACCTGTAGCTGCACATCAATTTTTTAATTATGTCTGCTCCCACTTATCGAATGTAAGGTCACTAGGCCATTTGAATTCCTAAATTCAGAGTAGATTGGTCAGATGTTCCTTCCATCTTTTATCCAATATAGCTTTAACATCAATTACAAATTTTCCATATCCTGCATCTAGGGCTATGACCCTATCCAAAATCACGTTAAAGATCAAAGTATCTATATCTTGCTCCCTTTTCAAGAATTCCATAACCACAAACACTATTGTGTTGCAAGTATGGGCCTAACCAGTGTTGTCATTGATGTCAACATACTTCTGTTCGATTGATGATAAGGATTGGATGAGCTGTGTGTTGAGGATATTGAGAAAATTAGTGCTAATTAGGAACAGAGAAGAATAGTGAAGACAATGAGCTAAAGATCCTAGCTAAGATGAAGATCAAAGGATGCGCATCAAAGGGTTTGTAGATATGTGTCTTAAGATGATCCAGTAAAGATTTTAGAGGTCTACATGAAGATCTGAAGAAGTTGTGGTCACTCAAGTAAAACTGGTTCTAGTAGATGTTCAGAGGTGACAGAGTGACACAAATAGGTCTGGTGAGATCCAGAAATGCAATATCCTATTATGTGGATTTGGTGGAGTGTTTAGGAAGTCCATGTAAAGTGACAACTCAATTGGTTCATGGTCTGGAGGTCCGCAAGAATCTATTACATTATGACAGTGATGAGAGACTATGTTCTTGAGGTTCCGGATGAAGGAGATAAGGATTTCAGTAACCAGATGTAGTGTGGATGTTCTTGGTGATTCAGGCAAGCTTGCAAAGGTCTTTGGATTGTGTCTAGTCTGTGTTGGTGGTTCACATTAGAGTTTGAGCTTGCAATTGAAGAATAACTTCCAGATGATGATGTTCTTCCTAACTCTAGCCGACCAGATGAGTTACACATCCTGCAGATGATCTTGAAGATGTTATGTGAGGATTGGTGTGTTCCTAAATGAAGATTGAAGTCTCAGATCTGTGTGGCTGACAATGTGTTGATCCGCATGAAGTCTTTTTGTAATTAGTCATGTTGTATTTATGTATTTGCTCTGTAATGTATGCTGACTTGGATGATTATCCCTAAGTCAATGTCTTGTATAAATAAGGAATTGTAAAGTCATTTCAAAAGTATCTTGTCGAGATGAGAGTGTGGTAGCGAGGAGGAGAGTGAAAGGCAGAGCAAAAGTATTAGGCTTAAATGGAACTGACTCAAGCATGGTGAAGATGTTATTCTTCAGTTTGAGTATGTAATACTTATTATTCTGTAGACAGTGTGTCTTCTGTAGGCAGTGAGCCTCTTGTGAGCAGTGTACTTGGGCAGTGAGCCCTAATTGGCATGTGCCATTTGGTTCTTTCTATTCTTCTAACAGAGAATACAATCTTGGGTTAGTCACCCTATGGTTTTTCCCTTAACCAAGTTTTCCATGTCAAAATCTTGGTGTCTCATGTGTTAATGTGTTTCTGCTTTTGATTTAATGCATTGTATTTCCATAATTGATTTATTATTACGCTACTGAGCTACAAAGTTGATTTAAGTGTTTAATTGGATGAAAGTTTTGGACAACTGATTCACCCCCCCTCTCAGTTGTCTGTCCTAAATCCATCAATTGGTATCAGAGCTAAGTTCCTCTAAAAGAGCTTAACCACTTGAGGAGATCCAAGATGTTGTCCTACAAGAAGGACCGTCTAAAGTTTGATGGAACCAATTTTACTCTTTGGAAAAGTCGCATGCAATGTCACTTACAATGTATGGGAATGCAGTACTGGACCATGGCTTCAAAGAAGTATACTCCACAGAATGGTCTGAAATCCGTAGATAAAATCGTAGATGCTAAAAACAATCTACGGACTAAAGAAGCCCTTCTAAGTGCCTTGTCGTATTTAGAGTTGACAAATGTTGTTGACCTACAAACTACTTTTGAGATTTGGGAGAAACTGGAACTTCTGCATGAAGCTACAGAGTCTGAAAGGAAAATTTAAAAATCTGAAGATGAGAGAAGATGAAAATATCACTACATTTGTGCCAAGAGTAAATGAGATTGTTTGTGGCATTAGATGTGCTGGTGGAGTCTTGGATGAAGATGAGATTGTTGGCAAAGTTCTCAAATCACTTTCTGCTTCTTACAAATACAAGGTTGCTGCCATTGAAGAATTTTGATCCTATTCAGGTATCACAAGAGATCAATTGGTTGGCAAATTGGCTGCATTTGAATTGACCAAGTTTGGAGATGCCCCCCAAGACTAAATATGCATTCAAAGCTAGTGCCTCTATAAAAGGAAAACAAAGGTTTGATCCAAGAGAGAACTCTTCAAGGAAACTATCATGGTATGAAAAAGCAAGAAAAGACCTAGAAGAAGATGAAGTAGAAGCTGCTCAACTTGAAGCCCTTATTGCAAAAAGGCTACCAAGAGGATCTGGTAAGTATGAAAGGAAATTGCCTTTTAAATGTTTTAACTGCAATAAGATTGGTCATTTTTCCTCAAGGTGTCCAGAAAGATTTTCAAGGCCAAATCCTAATAGATCAAGGTTCTAGAAGAATTGTTATTGTGTTCATGAAGATGATGATAATGAAGGAGTAATAGATGATGAATCAGAGATAGGAAACAAATCCGGAAGTGACTGGGTGTTTATTGCCATCAAGGAAGAAGATCCAATGCCCTTTGAATCTGTCAATCATAAAATTATAGAAAGAGCTTTGGCTGGTCAAGTTGAGGAAAAGGATGATTGGGTCATTGGCAGTGGATGCTCTCACCATATGATAGCTAACAAAAATAAATTCATAGATTTGGAAAGGTATGAAGGAGGAGTGGAAAAATTTGGTGATAATTCTGCTGGCAGAATCAAGGGTAGAGGAACTATTTCTTTTGATGGAAAGAACAAAACCAGTAATGTACTATATGTTCAAGGCCTAAAGCACAATCTTCTTAGTGTTGGATAGTTGGTGGACAAAGGCTATGATCTCTGATTCAAAAATGGAAAATGTAAGATCTTTGAAAGTTATAGAACAAAGATTGCATCTGGTACTCAAACTAAAGGTAACATCTTCCACTTGGTTGGTATTGGTAAAAGTTGCTTATTTGTTCAAATTGATCAGAGTTGGTTGTGGCATAAGAGAATGTGTCATGTGAATTTTGATAATATCATCAAGATAAGAAACACTCAGGCTATAAGAGATCTTCCAAGATTGGTAAAACCTACCAATAGTTTGTGCAAGGAATGTTAGTTGGGTAAACAAATTAGAGTCTTATTTGAAAGCAAGGAAGAATCTTCTACCAGATTATTGGACTTAGTTCATACTGATCTATGTGGTCCAGCAAGAATCAAGAGTGTACAAGGTGATAGATACTTCATGTTATTAATTCATGACCATTCCCAGATGATGTGGGTGACTTTTCTAAAAGAGAAATCAGAAGCTCTTGAGAAATTCAAAATATTCAAAGCTATGGTAGAGAATGAACCGGATTAAAATTAAAATGTCTGAGGTTTGATAGAGGTGGAGAATTCACATCCAGTGAGTTCATAGAATTCTGTGATAAACATGGAATAAAAAGACAGTTGTCTGCTCCTAGGACTCCATAGCAGAATGGAGTAGTAGAGAGAAAGAATCGGACCATCCAAGAAGTATCTAGAACCATGATGATGTAAGTAAATGTTGCTCAGATCTATTGGAGAGAAGCTATAAGCACTGCAGTCTATACTCTCAATCAAGTACAAATCAGAAGCAATACCGGTAAGACTCCTTATGAACTTTGGTTTGGCATCACTCCCACTGTGAGGTATTTTAGAGTCTTTGGTAGCAAATATTACATTAAAAGAGATGAAGATCTAGGAAAATTTGATGCTAGAAGTGATGAAGAAATATTGTTGGGTTATTCTACTCTAAGCAAAGCATACTGGTGTTATAACAAGAGATTAAGGAAGATTGTTGAAAGTACAAATGTGAAGTTTGATGAAGGTGTTCAAAAACCCTCAATGTTTTATGAATATGATGAAGATGATCAAAATGATGTTTTTGTTCAAGAAGTCCAAGCCCCCTCTGAAATTCAGATTCAAACTGATCCGATAAATTAGGAAGAAGAGATAAGTTTGAATGAACATGTTCAAGAATCAAAAGTGCAAGAAACTTCCAAAGTTCCCAGGTATGTAAAACTGAATCACTCTGAAGACCAGATCATAGGTGATAAAAGAAAAGGTGTTCAAACAAGAAGAAGGATTGCTCGAGATTCAGAAGAGTATTGTCTGATTTCAAAGGTTGAACCTATGATAGTGAATGAAGCTTGCAATGATGAAAATTGGACTAAAGAAATGGAGGAAGAGCTAATGCAAATTGAGAAGAATCACACATGGGATCTTGTTCCTAGACCTAAGAACAAGAATGTGATTGGAACCAAATGGGTCTTCTGGAACAAACTAAATGAAGTTGGTGAAGTAATCAGAAATAAAGCCAGATTGGTCTGCAAGGGTTACTCTCAAATAGAAGGAGTTGATTTTAAAAAAATTTTGCTCCGGTGGCAAGAATTGAAGCAGTCAGATTATTTCTTGCTTTTACTGCCTTCAAGGATTTTAAGGTATATCAGATGGATGTCAAGTCTGCCTTCCTAAATGGTGACTTGGAAGAAGAAGTATACATTGAGCAACCAGATGGATTTCAATTGTTTGATCATGGTGATATGGTCTGCAAGTTGAAGAAAGCACTCTATGGACTCAAGCAAGTCCCAAAAGCCTAGTATGAAAGATTGAATAAACATATTTTGAAGATTGGTTTCAACAAAGGTACTGTTGACAGTAATTTGTACTTCAAAATTTATCATGAAAATATCTTGATTGTTGAAGTATTTGTTGATGATATCATTTTTGGAGGAAGAGATAATATGTGCAAAACTTTTGCAAATAAAATGAAAAGTGAATTTGAGATGTCCATGCTTGGGGAAATGAATTTCTTCTTGGGTCCACAAATCATTCAAACTAAGAAAGGAATCTTCATTTCTCAGACCAAATATGTGAAAGAATTGTTGAAGAAATTTGGGATGGAAGAATCAAAACCAATGAGTACTCCCATGGTAACTAGATGTAAATTGAGCAAAGATGATGACTCTCCTAAGGCTGATCAGAAAAAGTACAGGTCAATGATTGGAGGATTGTTGTATCTCACTCAAAATAGACCTGATATTATGAATGTTGTTGGTCTTGTTGCTAGAATCCAAGCTGATCCTAGAGAATCTCATGTCATGGAAATCAAGAGGATTTTTAGATATCTAAAAGGGACACTTGATTATGGTTTTTGGTATCCCAGAGATCATGATTTCTCTCTTCATGCATATATAGATGCGGATTAGGCAGGAGATGTGGATGACCGGAAGAGTACCAATGGTGGAACATTCTTCTTGGGAAAGAGATTGGTTTCTTGGCTGAGCAAGAAACAAGAGGCAATATCTCTGTCCACTATAGAAGCAGAATATATTGTAGCACTAGGTAGTTGCACTTAAGTTTTGTGGATGAAGCAAATTCTAAGAGACATGGGAGTGAAGTATGAGGAGCCTGTCACAATCTTCTGTGATAATTCAAGTGGAATAAATATATCTAAGAATCTAGTGTTATATTCAAAGACTAAACATATATCCATCAAGTTTCACTTTTTGAGAGAGCAAGTGAATAAGAATGAAGTTAGATTGGAGTTTGTACCTTCCAAGGATAAGATTGTAGATATCTTTACTAAACCTCTTCCTAAGGATTCTTTTGATTATCTTAGGGAGAAGTTAGGGGTTATTATCCCTCCAGTTCTAAATTAAGGTGACTTGATGTGCATCAGTCCGGTAGATATCACAGTCATATCTTGTGGTCCGGATTGATGATGGGGAGCTGCTACTTAGGGGGAGCAGTTGGTATTATTTTGAATTGGTGCAAGTATGTGCCCTTTGCCATTGATATCAAAGGGGGAGAGAAGACATGTGAAAAACAAGTGGTTGCTGATCAAAGGGGGACCAGGAAATGAAGAGAAGACATGTGAATGGTTGTTTTTGATAGGGGGAGTTATGTCAGTAAGAAAAATTTCTTGTCTTGATGGTCAAAACAGTTTTTCACATCATATGTTGACATCAATGACAAAGGGGGAGATTGTTACAAGTATGGGCCTAACCAGTGTTGTCATTGATGTTAACATACTCCTATTGCATTGATGATAAGGATTGGATGAGCTATGTACTGAGGATATTTAGAAAATTAGTCCTGATCAGGAACAGAGAAGAACAGTGAAGACAGTGAGCTAAAGATCCTAGCTAAGATGAAGATCAGAGGATGTGCATCAAAGGGTTTGTAGATATGTGTCTTAAGATGATCCAATAAAGATTTTAGAGGTCCACATGAAGATTTGAAGAAGTTGTGGCCACTCAAATAAAATTGGTTATGGCAGATGTTCAGAGGTGACAAAGTGACATAGATAGGTCCGATGAGATCTGGAAATGCAATATCATGTTTTGTGGATTTGGTGGAGTGTTTAGGAAGTCCATGTAAAGTGACAACTCAATTAGTTCATGGTTTGGAGGTCTGCAAGCATCTATTCCATTGTGACAGTGAAGACAGACTGTGTTCTTGAGGTTCCAGATGAAGGAGATGAGGATTTCAGTAAGCAGATGTAGTGTGGATGTTCTTGGTGATTCAGGCAAGCTTGTGGAGGTCTTTGGATTGTGTCTAGTTCGTGTTGGTGGTCCACATTGGAGTTTGAGCTTGCAATTGAAGAATAACTTCTGGATGATGATGTTCTTCCTAACTCTGACCGACCGGATGAGTTACACATCTTGCAGATGATCTTGAAGATGTTATGTGAGGATTGGCATGTTCCTAAATGAAGATTAAAGTCTCAGATCTATGTGGCCGATAGTGTGTTGATCTGCATAAAGTCTTTTTGTAATTAGTCATGTTGTATTTATGTATTTTCTCTGTAATATATGCCGACTTGGATGATTATCCCTAAGTCGATGTCTTGTATAAATAAGGAATTGTAAAGTCATTTCAAAAGTATCTTGTTGAGATGAGAGTGTGGTAGCAAGGAGAGTGAAAGGAAGAGTAGAAGTATTGGGCTTAAATGGAACTGACTCAAGCATGGTGAAGATGCTATTCTTTAGTTTGAGTATGTAATACTTATTATTCTGTAGAGAGTGCGTCTCCTATAGGCAATGAGCCTCTTATGAGTAGTGTGCTTGGGCAATGAGCCCTAATTGGCATGTGCCATTTGGTTCTTTCTATTCTTCTAACAGAGAATACAATCTTGGGTTAGTCACCCCGTGGTTTTTCCCTTAACTAGGTTTTCCACATCAAAATCTTGGTGTCTCATGTGTTCATGTGTTTCTGCTTTTGATTTAATGCATTGTATTTCCATGATTGATTTATTATTATGTCGCTAAACTACAAACTAGATTTAAGTGTTTAATTGGAAGAAAGTTTTGGACAACTAATTCACCCCCCCTCTCAGTTGTCTGTCCTAAATCCATCATGTTGTTCTGGATTCTGCCTTCCAAGTATCAAGGCCTTTAACTAGGTTGATTTCCTCTGTCGGAATAGAGGGGATAAATTGATGCTTGAAAGTAGAAAAGATTCAAGTTTGGCCTGCATCCTTTTGTCTTCACTACTGGCATATTGATGCTCTTCAATGATCATAGTCACCGTCTCCTCGGTGGGCTTAAATTCAGCAAGAGCATTAGAATTTGTTTGAAGTATCCTATAAAGCATGACTAAATTGTGCAAGGAAGGCTGTCATTTCTTGTACAATGGCTCCAAAATAGAAAATTTTCCTTGCAATTGTTTAATGGCTTGAGATAACATGGAGTAGCAATCATGCACATCCCCAAGTTTATCCACAACTAGCTTTATCCTATATTCTAGAATTTTCTCAAAGACTTCAAGGACCTTGATCCTTGCCTTATTTTTTGTTTCCTCATTTTACTTCTTGAGCTCCTCAACTTTTTTTTCAAATTTTGTTCTCAAAGCATTAAACTCTTGCATTGTCACTATGACATCACCAGTTGTTGGTGGCACAGAAGGTTGATAGGAAACTATTGCAAAACTATGGGAAGAACCCACATCTTGTAGTTGCTTTTTTAATTGCCTATTTTCAATTAACAACATATTCACTTCATCATTCATGTCTTATTGTGTTTTCTCATAATCCTGCAATTTTTTTTCCAACTTTTTTACAATTGCATGGCTGAACAAAGGAGAATGGACTATAAGAGTAGAGGCGTTAGTTCCTGAAGTATCTCGTAAGGTTTTCACCATAGCAGATCCCCTCATTTGCTAAACAACATCTAGCAACCTTGGTTTACTAGTGTTCTTCTATTTTGTCCATATGGAAAGAGTCTCTGTCTTTGGGTTGAAACCACATCCACTCATTCCCTCCTTATAATGAAATTTAGACACAAGATTAGGGTCATCTTGACTCCTAACTTGGTCAAGAAAGAATACCTTTTTCAATTCAAGACCTAGGATGATCACCATGTTACCCTTCAAGACCATTTGTCTTGCTTCCTTAGGAATCACATTAATTTTGTCAACTTTTAGTTCTTGGATTGTTTGGGTGGTTATTTCATCATACTAAGACTCATCAACACCCATCTTATTGATTTCTACCTTTACATAAAATTCCTTCATCTTCATTTTTAACCAGAAATCTTGAAACTCTGGTGTCTTGATGAAATCATCATCTTGAATAAATCTCAATGATGCCACCACCCTTTCATGTTCCTGTAGCTCTAGATCAGTTTGGGCTTGTTCTTCCATCCTAGCCTCAGGCTTGTGTGCATCATTTTCTTGACCAACCCATGGTTGATCAACTTCCTCTCCATCATGTAGTTGTGTCAAAATATTTGCAACTTCATCAGTATCCCCCACACCCTTAGACATCTCGTATGGAACCAGAGGAGACATGCCTTCAGTTCTCTGCCTTTTATGTGGTGGTGATTCAGGGATCTATGGATCTTGAACTGATATGACATTAGGGGAGGGCTCATGAATCTCAAATCCTGCAGTCCTCTTCACTAGAAGTTTGGTAGCCTTGGTAGGATGCACTTCAGATTTAGCATAAATACTTTCAAAATTTTCAATCATTGTATTAATCCTCTTTAGAGGATCTTTCTCTTCAGCAAAAAATCCTTCAAAAATTAGATTCTTTTCCTTTATGTCATCTTCAATTATCTTGAGGATCTCCCATTTCCTCTTCCTGTCATATACTTCATTAAAAGTAACTAGGTTCCTTATCACATCCTCATCATAAATAATTTTATGGGAGATGCCCATCTTAGTCAAGATCACTTGTCTCACAAAGTTCATATGACCTTCAAGGTCACAAACTCTTTCAACACTAGATTCCAAAGAGTACTTGGTCTTCAAATAAGCCTACAACTCCTCAAGAGTGTCCGAACCAATTGACCAATCTCCAAAGACATGGTATCAGGCAAAAAGGTGCCTTTCTAGTGCTTTTTCATTACTTCCTTTTCCCTCCACATCATTTGCCACATGAATTCCAAGAATGCAATTCTATTAGAAACAAACTTTGGCAATTTGTGAGGTGGTTGAGGGCAATCATATACCCTGATTATTGTGTGCTCTGGTAGGAAGAACCAATCAGCATAATTGAAAGTATGACCTTGCTTTGGTTTATGTGCAAGAGGTCTCAGAATTACCCTAATTTTTGGTGACAATCTGGGGACCCACTTACCAAAAGAATTCATTATTTTCATAGAAAATTCATTATGAAATACATTATAGTTACCAGTCTGGCAATGAGAATCCCACATGTAACACCAACATTGAGTAGGCATTCTTTGCCTTGTCCTGTCATTCATGATGATGCGCATTTTACTTGACCATTTACTCCTATTTTGATATAGGATCAGGTGGCAAACCAAAGAATAAAACTTGAAGTTCATGGGTTTCTTATCTTCCTTCACACTGATGAATTGATCATGTATTTTATTTTCAAGATATGAGGCAAAATCATACTCAATGTTCACCTCTGAATTTTGTATCTTCATAGCCATCATCATCAAATTAACTGGCATCCTCTAATCAGAATCAATTCCCAGTACTTGGCACAATGCATAATAGGTCCATTTGAAATAGACTACAAAATCTTCCATAGGGAATGGTTTGACTACATTGGAAGGAATATCAACTATCCTATTGTTGGCACCTCTTCTCATAAATATTTGCAACTCATCACTTTTGAGTCTTCTTATCAAACTTTTATAGTCTTGTTCAATCTTTTGTAGGTTAATTTCGGTGAGAGCTTGTTTGTTCAACAAAAAATTGTCAATTATAGCATTTTTGTCAATTGTCAACAAAGAAGATCCATTTGGCAACCTTACTATTTTAGTAGCCAGGTGGTAGTCTAGTGCTAGAGTACGAAGCAATTCCAAATCCACGAATACATTTGAAACAATTAGCTTGGCCAAATCCAGCTTCCATGGATTGCCCACCAGTCCTTGACCATCCTTCTTCTGACAGAAGTACCAAAATAGTTTCCAGCTAGAAATGGGAATTATGGCATCCCTACAACCCTCAACAATATCCCTAAATACTTTCTTTTGACCTTGTCAATTGAATTGGGTAAAACATCTAGCAACGATTGTTGCAGTGATATTTTCTTAGGGGTGGGATCAAGCTTACTGGTCTTCCTTGTGGATTCAGACTTCTTGGTTGCTGTTATATAATCTAGGGTTTCACAACTCAAGCAAATACACAGAGAATTGAAACAAAGCAAAGATTCTTCAAACTTTCTTGTAGAGAATGTAGAGATGGACTTACTTGAACAATTTGAAGCTTGCTAAGAACATACTGAACTGGGTACCTTCTCCAAGCCAATCTACAATCTATGAACTAAGCTAATGCTGAGAGATTTCTATATTTGATTGAGCCAAAATGTTCATCATTCCACCATTATTTTTGGTTCGTGCCACGAGATTATAAAATCTTAGCATTCAATTCATTTCAAATATAAGCCTTTGATCAAATTTGGTCCAATGATTAGATCAAATGACAAGATCTTTCAAATTTCTTAGTAATTGTACACTCGCACTGAGTATGTTTACTCATTTATTATCATTACCACACTATCCCAGAGCTTGTTTAAACTAGTCACGGGATGGCGATAAGCTTCAATGCTTTTTTTTCACTTTTCTTGATTACTGCCAACCCTCAGCCCTTATGTTCAAACAAAGCAGGATCGCAAGGCTTATAGTTCCCTTTATTCCATTTTCTTCCATTACTGTCAACCCACAAGTGCTTGTTCTCATTACTAAAGGGTGATTATGTTGCCAACTTTTATTGCTTACCGCATTGCTGCAAACATTCTTTGAAATCCATTATAGGAGCCCAGTAACTTGGACACATACTACCACCATGCCATGAACAACTTGCCAGACTAATGTGGGACCATGGGATCAATTTATACTAAACTCTCTTCCTTATCGCCAAGCCGCAACCAAGTGGTGAGACCTCCGAGGGACCACAGTATACATGGTTGACCGAGCCCTTCGTACCACCATGCCGCGAACAACTTGTATGTTTCCAATGAGACTACAATATACATAATTCTTGTTGCTCTAGTTCATGCACTGCCGCCAAGACAAGGAGGATGACCTGCGAGATTGTAGTAAACTACAAAAACATAGAAATGATTAAGAATAACTGCATACTCCTCAAAATGACCATGTTATGTGACCTTGGGAAATAAATGGCATAAAATTTTGGCATGAATGTCTATTAAGAAATTTTCATATACAAGTCAAAAGATCAAGTTGGCTGGAAATGTGCAAAATTTTTGAGAGGTCCTAATAGGTGACACATTAGAATAGTTTATTTGGAATAATGGCGGGAATTAACAAAATTTTAGGGTTTTAAAATTTTGTTCCAACATAAGTAATGGTTGTTTTATTATGTAAATAAGGGTAATCCTTACCTATATAATAATTATTATGTATTTCAATATAATGCGTATTGTTTTTTGTTTTTGCA
The DNA here is from genome assembly GCA_027924645.1 of Cunninghamia lanceolata. Classification (NCBI taxonomy): domain Eukaryota; kingdom Viridiplantae; phylum Streptophyta; class Pinopsida; order Cupressales; family Cupressaceae; genus Cunninghamia; species Cunninghamia lanceolata. Next base: position 13,959,575 of record BSBN01000553.1, on the reverse strand, counting down.
GATTTGTATTGATAAACTCCAAGAAGGGGATAAAGTTAGGGTGTTGGATCTGTTTGATGGTGTTGATGTGGACATTGGGCAGATTCACTCACTATCTATTGTACATAGAGTCAACTTGAAAGGAATAGGAGATGCAAATATAAATATTTTAAAGGTCACAAGTAACATACAACTTGCTTATGAAGACAAAATAGATGGAGCTGTCCATCTAAAAGAGAAAGAAGGAACCTTTGTTAGTGTAGGTTTTTTATTCCTTATTATAAGGTCTTTCCTACACATTTATTTAAGCTTGCTTAGGTTAATAAAGCATGTCTTATTATGTGAGTGGTTGCAAGGTGTCACCTTCCTACATGTGAGCATCCATTAGCTATCATGGGAAGATACTTTGCTATCTTTAGTCTAATAGATGGTTGCTCCTCATTGGTCGGTGTTGCCACCTCCTCCCTCTCTCTGGTCTATATAAGCATGCTACCTAGCTTGTATTTTTCATTCAATATTGGAGATAGTTATCTGATGCTATTTTTCCATTCGAGCATTTCACATCAATCTCATGGTATCGCTGTTATTGTTTTTTGCATTTACAGTTTATGTTTCTTACTCTTTCAATTGATTCTAGGTTATAATATGTTTTACAGATTTTAACATGGTATCAGAGCAAGTTTTGTAAGGTTAGATTCTTTGTAGAGATCTTGTAAAATCCCGTATGCTCTTCTCTTGCATTTTTTGAACGATCTAGAGAATAAGAAAGGATTTATGAAGATCTGGTAAATCTTGATTTGCTCAAATCTATCAATCAGCTTGCATATTTGGTGTTTTAATCAGTATTGCAGGTTGCAGCATGCCTTTTCTTGACTTAGGTAGCTGATTCTACCTTTGCATGCCATTTTTTGGTTGATGGGGTCATTTTTTATGGCTAAAGGCATTTATTTTACATGAGATGTACATCTTCTGTACATCAGCAAGAAAAATGCCTTCTGGGTTTTGTTCGTAGCACAGAAACACCATCTGGGTATCTTTTAGTTTTTGCATGAAAACTATATATTTTGTAGAAACAAACTTGAAAAGCTATAGAAGACCCCCTCTCCGTTGGCAGTTGCAGATTTGAATGCAGTTTTCAAATGCTCCGTTCTTGCTCATACAGACTCCATTTGTCACAAAATTTTTTTGATCTTGGCTATGTTTTTGTGCTTTATGCACTAGTATAGTCATTTTTTTATTTTAGTGCAAAGATGTTTTAGAAATTGTAGATTCTCAGTTGGGACAATGCGCAGTCCTCGTTTTGGGAACTCCGAAGAGGCATAACTTTTGCATAAAACCTCAGATCGAGGTGATTCTTTTTTTTAAAGTGGATGTTTTTTTGTGTAGTTTGTAGTGGTGCTGTTTATTTTACTAGGCATTGGCCCTAAGTATTAGTTTTAGCATATGCTCTTTTTGAGGATCTGTAATAGCATTGAGATCAAGTCCACTTAGTATTTATTGTTGGTGAAAATTGTAAATGCACTAAATATAAAGTGCCAAATCAAATTTTCTTGGGGGGGTTCTTTGATTGAGTGGAAAAGGGGGGTTGTCTTGTGCATTCTTGCATCTTTTCTTTCCTCACAACAACAATAACAACAACAACAATCTAATTCTGCATTAAGATGGATCAATTAACAGTGCATGTTCTAACACCCTACAACTACTATGAGTGGAAGTTCAAGATGACTATCCAATTTAAGAAGTTAGGACTATATAGAGTAACAATGGGTCTAGAAACTGAACCAACCTTAATTGCAGAAAGGCCTAAATTTCATAACAGGCTAGATGAAGCTTTTGGAACTCTATGCATGTCTGTATCTCCTGATCTTCTTTTTCATGTTGAATTTGCTACAACACCAAATGATGTGTGGACTACTTTAGAAAATCTCTTTGCTAAACAAGATGAATTAAGGGGACATCAATTGGAGAATGAGCTAATAGGGTTAAATCCATGTAATTTTGATACAATACAAGACTTCTTCACAAAGCTAAAGGCCATTAGATTATATTTGAAGCAATGTGGGATTGAAAAGAAAGATCCACAATTGATCTTAAGTATTCTTTCTAAGCTTGGTCCTAACTACTCAGTGTTTGTTTCTACATTTTATGCCACCAAAAGTGCTCTTGGGACTACCTACAAAATGCTTTCTTTAGATGAATTTGCTGCTGAACTCACTAAAGAACATGATAAATTAGTTCACATGGGCACTATTAAGCCTTCTGAGTCTCATGCCTTAGCTGCAAATTAGGGCACTAAAGATTAGAAAGGCAATGGAAAGCAAAATAAGAAACAAAAGGATCAAGGAGAGAAGAAACAAGGTCCAAAACAAGTTGCAAACAATGCAGCTCCTGAGTCTTCCTCTAAAGACAACATGTCTAAAAAGGAGAAGACAAAGTGTGCCTTTTGTAAGAAACCTGGTCACGATGAGCATAAGTGTTTGAAAAAGCAAATAGCTCATCTCACTTATCTTCTTGAGAAGAATAATATCAAAGTGCCAGATTCAGCTAAAGAAGATTCTTCACAATCTTCAAAGGACATGAAAAATAGTAAGGGGAAGGGCAAGGCCCTTGTTACAATTGCTACACTACTAGATAGTTGGGTAATTGACTTAGGTGCTTCTCACCACATGGCCAATACAAAGGAAAGTTTCTCATCCTTGGAGTCATGTTCTATGCCTGATTCTTATGGGTAATGATACACCAGAGGAAGTTCTTGGGAGAGGGTCTGTTGACGTTGGTGATGGGACATTCCATGATGTTCTTTGTGTGCCTTCTTTGTCAACTAATCTCCTATCTGTCTACCAGATCACCCATACAGGTTCCGGCAAGAGAGTTGAATTTACACCTAACTCAGTGATTATCAGTGATCTGCACAGTGGGTCTACAGTTGCTATAGGAAAAGTTGATAACCATTCTCGGCTCTATCACTTTTCTCATTTTGTTCCTGATTCTCCTTCACTTGCATTGCTCACTCACTTAGATGAGGTGAACCATTTGTGGCATCATCGGTTTGGCCACTTGAACTATCGCTACTTGCAATAGCTCAGTCAGCATGACATGGTTACAGGGTTGCCTTCTATTCAATTCTCTGATGGAGTTTGTCAAGGTTGCATTCTTGGCAAGAATACTAAAGAAAAATTTGACAAAGGCAAAGCACGGAGAGCCACACAACTCTTGGAGTTACTACACAGTGATTTGGCTAGTCCATTTCAACATCCTTCATTCAAGAGAGCTAGATATGTATTGACCTTCATTGATGATCTTTCCCGATACACCTTTGTATACTTTCTCAAACAAAAGTCTAAAGTCTTTAAGTCTTTTCAGGACATTAAAGCTTTTGTAGAGAAACAATCTGGGAAGGTTGTCAAGACTCTGTGCACCGATAATGGCGGGGAATATGTCAACCAAAGGTTTGAGTAGTTTTGTGCCTCAAAGGGCATTGATCTTCAGCACACAGTTTCCTACAGTCCACAGCAAAACAGAGTTGCAGAATGAAAGAATCGGTCATTGAAGCAAATGGCCAATTACATTATTCACTCCAAATCATTGGAACCTCAGTATTGGGCAGAGGCCATCAACTATGCGTGTTATATCTAGAACTCGATTCCTCACCAAGTTGTGAAGGGGGTAACTCCTTTTCAAGCTTGGACCAGTCGGAAACCCACAGTCAAGCACTTCTGAGTATTTGGGTCTCTTGCATGGGCCCACATTCTAACAGAGAAATGCAAGGCTATGGATCCTGATGCAGAAGAAAAATATCAAATCAACTCTTTACTAGCATATTGCTCAACATAGGGTCTCAGTCCTTAAGAAAACTTCACCAGACAATGGCTTCTACTCAAGCATATTTGGATTTTCAACATCTCTAACCCACACAAGGTTTCACAATGCCTTTACATCCCGTAGGAATACTAATTCAATCAAAATAATCATTTACCAAGATATCTCATCATGCATGCAACTATCTCCTTCATGGACTGTCATAACACCTTGTAGCCCTGTTTTGAAGGACAGTCACTCATAACTTTTACCCTACAACCTTTCACAATACTATGATGGGTGTTTTGAGTACCCATTAAGGTGCTTTAAAACATATCAAGGAATCACCATTGGTCACTTTGAAAAGAATACCTCAAATTAGGATTGTCAGCGTGCTAACTAGGCCTATTAGGCTATAACTCACCAAGGGCTTATTGCAAATGGGTATACCACGACCCCCCACACCTTACATGTGCTTGGGACACTTCACACAAGGTCTGTAAATGCTCATTAAATCATCAAAATACCTTTCCAACTGATATTTTACCAAACCATACACCTATACCTCTTAACTGTTCTTGAAACTCTGTTTTTCTAGACTGTCACACAGAAATGTAGTCATAAACTTTGATTTTTCCCACATCCACCTTAGTTATCTTGTCTAAGACCTCAAGAACATGAAGGCAAATACTACCATAATCCTTTCCATCGAAGATTAGCAACATGCAATGGAAAAAAAAGGAAAAACACAATTATTTCATTCACTATTTACCCTAACAGAGGGTTTGGACAATTTTTACCAAATTCCCAATATCTACCACAAATCAAAACCAAAATGCACGAAATAAAATACAAGTGGAAGGTGATTGAGAGAAATTTCATTTGAAATCAAAATTAAATGCCCTCCTGCCCATATTGGGCCATACCATGCAAGAAGACAGTAAATTTCTAAAGAGAAATACAGAAAACAGTATCTCTTCTCATTCCTTGTTCAAATCCTCAATCACCCACACATATAGAATGGTTACAAGGCCTTAATAAAGGTATTCCAACTTGTCTCTACAAATTCTAACAACCTTTCAACTGCCCAAACCTGTCTTTTTAGTAACTTAACTATTTTTTTCCAATTTTATATTTTTCATATTTGAGACTCCTAGTCTCCTAGACACATAACAATGACTCAAAATAACCTTATTACAATGTTGAACCATTAAAATTTAATCAAAATCCTAAAATTAGTCAATGAAGCATCAGTTTATGAAGGTGCACCTACACCATACAACCAACCAGCAAAGATTTCCAAGTCCCTTGGAAATGTATATGCAACAAAAGTCTTTTTCTACATCTCTTCAATCTTCTCAGCTTCAAGCTTCAAATCTTCTCATCCATAGAAAGGTGACCAACCAACCAACAAATCAAACTATCAACTTTAGAGCTTCTTCAGGCTCTTTCTACTCCCATTAGTGGAGTACTCTTTAGGCTGCAACCTCAAGTGCTTCTTCAGGTATCCATCTCTCTCACTGCTTCACAATAAACCAACAAACCAAACCATTCATCTCACCCAAGAGCAGATCCTGGTGATGCACCTACCACTCTCTCCTCAATGGTTTCTCTCTGCACCCTTACCTAGCCTAATCTCCATTGGAGAATGATCATGACAGACCTCATCTTGTTTTCCCACACACAACCTCAGAAAACATCCTTCTGCAACTAGATGGACCAAGCACCTGCAACCAAACAACTTAGCAAACAAAATAATGGTCACCAACACAATCTTTCGTTCAGTTCTTCATCTCAGAAATCAAATACATAACATCTCTTCCCAGAGCTTTTGCTAGCTCTGATACCAATTTGATGTAGAGGAAAAATATCAAATCAACTCTTTACTAGCATATTGCTCAACATAGGGTTTCAATCCTTAAGAAAACTTCACCAGACAATGGCTTTTACTCAAGCATATTTGGATTTTCAACATCTCTGACCCACACAAGGTTTCACAATGCCTTTACATCCCTTAGGAATACTAATTCAATCAAAATAATCATTTACCAAGCTGTCTCATCATGCATGCAACTATCTCCTTCATGGACTGTCATAACACCTTGTAGCCCTGTTTTGAAGGACAGTCACTCATAACTTTTACCCTAGAACCTTTCACAAGACTATGATGGGTGTTTTGAGTACCCATTAAGGTGCTTTAAAACATATCAAGGAATCACCATTGGTCACTTTGAAAAGAATACCTCAAATCAGGACTGTCAACATGCTAACTAGGCCTATTAGGCTATAACTCACCAAGGGCTTATTGCAAATGGGTATACCACGACCCCCCACACCTTGCATGTGATTGAGACACTTCACACAAGGTCTTTAAATGCTCATTAAATCATCAAAATACCTTTCCAACTGATATTTTACCAAACCATACACCTATACCTCTTAACTGTTCCTGAAACTCTGTTTTTCTGGACTATGACACAGAAATGTAGTCATAAACTTTGATTTTTCCCACATCCACCTTAGTTATTTGGTCTGAGACCTCAAGAACATGAGGCCAAATACTACCATAATCCTTTCCACCAAAGATTAGCAACATGCAATGGAGAAAAAGGGAAAAACACAGTTATCTCATTCACTGTTTACCCTAACAAAGGGTTTGGATAGTTTTTACCAACTTCCCAATATCTACCACAAATCAAAACCAAAATGCATGAAATAAAATACAAGTGGAAGGTGATTGAGAGAAATTTCATTTGAAATCAAAACTAAATGTCCTCCTGCCTGTACTGGGTCGTACCATGCAAGAAGACAGTAAATTTCTAAAGAGAAATACAGAAAAGAGTATCTCTTCTCATTCCTTGTTCAAATCCTCAATCACCCACATGTATAGAATGGTTACAAGGCCTTAATAAAGGCATTCCAACTTGTGTCTACAAATTATAACAACCTTTCAACTGCCCAAAACTGTCTTTTTAGTAACTTGACTATTGTTTTCCAATTTTATATTGGCAACCTTTACAAGGTTTGCAATATTTTTCATATTTGAGTCTCCTAGACACATAACAATGACTCAAAATAACCTTATTACAATGTCGAACCATTAAAATTTAATCAAACTCCTAAAATTAGTCCATGAAGTATCAGTTTATGAAGGTGCACCTACACCATACAACCAACCAACAAAAATTTCCAAGTCCCTTGGAAATGTATCTGCAACAAAAGTCTTTTTCTGCATCTCTTCAATCTTCTCAGCTTCAGGCTTCAAATCTTCTCATCCATAGAAAGGTGACTAACCAACCAACAAATCAAACTATTAACTTTAGAGCTTCTTTAGGCTCCTTCTACTCCCATCAGTGGAGTACTCTTCAGGTTGCAACCTCAAGTGCTTCTTTAGGAATCCATCTCTCTCACTGCTTCACAACAAACCAACTCACCAAACCATTCATCTCACCCAACAGCAGATCCTGGTGATGCACCTACCACTCTCTCCTTAGTGGTTTCTCTCTACACCCTTATCCAGCCTAATCTCCATTGGAGAATGGTCATGACAGACCTCATCTTGTCTGCCCACACACAACCTCAGAAAACATCCTTCTGCAGCTAGATGGACCAAGCACCTGCAACCAAACAACTTAGCAAACAAAATAATGGTCACCAACACAATCTTTCCTTCAGTTCTTCATCTCAGAAATCAAATACATAACATCTCCTCCCAGAGCTTTTGCTAGCTCTGACACCAATCTGATTTAGAGTAAAAATATCAAATCAACTCTTTACTAGCATATTACTCAACATAGGGTTTCAATCCTTAAGAAAACTTCACCAGACAATGGCTTCTACTCACAAGGTTTCACAATGCCTTTACATCCCTTAGGAATACTAATTCAATCAAAATAATCATTTACCAAGTTGTCTCATTGTGCATGCAACTATCTCCTTCATGGACTGTCATAACACCTTGTAGCCTTGTTTTAAAGTATAGTCACTCATAACTTTTACCCTAGAACCTTTCACAAGACTGTGATGGGTGTTTTGAGTACCCATTAAGGTGCTTTAAAACATATCAAAGAATCACAATTGGTCACTTTGAAAAGAATACCTCAAATCTGGACTGTCAGCGTGCTAACTAGGCCTATTAGGCTATAACTCACCAAGGGCTTATTGCAAATGGGTATACCATGACCCCCCACACCTTGCATGTGCTTGGGACACTTCACACAAGGTCTGTAAATGCTCATTAAATCATCAAAATACCTTTCTAACTGATATTTTACCAAACCATACACCTATACCTCTTAAATGTTCTTGAAACTCTATTTTTCTGGACTGTCACACAGAAATGTAGTCATAAACTTTGATTTTTCCCACGTCCACCTTAGTTATTTGGTCTGAGACCTCAAGAACATGAAGGCAAATACTACCATAATCCTTTCCACCAAAGATTAGCAACATGCAATGGAGAAAAAAGGAAAAACACAGTTATCTCATTCACTGTTTACCCTAACAGAGGGTTTGGACAGTTTTTACCAAATTCCCAATATCTACCACAAATCAAAACCAAAATGCATGAAATAAAATACAAGTGGAAGGTGATTGAGAGAAATTTGATATGAAATCAAAACAAAATGCCCTCCTACCTGTACTGGGCCATACCATACAAGAAGACAATAAATTTCTAAAGAGAAATACAGAAAATAGTGCCTCTTCTCATTCGTTGTTCAAATCCTCAATCACCCACATGTATAGAATGGTTACAAGGCCTTAATAAAGGCATTCCAACTTGTCTCTACAAATTCTAATGACCTTTCAATTGCCCAAAACTATCTTTTTTAGTAACTTGACTGTATTTTTCCAATTTTATATTGGCAACCTTTACATGGTTTGTAATATTTTTCATATTTGAGACTCCTAGTCTCCTAGACACATAACAATGACTCAAAATAACCTTATTACAATGTTGAACCATTAAAATTTAATCAAACTCCTAAAATTCATCCATGAAGCATCAGTTTATGAAGGTGCTCCTACACCAGATCTGTAGAGTAGGCCTTGCATATTTGTTGGCTATCCAAATGGTGTCAAAGGCTATAGGCTACTCCACCCTACCACACATGATCTCTTTATTGAGAGGAGTGTTTTGTTTGAGGAGGATACTTCTTCTACCACTTCTCCATCTTTCATTCCCATGGAGACACTATGACTTCATGATGATAGTTCTTCTAAGGGCCTTAATCCTCCTGAGGAGTCTTCTTCCTCCATTTCAGATGGTGATGATGAGGGTTCATCTTCCTTCTCTCTTAGTCATCATTCAGAGGATACTGATTCTCCTCCAGATTCTCTTGCCACTGGGCCTCTTTGGGCTCGTCAGACTTTGGAGTCAGCAGGTGATTAGGTTGGTGATCCTTCAGATGCGAGAAGAACATGGTCACAGTTCGAGCAAGCTCCTCATCTCTTCTTTGCTTCAGCTTATGATCCACAGTCCTTCAGGGAAGCTTCTAGTGTCCCTGAGTGGGATGCTGCTATGTAGGAAGAGTTCAATTCCTTGGAAAGGAACCATACATGGGATTTAGTCCCACTTCCTAAGGGAAGAAAACTTGTTTGATGTAAGTGGGTCTATCGAACAAAATTTTCTACAAATGGGTCGGTCGATAAACATAAGGCTCGCTTGGTTGCAAAAGGATTCTCCCAAGTTCCTGGGATTGACTACTTTGAGACTTTTACAGCAGTTCCTAAGGTGAATTCAATCCAACTTATCCTTGCCATTGCTGCAGCCCATTGCTGGGAAGTTCATCAGATGGATGTGAAGAGTGCTTTTCTTCACGGTGACCTTCAGGAGGAGATATATATGGAGTAGCAATAGGGGTTCGTCTAGGATCCTTCACTTGTCTGCCGACTTCAAAAGTCTCTCTATGGCCTTAAATAGGCTCCTCATGCCTGGTATGCCAAGATGGACTCCTTTCTTCTATCAGTTGGGTTCACTCGGTGCCATTCTGATCCAAACGTCTACATTTTGCAGCAGGATGATACTCTCACTTTCCTTGTTCTCTATGTTGATGACTCGTTGATTACAGGGAGTTCCTCATCCACTATCAAGGTAGTGAAAACTACCCTTCATGATCATTTTCTGATGTCTGACTTGGGTCTTCTTCACTATTTATTGGGCATTGAGATTACACAGTCTTTAGCTAGTATCTTTCATTCTCAGCCCAAGTATGCTCTTGATATGCTCTCCAGATTTCGCATGGCTAACTGTAAGCCTGCGCCGACTCCCTTTCTATCAGGAGTCAAACTTGAGGCTTCTTGTTCTTCACCTTTGGTAGATGCTACCTTGTATCGCCAATTGGTTGGGAGTCTCATATACTTGACTCACACGAGGCCTGATATTTCATATGTCGTGGGCCTGGTCTCCAGGTTCATGCAGGAGCCACATGAGCTGCATTGGAAAGCAGCTAAGAGGATTCTTCACTATGTACAGGGCACTCATAGTTATGGGATTCATTATGTAGTAGGCATGGATACTGACTTGGTGGGATACACAGATTCAAATTGGGCAGGAGATTCTCAGGATCGCAAGTCTACTTCAGGGTATTGCTTCTCTCTTGGTTCTGGTCTGATTTCTTGGTCGAGCAAGAAGCAGTCTGCTATTGCTCTTTCATCTACAGAGGTTCAGTATCAAGGAGTAGTTAATGCTGCTACTAAAGCCATTTAGCTTCAACACATTCTCACTGAGTTTGGTTTTTCCTTCAGGAAGCCTATGGTCATCTATTGTGACAGCCAGAGTGCTATTCAGATCTCTCGCAATCCAGTCCATCATCAGCGGACCAAACACATTGAGATTCACATGCACTACATTTGGGAGCTGATTCATGAGCAGGTTCTTGATCTTCAGTATTGTCCAACATTAGATCAGACAGCTGACATCTTCACCAAACCCTTCACTAAGAGCAAGTTCATTCATTTGCGAGCTTTGCTTGGGGTGCGGTAGGTGTCCTCCTTTTAGGGGGCTTCTTAGCTCCTTCTTTCTCTCTTTGTTCATGGGGTGTACTCTCTTTTGTGGGGGGGCTACTTCTCTTTTTGGGGGGGAATTCATTGTACATGGGTACCTCATCAGGCTTGATTTGTCGGGACCCATCTCTTTACCCACCTAAGCTACGCTTAAGGGGGGTGTTAGTGTAGGTTTTTTATTCCTTATTATAAGGTTTTTCCTACACATTTATTTAAGTTTGCTTAGGTTAATAAAGCATGTCTTATTATGTGAGTGGTTATGAGGTGTCACCTTCCTACATGTGAGCATCCATTAGCTATCTTGGGAAGATACTTTGCTATTTTAGTCCGATAGATGGTTGCTCCTCATTGGTTGGTGTTGCCACCTCCTCCCTCTCTCTGGTCTATATAAGCATGCTACCTAGCTTGTATTTTAATTTGATATTGGAGATAGTTATCTGATGCTATTTTACCATTCGAGCATTTCACATCAATCTCATGGTATCGTTGTTATTGTTTTTTGCATTTACAGTTTATGTTTCTAACTCTTTCAATTGATTCTGGGTTATAATATGTTTTACGGATTTTAACAACCTTCACACGGTGGCCACTAAAATATTTGCAAAAAATGGCATAGTTGATGTTTATCATGTACTTGTTGTTAGACATCTTGGCCCACTGCTTTATGCAGTCTTTTGAATGTGTTGTTTAGGGATCTTAATTTTCATGGTGTATTTGAAAGAGTTGGAAACTCTTAGACAACTATGGTCACATTTTTTATTATATTTATATATATACTCTTAGACAATTTTGATATCTTATAACTTGATATATATATATATATATGCATTATATTTTTTTATTGTAGATTACCTTTCTTTATCATGATGTTGAATCAATCTTTTAATTCTAGCATGTTGTAGCTTGTCCGTATATGTAATTTTTTTCAAAAAGTGCATTAAAAACATTACCTACCTCTAGACTCGTCATAGAAACTTTTTCAAAGTGCCACTTCTATCCTGGAGTCATCAAGGTTCATACCTCAATGATTTCACATAGTTTTAGGCCCCAAAAATCCCAACCATGGCCAATTCCATAGGCGATTTGATTCTGAATCTAATTCTGGGATGAATAGTACCTAGAAATGTTCTATTTTTCTGCCAAGTAGGTAACTTAACAAATAATAAATGTTATATCCCAAAACTTGCACTGGAACTCTGGTAAAAGCCTACCATACTATAGCATCATCAAGTCAACCTTGGATATAGAAATAGTTCAAAATAGAAAATAGTTTGTAAATGTTGAATGGGCAGATAGTATGAGAAATTACAGGCACCAGGAGTTACCTTTTGAAACATCAAGATAGAGGGCAGATAAAATTGATATATATGGTAGAAAAGCCAAGGGATTGCCTTTTGGTTTCAAGATCCAGATGACTTTGATCCTGATTTTAAATGTTCCTTATGAGTGGTCCATTGTGGTAACCTACATAGTGGTATGTATTCTTGGAAGCCTTATGGTGCCATATTATTTAATGGAGTATATGTGGCATTAAAACTTTTTAAATGCTATTTTATAGTAAAGGAGAATGGGTGCTATTTGTGATCTACTATGCTAGAATACAATAATATACACCTCAAATTTAGATTACTCAAACCATATCACATTGATCATATTGTTAAAATAATATAATATATTCCATAGCTTAAGATGTTTTTTGGTTTCAGGGATCTTATCAACATCATAAGGAGTTGAAGGCTACATAGGAAATCAAGATAACTGCTTAGGTATCAAATTTCAGACTAATAATTTTATGTATATGAGCATAAATTTATCAAATATGTGTGGACAATGAAATTTAGCTACAATTTCTTGATTTCAGGGTCTTGAGCATGCCATAGTAGGAACTCAGTTATATGTTGTTGGACCTAATGATGATTTAGAGGATATTAAGGATAAGGAAATGCATGATATCAATAATGTAATGTCTCAGATTGACAAGAGTGGGGAAGGAGTTTATGTTCAAGCTTCAACTCTTGGATCTTTTGAGGCTTTACTTGAGTTCTTGAAGACCCCAGCTGTAAGCATCCCAATTAGTACAATTGGTAGTGGGCATGTGCATAAAAAAGATGTCATGCATTTGAGTGTAATGCTTGAGAAAGAAGAAGAAAGAGTATGCTGCAATTTTGGCATTTGATGTCAAAATTACTCCTAAAGCTCAGGAGCTTGCAGATGAAGTTGGTGTCAAGATATTTCTAGCAGACATTATTTATCATCTATTTGACTAGTTTAAAGCATATATGGACAATCTTAAGGAAGAAAGGAAAAAGGAGGCTACAGAAGATGTTGTTTTCCCCTATGTACTGAGCATTTTCCCAAATTGTATTTTTAACAAGAAGGATCCTATAATTGTTGGTGTTGATATTCTTGAAGGCATTGCAAGGGTCAGTATCTAAACCTAGTCTTTTCAGTGTTATGACTTATGCATGTAAAAGATTGCTGTATCATTTTTGGTTTGTATAAATCCATATGTGGTGATTGCATCTACAGATTGGCATGCCATTATGTGTTCCCAAAAAATATTTCATAGATAAGCAAAATAGCCTCAATTGAGAGCAATCATAAATCTGTTGAAATGGCTAAGAAGGGTGAAAAAGTGGCCATGAAGGTATTTTGAGAAGCTATCTTTGTTGTTAATAGTTTTATATGATTTTGGATGCTATTTTTTGAAATGTTTTTTTTAATGAATTATCCTACAAACTTTACAAATTGTTGGGAGCAACGCTGATGAAGCACAAAAAAGGTTTGGTAGGCATTTTGAAATGGAGGATGAATTTGTGAGTCACCTCACCAGAAGATCCATAGATATATATTGAAAGAAAACTACAGGGTAAGGCTATTTGATATCCACATTACATAATTTTACAGTGTATTTACTATTATGCATTTTATACTAATTGAACATTTGTGGTTTTCATTTTTGGCTAATAAAACAACTTTTTAATGTCTAAAATGGAATATTCTTCTTATTTTTTTAGGATGATTTGTCCAATGATGATTGGAAGCTTGTGGTGAAATCGAAAAAGCTGTTAAAAATTCCTTGAGCTACTACTAATGATGCATTGTGCAATGGAACTTTGGATTGGAGAAAAACCTTCTGATGAAAATGGGAAAATGCACCCTGCAACATTACAAACACATCAATTAGGATAATACAGGGTGAACTTTGTTGATACCAGAATAGTAGCTTCTACATCATAAGCTTCTTCTATATGTTTTGCTATGTGGTGTACGTGCTACACCTCTGGCTACAATAAGACAGTAGTGAACTTCAGATCCTATCTATGCAAGAGGTCATTTGAATGTCTATTGTTTAGCTAATTTTCTAAAATTTAATAGTCTAAACGGGCACGTGCAGTATTGCCATGTGAGAAAGGGAAGAGATTGATTCCAAGAGTAGAGATTTTGTGTAATGATCTATTTTATGATTTCTTGAGGTAATGAAAAAAATATCATGAAAACATTGTTTTAAATAAATTCATATTTTACTGCAATTGTACGAAACCAAAAATATTTCCATGTTTTCATCTTTAGCATGTTGTTGACTAGCTGGATTTCACTATTTCAAGTGCCACTTTTGCTTCTGCTATCTGGGACCATGTTAGGGAAGGTTATAGGGAATGGTTTGTTTTCTTGTTGCTGCAGGGTCACTACTACAGGGGCCTCTAAGTAGCATTCTCAGGTTGTTATTAAGATATTGTTCACAGTGGTTTAGGGTTGTTTGAATACATAGGTAACAACTCAATGGCTTGTGTGAAGGAGAATATGGAACGCACCGAGGCTACAGTCAAAGCACCTAAACTGGTTACCAGAATGCCAAAAGAAATGATGTCTCATGGAATGCTCAGTGGCAAAATCTCTTTTCTAAGTGTCAAAAGATGTGAATGGCTTCATCAGTTTGACCTGCCTTTCCATTTTTTTGCTATTGTATCTAATGTGGCTGTTGAACTAGTTTTTTCTTCAGCTAGTCCTTGTAGTTTGATGTACATGACATAGCGGAACTAGTTCTTTCTAGTTATGGTAGCCTTGTGCTACTGTTTTATTACTTGTAATTCTTTTCTTGAATTGTTTCAATACAAAAAAATATTTATTGCCACTTTGCTTTGTCTTGTTTCATTTTCTTATTGGCTGATTCTCAAATAGAAAGTGTTGGCTCAAATTTATCAAGCTTTACTTGGTAGCATCATAAAATATATAGTTCTCCAAATTTATTTTCTTTTATGTTTTAATTTAAATTTAATAATATGTTTTTTCTGCATTATAAAATTTATGGTATTTAATAAATTATTCATATCATGACTAAATTTACTACCAATTAGTGGAAACTAGTAAATAGAAATGACTACCATGACTAAATAAATGACCAGTTAACAACAATCAATGACTAAATGATTACAATGACTAAATATACATACTACCAAATTGATGACTATATATACTACCAAATTTTTGACTAAATATACTACCAAATTAATGACTAAAATTTGTTCAGTCATAAATTTGGTCATGAGATAAATGACCGGCAATAAACTACCAATAGTCATATGACTAAATGTACTACCAAATTGATGACTAAATATACTACCAAATTTATGACTAAATATACTACCAAATTAATGAATAAATATACTACCAAATTAACGACTAAAATTTGTTTGGTCATAAATTTGGTCGTGAGATAAATGACCAACAATAAACTACCAATGTTCATGTGACCAAACTACTGATCACATGACCAATTTTTGGTAGTTTTCTTAGTCATTTATTTCTATTTTTCTACTAGTGTTTGAAATCTTCCAGCACTCCTTTGTAATAGGACATCAATCTTCCTAGCATTGCTGATTGGGATAGATTTCTATCTGACATCACTTGTCTATTTGTAGAGTCCCACATTACTGAAATAGAAGCACACATTGAGGACATCAGTCTTCTCTTCGATGATAGTTTTAATGAAGCTTCATCTTCATTATACTCTTCAGATACTCATGCTCTACACCATCCTACACATGGTTCTAAATCATCATCATCGTCTATTGGGCATGCACCTGATTTTATTATGGCATCCTTTAGCATCAACATGGGGACACATGAGCATTCTTCAAAGACATCGACATGGGCATCATCATCCTTGGATTAGTTTTAGCATGATTAAAGATCATACATACATCTTCTCACATGGGAAGATATCCTACATCTTCAATTGGTTTCATTTCTTCCAAAGGGAAAGAACATTGTTCGGAGTTCTTGGATCTACATATGGATCCTTTGTCGACTATCTAGCATCACTGCAGCATGACATGTATTATGGGGGGGTCTCATAGACCTTCCATCATTTTCTCTCCTATGGGGGGAATCCTATATTGTATTTAGTGAAATAAGTACTTCTTCACCTGCGTAATTTTCCTGCTTATCTCTCTTTTGGAGGGTAGATTTTTCCCACTGGATTTTCTACCTTTCTCCATTTATGAGAGATTGAATTGTTCTTGGGTACCTCATCAGGCCTAGTTGCCAGGAACCAATTTTATATTTGTATTCTACATGGGCACCTCACCAGGCTTTGTAGTCGAGACCTTTTTCATTTGTGCCCACCTAAGCTATGACTAAGGGGGGTGTTAGTGTATATATATTTCATACATATTATACACTTAGGCATAAGCCTACTTAGGTGTACCTTTATACAACCTTGACACATGTCTCATTGAGGTGTCAAGGTTGTTAGGTGGTTAGGAGAGGGGTCATCAAAGTTCCCACTAAAATAGCCACTCATGCTAGTTTGTAGGAGTCTTTCTCTCAATTAATAACTACCTCTCCTCACCTATATGTACTAATTCATAATCAACTACTTTGATTTTGTGATCATCTTTGGCTAAGTAGATTTTGTGTTCTTATACTATTGACAACAACAATTTCATTTGGTAAGTCATTTTGAGCTTGTTGTTGATATTCTAGTTTCTTAGTTCTATACAAGTCATCAAATTTAAATAGTTTGTCCAATCTTTGAGACTGTTCAATTTTTTATTCTATAAAGTTATAAAAAATAAGATGACTATTTTGGATGAAAACGCCTTAGCCCAAGCCATAAATTTAGAAAACCATTTCTGATTTTTTTCTTCCCTTTGCTCTAGAAATTGGAGGCATGAGATATAGGTTTTATCATGTTTTACAGGTGAAGTAATGTTATGCTACAAAAATCCTACTTGACTAAGGATTTAGGTGGATTGTATTATGTAATGGTGTTTATCAAATTAACACAAGCTCAATGGTGTTTTTCTTGAAAGAGTTTCTTTAAGTAAATTATGGTGGTATGTGTTTTATATGAGTTTGCTGATTTTAATTTTTTGATACATGTTTATTCCTTATATATTTCATGGTTAATCTCATGCTACTATAATTGCTATTTCAAATTTGTTCATTATTTGGTTAAGCTTTCAATATTGTAGTGTACCCTATTTCTCAGTAGTTTGTGTAACAATCAAACTAATCAATTAACAACAACACATGTAAATGATCTCTTAATTTGACTTTCCTATTAAACTTGTTATTTGAATTTGTAAGAAAGCATGGAATATAGAAAATAATATTAGGTGGTATTCATATACAAACTTGTGGAGGTCCTTGGACCATATACAAGATAATTTATCACCAAACCTTGGACATGCAAATTTTCCATTTGTATGAACCTTGATAAAAAAAATTATATGCAAGTAAGAACAATTGTAATTGTGAAACATGAATTGATTATAGATAAATAGATTTATCTAGGTATACCAAAACATATTGAAAATCCTAGGAACTCATGGATCATAAACCAACATACAATTACATGTAAGTAAAAGAATATGTGATTGATCAGTCATGTCATGTTCAACTTACACACACCATTCCATAATGCAACCAAATCCTCTATAAGAGGTACAAGATAGACATCATTTTTCAACATGATTCTTTCCTATCACACTTAGAAAAAAGATAATATGCTCCTTCTATAGGATGCACCATAGAGGAATATTACAAAAGATACCGTGAAATGATCTTTTTTTTGGCTTAGTTGCGGGTCTCTAGATAATATCAAAGCATTGGTTTCAAATCAAGGTCAAAGAATTCAAATTCTAGTGGTAATTAAGAGTGTTTTAAAGTTAGATAACACTTACTCTAGAAAGAGAACATGGTAACCAAATCAAGGGTTGTATTGTTGAAGAAGTGTATCTATAAGTCATTTCTATTCTTTCCACTAGGGTGAAGGCACTTGAACACCAACTTTAAGACTAAAATCATAGGAATAACTATCTAAACCTCACTAATGGACTCAAAATCCTAGCTATTAAGGTTGAATTTGGGTTTCTAAATTCTAGTATGAGAATTAGACCCTTGTCTTTTTGTCATGTCAATGATAATTATTATGGTTGTTCTAGAAAACCTCAAAATATTAATCCATTAAACCTAGGTAAGAGGAAGCCCATGAATGTTTGGATTGGGAGACCATAGAGGGAATGGAAATCAATTATAAGGTAATATTGAAAGATTTACCTATTCCAAGCCAACTGGAGTAACAAATGTCAAGTAAATAGACTATGTTTTATAAAATATGGTTTAGGTTTAAGTAATGGGAAGTTATTTTTAAAGTATTGGGGCATTGTTTCCCCTTATGGGAAAGCATGAAGGAATAAAACATCTAAGAAAAAAAACTACCATCCCCCTAATCCATAAACGTAAACTATATTTCTCACACTCTCCTTATCAACTATGGGTTTTAATTCTCAACTCACTAACTCTCCTTCAACGTCACTATTATATTCCTCTCTTAGATGTATATTAAAAATATCATATTCATTTAATTCTTTAAGAATGAAATAAGTTCAAAAATAAACTGAAGTATTCAAACAATCACTCTAGTATACAAGATTACAATACAAGCATCATCCTGTTACAAACAACTCCAAATCTTTTTGTCTTAGCATTGTCTTTTTTTTGTTTGATAAAAGGTGTAGAACACCTATAAACATTATATTAATAAAGTTCCAATTTGAGCATAGGTAGGAATGCAACCAATGGTTGAGAAGTCTAGATTTACACAAGCATTAATTACATTTGCTTCAAAGTTTCTTAAGGTGCAGGTTCAGGTGCACAAATTAACGTGTAAGGTGTAGTTTCATTCCATAGAACTTGGAGTGCATGTACATCATCCCATGCAATATGTTTGATAGAAAATTTGAGTGACTTTTTATCCATTGTATGGGATGATGTACATGCACTCCAAGTTTTTTGAAATGAACCTACACCTTACACATTTGGAAATTGCATAGACATTTGTAGATTGCAAGTGGCACTTCCAACTACTACATCTTACAAAATTCCACTTTCAATTATGCTTTGATGGATGTCACACCCACTTCCAAAGTTCCAATTTGAGAAAAGGTAGGGAACATGCAACCAAAGGTTGAGGATTCTAGATTTACACCCATTAATTGCATTTCCTTAAAAGTTTCTTAAGCTACAGGTTCAAGTGCACAAATTTACAAATATGTAAGGTGCAGGTTCATTTCACAGAACTTGGAGTACAAGCAGATGAATGGGTTTTGTGTTACCTAGTTGGCATATGTTGAAGAAGGTGGTGAAGAATGTTGGCAGAACATTTTTAGTTGAATGAAACCCTAACTATTCCTCACATTGTTGTCTACCAGCTGATAAAAATGCCTACCATGAAATATGCCGACATTACCTTTTTTGTTTTTAATTTCTATGTTTCAAGAAAAATTGACTTGCCTGACAAAGACTCACCCAGAAAGTACTTGACATGAATATGACACGTAGGCACCAAATGGTTTTGGGTGAAAATAACTCACTCAATTTGGACTCAGGCAAAAATGACTCACTCTGAACTTTTGTTAGTCAAAAGTGTGACACAAGTTTGTACTTTTACCCTAGATTCAACTTCAAATCTTCATATCTCCTTCAATTCTGATCCAAATCTTTAATGTGACATGTTGTCACTTGGATTTTCACCTTGTATTGAAGGCTTTTAGGGCTCTAATAATCCAGTGAAACATTGAGATGATCTCTAGGTGTGGGACCCTATAGGAAGATCAAATCTCCAAAGGAGGCTGGTTCCTTTACTAAATAAGAGATTCAACTATTCATAAGACTAAACCTAATCTATCCACTATTTAGGAAAAGGGAAAGCAGGATAAAATTGGAAGTTAATGGAGGTGACACACAAAGTTTGAATATGGAACTCTCACTATACTGAGAATGCACAAAATAACTAGATATAGCTGATAAACATACACAGATCTAACTGATTCTAACAGAGGTAAGGAGCAGAACAAAATTTTAAAGAATAAACATTCACATACAAATCAATCCTAATTTACACAGTGCTAAAAAACAAGCATGAAGAGGTAAAACACAGTGTGTATTTCATTAAAAAGGCAAGGTTACAATAGAGGGCTCTATTTGAAAATACAGAAGAAAACTAGAAATTCAATTATCTTACAACTATTTCCCCCCCTCATTACATCTTTTAGATATGCATATATAGCATTTGATTACATTGACCTCATTTATTTCACCATAAATTTGCCACATGGGCTGTCAAAAATATCCCTGTCAAAGGGAATGTCTGTCTACATAAATTAATAGAAAAAAATATCTTAGATCATGGAGCAGTTGGGAGATATTTTTCCTTCAATGTAAACAACTAATTCATCAACGTGCAACAATAAATACAAAATATCTAACAATAGGGTAGTTGGCCAAATCAGATTTTGCATTAATGGTTGATTAGGAAATCAAATGATTTTCCCTCCAAAATCCTTTTTATATAGAGCTTTTACAACAGTTCAAATATTTAAATCTAAATATTTGAAGTTTATAATACATTACAATTCTCTATTTTACCTGTCCTGTCTTTTTTAGAAAACCTAGCCTGAATTTTTCCCTATTGGCCAAATTTCCATTTATGTTGACTTTTTCCTTATCTACAAAATATCATTCTTTTGAAATTTGGTTTTGGCTCTCTTTTCTCTTCTCTATTTCACTTTTATCGGCAAAAAGTTTCTATGCCAAACTTGGTTTACATTCTGCCTTTATCAGCAAAATATCATTTTGCCAAACTTTTCTTCCTTTATCATTTTTTCCCTTATCAAAAAAACTTTACCATCCTTTGTTTTCTCCCTTCGTTGGCAAAATCAGCCTCCTCAAGCACTTTGCCCTCTACATTCTCCTTATCAGCGAAAGTTAATATCAACAAACTTTATTTGCTTTGAATTTTTTGAGAAGTTTAGCCTTCTTTGTTGGTGAACCACCAAAACTTTGAACTTATGAAAAGTTCACTCCTTTAGTTACCTTACCAACAGGCCTTCCTTCATCCTTCTTTTAATGTAGTCGATTCTTGCAAAACTTCCCCCTATCTCTTTATCAACAAAATGCCAAATCAACAAACCTTGGAGAATTTGAACCTTGGCCTTGAGTTCATGAATTTTTAATTTTGCTGATAAAGTGCTTCATTCTCCCCTTTTGCCTTAATGAATTTGGAAAGAAGCCTGTTCTTTGTCAACAAAATTCTAGGTGGGTGAACCCAAGGAAAAATGAACTTTTTACAAGTTCATAAAACCCGAACTTTGCCGACAAAGGGTGAAGAGTCTTTCATTCCTTAGTCAAATTTGTGTTAGTTCATGAAACTAAAAGTTTGCCGATAAAGGCCAAAAGGGGGGAAAAATTAAGGCAAAGCCTTCAAAATTTCTATGTTTTTCTGGGTTTTTTGCAAGGATTCTCCTGATGGATTTTCATAAAATTTTAAAAGGTAAAAAACTAGAATTTGAAGGATTTGAGGCTTGCAAAGTTAGATTTCAAGAGATTTCAACAAGATTTTTGAGTTGGGCTATTTGACTCTAGGTAGAGTAAAATAGGTCACCATTTTGGTGATTTGTCAGGGATGTTTTCCAGCTAAACAAATAGATCAATGGCCTTAAGAATCCATTGGGCATGGAGTCTAAAAGTGACTGCACTAGGTCAAAACCAACTAAAACCCTGCCTCCAAAACAACACCACAAAAGGGAAAAAAGACATGCATTCTCCTAATGACAATGTAGCCTGTGGAAGAGAACTTAGTGAAAGTAAACCTAATCCAATCCTAAGCTAACAACAAGGAATTGACTTCAAACAAAACCATTAACAAGTTCTTGAAAATATCTGCCATTTCTTTACAATTTACAATGTTTCTCATGCATGTGGGTAGTTAAAAAGAGGTGGGGAAGGGATGGACATATAACAAGGTAATGGTAAACTTCCCCAAGCATAAATAAAAACTCACCTATCCACTTGCACTTATTAGAAATGTAGTTTCCTAGAAGTGGATAAATGGGTTGATCTAGCCCTTTTTGCTACTCGACCTCATGCTTTGAAGCAAGCATGACAGGTAGGCACTCCTTTTGATATGTCTCTAGTTGGGCTAGATACCTGATAGGGCATACCAATGAAAGGGGATACAGGCCATCACTACTACATTCAAGCACATTCTTTAATTCTTTCTCCTCTTGCCAGTTTGAAAGCTCTAGCTCTTGTATAATAAATTGAAGAATAACTACCTCCTCAAATTGCTCAAACTCCTTCTGATCTACCACTTATAGATGCACTGATTTACTATCCAAGTTTGAGTAGAAAAATTCAAGCTCATCCTAGAAAAGAGCCTCCTCCAAGTCCTTTGCATTCTTCAATATAGGGCTACACATGTGCCCTTCTGTTGATCATGATGTTAGTGATAAACAAACATAGAATAAAAGTTACACATCAACCTTTACTCATCTTGAAAGATATGATGAATTCAAAGAATTCGTGATCCCAAGTCTCTGTGGATTAGGTCTTAATCAATTGACGTTACTCAGTGGTTGATGTGCATTGCTATTTTCCATTCAGGGGCCTTACGTTTGATCATCAGCAGGATCTGATAAGATGCTACAAAGAAACGTTATTTCACAGTATATTTCTCTAGATGATATATTTATACTTAAATCTTTGCATGATATTTGTCAATTTGACATGCTTTAACTCAAATATGCTACTGATTTTTTATTATCTTCGAGATATCTGCATATTTATTACTATTTGCTTTTGAATGTCAATTATTGCAATTGTGATGGTAAATTATTCTGAAATTAAAAGAAACTAAAAGGAATACTTCAAATAATGATGAACCTTCAGTTATTGAACTACATACACATCAGTTATAGTCATGAAGAGAAGAAATTAAACCATATGTTCATCAGGACATTCCACAGCTAGATACAGTCGATGCTAACTTCAAACGAAAGGAATGAAGACAACACATGCAAGTTGATATGCACTCCAAGGGATGTAGCAAATCAAAGCATATATTAAGAATTCATACACTGATTACTCAAGATTTATGATGGATTGTAATCAAAATAGTCTTCTCATTTATTAAGTATGCAAGAACATATATGTGTACAACAACTTTGATATAAGCCATGAATATTTCAGCAAACAGATTTCAATTAAGTTTCGAATGTTCAAAATAAGGCATCTCTACACCTTTTATAGAACAAGGTGAGGGAGTGGTTACACATGATCTACGATCAAGCTTTATCTATTAAGATCTATGGTAGATATTCATTCTTGACTTAGTCAACATTTCACATGGCACAGGTTGCCAGCTGGCAACCATCTGAATTACTTATTTTCTCTAAATGCCAGATGCTTATGCCTTCTTTAGTATTGCATCTTCATCCACTCTTCATTTTTTAGGTTCTTCATCCTCATCATCAGGTGTATCCGGATCATCACTTCCTGTATCTTCATCATCTTGATGAACATTGCTTTGTATATGGGCTTGCATGATTATCCTAACATTTTCATATGCTCCCACCACTCGCTCAACTTCTCTGTCATCCTGAGTTTTTTCTTTGACAATGGCGTGCTTGTGGGCCTGATATTTATCTCGAAGAGCCTCCAATTTGTTCCTCCTGCTACTTGATGTTACATTATAATTCTCCACCTTGACCTTGATCCTCATGAACTTGTCCATGGCTTCTTCCGTCAAGTGGTTAAGAGGGTCATCAGCTATCAGCTGGAAGCTGTTATGCAGAGCCTTTATTGCAAAATCTGCATCTTGATTCTCAATCTTTCCTTCTACCTTCCCCTCTAGGGCCTCCAAGATCTCTGCTTCAAATGACATCATGTCATGCAGCTTCATGCTGATGTCTCTTAACTTGTTGTTGCATTTTTTTAATACATCATTTTCAAATCTGATATCTTTATACTAGATATCCATCAATATGGCGATATTACTATCCAACACCTATTTGTTTATTAGAACTTGAGGATTAATCCTTTTCATTTCATCCAAAGAAATTAAGGCTTTCTCTAATTGGAATGACCTTCTTCTAGCTTCCATTTGCAACTTATCAACCTTCCTTCTGGAGATACTTAGAGAATTCCACCTCTGTAAAGAGGCTTTCACTACTTCTTCTACTCCGTTGAGTTTGGATAACATCCACCTTTTCATTATTACCGATTCGTGTTTCATAAGGTCTAACTTATTGACCTCTTCCTGAGAAATTGCAGTCAATGGGACTGCTTCTGCATTTGAAATATCATCAGGGCTAATTAACCCTTTTATGTAGGCATGCAGCTGAGCAATGTGCTCCTTATGCTACTTATTTTTCTCTTTTTCCTTCTTTACCGTTTGGGTTAAAGAATCAATTATATCTTTTCCCTCTTAACCTTCCTAGTCTTCATTGGCAAACCCTAAATCAATAGTAGTGATGTAGAATTCTTCCAGGGTGATTTTGCCTTTCTCTTTTTCAATCGTGGGAAGTGCTATCTGACCGGTCCTTCTACCTATAGCAGGATCTCTTCTTATGGCTGAGGTTAATCTGGCCTTCCTCTTCGGCTTCATGATGGTCTTTGAAAATAGGGTTGACACATGAAACTCTTGAATCTCCAAACCCGACTCTGTATCTATTTCTTTCTCAAGCCATGGAGGAACTTGGTCTCCAAATCCTTGGTGTCCACCATCATCATGTTGATCACCATGACCTATAGTAACTGCATCTATTTTTGATGGGGATGGTGACATCCTTATTTCTTCCTCATGATGCTCTTCATGAGGGTGATCCTGGGGTAATTCCTCCTATTGAGGAATTTCTTCTTGTGGTGGAGGATCTTGTGATGCATCCACATGATGACCCTATAATTGGTCCTATACTTCATCATTTTTTGTTTCATCCCATTTGGGAATTTCCTCATTATGAGGCACATTTGCATCTTTAAATGTCATTGTATCTACCTTAGGTGCTTCTACCTGATTTTGGATCACATTTTGATCTACACCTGTAGTATCTATTTCTTGAGTCCTTAGGTCATCCTGACCTGATGTATCTTTTTCACCAAAGGCTTCTTGAGTCCTGGGTACTTCTTCACTTAATATAACATTTTCATTTCCACCCTTTTCATGGACTTCAACTATTTTGGGCTCACTAGATATATCTTGTTGTTGTTGACCCATATCTACAGTGTGTCCTTCTATTTCTGTCAACTTAATCTCTTCAATATTTTCTGTTCTCTCAGGTGTACCCACTAGATTTTCAGGATGTGCTACATCCTCCCTATATGTTAAATCTATCACTTCGGGGCTAGTCACCTGATCCTTTAGTTTATCAAGCCCTATTTGTTGTGCAATCCTTTCTGGACTATTTTCCTTTTCCTATTCCACCTACTTTAGTTCTTCTAACACAGCCGCCTGTACTGAGGGAGTTCCTTATGGAGTAATACAGGTGTTAGTAGCAAGGGTTTCCATTTGTTGAGAGGTAACAGCCTTTACTACCTCATCATCAAATAAGTCAATTGTCTCCTCCAGTGAGAAAAGACCACCTTGAATTGGCCTAGAGGTTTCTTTCATTTGTTCTTCAGCTTGTTCAGTTTTAAACTGAACAATGGTGAGAAGTGGCACATTATGTTGCAACTCCTTTCTAAATACTTCTCCACCAGCCGCTCTTAATACTATGGGGTCATGTTTTATTTCACCTCTCATTGAGGTTCTTGGTTTCTTAGGTGTGGATGCCATCACCTGAGGTGCTTTTCTTTTTCTTGTGACGGGCATAGGGTCCTCTTCTTCAAGCTCTTCATCAAGAAGAACATCCTTTTCCTTTTGCTTTTGTGATGCTTGACCCTCCTCATATGTTTCAACGGTTTCAACAGTTGGCCTCTAGATCTTTTTATCTTTTTGTTTATCTATAGGAGGTGGTGTGGATGAGGCTGATGCCTGTCACAATGCGGATGTATTCTCAACTATTATAATCACTCTTTCAACTATTACCCCTTTAGGTTCATTATCAGTTTTCTTACCTCTGGGGGGTCTCTTGGTTTGTTCCTGAGGCAGCATTCTTTCTCCTTTAGATTTCCTCTTTTCAATCAGAAAGTCATCATATTCATTGTCAGGAAGCTCCTGCCTCTTCTTCTTATTGTCAACTGTAAGGGCTACACCCTTCTTCTTTAGTGCATTTATTTGTTCATTTACCGAAGACTGGGTTAGCTGCAACATCCTGCCTATAAAATGATCTAATGAAATATCTTCAAGCTGTGTAAGATTAGGTGTTGAGATGGTGTCATTGTATATCTTCTTTTTCTCATATTCATCAACTATTATTTTACCATCATCCCTCTTCAACTGAGTAGGCAATGGAAGACAATCAAAAGTTCTGATCTGGTTGAGAGTCAGCCTTTGATATTTTCTTCTTCTAGCCTCAGCTTCATCCTTACAATATGTCCAGAAATCCTCTAAGTGCTTCTGATGGATAGGATTCCCGATGATTTTCTACATCCTCTCATATGGGTCATAAGATCTTGCCAAGGGGAATGGCTGTAACTTCATCATGTCTAGACCAGCTATGGCCTTCTTAATGTTATCAGAATCTTGGCATATATACCAACCCATTGTTACTAGAAATAGTACTGGTGGAATCCTATTATTTTCTTTGTAAGCATCTAGTATTGTGGATATCTGTCTCATGAACTCCATCAAAACAACTGCATCAGTGGGATATCTTGGGAGCATGAGGGGTTGTCTTGCAAAGCCCTCTATTCTGATATAAAATAATGTGGTATATTGTATAAACCAGGCACCATGCAAAGTCCTATCTTCTTCCATTGTCCTGACCAGATGTATAGAAAATGCATCATTCACTAATTTGTAATCTGGAAGATAATTTTGTCTTTGTAGTTGGGGATAATGATCCCAAATGTGGGCATCATTTGTAGTGCCACCAATCTTTCCTTCTGTTTCAAGTGCACTGAATGTACCTTTGCATGCACATGAGTATACCACATATGAAGTCATATGAAATGAACATTCTAGGCCTCCTAGGTTCATGAGATACTCATTTAGGACATCACTTATCATTTTGGCCCATAATGGCATGTTGTCTGTATACAGACACATCAGGATAACCCCATACATCCAATCTTTAAAACTCCCAGCATCAGGCTGGCCTATCACTCTACTAAGTAGGGCTATCATATATTGGTATTCATCATCAAAGTCAAACTTGTACATATGCACTGGTAGTTTGGCAGCTGCAGTATAAGGACTATTCTTTGCCCTCCATTGATACATTCTCTTCCTAGCAGCTTTCTTGTTGTTTATATATTTGGTTTCTAGTTTCTTTAGATCCATACTGACAACCTTCTTTCCCAATGGTAAATTGAAAGTGGCCGCAATCCCCCTGACAGACAGATCTGCATATAGTCGACCATGCTTTTCCACTTTCCTTGTTTGTGGATTGTAGTTTCTGGCACATTCAATAATCAATTCTGGAGTCTCCATAGAATAGGGAAATCCAGCTACGTTCCACATTCCTGACATGAAACCGGCATCCAACAGGGTATTATTCTTGTCATCATGCATTCTAGATGACCAAGTGACCAAATCAGTGCTTCCCTGGTGTGTGTCTATGATGACGCCATACTTGAACTGTACACCTTCATGCTGAGCGAACATTGGTTTAAGAAATTCAGCATCAGATTTGCTCAACCTCTTGTCTGCCATGGTTTCCTGCAATAAACAGGACCAGTCTTACCATACAATACTTCACATACATGCACACAACATTATATCTTTACGGCATGATGCACATTATATTAATTAATCATCACTTCATCATGATATGCATAACATATATCTTCAAACCAGCAAAAGCATACTACCTGGACATGCAGAAAATGACAGGAGGAGGGTTTTAATTACTTACTTGATAGCATTTAACTCCTTGATTATGCTGATGATTATATGAAGGAGATTGAGATACCAGTGATAATCATGTGTTCTGCTCTACTACAAGCCGTGTGTGTCTACAGGTAGGTCGTATGAGGGTTTGAAAGCTCTATGCTCTGTAAAAACTGGTTTTATCGCAAGGTAAGTGTAAAAATGACGGTGTAAATTCATTTTATCCTCATTATTAGGGCAATTTTAGGGCAACATAGGGTTTATTCAAT
The DNA here is from genome assembly GCA_027924645.1 of Cunninghamia lanceolata. Taxonomy (NCBI): domain Eukaryota; kingdom Viridiplantae; phylum Streptophyta; class Pinopsida; order Cupressales; family Cupressaceae; genus Cunninghamia; species Cunninghamia lanceolata. The sequence goes on along the minus strand of BSBN01000553.1, from coordinate 13,931,246 downwards.
CTTAACCATTGATCCCATGTCATTAATTCATGGATGCTACCGAGTGTCTAGATCGCATTCGCAATCGGCGGGAATCCACCTACTGCATTTATGGCATTTAATCTTGCGTGGCAAGAGGAGCGGGGTGATCTTTGGAAGATTGGGGGATATTCTGAATATCAGGTCATGTTTAAAATGTTGGGTGATATTAGAAAATATCACGATGATGTCATCAGGATAATGACTTAGTTTATCGTTGTTGCTCTATGACATCATCATCATGTTATGTAGAAAGGGTCACTATTGGAAATATACCTCCGCGAGGTAGAAAGGATGATAACGTCATCATCAGGATGATTTTCTTGTTTATCGGGATTATATGACATCATCATGATATTGGCTTTAGGGTGATATTTTGCGATGGGGTGATATTCGGGAGATAGGGTGATATTCAGAATATCAGGTGATATTGGGAATATGACCCCCACAAAATATATGACGTTGTTCGACGGGTAAATGCTTCTATCACCTAAAATTGACGTCTAGATCTCTAGATAAATGGATTATCAGGTGATAAAGTTGGATCAGGGTGATCTTTCATAAGATGACTGATGTTAAGAAATATGACCCCCCTCAGAATATAAGGTTTGACCAGGACTTTGACTCACCATAACTCTTGTTCCTTGAGGAATATCAGGGTGATCCAAAAGGCAAACCTGCATGAAATTTTATACTCTATCCAACCATGAGGTTATTGACATGATATATGAAATTTGAAAAATTGACCTCATCATGATGACTTACCCAGTCCCCTTATGTAGGATTATTTGCATGACTTACTTTTACCAGACCACCAGCAAGCAGAAAACACAAGCCAAGCCAAGCAAAAAGTTGGGTCCCTGTTTTGTCAAGTCAAAATGGGGCGTGTTGTGCAACCACACAACAACTTGCCACCAAAGAAAACACCGAAATTTCAATGATTCAAGTGATGTGAACACATTTTAACATAGCATTCTAACTCTTTTCAAGCATAAGCATCATAATATTTTTGAATGATAAAATGTCCTCATGGTAACAATGCTAACAAAGGATCAGTAGTGTGCAAATGATTAATTATCCTCATCTTGAAAGAAAGTTGAAAACATGAGTAACTGATGTTAAGCTACATAGTTGGAGATCATCCCTCATAGCCGACCTGGATAGAGCCTTTCTGCCAACAGGCATCCATAGCCCTAGCAAGGTTATCTATACAATCTCCCTAAGTAGAGCCCCACTGCCAGTAGTCGTCTATAGCTTTAGTAGAGTTACTCAGATGACCTAATTTTTTTATATTTTGGATTTTTTAACATTTCTACTTTATATAACTAATGTCATCATGTAAGCTCAGTGTGCAAGGTATGGTCACTTGTTGTTTTAGGTTGGAGATTGCATTGGTAGCAAGGGAGTCCCTTTAGATTTTTCACTTAACACCTATACTTGTGTGTTCAACAAACCCAAGGCTGTTAGGTGAGTCATTGTGAAAAAGTCACTTTGGTTAAGAAAAGGCACCCTAATGAAAAGATATCACAGACTCAATCATAAGTACTTTCTCAAAATGAGTCATAACCTATATATGAAAGTGTTCTCATCACTTGAATCCTAACAATTTAGTTATTTTCTGGGGTGATGAGTTGCATCATCTTGACTAACCAGAACAAAAACTCAGCAAGCAAACAAAACAAAAACAAAAACAACACAACACTGTACAAACAACTATACAAATATACATTATGATACACATGACTGACATGGAGCTACTTAGGCTTGGAAATAATGTTTAAGGAACTATCCATTAACTAGTAATGGAACATCCTCACCTATCAAGTGTTTAAGCCTGAAAGTGTTGTCTCCTAATATCTCATAAATTTGGAAGGGACCTATCCATAATTTATCAAACTTGCCATGCTCTCCTTTCCTCTCATGGGCTTTGTCCCACATCAGGACTAAATCGGATATCCTGAAGGCTTTAACTTTGGCTCTCTTGTCAAACCAGCATTTGACAATAGCCTGATGTTTGGCAAATTGATCAATTGCTTGACTTCTTTTCTCTTCTAGGTGCATCAGCTGAAGCAACCTGACTTCTTGGTTATTGTCTATGCCTAGGTACTCTTGGGCAAACTGCAGGGTAGGAATCTTTAGGTTAACAGGGAGGATGGGATCCACCCCATACACTAAACAAAAAGGTGTATTTCCTAGTGCAGCCTTCATTCTAGTTCTGTCTACCCACAAGGCATACTTCAGTAGGGTATTCCACTCCCTAGGGTTCTTTTCTATTAACTTCTTTATGATATTCAGCAAATTTTTATTAGTGGATTCTGCCAATCCATTCCCTTGAGGATAATAATTGGATGAGAATTTCAGTATGATCCCATAATCGAAGGCCCAACTTGACAATTTGGTTGAAGCAAAAGCAGAGCCATTATCACTCACCAGAGCATAGGGAACCCCATACCTGGTGACTATATTACTTTCCATAAATCTGATGACATCTTCAGTATTGCAGGTCTTGCTGCTAGTAGCTTCAGTCCACCTGGTATAGTAGTCAGTAATTCTTAACACGTACTTGTGGCCTGATGATGATGGAGGATTAATTGGTCCTATGAAATCCATGCCCCATTGTGCAAATGGGCATATCTCCATCACTGGCTGCAAAGGTTGGGCAGCATATCTCTCTCTATTGGTAGCAACCTGACATACATGGCAGCATTTAATATGTTCAGCAGTGTCTTTAAAAATTGTAGGCCAGTAATACCCTACCCTTAGAATAGCATGAGTTGTGGCTAAGGATGACCCATGTGTTGTTCCAAAATTGTCATGTAATTCTGACAACACCTTGTCTACTTTTGGCCTTTCTAGGCATTTTAAGTATATTCCTTCATAATTTTTTTTGAAAAGTACCCCTGCTTTCATCATGTACTTCTAGAACCTTATTTTCAAGGCTCTTCTTTGTGAAGCCTGTAGTCTAGGAGAACACCTACCAGTAATCAGGATATGTCTGATGTCTGAGTACCATTCTCCACTGTCCACTTTAATAACATACTACTGACTTGTGATAGTTGGATCAATCTCTGATATCATCTAGCTTAAATCCTGTCCTCTTATTAATTTCATGGGTGTGATATCCATGTCATATTCCTGTAGGATAGTGATCCACATAGTCCTCTTCTCACCTGGCTCGCTCTGCATCAATAACATCTTCACTGCTACATCAGGTACCACAACAATCACCTTGCTCCTCAAGATATAGTGCCTGAATTTCTTTACTACTCTAACCATAGCAAGGGATTGTCTTTCTACATCCATGTACCTGAGTTCTACATCTCTTAATGGGTAGCTCATGAATGCTATAGGCTTTTCTTCTTTTTCTTTGTTTCTTTGTGTCAACATTGCTGCAAAGGTATGCTCTGAAGTAAATGAGTAAATATAGAAGTCCTTGGTGTAGTCTGGACTAATTAGCATTGGAGCTTCAGATATATCTTTCTTTATGCCTTCAAAAGCTGCTCTAGCTTCTGGTGTCCACTCAATCTTTGCATCCTTTTTCAGCATAGCATTTAAAGATCTAACTATTTTAGCAAAGCCAGTGATAAACTTCCTAACAAAATTTATCTTACCAAAGTAAGATTTGAGCTCTTTCTTGCTTCCAGGAAGCTGTATTTTCATAATTGACTCCACCCTATCAGGATCAATGATAATCCCATTTTCAGTTATCAAGTGACCCAGTAATTTTCTGGTTATTACCCCATATATACATTTCTTGGGGTTCAAGGATATCCCATATTGTTCACATTTTTTCAATACCCTTCTAAGATCTTCTACATGGTTTCCTCTATCTTTAGAGAATACTGTTTAGTCATCCATGTATATGACTATGCATTTTCCTATTAAGCCTCTGAAGGCTATGTCCATTGCGCGCTGGAATGTTGCTCCAGCATTTATCAGCCCAAATGGCATGTGTCTATAAGCAAACATCCCCCACTTTGTGGTGAAGGCAGTTTTTAGTCTGTCAATTTTGCCAACCATTACCTGATTATAACCAGAAAAACCATCCAGAAACGACATCATTTTTTCTCCATTTACAATCTGCAGAACTTCATCTAGAGAGGGTAAAGGATAATTATCTTTCTCTGAATCTCTATTCAGGTTCTTGAAGTCCACACATAGCTTGATGTCACCATTTTTCTTCCTTACTGACACTAGATTAGACACCCAGGTGGAGTGTCTCATAGGAAATATAATCCTGGCATTCAATAGTTTCTTGACTTCCTAAAAAATTATGGGTTCCAACAAACCATTGACATGCCTCTGCTTCTATTTGAAAGGCTTGGCATCTAGCTTGAGGGGTATGGTGTGTGTGATGACTGATGTGTCATATGTCTTTAGCTCATCATAAGTCCATGCAATGACATGGATGTAATCTTTGAGTGCCTGAGTTATTCCTTCTAACTCTTCTTCTGTGCAAACCTTCCCTATCAGAACATTCCTTTTGTCATCATTTTGTCCAATATTCACTTGTGAATATTCTCCTCCATCTACTTTTGGAAGATCTTTCTGCTTCAGTATGTTGTCCAGATCAAATGCTCTTTCTAATTCAATCATTCCCTTTGGAATCTTATTACTGGGCAATTCTAAAACTTCTTCCTCTTCCCATACATGATCTTTTGTATTATTCTCATCTATGATTTGAGCATCGAATATATCCCTGTTGGATATGAAATCCAAGATATGTTGATCATCATCAAAGACTTGGAGATTAGTAATATTATCAAGTACTGAAGGCACATATATCAGTTGTACTTCAAACCTCTTCAAACCAGAAATAGACAGTGGCTCTAAAGTACTAGCAGCCTGGGCTAAAGCATCTGCCCTATGGTTCTGTTCTCTGGTTACGTGGGTGATATTAAATGCATCAAAATCTTCAATCAGGTCCCACACCTTGTGTTTGTAGTTAGATAGTTTTTTGTGATTGCAGGAGTAAATTCCTCTCACTTGTCTCACTACTAATTCTGAGTCTCCATGGACATGTAGAATTTTTACTTTCTTCTTAAGGGCAAACAATATCCCATGTATTAGAGCCTCATACTCTGTTACATTGTTAGTATAGGGAAATTGCAATCTGTAAGCTGCTAGGTAGGACTTTCCTGATGGATCAATGAGATCAATCCCCACTCCAGCACCTTGTTTTGACTTGAATCCATCAAATCTAAGGATCCATGGTTTATCTTCAGTAGGAGGCTTACTTGAGCCTTCTTTCTTCTTTGTAGCTCTGGTAGCTGCACCACTTGATATCCATTTTAACTTAGATATTTCAGCGTTCTTAGATTTCCTCTTTCCTTTCTTCTGTGAACCTGAGATGATCTTTTGGATTAGGCACTAAATGTCTCTTTAAAATATGTAAACACAGTGAACAAGAAATCTCTGAGTGAGGTACTTCATGCAACCTACACCATCCTTCAGTCAGTGCATCTTGTGGAGGTCTCTCTTGTTCTATCATCTTTTTAATTTCCTCTGATAAAAACTCCTCAAATCTAGTCAAGTTACTACATTTGTCATCATCAGATAACTCATAATCTGACTCCATCAAACAATCACTCCCTAGGGTGATCTTATTATTTTCTTTACCCTTATTCTCATTACAGACCAGAATTTCTTCTGTCATCTGAATAAAATCCTCATCCTGACTCATATCTTCTCCTGTTCCTATAACCGACGAACAAAAATCAGTATGATAATCATCACTATGTGTGGAACTTACCTCTGATGATGATGACACCTCTCTGCATGTTTCCTCAATATCCATCATGTCAATGCAGGCTTCACAAGTTTTCTTAGAATGTGCTTCATCGTGTAATCTGCACCAACCATCAATCAAAATATCGTGAACAGGTATATCCAATAATTGATAGCATTTTACCTATTTGGACAAGTATATTTCAAAACTCTTGAAATGATCTATTTCTATTTTGTCTCCATGATCATGATCAAATCCAAAAACTATAGCATTATCATCCTGAGGATGACCATCAAGGTCATGATCATCATGAAAATCATACATCAAGACTTCCTCTATCTTGACAGTCTGAGGTCTAATGGAGTAAACTTCAGGTTCAACATTCACGTACATGATCTCATTTGTTTTGTTGTACTCGGTGATCATGTGTTTCATTCTTGGTTCAGCATCTACCCTTATCTAGTTTGGTATCCCCTTCCAAGGTAGCCACATATGACTGAAGTCGGTAGACATATATCCGTTGAGGGTTTTGAACCAATCTCTGCTAAGTAGCATCCCATATGTATCAAGTATGTCAACTACCTGAATATCAATATAGTATTGGATCCTGGGGTCGGATGCAAGTTGAATGTGGAAGTTAATTCTCCTATTACATTCACCTCTGTTTTGTCCAGTTGGGTGACTTTCTTCAAAGATTTAGCAGGATGTAGGTCTAAAGCATTGCATATGGACAAGGGCATGACATTGGTGGATGCTCTTGAATCTACTAAATAGTTATGCAAATTCTTACCAAACATTCGTATGGTAAGGAGAAATGGAGGTCATTCACTCTTATCTCTGTACAAGGTCATGTGAGAGGTCTCTGTAGCTTGAACAATAGTTGGCACCTTATGTTTAACATTATTGTCTCTGACAGCATGATCCTTACCACTGGACTGCCTGAGGTATGGCTATCCTCTTTAGGAGTAGGATCATCTAGTGATTTCATGAATGCTTTCTTAATGGCTGGAGTTTTCAGCAACTCTGACAAGGATAGGTTGATTTTGATCTTTTTTATCTCATCTTCCAGATAGGTGACTAACTTGTCAGATTCATGAGGCATATTCAAAGCTTTTGATGCTGTGTTTGGTGATTCTAAATACTGAGCATTGACCTTGGGAAATCCTGGGTTATTGCTTGCTTTGGGATCAGGAGGTGTGTTGAAATTATTTAGAGGTAAAGAAGAGGTCAATGGACTGGTAGGTCTATTGGCATTATTTCTCAAGTTATAGTTATGCTTACCCTGGTACTGCTATTGGTAAGCATGTACCTCCTCATGTTCATTTGATGGCTCATTGTCATCCTCAAAGGGAAAAACATAATTTGACTTAAAAACCATAGCTGATTCTTCACATGTCTGGGTATAATGCTGATGAGATGACACAGTCTACTAATAAGGCTGATCAGTATAACTCTCTAGTACTAAAGCTGAATCATATCCACAAGGAACAAGCTCATTCCCTTCTACATGATGAGAATTTCCTGCAGTATTGGACACCTAAATTTGGAAAATACTTGCAGCAATTTGAAATTGTGGGCAATCTAACTCTACATGAGCATTAGTATTGTGTATCCTACACCAATTAGTGAGGGTTGCCTCAGTAAGATTGACTCTAGTAGTAATTTTAGCTTCACTAGGAGGCTAATTATCCAAAGGTGATGGTAAGGAATCATTATTTGGCCTGGAGTTCCATACTCTAGGCTGCCTAGGAGGATTGTTGTTGCCACTATTATTGTTGTAATTATTGTTGCTATACCCCCTGTCAGGATAACTAGGTCTGTCATTGGTATAGCCTCTATTCTAATTAGGCTGAGAATAGAAATTTTGTCTTCTCAGGTGAGTAATCTCAGTAGTAAGTTTCCTTAGCTGGGCTAATATTTCCTTGATTTCCTCTTTCTCTTCTTGGACATTGGCTACCACATTTTTAGTTTCAGATTTGAAAAAGGAAGATCCATGGTTATTTTTGGACTGGTCAGCACCCTGAGGCACTTGTGTCTGACTTGGATATTGTGGCATATGACCATTTCTATTAGGAGGAGGAGGCATGATACATAGTGGAGATATCTGTAATGGTGTTGGCATGACCGCTGGAGGTATCGTAGCTCCATTAGGATACTGTGCAGGATATGTAGGATATCCAGGTAGTGTAGGAAAGGCTATTTTTGGTGTTGGAGTAGGTACTAGCTGTTGATGAACTTTGATAGCTTCTTGGAAAGCTCCTATTAAAGTTGTGATTTTAGGATGTGCTCTCCTGATGAACATAGACGTTAATGGATCCAGAGCTGAATAATAAATGCTCCTCGCAACAACATCTGCTACAACGTATGGGGCGGCTAACTTGGATAACATTTTATGGAACCTAGCGTTGAATTTGGTGATAGGTTCTCCTTCAAACCTCTTAATTGTGGCAAATAGGTGATAGTTCATTGAAGGATCTATTGGTATTTTGAACCTATCAGTGAAAGCTTTCTCTAGAACAGCCCATGATCCGACAAAACCTTGACCAAGGCTAATATACCAATTATAGGCTTCTTCCCCTAAGGAAAAAGGAAATAATCTACATACAACGTCCTAATGCTCTATTCGGGCCATACAGCAGGCTTCTTTGAAAGTTATGATATGATCATCTGCATCTTGATATGGATGATACTTTGAACAGATTTTGTCTGGATTCTTTGGCAAAGCATGATATGTATTAAAGGTCAAAGGTGACTCCGCTGCAAAGAATGACATTGCAACTGGAGGAGGTTGAACTTGAGGTATAACGGGCTGAAGCTGAACCGGAGGTGTAACAGGTGATCCTGTAGGCGATTGTAAACCAATAGGAGTTACAGGAGGACATTCTGGTGATGCTCCTAAAGCACTAGAACCGGGAGTATGATGGATATCAACAGTTCAAGGTCTAAATCCTCTAATAGGTAATTCTTCAAATATTCCACTAGACCTAGACTTGGTATTTATCTTGTGAGCCAAGATGTCTCGAATTTAAAGAAATCGGTTGGATTATTGTAAAGATCGGTCAAAATTCACCAGCAAATGCTGTTTCTATGGTCAGAAAAGTATACTGACTGGATATTTATGGAATATTTGTAGAGATACTACAAATATGAGGTAATATTTAAAGTTCTATGTCACAAACGACAGGACATCAAGTTTTTCAAGCTAACTACCTCAAAGATTTGGGCAAATTTACATGAGACAAGGCTTATTTCTGCAAATTCATGATGATTGGCTGTAAAGCTTGCAATATTTATGGTTAACTTTGAAAACTTCACACAGGATTAGCATGCACAAGCTTAGAACAACAAATATTTGCGTCTAATTAGAAATCTGGCAGTGTCTGAGTGTTACCTTACGATCTTTATCATCACCTCAACTACTAATGATGATCTTCCACATTGTCAGGCCCTCCTTCTAGCGCCAATTTATGTTGATCATGATGTTAGTCATAAACAAACATAGAATAAAAGTTACACATCAACCTTTACTCATCTTGAAAGATATGATGAATTCAAAGAATTCATGATCCTAAGTCTTTGTGGATTAGGTCTTAATCAACTAACGTTACTCAGTGGTTGATGTGCATTGTTGTTTTCCATTTAGGGGCCTTACGTTTAATCATCAGCAAGATCTGATAAGATGCTACAAAGAAACATTATTTCACAGTATATTTCTCTAGATGATATATTTATACTTAAATCTTTGCATGATATTTGTCAATTTGACATGCTTTAACTCAAATATGCTACTGATTTTTGATTATCTTCAAGATATCTGTATATTTATTACTATTTTCTTCTGATTGTCAATTATTACAATTGTGATGGTGAATTATTATAAAATTAAAAGAAACTGAAAGGAATACTTCAACTAATGATGAACCTTCAGTTACTGAACTACATACACATCAGATACAGTCATGAAGAGAAGAAATCAAACCATATGTTCACCAGCACATTCCATAGCTAGATACAGTCGATGCTAACTTCAAAGGAAAGGAATGCAGACAACACATGCAAGCTGATATGCACTCCAAGGGATGCAGCAAATCAAAGCATGTATCAAGAATTCATACACTGATTACTCAAGATTTATGATGGATTGTAATCAAAACAGTCTTCTCATTCATTAAGTATGCAAGAACATATATGTGTACAACAACTTTGAAATAAGCCCTGAATATTTTAGCAAACAGACTTCAATTAAGTTTTGAATGTTCAAAATAAGGCATCCCTACACCTTTTATAGAACAAGGTGAGGGAGTAGTTACACATGATCTACGATCAAGCTTTATCTATTAAGATATACGATAGATATTCATCCTTGACTTAGTCAACATTTCACGTGGCACAGGTTGCCAGCTGGCAACCATCTAAATTACTTATTTTCTCTAAATGCCAGATGCTTATGCCTTCTTTAGTGTTGCATCTTCATCCACTCTTCCTTTTTCAGGTTCTTCATCCTCATCATCATGTGTATCTGGATCATCACTTCCCCTATCTTCATCATCTTGATGAACATTGCTTTGTATATGGGCCTGCATGATTATCCTGACATTTTCATATGCTCCCACCAGTCGCTCAGCTTCTCTGTCATCCTGAGTTTTTGGTTTGACAATGGCATGCTTGTGGGCCTGATATTTATCTCGAAGAGCCTCCAATTTGTTCCTCCTGCTGCCTGATGTTTCATTATAATTCTCCACCCTGACCTTGATCCTCATGATCTTGTCCATGGCTTATTTTGTCAGGTTGTTAAGAGGGTCATCAGCTATCAACTGGAAGTTGTTATGCAGAGCCTTTACTACAAAATCTGCATCTTGATTCTCAATCTTTTCTTCTACCTTCCCCTCTAAGGCCTCCAAGATCTCTACTTCAAATGACACCATGTCATGCAACTTCATGCTGATGTCTCTTAACTTGCTGTTGCATCTTTTTAATACATCATTTTCAAATCTGATATCTTTATACCAGATATCCATCAATATGGCAGTATTACTATCCAACACCTATTTGTTTATTAGAACTTGAGGATTAATCCTCTTCATTTCATCCAAAGCACTCAAGGCTTTCTCTAATTGGAATGACCTTCTTTTGGCTTCCAGTTGCAACTTATCAACCTTCCTTCTGGAGATACTTAGAGAATTCCACCTCTGTAAAGAGGCTTTCACTACTTCTTCTGCTCCGCTGAGTGTGGATAACATCCACCTTTTCATTATTACCAATTTGTGCTTCATAAGGTCCAGCTTATTGACCTCTTCTTGAGAAATTGCAATCAATGGGACTGCTTCTGCATTTAAAGTATCATCAGGGTTAATTAACCCTTTTATGTAGGCATGCAGCTGAGTAATGTGCTCCTTATGCTGCTTATTTTTCTCTTTTTCCTTCTTTACCCTTTGGGTTAAAGAATCAATTATATCTTTTCCCTCTTGACCTTCTTGGTCTTCATTGGCAAACCCTAAATCAACAGTAGTGATTTGGAATTCTTCCAGGGTGATTTTGCCTTTCTCTTTTTCAACAATGGGAAGTGCTATCTGAGCGGTCCTTCTCCCCGTAGCAAGATCTCTTCTTATGGCTGAGGTTAATCTGGCCTTCCTCTTCAGCTTCATGATGGTCTCTGAAAATAGGGTTGACACATCAAACTCTTGAATCTCCAAACCTAACTCTGTATCTATTTCTTTCTCAAGCCATGGAGGAACTTGGTCTCCAGATCCTTGGCGTCCACCATCATCATGCTGATCACCTTGACCTACAGTAACTGCATCTATTTTTGATGGGGATGGTGACTTCCTTATTTCTTCCTCATGATGCTCTTCATGAGGGTGATCCTGGGGTACTTCCTCTTGTTGAGGAATTTCTTCTTGTGGTGGAGGATCTTGCGATGCATCCACATGATGACCTTGTAATTGGTCATGTACTTCATCATTTTTTGTTTGATACCCTTTGGGAATTTCCTCATTATGAGACACATTTGCATCCATAAATGTCATTGTATCTACCTTAGGTGCTTCTACCTGATTTTGGATCACATTCTGATTTGCACCTGTAGTATCTATTTCTTGAGTCCTTAGGTCATCCTAACCTGATGTATCTTTTTCACCAAAGGCTTCTTGACTCCTGGGTACTTCTTCACTTAATATAACCTTTTCATTTCCACCCTTTTCTTGGACTTTAACTACTTTGGGCTCACTAGATATATCTTGTTGTTGTTGACCCATATTTGTAGTGTGTCCTTCTATTTTTGTCAACTTAATCTGTTTAACATTTTCTATTCTCTTAGGTGTACCCACTAGATTTTTAGGATGTGCTACATCCTCCCTGTATGTTAAATCTATCACTTCGGGGCTAGTCACTTGATCCTTTAGTTTATCAAGCCCTATTTGTTGTTCAATCCTTTCTGGGCTATTTTCCTTTTCCTATTCCACCTGATTTAGTTCTTCTAACACAGCCGCATGTACTGAGGGAGTTCCTTGTGGAGTAATGCGGGTGTTATCAGCAAGGGTTTCCATTTGTTGAGAGATAACACACTTTACTACCTCATCATCAGATAAGTCAACTGTCTCCTCCAGTGAGACAAGACCACCTTGAATTGGCCTAGAGGCTTCTTTCATTTGTTCTTCAGCTTGTTTAGTTTTAAATTGAACAATGGTGGGAAGTGGCACGTTATGTTGCAACTCCTTTCTGAATACTTCTCCACCAGCCGCTCTTAATACTATGGGGTCATGTTTTATTTCACCTCTCATTGAGGTTCTTGGTTTCTTAAGTGTGGATGCCATCACCTGAGGTGTTTTACTTTTTATTATGAGGGGCATAGGGTCCTCTTCTTCAAGCTCTTCATCAAGAAGAACATCCTTTTGCTTTTGCTTTTGTGATGCTTGACCCTCCTCATATGTTTCAACAGTTTCAACAGTTGGCCTCTGGATCTTTTTAGCTTTTTGGTTATCTATAGGAGGTGGTGCGGATGAGGCTGATGCCTATCCCGATGCGGATGTATCCTCAGCTATTATAATCACTCTTTCAACTATTACCCCTTTAGGTTCATTATCAGTTTTCTTACCTTTGGGGGGTCTCTTGGTTTGTTCTTGAGGCAGCATTTTTTCTCCTTTAGATTTCCTCTTTTCAATTAGAAAGTCATCATATTCATTGTCAGGAAGCTCCTACCTCTTCTTCTTATTGTCAACTGTAAGGGCTACACTGTTCTTCTTTGGTGCATTTATTTGTTCATTTACCCAAGACTAGGTTAGCTGCAACATCCTACCTATAAATTGATCTAATGAAATATCCTCAGGCTGTGTAAGATTAGGTGCTGAGATGGTGTCATTGTATATCTTCTTTTTCTCATATTCATCAGCTATTATTTTACCATCATCCCTCTTCAACTGAGCAGGCACTGGAATACAATCAAAAGTTCTGATCTGATTGAGAGTCAGCCTTTGGTATTTTCTTCTTCTAGCCTCAGCTTCATCGTCACAATCTATCCAGAAATCCTCTAAATGCTTCTGATGGATAGGATTCCCCATGATTTTCTGCATCCTCCCATATGGGTCATAAGATCTTGCCAAGGGGAACAGCTATAACTTCATCATGTCTAGACCAGCTATGGTCTTCTTAATGTTATGAGAATGTTGGCATATATACCAACCCATTGTTACTGGAAACAGTACTGGTGGAATCCTGTTATTTGCTTTGTAAGCATCCAGTATTGTGGATATCTGTCTCATGAACTCCATCAAAACAACTGCATCAGTGGTATATCTTGGGAGCATGAGGGATTGTCCTGCAAATCCCTCTATTCTGATATAAGAGAATGTGGTATATTGTATAAACTAGGAACCATGCTTGTATATGACTTCTTGAGCTTCCATGCTCAGTCTTTTAGTCCTATCTTCTTCCATTGTCCTGACCAGATGCATAGAAAATGTATCATTCACTAATTTGTAATCTGGAAGATAATTTTGTATTTGTAGTTGGGGATAATTATCCCAAATGTGGGCATCATTTGTAGTGCCACCAATCTTTCCTTCTGTTGTGAGTGCACTGAATATACATTTGCATGCACATGAGTATACCACATATGAAGTCATCTGAAATGAACATTCTAGGCCTCCTAGGTTCATGAGCTGCTCATTTAGGGCATCACTTATCATTTTGGCCCATAATGGCTTGTTGTCTGTATACAGACACATCATGATAACCCCATACATCCAATCTTTGAAACTCCCAGCATCAGGCTGGCCTATCACTCTACTAAGTAGGGCTATCATATATTGGTATTCATCATCAAAGTCAAACTTGTACATATGCACTGGTAGTTTGGCATCTACAGTATAAGGACTATTCTTTGCCCTCCATTGATACATTCTCTTCCTAGAAGCTTTCTTGTTGTTTATATATTCAGTTTCTAGTTTCTTTAGATCCATGCTGACAACCTTCTTTGCCAATGGTAAATTGAAAGTGGCCACAATCCCCCTGACGGACATATCTGCATACACTCGACCATGCTTTTCCACTTTCCTTGTTTGTGGATTGTAGTTTTTGGCACATTCAATAATCAATTCTGGAGTCTCCATAGAATAGGGAAATCTAGCTGCGTTCCACATTCTTGACAGGAAAACAACATCCAATAGGGTATTATTCTTGTCATCATGCATTCTAGATGACCAAGCAACCAAATTAGTGCTTCCTTAGTGTGTGTCTGTGATGATGCCATACTTGAACCATACACCTTCAGGCTAAGCAAACATTGGTTTAAGAAATTCAGCATCAGATTTCCTCAACCTCTTTTCTGCCATGGTTTCTTGCAATAAACAGGACTAGTCTTACCATACAATACTTCACATAATGCACACAACATTATATCTTCACGGCATGATGTACATTATATTAATTAATCATCATTTCATCATGATATGCATAACATATATCTTCAAACCAGAAAAAGCATACTACTTGGACATGCATAAAACGATAGGAGGAGGGTTTTAATTACTTACTTGATAGTGTTTAACTCCTTGATTATGTTGATGATTATATGAAGGAGATTGAGATACCAGTGATAATCACGTGTCCTATTCTGCTGCAAGCCGTGTGTGTTTGTAGGTAGGTCGTACAAGGGTTTGAAAGCTCTGTGCTCTATAAAAACTAGTTTTATCGCAAGGTAAGTGTAAAAATGATGGTGTAAATTCATTTTATCCTCCTTATTAGGGCAATTTTAGAACAACACAGGGTTTATTCAATCTTAACCATTGATCCCCTGTCATTAATTCATGGATGCTGCCAAGTGTCTAGATCGCGTTCACAATCGGCAGGAATCCACCTATAGCATTTATGGCATTTAATCTTGCGTGGCAAGAGGAGCGGGGTGATCCTCGGAAGATCAGGGGATACTCTGAATATCAGGTCATGTTTAAAATGTCAGGTGATATTAAAAAATATTAGGATAATGACTTAGTTTATCATTGTTTCTCTATGACATCATCGTCATGTTCTGTAGAAAGGGTCGCTATTGGAAATATATCTCCGCGAGGTAAAAAGGATGATAATGTCATCATCAGGGTGATTTTCTTGTTTATCAGGATTATATGATGTCGTCATGATATTGGCTTTAGGGTGATATTTTGTGATGGGGTGATATTCAGGAGATAGGGTGATATTAAGAATATGGGGTGATATTGGGAATATGACCTCTGCAAAATATATGACGTTGTTCGACGGGTAAACGCTTCTATCACCTAAAATTGACATCCAGATCTCTAGATAAATGGATTATCAAGTGATAAAGTTGGATCAGGGTGATCTTTCATAAGATGACTGATGTTAAGAAATATGACCCCCCCTCAGAATATAAGGTTTGACTAGGACTTTGACTCACCATAACTCTCGTTGCCTGAGGAATATTAGGGTGATCCAAAAGGCAAACCTGCATGAAATTTTGTACTCTATCCAACCATGAGGTTATTGACATGATATATGAAATTTGAAAAACTGACCTCATCATGATGACTTACCCAGCCCCCTTATGCAGGATCATCCACATGACTTACTTTTACTAGACTGCCAGCAAGCAGAAAACACTAGCCAAGCCAAGCAAAAAGTTGGGTCCCTGTTTTGTCAAGTCAAAATGGGGCGTGTTGTGCAACCACACAACACCTGCTTTAAGAGTTGGAATTTTACTGTCATATTTGGCCTCAACCTGCAACAACTTGCCACCATTCTCCACTTCTTTATGCTACACCAAAACTATTGTTGATATTGGCATTTGCATGCTTTCTTCACATCCCATGTAACTAGGCAGCTCATGAAATAGAGTGGCATCACCAACCTCTGGAGCCACTGCAACAATCTCCTCCACTTTGTCTTCAATTGACTGTAGTTTGACTAGATTGTTTTCAAGTTGTCCCTATAGTTTGAGGTTTTCCCCATGCAATCTTTGTATTTCAACCTTGTTTGCTCGGTCAGATGCATAAGAAAAAGCTTCAAAATAACCAAAGTAAATAGAGGATTCAACCCTTTGTCTAAATCAACGTTATTCATAGGTGCAATAGGCTCGAAAAATTCCACCACTGTGAACATACGAACAACAAATGGCTCCTCATTAGTTTCATTATCTTCAACCTCCTTCTTTGGCTCACTCTACTGACTAGTTTGGTAGACAACAGGTCCACCTTTGAAAATTGAAATAGCATCAAGGTAAGAGGCCTAAATATCTTCTTGAATTTGTTCGAGGTGGGAGGGTTCTTGGTAAATTTGTTCCTAGGGAATGATAAACTAAGTTTACATAGAAATAGGAGCTTGTGGAGGAAGAGAGCCTTTGAAGCCTTGGAACTTGTGAAGTCAAGGCTGCTCTTCTACAAGCCGAACTGGGGTAGAAGAAAGGGGCTGTCGAAAGCCAGGAGGGGATGGAATTGATTGGGCTACTTGTATCATATGTTTCTATTAGGTTGCAAGCCTCATAGCAAGGTTTTCTTGAAAGGCCCTTTCTTGTGCCGCCTGCTGCTAATCATGCTCTTTCATTTCTTGAAATTCATCCCACTCCTTCTGGAAGTCTAGGAATTCCTCCTTTAGATCACTAATGTTTCTAATCAATGTTGAGACTATAATCACGTTGATGTTGACTATACCCTCTCTCTTTTCATATTGTACAAAAGTCTATTATTCTCTAGGAACATGCTTGTGAGCTCTTTGAATGCATCAACATTCACATAGTCAACATCTTGGAACTAGGTAGAAGGGTAGCCACACTGGCTAGGATTAGAAAAGTCTCCTTGGGGTTGATAATAAGTATTATTAGGGTGCCAAGAAGACATAATAGGGGCAAGTGAGAGGCAATCATTATAAGGATGCTGATATTCTGTTGAAACAAGGCAGAATGGCAAAAACCCAAAGGAATTTTGGGATTGAAATGGTTGGTGTGGAGGCATAAATTTTGGATTTTAGCTAGGTGGGGGGGACTAGCCATATCTCCCAGAAAAGCTTCATATTTTAAAACATCAAAATGCAAAATAATCATAGAAAATATCTAAACAAAAAAAAATAGGTGTGCAACCAGAGAAAACTAGATACATACCCAGAATAGTCACCATCGTGTTAAAGAGACTGCGTTGAATGGCAAGGTGCCCTGAAGAGCACACCATAACTCTCTAATGGATGATAAGGATCATTAAGATTGTCCCACTGGGCATGCCAAAAATTGTTGTCACTTAGATTTGCACCATGCGTTGAAGGCATTTAGGACTCCAATAGTCCAGTGAAATATTGAGATGATCTCTAGGTATGGCACCCTACAAGGAGATCAAATCTCTAGAGAGAGGTTGGTTCCTTTGCTGAATAAGAGATTCAGGTATTCCTAAGACTAAACCTAATCTATCCACCATTTAGGAAAAGGGAAAGAGGGATAAAACTAGAAATTAATGGATGCAATACACCAGGTTTGAATATGGAGCTCTCATTGTACTAAGAACGCACAAAATAAATAGATACAGCTAATAAATTTACATAAATCTAGCTGATTCTAACAGAGGTAAGGAGCAAAACAAATTTGTAAGGAACAAGATTCACATACAAATTAATCCTAATTTACACAGTGCTAAAAACAAGCATGAATAGGTAAAACACATTGTGTATTTCATTAAAATGACAAGGTTACAGTAGAAGGCTCTATTTGAAAATATAGAAGAAAACTAGAAATTCAACTATCCTCCAACTATTTCCCTCCTCATTACATCTTTTAGATATGCATATATAGCATTTGATTACATTGACCTCAGTCATTTCACCATAAATTCACCCCATGGGTTGTCAGAAAATATCCTTGTCAAAGGGAATATCTATCTACAGAAATTAATAGCATAAAATATCTTGGATCATGGAGTAGCTAGGTGATATTTGGCCTTCAATGAAAATAGTTGATTCATCAACCTAAAACAATAAATACAAATAATCTAGCAATAGGGTAGTTGAGTAGATTAGATTCTACATTATTGGTTGATGAGGAAATCAAATGATTTTCCCTCCAAAATACTCTTTATACAGAGATTTTACAACACTTCAAATATTTAAATCTAAATATTTGAAGTTTATAATACATTACAATTCTCTGTTTTTCCTATTCTATCTTTTCTAGAAAAATGGGCTTGAATTTTTCCCTATCAGCCAAATCTACATTTCTGTTCACTTTTGTCTTATCAGCAAAATATCATTCATTTGAAATTTAGTTTTGGCTCTCTTTTCTCTTCTCTATTTCACCTTTATCGGCAAAAAAGTGTCTTTCCTAAACTTGGTTTACATTCTACCTTTATTGACAAAATATCATTTTGTTGAAATTTTCTTCCTTTATCATTTTTTCCCTTATCGGCAAAACTTTACTTTGTCAAGCCATCCTTTGGTTTCTCTCTTCATCGGCAAAATCATCCTCCTCAAGGACTTTGCCCTCTACATCCTCCTTATTGACAAAAGTTGATATAGACAAACTTTGTTTGCTTTGAACTTTTTTAAAAGTTTTGCCTTCTTTGTCAGTGCACCACCAAAACTTTCAACTTATGAAAAGTTCACTCATTCGCTTACCTTGCTGACAAGCCTTCCTTCATCCTTATTTTAACTTAGTCGATTCTTGCAAAACTTCCCTCTTTCGCTTTATCAGAAAAGTGTTGAATCAATGAACCTTAGAGAATTTGAACCTTGGCCTTGAGTTCATGAATTTTGAATTTTGCCGATAAAGTGCTTTGTTCTCCCCTTTTACCTTAGATGAATTTCGAAACAAGCTTGCCCTTTTTTGGCAAAACATCAGGTTGACGAACTCAAGGAAAAATGAAGTTTTTACAAGTTCATAAATCCTGAAATTTGTCAATAAAGGGAGAAGAGTCTTTCATGCCTTAGTCAAATTTGTGTTAGTTCATGAAACTAAAAGTTTGTTGATAAAGGCCAAAAGGGGGAAAAACTTAAAGCAAAAGCTTCAAATTTTCTGGGTTTTTTACAAGGATTCTCATGATGGATTTTCAAATATTTTTGCAAGGTAAAACACTAGAATTTGAAGGACTTAAGTCTTGTAGAGTTAGATTTCAAGAGATTTCAACAAGATTTTTGATTTGGGCTATTTGACTTTGGGAATAGGAAATTAGGTCAACATGGCCACTTTTCAAAAATATCTCAAAGTCCTCTTTCCAACAAATCTAAAATCTCCTTTTTCAAGAGCTAAGTAAAATATAAAACTCTCTGCAAGAAATTTGGCCCTAAATAAAGAAAATCAGCAATATGAAAAATCATCTACCTGTAAAACCAAGTTTAGACAAGGGACATGCTCCCACTAGGGGTGCCAAAATGAAGACAAGAAAATGATAAGAGGAAAATACACAAAGATAATGCAATAAATACAAGCTTTCACCTCAAATCATCCTTTCTCCTATGATAGAGTGGAAGTAGTGTGCACCCAAGCTCCACTTGATTTGCTCTGGATAGTGCTTGCTAATGATAAACTAATTGATATATTGACTACTCACTTAGACAACATAATGTTACTCTCTTGTGTGATATGAAAATAGTTTGATTGATATTTAATTTATAGATTTTTGGATGATATGATGGAGGGCTAGGATTAAGAGGTGCAATGGATGGTTAAGATTTTATGAGACAACATTCAGGTAAGGATGAAGGCTTCTAGGGCATATACTTATGTGAACAATTAT
Source organism: Cunninghamia lanceolata (assembly GCA_027924645.1). Classification (NCBI taxonomy): domain Eukaryota; kingdom Viridiplantae; phylum Streptophyta; class Pinopsida; order Cupressales; family Cupressaceae; genus Cunninghamia; species Cunninghamia lanceolata. Next base: position 13,911,284 of record BSBN01000553.1, on the reverse strand, counting down.
GATTTGGAGATGTAGTATGAAATGGATGGTTGATATGTAAACCTAGTTTGACTTTTGTGTCTCTCATTTATTATTTGTAGCAAGAGGATGAGGATGAGCACAAATGGGAAATAATTAATAAAATAATAAAATAATTTAATTAATTATTGGATAGGGATGATGTAGGAGGATAAACTTAATTAAATAAATAAGATTTATTTAATTAATTTGACTAGAGGGGAAAATGGATTAATTAAATAAATATAATTTATTAAATTAATTTAGGAAATAAATAAAATGGATCAAAATTAATTAAATAAATAGATGATGCAAGAGCATCTGGGCAGACTGGCAACATCAACCAAAAAACATTTTGAGGTTTCCTTTTCAATTCTGGTGTGTTTTGGCTTTCTTTTGGATTCTCATGATTTTTGGAGTATGTGGCATGTCAGTGATTTGCAGGTTTTAGTTTTGCCCATTTTGGCTATCAACGCACAAGAGACAATCTCCATAAAAACAATTATTCAATGAGATTGGTAAGGTTTCATGAAAAATCCTCACACAAGAAGATTTTTAGAAGTATTCATGAATTAATGAAGAAGGTTTAAAATTCATACACCTCACAATTTTGGAGAACCAACTGTTTTGCGACTTCTACTGAAGATTTGGCAAAACTTTAAATTTTTGCATTTTGTATTAAAGTTTGAGGTAAAATCGTTTGTTGGACATCTTAAGAAAGTTGAGATTCTCATTCCTATCCATTTTGACAAGGTTTAGAGCTCATGGTGAAAAGATATGGCCGAAGTCAGTTTTTAGGCTAAGCGGAGCATTATGTCAAGTGAAATTTCTCCAAAATTGTTGATGTTGCTCCATGAGGTATTTATCAGGGGATTGTTTTATATTTAATCTTTGATACATTCTAGAATTTGGATGTGGATGAGTCAAATAATTTTCATTTTTAGTCACGACTTCTCCACATAACGTCCCCGGTATCCTATGCACCTTGTCACAGTTGCCTCAATTGATTTTTTTTCTCAAAGTTGTTATACAGATCTAAGAGGTTTTAAATTTAAAGTGGTACATCATATTGGTGAGAGTTATATATATATATATATTCTAGAAAGAAGGCATTAGAAAGACGAAGAAGGAATCTTTATAAAAATAATGAAATGCCTAATTTAAGTCTGCTAAAGAAGGCACCTAAGAGAGCATATTTTTGAATGCCTCATTATGGGGAGTTAGTGGCATATTTGGAGGAGAGAAAAACATAGAGTCTCTTTAGAGGTTGATTTAGTAAATGAAATAGAATTCATAATTACAATTAAGGCATTGAAAGCATAGAGTGGCATCTCATTTCTTTAGGGACACATTATTTCTTATATTTATTATTATTGATGGATGATTTTAAAATATGGAGAAGGGCCCATTGCTAAGTAGTGGAACGCCTCTATTAGAGGTTTAGAAAATGAAAATAAAATAGATGGAATGAGATATAATGAGATGGGTATGTTTTAAAATGCCTCAAAAGAGGGAGGTTAATGTAGGAGAGAGGCAGTTTTGTCAAGAACTGAAAAAAAAGGTAGATTTCATGGCCTTTAGAGAGGCGTTGATTTGTGGAAAGCACTCTCTTTGGGGTTTTAAAAAGAAAGCAGTATGTAGAACTTAATCCAGGGGAAAGAAGAGTAAACCACCCTCTCCGAGGCATGAGAAATGGAGGAAAAAGGCCAAAACAAAATGTTAAAAACATAGAAAAGGTAAGTGGCATATAGATTTAGAGGAGGTGTCAAGTTGAGCATAAGAGGAATATATGATAAGCAAGAAATCAAAATTGCATAAGAAAACAAGGTGTGGGATTTTATGGAGGAATATATCACTGATTTCATGTATTGGGCATGAAAAGGGACATTCTCTCCTCTTGTTTCTGTTAGACATTAGCATGCAGAAGTGTTGGTTCAGAAAGGCTAACTTGGGGTAGATTTGAGATGCTACAATGTGAAGAAGCTTGGATGGAATTGGTAGTGGTTAGTAATTGAAGTTATTGTAGAGAGAAGGAGAGTTGTAGTAGGTAATGGTGAAGATGGAGAACATAAAAAAGGAAAATTTCTTTTTTTGAGAGGCCATGAAGGCCATAATTGTGATCCTATTTTTGCTTCATCTCTGAATTGAAATAAACTTGAGTTTCCTATATGCATTTTGTTCTTTTATGTGTGAATTATATTTTCCTATCAAGCAGAGAGTCTTTGTTGTGATGATTTTGTTTGCATGAGGTGTTTTAAGAATATTGTGTGTGTTAGTGAGTGATGTCATGTTGATGGGAGTCCCATCTTGTGTCAATGGTGTCAAAGCTAGGTTATCCTGAGAGTGTAGAGTCTGTACTAGGATTGAACAGAGTTTGAAATTGATTGCATGGGCTATCCTCCAATAAAGGCTAAAAGATGGGTAGAAGGTATTGAGTTTCACCACTAAGAGAAAGTGGGTTGAGGAAGCATCTTCCAGGAGTCTTTGTTTGGTAGAGGGTAGTTGAGAGTGTATGAGAATGAGTTTGTTGCAGGGAGAACCTGTAACTGTAGAGGGTGGATACCCTAGGGTTGAAGAGAGTGTTGTGAGTGAAGTCTTGTGACTAGAAAAGAGATGGTTGAGTCTCCAAGAGAAAAGATGTAGAAGATTGTAGCAGAGAGAAGGATGTCTTCAAAGAGGAGGACAAAGATGGTCATGAAGAGACCAGTGTTGATTTTCAAAATGGAAAAGTTAAGAGAAAGGTGTATGGATAAGTGTAGAGCTATGGCATATGAAGAACGAGCGAAGCTTGAGGCTAGATTGGATGCTTTCAAGATTGAGAAAAATAGAAGAAAGCAGAAGATTATGGATGAAAGAAGGGTTACAAGGACTATGAATGAGAAGGTAGTAAAAAAGAAAGAGTACAAGGTAGAAACATAGTTGAAGAATGAAGAACCTATAGTGGTTGTGGATAAAAAGAGATGTGAGAAATAAGGCCATAAACATGGCAAGAAAAAGAAAAGAAGCCTGATTGCAGTAGAGACATATGTTTTCAAAGGCATGATTAGATTGGTAGATGGAATTGCAACAAAGAAAGGTAAACATGAAGAAATTATTTTATCTAATATTACTTTGTGTGAAGATGAAAAGGAAAGTGAAGACAAAGAAGCAAAATTTCTTGAGGATGATCAAAGGAAAGAAAACAATGAGGTTGCAGCAAATGAAGAAGAGAAAATGGAGCTTTTTGATGAAGGAAATGAAGAAGATTTATATGCAAAAGTAATGAGTTATAAAGGTTCTAAATTCGATGATGAAATGGGTGAAGATGAATATTTCTTATTGGGAGAAGAGATAAGAAGATTGAATAAGTTGCTGGTGGGTGATCTGTTAGAAGAACATGAAGAAGAGTTGTTTGATTTTCATGATTCTAGATGTGATATTTTGTTTGTAGATAGAAAGGAAGATGCAGAAGAATATGAGGGAAAGATCCTCATACAAGAAGATAAAGGAGAAAACAAAATAGAAGATACGATAATATGTCTTATTGAACGCATGGTGGAGATTGTGAAGGAGGTTATAGATGAAGACAAAGTTGCAGTAGCCAGTGATGAAGAGGTAAAGAGTAGTATTTTTAATTTTTATGGTAAAGATGGGGATAAGGTGTATGTAGATGAAGTATTGAGTGTACAAGAAGATATGAATGTAGAGAAGATGCAAGTAGATTTTATTAGCATTGATTTGTATGCATGTGCAAAGAATACTATATATCTTGCAGATTTTTATCTAGATGTTGTAGAGGAGCTTGCAGAAAGTATTTGGTGGAGGAGGACAAGCTATGATTGGTTAAAACCCATGAAAGAAGAAAACATTTGGAGGATAAAGTTGGTACATGATGAAAGAAATTTCATGAGAGGAAGGAGGAGTGAAGAGTAGAAATGCTGGAGAAGGATGGCAAATGCTCCAATTAGATGCTAGAAATGAAGAATGAAGAAATGATTTGGTAGACTTGATGCAGTAATGGAGCTTTCTATGAGTTATCTACAACCTACAAGGATGACTTAGTCATCTTGTTGGTTCCAGAAACAACTACAACCTAAAACTCTAAAATATTCCTAAAACACCCAGGCCAGGGATTGTCATCAAGGTGATAGGAAGAGGTTTATCAACAAGTTAAGGGGGATCTTGGACAACTATAGGAGTGGGTAGACTCCTATGCACTTTGACATTAGCTTAGGCTCTAGAGGGACATTCCAAGGGGTATACCTGAATAGGTATTGAGTTCAAACCAAATGAACAACTAAAAATACTGGACAACCAAACCCAAATCATCATTTTGACTCCAAAGACTATCACTAAGTCAAGAATAGCTAGCTATCACGTAACCCCTATATACCTTATTCAACTGTGTGAATGTACATGCACATGAAAGATGGTTTTTTTTTTTTTTCTTAACCATGAGTAAATGATTTGTTTGATTTATAAAGAGTGTTTGATCCCAGTCCAATATGGACTGGTGCCTATTCTATTGGAAATGCAAGGAAGAAATGAAAGACACAACAAAGGATCAATAGAACCAGACATACATTTACATATGTGACTTTTGGATAGATCTTCATAAAATGGAAATACTTAATAATCTAAAAGAGAATTGCAATGATTTGTATGCAACAAAGAAATGAAAAATAAAAAGCCTTGTATTAACTTAGATGCTGACACACACCTCCAAACCTCTGTTACAATCATACTAGCAAATGTGGCAAGGAAAATTATGCCACTACGATTATATATTTACCAAAATTAATACAAAATCCCATGAAGACATACCAATACATTCAAATATGTATTACATAATCTTCCAACTCTATGCTAAATAAATCCCTTCACTAACAAACCAGACAGATCGTGTGTTGATGCAAGAGAAACTCCTTTGGATCTCCCAAACTAGATAATTAGCACAGAGACCAACCTTAGGAATGTCAAAAAGTGATGCATATATAGTCATCATGTAGCTCTTAAATGTTTGAAATCCCAGTCAACAAGCAAAAGAGTAGCAATGACTGAGCCCCATGGACATGTCAGAAAACTAGCAAAATAGAAGGAGGTCCATGCCCTGCACTCTGACTTGCATCCTTGAGGTACCTATAGAAGATATCGGCTATTAGAACAGACCATCCACCATTGAATTTGGGTACTTGCACATTGATGGCAAATATTATTCCAGCCACTACCCTGACATTTGCATTTTTGCAACCTCACGCTTTCATGGCGGCAAAGGGGGAAGAAAGACATCTTTAAATAAGATCCTACTAACAGTGTTTGTAAAGATTTTACAACACATTAAAATTTTAAAGACTTTACACTTTACAAATCTATGCTTTATATCTGATTTTGCATTTCAATTTTGCCTTCTCAATAAAAGTCTTCCAGTGGGAACTCGCCTCTACCTGCACCATCGACAAATTTCATCTTCTACATTGTCACCTCCATTTTCACCTTATCAACAAGTCTTCATTTTTTTCTAACAGTGCCCTTTTCCTCTCTTTTTGCCCTGTGTCAGTGAATTCAATCATTTCAGAACTAGGCCATGTCTACCCCTTTTATCAACAAATCTTTAATTTTTGAAATCTATCTTTACCTCCTTTATCAAGAACTTTTGACATTTCAAAACTTAAATGACAATTTTACCTTTTATTGGAAAATCTCTGATTTGCCAAACTGTACCTTGTTTTGTTAATTCACTCTTATTAGCAAATCATACATTTGTTGAACTTCACCCTTCGTCCTCTTAATTTGCATTATCGGCAAATGTCAACTTTTTCAAACTTAGGTGGCTTTATAAGCAAATGTACCTGTTGATGTATAAAAATGCACAAGTTTCAGCACCAACATGGGAAGCTTCAAGAATGTGGGATTGACTCTTGAATCTACCTCCAGATTTTACAGAAGCAGGCTCTTCTTTACAATGGGGTTTTGGGAAAAGGTAGGAAAAACAAGATTACAGATACAATATGAAACTAAACTACTGCTATGGTGATGCACTCGATTTAAAACCTAACCAATAATATAGTGTCAAACCCTAATAGATTTAACTGGAAAAATTAAAGAGCATCAACATGATTAATAACCCAGTTTATAAATTAGGTTTAATAAAGGCTAAGAACAAAAAGAAAGAAGCAAGAAAAAGAGATAGATTTAGTATGCACAAAGTAGCACTTCTCTTTATCTGAATGAAGAACAAATTTACAGAGGTAAATATGCACAAAATAAAATGTTACATTCCTTATGAAAAGAATCCACTGAGGCAAAATATATCTCTAATCTGTTGCTCAAATCTTTGATCTCCATCTGTAGAACTATATATCTCTATGTAACTCTGTCCCGAATCCATCCTTTTATAACCCAGAAATCTTTTCCAATCTTCTCTAACTACCCAGAAAACATCTGCAACTGTAATTCCGTGAATCTTGGCTTGAATAACTATCCTGGCAACTGAAACTCCCAGTGAACTCCATGAGAACTGGCCTTCCTATTTTTCCCTCCATGGATGAAAAAATGCATCTACCTTCATTCTTTGGCCTGCATGAGTTTCTATTCCCCTTATTCTCCTTGTGGCTATCGTTAAGAATAAAGAGGTTGCATGAAAAGTTTAGGGCTACATATGAACTAAAGTTTCTTCTTATCTTCATCTCCGTGAGTCATAAGGGTCATTAAAAAGTCTTTAATTTAATAAAGACTTAGCTCTATGTACCTTAGAGGGACCCACCATACATATGACTTAGCTCATGTTATTTAATTAAATCTTACTTTACCCCCTCCCATGAGCTTTTAAATCTAATGGAAGACTCACTATTTTATATTAAACAAACTTAGCTTACTAAAAAGGACCCCACCACATGATAGACTCAACATTATTTTAATGTTAACCCAGCCCAAGACTTCACGTGACTCTTTGTATTTCTTGTGATATCAAAAACAAAACAAATGGTTTATCTTTCTTTTGCCTAGGCCACGTGGTGCACAGGTGTTCATTTGGGAGTGCATTTTCCTCTCGCTGTTGTGAATTCCTGCGGTATTGACGTGTGGTTTACAACTACATTCTTTACTGATGATCAGGGTTGACCTACTTTAGTGGCTGAGTGCTTTCATCTGGTAGCAACCATGCTTCAAACCTCATGCTTCTGTGTTTACTCCTCCATCTCTGGCAAATATGCTGATGCTAATCTCTACTTTTGAAGCTTGTGCCCTGAAACATAGGCTGAATGCTATTTAATTTACAAGCTTGTGCTACATTTTTGTGGCTGGCCGATTCTCAATAATAGTTGTTCTTTGTTCCTAAGAGGGATGCCTCTTCTCTAAATATGTCTCCCTTCTTTCATCAATCCTCATAAACATGTGCCTCTATGGTTATAGTGGTGCCTTCCTCTATCCTTGCTAAGGCTGTGCTATCTTATATGGCATATGCATCATATCAAAATACTCAAGTTTCATTGGCGATGTTGAGTTTACTCTCTAAAGTAGCCATGCTTGATAATAGACGAGCTTTCATTGGAATAGGCTGAGCTATCAACCTTAGAGGCCACCATGAATATGATTGCACCTCATACTTCTTTGGTTGTAGGCTCCATGATTCTAATCATTCCATTCAGAGGTAGAGATGTGACTGTAGAGGCTACGCACTCCTCATATGGCTAATGCTATCATTTTCTATGACCCACACCACATATGGAAGAGTCATGTCATTTGAAGATGATGATCTTTGCCTTAAATAGCTGAGTCTTTACTTTCTAAGTGCCACCATAATATCTGCAACATTACTCACTAAACATTACATAATTGAGGGGTACCGATTTAGAAATAGTTTGTTGTTGCATCAATCATGATAATGGTGAGTTACGGATCAAACAATTGCACTTCATTTTACATCTGTATTGGATGAGGAATTTCTTTTTGCAAGAAATGACTCCATTTTATCATAGTTGATGTGCTTGTATGGCAGCCTTTTAACTCTTGAAATGGTGCCTCTTCTATATGTGCATGCTTCCTTACTCTGAGCTACACCCTTATTCCATAGTTGGCCATGTTTGAAACCAAAAGTCGTGTCATGCATTAAGAGGCTATGCCTTGTCTAAACTGCACCTTTATTCTATAGCATGGAATTGCCTTCTCATGGGTTTGGCCATTACAATAATAGTTGTGTGCTTGACTTGCTTGCATTCTCTATTCTTTAAGGCCACCTTGTTTCTCAGTTTATGCTACGTTGAAACCTTCTATGTATGTTGAGCACCACAATTCATTTAGAACAACACTTTGAATTGTATAGACTCACCTTGGTTGATGTTGTGTCCTATAATTTCATATTGGCAATGGCATTCTCATCTATTGGCAGTGCCACAATACATATTATACTTGGCAACTGAGTTTGAGAGGATCATGGCTTTGTATTTGACTTTTATGTTGTCTTACTTTTTTGACATGCTAGCGCCATCCTATTTGGGTTGCGCTTGATTTGAAGTGGCTCATGGCCTTGTATTTGATACAACCTGCACCTCTGATTTGGTCAAGTGCCACAATACATTTTAGACAATGCTTCACTTTAATACTTGTGCCTCATGCATCATGCCACTTGTTTGGAGGCCGATTCTCTTTCATTGCTGGTAAATGACAAGCTTCATTATTGGTGCAATCTTGATTGGTGGTACCCTGATTGGATTTTTCTATAAGACTTTAATATTGATGTGCAATTTAGACCTTTCCCTCATGCCATGAAGATTTATTTTGAATGTCATAGAATTTGAAATCTATCTTTGGCCGAGACATACTATTCAATAGGAGAAATTAATGCTCCCTTGAAGAACAATAGCATAGACACTCATCATAATTTTGAAATGGTGTGAAAATTTCTCACAAGTTCTTGGCAACTGGATGGGTATGTGAGCCTTCTCACTGAGAACTCCAAAATCTCTAGTTTCAAAATAGAGCCTTATCCAGGGCATAGAGTCAAAAATAGGCCAAAAACAACTAGCTTCTTGAGAACACATCAACTACTAGAACCTTTGCAAGCAATTGATAAACAACTGCCCAAAAAATATCTCTATCTAAAATTGAACATTGTTGCACCATAACACATTCCACAACTGAAACCTAATACAAATTCATGTCAGCTGACTATACTAATATTCTACAACTGAAATTAACTGATGACCATTGAGACAGATATATTATTGAACCATAGAAACTTATTCTCATCCCTACTTGCAGCAATCGGGATTTATTTAAAAGTAAACTAACTGAAAATTGAAATCTATATAATACTGATGCTATAGCTTATTTTGAATCATTTGAAACTAAATTATTGATATATGAAACACACAAGGGCATGCCCATTCACAAGAATGGAAAAATAACTACCATGTCTAATGATTCTTCCCCAATTGATCTAGATTGAACTAATAACTGACCAAATAAAATGCATGAAGAAAAATATTAGGAACCTGTACCTTTTTTCCTTCCTGCACTCTGGAGGCTCATCTTTTGCACAAAAATACTAGTTAGGCTGATCTGTATGCTTCTCTTGCTTTAGCAGAGGGTGGGAAGGGAAAATCAAGTGTTGAAACTCACTTCTCTACTTGAATTTGAAAGCTTCTATTAACATAACTTGTTCAGCATGATCTCTTTTGCAAACTCTTCCATAGGTTCATGACTCAAGATAGCATTGAAATTAGGCTTGTAGGTGATAGAGCTACTCATCACAACCTTGAATCTGATTGGAATTCATTCTTACAAGAAGAAGGGTGTATAATATGGCTCAGTGTGTGACTCTTTACTTTTGCAAATGTCTCTTTAGACCTCATCATTATGAATCTTTTCTTGGATCTATGGGTCTTCATCAAGAAAAAGAGAATAACCATCTTCAAGAATAGAAAAAAAATCAACTCTTGCATCTACCCCTATTTCAAAATTTTCTCCATGATCACCTTCAACAAGCTTTGCAAATGAACCATGCACTTGCTGAATTGTAGGATCTCCTACATCCAGAATCTAATACCCTTGTAGAAAAAGTGAGAAGAAATCCTCATTGTACTCTTCATACTGCTCATGCATCTCTATACTATCTATTTCAAGATGTGAAAATTCATTGCAAAAATAAAGACACTTTGTATTTATAGATTCAAAAATTGCCTTTGCAACATCTTCCTTAAGATGAGGTACAGATGCGGCATCATTCTTGACCTAGTACTTTTCAGCTTCAAATCCCCTCATGAAGTACTTTTCAACTTCTAGAAGTTGCAATTCATAGGCATCCTCTAATTTGATTCATTAGTTATCTGAGTTTCTGAATTAAACCTCACCAAAGGTGCATGATGCTCAAGACCAAAAGGTCACACTGAATAGACATGAGTTAGCCCTCTTCTTGTAATTTGATCTTTGAGACTTCATTCCTCTTGGATGTCAAAATGATAAAGAACCTAATATGTGCCTTCTATTGGCCAATTTCCAACTAAAGAGGTTTGTAATGCATAATTCTGAAGATTATTGGGTCTCTCCTGTGCATAAGCGAGAATTTCTTCTAGAAACTGACCATATTGGTATTGATGTTCATAAGGATTCTGAGGCATGAAATTTGGATCAGCTTGATACAGGGCTTGATCTTTTAGCTCATTGATCTCACGAGTGAGGGTTTTTATAAGTTCTTTTACTGTACTCATCTCCACATTATTTGGAAAATCAGCAGGGAGGGTGGGTGGACTAGAATCTATATGCATTTGGCTACAAGAAAGTGCCTGAGATGAGATATTTGCATGAGGCATCAGTGGTGCTAAGGGTAGAGGAGGCAATTTACCAGCCTCTATGAGGTTCTTTCTAGTTCTAATAGCCAGATTATATGACTGGAGGAGAGTATCACCTCCTAGGACTTGTATCATGATAGATATTTCTGGGTCTGAAGCCTTTGAATAGTAAATATATGTAAAAACTAGAGGAGGCCTCATATCAACTGAGAATTTTTTCCATACCTTGTCAAATCTTGCATTAAAATTAGGCATGCTCTTTGCAAGATGTCTCTTGATGGTGATGAGGTTCTGGGTAAGGGTACTAACATCTCTCCTCTCTTTGAACTAATTGTAGATGAGTCCTCCTAACCGATACCATCCAGTGACTGAGCCGGGATGCAATCCTCTATACCATTCTTTTGCTTTGCCTTTGAGGGAACATGTAAGAAATAGAAGGGCATGTTTCTCGATTGTGATATTGTGAATGGTGTACAAATTGGCCACATCTTTAATATGGTCTATTGGACAAATAGAGCCATCTCCAAGAAAGTAAGGCAGTGCCTTCCATGCTATCTTAGGAATTTGACCATGCTATTGAAAAACAAGAGGACTTGATTCCCAAGTCACAAAAGGTAGATTACTTGTAGGAATGTTCAGATGCACATAAATGTGTGGGGCTGCCATGGTTTGGAGAAGCAAAGATTCAAGAAAGAGTCTCCAATAGAGTCACCAGGTGGAAGATTCATGCTCCCATGAGCAGATATTTTTTTGATTTTCCACCAAAACCACAAAATATAGGGCAAAGAATCAGTGAAAACAAAGCCCCAAGTCTTTGATTCCAGTCCCACCGGGCATGCCAAAAATTGTTGATGTATAAAATTGTGCGAGTTTCAACACCAAGATGGGAAGCTTCAAGAATGTGGGATTGACTCTTGAAGCTACCTCCAGATTTTACAGAAGCTGGCTCTTCTTTTCAATGGGGTTTTGGGAAAAGGAAGGAAAAACAAGATTATAGATACAATATGAAACTAAACTTCTACTATAGCGATGCGTTGGATTTAAAACCTAACTAGTAGCATAGTGTCAAATCCTAATAGATTTAACTGGAAAAATTAAAGAGCATCAGCATGATTAATAACCTGGTTTATAAATCAGGTTTAATAAAGGCTAAGAATAGAAAGAAAGAAGCAAGAAAAAGAGATAGATTCAGTATGCACAAAGTAGCACTTCTCTTTATCTGAATGAAGAACAAATTTACAGAGGCAAATATACACAAAATAAATGTTACATTCCTTATGAAAAGCATCCTGTTGGGACCTAAAATTTCATACCAATTTTTGCAAGATTTTAGGTTCCCATATGAAAAATTCAGTTTCAACACTCATAGATACACCTGCACAATATGCTCAAATGGCCTACTTTGAAGCATTATAATTCGGAGCCAGTTCGTCTTCATACAAAATTATTTCACAAACATGTTTGTCTGCCATATGTAAGTGAGCACTCCTGATTTCAGCTTCATACGATCAATTTTGACTAGGTTTTGAAGAACCAAGTTGGAGGGTTTTGATAAGGTTTGTTACTTGCACAATGTGAAATCAGCCCGAGAGGCCAACTTTGGAGGTTGATACCTAGCAGCTAAATGATGATCCTGACAAACTAATTAGTGTTCCATATTTTTCTCGTGATAATGTACTTTCATGCTAGTTTTTGGGACCCCAACATCTCGTTTGCTATTTTTTCAAAATCAAAAGCAAATGTAAAAAGTTCAGTTGCCATATGCATTTCCAGAAAGTTGCGGAGAGCTCAACTTTGGCCCTTACCATTTCATGACAGAAGATGGATGGTGAAGAATCCTCTTACACACGCACTCATCAAGCCTAAATAAACTCAACTTTCCAGTTACAAGTTCCCAGGAAGAGATTTAATGGGTTTTTAAAATTGCAAGTGGTGAGTTCGAATCAGGTTTTGACAGGGGCAGTTTTCAAGGAGGTTAATTTGGAAGGTAATATCTAACAATCGGGTCGTGTTCATAAAAAAATAATTGATGTCTCAAATTCTTCCCATGTTAATGTGCTCACATGCCAATTCTCAAGGTCCCAGCACTTCGTTTGATATTTTTTCAAAGGCAAATCCAAATGGATTTTACACAGTTCTGTGACTGCATTCCCAGGCAGCTTCAGAAAGGTCAACTTTGACACCCGATATCTTATGAAGGAAGAGGAATGATGAAAAATCCTTTTGCACACATGTTCATGTGGCCTAAATGAACTAATCCCTAGGACGGCAGCTTCTCAATATCAGATTTGATATTTTTCCAAAGAGGCAAAATAATAGGTTTCAGTTGAGTTTAAAACAGGTGCAAAACACGCTGAGTGAGCTACTTTGATTGCGAGCAGCTTTTAATCCCAATAACTTCATGCCAATCCGTCTGACAACCATACTCCCCTATCACAATTCAACATGTTGGTGTATTTTTGTGGCTCCAGGAAAAGTTTTGATTAGTTTTTCAGGCTAATTCCGAAGGCTAGTTGGCCTATTTTGATCACCATGCAAGGTGTGTGAAATGGAATTAAAAGAACTGGGAATACTTTTTATCCTTTTTCGTGATATAACAATTTGCTACAATGGACACAGTTTCAGCAAAAGTCTCACTGATGAACAAAAGCTATAAAAAAAATTTTCATCGGCAAGACATCATATAGGTCTCACCGATGGAAAACTCATCAGCAAGAGATATACCATCGGAGTGAAAATCTCAAGTCACACCGATCTAACAAGTCTTGCCGATGGAGTCCCGTGAGATGAAAGGTTTATTCAAAGGAGAATAAATATTTACAAAAGGTGCAAATAAATATCCTATTTTCATGGAAGGAGTTATAAGGTGAGAATTTATTCAAAATATCTTCTACTCAGAAGAAAAATACTTTTCTAGAGAAGTTCATCAAATAGGTAATTATTTTACCTAAATAATATTTTTATGTGAGAATGCATAAGATGGCCAGTAAAACCATAAGGAGTAATTATTTTCACACAAATGATTATTCTAGCCCAGTGAAGGTGAAAAAGCACACGAATAAATGAAAGCGTGAAGATTGTCAGCCAAAGATGGAAATAATTATTATTAAATTATCTTGCACGGGAATACAAAGCTTAGAAAGGTTGAAATTAATTTAATCAAACTAAAGATAGTTGATTAAATAAAGGGATGCATCAGAAAGGTTATAACCTTAACATATGAATGTGTAAAATGCTAAATAAAAATCAAGGCATAAAAATACATCGGCAGAAGAAAATGAATCGGAGTAAAAATTGTAAATCATACCGATTTGATGTGTCACACCGATGTTGTGGGCCCAAGTATTATGTAAATAAAGTAATGAGGTAAAACAATGGAAAAGGAGATATGGAAGCAAGGAGAAATATGTAGAATATTTTTGAAATAAAGATGGGAAATATTTTCACAAAGCCGTTAATTGAAGATTTTGTGTAAATGTGTATAATGGCCCATGAAAATATTTTCACTTAAAAAATGAGTTTATGCAAGACAATAAAAAATATTATTAAAGTCACTGCACCATGAAAATCTCATCGGCAAGACCAAGCAAATCGGAGAGAAATTTTTAAAACACACCGAGTTTATGCCTCATACCGATGGATGCCTCTTTGGGGAGAAATGTCATTTAATTAAAAGTGGTAAGTATTTTAAATGTGAGCTGCATGCCCGAGGTAAAATATTAAAATGCAATATGAAATAGTTTACCAAAGGGGTTATAAGGATGAAAGAAAATATTTTCCAACGAATTCACGAGATAGGTAATTACTTTACCTAAAAATATTTTGAGGATGTATATGCAAAAGGTGAGAAAACATTTTCACCAAGAAATTCACAAGCGAAGTAATTATTTTACTGGAGAACATTTTATGCAAAATATTTCACCGAGGAAGTTGTAGGAGATAAGATATTTTCACTAAAGGATGTAAAATATTTTCACAAGGTTGTTAAAAACAAGATTTCATGAGCAGAAATTGTTTCTTACTCGAAGGGTAAAATATATTTTTCCAGTGGGAGAAAATATGCGCAAGAGGATATAACAAATAATCATAGTCATATTGGAAAATTATTTTCGTGAGAATACAAGTCCCAGGAAGATTAATTAAATAAAGAATCAAGATACATGAAAGTAAACCCTAACAAAGATGAAGAGAAATAATTGAATTTTAAAGGGCCGGAGGCTAATATTTTGCGTTAATAAAAATTGTTGTCCTTCACGGAAATGAAGAGACGCACAGGACGGTAAGCGAAGGGTCACAACCCTAAAATACACAGTATGTATAAAGGTGAAATCAAAGGAGGACAGAAGAAGATCATCAGTAGATTAGGATCAAGAGTAGATTAGGAAAAACATCAGTTAGATAACTGGATGGATTGACCAGTTGCCAAAACAAAATATTATGTTGTACATTGTAAAATCTTTCGAAACTGTATAGTGGAGAAAATGTATGAATAAATGATTTAATATTGGTGTCTATTGTTTGTTGAGCTGAGCAATTATTTGGTTGTCTCCATACTGTTATTTCTTTGTTATTTGAACCTGAGTTTCCAAGTTGATATTTCAGTTTCATCGAGACACACTTGTTGTTTTCGTGTAATCAAATTAATTGGTTTCCATTACAGATATAAAATCCTTTTGATTGATTACAGTAACCTGGAGGTAGCATTTGGATAGGTAAGAGCAGCTCTATAATTGTCAAGATTGCCATACTGTCTCCAACTCGATATTGTCTTGTTATTCAAATTGAGCATCAACTCCATTTGTCAATACACATTTGCTGTCATTGTGTGATTCTTTTGATCGGTTCCTTCAAGCAAGGATTAAAAAAATCCTTTCAATAAGTCACAGTAACCTGGTAAGATTCGAGTGGATCACTAAGTAGAGTTTGTCAGTCACATTCTTGCACGTTTATACAAGCTATAAACAAACACATGTGCCAAACAATTAGGAATGTAACCTATAAGTAAATCATATATCATATACACCTTGACTCCATTAGCCCAACAGAAATAAGCACTGGTCATACCAATTCCATTTTAGGATTCCATAAAATCTCATTCAAACAATTACATCTCAGATCTTAGTATTAGGAGTAGGAGTAGTTTAGAAGCTTGCATCTATTACATTTTATGCCATTGTGATAGATTTACTAATCCAATCAAGTCATATAGTGTTAAATCTGCTTTAGTTACAAAGGTACACCCACCTAGGTTTGCAGGACCTAAAGTGTAGGGAGCTAATAGCTCTGTCAGTTGGTCCAAAAACGTTGCAAATCCAAACATAGAGTCTGGCATCCTCTTAGGGTTGGCAACCTGCATTTTTGGGAACCAACAAAATGGCGACTCTACTGGGGAAAACACATAGAGAAACCTGGTAGCAAACCATGTTATTAGAGTCAGAAAATTAAAAGGCATAACTCTGCTGGTGGAAGGAAAAACTCAGAAAAATTGATTAGTCCTCTAAATAGAGGTGGCGACTCTACACAAAATTCAAATACATATTGGTAGACTCTACTAACAAGAACCCAGAAAGATGAAATTTTCTTCTTCTCACAAGAGGTGGCGACTCTGAAAATAAAATTGATGAAATATGAAAAAATATAACATACCCCCTTTAGATGCATTCTTTGAAATAAGGAGACATGAAGGAGAATCTGGGTATAAGTTGTTCATCAGGTTGGGGGATATCTATGAACAGATACCTTTTCATCTCAAACCTAGTGTATCCTTATTTATTAAAATGTTCATGCTTGCTTATGTGCCTATGTCTACTAATTGGCCTGAATCATTAAAGCCAGTTACTATAGACCAATTGGTTAAATTGATTCCTATCATAGAAAGGAAAAGGCACGAGGATATTATCAATGTTGGATCTGATGATACTAAATATGAAGAAACTGATATAGCAATGCAGCCAGATATGGATGGACTAGCAACATACCAAGAAAATGAATACTATCCACCACCTGGACAGCGATATGCTCCGCAATATCATCATCTACATATGTCACATCAAAATCTGCACTCTCATCAACCCACCCAACAAAATGTTTATTATCAGCCTCCATATCAAACAAATTTTATCCCAGCCCACCCATCGCAATATATGAATCAGCAGTGTTGGGAGGAAGAAGAATGTTGTTTTCAAAAGATGGGTATACCAGAACATGAACTCCAGATGTTTCCAAACCCATGCTATCCTGAGGATGAAATCTTTTCAGATAACCAGGGTGAATATTTTCAAGATTTTGATCAAGAGGAAGTGCACATGGCAGAAAATAATCTTCAAGCCTGTTCAGAGCCATTGTATGATGATATGGCACAAGAAGATGAAGAGGATGACTATTTTCAAACAGGGCAAACTCACAATGAGGAGGAAGTGTACATATCTGAAAATAATTTTCAAAATTTTTCAAACCCATTGTATGATGAAAAGATGAAAGAAGATCAGATGACATTTTGCCAAGGTATGCCAGAAAATGAATTTCAAGTGTTCTCAAATCCATGTTATCAAGAAGATGAAAGGCATTTAGACAGTCAGGGAGGTGGATATTCGTATAAAGAGTCTATAAATGATGAGGTTGATGAAATATGTACATCAAATTTTGAGCATTATAGTAGTGATGAAAAGAATGATGAAAATTTCAGTAAGAGGGTTGATGAAGAAACATGCTCACTTGACAGTGAGCATATTTCAGAATTGTTCACCAAAGAATATCAAAGATATGTACATAAAGATGATACCCAAATACTGTGTCCAGCGCATATATCGTTTGACAGTGAATCCATTCAACATGGTAAGGGTGATGAAATATACGAGGCCATATTTCCCAAGTCACATTTTTGCAAAGAAGAGACAGATAGTGGTCATAAGTTCTCTTGTGACACTGATCCAGAGATAAAGATGTCCATTGAACCAGAGGAGGTTGATGATTCCAGTATGTATGATTGGCAGATTATTGACTCTCAAGCATGTGGGGAAGATGGATGTGATAAGGAAGAAGATACGGTGTTTTATGTTGGAATCAGCATTGATTATAGCATTTGTCAGAAGCAGCTTGATTTATTCCATTTTCCAATTCAATTAAAAAACCAACATTTGGTGAATAACAATAGATATTATAAAATAAGACATCCTACAAGGTTTGATAATCATGACTTCCTTATGTCATGCAATGATGAAGGTGTTCAGACTATGCCTGACTTCCAGATACCAAATAATACAGAACACACTTGCAGCATAAATTATGATGCATTATTGAACTATATGAACAGATTCAGTCAAGCAGATGGGGTATCATTACAACATGATCAGAACAAGGTTTTTGATAGGGGAAAGACGTGGATTTTCTTTTCTGATATGGTCTTTTGACCATATCAGTTTTGGGGCAAAAAGTAGACTCTGTTACCCAATGAAGAAGGCGTTGGTCTGCTCCCCAGAAATCTGGGATCTTGCTATGCCCGCGGGGGGCATACATCCCCAAACAGAGCCACTGTTGGGACCTAAAATTTCATACCAATTTTTGCAAGATTTTAGGTTCCCATATGAAAAATTCAGTTTCAACACTCATAGATACACCTGCACAATATGCTCAAATGGCCTACTTTGAAGCATTATAATTCGGAGCCAGTTCGTCTTCATACAAAATTATTTCACAAACATGTTTGTCTGCCATATGTAAGTGAGCACTCCTGATTTCAGCTTCATACGATCAATTTTGACTAGGTTTTGAAGAACCAAGTTGGAGGGTTTTGATAAGGTTTGTTACTTGCACAATGTGAAATCCGCCCGAGAGGCCAACTTTGGAGGTTGATACCTAGCAGCTAAATGATGATCCTGACAAACTAATTAGTGTTCCATATTTTTCTCGTGATAATGTACTTTCATGCCAGTTTTTGGGACCCCAACATCTCGTTTGCTATTTTTTCAAAATCAAAAGCAAATGTAAAAAGTTCAGTTGCCATATGCATTTCCAGAAAGTTGCGGAGAGCTCAACTTTGGCCCTTACCATTTCATGATAGAAGATGGATGGTGAAGAATCCTCTTACACACGCACTCATCAAGCCTAAATAAACTCAACTTTCCAGTTACAAGTTCCCAGGAAGAGATTTAATGGGTTTTTAAAATTGCAAGTGGTGAGTTCGAATCAGGTTTTGACAGGGGCAGTTTTCAAGGAGGTTAATTTGGAAGGTAATATCTAACAATCGGGTCGTGTTCATAAAAAAATAATTGATGTCTCAAATTCTTCCCATGTTAATGTGCTCACATGCCAATTCTCAAGGTCCCAGCACTTCGTTTGATATTTTTTCAAAGGCAAATCCAAATGGATTTTACACAGTTCTGTGACTGCATTCCCAGGCAGCTTCAGAAAGGTCAACTTTGACACCCGATATCTTATGAAGGAAGAGGAATGATGAAAAATCCTTTTGCACACATGTTCATGTGGCCTAAATGAACTAATCCCTAGGACGGCAGCTTCTCAATATCAGATTTGATATTTTTCCAAAGAGGCAAAATAATAGGTTTCAGTTGAGTTTAAAACAGGTGCAAAACACGCTGAGTGAGCTACTTTGATTGCGAGCAGCTTTTAATCCCAATAACTTCATGCCAATCCATCTGACAACCATACTCCCCTATCACAATTCAACATGTTGGTGTATTTTTGTGGCTCCGGGAAAAGTTTTGATTAGTTTTTCAGGCTAATTCTGAAGGCTAGTTGGCCTATTTTGATCACCATGCAAGGTGTGTGAAATGGAATTAAAAGAACTGGGAATACTTTTTATCCTTTTTCGTGATATAACAATTTGCTACAATGGACACAGTTTCAGCAAAAGTCTCACTGATGAACAAAAGCTATAAAAAAAATTTTCATCGGCAAGACATCATATAGGTCTCACCGATGGAAAACTCATCGGCAAGAGATATACCATCGGAGTGAAAATCTCAAGTCACACCGATCTAACAAGTCTTGCCGATGGAGTCCCGTGAGATGAAAGGTTTATTCAAAGGAGAATAAATATTTACAAAAGGTGCAAATAAATATCCTATTTTCATGGAAGGAGTTATAAGGTGAGAATTTATTCAAAATATTTTCTACTCAGAAGAAAAATACTTTTCTAGAGAAGTTCATCAAATAGGTAATTATTTTACCTAAATAATATTTTTATGTGAGAATGCATAAGATGGCCAGTAAAACCATAAGGAGTAATTATTTTCACACAAATGATTATTCTAGCCCAGTGAAGGTGAAAAAGCACACGAATAAATGAAAGCGTGAAGATTGTCAGCCAAAGATGGAAATAATTATTATTAAATTATCTTGCACGGGAATACAAAGCTTAGAAAGGTTGAAATTAATTTAATCAAACTAAAGATAGTTGATTAAATAAAGGGATGCATCAGAAAGGTTATAACCTTAACATATGAATGTGTAAAATGCTAAATAAAAATCAAGGCATAAAAATACATCGGCAGAAGAAAATGAATCGGAGTAAAAATTGTAAATCATACCGATTTGATGTGTCACACCGATGTTGTGGGCCCAAGTATTATGTAAATAAAGTAATGAGGTAAAACAATGGAAAAGGAGATATGGAAGCAAGGAGAAATATGTAGAATATTTTTGAAATAAAGATGGGAAATATTTTCACAAAGCCGTTAATTGAAGATTTTGTGTAAATGTGTATAATGGCCCATGAAAATATTTTCAATTAAAAAATGAGTTTATGCAAGACAATAAAAAATATTATTAAAGTCACTGCACCATGAAAATCTCATCGGCAAGACCAAGCAAATCGGAGAGAAATTTTTAAAACACACCGAGTTTATGCCTCATACCGATGGATGCCTCTTTGGGGAGAAATGTCATTTAATTAAAAGTGGTAAGTATTTTAAATGTGAGCTGCATGCCCGAGGTAAAATATTAAAATGCAATATGAAATAGTTTACCAAAGGGGTTATAAGGATGAAAGAAAATATTTTCCAACGAATTCACGAGATAGGTAATTACTTTACCTAAAAATATTTTGAGGAAGTATATGCAAAAGGTGAGAAAACATTTTCACCAAGAAATTCACAAGCGAAGTAATTATTTTACTGGAGAACATTTTATGCAAAATATTTCACCGAGGAAGTTGTAGGAGATAAGATATTTTCACTAAAGGATGTAAAATATTTTCACAAGGTTGTTAAAAACAAGATTTCATGAGCAGAAATTGTTTCTTACTCGAAGGGTAAAATATATTTTTCCAGTGGGAGAAAATATGCGCAAGAGGATATAACAAATAATCATAGTCATATTGGAAAATTATTTTCGTGAGAATACAAGTCCCAGGAAGATTAATTAAATAAAGAATCAAGATACATGAAAGTAAACCCTAACAAAGATGAAGAGAAATAATTGAATTTTAAAGGGCCGGAGGCTAATATTTTGCGTTAATAAAAATTGTTGTCCTTCACGGAAATGAAGAGACGCACAGGACGGTAAGCGAAGGGTCACAACCCTAAAATACACAGTATGTATAAAGGTGAAATCAAAGGAGGACAGAAGAAGATCATCAGTAGATTAGGATCAAGAGTAGATTAGGAAAAACATCAGTTAGATAACTGGATGGATTGACCAGTTGCCAAAACAAAATATTATGTTGTACATTGTAAAATCTTTCGAAACTGTATAGTGGAGAAAATGTATGAATAAATGATTTAATATTGGTGTCTATTGTTTGTTGAGCTGAGCAATTATTTGGTTGTCTCCATACTGTTATTTCTTTGTTATTTGAACCTGAGTTTCCAAGTTGATATTTCAGTTTCATCGAGACACACTTGTTGTTTTCGTGTAATCAAATTAATTGGTTTCCATTACAGATATAAAATCCTTTTGATTGATTACAGTAACCTGGAGGTAGCATTTGGATAGGTAAGAGCAGCTCTATAATTGTCAAGATTGCCATACTGTCTCCAACTCGATATTGTCTTGTTATTCAAATTGAGCATCAACTCCATTTGTCAATACACATTTGCTGTCATTGTGTGATTCTTTTGATCGGTTCCTTCAAGCAAGGATTAAAAAAATCCTTTCAATAAGTCACAGTAACCTGGTAAGATTCGAGTGGATCACTAAGTAGAGTTTGTCAGTCACATTCTTGCACGTTTATACAAGCTATAAACAAACACATGTGCCAAACAATTAGGAATGTAACCTATAAGTAAATCATATATCATATACACCTTGACTCCATTAGCCCAACAGAAATAAGCACTGGTCATACCAATTCCATTTTAGGATTCCATAAAATCTCATTCAAACAATTACATCTCAGATCTTAGTATTAGGAGTAGGAGTAGTTTAGAAGCTTGCATCTATTACATTTTATGCCATTGTGATAGATTTACTAATCCAATCAAGTCATATAGTGTTAAATCTGCTTTAGTTACAAAGGTACACCCACCTAGGTTTGCAGGACCTAAAGTGTAGGGAGCTAATAGCTCTGTCAGTTGGTCCAAAAACGTTGCAAATCCAAACATAGAGTCTGGCATCCTCTTAGGGTTGGCAACCTGCATTTTTGGGAACCAACACATCCATTGAGGCAAAAAATATCTTTGATCTGCTCTTCAAATCTTTGATCTCCATTTGTAGAACTGTATATCTATATGGAACTCTATCCCAGATCCATCCTTTTATAACCTAGAAATCTTTTCCAAAACTTCTCTAACTGCCCAGAAAATATCTGCAACTATAATCATGTGAATCTCGGCTTGAATAATTGCCCTGGAAACTAAAACTCCCAGTGAACTTCATGACAAATAGCCTTCCTATTTTGCCCTCCATGGCTGAAAAAATGCATCTGCCTTCATTCTTTGTCATGCGTGAGGTTCTATTCCCTTTATTCTCCTTGTGGCTACTGTTAAGAATAAAGAGGTTGCGTGAAAAGTTTAGGGCTGCATATGAAATAAAGTTTTTTCTTATCTTCATCCCCCCTTAGTCATAAGGGTCATTAAAATGTCTTTAATTTAATAAAGACTTAGCTCTATGCACCTTGGAGGAACCCGCCATACATATGATGCAGCTCATGTTATTTAATTAAATCTTACTTTACCCCCTCCTGTGAGCTTTTAAATCTTATGCAAGACTCACTATTTTATATTAAACATAACCCAGCTTACTTAAAAGGACCCCACCACATAATAGACTCAACATTATTCTAATGTTAACCCAGCTTAAGACTTCACATGACTCTTTGTATTTCCTATGATTTTAAAAACAAAACAAATGTTTTATCTTGCTTCCACCTAAGCCACGTGGTGCACAGGTGTTCATTTGGGAGTGCATTTTCCTCCTGCTATTGTGAATTACTGCAATTCTCACACGTGGTTGCCTCTACGCTTCCTTTCATCTATTCTTACATTTATACTTGGCAACTAAGTTTGAGAGGATCGTGGCTTTGTATTTGACTTTGATGTTGTCTTAGTCTTTTGACATGTTGGTGCCATCCTATTTGGGTTGCACTTGATTTGAAGTGGCTCATGGCTTTGTATTTAATACAGCCTACTCCTTTGATATGGCCAAGTGCCACAATACATTTTTGACAACGCTTCACTTTAATACTTGTGCCTAATGCATCATGCCACTTATTTGGAGGTTGATCCTCCTTCATTGCTCGTAAATGACAAGCTTCATTATGTTGGCAAGAGACACTGTGTGGCTTCTTGATTGTTGTCATTGATGGCAACAAATTCCATCCCACACATCTGCATCACATGGTATGTCTATACTGGAAGTCAGATTGAAGAGTATTTTGGTCCGGTGAGCAAGAATAGAGCATCCAGTAAGGTCTGACAATCAGGTCCAGATTTCCCAGAGGATAAATCTTAGTAAAGTGCAGACTTGAGGAAGTCAAGAGGAGTACCATTACTGCTACATTCAAGAGATTGAGCCTCCTGTGTTGAAAGAATGAAAAGATATGAGAATCTAAGTGTTGGGTTCCTGATAGGTAGTGTAGACTAAGGAAGAACTAACCGGCAGAGCATCAGACCTTAACTTGGATGAGAAATTGATGGTGATCAAGCTACGTAAGGGATCATTCATGGTTGGCTCACATGATTGATGACTTTCATAACTATCTCTTTGATACGTATCACTTAGTAAGCATGGATTCAGTTGACAGACCAAAGTTTAGGAAAATCTTGAGTATTCCAGATGCTAACTAGAATGATATTGAAATCCTTGGTGTGGATATATATACGAAATGGATTTCAATGTGAAGGTGTGTGGTGTGTGTGATAGTGTGCGAAGAAAAGTAGAGAGTAGTGTGGAAGCAGCTATACAAGTACGGTATGTGACAGAACAACAGCACTAAGCAGAGGAAGAATGAAGTGCAATAGATCAATATGTTGAGCCTAACCAGAACTGAACCTCGGCATATGTGGATGCCTCTAATCAGTTCAAACACCTGGTTACTTTCTATATACCTTGTAGATAGTGAGTCTCTTGTAGGCAGTGACCCTCTTGTGAGAAGTGTGCTCGAGCAGTGAGCCCTAATTGGCAAGTGCCATTTTGTACTTCTTATTCTTTTAACAGAGACTACAATCTTAGGTTAGTCACCCCGTGGTTTTTCCCTTAACAGGGTTTTCCATGTCAAAATCATTGTGTTATATGTGTTGATTTTATTTCTGCCCTCATGGTTATGCATTCTTATATGTTTTGATGCTGTACCAATTGTTAAAGAAGAACAGAAAGTTAAAATATTTAAGATAACTGATTAACGCCCCCTCTCAATTATGTACCTTGTTTCCAACAATTGGTATCAGAGCCAAGTTCCTCCAAACAGAGTCTAACAGCTTGAGGAAGATCTGGGAATCTCAATGGATGTGTATGGTATGAGGCAACAACTTCAGTCTGGCCTAGATGATCTTGAGCAATCTCACTCTGAAGTCAATAACCTGAGGGAAAGACTCAAACAAGATAATGACTTCATAAATGAACTAAAATAAAAACTAAGTATCTCTGTGACAAAGAGAAAGGAACTTCTTCAACAATTAGTGAGTCAAATTGAAGCCAATGATACTAATAAAGATCTGAATGAGAAAAACAAGCTATGTGAGAAGCTATCAAAAGAGGTCATTATGGTAAGACATGAAATGGAATCAGGGGTTATGAAATTCACCCAAGAAATTGAAGATAATCTAAAACAATCTTTCAAGGACAAGTCAGAAGACTGTCACAAAATGGATAGAATAATCAGGCATCTGGAATCTGATCTTGAAGAAGCATGAGATAATGAATAACAACTTGAGAATTAGATAGACACTCATAAAAGGGATCTTTAACAGCAAATGAATACAAAGAAAAATTTAAGATAAGCTCTGCTCAACTTGAAGTTCTTCTTGAAATCCAAAAGAGGGTAGATGACAAGCATGGCTTGGGATATGAGAAAGGTGAAATCTCTGGATCCAGTCAGAAGAACTCTGGATCAGGAAATCTAAGGTACAGGCCTAGAAGATCTCTAGTAAGGCAACCAAATGCTGAAAGATATCCATCCTTCAATGGATACTACTACAATTGCAATAACTTCGGTCATAAAGCAAATCAGTGCAGAAGAAGAATGAATCAGACTAATTCACCCTTCTTTGGACAATGTTTTAATTGCAAAGGTATGGTCACAAATCTCATGAATGTAGAAATATGCAAATTAACAATTCATTCAATGGTAGATGCTTTGCATGCAATATAATGGGACATATGGCTAATCAATGCAGATCAAGTGGATATCATTCAAATATACAAAGAAATATAGCTTGCTACAATTGCAATAGATCTGGTCATATTGCCAAATTCTGCAGAAGAAAGAATCAGGATAAAAGGGGTCTAGTGCATCATAATCAAAATCAAGACAAAGGAAAAGGAAAAGTGAATGCGGATGAAGTTCAAAGGGAAATGAACAAGAATTAGGTGAAGAGAAGTACATAAAATATTGGGGATGGATCCGCACTAGAATCTGATGCTGATATTCCTTCCAGAAACTAAATGGATGAGCTCTGGCTCAGGGGGAGTCACAAAAGAAAACAATTTCCCCTAGCTAGTCAATTGGTGCCTAAAATTGGCACATGGAGTGTTACAGATTCAAGAGTTCTCAAAGAGATATCTAAATAACCATTGGTAAAAATATAAAAGATCTGCAAGGAGTTTTGAAGAGATTAATCATCCAAGATTGGTCTATTTTAACAGTCATCCAGTAAAAGTAGGATCTTCGCAGCTAGATCCGGTATGATTCAAAATTGTATATCTTGATCTGCAAATAAATGGAATGATTGGAGAAAGGAAGATAGATTGTTAATTATCACCAAGAATAATTCTATGTGCATCTTAGTGATTCAGAAGGATCTCTCTCAAAACAAGGTCAGAAGAAGGGAACCAGAATGACTTAAGGTGTGCATTTATTGCAATACAAATTTAGGGTTTGCACAGAAATATAAGGGTTCTTTTGTTCATCATTTGCACATTTGCATTCGAGAAGAAGAAAGAAAGAGCTCTACAACAAGATTGCTTCAACCCTCTCAAGATCAACCATAGAATTTGATCCAACCAGTGATCTTTTCAGCTCTTATTGTGAACCTTAGAAGCATAAAAAGGTATTTTCACTCTTGAATATCTCTCTCTGAATCTTTTGAAAGATAGCTACTCCAAATGTTGTTAAGATCACTAAAAGGCCACGCCCTAAGTTCAAGAAACATCCTTACAAATCCCTAGAAGTTGATCCCCTAGGCATATTCTCTAGCATTCCGCATGGGGTTCTGCACGTAGAAGATGTTAGGGCATACATCCATGCCAACATTAAGGAATTTGGGGAATCCAAGCTGATGGATATCTATCACAAGCATGTAATAGATGAAACATTTGAACTTAAACCCCAATACAAGGCCATCTAGGATAAGCATTTTGGACATTGCATCCAATTTCCCTATTTTGCAGAAGATGAATGGGTCCAGTATGTTCTCAGTAGAATACAAGATAACTTCATGTGGTTGTTGAAGCCCTTCAAAATAACAAAGGATGCAATTAGGGCAGTAACTGGCTTGCACTCATCTGGTGGGTTGCCTGTTCTCAAATCCGTCAAGAATCAAACAGTAAGTGAGGCTACTGGATCAAAGTTTGATAAGAGAGCAATGACAATAGAAGACATCATAGATCTAGATATCAAATTTGCATTTATGATAATTGGTTATAAAATCTATCACTCCGGTAGGGAGAATTCTGTATCTGGAACAGCAATATACACTGCTTATCAAATGCTAAGGGAAAATGTTGATTATGATCTTTGTGAGCTTCTCTTGAACCAACTATTAGAGAACTTAAAGAAAATAAAGAAGGATAAGAAGAATTCATTTAAGTACGGTGGCTTGATACTATGTCTATTCTTCTACTATATGAATGAGCTACCTGAATCTAATGGTTGGGTATGGCAAAATGATAGACCGGTGGCCATACAAATCAGAGATTATATGTATGGGCTTGGTGATGCCAAGGCTCAAAGTACAGCACTCTGGGGATACTTCAAAAACTTCTAAAGTATGATGAAGGCTAGAGAAAGAATTCCACAAACAATAGTTGAAAAATACAAAGAGATAGTGTGCTTCATGGTAGACACTGATCAATGCCTAATGGAGGTAGTAGAACCTAGAACAGTCTGGATTATGCCAATGGGCTATGAGGTAGATGAGAAAATCCTTGAACTACATATCCAACACCTGCTGAGTTAGCCTAAGGACCCTGAGGGAGAAAGGTTTGGAACCTTTCAAGAACTGGGTGTAAAAATTCATGTTGAGCTAAGGCAACTAGAGATGAAAAGAAAAGTTAGAAGAGAAGTAGAGGAAGTTGCCAAAAGATATGGCATTTTGAAAGAGGCAGTTGATGCAAATAGAGAGAAAGTAGAAAGAGTAGAGAAAGAAAGACAAAAGGTAGAAAAAGAAAGTCATCCGGTGCAAGCCCCCTCCCAGACTAGATCCTCCATGAGCTCTACACCTGCTACTTCTAAAAGCTCAAAACTGGAAGCCAAGTCATCCGATAAGGGAGAAAAGAGAACAAAGACAAAGGCCACAAGGTCATACATAAGTCAAAAGGACGATGAAGAGATAGAGACTGATGAGGAGGTCAAGAAAATAAAGAAGAAAAAGAAAACATCCATGGAATCCTCTGCTGATAAACATACAAAAGAAAAGATAGAAGAATTTGTTAAAAGGCCTACTCTTTCTATTGATGATGTCTTCAAGGCAGTCACTGTAGATGGGAATCTGCAGCCCATGACAGAATTTTATGATGAGTATAATGACACTGACAAAAGAATTTTGGAGGAAGCCACAGTAAGTATTTGAATATCTATAGTAAAGCATTCATTGAAATCATCTCACTAATTCCCAAAAGCCTAGAGCAAGTACTTAAAATGAGAAAAGAAAATGCTAAGGCAAAGGACCTTGAGATTCAGGAACAGATAGCTATTCAGCTCATTCTTCCATTACTCCAAAACAAATGAATATGATCTTGAAGGACTGCAAGGATGAGTTCTGCAGCAAAGCCAGAATGAACAAACTTATGCTTGGAGAGATAGATCAGATAGGAAAAGAGACAGAAGACATCCTCCAAAATGCATTTAAAAGATTCAATCTTCCTATTATAGAGGACATAAGTGATGAACCTTCTGCCATGGATGTCGAAGGATTAAGTACATCAAAGGAAGATTCTACTGAGAAAATTGTAGAAGAGTCAAAGGAGACATGTGAGGATAGGACTAAGAACTTGGATTCCTCTGTTTTAGAAGAGGAAGTCCATGAAGAAGTAAATATTTCTCTTTTGGATCCCCCAGCAGACTCTAGAACTAAAGGAGAAGGAATAAAAGAAGAAGAAATTAGTCAAGGAGAAGAGGTAAAGGGAAGAGAAGAAGATCAAACAGATAAGATCCCGGATGACAGTTCTGAGGTGAAGAAGACTCTGTCTCTGGCAAGAGACACTATTGAGGCAGTAAAGAGCTTCTTGAACAAAGAAATGTTAGAGATAGATGAACTGGAATTATTTCAAGGACCACTCAATTTTGACTCACTCTCTCCGGTCCAGACAATGAAGGTAGCATCTCTTGCTCAAGCTAAAGCAAAAGAGAAGCTTCTGAAATCTCACATGGAAGACTGTGAGCTAATAGAGATTACATCTGGTGTGTTGGAGAAGATCATGCCATGCTTCCAGAAGGATCCTTCGGCCTCTTAATCCAGTAACTTGAAATCTCTTGTTAATTCTATTAGCACACATTTTGATTCTTTGGAGAAATTAGCAGAAGAGAAAGTCTAGAAAGAGTTTTTGGGAGAGAGATTCTCCAAAGTACAGGGACTTATAGCAAATGATAGGAGAAATTTGGATATTTGGATAAAGAGCCTACAAAATTCTCTTAAAGATGGCACAGATTTATAAAAATTTTGTCTATCTTGGTCCACAGTGACAGCAGACATTGCCAAAAAGGTGGAAGAACAAGAGAGTAAACTGTCAAGTTTATCTCAAAATTTTGATCCTCTCACCTCATCCATAATAAATCAAGATGTCTCTTGATGGTGATGAGGCTCTGGGTAAGGGTACTAACATCTCTCCTCTCTTTGAACTAATTGTAGATGAGTCCTCCTAGCCGATCCCATCTAGTGACTGAGCCGGGATGCAATCCTCTATACCATTCTTTTGCTTTGCCTTTGAGGGAACATGTAAGAAACAGAAGGGCATGTTTCTCAGTTGTGATATTGTGAATGGTGTACAAATTAGCCACATCTTGAATATGGTCTATTGGACAAACAGAGCCATCTCCAAGAAAGTAAGGTAGTGCCTTCCATGCTATCTTAGGAATTTGACCATGCTGTTGAAAAACAAGAGGACTTGAATCCCAAGTCACAAAAGGCAGATTACTTGTAGGAATGTTCAGATGCACATAAATGTGTGGGGCTGCCATGGTTTGGAGAAGCAAAGATTCAAGAAAGAGTCTCCAATAGAGTCACCAGGTGGAAGATTCATGCTCCCATGAGCAGATATTTTTGTGATTTTCCACCAAAACCACAAAATATAGGGCAAAGAATCAGTGAAAACAAAGCCCCAAGTCTTTGATTCCAGTCCCACCGGGCATGCCAAAAATTGTTGATGTATAAAATTGTGCGAGTTTCAACACCAAGATGGGAAGCTTCAAGAATGTGGGATTGACTCTTGAAGCTACCTCCAGATTTTACAGAAGCTGGCTCTTCTTTTCAATGGGGTTTTGGGAAAAGGAAGGAAAAACAAGATTACAGATACAATATTAAACTAAACTTCTACTATAGCGATGCGTTGGATTTAAAACCTAACCAGTAGCATAGTGTCAAATCCTAATAGATTTAACTGGAAAAATTAAAGAGCATCAGCATGATTAATAACCTGGTTATAAATCAGGTTTAATAAAGGCTAAGAATAGAAAGAAAGAAGCAAGAAAAAGAGATAGATTCAGTATGCACAAAGTAGCACTTCTCTTTATCTGAATGAAGAACAAATTTACAGAGGCAAATATGCACAAAATAAATGTTACATTCCTTATGAAAAGCATCCATTGAGCAAAAAATATCTCTGATCTGCTGTTCAAATCTCTGATCTCCATTTGTAGAACTATATATCTATATGGAACTCTATCCCAGATCCATCCTTTTATAACCTAGAAATCTTTTCCAAAACTTCTCTAACTACCTAGAAAATATCTGCAACTATAGTCATGTGAATCTTGGCTTGAATAACTGCCCTGGCAACTAAAACTCCCAGTGAACTCCATGAGAAATAGCCTTCCTATTTTGCCCTCCATGGCTGAAAAAATGCATCTTCCTTCATTCTTTGGCCTGCGTGAGGTTCTATTCCCTTTATTCTCCTTGTAGCTACTATTAAGAATAAAGAGGTGGCATTTAAAGTTTAGGGCTGCATATGAAATAAAGTTTTTTCTTATCTTCATCCCCCGTGAGTCATAAGGGTCATTAAAATGTCTTTAATTTAATAAAGACTTAGCTCTATGCACCTTGGAGGAACCCGCCATACATGTGATGCAGCTCATGTTATTTAATTAAATCTTACTTTACCCCCTCCTGTGAGCTTTTAAATCTTATGCAAGACTCACTATTTTATATTAAACAAAACCCAGCTTACTGAAAAGGACCCCACCACATAATAGACTCAACATTATTCTAATGTTAACCCAGCTCAAGACTTCACATGACTCTTTGTATTTCCTATGATTTTTAAAACAAAACAAATGTTTTATCTTTCTTCCACCTAAGCCACATGGTGCACAGGTGTTCATCTGGGAGTACATTTTCCTCCTGCTATTGTGAATTCCTGCACTTCTAACACATGGTTGCCTCTATGCTTCCTTTCATCTATTCTTGCTACTATTGATTTGAATCTCCCATCTACGGTGCCTGATTCTTTTCAATTGCATTGTTCTATGTCTTCTATTTATAGCTGAGACTGTATATGATTCACCATTGTTTATTGCTAAATCTCTCTGATCTATATTGCATCACTTTGAATCTTAGGCTACATCCTAGACATGATCATCTTCTCTCTTTTATGTTATGAGCTGTGTTTGAATCTCTTGAAAAATTGCACTCCCCTTATGATAGCTTCCTTATTAATCCCAAACTTGTGTCATTCTTCTTGGCTGAGACCATCTTAATCTTTTTACAACTGTGTTCTTTACTGATGCTCGAGGCTGATCTACTTCAGTGGCTGAGTGCTTTCATCTAGTAGATACCACACTTCAAACCTCATGCTTCTATGTTTGCTCCTCCATCTCTGGCGAATATGCTAATGCTACACTCTAATTTTTGAAGCTTGTGCCCAGAAACATAGGCTAAATGTTATTTAATTTACAATCTTGTGCTATAATTTTGTGGCTGGCTGATTCTCAATAATAGCCATGCTTTGTTCCTAAGAGGGATGCCTCTTCTCTGAATATGTCTTCCTTCTTTCGGCCATTCTCATAAACATGTGCCTCTATGTTTACAGTGGTGCCTTCCTCTATCCTTGCTAAGGCTGCACTATCTTATATGGCATATTCATCATATCAAAATGCTCAAGTTTCATAGGTGATGCTGAGTTTACTCTCTGAAGTAGCCATGCTTGATAATGGATCAGCTTTCATTAGAATAGGCTAAGCTATCAACATTAGAAGCTGCCATGAATATGATTGCACCTCATACTTCTTTGGCTGTAGTGTCCTTGATTCTAATCATTCCATTTAGAGATAGAGTTGTGACTATAGAGGCTGAAGACTCCTCATATGGCTAATGCTATCATTTTCTATGACCCACACCACATATGGAAGAGCCGTTCCCTTTGAAGATGATGATCTTTGCCTTAAATAGCCGAGTCTTTACTTTCTAAGTGCCACCATTATAGTTGCAACATCACTCACTGAACATTACACAATTGAGGGGCACCTACTTAGCATCAGTTCATTGTTGCATCAATCATCATAATGGTGGGTTACAGATCAAACAATTGTGCTTCATTTTACATCTATATTGGATGAGGGATTGCTTTTTGCAAGAAACTCCTCCATTTTATCATAATTGTTGCACTTGTAGGGCAGCCTTTTAACTCTTGAAATGGTACCTCTTCCATATGTGCACGCTTCCTTACTCTGAGCTACACCCTCATTCCATAGTTAGCCATGTTTGAAACCAGAATTCATGTCATGCATTAAGAGGCTATGCCTTGTCTAAACTACACCTTTATTCTATAGCATGGAAATGCCTTCTCATGGGTTTGGCCATTATAATAATGGTTGTCTGCTTGACTTGCTTGTGTTCTCTCTTCTTTAAGGTCACCTTATTGCTCAGTTTAAGCTACGTTGAAATGTTCTATGTATGTTGAGTGCCACAATTCATTTAGAACAATTCTTTGAATTGTATAGACTCACCTTTGTTATTGTTGTGTGCTATAATTTCATATTGGTAGCGCCACAATACATTTATACTTGGCAACTAAGTTTGAGAGGATCATGGCTTTGTATTTGACTTTGATGTTGTCTTAGTCTTTTGACATGCTGGCGCCATCCTATTTGGGTTGCACTTGATTTGAAGTGGCTCATGGCTTTGTATTTAATACAGCTTACTCCTTTGATATGGCCAAGTGCCACAATACATTTCAGACAACACTTCACTTTAATACTTGTGCCTAATGCATCATGCCACTTATTTGGAGGTTGATCCTCCTTCATTGCTTGTAAATGACAAGCTTCATTATGTTCGCAAGAGACACTATGTGGCTTCTTGATTTTTGTCATTGATGGCAACAAATTCCATCCCACACATCTGCATCACATGGTATGTCTATACTGGAAGTCAGATTGAAGAGTATTTTGGTCCGGTGAGCAAGAACAGAGCATGCAGTAAGGTCTGACAATCAGGTCTAGATTTCCCAGAGGATGAATCTCAACAAAGTGCGGACTTGAGGAAGTCAAGAGGAGTACCATTACTGTTACATTCCAGAGATTGAGCCTCCTGTGTCGAAAGAATGAAAAGATATGAACATCTAAGTGTTGGGTTCCTGATAGGTAGTGTAGACTAAGGAAGAACTAACCGGCAGAGCATCAGACCTTAACCCGGATGAGAAATTGATGGTGATCAATCTACTTAAGGGATCATTCATGGTTGGCTCACATGATTGATGACTTCTATAACTATCTCTTTGATACGTATCACTTAGTAAGCATGGATTCAGCTGACAGACCAAAGTTTAGGAAAATCTTGAGTATTCCGGATGCTAACTAGAATGATGTTGAAATCCTTGGTGTGGATATATATACGAAATGGATTTCAATGTGAAGGTGTGTGGTGTATGTGATAGTGTGCGAAGAAAAGCAGAGAGTAGTGTGGAAGTAGCTATACAAGTACAGTATGTGACAGAACAACAGCACTAAGTAGAGGAAGAATGAAGTGCAATAGATCAGTATGTTGAGCCTAACCAGAATTGAACCTCGGCATATGTGGATGCCTCTAATCAGTTCAAACACTTGGTTACTTTCTATATACCTTGTAGGTAGTGAGTCTCTTGTAGGCAACGAACCTCTTGTGAGAAGTGTGCTCGAGCAGTGAGCCCTAATTGGCAAGTGCCATTTTGTACTTCTTATTCTTTTAACAGAGACTACAATCTTAGGTTAGTCACCCCGTGATTTTTCCCTTAATAGGGTTTTCCATGTCAAAATCATTGTGTTATGTGTGTTGATTTTATTTCTGCTCTCATGGTTATGCATTCTTATATGTTTTGATGCTGTACCAATTGTTAAAGAAGAACAGAAAGTTAAAATATTTAAGATAACTGATTAACCCCCCTCTCAATTATCTACCTTGTTTCCAACAATTGGTATCAGAGCCAAGTTCCTCCAAACAGAGTCTAACAGCTTGAGGAAGATCTGGGAATCTCAATGGATGTGTATGGTATGAGGCAACAACTTCAGTCTACCCTAGATGATCTTGAGCAATCTCACTCTGAAGTCAATAGCCTGAGGGAAAGACTCAAACAAGATAATGACTTCATAAATGAACTAAAATAAAAATTGAGTATCTCTGTGAAAAAGAGAAAGGAACTTCTTCAACAATTAGTGAGTCAAATTGAAGCCAATGATACTAATAAAGATCTAAATGAGAAAAACAAGCTATGTGAGAAGCTATCAAAAGAGGTCATTATGCTAAGACATGAAATGGAATCAGGGGTTATGAAATTGACCCAAGAAATTGAAGATAATCTAAAACAATCTCTCAAGGAGAAGTCAGAAGACTGTCACAAAATGGATAGAATAATCAAGCATCTAGAATCTGATCTTGAACAAGCTAGAGATAATGAAGAACAACTTGAGAATTAGATAGACACTCATAAAAGGGGTCTTTAAACAGTAAATGAATACAAAGAAAAATTTAAGATAAGCTCTGCTCAACTTGAAGTTCTTCTTGAAATCCAAAAGAGGGTAGATGACAAGCATGGCTTGGGATATGAGAAAGGTGAAATCTATGGATCCAGTCAGAAGAACTCTGGATTAGGAAATCCAAGGTACAGGCCTAGAAGACCTCCAGTAAGGCAACCAAATGCTCAAAGATATCCATCCTTCAATGGATACTACTACAATTGCAATAACTTCAGTCATAAAGCAAATCAGTGCAGAAGAAGAATGAATTAGACTAATTCACCCTTCTTCGGACAATGTTTTAACTACAAAAGGTATGGTCACAAATCTCATGAATGTAGAAATATGCAAATTAACAATTCATTCAATGGTAGATGCTTTGCATGCAATATAATGGGACATATGGCTAATCAATGCAGATCAAGTGGATATCAGTCAAATATGCAAAGAAATATAGCTTGCTACAATTGCAATAGATCCGGTCATATTGCCAAATTCTGTACAAGAAAGAATCAGGATAAAAGGGGTCTAGTTCATCATAATCAAAATCAAGACAAAGGAAAAGGAAAAGTGAATGCGGATGAAGTTCAAAGGGAAATGAACAAGAATTAGGTGAAGAGAAGTACATAAAATATTGGGGATGGATCCGCACTAGAATCTGATGCTGATATTCCTTCCAAAAACTAAATAGATGAGCTCTGGCTTAGGGGGAGTCACAAAAGAAAACAATTTCCCCTAGCTAGTCAATTGGTGCCTAAAATTGGCACATGGAGTGTTACGGATTGAAGAGTTCTCAAAGAGATATCTAAATAACCATTGGTAAAAATATAAAAGATCTGCAAGGAGTTTTGAAGAGGTTAATCATCTAAGATTGGTCTATTTTAACAGTCATCTAGTAAAAGTAGGATCTTCGCAGCTAGATCTGGTATGTTTCAAAATTGTATATGTTGATCTGCGAATAAATGGAATGATTGGAGAAAGGAAGATAGATTGTCAATTATCACCAAGAATAATTCTAAGTGCATCTTTGTGATTTAGAAGGATCTCTCTAGAACAAGGTCAGAACAAGGGAACCAGAATGACTTAAGGTGTGCATTTATTGCAATACAAATTTAGGGTTTGCACAGAAATATAAGGGTTCTTTTGTTCATCATTTGCACATTTGCATTCGAGAAGAAGAAAGAAAGAGCTCTAAAACAAGATTGCTTCAACCCTCTCAAGATCAACCACAGAATTTGATCCAACCAGTGATCTTCTCAGCTCTTATCGTGAACCTTAGAAGCATAAAAAGGTATTTCCACTCTTGAATATCTCTCTCTGAATCTTTTGAAAGATAGCTACTCCAAATGCTGTTAAGATCACTAATAGGCCACGCCCTAAGTTCAAGAAACATCCTTACAAATCCCTAGAAGTTGATCCCCTTGGCATATTCTCTAGCATTCCACATGGGGTTCTGCATGTAGAAGATGTTAGGGCATACATTCACGCCAACATTAACGAATTTGGGGAATCCAAGTTGATGCATATCTATCACAAGCAAGTAATAGATGAAACATTTGAACTTAAACCCCAATACAAGGCCATCTGGGATAAGCATTTTGGACATTCCATCTAGTTTCCCTATTTTGCAGAAGATGAATGGGTCCAGTATGTTCTCAGTAGAATACAAGATAACTTCATGTGGTTGTTGAAGCCCTTCAAAATAACAAAGGATGCAATTAGGGCAGTAACTGGCTTGCACTCATTTGGTGGGTTCCCTGTTCTCAAATTTGTCAAGAATCAAACAGTAAGTGAGGCTATTGGATCAAAGTTTGATAAGAGAGCAATGACAAGAGAAGACATCATAGATCTAGATATCAAATTTGCATTTATGATAATTGGTTATAAAATCTATCACTCCAGCAGGGAGAATTTTGTATCTGGAACAACAATATACACTGCTTATCAGATGCTAAGGGAAAATGTTGATTATGATCTTTGTGAGCTTCTCTTGAACCAACTATTAGAGAACTTACAAAAAATAAAGAAGGATAAGAATAATTCATTTAAGTACGGTGGCTTGATACTATGTCTATTCTTCTACTATATGAATGAGCTACCCAAATCTAATGGTTGGGTATGGCAAAATGATATACTGGTTGCCATACAAATCAGAGATTATATGTATGGGCTTGGTGATGCCAAGGCTCAAAGTACAGCACTCTGGGGATACTTCAAAAACTTCCAAAGTATGATGAAGGCTAGAGAAAGAATTCCACAAACAATAGTTGAAAAATACAAAGAGATAGTGTGCTTCATGGTAGACACTGATCAATGCCTAATGGAGGCAGTAGAACCAGAACAGTCTGGATTATGCCAATGGGCTATGAGGTAGATGAGAAAATCCTTGAACTACATATCCAACACCTGCTGAGTTAGCCTAAGGACCCTGAGGGAGAAAGGTTTGGAACCTTTCAAGAACTGGGTGTAAAAATTCATGTTGAGCTAAGGCAACCAGAGATGAAAAGAAAAGTGAGAAGAGAAGTAGAGGAAGTTGCCAAAAGATATGGCATTTTGAAAGAGGCAGTTGATGCAAATAGAGAGAAAGTAGAAAGAGTAGAGAAAGAAAGACAAAAGGTAGAAAAAGAAAGTCATCTGGTGCAAGCCCCCTCCCAGACTAGATCCTCCATGAGCTCTACACCTGCTACTTCTAAAAGCTCAAAACTGGAAGCCAAGTCATCCGATAAGGGAGAAAAGAGAACAAAGACAAAGGCCACAAGGTCATACATAAGTCAAAAGGACGATGAAGAGATAGAGACTGATGAGGAGGTCAAGAAAATAAAGAAGAAAAAGAAAACATCCATGGAATCCTCTGCTGATAAACATACAAAAGAAAAGATAGAAGAATTTGTTAAAAGGTCTACTCTTTCTATTGATGATGTCTTCAAGGCAGTCACTATAGATGGGAATCTACAGCCCATGACAGAATTTTATGATGAGTATAATGACACTGACAAAAGAATTTTGGAGGAAGCCACAGTAAGTATTTGAATATCTATAGTAAAGCATTCATTGAAATCATCTCACTAATTCCCAAAAGCCTAGAGCAAGTACTTAAAATGAGAAAAGAAATTGCTAAGGCAAAGGACCTTGAGATTCGGGAACAGATAGCTATTCAGCTCTATCCTTCCATTACTCCAAAACAAATGAATATGATCTTGAAGGACTGCAAGGATGAGTTCTGCAGCAAAGCCAGAATGAACAAACTTATGCTTGGAGAGATAGATCAGATAGGAAAAGAGACAGAAGACATCCTCCAAAATGTATTTAAAAGATTCAATCTTCCTATTATAGAGGACATAAGTGATGAACCTTCTGCCATGCATATCGAAGGATTAAGTACATGAAAGGAAGATTCTACTGAGAAAATTTTAGAAGAGTCAAAGGAGATAGGTGAGGAGAGGACTAAGAACTTGGATTCCTCTATTTTAGAAGAGGAAGTCCATGAAGAAGTAAATATCTCTCTTTTGGATCCCCCAGCAGACTCTGGAACTAAAGGAGAAGGAATAAAAGAAGAAGAAATTAGTCAAGGAGAAGAGGTAAAGGGAAGAGAAGAAGATCAAACAGATAAGATCCCAGATGACAGTTCTGAGGTGAAGAAGACTCTGTCTCCAGCAAGAGACACTACTGAGGTAGTAAAGAGCTTCTTGAAGAAAGAAATGTTAAGAGATAGATGAACTGGAATTATTTCAAGGACCACTCAATTTTGACTCACTCTCTCCGGTCCAGACAATGAAGGTAGCATCTCTTGCTCAAGCTAAAGCAAAAGAGAAGCTTCTGAAATCTCACATGGAAAACTGTGAGCTAATAGAGATTGCATCTGGTGTGTTGGAGAAGATTATGCCATGCTTCTAGAAGGATCCTTCGGCCTCTTCATCTGGTAACTTGAAATCACTTGTTAATTCTATTAGCACACATTTTGATTCTTTGGAGAAATTAGCAGAAGAGAAAGTCTAGAAAGAGTTTTTGGGAAAGAGATTCTCCAAAGTACAGGGACTTATAGCAAATGATAGGAGAAATTTAGATATTGGGATAAAGAGCCTACAAAATTCTCTTAAAGATGGTGGAGATTTATACAAATTTTGTCTACCTTGGTCCACAGTGACAGCAGACATTGCCAAAAAGGTGGAAGAATAAGAGTGTAAACTGTCAAGTTTATCTCGAAATTTTGATCCTCTCACCTCATCCATAATAAATCAAGAGTGTCAGACTATTGTCACTATTAATGAAATAAAGAGGCTTAAAAAGGAGAAGAAGAATAGAATAAGCAGGCTAAGTGAACTAAGAGGGATAATTATCCCTAAGTTAGAGGCAATGCATGAGGCCCTAATTGATGCTCAGACCATAGCCTAAAGTAGTGATCTGGCAAACTTAAAAAGGGCAGAAGCTTTTGCATTTTTGATAAGTGGTCACATCTCAATTTTGGATAGGATGAAGTAGAGTTGGGCAACAGAATTTGTCCAGTTGAAAACCACTATTGCAGATATACTTAAGTATATGTAAGTATAACATGTATATATACTTATGCGGCTATGTACATGTTGATTTTTGCAAATTTTGCTGTGCGGATTTCACCCTTTGCCATTGATGTCAGAGGAGGAGTGAGGATTAATGAAAAATGTGGAATCTAGCTAAGGTAGAGCTCTAATAAAAGTGTACATAAGACAGAGCATCAACAAAGGGGGAGTTTGCTACGACACTTAGTCATTTTTCACTAAGTGTTGCCATCAATGCCAAAGGGGGAGATTGTTGGCAAGAGACACTGTGTGGCTTCTTGATTGTTGTCATTGATGGCAACAAAGTCCATCCCACACATCTACAGAACATGGTATGTCTATACCAAAAGTCAGATTGAAGAGTATTTTGGTCCGGTGAGCAAGAACAGAGCATGCAGCAAGGTTCGACAATCAGGTCTGGATTTCCCAAAGGATGTATCTCAGCAAAGTGCAGACTTGGGAAAGTCAAGATGAGTACCATTACTACTACATTCTAGAGATTGAGCCTCCCATGTTCAAAGAATGAAAATATATGAACATCTAAGTGTTGGGTTCCTGACAGGTAGTGTAGACTAAGGAAGAACTAACCGACAGAGCATCAAACCTTAACCCAGATGAGAAATTGATGGTGATCAAGCTACTTAAGGGATCATTCATTGTTGGATGACATGATTGATGACTTCTATAACTATCTCTTTGATACGCATCACTTAGTAAGCATGGATTTAGCCGACAGACTAGAGTTTGGGAAAATCTTGAGTATTCTGGATGCTGACTAGAATGATGTTGAAATCCTTGGTGTGGATATATATACTAGATGGATTTTGATGTGAAGGTATGTGGTGTGTGTGATAGTGTGTGAAGAAAAGTAGAGAATAGTGTGGAAGTAGCTATACAAGTACAGTATGTGACAAAATAGCAGCACTAAGCAAAGGAAGAATGAAGTGCAGCAGATCAGTATATTGAGCCTAACTGGAACTAAACCTCAACATATGTGGATGCCTCTAATCAATTCAAACACCTGGTTACTTTCTATATACCTTGTAGATAGCGAGTCTCTTGTAGGCAGTGAGCCTCTTGTGAGTAGTGTGCTCGGGCATTGATCCCTAATTAGCAAGTGCCATTTTGTACTTCTTATTCTTTTAACAGAGAATACAATCTTGGGTTAGTCACCCCATGGTTTTTCCCTTAATAGGGTTTTCCACGTCAAAATCATTGTGTTATGTGTGTTAATTTTATTTCTGCTCTCATGGTTATGTAAGCTTATATGTTTTGATGTTGCACTAATTGTTAAAGAAGAACATAAAGTTAAAATATTTAAGATAACTAATTCACCCCCCCTCTCAGTTATCTACCTTGTTTCCAACACATTATTGGTGTAATCTTGATTGGTGGCACCTGTTGATGACTGTTTTGATGCAATCATAACAATAAGTTAAAATTCACATGACATGAACTGAAACTATACTTGAAAGACAAGAAGGAATCATTTGGTGATTCAACTAATCCCAAGTCTACAATGGTTCGGTTGGTCAAGTTCAGTTGGTCAATGTGAAGCTGTAATGTTCAAGGGGCCTTACGTAGTTTAGGTTTGTTCTGTGGTTTACTGGCCTAAGAATATGCAAAGAGGTCATGAGATATGTCAATACTCTTCATTCCTTTGCATAAAGGTGCTACTGTGCTGCAAGTTTCAGAAGTTTTTTTTTGATTTATGCAGCTTCCTTCTTTATGTACTTATGAAAACTGTCTACTTAGACTCTGTTATGCATGCTTCTTCAAATTTGAGACAATTTCCTTTGGATTTCTACGTTTTCAGCTAGATATTTCAGATGGGTTGGGAAAAGTTAGAAAGATCTACTCTATACCTCACTTAATCTACAGAAGGATCTAATTGTTTCTGTTATCCACTATGTAAATACCACAGTAATCTGATCAAATCCACAGTAAAAACCTTAAATGTAAGTCCTGAGCATTTTCACAAACATACATTTAAAATTGCAAGCTCTCAAAGAAGATATTTCAAAACACAAAGAAGAGCAGGAGAACACTCAGAAGATAGATGCAGAACTCCAGATTCTATTGCATTAGAAACGAATAGCCATACATGATTTACAATGTAAGAATGACTCTTAGTTTCATTGATCATACTACAGAGAACTTACAAGCTTTACAGATACAGTAAGGCAGCCAGACATTCCATGTGAACCTTACTGCAGACAAACAGGCGACCTCCTTCTTCTACTTCTAAACTATGCTAAGCTATCATGCTGTGTTTTCCTAGAATCTCTGTTGTAGGCCCTAAAAATCCCTGTTGTATAGCCCCTGTTGTAAAGTATTACAGTGCAGAGAGGCACAATATATAACATTCTGATTGTCCTCACTACAGCAAAAACCTAACTGACCCCCTGGTTCAAACCTCTAGTTACAGCAATAAATGCAGGTGAACCAGTTCTCAAAAATATCTCAGAGCTGTGGTCAAATCTGGGCAAAATATTGCCCCTTCTGAGAAGTTCCAGCAGCTGGGTAATAACTTCTGCCTATCTGTTGTGATAATACCTCCAGCTGTG
The DNA here is from genome assembly GCA_027924645.1 of Cunninghamia lanceolata. Classification (NCBI taxonomy): domain Eukaryota; kingdom Viridiplantae; phylum Streptophyta; class Pinopsida; order Cupressales; family Cupressaceae; genus Cunninghamia; species Cunninghamia lanceolata. Next base: position 13,869,442 of record BSBN01000553.1, on the reverse strand, counting down.
ACCTTCCTCTTCACTTGAATGGCTTTGACTTTTATCACTTCATCTCTATCTTCTTGCTCCTGAGATCAGATCTTCTGCCTCCATGAGGTCACTGTATTGACTTTCCAGCTGCTTCCTCAACTGCAAGCCTGCAAGACAAGACATGTAATAAGTATTCCATTTATCATAAAGCAGCATGAAAATTAAAATAAGCGTTTAAATACAGGTGACTGCGCAAGATCGCGGAAATCAGATCCAAAATCCGCTCAAAACGTGTCAAAAATGCGCCTAAGCTGCTCAAAATTGATGGGTCAACCATCGCTGACCGGGAAATGTGCCAGAGGCGCCAAAAAACACTTTAAAATGTCCACCGCTTCATTTCCCGCCCATCGGCATGATCATCCCTGTCGGTGCGTCAAAAAAATAGGTTAGTCGATATACCTCATCATCATGATATTCTGGAAATAGCATTCCCTCCTGAAGGTCCAGATGAATGTCATCATGATGATTCGCTTCTGCATATTGGAGAAAAGAACAACAACATCATCATCATGATGAAGGAGAAATGGAGGATGCGAACATGATCACGCTGCCGAGGAGAAGAAGATGATGGTGACGTCATCACGATATTCGGGCTTCATTGAAATGCTAAGGATGACGTCATCGTCATATCCGGTTAAGATCAGGGGGATATTTGCAATATCGGGTCACCCAAGGAGCATGATCAGGATGATGAAGTGAATACGATCCTTTTGCGGCCAAGGCAACCCTCTCGAGAAAAATCAGCATAATGAAGATCATCATCATATTCGCTTTTGTCGAACTTGGAATAAGACATCATCATCATGTTTCGCGAAACGGATCGGGCTTGAAAAAAAAATATCCTGTTGAAGGGAAAAAAAGATGATGATGATGATGATCATCAGGATATTAGCTTCTGTCGAACTTGGAATAAGACATCATCATCATGTTTCGCGAACCAGATCGGGTCTTGAAAAATATCCTTTTGAAGGAAAAATGTGATGATGATCATCACGAGGATATTTGTTTTTTCGCTATTCGGATCGGGATGACGTCATCATGATATTTGGAGCCTTCGTTAAACTTGAAACATGACGTCATCATGATATTTTGCCAACCGGATCATGTTTGAGAAAAATCCTGCCGAAGGGAAAATGTTATGATCATGATCATGATCAGGATAAAAATATGATGATGATGACCCTCAGGATGTTCTCAAAAAGGTTGCATTTTCGGCAGGAGGACTTGGCGAAATATCGGGCGCACAAACAAGATCATGATGATCCTGTCAATTAGGACAGGATAAAGAATGATGATGACGTCATCATCATATTTGGTTTTCGGAGCACAAGGATAAGTTGGTCATCATGATATTTGCGCTAGGGTGATTTTACAAAATATGATGATGACGTTGATAAATGTAATATCGAACCCCTCTTAATAGATAGGCTGATCATCATGATGCTTCGGCAAACGGATATCAGGAGGATATGAAGATGATGATCCTCCTTCGAATATATCATGATGATGTCTTCATTACTTAGCGAATTTCAGCGAATGTTCTGTGAAAGATCAGGATGATGATCATGATGTTGCGAAAGGAGACCAGGAGGATATGAAGTCGTCGTCATCATCCTTCGAATGTCAGCAAATATCATGATGATGACCCTCCAATAGGTTTTGAACGTGCGCATGTAAATATGCCGAAAGTGGATTTTGTTAAGTCAGGGTGATCTTATACCATCAGCATGATATTTTAAGATCAGGCGATGCAAGGATATCATGATGATGCTCGCGATACAAAGACCGCTTCGACGGGGGGAACTTACCTTGACTTAAAGTTGACGTCATCATGATAATTGAACCTCAGGATATTATCGGGGGGGGGGGGGGGGGTTTCAAATATGATGATGATGATGCTCTTCAGCAAAACCGAATTTATAATATGACCTTCCTAAGGAAATCATGATGCTGATGATGCGCATAAGGCCTTTTGACGGGTAAAAAGCACTACCACCTAAGATTGACGTCCGGATGTTGCGACTGCATGATTTTTAGCGGGTGATAGACCAAGATCATGATGATCCTGTCAACATGACTTAGAATATAAAAGTATGATGATGATCCTCCTGCGAATATCAGGTTTGACCAAGACTTTGACCGTGCATAACTTCCACATATGGACGAATTTTCAAGTGAAGTAAAAGGCAAACCTGCATGAAATTTCAAGCTCTTTCTAAGTATGAAGTCACAGCAGCAAAATATGAACTTTGACAAACAGACCTCATGATGATGACCTACCTTATGCAATATCATGATGAAGATGCACCTGACCTTCATTTTTACCGGACCGCCAGAAAGCAAAAAAAACACAAACAGAAGCAAAAAGCAAGACATCAGCAGGGGTCCTCGTTTTGCTAAGGAGCAAAATGGGGCGTGTTGTGAACATCACAACAACTAGCAACCAAAACAAAACAATTAAATTCAGAGTGTTCAAGGAAACTAGATGTAATGAACTCATAACTTCCAACTATCTTTTCCTACAAATTACTATTCAGCTTGAGACTCAAAGTGTTCAATAAAGATGCATGAATTTCTATTTTCAGTTTAGTTGTGTGCATGTGATTAATTATCCTCATCTTGAAGATCAGTTGAACAAACCAGTGACTGACATTAGCCTACATAGGTGAGGATATTCCCTCATAGCCGACCGGATAGAGCCTTGCTGCCAGCGAGCGTCTATAGCCCCGGCAAGGTTATCGTTATAATTCTCCTAAGTAGAGCCCCACTGCCAGCGAGCGTCCATAGCCCCGGTAGAGTTACTTAGATGGCTTAATCTGGATTTTCAGTATAATCCGCTTTATTTATTTATTTATTTTTTGCTTTCTAATTTGGAAAGATTTCACAAGATATAGCATTTGTAACTTCATGATGATGCAAAGAGTGGACACTTGCTGAAATTAAGCTGAGAATTGTAATGGTAGCAAGGGTGACCTCTGATTTTTCACCTAATATCTACACTGGTAGGTTCAACAAACCCAAGGATTTTAGGTGTGTCATCATGAGAAACCTGCTTCGAATTCTCAATCACATTTATTGAATACAAAACTTCAGAAGATGAACAACTCTCTACATTCATGACAGTGACAGGTTATGTGTAAATTACAAATGGTTAACCTGAATATCCTAAATTATATACTGTTTTGAATGGTTGCTAGTTTTGCTCCTTAATACTCTACAGTAAAATAAAGATCCCTGCTGAGGAGACAACAAACAAACCAGACAAACAGGCTGTACAAACAACCCAGCAAAAGAAAAAAAACTGTACAAACAGACAGAAACAAAAGGAAAAAAAACAAGCTATACAAACAACTAACCTAAGAAGAAAACAGCAAAAGAAGACCACAAAAAACAAAAGACAACTACCCCATCAGACTATATACCAGCCTCTCCAAGGCAAACTGAAACCCAGGAAAAAGACCTAAGAACACCCCTACTTGCATATCTCTTTAGGTTGTGCAGGAGTAACAGGGTACTGGTGATGGTTCTCATCCTAGCAGATTTATCTTTGAATTCTAAAAAAAAATCTGATATTCTAGATTCATTATGTTTATCAGAATAGCTCTTAACTAGTAACTGAGGCTGCTCATCAGGGTTATGATTAATCCATAAGCATGTCCTATCTCTTGAATTTCCATAATCAAAATAGCATTTATCATTGTTTACTAAGGAAAGGAAAGAGACAACCTGATGTGCCTTTAGCTCTGTGGAACACACTTGTTTATTAGTAGCTGGCTCTTCATCTAGCTCTGCATTTTCATTGCCCAGCTCTATGTCTAGTCCTTTTTCAAGTTGAAAGATGAATGACTCTAGATGTATCATATCTTCATCTTCATCTAGCTTTGCTCCTCCATTCTGGATGTTCAGTTTATCCTCAAATTTAGCACACCTCTCAATGTTCTCATTAGTTTCCTACACATCAGCACTTAAGTAAGTATCTTCATCATCATAATCTGACATACAGAAATTAATTATTTCTAAATCACTTGAGAGTAAAAGTGGGATGACATCTTTTGATTGACAGGAGTACTCCCCTGTTTTATTTTCAACATAGCATGAGGGTGATGTCTGATTATGCACAGCAGCTCCATGATCCTCTGTATTTTCAATTTTCAAGAATTGTTCATCAGATGACTCACAGTTATCGTCCAGTGTGGAGTCTGCTTCTATTAACCTGCAACAATCATCACATGATTCTTGGAGAGAGATCTTATTATCCTTTATTCCTAGCATTGGTTCCATCGTTGTATCCTCTACACATTTAACGACCGCTGCTGCTACATCCTTCTGTCGCTCAATAATCTCCTCACTTCCTTGCCAACTTTCAGCCTTATACACATATTGGACTGGGAAATTGTATGTAACGTACTCTTCCACCTCTTGTCTAATGTCATGACCAAATCTGTCTATTGCATTGTTTTCCTCATCTGAAGAATTTCCGCCAGACTCAATGAATAGTGCTGCTCTATTGCTGACACACTTCTTTCTACTGTTTAACATCATAACCTCCTCAATCTGCATCCCATTGTTGGTAACTCTATAGACACCTGGCTCAACAGCAGCATATAATATTTCATTAGTTCGATTATACTCTGTTATCATATGTTTCATTCTGGGCTCTGCCCCTATTCTGATCTGGTTTGGGATGCCTCTCCATGGTAACCACATGTGTGAAAAGTCAGTAGCCATATATCCGTTTAATGTCTTGGACCAATCCCTACCCAGCAACATTCCGTAATTTACGGGTATATCCACTACTTGGATGTCAATGACTTGGCTCACCCTAGGGTCTGAAGCTAACTACACTTGTATGTTCATGAGTTCTCCTATCACACTAACCTCGGTCTTATCTAATTGCATGACAACCTTGGCAGATTTGGTGGGAGTCAGCCCGAGAGTTTTACATATTCCTAAGGGCATTACGTTGGCTGAAGCACCAGAATCTACCATGCAATTGTGTATATTCTTCCCACACAACCTAACAGTTAACAAGAAAGGTTGAGTATCCCTCCTATCCGCATGTATTACTACATTTGTGTTGGAAGGCTGCTCAACTTTCTTACCTTTCTCCTTAGGTGGTGAATCACTACTAGGAACAGTTATATCAGCAGACACCATGTTTGTTATGGATGTGTCCAGGGATTTTAGAAAAGCATTTCTGATCCCTGGGGTCTTCAATAATTCATTTAGAGGTATGCTGACCTTCATTTTCTTTATTTCCTCTGACAAGTAATTCATTAGTCTTGTTGTCTCTACTGCTTCTGTCTTACTTGTTTGATCCTTTTGCACTGCTGTTCCGTTATTTGTGTGCTGACTAGCTTTAAGTATGGCAGGATTGTTGCTAGCATTCTGATCTGGGGGTGTATTGATGTTATTCGGGGGAGTGGAAGTGGTGAAAGGTCCTCCCGGCCTAGGGTTGTTCCTCAAATTGTAGGTGTGGCTTTTATTTGTCTGTTGAAAGGCCTGCACCTCCTCTGTTTCATTTAATATCTCATTTTCAGATTCAAAAGGAAACTGAAAAGCATTTAACACAAAGGCTGATTCGAGATAAAGACTTTCACAACAGTATGGTTCATCCTCTAGCAATTCATCCTCCCTCTCTTCTGCAGTTGCAAAGGTAAACGTTTCTAAGACTAATGCTGTGTCATATTCTGAGGGTACTACCTCATTTCCCTTAGGAATGAGAAATTCTGAGGTAGGAGGCTGTACATCTACGTTGAAGATACTAGCTGCCAAGTGGAACTGTGGACAGTCATGCTCAGCATGGGCATTAGTATTGTGAAATCTGCACCAATTTTTGGGTGCTGTATTGGCCATTTGTATGTTAGCTATTTGTTTTGCACCATGATTATCCATATTCTTGAAAGGAGAAGCCAGAGTACCGTTGTTGGGCCCAGTGTTCCATGTCTTGGGTGGCCTAGGTTGATTCTAGTTCTTGTTATTATTGCCCCAGGTCCTATTATCTATCACTGGCCCCCTATTTTGCATTGGTTGCCCCTGACTGGGGCCTTGATGCTGATTGTAGTTTTGGTTCTGATTGTACTGCTGATTCTGGTTGAGACTATAATTCTGATTTTGGCCTTGGTTGTGACCTTGAGGTGGATTGTAGTTTTGGTTGCTTCTGCCATAGAGATTCTCATTTCTTAGCTGTGTCACTTCGGTTGTTAATCTTTTCAGATGTGCAGTAATTTCTTTGATGTCTTCCCTATCATCTTGTGCTTTTGCCACAGTTACATCCCTAGGAAGTTGGAAGAAAGGCTGACCATTATTTTGACTGTTATTGGAAGTACTAGCCGTGTAAGGAGTTATAGCCTGGATTGGAGTAGGATTATACACAGGTGTGTAAGAAGGAACCGGATTTATTAGTGGAGCATGCTGCACAGGGACTCCATTCCATGGGTGTGCCTGATTCTGCACCCCAAAATTTCCTCCAAATGGACTGTAAGTTGTATGTCTCATTTCTTGGTTCACTGAGCCTGCCTCTTTATAGGCTTTGGATATTGAATCTACGTCAGGTTTTCTCTTGACAAACATGGCAGTTAAAGGATCCAAAGCAGCATAGTACATAGCCAACAAGGGAGCATCATCTATGGTATAAGGGGCTGCTAGCCTAGAATAGGCCTTTTGGAATCTGTCATTGAAATTATCAATTAACTCTCCCTCACCTCGTTTTATAGCAGCCAACTTATGATACAAAGCACAAGGGTCAATGGGTCCTCTAAATCTTGACAGAAATGCTTCTTCCATAAGTGCCCAGGAAGAAATGTAACTATTGGGTAAGTTTACATACCAGCTAGAGGCCTGCTCATTAAAGGTGTAGGGAAACAACCTACACACAACATCCTCGTGCTCTAACATAGCCCTAAAACATGCTTCCTTAAATATTCTAATATGATCTTCTGGGTCTTGATGCAACTGGTATTTGGGACATATCTTTTCCAGATTTTTTGGCATGTCATGATAATCATTGAAGAATATGGGAGAATTGACATCGAAATAAGCCATTGCAGGTGTTTGAGCTTGACTTGAACTTGCAGAAATACTTGGATTGATTGGTGGATTAGGATTTAGAGGAGGATTGAGACCTCCAGAAGTGCCTGAACCAAGATTTAAAGATCTGAATAGTGATCTGTCAGGACTTACAATACTACGGATGTTAAAAGGTGACCCAGGAGGTGTTCTAGATGAACTTCCTGCTTGCAATATTTTTGGATTCCAGATTAAAGGGCTCTTACTTCGCCTTGTATCAGGTAGTTGCACAAATATATCTCCTGAACTGGACCTAGACCTAGTCACTCTATTACTGTCGTTAGCCAGTTTGAAATGAAACCTAACTCAGGCAGGCCCTCCTTCTAGCGCCAGAAAACTGTTGATGACTGTTTTGATGCAATCATAACAATAAGTTAAAATTCACATGACATGAACTGAAACTATACTTGAAAGACAAGAAGGAATCATTTGGTGATTCAACTAATCCCAAGTCTACAATGGTTCGGTTGGTCAAGTTCAGTTGGTCAATGTGAAGCTGTAATGTTCAAGGGGCCTTACGTAGTTTAGGTTTGTTCTGTGGTTTACTGGCCTAAGAATATGCAAAGAGGTCATGAGATATGTCAATACTCTTCATTCCTTTGCATAAAGGTGCTACTGTGCTGCAAGTTTCAGAAGTTTTTTTTTGATTTATGCAGCTTCCTTCTTTATGTACTTATGAAAACTGTCTACTTAGACTCTGTTATGCATGCTTCTTCAAATTTGAGACAATTTCCTTTGGATTTCTACGTTTTCAGCTAGATATTTCAGATGGGTTGGGAAAAGTTAGAAAGATCTACTCTATACCTCACTTAATCTACAGAAGGATCTAATTGTTTCTGTTATCCACTATGTAAATACCACAGTAATCTGATCAAATCCACAGTAAAAACCTTAAATGTAAGTCCTGAGCATTTTCACAAACATACATTTAAAATTGCAAGCTCTCAAAGAAGATATTTCAAAACACAAAGAAGAGCAGGAGAACACTCAGAAGATAGATGCAGAACTCCAGATTCTATTGCATTAGAAACGAATAGCCATACATGATTTACAATGTAAGAATGACTCTTAGTTTCATTGATCATACTACAGAGAACTTACAAGCTTTACAGATACAGTAAGGCAGCCAGACATTCCACGCGCACCTTACTGCAGACAAACAGGCGACCTCCTTCTTCTACTTCTAAACTATGCTAAGCTATCATGCTGTGTTTTCCTAGAATCTCTGTTGTAGGCCCTAAAAATCCCTGTTGTATAGCCCCTGTTGTAAAGTATTACAGTGCAGAGAGGCACAATATATAACATTCTGATTGTCCTCACTACAGCAAAAACCTAACTGACCCCCTGGTTCAAACCTCTAGTTACAGCAATAAATGCAGGTGAACCAGTTCTCAAAAATATCTCAGAGCTGTGGTCAAATCTGGGCGAAATATTGCCCCTTCTGAGAAGTTCCAGCAGCTGGGTAATAACTTCTGCCTGTCTGTTGTGATAATACCTCCAGCTGCGACCTTCCTCTTCACTTGAATGGCTTTGACTTTTATCACTTCATCTCTATCTTCTTGCTCCTGAGATCAGATCTTCTGCCTCCATGAGGTCACTGTATTGACTTTCCAGCTGCTTCCTCAACTGCAAGCCTGCAAGACAAGACATGTAATAAGTATTCCATTTATCACAAAGCAGCATGAAAATTAAAATAAGCGTTTAAATATAGGTGACTGCGCAAGATCGCGGAAATCAGATCCAAAATCTACTCAAAACGCGTCAAAAATGCGCCTAAGCTGCTCAAAATTGATGGGTCAACCATCGCTGACCGGGAAATGTGCCAGAGGCGCCAAAAAACACTTTAAAATGTCCACCACTTCATTTCCCGCCCATCGGCATGATCATCCCTGTCGGTGCGTCAAAAAAACAGGTTAGTCGATATACCTCATCATCATGATATTCTGGAAATAGCATTCCCTCCTGAAGGTCCAGATGAATGTCATCATGATGATTCGCTTCTGCATATTGGAGAAAAGAACAACAACATCATCATCATGATGAAGGAGAAATGGAGGATGCGAACATGATCACGCTGCCGAGGAGAAGAAGATGATGGTGACGTCATCACGATATTCAGGCTTCATTGAAATGCTAAGGATGACGTCATCGTCATATCTGGTTAAGATCAGGGGGATATTTGCAATATCAGGTCACCCAAGGAGCATGATCAGGATGATGAAGTGAATATGATCCTTTTGCGGCCAAGGCAACCCTCTCGAGAAAAATTAGCATAATGAAGATCATCATCATATTCGCTTTTGTCGAACTTGGAATAAGACATCATCATCATGTTTCGCGAAACGGATCGGGCTTGAAAGAAAAATATCCTGTTGAAGGGAAAAAAAGATGATGATGATGATGATCATCAGGATATTAGCTTCTGCCGAACTTGGAATAAGACATCATCATCATGTTTCGCGAACCAGATCGGGTCTTGGAAAATATCCTTTTGAAGGAAAAATGTGATGATGATCATCATGAGGATATTTGTTTTTTCGCTATTCGGATCGGGATGATGTCATCATGATATTTGGAGCCTTCGTTAAACTTGAAACATGACGTCATCATGATATTTCGCCAACCGGATCATGTTTGAGAAAAATCCTGCCGAAGGGAAAATGTTATGATCATGATCATGATCAGGATAAAAATATGATGATGATGACCCTCAGGATGTTCTCAAAAAGGTTGCATTTTCGGCAGGAGGACTTGGCGAAATATCGGGCGCACAAACAAGATCATGATGATCCTGTCAATCAGGACAGGATAAAGAATGATGATGACGTCATCATCATATTTGGTTTTCGGAGCACAAGGATAAGTTGGTCATCATGATATTTGCGCTAGGGTGATTTTACAAAATATGATGATGACGTTGATAAATGTAATATCGAACCCCTCTTAATAGATAGGCTGATCATCATGATGCTTCGGCAAACGGATATCAGGAGGATATGAAGATGATGATCCTCCTTCGAATATATCATGATGATGTCTTCATTACTTAGCGAATTTCAGCGAATGTTCTGTGAAAGATCAGGATGATGATCATGATGTTGCGAAAGGAGACCAGGAGGATATGAAGTCGTCGTCATCATCCTTCGAATGTCAGCAAATATCATGATGATGACCCTCCAATAGGTTTTGAACGTGCGCATGTAAATATGCCGAAAGTGGATTTTGTTAAGTCAGGGTGATCTTATACCATCAGCATGATATTTTAAGATCAGGCGATGCAAGGATATCATGATGATGCTCGCGATACAAAGACCGCTTCGACGGGGGGAACTTACCTTGACTTAAAGTTGACGTCATCATGATAATTGAACCTCAGGATATTATCGGGGGGGGGGGGGGGGGGGTTTCAAATATGATGATGATGATGCTCTTCAGCAAAACCGAATTTATAATATGACCTTCCTAAGGAAATCATGATGCTGATGATGCGCATAAGGCCTTTTGACGGGTAAAAAGCACTACCACCTAAGATTGACGTCCGGATGTTGCGACTGCATGATTTTTAGCGGGTGATAGACCAAGATCATGATGATCCTGTCAACATGACTTAGAATATAAAAATATGATGATGATCCTCCTGCGAATATCAGGTTTGACCAAGACTTTGACCATGCATAACTTCCACATATGGACGAATTTTCAAGTGAAGTAAAAGGCAAACCTGCATGAAATTTCAAGCTCTTTCTCAGTATGAAGTCACAGCAGCAAAATATGAACTTTGACAAACAGACCTCATGATGATGACCTACCTTATGCAATATCATGATGATGATGCACCTGACCTTCATTTTTACCAGACCGCCAGAAAGCAAAAAAAACACAAACAGAAGCAAAAAGCAAGACATCAGCAGGGGTCCTCGTTTTGCTAAGGAGCAAAATGGGGCGTGTTGTGAACATCACAACAGCACCCTGATTGGAGTTTTCTATAAGACTTTAATATTGATGTGCAATTTAGACCCTTACCTCATGCCATGAAGATTTATTTTGAATGTTATAGACTTAGAAATCTATCTTTGGCTGAGACATACTATTTAATAGGAGAAACTGATGCTCCCTTGAAGAACAATAACATAGACACTCATCAAAATTTTGAAATGGTGTGATTACTCACTTGCAAAACTCATCCCTAGCGCTTCCTTTTCTACTACTTAGTCAACAAAAGTCAACTTTTTTGAACTGCTACCCTTTGCACCTATTTCCAACTTTATCGGTAAAACTCACTTTCACCGAACTGGAGCTAATGCCTTTATCAGCAAATTCTATCTTTTTAGAATTGCATCCCTTATCCAATTTTCCCTTCCTTCTCATAGCTCCTTCCTATCGCCTTATCAGTAAAATATAGAAAATGTGAACTTTTGAAAAGTTCAGTCTTTAGTTGGTTTCCCAACAATCTCTGCCTTATTCATTTGTCCCTTTATCAACAAACTGGCCCCTTTTAGAACCAAATGCCTTGAGTGTCACTTCTCCATTATTGGCAAAAATGCCTTTTACCAAACTCTTTTCATCTCCCTTTTGCCTTGTAAAAGCAACATCTCATGTTCGCTTTGTCGGCAAAAAGGAACAACGTCAAACTTGCCAGCCCTTCTTTGTCAGAAAAAATACATTTTTCCAAACTAACTTCTTTCTCCTTAACTTCTTTTGCCAAACTCTTTTCATCTCCCTTTTTCCTTGTAAAAGCAAAATTTCATGTTCACTTTGTTGGTAAAAAGGAACAACGTCGAACTTGCCAGCCCTTCTTTGTTGGCAAAAATACATTTTTCCAAACTAACTTCTTTCTCCTTAGTCAGTAAAAATGTCATTTGCCAAATCATTTTTACTTGCCTTTTGACTATGTCAAAAAAATGACATATTGGTGAACTACCACTAATCTGAACTATTTCATTAGTTCGGCCTTCTGTTGATTCCCTGACAAAGCATACTTTTCTTTTCATGCCTCAGTCCTTTTATCAGCTCAATTTGCCTTATTAGCAAATTTACCCTGTGCCAAACCAACTTCTTGCCTTAGCCATTTTTCCTTTGTCAACAAAAACCTTTTTTTGAAACCAACTTCCTTGCCACCTATTTCTACCTCTTATCGGCAAAAACCCATTTTGTCAAACTCTCCATTTCTTTGCTTTATTACTCCTATTAGAAAATCCCCATTTTTTAGAACCAAGGTTACCACACCATTTTCCTCATTGTCAGCCTTTTTAGCTGTTAGCAAACCATAAGAAAACTGAACTACTTGCCAAATTAGTTTTTCCTTCGATTCACCAATGGAGCTCCCCTTTACGGCAGCCTCTTTGTTCTCTATTGGCAAAAACCTCATTGGAAAAACCTTTAGTCAGCAAACTTGGAGGTTTGCAAATCTCCAAATTCACCAACAAAGCCTCTCCTTCATCTTCATTGTGCAGAAGAACCCATTTGACTTATGCTACGACTACCATCCTCTTTCTTTCTACCGGCAAAGTCCACCATCGGTGAACTTTCAAGTTTGTGAACTCAAAAAGTCATCAATAATGGCCTTCAAAACATCCCTTTTCTACTAATGAACCCCCACCTTTCTTTCTATTTCCTTCGATTGATGAAGTTAATTGTCGGCAAACTGTTGAGTTTGCAAACTCGACAAATCATCAAAAAAGGTACCATATCCATTGATTTTCCCATTATCTTCCTTTGATGAAACTCATGCCAACCTTTATCCTCCATTCTTCACTTCGTCGACAAATACCATTGTCATTGAACCAGCAAAATATCAAACTTGTGAACAAGTTTGCAAGTTTGGTAATTTGTTGATTTTCCATAAAAGGCAAAATATGAAAAATTTTCAAAGGGACAAAAGGGAACAAGACTTAACCATTTTGACCAAGGCAAAAAACATAAAGACCAAACTTTGACCAAGGATAACTTCTTCATTTCAAGGAATTTTGAGATGCCTTAAAAGGTAAAGTTTCTTAGAATTTAATTCTCTATCCAATGGTGACCTTTGTTAAAAAATTTGCATAGGACTTTTAGATTTTTCTAGGGAAAAAAGGGCATAATGGTCTGATTGGGGACATGTGACAAGCAGTGCCACAATGAGGATCTAGAATATCTCTTGGTAGACCAACATAAAAACACACGAAGGGACACACACAAAGCATATTTACAAAGAAACATAGTGAAAAAATGACTACAACAAAAATTTTGTGACACTACAGGCCACTCCTACAGAAAAATGATGAGACTTATTATCTCTGTCAAAGATAAGCCTATTGAAGGAGCTAATCTCCCTCAATCCTTTTCTGCACTAATCAACCAACATCAAAAACAATTTTTGTTTGCATGCATCCACATCCAAAATACAGACATTCATATCATAATGCTGAAGATGGAAAAAAAATTTACCATGGCAAGGTAGCCATAGATAATATGATTCATCTTCATGCTAACTAACATATAAGCACTCACCTTCAAGTCCCATGTTAGTATGATGCATTTCTGGGCTTGCATAAATATCAGCATGATGGAAGCTATCAAGCTTAAACTCATTAGCCTAGGTGCGGTCTCATACTGAGCTATGTCATAAGACTGTTCAATTTCTTGTGGCCCAGTTGCATTGATGCTAATGCACTCCTCCATGACTAAATCAAAGGCATGATTCAAACATAAATCCAATCCATTAGCATATGAATCTAACATTTGAAGCACTTCAAGTGAAGACTCACAATCTCCAAATTACCTCTCTATTTTGTATTCCTTGGCACACACTACTATGTAAAATTTGCTGCTAAGAAAATTAGAAATTATTTTCTCATCATTACCGTACAGATCAAAAACTTGACCCACACTAGAACATTTATCCCAAATGTTATCAGGGCCAGCCAATGAGCCAAAAAATGTTCTCTCAACATTATACACATTAATCAGAGGTAACTGTCCCAAATAAAACTATAGAAAATCATCTATTAGATGGTCTTCAAAGTGGGAAACAATTACCTCATAATCACCTATAGCTATAGCATTGCCCTCACAATGTCTAGCTGAAGCATAACTCACATCATCCTAATGCAAATAAGTGCCAATGACCTCATTGTCATCATCAAGGATAAATAAGGGTAACACACCAAACAAGAGACCAGTCTCTTGTTCACCCTCAACATCATTTTGTATACATCCCTCTCTTTCCACTTGCTATCTATAGGTAGCTGCATAATATTGCATATGACTCTCCAAGTCTCCAAAGCCAATAGCTCAAATTCATTGAGCCCAATGTCATCTTCAAAAAGAGGATTATCCATGCACCAATGATAATCATAAACAGTGCTATCTGATAGACTTGCATGCTCCTCATAGAGGGCATTATCTCTTATGCTCATATTTCCATCATCATTTTCTTCATCAATATATGCATGCATTATATAATCAACAACCTGATGCCTCACTTGCATATATACCATCCAAGTGGTCTAGAACACAACAGGCATCAGGGTCAAAATTCTCTTCACTAGATTGAAAGTCATCATTGATTTGTTCATTTTCATCATCCATTGATGATTGATCCAATCGAAGGCAGGTGTAGTCCCTACTTTTTTCTTCTGAACTACTCTCATATATTGGACCAATAGCTTCCTCTATCCTTTTACATACACAATCATCACCTGGTATTGTGTCTGGATCATATGAAACATCAACATCCCTGTTGTCTACAAAAACTTGTTCATCATCAGCTACCTATGCATCTAAGGATATAGATTTTACAATCATATCCTACTTAATTTTGACAACATAATCAATGAACACATACACCTGTTGCAACCCACTATATCTAATTCCTCTAGTATAGAACTTGAGCTTATAAAATCATCGTCAGCTCTCAAATATATATCAATACACATAGGAAGATTAGGTCTAAATTTTCTAGGATGTGAGATAGGGCTATTATAAAATATGGGGTTGAGCTCCATGCTAGACTCTCCTTCTTACCTTTTGATATTTTCTAGTCCTTGGATAAGAAAAACAAGGCCTAGACATCTTGCAAAGTGTTCAAAAGCAGCCACCAACTGATCCCAAGAAGCAAAATGCTGGTCAGGGCAACTAACCAACCACATCCATGTTATTCCACATAGAGATCTTACAAAAAATATCATCCACATATCTTCATCTCCAAAGTGAAATTTATCCATGAAGTTTGAAAATGCATCAATGTGTGTCTTCCCATTGAAAACCTCACACCCATCAAATAATGGCATCTGATTGTAAATCTTTCTGGGCATAGATTGCTGCTCATAACTGATCCATGAGAGGTCTAGTTTCCTATAAGTGTTTTCATTTGCAATAGGGGGAAGCTGAGGGAATGAACAACTAGGAACAACAAGAGAGGAATTAGATTGCGGTATGGACTGATGCAGCTTGATTCAACCTTCTAATTATTTTCTTGCGGTGGCAAAGACTCTAACAATTGCTTTTCTTTTTCAGTTTCATACTACAGCCTAGATGACTCATTTCTATTATGCAAGGGCTCAAAACATTTTGGGTTTGTAAAATTGGTAGGGCTATGATTGGAAAATGCATTTTACCAAGATGGTCAAAGGTGATATAGATCCTAGGGTCTTCAATAGAAGAAGATGCATAAGAAGAATCATCCCTAGGGTGTCCATATTGATACCAGTGGGCCATGACCAACTACAAACCACTTGTGTAGGACAAAGGAATGTAAAAATCATGTTACTTACTGAGAAAGAAATCATTGTTAAGGAAGAAAGACAAATTTGTACCTTAACTTCGATGATGTCACACACCTTAACAAATTTGTACCTTACTATGCCCTCTTCCTATATTTCTGCCTTGTGTCAGTGAATTTGATCATTTTAGAACCAGGCCATCTCCCGCTTTTATCAGCAAATCTTTAATTTTCTGAACTCTATCATTATCTCCTTTATCAATAATTTTTGACATTTTAGAACTTTGACAATTTTACCTTTTATCAACAAATCTCTGATTTGCAGAATTCTACCTTGTTCTGTCACTTCACCGTTATCAACAAATCATACATTTTTTGAACTTCACCCTTCATCCTCTTTATTTTCCTTATCGGCCAATGTCAACTTTATTGAAAATGGTTGGCTTTATCGACAAATGCGCCATTTGCTAAAATCATCCCTAATGCTTCCTTTTCTACTGCTTAGTCAACAAAAGTTAGTTTTTTTGAACCTGCCACTCTTTGCACCTATTTCTACCTTTATTGGGAAGACTCACTTTTGCTAAAATGGAGCTAATTTGCTTTTATTGGTAAATTCTATCTTTTCAAAATTTCATCCCTTAGCTGATTTTCCCTTCCTTCTTGTAGCTCCATCCTATCACCTTATTGGCGAAATATAGAAAACATGAACTTTTGAAAAGTTTGGTCTTTAGCTAGTTTGTCGATAATCTCTGCCTTAGTCCTTTGTACCTTTATCAGCAAACTGGCTCCTTTTAGAACCAAAGGCATTGATAGTCACTTCTCCATTATAGGTAAAAATGCCTTTTGCTGAACTCTTTTCATCTCCCATTTTCCTTAGAAAAAACATCTAATGTTCGCTTTGTCGGCAAAAAGGACTCACATTGTACTTGGCAGCCCTCCTTTGTCAGCAAAAGTACATTTTGCCAAACTAACTTCTTTCTCCTTTGTTAGCAAAAATTCCTTTTTTTGAACCATTTCTACTTGCCCTTTGACCATGTCAGCAAAATGACATATCGGCGAGCTATCACAAATCTAAACTATTTCATTAGTTTGGCCTTCTACCGATTCCATTACAAAGCATACTTTTATTTTCATGTCTTAGTCCTTTTATCACCTCAATTTTCCTTATTGCAAATTTTTCCTATGCTGAACCAACTTCTTGCCTTAATAATTTTGCCTTTGTCAGCAAAAAACCATTTTGCCGAACCAAATTCCTTGCCACCTATTTCTGCATTTTCTCCATTTCTTTGCTTTATTACTCCTATTGGTGAATCCCCACTTTTTAGAACTAAGGCTGTTGTGTCATTTTCCTCATTGTTAACCTTTTCACCCATTGGTGAACCATAAGAAAACCAAACTACTTGCCAAGTTAGTCTTTCCTCTAATTCACTGATGAACCTCCCCTTTACCGCGGCCTCCTTGTTCTCTATTGGCAAAAACCTCATCAGCCAAACCTTCAGTTGGTGAAATTGGAGGTTCGCGAACCTCCAAATTCACTAACAAACCCTCTCCTTCATCTTCATTGTGCCTTAGAACCCTTCTGACTTACACCATGATCACCACCCTCTTTCTTTCTATCGGAAAAGTCCACCATTGATGAACTTTTGAGTTCGTGAACTTGAAAATTCACCAATAACGGCCTTCAAAACATCCATTTACCACTAATGAACCCCCACCGTGCTTTCCATTTCCTTCTATCAGTGAAGTTCATTGTCAGCAAACTATCAAGTTTGCAAACTTGACAAATCGTCGACAAAGGTGCCATATCCATTGTTTTCCCTTTAACTTTCTTTGATGAAACTCATGCCAACCTTCACCCTCCATTCTTCTCTCTATTGACAAATACCATTGTCAATGAACCAACAAACTATTGAACTTGTGAACAAGTTTGCAAGTTCGGCAATTTGCCGATTTGCCAACAAAGGCAAAATATGAAAAATTTTCAAAGGGACAAAAGGGAACAAGACTTAACCATTTTGACAATGGAAAAAAACATAGAGACCAAACTTTGACCAAGGATAACTTCTTCATTTCAAGGAATTTTGAGATGGTTCAAAAGACAAAGTTGCTCAGAATGTAATTCTCTATCCAATTGTCACCTTTGCTATGAAATTTGTACAAGACATTTGGATTTTTTGGGGGCAAAAAGGGCATAATGGGAATATAATTTTGTAGGTGCCAACACATCTAACTCCATTTTGTGAGTCCTACTCACAAAATTCTTTCTTACCTGACGTGTCTGATGTAGGAGCATCTGGGCAGACTGGCCATTAGCATCAACAAAAAAAAATTTGAGGTTTGGTTTTCATTTTTGTATGTTTTGTCTTTCTTTTGGCTTCTCATGGCTTTTGGAGTATGTGGAATGTAAGAGATTTGCAAATTTTAGTTTTGCCGCATTTTGGGTGTCGACACACAATAGGCAATCTCCACAAAAAAATTGCTTAGCAAGATTAGTGAGGTTTCAAGACAAATTCTCTTACATGAATATTTTTAGAAGTATTCCTAAATTAATGAAGAAGGTTTCAAAGTCATACGCCTCACGGTTTTGGAGAACCAACCGTTTCGCAACTTTTGCTGGCAATTTGGTGAAAGTTTAAAATTTTGCAATCTATAAAGTTTGAGGTAAAATGGTTAGGTGGAGGTCATAGGAATACTAAGACTCTCATTCCTATCTATTTTGGTAAGGTTTCAAGATCCTTGTTGAAAGATATGGCTGAAGTTGGTTTTCAGGCTAATCGATGCATTGTGGCAAGTGAAATTTCTCCAAAATTGTTGATGTTGCTCCATGAGGTGTTTATTAGGGGATTGTTTTATATTTAATCTTTGATGCATTCTAGAATTTGGATTTGGATGAGTCAAATAATCTTCTTTGGTAGTCATGACTTCTCCATGTAATGTCCCTAGTATCCTATGCAACTTGTCGCAGTCACTTCAATTGATTTTTTTCTCAAAGTTGTTATGCAGATCTAAGAAATTTTAAATCTAAAGTGGCACATCATATTGATGAGAGGATATATATATATATATATAATTCTAGAAAGAAGGCATTAGAAAAAGGAAGAAGGAAACTCTATAAAAATAATGAAATGTCTAATTTAAGAGTGCTGAAGAAGACACCTAAGAGAGCATATTTTTGAATGCATCATTATGAGGAGTTAGCACCATATTTGGAGGAGAGAAAAATACACCTTTAGAGGCTGATTTAGTAAGTGAAATAGAATTCATAATTATAATGAAGGCATTCAAAGCATAAAGTGGCATCTCATTTCTTCGTGGCCACATTATTTCTTATATTTATTATTATTGATGGATTATTTTAAAATATGGAGAAGGGCCCATTGCTGAGTAATGCAACACCTCTATTAGAGGTTTAGAAAATGAAAATAAAAAGATGGCATGAGGTATAATGAGAGGGGTATGTTTTAAAATGCCTCACAAGAGAGATTTTAACATAGGAGAGAGGCATTTTTTGTTACGAACCAAAAAAAGGTAGATTTCATGGCCTTTATGGAGGCGTTGATTTGTGGAAAGCACTCTCTTTGGGGGTTTAAGAAGAAAGAAATATGTAGAATGTAATCTAGGAAGAAAGAAGAGTTAACCAGCCTCTTTGAGGCATGAGAAATCAAGGAAAAAGGCCAAAACAAAATGTAGAAAATGTAGAAAAGGTAAGTGGTGTACATATTTAGAGGAGGTGCCAAGCTGAGTATAAGAGGAATATATGATAAACATGAAATCAAAATTGCAGAAGAAAACAAGGTGTGGGTTTTTATGGAGGAATATAGCATTGATTTCATATACTGGGTATGATAATGGACATTCTCTCTTTTGATTTGTGTCAGACATTAGCAAGTAGAAGTGTTGGTGTAGAAAGGGTGATTTGGGGAAGATTTGAGATGCTACAATGTGAATGAACTTGGCTAGAATTGGCAGTGGTTAGTAATTGAAGTTATTATCTAGAGAGGAGAAGGATAGTTGCTGTAGTGGATGGCAAAGATGGAGAACATAATAGAGGAAATTTTTTTTGTGAGAGGCCATGAAGGCCATAATTATGATCTTGTTTTTTCTTTAGATTTGAATTGAAATAAAAATGAGTTTCATGTATGTGTTTTATTGTTTTATGTGTGAATTATATTTTTCTATGGACCAGAGAATCTCTTGTGTGATGATTTTGTTTGCTTGAGGTTTTTGAGAATATTATGCGAGTTAGTAAGTGATGGCATGCAGATGGGAGTCCCATCTTGCATCAGTAGTATCAGAGCCAGGTTGTCTTGAGAATGCAAAGTCTATACTAGGACCAAGGAGAGTTTGAAATTGATTGTGGGCTATCCTCCAATGAAGGCTAAAAGCTAGGTAGAAGGTGTTGAGTTCAACCACTAAGAGAGAGAGTGGGTTGAGGAAGCATCTTCCAGAAGTCTTTGTTGGGTAGAGGGTATTTGAGAGTGTATGAGAGTGAGTTTGTTGTAGGGAGGACCTATAATTGCATAGGTTGATACCATAGAGTTGAAGACAGTGTTGTGAGTGAAGTCTTGTGACTAAGAATAGATGTTTGAGTCACTCAGAGAAAAGATGTGGAAGATTGTACTAGAGAGCAAGATGTCTTCGAAGAGGAGGGAAAAGATGGTCATGAAGAAACCAATGAAGATTTTTGAAATGAAAAATTTGAGAGAAAGGTGTATGGAGAAGTGCCTAGATATGGCATATGAAGAATTAACAAAGCTAGAGGCTAGATTGGATGCATTCGAGGTTGAGTAAAATTGTAGAAAGGAGAAGATTGTGGATGACAGAAGAGTTACAAGGACTATGAATGAGAAGGTAGTAAAAAGGAAAGAAGACAAGGTAGTAGCAGAGTTGAAGAATGAAGAACCTACAGTGGTTGTGGGTAAAAAGAGATGTGAGAAAGAAGGCCATAAATGTGGCATGAAAAAGAAAAGGAACCTGATTACAGTAGAGGCATATGTTTCTAAAGGCATGGATAGATTGGTGGATGGAATTACAACAGAGAAAGGTAAAGGTGAAGAATTTGTTTTAACTAATATTACTTTGTGTGCAGATGAAATGGAAAGCAAAGACAAAGAAGTAGAAGTTCTTGAGCATGATGAAAGGAAAGAAAATAATGAGGTTTTGTAGCAAATGAAGAAGAGAAAATGAAGGTTTTTTATGAAGGAAATGAAGAAGATTTCTATGTAGAAGTAATGAGTTACGAAGGTCCTATATTTGACTAAGAAATGGGTGAAGATGAAGATCTCTAATTGGGAGAAGAGATAAGAAAATTGAATAAGTTGCTAGAGGGTGATGTGTTAGAAGAACACGAGGAAGAGTTGTTTGATTTTCATGATTCTAGTTGTGATATTTTATTTGTAGATAGAAAGGAAGATGCAGTAGAATATGAGTCCAAAGATCATCATACAAGAGGATAAAGGAGAATAAAAAATAGAATATGCCACAATATGTCTTATTGAATGCATGGTGGAGATGGTCAAAGATGTTATAGCTGAAGATAAAGTTCTAGCAGTCAGTGATGAACAACTAAAGAGTAGTATTTTTAATTTTTATGGTAAAGATGAGGATAAGATGTATTTAGATGAATTATTGAGTGTCCAAGAAGATATGAATGCAGAGATGATGCAGACAAATTTTGTTAGCATTGATTTGTATGCATGTGCGGAGAATAGTATATATCTTGCAGATTTTTATGTAGATGTCGTAGAGGAGGTTACATAAAGTTTTTGGTGGAGGAGAACAAACTATAATGGGTTGAAACCCATGAAAGAAGAAAACATTTGGAGAAGGAAGTTGGTACATGATGAAAGAAATTTTATGAGACGAAAGAGGAGTGAAGAGAAGAAATGGTGGAGAAGGATGGCAAATGCTCCAGCTAGACGCTAGAAATGATGAAGGAAGAAATGTTTTGATAGACTTGATGTAGTAATTGAGTTTGTTGTGGATTGTATACAACCTACAAGGATGACTCAGTCATCAAACTCCTATTTGTGACCCCTACTCACAAAATTCTTTCCTACTCGACATGTCTGATGCAGGAGCATTCGAGCGGACTAGTGATCAACATCAACGAAAAACAAATTTGAGTTTTGGTGTGTTTTCAATTTATTTTGGATTCTCATGGCTTTTGGAGTATGTGGCATGTTAGAGATTTGCAAGTTTCATTATTGCCGCATTTTGGGTGTCAATGCACAATAGGTAGTCTCCATGAAAACAATTGTTTAGTGATATTAATGTGGTTTCATGATGAATCCTTACGCAAGAAGATTTTTATAAGTATTTTTGAATCAATTAAGAAGGTTTTGAAGTCATACGCCTCAAGGTTTTGGAGAACCAACCATTTTGTGACTTTTTCTAGCAATTTGGTGAAAGTCTAAAATTTGCATTATGTGAATTTTGAGGTAAAATGGTTTGGTGGAGGTCTTATAAATGTTGAGACTCTCATTACTATCCATTTTGTGAGGTTTCAAGATCCTAGTTTAAAGATGTGGCCAAAGTAGGTTTTCAAGGTAACCGGTGCATTATGGCAAGTGAAATTTTTCCAAAATTGTTGATGCTACTCCATTAGGTATTATCAGGGGATTGTTTTATATTGAATCTTTGATGCATTCTAGAATTTGGATGTGGATGAGGCAAATCTTTGTTTGTATTCATGACTTCTCGACATAACGTCCTGGTATCCTATGCACCTTGTCACAGTCACTTCAATTGATTTTTTTATCAAAGTTATGCAGATCTAAGAGATTTTAAATCTAAACTAGAACATCATATTGATGAGAGGCTATATATATATATATATATATATATATATATATATATATATATATATATATATATATATATATAATTCTAGAAAGAAGGCGTTAGAAAGAGGAAGAAGGAATCTCTATAAAAATAATGAAATGCCTAATTTAAGAGTGTTGAAGAAGGTGCCTAAGAGAGCATATTTTTGAATGCATCATTATGGGGAGTTAGTGCCATATTTGGAGAAGAGAAAAATGCCTCTTTAGAGGCTTATTTAGTAAATGAAACTTAATTCATAATTACAATGAAGGTGTTGAAAGCATAGAGTGGTGTCTCATTTCTTTGGGGCCACATTATTTCTAGTATTTATTATTATTGCTGGATGATTTAAAAATCTGGAGAAGAGCCCATTGCTGAGTAATGCAACACCTCTATTAGAAGTTTAGAAAATGAAAATAAAATAGATGGCATGAGATATAATGAGAGGGGTATGTTTTAAAATGCCTCATAAGAGGGAGGTTAACATAGGAAAGATGTAGTACTTGTCAAGAACTAAAAAAAGGTAGATTTCATGGCCTTTACAAAGGCATTGATTTTTGGAAAGCACTCTCTTTGGGGTTTAAGAAGAAAGAAGTGTGCAGAATTTAATCTAGGGGGAAGAAGAGAGAACTAGCCTCTTTGAGGCATGAGAAATGGAGGAAAAAGGCTAAAACAAAATGCATAAAATGTAGAAAAGGTAAGTGGCATATAGATTTAGAGAAGGCACCAAGCTGAGCATAGGAGGAATATATGATAAGCAGGAAATTAAAATTGCAGAGGGAAACAAGGTGTGGGTTTTTATGGAGAAATATAGTGATGATTTCACATATTAGGCATGAAAAGGAACATTCTCTCTTTTGGTTTGTTTTAGATATTAGCATGTAGAAGTGTTGGTGCATAAGGGTGATTTGGGGTAGATTTGAGATGCTACAATGTGAAAGAGGTTGGTTGGAATTGGCAATGGTTAGTAATTGAAGTTATTGTAAAGAAGAGAAGGATAGTTTCTAGTGCAGGAGCACCTTGAGACATTGAGAATCTGAGGATTCTATTCATTTTCTATTTTGTCCAAGTGTCATATTGTAAGGCCTTCGTGCCATATTGAGTTATATGTGGCCGAGTAAGGCATAAAACTGAGTCTGTATACATTTGTAACTGAATTGATGAATGTAACTGAATGACAGAGATGGTTGTAGGGCGGTTCACCTTCCATCATATGTAACTACCAAGTGAATCTTTAAATAGTCAGTCTATGTTCATTGATGATACATAGACAAAGAGGGAGAGAGAAGATTGTATGTACATCCTGAGAAGAAGAAATAAAAAGATCTATTTTAGGTTAATCACGGGGATGTAGTTCGGAAGCATTCCACTGGTGGAGATTTCTTTGAAATCAGTGGAATGACTTCCTTAGGAGTAGATTCATTTCTGTTCTATTGAGTTTTTGTAGTTTCTCTGGTAAGTTGTTCGGTTGCAAGATACAGAAGTTTATATCAGCGTGAATTTCATGTTGGTTCACCGAATATACATTTCGTGTGTATATCGCAAAAGCATCTTTAGAATGTATGTCACGAATGTATGTTGAGATTATATATTGTGAATGTACATTGAGTTAGATACAAAGGGTGACCGGCCATAACAGTGAAATTGGGGTAAAGATACTTTAAGTCCACTGGCAGTTGCAAGTCAAGTAATGCATATACAAGTAGAAGCCTATCAGCACATTGGCCAAGGATTTTATGTGTTTATCGATGAGTTAAGTCTCACCGAAGGGTCATAAAGTGAAATGTTAGATTGAAACCACATTTTTGTTGAATGCTTTGCATCAAATTGGTATCAGAGTTGACGAAAGATTTGGCGAAAGAGCTGGCAAAAGGTCTAGGTTTTTTTTAGTTGTGTATTTGATTTCTGTCACTAAGAAGGCAGATGAAGAGTTGAAGGAAAACTGAAGAGTTTAAGAAAAATGTTTGGTTGGTGACCATTTTCAAAAACATAGATCATGGAAAGTATTTTTGAAGGCTGGCAGTAGTTGTTAGAATGTTGCAAATGCTCATGCCATCTAGTTGCAAGAAGGAATAGGATTCCTATGTGTGGGCAGATGATGTTGAGGTCTGTCAAGACCATTCACCAATGGAGATTTGGCTGGAAGAGGATGTAGAGTGAGGCCACTGTGAGAGACAGTGGTAGTGCATCTCTAGGATCTGTTGCTGGACTAGAGGAATGGGTCTATGTAGCAGCGTGTAGGATGGACATCTGATTGAGCATTGTGTTGTACTCATTGAGGATTTGATTAGTCTGAGAAGTACTCCATTGCTAGGAGTAGAAGGAGCCTAAAAATGCTCTGAAATGTTGATGGTAGTTTGCCATTGTTGGTTGGTTGGTCACTATTCCATTGATGTGAAGATTTCAAGCCTTAAGCTAAAGAGACAAAGTGAAAGATGAAGACAAACAGAGATGCAGAAAAAGTAGTTTTGTTTTGTAGGTACATTTCCAAGGGACTTGGAAATCTTCGTTGGTTGGTTGTATGATACAGGAGCATGTCGAGACATTGAGAATCTGAGGATTCTATGCATTTTATGTTTTGTCCAAGTGTCATATTGTAAGGCCTTTGTGCCATATTGAGTTATACGTAGCCGAGTAAAGCATAAAATTGAGTCTGTATATGTTTGTAACCGAACTGATGAATGTAACTGAACGATAGAGATGGTTGTAGGGTGGTTTGCCCTCCATCGTATGTAACTACCAAGTGAGTCTTTAAATAGTCGGTCTGTGTTTGTTAAATGGATAGAGAGAGGAAAACAAAGAGAGAGAACTGATTTGTATGTAGAGAAGAAGGAATAAAAAAATTTATGTTTTGGTCTAATTACAGGAATGTAGATTGGAGTCATTCCACTGGTTGAGATTTCTTCAAAATTAGTGGAATGACCTTCGTAGTGATAGATTTCTTTCTTTGCTATAGGTTTTTGTAGTTTCTCTGGTAAGTTGTTTGGTTGCAAGATACAAAAGTTTATATCAGTGTGAATTTTGTGTTGGTTCACCGAATGTACATTTCATGTGTATATCACAAAAGCATCTTTAGAATATATGTCGTGAATGTATGTTGAGATTGTATAGTATGAATGTACATTGAGTCAGATACAAAGGGTGACCGGCTGTAACAGTGAAATTGGGGTAAAGATACTTTAAGTCCACCGGTAGTCACAAGTCAAGTAATGCATATACAAGTAGAAGCCTATTAGCGCATCAGCCAAGGATTTTATGTGCTTATCAATGAGTTAAGTCTCATTGAAGGGTCATAAAGTGAAATGTTAGATTGAAACCACATTTTTGTTGAACACTCTGCATTAGTTTCTATAGCTGATGGTGAAGATGAAGAACATAAAAGAGAAAAAAAATCTGTGAGAGGCCAACAAAACCCTAACTGTGATCATGTTTTTGCTTCAGATTTGAATTGAAATAAACATGAGTTTCCTATATGCATTTTATTGTTTTATGTGTGAATTGTATTTTTCTATGGAGCAGAGAGTCTCTTCTATGATGATTTTGTTTGCGTGCGGTGTTTTGAGAATATTGTGTGAGTTAGTGAGTGATGGCATGTGGATGGGAGTCCCATTTTGTATAAATAGATATACTTTATTTACTTAATTTTTAGGAGGGATAATCTTGATTAATTAAATGAAATAACTTAATTAATCAATTAGGTGTTGAAAGGGGACATGAAAGGGTTCTAGGACAAATGTGTCATAAAGACGCAATGTGATGTTAGGGATGTTGTATGGAAATGGTCAATTTTATGTGTCTTCAATGAAAACTTGTAAGGCATGTAAGAGTTTCTAGAATGGAAAGAGATTGTAAAAGGAAGTTACCTCAGAAACTCGACAAACAAGATTTTAGGAGTCAAAAATGTAGTGCCATGTTTAGAGAGTCATTTATGATTTAATAGGTGTAAGTAAATTTCTCTTTTATAATGGTTTTTGGCTAATAGTTCAAACCAGTAACACATATTTATCCAACTAAATAGTTTCCATAGAAACAGTTTCTCTCTAAGTAGTTTTAGGAGAAACAATTTTGCCTGAAACCATTTAACACCTATGTAGCATTACATGGCATAAAGAGTTTCACCTGAAACTTTTAAATCTATAAAACCTAATTTCAAATTTGAAAAGGAAGTTTATTTGCATAGATAATTTAGAGAAAGAGTGTTTTACCCAAAAAATTCAAGTGATACCTTCTCACTCAAAACTATTTACGTGGCATCACATATGGCAGCTAACCCCCCTCCTCCCTTTCAACAAATTGAACAAAACTTCAAGTTTAGTTCCAAATTTCTCCAACCAAAGGGTATTTTCATGAAAATTTGAAAATACCCTTTGGTAGATCTTAGAGACTACAACTTAAAAATATATATTTTTATA
Organism: Cunninghamia lanceolata; assembly: GCA_027924645.1. Classification (NCBI taxonomy): domain Eukaryota; kingdom Viridiplantae; phylum Streptophyta; class Pinopsida; order Cupressales; family Cupressaceae; genus Cunninghamia; species Cunninghamia lanceolata. The sequence continues at coordinate 13,842,418 of BSBN01000553.1, read as the reverse complement.
TCTTGATTAGTTCTATTAGGATTATTTGTAAATTTATTGAAAATAGATTATTATAATAAAACATTTAGCTGATTTATTTGTTTTTTAATATAGTAAAATATGCTTAATCTTTTAAAAAAATATATGACACACTAGAAAAGATAATCCTCTCCAAGTGGGTATAAATTTTTTAATGATAAAAAATTTAGACGGAAGTTGATGTCCCATGAAAACTATGCCAATTTGAGTAAATTTGACTTTTAAAAATTATTAAAAAATAACTATATATCAAAAATTACTATTTTTTCTCCATGCACTAGATTTTACAGTTACCTTATTGGAAAAAAAAATGAAAAAAATAATTTTGTGACGCCCTGTCAACCTAACTTTTTTCAAATTTTTTTCATCAATTAAATTTGTGCCCTTAAATTTAAAAAAAAAAATATCCAACTAATTTTAAAAAAACTTCAAAAATTATAAATGTAAACTACATTAGAGTTCTAGATTTCATTAGTTTATATCATTTTAAAATCAAAAAATATAAACATCATTTTTAAGTGCTCCATGTTGGAAAATTGTGTTTGTTGTCACCATTTTCTTTATAAAAGTATGACATAGTTCTAAACTTTTATTGTTTTCTTGTATTGGAACTCCTATAAATTGAGTGCTTGATGACTCATTTGTATGCGAGGTTTGCAAGTAAATAGTCAAATGTTGGTGTATTACTCCTATAAATACTTACATTGCAAGTGTATTGTAACCCTCTATTGATTTCATAATACATTGTGCTTTTAGAGTGTGGGGTTTTTCTCCTGAAAGGGTTTTCCATACATATATCATTATATTATGGTTTATTGTCTATTGTTGATTTCTATGCGTTTCTTTTTTTGTAATAAGTTTAGATCACATTTTTAAGTTATTTGCATAATACTCCTCATAGAATAGTGTAGGAAACTATTTCTGTAAACCTTACTTCTTTACAATTGGTGTTAGAGTTTGATCACCTTTGGTTATAATTGTTGGATAGAGAATTTTTAAAGTTAATCCAATTTCAATGGGAGCTTGTGTAGAAGGAAAAAATTATGTGATCTTTATTACAAGAAGTAAAGATGGCAAGCACATATAAGAGGATTGAGGTTGAAAAGTTTTTGGGCATGAATTCTGAGACATGGAAGCTGAAGATGAAAGATTTGTTAATAGATCATGATCTATGGGATGTTGTTGATGCAAAATAGAGATCTACAGATTCTAGTTTGGTTGTTAAGTATGATGTTATCGACTGTAAAGCCAAAGGTCTAATCAAATTGTTTCTTGCATATTCTAATCTAATTATTGTCCTTGAAGAGCAAACTTCTAAGTAGTTATGGAAGAAGTTGAGTAAGATCTATCAAGCCAAACATTGGTGAACAAGACATATTAATGAAAAAATATCTATTCATTCAGGATGGAAGAAGGTGGTTAGATTATTGATCACTTGGAAGAATTTAACATGTTGGTGGCTTAGTTGAACTCTATTCTAGTGTAAAAATGGACAAGGAAAAAAGATGTCAAAGTTTGTTATGTTCATTGCCAAACTATGGGACAATCTTGCCATGGCTGTTGGGAGCACTTCAATTGTTTGGGAAGTAGAGGATGTTGTTGGTTCTTTTCTTTCTAATTAAATGAAGAAGGTCTCTTTGAATGCCAAAGAGACCTTGAGTGTTTAAGAAAGATTGAAAGGTAGAGGCCAGAAGAATGATAAGAAGCATGACAAATCCATGTCCTACCTTTGTTGTTATATGAAGCCTAATCATACTCAGAGGTTAAATTTTCCCCACTTTTATTGGCATAGTTTCCCCCTAAATTATTTAACAATGGTTTAGGGGCAACGCCCCCCAAGATGGGGTCAAGGGGCAGTACCTAAGGGTTAGGGTTTCTATTGGTTGACATAAAAAACCCCTATTTTGTAAACAACATAAGTCTTGATAAAAATGGCTAAGGGTTAGGGTCTTCATTGACATTGTATTCTAGCATTTTGTAGTGGTATTGAGTTACAAGGATTACTGGTTGTAATTAGTTTGATATACTAGATATTAATATTAGACTCTCTGTTGGTGGATGTAGCCTAAGTTTAGGTGAACCATGTTAAAAATTATCTCTCACTATTATTATTTATGTGTATTTTCATTCCTCTATTTAATCTTTATTTGCATTTAATTGATATCTTCTGCATGGAATTCCTAACAAGTGTTATCAGATCATGTTGTGTTCAATTATCATCTATAGGAAGGTCTCACGGTTGAGTGGGAGTCTCATGGTTAAGTGGGACCAATGGCGGATGAGGGTAAATTGAAGGTAGATAAATTCAATGGGTAGAACTATCAGTTATGGAAGATGCAGATGGAGGATTATATCTATCAAAAGGATTTATGAAGGCCATTGGAAGGAATAGCCAAGAAACTGATAGCAATGACTAATGAGGATTGGAAACTTCCAGACAGAAAGGCACTGGGAACCATTCAGTTATGCCTCACACCATCTGTGGCATTCAATATAATAGATGCGAAGACAACAAATGAACCAATGAAAGCTTTGCCTAAATTGTATGAAAAACCCTCAGCATCAAATAAGGTATTTCTCATGAAGCATTTGTTTAATCTAAAAATGATTGAAGATGGATCTGTGACAAATCATTTAAATGAGTTTAATACAATTACCAGTTAGTTAACTTCTGTAAAAGTGAAATTTGAAGAAGAGGTGAGGGCTCTCTTAGTTTTATGTTCTTTGCCAAAAAGCTGAAATAGCTTTGTAATGGTTGTAAGTAACTCTGTGTCTGGTTCAAATATTTTGAAATTTGATGATGTTGTTGGTGTTATCCTTAGCAACAAAACGTGAAAGAAAAAGCTCAAGAGGGTCGACATCAGGTAGTATTTTGAATGCTGAAAGCAGGGGCAGATCAAAGGAGAGAGGAAAAGGTTTTGGAGGTCATGGAGAGTCATGAGGAAAATCAAAAGACAAGAGGTCCCAATCCAGAGGACAGAAGGATTGTTGGTACTGTAGGAAACCAGGTCATCTGAAGAAAGATTGCTAGAATAAATATGAAGATGATGCTTTGATTCTTTCCCTAGATAATGCTGATGATTCATGGGTTTTAGATTTAGGGGCCTCATTTCATGCTACACCCCATAAAAGTTATTTTCTTGATTATGTCCAAGGGAATTTTAGGCTAGTTTATTTGGGAGATAACAAACTCTGTCAGATTGTTGGAAAGGGAAGAATTAAGATTAAATTGCAGAATTGAAATCATTGGCTACTACAAGAGGTAAGGCACATTCCAAGGCTAAGTAGGAATTTAATTTCAACATGGCAACTAGGTGATGAAGTTTGCACAGTTACTTTTAATGATAAAAATTGGAAGGTTTCAAGAGGTGCCTTAATAGTAGCAAAAGATGTGAAAGTAGGCACCTTATATCTTTGTACAGGTCATACTATTCCTTCTACTTTAGTTGTTGCAAAGAAAAAATAAACAAGTTTAGGGACAGTTGCCATGGGTTCATGGGAAGAGACTGAAACAGTTGCTATAGGATCTGAGACAACACTGTGGCATAATAGACTTGGGCATATAAGTGAAAATGGTATGAAGGTACTTCATTCTAAGAAAGTTTTACCAAGTTTGAAATGTATTAATATGGATTTATGTGAAAGTTGTGTGTATGGAAAACAACAGAGAGTTAGTTTTCTCAAGAATGGGAAACAAAAGAAAGATGAAAAGTTGGAGCTTGTGCATACAGATGTATGGGGACCGACTCAGGTATCTTCACTCGGTGGCTCTCAATATTATGTTACATTCATAGATGATGCAACCAAGAAGGGTTGGATTTGTTTCCTTAGGCAGAAATCTGATGTATTTGAAACATTTAAGAAATGGAGAAGCTTGGTTGAGAATGGGATAGGTAAAAGATTAAAATGTCTCAAATCTAATAATGGTGGTGAGTATTGTAGCATAGAATTTGAGGATTATTTTTCCTTTAATGGAACTCATAGAAAGAAAATAGTTTGAGGGACTCAACAAGAAAATGGAGTGGCTGAGCACATGAATAGGACAATAATGGAGCATGCAATGAGCATGAGATTGTATGTTGGCCTGTCTTTAAGCATGTGGGTAGAGGCTATCAATACCATTGTATATTTAATTAATAGAGGTCCTTCAGTTCCTATGGGTTGTGGTATTCCAAAGGAAGCATGGACAGGTAAGAAGGTGAGTTAATCTTTTCTCAAAACCTTTGGATGTGAAGTATTTGCACATGTAGATTCTAAAAATAGAACCAAGCTAGATGCAAAATCAAAAAAGTATGTCTCCATTAGATATGGCATTGATGAATTTAGTTATAAGCTTTCGGATGTTGAAAATCTAAAAATCGTGAGAAGCAAGGATGTTGTATTCAATGAAAAGGTGATGTACAAAGATTAGTTGTAGCAGCATAAGAAGAAATAAAAGGATTATGTGGTGCTGGATGATACTCTAGATAGTGATGTTCTAGTGATTCCTCCTACTCTACAACAACAACAAGAAATACCACAAACTCCAGTGAATGTTAGATGGTCAACAAGGATAAGTAGACCTCCTGAGAGGTTTTCTCCCTCTTTGTATTATTTTTTGTTAGCAGATTATGGTGAACCAAAAGGGTATCATGAAGTTATATAGGTGGATACAAAGGTTCAATGGGAGCTTGCAATGAAAGAAGAAATGGACTCCTTGCTGAAAAATCAGACTGGAGAATTATGTAAGTTATCTGTAGGTAAAAAGGATTTACCAAATAAATGGGTTTATAGGCTCAAAGAGGAAGATGGAGGTAATAAAATATTTAAAGCCAGGTTAGTTGTAAACGGATTTGCATAGAAAAAAGGTATTGATTTTGATAATCTTCAATTTTTCTCTAGTTGTTAAGATGACTTCTATTCATACTATTTTAAGTATTGTGGCTACAAAAGATTTGTATTTAGAATAGCTAGATGTGAAAACTGCCTTTCTCCCTGGTAATTTGGAGGAGGAGATATATATGGAACAACCACATGGATTTGAGGTCAAAGGTAAGGAGAAATTAGTGTGCAGATTGAAAAAGAGTTTATATGGCTTGAAACAAGCACCTCGGCAATGGTATTTAAAATTTGATAGTTTTATGGCTGAGCAAGGCTACAGCCAGTGGAATTTTGACCATTGTGTTTATTTTAAGAGGTTGGATAATGATAGCTACATTATTTTATGTTTATATGTTGATGACATGCTTGTAACAGGGTCTAACATAGATCACATAAGTGAGTTAAAACAACAATTAGTAAAATCATTTGCTATGAAGGATTCGGTGGTAGCAAAACAAATTCTTGGTATGAAAATATGTAGAGATAGGAAGAACTAAAAATTGACTCTATCTCAGGTTGATTATGTTTTAAAGGTGTTGCAGAGATTCCATATGGAGAATGCAAAAGCTCTCAGCACACCTTTGCCTAGTCATTTGAAATTGACTAAGAAAATGCGTCCTAAGACACAAGAGGAAGAAAAAAATGTCCAAGGTATCATATGCTTCAGCTGTAGGAAGTTTAAAATGTACGCCATGGTATGCACAAGACCAGATAAGGCACATACTATAGGAGTCATAAGAAGGTATATAAGTAATCCCATATTGGAGCATTGGAATGTGGTAAAATGGATTCTTAGATATTTGAGAGGCACATCCAATAAACATTTATGTTTTGGATACTCTAATACTCATTTAGCAGGCTATGTGGACTTAGATTTTGCAAGGGATAGTGATACCAGACAGAGTACTACAAGTTATGTCTTTACTGTAGGAGGGACAGCAATGAGTTGGATTTCTAGGTTGCAAAAGATGGTTGCTTTATCCACCATGGAGGCAGAGTATATAGCTACAACAGAGGCAAGTAAGGAGATGATATGGCTACAATCTTTCATGGAAGAATTGGGTAAATAACAAGATAACAGTTATTTGTTTATAGATAGTCAAAGTGCCACATATCTTGCAAATAATTATGCCTTACATTCAACGACCAAACACATATAGCTAAGGTATCACTTCATCCGATCAGTGTTAGATGATGGACAGTTATTACTAGAAAGGATACCTACAGATGAAAATCTAATGGATATGTTTGCGAATGAAGTGACAAGGGAGAAGTTGATCTCTTTTCAGCTTCGGTTGGTCTTCAAGACTGAAAACAATAAAATCATAACATCAAAGTCCAAGATGTTTATTTCTAGTGGGAGCTATAGGGTCAGTGGTGTTATGATCAATCTTCAAGTGAGAGATGATATGTTCTGGACTCTGATCAGTCTCCAAGTGGGAGATTATTGTTATATGGAGCCTAATTAGACTTAGAGGATAAATTTTCCCCACTTTTATTGGTGCGTTTCCCCCCCAAATTATTTAATGGGGGTTTGGGGGTAATGCCCCTCAAGATAGGTCAAGGGGCAGTGCCTAAGGGTTAGGGTTAGGGTTTCTATTGGCTGACATAAAAAACTCCTATTTTTTAACCAACATAAGTCTTGATAAAAACAACTAAGGGTTAGGGTTTCTATTGACATTGTATTGTAGCATTTTGCAATGGTATTGAGTTGCAAGGATTGCTAGTTGTAATTGATTTGATTTACTGGATAATAATATTGGACTCTCTGTTGGTGGATGTAGCCTGAGTTTGGGTGAACCACGTTAAAAATTATCTCTCGCTGATATTATTTATGTGTATTTTCATTCCTTTGTTTAAACTTTATTTGCATTTAATTGATATCTTCTACATGCAATTCCCAACATAAGTCCAATGGGATATCTAAGTCTCTTGGAAAGTCCAAGGAGATATGTTGGAACTATGGCAAACCTGGTCACTTTCAAAAGGACTATAAAGAAGAAAAGAGAAAGAAGTATGATTATGATTCTGAATCCAAGAAGGTAGATAGTGACAAGTTCATTGTAGCCTTTGCCACTTGTGTAGGTGAGAATGCACATGGTTAATTGACTCAGGTGCATCTTTTCACATGACCACTAACCTACATTCTAGTTCAATAAGTATGAAGAATATAAAGGTGGTAAGGTGTACTTGGGTGATAAATCCTATTTATATATTGTTGGTCAGTACAATTTTCCTGATGATATGATTAGAATATTTGATGGGGTCTTGCATATTCTAGGATTGTATGTAATTTGTTATCTATAAGAAAACTAATAGACATAGGTGTGTATGATTAGTTTATTGAAGCAAGTGTTAAATCATGAGAGGTTCTATGGAGATAGATAGAGGTAGTAGATTGGGAACATTATTTCAACTTGAAGCATGCATTATTGAGTGCAATAGTACTTTTGTGAAGAATATGTCTGCAACTACTTTGTTGGTTAAAGATATGGTTTCATCTTTAGTAGATGGTAATGGTTTCTAGGCACCTTAGGGTGCTTTTTCTATCGAATCAAAGTTACCTATAGAGAAGACTATGTTGTGGCACCAAAGACTTGGTCACATAGGTGAAAAGGGTCTACAAACCTTGAAAATTAAAAATCTTGTTGATGGATTGACAAACTGTAATCTTGAATTTGATTTATATTAGCATTGTATTTATGGTAAGAAAAACCATTTTACTTTTACTTATCTTTTTACAAGTCATCTAGTGTTTTGATTCTTATTCATTCTGATGTATTTGGTCCTATTGATATTTCTTTGATTGTTAAGTCTACATATTATGTTAAATTTATTTATGATTTTAGTAGAAGAACATGGGTATATTTTTTAAAGAGTAAATCTAAAGTTTTCACTCATTCATAAGAATTTAAAGCAATGGTTGAGTTGCAGACTAGAAAGAAAATAAAGTATTTGAGAACTAAAGATGGTGGTGAGTTTTGCTCTTCAAATTTTGATAAACTCTATAAGGATTGTGGGATTCTAAGATAGCAGAAAACTCCATATTCCTCTTAGTAGAATGGAGCTATGGAAATATGAACAAGATGTTGATGGAAAAGGCAAGGAGTATGTTGAGTGGTACTAGTTTGGAACAAAAGTTTTGGGTAAAAGGTGTAGCCACTACCTAAAACTTGTTTTAAACAAGTTTCTTATAGAAGTTCCTATGGATAAGATGTTGATGGAGGCATCGTTGGTCCATAAACTTTCACTAAGACATTTGAGATTTTTTGGTTGTGAGGCATATGCATATGTGCCTAGGGAGAAGTAAACAAAGTTAGAGAATATAGAGATTAAGTGTATCTTCATTGGTTACAGTTATGGTGTGAAAGGATACAATCTTTGGGATATAGTTGCATAGAAGATAATTTATAGTTGATGCAGAGGCTCTAGATGGATGGATGACTCTTCAATAGGTCTTTCAAATCAGGAAACATGGAGGGGAAATTCTACTTCACAAAAATAGTCTTTCTAGGCCTTCAAGTCCTAAGCCAAGGGCCCACTATAGGATATGTCACAAGATGGATTGTTTTCTAGAGGACAGTCATGTCAAGAGTTCCAAGACAACATATACAGCCTTTCCAAACCAATGGTTAGAGGCTTGCATACAGAGAAAGGGTACTTGCTTCCTAAAGCTCCTATATTCCTCGTAGCCTTGTTTTAGGGAACAATGGAAAATAACTTTTTACAAAGGCCTTCTTTTCACAAATCATGACCAATTTAGGATACCCTTTTGGGAGACCCACAATATATGTCAAAATGAATATCATGTACTTTGGAACATGTGGCTCAAAATCAGACTAGTAATGCTGATAGAGCCCCAATTAGCCCTTTTTTTCAAAAAGAACACCCTAAAACAACTTCATAGAACTGAAAAAATCATTGGGACATTTTTTACATGAAAAACAAGAGATTCAATAGGTTTTATGCTTCCATAGTCGATTGTACAGTTTCTAGAGACTTGTGTTACTCTTTAAGGCTTAACACTTGGTTTTGTCAAGCCAAAACTAGCAAATCTCCAACAAAACTTGTTTTCCTTCCCTGTAGATAATCCAAACATCAAAAACATACATGTACAGATCCATCCCACTGATTCTATGGTGATAAGAAATAGTGGAATGGTCAAAACTCCATCGTTTTGCCCAAAACCCTAGTTCAGGGTTTTAACGACCAGTTTCAGAATAACAACTAAATCTTCATTCAAAACTAATATCAAGAATCCAAACCAACTTCAAATCAAAGTTAACATCATACTCTATCAGTTTGACATACAATGGGTTTATGACAATTCCATACCAGGGAAGAATACGGACTGAAACAGTGAATGAACACCAGAAAATGCAGGAAAACGAACAGAGTTTGTGTTTTCTTCTTTGAGATTTTCAACTTCATGCCCTGCACGATGACTGAGAGGCATTTATACAAGTTTACATCATTGTCAAGCAGTTTGGGTCAATTGGCAACTGAAAACCAACTTCTGCAACCTCTAAACTGATCCTTTGTCACCCTATTACTAATGCATACTAATGTATTGTGTTTACAATATGGACAATTCCTTCTCAAGACCACTTCAAACTCCCCTAAAACAACGCTTACATGCCATGAATGGCTTCCAAATATGAATGACATGAATTCCACTCCATCTTCACACTTGTGGAGGGTTTGACCATAGTTGACCAACTAAGTCTTGATTGCCTACATGCAAACAATTGGCACCAATGCCTTACAAGGTGATGTCAAATGACTTCAAATGCTTCAAGGTAGTCCTCAAGACTTTATTATATTTCAAACGAACAACAAAACATAAAAAGAAATGACAAACTCTTGATAGGTCCCTTGGACCCACAGGTGCCCTTGCACCATGCTCCCGAGGAGAGAAGAATCTCAATTCCCTCTTGAGATAGGTCTTCAATAGATACTCCATGCTATTTGATATCATTCTCAAACATCTAGGTAGCATCTTTTGCAGGGAGGTGTTGCCATTTGATGAGATACTCTTTGTATGTTTTCATCCTAGTTTTCTTGACCTCCTTTGTATCTAGAATACACTCAAGCTTCATGGGTTGGCTAGGTGGCAACTCCTTCACCCAATCAACATCCTCATTTTCTATTATACCTACATTAGAATCAGCATTCACAGAACCTTTGTATGGGTACAAATTAGATAAATTAAAAATAGGAGACATGGCTACCCTAGGGGGTAACTCAATCTCATAAGCATTCTGCCCAAATTTATGGACCACCTTGCAAGGTCCTATCTTCTTCATCATGAGTTTTTTATATTTGCCTTTAGGAAGCCTTTCTTTCTTTAGATGTGCTAACACCAAATCACCAATCTTGAATTGAAGGTCTCTCTTCTTCAAATCTGCTCTGTCCTTATACTTGTCTACAATTTTTTGAAGAGTTTCTCTTACTTGTTGATGTATGTCCCTGATTGCAATAGCAAAGTCTTCCCCTTGAGCACTCTCCTATCAATCCCTTGCAGATCTCTCAATTCATACACACCTCTAGGATGCATTCCATAAACCACCTCAAAAGGACTCTTTCCAATACTCCTATTCATGGAGTCATTATATGCAAACTTAGGAAGTTTCCCAATGACCTATTTACCACTTCATTTTGCCCATCCATTTGGGGATGGTATGCAGAGCTATATGACACCTTTGTGCCTAGTTTCTTCCACAAGGTCCTCCAAAAATGACCTATGAACTTCAAATCCCTATCAAAGACAATATTCAAAGGCAAACCATGTATTCTCAGTATCTCCTTAAAGAACAAGCCTGCAATATGAGATGTACCATTGGTGGTTTTGCAAGGAAGAAAGTGTGTCATCTTACTAAACCAGTCAACAACCACAAAAACACTATCAAAACCATTTTGTGTTCTAGGTAGCCCCAACACAAAATCCATACTTACACTCTCCTAAGGCCTATTGGGAATGGGAAGTGGTTGATAAAGCCCTGCATTGGATGAAGTTCCTTTGGCTCTTTGACATATAGTGCACCCCTTAACATATCTCCTTACATCCATTTACATTTTTGGCCAATAGTAGAATCTCCTAACCTAATCCAAAGTCTTGTCAAGTCCAAAATGACCTCCAAGACTCCCACAATGCTTCTCCTTTATAAGATTCTCTATCATTGAGCATCTAGGCACACATAACTAACTCCCCTTGAAAAGTAAACCATTCTGAAGTAAAAAATTAGAGTATTCACTATGGAAAGTGTTTAAAAACTGATTGCAAACCTTATAAATCTCCTTGAAGTCTGCATCATCATGGTACATGTCTTTGAGTGCATCTATCCCCATGCTTTGAATTGTATTTCCTACACCACAAGTGCCTTCCTACTAAGTGCATCTGCCACCTTATTGTCTTGGCCTTTCTTATGTTTTATTGTGAAGGTATATACTTGTAGAAACTCAACCCACTTCATGTGTCTATGATTGAGTTTATCCTGCCCATTCAAGAAACTTAGAGCATGATTGTCAGTAAAAACAACAAATTCTTTGGGTAATAAGTAGTGCCTCCATTTCTTAAGTGCTTGAACCATAGCATATAATTTCAAATCATATGATGAATACTTCCTCTTTGCTTCATTGAGCCTTTCACTAAAATAGCCCCTATTGCTTGGTTGCTAGCATCACACTCAATGGTAAAATTTTTATCAAAATTAGGGAGCACAAGTATAGGTTGCTGGGCTACTCTTTTCTTCAAATATTCAAACCCTTTATTAGCTTCATTAGTCCAAGAAAACTTACCCTTATTACCTCCTTTGATGGTGTCAAGGATTGGTGCACATATGTGGTTGAAGTTCTTTATGAATTTCCTATAAAAGCTTGCAAGTCCATGGAAGCTCCTCACATCTCCCACTGATCTTGGAGTTGGCCAACTAAGAATGGCATCCACCTTTGAAGGATCCATCTTCAAACTTCCCTTGGAAATGACAAAACCAAGGTACACTAACTCTTCTTTCATGAAATCACACTTTTCCAAGTTTATCATCAATTTCTCCTCATGTGGCCTCCTTAGTACCATGTCTGCCTCAAATCTTCTTCTTTGGACCTGCTAAAAACAAGAATGTCATCTAGATAAATCACAACAAACTTTCCAATGAAAGGTTTCAATACCTCATTCATTAGGTGCATGAAGGTGCTAGGTGCATTGGACAGCCCAAAGGGCATCACCAACCATTCATAGAGGCCCTCATTGGTCTTAAAAGTTGTCTTCCATTCATCTCCCTCTCTAATCCTTATTTGATGGTAACCACTTTTCAAATCAATCTTTGAGAAGTAACATGCTCCTCCCAAACAGTCCATGAGATCTTCTATCCTAGGCATAGGGAATCTATACTAGATTATTATCCTATTGATGGCTCTAGAATTAGTGCAAAGCCTCCATTTTCCATCCTTCTTGGGTGCTAGGATAGTAGGTACAACACATGGGCTCAAACTCTTCCTCACTAGGCCTTTGTCTAACAATTCCTGCACTTGTTTTGCAATCTCCTCATTTTGGACTGGTGTCATCTTATAGGCAGCCTTATTGGGTAGTGTGGCTCCTAGAATCAGGTCTATGTGGTCACTTATATCTTTGATTGGAGGCAAGGAGTTAGGTAATTCTTCTACAACAATGCCCCTATACTTCTCTAGCAAGCTTTGAACTTCACTAGGTATGGCTTCTCCTTTGGTTTTGGGTAAATCTGATCTGTCTTTTGGCTTCACAGTCAAATCAAATCCTAGGCCCCCTTCTTCTTTCAAGGTCTAAAAAAACTCCTTTTCTCCTACCACCATAACACTAGAACCCACTTGTTTATCTATGCCTTCATCTGGTAAAGGAATCAAGGTAAAAGACTCACCATTCTTTGTGATCTAGTATAGGTGTTTTTTTCCCATCATATTGTGCATTGAGATCATACTGCCATGGACGTCCTAGAAGTAGATGGTAAGCATCCATGGGGATCACATCACATAGGACTCTATCCCTATACCCCCCAATTTGAAATTCTACACAAGTTTGTTCATTTACAAGCACTTGCTAACCCTTATTCAACCAAGACACCTTATAAGGGTTAGAATGAGGGGTTCTCTTCAATCTTAACTTCTCAACCATTTCTAATGACACCAAGTTATCTGTGGATCCTGAATCAACTATGACTTTACATACCTTTCCACCAGATTTGCAAGAAGTTCTAAAAAGTGACTTCCTTTATGGTGGCTCCTTGGTACTTGGCACATTCAAGAGAGTTCTCCTCATCATTAGGCTCTCTCCATACTCTGGATCTGTAGGTTTAGGTGGTGTGTTGACACTTTGACAATCCTCTTCTTATACTAGATGACTTCTCCTTTCTCCTCCGTGAGAATTAGAGCCTTGCTTCTCTGGGCATTTGAAGGCTGGGTGTCCTACTTGGTTGCAGTTATAGTGTCTACCTGTGAAGGTATTAGAACCTCTTCCTGGACCACCAAATCTTCCTCTCCCATTTGGTCTTCTTCCTCTACTACTTGAGTCTCCACTTTGCTCATTGTGGTAAGATTCCTCTTGTTGTTTCTAGGACTGATTTCTGCCACCAAAACTGCCTCTTCCTCTAAAATTTCTACCTCTACCCCTTCCTTGCTGCTCCTGCCTTCTCTTCAACTTCTCCTCTGCCTTACATGCCACTTGGAAGCACTCCTCCACTGTCTTAGGGGTCACTAGGCTCATCTCATCTTGGATTGTAAACCTTAGGTCATTCAAATACCTATCCACTCTCTCTTTTTCATTCTCCACATGGCCACACCTCATACTAAGTTTGTGAAACTCCTCAGTATAGTTTGCCATGTCCATGTCCTTTTGCTTCAAGTTCTGCATCCTCCTAAACACTTGCACCTCATGATCTATAGGAAGAATTTGTGTCTTCAATTTGTTTACCATTCTTTCCCATGAAGTCACCATGTTTTTACCCTCTTTCACTCTCTCTCCTTGGTAGTAATTCCACCAAGTCAAAGCAGCCCCATTTAATTTGGTCTTGGCAAACTTAACCTTCTTGTTATCTTCCATCTCCTTATATTCAAAATAGTTGTTCAAGGCATCCACCCACTCTAGTAATGCCTCAGTATTCATTTTTCCCCCATACATTGGTATGTCTATCTTCACTTCAGTGGCTTCTACTTTTAAGGTTTTCAAGGCTCCAATGAACCTTCTCTCTTTAGGAGGCATCTCTTCTTTAGGATGGTCTTCCTCTCCATCCTCTTCCTCCTCCACTGAGGTACTCTCTTCCTCAGTGGTCATTCTCTTCTTCTCTAAGGCCTCTACCTTCTCTCTCAAGGCCTCCAACTCCCTTGCAACTGCAGACCCACCTTTTGGAGGCATTGTCACACACCGCAACTCACAATTTCTCTTCACAACTTTCCCAATCAAACCTTGCTCTAATACCACTCTGATGTAGAGGCTCTAGATGGATGGATGACTCTTCAATGGGTTTTCAAATCAGGAAACATGGAGGGGAAATTCTACTTCACAAAAATAGTCTTTCTAGGCCTTCAAGTCCTAAGCCAAGGGCCCACTATAGGATATGTCACAAGATGGATTGTTTTCTAGAGGACAATCATGTCAATTATTCCAAGACAACATATACAACCTTCCCAAACCAATGGTTAGAGTCTTGCACACAAAGAAAGGGTACTTGCTTCCTAAACCTCCTATATTCCTAGTAGCCCTATTTTAGGGAACAGTGGAGAATAACTTTTTACAGATGTCTTCTTTTCACAAATCATGACCAGTTTAGGATACCCTTTTGGGAGACTCGCAACATAGGTCAAAATTAATATGGTGTACTTTGGAACATGTGGCTCAAAATCAGACTGGTAATGCTGAAAGAGCCCCAATTAGCCCTATTTTTCAAAGAGACCACCCTCAAACAACTTCACAAAACTAACAAAATCATTGGGACATGTTTGTTACATGAAAAAACAAGAGATTCAATAGGTTCTATGCTTCCATAGTTGACTATACAGTTTCTAGAGACTTGTGTTACTCTTTAAGGCTTAACACTTGGTTTTGTCAAGCCAAAACTAGCAAATCTCCAACAAAACTTGTTTTCCTTCCCTGTAGATAATCCAAACATAAAAAAAATACATGTACAGATCCATCCCACTGATTCTACGGTGATAAGAAATAGTGGAATGGTCAAAACTCCATCATTTTGCCCAAAACCCTAGTTCAAGGTTTTAACAACCAGTTTTAGAAAAACAACTAAATCTTCATTCAAAACTAATGTCAAGACTCCAAACTAGCTTCAAATCAAATTTAACATCATACTCTATCAGTTTGACATACAATGGGTATATGACAGTTCCGTACCAGGGAAGAATACAGACTGAAATAGCGAATGAACACCAGAAAATGCAGGAAAAGGAAAAGAGTTTGTATTTTCTTCTTTGAAATTTTCAACTTCATGCCCTGCACGATGACTGAGAGGCATTTATACAAGTTTACATCATTGTCAAGCAATTTGGGTTGATTGGGAACTGAAAACCAACTTTTGTAACCTCCAAACTAGTCATTTGTCACCCTATTACTAATGCATACTAATATATTGTGTTTACAATATGGACAATTCCTTCTCAAGACCACTTCAAACTCCCCTAAAATAATGCTTACATGCCATGAATGGCTTCCAAATATGAATGACATGAATTCCACTCCATCTTCACACTAGTGGAGGGTTTGACCAGAGTTGACCAACTAAGTCTTGATTGCCTACATGCAAACAATTGGCACCAATGCCTTACAAGGTGATGTCAAATGACTTCAAATACTTCAAGGTGGTCCTCTAGACCTTATTACATCTCAACAAGATGGTCCTCAAGACCTTATTACATTTCAAATGAACAACAAAACATAACAAGAAATGACAAACTCTTGATAGGTCCCTTGGACCCACAAGTGCCCCTGCACCAATAGTAAAAGTGTTATTTTAAATAAACTAAGCCTTCTTCTATTTTCGTATAGCTAGAACAAACCAAATAGAAGAAAGTTGTGATTCAACTTTCTTTAATTCTTGAGAAATGTATATCAAGGCCCCAAGATAGATAACAATTTGAAGAGAGCTCATCAAGCTTTGAATCTTTAAAAGAGGGAGAAGATGAAGAAGAACCTCCACCTCAACTTGTTTGAAGGTGTAAAAGTCATAGACAACCACTAAAAAGGTATGGATATTCTCCTAAAGATTGGAGATGTATAATTTCTTTCAATATTATTATTTATTAACCAAGATCTCTACAAGAGGAAATAGGTATGAATAATACAAAGTCTTGGAAGATAGTCATGGATGAAGAAATGAAAACACTAAAAAATAATGATACTTGGGACCTTGTACCATTACCTAAAGGATGCAGACATGTTGGATGAAAATGGGTGTTCAAAAAGAAGATTTATTCATATGGTAGTATTGAGAAACATAGGGCTAGCTACAAGCATGACTAAGTATGTTTGTAATGCCTCTCATGTACTATTCTCTCTAATAGATTGATAATTTACCTATTTTAGGTTGAGGCACTATGATGCATGATATGATGTTAGAATAGTGTTATGATGATGCTTTGATGACACTTCTGATACTTGTGATTTTATGCACCTGTTATGATCAGTCTATGGTTGTTTTCAGATGCCTATGATTTAGTTGATTATGGGAACTAATCATCATTAGGTGACATGATGATTATGTGATTGATCTTACCTTGATTTCTATACAATTGATTGTCGTTCTTATTTATGTGTTTGGGTGAAAAGCCCGACAATGTCGCATCACTCACTTGTGAGTACCTTGTGACGTTGTGATTCCCTTTCACCATGTGTCTGTTATATATATATGTTCGATCGTTGTGTGTGCTATAGGTTGAAGGTACTAGGCATTGACTCCACCTAAATTGTCAGGTTTGAGCATGCCTTAAAACCCAATGGATAAGTTGTTCCAGAGATAGCACAAGATTCCACACCCTAAGTCATCATCCTCGATGAGGATGTGTGTCATGTCCAGTTCAACCTGTCAGTTTGCTTGAGGTTTTGTTTTGACCTCAGTTAGTGGTCAGATGATTATGTTGACATTTGATTTTATTTAATTATTGATTTAATGCTTTGACATATATATATATATGCTTTTAATCCGTAGTGTAATATTATTTTAATAATAATAATAAGTTAAATAAACCTAATGTATTCGGGTAAATAAATTTATTTTATGGTATATGGTAAATGAATTATTGTTTGTGGGAATTAATATAAAATTGGTAATTGTTAATTATTTGATAACTAAGGACTTAATAAATTAATAATTTTGTAATTAGTGGAAGTTGGCTGATTTTTCCCGTATTGGGAAATGTTTTTGTTGGGGGTTCTAAGTATGATATTCTATTCAAAATTTTCCCTGGAGATTTGGGGGGAAAAACAAGAGCTCGCAGGTATGTTTTGCACTCATCTTCCTTGAAAATTTCTGGTTCATATAATAGAATTGATAGCATTCAGGTATTATGTTCAAGCTGGTGAATTTTTATCTAAAATAAGTATAAATCCTTGTTTTCAATTTTTTTTAGATTATTTGGTCAAAACTAGAATATGTTGTCTTCAATACAATGGCGTCCGAATTTGTGGTTGTAAGATCCTTGATATAATTCTTTCTCAGTTAGTTTTATTCTTTGTTTATAAATATATAAAACCCTAACTTGACATTACTTCATCATCACATATAAGCGTTTTCGATCAAGTCTATCAACACGGTAATTTTGGAATTCATATTCAATACAAGGTTCACAAATGATAATCAATTCAAGTTTGATTCAATAAAATTCATCAACCAAATTTGGATCTGATTATATATATGGCAAGGATTTGAGTAAAAATGGCGAAGGAGCATGAAGGACAACATGTAAGGCAAGATATAAAAAAAAACACCCATTCCCTTCCTGATAAATTCATGCTCTTTCTGAGATGATCTGATTGTTTCTGGTTTATATCTGGTTAAATTCTAGTAAACAATGCTACAAATAGCTTCTTATTCAAATTCACATTTTGGAAGTGAACCATGGGTAGATTTCAATTGTATAGATGAAGGCTAGTTTACTTACTCTTGAACGGTAATTTGTGTTTTTTAAAAACAACTCTAGTTAAATTAGAGGGATGGAAGGAGACCGTGGATCTCAAGCGGTGTGTTTTTATTATTCAGTTCGTGGCATCTTCAAGATCCAAATTTTAGGGAAATGATGATATTTCTTCTTCTTGTCTCATATAAATCTTTATGCTATCTTCACTCATGATATTTTTGGTACCGTTTGCTTTTGCAATAATAACCTTAACTTTTAACCAAATACAGTGCAGGCGCTTATCATGCATAATACGGTCAAAGCATTTTATCTATGATTCCAAGATTGCATGAAAGTCTATCCAATATATTTAGAGTTCTCCCTTTTCATGCTTGGATAAATGTTTTGATCCTAATCTCCCATTTTTGCTCAGGCGGGGAGTACTCTGGTATAAGATACCTAACTACAGAATGCATTCACTTGAAAATATCCTAAAACCTTTCAACAAAAGTCGTTTAAGCCTGCTATCCTGCAATCATTGCATTACATGTGATGATAGCTTTCAAAGGCATTTCACCAAATAGTTTGAGGCTTTGTCTATGCATCCTTATTTTGCTAACATGCAATGAATGTAGAATTTAGATTTACCCTACCGATGCATTTGTTGTAAGTTTCTAAATCTTGTTCAACAACTCCATTTTGTGCATATCCTGCAACCTTTGCGTTCCATGAGTTACATTTCTCTGAGGCACACTGTCAAACAGTTCACGTGCCTTGTCTGTGCTTCCGCATCTCGCACGTATATCTGCAGAGAATTTCAAACTTTAATATCTGACAAAAATTGCCTTCCATTACGCTATGAGGGACGTCCATACTCAGTTCCAAAACTCTCATTTCGTCCCAGGTAGCGCAGCAGAATGCTAACAAACATTTTAACATCTGGCTTTACGCCTGCAAATTTGCATTTGCTTGAAGGTTTCTAAAGCCATTTCACCAGATCCAGTTTGTGTGTATCCTGCACTTATGCATTCCATGAGATTACATTCCTATGAGGCGTTCTGTCAAACTTCACCCTTCAACTAGCCACTTTTGTGAGTGTTCGTCCCTATTTTAGGGTTGCAGCCATATAGCATATTTGTAATAGTTTTATAGGGTTTTAAATTTTGTTTTAATTAAAAATGGTTGTAGTTATAAACATAGCAGTAGTAGTTTATATTGTTGGCATTAGGATTTTAATATATTTAATTGATTTACATTTAGCTTTAGGTTTGGAAAAGAAGATTTATTATGGTCTTAAAAAAATGTATGTTTAATTCTAAAATTTTGTATATCTACCCTATCTTTATTAGTGAGTCTATTTGATCTTATAAATAATAGGTTTTAGAATGTCGTATGTAATGAGAACATGATAGTTAATAGATAACGGTGATAATAAGAAATAGTTTATGAAGCGAATAGTTGTTAAATGGAAATGATAATCCAATTTTGTTTTAAATAATATGTATCACTGCTAAAGATTATGTAGTGTGAACAAATGTCTGGATATTTAATATTGTTAGGTAACTGTTTTAACGTTATGAATTGTGAACATCACTTATTAAGTTTTGTTTATTCTTGTTCCAATATAGGAAAATACCACCTTTGGGAATAGTAAACACGTTTATTTGAAGTATATTTATATATATTTTAAAGCTGTGAGTTGATTCCTTTAACAATATTATTTGTTAAATATAATATTTTCATTATGTGATCATTGTTGAATTAGTATTTTATCTTTAGTTTCAGATAGAAACTGTCAAGTTTAGTCATGTTTATACTTTAGTCATGTTTAGTCATTTTTAATACTTTACTCAGGTCTAGTCATGTTTATAGGAATTTGTTCTAGGATGATTTATTAAGTTGTTAGATATTGTACTTGAATAAAATAGAGTAATGTGGATTAAATGTTTTTTTTTAAGAAAGAAATCCTTGTAGCTAATTATTGGTGGCAAATAACCTGTCTATTGAATTAAGTGGTTAAGTTAAAATGAGTGATAGAAAGTTGAAATAATGCTCTTATTAAAGGAAAGTCTCCATGGTTATAATGTAACAATGTGTCTTGTTTATTGGATTAAGTGTCTTGGTAATTGTTGAAAGTTGGTGTCATCTATGTTTAGTAGGTTAGTTTCCAAAGGCCTAGGAGGGAGTATATTGTTGAATGATCCCTAGGGTTGTTAAACTTGGAAGTGGTTCAACTGTGTCATTGGTCATGAGCATTGTGTGAACAATCCCTAAGGGTGTTACCCTCCTATTTATGTATGGATTCATGAGATTGTTATAAGAGGGCAAGATGGTCAATGCCTTGCTCTGTGTTATGTGATTATGTAGGGTTTTCTAGTTGCAAGTAGGGGGAGTGGCTCTCAATGGGGCCGAAACCCAAAGTGGTGTCCAGGATAACCTATTGGAGGGTTTCTTAATCTAGTGATAACCTTAATAATGAATTAGGGGGATGGGTACAATTCACATTAATTAAAATAATGTATGCCTACTCATGGCTCAAGTGCTCATTTAGGCTTGAGATGAGATGGGAAGGCCTGGAATGGCAAGACCAACTACCTTGCCCTCATGGAAGGTATGTTGGTTCTGCATGAGTTTGTATGGGGGCCAGGGGTCAGGAGAGGCTGTCAGGGTAACCCAGGATGGGGGCTAGATCCTAGGAAGACCTACCAGGACAACCCATGATAAGCTATGTGATGACACTCCTCCCTATTGCAGTCTAGCATTCCCTAGTTGTATTTCCTCTTATGTTGTATGCGTGCCTCTGGAAGTGCAGTTAAGTGTGTAGTGATGTTGATTGTCGACAATATGGTGATTGGTGTCATATATCACCATGTTGTTTTTGTTAGTACATTGTTCTCTTGATGGTTGGTTGAATGTGGGATCTTATGTTATCTCCTAGCAAGGGAGGTGGACCTTAGGGTTCCACATGGTCGGGAGGTTGGTGATTTTTCTCCATTGGGTATTCTTGCTTATGTTTGTGAGCTTGGAGATTGTTCATTTCACGAAGGACTCTAGTTCTGATTCCAATCGTGAAGCCATCCTTTCATGTATTTGTATCTTGGATTGTATCTTACTTTGTATCTCTTGATGTGATGTGATCTTCCCACATGTTCTAAGGGAAGCATTGTTGTAAGTATTGTAATGATGTAATTATTATTGATGAACTCATCTTGTAATGAGTATTGCAAAATAATGCATCAATTTTGATAGCAGTTAGAAGATGGTCTTTAATGTTGATTTTCGATTGTCACATGTGGAAATAGATAATAGCAATTAATGTGATGTTCATCTTTTATTGTTAATGAAATATTTTTAGTAACCTTGTTTGCGAGTAGCGCAGTCGAGCAACCTTAGAGGACCTAGGATTAGTTATTGTGTAATGTTATGCATTTCATAGTTAGCAATGCATCAGTAAAAAAAGTTACAAAAAAATGTTCCATTAATCGACCTAGTTAGTGTTGTCCTCTGGGGTTCCTTGGCGGGGGTGTTACAGGGTTGACCTAACTATAGACAAAAGTACACCATTTGTAACTATATAAATATATCAAGACTTAACCAAAACGAAGTATAAAATTAAATGTACAAATGTATTGATGATATGGTTTTCACTATGACAATTTTGCGTACATTAACAAATAGCAACAAGTTGACCTTGAGCTTTCCTAAATTTGAAGCCTTCAACCATTAGATTCTCATGAGTGTTTAGATTATTTTCATATAGCTTAATAAAAGAAATCAGCGACACTATCAAGTTTTCTTGCCCATCTCTTAATTCAACTAAAGGAATTATGTTTCGATACACCCTTCCAAATCTTAACTTATCGCAACTTTTATAAATTTAGTTTTCAGTTGTTTGGCTCTCATCCTCTTTAATCTTTTTTCTACTAAAATCATTTTTATCACACAACCACCATAATTATGAGGAAAAAAAATTACACCCATTAACCTTTAAAAAGTTCACTCTATAATAACCAATGGACTCTTTAGTAAAAAAAAAACAGAAACCAAGCAAGATCAAATATTGAACAGACAAAAATATACGAGAATTTATTTGACAGCGACTAAACCCCTTTTTTAGGCCCGTATAAACATAAATCAGTTTTTTAAAAATAACGAGTACAATGCTTTTTTAAAATAGTTTTAAAAAGTAATATCATGTAAATATATCTTTTGAATCCTTAAACTCCCGGCAAATGCACAGACAAAGATAAAATATATCGCAGATGCCCTGCGAAGATGCCAACCATAAAATATTTATTATTAATAAAAGCAAAATGCATCCTCAATGTCTAGTCAAGTCCTGAAGGCCTGTTAAGATGTCTAAACACTAAGTTTTTTACGTATTGAAAGCAAAATACTATGTCCTTAATGCCTAGTGCAGATGCCCTGTTCAGAGATCAAACATTAAGTAGTTATTACAATGAAAACAAAATGTTCTATACTTAATTTCTATGGTCACCTCCTCCAATTAGTGCGCTCCCCCAACAGAAATGTTATAACACTGTCCATCTGATCAAAGGTCTTCATTCTCCAATTCACTTTGAAAGTGAGTACCAACACCACGCCAGAAAATCCTGCTGCAATTGACCATCCAATACTCAGCTCATACCATGAAAATCCTTTCTTTGTCTCTTCCTTAACATCAATGATTGGAGGAGAGAGTGGCGCATGCTGGGGAGAACACTTCCAGCTTTCAAGAGGGCATCCCCGCAGATATGGATTTCCTGAAAATGATGTATTATCAAATGTTATCATATGAGGGCCTTGCAGTGGTATCTCGCCTGACAGATTGTTGTAAGAGAGATTTAGATATCCCAAATAATCCAGAGAACCAAGCTGGAATGGAAATTTTCCTGAAAAATTGTTATGAGAAAGGTCCAGCGATTCCATCTGACTCAGATTGCCCATGCTACCTGGAATGTCCCCTTTGAAACTGTTCCTTGAAAGATTTAGAAATATCAATCCTTTTAGATTTCTCATTTCCGTTGGAAGATGACCCCACAATCTGTTGTTTGACAAATCAATGCATATCATGGTTGAAAAGACATATGCATAATGTCTTTCTGATCCCTTGGTAATTAGATCTAAGCCCTCTATATAGTATTTTCTACCAATATTTGCTGCAAGCACTGGGTCAGTTAACCCTTTGAAGAAGCGATCCGAACGGTCTTCTCCAAGCACGGACATGTCTTCCTTTACATCGACCATCGCCGAGAAATTTAAGTATGTATTTGGGATTTCACCGAACAAAAGATTAGAAGAAAGGTCGAGGACTCGAAACTCGGGCATTTCGCCGATCCGCGGAGGTAATTTGCCTTTGAAATTGTTTGATCTCAGAACAAGAACTTGTAGACTTGAATAGTTAGCAATCCAATCTGGAATGTTTCCTGTCAAATTGTTTTCTCCTACCTCAAGCACCTGCAGTTCTGAAAGTTCTGTTAAAGACGGGAAGAAATCCTTGCAGATTGTTCTTTTCTAGATGGACAGACACAAGCCTTGTTAAGTTTCCAAGCTCCTTAGGAATCTCACCCTCCAATCCATTATTTGCCAGGTTGAGCATTACAAGTCCCGAGAGATTGGCCAGGCTGGTAGGAATCTCTCCATTCAAATCGTTGTTCTCCAAATGCAGCACCATAAGATATTTCAAATTACCCAAACTAACAGGGATATTGCCTCTTAGCTGATTATTTGACAAATCTAGTAGTCTTAGAAATGTCCCAGTCTCTAATGAAACTGGTAGTGGTCCTTCAAATTTGTTGTCTGCAAGTAAAAGCACCTCCAAATTTACTTCTTGCAGAATATCTAGCAATAAAGGGTCATTCAATTCATTTACAGACAGATCCAGCACCTGCAGTGAATCTGGGATTGAATTAACAGTGAGAGGACCCTCCAAATGATTGTTTGACAGGTTCAAACTCATCAATTCCGATGAAAATTCCCATAACCAAGATGGAAGATCTTTCATAAGGTTGGCATCTGAGAGGTCCACGTTTCCAAGTTCGAATTGAGTTGAAATCCAGCTGGGAATTGGACCTCCAATTTTACATCTCCTCAAATTCAAGGTATGGAGCTGAAAAGGCGGAATCCAAGTCGTCGAGTCAATCTGGATATTCAATCCACTATAAGAGAAGTCCAATTCTTTCAAGCTTGAACTATTGCGCAAGAGAACTCTATCTGAAACTGTTCCTGTCATGTTATTGTTGGAGAGCAAAAAGGTTTGAAGAGAAGATGGAAGCGTGAGCAAGGAATGAATACCATTCAATTGGTTGTTTCTCAGATCAAGACTGACTAGTGAAGACAATTGAGCAAATGACAAGGGAAGGTCTCCACTGATCTTGTTGTCGGAAAGGTTTAACCTTTGAAGTGTGCTAATTTTGCCTAAACTGAATGGCATACTGCTTCCCAATTGATTATCATGTAAATCTAACACGATAAGAGACAGGAGATTGCCTAAAGAAGCAGGGATTGGACGACTAAGCCTGTTACCGCTAAGATCGACGTAAGAAAGATTGATGAGCAAACCCAAGCTAGATGGGATGGGGCCTTCTAATTGGTTCTGGTGAAGGTCTAAATAAATAAGACTGATGAGTAAACCCAAGCTAGATGGGATGGGACCTTCTAATTGATTCTGGTGAAGGCCCAAATAAGAAAGACTTCCCGTGTCCCCTAAATTTGAAGGTATCCTACCAGTCAACTTGTTACCCGACAGATCCAAATGTCTAAGACTGGTGACATTTGTGATATCCTCAGGTATACCCATAATCTCATTTCCAGAAAGGTAAAGGTATTCGAGGAAACGAAGCTTTGATAAACTACTGGGTATGGAACCATATATGAAATTGGAACTCAGATCAAGTGAAGTTAATTTGCTCATGTTCCCCATCCAACTAGGTATCGATCCAAACATCAAGTTACCACTAAACTTTAGAACAGCAAGTGAGGAAATATTCAGCAAAGAACTTGGGAGGTGGGCATCACTGGACAAACATCCAGAGAGGTCCAGATGTGTAAGGTGGAAGAGACTACCAATGATACTCCCCCATGTGTCCAGATGATACCCTTTCAGTGAAAGATACTTTAGCAAGGACAAGCTAGACAACCATGATAGGCTTCCGATATAAAAAAATATTATCACTCAGATCCAAGTGACGCAAGGAAGTCAAATTTCCAAGTTGAGTTGGGATATCTTCTCCAAAATGGGCACTGGCTATGCTTAGATATGACAAATCCTTTAAGGATGCCAAACCTGGAGGAAAAGAAGCAGCCCCAAGACTATTACTACTCAAATCCAAATATTTGAGATGCTTCAATTGTGACAATGCTGAATCAATGTCTACATCCCTATCTTGAATTACAGTTAGTCCAAAGTGACTAATATCCAAGTGAGTAACATGTCCACCCTCCATTTCATCGCAGTGGACACGTCTCCATACACAACACTCATCTCCCTCCCACGACTTTAGCTTTCCATGGGTCTCATAGAAGGTGGCCCTAAGACTCAGAAGCGCTCTGGATTCATTGGGAGGACATCCATGGACACACAAAAATAAAATCATAGCAAAAAAAGCACAATATAGGAGAGAAAGAGATGTGAGCATACCCAAACTATTCGGGCATACCGCCATTGTCACCACCACGCACCCTCAGTTACTGCTTGACCCGGAATAATCTCCACTCTCGTGTATTTCATTTATAGCAACAATAGTCCGTCAAGTTTATGAGAACGAAAATACACAGAAATTGCTACGCAAGACACTTGGTTTTGTTGACGCTTTACTTAAATATTAAAACTATGCTAACTTTCAAACAATCAATTAATTGTACACTCTTTACTTTTGACTGCTGCGTCGTTTAATGTTTAAGAATAGCCAATCAATTAATTGTATACTCTTTACTTTTGACTGCTGCGTCGTTTAATTTTTAAGAATAGCCCTCCGTTGACGGCATAGCTACGATGAAAGCAGCGTCCACTAGAGATTTTCAGCCCGACGTCCAAGAGACGTCCCTTAGGAAAACAAATTATGACTTTCGAACATAACCACCATACAAGATTGTTCCAGCTAAACACAACGAAAGTTCGCTACCCACTCACAATTTGTTTATGTGAAATTTATCTAATGTTGGATGCCAGAATTTGTTTGGAACATAATGCATTTGGAAAGATTATTGTGCAAGGCTATTCTTAACTATCATTCATTTCAACAGTCAAAGATCAATTTTGGCTAATAAAAATAGGACAAATATTTATCACATTTTGTTGTGAATGAGGTGTAAAATTGCTAATGATTGTTTGACCATTGAAGTGGATGATATTTAAGTAGAGTGCTCACAGAAGTAATTCTTATTGCATAATGCATTTGCAAGGACTATTATTTTTATGCCCATAAAGCAATAGGGTAAGTTGTATTTTGATATTTATTAATTAGAAATTATTTGTTGGTTAAACATAATTTAGGAAGTCTGATTTTTCAATGTAGATGTTTTTTCCATAAGTTTTTCCCCATAGATTGTCAAATTTACTTTCTAGGAAATGGCATTTTGAACATATATAATGATGAGAATATAGGAGTTTTCTACATAAAAATTTAATAGTTATTAGTAGAAACAACACTCATGAGTGTAATTCAATTGTTAATTGGTCTCATGTTGCACATTTTTTTATTTTTGAATAAGGTATTCTATTGGGTTCTAGATAATAGACATAGATATTGATGCCTATTGGATGTTGGAGTATACCTATACCTATAGGTACTATTTTTAGTACTAGTAGACATGTCGTAGTTGAAATAAATGAAATCCATAAATTTAGTCTTTTGGTATGATGTAAAAAATAGTTTATGTGCCAAGCTTCTCTTGTTTTCCATGCAATATTCACATGGAGGTGTTTTGTGAACAATAATCATTTTTGTTATCATATATTTTACTTGTTGAAATTACATTTTGAACATTTTGTTCATTTACAAAATATTTTAAAATGTCTCTTATTTTTTTCTCATAGGTATTAGACATCCAATTTAATTTCTTAATGGATAGATATTATAATTCTATATAATTTCAATTTAATTTCTTAATGGATAGATATTATAATTATATACAATTTCAATGTAATAGTACGCATGTTTCTTTTGGACACACTATTATATTCCTCGTTCAATGTATTAGATTGTAAATGAAATGCTACATATTATTTTCTACACTATATTTACATTCTATACAAATAACTATTAAATCTACACTTTTTAGTACTTTTTCTATATGTGTCTGTAAACACATATATCTATATATGTGTATATATTGTGTACACATATAAGTTTAATATAAATGCTTGAGGAATATTAAGTTTTATAATTGTGTTGAAATATATTGCATGAGGTATTATTAGATATTACCAAGTTTTTAATATCATATTTACACTTATTTGTAACCAAAAATAAGTATATGAAGGTTTTTATAGAGCATAAATTATATATTTAGTTGATAAATACATAACATTATGTCAATTTTATAGATTCCATAAATTTTTTAAGCATCCTACGAAACATGATGATGATATGCCATAGTTTTATTACATGTAATAAGTTGAAACAAAGTGTAAACCATCTTCAAACCATAGATTGTACACATATAAGTGTATATCAAGATCCTTGTGACTCATATTGCATATTAGACATTTCCATTCCCATTATGTATCCATTTATTATTTATAGCTCTACATTCTAATGTAAATTGAGAAACATTATCTTATCGAGATTGATAGAAATCATTTTTGTTGGATTAGATAAGTTTAGGAAACAAATACTATACCATAAATATATCTATATAATAAAAAATAACACTCATGGGATTTGCAACAATGTTTATAAAGGGCCTTTATAAACAAGTATCAAACAACTACCATACAAGAAACTTGCTGGGGAAACTTAGCTACTAACACAAACTACATCAATGAAACCATATTAATTTACTAATTTGGATCAAAAGGCCGAGCAACCACCTATCGATTGAAAGGCAATAATCAAGATGATCTAGAGCCTCTTGAAGATATTCTATGACTTTGTGAATCTCGGTCTTCTAAAACTAATAGTATTCAACCTTTTCCTATCACTCTAACAAAATCATGTTGAAGTTTCATTAAATCAACATGCCTCTAACCACCTATACCTTACATGTGTTGTAAACAACATATATACTACTTAACCATAATGACCATGTCTTGCTAATAAAACATGTACATGTAATCATTAGGTTCATCTCTGTTGGGGTAAATGGTTTTACCATTTACTATGCTTAAGTTTTACTTAGGTAAATATTATTATTATTTAGGTGCATAGTTAGGTGCATATAGTTTTGGTAGTTGTTGTCAATTATTTCTTTTACCGACTTGCATTTTTTCCTTTATAAGGCACTATTGTACACTATATAAATTATCTCAATATTATTCATACTTGTTTTGGTGAAATAGCCCATGTGCTTCTCTCATGCATTCATGAAGGTTTGTTTCAAATGGTGCTCCTGGGAGGTGGATGACACCAACAATCTCCACCCTAGATTAACTAATCACTTTGATCCACATTCCTTTATGAACATTACTTGTCAACCTATACTAATCACCATGAATAACTAATCACCAAAACCTTCAAGTTCCCTTTATTAATAGCAAGGGGAAAATGACAACATTCACACCACCTATGGTCAATGTAGACACCTAAAATTGACCATGTCACTTTCATCACCTTGTTGACACCACCTTGTGACACTTTGAGACATTTTTTCCTAAGAGTCCCCTTTACCATATCCCTTTCACAAAATAATTAAGTAAATTATATCTGTTTAATTAATCCATTCCTCCATCAAGTAAATTAAATAAATAAATTATATTATTTATTTATCCCTTTTAGAAAAAATTAATTGAATAAATCTTATTTATTTAAATAGTCTATTCCTCCATCATCCCCTCTCCAATAATTAATTAAATTTTTTTTATTTAATTTAATTATTGAGTCACATGACTAGCTTATCTCCATCCTCATCCACTTGACACAATAAACAAATGAGTGTTACAAAAATCAAATGAGCTTTTTATTTTCACCATCCATTTCATACTACATCTCTCAATCCTAGCCATTCACTTAAGGATAAGCCCTAGAGGTTTTCTTTGTTGCCCTAGAAATCCTTATCATTGCCCTAATGTTCTCTCAATCAATTTTAACCATTAATCTAATCTTTTAATCCTTTCCCTTCATTCATCATATCCAACCTCTATAAATCAAGTCTCAACCAAGCTACTTGATGATTACATCTTCATACAACATGATGCTGTCAAAATCATCCTAGCTCTTCCATTATCATATCCACTATCATTATCTAGTGTTATGTTATAGGATTGAGCAACCAACATATCAAAATCATTTTCAAGTATTATAGGATTGTTTAGTCATTTTCATTATCTTCCTTAGTCCTTTGATAATAATTGAGGTGGTGTTTAAGTATGGAATGGGTACTTTCATTGTGTATTGTCTTTTATTGTTGATTCCATATTTTTGCATACATAGTCCTCATCAAAACTCAAATAGGAGAAACCAAATTTGTAACACTTTGAACTAAAAATCAAAATAAATTAAATTTCCATTACAAAACAACATCTACTACTACCCAAAATACTACTCATGAATTTTTCCCAATCTCTAAATGAATGGCTAATCTAAGATGGGAATTATACTTCATCCTCCTAGAGGATCCTCCAACCTCTCCTTAGACCCCCTATATCCTTAACACAAGATGTGACATTAAATTTAGTTGTTGAGAGATACTTTCCCACCAAGAAATGTCTTATCAGTAGTCAACTTTGTAGAAAATTACTCTTTTACCCATCAAAAAGAGATTTAAACATAGTATTATTATTTAAAACAAGTCACTATTATCGGGCATGTGTGCTATCGACATGTACAATTGGATTTGGACGGTGTTGAGAGTACATATCAATAATGAGTCACTATGAAAGAATACCACCTTTGTATTAGTGATGATAAAGAGCATGACACATTTTGTAGAACACTTTAAGAAGTTTTTTGAAGATCTAGCAAGAAAGGGTGTGAAACTTGAGAAACAATTTGCATGGTTAGATGGGTCTACGTCACAATTCAAATCATCAAGGCTATTTTATGCACTTTGTAGATATCATCAACATGAAAATATACGTCACGTTTCGATTTTGTTAGGGAGTTGGCATGGAAAGGGTGAAAATGATGGTGCACAAGCTTGCATCAAACATTCTCTAAGAAATATCAAATGAATTTTGATAGAGATCATATAAATTATGCACATAATGTTGTTGAATGGTGTAAGAAACATTTCACTTGTGAGGTTGGCACATCTTCAGGGAGGAACCCACATCCAAATAGAGTATTTTGGGAGATATTAGGTATGTAATATTGTTTGAAAAATTTCAAAGGTTTGTTTAATATTTACTTAAATATTTATTTTATTTGATTGTCATGTTATAATTTTGCAATTTTGATAATATTATAAAATCGTAATTCATAGTTGTGGATCAAAGAACAATGCATGGATGTAAGAGGGTGGAGAAAACAAGGTCATTACATTGTGTCATGAGTACAACTAACCACACATGGACATTGTGTAATAGGAATTACTCTTGCTTTTGTTATGATTGCATGTTCAGAGATTATGATAATTGTAAGAGTCAACAATGTGGATATGTTAGTGAATGGAATTTTAAGTCACTAATTGTTATTGACACATTTGGCAAAGAGGAAGATGAAATCTTTGAAGACATTCCTTTGATTTTAATGGATTATGACCACATTTTCAGATTGATTAAAAAAAGTATATGTAGATTCACAACATGTTGATAAAATTTAATTTTGAATTTGGTACTTAAAGTTACAATTTATGTGACCCCTATTTTAATTTTTATACATTTTATTGTGGTGCATAGGAGATGTTTTTGTAGTCATAATGGAGCGTGGAAACATAGAAAGTGTAAGTTATTATTTATTAGATTGCACATAAAAGAAGATAAAGTTAATAAAACCATAAACAAGCAATGAAACATTATTTCTCACAAGTTTAGTTGTAGTACCAGGAGAGTTGTCCCATAATATTGTGTCCCACTTATGGGACATCCTAATTTTTGCCTGAAATCACAAAATTAATGATTTAATCCTTGAGGGGTTCCATTTAAAGGGGTTTAATTGAAAGGAGTTAGATAAAGCCCCCTTAGATCAAACCCCCTTGCATAGAACCATCCTAGTCTTAAATTAAACCCTCGATGGAGTCTCCTCTATACCTACTGATAAAAACCAACTTTGCTTCACCTTTTGGGGAATTAAATGAACTAATTTTTAATAATATTTTTTAATTATGTAGCCCTTTGTCTACACTTTCCAAAAAGTATAATTTTGAATAATATAATTTGATTATTATATCTATTTTCTATTTTCTAGTGAACATAAGTTTTTCACTAAACAACAAGGTTTGTATTCCACACAAGCAAAAAAATAAAAAAAATAGAGAAACAAATTCTAAAAAATATTTGTGCCTGAGGTATTGATGTCCTTGTTTCAACATTATAAAGAAAATTAAATTTCAATACCTACAAAACAAGTTATGCATTACGACATAAACCTGTGTCCAAATTATAATTAATCTCACTCCCAAATTATTAAAAAAATATATGCAACAAAAAATTAATGAAAAAATATCCATGTCCTAGATGTTTGTGTTACAAATCTATTGATTTTTCAAATTTGAGAGGTGAAATACAAGAATTTCAACATGTTGTTGGTTATATTCATTTTTTGATTAGATTAAAACTTAAAGAGTGTCCAAATTTGCTTCACGAAAGCCTTATAAAAAGAATTATGAATCCATAATCACTTAAAAAGAGAATAATTCCCCAACTTTTGACTAGCATGATATTTCTACCTGAAACTTGGCCATATTTCCAATAACAACATCATAATACTCCTTGTTAATCTATTTCTCTTTAACATTTACAAAACATCAAAAGTAATCACTTTTGTAAATTGCCAATGAAAAATCAAAACTTTAATATCTCCCAAAATAAAAGGAGTTTTGATCTAAAAAATTTCCACATTGGGTTAAATGGACTCATAAATAACCGTATAAAATGATTTTATTCCAACTCTTATGGATTGTGAGATTTAATTGTTTCCATAAATTACCTCACTACACAAATATTTCGAGGGTTATAGATAGAATAATGGATGATTCTCCTTCAAACAATGTAGCATTCATAAGTTTTAAAAAAGGAATTCACATGAATTAGGTGAAATGTAACATTTCCAAGAAGGGAAATTACAACGAGTGGTGCAAGAAACAAGTGACACTATCATTTTGTGATTGAGAGTGACTTGGTGCTTGACAATGATTAGAACATTTTCAACTAAGACCAATTTGATAGGGGTGTTTAACACATGATGATATTAGTTGACTTGACACAAAAAGTCTAAATTTAGTGGTGTCAAAAAATAAGGCTAACAATAGGTAATTTAGATTCGGTAAAAAGTGCACTTTCAAGTGCCCAAAAACCATGACCATTTGTTGAAGAGGAAAACAACTCTGTTTTAAACTAAGTAACCACTAATGTGATTTTCAAAAATGTACTCTTGTACTCAATAGTGTATGCATCAATCTAAAACAAAGTTACCATTCTACTACCTCTAGCAATCACCATAACACATCTCACCATTTTAACACTTGCTTCAAAAAATTGAACATGTACACCCACATCTATTAGTTTGTTTATAGATAACAAATCACATGCTAATCTTAGAATATGCAAGACACCATTAAATTTTCTACCTCTACCATTAGAAAAATTTATCTAAATACTACCATGACCAATGATACTTAAATATGAATTATCATCCAAGTACAACTTACCACCTTTATATTTTCATACTCACTAAACAAAGGTTTATTAGAGGTCATGTGAAAATATGCACCTAACTCAATCAACCATGCATTCTCACCTACACGAGGGGCTAAGGCTGCAATGAATGCATCACCATCTTCCTTCTCAGACTCATAATCAAAATCAACTTTCTTCTTTTTTCTTCTCTTCTTTGCACCCCTTACAAAAGTGACTAAGCTTACTGCAATTCCAATAAATAACCTTGGACTTAGAGATTTTTGATCTCCCCTTCAACTTGGATTTGAATTTATCATATTGCTTATCATTCTTCTTTCTTTTTTTTATGTCTTCCTCAAGCACTCAAGGCCTTTTTGGCATTCAGAGATACCTTCCTCATTTCTTTGAAAAGAAAAGAACCAACAACATCCTCTACTTTCAAAATAATAGAACTATTTCCAATATCCATGACAAGGCTATCCCATGAATCTAACAATGAATACAACGTTTGACATCTTTCTTCCTTATCCATATTTACACCAATAGAGTTCAACTTACCCAATAACATGTTAAGTATTTTTAGTTAATTAGTAATCCATATCTAAGTCTTCCATTCTTAAGTAATCAAGTTTCTTCCTCAAGAATATTAAATGTTCACTGTAGATTTAGCTTGTTCTATCTCACCTAGCTTCTTCCATAATTTATTCAAAGTGGGGTCTTCATGGACATTTATTAGAATAGAATCTATATGACACAATCTGATTAAACCTTTTACTTTCTAGTCCATTATATCATTTTAGGAAGCTCATGTGGAATTTGTAGGTCTTTGAAATTTTGCATCAGTAGCATCCCATAGATGGTGATCTATTAACAAATCTTCCATCTTCAAATTAAACATCTAAAAATTCCTGCCTAAAATTTTTCCCAACCCAATCCTCCCTTATGTTCTTTCCATTGTTACTTCGTATATTAAAGATCACAAAGTTCTTATGCACAAGCTCCCACTCAAGTTGAATTAGCTTAAAAATGCCTCTACCCAAAAACTAGAACTAAAACTAGCTAGGATCTAATACCAGTAGTAAGGAAGCTAGGAATGAAGAAATGATTTCCTACACTAATCTTTGAGAGCAGTGTTATGCAAATAATTTCAAATCTGATCCAAACTTATTATAGAAATAGGGAAAAATATAGAAATCAACAATAAGCCATAAACCATAACATAGTGATTTACATGGGGAAAACCCAAGTTTCAAGAGGAAATTTAACCTCACTCCAAAACCTACACAATGTATTATCAAATCAACAAAGGATGAGAATACACTTGTAATGCAAGTCTCTACAAGAGTAATACACTGACATTCAAATATGAGGTAATTTTAGCAACATTCGAGCAACACATGTACCTGCAAACTCTCATAATATAAACTACTCCTCAAGCTCTCAATTTATATATTTATGTGAACCTGGAAACTATTTGTGGTTCATAAAATCATGTGCAAAACCTCCCATGAGGTGTGGTGCCTATGATATGCAATATTCCTATATAAATTTAGGCTCTTACAGATGCCTCCTACAACATCTTATAGATAGTCAAGATTCCTAATAATTCCCTCTAAAATTTGGCTCTTACGTGTCATAAAATCTATCAGATAATCCCATAAAAATAGGGAGTCTCATTTTGCTAAAGATAATATTAGTATAAAATGTATTAAGGCATTGACACTTGGCATAACTACCACATCAAATTCTAATGCCCCAATTTATGTTAGAAATAGGGATTAAATAATAACAATAATATATAACTAACAACAAGAAAATATTAAATGATAAATAAATAATAATAAAATTTTGCAAGGTTGAGAAACCTAATTTCCCAACACCTAATTTCCCAACACATATAAAGTACACTGTATTAAAATTGCTAGAAATGTTTTCCTTCTGTCAATGGTTCAGGCAGGGTTGACATCTGAATCAGTGCAGAGGATGGTTCCTTTGATGTAGTCTCAACTGTAGCTGGAAAAATGTAACTGCTAGACGTGCATTCCCTTTGCAATGCTTTCCTCAAAATGCTTGTCTGCCCAAATATTTCATCATCACACGTTACACTATCGTGGAACTTTGTCTTTCTTGTGCCACCTCTTACCCAAGCAAGTTCCTCCACCACCTCTTTCATTGACGGCCTCTTCCTCCTTTCCAAATAAATACATTCTCTTGTTAACCTTCCCATATCTTCCATCTGTTATAGGTTTTCCTCCTCCAATACTTTACTGTCAAAGATTTTTCTAAGGCAGTTATGGTTAGCTCTGGCAAGAATAATACTAGATAAATTCCACTCTTCATTTATTCCTTCTTTAATCAGGGGTTTCAGACCTATTAAAAGCTCAACCAGAACAGCACCAAAACTAAATACATCGCTTTTGTTTGGAAGTACTCATGATCAAAGTAGCTCAACGTGCCCATTATATTAGCGGTGAGATGTGTGTTGTTGGAAGTAGAGATAAAACGAGAAATCCCAAATTCTACAACTTTGGGAGAAAATTTCTCATTCAAAAGAATATTGGATGATTTTACATCCTGGTGGAAAATGGGTTGCAAGGCTCTAGAATGTAGATATGCCAAAGCCTTCCCTGTCTCGATTGTAATCTGTAAACATGACACCTAAGGCAGAGACTTCTCTTCGGAGTGTAAATGTTCAAATAGTGTTCCATTCAGAACGAATTTAGATAGCAACAATGGGATATTAGTTTGGATGCAGCACCCTAACAATTTCACTATGTTTCCGTGATCTATTTGAGAGAGAATTGTAAGTTCATTAAGAAACTCATGGTTATTCTCTAGATTTAAAGTTTGCTTGGGATTCTAATAGCCACAAGAGTACCATCCAATAGAACACCTTTGAACACAGTTCCAAAGCCACCACTTCCAACCATGATTTCATTTGAATAATTATTAGAAGCTCTTACCAATTTTTGGCAGAAAATATTTTGAGTCTTTCTCTACCTACTCTAGAAGCGATGTATTTCTGCAACTGTTGAAAATACCTACCCTCTACAACTTTCAAGTGGCATTTCTTTAGCCACCAAACCAAAACAGACAACTACTAAAGAGACGCCCACAAACGAAGAGACAGATCCTGTATATTTTACCAGGCCAAACGTTGAAATAAAATATAGTTGGATTATTCTTGTTTTCGAGTATCTTCTAGCCAAACAATAAGAAAAACACAAAAGCACGTAGTATATATTTTGTTACCTATGATTGCAGGGAAGACAACATGATTTGAACTTGTGGACACACAAGGTTTTCCATTTCAAAAGCCATCTCCCTTATAACCCTTTGCACATGAACAATTGTAAGGACCTAGCAAATTATGGCACACACCTTGATGTGATCCAACACACATATTCATGTCTAGATGAGTTCATTTATCTATGTTTGAAATAGTAATCATCATTATCATTAAGAGCCTCGAGGTTTTGATGAGGAATGATTAGAAAACAGAGAACATGATACTAATTAATAAAAGTGTGGACACCATACCTGTGCAACCGGTGCCCTTAGAGTAACCAGTTCCTTTATAGCCTGTAAGACATTTGCATGTGTGACTATCCTTTGCTTGAGGGTTTATACATTTGGCTGTCGAGAAATTCTCATTGGTGATGCCCCATTAGAGGAGGAGGCCGTAATGAACCTGCTGTTTTTAAACATCATCCACTTCAACAGTCAAAAGTTAATTTTGGCCAATAAAAATAGGACAAATATTTAACACTTTGTGTTGTGATGAGGTGTAAAATTACTATTGATTTTTTGCCATTGAAGTGGATGATGTTTAAGTAGAGCCATAATGACTGGGTCATCCCACAATAATGGGTTACACTTTTTGGCCAAACTTGACATTGAAATCAATATTTTAAACTAAATTTTCACGTTTTGACAACTATAGCCGCTAAACCGTTAGGAATTTGAAGATGATGCGAACTATTGGTTTGTAAGATTTTTTCTGTAGATTCTATATATATATATTTTTTAAAAATTGGAGTTAAAATGTAAAAAAATTTGTGTCTCCTTTGATAACTAGTTTTTAATAGTAAACAACTTTTTTTTAAAGTGATGTGTATTCTGTCACACATATTTTTTTTTCTACAGAGGATAAAATTCTGATTCTTTTGAATTTAGATTGGTAACACTGATATCTAGAGGATGCATTTGGTTTCATAATATTTTGTTAAATATTTTTTTTTTTAATAAGTTTTGAAGTCAAACCAATTATAATTTAGACAGGTGTATTCTATTGAACATAACTTTTTTGTATGTATAAGAATTCAATTTTTTGTGTTAGAATAAGGACATCAATACCTAGAGGACATGTATTTTTTAGAATTTTGTTTCTCTATTTTCCTTTTTTTTTTGTATGTGCGAAACAAAGACCTTGATGTTCACTGAAAAACCTACATTCTCAAGAAAAAAAAAAATATAATAATCAAATTAAATATATTTAAAATTATACTTTTTGGGAAGCTTATAATAAGGACTACATACTTACAAAACATAAATTTTAAATGAATTTATTTGATCCCTCAAAAGGTAAATCAAAAGTGGTTTTTTATCAGCATTTTGATAGGTGTAGAGGAGACTCCATTATAGTTATGGTTTGAAACTAGAGGGGTTCTAGCCAATGAGGTTTGAATCTAAGGGGGTTTGATTAAACCCTCTTCAATTAAAATCTTTTAAATGGAACCTATCAAGGCTTAAATCATTATATTTTCTAAAAATATGTGATTTTAGCAAAAATCGGGATGTCCCAGAAAGTGTAACCTATTATTGTAGCAACACCCAACCCCTACCAAACCACCCAAATTCATGTTCCAGTAAGTTTCAAGTAATTGGATCAAGAATAGTGGAGAACCCGCACAATCCTCCACCAATGAAATTTATCGCTCTCATCATCCCTGGAATACCAACTTCACAACACCCAAAGGTGTTGTATCATTTTGGATCAAATTGATTTATAGATATAGCAAATACACAGGTCATTTCCCCACCATCAACTATGAAAAAAATGGTTGACCTGCAACTAATGACCATGAATTTGTTGTTGGAGGAAATGGTGAAGGAACTTGTTAAAATTGGAGAGCTTGAAGCTATATAAAATTTATGGATCTAGAGATCTTTTAAATAGGAAAAACATATGAATAGACATGTTTCTACATGGGAGTTCTATCTTTATGTTAATAGATGGTTAAGGAGTCTAATTAAATAGAGTTTATATTTAACACTCCCCCATTAACTTTATTTTATTACACAACTTAACTAGATGATGGGGGGCACCTATAATAACTAGGTTTATTACATACCCATGTACAAATGAAGAACATTTAACACCAATTCCTTCTTGAAAGTATCTAAACTTATCCTTGCTCAAAGGTTTTGCAAGCTGCTCATTAGTTGGTGTACATCAATATGTTTTGTGTGAGCATGGAAAGCTATCTTCTTAGATATATTCTACACTTTGATTATCACAAAATTAAATTTTTGGATCAGGTTGTGGATGTCAAAGATTCTCAAAAGATTGTCTTATCCATAGTACTTCTCATGTTGCTACAACAACTACTTTGAGGTTAATATGATCAAGCCTTTCATGTGAAAATTGAATTTTCAAATCAACACTTGAAAATAAGTCCTTAGAGGACTTTGTCCTCAAGTAAAATAATCCTTCTTTCGTATGTCCACCACATACTAATTTTTCCTTGATTATCCTATGTTCATATCTTTCTTTCTTTTGAAGCATTGTCTCTCAAAATGACCAAAACAATTGAAATACTAGAAAATCTTTATTTTCCTCTACTCATCATTATCCATAACAAGATGTATTTAATAGTTCTATCAATAAAGGAGGTGAAGTTTAACAAGAGAAAAATACTTTTCATCTAATGATGACATTCTTCAAAGTTGTCAGCATGGCTTAACTTTATAGAGATAACACTCAATATGTTAATTTTTTTTTTTTTAATGATGTTTGCAATCAGAACCTTTTACAATGATCTTTGTGATCAAAACCTTTTACAATGATCTTTGTGATCAAAAACAATTTTGCACTGATCTTTGTGATAAAAAAAACTTTTTGAAATGGCCTTTGTGATCAAATCCTTTTGCAATGATCTTTGCAATCAAAACCATGAGCCCCAAATGCATTTTATGGTTGAATTCCTCTTTTAGTAGTAATATTGGTGTACTTTATAAGTGCTTCAATTGAAAATATCACTCCTCTACACGTACAACATGGATAGAATTCAAGTGGAAATACTTTGGCCCTTATTGTTGACAATGGTTTTTCAAATATTCATAGCTCTTTGAGGTTGAGCTCAAGATGATCATCAATGCTTATTATTGTAAGTTCCATTATACCAAAAAGTCTAGATAGTCAATTCAAATTCTTACAACTTTATAGGATTATCAAATGTGATCCTCTCTAGTAAGTTCAAGCATCCAAACAATTGAATGTGTTTGTCCTCTTTGTTTAATTATAGTGGCAATTATTTGATTATCAATGGAAGAAATAAATAGTTTATTCCAACACTCCCCCTTAATTTCTACCACTAGCTGGTTTAGCATCCCAAATTCTATCTTAGATGTTCAAATTTCTCCTTTGCTAAAGTCTTTGTGAATGTGTTTGCTAACTAATTTTTGATCTACAAAACTCCAAGTAGATTTCTTCATTGTTCACTAGTTCTTTGATGAAACCTTGTTTGATTGTTGTTTTGTTCGATATGTGAATATTTATTCTTGTACAATATTTTCAACATATTTGTGACATTTTGCCAATTAGATAAACCAATTCATCCATAATCCATCTGTAGATAATATTTTATAGATTGTTTCTTCCACTTTTTGTTCCAACACAATTTTTCAAAATGATTCTTCAATCCACAAA
Source organism: Cunninghamia lanceolata (assembly GCA_027924645.1). Lineage (NCBI taxonomy): Eukaryota > Viridiplantae > Streptophyta > Pinopsida > Cupressales > Cupressaceae > Cunninghamia > Cunninghamia lanceolata. The sequence goes on along the minus strand of BSBN01000553.1, from coordinate 13,802,585 downwards.
TAGTACAATGATGAAGATCACAACATGTTTCTTTTTTATGTTCTTGCCTATTACAATGAGAACATCAAAAACATTGCATTTTTTGAACTAAGTTGTTTGTAACTATATTACCTATAACATCATTTGTGTTTTCTTTACTTCTAATATATCTAAGGCCTTCATTTTTTAGCCTCACACATGGTTCAATGGGCTCTCCAATTCCTTGCTCATACTTTCCCAAACCTTTTCCATCATAATCCATTCTTTTCATAACCTTAAAACCAACATTCTTTGCTAAACATCTTTTTTTATTATCATCATGACTAGAAAGATTTGTAGATTCAAAAACATTGTTATCTCCAACCTTACACTTTTTATCTATAGAAGCTTTAGCTATATCACACATATCAAATAGTTTATTACAAATTATTTATCACATGAGACAATACATAATGTAGGCTTAGACCTTAGACACATGTTTTCCTTCAGGTATGCTTCAAGTAATTGATCTGTTAGATTATAATGTTCTTTAAATTTTGATATTTCATCATTTTGATAAATATTTTCCTTCACAAGGATTTTAGATTGTTTATCAAACCACTTCAACTTTTCTTCCAATTTTTCATTTTTCTTTTTAACTTTCACTAGTTCTTCTTCAAAAATGTCATTTTCACACATTAATTTTTTATTTTCTTTGTGCACTCTTTTACCAATCTTTCCCATCAAAACAAATGATTTCCTTATAGCATTAAATTTTAACCATGCAAAAGGACCACTTAAGTAATACCTGATGGTGATTGATTTTGGTGGTCACAAATGTTTTTAAAAAAGTGATTAACTTCCCTTTTGGAACAACAATAGTTTAACTTTGTGATCCCTTTTGTTTTCTTTTTCCTTTTTTTCTTTTGACTGACATTTCATTTTGGTAGCTTCAATCAGGTATTTTAATTCTTTGCAATCTAAACCAAATGAACTTATTTGATCTTGGCATAGATCTAGTATTTTAACAATTGAAGGACTGGTTGTAATATGGTGATGCAAAGTAGGGGTAAGGATTAACTAGACATAACCAAACTATTATCCATCAAAACCATAGACCACTATCCATAGGGAATTCTGTCACAACTGACCCCTTTTCTAGTTTCTTTCAAGTGTAGCAAGTCTAGATTCAAATGTTTCTTTTAACACCCTCATCTCTCTTGCATGTATCTCCTTCAACTCACTCATTTCTCTAGCAATTATATTTGTTTTCGGAGGCATCTTGACCACAATATCACTTCAACTTTTCCCTTGTCTGACTAACCTAGGCTCTGATACCAATTTGATGTAGAGTAGGGGTTAACAATCTCAAAATACTCAAAAACAATCACTCATCCAAAGCCTCAAACATTAAATGATGGGTTTTGTTTCACATACCATTTCCAAAAAGGCAATTTTAGACATAACTTTTCAACCAGAACTGATCTCCAAGAAAGAAGACTTGTTTCATATACCTATTTTTCCATTATTTAACATATCTCAAAACTAGAGTAGGGTTCATTGTATGGAAAGCTTCAAATTTTGACTGTCCAATTCCTTGACTAGGCCTAATTAGGCATTTAAGCATGATACAATTGGGTTTTTGACTCCAATGGTCCTCTACTCCTATTCTAACATGTCAAACACATCACATGTGATCTCAAACAACTATTCCTACTACAAGGGTCATTCTCCATTAACCTTTATAACAAATCCCCAAGCCTCAAGATATCAATTAATTACATCTGCTGGAAACTCTAGGGCAGATTCAGACCTGTTGTTACAAAAAATGCTATAACTTCTACAAATCCTAATAAAAATTGATCAAATAACTTGTAAAAGAAAGTAGATTCAATGTCCTTTCATTTCCAACTAGTTTTAGGCTCTAAAACATCCGTACAAATCTGTACTATGCAAAAGAACAACAGAAAATAGGGTTTCAGGTAGTTTTTTACAAAAAAAATGTTTGTAACTTATTCAAACATGGATGAAAATCTACCAAACCAATTGCATTTGGAAGGTGGTTAAATTATCTCTCCAACCATACCATGTGCAGGTCATACACAAGCCATACAAATCATATAAATGTAAAAGAACAGTCAGATTTGTAAGAAAAATACAGTTTTAAAGTGCAAAAATTGAAATTTCTTCATTCCATTCTCTTTCCAGCCTTCCCAACCTTGGGATTCATGTCTACAACATGTATTTATGCCAACCATTTTACACTATTGTAACTGACCACTAATCTTTTAATTAGCCATTACATCGACTTGACAACTTTTACAAAGTTGTTTAACAACTTTTAAGGCAGTTTTGACAATTTTTAATAACTTGACTTTAATCTTTCTTAAATGGATAAAAATGATAAAAAAATGGATCAAAATGAGATAGCAGAGCTGATACATGCCTTGGAACAAATGGAAAAAGTTCAAGAAAGATTGGAACTTGAGATACAACAGTGTCTTGAGAAGGTAGAACAAGAAAGTGGTTGGCATTTACCAATAAGAAAGAGGATAAAGTAGCCTATCAGGTAGATCATTCAGAACAGAAGAAGGCAAGAATGGATAGCAGAACCAGACATTGAAAAGCCTTTGGTGATTATGGAAGAGCAAAAGCCATCTGAGGAAGAGGAAAAAGATGAAGAAAATGAGTCCATTGAGACTCAAAATTTTATTTCTAACAATATTTATGAGTATGTGTTTATAGGTGCACAGCAGATGAAGATGGAAAAGAGTATAAAGAAAAAGGAGAAGTAAATGCAATGTATGAAGATTGTTATACAACTATAGCACAATATGGTGAAGAAGAGGTTGCAAAAACAACAGAGGTACTAGTTATATTTTTTGATTTTATGGATGATGAATATGCTAACAAATTGTATTCAAATGATTAAGATGAAGGCATGGATAGTGGTAATGTGGCATATGAATAAGAACTAGAGTTTTGGAACCTTGAAGTTGAGAAGGTGCTAAGTAAGAGATGTTGCAAGAAGAAGAAAGACCCATAGAAAGTCAATAATATAGAACATACGACAAGGTGTACACAGAGCATCAGATTTTGGAAATGAATTCCTAGTTGAATGACAAGTGGCAGAAGAATTGGAAGACCAGAAAGAAAAGAATCCCTACACTCAAGTGGACTTGAGTTTTTTCTTCCCTTTGGTGTATGATGCAGGGGCATTAGGAGCATCATAGCATAAATGTTGTTAGCTTTTGATTTTTAGGTTGTTTATGGGTTTTGGGGTCTAAGAAGGTCATTGTAGACCATTTTTTATCATTTTAATCCATATGGGAAACATTAAGGTCAAGTTGTTAAAAATTGTCAAAATTGCCTTAAAAGTTGTTAAGTAACTTTGTAAAAGTTGTCAAGTTGATGTAATGGCTAATTAAAAGATTAGTGGTCAGTTACAATGGTGGAAAATGGTTGGAAAAGCATAAATACATGTTGTAAACATGAATCCCAAGGTTGGGAAGGCTGGGAAGAGATTGGAATGAAGAAATTTCAATTTTTGTACTTTAAAAATTATATTTTTCTTACAAATCTGACTGTTCTATTACATTTATATGATCTGTACAACCTGTGTGTGACATGCACATGGTATGGTTGGAAAGATAATTGAATCATCTTCCAAATACAATTTGTTTGGTAGATTTTCATCCTCGTTGGAATAAGTTACAATTATTTTTGTAAAAACTACTTGAAACCCTATTTTCTATTGTTCTTTTGCATAGTATGGATTTGTATGGACATTTTAGAGTCTAAAAATGGTTGGAGATGAAAGGGAATTGAATCTACTTTCTTTTTCAAGTGGTTTGATCAATTTTCATTGGGATTTGTAGAAGTTATAGTATTTTTTGTAACAACGGGTTTGAATCTGCCCTAGGGCTTCCAATAAATGTAATTAATTGATATCTTGAGGCTTCGAGATTTTTTATAAAGGTTAATGGATAATGATTCTTGTGGTAGGAATAGTTGTTTGAGATCACATGTAATGTGTTTGATGTGTTAGAATAGGAGTAAAGGACTAGTGGAGTCAAAAACTCAATTGTATCATGCCTAAATTTTTTATTAGGCCTAGTCAAGGAATAGGACAATCAAAATTTGAAGTTTTCCGTACAAAGAACCCTACCCTAGTTTTGAGATATGTTAAATAATGGCTAAATGGGTATATGAAACAAATCTTCTTTCTTGGAGATCAGTTCTGGTTGGAAAGTTATGTCTAAAATTGCCTTTTTGAAAGGCTACAAGGAAGAACAATGGTATGTGAAACAAAACCCATCATTTGATGTTGGAGGGTTTGGATGAGTGATTGTTTTTTAGTTTTTTGAGATTGTTAACCTGTGCTCTGCATCATATGGAAGAACTAGTAGTAATATGGATGTGTGTATAATAAAAAAATACATCAAATGAACTATCTACAACTTTCTTTTGGTTTGTTTGTTCTTTCTCGTAGCGTTTTTTTATGCCCCTCATCACTTTTGTGAGTAGAAAACATTAATGGCACTCAAAATCACCGACGAATGGATCATAGATACTATATCATTGAATCTCCATTCTTCACACAATAAAACTAATCGATTGCTCCTTTCTATGCTTGCCTCTAATGTTATTTCTAACTTGGGCAAATTGAAATGCACATCTGGTAATCAGCTCCTCAAACCTACATCTCCATGACTGGTATAATATATTGTACTCTCCAATTGACCTTTAATCTTTCCAAAAATTACCTTTACAGCTTTTCACAGTCATAAAGATAGTTGATGTTCTAATATCAATTGTTAAAATTGGAGGGCTTGAATATATTTTCTCTATATGCAATTTATGAATCCAAAGATCCTTTAAATAGACAAAACATATGAATAGACACATTTCTACATGGGAGTTGAGTCTTTATATTAATAGATGGCTAGGAAGTGTGATTAAATAGAGTTTATATTTTAACAGGACCATCTGCTGACAAGTTGAACTGCAGAAAGACATCATCTACTCCCTTACACGACATGGCTTTTAGAGAAGTGGAATTTATGATCAGAGAACAGGTATAATTGATGTTGAGGATCTCAAACTCCGTCTCCGTACTATTAACAACAGCGCCAAGAAATAGAACGAGCTCTTCGCTAGATTTCCCATTCCTCTTCTCCATGCATTTTGTCTGAAAAACCAGGTATTCACAACTTGGATTGCCTATCCAAAATGGGTAACTCACATTCTGTGGTCCACACAATTGAAGATCGCATTGTCCAACAGCAGACGCAGCCAAATACCACCAAATCAGAAGCACACCACTGACCTGCCAATGCATTTGTCTATGGAACATGAATTTTAAGCCCTCAATTTTCATGTGACATGGCCAGTGGTTTCATTATTTAACCACCGCAAACTGATCTGCCTCAAATTTCCGCCTCACAGATTGACTATAATACCAACACAACTACCAACATGGATCAAAGAATGAAAAAACAAAGGCATGGTTTTAGAGCATCTTCAAAGTATCTCTCACTCAAAACTGGCGAGGGGAATAGGCGTCTGCATTGGAATGCGTAGCCCTATTTATGGTCACTAACTTTCATCTGGAATAGACATCCAAGAGTGAATCCTTTGCCCATATAAAAAGGAGTCGTCCATTAAATAGCGTTCTCCTTGATATTCTAAGGTATCTCGAACCAGGGTAAATAAGGGTCGCACCCATGGCGGAACTTCTCTTTCGAATGGTTTTATAGATGCTTGTGCAAGGCAGTTGCTAACTTCTTGCTCAGCCGGCACGGCCGGCTGTTTCCGTCAGTAAACTAAGAGACGACCTCTCTCTTTCAACCATCTTTGCACACGAGTCCAAAATATTCGAAATAATTCTTAAAATTCCAAAAACAAAGTTTGAGTTTGAACTTGGACTTGCACAAGATATTTGGAACTCCCACAAGATTTGGATCTTGAGTCTTCTTTCTTTTGTCTTTCTCTTTTGTTGTTCTACAAATAGATAATACATTCTTAGTTGATTCAGCTTTTTTCTACATCACCATGGAAAGTAATGATGCTATTATTTCATCCATCTTAAGCTTAGAGGTAGTGACTTCGATGGCCATCATTGTAGTGCTTCGCTGTGTTTATTATCTCTTACCTTAAACTAACTATTCTATGATTGGGTTAAAGGTTTTGATAAGATGATTTTGATATGGTGTAATTGTAGGATGGATGTGTGTCTTTCTAGAGTACAAGTACTTTAATTGATTTATGTTTATTTAGCTATAATCTCTATAGTTGGATTTGATGCCTTGATTGAGTGTGGGGTGAGTGCGCCAAATTTGGGAACAAAAAAGTGGCCAAATCAATAATTTTGGAAGGAATGCAGTTGCATTATGTTGAAGTAAAATAACATGCACATGTTATGGCTTGGTAAATACCAAGCCTATAATGTGAGAACATTATATAATGCACTCACATTTTTGTTGCCATAAAGCAAAAAAAAGAATTAGCTACCAAAAAATGTGCTCAAGTTTTTATTGCCATAAAGTGAAAAAAGGAACCAACTACGAAACACTTGCAACCAAGAGGTATAAACTAACCAAAACTTGAGTGTATTTTGGACATTTGACAACATTTGCAAACGTTGTCCCAAGTTTTTTTCCAATGTCACATCACAAAAGAGGTAAGTAATCAAGATTTTCATGTTTTTTAATCAAATCTTATTTGTATTTTCATATATTCCAATATTTTAGAATATATTTCTTATTTGTTGTTTTCATACCAACTCCTCTAAACCCTAACTTGGAATCTAATTTAGATGAATAAATGCCTAAAGAAGACCCCACATCACCTGAATCTCCTCCAACACTTTTAGAAAACCATGCACAAAGCCAAGAAGATTTATTAGAGATTTTAAAACAAAATAAATTTTAAATTACAAAATTAGTTTCAACGTTGAAGGTGTCCATAGAAAACCCCCACCATGCATCACTTGCTTCATCATTAGACACAATGATGAAGCAATTCAACCTGTTGAAAAGTCAAATCCATCAATACAAAACTCATAAAGATTCATGTCACCATTTTTATGTGACGAGTTATCCTATCATAAAGTTAAAAAAGATAACAAATGGTCAAATTTGTGTTTGTTTTGCTAATCCCAAAACCAAAGCACCCATTGTTGTGACTTCAAGAGATTCCCTATCTATTTGCATAATTATAATGATATAAAAAATAATTTTTAGGATAGGTGGTGGATGGTCTTTGACTAACCTCCTTGTAAAAGCCATGAGGCGCTACTATACTTTTGGGAAAAATTTACTATGATTTTGTCCTTCATGAAGTTCTTAATTATTCTGATATGAAGGACGTTTAGGGTAGAGGTGGAGGCTCTACCAAAGATAGAGTGGAAGCTTGTTAAATAGAAAACTATCAATGAAGAATACTAGCACAAAAACCTATACATCATATGTTGGTGATGTTGGCAAGATGAGGGGGTCATAAGCTGAAGTTATGAGCCCTAGTGTTTTTCATGTAGTGTTCATACCTCGGTTATGACAATGAGAGAAGAGGTAGATCATTTGTGGTAATAAATAGCATAAAGTAGTAATATAAAATAAGCTATAATGCATCATATAGATTCTAAACAATCAAATAATCCTTCTAAATCTTTATATCTTCTTTATATATAATCATTATGCATTGCAATGGTACATATCTATATTCTCTGCTCTATTTATCTTTCTTCTATCCTTTGTTCCTTTCTTGTATTACTACTACTCTTATTATATACCTAAGATTACATTAGGGATGTGCCCCTTACAAAACAATTTTATTCCTGCTAGGCCTAGTCATCCTTTTGCTTTGTAATCTTTTTGTGGCCATTTGTGGTGGGTTCTAGTCTTCGCACTAGCTATCTTAGACTTTGTCTCACCTAGCATGTGGTGAAGAAATGTGTTCTCATGCTTTTGAGATGCCTATTGCATATGTACTTTCCACTTGCATGAGTACTTTTCACTTGAGCTCACAAGTGTTACATCTTAGGAAGGTTAGTTACCCGTTGCGTTCGACCATCCTACCTTCTCTCTCATACCTATTTATACAAGGCATCTATGTAAATTATACTTATCTTTTGGCAATATCAATTAGGCTTATTTTGTGTAATTATCTTTTGTGGAAGTTGTTTGTTCTTTTGAAATATCCCACCCCTAATAGGATATTTACTTTCTCAATTTTTCCTATCTATTCTTATTTGTTTTATGGTTTTCTGATATATTTGCAATGTTTGATACAACAATATAATGCAGCAAACTAGAAGATATTGCAATAATAATTTTCAACTCAAAAACTGAACATTGCATAGGGATACACAACTAAAAATTCCATATTTTTATATCAGCTTAGATACTCAGTATTTTCAAAAAATATTGATAAACTAGTTCATAAAATATCCCCTATTATCTAAAACAACAATACCCAGAAAAATGGGGGTTAGAAATCATGAACTCACATGTAAGATATGCCTTGAAACCCTCTGAAATGAATGCCAAAATGAAGTATAATGTTTGTAGTAGTACAATAGCAACAAAAATAATAATTAACTCTAGTAATAATCACTATCACCAATCCCCATGCCTAGTGCAAAGCTGCATACAATTAAATTGCCAAAACCCTTGTCTGGTTAAAAGAGTCTTACAATGCATATACTTCTGATTTGCAATATTATTCAAACCCTTGTCTTTCAAATATTCAGTAAATTATCAAACTCCTCATAAATTCTTCAAACCCTAGCTTTGAAGCCTTCCTGTAAATCTTTGAAGTCCAAGCACAATCCCTACAATGGATTTGTCTACATGTTTTTCTTCCTGAGGGGCTACGTCCTCAAAAAGCTTGAGATTTTTAGACTCTCCAGTCTTCAGCAAAAACCCTTTAGCCAAATTCTTCTTTTTCAACAATGAATGAATGAAATGAATTCCAAAATGCCCTTTTATATTTCACCTCAAATTCACCTTAAATTCCATTTCATTCAATTTACTTTTAATCTCTCTTTTAATTATGATGCACAACTTAATACTATAAAATATATTTTTAAATCATTTAAGTCCCCTTTTAATAAAGTCCTTATGTCTCCCTTTTAATATAATAAATTAATAAAGCATCATTAAATAGATCACTTTATTAATTTCCATTTTACCCTTATATCACCTTTTAATAAGTCATCATTAAATATTAATATTACTAAAGTCAAATAACTTTAATAATATAATACATCATTAATCCTTAATAAATCGCCCCACACTAGCTCAAACAATGATCGGATCATATTTTCTAGATTTAGGCATGATGACAAATGATCTAGATATGACTTACTATAAATAGTAAGTATAGGCGATATGACCAAGTGACCTACTATAAATAGTAAGTGTGCATAAAATGGTCCTGAATAGCCTCCGAAAGGCACCCCACACCAAAATTGGAAAACTAAGATGAAGAATACTACAATAAGCACCAAAAAGGCTAGCTAAAGAACCAAAGATCTCCCTCAAAGGGATCCCCTGAACAATTTGTTAGCCCACGGGAACCAAGTGATGGACTAACCTCTGCAACTGATCACTACCTAGGAAAAGGGGATATTACATCTTTGCTTGTTGATCTTGGCTTCTCTAGCATACACAAGCACCTATGTGACCATGGTAAGGAGGCCACAACATAAGTGGGAAAATAGTGAGTCTATACTCATCAAAACATTACTCAAGCACAAACACAGATAAGTCAACTTTGATACAACACATCAACCCTCTCATTGCCTTGGGTGACCTCCAAGTCACTCTCTCTCTCATGGAAAAATCTAGTCAAGTGGAGGAAATAACTGGGGATCATTCTATTCTCATGGAAGAAAAACATCATGGAGAATGGTTGACCAGTCTTGGGGCCTGTTATGGATTGGTATGTGTCAAGCTCTTTCTATGGTTATTGTGGTTGAGATAATAGTATGACTTGAAAGGTCACTAGTTATCAATCTCCTATTTGGATTCCTCAAGTTCCAATGTCTAGATGGATGTTGATTTTGGTTGTTTATGATCTTGGATGTATGCTTAGACAAGAGAGAGTTGACTATAGTTGACCAAGAGTTGACTTTTGACTTAGCTTGAGTTGTCTTTGACTTGTGGTCAAAGGTTTGTTTTTGTCTTTGTCTTGGCATTGATTTGTGAAATACACCTCATGATCAAATCATGGGATTGACTTTGTGTAAATGAAGTGTACCTCATGATCAAATCGAGGGTTTATGTTTCCTAATGTTCTTTTTTTGGATTTTTATATGAAATGCATCTACTTATGAATGCAAAACAATATTTTTGGTTCTTTCCAACAACCCAAGAATAAAATTGATTTAATTAACTAATAATTGAAATACGAATGCACTTTCATATGAATTTTCCTAATGCAATCTACACTATGTTTTTGTGTTTTTTCCAAAATGATTTTAGAATCTAAGATCTAATAAATTGGAAGTACTTGAAATGAAACTAATCTATGAATTACAATGAAATTAATTTAACAATGCTAATTTACTCAACATGAAACGAATCCTATCAAGGAAATTGCAATACAAGATTACTTTCTCCAAGAGAAAAATGCGATTTAATTTAATACTCAAAACATTAAAAACCTGGATCCTTTGACGCATGAGCCTGACATATCCTCAAAAATCTTTGTATGTGGCAACCTCTTTCTCCTCTGTAGCAGCGAGGAACTCTTCTTAGTCATAAGTATTGATTGGCAATTGATTGAAATTGGGAATAGGCTTTGAAAGCTATGATTGAATGAGCTTATGAAAGATATGAAGCACTTGGGCTTGGAAATTTGTGAGCATAACAATGCTAATGAAGCTTTTTCAAGCTTTGCAACTATACTAAGAAAGGAAAAGGCTCATAAGTCTTGCAGAGAGAATGAAGATGCTAAGTTGAGAGCAAAAGGAAAGCTTAATGAATGACTGCAAAAATGAATTTGAGGGGGGTATTTATACTATTGGAGAACTCACAATAGGTGGAATTATTTTAGAAGTTAAATCTACTATTAAAGAGTTAACAGGCTTGACTGAGGAGTGAACTGGGTCAATTGGACAGTGAACTAGCTTGATAGTTTATCACTCATGTTATGGGGTTTTTTCCCCAAAATGGAAAAGAAAGCTATTTTATGAAAGCCTTTGAAGTTATAAGAGGATAAAGTTTAAATAATTTAAGGGGAGATGGAAAAATAAAGGATATTACGATCCTTTTGTTAAAATAGAGATAAATAAAGAATAATTATGAAAACCCCTTTTAAAAGGGAGGAATTATTAAGTTTATTAATGAATTGTTAATGACAACCTTTGTGAAAGGGTGTGATGGCTTAGAAACCACCCCTTAAAAGGTTGTATAAGGCATTTGTGTGAGACTTGAAAAGGGAGTGGAGAACACTCAAGGAAGAAGTAAGTGGTTTTGTGGGCTACGCGCATAGGAGAAGGGGGCACACAGACTGTGTCCAACTTGGGGTACAGAGTACACCTAGGATTGTCCTAGCTAGGGCTTGAACATTGCACAAGTAGGTACATTAGTTGGTGTGAGTAGGCGCATACTATGTTTTTTACATAGGATTCTCCAAATGTACCATAGCTAGGGCCAAGACCACTGAAATATTCCTAGGGTGAGAATGGCCATTCCAAGAACTTTGATTCAGCTAAGTACTGAACTTATTGTTATTAAAAGATATTGAAATTATTATATATATGGTTTTTGATGTTAATCTTATTATGGATTTTGGTATTCAATTGGCTATGTTAATTATTTACATTAGAGTTCCTATTAAATTATGACATGTTACAATTTACATTGGAATTGATAACCTTGCATACTTTAAATTATATAATTCTATTATTAACCATAACAAATCCACTACAATTAATTAAATACATAAGCATTACATTTGGTATCAGAGCCTAAAAGAACCTAGTGGGTAACTTATAAGAGGATTGTTTCATTCCAATCATCTCATTTTAACAATAGCATCATTGATGTACGAAAGGAATTCTCTTATAAATCTAGAAATTATTTGAGAGAAACATTAAGCCCTTAGAAGGTGAAATGAGTTTAGGGATTTCGAAGCCATAATGTATGCATAATTTATATAGGCATAAGTTCAATGAACTAATAACTCTTGAATATTTATTGACATACAAACATTGTAGTTAGAGGCAAATCATCAAGGCCATACAAGGCATCTTATTATTATTCATATACAAGACATTTACATTACAATGAATTAAAAACTATGTTTTATAAAGGACATTTCTAGTACATCAGATCTATATGAAATCAAGTTTAAAGTTCTATCACCACTCCCAAACACTATTTCAATATTAGATTGATACTTGTCATGAAAAATGCCACCAATATATTATGTTCTTGTTGCCAAGAATGTCTATCAAAACAACTCTGACTTAGCAAAGTTGTGATGGCCATGCAACATTTGTATAACCGAGCTTTGCAAAATAGATAGCTTTCTTATGGTGCCATATAAATTTTCATCCAATGTAAAGAATCCCTTACTTCTCTACTTTAGGAAGATGCCAATTTGGTGCTTGCACAAACATCATTCAATATAGAAGAATTTCAGGAATGATTAGTTATATGAAGAGTCATGTCTCATCTTTTTTTTAATGAGCACTAAAGAAAGATATTGCCATGCAAGGACTGCTTGATTATCCTTTGACGACGTAACGGCTTAATCCTCCTGCCTCCTCCTACCTGCTATGGACACGTTGTCACCTCTACTCGCTCTCTAATGGGCTGGCAGAGTACTTTCCTCACTAGTTGTGCGGGTGACGCTAGCGTTTTTACTTCTCCGCCAGCCCTCAAATCTTTATTGTTTTCTTGTTTTTTTCGGGCTCCTCTCAAGATTGAGTTTCTGAGGGTTTTTTTTCCTTGCTCTGCGGTTTGCCTACTCTTTCCGTGTTGCTTCCTCCTTTTCACTTGCCTCCCTTCCGCCTAAAGTTGGTGATGGCAGATACGTGACTGAACCAGAGGCTATTTTTCCCTGCCCTTGATTGGGAACCGAAGATACGGGGGCGAGTGAAGGCGATTGATCTCATGACCCTTATTGACTCTGACTGCACTCTTTCTCAGTTTACAGTCCGGAATATCGTGGGCCATGCTTGGATCAGAGGTTTCGAGGGTTGCGTGTTTAACTATTCAGATATTGTCTCACAACTTCTTTCCAATATAATGGATCTTGTTGTGGATGGTGATTATGTGCACTCCCTTGCGGCAGGCTTGTTCTTTAAGAACATTTACACAGTGGAACGTTGGGAGGCGATAGTGTCTAATTATCGCATGGAGCAAGGCAACGCCCTTATTTGGTGGGCTTTTTAATCTTACAACTCTTCGGAACTCTCCTCCACAGCAGGGGATCTACAGAGCTCTGCAGTCCAGTATCAAATCCTTCTGTAGTGAGGATTTAGATGATGCCCTACGAGCATACTGTTTTCTTTTCTCCAAGAAAAGATGTGAGCGAATCAGGGACGTTTTCACGGCCATTCGATTCCTCAGAGTTCATGCGTTTGACATGGCCCCGGGGATGCCCTATTATGCTTTGGCGGATTTGGAGGAAGGGGATCAGTCAGTGGCCACAGTGGACCTAGATGAAAGGGCCCTGCCTTGACCTCCGCTAGCGGCTTAAGCTCCGCCAGCGGCTTAATGTCTCTCCCAGTGCGTGTGGTCAGGATGGCGTTGGTCTGTGTTTTTTTTGTTTGGTTCTGTGAGGGTGTTCCCGTGGTTTCGTAGTTCCTGTCTCTGTTTTCTGCTCGTGGGCTTTTCGTGGACTGGTGACTGTTTTGTCTGGGGGTTTCTCTATGGTGGTGCTGCGGGTGGTTTGGTGGCAGTCGTTGTTTTGGGTGGTGAATGCGACATATAGCGCTTGTCAGGCTGGCGGGCTCGTGTGTTCCTCTGCATGGTTTTTTTGATGGTTGTTTCCATCTCTCTTATTATGACTCTGTATGAATTATCGGGACTTAAGGTCTGTTTTGTTTCTCCCCTGGCTATATGGTTTGCTCTCTCAAGGGTCTTGTTATGTAATATTTGCAGGATCCCTGGCATTAGGATCCTTAAACTTTGCTGTACTTTTTATTCTTTTTTCAATCTATAGGTGTCTCCACCTTTTTCTGTTTAAACAAAAAAATTCCTGTAAACTTGAAACCTTATGCGCTAGAAATATTGTTGAGGGTGAAAATTCATAGTCGTGAGTGAGTATAGCGAAGGATACTGTTTTCCTTCAACGTTGTTAAATGATATATATATCGTTACTTACCTTCAAAGAGGTTGATAGCAAGCATCGTCCACCCATAGGATACAATAAATCTCTAAAGGTAAGAACAATGGTTTTGAGGTTCAGAAGGGATGATTTTAAATGGGGAATCCTATCGTGGAAAAAAAAGGTATTTCCTATGGGGCTAGATTCTAATTCGAGGTTTATATATTACAATATGTGAATCTCTGTGGGTGAAGTCAAAATGACCGACATAAATGGAACTTTTTGGTAGGACATTTCTTTGTCATTCTAGTTTGTATATTTGACCAAACCAATGAGTGACTCTAATATCACATTCCTTTTCTAGAAGACTAGTTTGCATACGTAATGGGTATGTATGTAGGTCATTATTGCTTCGTGTGTCGTGGCAAGTACTTGTATAAGATATCAAAATAGAGGAATATATTTAATACTAATTTGTATCAAATTAAAACTTAAAATGTTTTCACCAAGCACACGTATTAGAAGGGGGTCTAATGGTCTTCTACCTTCCATCTGTCGGGCCTAATAGGATGTATGCTAACTTTTCTTTTTTGGGTAGAGTTTCCCCATTCTTCTCAAAAGATTTGTGAAGATTATCGAAATTGCATAATCTTTCAACTGATCAATCAATTTATCCTAGGTGGTTGGTCGGTTGGTTATTTGGTGTGACTATTACATTTTTTATTTTAATGTCGAATACTTTAATTTGAGAGTAGATCTTTCTCGTAACAATGGATGACTGGACGTAGGATATATATATGTACTCCTAAATGTTTACACTTGGATTTGCCAATTGAGACTCTTAATATTATGACTTCATATTGCTTTATGACTTTTTTAATTATATGCAAGGTGTTTTATGGATTTCATCATTAAACAACCAACTTCTGGCCTTACACATGCATGTGGATTCACGTGTTACCTATACAATCACCACAAATTTGATCGATTCGATGTTTGGCGATGACCATATTTATGATTGAAGCCCGAAAGAAAAATACATGAAATGAATTATATTGAATTTTTTCCTTCAATATTATTTAGGCCCTCTAGGAAGAAGATTTTTTTCAAGTAAACTCTAGTGAGTTAGGAGTCCCTAACTAGTCATACCATGTTTAGGCCTATCGTGCCTTTTCATCTTCACCTTGTTTCTTTTGTGTCACAAATAATTAATTATATTTTTTTCTTTCTAATGAATAAATCTGTGAGTTCATATACTTATTGTGTTCACTAACATACTGACATTTATAATATTTATCAACTTACGGTTGTCCAATCAATATGAATTATATGAGCCATGGTTTATGATGCATCATTTAAAAGAATCACTAATAACAAACTTTTGAGTTAGATTCAAACATAAGGTAGAAAAATAGAGCATAACTTGTTTTAAATTTCACCTTGCAATGAAGTCTTGAAATTTTGAGTAATTTATACATCATGAGATCCCAATACGAGCTAATAACTTTAGTGGTAATAACCTACAACTTCTATTTTCTAGTACCCTCTTCTATAAGAAGTGGTCTTTGAAATAAGAGTTAGTGCATTGGTATTTGTAATGGTGAAATTTGTATATTCATGCCAGTTTCCTTTTGGTTTCAAGTTTATTTGGAGATGGTGTTTTTACTATACTTGTTATGTCTATTTAAAACTAATGTCGAGATTTGTTAACTCATCATCTGTCAATATATGTATATCCATTTTAGTGTGTCATTATTAATGTTTTTATCAACAAACTTTATAGTTGTGCTGACCTTATACAAGCAATATCATCAAAAGTCTTTCAAGAATAAAGGATTCAACAATAATGTAAGAATAAATGATTCAACAATAATGATGAAAGAAGTAATAGACCAAGTATTTGTTTAACGTAAGTTACATTATGGGCCCATAACTCACAGGTCCCTGAATCATTTTCACATCTTAAACTTTGAAAAATGTGGTGTTGTTTAGATGAAAAGAAACAATGTTTTTCTAGGATATGAAACCAAAATGGTTGTCTTAGCATCTATCATGAGGACATTTTGGAATTTACAGGGGGAGAGCCAATCCTAAACTCAAGTCATTCTTAGATTAGATAAAACCCTAGTGTGATATGCAAGTTCCTCGAGAAGTTATTTGGAAAAGAGTTAGTTTATGTAATGTTTAAGTCTTCAACATGTTTTATATTTTATATAAAGTTTTCATGAATTTTCTTATGTTTTTGAACTTCTAGAAACACATCAAGGTTATTAAAATTCATATTAGGAATAAAATTCTTGAGCTCATTGTTGTGAGAAAAAATCTAATCGACTTACACATCCTAGGCACATAGATATTTAATCAAAATTCCTATGAGCTTACTATATAAGATTAAAATATAACCCTAAGGAAAGGTACAAGATAAATAAAATCCATGATCATAGCTACTATAATTTAAAGACTCCAAGCGCATAGAAATATTGGTAACCCATCTTTTGAAGTATTGAGTTTTTAAACATTGTTTGAGGATTTGGGTTTGGAAAGTCAATCAAAAGACCTTGAATTGTGTTTTTAATTATTTAATGAAGTCATAATTAGATGGTGGTGAGATCAAGTAGGATGGAAAAGATGAAGAAAGATAGTCAATTAACCTAATTACTTAACGCAAATATTAGACCTATTGTTTCTCTATGAAGTACTTTATGATGGTAATATTTGTTGATGTTTTGTTACTTAAGTTGTCTTCTAAGATTGTTTTGTACCATCTTTGTTTTATTGTACTTTGTTATTGGACTTGATCAACCCAATAACCTTGTACATATTTTCTATAGGATTGAGATCCAGGTTAGGTATTATACATATCCTATTGAAAGTAAATATTTGAATCTTGGTTAGATTTAGACTTGTCCCAAAACTCTATTTGAGTGACTAGGAAATTATTTAAAGATTGATGCATTTTTTGATATTCAATTGTATTTAGTATGTGAAAAGAGAATAATCATGTAGTCCAAAATGCATGACTATCATCTTTGAATGTATTTTGAGTATATGGTACTCAGTGGTGAGTGACTACATAGTATGGGATAGGCATGTCATTCACTAGGTAAGTACTATGTGTTTACATGATAATACTTTTGTATATTTAAATGACACCTAAAAGTTTGAAATATTTGTATTAAAGATAAGGTTACACATTAATGACTAAATTTAAAAGACTATTTCATAAGAGATTTATTATATACACTTGTATTAGTTTCTTGAGTATAAATTCATGATCTATCTCATGTGAAAATGTACTTATTGTTCTAATCATGTTATTGATTAACAAAGTATTTCTATGGGATTTAACTATAACTATAGTTAAAGCAAAATAGTTATTGGAAAAAATTAAAATTTGAGAAATATGATTATAAATGAAGTAGATTCATAATATTACATCCACACTTACTTGACTAATTATTTTTGTTGAAATATGTTATATATTCAATTTGAGATACTGAGGATGTAGCATCTAATTTACAGGGGGAGAATTGTTATGGGACATTTTAGTGTGTTAAGTTTAATATAGGGATAATTATTTTTTCTCTTAGGGTGGTTTTTTCCCCATATCGGGTAGTTTTACACCCATCATATATTTTCTTGCCTTTAAAAGGTTGTACCATATGTATTTTACTCATCTCATTTTTATTCACTCCTTATTTGGTGAAATGGCCTTGTGTTGCCTCTCTCATTTTCTGTGAAGGTTTGTTGCAGATGGTGCTCCTAGGAGGTGGATGACACCAACATGGTATCAAAGGCAACCATTTTGCAATCCTTTCTCTAAGAGTTTTCATCCGAGTGTTTGGGATCATTTTTTTGGCATTTAAAATTTATTAAATTTCAAAGTTGCCTCATTACCAATTATTCTTCATTTTATTGTTGTTGGCGAATTGATTCGAAGCTGTTTCTGTTAAAGAGACTCAGTGATTGGCTTTCTCATTGAAGTCATTTTTTTAAGGTTGTGTTTGTAGATTTTTTTCATAGACTCCTATCCATTTGTTGTTTGTCTTGAGTTACTATTAGGCAAGAGAGCCCGCGGCTACATTTAGACGGCCTACACTAAGTTCTGCAGTTTTATATTTTGTTAATCTCCTTATTTTTGGGAGTACACTTCTTTGGAGTGTGATCTTTTGTCCATGGCAATAGTTGAATTTGACAATGAGAATGCCTTCTCATCTGAAGAAATAATTAAAGTAGCCAGATTGTGTAGAGGGCACATGAAGGTGTAGATTCATAGTGTTTGACACCAGATTCTAGCATTGCATTCTTAAGTTGCTTGAATTTGTGGAGGGCATGATTTCTCAGTTTTATGTCATGTTTTTCTTGCTGAGAGGAGACATTTCATTACTAGGGCTGTGCAGATTGAAGGGAGGCAGATTGGAGGCTCTTGATTGGTTAATTTTGCATCAGACTTTATATACTTTAAAGTTTGTTGTCAAATATTTAATTAGGGTTTTAAAATATTCTTTGTTGTGTGTGAGGAGGTGGGCCCATTTGGTCAAAGCAGTGAACTTGATCAGGGACTTTAATCCCACATTGGACCTGCAGAAAGGTTCTTTGGCCTTCTTATAGCCCGGCAATCCTCAACATGTTCTGAGCAAAAGGCTCACGTTGTTGTGTAGGTCTTTCTCTCCCATAGATTGGTGAATATGTTCATTGGCTTAGTAGAGATTGCTTGGTGATTGGCCGCTTGATTGTGTGACTTTGTCACTTGTGCTTGAATGTGGTGATTTGGAGTTCGCTTGGACCGAAAGGCCTCTTTAATTTTTGCCTCATTTTTTTCCAAGTGCAATCTTTGTCATGGATGCCACATTCACACCACAAAGGAGACTTTTGCACGTTATATTCACCAACTCTTGCATTGTGTTGCGAAGTTGATGTATCATCTCATGGGCTTGGTATCTGTACATGGTATAATCGAGACTTGAGTTCTTGAGGTTGGTGATTGGTGTGAATAAGGAGATTTGTCAAGCAGTCAAAGACCATATTTTGGTGGTTTCACCTACTCGTGGGTTGTTTTACCTTTTTTCAAATGCTGGTTTTCTTAATTCTGGACGTAAATCCGCATAATTTTACTAATTTGAAGGCTTCATTTGCAGTATTTGGGAGTTTCTAATTTTGTTGTTGAAGGTTAATGTCTTTGTAATTTTGGAGATTTGTCATAGTTTATTATGGGGTTTTCAGTTCATCATGTTGTGATTATATTTAAAAGGGGAAATTATAAACAATGGAGAGATGGTATGATAAAACATCTTAAATACCTTCATTTGTTGCCACATTTTTATAATCTAGTTCCCCTTCCTGGTATTGATAGTAAGAAATTTGTATGGAATTACAAAAGGGATCATGTCCTAGAAGTTATTACAATGCATATTGATGATGCCACTTTGAATGCAATTGATCATTTTGAGTGTCCTCATATTCTTTGGACTACAATTTGGGAAATACATGGAGATCTTGATACTCAGTTATTCCTAGATGATCCTGTTTCAAATTGTCTTGTGCCTCTTCATTTTTCAGACATGATACCCTATGATCATGCTACTATGTAGGAGTTTAAAGTTTTGGAATGCATTGAACCTTCAAATGAGGATGACGAGGGTTCTTTAGATGCTCCTTCTCCATCAGGGACAATTGATGTACCTTCTCCTTTAGCAATTCATTGTGCAGAGTCATTGATTGAAGCTCCTATCATTCCTATTCAACAGGACCATTCATCTTTTGGTGGTGATTCATTGAGCATGTCTAGTGATTCATCACAACCAGTAACTCATTGTCTTCTTGATTGGGATTCGTATTTGTTGGACATTAGTTCCTTGTTTGTAGAATCTCATATTTCTAACTTGGAAGACAAATTTGAGGGTATATCCCTCCTATTTGATGATAGTTGTGTTACAACTGTTATCACTCCATCTTTGTCTTTAGAGAATGTTCAAGATTAGTTTCTAGTGGTACCTTGTTTGTCACCTTCTATTGTGATTGGGCATGTTCCTGATTGGTTTGTGTTGTCATTTTCCAAGGTCTTGGCGACACATGAGCAGATCTCAGAGACATGTTCAATTTTCATGCTTCTTTCTTTCAATTCCCATCTAGAGTGGGAAGCATACTTGCATTTGTACTTGGTTTTGTTTCATCCAAAAGGGAGACAAGTTGTTTGTTGACATTAGAACATGTTCTATCTTCAAGCACTTAGCATTTTTGTAGGTGATTACACATTATGGGGGGCTATATAGTCTATCTCTTTCCCTCCAATGGGGGGCTATTGATTGTGTACACATGATGTATTTAGTCCTTGTGGGGTGTGATTGAGTCCTACATCCATGCATCATTTTTGTTTTCTTTCTCTTTTTTGGAGAGGGGTTTTTTCCCATAGGGTTTTTCTCCTTTTCTCTGGTTGTGAGAGATTTCTTTTTTGCATTGTAAATGGGTACCTAACATGGTTGTGTAGCTGGGACACATATTACATATTCATTTTGCATAATAATTCTCCTTAAGTTTGCACTTAAGGGGGGTGTTAGTGTGTTAAGTTTAACATAGGCATAATTAGTTTTTCCCTTAGGGTGGTTTGTTTCCCATATTAGGTAGTTTTACACCTGTCATATATTTTCTTGTCTTTAAAAGGCTATACCATATGTATTTTACTCATCTCATTTTTATTCACTCCTTATTTGGTGAAATGGCCTTGTGTTGCCTCTCTCATTTTCTGTGAAGGTTTGTTGCAGATGGTGCTCATGGGAGGTGGATGACACCAACATGACATTTTCCTGAAAATGGAAAAGAAAATTATTTTATGAATAAGCCTTTGAAATTATAAGAGGATAAAGTTTATTTACCCTTTATAATTAAAAGGGAGATGGAAAAATAAATGATATTATAATCCTTTGGTTAAAATAGAGATAAATAAAGAATAATTATGAAAAACCCTTTTAAAAGGGAGGAAATATTAAGTTTATTAACTAAATGTTAATGCCAACCTTTGTGAAAGGGTGTGATGGTTTAGAAACCACCCCTTAAAAGGTTATATAAGGCATTTGTGTGAGACTTGGAAAGGGCATGGAGAACACTCAAAGAAGAAGTAAGTGGTTTGGTGGGCTATGGGCATTAGAGAAAGGGGAACACAAAGTGTGTCCAACTTGGGGTACAAATTACATCCAAGATTGTCCTGGCCAAGGCTTGAACACTGTATGAGTAGGTACAACAGTTGGTGCAAGTAGGCACATATTTGAACATTGTATGAGTAGGTACAATAGTTGGTGTGAGTAGGCACATATTTGAACATTGTATGAGTAGGTACAATAGTTGGTGTGAGTAGGCACATACTATGTTTTTTACATAGGATTCTCCAAATGCACCATAGCTAGGGCCAAGACCACTAAAATATTCCTAGGGTGAGAGTGGTCGATCCAAGTACTTCGATTCAGATAAGTACTAAACTTATTGTTAATAAAACAGATTGAAATTATTATTTATATGGTTTTTGATGTTTATTTGATTATGGATTTTGTTATTGAATTGGCTATGTTAATTATTTACATTAGAGTTCCTATTAAATTATCACACATTGCAATTTACATTGGAATTGATAACATTGAATACATTAAATAATATAATTCTATTATTTACCTTAACAAATCTACTGCAATTAATTAAATACATAAGGAGAAAAGTAGCGTTACAACTCACCAAGGAATGAGAGTTAGCATGAGAAGAAGATGAGATAAGACTAGATCAATGGAACTAATTATAGATGATTGAGAGTGAAGAATGGGCTAAGAATAGAATAGGCTCAATTAGGGTTGAATTGGCATATAAATTGGGGCAAAAACAAATCTTTTTGGGGTCCAAACTGAAGGGGAACTCACACATGAAAACACAACGAGTTGAACCCCATGGGTCACCAAGTTTACTAGTAAGGTCACCTAAGGGTTGTCCAGGGGAGATTGGTGGATGAACTGGGAAGGAGAAGACCTAGAAGTGATCTGAAGGGTTGAGAATGGTCTTAGGGGGTTGAAGATGCCAACTAGCCTTTGAAATTGACCAAGCTGAAGCATATGGATGGATCCCCTAGTTTTACAATAGGGTTGCCCATGGGAGATCAACGAACAACCTAGAAATAACAAGCAAGATAAGGGAAAAATAGAAGATATGGCAAATTTAAGGGTTTGGATAGGTTTGGGAGGTCAATTGGAGGCCTTTAGAGGTTTGAAATGGGTTAAACGGGTTAAGAAAAAGTGAATTTCCCAAGTTACAATGCTACAAGACCATATCAATAGGGTTAAAGAAAAAAGAAAAAAAATGTGTCAGCAAAGGGGAAGTGGAGAAAGAACAAGACTTTGAATGATTAGCTAAGAGGATTGGGGAAAAATAAATAAAGTAAAAGATCTTGATCCATGTGTCACTAAGAGGAATACTGTTGAGAGGGTCTAATTACAGACTTACATGTACATGTTTAGGATTACAGCTCATCATTAGATTACCATGTAAGCTCATGCATCTTTTTAGTACTTACAAGGTCTCACACCAATCTTCATTGATGTAAAAGCCCACTTAACTTCATAAGCTTGTTAAGAAACATATTCGACTAACATGAACTAATCTAAGGTAAATACTAGATGCATGTCTAATCCTACAAAACAACACAAAAATAATCCCAAACTACATTTAAACCCAAATAATCAAAAACCATTCAAGCAAGTTAAATATAACAAGGGATTTCCATTTGCCAATAATTCATGGATATAATAGACCATTAAGACAATCAACGCATGGGCATGCAAATGATAGGTAGGAAGATGGGTGACCATTATAAAAAACTAAAAGTGAGTATTTGAAAGAGGAACCAACCAACAAAATATTTTTAAATTCCTTTATTTTCATAAATTTGCACCACCTAAGTGAAATGTCCCGGTCAGTCCAAAAAAAATTTAAAAAAATAAAAAATGCTAATTTGAAAAATAAAAATAAAAACAAACCATTAAAAAAAAAAAAAATTTCCCTACCACAATTACCAAAACGAATCAATATGATAAACTCAGAACATAAATATCCCGACCACAAACAAGGACTAACAAAAATAAAACAAACCACCTTGGTAATGTCCCCAACTAAGCTAAAGAATAATCCCAAGATAATCTCGATGACATTTACGGGTACTCCAAGAAGCATATAACGAGGCATTGACGTTTACTCCAAGAAGCATATAAGAAGAATAGTATATGGGCAAGGGAAAAAAATCAAGTGGATTCACATAAGACATTTAAGCATCCTTGCAAGCGATTAAACCAAAAGCTTAAGGCTGGAAACAAACAAGAACTAAAATGGTTTTGAGATAATAGATAAATAACCATCCAAAAACTCGTCATTTAATTGTTATTATTTACCTGCCAGCCAAAAGTGAACAAACCATAAATAATACAGCAAAATGATCAGACCATCTATGACATTCTTAAAACTTTGAAAGATATGGAAAATTCCATCTTTAGTGTTGTTGAAGCTATATTGTTGTCATTTGGTTGTGTAGTGGTGTTTCTAGTTACCAAACTTACAATAGCAATATGGTGGAAGCCTTTGCAAATAGCCAAGCATTTTCAAGCTCAAGGCATTACAGGTCCTCCTTACAAGCTATTGTTTGGAAATTCTCTTGAATTGGCCAAGTTAATGGATGAGGCCAAGTCCAAGCCCATGAAACTCTCCCATGACATTGCGGCAAGAGTGCAGTTTTTCTACCCTTACTGGTCCAAAATATACGGTAATTTTTATTATATATGGCAAGTTTATTTTGTAAGCTAATAATGCTAATACATTATTTGTCATCTAACTACCAGGGTCCACTTTCCTAATGTGGATGGGACAAAAACCAACGCTAATAATTGGAAGATCTGAACTGGGGAAGGATGTGCTAGGTGATAAGATGGGGATCTATGGAAAGCCAAAATTGAATCCTATCACTAAAGAGCTGTTTGGAGAAGGCTTGGTGGTACTCAATGGAGATAAATGGGCACATCATAGGCAGATTATAAATCCTTCATTTCATTTGGATAAGCTCAAGGTTATTTATATCACACTTCATAATTTAACATTTTATATCACACTTCATAATTTATTATTTAAATAAAAAAAAAACATTTTACATTTTATATATTTTATTTTATTATAATTATGGATCAATGGCATTGATGTAAAATCTTCTACGTTGAATCTTTTTCCAAAAACTTTGTTTCATGTCATGTAATGAAATTTGTGAAAATCTTAATGACTTATCACAAAAGGTTGGATCAGGATATGGTTTGTTGCATGGTGGAGAGCACTGCTAATATGTTGGAGAAATGGGAGAAAGTTGTCAAAAATGGTGAGAAAGAATTGGACATGGCTCAAGAGTTTAAGACTCTGTCTTCAGACATTATTGCCCGCACAGCATTTAGCAGCAACTATCTCCAAGGAAAGCATATTTTTGACTTGATGGCTCAGCAAACATGTCTGGCTTGCCAGGACAATGCAAAATTAATGATTCCTTGCTATAGGTAAGGTCCAACTTGTGTCTGATTGCCTTGGTTCATTACTGAATAAAATGAAGTTTAATAAATTTCTACAAAATCTTTTAAAGAAAAACCTAAGCACAATAAAAAAAAAGTCACACTTCGAAAAATTCAACCATTCTCCAATACAATAAAATCAAATTGATTTACAAATGCAACACTAATTTCTTAGTTATTAAGATCAAATTATATATGATGAAGAAAATGAACATAATGTTATGTTTATTTTTTGGGGGGTTTTCAGATTTGTACCTTTCAAAAGAAACAGAGAACGCTGGAGACTTGACAGAGAAATTAATAGTGCCCTGAAACAGCTCATTATAAACCGAGAAAAGACTGCTACAAACACCACCCAAGGTTATGGCAATGATCTACTTGGCTCCATGATGAACACAATCCAAGAGCTAAGGAGCTCTGAAAACAATCAGGGCCTCACAACAGAAGAAATCATAGCTGAATGCAAGACATTTTTCTTCGCTGGCCAAGAAACTACAATGAATTTCTTAACATTTACTATTATTCTCTTGGCCATGCATCCCGACTGGCAAGAGAAAGCGCGCTCAGAAGTACAGCAAGTCTGTGGAAGTTGCCATCCAAAATTTCAGACAGTAAACAAGCTAAAAACTGTAAGCATTGAAGAACCCATTTGTAACCTAAAATTCAATACTTTGGTTTTAGTATTTTCTTACTGAATTTTGTATGTGTTGTGGATAAAGTTAGGAATGATTCTGAACGAAGTGATCCGGCTCTACCCACCAGTTGTTGGCACACTTAGAGAAACCTTTAAGAACACCACACTAGGAGGAATTTCAATCCCTACAGGCACATATGTCCTCTTCCCTTGGCTTTCATTCAATCATGACACTTCTCTGTGGGGGCAAGATGCAAATGAATTTAACCCTCAGAGGTTTAGTGAGGGAATAAGTAAGGCTGCTCAGGATGATTCTGCTGTATTTATCCCTTTTGGATATGGCTTGAG
Source organism: Cunninghamia lanceolata (assembly GCA_027924645.1). Taxonomy (NCBI): domain Eukaryota; kingdom Viridiplantae; phylum Streptophyta; class Pinopsida; order Cupressales; family Cupressaceae; genus Cunninghamia; species Cunninghamia lanceolata. The sequence continues at coordinate 13,776,788 of BSBN01000553.1, read as the reverse complement.
GTCGTGTGTGGGCCAAAATTTTGCCATGCTTGAGTCCAAAGTTGCCATTGCCATGATTTTGCAACGTTTCTCGTTTGTTCTTTCTCCAGGCTATATCCATGCACCCACAGCGTTTGTGACAATGTATTCTCAGCATGGAGCTCCGATCATTCTTCATTCTTCATAACTTGCATATGGAGGAGAGAACAGTTTGAAACTAAGAAGTGGTAATAGCCTGGCGCCTACAATGTAAATCAGTAAAGGTATACTGTATGGCATGGCATTTGGTCCGACTACAGGCTAAAATATCAGCTTCCCCATTTTTGAGTGTTCTAATCAAGAATAAACAATTGGTGCCAGGTTGAAAAATGGTTATTTGTGGACTTGGCCAAATAACCACGTTGATTGATATCTGGTAGTTGCAGTCTTTTCTGGACTCTTTGCTGTCTCTGTTTTGTTGCAGTTGTGCTGGCTGATTGTTTCTTATTTCTGTACTTGTTTGCCTTGATCCAATTTAGAAAAATAAAAATAAAGATTGGCTAGAGTTTGATTTTAAAATTGTTTAAAATAAAATTTTGAGGACTGTGGAATGAACTTTTCTAAAATAGAATTATTTATAAATTATATGAAGTAAATACACTTTATCCTCAAAAATATTGATGGAATGAAATTATTTTCCACAATTACATAAATTTCCATAATTTGGGAAACAATGTATCACACGGCTCCAAAAAGGAAATAATCTTCACTATGAAACATAACCTCCAAAAGAAAACAATGGTTCACAAGATAACAAAATTATATAACAGTTAATAATGATTAAAAAAAAAAAAAAATTAAACAGCCAAACTTATAAAGTTTAAGTTGGAAGAAGGGTGTCAATCAACCAAGTTATCCTATTCTCAATCAGGCAAGACTTTTCCATCATCAATAGATTTCTAACTGATAAATATTATCATCATCTTCTTGAGGTTGTGAATCCAAGGCTTTACGTTCAGGCTAAGTCTAGATGTGTGCCAACTCTAAGGCCACTTTGTTGTCTTGAAGTTGAATTTATATGAGAATATTAGACACCACTAGCAACTTCATGGGAGTAACAAAATTAGAATAAAAAAAAATGAGCAAACATAGAAATATTTTTATTGAATGCATGCCAAAGTTGAGTGAATTTAGTTATAAATTTGGCCCCATCACCCATGAAACATTTGATCCATTGAAGGGCTTTGGTCTACAAGGCTTGAACAACCAAACCAATTACACACAAGCACAAAAACAAAACAAATGTTTGTCTATTTCAAATTGCCCACAAAATAGCCACCTAGATTTAGACAAACCTAAATTTGTTAATTGTTTATCAAAAGTGAGATTGATCCAAATATTGGATATCTTTTGACATTTAGACCATTGGGGTCATGTCATCATAGCTAGAGGAATGTCATCAAGAAGCCTAATTGAGGAATTTGTCATCAAACTTGTTATGGGACTTTTTCCCAATGAAAGGTAAAATTTACTTAAAAGAATAAAAGAATAAATAAAAGGAATTGTATTAGAGAAAATTCACAAGAATTTATAATTTAATTGTAATGTTGTTATGAATGGGTGTGAAAAATAATTTAAAGACATACATGAAAAAAAAAAAGAAAGGGAAGTCTAGGAATCAGGAAGGAGAAGGATTATAGATTTGACAAGCAGTGAGCACTGGAGAAGGGGCACATAACGTGTGTCCAAGTCTAGGAATAGTGTACACCCGAGATTGTCTTGCCTAGGACTTGTGTGTGCACTTATGTTGAGCATGTTTTGTTGAACATGGTTCTAGAGCAATTGTATGTGTGTTCTCTAAAAAAGATCTGAATGCTTGGTAAATACATGGTTGGTTCTAAATAAGAACTAGATTCATCTTGGGAGTGCTCACTTTCTAAAAGCAAGTTGAATCTATAATCCATTCTCGAGAGTGATATTTGGTGAACTTTCAGGATTCAAAAGATATGTATTCTTCTTCTTGGTTATATAAATTGTTGAGATTGGATTAATGGATTTGTTTGCAATAATTTAGTATTTGTAGAAAAGTATTGTCATTTAATTATTTTATAAGAATTTAACAAGGAATAATGTCATTCAATCTTGGTATACTCTACCACATGTATCAATTAAATATATGAAATAAAATACTTATAAACACATAGTGAAAAAAATATTAATGATATTTATATTTTAGGGTTAATATGCAATTATTTTGTATACTTATTGAACTAATTTAAACCAATGTGAAGAATGAAATTATTGTTGAAATCATAGATTAATGTAATTATGTGCAAGTCTTTCATCTCCATGTACAAACCCTTTCATGGTAGAAAATGGTTCGCAGGAGCTTGGAAATAAGTTATGTCAGAAGATTTTATTACATTACATGAATGGATTGTAACTTGACTAGGGTTTTGTGAAATACCTCAAAGGGTAGACGACCTTTTCTCCTGAACATATACCCGACACCCAGAGACAGTAATTGAAGATGCCTATTTGCAGAATAGATGAAAAGTGTAAAAGAGCTTTGATATGATATTAGAGCATACATAATTATATTTTCCACCACCTCCTTTATCTTCCCACGTGTTATTCTTCTCTTTTATTTATGAGCTTTGTTATATTTAGTTCCTTGGTTTTTACCATGTGCTTCCTTTTAATTATTTTTCTTTAAAAATATTGGTGTCTTTATATCTGAATAGGCCACTAGATTCCTTTGTGCACCTTTCTTCTCATATTCAATTCCATGCTTTCTAAACTTGTAAAGTAGGTTCTAATACACCTATGAGAGCTCCTCTTATTACTACATGCTTTGGCCTTGCCATAGATTTCATCATCTCTATTTTTTTAATTTTTTTTAATAGAAAAAGGTGGCTGAGCACCCATAGATTAATTTAGGTTAAAAATATTACAAAATTCATGGCTGAAGCCAAGTCTAGAGAAGGAAGAAACAACAGCAATAACCAACACTGCTTTGAGCCATAGCAGAAAACTAACAAAAAAATATAACCAAACCCATCCAAAGCAGAAAACTAACAAAAAAACACAAACCTAAAGAAGTCACCTGTGTGAACATCATTGAGACAGCCATAACACAATGGGACACATAGAAAACCCCCGGAGCAAAAAAACATAGCACTCGAAGCCACCATCAACACAGAAGCAGAAAAGCCTAGCCAGCCAACCACCCAAACCAAAAAATCAAAAACTCCACCAGACACCACCACATCATGCCACTACTAGAGCTACTGGGAGATTCTGCTCATCCAATTCCATGGCTGCAAAAGACTGAGCTCCTTTGTCAGGATCCTCCAAGGCATAATGAGGCATTCCTGGAGCCAAATTAGGGGTATGAATCTATAGGAATCAGATGGCCATGAACACATCCTTGATCCTTTACACTTTTTTCTTGGTAAACAAGAAACAGTGGGACTGTAGCACATCATCAATTTCCCAGTTTCTCAGAGATTTAATACTAGGATTTAAAGCCCTATATATTGCTTGTTGCAGGGGAGAGGTACACATAGCCACAAGATTGAAAAGACCACCAATAAGAGCATCCCCTTGGTCCATTCTATAAGCAAATACCACTGATTCCCACCTTTCAATAGTATAAATGTTTTTGAAAAACAAACTAGCTACTAGAGCATGCATGAACTCACCATCCATAGCCAGATCCATGATATTGGATAGGAGCTGTGAAACCACATCTGAGAAATTGAGCACATGCCCCTCATACCCTCTTATCCATGCATGGCCGACTATGTTTCTAACTGTGAACTGAGTGAGGGTGCAGTCCTTATCGAGCAAAGCCATCAAATCAATCACCTTAACTCTCCCTCTAATATCTAGTTCCCATTCAAGGGCAAGAAAAAACAATCTCTGATTAAGATGTATATCAGCCATTTATTTTGTTGTTGAGAGGTGGAAAAAAGAAAAAATGGGAGGGGCACAGGAAAGGAAGGATGTAAGAGGAAGAAGTAGAGCTACGTAAGCTATCAGCTGAAAGAATAGAACAAATTTCCTTTTTCTAACCCAACACACCAAAAGTAGAAGATATTATAAGCACAATGCCATTATGTCAGAAGTATGAAGGCGAAGGAGATCTATGACATCATAAAATCAGAGAGCACGGATGACAAGATATGTGGTACATTTCCAGAAGAAGACCACCATATGGATGATGCAATGTGTCCTTTACTAGGACACCTCATCATAGAAGAGGAAGCCATTGTGCCGCCTAAGCAAACCTACTTACACAAGGCAATTAAGGCTAGTCACCTCCTTTTAATGAGGCATGAAATGAGGCCAAATTCGCAAACCCCACCTGCCCACAATAAAATTTGAAGGGGCTTAAATAGTCTCAATTCACCGTCCCTCATGAGAGCTTGTGATCCACCTTCACGGACTTTGTTAGAAATTTGAACAAAAAGAAGTAACCCACATTTAAATTGGCGCACTTCCTTACAGGGTGCAATGCTAGTACAAAATAAATTCAACCTAGCCTAATTCCTGTCATAAATTCCACCTCTCGTACTAGGAGATTTGACAAGTGTGTGCTGTTAAAGAAGAAGAATTAAAGGGATCGCTTTTACAAAAGAAACTGGCCTGACAGAGCCCGTCCAACTAACGATCAACCCAATCTACTATCCATCACATCTTCCATCTCTTTTGACAGAATGTTTGACAAGGAATTTGAATTCAATTGATCTCTAGGTGGAAAAAGTAGAAATACGCTATCAAGCTCAACAGCTATGTTTGCTAGCAGATCTTCCACCTTATTACCTTCCCTAAATGTGTGGGTCATGAGAAAATTATCTAACCTGTTAAGAAGAGTATCGGCCTGCTGGAGAATGTAGTTGAGTTTCTAATTGTCTAGGCCTCTTCCTTTGATGACATTGATCACTATCATGGAATCCCCCTCAATCCACACATTTTTTATTTCATTTTCAACCACCAGTTGTAGTCCATGTACTAACGCTCATGTTTCTGCCTCATTATTGGTTCCTATGGGTAGTTTAGTCGATTTGGCTACAATCAATGAGCCATATTTATTTCTAATAACACACCCTGTGCCAAATGGACTTGGTTTTCCTTGGCATGCACCATCAAAATTTAGTTTAAAAAAAGGAGGGGAGGGTGGAACCCATTTTACTTGCTCTCTTTTTGATGTGTTCTTGGGGGCCCCTAAAACACTACCTGGATTTACCTTACTGATTAACGGCCAAGAAGAGATAATTGCCACATCCCACTTAGTCCATATTGAGTTGTAGGTGTTAGATCACCTAAGATAGGTCATCACTAGGTCAAATATCACCACCTCTAGCTTGTCACAAAGCTGATACACAAAACTTGCTTCCTTCCTAAAAATATGAAGGCTTCTTTTCCACCATATATGCCATATGATTATCAAGGGACCTATATCCCAAAGAAAGGCTAAATATGAGTTAGCAAATGAGTGAGGCCAATTCCTAAACATTAGCATCAAAGATTTGGACATCGGGCTAGACCAATTTATCTTTCTACCAAACCCAAACCAACATTCTCTGGCAAAGGGACATAGAAGAAGAAGATGATTGGTAGATTCATCCTCTCTTCCACATAGCACATAGGAAAAATTGGAACCAAGACCCAACCTTTTAATTTAGTCTCTTGTTAGAATTTTTTTATGAAGCGCACACCAAGCAAATGCTCCTGCTTTAGGAAGTAAGGCATTTCCCCAACATAGCTTTGAAGGCCACTCTAATGTTACTTTTTGCATGCAGAATCTGTATCCATGTCTGACTGAGTAGAGGCCCAAATTTGAAGCCATCCAGGCTACTTCATCTTCCTTGTTTGATATAATGACCAACTTCTCTCTTAGTAGGTGACTAAGAAGTACTTTCTAAGACCTTGGAAAATTGCACCCTCGAAAACTCTTCTAGGCTACTGAACCTGAGGCGTCTTCCCTTGACACTAACTAGTAATCTTTAACTTTAAATCCCCAACTAGATTGAAGAAAGATTCTAGCTTCTATGAGCTCATTACTTTCTGCCAAAGCTGGGGGCCCCCTCCCCAAGAATCATGCCATAAATTTGCCTTTTCACCATTATGTATTATCCATGTCAAATTGGGCTAGAGGATGTCTCTACTTTTTGTTAAAAAATTCCAGATTGTTGAGCCTTTGGGAGGGTTCTGCACTGTGAAAATTCTTTCATTGTCTAAAGAGTCTAGATATTTTGCCTTCATAAGTTTTACCCATAGAGAATTGGGCTTCGCATACATGTTCCATGCTAGCTTGGCTCCCAGTGCTTGATTTTGAGTTTCAATGTTGAGTATTCCAGTCCCTCCTTCCTCTTTTGGCTTGTATACTTTGTCCCAGGCCAAGAAATGAATTTTCTTCTCTTGGAGAGAACCTTGCCATAGAAATTTCCTGCATGCTCCATCTATTTTAGCAATGATGCCTTTTGGAATATGAAAAATTGACATCATGTAGACTAGCACAACTTAAAGCACAACCTTTATCATCATAATTTGACCTGCCAAAGACAAGCTACAAACTTTCCCATTGGACAGCTTTGCATTCAAATTTCTAAGCACTTTTCTCAGTAAATCATTTCTATATCTCCCACTGAACAAAGGGAGGCCAAGATAGCTTCCTGGTAAAGTCTAAATATCTAGATTTAGGATACTACAGATCTCATTCTGAAGAAGGAGTGGCACATTTTGAAAGAAGACCATGGACTTTATAAAATTGACTAGTTACCCTGAGGCACGACAATATGAATTAATTGTACTCATCATGGTTCTAGCTTCTTGGGCGGAGGCATTGCCAAATAGAATTGTATCATCTGCAAATAGTGCATGAGTGAAGGATTCTTGTATCCCTTTGAGCTTAACACCTTTCCATACTAAACGTCTCTTAGCTGCCTTTATTGACCATGTGAGTGCTTCTGTCATAAGAATGAAGAGATATGGGGATAAAGGGTCCCCTTGCCTTAGCCCTTGCAAGGGTTCAAAAGATCTTGTCTCTCTTCCATTTATAAGAACTGTAACTTGGAAGCCTAAAATACAAGAATGAATCCATTTGACCACTTCTTTGGAGAATCCTAATTGCAGTAAAGTATGAAGCAAAAAACTCCATTCTACTCTATCATAGGCCTTGGACATATCTAGTTTGACCACCATAACTGTCTTTTTATCTTGGTCTACAGAATGTAGGATTTCATGTGATAAAATGGCACCCTCCATGGTCTCTTTTCCTAGGACCAAGCCCCCATGTTCATCTAAAATCAACTCTAGCAAGAAAGTGGATAATCGCTGTGCCAATGCCTTTGAAATTATTTTGTAAATAAAGTTGCAAAGTGAAATCAGCCTGAAGTCTTTAAATGTTTGAGGAGAGGTAGATTTTGGAATGAGCATAATACAAGTAGACTTCATTTCCTTAAGCACATTTTTATTTTTCCTAGATTCTTCTACTGCTAAGAAGACATCTCTACTTACCATGTCCTAGCATTTCTGGAAGAAGACTCCTGTCCAACCATCCGGCCTTGAAGCTTTCTCCCCTACTAGAGAGAAAACAACTACCTTGACTTCCTCTAAGGAGAATTCTCTCAATAAATCCCTATTGTACTCTTCTTTAACTAGTTTGGGAATGAGTTTGCAGTCATTCTGATCCGTGCCTGCCTCAGGATTTGAGCTGGATAGTAGATTTCCAAACAAGACTTGAGCTGCAAAAAGGATTTCTATTGACTCATTACAAATCTGGCCATTCCCCAATTGGATTGATTTGATATAATTCATGCCCTCTTGAACCTTGGCTGCATGGTGAAAAAAAGAGGTATTTCTGTCAACTTCATTCAACCATAATTCCTTCAATCTTTGCCTCTAGAATATTTCTTCTCTTTTCAAAATCTCTTCAAGCTCAGCTTTGAGTTGCTTCTCTCACTGGAATGAGGATAGGTTCATGCCATCCTTGACGATGAGGTCTGCTAGAGCTCACATATCTGTTTGTAGTCTTGATTTTTTTGCAAAACTATTATGGAACTACTCCTTGTTCCATTCCATAACCTTATGTCTAAGCAATTTTAGTTTACTTACTAGCTGGAACATGTGGGAACCTTTAACAAAGGGGATGTACGACCACCAATTATTAATTTTTTCAAGAAAAGTCATATCTCTAAACCACATTGATTGGAATCTGAACTTATTTTTATTAGGGAAGTGATTACCTCCAATTTTTAGTCTGACCAAGAAATGATATGAACCCATCAGAGGTTGAATCTCTGTCTCAAATCTGACTGGCAGATTGAAGCATTTTGAAGAGAAGAAGAATATGTCCAAGTGTTCCTCTATGCTTAAAAAGCCTTTCCTTCTATTCATCTAGGTAAATTTACCATTTTTGGGGATACAATCTATCAGAAGATTTTTATTTTTAACTCATTAAAATCCTTTTGAGATCTAGGCGGGTGAGAAATACCACCTGATTTTTCAGATTCATCCACAATGGAATTGAAATCACCCCCTAAAATAACTAGATTCCATTTTAGCAATCCTAGCCACACTGACAAACTATCCGATACTTGTCTTTTCTATGATAAATCAACTGTAGCATAGACATTAACAATCCAAAGATCTGATCCATAGATGAACGAAGGAAAATTATCTATTAGAAAATTGTCATTCTTTTCCATCACCTCCAGAGGTTGGATATGCTTTCTCCAACCTATAACAAGAGCACCAGAGGCACCTCGAGCAGCCACCATCTCAAAGAGCCAGCCTTTTCAGCTTTTAAAAATATGATCAAAGACATCTGCAGACAATTTTCTTTCCTATAACATTATAATATTTGACTTCTCCTCATCAATTTGAGAACTAATGAGTTTTCTTTTGTTAGGGACGTTAAGATCCCTGACGTTCCACGTAAGTATCTTCATGTCTTCTAAGGAGAGTAGAACATTCTCCTCTTGCTTGGGGCTTGAAGATTCTGCTCACTTGGAGGGTCTCTATTCTTTTTCACCTTTTTCTATCTAGAGATTTCCCTGATGGAGGGGGGTACTATTGACCAAAGGGCTTTTTAGACTCATCTGATTGAGGCCTAAAGGAATATTTTCAATCTTGTCTGAATCTTCCTGAAGAACTTCATCAACTATCTCCTCAATAATGTTGTTTGCCACCTTCATTACTACCTGGTCAAGAAGGTCTCTCAAGGTCTCATTATCTTGTAACAAGTCATTTGAAAAGTCATTAAAACCAGCATCTTTCTCCACAATGTTCCCCTAATCTTTTTTAGGAATTTGGATCGTGTCCCCTAGGGGGGTGTCCTCCTTCGAGTTCAGCCAATCTTCCTTCTCCCTCAAAGGTGAGTGGTAGTGCGTGACATATGATGATCCTTATTGCTATCTCCATCAGAAACCTTCTTAGTTATAACCTGATCTTATCCCATTGGCCTTGCCAAGACTACCTAAATTTCCCTAGTAGAGTAGCTAATCAGCTCAGTTTCCATCACTTTATCATTCTAACTGTCGAAACCTTCAACATCACTAAAAATTTGACCAGACTCCACTTGCAAAGTTTCTGCCATCAAAGTTGAGCTAGTTATAACCCTTTGAGAACCCAGGATTCCTTACTTGTCCATTGTGACACCTATCAATAGAAACTCCTACACCCTATCAAAGTCATCTAAATCTACCTCATCTTGTAGAGTAATTTCTTGGAACCATACCCCTTGAGTGGATTTCATTTTGAGTCTTTTGGGTATTAATTCTGTAGCATCCATAAGAATTCACAGCCTGACTCTCAAGAAGGCAAGATTCTCTGTTGGGATATCCACTTCTTGGCACACCCCAATGGAGTTACCTAGGCATTTCAAAATTTCCACATCCCTATAGTTTAATGGAAGATACGGAAGCTGCACCCATAAGGGGTACAAGGGGGTTTGTTCTTTCCCAACATGAAAGTTAGGTCTCCATTCTTGGCAGCAAATTACTGTTCGGTTGAACTTCCATAATTTCTTTGAGAGTATTATATTCCTTTCCTCCTTGTTTGAAAAGACAAAATAGAAGAATCTATTTCCTAGCTCACAAAAATCTTCTTCTTTTTCCCATGACTTTTGATACCAATCCCTTAAATCTTACACTGAAAAGTGGGGAGACAAAACTTTACCTATTAGGGTAGTTTCTGATAAAGAGGTAGCTTTATCTCTAGGTTTTGTATCTACCTGGTCTAGAGAGACCTCCTCAAACTCATTACATCTTGAGACTCTCTTGATAATGGAGATCCAGGCCTTTTTTTGCTTTGGTTCATGCCCTTCCTCTAATCGTTGCTCTTGAAATCTCTAAAATTTGGTCCTTATACCTTTTGGCAAAACTCTTTGACACGAAGCTCTTGGGTAAACACTTGACATTCCCATATCCCTCCTACTTCTAAAGGTGTCATTTTCTCACTTTGCTTGGAATTTGCTGAAGGCAGCATGCTGAGATTTCAAGGGTTCTCTGAAGGCTGTATTATTTTCCTTATGTGTAAATTTGCTTCTAATTCCAAAATTTTGAAATCCATCTTGGAACCAAACATTTTTCCCTAATGATCATTGTTTGTGGTCCCAAAATCCTAGTTTCCTTAGAATGGATCGGATCTCTCTCCCTTGTCCTTGCAAGCCTGGCGTTCTACTTAAAGACCAAGCAGGAGCCTTCTGGTGCAGAAGAGCCGTTCCAAATGCCATGTTGTTTCCACTTATGAATAGTTGTATATTCTGATTGAATATTTTTTCCACTAAGCTATTTGAAGTTCCTGCCACTGATTCCAACTCTTCATGCCCTTATCATCTCTATTTTTTCTACACATTTTTTAATTGAGAGGAAACATATATATTTTATCTTCAGTAAAACAACATTAGAGAAACGTGAAAAGCCTCCTTGAATCACTAAATATATGTGCATTAGAAAATGATTTTAATTTTTTATCTTTCTCTGAGCTTTAGTGTTGTGTAAGCCATCTTTACGAAAGAAGATTTATTGCAAATTGCTTGTGCAAAAAAATTTAATCACTACTATAACTCTCACACTTGATTAACCTCTACATCACATTGAGGAGTTTTTTACAAATTTAAAACATTCTTTAATCTGCAAACCCCTAAACCAATTCTAAAAAAAACACTATCAAACATTAGTACAACCTAAAACCAACGTGAAACAAAATTACTTGCGATTTTCTCTAAAGATAGGAATAATTAAATACTTTTATTTTGGAGTTCTGCATAAATTAGGCCTTTGAAGTTCATATTTTTAGACTTCAAACTCATTTGTGTACACAATCCAGCTTCTTACCTCAAATTCATCTGGATCTGCTCGGCCTAGTTTTTATTTTGGCCTCAAAATTATCTAGGTTTACACAGGCCACATTATTGATCCTCCAAACTCATTTGAGTTTGAACAGTTATGCCCTAAGGCTAAAACCTACATCATTCACTGCATTTACTAGGGATGCTCAGTCAAGTTGGGCTCAATTCCTATTGAAGCTCCAAGCGTTCTGCATAAAAGATTTGTTTTGTGATCTCAATCCTTTACTAAGAGTGGGGATTGATATATTTGAACCAAAAAACCATCTACAATAGGTTGCTTCTTCTGCTACAATGGGTTTCCCTGTAGGCTACTCAGAGTTCATGCTATGCAATGCTCTATTTCTTCTTGCTTCTATTCGGAATGGAATCTGTTGGTTCTTCAAATTCATTGGAAACATGTGGATTTGGACTTTGATTTGGATTTGGATGTAGTAGATGATCAATTTTTGGACTAGAATTTGTAAATTTTGTAGATACATTTTTGTGTACAGTATCTATGTAATACACACATCATGATGTTTTTGGCATAAATGAGTTATAAAACCTGAAATCTCTTATTTTTGTCAATACTATATTACTTATGAAATCTTCAGTTTTGTCAATGGTGTGCATATATTTTTTCTTCTCCTGCATGATCCAGACTTAACTTCTTGTCTTTTTCTATTATGATCACATAAGATGGAATCATATCGAAAGGCATTTGTGGTTTTCAAGCATTTTGCTTTCTATTTTTTTTTTAAGTTGAGGATAGTTGAAGGGATAAGGCCAAAAGTTCTTAACTAATTTTTAGCTGGTGTGGCTAGCTTTTGTTTCTATTTTGTGCTCTTTATCATCTGGACCTATGAATGTACCCCTTAAGTGTGAGGTTTCTTTGGCTTTTTAAGAAAACATTTTTTAATTGAAAAAGGTTTTGGAACTCAATTTTGTAGCATGCCCTAATTAGATTATGAATATTTAGAATTAGACAAATTTGTTGTTAGCATTATATCCTACCTGTGAGAATAAGCTTTGGCATGGGCATATGTTGTTTTTATGTTAGATAATTAACTTTCTCATAAGTGCATTTCTTGAATGTCAGACATCTCATTCACAAAAGCACAGAGAGAAGGAATTTTTAAATTAGTTATGCATAATGTCGAGCCTTCCTCAACTTGCAAAAAAAAAAGTTAGCAAAACAAACTAAAATAGTACATTGTAAATGATAAATTGAGTTGATCAGAAATGTTTCTCCATACATACATAGAAATAGCCTTGCAAAACTGAGTCCATTGCAGTGAGAAAACAATACATAAATTTCCTATTCAAGGAAGCAATAATTGTGTAATAGTGGAATTGTTCAGGGAAATATACCGGATGTTAAGAGATTGTATAGTAAAATGCAAGCACAAAGCACAAATACAATGAATTTATTGCACAAGACAAGAAAGTGGTTTTGACAATTGCAATGCCTAAAGCAACATTAAGGTACCTTAAAACTTGCAGGCATGGTAGGTATGTTCAATTGGCACCCCTTAGTTTAGTATTGCAAAAATGAGATTGTTGTAGTGGGAAAATGCAGCTTGAACTTTCCTTTCCAAGATAGCAATAATTGCATTATATGGGAATTATACATTACAGGAGCTTACTTACACAATGCCTATAAGATATTCTAGTTTGAGAACTATCTCTGAATTGACAACACTATTTATAACCAACTTTGTAGCTATTGCTGATGGAAAGATCTATGCATATTCAATGTTATGTTTATTTCAATTTAATATATCTCTGATGCTAATGTCCAAACAATACTTTTACACAACAACCCTACTTCTCCTAGTCGAATGATAGTCATTGCACCTGTTTTCATATCACATAGCTCCTTTACAACTGTTGCAGTTGCTTTAGGTGGAGACTGCTGCTGCAGCGCAGCCCTTGTTTTAAACTTTGCACAAGAGCATGTAGAATAATTTTTGACTCACCATGTACTTAAGTTTAGTGATGTGGATTTTTTCGATATCATATTGTAACATCCACATTCTAAAAACATGGTAAAACTAGAAATTTACCATAAAGTAAATCAACAAGGTAAAAATGAGATAGAGAAAATTTTTCTTTTATTTAACATATAATTAAGTAACTACAATTACAAGATTTCTCTTTACAAACATACAATACATCATATTGTCTTTCTCAACTACAATGTTTACTAAAGTAAATCAATAACATAAACAAATATGGACTAATTACAACTTTAGAATATTTGACATCTTTATCACAAGCCCTGGCATGTTTCTTACTTTGGAGAGAGAGTATCTTTCCCATGATTTACCTCCATCCATAGACCGACGGTCTCCCACACATCTTCCACATAGGAAGTGGCCCTACCCTTCACTAGGAATATAGACCTTAGGTGACTAGTGATAATTTGTCTTTCCTGCGTACATAGTGTTGTATCCTACACAACTCTATTAACCATACAACCCTAGATACCCTCTAGCTAAGTATGATTTATGATAGGTTGTGCAATCTAGATACAGTGAACCGACAATGCATGCATAAAACAAATGCATTACTTTGGCCAAATTCTTTACTATACATAATGTTCGTAATGAACGTAGTTGTTGTGTTCACCCACCCCTACTTAACTTGGATACTATTGTATTCTCGTCGTTTATTCACACCAACTATATTTACATAAATAGTTTATTCATCCTATCATGATAATAGTTTTCCTGACTTAGATTAGTCTATATATCATAACTAATCTTTTGGTTCATAATCGACTCTAGGGTTTTCATAACAACCCTTGAAAAATTCAATATTTCAATATATTCATATCTCATATCTATGAGACTAAGGTTCATAATCGACCTTTGGTTTAACTCAACCATGGTTAGAAATACTATAGTTCTTGTAAAGATAATAACTCCTATTCCAAAGGAATATGAATACTTTTCAATTTACCTTTATGTGATGTCACTAACCATCACTACATATATACTCATATATGATTTTATACAAAGTCATTTCAATATGGACATAGTCTATTTCGACATAATGTTTTAGAATAAAGCTATACTCATCAAGATTTCTAGAATAGACATAAAAGATGGTCCTTTGATATTTATCCCATTTTCAAACTATCCCTAGTCTTCTACCACTCAATAGTTTTTACCATAGTTATCATAGAATACCAAAAATGGTTTTAAAAATGATAATATCAACATTTGAAACTTACACCCATATTACTCATAACTAGTAAGTTTTCCTATCATATATCATTTGTACTAATTCAATAGAAATCTAATTCATGATTAACTTATATTTATGTCGTTGACTAGCCTCATTTGAAACTCACTCATTGAGGTGACTGGTTTACATGACTCTTGATAACTACATTATCCCTCTTCAAGTATGTGATAATAGAAGTCATTTGGTTCTTCATTCTACAATTTTGACAAGTATAATAGGCTTAATACAAAACGTATAGGGTCGGCCTTGTATGATAATAAAATAAATTTTTTTGATATAGATTGTATCAGCCTTTGCAGCCAATTCAATGCTTTGTGGATTTTACTAAAATAGTTTTACAATGTCTCTATATACTATTTGACATAGTCGACTTCTCTTTTTGTTTTGAGCAATTATAATGAACTTAAGGGATACTATTCAGGCATAAATGTTTACCCATACTAGTCAATACAATAGACATAACAAACCTGCTATTGTTCATTGTCTTTTCAATGCATAAAACATAGGAATATTATCTATAGCAATTGTTTACTAATAAGGATTATAGATAATGATATCTCCGTGGTCATCCAAAAGCCAACCATGACCTTATCCCTCACATTCTTTATCTTCTAGCTCACTGTGAGCTCTTTGCTCCTACGTATCCTCTAATGACAAAGACTATGCAAAAATAACATGTCAACAAAAGATGCCCCATTGACTAGCTGAGTTGTGGCTTTAAGGGATTAACAAGACTCATAATGAGTCACCCACTTTGTTCACCACTCCCTATAGTTGAAAACTCATTTAAATTCCAAGTAGTTTGCTTGATGATGTGGTTTCAACCGCCAGCTATAAAAATGCAATCGACAACTAAACATCATTTGTGGAGATCAGTGAATATAGTTGGGTTAACCGCCACTCTTCTTCTAAGAGGCCACCAACACATTTAAACTAACTTAGAGTAATCAATTATCACAACGAGTGATTTGATCCATTATGCAGTTACAATGAAGGCACTCCATAATATATGTACGGCTTGTCAAGAGTAAGCATTATTAATTTTCATGAGCTATTATCCTCATTTGATGCATATATATATATATATATATATATATATATATATATATATATATATATATATATATATATATATATATATATATCTATATATATATATATATATCAAATATATCAAATATGGTTTACATAACATCATCTCTATTTGATAGTTATGATTTAATCAATAAAAAAATAGTATTAAAACAAAAGTTTATGGATAATGTGAATGGGTTGAGATTGTCTCCCCTTCACAATACTTCATTAAAATCACGTCAACTTAACTTGACAAAATCATCTTGACATTAAACGTTGACAATAAAATACTAAGTGACTTAGTAATAGTAACACGACCATTTTATGGCAATGATGTCGTAACTTTTACTTTAAACGTAAATGGTCATAATTCTTACTCAGATGACGTCATTTACATTACAAACGACTATGTCGACACATAATGACTTGAAAAGATTCGAAAGATATCGACTACTTGTCAATTGGGTTCAAAAATAAATTGACAAGATAAGACTTACCTCTTACGACACTGATTCACGTTTTTGTTAAACACTCATACTCATTTTGGCAAATAATCACTTGTAACCTGAGGTCTATATCTCTCTCCTTGAAAGATACTCTCTCTCTCTCTTTTCTATAAGATTCATCTAAAAACCTATAATCTTGTGTCAAACTTGTAATCAACAAATTATAATCAGTGCATCATTATTCAAATAATAAACTAAATCTCATAATGCAATATTAAATTGACAATAACATATTCATTTCTATAATTCCATAAATGACATTCAATATAGTCTATATCATTCCTCGACATTAATCTAAAAATCATAATAGATTTACTTATGTCCAAACAAAAGTAAAAAGTATAGAAAGACAAAATTTGGGGAAGTAACATATCCTTCCCCTAAAAATTCATTGTCCTTAATGATACAAAATATCAAAGTGTAACTAAAAAGCAAGTTCATTATTTTCAACTGGTAGCAACATTAAATAAATGAGGAAACTTATGATAAAATTCATGGTAATCCTCCCATGTAGCATTTTCCTCAACATATCAAGGTCCCATTGGTCCTTGCACTACAAGACCTCTCTATTATGCAAGCGGAGGTTGTACGTTTCTAACACCTTGAGTGGTTCGATCATGACCACCCCTGGGTCTTACATCTATAAGGAATTCCAATTCAAAATATGATCATCACCTACAATATAGTTCTTCAAATAAGACACATGAAAAACATTGTGCATTCTAGACAAGGCTGGTGGTAGAGAAATTATGTAGGCAACCAAATTGACCACTTCAACTACTTCAAAGGGTCCCACATAACGAGGGGCTAGCTTAGAAGACTTTCCAAACTTAATAGAACTTTTCTGAGATTTAACACTCAAAATAACTTTCTATCCAATAAAGAATTGTCTCGATACATGCTTTGCATCTGCATAACTCTTTTGCCTATCATTGGCTTCTACCAATCTTTTTCTGATTAACTTAACTTTCTCTTCCATTTTAGCTAGCATTTCTAGTCTGATGCTAATCCTATCTTCTAGCTTATCCTAGCTTATAGAATTTTTGCATCTTCTTCCATACAATGCTTCAAATGGAACCATCTTAATAGCGGAATGATAGGAATTGTTGTAAGCAAATTCCACAAGTGGTAGGTATTCCTCCCACTTATATTGCTGATCCATGCAATACATTCGCAACAAGTCTTCCAAAACCTAGTTAACTCTCTTAGTTTGCCCATCAGTTTCAGGATGATAAGCTATACTCACATTTAGTTTAGTCCCTAGCACAGAAAATAAAGTTTTCCAAAACCTTGATGTTATACGCGCATCTCTATCTAAGATAATATTTTTAGGGAAGCCATGCAATCTAAACACCTGTTGCATAAATTTGCAAGCTAACATTGGTGCTCCATCAGTCAAATTACCTAGTATAAAATGTGCTACCTTTTTGAATTTATCAACCACAGCTAAAATAGCATCAAGTCTATCCCTTGACATAGGAAGACCTTGAACAAAATCCATACTAATAACTTGTCATTTCCACTCTGGCACATCATGTGGGTACAACAATCCTACAAGGTGTTGATATTCTGCTTTTACCCTCTGACATTCTAAACAACTTGCTACAAATCTTGTAGAATCATTCTTCATTCCTTTCTAGAAATAAAGAGATTTAACATCTGCTAGAAGTTTGGTCACTTCTGAATGTCCAGAATATGGTGTGGTATGAACTTCTTTCCATACTAAATCCCTTAATCTAGTTGAAATAGGAACATACATTCTACCTTTATACCTCAATAGTCCATCTGACTCAAACAAAAAACCTTGGATCTCTAGGATTATCTTCAAGAGCCTTCTTAACCTGCTCATAATACTCATTAGCAGACAAATTTTTGTAACACCAAATCCTTGAAATTTCCATGAATAGAAACAATAGAAGCTATATGTCTTCTACGACTCAAAACATCAACTACTCTATTCTCTTTTCCCTTGATGTAGTTTATCTCAAAGTCATAGTTAGATATCAATTCTAACCATCTCCTTTGTTGAGCATTCAAATGCAGTTGAGAGAAAATATACCTAAGACTTTGATAGTCTGACTTAAGTACAAAAGTTTTCCCCAACAAATAGTGTCTCCACATTTGCAAGGCTTGAGTTACTGCTGTCAATTCCAGATCATGTGGTGCATAATTTTTCTCATAGGATTTCAATTTCCTTGACTTATATGCTATAACTCTCCCATCTTTCATAAGCACTCCTCCTAATCATTCTCCCAAGGCATCTATAATTACCTCAAATTATCCTTCAGGGTCAAGAACTTTCAAGATTGGAGCTGAAGTTAACTTTTCTTTTAAGAGATCAAATGTATCCTAACATTTGTTTGTCCATTCAAATCTCTTTCCTTTCCTCTATAGGGAAGTGATTGGACTATAAATACTAGAGAAATTTACAACAAACTTTCTATAATAGCCAGCCAGGCCCATGAAACTACACACCTCATGCACATTTGTTGGTACAGGCCAATCCAGAAATGCTGTGATTTTTATAGGATCAACAGATATTCCATTTGTAGAAATAATATGACCTAGATATTGAATCTCCTTCTGGAAGAATGTACACTTTGATAGTTTTCCATATAACTTATGTTCTCTTAACTGTTGCAGAACTATTTGCAAATGCCGTTCATGTTCTTCTGGAAATACATCTTGAAACTCCTGAAGAAAAGGATACTTTTCTCCAAATGATGAACTAGGGATTTCTAACCCCTGCTCCACTTGTTCCATTTTGACTACAAATAACTGACAACCTTTCCTTCTAACCCTTTTCAATTGCTTAGCAGAGATAGGTCTAATTTTATCTTCTCTTTAAATCCCTTGGAATTGGGTCAGAATTCCCAAATCATCTAAGCATTCAACTATTTTTGACAAATAGTCAACCTTAGCTCTATGCTTCCACATCCAACTCATTCCTAGGATTACATCATAGGAACCTAAGGGAGCTACATATGGGTTTACTTTAGTTGAGAAACTAGGGAGATCAATCTTGGCTTCAAACAAACATTGCTCTAACTGAGCCTTAGATTAGTCAGCATATTCTATTGACCAAGGTTTAGACATGCACCCTCTTTTCTAGGAAACTTATTCAAAATTCTAGGAGAAACAAAGTTTTTAGTGGCTCCTGTATCAATCAAAATAGATATAGGGACACCAAACAAAGTACCTGTCATCACAATGGGTGTGATTCCATACTCTACTTGATGATTGTCGAGAGCTGCACATGAATCCTTTACTAGAGTGCTTATTGTTGAATAAGTAGTGAAGTACCTCTTTGTTCACCATTTTGATTCTTTTTAGGGAAACGATTTGCATAATGGTCACCCCCACAAGTAAAGTAACCTCGAAAGGGTCCTTTCTTATCTGAAGTCTTCCCATTGTTATCCTCATTCCTTTTGTAATTTCCATTCTTCTTCTCATTTCTAGATCCACCCTTGTTTTTCTGAGATCCTTTATCTTTTCTCTTTTTCTCATAGCTCTTTTGATATCTTTTCTTGTATGGTTAGTTGTTAGGAGTTTCATTTAACCTCTTGCAGTTTCTATCCTGATAAGCTGAGATGGATTTTAGCTTTTGCTCTTACTTGATCGCTTTCTCATACACTTGATCCATGGTTGTGGGACCATGTACATCCACTTCTCCACTGATTTGAGCATTTAAACCCATGATGAATTTTCTGATCCAGAATCTCTCATCCTTTTGATACTGAGGAACATATTTCAGGACTTGGGTGAATTTTTCTCCATATTCCACCACTGTCATATCTCTTTGTCAAAGATTCTGAAAATCAGTCAGTTTTTTATCAAAATAGAGTTGTGGTAGCCATCTCTTACGAAAGAGCTCCACAAATTCATCCCAAGTTACCCTTAGAGAGCTTAAATTGAATTCCATCTTCTTATTCATCCACTAGGTGGATGCTTCTCCTTCTAGTTGGAATGCTCCCTAAACTACCTTGGTTACTTTCAAGTAATTTCTTATCTTGAAATATTTTTCTATTTCTGTTAACCAAGCTTCTGCAGCATCTTCAGTCACAGTTCCATCAAATTTTGGTGGAGTAACCTTCTTCATATCCTTTGAGAGTTCTGAGATCAGTCTATCCCTTACCTCTTTATGAGGTTCCATACTCTTACTTTGATCTTCATGATTCTCTCCACTTTCTCCATGTGAGTTTTCAGGTCTCCTCCCTCAATATTCCCTTTATTATCCACCTTCTTTTCCAAATCACCCAGTCTTTTCTTGGTTTCTTCAAGCATGGTTATGATTTGGTCCAACTTATTATTCAGAGGGTGGTTTTCTTCTTCAATTTCTCCTTGGTTAATTCTTGTTTGAATCATTTTTATTAATTTTCTCACACCTGAGAATATTTAGTTGCCTATTAGTTCATGATTATAATGCATCCCATTAAATCAAAGCATAATAAACTCAAATTAAACAATAGTTTGGTACAAATTCAACTCTTCTTTATTTATTTCATTTCAAGAGTATCAAATATTCTTCATTAATATAAGAAAAGACTTCAAAAGTCATGCTCAAGAGGAGTATATCCTTTAGATTCATTTTTAGATACATAATCTCGAGATATTTAACCCTCTAACTCACTATCGGACCTAACTTCTATGATCTCAGCAGTTGAGGGTATCCGGGGATCTCGCCTAACCATAGTTGTTTCCTCATTTGATATATATTCTATGATTTTAGCAGTGATCTTAACTATTTCATTTTTTTTCATTCTCACTTACTTGATTCAAGTTAAGGCAGTCACTAGGGTTTTAGTATCACTTAACCAAATGTCACTCTCATCATTGATTCCCTCAATGGTTTTGATAATGGCCTCACATTCACTTTTTTCTTTAAGGAAACGTTGTCTCGTATTAACAAACTTTCTTGTTGTCTTCTTAAGACATATCATTCTGGTACATAAATTTTCAAACATTAGCTAACCACATAATATTGATGATAGGTAAGCATAGTGGTCTCATAAGCCCTAGTGTTGAACCTAGCAGCTCTGATACCATATGTAACATCTGTTGCAAGTATGGGTTGAACCGGTGTTGTCATTGATATCGACATACTCATGTTGCATTAATGAGAAGGATTGGATGAGCTGTACGCTAAGGATATTGAGAAAATTAGTCTCAATCAGGAATAGTGAAGAACAGTGATGATAACAGGGTAAAAGTCCAAGATAGGTTGAGGATCAGAGGATGCGGTTTAAAGGGTTTGTAGATATAAGTCTTGAGATGCTCTAGTCAAGTTTTCAAGGATCCGTATGGAGATCTGAAGAAGTTATGATCGCTCAAGTAGAACCGGTTTTGACAAGTGCTTAGTGGTGATAGAGTGAGATAGATAGGTCCAGTAAGGTCCGATAATGCATCATCCCACTCTAAGGTCTGGTAATGCATCATCCTTCTGAAGTGTCAAGTAGATCAGTTTGTGGTTTGAAGGTCTGGAAGAACCTATTCCTTTGTGACAGTGATAACAGACTGTGTTCTTGAGGTTCCAGATGTAGGAGAGAAGGATTTCAGTAAGTAGAGGAAGTGCGGATGTTCCTGGTGATTCAGGAAAGCTTGTGAAGGTCCTTGGATTATGTTTAGTTTGTGTTGATGGTCTGCATTAGAATTGAATCCTAGAATTGAAGAAATACTTCTGGATGAAGGTGTTCTTTCTGTGACTGGCCGACCGGATGAATTATACACCTTGCGAATGTTCTTGTGGTTGCTTGCCGACTTAGATGTTTGTTCCTAAGTTGATGTTGTGTATAAATAAAGGTTTGCAAAGTCATTTCAAGTGTGTACTCATGGAGATGAGTGTGTGGTAGCGAGGAGAAGAGCGAAAGGAAGAGCAGAAAGATTTGGGCTTTAATGGAACTGATTCAAGCATGGTGATGATGCTATTTTTCAGTTCAAGTATGTAATACTTATTTATTGTAGACAGTGTGTCTCTTGTAGGCAGTGAGCCTCTTGTGAGCAATGTGCTCGGGCAGTGAGCCCTAATTGGCATGTGTCATCTTATTCTTTCTATTCTTCTAATAGAGAATAATATCTTGGGTTAGTCACCTCATGGTTTTTCCCTTAATCAAGTTTTCCACATCAAAATCTTGGTGTCTCATGTGTTGATGTGTTTCTACTCTTGGTTAATTACATTAAGTTTTCATGATTGATTTATTGTTAATGCTAAGTGAATGCAAGTGTTGAAAGAAGAAAGTTTTTGGACAACCGATTCACCCCCCCTCTTAGTTGTCTGCCCTAAATCTAACAATTGGTATCAGAGCCAAGTTCCTCTGAAAGGAGCTTAACCACTTGAGAGATCCAGAATGTCATTTTACAAGAAGGATAGTCCAAAGTTTGATGGAACTAAATTTGCTCTTTGGAAAGGTCACATGGAATGTCACTTGTAGTGCATGGGATTTGCATACTGGTCCATGGTCACAAAGGCTTATGTACCTCCACAGGGTGGTCCAACAACCCTAAATGAAATCACAGATGCTGAAAACAATCTGCACACCAAAGCGGCTCTTTTAAGTGCATTATCTGACTCAGAACTCTCTAATGTTATTCATCTACCAACTGCCTTTGAGATTTGGAAGAAATTAGAACTTTTGCATGAAGGAGACTAGTTTGTTAAATGTGCAAGATTACAAAGTCTAAAAGGGAAATTTGAAAGACTGAAAATGAGAAATGATGAAAATATTACCTCTTTTATGCCAAGAGTGAATGAGCTAGTTTGTGGAATCAGAAATGCAAGTGGAACCCTGAGTGAAGATGAGATCATTGGCAAAGTTCTTAGATCCCTTCCTGAGTCTTATAAAATCAAAGCTTTTGCAATCGAAGAATTCAGAGCTCACACAACAGTCACAAGGGATCAATTGGAGATGATCCTCTAAAGACTGAATCTACATTCAAAGCAATTGCCTTGGTTAAAGGAAAACAAAGGTTTGATCCAAAAGAAAACTCTTCAAGGAAATCATCATGGTATGAAAATGCAAGAAAAGACTTGGAAGAAGAAGAAGCTGAAACTGCTCATCTTGAAGCTCTTATTACAAAAAGACTACCAAGAGGATCTGGTAAGTATGGGAGAAAATTGCCTTTTAAGTGTTTTAACTGCAATAAGATTGGTCATTTTGCATCAAGGTGTCCGAAAAGATTTTCTAGGCCAAACAGTAATAGACCAAGATTCCAGAAGAATTGTTACTATGCTCATGAAAGAGATGATGAAGGAGTAATAGATGATGAATCAAAGAAAGAAGACAAATCCAGAAGTGACTAAGTGTTCATTGCCATCAAGGAAGAAGATCCAATACCCTCTAAATCCATAAATCATAAAGCCCTGGCTGCCCAAGTTGAAGAAAAGGATGATTGGGTCATTGACAGTGGCTGCTCTCACCACATGACAGGTGGCAAAAACAAGTTTATAAATTTGGAAAGGTATGAAGGAGGAGTGGTAAAGTTTGGTGATAACTCTATAGGTAGAATCAGAGGTAGAGGAACTATTTCTTTTGATGGAAAGAACAAAATTAGTAATGTATTATATGTTGAAGGATTGAAACACAATCTTCTCAGTGTGGGACGGTTGGTGGACAAAGGCTATAATCTCAGATTCAAGAATGGAAAGTGCAAAATCTTTGAAAGTTCTGGAACAGAGATTGCGTCAGGTACCCAAACAAAAGGTAACATCTCTCACTTAGCTAGTATTGGTAAAAGTTGCTTATTTGTTCAAATTGATCAGAGTTGGTTATGGCATAGAAGAATGTGTCATGTGAACTTTGATAATATCATCAAAATAAGTAATACTTAGGCTGTAAGAGATCTTCCAAGATTGGTAAAACCTACAAATAGTTTATGCAAAGAATGTCAGTTGGGAAAACAAAGCAAAATCCCATTCAAAAGCAAGGAACAATCTTCTACCAGATTATTAGACTGGGTTCACACTGACTTATGTGGTCCGGCAAGAATCAGAAGTGTGCAAGGTGATAGATACTTCATGTTGCTAATTGATGACTATTCCTAGATGATGTGGGTAACCTTTCTGAAAGAAAATTTAGAAGCTCTTGAGAAATTCAAAATATTCAAGGCTATGGTGGAAAATGAGACCGGATTAAAATTAAAGTGTCTGAGGTCTGATAGAGGTGGAGAATTCACATCCGGTGAGTTCATAAACTTTTTTGAGAAACATGGAATAAAGAGATAGTTGTCTGTCCCTAGAACTCAATAGCAGAATGGAGTTGTTGAGAGAAAGAACCGGACCATCCAGGAAGCATCCAGGACCATGATGATGGAAGCAAATGTTCCTTAGATCTATTGGAGAGAAGTTGTCAGCACTGCAGTCTACACTCTCAACCGAGTTCAAATTAGAAACTATACCGGTAAGACTACTTATGAACTCTGGTTTGGCATTACTCCCACTATGAGATACTTTAGATTTTTTGGTAGCAGATGTTACATTAAAAGGGATGAAGATCTAGGAAAGTTTGATGCTAGAATTGATGAAGGAATATTCTTGGGTTATTCTACTCAAAGCAAAGCATACTGATGTTACAACAAGAGACTGAGAAAGATTGTAGAGAGTATAAATGCGAAGGTTGATGAAGAAATTGAAAGACCCTCAAGAATTCTTGAACATGATGAAGATGATCAGAATGGTGTTCAGATTCAAGGTATCCAAGTCTCTTCTGAGAAACAAAGTCAAGTTGATCCAGTAAGACAGGAAGAAGAGATAAGTCTCAATGAGACTGATCAAGAGTTAGAAGTGCAAGAGACTCCCAAAATTCCAAGGTATGTAACTCTAAACCACTCTAAAGATCAGATCATAGGTGACAAAAGAAAAGGGGTGCAAACAAGGAGGAGAATTGCTCAAAATTTAGATGAGTATTGTCTAATTTCAAAGATTGAACCTAAGACAGTAAATGAAGCCTGCAATGATGAAAACTAGACTAAGGCAATGGAGGAAGAACTAATGCAAATTGAGAAGAATCACACTTGAGATCTTGTTCCCAGACCAAGAAACAAAAATGTGATTGGAACCAAATGGGTCTTCCAGAACAAATTGAATGAAGCCGATGAAGTAATCAGAAACAAGGCCAAATTAGTTTGCAAAGGTTACTCTCAAATAGAAGGAGTTGATTTTGAAGAAACTTTTGCTGCAGTGGCAAGAATTGAAGCAGTCAGATTATTTCATGCATTTACTGCCTTCAAGGACTTCAAGGTGTATCAGATGGATGTCAAATCTGCCTTCCTAAATGGTAATTTGGAAGAAGAAGTGTATATTGAGCAACCAGATGGATTTCAATTGTCTGATCATAGTGACATGGTCTGTAAATTAAAAAAGGCACTGTATGGAATGAAGCAAGCCCCAAGAGCCTAGTATGAAAGATTGGATAAGCATCTCTTGAAGATTGGTTTCAATAAAGGTACTGTTGATAGTAATTTGTATTTCAAAATTGATCATGAAAATATCTTAATTGTTGAAGTATTTGTTGATGATATCATTTTTGGAGGAAGAGATAGTATGTGTAAAACCTTTGCAAGTCAAATGAAAAGTGAGTTTGAGATGTCAATGCTTGGAGAAATGAATTTCTTTTTGGGTCTACAAATTACGCAAACAAAGAAAGGAATCTTCATCTCTCAATCAAAATATGTGAAAGAATTGTTGAGGAAATTTGGGATGGAAGACTCAAAGCTAATGAACACTCCAATGGCAACTAGATGCAAGTTGAGCAAAGATGATGACTCTCCCAAGGTTGATCAGACAAAATATAGGTCAATGATTGGAGGACTGTTGTATCTCTCTCAAACTAGACCAGATATTATGCAGGCTGTTGGTCTTGTTGCTAGATTCCAAGCTGATCCTAGAGAATCTCATGTTATGGCAATCAAGAAGATTTTTAGATATCTAAAGGGGACAGTTGAGTATGGTCTATGGTATCCTAGAGATCATGATTTCTCTCTTCATGCATATATAGATGTAGACTGGGTAGGAGACGTGGATGACCGGAAGAGTACCAGTGGTGGAGCATTCTTTTTGGGAAAAAGATTGGTTTCTTGGCTAAGCAAGAAACAAGAGGCAATATCTCTGTCTACAACTGAAGAAGAATACATTGTAGCAGCAGGTAGTTGCAGTCAAATCTTATGGATGAAGCAGATGCTAAGAGACAATAAAGTAGAATATGAGGAGCCTATCACAATTTTCTGTGATAATTCAAGTGCAATAAATATTTCTAAGAATCTGGTGTTGCATTCTAAGACCAAGCACATATCTATCAAGTTTCACTTTCTGAGAGAACAAGTGAACAAGGATGAAGTCAGATTGGAGTATGTTCCCTCCAAGGATCAGATTGTAGATATCTTTACTAAACCTCTTTCCAAGGACTCTTTTGAGTATCTTACGGAGAAGTTAGGGGTTATTGCCCCTCCAGTGATGAACTAGGATGCACTAATGTGCATTAGTCTGGTGGATATCACAGTCATATCTTGTGGTCTGGATTGGTGTTGGGGAGCTGCTACTCAGGGGGAGCAGCAGGTGTGATTATCAAGTTGCAAGTATGGGCCCTTTGCCATTGATGTCAAAGGGGGAGAGAAGACATGTGAAAAACAAGTGGTTGATGATCAAATGGGGAGCAACACGGGAAGAGAAGACATGTGAATAGTTGTTGTTGATAGGGGGAGCTATGATAGTAAGGAGAAGTTCTTGTCTTGATGATTTTTCACATAATATGTTGCCATCAATGACAAAGGGGGAGATTGTTGCAAGTATGGGTTGAACTGGTGTTGTCATTGATGTCAAAATACTCATGTTGTATTAATGAGAAGGATTGGATGAGCTGTGTGCTGAGGATATTGAGAAAATTAGTCTCAATCAGGAACTATGAAGAATAGTGATGATAACAAGGTAAAAGTCCAAGATAGGTTGAGGAAAGACGATGTGGTTTAAAGGGTTTGTAGATATAAGTCTTCAGATGCTCCAGTCAAGTTATCAGGGATCTGCATGAAGATCTAAAAAAGTTATGGTCACTCAAGTGGAACCAATTCTGACAAGTGCTCAGTGGTGACAGAGTGAGACAGATAGGTCCGGTAAGGTCCGGTAATGCATTATCCCACTCTGTGGATTTGAGGAAGTGTTTAGGACATCCTTGTGAAGTGTCAAGTAGATCAGTTTGTGGTTTGAAGGTCTGAAAGAACCTATTCCTTTGTGATAGTGATAACAAACTGTGTTCTTGAGGTTTCAGATGTAGGAGAGAAGGATTTTAGTAAGTAGAGGAAGTGCGGATGTTCTTGGTGATTCAGGAAAGCTTGTGAAGGTCCTTGGATTATGTTTAGTTTGTGTTGATGGTCTGCATTAGAATTGAACCCCAGAATTGAAGAAATACTTCCGGATGAAGGTGTTCTTTCCGTGACTGGCCGATCGGATGAATTATACACCTTGCGAATGTTCTTGTGGTTGCTTGCCGACTTAGATGTTTGTTCCTAAGTTGATGTCATGTATAAATAAAGGTTTGCAAAGTCATTTCAAGTGTGTACTCATGGAGATGAGTGTGTGGTAGCGAGGAGAAGAGCGAAAGGAAGAGTAGAAGGATTTGGGCTTTGATGGAATTAATTCAAGCATGGTGACGATGCTATTTTCCAGTTCAAGTATGTAATACTTATTTATTGTAGACAGTGTGTCTCTTGTAGGCAGTGAGCCTCTTGTGAGCAGTGTGGTCGAGCAGTGAGCCCTAATTGGCACGTGTAATCTTATTCTTTCTATTCTTCTAACAGAGAATAATATCTTGGGTTAGTCACCCCGTGGTTTTTCCCTTAACCGGGTTCACGTCAAAATCTTGGTGTCTCATGTGTTGATGTGTTTTTGCTCTTGGTTAATTACATTAAGTTTTCATGATTGATTTATTGTTAATGCTAAGTGAATGCAAGTGTTGAAAGAAGAAAGTTTTTGGACAACTGATTCACCTCCCCTCTCAGTTGTTTGCCCTAAATCTAACAACATCCACATTCTAAAAACATAGTAAAACTAGAAATTTACCATAGAGTAAATCAACAAGGTAAAAATGAGATAGAGAAAATTTTTCTTTTATTTAACATATAATCAAGCAACTACAATTACAAGATTTCTCTTTACAAACATATAATACATATATAATACATGATATTGTCTTTCTCAACTACACTATTTACTAAATTAAATCAATTACAT
Organism: Cunninghamia lanceolata; assembly: GCA_027924645.1. Lineage (NCBI taxonomy): Eukaryota > Viridiplantae > Streptophyta > Pinopsida > Cupressales > Cupressaceae > Cunninghamia > Cunninghamia lanceolata. The sequence continues at coordinate 13,748,446 of BSBN01000553.1, read as the reverse complement.
AAACAAATTTGGAATAATTACTGGTTATGAATATCTAACATCTTTATCATAAGCCCTGACACATTTCCTGCTTTGGAGAGAGAGTATCTTTCCAATGATTTACCTCCATCCACAGAGTAGTGGTCTCCCACATATCTTCCACATAGGAAGTGGCCCTACCCTTCATGAGGAATATAGACCTTAGGTGACCAGTGATAATTTCCCTTTCCTGAGTACATAGTGTTGTATCCTACACAACTCTATTAACCATACAACCCTAGATACTCTCTAGCTAAGTATGACTTCTGATAGGTTGTGCAATCTAGATACAGTGAACTGTCAATGCATGTAGAAAATAAATCCATTACTTTGGCCAAAGTTTTAATATACATAACATTCATAATGAACATAGTCATTGTGTTCGCCCACCCCTATACTCAACTTGGATACTGTCATATTCTCACAGTTTATTCACGCCAACTATGTTTACGTAAATAGTTTATTCATCTTATCATGATAATAGTTCTCCTGACTTAGATAAGTCTATATGTCATAACTAATCATTTGGTTCATAATCAACTCTAGGGTTTTCATAGCAACCCTTGAATAATTCAATATTTCAATATATCCATATCTCATATCTATGAGACTAAGGTTCATGATCAACCTTTGGTTTAACTCAACCATGGTTAGGAATACTATAGTTCTTGTAAAGATAATAACTCCTATTCAAAAGGAATATGAATACTTTTCAATTTAACTTATGTGATGTCATTAACCATCACTACATATATACTCATATATGATTTTATACAAGATCATTTCAACATAGACATAGTTTATTTCGACATAATGGTTTACTATAAAGCTATAATCATCAAAATTGCTAGAATAGACATAAAAGATGGTCCTTTGATACTTATCTCATTTTCAAACTATCCCTAGTCTTCTACCACTCGATAGGTTTTACCATAGTTATCATAGAATACCAAAAATAGTTTTAAATATGATAATATCAACATTTGAAACTTGTACCCATATTACTCATAACTAGTATGTTTTCCTATCATATATCATTTGTACTAATTCAATAGAACTCTAATTCATGATTAACTTATATCTATGTTGTTGACTTGCCTCATTTGAAACTCACTCATTGAGGTGACTAGTTTACATGACTCTTGATAACTACGTTATCCTTCTTCAAGTATGTGATAATAGAAGTCATTTGGTTCTTCATTCTATAGTTTTGACAAGTATAACAGTGTTAATACAAAATGTATAGAGTCATCCTTGTATGATAATGAAATAGATTTTATTGATATAGCTTACATTGGCCATTGCAGCCAAGTCAATGCTCTGTGGTTTTTACTAAAATAGTTTTACAATGTCTCTATATCCTATTCAACACAGTCGACTTCTCTTTTTGTTTTGAGAAATTATAATGAGCTTAAGGAATACTATTTAGGCATAAATGTTTACCCATACTAGTCAATACAATAGACATAACAAACCTGCTATTGTTCATTGTCTTTTCAATGCATAAAACACAACAATATTACATGTGGTGATAGTTTACTGAGAAGGATTGCAGATAATGATATCTCTATGGTCATTCAAAAGCCAACCACAACCTTATCCCTCACACTTATTATCTCCTAGCTCACTACAAACTCTCTGCTCATGCGTATCCTCTAATGACAAAGACTATGCAAAAATAACATGTCAACAAAAGATGCCCCATCGACTAGCTGAGTCATGGCTTCAAGGGCTTAATAGGACTCATAATGAGTTGCCCACTTTGTTTGCCACTCCATGCAGTTGAAAACTCATTTAAATTCCAAGTAGTTCACTTGATGATGCAGTTTCAACCGCCAACTATAAAAATGCAATCGACAACATATGTCAATTATGTAAACATCATTTGCAGAGATGAGTGAATGTAGTTGGGTTAACCGCCACTCTTCTTCTAAGAAGCTGCCAACACATTCAAACTAACTAGAGTAGTCAATTATCACAAGGAGTGATTCGATCCATTATGCAGTTAGAATGAAGGCACTCCATAATATATGCCTACAGCTGCTCAAGAGAAAGCATTATTAATTATCATGAGGTATTATCCTCATTCGATGCATATATATATTTATTTGATTATATCAAATATGGTTTACATAACATCATCTCTATTTGATAGTTATGATTTAATCAATAAAAAAATAGTATTAAAACAAAGGTTTACGAATAATGTCAATGGGTTGAGCTTGTCTCCCCTCCACAATCCTTCGTTAAAATCACATCAACTTAACTTGATGAAATCATCTTGACTTTAAACATCGACAATAAAACAATAAGTGACTTAATAATAATAACACAACCATTTTATGATAATGACGTCATAACTTTTATGTTAAACATAAATGGTCATAGTTCTTACTCAGATGATGTCATTTACATTACAAACGACTATGTCGACACACAACAACTTGAAAAGATTCATAAGATATCGACTACCTATCAATTGGGTTCAAAATTAAATTGACAAGATAAGACTTACCTCTTACGACATTAGTTCACATTTTCATTAAACACTCATACTCATTTTGGCAAATAATCACTCATATCCTGAGGTCTATATCTCTCTCCTCAAAAGATACTCTCTTTCTCTTTTCTCCGAGAGTCATCTGAAAACCTGTAATCTTGTATCAAACTTGTAATCAACAAATTATGATCAGTGCATCATCATTCAAATAATAAACTAAATCTCATAATACAATATTAAATTGACAATAACATATTCATTTCCATTGTTCCATAAATGGCATTCAATATAGTCTATATCATTCCTCGATGTTAATCTAACAATCATAATCGATTTACTTATGTCCAAGTAAAAGTAAAAAGTATAGCAAGACAAAAATTGGGGATGCAACACATACACCCTCTTCTCTATGCACTGTCTTAATAATTTGGATTTAAATTGAATGGTAAAATCTATTTCATGTTTGCATCTTAGTCTGAAGATGGATGAGAAGTATTTAGTAAATTGGATGTAAGAGAATAGATAAACAATAACCTAATGAAGTCTTGGGTTTGGTTTTAAAGGATATGGCTTGATCCCTCAATTTAACACTATGTATTTAATCTATTTTATTAGTTGAATATAACAAAAGATTTAAGTATAGGTATAAAATTCTACCACATTTAGCTTTAACCTTGAGAACCACATGGAACTCACAAAGTATAGGGCTTGATCAATTAAACTAAATAAAAACTTAGGTCTAAGAAACTAAAATATGGCTTCCAAGATAAAAGGTAGATACAATACCAAGTAAAATTCTAGTTAAAACCATCGAACAATTAAAATAATTTAGGACTTGGATATCAAGGAAAGTATAACAAGGACTTGTCAAAATTAATAAGTAGGCAATCTTCAAAATACAAACTATGGATGTAATGTTCTTGCATGACAATCTTTGGACTTAAGCTAAGTGGTTGAGGTATCATCTTCCTTGGTCAGAAAAAAAAAGGAACTCTTTTGATATCAGTAAATGATAATTTATACTTGGTTCAATTTGTTAAATGATATCTTAATAGAATATATTATGATATTAACATGTTATGAGCATGAGAGCACTATAATACTAGTATGATAGTATGGTATCAATATTAGTGAATAATTCTAGTATGAGTTGAAGTGTGCATGAGTTTTTCTAAATAATGCCTTGGAGTTGGTAACCAATTAGTGTCATTTTAAAACTTCCATGAAGGGGTATGCATCAATATCCCCTTGACTGAAGTTAAAAACAAATACTAAGTCGTAATCTATTGTATGAAATCTATGTATAATTTTTTTATGAGTATTATGATCTGCCTATTATTGAAGGGTTATGTTTTATTTAGGTGAGAAGTTGAGCTATAGAATCTATAAATGTATGCATTATCCTTCCTTTCTTTTTCCTAAAACTATTTCTCATAATTGCATGACCATGCCAATGATCTTGTGCTATAGTAATCAAGGAATATATAGAATTTCATTAGAGTATAAAGATAAAAGATAATACTTATTTCAGAAACATGTTAGTATAATACAAGATGTCATGGATAGTATTACATACCTTAAATAGATTTATGAGACCCTACTAATTCGATGAGAGAAGGAAAATAGAATATATTATGCATATTTAAATGATTGATGATCACTAGAGAAATTAAAAATGGTATTAACCTGAATAACAACTTACATGGAAACAAGTTAATTTTATATCAAGATAAACTTATGTCAATATTATTGAATCTTATTTATTGGTTGAAAAAGGCAATTCTACTATGCTGGTTGTTGTAAAAACTAATACTCAAATGTGTTACCTAAATCTAATTTAAGTTACATGGTGGGCCCATAACCCATAAGTTCTATGATCATTTTCCCATCTTAAACTTTGGAAAATATGGTGTTTGAATGTGGTTCTTTAAATGAAACAATACTTTTATAAAATATGAAACCAAAAATATTATTTTAGGATCAGACCTAGGTACATGCCAAAAATTCTATGGGGCGAGACGATCTACAATTACAAATTATATATTACTATAAACCAATTATACAAATTTGATTATAGCAAGTAGTTTATGGTAAAAAGATGATTATGTTTTATGGGATGTTTAAATATTCCATTTGTTTCTTTTATAAATAATTTTAGAGACTGAGGAAATTCAGACCAAGCCTAGGTTGTTAAAGACTTATTAGTATTTTTGACAAAACAAACTAAAACATTGACTCAAACCAAATCAAGCACACAAACATAATTGAAGGTCTTGAACGAACAACAAACTTGAGCTATTTATTGTTACTATGATGTAATCAACTTACACATCATAGGCACATGGATATTTAAATAGAATTCTTGTTGACTAATTAGTAAAGACACAATCTATATTTCCAAGGCTAAGGAATAAGATGAACTTGTCCTAATAAAATAGTCATTACTATTACAAAATTGGCAATTCAAATGTTACATAGTTGGTATAGGTTGTTTCTCATTATAGAATGCATTTTTTGGTTGTTGTAGACTTACAACTAGAATGGGTGCATCTTGGGAAATTTACAATGACATTTTTTTATACACTATTATTCACGTATTGTATGCTTTAATCAATGATTGTAACTAACATGTGATTTGAAGGCTCCAAGGGAGTAGACAAATTAGCAAACCATTTTAAGATCAATTTTTATATAGTTCTTTGAGATAATTTAGATTTGGATGGCCAATCTAAAGACTTTGAATTTAGATAATATAATTCATTTATTTTAGGAGCAGACATGATTAGGTAGTTGAACAATCAATCTATACAATTGGTTTGTTAATGCCTTTTTTAAAAAAAATACCTTATAGGATTATGTGTAGTACCTTTTATTTTATTGTGTTATGTTATTGGACTTGATCAACCCAATAACAATATACATGTTCTTTGTACAACATTATATGGAAAGAGAGGATAGTCATGTAGTCCGGAATGCATGATTATCATCCTGGAATATATGAGTATGTAAGTTATATAGTAGTGAATGATGGGTGAATGCATTGTATGAGATATGTATGTTATTTACTAGTAAGTAGTACATGAGTGACCAAATTGATAAGTTATTAGGGGATTTAGTATATAGAATTGAATTAACTCCTTAATTGCATATTCGTAGTGGTAGATAGATTAACCAAAATGGCACACTTCCTACCTATCAAACTAAAATCTTCTGCTTTGGATCTTGCCCACAATTTTGTTAAAGAGATTATCAGATTACACGGTCTTCCAAACAACATTGTTTCCAACTGAGATCCTAGGTTTACCTCTTCTTTTTCAAAATCTCTTTTTTGTGGAACTTGGTACCAATTTGAGTTTTAGCACTGCATATCATCTTGAGTCTGATGGTCAAACTGAGCAGATTAATAGAATATTATAAATAGATTAATAGAAGATATGTTACAAATGTATACCAAGGATAATCCTGAGTCATGAGAAGATTATTTACATTTGAGTTTGCATACAATCAAGGATATCATTCAACCATTACGATGTCACATTTTGAAGCCATGTCTGGTTGAAACTGCAATACACCTATCTCTTGGTTTGACCCTATCCATAAGATTTGGTATGAAAATTAAAACATTTTAGAAATGGAAGTCATTATTAACAAAGCCAAACAAAACATGAAGGTTGCCTAGGACCAATATAAAAGTTGGGTTGATTCCAAAAGATCTATCCAACATTTTGATATTAGTGACCAAGTTTTTTTTAGAGTCAAACCCAAAAGGAGTTAATTAAAACTTGGTAAATATTCTAAAATAGCTCCTTATTTTTGTGGACCCTCTGAAATTTTTTAAAAAATAGGTGATGTTGGCTATAAACTTGTCTTGCCACCTCAACTGCAAATCCATAATGTGTTCCATTTGAGTTTACTTAAGAAATATGTGTATAGTGTTGATCATGTTATTGATTGGAAAAGTATTTCTATTGAACCTACTTGTGAATTTAAAATTGAACCAAAGCTAATAATTGAAAAAAGGTGTAAAACCCTAAGAAATAGAATTATATATGAATTTAAATTCAAATGGAGTCATTGTAGTACATATGGATAGTGCTATTTTGGTAAAAGATTATTTTATTGAAGTTCAATATCCACATTTGTTTAACTAAAGTTGTTCTTGTGTTTCTTTTATTGGTGTAGAAACTCCTCATGCTACTGAGGGAAATAGCTAAATTACAAGGGGAAAATTATTATAAGACTTTTTCCCTGTGAAAGATAAAAGTTACTTAAAAAAATAAAATGATAAATAAAAGGAATTGTATTAGAGAAACATCATGAGAAGTTATAATTTAATTGTAATGTTTTTATGAAAAGGTGTTCAAACATTGGAACTACCATTTGGGTTATTATTTAAACAAGTGAAAAATAATGTAAAGACATACATGAATAAAAAAGAAAGGGAAGTGTAGGAATCACAAAGGAGAAGGATTATAGATTTGACATGTAGTGAGCATTGAAGAAGCGACACACAACGTTTGTCCAACTCAGGGTACAACATATACCCAGGATTGTCCTAGCTATGGATTGTGTGTTCACTTGTGTTGAGCATGTTTTGTTGAACATGGCTCTAGAGCACTTGCGTGTGTGTGTTTTCTGAAAAAAAGATGAATACTTGGGAAAAACATGGTTGGTTCTAAATAAGAACTAGATTCCTCCTAGAAGTGGTCACTTGCTCAAAAGGTTTTGAATTTGTAATCCATTCTCTGGAGTGATATTTGCAAAACTTCCAGGACTCAAAAGATAATATTCTTCTTCTCGGTTATATAAATTATTGAGATTAAATTAATAAATTTATTTGCAGTAATTTAATATTTGTAGAAAAGTATTGTTATTTAATCATTTTATAAGAATTTAACAAGGAATAATGTCATTTAGTCTTCTCATTATAGTCTAGATTATAGTTGACTATGCATTCTTGTATTGGGAATTTGTACCAATATTGGCCTTTCAATGTACCAATCATATGACAACTATTGGTACTCGCACTACTATTGATCCCCCTCTCTTAATGAGATGGCAAATGAGTACACAAACACCTATGTGACAATGGTAAGGAGGGTAGAACACAAGTGAGAAAATAATAGGTCTCACACCAATCTTCATTGATGTAAAAGCCCAATTAACTTCATAAGCTTGTTAATAAACATATTTGACTAACTTGAATTAATCTAAGATAAATAGTATATGAGTGTCTACTCTAGGATGTACAATCCTACAAAACAACACAAAAATATTCCTGAACTACATATAAACCCGGATCATCACTTGAACCATTCCTAAATTAATTTTTCCCTATCACAATTACCAATACCAATTAATATGATAAACTCAAAACATAAATATCCTGGGTCCCCGACAACAAAAAAGGACTAACAAAAATAAAACAAACCCCCTTGGTAATGTCCCGAACTAAGCTAAAGAATAATCCCAAGTTAATATCGATGGCATTTGCGGGTATTCCAAGAAACATATAACAAGGCATTGATGTGGCTCAACTAGAAAATGGTTACAGCTGCCACCTGTATAATTAGCGGATAGGCTTTTTGTGAGAAAAACTCCTGCTGGAATTAAGATAACTCGACCGCTGGAATTAAGATAACCCGGCAGTCAGTTTTCCATTTAATCCTCCATCACAAAGATAGTCATCCTTATTCTCTTTCTTTACTATTTATTAGCGCATAGCCTTCATTATGGGAGCTTTTGCTCCATTTTTCGCTGAAACTAATTTAGTGCATCCCCCAACCAATTCAGTACAGAGGGAAACCACTTCAAAAAGTGGTAGTGCTGGGAATTGACATGTCTAATTACACACGACAGGCAAATTGATTACGCTGCATATAGATTGATTATTCTACTATAGGGATTTTTTTTAAAGATTTTGAAAACATGGTTGTGGATCAGTGTAGGTGGAGCTCTGCGGTTCAATTTCATGTAGGCTGGTGTAGACTTTATGTACTCAGCCACAGATGCATTCAGAGCTCGTTGTTGCAGGAATAAGATGACCGTGCAAATCTCTCATCTTTTTATCTTCAGATTTAACAATAATTTGTTCTTGCCTTCCTATGATGTTTTTTAAATAGGTATGGAAAATCACAAGAAAATATGTGTTAAATTGTGAAATACAGGTACATAAAAAAGGAAAAATTAATGCTCTTTGTAATAAAATAGAGAAGATAAAAATATATAGTTTGTGAAAAATATTCAGACAGAAGGTTTGAAAAAAGAAAAAAACAAAGCGTGTATCTCGGATTAGTGAAAATTAGACTGCATATCTATGTTGGATTTAGTTTAGCTTGTGGTGATATTGGATACGATGAAGAGAACCATGGATTCATAACAGTGATGTCAGGTTTTGTTTTTTGGTGGTTAATTATTGTTGTGGGATCATGGTTGAGAGGATGGGCAGGGCGGTGCAGCGAATGAGATAGTGCAAGCCCATTGCTGGATTGGAGTAGAGTTCATATTTTACTCTACACAAAGACCCCAAGAACTCAAATTCTCTGGATAAATACTTGCTATTAAAATTGTAAATTTAGAATTTAAGGTCAAATTCTCTCTCATAGTCTACTAAATTTAAGCCTTATATTGTTTCATAAACCTAATTAAAACACATTAATATTCCTTATAAAGTACAATAAATATATTTTCTTTCTTTAACATCTAAGAAATGATTAAAATTTGATGTAAAAATAAATTTAAAAATAATGTTCCCTCCAAATTATTTTTAAGAGATCATTCCATCTCTCCATTAAATATGTCAGCCACTGAATAGAACCAGTTGGGAAAAAACTTCAAGATCTTCACTCTATTTAGTATAAAAAGAGTTCTTTCAGTGGTAGAAAACTTTTATGTTCTGCATTTTTAATGATGTGTATTAAGCAATTTCAAGGCTAAATTTGTAGACAAAATAAAAAAAGGAGAGGAAGTGCTACTCAACTTCAAATAAGATCTGCTATTTAAGGTAAGATTTATAATTTATAAAATATAAAATTTAAGAAATAAAAATTTCATTTAAGTTTAGCTAAAATAGTAAAATATTTTTGTGTATTCAATATATTATTGGTGTTATAATAGTTGTTTAGTTATTTTAATTGAACTTGGTTTTTGTTTTTCTATCTTTATCCTACTCAGACTTTGTGAGTATTTCTTACCACTTATATTATTTTTGGAATATTGTACTATTACTTTTTTTTAATATAAAATTTAATAAGAAATATTCATTAAAAATATTGAATTGGAATTATGGATCATATACATTATGCATCACTTGTTCTTTGTTGTATATCAACAATTACAAAGAACAAATTTGAATGTGGGTTTTAGTTATAGCATAGGGATTAATATGGGTATATGAGAAATTCGCATGGGGAGGAAAAATGTGCAAATTTAGTTACACCAAGATAATCTGGCAGTCACTTGCAAATGCTTGCATTCAAGCAGTCCGTTAGAGAAGGGCCCCTGGAAAGCATTCCCATTGAGAATCAGCGCCTCCAGACTTGGAAGAAGGCATATATTAGAAATCAGATTGCCTGAAATTGAGGCGTCAGTATTAACTACAATAACAATGGTGGAAGCATTGGAAGAGATCTCATTCCAACCGCAGGGGTTTTCCTCAGAAACATTCCAGTCCATCAAAGTACTACCTCAGACGTTCCAATCGCTCCCTTTTATGTGGAGAAGAAATTTTCCCTCTTGGGAGATGTAACTGCATTGGAGAAAGAGAATATTGAGTGTGCAACAGAAGAGAGCGATCATCCCATTTTTGTCAGCAATTCAGACCATGATTGCAGTGGGAAATCTTTATATATCCATCAATTTCACGCCTATTGACAACTCGCGATTGGAGGATTAGATCTCCCAAATATTCAATAGGCAAGGGAAAGAGAGCATCACTATGTATTCAAGTTGCGCTTCAAAAGATTTCTTATTATAAAGAAAATTATATACAAACTAAATATACATCAGAATAGTTTTATAAAAAAAATTGACGTTTTATCTATAATCTCCTCTTAAATATGATAGTCTTCCTAAAATTTTGACTGTATTTTACAACAAAAATTCATAAATAAGCCCATACGACCATTTTGACTGTATTCAAAGTTGCCCTTCAAATGATTTCTTATTATAAAGAAAATTATATACAAACTAAATATACATCAGAATAGTTTTATAAAAAAATTGATGTTTTATTTGTAATCTCCTCTTAAATATGATAGTCTTCCTAAAATTTTGACTGTATTTTTTTTTTTTTTTTTAAAACAGAAAAAGGTGTAAACACACCCATAAATTAGAGATATTAAAAAGTTACAGCTTAAAGTCTTAACCAAGTTCCAGAAGAAAAAACAGCAAAAATGATCCTTAACTGATCTGATAAACACAGAAATTTAAAACAAGAGATCCATCCCCATAAAACGTGGGAATGCATATACCCGAAACTGCCACCAACGAACACGAAGCCAGCACCGCTGATCAAAACAGATCCAGAAACGGACAAAACAGCAAAAACACTGCCAACACCAACCCCGGACATGCCTTAAGCCGCTGGCAGAGCAGCCGGCAAGGCCCTTTCGTTCAGGTTCACTGTGGCCGTTGAGTGCTCCCCTTCCTCCAAATCTGCCAAAGCATAGAAGGGCATCCCCGGGGCCATATCAGACGCGTGTACTCTGAGGAAACGAATAGCTGTGAAAACATCCCTTATCCGCTCACTTCTTTTCTTAGAGAGAAGAAAACAATAAGCCCGTAGGGCATCATCTAAATCCTCACTGCAAAGGGATTTAATACTAGACTGCAAAGCTCTGTATAAGACCTGCTGTGGAGGGGAATTTCGAAGGGTTGTGAGATTAAAGAGCCCACCGATGAGAGCATCACCTTCCTCCATGCGGTAATTAGACACTGCCGCCTCCCAACGTTCCACTGTGTATATGTTCTTAAAAAACAAACCTGCCGCAAGGGAGTGCACATAATCACCATCCATCACAAGATCCATAATGTTGGAAAGACGCTGGGAGACAATATCTGAATAGTTTAACACACGTCCCTCGAAACCTCTGATCCAGGCATGCCTGACTATATTCCGGACTGCGAACTGAGATAGAGTGCAATCAGAGTCGATAAGGGTCATGAGATCAATCGCCTTCACTCGCCCCCGTATCACTAGTTCCCAATCAAGTGCGGGGAAGAAAAGCCTCTGGTTCAGTCTCGTATTGGCCATTTCCAACTATATTCGGAAGTGAGGCAAATGAGAAAGAGGGCACAGCACGGAGGGGACAGAGAAATGGTAGAGCAAGGAGATCAAGAAGCACAGAGCCTTTAGAAACTCAAAATTGAGAAGAGCTCAAATAAAACAGGAAGGCAAAAAGGAATTAAGAGCTGGCGGAGAAGTAATGTCGCTTGCGTCAACTGCACTGATGGAGGACACATCCATTTCATAAGAGGGCAATTAGGGATGCCTACGTGTCCAGCATAGGTAGGAGGAGGCAGGAGAATTAAGCCGTTACGCCGTCAAAGGACAACCAAGACCCAGCCAGTCCTTGCACGGCATTATCTATTAATGAGCATGAGGCGAAAGGAGATACGCAATCCTCCTCTTACAGATGGGACATTTTGACACTATCCCAAATGTCTTCATACATTCATCTCATTAAGGCCTTGGGACTGTGCTCCTGCAAAATTTTAGAAGGCCTTCAAAAGGAATAAATGTAGGTATAAATGAGACAGCATCGTAACCCACATCGAATCCATTAGAAAAATAAGCCGACTGTGCTTGAGACGTGGCGATAGCTTGGAAGCTGACAAGAGACATAGATTACTCATCTGCCATGTCAGCTGACAGGAGGGAGGTCAAAAGAGAAGGTAGTTGAAGTTCGTCATGTGGGAAGACTACATCGTCTTTATCACTGTCAATAGCTAAATTAGCTAGGAAGTCCGCCACCCTGTTGCCTTCCCGAAACTTGTGGGAAATGAAAAAATTTTCTAGTCTTCGCAGAAGCGATTTGGCTTGAGAAAGGATATAGGTCAGCCTCCAATTGTCTAAACCTTTCCCTTTAATGGCATTTATTACTATCAAAGAGTCTCCCTCAACCCACATGTTCCTTAAGCCTTTTTCTAGCGCCAGGTTGAGTCCATGCACCAGAGCCCAAGCTTCTGCCTCATAAATAAGCCCATACGACCATCAAACTTATATAAATTACTGACAATGTGGGTAGTCCTGAACTGCTTGGAGATTTGGGCTTATCAATAAAAATAAAAGATTTTTAAATATTCTTGCCTGGTAAATAAAACCTGTGCTTTGACAAAATAATTTAGTAATGGTGTCTACTCATCTGAATGGCAAGTGTAAAGTGAACATGAGCATTGATGATAAGCCTTGAAATAGGAGACGCCTTAGAAAAGAGCGAAAAAATGTGAAATCCCACATTGGAGCCTCCTTGGTAAAAATATGGGAAGTTTGGAAAAGAGGATCCAAAAAGGCTTATACATTCCTTGAAATTTGGAGTGGCTATGTATATTTATGTGGCTTAATACATTATTCTGTCTTGACCAGCCCTACAGGTGAGAGATGTATCAAGGTTTCCAAGATTCCTCATTAGGTGCTTGGGACGATTTTGGATTCTTCTTTGTTGGGTGCATTCTTGTATATTCAATGGACCACAATAGTTTTAATTTGTTTTTAATCTTTGTAGATAATTTGTTACTTTTTTAACATGTTGATGTTTGTCAATTTGGATATATGGGACTCATTTAAGCTAGCATGTTAACCATAGTTAATAAAGTACTAGTAAAATGAGGCACTTCAAACTTCTCTCATTTACAACTATGCCCATTGCATCCTAATATCTTCTCGAATACATCACTTATTATTATTACTATCAGTCCACTGTCTTTTCCTAATTTAAAACATAGCAAATTGGTGCAATAATTATGGGATTTTCTACCCACAGTCAAATATGCAGCTTGATAAATCATTTCTCATTTTCATAGTTTAACTACCTTATCAGATGAGGGCACAAAGAAGGCCAAAGTTTATACCTAAATGTTTAAATTCTATCCAAAACACTACAAGTGATATTATTATATAGGTTTATCTTAATCCTACATATTATATTGATGAACAAACTATAGTATAACATGAATTAAAATAACCATTTATGCCCCAGTTTGGGAAGCATTTATCAGCAAAATGTGTGTATAATATACTGTAACATCCAATAATCTATAGGAAGGTGTATATGTGACTCATATTGCAAAATTGGCATGGCATTTGAAGTCAGCTGGCACCCTCCATTGTAAACTCAGAGACCCCCAAATAAAAGCACAACTTCTCATTACAATTTTAAAAAAATATATATTTGATTAATTTTTATTTTCTCACATTTTTCCTTCAAATATTTTAACTATCAGCTAATTCGTTGCACAAATTTAGTACAATGGCTAGTATATAGGCAGAGGAAAGAATTCAAGTGGATTCACATGAGACAATTAAGCATCCTGTGCAAGCGATTAAACCAAAAGCTAAAGGCTAAAAAACAAAACAAACTACACAATGCTTTTAAATAATAAATAGATAACCATCCAAAAACTATGTCATTTAATGGTTGTTATTTAACTGTCAGCCCAAAGTGAAGAAAGCATAAATACCACAGCAAAATGATCAGACCCATCTATGACATTCTTAAAACTTTGAAAGAAATGGAAAATTCCATGTTTAGTGTTTCTGAAATTATATTGTTTTCATTTGCTTATTTAGTGGTGTTTCTAGTTAGCAAACATGCAATAGATTTATGGTGGAATCCTTTGCAAATAGCCAAGCATTTTCAAGCTTGACGCATTACAGGTCCTCCTTGCAAGCTATTGTTTGGAAATTCTCTTGAATTGGCCAAGTTATTGGATGAGGCCAAGTCAAAGCCCATGAAGTTCTTGTTAGAGAGTAATGAATAATTGTGAGTGTGAGTGCTAGCAGTTTACTTTTGTGTTGTCAATAAGAGTTGAGTTGTGTCAATTAATTTTAGTTAGGTGTCAATAAGTCTGAATTAAGTGTCATGTTAGACTCCAAATTAATAGGAATTTGTTGAACTTGACTCAAACTATAAAATTATAATTTATTTATTGAATAAATGAGAATAATTCAAGCATCAATTTTATTCTCCAATATGGTATCAGAGCTGGTTGGTATCTCTGATCAAATTATTTCGGTTTGTTTGCATCTGCATAGATGGTGACTGACTCCAAGTTCGCAATTACTAATTGTTGGTCGTGCTTACAAAAAAAAGAGAAAGCTGCCACCAGAATAAAGGTGAACGCAGCCAAATATTTGCTGCAGAAACAAACAAAGCAATACATTGAGGGACTACTGCAACACTGTTTGAAGGAGCTACCTGCCATTTGCAATGTGAGGTACTACCCAATCCAGCAAACCTTGAGTGAAGGAAGTTTGCAGAGGAAGAGGCTAGATCAAGCCAGACAGTCTTTGTCTATTGTTGCTGTAGCAGAGCACCCAGTGATTTGTGGAGAGCATTTTTTTTGCTGACTTGTTCTCTACTGGATAGTTCTGGTTATATGAAGAAGATGAATTTATTCAACTACTTGTTGATATGACTATTAGATGGTGTGTGGATCATCAAACCATAATTTAGAAAACGTTGTCAGAGAAAATATGGGTTCCTTGACATGCCTCCATTTGTGGTGTTGGAAGAGAAGAGGTGCATGACATCTCAAAAGAGCAGTGTTGTGCTCATATGAGAGTTAGAGATATTTTCAATTCTTCATTAAGGGAGAGTGTTAGAGAGTAATGAATAACTGTGAGTGGGAGTGCTGGCAGTTTACTTTTGTGTTGTCAATAAGAGTTGTAGTTGTGTCAATTAAATTTCATTAGGTATCAATATATCTAAGTTAAGTGTCATGTTAGACTCTACATTTACAGAAAGTTATTGAGCTTGACTCCAACTATAAAATTGTAATTTTTTTAAAAATAAATAAGAATAATTCAAGTAGAAATTTTATTCTTTAATATCTCTCCCATGACATTGTGGCCAAAGTGTAGCTTTACTACCCTTACTAGTCCAAAATATACAGTAATTTTTATTATATGTGTTAAGTTCATTTTGTAAGATAATAATCTTAATACATTGTTTGTCATGTAACTAACAGGGTCCACTTTCCTAATGTGGATGGGACCAACACCAATGCTAGTAGTTGGTAAATCTGAACTGGGGAAGGAGGCACTAGGTGATAAGATGGGGATCTATGGAAAGCCAGAATGGGATCCTATTATGAAAGAGTTGCTTGGAGAAGGCTTATTGATACTCAATGGTGATAAATGAGTGCATCATAGGTAGATTATAAATCCTTCTTTTCATACTGATAATCTCAAGATTAGCAGATTTATATTCATGTCTAAAATTCAAATTGAAATTGAACTTATTGTTAGTTTACAAATAATTATAAAAGTTAATAGAACTGAAGATAAAATTTGGTACAATAAATCAAGATACAATACTTAAAACATTTCTAAACAAAATAAAATAAAACAAAACATTTAAAATTTTATATCATTTTTATTTTATTATAATTATGGAATGTCTTCTATGTTGAATTCTTTTCCAAAAACATTGTTCCCTATCATGAAATGAAATGTGAAAATCTTAATGAGTTATCAAAAATGTTGGATCAGGATATGGTTTGTTGCATGGTGGAGAGCACTGCCAATATGCTGGAGAAATGGGAGAAAGTTGTCAAAAATGGTGAGAAATAAGTGGACGTGGCTCAAGAGTTTAAGGCTCTATCTTCAGATATTATTGCTCGCACAACATTTGGCAGCAACTATCTCCAAGGAAAGCATATTTTTGACTTGATGGCTCACCAAACATCTCTGGCTTGCCAAGTTTATGCCAAATTAAAGATTCCTTGCTATAGGTAAGATGCACTTTCATTATCTTGAAACTTGTGCTTGATTGCCATGGTTCACTAGTTAATGAGTTTTATGCTATAAAGTTTCATCATGTATAGATATGTGTGATCCATAAATGTTTTAGGTCATATGAAGATGACCATCAATGACAATTTTTTTTTCTTTTTAAATTATAATACACAAAACATCCCCAAAAATTGTTTCTTGTCACTTGCCCTTTAAGGTCAACTATGCTAAATCAAAGAGGATGGGGTGGTGCTTTTTGAAAGTGATTTGCAAGTGCATCACTAATAGTTTTTTTAGCTATTAAGATCAAATTATACCCGATGAAGTAAATGAACATAATGTTATATATATTTTTGTTGGGTTTTCATATTTGTGCCTTCCAAAAGAAACAGAGAATACTGGAGACTCAACAAGGAAATTAAGAGTGCCCTGAAACAACTCATTATAAACCGAGAAAAGAATACTAAAAACACAACCCAAGGTTATGGCAATGATCTACTTGGCTCCATGATGAACACAATCCAAGAGCTAAAGAGCTCTGAAAACAATTAGGGCCTCACAACAAAGAAAATCATAGCTCAATCCAAGACATTTTTCTTCGCTGGCCAAGAGACTACAATGAATTACTTAACATTTACCATTATTCTCTTGGCCATGCATCCTGACTGAGAAGAGAAAGCACAGTCAGAAGTACAACAAGTCTGTGGAAATTGCCATCCACAATTTTAGATAGTAAAGAAACTAAAAAATGTAAGAATTGAAGAACCTATTTGTAACTTAAAATTCAATACTTTGCTTTTAGTATTTTTCTTACTAAATTTTTGTATGTGTTGTGGATAAAATTAGGAATGATTCTGAACAACGTGATTGTTGGAGTTTATTATTATTCTACAGTCAGTATTTAATTCTCCCTATCGCCACGTCAGTTTTGGGATCCTCATCTAATGCCTCTAGAAGCAGTTAATATGGTAGGTTATTTTGAAATGTTTGAGTGCTAGGTTTTGGTGAGGGTTAGATAAGATAAAAGGAAAGAATGAAACACATAGGGAGAGATAGATAATTTGGAAGTAAGCCTGTAGCAGCAGCAGAAGGAATGTAGAGAACAATAGGGTGAGAGTAGAAGAATATCTCAGTAGTGAACAGAGGTTTGTGTGCAACATCGCAAGGTTTGCACATGCATCTACGAAGTTCCTGTAGACAACTCTAGAAGTGAAATAGTTAGCAACTCCAGAGATAGGAGCAAAACAAAAATAGAGCAACAAGTCTGCATGAAGTTTTGAATGTAATTTGAAATATATATATATATATATATAATGCAGACAACAAAAACAAACACAAAAAAGAGAGAGAACAGAATATATAATATATATATTATATATTCTGTTCTCTCTCTTTTTTGTGTTTGTTTTTGTTGTCTGCATTGTTGTAGCATTTGTTTTTGGACAGCAACACCCCCTGCCTGCCAACAAGTGGTATCAAAGTCCTATTTTTCTTAGTAGTTAGTGTTTTGTGGGTGTTTAGGAAAATCCCTAGATCTTCTAGGCTTTAAGAGTATTCTCAAATTTGAGAAGAATGACAGGTGGGGATAGAAAAGTTTGGCAACAGCCACCAAACTTTGATGGGCATAACTATGATATCTGGGCTAAGAAAATGAAAACTATCTTAGTGGAAAATGACTTATAGAAGTTGGTTATCAATGGGCTCACAAACGTGACTGACCCAAATACTTTAACAACCTTGTCAAATGCCTTAAGAAATCAGTTGAAAGAAACAAGGATGAAGGATACAAAATCCCTCAATTTGATTGAGGCAACCTTGATTGAGGCACCCTTGATAGAGGCTATTTTCCCCCGCATTGCAGTAGCAAACTACTCAAAATAGGCATGACAAATACTGATTTAAGGGGACTGATAAAGTGAGATTGGTAAAGCTCTAACTACTAAGAAGAGATTTTGAGACCTTGCAAATTAAGGACAATGAGTCTATTTTAGACTTTCACATTTGGGCTTCTACCTTAATTAATCAGCTAAGAATCAATAGAGAAACTATGGAAGACCAAAGAATTATTGAAAAAATCCTAAGGAGTTTACCCTCTAGATTTGACCCTATTGTCAGAGCCATTAAAGAGGCTAAGGACTTGTCCAAGATGAAAGTTGATGAGTTGATGAGTTCACTACAAACCCATGAGCAATGATTGAATATATTCACTCCTTCCCTCGAGCAATCCTTCAAATCTCAAACCAATGCAAGAAGTAGAGGAAGAGGAAGATACAACAGAGGTAGAGGTCAAAGAGGTAGAGGAAGAAGCAACATTGGTAGAGGAGTTTCAAACAACCAAGAGGAGGAAAGCACCTCACCTCACAACCTTCCTACCAAGACAACAAGAAGAAGAACAGTTCTAGTCAGAGGTATGACAAAAGAAATGTTCAATGCTATTACAATCATAAGTTTGATCATTATGCTAGTGAGTGTAGGAAGAAACAACATGATCATGGAGGACAAAATGCTAATGTAGCAAATGAGAACAAGCTTGAAAATGAAAAAAAAGTCAAATGTATTTATTGTTTGCAACCTTGTTGAGTGGAGTAGTGATGAAGTATGGTATTTAGACAACACTTGTAGCAACCATATGAGTGGTAACAAAACTTCTTTGCCTCCACAGATAGCAACATAAAAACTAAAATCAAAATGGGAAACAATGAGAAAGTTCCCGTCATGGGAAAAGGTACAGTCAACATCCAAACCAAACATGGTGAGAGGAGGAAGATCCATGATGTCTACTATGCCCTAGGAATAAAACATAACCTATTGAGCATTGGAAAAATGGTAAAAAAATGGTTATTAAATCTTGATACACAATGGAGGGTGCATGATATTTGACAAAGGAGGCAACAAGAAAGTGATTGCAGTAGTACAAATGATAAAAAATAGGATGTTTCTTCTTAGGATGCATATAGAGTCTTCAGAGCTATCTCCAGCACTATCTCTAGCATAGTTTTTGACACTATCTCCAGCACTTATAGTAGTCAGACAACAATATGCCTTTAGGACAACCATCAAAGACCCATCCAAACATTAACATTTGAGGTATGGGAACTTAAGTTTTTTTTGTTTGAATTTATTGTCCAAGAAAGGCATGGTTAGAGGATTACCAAACATTGTAGAGCCCAATGGAAAATGTAAAGCTTGCATATTAGGAAAGCGACATAGACAACACTTTCAATCAAAGTATTCTAGGAGAGAAAAAGTACTATTGGAGTTGGTGCACTCAGATTTGTGTGGGCCCATAAAAACCCACATTTTGGGTCATAATACTTATTTTATGACTTTCATAGATGATTATAGTAGAAAAATATGGGTTTATTTCTTGAAAAACAAATTAGAAGCCTTTGAGAAAATCATATGGTTTAGGGCCTCAGCTGAAAAGAAAAATGACCACTACATCGAAGCCCTAATAATGGATAGAGGGGGAGAGTATTTCTCCAAAGAATTTCTAAATTTATGCAGGAATGAAGGCATAGAACAATAATTTACAACTAGGTATACTCCACAACAAAATAGAGTGGCTGAAAAGAAAAACAAAACCATTCAAGAGATTGTAGCAAGCATTTTGAAAGAAAAATGACTATCACATGATTTTTGGGGTGAAGCTATGGCAACAATAGTTTACCTATTGAATAGGTGTCCTACAAAGGTTGTTCATGACAGGATTCCACAAGATGTGTGGAAAAATAACAAATGGAGCGTTGAACACCTAAGAATCTTCAAGTGTGTGGCATATGCATTCATGCCAAAAGAGAAGAGGCAAAAATTTGATGATACAAGTGAAAAATGTATCTGCATAGGCTATAGTGAAGAGTCAAAATGCTACAAACTATATAACACCATCACCAAATAGGTTGTGATCAATAAGGATGTTGAGTTCATTGAGAATGAAGCATGGGATGGAACAATGGATAGCACCATAGGTATTTCAGTCATAATAACCCTTGAAGATGAATAAGTTCTGGAAGCTAGCAAGTCCAGAGGAGCTCCGGAGAGTAGCAGCTCATGGAGAAACTATTGAAGAGCATTGGAGAATAGCAACTCCAGAGGTGTTCATCATAATAAAAGCTCTAGAGGTGGACAGCAATGTAGTATCTCTAGAGATTGACAACTCTAGAGATCAGTGGCTTCAGAGATTAGCAACTCTGGAGATCAACAAATCTAGAGTTCAATAGAGTAGCAGCTTCAGAGGTCAATAGTAGAGTAGCTCTAGAGGTCAGAACAACAGTAGCTCCAAAGGTAATTCAAACCCTACACTCGCATTATTGATGCCATGTAGAACAAGGAGTGTGAGGGAGATTTATGAGAGCACAGGGTATGCTTATGTTGATGAGAATCTAGATTTTGTATTATTTTATTGTAGTGATCCAATGTAATTTGAGGAAGCTGTGAAAGAAGAGAAATGGTGTAAGGCCATGGATGAAGAGTTATATACTATAGAGAGGAATAAAACATGGGAGCTAACTGATTTACCTAAGGGTAAACAAGTGATTGGAGTTAAGTGGGTCTCAAGACCAAGTCTATTGCTGAAGGAATGATTGAAAGACATAAGGCAAGGCTAGTTATGAAAGGGTACAAACAATAGCCTTGAAGAGACTATGATGAGACATATGCACCAGTTGCAAGGCTAGAAATAGTTAGGATAGTCATAGAAATTGTAGCCCAACACAAATGGAAGGTGTATCAAATGGATGTGAAGTCAGCCTTCTTGAATGGAGTATTGAAAGAGGAAGTGTATGTGGAGAAGCCACCTGGCTATGAAGTTCCAGAGTAAGAGGATAAAGTCTATAGGCTCTGAAAAGTTTCTACATAGTGAAACAAACACCTAGGGCATGGTACACTAGAATAGACTCATATCTTGTAAGTAATGGTTTTAGTAAAAGCAATAGTGATCCCACTCTCTACATCAAAGTAGCTCAATGTAATGTTTTTATTATTGTTTTGTATGTAGATGATCTAATTTTTATGAGTAATAGTGTTCTCTTCATTGCTGATTTCAAAGAGGTAATAAAGAATGATTTTGAGATGATAGACTTAGGTTTGTTGAAGTATTTTCTAGGCATTGAGGTCAAACAAACATAGCACCGCATATTTATTTCGCAAACTAAGTTTTCCAAACAGATTTTGAAGAGATTTAAAATGGAGAATAGTAAACCTACCCCAACACCAATAGCTATAGGTCTCAAATTGGGTAAAGAGGATAGAAGCAAGGAAGTAAACCCAACCCTCTACAAGAGCATGGTTGGAAGCCTCATGCACTTGACTACTAGTAGGCCTGATTTGATGTATATAGTAAGCGTGATTTCTAAGTTCATGGAGAAACCTAAGGACACACACTGGCAAGTAGGAAAGAGGATCCTGGAAATGTGAATGAGACAATAGGTTATGGTATCTTGTATGGTGTACCTAATGAGTTTAAGTTGGTTGGTCTCATTGATAGTGATTAGGCAAGTAATGTATATGACAAGAAGAGCACATCAGAATATTTATTCCACATGGGTTCAAGAGTAATTTCATGGGTATCCAAGAAGTATCCCATTGTCCTTCTTTCCACAACAGAAGCTGAGTATATTGTAACAAATACAGTAGCATGTCGGGCTATTTGGTTGAGAAGGACCCTTGCACATTTTAATGAGTAGCAAAAAGATGGTACAACCATTCATTGTGACAATGTTTATTCAATAGCCCTGACAAAGAATTTAGTCTTCCATGGAAGAAACAAACACATTGAGACCTATTATCACTTCATAAGGAAATTGGTAGAATGAGGAGAGATAGAGCTTCAATATTGTAGATCCAAGCAGTAGCTCACTAACATTTTTACCAAGGCATTGCCAAAGGATTCTTTTGAATGCCTAAGAGATAGGCTTGGCATTGTAGATAGCTCCAAATATGTGTAGCCCCAAAAATAAGACAACTTTAGAGGTTCAACTCTGGAAAGATAGTCACAACAAAGCTCTAGAGATGCTCCAGAGTTACAGTAGAGCTCTAGAGGTTCAACTGTAGAAAGTATGTACTGCTCCGGAGGTGCTCCAGAGATGCAAAAAGAAAGCTCCTGGAGATGCAGGAAGTTTGCTCTAGAGATGCAAGCAAAGTGCTCCAGAGATGCAGATAGGTGCTCCAAAGATGCAGAAAGGTGCTTTGGAGGTGGTCCAGGATGACATAAATAGTTTTGGAGATCTGCTTTGTAAAGGCAAATACAAAGGTTTAACACTCGTAGATCAGTTCTAGAGAGAAAATTGTTGAATGACTTAGGTGACTTCAGATTAAGGGGGAGTGTTGGAATTTATTATTAATATGTAGTCATTATTTAATTCTCCCTATCCCTACATCAATTTTGAGATCCTCCTCTGACACCCCTGCCAATAGTTAATATGATAAGTTATTTTAAAATGTTTGAGTGCCAGTTTTTGGCAATGGTTAGATAAGATAAAAGAAAATAATGAAATAATTAGAGAGACACAGAGAATTTGGACATAATCTTGTAGCAGTAGCAAAAGGAATGTAGAGAACAACAAAGTGAGAGAAGAAAAATATCTCAGTAGTGAATAAATATCTATGTACAATAGCACAGGGTTTGCATAGGCAGCTATAGAGTTCTTGTAGACAACTCTAGAGATAGGAGCAAAACAGAAATAGAGTAGTAGCTCTACATGAAGTGTGTATGAAGTTTTGAATGTAATTTTGAAATTGAATATATATATATATATATATTCTGTGCATTCTGGTCTCTCTCCTTTTTGTGTTTGCTTTTGTTGTCCACATTGTTGTAGCATTTGTTTTTGGACAGCAACACCCCCTGCCTACCAATAGTGATCCAGCTCTACCCACCAGTTGTTGCCAACCTTAGAGAAACCTTTAAGAACACTACACTGGGAGGAATTTCAATACATATAGGCACACATGTCATCTTCCCTTGGCTTTCATTGAATGATGACACTTCTCTATGGAGGGAAGATGCAAATGAATTTAACCCTTAGAGGCTTAGTGAGGGAAAAAGAAAGGCTGCTAAGGATGATTCTACTATATTTATCCCTTTTGGATATGGGTTGAGGTCATGTGTGGGCCAAAAATTTTCTATGCTTGAGTCCAAAGTTGCCATTGCCATGATTCTACAATGTTTCTTGTTTGGTCTTTCTCCAGGCTATGTCCATTCACCCACATCATTTGTGACAATCTATTCTTAGCATGGAGCTCTGATCATTCTTCATAACTTGCATATGGATGAAATAACAGTTTGAAACTAACAAGTGAAGTGCTAATAGCCTCACACCTACAATGTAAATCAATAAAGGTATACTAAATGTCATGGAAATTGGTTTGACTATAAGTAAAAATATCAGCTCCCCATGGATTCTTGTAAAATAAAAAATCTCTAGGGCTATATTTTTTGAGTGGTCTAATCAAGAATAAACAATTGGTGAGTTATGATTTTATAATAGTTTAAATAAAAGTTTGACAAACAATTTTAGAAATATATATATATGCATTTAAAGTGGAACAAAGTTCTCTAAAATAGAATTATATATAAATTATATGAAGTGAATACACTTTATCGTCATGGGTAGTTGGGTGGGTGCCACTCCACAATTACTTGTGTGGAGTGGCCAACTTGATGGGGGGTGTGACATGGCTCTTGATGATGAGATGGACTCAGATTGAGCATTGACAGTAGTTTTAATGATAGTGGCGATGTACTCGGGGCATACGGAGCTAGCTAGCACACTCCTCATTACA
This sequence comes from Cunninghamia lanceolata, assembly GCA_027924645.1. Taxonomy (NCBI): domain Eukaryota; kingdom Viridiplantae; phylum Streptophyta; class Pinopsida; order Cupressales; family Cupressaceae; genus Cunninghamia; species Cunninghamia lanceolata. The sequence continues at coordinate 13,724,192 of BSBN01000553.1, read as the reverse complement.
CTCCATGCTAAGAATAGATTGTCACAAATTATGTGGGTGAATGGACATAGCCTGGAGAAAGAATAAACAAGAAACATTGTAAAATCATGGCAATGGCAACTTTGGACTCAACCATGGAAAATTTTTGGCTGACACACGACCTCAACCCATATCCAAAAGGGATAAATACAGTGGAATCATCCTTAGCATCCTTTCTTATTCCCTCACTGAACCTCTAAGGGTTAAAATCATTTGCATCTTGCCCCCACAGAGAAGTGTCATCATTCAATGAAAGCCAAGGGAAGATGACATGTGTGCCTGTAGGGATTGAAATTCCTCCCAATGTAGTGTTCTTAAAGGTTTCTCTAAGGTTGGCAACAACTGGTGGGTAGATCCAGATCACTGTTGGTAGACAAGGGGTGTTGCTATCCAAAAACAAATGCTACAACAATGTGGACAACAAAAGCAAACACAAAAAGCAGAGAAACTAGAATACATAGAATAGAAAAATATATATATTTATATGTTCAGTTTCAAAATTACATTCAAAAGTTCATACACACTTCATGTAGAGCTAATTCTCTATTTTTGTTTTTCTCCTATCTCTAGAGTTGCTAACTATTTCATCTTTGGAGTTGTCTACAAGAACTTTGTATCTACCTATGCAAACCATGTGTTGTACATCGATTTTTATTCACTATTGAGATATTCTTCTTTTCTCACTCTGTTGTTCTCTACATTCCTTTTTCTACTACTACAAGATTACTTCCAAATTCTTTGTCTCTCTCTAACTATGATTAGGGTGGCTAATTATGGAAATGTGCATTGGCTTCCTAACATTTCGATGTCTCTACCATCGTAATGCTTTTATTCTAGCTTTCTTCCCTAATTTTTCTATGACAAGATTTATTTTGAAAGTGTTAGCAAAGGAACTAGACATAGATGGCATGGACATTCCTATTTAGCTTCTTTGCTCCAAGTGTCAAATGGCCTTTTTAGGTTTGGTGAGTTCTCACTATCTAAGTAGAATAATTCATCACCCCAACTTTCTCACCTTTGCAGTGGTCAAATGTATTACAGGGAAGGGTTTTATGGCAAATGTTGAAGGCAATAGGTTGGACTCTAATATCTCCTCGAGGGTCTTGGTGAGTCTGTTGGACATTAAGGTTCCAAAGGTGAAGGTAAAGGAAATTATGCTACGGTTGTTTAGGAAGACTTTGGTTGTTGGGCTGGAGGAGACTTTGGAAGTGGTGTCCCTAGGAGTTGGTATCCCTCGCTCACAGGATTTGGTCAAATTCTACGCTTTTGTACTAGATATCAATGGCCTTGAATTGATAAAGCATTGTTGACTAGCAACCACAGTGGCGGACTTCCTGAGGAAGAAATTTTGGTTGGTGGCAGTTCAAAATGTGGCTTGGGAAGAAGAATTCAAAGTCTTTGTGCAGAATAATATTTGGTAATTGTCTTGGGTTTTTGTGTCTATGTTAGGCTAGGGTTTGGGTTTCATGGTTGGAAAGTCTATGTTCTGAATGGCTTTGGCCTTAGTTTCTATAATGTACTAAGTTTAGAATATGGCAGGCTTAGTGGTTGCTAGGTTCTGGGTTCTTTTTCGACCTTGCTTCATCATATTGAATTGTAGTAAGGTCTGGTAAACAATGGTGGTCTCTCTTTGCCTCACAGTCATGGGCATGAAATGTAATCTTTTTGTTATCAATAGTATACTCTCTTATCTACCAAAAAAATACACTTTATCCTCAAAAATATGGATGGAATGAAATTATTTTCCAAAATTACATAAATGAGGATAATTTGGGAAACAATGTATTACATGGCTTCAAAAAGGAAATAACCTCCACTATGAAACATAACCCCTGAAATAAAGTAATGGTTCACAAGATAACAAAATTATATAACAGGGTAATCCTTACACAAGTGTATTACTTACTCAAAACATGAGAAATGAATCTTTCATGAAGTATGAAAACAACATTGCATACATGCATTACTCTAAAGATCCTTTTATACACAACATCAATCATTCTCGCCTTCACTAAAATTCAGATTGAGATGACTTATCCATTCAACTCCTATTTTAGGTCATCGACGAACACCCTAAATGTATCTTAACTTTGCATCTTCCAAGATTGCATAGGTTCTACCAAAACCATGCTCACATCCTAATCAAGAAAATGTGTTACTTAATACTCAGCTGGTCCAAAGTCTATTCACATTTTAGACACCGTTAAAAAATCCATCTAAGGCTCTTTTAAACCATCAACATCAACTCTATTTATTTCTCTGATGATTTCTCTTTTCTTGTTGGAATATTCTAAAGATTGATTCAATTTATCACTTTGGTTCTTTATAGATATTCTTCCTTTGTATCTTATCCTCTTTTGCAATCTGCTCATCCAACTTCTATATCTTTTCTCAAAATATTTCTCTACTAATCTCCACATTATCACTCATAGGTTGTTATCATATTTTAGCCATCTTGGCTCAGGCAAATTCATTTAATCTATCTCATCATTCACTTCCTTTTTTGACCATGACATGACTCTCATTAGAAAACAGTAACTAAAGTGAAGAGGACTCATAACCCTAGAGTTCTCTGAATGATTGAACTTTATCAAACCTCTACTTGGTTCCAAACTAAACCATCTAAGAATTGACAAGATTCCAACTCTTCTAAGGAATATTTGATCCATAACTAGGGTCCTTAAAATATTGGATGCACCTATGACTTTAGGTCATAAAATAGGTTCGCATTACTATAAAGCAACCTAATGTATAGAAGACTCAAGGCCCGAGTGTTAAACCCAAAACGCTCTGATACATGTAAAAACCATATGATAAGATAGAATAAAATATTATTATTCTAATAAAATAGTGCAGAAAAGGGAAGAGTTAAAATTTCCCATAAATAACACAAGTCATAAAAAATAATTTCAATAATATAGTCAATAATGTTCAATACATCAATTGTTAGAACACACTGATATATTTAGGGGGGGTTAATTAATATATGCCATAATTGAATTCAATTTAACTTAATTTGGCATTGATGGAAACACTAACTTGATATGCAAATTTCTCCCCCTTTGACATCAAGGGAAAAGGGCTAGTGGTCTTCTTCTATACCTGCAAAAATATGCAAGCTCCCCCTATCTGCACAAACCTTGTCATACTCCTTAGTCTCTTTCTACCTGCTCCCCCTGAGAGGTAGCCTCCATCAATCCAGGGATAAAAATATGTCTTGAACTACTCCCCCTAGATAGATGCATCATCTATGCATCTAGTTAGGAGGGGAAACAACCCCAAACTTTTGTCTAAGATATTCAAATGTTTCCTTAGAAAGTGCCTTTGTAATTATGTCTACAACCTAATCTTTGTAGGTACATATTCTAATTTTACCTCTTAATTTACAACCTTCTCTCTCAAAAAGTGATACTTGATAGATATGTGCTTTGTCCTAGAATGCATCACTAGATTCTTTGAAATATTTATGGTACTTGTATTGTCACATAGGAAAGGAATGGGCTTATCATACACCACCTTGATATCCTTCAATGTTTGCTTCATCCACAACACTTGAGTGAAGAAGGATGTTTCAGCTATATACTCTACTTCTGTTGTTGATAAGGACACTAAATCCTACTTCTTACTAAACCATGAGATCAATTTGTATCCCAAAAATAAAGCTCCACCACTGGTACTTCTATCATCAACATTACCAGCCCAATCTGCATCAGTATAAGCACTCAAGAAAAAGTCATTATCTTTTTGATACCACAATCCATATTATAGAGTGCTCTTCAAGCATCTAAAAATCCTTTTGATTTCCTTCACATGTGTTTCCCTTGGATCATCTTGAAACCTTGCAACCAAGAAAACAACTTGCATAATGTCAGGCTGTGATGCTATTAAGTACAATAGGCTACCAATCATAGACATATATAGAGTTTGATCATCCTGGGGTGACTCATCATCTTTTCTCAAATGAAAACTTGTTACCATAGGAGTTCTCATAGGTTTGTAGTCTTCTATACCAAACTTATTCAACATCTCCTTGACATACTTTTCTTGAGAGATAAAGATGACATCATCTGGTTGAGCAATTTAGAGTCCAAAAAAGAATGATAACTCACCTATCATAGAAATTTCAAATTCTTTCTACATTTCTTCTACAGACTTTTTACACATTTCATCATTGCCACTAAAGATTATATCATCTATATACACAACAACAATTAGAATTTGTTCATCCTCAATTTTAATGTAAAGATTACTATCTATGGTACCTTTCTTGAAGCCCTACTATAGTAATTACTTGTCCAACCTTGCATACCAAGCCCTAAGGGATTGTTTGAGGCCATACAAAGCCTTCTTAAGTCTACATACCATGTTTGGGTCTTATGATAATTGAAATCCATCAGGCTGCTCTATGTAGACTTCTTCCAAGTCACCATTCAAGAATGTAGATTTGACATCCATTTGATATACTTTGAAACCCTTGTGAACTACAAATGCAAGAAACATTTTGAAGGCTTCCATTCTTTCCACAAGAGAAAATCTTCCCTCAAAATCAATTCCTTCTAATTGTGAATGGCCTTTACAAACCAACCTTACTTTGTTTCTCACCACTTCTCCATCTTCATTCAATTTATTTCTAAACACCCATTTTGTCCCTATCACATTCTTGTATGTAGGCCTTGCCACAACTCCCAAGTTTGATTTTTCTCTATCTGATTTATTTCTTCCATAGCTTATATCCATCCTTCATCCTTACTAGCCTCAGCAAAAGTTTTAGTTCTACTCTTGACAATAAAGAAAAGTTTACTTGTTCACTTGCTCATGAAAATCTTATTCTTGTTTCCTCTCCTTCATTCTTATCTCCAATGATCTAATCTTCTAAATGATTCTTCTTAACATACTTGGCAAGAGTCTTGGTAACCTTTTCTTATGTTTCTCCCTTTTCTTCAACTTCTTCTTCTATGTAGACAAGTTCATTTGACCAACAGTTTTCTTGTTCATATATGATTTGATTTGACTCTTCATTAACCATAACATTTGCACTTTCAACTATCTTCCTTAGTCTTTTACTAAAGCACTTGTAAGATTTGCTCCTATTTGAGTATCCAAGGAAGATTCCTTTAGTAGATCTTGAGTCAAACTTTACCAAACCTTCTTCATCTCTTTTGATGTAGCATTTGCTTCCAAAAACTTTGAAATATTTGATAGAAATTGGTCTTCCATACCATATCTCATAAGGTGTCTTGGTGTTCTTCACTCTTAGTTGTCCTCTATTAAGAATATAGACAATAGTATGGACCGCTTCTTTCCAATATACATTAGGTAACTTGGCTTCACTCAACATTGTTCTTGCCATCTCTTGGACAATTATATTATTTCTTTCCACTACTTCATTTTGCTTAGGAGTTCTTGCAATAGAAAATGCCTCTTTATTCCATGTTCTTCACAAAATTCCTCAAACTCACTTAATGTGAACTCACCACCTCTATCAGACCTTAAGCACTTGATTCTAGAATTCATTTCAATTTCAACCATGGATTTGAAGATCTTAAACCTACCAAAGGATTCTAATTTTTTGTTCAAGAATTTAACCCATGTTATCCTAGAGCAATCATCAATTAACAATACAAAGTACCTCTCACCTTGTAGACTCTTTGTCCTGGTAGGTCCGAACAAATTAGTATGTATCAGTTCCAATGGCCTTGTAGAAGAATACTCTTTGGTCTTGAATCTTGTCTTGGGCTACTTAAATCTAATCTAACATTCCTTACATAAGGTGCTTACAGGATTGATGATCTTTGGCATGTCTCTAACTGCTTATATGGATTTGATCTTCACAAGATTGCCAAATTTGATGTGTCGCACCCTTTTGTATCATAGACAACATTCATTTGTTTGTCCTAGAAGACAAGTCCTTCCATTAACATCTTATAGGTTATACAAGTTGTTCTCTATCCTAGAACCTTTTGCCACCAATCTACTAGACTTTGCTCTTCTAATTTCACACCCTTGATCATGAAATATGAGATTGTATCCTATGTTGCACATCTAACTTACACTAAGAATATTGTGCTGGAGTCCTTCTACCTAAAGAACATCTTTTGTTTTGGATTTTCCATCAATGCTTATGGTGCCCTTTCTACAAATCTTTGTAGATGAACTATCTCCAAACTTGACTGATACACCATTGCACTTAACAAAATTGATGGATTTGCTCTTGTCACCTATCATGTGGCATGTACATCCACTATCTATTACCTAGAGATTTGTTTGTCCTTGAGTATGAAATGTTGTTTAGACAATCATTGAATTTTCAACTTCATTGTTTGTCTCCTATCTTTTGGAAGAGTCAATCTCCTTGTTTTTCTTAGTAACATCTGTAACTTGAGATTCTATTTTTTCTAATCCACTCTTGCAATATCTTTCTATATGTCCAAAATTGTTGCAAATATGACATACTACATTGACATCCACTAGTAAAGAAAGAGGATTCCTACTTACAAGATTTCTTTTATTCATTGTTGACTTGCAATCCACATCCTTATGACAAAATTTATTGCAAATAAAACAATAACTAGAAAAAGTATGATTGAACATGTTTATGAAGAATTATCTTGCATCAAAAGTTCTTCTTTTAGGCATGATAGGAATAAGATCTACTTCTTCAGGCTCATTCAGATTTCCAAACTTTACTCTCGCCAATTTCCCTTTTAGTGACATGATTTCTTTCTCAAGTCTTGTGCATTCATTTGTATTAGCTTCAATTAGGTATTTTTTTTCTTTGTTCTCTTTCCTTGCACATTCCAAGTCTTCAAGAGCATAAATAAGTTCACCTTCAAAATCAACCTCACATTCTTCTTCATCTACAGTCTTGTCTGAACCATCAGAGATCACCATGGCCATGAATAGGGATTCTCCTCTTTCATCATCTGATGAGTAGTGATCTACTTCTTCTGAGGAGCTGTAGTCTTCTTTGGATAGGAGGTTCCTCTTGAATTTGTTCATTTTGAAATCCTTTCTACTATTTTTCATTTTCCCTAAAAGGAGATTTAGAAGCATAATGACCAACTCTTCCACATTTAAAACATTTCAAAGGTAACTGACCTTTATACTTGCCTTATCCCTTCTTTAGCTTTCTCACAATGTTTCTTTCTTTTTCCTCAAATTCACTATATGAACTAGATGTTCCTTCATTATTCATAGCTTTGAAAGCTGCTTCTCTTTTGGATGTGTCTATGACTTCATTTCTCGTCTCATAGGCAGTGAGGGATCCAAACGACTCTTCCATGGTGAGTGTCTTAAAATCTTTGGATTCTTCAATATCAGACTCTTTAATCAAACCTGTGAGGGAGAGTTCTTAGGACTTTCTTCACAACCACTAAATCAACTAATTCTTCACCTAGACTTCTAATTCCATTGGCTATTTCATCTACTTGGAGCAAATAGCTAGTAATGTTTTCCTCTTCTTTCATCCTTAGATTCTCAAACACTTTTTTGTAAGATTGTAGTTTTTCTTTCTTTATAGTGTCATTTCCTTCATAGATATTTTTGAGCTTCTCCCATATCTCCTTGGCTATCTTACACCACACTACCTTGAGTCACTCTGAATTGGTCAAACCACTTAAGATGGCATTCTTGGCTTTAACATTATTTTCATTAGCCTTCTTCACATATGAATCTATAATAGGATGTTTAGGTTCAATATATTCATCCATTGCATCTCTCCAAACATCATACCCTAATGAGGTAAGATAGGCTTCCATCCTTACACTCTAGAAGGCATAGTTGCTTCCATCAAATATCAGTGATTTAGAAGAAGACTCTTTCTGAGCCATGTGTTCTACTCTAAAATCTCCCTTCAGCTGTTAGGATGTACCAAGGAACTTAGTTCTAATACCAATTGTTAGAACAGACCAATATATTGAGAGGGGGGTGAATCAATATATGCTAAAACGTAATTTAATTTAACTTAATCTTCAAATCTTTCTACTACCTTAAATAGATCAATAATCAAACTATGTGAATAAAAGAACAACACACTATCACACAACCATTACACTAGATTTACATGGAAAACCATTGAAGGGAAAAACCATGGTTAGCAAGCTACTTGGATCTACTATCCAAATCCAGCCTCACAAATAATAAAATAGATTTACAAGTTTTATGGGAGCTACAACCCAAATGAAGCTACAACTCCCTGAATCACAATTTTTTTGGCTTCAACCAAAGGAAGTGACAACTCCCTACAGTGCTAAAACACTTATAGAAAGAGGCTGCAACCTCTTTACAACATACTTGACATATTCCAGTAATCAATCACCTACAGAACATCACAACCCTTAACACTGACATGTATCTTTCAACACCTCTACTCAAACAATGCTACTATCTTCACAACACACATACTCTTTCTTCACACTTAGACATACATCCTCACACACTCTCACACACTCATACTTTTTACACGAAACATGATCTTTCATTTATATCCTCCGCAAGATTCAAAAAAATTCTCCTTTGTCAGCCAAGATGAAATGTGTAGCATGAAATGTGGAATGGTCACAACACTTCAACACCCAAAGTCATGTAGAAATCCAATGTGGTTCAAATCAAGTGATAATCAGGACCTATTTTGTCCTTGCACACAACTCAAAGCTGGTGTACACTTCCAAACACATGGCACAATCACCTAGATATATGAAGTTGGCTTCATAAACACTTAATCTTCCACATATTAACTCCACACATAAAGTGGTACAATAGAAACCAAATAACATCATGTGAATCACTTCACAAACATTATATGACTTACAAAAACATTTTCATACATTCCTTTCACTAAATTATGCATTATTTTTTTGACACAAACAAACATCTACACTAAACCAAACATCTCTTACAAACTCTAATCACACAAACATGATATAGAAAATTGAAAACTAAACATGTAGTACACTTCAACACCTAAAACTTGAAATGGAAAAGCATAGAATCATTTTGAACATATCTTCCAAATAGCAAATCCAAATATTGTAATGCGGTGAAATAAGGTGGCTTTTACATTCTCCTCCTGACAACCCTAATTAGCAATGTTATTTTTCTTTACTGTATTGAATCCAAAGAACCTCTTCAATACATATTATCATCTGAAACTTGAACCATGCATACCTTTCACTTGTATCCAACTATACTTCAAGCCTCAAGATTACATCTTCGACTATAGAGATATGCGAAGCATTCCTCTAACCCTTTCTGACTGCAACAACTCTAAACCACTGTTTTCACTTTACTCCCTCTAGAATCTTCTACAGTAACTTCTATGCTCTAAAATCATGAACATACATGCTTCACACCTGCCTCTGTCTATCTTCCAAACCGCAAGGCCATACCTTTAAATGTGGAGGAATGCAGAACATTCGCTTGAGCTTCTTCAATGCATCTTCATGTGCCTTTAATTGTTTAAACTTTACACATTTTATTTCATGTCTTATGCAATGCTTTTCAAAAGGAAACAATGAGTGAAACATTCACAACATAATAGACACAATCACAACTCTTTTCAACACAAACAAGAAACCACAACATCTTCATATGTATTAGCATATTCTTCAACCTGTCCATGAACTTCAATAGATAAGGTACGATTATTTACATGATATTGATCCATCAATATGCTCAAGACTTTCAACATTATCTTCTTCACCTTATAATACATCTGATCATCACTCCTTTGTCCTCTTTCAGCCTCACAACACTCCTTTTTCTTCTCCTCTGAACTCTTACTCTTTTATCATCACTAGACATTATATTATTAACATCACATGCAACCTTCCTCACCACAACATTATTGAAATCAATGATAACACATATGCAACATCAACTAATCAAATAGCTTAATAAAAAGGACTATGCCTTTGCAATAACTAGCCATATAGGCACATACAAAAGAACATCGCACCATACAATATCTGTGATACCATAACATATCTTCAACATTGAATCTAGTAGCTAGAGAGCATCATCAAGGTGATTTACTACCCATCCACGAGGCTCATGCCTCCTTGGACATTCTCTTGAATGGAGAATCCTGACCCTTCACGAGGGGTCTGGCAAACTGAAGTTGACATGCATGAAGCAATATGGTGCAGCATGATATATCTATCATCCCTATAGCATGTTTCAAATACATATACTGATCTAATATCATGATATGGTAGAGAGAGAAATAAAACATCAAATAGTAACTATTACTAATTTGACTGACAAGCTTTGGACAAAGCATATTTTCTAGCTATGTTCAACTAGATAGCTTCAAAAAGGAACCTACCCTTCTTTGTCACCCCATATTTAGCATCCCTCCATGCTCTTTCTCAAACTCATCATACATAAATGCAAGAATACACTCATAACATACATCAATGCAAACAAGTTCATAAGGAAGGTAAATTCTTATACAATATCCTTCATCTTCTCAAGGAAGTATTCAAACATTTGATAAACAACATCATGCATATATAATCATACAATGGTTCAACATTCAAAGAGCATATGATGTTCTAAAAGTCAAGTCATGGGTTGAGAATATCACAAAATTTGAACAAGTGGGTATGCAACCCTTTCTAGGGTCTTCATCCCCAAATAGTTCCTCGTCTGCTACCACCCACTAAACTAAAACAATGACAAATTTCTAATTAATAGATTCAAACAAAAGATCTAAACATATACATATTCACATCCACTTTTAATTATTAAACTCTAATAAGGATCTCCTATAATAAATATTATAATAGATGTCAATCAAGTTAATCTAGAGCATCTCCCTATGATAAGTAAATAATTTTTCCCCTTTTTTATTTATTATTTTTTTAATATCTGTCAGCAATACAATGAATTTTTGTTACAAGAGTTCAAATGTCAAAAACAACCATTAGTAAACTCTAAACACTTTATACATTCAAAATTCACATGGATTCACAAAATCTAAAAATAGTAAGCCCCTAGGGACTTGACCTAATTTTGCAAGGGTTGTAAGTGTTTAGAAAGACATAAAATCCATTTCAAAGTTCTATGACACAAGTCAAAATTATTGACTACATAAATTCTATGTTTTTGAGAAAGGATCTAACACATCAACAATTCAAAGACTAATATCTAGCTATATCCCTGTAACAAAAGTTTATATTCATTTTGGCATAGTAACACAAGAACATTCAATAAGGAGATACAATCATTTAAAAACTATTCACGTTCCTTGACATATACATAATTAGAACAAACTGGGAGATCCATGGAACATACAAATCACATTATTAAGGGTGTATAACTAGAAATCAAAACAAGGTACAAAGGTATACAATCAGGCTAAGAAGGATTTCATAGTCAAAATCCATATATTTTTTTGAATAGTATTGATATATAAATATGAAAACAGGTTGTTGTTATTTGGCCATTAAGACCTTAGGAAATTTTAAAATCTGGCTTACAATAAGAAATAAATAAGAAAGAGAGAGGGTATTATATCGACCCCCACATAGGGATTTCATAAAAAGAAAGGTGGATATAGATATATATACTCATGATAATATTAATAGAACACCAACAGAAATATAGAAATGGATAAATAACTCTTCATCAATCTCTATTACCATTAGAACCTCACTACACCTATCTACTACTCAAACCTATTTGAGCAAAGAACATAATTTGTGCAGAAAATTGTAGGATTCAAGATACTAAGTAGCATCAAGATCAAAATACACCAAATCCTATATTCATATGTGATCTATAAACACCAAAGAAACTCATTCACACAAACATCACAAATTTATTTAGCATCTATTTGACCAAAATTAGGACATGTTAAGCATTTTAACTCTAGTAAAATGAAGAGATATCTATAAAAGCATATTGTGAGGGAAAGTTTTTAATAGTGGGAAAGGCTCTCATAGTCATGCAAGCAAAATGTATAAGCACAGACAAGGCATATGAACTATTTGGTAATGTTATGTAGGGAAAGAGGGTATGTTGATGAGGTTGATAGTTTGATAAAATCCTACTTTCACGTATAACATTCAAGGGCATTAAACCAAGTTCAATCACAACTTTTGCAAGAGGACTCAGCTATAGGTTTGGTGTCACTTGGAATGATAAGGAAATTTGGAATTTGTTGATTAATTTTTTAAACCCTAGTCCGATTAGGCCTAAAACCTTAACTATGCAAAATCGTAAACAAACAGATGAAACCTGACAAATGCTCACATAGGAAGGGACTAAATGTAGATTAGAATCATACCAAGATTTGAATTTTGGAAAGTAGAAACATTAGGGACAAAAGAGCAGGTTCTTGTGTCTAATTTGACACTTTTTCTGAGGACTTGGAACTAAAATATGCTTCAGACTGTAACTTGCTCAGAGATTTCTGACCATGCTAAACTGGAGGACACAAGAGTGGGTGCCTATGTCCAATCAAGGATATTTTCTATCATTTTCTTCAGATCTAGAATCTTTATGCTCTATACTAACCTCCTGCAACTCCTCTTTGTAAGATCCAACACCTGTAACCTACAATCACAATAGAGGGGTTGGGAGTTGTGATGTCTAGGAGCTTGCCTTAGTCAAGCCTCAAAATGGAATTCAAGCCTTCAAACATTGTTTTTAGATAGAGTGCATGTCCTTGGTGGATAGAAGCAAAAGCAAATGATATGATAAATTGATTAAAACACAAAATAGATGTCAGCTTGAAGGCGAATCTGTCACAAGGAGATGAAGATCTTTCATGCCATGAGAAGATGGATTAATGAAGACAAATCTGCAACAAACAAGTACAAACACAATACAGTATTACTCTGCAACACAATTAAAGCCTTGAATATCCTTAACATAAGATCACAAGGTCACATTATCTATCTAGGTGTAAAATGAAATCCTAAACATGTTTAGATATGCATTTTTGCTAAACATTTGTAATTCAAATTGAATAGGCTTACAAATGGAAACCTTTTAACGGTCACTTTATCAACATTTAAAATTTGGGTCCCGACAAAATAGGTCTAGACTAGGGCGCAGGTACCCAAGTCCAGGGTCCTATTTTGGGACTAGATTAAGCTCGTGAATGGCCTCTAAGCCCCATTTGACATGGGTTTCAGGGAATTTTTCTCTGGGATTCATTTTTAACATGCATGATTAAATCTAAAGGACCTAGGAGCTAAACATAGGAGGTAAAATCCCTAGGGGAGATTTTATGACATAACATTTAGCCCTCACTTTAATGTATGTATGATCTTATGAACCATACATCTATTAAAGTATGGTTGAAAACACATCAAACACACTAGGCACTTGAGGCTAAAGCATACACAAAGATTGAGGAACTATTCCTAGCCTCCAGTCTCAGGTAACCACTAGAAGACACATCGCAGACACACAAAACAAAATGAAGATAGTATGAAGCACACAAGATATATAGAAGATAGTATTCAAGACACACAAAACACAATGAATACAACATTTTCATATATTTATATGCATGGAGATAAAATTGCAACATAAAACCCCAAAATGTAGGAGGAGCCCATCGCTACACCCTTGAAACTACACCTGGGGGGAAAACATGCCATACAAAACCTGTGTGTGGGAGGAGCTCATCACTACACCCTTGAAACTACACACAGGGGAAAACATGCCATACAAAACCCAAAGTGTAGGAGGAGATCATCACTACACCCTTGAAACCACACATGAGAAAACACATGGAATACACGAGTGCTGTATAGCATTCCATAGACATACTAAACATCTTAAACATGGCAAACATGGGTGATGGAAAGAGCTTATTTCCAAGTCCCACCATCTCAAACATGCTACAGACACACCTGACGGTTGAGATTATGCCACAACAACTGCTAGAAACATGCTTAAGGGAGGAAAGTCTCAAGATCCAACCCCACCTCCATAGAGGACTTTTGTAATAAAAGGATGTGTAGTAGCTCAAGAGATACACCATCCCATCTTCTGTAGAAGGGCTTTGTATAGAAGGATATGCACTAGCACAAGAGATATGTTATCCTGCCTTATGGAGAGGGCTTTTTGATTGCAATTGATATAAGGATGTATACTTAAGCTAGAGATACAACATCCTGCCTCATGGAAAGGGCTTAGAAACATGATTTGTTAGTACTAAAATCATCAAACAAATACCATTATATATGCCTCCACCTTAAGGTGGTTGATGTCACTAACTGATATCAAGCACGTTAAAGTAGAGAGAAACCACAAAAGGGAACAAGAGCTCTCGTAGAGCCCATAGCCCAAGGTGACATGTGTTTACATTCGCTGAATGTTCCCACAAACACATTGATATAATATGATAAGATAAATAACAAAATGGTTAAAAAATCTTACTCTAATATAACAACCATATCACATTATAAAAGATATGCATCAAAATTATCACATCAAGGACCAAGGCTATACTCATGGGTTCAGAGTTGAGTATAACCATTGGGCTATACTATAAGTACCTCAGAACCAAGTGTAGCAACAAGGTGAGATACCATTCAAAGTGCACAAGAGTAGATTGAGTGGATTGTAAAATGTTAGTTACAAGAAATGCCACAAGATGATACATCAAACGGAATGATTCTACTAGTCAAGCATCAGATATATATATATATATATATATAGATCAACTCCATCTTCATATATGGACTAGGTCCATTATTGCTTTCTCACTAAAGAGACACATGATCTGTATCAATATTTGTTTGTTTTCGTCATTTGTCAACTAGGTAGAATCACCGAAGAAGGTAAACAATAAAAATGAGAGAGTAGAACAAGTGCCTTAGGAACACCACGTATGAGGATGCCCCCAAAACATCCTTCAGAATGTTATGCCCCTAAGGCATGACACACAACAATAAAATAGAGGAGAGGCAAGATAGAAGAATGATGAAACAAATAGAAGATGGTCACAATAGAGGTGGTCTCCCGGTATCCTTGACCTAACAAGAGTATAAAGGGTCATCCAAGGAGACCCAAACAACACATAACACAACATAGGGGGAACACAACACAATGCTAACAACATATATCTAGGAAGAGGCCACCCTTGAGAGTAACTAGAATAGGTACTACATTGAGTGTGGCTAAACGAAGGAGAAATACTTACCTGCTTCAATGCAATATTTCCTAGCGGACAATCCTTTTCTATCAATGTAGGATATCTCGCATGTAGTTTGGGTCTTGTTGATATTGTATTAAAATTGAGCTTCAAACGATGAGATACTTTGGCGGGCTTCAAGGAATGGTATCCAATACCAATCATGTAGTTAAGTCTAGTAACTTGTAAAGGTACTCTGATTCCTTGTTGATTTACACTACAACCATTACCAACATAGTCACTATTTTTGTATAAAATTTGAAATCCACGACCATAGAGGGAGTCCATCTCTTTAGAAGATGGTGAGGCCTCATAAGTCTCATAGTCTATAGTATAAGTAAGAGTATTGTCTTTGTTTTCTACAAAAAGACTTTGATTTTCTCAGGTGTTTCCAAAGATTTCTTAGATGAGATCGATGTAACTTTTGATGTGTAAAAGTTGTTAAGTTTATAGTACCCCATAAAGAAAGGAGTAAAATTTAATGAACCCCAATTGTCACCAAAAAGTGCATTCAATGGTGTATAGTCTTACACAACCTTATCCATGTCAAGGGGTATTGATGAATCAACTTGTATGTTTTTGAGACTCATATGATTGTCAACTTGCTTTCATTTTTCAATATGTAAATAGTTCTTCAGGTCAGAATCAGATTCCATAGTGTAAATCATGTTTTGATAGATAAACTTTATTGATCGATGAAGAGTAGATGGAACTGCCCCCATGGCATGGATCCACGGTCTACCTAGAATCATATTATATGAAATTGAACCGGGCATGACATGAAAAAGGGTAGATAATGTCACATGTCTAACCTTTACGAATAAAGTTGTAGTACCTAGGAATTGTCTAATATCATTATCAAAGCCATGAATGCTAATCCTATCTGATTTGATTAAAGAAGTGTCAATCTTACTTTTGTGTAGTACTTTTTCTTCTATCCAATTTGTTTGTTGTGAACTCCGTGTGTTTGTAATAACCTATTTTCCTCAAACAAGTGTGTTAGTGTGAAATAGTCTATCCATCATGGATGCATCTTGTTATTCATCTTTGGAAGATTTTCTTGCATACATCATAGACATTGATAATTTTTCAAAATTTACTCATGAATATCCTCAAGTCTTAAAACAAATTGCATATATCTATGATGTTGATATTTCTATGTATTCCACATATGAAATTCTTTGTTAAATATCTAATTTTGATAGTTTCACAAATCTCATGGGAACATATCCTCCAATATTAGATGACCTCACTAAATTCATAGATAATAATAAATATGTTGCATCATTTAGTAATGATGACTTCAATATGTTAGATGAAGCTCTAGATGACTTTATCTCTATTGGACATTCTACTATGCCTTCTATTGATAATACATGTGATGGTAACTTAGTTTTACCTTATGATCTCTCTCCCAAAGTTGTTCCAACTTATGAGGACACTTTAGCACAAGAAGATGAATTCATTGACACATCCCTTAACATCACACTACCATTTCTTCACTCCAATGCTCTCCTTGGCCAAGATGAAGCATTAGTGAATGAAGAATCCCCTCTAAGAAAGAATATCCCATAGATAGATAATGAGCATTCATCTAACTCTATCCCTATCATAGTACATGAAGTCTCTATGGATCATCCTATCAATCTTCCTCCTTTAGTTGAATATTCAAGCACTTTGGACATCACTAAGGAAGTGATCATCCTTGATCTCCCTCCTTTGGTTTAATATTCAAGTATCTTGGATATTGCTAAGGATGTGAAAACCTTGGATACATCTCCTTTGGTTGCATATTCTTTGAACATCACTAAAGATACAATTGCCAATATCTATCCTCACAACACCTTGCCTTTTCTTCATTCCTATGCTCTCTTTTCAAAAGATGCAGCACTAGTGGATAAGGAAAGGTCTCTCATATTAAATCTCTTACAGATGGATGTCGAGATCACTCAAAATAAATCACTTCTTTCACCTCCTAAGAGGGTAGCGAATAAGTGTACTAATGCTACTACAATATCAACAATTTCAAGACTAAATATGATATATCCTCTGATGACAAACATGGATTGGCAGCCTGGACATATCCCACTGAAACAGGTAATTATTTCTCCCTCATTTTGCCACACTTGTTGTAGCACCTGTTCTAGTTGCTCTCAAGGATGGCCTCCACCTAGATATATATGTTGTTAGTATTGTCTTGTGTTCCCCCGTGTTGTGTTATGTGTTCCTTAGGCCTCCTTGGATGACCCTTGATACTCTTGTAAGGTCAAGGACACCAAGAGACCACCTCTGTTGTGACCATTGTTCTATTTGTTTCATCATTCTTCTATCTTGCCTCTCCTCTATTTTATTGTTGCGTGTTGTGCCTTGGGGGCATAGTGTTGCGAAGGGTGTTTTGCGGGCATCTTCCTACATGGTGTTCCTAAGGCACTTGTTCTCCTCTCTCATTTTTATTGTTTACCTTCTTTCATGATTCTACCTAGTTGGTGGATGACAAAAATAAACAAATATTGATACAGACCACGTGTCCCTTCAGCTAGAAAGCTTCAACTAGAAAGCAAAAATTAACCTAGTTCATATATGAAAATGGGGTTGATCTATATATCTGACGCTTGACTAGTAGAATCACTCCATGTGATGTATCATCTTGTAACATTTCTTGTGACTAACATTTTACAATCTACTCAATCTTCTCTTATACAGTTTAAATGGTATCTCACCTTATTACTACACTCGATTCTGAGGTACCTGCAATATATCCCAACGGTTATACTCGGTTCTAAACCTGTGAGTATAGCCTTGGTCCTTGACGTGATTGTTTTGATGCATATATTTTATAATGTGATATGGTTGTTATCTTAGAGTAATATTTTATAACCATCTGTTTGTTTATCATAGCATATTATATCAATATGTTTGTGGGAACGTTCGGCAATCGTAAGTACATGTCACCCATGTTTGCCGTGTTTAAGACATATAGTACATCTATGGCATGTTTTATGATGCTTGTGTATTCCATGTGTTTTCCCTCATGTGTGGTGTAAAGGGTGTGGCAATGAGTGCCCCCTACACTCAGGTTTTGTTTGGCATGTCTTCCCTCATGTGTGGTGTAAAGGGTGTGGCAGTGAGTCCCCCCCACACTTGAGTTTTGTTTGGTGTGTCTTCCCTCATGTGTGGTGTAAAGGGTGTGGCAATGAGTCCCCCAACACTCAGGCTTTGTATGGCATGTTTTCCCCTTGGTGTTGGTAATGAGTCCCCCCTACACTTTGGGTTTTGTATTATGTGCTTTTGTTAGGATTTCTTTTTATATCAGAAAATGTTATATTAGTGTATTCATTGTGTTTTGCATGACTACTCTCATGTCTTCATCATGTTTTGTGTATCTTCAATACTATCTTCTATGTATCTTGTGTGCTTCCTACTATCTTCATTATGTTTTGCATGTCTGTGATGTGTTTCCTAGTGCTTACTTGAGACTGGGGGCTAGAAATAGTTCCTCAATCTTGGTATATGCCTTAGCTTCAAGTCCCTGGCATGTCTGATGTGTTTTTTACTGTACTTTAATGCATGTATGGATCATAAGCTTATACATACATTATAGTGGGGGCTAAATGTTATGTTGTAAAATGTCCCATAGGACTTTTACCTCCTAAGTTTAGCTCCCAAATCCCTTAGATTTAATCATGCATGTTATAAATGAATCCTAGAGAAAAATCCCCTGAAACCCATGACAAATGGGACTTAGGGGCCACTCTTAAGATTAATCTAGTCCCAAAATAGGCCACTAGACTTGGGCACCCACTCCCTAGTCCAGACCTATTTTGTTAGGACCCAAATTTTAAATGTCAACAAAGTGATTGTTAAAAGGTTTCCCTTTGTTAGCCTATTCAATTTGAATTATGAATGTTTAGTAGGAATGCATATATAAGCATGTTTAGGACTTGATTTTAAACCTACATGGATAATGCAAACTTATGATCTTGTGATAAGGATAATCAAGGCTTTCATTGTGTTGTAGAGCAGTTTTGTGTTGTGTTTGTACTTGTTTGTTGTAGATTTGTCTTTGTCAATCCATCCTCATGGCGTGAAAGACCTTCATCTCCCTGTGAGAGCTTCACCTCCAAGGTGATATCTACTTTGTGTTTCAATCAATTTATCATATCATTTTCTTTTACCTCTATCCACTGAGGAAATGTACTCTCTCTAACAACACTATTGGAAGGCCTGAATACCATTCTGAGGCTTGACCGAGGCAAGCTCCTAAACACCACAACCCCCAAGCCCTCTTTTGTGATTGCCAATTACAGGTGTCACATCTTCCAGAGAGGAGTTGTAGGAGGTCAATGCAAAGCATAAAGATTCTAGATCTAAAGAAAATGATAGAAAACATCCCTAATTAGAAATAGTCATCTGCTCTAGTGTCCTCCTGTTTAGCATTGTCAAAAAAATTTGAGCAGGTTACAATCTGAAGCATATTTTGGTTCCAAGCCCTTAGAGAAAGTGCCACATTGGACACGAGCACCCTCTCTTTTGTCTCAGAAGTTTTTTCTTTCTAAAATTCAAATCCATATGTTTCTAATTTGCATTTAGTGCCTTCTTGTGTGAGAATTTATCGGGTTTCATCCATTT
Source organism: Cunninghamia lanceolata (assembly GCA_027924645.1). Taxonomy (NCBI): domain Eukaryota; kingdom Viridiplantae; phylum Streptophyta; class Pinopsida; order Cupressales; family Cupressaceae; genus Cunninghamia; species Cunninghamia lanceolata. The sequence continues at coordinate 13,704,391 of BSBN01000553.1, read as the reverse complement.
GTTTATGATTTTGTATAATTAGGGTTTTAGGCCTAATCGGACTAAGGTTTTAATAAAATATCAATCTATTATATCTTTCCAATCATCTCATAGTGACATCAGACCTATAGTTGAGTCCTCTATCATAGTAGTGACTTATCTCAGTCTATGTCCTTGAATGTATGTGTGAAAGAAGGGTTTGATTGAATCTAATTAACTATACACTTTACATCTTTCTTTTACATATATCATTGAATGTTATGTAGGAAAAGAGGGATGTCGATGAGGTTGATAATTTAATTAGATCCTTCTTTCACTACATACATTCAAGGACATTAAACTAAGTTGAATCACAAATTTTGCGAGAGGACTCAGCTACGGGTTTGGTGTCACTTGGAATGATAACAAAATTTAGAATTTGTTGATTAATTTGTTAAACCCTATTCTGATTAGGACTAAAACCCTAATTTATTTAAAATCATAAATGGGTAGATGAAACCCAACAAATGCTCATATAGGAAGGTAATAAATACAGATTAGAAACATACCAAGATGTGAATTTTAGAAAGCAAAAACTTTAAGGATAAAAGAGTGGGCTCTATTGTCTAATGTGGCACTTTTCTTGAGGGCTCGAAACCAAAATATGCTTTAGCCTGTAACCTGTTCAGGGACTTCTGATAATGCTAAGGGTTAAAACAAGAAGTTGAGTATACATTTTGTGGAAGTCTTTCATAGATGAAAAATGTCGCTTGGAACAAATACCCATTTAGGATCAGGCTCCCAAAGCAAAATGGGTACCGTTTCAAAATGGGTACATGTTTTCTAAAAAATAAAAAAATTAGCAATAGGCATTAAAAAAAAATTTGAAAATGTGTACCATTTTCAAAAAGTTTTTTTTTACATGCCTATGGTTAATTTTTTTATTTTTTAGAAATAGGTACCCGTTATTTCTAAAATAGGTACCCATTTCTAAAATTTTGAAATTTCAAACCCACCAATTTGTATTTGTTTTAGGCTTGGAAATCCAAGCCTTAGCTTTGGACCTGCAACTAGGGGACCATGAAAACAACAAGAGAAAAAAATGGTTTCACCACTATGGCTGATGACTTTTTTTTAGAATATTTTAATGAAATTAAAACCCATTATAGATCTCAAAGTCTAGTTTTCAAATATGTAATTTTTTTTTACTATTGAACATAATTTTCTATTTATTATTTATTTTCCTAACAAACTAACTCATAAATTTGAAATAACACAGGTTACTATTTTTTATTAACTTTTGATTTTGAAAGTTTTTTGAAAAAATAATTATGTCTAACCAAACTAGACATCATTCTCTGCTCTAATCACCTGCAACTCCTCTTTGTAAGATTTGACACCTGTAACTTGCAATCACAAGAGAGGGGTTGGGGGTTGTGGTGTTTAGGAGCTTGCCTTAGTCAAGCCTTAGAGATAGCTTTCAAGCCTTCCAACATCATTGTTAGATAGAGTGTGTGTCCTTGGTGGATAGAGGCAAAAGTAAATGATATGATAAATTGATTGAAACACAAAGTAGATGTCACCTCAGAGGTGAAGCTCTCATAAGGAGATGAAGATCTTTCATGCCATGAGGAGATCGATTGATGAAGACAAATTTGCAACAAAAAAGTACAAGCACAACACAATACTACTCTACAAGACAATGAAAGCCTTGAATATCCTTAACATAAGATCACAAGTTCGTATTATCCATCTAGGTTTAAAATGAAGTCCTAAACATATTTATATATGCATTCCCACTAAACATTTGTGTTGATGGTAGTTTTAGCATGCAACAACGCAGGTAAGATATGGGATATGCCACCTTTGTTGAAAGGAATCTTATCCTAGAAAAGACTTCCCCAAGGTTTATATAACTAGGTCTTAGCTTACAGGATAACTTAGTGGGTATATATTCATATGTACCAACAAAGGGGACTTACATGCAATGTAGGGTTTATGAAATTATAACGGCAATATGTGCAAGAAACCCTATGATACTTTCAATTGATTAAGAATGTGAATTCTTCTTAAAACCCTAAGTCTAACAGAGCTATTCCAAGGAAAATGTAAAAGGTATAACGGTGAAGAAAGATATTGAAACCTAGGTGATAAATCACAACTAGATAATATGCCGCAGATAGACAAAACACCCTCAAAATACCACCCCCTATTCAAGACCATGTCAAGACACCACAATGTTGTAGGAAATGATGCAATCTTCAATGGAAACTTATGATTTTCAAATTGCATACAATCATCAAATACCCAACAATGGCGCAATTCAACTAGTGTTATGCAACCAAACTTAATACATTAGGCTAACTATGCACAAAAACATACACTCAAGAAGCACTAATAGTATGAATTGGGGCATTCATCACATATCTAAATATTTATCCATCATGATAGATATCAGATTTCCACAATCCATAATGCTTGAAGTTTAGTATTTCAAGATTAAACTATGTGCAAGTATTTGCCTCAACATTTTAGATCACACTTCATGATCCATCATCATTCTATGTTTCTTCTCTAGCTTGTTTCTCCTGATGATGGATCATGGAGTGTGATCTGAAACGTTGAGGCAAAAACTTGCACATAGTTTAATCCTAAAATATTGAACTTCAAGAATTTATCTATCATTGCAATTACACAAACTAATTTCAAATTGACATGAACAATGAAATCCAAAATGAGACAACATAGAAAACACAAATTTCTAGCAACCTACAAAACTTGCTCTCTATTGACTAAATTTTGGCAGTCTCAGCAATTCACTATCAAATATTCCTTCCTACAATGAGAGAAAAGGATGGCCCTTTTATAGACAACGCACCATACTAAGTTTTCCATGGATGGTGGAGATTAATTCAACACCGATGGTCTAGATTATATGACATTCAATGAGATACTTTAGATTGTTATATGGCATTTAATCTTGGTTGATAGTTTGTTAGTGTAATGTCAGAAAATGTCCCCTTGGGGGCTTTTCCCTCAAAAGGTTTATCTCCCAAGTCTTTAGTGTGTATTTAGGACATCTTGCATCATAATTCAACACCCCGATGAGAAGACCCCTAAGTGTCTTGGTAAATAGAACCTAGGAGGACCACTTGAGCACCTGGGCCCTAGTCCTACCCTATTTTGGGGTAGTCCCAATTTTTAGGTGTCAGCTTGTGACTATTATTTGGGTCTTATGCCAACATGGTAAGTTTGAATTACAAAATTCTTGGCAGGAGTGTTTGTAGTTGCATATAAAAGCATGTTTAGGCATTCACTTGTAAACTAGATAGTTATTGTGAACTTTATGCAATCAAAAGGTGATTCAAGGCTTTCATTGTGTTGCAAGAGCAAATTTGTGTTGTCTATGTGTTTGTGTTTATAAATTTGAGCATCCATCTCCTTATGGCATGAAGAGCTTCTTCCTTCATTGAGATCTTCACTACAAGTTGACATCTATTGTGATTATTGAGCATTTATCATTTGGTTTTTTCCTCTACCTCCCAAGGCATGCACTCTCTATCTAACAACGGTGTTCGAAAGACTTGAATGTCTCTCTAGGGCTTGACTGAGGAAAGCCTCTAAACACCATAAACCCCTCCCAAAGTTTTCGTGATTGCAGGTTACAGGTTGGATTTGAAGACAAAGTGAAGTTGCAGGAGGGTACAACAGAGTGTTATAATTACATATCAGGAAAGAAAATAGCTCCTTGGACTAGGGTGCTTGCTCATTAGTCCTTGAAGTTCCGCAATGGGGAAATCTGTGGTACAATAGATACAGGTTGCAGACCTTGTTTCCAAATCTCAACAAAAAGTAGGGCATTGGACTTGGGCACCCGCTCTTTAGTCCCTAAATTTTCCACCTCTAAACCCTAAAAATAGGTGTAGAGTTATTTTTTATTTTACATCTTTCTGCAATTTTCCATTATTCGTCTGTTTACTATCGTATTTGCATAATTAGGGTTTTAAGGTACAATTAAGCATAAGAGAGGGAAATTGACAATCAAGTCATAAAAATCCAAGTTTCCCTACATCTTAATAGTGATCTAGGATATGTTAGTACATTACAAATCGACCCTAGGTCCTTGAATGTAAGGGTGAAAGGAGGATATACACACAAAACTACCAAAAACCTAACATCCAAATTTTACCCATTGCATTTTGGTGAACCCATGTTATTGGAATTATTTGCACCTTCCTGAGTGTTGTGATTGAGATTTTCATTGATTTTATTCATTCATATCATCAATCATCTTATTGCATTGGAAAATTTACAAAAAAAATTAAAAATTAGAAAAATTAGAAAAATTGCATACTAGGGTTTTGCATGTTGCATCAATTAATTTAAATTTCATCATATTTCTAATTTTTGCATTAGATCTAATTTAAATTATATAAAATTACAAAAATTCAATATCTTGCATTGCATTTTTATCATAAAATTGCTAGTGTTTTGTTGAAAATTGTGAATTTTGCATAAAACCTAGTAATTCCAAAATCTAGGGTTTGTAAAATCTTGTTTCAGATTTTTCTACTGATTTTAGAGGCTAATTCAAATTTGCATTTGGCTTTAGTCTTTCATTTTAGAACAAATTTACATTTAGATTTTAAAAATTTACATTTTTGCATAGAAAAAGTCAACAAAAACTAGCATTTTCATTGATTTTTCATTAGAATTGCACTTGCAGTTTGCATTTTAGAGCATGTAAATCATTTTCATATCTCAAATAATATAATTTCCATCATATATCAGATTTCAAAATATTCATATAGCATTTTGTGTCAAGATCTCAAACTTAGGGGTTCAAAAACATTGATTTTCACTAGATTTGGCCTTATCAACTCTCTAAATTTGCACCATAGGCATGTTGTGAAGAATATTTTTTCACTAATTGGTGGTTATTAGGATAATAATTTTTTTTCCATCCTAAAAATATTCACAACACCCTTTTACCGGGCTCTTGTATTGAAAATTTGGTGAAAAACTACACATTTTTGCTATTTTTTGTCCTAGGGTTTGGCCTAGTTTGCACTCCAAGTGTGTTGTGACAAATTTTATGGATTGAGGTGACTAATATCATTTCTATTATTTTTTTCACCCCTTAAATTCTTTACAACACCCCTTTGGCTAGGTCTTGGACTTAAAAAACCATGAAAATTTGCCTATTTCTGCTATATCTTCACTAGGGTTTGACCTTGAGTGGCACTATAAGTGTGTTGTGATGGATATTTTGAAACTAAGTGGCTTTTATTACTGATATAATTTTCTTTCTAGAATAATTTTCCTCACAACACCCTTTGTCATGCTCCTTTGCATTGAGATTTGGTGAAAAATCGCATATTTTAGCATATTTTCACAATATTTTGACTTGTCATCATCTTAAATTTGCATCAAGAGCATGTTGTGAAGGATATTATTTTTGCATTGGACTAATATCAGACATATAATTTTCTTTCCCTGATTAAAATCCTTACAACATCTTTTCTTTAATTCATTTACATTGAAAAAGTACAAAAAATTGAGCATTTTAGGTCACTTTGCACATAGTTTTACACTTGTCTTTTGCTTACTTTTGAGAATTGTTAAAATGTGATTTTTCATTGATTCGAGCATATACACATGGCCTCTAATCGCAATAACAACAATAGGTTCCCTCCTAAACCTTACATGAAGAGAAAGGTCCCTGAACCTGAAATTGTGTTTACACCTCACGATAGAACAATCAGAGACACTAATGGACCTCTTTACATCACTGTGAAAATAATGGGAAATCCCATGGATGGAACACTTATTGATCCTAATTGCATGATTAATGTTTCCATAGAAGAGTTCCTATTTTTACATAATTTGATGCAAGGATCTTATGACCCTTCGGACATGATGATTAAAACACATAAGGGAACCTTTATAATACCTTTGGGTAAGATATCATTGTTGGTAACTGTATTTGAAAAACATGTAGAACAATGGTTTGATGTTGTCCCCATTTTTGACCACTTTGGCATAAAATTGGGACACCCTTGGTTAAAGGAAATGAAAGTTGTCCCTTCAACAATTCATAATTGTCTAAAATTTCCTTTTGAGGAACATTTGATTACTATCCCCAAGAATAAATATAAACCTTTGGTTGAAAGAAAACATGACATAATGGATTACTTTGAGGACAAAAACAAAGAGAAACCTGAACCATGAACAGATTTTAATTTCTTGAGCTATAGAAATTATAAAGCAAAACTGTTACATCCAACAACTAGACCCTCTATGCAAGAAATGACAAAAGACAAGCAACCCACATGAAGAGAACCATAGACTGAAAGGACAAGGTCCCTATGCTAAGGTTCCTCCCCCATCATCCTTACAAGGATTGGGAGGTAATTATCAACAACAGAACATTCCACCTAGACAAATGAGATTTGAACCTGGCGCTTCTTCGAGGAGAATTAAATCCATGAAAGAGCAAAGCCCTATCTTACAAGAGATAAGTGGTAAGACAAAAAGAAATAGAAAAGTGAGAGAAAGAAGAAGAAGACAAGCTTATGCCATAAACCTTGCATCTCAAAAAGAAAATATTGATCCAGACATTGAACCAAATAAAGATGATCATAACAAAGATAATAATTGTGCTATTGTACCTTATGTCCCACTTTCCTCTAGCATTTGAGAGTGGGAGGATGATGATGATTTACTTGATGATGAAACTTAAGAATGAAGACGTTATAGGTCAGTATCTCTAACCCTTTATCTCTCTCCTGATGTGCTTCCCCCGTGATGTGTTATGTGTTGTTTAGGCCTCTTGGGATGACCCCTGATTCTCTTGTATGGTCCAGGATACCCAGAGATTGCCTCTATCGTGACCTTCTTCTATTTGTATCATCATTCTTCTATATTGCCTCTCTCTTTGATTTCATTGTTGTGTGTTTTCTTGCGGACATAGTGTTACGGTTGGTGAACTGGGGGCACCGTCCTACATAATTGTCCTTAAGGCACTTGTTTCTCCTCTCTTATTTATTGTTTCCCTTCCTCTAGTGTTTCCATCTAGCAAGCAGATGATGAAAAATATTTATATTGATGTGGACCTAGCATCCCTTTCACAAGAAATCAAAAATTGGACTTAGTTCCTAATATGATGATGGTGTTGTATATCTTATATGATGCTTGGCTAGAAGAAGCACTCATGCTTTCCATGTAGTAATTTTGATGATGTTTATCTCATTTACAAACCTTAACAATACCGATGCTCTGTGCACTTTCTTTGTCTTTAAATCTAGCCTTGGTGGTACTCGATTTGGAGATCTTTGTGATATAGCCCCATGGTTATCCACGAACTCTAAATTTGTAGTATAACCTTAGCTCTTTGTGTGGTTAATCATATACATTGATGTTGTTGTTTATCATGATTATGTAGACACTAACATGTTTCTTTCAAGGATGTGTTTGTGAGAACATTTGGCAATCGTAAAATACATGTCACCTCTGAGGGGCATGGGCTTTGCAAAAGTTTGTGTTCCCTTGTGTGTTTTCTTCCTATCTTAACGTGCTTGATATCGATGTATGATATCAACCACCTTAAGGTGGGGGCATATATAAGGTAAATTGTCTGTTGTAGATGTTAGTAATGTCCTTGTCTTCAGGTGGAGTTTAAAGAATTGTGTGATGAGTACATCCTGCACTCTGAGTTTGTTTGCAATCAAACATTCATTCATTTAAGCTCTCTACAGAGGTAGGATATTGCATATATCCCTTTTATTTTAAGCCCTCTACGGAGGCAGGGGTAGCATATTTCTCGAAGTAAATTGCACCATCCTGTCATTTTTAAAAGTCCTTTGCAGAGGCAGGGAGCAGTTTTGTGACTAACTCAACCCTTAAACATGTCTTTAGCAATTGTTGCAGTGAAGCCCAATCATCGGTGTGTACTTGTAACGTGCCTGAGATGGTAATGAGCCTAGAAATAGGAACACGCCATTGCTTGTCTGTCATGTTTTTCCTATGTCTTCAAAGTGTGTGTTTTGGTGTGCTTGCTTTGTTTGGCATGTTTGTTGCCCCATATGCAGTCTAAAGACCTACGTGATGTGTGCATCCTGCATTTTGGGATGTTTTGCATGTCTTGCATGTGTGTTGCCCCATATATATAGTTTAAAGACCTATGCAATGAGTGTATCCTGTATTATGGCAGGTTTGTTTACTTTCCTGTATTTACATCTACATTTTATATAAATGAGAAAAAGAAAAGAAAAGAAATCATCTCTATCTTCCATGCATTAATGTGTCTTCTATACATTTATTGTATTCTCCATGTTTTGCATGATTGTAACTATCTTCTCTGTATTTTGCATAACTATCATTGTCTTCAATGTGCTTGGCGTGTTTGTTGTGCTTGTTGATTGTACTTTAATGCATGTATTGGCCTCACATTTATACATACATTAAAGTGGGGACTAAATGTAATGTCAAAAAGGTCCCCTTGGGGGCTTTTCCCTCAAAAGGTTTAGCTCCTAGGTCTTTAGTGTGCATTTAGGACATCTTGCATCATAATTCAACATGCCGATGAGAAACCCCTAACTATCTTGGTAGATAGGACATAGGAGGACCACTTGAGATAACCCCTACCCAAAATAGGGGGGAGGACTCGGGCGCCCGTACCCTAGTCCTGCCCTATTTTGGGGCAGTCGCAAGTTTTGGGTGTTAATTTGTGACCGTTATTTGGGTCTTATGCCAACATGGTAAGTTTGAATTACAAAATTCTAGGAGGGAGTGTTTGTAGTTACATATAATAGCATGTTTAGGCATTCATTTGTAATCTAGATGGTTATTGTGAACTTTATGCAATCAAAAGGTGATTCATGACTTTCATTGTTTTGCAAGAGCATATTTGTGTTGTCTATGTGTTTGTGCTTGCAGATTTGAGCATCTATCTCCTCATGGGATGAAGAGCTTCTTCCTCCATTGAGATCTTCACTACAAGGTGATGTCGATTGTGATTATTGAGCATTTATCATTTAGTTTTCACCTCTGGCTCCCAAGGCACACACTCTGTATCTGACAATGGTGTTCAGAAGACTTGAATGTCTCTCAGGGGCTTGACTGAGGCAAGCCTCTAAACATCACAACCCCCTCCCAAAGTTTTCATGATTGTAGGTTACAGGTTGAAGTTAGAGACAAAGTGAAATTGTAGGAGGGTACAACAGAATGTCAGAATTGTGGATCAAGAAAGAAAATAGCTTCCTAGACTAGGGTGCCTACTCATTAGTCCTTAAAGTTTTGCAATGGGGCAATCTCTGGTACAATAGATACATGTTGGAGACCTTGTTTCTAGATCTCAACAAAAGGTAGGGCATTGGACTTGGGCACCCACTCTTTAGTCCTTGACTTTTCTGCCTTTGAACCCTGAAAATAGGTGCATAGTTATTTGTTATTTTACATCTTTCTATAAAAGCATTTTTTGTTATTCATTTGTTTACTATCATATTTACATAATTAGGGTTTTAAGGTACAATTAAGCATAACAGAGGGAAAGTGACAATCAAATCATAAAAATCCAAGTTTCCCTACATATCAATAGTGACCTAAGGTATGATAGTACATTTCAACTAGACCCTAGGTCCTTGAATGTGAGGGTGAAAGGAGGATATACACACAATACTACCAAAAACCTAACATCTAAATATTACCCATTACAGTTAAAATCCTAGATTTGCTTTTGTCTTGACTATAAAGACAAGATACAACTTATAAATATATTAAATCTAGGCAGAATGATCATCCATTTGGTTGTATATGAGGAAGAGCCAATTTCCAAGACAAAAAGAAGTTAAAAGAGAGTCATATGACATGTGAAACAAGTGCTAATGTAGCATGGCAAGATTTTTATGTGTTGACTAGATCATTTTACTGCCCATCACTGTCTAAGTCAACTTTTTTTCTCTCTGCTTCTCTTGTTGCTATATGTTGTGAATGCCTCCAAATCTAGATTGAACATTTGATGATTAGATTGCTGGAACAACTGTAAACATGTCCTAGATATTGGACTAGATTTCATTTTGCATACAACAATGATCTAGTTGATAAAATTATGGCTATGCATATCTGGATCAGTAAGATATCTCTGTGTGCTCATTCATTGTCTACAATAGGACATGGTCTCTTTCTTCCTTTGCACAATTTACATGTCAGCATATCATCCTCCCAAAGCTTTGATTAGCTTCAATATCCTACAACAAACATACATGTCTCAGTCATTTACATTTGATAAACCTAGAATTAATTATGCATAGCATTAAGTATGAAATGAGGAACGAGATATATATGTTCAAGATGTGAATATTGGGTTCAAAACATCCCTATGGAAATGAATATTGGATCTCAATGTGAGGTTAGGATATTGGCATCAGAATATTGAGATATGAAAATGTCCATTTGGATATCTGCATACGAATATGGATATCCAGATATGTGAGATGTCCAGATGATGTCAGCAAGAGGATCGATTCAACCATCATTGATAGAAAATATACTATCGGGCTCTGATTTAGTTTAAAACAAGTTGGGGTATCCATGTGGACACATGTTTCAATATCATTGGATCATCTCACTTACGTGTGTGTCTTGAAGGATTTCGGTGTCTCGTGAAGAGCATCAAGAGCTTCTCGTGAAGATGCGAAATGGTGCCACATGACAATATGGCTTAAATTCTCTTGTGTTGGGCCCTGCCATACTAATGTGGTGAGTGCAAAATAAATTTTGTTGGGTCGCTACAGGTATAAAAGGCTTGCCATAGGGCTGCAAAATGGCACCTCGTGGACTATATCTCCAAGTTGGACTATGGATCTTTGAAAATTTAATATCCATGCAGGGTAATATCCATATGACGTGATCAAAATGTTTGGTCAAGTCAATTGCATGCCACATGGCATCGTTTCAATTGTCTACAACAAGGTCACAATTTTAGTTCGCAAAAGATAGGGATATGGATATTTGGGAATATTTAGATATTAGAGTTTACAAATTATCCCTTAAGTATAAATGCCCTAATGATGTCTGCCTTTTAAAATGATTCTTGAGTATAAATAAAAGTGATGTTATTGGTATGTGTGAGAAGGTCTAGATATTAACAAACATCTGGACATTTAAAGCTTAATATCCATAGTGCAAATATCTAATGTAGATGATGGCCTTGGTGCTCGATGGTATAAAATTTGATGGGTGCATGTCTGGATATCAAGATATGATCATTACTTAGCATTTTTATCAAGTTTTTCTAGTTGGGATAAATTGTCCAGATATCAACAAATGTGAGGACATTCAAGTGCAAATGTGAATATCCATATGACCATCGACAAAAACTTTAACTATGCATAACTTCTCCATTTTGATGAATTTCAACATGATCCAAAAGGCAAACTTGCTTAGAATTTCATTCTCTATCATTTGGTGACCTTTGTCAGTGATTTTACTAAACTTGATCTTTGACTATGGATCATGACCTGACATCATTTTCCCTCAAGCAGAACTGTTGAAACCTAAATTAAGCCAAAGCAAAAGAACAAAGGGGGTCTCCATTTGGTAAAATGGGGTGTGTGTGCAAGGCACAACAATGGAAACTCTACTAGGAAAATGCTTCAGAGGATTTCAAAGATAAATTTCAGTTTTAGACCCAGAATCTCTATGTTTCCCACTTATTAAACTAGACAACATGATATAGGATGAAAGAAGTAGATATCACTAACTCAGTACAACTATCCATATCCTGAAAGTCTTAAGTGTGTGCAATTGCATTCATTCCCATCCTTCTACCACTAAGATCATCAAGGCTCACTTGCATTAACCTACGTAATGATACTCACCTTTTGAACTACCTTGAAGATTACCTCACTGCCAGTCAAGCGTCTATAGCCCTGATGAGGTTGTCTCTATGATTCTACTCAAGCATTGCTCTACTTCTTGTTAGGCGTCTATTGCCCCTAATAGAATTACTTGAATCCTTTATCTAATTGAACATTTTGTAAGAAAATTAGGAAATATTATATTGGTCATTTGTTCATTTGATAATTCATTAAGCTTAACTTTTGATATGAGTATTAGGTAATACCACATAGCCTTGTAGCACATGATAAATATCACATGGGCTATGAATTGGTTCAACTTCACTAGGCTAGGGATCATAGTGGTGGCAAAGGTGAGCCTATAGATTTTTCACTTAACCCAAGATCACCAAGATTCAAAGATTTAGAATTATTTAAAGATGTGAGAGATATTCAACTAGAAAATACTTTAGGTGAACCAAACTAATGATTCCTTTCCCATGAACAAGCATCATACCATCCAATAGTAACAATAGAACCCACAAGAAGAGTTGAGTGGAAAACCAAAGTTTCTCAAAGAAATCCCTAGATTACTTACCCAAAGAGGACCTTTTGAAGGACTGCATAGCTACCACCTTATTAAAGAAATGGAGAACCCTAGTAAAACAAGCACAGAAAGCAAAAACAAAGCAAGCAAAAAGCAACTAACCTATACAAAGGAAACTACTCTAACCATAGTAAAGTAAAAAGAAAACAAAATAGAAAAGACACACTATGTACACAAAAGAAGGTGGAGATACCTCCTAAGCCTAAAAGTAGTGCTTTAGGAACTGCCCATTAACAGGCAGCGGGAGTTCCTCACTAGTACGAGTTTTCAATTTATATGTACTATCTCCTAAGATTTTAGATATTTGGTAGGGACCTAGCCAGAGTTCGTCAAACTTTCCATGTTCACCCTTTTTCTCATGGCCTTTATCCCAGTACAACACCAAATTTGAAATATGAAAGGCCTTCATTTTGGCCCTCTTATCAATACAAAGTTTCACTATGCCCTAATGTTTAGCAAAGTTTTCGATTGCAACATCGCGTTTTTCTTCCAAATGTAGAAGTTGAGTCAAGTGGGTTGAGGTTCTATCATCAGGCTTTAGATAGTCAAGATTGCATGAACTATAGTATAGGGATCCTCAAGTGGATAGGGAATATAGGTTCCAAACCATAAACCAAATGATAAGGTGAGGTTCCTAGGGTAGCCTTATGTCTAATCCTGTTTGCCTACAAGGTAAATCTGAGTTGGGCATGCCACTCTCTAGGGTTTTTGTCAAGCTATCTTTTGATGACCTCAAGCAATTTTTTATTAGTAGATTCAACAACTCTATTTCCTTTAGGGTAATAATTAGATGAGAATTTTAGCACAATACTATAATCAAATGCCCACTTTGAAAAATACAAAGAAGAAAATGTTGGACCATTATCACAAACAAGAGAAAAAGGATAGCCAAACCTTGTGATGATATGTTCTTCAACAAATTTCATTACTACCTCAGTTGTGTATTGTTTACAAGCCTAAGCTTCAGACCATCTTGTGCAGTAATCAATAGTGCTAGAATATACCTATGGGCCACAAAAGAAGCTGGGTTGATCATACCAATGAAATTGAGCCCCCATTGCACAAACGAGCATACCTCCACCACTGGTTGTAGTGGCATAGTAGCGATTATTTCTCTTGAAGTAGAAATCTGGCAAATGTGACAAGTCCAAACATGTGTATGAGCATCTTTAAAAAAGGTAGGCTAGTAGTATCCAACCCAAAAAATTTGATTCGTAGTAGAATGCCCAGAACCATGGCCTGTCCCAAACTTCTCATGAAAACTAGTAAAAAATTACACCACTTTTGTTTTGTCTAAACACCTCAAATAGATCCCTTCATGATTCTTCTTGTATAATATTGATCCTTTGATCATGAAACTACTATTTTTTAGTATTAATGCCCTTGTTTGAAGTAAATTCAGATGAGGTAGACATCGTTGGTTAAGGAGATAAAACAAAATGTCACCATACCATTCATCTTTTTAAATATCCTCTAGTGCATATTACTGAGAAACCAATCCTGGATTTGTCATTGTTCTTGTAAGTGCTTGGCCTCTTACAAATTTCATGGGTTGTATCTCTAGATCAAATTCTTGCAATATCATGACCCATTTTCCTCTGCTTTCACCCAGCTCATTCTGCATCAATAATGCTTTCACTACAGCATCTGGGACTACAACAATCAATCTACTCTTGAGAATATAGTGACGAAATTTCTTGACTGCCTTAATTAATGTGTAATCTTATTTCTCAACATTTGGATATCTGAGGTATGTATCTTTTAATGGGGTACTCATGAGAGCAATGGGTTATTCAACATCAACTTCCCTTCTCTAGGTCAGTATAGCTACACATGTGTGTTTAGAAGAAAAGGAGTATATGCAAAACGGAAGGGTATAATTTGGACCTACTAATATGGGAGCATTTTCTATCACCTTCTTGATTTAAGCAAAAGTCACCTTAGCCTCCGATGTCCATTCTATCTTAGCATCTTGTTTCAACATTGCATTCAATGGCCAGACAATCTCAGCTAAACCAGTAATGAACTTCCAGACAAAGTTGATCTTACCAGAGTAAGGCTTTAATTCTTTCTTACTCGTTGGAGGTTGGATCTTGAGAATGGCTTGGACTTTGTCAAGATCTATAGATAGACCTTCTTCTAAGATGACATGTCCTAACAGCTTCCCTTCAGTGGCACCAAAAATACACTTCTTGGGATTCAGTGAAATGCCATAATCTCTACAAGGTTGAAGCACTTTCATCAAATTAGAAATATGATCTTCTCTTTTCTTAGAGAATATAGTCAATTAATTCATGTAGATAATAATACATTTACCTAACAATCTTTTAAAAGCAATGTCCATGGCTTGTTGGAATGTTACACCTACATTAATTAGATTGAAGGGCATCCTCTGATATGCATATATACCCCATTTACATGTGAAGGCAGTCTTGAGTCTATTAGCATACTCAACCATCACCTGATTATATCCTAAATATCCATCTAGGAATGACATCAGCTATGATCCATTAACAATCTGCAGTACCGCATCAAGGGGTGTTAATGGGTAGTTATCCTTTCCAGATGCCCTATTCAAGTTCCTAAAATAAACATATAATCTAATTTCACCATTCTTGCACACTGGAACCGAGTTGGCCACCCAAGTAGAGTGCCTCACTACAAAAAAGATCCTTGCTGATAGTAACTTTTTGACTTCCTAAAAAATTAGAGGCTCCAAGAGCGTATTGACTAGTCTGTCTTTTCCTAAATGGCTTAACTCCAGGCTTCAAAGGTATGGTGTGAGTTATGATGGAAGTGTCATAAGTCTTTAGGTCTTCATAACTTCATGAAATAACATCATGATAATTCCTTCCTTTCTTCAAGGGTACATACCTTTCCAATAAACACATTCTTGACATTGTCCTCAGTCCCTAAATTATGTGGATCACACTTACCTCTAGCAGAATCAGTCTACTTCTTCTAAGTGCCCATCTAATCTCTATCAAACAATCTTTCTAGTTCCGCCATCCCTCATGGAATGGTATTTGTTTTAAGGTTTAAAACTCCTTCCAGATCCATCTCAACTACTTCTAAATCCTCTTCATCAATTATTTGGGAAACAAACACATCTGAGGATGTCAGGAAATCAATGATATGTTTGTCATCTTTAAAAACCTGAAAATGATTGATATTGTCTAGCACAGAAGGAATTGGAACTAGTTCCGTGATAAACTTATTCAAATCAAACATGGCAAGTGGTTCTAGTGAGCTTGCAGCCTGTGCCAATGCATCATCAACATGGTTCTATTTCCTTGGGATTAATTGGATATTAAAGCCATCAAAACATTCAATAAGATCCCAAACTTGATTTTAGTAATGATTCAACCTTTTATCATGACCAGAATACTATTTTCTAACTTGCTTAACCACTAATTCTGAATCACAAAACACTTGAATTATCTTAAATTTCCTCTAGATAGAAATCAACAGCTCATGCACTAGTGATTTGTACTCTACAACATTATTAGTACAAGGGAACTACATTCTGTATGCAGATAAATAAGAGTCCCCTATAGGACTGACTAGTTTAAACCCTACACTAGACCATTTCTTGGATCTAGATCTGTCAAACCGGAAGGTCCAAATTTGAGAATCCATAGGTTTCCTTTTAAGGTTCTTATCTTGTCTATTGAATAGACTAACCCTTTGATCTGTGGAAGATTATGAGTCAGGATTATCTTCACTTTTAGTAGATGATTGTTGCAAACACTTATGAACTTGATATACTACCTTCTAGGATAAGGAACATAAAAATTTTGAGTGAGAAGCATCATGAATGCAGTACCAATTAGGAAAAAAAATTTCCTCCAGTTGTATCTTCTTCCCAATAGTTAGTTGGTTGTACATGAACTTAGTTATGAAGCTTCTGAAACCTTAAAAAATTCTAGGCTCATCATCAGAAGAAGACTCTTGGTTTGATTAGACACAAGCTTTTGTACTTTCTTGGTACTTGGTAAGTGGTGGGTCAGGAGAGTTACTGTAACTCAACATTAACACCTCTTCCACCTGAATTATCTAAGGGAAGTAAATTCCTAAATCCACTTCTGAATATAAGATCTCATTTGTCTAATTGTACTCCATTATCATGTGTTTCATCTTAGGTTCTCTTTCAATGCAAATTTGATTAGCAATTCCTTTACATGGTAACCACATATGAGAGAAATCAGTAGCCATGTAGTCATTCAATGTTTTAGACTAGTCTCTACTTAGCAGCATGCCATAGGCATCAAGGATGTCCACCACTTATATGCCTATATATTGATGTACCCGAGGGTCTAATGCCAACTGCATGTGAATTTGACTCAGGTCCCCCACAATGTTGACCTCGGTCTTATCTAATTGGGTAACTTTCCTAATGGACTTGATGGGAACTAGACCCAGTGTATTACAAATAGATAGAGGTATTGTATTAGTGGAAGCCCTTGAGTCTACCAAATAGTTGTGAAGGTTTTTTCCAAATATCCTTAAAGTTAGCAAGAAGGGAGGTGACTCTCTTTTTTCTTTGTATAATGCTACTTGTTTATCTGCATCTATGACATGAGCTCTATCCTTTTGTGGTATTTCTTTAAATGAGGGATCAATCCTAGCTTGTACTCTAATGTCTTGAAGGAAGGTTTTCCTAACCTCTGGGACCTTCATCAACTCAAATACTAAAAGACTAACCTTCATATTCTTGGGTTCTTCTACTACAGACTGGCCCAACTTAGCTACTTCAGGCTTCCTCAAGGTTTCAGCTAGTTGGTTTTGACTTATAGTTTGAGGTAGAACCTTAGGAGGATCAGGATTATTACAAGCCTTAGGATTAGAGTAAATTTGATAGTTGTTTGGAGGGATGGAGTGGTAAAAAGACCCTTAGGTTTGTTGCTCCTGAGATTAAATGGGGTTCTACTATATTTTTGATAAGCATGGACCTCATCAGCTTCCTGTTCTTCAAGCTAGTTTTCATCTTGAAAAGGAAAGACATAGCTATCCAAGACAAAGACAGTATCATACCTCTAAGTAGGAACTAGTTCATATCCTGTGGGTGGAATCTCTTGTGCCATAGCATTCTAGACTTCTCCCTGGAAGATACTAGATGCAATTTTAAACTCATGACAGTCCAATTCTGAATGAGCATTCGTGTTGTGAATCCTACACTATGAAGATAGTGTTTCCTCTTCCAACATTACTCACCCTGGAGGATTATTCTATGCACTCTAAGTCTCGAATGGTGAAGAGACTCCTCCATTTTTTGGCCTGGTATTCCATGTTATGTTCTATTGTTGATAGTTCTAATTTTGGTATTGATTCTGACCTTGATTCCTATTGGTAATTTTCTCTGAATCGGCAGAGGGTTTGCCAGTTCCTATGCACAGGCTGATTTGGCCAACAAAAATAGGAGGTTGCGTGAGTTGCCTCCCCTTCACTTCTGGTTCTGCCACACCAGGGGGGTATCCCTATTTGAAAAAGATATGACCTTGATTCATTCGATGACATAAATATTTAACTTGACAGTAACAGGTAGAATACTCTCATGCATGGACCAAGATTTGTGTGATAAATTACAAGGTTGGCAACATTCTTGGACATATTTGTCTGGTCAGGTATGAGAGTATGTGGGGGTTCCTAATCCTACTTCTACAACTAACAGGTTGAAATTATGGAATGGTTTGAAATGATGGTTTTGATGCAAGATAGGGGTTTTGGATCATAACTACTTCACAAGAACAGACCGGTGCCTATCTCGGGGCAAGGATTCAGCTAGATGTATACATAACAATGGCTTGCAACTGTCATTCAAGTTTCAAGGGGTTAGATTTGATGCTTACCTTACAAGCACCACCCAAGAAAAGGTATTTAACTGTCCATACTTATAGATATCCCAATTGACATACAATTTTCTCCATACCTTAACCTAAAATGATTTAATCCACTCCTTGAATGGAAGTTAGAGATTAGGCATGCAATACATAAATCTGTATTCTAGAATTTGAGAAACCCTTAGCAACCAAATTCAGAAGAAGAAATGCATACAACAAGTGGAGACAGATATCAAAACACATGCAAGAAGCATTTTTCATATAACATTGACACTGAAACTGAACATATGTGCAAGATACAACTTAGATGCAACACATAAACTCCACAGAGATAGACAGGAAATGCTCTGTATTTTGTTACTTTTTCCCCAAAATTGCTCAAGGCTTCAACCACCAAAAAGAGTGACATAGTTTGGCCTTTATACCAAGACTGTAAACTCAGCAAAATTAATTACAAGGAAAATAAAAAATCTACCAAATACAATGCATGAGAAATGGTGCTCAAAATTGAATGCAGCAGAGGGACAAAGAGGAAGGAGTGCGTATGTTCGGGATTTGCACCGCCGCTCCAGGACTTTCATCTTCAATTAGGTGGTTGACCTGTCATTTTCGTCACCCATCCTCTGCAAATCTGCCATTAATGCTTCATCTACCCATGGGATGTAATAGCAGATGCATTTGGAGATTTTCCCACTCAAAAATGGCCACATATGCTCAGGAAAAAACCATCGCTGCAGGTTTAAAACAAGGCTGTCGATCCACTCCTATCGCTGAAATCTAATAGCTTAAAACATCCTAAAAAGTCACCTACCAGTGAAAACATGCCACGTAGGCACTTCATGCTCCTATCGCTAAGTTTTCCTTTCTTCATTTTGCCATTTTCGCCCTTGTATATGCACAAACAAATGCATATACAACTGCCTGCCTTTGGCCTCTCAAATCCTTGTATATGCAAAGCATATACATACAACTATTCATCATACAAGGCGGACCCCAAACTGTTATAGAGCAAATTGGAATTTTCAATTGGGTCCACCCTGCATCTTCTTTCCTTGCATATCTCAATGTATATGTGCATGTACATTTGCCTCATACATACAAGGCGGATTTCAAATTTTAATGAGGCACACTGAAGTTGTTTTGAAATCTGGCTTGCATCTTAACCCTTGTATCTTCTGAATGTACATTGGCACATACAAGCGCCCAATATACATGCTGTGGACCTGAAACATTATTCACTGCATTCGATTTTCAATCGGGTCTGGAATGTATGCCTTTGTTTTGTATATTTCAAATGTATACTTCACATACACTCACCTTTGTATGTCTTGTCCGTGGGCCCCACCACTTGTATATCGGTCATTGTACATCATTCCTTTGCACATTTTTGAATGTATATAGCTGATGTATATTTTGCTTTGCATATCCGTGGGCCTCACCAATTGCACCTCCGTTTCTTTGTATGTTGCCGAACATACAAAGCCCCTTGTATGTTTTTCAATGTACATTTCTCTTTACATGCTGAATATACAAATACAATGTACAAGACCCAATATACAAGCGGGAATCATTTTAGAATATACCTGCAATGTATTTTTTCCTTGTATCTAACCGTTGTATGTCTGAACATACAAACCAAATATACATGCAACCCAATATGCAAGTAGTGAATATTCTTGAGAATCTGTGAAAGATTCCCCCTTGTATATGCAACCTGATATGCATTTAAAATGCATACAACTCATTTTCACCATTTTTGAAGGCCGATGAAGATTTTTGCAAGCCCGCCAATGAACATTTGACCTACAACTTAATTTCAAAGCCCTAAACCTAGGTGATCACCACCAATTCCTTTGTTGCAAGTAAGCATTCTGATTTCTCAAGTGTGTCACCTTAGCTATCAGCTTCTTCATTTGTTCTGCTAACTCTCTGATGTCATCCTTGTTATCTCTAACTTTTGTTGTTTCAGCTGACTAGAGGGAAGGTAATTGTGCAGGTGGGAACTTTGTAATTGGTGCTCCAGGATGTACGACCAAGGCTTGTGTTGCAGTAGGTGTTGGGATAGGGTTTAGCACTTGAGCATGGTTAGCTAAGACATGATTGGTTATTGGCATCTAATTTGGCATGACTGCAGGACTGGAGTGATTTAATGGACCTGATGCAACCTGCTCCAATTCTGAATTCACCTTGATGGCCTCAACATATGCTTCTGCCAAAGTTTTGGGAGCCGAATTAGCCCTCCTAACAAACAAGGATGTTAGTTTATCCAACACTGCATAATAGATGGGTAGAGAAGCTAATTGAGCAAAAGTAAAGGGAGCCTGTAGTCAAAAGTAAGCCTTATGGAACCTATTGTTCAATTGACTTATCGATTCTCCTTTAGCTTTGCAAATCTCCACAAAAGACCCATAATGATCAGCAGGGTGGTGGGCATCTAAAATCGGTTTAGGATTGCATCCTTCAAAGTTTGCCATGAATTAATTGAAGCTAAAGGGAGGTTAGCAAACCAATTATATGCTTCATCTTGCAGTGAGTACGGGAATAACTTGCAAACCACATCATCATACTATTTGTGCAGCATGTACATATTGCTTTCAAAAATCTTTATGTGTTCATCAACAGTTCTTTCAGAGTCATTAGGATGGAAATTTGAGAAATATTTATCAAGATTTTTAGGCATATCATGATAGTTGTTGAAATTGATTGGAGAGGGGTTTGCAGCAGCTAAGAAAGTCATGCTAAGGAAAGTGATTTGCACTGTAGATCAATTTCTTGGAATGGATCGTGCCCTAGAGGTCCTGGGTATCCCTTAGTATCTCCTTGTTTTTCTAAATTGGGTTAGCAACAACAAATCTTCTCAAGATGAACTAGATCTAGTATGACTCTATCTAGTCCGTAGCCTTACTTTCATGAAGAAGAAGGGTTTATGTGATGTTTAACCTTGTCCAAGCCCTCCTTCTAGCATGAATTCTATTCATGGTGGTTTTAGCACACAACAACACAGGTAAGATATGGGATATCTCACCTCTCTTGAAAGGATTCTTATCCTAGAAAATACTTCCCCAAGGTTTATACAACTAGGTCTTAGCTTCCAGGATAACTCAGCAGGTATGTATTTAGATGTACTAACAAAGGGGACTTACATGCAATGCAAGGTTTATGAAATTATAATAGTAATGTGTGCAAGAAACCCTATGATACTTTCAGGAGATTAACAATGTGAATGCTGCTTAAAACCCTAAGTCTAATAGATCTATTCCAAAGAAAATACAAAAGTTATAAGGGTGAAGAGAGATATTAAAAGCTAGGTGACAAATCACAACTAGATAATATGCTACAGATAGACAAAACACCCTAAAAAAACCACCCCCTGTTTGACCACATTAAGAAACCACAATGTTGTAGGAAATGATGCAAGCTTCAATGAAAAATTATGATTTTCAAATTGCATACATTCATCAAATACCCAACAATAGTATAGTTAAACTAGTATTTTGCAACTAAACTTAATACATTTATGGGGTTCAAGCTAACTATGCATAGCGACTTACACTCAACAAGCACCAGTAGTATGAACTAGGGAATTCATCACATATCTAAACATTTATCCATCATTGCAATTGCACAAAAACTAATTTCAGATTGACATGAACCATGAAATCCAAAATGAAACAACATAGAAAACACAAGTTTCCAACAACCTACAAAACTTGCTTTGTATTGACTAAATTTTGGCAATCTCAACAATTCACTATCAAATCTTCCTTCCTACAATGAGTGAAAAGGATCTCCCTTTTATAGACAAGGCACCATACCGAGTTTTTCATGGATGGTGGAGATTAACTCAACACCAATGGTCTAGATTACATGACATTCAATGAGATACATTAGTTTTTTATATGGCATTTAATCTTGGTTGGTAGTTTGTTACAATCCTAGATTTGCTTTTGTCTTGATAGTAAAGACAAGATACAGCTTGTAAATACATTGAATCTGGGCAAAATGATCATCCATTTGGTTGTATATGAGGAAGAGCTAATTTCCAAGATAAAAAGAAGTCAAAAAAGAGTCATATGACATGTGAAACAAGCACTAATGTAGCATGGTGGGATTTTCATGTGCTAACTAGAACATTTTACTATCCATCACCGTCTAAGTCAACTTTGTTTTTCTCTACTTCTCTTGTTGCTATATGTTGTGAATGCCTCCAAAGCTAGATTGAACATTTGATGACTGGACTACTGGAAGAGTTGTGAACATGTCCTAGATATTGGACTAGATTTCATTTTGCATACATAGTGATTTGGTTGATAAAATGATGGCTCTGTATATCTGGGTCAATAAGATATCTCTGTGTACTCATTCATTATTTGCAACAGGAACATGGTCTCTTTCTTCCTTTGCACAATATGCATATCTACATATCATCTTCCCCAAGCTTTGATTAGCTACATTATCTTGCAACAAACATACATGTCTCAATCATTTGCATTTGATAATCTTGCAAGAAATTATGTGTAACATTAAGTATGAAATCAGGAATGGGATATAGATGTCCGAGATGTGAATATTGGGTTCAAAACATCCCTATGGCAATGAATATCAAGTCTTAATGCAAGGTCAGAATATTGACATGAGGCTATTAGGACATGAAAATGTCCATTTGGATATCTACATATGAATATGGATATCCAGATACGTGAGGTGCATCGATGATGTCAGTAAGAGGGTCGAGTCAACCATCGTTGACCAAAAATACTATCAGGCTTTGATTCCATTTAGAATAGTCCGGGATATCCATGTGGACATGTGTTTCAATATTATTGGATCATCTTTCTTATGTGTGTGGCTTGAAGAATTTTGCCATCCTGTGAAGAGCATCAAGAGCTTTCTGGGAAGACGCAAAATGGTGCCACGTGACAATATGGTTTAAAGGTGCTTGTGTTGGGCCCTACCATGCTAACGTAGTGAGCACAAAATAAATTCTAGTGGGTTGCTAGAGGTATAAAAGGCTTGCTTTGGGGCTGTGAAATGGTGCCACATGGACTATGTCTCCAAGTTGGACTATGGATCTTGATGCAGGAGCATCTAGTGGTGTAAGGGCAATCTTGCATCACCCAAAAAGAAGTTAATTCAAAATTATTGTAGTTTTTTTCATTCTTTCCATAATTAGTGTTTCTTGTTCCATAATATCCAGAATAATGATGTAGGACTTTCAGTTTTTCCAAAACTGCTAAAAATAGTAACCTGCCTATTTTGGAAAGTCTACCTGCTATTTTTGAAAAGTTTATAGTTGGGCATGGATTGAAGAAAAAAATTGCAGACAGTTACTAAATGGAAATATAAGACCTTTGGCAAAGGAATTAGGCAAAGATCATTTGTGAGCTGAAAGATATTAAAGTTTTTGTTTTCTGAAAAGCCCCTAAAATTTTCTGAAATGAGATATGAGGCACTAAAACTTCCCTAAACATCCTGAAACATTGACAGAAATCCATTTATGGATTTCTAGCATGATAGTTCACATTGCGAGCTTTTCGGCGCCTAAAATGGTTCGTCAATCAGACACCCAGATCAAAAGTTATGCTTCCCGAAAGTTGACCTACTTTTATAGGGAGTTGTAAATTTCAAAATTTAGCTGGAGGCCACCAAAAAGTGTTATTTATGGCTATTTTGGGAACCCTAGGCTGGAGGGGAGTTAAGGGGGAAAGTGTAGAGTCAAGAATAGGCGGGGAAAATAGAAACCCTAGTTGATTTGGGGGTTACAGAAGGTGTAAGATTCTAGAGTCTGGTGATGGTAGCTGTAGTGTGTTGCAGCCTGTGAAGGAGTGATTCCTCTTATTGTAATTAAGCTTCTATAATGTAATGAGTTTTTCAGATCAATAAAAAAAAGTTCTATCCTCTGTGTTCAATTTTTGTTATTGTGTGTTTTATGATTTACCCCCTTCATCAAGTGGTATCAGAGCGAGGGTTCTTGAGTGTGTAGATAGATCGCCAACTGTGAAGCAGTTTGCACCAAGACCTGAGGTTGTGGCTTTGCTGCAGAGACCAGGATGCCTCCATGAAGAAATTGTGTTGGGAGGAATGCTTTGACAGAAGAGGGTTTTAGAGCCCTGCAAAGGCGAATCAATGCATTACAAGAGGAGCTACGAAGAGGGTTTGACCTAAGGATAAGAGATGAAAGTGAAGATGAAGCTAAAGAAGAGCTATCTGAGGAAGAACAAGAAGTTGTTGGAGATCCTATAGAAGTTAGGTTGTTGAGGGCTATTTCAAAGATCAGAAAGAGGCCCAGGATCAAGGTTTCTACATATTCTAGGGATTTGAACCCCAGAACAGCTTATTGATTGGATCAATGACATGGAGGAGTATTTTGAGTATGAAGATGTGGAGGACCCAAATCGGGTCAAATCGGGTCAAGTATGCAAAAACAAAGTTGAAGGGCCACACCAATATTTGGTGGAAGAAGGTCCAACTAGAGAGGAATAGAAGAGGAAAGGGAAAGATCACCAGATGGAATCGGATGGTGGAGAAACTAAAGAAGCAGTTCATTCTTGTGGACTATGAGATGGAGTTACTGAAGAAGTTGCAAGGACTGAAGCAAGGTAACAAGTCTGTTAAGGAGTATACAGAAGATTTTTATAAGATCACTATCAGGACAGGCCATGGAGAGGCCAACAAGGAGAAGGTGGCCCATTACATTAATGGGTTGAGGCTGAGTATTCAAGAGGAGCTGAGCCTAGTCAGAATGACCACCATAGAAGATGCATACCAGTTTTCCTTGAAGGTGGAAGAGAAGCTGAATAAAAGATTTGATAGCAAGCAAAGGGGAAGAGGTCAAGGCAGAAGGACTGGTGGGAGGCCCTATGGAGGTTGTAATGAAGATCAAAAGAAAAGTGAAGAAGCTGGTACCATTCAAAATCAGAGAGGGGATAATGCCTACCGCCCTCATGACTAGAATAATGGTGAGTAAAGAGGAAGAGGAAGAGGTAGAGGTAGACCTGGGCAAGGACCCGGAAGAGGAGGTTTCAGAGGAACTTGTTTCCAATGTGGGGAAGAAGGGCATCGAGCATATGAGTGTCTGCAACATCAAGGAAGGACAAATAGAAGACCTAAAGGCAATGCATGAGTTGCACATGTAGATGAAGATGCCCATTCTGAGCATTCTAATGATGTTGAAAGGGGAGAAACCCTAGTTGTTAGAAGAACCTTGCTGAATGAGGAGAAAGAACCCAATCAGAGGAAGAGTTTATTCCACACAAGGTGCAAATGTGAAGGTAAGTGTTGTGATATTATTATTGACAGTGGAAGTACTGATAATCTTGTTTCAGAGGAGATGGTTGACAAGTTGAAGTTGATAAGAAGAAAGCATCCACATCCATATCGGATTGCATGGTTGCAAAAGGACCATAGAGCTTTGGTCAATGAGCAGTGTTTAGTGAAATTCAAGATTGGTGATTACCATGATGAGGTGTTGTGTGATATCATACCGATGGATGCATGTCATATGCTATTGGGGAGGCCGTGGCAATATGATTGGAGCGTTGTCCATGATGGCCATGCAAACACATATTCCCTAACAAAGGATAGAGTTCGTCATAAGTTGAAGCCCTTGAAGGAGGTGGAAGAAAAGGTATGTAGTACTGCCATAATTTGCCTGGTAGATGGCAGGAAATTTTTGGAGGGTATGAAGCATGAGCGTCATTGCTTTGCATTGATTCCTAAGATTAGTCAAGAGAACTATGAAGATATACCAGTAGAAGTTTCGGATATGTTGGAAGAGTTCCAGGACATTATCTCTGATAATGTACCAGAAGGTTTACCATGAGTAAGGAAGATAAGTCATCAAATGGATTTGATACCAGGAGCCAGTTTGCCAAACAAGGCAGCCCACAGAATGACCCCTGTAGAGAATGAAGAGCTGAACAGACAAGTTCAGGAGTTGTTAAGGAAGGGACTGATAAGGGAGAGCCTAAGTCCATGTACGGTACCTACAGTACTAGCACCAAAGAAGGATGGAGAATGGAGGATTTGTACAGACTCTCAAGCCATCAATAAGATAAATATCAAGTATAGATTTCCATTGCTAAGAATGGATGACATTATGGATTATTTGAGTGGAGCCATGTACTTCATGAGAATTGACCTAAAGAGTGGGTATCACTAGATCCGTATTAGAGAAGGAGATGAATGGAAGACAGCCTTCAAGACAAAGGAAGGTTTGTATGAGTGGTTAGTCATGCCATTTGTGCTAACCAATGCACTGAGCACATTAATGCGGCTCATGAATGAGGTATTGAAAGAATTTTTGGGAAGTTTTGTTATTGTTTATTTGGATGATATTTTAATTTTTAGTAAGACTTGGGATGAGCATTTGATGCATATTAGAAGAGTTCTAGAAAAGTTTAGGGAGGAGAAGTTGCTGATTAATCTAAAGAAATGTAGTTTTACAAAGAAGGAGTTGGTATACTTGGGATTTATAGTCTCAGAAGAAGGTCTTAAGATGGACCCAGAAAAAGTAAGCACTATCATTGAATGTCCTACGCCAAGGAGTACAATGGAGGTAAGATCCTTTCATGGTTTGGCAATGTTTTTACAGAAAGTTTATCAGGAATTTTAGTAGCATTTGTGCACCCCTAACTGAGACAATGAGATGGGATAGAAAAGAGTTTCGATGGACTAAAGGAGCAGATAAGAGCTTTGATACATTGAAGCAGAAAGTTGTAGAACAACCTATTTTGGCACTTCCAGATTTCAATAAGGTATTTTAGGTAGATTGTGATGCTAGTGGTAGTGGTATAGGAGCTGTTTTGAGCCAAGAAGGTAAGCCCATTGCCTATTTTAGTGAGAAGCTTAATGATGCCAAGAAAAAGTATTCTGTTTATGATCAGGAGTTTTATGCAATAGTTTAGGCTTTGAAGAAATGGAGACATTATTTGTTGCCAAAGGAGTTTTTTTTATATACTGATCATTAGGCTTTGTAGTATCTTAATAGTTAAGGAAAGTTGAACCAAAGGCACTTAAAATGGGTTGAGTGTTTGTAGAGCTATACTTTTGTTTTGAAGCATAGGAGTGGGAAGTCCAACAAAGTTGAAGATGCCTTGAGCAGAAGGCAAAATTCGTTGACAGAAATGAAGATAGAGGTTGTTGGGTTCGATGAGCTCAAAAGTTTGTATCTTGAAGATCCAGATTTTGCAGAGGCTTGGAAAGCTTGTATGAAACCTATTACTTTGGACAGGACAAAATGGTTGGATTACATAATCCAAGATGGCATGTTATTTAGAGGAAGCCAGTTGTGCATTCCAAGGATTTCCATGAGAGAGAACCTGATTAAGGAGAAGCATAGTGGAGGATTGGCTAGACACTTTGGTTGAGATAAGACCATTGCTATTATTGGTGAAAATTATTATTAGCCACAATTGCAGCAGGATGTGTAGAAATTTGTGGAGAGTTGCAGAGTATGTCAGATAGCAAAAGGAGCAAGTCAGGATACAGGTCTATATCAGCCATTACCTATACCAGAGAAGCCATGGGATGATATCAGTATGGATTTTGTTCTTGGTTTACCAAGGACACAGAGAGGACATGATTCCATTTTTGTGGTGGTGGACAAATTCTTGAAGATGGCACATTTTATTCCTTGTAAGAAGACTAATGATGATGTTCATATTGCTGAATTATTTTTGAGAGAGGTGGTGAGACTACATGGTCTACCAAAGAGCATACTTTCAGATCGAGATACCAAGTTCATTGGTTATTTCTGGAGGACATTAGGGAAGAAGTTGAAGATAGATTTGAAGTTTAGTTCTACACACCATCCATAGATTGATGGACAAACCGAAGTGGTGGACAGACCGAAGGGATGGGATTTGATTTTACCACAGGCAGAATTTGCTTACAACAATTCTGTCAATAGGAGTACTGGTAAATCACCATTCCAAATTATATATGGAAATATCCTAAGAAATGCTTTTGAGTTAAGGAAGTTGGACAACGGAGAAAAGATAAGTGTCGAAGCTAAAGACTTTGGAAAACATCTAAAGAATTTGCATGAAGAGGTGAGAAACCACATTAATAGGATGAATATTTAGTACAAGGCTAAGGCAGATCAGAAGAGGAGATATAAGGAGTTTGAGGTAGGAGATGAAGTCATGGTTCACTTAAGAAAAGAAAGGTTCCCAATTGGAACATACAATAAGTTAAAAATGAAGAAATTTGGACCATGCAGAATTTTGAAGAAGCATGATTCAGGAAATGCATATGAGGTAGAGCTGCCGAATGGGATTATTATTTCCCTTGTTTTCAACATTGTTGATTTATCAGAATATCATGAAGGTGGAGCAGAGGATGGACCGACAAAAGCGTACTGGAGTATTCCATCATCTACTTCAATGGACGAGATAGAAGAGATCTTGGATAGCCGTGTGGGAAGAAGTACTCGAAACAAGCAATATGAAGAATATCTGGTAAAATGGAAAGGAAGGCCTATTGAAGATTCCTCTTGGTTATCTAAGGCAGAGGTTGACCATTTGGGTTTCCCTCACACAAACATCTGAGACGTGACAGAGTCACTTCTCAAATTACTCTGGTTGTCTGATGCAGGAGCATCCAGTGGTGTAAGGGCAATCTTGCATCACCCAAAAAGAAGTTAATTCAAAATCATTGTAGTTATTTTCATTCTTTCTATAATTAGTGTTTTTGGCTCCATAATATCCAGAATAATGATGTAGGACTTTCAGTTTTTCCAAAATTGCTAAAAATAGCAACCTGCTTGTTTTGGAAAGTCTACCTGCTATTTTTGGAAAGTTTGCAGTTGGGCATGGATTAAAGCAAAAACTTGTAGAAAGTTACTAAATAGAAATATAAGATCTTTGGTGAAGGAATCAGGCAAAGATCATTTGTGAGCTGAAAGATATTAAAGTTTTTGTTTTCTGAAAAGCCCCTAAAAATTTTTGAAATGAGATATGAGGCACTAAAACTTCCCTAAACATCCTAAAAAGTTGACAGAAATCCATTTATAGATTTCTAGCATGATAGTTCACATCGCGAGCTTTATGATGCCTAAAACAATTCATCAATCGGACACCTGGATCAAAAGTTATGCTTCCTGGAAGTTGACCTACTTTTATAGGGAGTTGTAAATTTTGAAATTTAGCTGGAGGCCACCAAAAAGTGTTATTTATGGCTATTTTGGGAACCCTGGGTAGGAAGGGAGTTAAGGGGGAAAGTGTAGAGTCAAGAATAGATGGGGAAAATAGAAACCCTAGCTGATTTGGGGGTTACAGAAGGTAGAAGATTCCAGAGTCTAGTGATGGTAGCTATAGTGTGTTACAGCCCGTGAAGGACTAATTCCTCTGATTGTAATTAATCTTCTATAATGTAATGAGTTGCCCAGATCAATAAAATAAAGTTCTATTCTCTGTATTCAATTTCTATTATTGTGTGTTTTATGATTTACCCCCTTCATCAGATCTTCAAAAAGTTAATATCTGTGGGGTAATATCCATATGACATCATCAAGATGTTTGGTCAAGTCAACTGCATGCCATGTGGCATCATTTCATTAGTTGGCAAAAAGGTCACAATTTTAGTTTGCAAAAGATATGGATATGGATATTTGGGAATAGTCAGATATTAGAGTTCACAAAATATCCCTAAGTCTAAATGTCCTGATGATGTCAAACTTTTAAAATGATTCTTGAGTATAAAGAAAAGTGACATCATCGTGATGTCTAGGAAGGTCTAGATATTAATGAATGTATAGACATTTAAAGCTAAATATCCATAGTACAAATATCCAATGCATATGACAGCCTCAGTGTACAATGGTATAAAATTTGATGGGTGTATGTTTGGATATTGAGATATGACCATTACTTAGAATTTTTCTCAAGTTTTTTTAGTTAGGATAAATTGTTTGAATATCAATAAATGTGATGACATTCAAGTGCAAATGTGAATATCCATAAGACCATTGACCAAAACTTTGACTATGCATAACTTCTCCATTTTAATGAATTTCAACATGATCCAAAAGACAACCATGCTTAGAATTTAATTCTCTATCATATGGTGACCTTTGTTATGAAGTTTACTAAACTTGACCTTTGACTATGGATCATGACCTGACATAAATTTCCCTCAAGTAGAACTATTGAAACCTAAATTAATCTAATGCAAAAGAACAAAGGTGCTCTCCATTCAGTAAAATGGGTTGTGTGTGCAAGGCACAACAATTCATAATTCAAATTGACTAGGCCAACAAAGGGAAACCTTTTAACAGTCACTTTTCTAGAACGTTTAAAATTTGGGTCCTAACAAAATAGGTCTGGACTAGGGAGTGGGCAGTCAAGTCCAGTGTCTTATTTTGGGACTTGATTAAGCTTAAGAGTGGCTCCTAAGTTCCATTTGACATGGGTTTCAAGGGATTTTGCTCTAGGATTCATTTTTAACATGCATGATTAAATATAAGGGACACGGGGGCTAAACATAGGAGGTAAAAGTCCTAGGGGACAATTTATGACATAACATTTAGCCCCCACTTTAATGTATGTATGATCTTATGACCCATACATGCATTAAAGTATGATTGAAAACACATCAAACATGTCAGGCACTTGAAGCTAAGGCATACGGAAAGATTGAGGAACTATTTCTAGTCCCTAGTCTTAGGTAAGCACTAGAAGGCACTATTATCAATCAGACATGCACTCTACCCTAAGTTATTCAACTTAACTATCTGTTGACACATGGGAACATCCCTAGGCCTGTGGGTTGCCTAAAAATTGGAGTGAACCTCCAGAGCGGGTTGGTTCCCCTAGTAAATCACCTAATCTAAAAGATTTTCTGAGGAAAGGGTTAAGAAGATAATTGAAAAATAAATTCTAAAACCTAAGGATATGTTGCCAGAATTTTATCTTGACTCACAATCAGCCTCACAAAGCTTTTTATCCTCAAAATTTCACTAAAACAATGCAATACATAAGTAATTTGCATGAAATCTTGAAAGCTAGAGGTTTGCATGAAGGAAAAACACAAGTTTTATTACAACTTCAACCCACTAACTAGGCTAGACATAACATGCAACCTGCATTACATGAAACTTTCACACTCAATCTTGCAACAATAAGACATATGGAAAGGATTCTAAGGTTGAATCACAATTGGACATTAGATCATTGATTAGAAAATAAATTTGAAAGTATGAAAGAGGAGAACTCTGCTGCTTTATTAAAATTGGAAGGAGTAGAAACTGAGTATCTGAGTACAAGATGTTTACAATACTCTGCAAGTAAACAAGAAAGAAAGAAACCATAATTAGAACTAAGAAAAACTAAGTCTTTCTCCCCTATTTATAACTCCAAAAAACTCCCAAGGAAAAAGCTGAGAAATCTTCCTAGAATAGCAAATTTGATCCATTTTTGAGCTCCACTGAAAAGATAAAAATAAATTTTTCAAATCACCTCCAATCTATATATGAAATCTACCAAAATCTTCCTCAAGGTAGACCCCACCAAAAATCTACTTTAAAACAAGCTTTATTTGCTCAATAAAAGCTCAATTTGTCCATATCTTCCCAAAAGAAAGCAAACTTTAAAAAAAAGATATTGTTTACTTTACTTCGCTTTAACTGCATAAATAATAAAAATTTATAAGTAATTTATAGGATATTGCTTTAAATATCATTTTACAATAATTTTTTGCAGCTTCAAATTTGTAAAAAAAAAAAAGAGGGCCCGCCATGGCTTTTACAACTTGCAAAATTATAAAAATATGCAAAGTTTTATTTTCTTTTTAAAAAAAAAAAAAAAAAAACCTTATAAATATCTATGAGCATCTAAAAATAAACCAAGGTATTGATTTATGCAAAAATCAAAGGCAAAGAAAATGCCTTAAAGCAAAAACCATGGTTTTTTTGCATTTTGTTCTTTATTTGGCACTTAACATTTTTTACTCCAGATTGGGTGCCGCCATTGTGAGGATTCTTCAAAAAATACAAACTGGGTTGGTGAGAAATTTAAAGGGGTTTTGTACTTTATTGTCTTCTTGTTTCTGTCCAAAACTCTCAAAAATCTATATCGTATTTTTTGATATATGACTAAAACATGTGACTTCTATCTTCATTGTGTTGTGTATTGTGCCTCTAATTGTTCCTCAAAAACTACAAACTGGGTTGGTGAGAACTTTAAAGGGTTTTTTCATCTTATTGTCATCTGATTTCTACCTAAAAATCTTAAAAACTCAAATCATATTTTTTTAGCTATGATCGAAACACATGACAACTATCTTTATTTTTCAAGGTCTTTATGTGACACTGCTGCTCTTTCAGATTATTTCCACAATCCTCTTAAGACTTGGGGGTAACATGCTGAGCTCAACCCTTGTGGGAGCCCATTTTGCTCCACATGCTATGATATGCCATCAAAAATAAATCAGCAACAATATTTCACCTTAAATATAATGAAACTATTTCAGCTCTACCAAATTGAATTGTGGGTAAAATTTTTTGCACCAGCTCCACCATTTTGAGCTGTAAGTGAAAAATGGTAACAAACACATCGCAAACATGCAAGGCACATAGAAGATAGTATTGAAGACACACAAAACATGATGAATACATTGATATAACATTTTTATATATGAAATTAAATCCTAACAAAAGCACATAATACAAAACCCAAAGTGTAGGGAAGACTCAACACCACACCCTTTACACTACACCAAAGGAAAAACACGCCATACAAAACCCAAGTGCCGGAGGGACTCATCACCACACCCATTACACCACACACAAGGGAAGACATGCCAATCAAAACCCAAGTGTGGGGGGACTCATCACCACACCCTTTACACCACACACAAGGGAAAACACATGGAAGACACATATGATACACAAGCATCGTATAGTGCTCATGCCATAGACATACTATACATCTTAAACATGGAAAACATAGGTGATGGAAGGAGCTTATTGCTAAGTCCCACTATCTCAAACATGCTGCAAACACACATGAAGGTTTGGCTTATGACACAACAACCACAAAAGACATGCTTAAGGGAGGATAGCTCAAGATCTAACCTCACCTCCCAATGAGGACTTTGTATAAAAGGATGTGCACTAGCTCAAAAGATCTACACCATCCCACCTTGCAATGAGGGATTTTAAATAAAAGGGTACACACTAGCTCAAGAGATATATTATCTCACCTTGCAAAGAGGGCTTTTTGATTGTAGTTGATATAAGGATGTGCACTTGCGCTAGAGATACAACATCCCACCTCGTGAAGAGCACTTACAAACATGCTTCATTAGTGCCAAAATCATCAGACAGATATCATTATATATTCCTGCACCTTAAGTTGGTTGATGTTGTGTACCGATATCAAGCATGTTAAAGTAGAGAGAAGACACATAAGGAAACAAGAGCTCTCTCAAAGCCCAAGGCGCCAAAGTGACATGTGCTTATAATTGCCGAATGTTCCCACAAAAACATTGATATAATATGCTATGATAAACAAGAAGATGGTTAGAAAATCTTACTCTAAGATAATTACCATATCACATCACAAAGATATGCACGAAAATAATCACATCAAGGACCAAGGCTATACTCAGGGGTTCAGAGATGAGTACAATTGTTGGGCTATACTACATGGGTACCTCAAAACTAAGTGTAGCAACAAGGTGAGATACCATTCAAAGTGTTCAAGAGTAGATTGAGTGGATTGTAAAATGTTAGTCACAAGAAATGCCATAAGATGATACATCACACAGAGTGATTCTACTAGTCAAGCATCAGATATACATATAGATCAACCCCATCTTCATATATGGACAGTCCATTTTTTCTTTCTCGCTTAAGGGACACATGATCCATATCAGTATTTTTTTGTTTTCATCATCTACCAACTAGGTAGAATCACTGAAGAAGGTACACAATAAAATGAGAGAGGAGAACAAGTGCCTTATGAACACCACGTAGGAGGATGCCCTCAAAACACCCTCCATGACGCTATGCCCCTAAGGCATGACACACAATAATAAAGTAGAGAAGGGGGAAGATAGAAAAATGATGAAATGAATAGAGGAATGGTCACAAAAGAGGTGGTCTCCTGATATCCTTGACCTTACAAGAGTATCAAGGGTCATCCAAGGAGGCTTAAACACCACATAACACATCACAGGGGAACACAACACATAAGAGGAGCTCACATAAGCAAGCAAAGGTATGCTATGACAAAGGTAACCAACCAAGTTAGTAATATTTACCCGTGTATACAACCAAACTAGTGGTTATCGTTGAGCAAGTCATCTTCCTCCCAATCTCGAATACACAATGAAAGGGAAACATAAGGTACAATTGCCTGACTAAAGTTATCATCTTTTATTTCTTTGACCTTAGGCTCTTCTTTATTTGATTCAATGTTAGATGGTGAAATTTTCTCTTATTGTGGTGGTGTATTATTTCGAGCTAAGGCTTGTCTTTTCTTCCCTCTTTCTCTTGCTTGTCTATTCCTTCGTTGTCTATTAGTGATACATTTTCAAAGAAAATCTCATGTTTTTCCATAGTTTTCAGCATCTCAGAGGAAGAAGCATGCATGCAATTTTCTCTTAAAGGTTCCTTGCTTTGTTTTCTATGGGTATCTCTCGATCCCTGTAAGGATGTCAGAGGAGGAACCTCAGCATAGAGTCCCTGACCTTTCGGTCTAGGGAGTTCTTGTAATGTAGTTTGTTCTCTACTTGTTTTTTGTTGAATAGGGGGTCTGACCAATTTTGATAACACTTGTGCTTTGTAACATCGATATCCCAACAAAGTTTGATCTATTCGTGGTTCAGGTTCTTCAGTAGGTTCAGGCGAAAAGTATTCAAGGATGATGTTCTTCTTCATAACCATAAGCTTCCGTCAACTATGGGGAATATTTTGTATACACCCATGGTGAGGAAATTTTAAGCATTGGTGAAGTGTTGAAGGGATAGCTTTCATAGCCTTGAGCCATGGGTGGCCTAGTTTTATATGGAAGAGGTCAGATGCAGGGATGATCTCAAATGATTTTTCTAAAGATTTGTCAAGCACCTAGATCATTAAAGTAATCTTCCCTAAACTTGAGAGAAAAGCTCCATTATGTGTTTTGATCATCATGTCTATAGGCTCATAAGTTTCTTATATCATTAAATGTGAATAAAGGAACTCTCCTATAGCAATATTAGTTATGCAATTTGGATCAATAAGGGCTCCTCTTACCAGAGTCCCTATTATGTTAATGGTAATGTAAAGAGGACCTTCAATGTCTCCCACTATTTTATCTCTTGGTACAAATGTTATTTTAGGTTCAAGGGTCTTCCTTTTCTCATCAAATCAGGGATAGGTCCCATAGCATTGTTTTGATGATGAGAAGCCATAGATGTGAGACTATTTCAAACTAACACACTTGTTTGAGGGAAACAGGTACTAAAAGACACATGGAGTCCACAACAAACACAATGGATAGAGGAAATAGGTACTACACAACAAGGCCAAGTTAATTATTATAAAGGTTTTGATCAAGAAACTGTGAACAAAGTGTATAAACACCTAGTGTTGAAATACACAATGTGTTTTTAAAAATATGCCAATTTTCACACAATCATATGAAATTATGCAAAATTTTTAAATAACCAATGAATGTATGATTTAAAAGGGATGAAATATCTGAAATGAATGAAATTTATGACAAATGCAATGAAACAAAGCCAAACTATGCTTGTTTATACACCTAAAATGCTTAAATTTTCCACCTTTTTCAATGTTAGTGCACAAAAAATATAATAAAAATATGCACAATGATGGATGAATAAAATATAATCTGATTTAACATGTAAAATAATGTAGATCAGATTTCAAAATGTTGCCAAAATGCTACAATTCTCAATGCAAAGTCAAAAAGATGAATGAATATGCTTGTTTTTGTTGAAATACACAATGTGTAAATGTAAAATTTAAAATCTAAATACAAAAACATACTATGATGAAACACTACAGTCCAAAATCAGATTTTAATGAGTGTGAAAATGAGTATTAAAATCTATAATAAGATTTTAATTACAAACCCTATCTTTTGAAATTACTAGGTTATATTCAAAATGCAAA
Source organism: Cunninghamia lanceolata (assembly GCA_027924645.1). Taxonomy (NCBI): domain Eukaryota; kingdom Viridiplantae; phylum Streptophyta; class Pinopsida; order Cupressales; family Cupressaceae; genus Cunninghamia; species Cunninghamia lanceolata. The sequence goes on along the minus strand of BSBN01000553.1, from coordinate 13,668,028 downwards.
ATTTCAAGCAAGACCCTAGCAAATGAGAGATGCAAATGCAAGGTAAATGATCATGGAAATAGAAGTGATTAAATTTATCTTAGATCTGATGTAAATACTATAACATTAAATGTTTTCAATGATATGCAAGGAAAATAGTGCAAAATGCATCTAAATGCAAGTTAAAAATGCTTATTTTTTCAAAATTTTCAATTTTTATGCAAGGTTTTCAAATGTATGATGATTCAAATGACATGTATGAATGCAAATATGATGTACAACAGTTAGCAAGGTGAAAAATTCAGCAAAAACATGGGTTCACCAAATTGTTATGTAGGAAAAGAGGGTATGTTGATGAGGTTGACAGTTTGATTAAATCCTCTTTTCACATATAACATTCAAGGACATTAAACTAAGTTGAATCACAAATTTTGCAAGAGAACTCAGCTACAGGTTTGGTGTCACTTGGAATGATAAGGAAATTTAGAATGTGTTGATTAATTTGTTAAACTCTAGTCTGATTAGGCCTAAAACCATAACTATACAAAGTCATAAACAAATGGATGAAACCTGACAAATGCTCATACATGAAGGAACTAAATACATATTAGAAACATACCAGGATTTGAATTTCGGAAAGCAGAAACTTCAAGGGCAAAAGAGTGGGCACTTGTGTCTAATGTGGCATTTTTTCTGAGGCTTTGGAACCAAAATATGCTTCATAATATAACTTGCTCAAAGATTTCTTACAATACTAAATTGGAGGACACTAGAGTGGGCATCTGTGTCTAATCAGGGATATTTTCTATCACTTTCTTTAGATATGGAATCTTTACGCTCTGTACTGACCTCCTACAACTCATCTTCACAAGATCTGACACCTTTAACCTACAATCACAAGAGAGGTGTTGGGGGTTGTGGTGTTTAGGAGCTTGCCTCGATCAACCCCCCGAATGACATTTAAGCCTTCCAACAGTGTTGTTAGATAGAGTACATGTCCTTGGTGGATAGAGGCAAAAGCAAATGATATGATAAATTGATTAAAACACAAAATAGGTTTCACCTCAAAGGTGAAGCTCTCACAGGGAGATGAAGATCTTTCATGCCATGAGATGGATTGATGAAGACAAATCTACAACAAACAAGTACAAACACAACACAATACTACTCTACAATACAATGAAAGCCTTGAATATCCTTAGCATAAGATCACAAGTTCACAAGTTCACATTATCCATCTAGGTGTAAAATGAAATCCTAAACATGTTTATATATATGCATTCCTACTAAACATTCATAATTTAAATTGAATAGGCCAACAAAGGTAAACCTTTTAATGGTCACTTTACTGACATTTAAAAATTGGGTCCTGACAAAATAGGTCTAGACTAGGTCACAGATGCCCAAGTATAGGGTCCTATTTGGGACTAGCTTAAGCTCAAGAGTGGTCCCTAAGCCCCATTTTACATGGATTTTAGGGGTTTTTTCTCTAGGATTCATTTTTAATGTGCATGATTAAATCTAAGGGACCTAGGAGCTAAACTTAGGAGGTAAAAAACCTGGGGGGGCATTTTATGACATAATAGGTAAAATGCCTCAAAGATATGTCATCTCATGGAATGCAATGAATGCAAGGTATACATAATGTCCCACATTGGTGGGATGGAGATAAGCATATTGTAGTCAAATGAGTAACCCTTATCACATTACAACTACAGTAGGTAAAGAAGAGTGCGTGGTCGACTCTCTTACAAAGCTAGATATCCATAGGTCACCCTATCTTTAACATTAGTTGTCATGGTGGAATTGAAAAAGAATAGGAATGTATAGTTTCTAAAGATAAGACTTCACCAATTAGGAAAAGAAAGTTCCTAGAGAATAGACCACACCTCTCACAATGAAAAAGGAATTGGAAGAGGCTAAGGAATGGGGTAACGACATCCATAGAAGGATAAAGAAAGGAGGGATTATCTCAAAAAAAAATTTATACTAAAGAAGGAATTTTTTCCAAAGGATTTCATTGGATGATGAGAAGAAGGAATAACATGAAAAATGCTTGTGCAATCATAGTGAAAGGAATCCACAAAAAAAAGTAACGTTACTCCAAAAATACTCTTGAATTTATATTCTATTGGAATCTTTAGAGGTGAAATCATAATAGGAGGAAAAATCTTATCAGATAAGTACCTTGGTAGATTTGTAAGAAAAAATATGGATGCATGACATCTAATATTTATCAGAAGCAAGATCTTCATAATGTTGCTAATGCTTTATGTGTTTTAAACAATGCAAGGAGCTACAAAGAAACGTCTAGATGCAGGATAAAAGTAGATTAGGATAAGACCTTTGAAATTTACTATTGAAAATAGATTAACCCTCCATATGTAATTACAAGCACATCCAAGAATAATGAAATCCTCATCACAAAAATATAAATCTATCAACCCTTCCTATGCACATTATTCAGAGAACATAATTTCAGAAAAGACAAAAAAAAAAGTTTCTTGAGTACTGACCGAAATTGCTATGAAAACATTCATGGCCACCTAATTCTTGGCCGCATCTCCAATGAGGCACAATAATCTCATCTTTGGAAGGCATAGTCATTGCCCTAGATAATGGTGATCCTCTCAACCCTATTGTATAGAACATATATGCAAAGAATGGATATTAATTTTCCAAAAGTTCAATCCTAATCAGATGGAGGCCTCCCTTGGCTGGATACAGTAATCCCCCTTAAATAGCTTTTCACTATCCTCTTCTTTGAACAAAAACTCTTATTTAAAAGTTATTTAGAGCATCCCCTACAAACGCACACTGAAGAAGGGGAAATAAATGCATTCAATTAGTATATCTTTTCTTTCCCAATATCACTTCCCTTTACAAATATTATTCCTCATAATCTTTTAAAGAAATAAATATTTTCAGTATTCCCATATTACCACTTCATCCATGTGGTCAAAAATAGAAGACAATTACTCAAGCAATAATAAAATAAGAGAATCTTTTTTGAATGATTAATTGAAATAAGGCAAATAGTATTTAATGAGATTGGGTATTAAACTTAATTCTACTCCTTAAAATGATAATGCATTTGAATAATGCATTTAATAATTCTATAGCAACTAATCATTTAATTCAGTCTACCTTATTATTCTATTTGCAATTAAAAAGGTATCAATTCAATCACACATATTTATGCAATTTAAGTCTACATGAAACTATGTGGTGTGTGCACATGTCCCTTGACATCAATTCAGCTTTAATCGACTAAGCCTCCTCTATCTTGATGATACTCTCTCTGTCGAGAGAGTGAGAGAGTGTCCTTGTCACATACACACACAATTCAAAGTTAGTCGATAGAGAATTAAATACAAATAATTAATTTCATATTTAATTATTGAAAATAAGGGTTGCGACAGGTTGACATAGCAATTTATATGTAACATTGACACTAGATAATTATACCCCCAAGTAGCAAGGGATTTGTACAATTCAATAATTTTGTTTCATCCACATAGACCAAGAAAAATGTGTCATCAACATGCTTTTTGTTGAGGTGTTATAATCAACCCCCCTAAAAGTTAGACCAATTTAGTTGTGCATTAAGTCATGTTTTTTAGTGTGTCAATGTGGCATCATATGATTTTTTTCTTTTTAAATATAATGGGCATATTATTGGGATAAGTTGCTACTAACTTGCAATCCTAACTAATTTATGTGTCTCCAGAGTTCTTGAAATGTGTTCTCCAAGACAAAGACTTTGAGAGATTAATTATTTATTAATTATATCACTTTGACTTTTGCAATCAATTCCTAATTGATAAGTTCAAACTTGGGCACCCATTTTTAGAGTAGGAGGCATGAAGACTTTGTTGACTTCTCTTAAGAATATTTTGAGAGTTTGATAACTCCTAGTGAGTGGGAGTTAAACTTGGTTGTCCCATTTTGATGGGGAATTATTTTTAGACTTGGAGTCATTCTTTTTCATGTATATGAGTGGATAATTTTGAGACACCTTCCATAGATATAATGTTGGAGTTAACTAAAGTGTTAGAGATGCATGAATTGGATATTGCTTGCATGAATTCATAAAAACTTTCATGGACTTGCATATTTTTGCATGTCACTTGCATGTACTTGCATGTTGTTGCATGTTGTTGCATATTACTTGCATGTAAGTTTGCATGTTGTATGTACTTGCATGTGCTTGCATGTTGCTTCTATGGACTTGCATGTGCTTGCATGTTGCTCCTAAGGACTTGCATGTGCTTGTATGTTGTTTCATGTCACTTGCATGTGCTTGCATGTCACTCCTATAGACTTCTATGACCTTACATGTTGTTGTATGTCAGTTATATAATCTTGCATGTTGTTACATGTCAAATTACTTCCAGAACACTCCAACTCCAGAAACTTGCAAGATGATACATCTTAGTGATTTAGGAAATGGGTATCAGTTGTATGTTGTTGCAAATGCTTGCATGTTAGTTTTAAGACATTGCTTGTAGGATGATACATCTCAGTGTTTCAGGTAATGGGTATCATTTGCATGTTGAATCCAGTGTTTGCATGTCATTTGCATGTACATAACAAGGTAATTCAGAATAACTTTGGGGACATCAATCTTGCATGTTGTTTGCATGAGATTGGTGTGTGTTGATCAATTCAATTAATAGAAAGAGATTGGGCAAACTTGGACACCTAATTTGAGGACTTTTTGTTGTTGCTATTATTTGGAAATATGTTTGATGTTGGTAAAGCTAATTTTTAGTATACTTGTGTGCACAAATCATGAAGGGGAAATTAACTCAAAGCTTGGACTTTGTTTGAGTTCAGTCTTCTCAATTTAAGTGAACTTGTTTTTTGCATAAGCTTTGGAAGCTATGTTATCAATTACAATTTATTGTAATTTGAGTTTCAAGCTTTTGAATTAAAAGAGGGTTTTTTGATTTAATTAAAAACCCCATACACATTCCAGAGAGTTGAAAGAGGAAAAAAGACTTAGAAGAAAAAAGAAAAATATTTTTGAAAAAGACTTAGAGAAAAAAGAAAGAATCTTTTTTGTGAAGTGCATCAAGGACTTAGAGAAATTTCAGTATTAAATGTAATCTTTTCAAAGAGATTTAATACAAGCAGGAAACATCTTTGACTGTGGAGTTTTTTCCTGAAAGGGTTTCTCCATGTAAATACTGTGCAAGCTTTTATCTTCTCTTCTCTTCTCTTCTACATTGGTTTGAAAGTGCATAAGCAGTTGTTCATTAATTGTTACAGATTAATCTTAATTTCAGATTTGCATACACAAAATTTTAAAGTTTATAGAAACAATTCTACCTTTATTTTCAACATTTGGTATCAGAGATAACATTTGTGTAGAGTGAGGGATGCCTTTCTCTTATAGTGTTGAAGGTTTTTCGGCTACTGTGGGAGCTTTGTTTTGTAGGTTTTGCAGATATGTGACCTTGAAAGCCATTGTATTTACCTCTCAGATGGATGTTGTCAAAAGAATCTTTGTTGGGCACTTGAGGCTCAAGGTTATGGATCTTTATGGAGTTGATCTTATGATAGGGAAATTTGGAGCTCCATTTTGACAATATGTATATATTCTCTTGTTTGGAGGTTATATTCATTTACCTTGTGGTCATGTGCAATGAAAGGGTGTTTATGTTGGATGGTTACTATGGGTACCTTAATCACATGGAAAAACACTCATTTCTTAGACTACAATTTAGAATGCTTATGTTGGTTTCATGGTTTTAATCCATGGTAACATGAAAGCACTGGACGATTTATCACTAGTTGTATGGAGGTTGTGGAGTTGGTATTTTTTATGATATGAACACTCCTAAACAACTTGGTTTCTCCTTTCTCATATTCATGATATTTTGACTATGTAGCTTTTCACAGTTTCCCTATTTCAAAAGATTGTGGGTTTGTAGATCTATGATATTCCATTATCTCATATGACATATTTGATGGTGTTCATTGGTGTGAATGGTTGGATGTTTAAGTGGTTTAATATTTATAGAGATATGGTTTTGCAGGTTTTACATGTTAACCAAAATCTGTGGTTTGTAGATCTGTGGAAAATTATGTTCAAACACTTTCTAGATAGAAACAATTTCATATTTGCAAGATTGCTTGTTGGGTTCCTATGATCTATGGTTTCTCCTATGTAGATTTATTTGGCAAATCAGATCTAGAGTTGATTCTGGTGTTTGAGTCTTGGAAATTTACATCTTATACCTGGTTACATTTGTTCTACATGATATTGATGTGGGATTGAATCTATTTTTCAGTTATTAAAGGTTGAAGCACTGATCGTGTTATTTTCTCCTATGAGATGTTGCATCTGTGCAGATCTTGTGAATAGGTTGATGAGGGTTCTATTTGGTAGGCCTCTTCTTGGTCACCTTAAGTACATTGGTATTTTTTGTATTGAGACAAAAGGGTAGTTTGGAGTACCTTAGTTATTCATTGGAATCTATAGCAGTAAAGTTATGTTGCATAAGAAGATTTTTTCAGTTTTAGTTGAGTTTTGGTAATGATGTTGATCATGATACCATGCATAACTTGGTATCACCTTCAGTGGGAGTTTTGTACAATTACATAATGTGTTCTATCTTCTTTGTTTAAAGATATTGGTTCTAAATTGTTATAGTTGTAGTGTTGTGAGCCATACAAAATCTTTGATTAGAAGATGGATGATCTTTTGCAATGGTTGTTGGTGTCATAAGAAGCTCTTGGATTATGCCTTTAGTTTGTAGTAAGGGTTCATTGACATTTTTGGTTCTATTGACAGAGGATGCTAGATCTTCATATTTTTTGAAGAGGTGTTGACATCTTGGTTTTCCATGGAGGACTCTTGGAGTTTTTGGTGCGGTGTTGAGTTTATAACTTATCAGTTTTTGATATATGATCCTTGGTTTAGAGGATGTATAATATTATGTCATGATGCACTCCTGATCATGAGTTAGAGTTTTTGGCATGATATAGGTGCTCTTAGGAGCATAATATGTTTATTGGAGCATATGATCTTTCGAGAAGATGTTAGATCATGATGCCATAATATATTCCTGATTCTAGAGTTGGAATTTTGACAATGGTTTGGTTATTTCTCTTTGGTTTTGAAGTATTAATCATTTGCTTGGAGCTTCATGATTGTACATATTACATTTGAAGTTGGCATGGATTGATTTCTAAAAACTCATGGATACTAGAGAGACTTGGGTGAGGCTCGATATCTCTTGAACTTAGAGATATGTGTTAGAAAGATTTCTCATTATGAGATGTCAACAAAAGGACTGAGAAGCCTACACTTGGAAATGGATGTTAGTCCATTATAGACCTTATGAGAAGTTTGTCTTTATTATAATCTTTTATTGCTTGGTGTTATATGCAAAGACAATCTTGTATCCCACTCTTGGTCTACTCAGTAGGTAAATGATCTAATAGGTGTTGCCCACCTGATTATTAGATGCATTCTTTATATGTATCTTGTCTTCTCTTTTAGACTAGTCTTGAAAAGGATTGTGGGGAAGTAGATACATGGGTTTATGGATTTTTATTGTTCTCATTACTATTTGATCTTGAGCTAAGAAACTAGTTTTGAGGATTTGTTTTGGAGAGGTACAGAAATGGTTTTTGGTTTTTTGGCTTATTCCCTTCATTTTTTGGGAATGTTTGGCTTGTTTGATCTACTTTCAGTGAGAGGTTGACATCTATTGCTGCCATGTTTTCATCATAATTTGGATGTTAGATGTTGATACCTTTTCAGTTTGGGAGTGTTGAAAGAGATTTCACTTTACATAGTTTGGCACAGGTTAGTGTTGTATAAAGACGTGGTATGATTTTGCAGTTTCTCTCTTTCCTCGTATATTGTCTTCTTCTTAAAGGTTCTCATGTTTATGGAGTTGAGCTTTGAATTAGAGTCAAATGTTATTGTTGCTAACAATAATTTGGTAGCTCCTTGATCTTTTTCTTCATTGGTTAAGAGGACTTGGGAGAGTTATTCGAAGATTGGCAAAGAGAGATGTTTTATGCATATCATTATATGTTTTGACACTATATGGTACAGGAGTTAGCCACATCCTCTAAGAGAAGTGCTATAGGAGGATTTGTTAATGCCTTAATCTTATTTTAAGATTTTACATTACCCATGCTGTGGGAGTTTTTGGATGTATATGCTCTCTATTGTCATGATATCTTTTTTGTTGTCTCAATTTGCAGGTTATTAATGTGAAGATGATTTTGCATATTTCACTATTTGGATCTATGAATTGTGCAGGTTTAGTGGGTTGTCTTTACCCATTTGTTGCATTGAAGACTTGGATGTGGACTGTTAATATCCACAAATCTATTTATGTTATTGCAGATTTTGGTTTTTGACCTTGTCTTTGGTCATTTATACATTGGTATGTTGCATTGAGATGGGAGGATGGATGATTAGCAGGATTGTTTTACAGGGACTTGATTGTAGTTTTGGGTTGGTATGTTGATGGCATGGAGTTTTACCTATGATGGTTTGTTTACCCTGGTTTTGAGGTATGGATATTTTTGGATGAGCTAGCAACTTGTTGCGGTTGCTTTTCCATTTGGTATGAGTGTGGAAGACACTTAGAGTCTTATGTTAACATATGATTTGATGCTTGTGTTTATGTTGAGATTGGTGCAAGTTTTAGTGATAGTTGATATGTTTTACCTTGGCATGTTTGTTGTTTATCATGGGTGACATGATGTAAGGAATTCTTGTTTGAGATGATGGTTATCATGGTTGCTTTTGCAGGTATCTTGTTGGAGCACAAAAGTATGTTGAAGAATCAATGGTACATTGATGGCTAGGGATGTTTTTCCCAGTGATTTAAAATTTGATTATATCATTTAGAGTAATTGCAATGTATAATGTCAAGTGGGAGAATGTTGGGATACGTTACCATTAAATTGCAATCCTAACCAATTCATGTGCCTCCAAAGTTCTTGGAATTTGTTCCCCAACACATAAAAACTTTGAGAGATTAATTATTTATTAGTTATATCACTTTGACTTTTGCAATCAAATCCTAATTGATAAGTTCAAACTTGGGCATTCATTTTTAGAGTTGGGGCCATAAAGACTTTGTTGACTTCTCCTAAGTCTATTTTGAGAGTTTGATAACTCCTAGTGAGTGGGAGTTAAACTTGGGTGTCCCCTTTGATGGGGACTTATTTTTAGACTTGGAGTTGTACTTTTTTATGTACATGAGTGGATAATGTTGAGACACCTTGCATCAATATAATGTTGGAGTTAACTAAAGTGTTAAAGATGCATGAATTGGATATTGCTTGCATGAGTTCATAAAAGCTTGTATGGACTTGCATATTTTTCCATGTCACTTGCATGTACTTGTATTTTGTTGCATGTTGTTGCAGGTTACTTGAATGTACTTGCATGTTGTTTTATGTTGTTGCATGTTGCTTGCATGTTGTTGCATGTTACTTACATGTGCTTGCATATTGTTGCATGTTGCTTCTATGGACTAGCATGTGCTTGCATGTTGTTGCATGTCACTTGCATGTGCTTGCATGCTATTGCATGTCACTCCTATGGACTTGTATGACCTTGTATGTTGTTACATGTTAGTTATACGACCTTGCATGTTATTGCATGTCAGTTATATGACCTTGCATGTTGTTGCATGTCATTTTTGTGAGATTACTTGCAGAACACTCCAACTCTAGAAACTTGTAGCATGGTACATCTCAGTGATTCAGGAAATGGGTATAAGTTGTATGTTGTTAAAAATGCTTGCATGTCAGTTGTATGTCAATTTTAAGATATTACATGCAAGACACTCCAACTCCAAAAAGGTGCAAGATGGTACATCTCAGTGTTATAGGTAATGGGTATCAGTTGCATGTTGAATCTGGTGTGTGCATGTCCCTTGCATGTATAAAACAAGGTAATGCAGAATAACTTCAGGGATATCAATCTTGCATGTTGTTTGTGTTGATGAATAAATTTGTGGGTCGAATCCAACAACATGGGAAACTCTAAAAATGTGAGATGGGTTCTCGGAGTAACCTCCAAATTTTAGGGAAGCTAGCTCTTCCTTTTTCAATAGGCTTTTGGGAAAGGGAAGAAAAGAAACAAGATTGCAGAAATAAATGCCTAAATCTATGGCAATGTGCCAGATTTAAAACCAACCCAGTTGCACAGTGTCAAACCCTAATAGATTTAACTAGAGAAATCAAAAAGTAGATGCATGATCAATACCCAGTTTATAAATAGATTTAACAAAGGCAAAGAAACTGAAACTATGAAGTAATAAATAGAAATAAACTCATAGTTGCACAAAACATTGTCTCTCTTTATTTCAGGAAGATCAAATTTATAGAGGCAAAATATCTTGCACAAAGTAAAGTATTACAACCCTTATAAAGATGCACTGCTAAGGCAAAAAATGTATCTCTACTGTTGCTTGAAAAATCTTTGATCTGTGTGTGTGGAACTCTAGAACTATGGGATTGCCATTCTCTATCTTAGATCTACATTTATAACCCATAAAAATGAAGAAAAATATCTTTGCAACTGTCTAAAAAAATCTCTGTAACTGGAACCCACAAAATCTGCCACAAAATCTAGTAAATAACTGTATTTGGTTGTTAACTGAGTCTTCTCCATGGATGGAAATACACTGGCCTCCATATTTACTTGTGTGAAGAAAACCTCCCACTCTTTTCTTTATTTCCTATAGCTTGCTGTGAAAGAGAGGCTGCATTAAAAGTTTTAGGGCTGTAGCATATGTTTTATTCACGTGAGGCACAAGAGTCAAATATGAGTCTTTATTTATGAAGCTTCTACTCTACACAATGGGACCCACATGTATCTCATAAATTTTAATAAAGATTCACATTATCTTGAAACCCCTGTGACTCTATATGAGAAGGAACTCATTTTAAAATAAAGCATTTTAGCTATATGGAGAGGGCCCACGACCATATTTAATAAGAGACTTCTTATTAAAATAGACCTCATCTCCTCTCTTTGATTCTCATGACCCATTGGTGTTTTAATGAGTTTATTTAAAATAAAACAAATACTTTTATCTGCCCTCCACTACCTCCATGTGGTGAAATGGCACTCATTTGGGAGTGCATCCTCCTCTTCTTCTTCTCAAACTCCCATGGGAGTGACATTTGTCAGCCTTTGGTGCTTCCTTTTAAAATAGAGTTTGAGCCATTGATCTCTTTCTGCATCCAACGATTACCGAATCTCTATTTTAGTTGCATCTGTTTCTGAGTGTTTGAATGGCTATGAAGAGAATTGTCTTAACTTTGATACTACTTGTAATTGATTTTTTAATGCCATCACTCTCTTCATTGGTTGCCTTTATATCATAAGTGGTTGAGTCTTGCATTTGACATGGACTATATTTTGTGCCATGATATAGGGTCTGTGTTACTCATAATATGGCTGTGAGGATTCAACCTAGATGTATAAAACTGAACTGGAGCTCACACATACCTAGAATATAAGTCAAAATATCAATACGATGTAGTTGAGACCTTTTGTAGAGCTTGGCACCTTTCATATATGATGAGACCTCCTTAAGTAGGATGCAACTTCCTCTATCTAGAGAACACCTTCAAACATGCCTCTTTCTGCTTAGCTTGACTTGTGCATATAGATGAATGGGCAAAGATGGATGATTACCACTCCACAAAAGTTGATCAACAATGAGATGCTACAAACTCTCCACAGGGCATAACAATGTTTAGAAACCCTTGGAAACATAGCAGAGAATAGATTCACTTCTACAATCTATCCCCAACAGACCTTAATACTCGGTGCCCACCTTCTATCACACGGGACCCCTATGTTAGGGCATGGACTACTTTAACTAGCATAGGGAGGGAGAAACTCTTGTAGCATGAGACCAAAGGTACGAGCCTTATTATAGTGATTTTGATAGGTCACAATCTTTATGGAGATGCCGCTCCTTCATTTGAAACAATAACATCACTATCATTTGCTCGTGGTTTCATCTTATGTAGACCACCATGTTATGAACTAAATACTTGAAGGTGTGGTGGCACCACTCTCTAAAGACCACCTCATGTATCTTTGTACTACATCTATTGTGGTATCGAAATCCTTTATGGCTTGAGATTTCCCTAAGCTATGAGATAACCCATATCATAACTGAGCCACACTGGTAGTGTCAAACCATGAGGTCAATCACTTTTATTTAGAATCTGTGCTAGCTTCAAATTTGGACATGGATTGGTGGTCGAGATTGATGTCTTGCGCTCACTGAGATGGCCCTGAACTCTTTAAATGGTGTTTGTATCTTGAAACAATTTCATTTGATTTCAATGTTGTCGTGTATGAAACTATATAGCCTCCTTGATGCACCATGATTTAATAGGCAAGACTCAATCTTTACTTGAATAGAGCATGCACTTATCTGACAGCGCTAACTCTTTTTGCAGGCTACACCTATTATATATCATGTTAAGCCCTTTTCATTAACACATGCTAAACTCAAGAGGCCATGAGCTCTCAAGCTAAGCCTTGTGTTTGATCAACATACCCCTCCCCAATAGTAGTGCTACATATTTACAATACTGCACATTTGTTCTAAATAGTGGTCAGGTGCTCATGCTTTCATGGTAGTACCATATTCTATCTTCATGATATGCTTTGAAAGAGGTAGCACTTTTCATGATGGAGTGCACTTAGTTTTTGTGACTAATTTTATGGTTGGACCTTCTCTTCTTTCATACACTAAGATTTGACTCTGAACTGGTCACGCTCTCATGTGAAGATTGCTTGGCATCATATCTTATGGCCGAACTTTGTACTTAATAAGCCACACCCATGTATTTCATAACTTGCACTATCTTTGAATAGTAAGCATTATGATCTTTCACTGTGGCTCATATGTATCATTTTGCCTATTGGAATCTTCATTGAATTTTCACTAAGACTTTATTGAAATAATCTGCCACTCCAGGTGTTGAATTCTATTGATGTAGCAAATTTTGAAATGTTGTAAAAAATTCTCACCAGTTCTTGGTTACTACTGGGAAAGTGGAACTGCTCACTTTGAATCCCAAAATCTCTAGCTTTGCAAAACTGAAGCCTTGTTTATTGGGCATAGAGTCAATATCTAACATGTAACTGAAAATAGAATGCAACTGAGATCTGTGCAACTAGAACTAACTTTGCATCTTTGTATTGTAGCTAAGATTTATTAAAATCAAACTAACTGAAACTAAAAACCTAATGCCAATGCACAACTTATTTTAAACTTCTGAGATCTACTCACTAACAAAGGGAACACACAAGAATATGCCCATTTATCAGACAACAAAATAACTGCCATGTCTAATAATGCTTCTCCACTGAATCCACATTGAACTGATGATTGACCAAATAAAATACATGAAGAAGTATAATAGATACTTTTACTTTTTCATTTTCCTTTTCTCTGGAGAGTCCTCTTTGGCAGGAATATACGAATCAGGTTGATTTGTATGTTGTTCTTTCTTCAGTGGAGGGTGGGATGGGAAAATCAATTGTTGGAGCTTATTGAACTTTGTTTGCATTTGAAAGCTTTTATTGATAGAACTTCATTAGTAACTTCTTTTGTAGGCTCTTCAACAGGTTCATGACCTATGATAGTATCAAAACTAGGTGTGCAGGTGACAAAACTACCAATTACAACCTTGAATCTGATTGGAATTCCTTCGTGCAAGAAGAAGGGCTTATGATGTGGAAACTCTTTACTTTTGCAAATGTCTCTTTGGACCTCATCATCTTGTAACTATGAATCTTTATCAAGAAGAAGACAATACCCCTTTTCAAAAATAGAAAACATATCCATTCTTGCATCTTCCTCTATTTCAAAATTTTCTCCATGATCACCTTCAACAGACTTTGTAAATAAACCATGCACATGCTCGATGGTAGAATCTCCAGCATCCAGAATCTGATATCCTTGCTGGAAAATTGAGAATAAATCCTCATCTTGCTACCCCTAATGCATCTCTATGCTATCCATTTGAAAATGTGAAGCCTCGTGATAGAAAGAAAAACACTCCATATTTGTGGATTTAGAAATTTCCTTTTCAACTTCTTCCTCAAGATGAGATACAAATTGTACATAACTATTTACCGCCAGCACTTTTCAACTTCAAAGCCCCTCTTTAAGTACTTTTCAACTTCTAGAAGTGTCACTTCATAATCATCTTCGGAATCTTCTTCATGACTTGATAGAATCTCTGAGTTATATGTTGCCATATATGCATGATATTGATAACCAGATGGATACCTTGAATAGACAGGACCCACTTCTCTTCTTGTAATTTGATCTTTGAGACTTGATTCTTCCTTAATGTTGAAGTGGAAAAGAACATGATCTATGACTTCTAGGGCTGATTTGTAGCTATAGAGACTTGTAAAGCGCAATTCTAAAGATTATTGGGTCTCTTCTATGCCTAAGTGAGGGTTTTTTCTACAAACTGACCACATTGGTATTGCTGTTGATAAGGATCTTAAGACATGACATTTGGATCATCTTGATACAAGGCTTGATCTTTTAGCTCATTGATCTCACGGGAGAGGGTTTTTATAAGTTCTTTCATGATACTCATCTGCTCATGATTTGACAAATCAGTAGGGAGGGTGGGTGGACCAGAATCTATATGCATTTGGTTACAAGAAAGAACTTGAGATAGGTTATTTACATAAGGCAACAAAGGTTTTAAGGGTAGAGGAGATAGTTTACCAGCCTTTATTAGCCCTAATAGCAAGATCATATGATTGAGGAAGAGTTTCACCTCCTAAGGATTGTATCATGATAGATATTTTAGGGTCTAAAGCCTTTAAATAATACAAGAATGTGAAAACTAGAGATGGCCTAATATCAATAGAGAATTTCTTCCATACCTTATCAAATCTTGAATTGGAGTCATCTACGAGCTCCATCGGATGCCTTTCAATGGTGATGAGATTATGGGTAAGAGTGCCCACATCTGTCCTTTCTTTGAACTAATTGTAGATGAGCCCACCAAGCTGATCCCATCTAGTGATTAAACTGGACTACAACCCTCTATACCATTCTTTTACTTTGCCTTTGAGAGAAGATGCCAGCAACAAGAGAGCATGATTCTCAGTAGTGATGTTGTGAATGGAGCATAAACTTGCAACATCCTAAATATGATCTATAGGACAAATGAATCCATCCCCAAGAAAATGAGGTAGTGCCTTCCATGCTATGTTAGGAACCTGACCTTGCTACTGAAGAACAAGAGGACTTGAATCCCAAGTCACAATGTGCAAATCCCTTGCCTAAATATTTAGATGCACATAGATACCTGTGGCTACCATGGTCTGTGGGAGCAAAGATCTGAGAAAGAGTCACCAGTAAAGTCACTAGATGGAATATTCATGCTCCTATGAGTAGATATTTCTGTGATTTTCTATCAAAACCACAAAATACAAGGCAAAGATTCAATGAAAACAAAAACCCAAGTCTTTGAATCCAGTCCCACCGGGCGTGCCAAAAACTATTGATGTATAAATTTGTGGGTCTATTCCAACAACATGGGAAACTCTGAAAACATGAGATGGCTTCTAAAAGTAACCTCCATATTTTAGGGAAGCTAGCTCTTCCTTTTTCAATAGGGTTTTGGGAAAGGGAAGAGAAGAAACAAGATTGTGGAAATAAATGCATAAATCTATGGTGATGTGCCAAATTTAAAACCAACCTAGTTGCACAATGTCAAATCCTAATAGATTTAACTATAGAAATTGAAAAGCAAATGCATGATCAATACCTAGTTTATAAACAGATTTAACAAAGGCAAAGAAACTAAAACTAAGAAGTAATAAATGGAAATAAACTCATAGCTACACAAAACACCAGCTCTCTTTATTTTAGGAAGAACAAATTTATAGAGGCAAAATATCTTGCACAAAGTAAAATATTACAATCCTCATAAAGATGCACTACTGAGGCCAAAATGGTATCTCTGCTGCTACTTGAAAAATCTCTAATCTATGTGTGTGGAACTCTAAAACTATGGGACTGCCATTCTCTATCTTGGATCTACATTTATAACCTAGAAAGATGAAGAAAATTTTCTTTACAACTGTCTCCGAAAATCGCTGTAACTAGAACCCATAAAATCTAGCACAAAATCTGGCAAATAACTGTATCTAGTTGTTAATTGAGTCTTCCCCATGGCTAGAAATACATTGGCCTCCATCTTTACCTATGTGAAGAAAACCTCCTGCTCTTTTCTTTATTTCCTATAGCTTGCCGTGAAATAGAGGCTGCAGTAAAAGTTTTAGGGTTGCAACATATGTTTTATTCATGTGAGGCATAAGAGTCAAATATGAGTCTTTATTTATGAAGCTTCTACTCTCCACAATGGGACCCACATGCATCTAATTAATTTTAATAAAGATTCACATTATCTTGAAATCCCCGTGACTCTATATGAGAAGGAACTCATTGTAAAATAAAGCATTTTAGCTTTATGGAGAGGGCCCACCACCATATTTAATAACAAACTTCTTATTAAAATAGACCTCAGCTCCTCTCTTTGATTACCGTGACCCATTGGTATTTTAATGAGTTTATTTAAAATAAAACAAATACTTTTATCTGCCCTCTGCTGCCTCCACGTGGTGAAGCAACACTCATTTGGGAGTGCATCCTTCTCTTCTTCTTCTCAAACTCTCATGGGAGTGACATCTAGTGGCCTCTGGTGCTTCCTTTTAAACTGCAATATGAGTTATTGATCTCTTTTTGCATCCAACAATTACTCAATCTCTATTTCGGTTGCATCTGTTTCTAAGTGTTTGAATGGCTACAGAGAGACTTGTCTTAACTTTGATACTACCTTTAGTTGATTTTTTAGCACCATCACTCTCTGCATTGGCTGCCTTTATATCATAACTGGTTGAGTCTTGAATCTGACATGGACTATATTTTGTACCATTATATAGGGTTTGTGTTACTCATAATATGGTCATGAGGATTCAACCTGCCCATGTAGAACTGAATTGGAGCTCACTCCTTCTTAGAATCTAAGCCAAATTCTTAATACAATGTAGTTGAGACCTTTTGTAGAGCCTAGCGCCTTTCATATATGATGAGGCCACCTTAAGTAGGATACAAGTTCCTCTGTCTAGAGGATGCCTTTAGACATGCCTCTTTTTGCCTAACCCAACTTGTGCATATAGATGAATGGGAAAATATGGATGATGGATGCTCCACAAAAGTTGATCAACAATGAGATGCCACAAACTCTCCACAGGGTGTAACAATCTTTAGAAACCCTTGGAAATAGAGTGGAGAATAGAGTCACTTCTGTAATCTATCTCCAATGTACCTCAATACTCATTGCCCACCTTCTATCACACGGGACCCCTATGTGAGGGCACAGGGTCCCTTAACTGGCACAGATAGGGAGAAACTCTTGTAGCATGAGTGGAGCATGAGACCAAAGGCATGAGCCTTATTATAGTGATTATGACAGGTCACAATCTCTATGGAGATGTCGCACCCTCATTTGAAACAATAGCATCACCATCATTTACTCATGGTTCCATCTTATGTAGACCACCATGTTGTGAACTAAATGCTTGATGGTGTGGTCATGCCACTCTATAAAGACCACCTCATGCATGTCTGTACTACATCTATTGTGGTAGTGCCATCCTTTATGGCTCGAGACTTCCCTAAGCTGTGAGATAACCCATGTCATAACTGAGCTACACTGGCAACATCAAACCATGAGGTCAATCTCTTTTATTTAGCTTCTATTCTAGCTTTAAATTTGAACATGGATCGGTGGTCAAGATTGATGTCTTGCGCTCACTGAAATGCCCTAAACTCTTTAAATGGTGGCCATATCTTGAAACAATTTCATTTGATTTCAATGTTGTTGTGTATGAAACTATACAGCCTCCTTGATGCGCCATGATTTAACAGACAAGACTCAATCTTTACTTGAATAGACCATGGGCTTATCTGACCACACTGACTCTTTTTGTAGGCCACACCTCTTATATATCATGTTGAGCCCTTTTCATTGGCCCGTGTTAAACTCAAGAGGCCATGAGCTCTCAAGCTAAGCCTTGTGTTTGATAAACATGCCTCTCCCCAATAGTAGTGCTACATATTTGCAATGCTGCACATTTGTTCTAAACAATGGCCAAGTGCTCATGCTTTTGTGGTAGTACCATATTCTATCTTCATGATGTGCATTGAAAGAGGTAGCACTTTTTGTGATGGAGTGCACTTAGTTTATGTGACTCATTTTATGGCTGCACCTTCTCTTCTTTCATACACTAAGCTTTGACTCTGAACTGGTCACGCTCTCATGTGAAGATTGCTTGGCATCATTTCTTATGGCCAAACTTTGTACATTAATAAGCCACACCCATGTATTTCATAACTTGCACTATCTTTGAATTGTGTGCATTATGATCTTTCATTGTGGGTCATATGTATCATTTTGCCTCCTAGAATCTTCATTGAATTTTAACTAAAACTTTATTGAAATAATCTTCCACTGCAGGTGTTGAATTCTATTGATGTAGCAAATTTTGAAATGGTGTGAAAAATTCTCACCAGTTTGCATGAGATTGGTGTGTGTTGATCACTTTAGTTAATAGAAAGAGATTGGGCAAACTTGGACACCCAATTTGAGGACTTTCTGTTGTTTCTTTTATTTGGAAATATGTTTGATGTTGGCAGAGCTAATTTTTAGCATATTTGTGTGCACACTGCATGAAGTGGTAGTTAACTCAAAGCTTGAACTTTGTTTGAGTTCAATCTTCTCAATTTTAGCGAGCTTGTTTTTTGCATGAGCTTTGGAAGCTATGTTATCAATTACAATTTATTGTAATTTGAGTTTCAAGCTTTTGAATTAAGAAGATTTTGAATTAAGAATATTTTGAATTAAAAGAGGATTTTTTTACTTAATTGAAAACCCCATACATTTTTTAGAGAGTTGGAAGAGGAAAAAAGACTTAGAAGAAAAAAGCAAAAGTTTTCTGAAAAAGACTTAGAGAAAAAAGTAAGAATCTTTTTTGTGAAGTGCATCAAGGACTTAGAGAAATTTTAGTATTGAATGTAATCTTTTCCAAAGAAATTTAATACAAGCAGGAAAAATCTTTGAGTGTGGAATTCTTTCTTGAAAGGGTTTCTCCACGTAAATACTGTGCAAGCTTTTCTGTTCTCTTCTCTTCTCTTCTACATTGGTTTGAAAGTGCATAAGCACTTGTTCATTAATTGTTATAGATTGATCTTAATTTCAGCTTTGCATACACAAAATTTTAAAGTTTATAGCTATAATTCTACCTTCATTTCCAACACATTTTATTCAACTATTGGGTCCTCTCTTACAATTACTAGTAACATACTTTTAAAATATCGGGCTTTCAATGTACCAGTCATGTGACAACTATTAGTATTCGCACCACTCTTGGGCACTCTCCCTTAATGAGATGGCAAATGAATACGCAAGCACCTATGTGACAACAGTAAAGAGGGCACAACACAAATAGGAAAATAGTGGGTCTCACATCAATCTTCATTGATGTAAAATCCCATTTAACTTCATAAGCTTGTTAAGAAACATATTCATCTAACATGAACTAATCTAAGGTAAATAGTATATGAGTGTCTACTTTAGGATGTACAATCCTACAAAACAACACAAAATTAATCCTAAACTACATTTAAACCTAGATCATCACAAACCATTCACGCAAGTTAAGTACAAGGGATTTCCATTTACTAGTAGTTGGTGGATACTACTGAGGAAATCAACACATAGGCATGCAACATATAGGTAGGAAGATGGATGACCACTATAAAAAAGTAAAAGTGGGTATTTTAAATAGGAAACAACCACCAAAATGTTTTTAAATTCCTTTATTTTGATAAATTTGCACCATTGCAAGATTATCTTGTGGTGGTTCCAAAGAGACTTTCTTTAGCCTAGACTCACTTTTGTGATCAGTTATTGACCATTGAAGACCTCAAGGAAGTAGTCTATTCTATGGATGATGACAAAGCTCTAGGAATTGATGGCTTTCCCTATGAATTTTACAAAGCCCTTTGGAACTGCTTAGGAAAGGATTTGCATAATGTTTACCTTAAATCTTTTCATTCCAACTCTCTAGGAAAATTTATTAATCAAAGGAATATAAAGTTCATACCTAAAGCTAGATATCTTAAAGACATTTGCAACTAGCATCCCATTACGCTCCTCAATGTTTCCTACAAGATCATTACAAAAGCTCTATCACTCAATCTTCATAATCTGCTCCCTTTGATTGTCCACCCTAAACAGACTCGATTTATTAAATCCATGTATATCTTAGACAATATCATTATAGTTTGGGAAGGCATGGAATGGGCAAGAAAATCTGATCAAAAAGCTATTTTCTTGAAAATTGATTTTGCTAAGGCCTATGACAGTATTGAATGGCATTTTATTCTAGCAATGCTTGCTGCATTAGGTTTTGGTCCATCCTTCATCCAATCTGTCAAAATGCTCTTCTCAGATGCTTCTGCCTATATTACTATCAATGGCCAACAATCACCTACCTTTGGTCTTTTAGTTCAATATGACAAGGATGTCCTCTTGCACCAACCCTGTATGTTCTAGCTATAAAAGGCTTTGGATACCTTCTTGCTCATTCAGTATCAAATGGGCTTGTTCATGGCATTTCTCTTCCCAATTCTTCTAGCCCAGCTGGTTAGTGGTAATTTTGTAGATGATTCTATTTTAAAATTATTGGAAGAACAAGCTACAGTTAAAAATACCCTTGGATGTCTTGAAACCTTCAGCCTAGCTTCAGGTTCTTCCATTCAGTGGCACAAAACTTTATGTTACAAACAATCAATTCTTCCAATTCCTCATTAGATCCAACAATATGGCTGGTGTTGGGTTACTCATGGCAAAATCTTCCAATTTCTAGGCATCCCATTTGCCTTAAGGAATCTCTGCAAACATCTGGCAAGTAGTTCTTTCCTGCATGGAACAGAAACTTGCCTTCTAGATTACTAAGCCACTTTCTCTACCTGACAAATTCCATGTATGCTCTAAAGTTTTAGCAGCAACCCATGTTTACTACACTTCTTGTTGGGTACCATCAAAAGCCTCATATGCCAAACTGAAAAAACTTTTGAGGGATTTTCTCTGGACCACCTCTGAGACTCGCCATGGCTTTCATTGTGTTGCATGGGAGTTTTGCGGCTTACCCAAAGATTCAGGTGGCCTTGGCTTTCTTTCTACCCACTGCCAAGGCACTGCTTTGTGTGTCAAATGGATCATTCATGCTCTCTTTGGTAATGAGGCATGGGAAATTTTACTCTAGCACAATATAGAAATGGGCCATCTTGTACACAAGCCTGCATGGAAAGGGATTAGTTTTTCAACACTCCTTGTTATGTGAGAGTCAGATCAAATCTCAGGCATATTTCTGGCTAAGAGGATTTGGAAAGCTAGGGAGAAAGTTAAACCATGGCTCTACTGGATTGGAGATGGGTTTCATGATGGACTTTCCTTCAATCAATAGAACATTTGGTGGTCACCTCTTTTGTCCAATGCAAGCTAGCCATTAGCCAAATTACCTGGCATAAAAGCTCTTAGATTTCATAAAAAAAGTATCCAGACTCTGCAGGATATTTTTCATAGACCCACCATGAGCTTTATGGCATGGGAACCTCTTCGAGTTAAATTTGGCCTTCAAAAGAATGATCAGGCTCCTATGATAGATTTGTTTGTGGAATTCCACATGAAATATTTCACAAAGTGGGAATCCACTCCATCAGGCCTTGGTAGAAAGACTAGAAATGGTATCTAGACACACCAATACATCATTATAAGCCAAGGCTTGCTTACAGGTGGCTCTCACCCCATTTGCCAATGATAGATACGCTTAACAAGTGATGACTCCTTCATAATTCAATGAATTTTTGGCATAACAGATTTTCCACTGTTTGGTCAGCCATTCTTAAGCTAAAGCTAGCACATTTTGCTTGGTACCTTCTATTTCAACGTTTGCCAATTGGAGCAAGGCTTTTTCATCTTGGGGTTTAGGATCCCCGTTGTCCTTTTTTGGACAAGCTGAGACTTTTTAGCATCTCTTTTGGTATTGCACTAGAGCCCAACAATTTTGGCTATGGATTTATGATTTTTTTCGGCCTTTCAAACCAGAACCTTTATCATGGCAAATAATATTGTTGGGTGATTCTCTCAGGTTCCCTGCAAGATTTACTCAAATTTGGCATATTTTTAGAGTGGAGATTCTTTTCACAATTTGGAAAGATTATAATTCTTGTATATTTTTAGACAATCACATTGGAACAACTATTTCTCTTTATATTAAAGCATTTATCTATTCTAATGTTCTTTTGCAGATACAAGTACAAGCAAACAACGTGGCTCTTGAGGTTGCTCACTTACAGGAATTGTTGGATCATTGGGGTAATGCTCCTTGCACAGTGGCAAGGGTTCCTCCATCTCCTTCCTCTGTCAGAGCTCGTTCACCTTCCCAGGGCCATAGGCAAAGGAGTGGATCTTTCATGGATTCTTGGCCACATTCTCAACCTCCTTCTCATCGTGCACCTCACCATCGCAGATGCTTGTCCTCTCCACATAATCATGGCTAGACTTTGGGCCATCTTGTAAGTGCTACAAGTGATAATGTAGGTTGGCCTACTAGTGACAGTGCAGGTCGATTTCTCCTAGTACTTCCAATCCATCCAACATAGGTTGGGATAACACTAAGGTTTTTCCACGCTTAAATTTGGCCATTTCACCACAACACTAGGAGCCAAATACAGAAAATGAAAATCAGGAGAATGACAATGGCTGGGCTCCAATAGATGTCATCCTAGAGCCCGCAGCAATTTGGGGTAACAAGGATGACAGGGATCCCCCATCTGCGGGCATTGCATTGGCTACTTAAATCTACATCTTATTATGTTTTTCTAATTTCTGTTATGTTATTACAGGTGTGTACCCATTGACAATCTAGAACATTCTGGGTTGTGCCCATTTGACGAACTTTTGGGGTGTGCCTTTATACCACCCAAATTATTTTTTGTGAAAATATTTTATTTTATCTTATGATTAATAGATAATTTGATATTTTCATCCAAAAAAAAGGAAAAGAAGAAAACTGCTAAATTCTAATTTGATAAAATAAAAATAAAAACAAACCATTAAAAAAAAATTTATTTTTTCCCTACCACAATTACTAATACTAATTAATATGATAAACTCAAAGGATAAATATTCCAACCATAAACAAGGACTAACAAAGATAAAACAATCCACCTTGGTAACGTCCCCAACTAAGTTGAAGAATAATCTCAAGATAATCTCGATGGCATTTATGGGTACTCCAAGAAGCATATTACAAGGCCTTGACGTGGCTCAACTACAAAATGGTTACAACTGTCATTTGTATTCACAGAAATCAAGTGGACTCACATAAGACATTTAAGCATCATCTGCAAGCGATTAAACCAAAAGCTTAAGGCTGGAAACAAACAAAAACTAAAATGGTTTTGAAATAATAGATAGATAACCATCTAAAAACTATCATTTAATGGTTGTTATATACCTACCAGCCAAAAGTGAACAAACCATAAATTCCACAGCAAAATGATCAGACCATCTATGACATTCTCTAAACTTTGAAGGATATGGAAAATTCCATGTTTAGTATTGCTGAAATTATATTGTTTTCATTTCGTTATTTAGTGGTGTTTCTAGTTACCAAACTTGCAATAGCAATATGGTGGAAGCCTGTGCAAATAGGCAAGCATTTTCAAGCTCAAGGCATTACAGGTCCTCCTTACAAGCTATTGTTTGGAAATTTTCTTGAATTGGCCAAGTTAGTAAATGAGGCCAAGTCCAAGCTGTTGGTTAAGAGGCAGAGGAGAAATACAAATATAGAGCTACTGATGTTTATTAAGGAAGAAAATAAAACAACACAAGTTCTAAATCTGCACATTCCCAGTGTTTTCACATACATAAAAATAGTCCATACTCACCCCTGAAATAGAGCTGCAAACAGAGCATACATGCATCAAGTAAAACTCAAAAAATAGAGCAATATCTTCAATATTGCTATATTACTCAGACTATTAAAAAAAGTATATAATGTCTTCAAAACAGAGCTGCTGCTCTCATACACCAAAAGGGAACAAAACATACTTAATCTAAAAACTAGATATCCCACGTAGCTGAAAACAAACTCAGTCAAATATGGCAGCAGCAGAGGTATGGGCTGCATTACAGATGACTTGACTACATTTAAGATTATGGACAGAACTACAATTAAAATTATGGACAAGACTGACTCCTCCATATGCCAGAAAAGGAGGCCATGCCTCTATGACAACAACAGTTCAAAGATTAATTGAAAGAGCATGGTGGCAGGGGAAAGTAGAAAAGTCAAGAGGAATTGTTATCTTTATTAAGTGCGGCGAGTAGTTGGGATACTATTCAAACACTCCCCCTTAATCACAACTACCGCCTTCTTTGATACCCAAGCAATCTCTTTGAAACACAAAACTTTCTTTCCCTAATGCCTTGGTGAAAATATCTACACACTGATCTTCAGACCTGCAAAAATCCAAAAAGATCTCTCCATTGTTAATCAACTCTCTAATGAAATGATATCTTGTATCTATATGTTTACTTATCTTGTGAAAAACTGGATTCTTTGATAATGCTATAGCTGAGTTGTTGTCACAATAGATCCTTGTTGCCTCTTTTTGTTCTTGCCTAAGATCTTTTAGCATTCTTCTCATCCAAACTGCTTGACATGATGCACCTATGGTTGCTACATACTCTGCTTCAGTAGATGAGAGAGTGACTATTGGTTGTTTCTTTGAAGCCCATGAAATTACACCTGTTCCAAAATGAAAGACATAACCAGAAGTGCTCTTCCTATCATCAATGCTTCCTGGACAATCACTATCTGTATATCCAATCAACTTGAACTCATTTGACTTTGCATACTGAATGCCATAGTTCCTTGTTCCACTCACATATCTGAGAATTCTCTTTCCTGCTTGCCAATGAGAGTCCTTTGGAGACTCCATGAACCTTGAAATGAGACTAACTGCATATATTATGTCAAGCCTTGTGGCTGTTAAATACATGAGGTTACCAACAAGCCTTTTATACAAAGTTTGATCAATGTTGGCTCCTTTGTCATCCTTGCTTAATTTCAGTCCCATGACAATTGGTGTTGGAGCTGGTTTACAATTTGTGATATTAAACCTTCTCAAAATGTCATTTGCATATTTAGATTGGGAGATGAAAATACCATTATCATTTTGATTCACCTCAATGCCAAGAAAATACTTCATGAGACCCAAATCAGTCATTTCAAATTCCTTTTTCATAGCTCCTTTGAAAAAATCAATTGCCAAATCACCCATGAATATCAAATCATCAACATATAAGCAAACAATTATGATCTCACCTTGCTCATTCATCTTGTTATACAATGTAGGCTCACTGCTGCACCTATTGAAGCCATTTTGCAAAAGATAAGAGTCAATTCTACTGTACCAAGCTCTTGGGGCTTGCTTGAGTCCATAGAGTGCCTTTTTCAGTTTGTAGACTTTGTCTTCTTGACCCAAAATCTCATACCCAGGTGGCTGCTCCACATAAACTTCTTCTTCAAGGTAACCATTCACAAAGGCTGATTTCACATCCATTTGGTAAACTGGCCATTTGTTTTTAGCTGCTATTGCAAGTATAGTTCTCACGGTGTCTAAACACGCTACTAGAGCAAATGTCTCATTGTAATCAACCCCGGACTGTTGTGGATATCCTTTTGCCACTAGTCTTGCTTTATGTTTTTGTACATCACCATTTGCATCTAATTTGGTTTTGTAAACCCACTTCACTCCTATAACATCCTTGTCTTCTGGAAGACTCACTAACTCCCATGTTTGATTATTTTATATTGCATCAATTTCATCATCCATTGCATTTACCCATTTTTCATGCTTGATAGCATCCTCATAATGAATTGGATCTTCTACTTGTGAATAAAATGCAAAAAGAGAAATCAGACCAGCATTGTTCTCACCTTCATTTTGATCATAAATGTCTCTCAAACTTCTGATTTTTTGTCTCCTCAAGCTTGCCAATGTAGGATTTGATATATCACTTGAACTTGGACTTGTAGAATGTGGACTTGATGGTCCTGCACCTTGATTGCCACTTGTAGATGGTGTTTGTTGTACATTTGAAGGAGTGGATGCTTGAATATGTGGGGCTGTCCTTACACTTGATGATGGTGTCATTTGATGACCACTTTGTTGAGCTTGAATGGGTGTGGAAGGAGTCACATTTGATGGAGTACCTGCTGGTGTAAAATCTTCTCTATCTTCTTGAGGTAAGTTGGCTGCAATATTGATTGTCTTCTCCAAACTTCCATCCCATGCTTCATCTTCTATGAATTGCACATCTTTGCTGATTATAACTTTCTTGGTTATTGGATTGTATAGTTTGTATGCCTTGGATTCATCACTATAACCAACAAATATACACTTTTCTCCCTTGTTGTCCAATTTTCTTCTCAACTCATCTGGCACATGTACATATGCCACACATCCAAATACTCTCATGTGAGCAACACTATGTTTTCTTCCAGTCCATGCTTCTTTAGGAACCATATTCTTCACACTCTTGGTTGGACATCTATTCATAATATATGTTGCACAAGCTACAGCTTCAGCCCAATATTCATTTGACAAATGCTTTGCTTTCAACATGCTTCTTGCCATTTCCATGATTGTTCTATTTTTCCTTTCAGCTACCCCATTTTGTTGAGGTGTGTACCTAGTTGTAAATTGCTTGTGAATCCCATGGTCTTTACGAAAATGTAGAAATTCATTGGAGATGTATTCACCACCTATAATTGTTCTCAATGCTTTGATGTAGTGCCCACTTTGCTTCTCAACAATTGCCTTGAATTGACGGAAGTAATCAAACACTTCATTCTTTTGCCTTAGAAAGTAGACCCATGTTTTCTTTGAATAGTCATCAATGAAGGTCAAAAAGTAGTAGCTTCCACCAATTGAGGGTGTTTGCATTGGCCCACATAAATCTGAATGAACATGCTCTAAAGGTGCCTTTGCTCTAATTGACTTGCCAGTTGGAAATGTCTCTCTATGTTGCTTTCCCAAGATGCATCCTTCACATACTCTTTCCGGTTTCTCTATTAATGGAAAACCTTTTACCATACTCTTCCTATGAAGTAAATTTAGACCTCCAAAGTTGAGATGCCCAAATCTTAGATGCCATAACCAATTTTCATCTTTCATTTCTGCTTGAAAGAGGGTTTGTGTAACTACTGCAACTTCTTCTTTATCCTCTTGTGGGTTCATTGTGGGTTGTGCTTGAGCATATTCCACATTCAAATCTGGCTTAATCTTTAGGGGAAACATTCTATTGTTTGTCATTTGCACTTTAGCAATAAGCTGATTACTTGGAAATCTATTTAGAATAGTGCATTCTTTGTTTTTAAAGAAGACTCTATACCCCTTTTGAACAAGCTGCCCAATACTCATTAGATTGTGTTTTAGACCAGGCACAAAATACACATCTAAAATATACTTCTTCTCCCCCTGTTTAGTTAGAATGTTGATATTTCCTTTGCCCATAACTGAAACTTTGTTGTTATTACCCAATGTGACATTTAATTTTACACTTTCATCTAAACTTGAGAACATTTCTAAGTTCCCTGTCATGTGATTGCTACAACCCAAGTCTAAAAACCATACATCCTTCTAATTTTCTTGTGCTACATTGCATGCTATGAACATATTGCTCTGATTTTGGTTTTCTCTTGTAAAGTTTGTATTTTGACTGCTAAAATTAGATTGTTTTTTCCTACATTCATTTGAATAATGCCCATATTTCTTACAATAATGACATTGGATTTGAGATTTGTCATACATTTGACCTTGTGGTTGATTTGAGATGGGTTTGGGCTTGAGCTATGGCTGCTGCCTCTTCCACTTGAACTTGATAGGCTACTTCTTCCACCTCTATAAGAATTCCTTCCTCTACCTCTAAAATTAGATCTTTCTCTACCTCTACCATGGCTGATTGAAGCTTGTGTCTTGAATGCATGCTCTAATGATGAATTTGCTGACCTGCTTAGTCTATGCTCATATGAGATGAGAGATGCATGGAGCTCATCAACTAAAAACTGTGAGAGGTTCTTTGTTTCCTGTATGGTCACAACTATGGATTCAAAAGTTGTGGGTAAACTCCTTAAATTCTTTTCAACAATCCTAGTATCTTCAAGTGTCTCACCATGAGATCTAATTTGATTAACTAAACCCATCACTTGTGTGAAGAAAGTGTCTATTGAATCTGATTCCTTCATGAAAATTGTTTCAATATCCCTTCTTAACATTTTGCAACTTAGCTGTTTTTACCATTGTCATTCCTTGATAGGCTGTTTGGAGTATATCCCATGCTTGTTTGGATTTTGTTGCTGCTGTAATCCTTGGAAAAATACTCTCATGCACTGCTTGAAATATGTAAAAGAGTGCTTTGGAGTTCTTCTTCCTATTATCCCTTAACAGATCTTTCTCTACTTGTGTCAATGTATTGTATGCTGCTACATCAGCTAGCTCTGGAAAGCCATTCTCTACGAGATCCCATATGTCTTGAGAACAAAAGAGTGCTTTCATTGTTATGGACCAATAATCATAATTTTTTCCATTGAACTATGGGATTTGAGGATTTGTCAAGCTTGTGCTTGTGGATGCCATTGCTGATTGTGAAAGAAAACTTTGCCTTCTTCAAAGCCTCTGCTTGATAAGTACTTGAGAAACCTTACTTGAAATGCCCTTGCAAGAGAACCTTCAGCTCATGACCATGACTCTGATACCACTTTGCTGGTTAAGAGGCAGAGGAGAAATACAAATACAGAGCTACTGCTATTTATGAAGGAAGAAAATAAAACAACACAAGTTCTAAATCTGCACATTCCCAGTGTTTTCACATACATAAAAATAGTCCATACTTACCCCTGAAACAGAGCTGCAAACAGAACATACATGCATCAATAAAACTCAGAAAATAGAGCAATATCTTCAATATTGCTATATTACTCAGACTATTAAAAAAGAGTATATAATGTCTTCAAAACAGAGCTGCTGCTCTCATACACCAAAAGGGAACAAAACATAATTAATCTAAAAACTAGATATCCCATGTAGCTGAAAACAAACTCAGTCAAATATGGCAGCAGCAGAGGTATGGGCTGCATTACAGATGACTTGACTACATTTAAGATTATGGATAGAACTACAATTAAAATTATGGACAAGACTGACTCCTCCATACGCCAGAAAAGGAGGCCATGCCTCTATGACAACAACACTTCAAAAATTAATTGAAAGAGCACGGTGGCAGGGGAAACTAGAAAAGTCAAGAGGAATTGTTATCTTCATTAAGTGTGGCGAGTAGTTGGGAGACTATTCCAACACAAGCCCATGAAACTCTCCCATGACATTGTGACAAGAGTGCAGCTTTGCTACCCTTACTGGTCCAAAATATACGGTAATTTTTATTGTATATGGTAAAGTTTATTTTGTAAGCCAATAATGCTAATACATTGTTTGTCATCTAACTACCAGGGTCCACTTTCTTAATGTGGATGGGACCAAAACCAACGCTAGTAATTGGTAGATCTGAATTGGGAAATGAGGCGCTAGGTGATAAGATGGGGATCTATGGAAAGCCAAAATGGAATCCTGTCACGAAAGAGCTGCTTGGAGAAGGCTTGGCGGTACTCAATGGAGATAAGTGGGCACATCATAGGCAGATTATTAATCCTCCTTTTCATTCTGATAAGCTCAAGGTTATTTATATCACACTTCATAATTTATTATTTAAATGAAAAACAAAACATTTTACATTTTATATATTTTATTTTATAATAATTATGGATCAATAACATTGATGTAAAATATTCTATGTTGAATCTTTTCCAAAAACTTTGTTTCATGTCATGTAATGAAATTTGTGAAAATCTTAATGACTTATCAAAAAGGAGGTTGGATCAGGATATGGTTTGTTGCATGGTGGAGAGCACTGCTAATATGTTGGAGAAATGGGAGAAAGTGGTCAAAAATGGTGAGAAAGAATTGGACATGGCTCAAGAGTTTAAGGCTCTGTCTTCAGACATTATTGCCCGCACAGCATTTGGCAGCAGCTATCTCCAAAGAAAGCATATTTTTGACTTGATGGCTCAGCAAACATCTCTGGCTTGCCAGGAAAATGTATAATTAATGATTCCTACCTATAGTTAAGGTGCAGTTTCAATAACTTGTGAGTTTTATTTTATAGAGTTCCATCATTTATCAGTAGAGAAAATGAAGTTCAATAAATTTGTACAATAAAAGTAGTTTATATACAATTTGAATCAATAATAGAATAAATAGAAAGTAAAGATAATACTTATTATTTTTATTTTTTAAGAGTAAAAAATCCAAGTACGATAAAAAAATTTCATTATTGGAAAAACTCAACCATTCTCCAATACAATAATGAATCTTTCTTAGATCTTAGTAAATAAACATAATGTTGTGTTTATTTTTTGGGGGTTTTCAGTTTTGTACCTTTCAAAAGAACAGAGAACGGTGGAGACTTGACAGAAAAATTAATAGTGCGCTGAAA
The DNA here is from genome assembly GCA_027924645.1 of Cunninghamia lanceolata. Lineage (NCBI taxonomy): Eukaryota > Viridiplantae > Streptophyta > Pinopsida > Cupressales > Cupressaceae > Cunninghamia > Cunninghamia lanceolata. The sequence goes on along the minus strand of BSBN01000553.1, from coordinate 13,637,302 downwards.
CAACTCATTATAAACCGAGAAAAGACTGCTACAAACACCACCGAAGGTTATCGCAATGATCTACTAGGCTCCATGATGAACACAATCCAAGAGCTAAGGAGCTCTGAAAACAATCAGGGCCTCACAACAGAGGAAATCATAGCTGAATGCAAGACATTTTTCTTCGCTGGCCAAGAAACTACAACGAATTACTTAACATTTACTATTATTCTCTTCGCCATGCATCCCGACTGGCAAGAGAAAGCGCGCTCAGAAGTACATCACGTCTGTGGAAATTGCCATCCACAATTTCAGACTGTAAACAAGCTAAAAACTGTAAGCATTGAAGAACCCATTTGTAACTTAAAATTCAATACTTTTCTTTTAGTATTTTCTTACTGAATTTTGTATGTGTTGTGGACAAAGTTAGGAATGGTTCTGAACGAAGTGATCCGGCTCTACCCACCAGCTGTTGCCTCACTTAGAGAAACCTTTAAGAACGCCACACTAGGAGAAATTTCAATCCCTACAGGCACATATGTCCTCTACCCTTGGCTTTCATTGAATCATGACACTTCTCTATGCGGGCAAGATGCAAATGAATTTAACCCTCAGAGGTTTAGTGAGGGAATAAGTGTTGGAAATGAAGCCCAATTGTCACTGTCCTTTCGTCTTCCTCTTCCCATGTCTCTTCACTTGCCTAAAGAGCCTATATAATTTCCTTCTCATTCTCTTTTTGGTAGAGATGAAGACTATTGTAATTGGATTGATTAATGGAATAGTGTGTCCTGCTTTCCTTGGTGGATGTAGCCATCTTGATGGTGAACCACGTTAAATTCGTGTCTCTAATTTTATCTCTGTCTTTGATTATTTATCTATTTTAGTTTTTAGTTTAGCTGCAATTTATCTTCAACAATTGGTATCAGAGCCTTGGTGCTCGATCATCTAGCATGAGAGGTTTGAGTTTGAGTGGGAGCAAGGCCGACTGATAAAGGAAGTTGTAGGAAATCATAAGGGATGCTAAAACCCAGCGAGAGAGATGCTGGTTGTTGGTATTGTGGCAAGCAAGGCCACATCAAGAAGAATTGTTGGTTTTTGAAGAAGGCTGAAAATCAATCAAAAGAAGATGAAGAAGAGGATGCCGATGCAACAATTGGTGTTCTTGCTTTAGCTTCGGAAGAAACATCACCAAATGTTTGGGTGCTCGCTTTGGGAGCATCACTTCATGCCACTCCGTGCAAGGAGTACTTCATTAATCTACAAAGCAGTGACTTTGGTAAGGTTCTTCTTCGCAATAATGAATCTTGTGATGCTATTGGCAAAGGGTATGTTTTGTTAAAATTAAAAAATGGAAATAGTTGGTTGTTGCAAGATGTTATATATGTCCCTCGGCTCAAACAAAATTTCATTTCAGCTAGACAATTGTTTTCACAAGGATGTAAAGTTGATTTTGAATTGAATAGATGGAAAGTCACAAAAGGGGCCTTGGTAATTGCTCAAGGTAGCAAAGTAGGCACCCTGTATGGCATAGAAACTCTTACTTCATGTGAAATTGATAGGTTAGATGATGATGTTGATTCCGTCATTGATGAATTTCTTAACCTGTTGGAATTTGATCAAATATATATGCAATCTAACAAGGGTGGGCTTAAGTATAATCAAAGGCAAAGAAGAAAGAAGCAGAAGGTCGAGACAGAGGAGTCCGATTGCGATTCTATTCCTCCTGAGAGAAAAAGCATGAAAAAAATGAAGGTGGTTGAGGAGGATGAACAGGATGATCTTGATTTTCCCTAGGGAAGGGAAGGCGTGAGGATCAGCAATCAGGACTCGAAGAAGATTCTGCCTAACAGATTGATGGAAATTCCTGTTGTCTTCAATGCGGGGCCTATTTTTAAAAAGGTATTTGAGAAGGCTAGAGATGTCATTATTAGTACTCCCAAGTAGGTCAACTTTAGCTTGGCTGATTTCCATACTGACCAAGACAAGAGGAAATGTGCCAAGAACACCACTCAGAAAATAAGTGATGAAGCATCAACTTTGTCAGAATCATCCTGTAGTCGCCCAATGAATGGTAAAGAAGAAACATAGCCTGACATTGTCCCTAATGACTTTTGTTGTAAATGGTCAGATGGGAAGCAATGGAGATGTGGTGCTCGTGCAATGCCTGAGTGCACTTATTATCAAAAGCATTATCTTCAGTCATCCAAATGCCAAGGTGGCATAACCAATACACATAAAATGTAGAAAGGATGCAAGAGGAGCATGTCTAACCTTGACAATCAAAAGGAGGGTGTAAATATTTATAGGAATCCACCTCAGCAACAAGAAGTGGAAAAGAAGCAGAGGAATTTTGTTAAACGTAAGGTGAAAGATGAGGAAGTAGACATTAGAAATTATAATTCTAAGGATTCTCAAATAGAGGATAAGGAGAATTGCAATTACAATTCCACAATGAAAAATAAGAAACAAAAAGTGGAAGTAGTGCATCAGGATTCAAAGTTGTTTGATAAGCATAAAGCTGCTGTGGATGTCCCAAGAGAGTTGGATACAAATTTGGCAAAGCTCAAGACTAATGAGGCTAAGAGGAGAGATGTCAGGAAATCACAAACTAAAGACAATTATTACAGTAGCCTTAAAATCTATAAACAGGGAAATTATTTTGGGCATCTTTGTCATGATATGGCTCGTTGTGGTGAGTTCTTTTTTTGTTCTATAGCTATGCTGCTATATCTGGAGGACCACTCTTGATTCCTTTAGTGGCTAGAGAAGCTGCTATCAAGTTTGAAAATGTCTACAACTGAAAACTATTTGGCTGTGACTAGGGATATCTTTGAGATCAACCACGAGTGCGATAAACCTCTATTTGGTGAGGAAATATAGATCAGTCACCTTAGTGACCCAAGAATTTATAAAATAGCTGATTCACACTTGGGATCCACAACACCTGTTTATAAGTGATCTAACTCTGGGTCTGAGCTAGAAATTAGGCAATTATGCAAGCTTGAATCTGGTGGAAGAAGTCCAGATAATCACTTCACTTGCTTGCCATCATCTAATTCTTTTGAAGATCTGCAACATTTAAGTGATGATCAAAGAGGACCTCAGGGTAGTCAAAGTAGTTCTCACTCAGAATTGACATTTTGTAATGCAGACAAGGTAATGTTGAAATGCAAATCCTCAAGTCCTTTAAGAAAACATAGGTCTTGGTGGAAGCTATTTTTGTGGATTCATCAGAACTTACACAAAGGGGAACAAATCGACCAAAGCTCTGTGCTTCATAAAAATAAGGAATCATGTCAAGCATAAATAGAAAGGAGGGTTACTCATCGGATACTCTTGATGTCTGCAGAAATTTGTATCAGACTAAGCAAGGACAAGGTCAAGGCAAGCTGAAATCTATGGAGGAAAATCCTATGTTGAATGCTCTTAGTGATGAGCAAAATGCTTCAAAGGTTCATGCTAGCAAGCATGTGGACTGGGATCATCCACCCAAAGTTCCTAGTTCTCGGTCTTATAGTCAATGGGTGGTTTTTTCACCTGAACAATCCAATATGAACCATGTCAAAGAGTGGGTCAGTAGTATAGATATAGTAGGCCCTCTTGGTCATGCTTGTAGCAAAGAAGGATTAATTGTTAGTGATAGATGGAAAGTCACAAAAGGGGTCTTGGTAATTGCTCAAGGTAGCAAAGTAGGCACCCTATATGGCATAGAAACTCTAACTTCATGTGAAATTGATAGGTTAGATGATGATGTTGATTCCGTCATTGATGAATTTCTTAACCTGTTGGAATTTGATCAAATATATATGCAATCTAACAAGGGTGGGCTTAAGCATCATCAAAGGCAAAGAAGAAAGAAGCAGAAGGTCGAGGCAGAGGAGTCTGATTGCGATTCTATTCCTCCTGAGAGAAAAAGCATGAAAAAAATGAGGGTGGTTGAGGAGGATGAACAGGATGATCTTGATTTTCCCTGGGGAAGGGAAGGCGTGAGGATCAGCAATCAGGACTCAAAGAAGATTCTGCCTAACAGATTGATGGAAATTCCTGTTGTCTTCAATGCGGGGCCTATTTTTAAAAAGTTATTTGAGAAGGCTAGAGATGTCGTTATTAGTACTCCCAAGTAGGTCAACTTCAGCTTGCCTAATTTCCATATTGACCAAGACAAGAGGAAATATGCCAAGAAGACCACTCAGAAAATAAGTGATGAATCATCAACTTTGTCAAAGTCATCCTGTAGTCGGCCAATGAATGGTAAAGAAGAAACGCAGCCTAACATTGTCCCTGATGACTTTTGTTGTAAACGGTCAGATGGGAAACAATGGAGATGTGGTGCTCATGCAATGCCTGAGTGCACTTATTATCAAAAGCATTATCTTCAGTTATCCAAATGCCAAGGTGGCATAACCAATACACATAAAATGTAGAAAGGATGCAAGAGGAGCATGTCTAACCTTGACAATCAAAAGGAGGGTGTAAATATTTATAGGAATCCACCTCAGCAACAAGAAGTGGAAAAGAAGCAGAGGAATTTTGTTAAACGTAAGGTGAAAGATGAGGAAGTAGACATTAGAAATTATAATTCTGAGGATTCTCAAATAGAGGATAAGGAGAATTGCAATTACAATTCCACAATGAAAAATAAGAAACAAAAAGTGGAAGTAGTGCATCAGGATTCAAAGTTGTTTGATAAGCATAAAGCTGCTGTGGATGTCCCAAGAGAGTTGGATACAAATTTGGCAAAGCTCAAGACTAATGAGGCTAAGAGGAGAGATGTCAGGAAATCACAAACTAAAGACAATTATTACAGTAGCCTTAAAATCTATAAACAAGGAAATTAGTTTGGGCATCTTTGTCATGATATGGCTCGTTGTGGTGAGTTCTTTTTTTGTTCTATAGCTATGCTAGTGTATCTGAAGGACCACTCTTGATTCCTTTAGTGGCTAGAGAAGCTGCTATCAAGTTTGAAAATATGTCTACAACTGAAAACTATTTGGCTATGGCTAGGGATATCTTTGAGATCAACCACAAGTGTGATAAACCTCTATTTGGTGAGGAAATATAGATCAGTCACCTTAGTGACCCAGGAATTTATAAAATAGCTGATTCACACTTGGGATCCACAACACCTATTTATAAGTGATCTAACTCTGGGTCTGAGCTGGAAATTAGGCAATTATGCAAGCTTGAATCTGGTGGAAGAAGTCCAGATAATCACTCCACTTGCTTGCCACCATCTAATTCTTTTGAAGATCTGCAACATTTAAGTGATGATCAGAGAGGACCTTAGGGTAGTCAAAGTAGTTCTCACTCAGAATTGACATTTTGTAATGCAGACAAGGTAATGTTGAAATGTAAATCCTCAAGTCCTTTAAGAAAACGCAGGTCTTGGTGGAAGCTATTTTTGTGGATTCATCAGAACTTACACAAAGGGGAACAAATTGACCAAAGCTTTGTGCTTCATAAAAATGAGGAATCATGTCAAGCCATAAACATAAAGGAGGGTTACTCATCGGATACTCTTGATGTCTGTAGAAATTTGTATCAGACTAAGCAAGGACAAGGTCAAGGCAAGCTGCAATCTATGGAGGAAAATCCTATGTTGAATGCTCTTAGTGATGAGCAAAATGCTTCAAAGGTTCATGCTAGCAAGCATGTGGACTGGGATCATCCACCCAAAGTTCCTAGTTCTCGGTCTTATAGTCAATGGGTGGTTTTTTCACCTGAACAGTCCAATATGAGCCATGTCGAAGAGTGGGTCAGTAGTATAGATATAGCAGGCCCTCTTGGTCATGCTTGTAGCAAAGAAGGATTAATTGTTAGTGATAGACAAAGGATTAAAGGTGAACATGATGTTAATTTGGTTGACTTGGTTGAAATTCTCATCGGGATTGGTCAACCAATGGACTGGTTACTTGGTACAGTAGTTAAGTAACATTGAGTTTCAAGGAAAGTGAGGACAATAGTGCAGTTTGGACTTCAGTGGGAGATTGTTGGAAATGAAGCCCAACAGTCACTGCCCTTTCGTCTTCCTCTTCCCATGTCTCTTCACTTGCCTAAAGAGTCTATATAATTTCCTTCTCATTCTCTTTTTGGTAGAGATGAAGACTGTTGTAATTAGATTGATTAATGGAATAGTGTGTCCTACTTTCCTTGGTGGATGTAGCCATCTTGATGGTGAACCAAGTTAAATTCATGTCTCTGATTTTAACTCTATGTCTTTGATTATTTGTCTATTTTAGTTTTAAGTTTAGCTGCAATTTATCTTCAACAATAAGTAAGGTTGCTAAGGATGACTCTGCTATAATTATCCCTTTTGGATATGGGTTGAGGTCGTGTGTGGGCCAAAATTTTGCCATGCTTGAGTCCAAAGTTGCCATTGTGATGATTTTGCAATGTTTCTCATTTGTTCTTTCTCCAGGCTATGTCCATGCATCCACATTATTTGTGACAATGTTTCCTCAGGATGGAGCTCCAATCATTCTTCATAACTTGTAAATCAGTAAAGCTATATGTCCATTGTCATGGAAATTGGTCCGATATAGGCAAAAATATCAGCTCCCTAGTTCTTGTAAAATAAAAAATTTCTCTAGGGCTATACTTTTTTAGTCTTCTAATCAAGAATAGACAATTGATGAGTTATGATTTTATAATTTTTTGAGTGTTCTAATCAAGAATAAACAATTGGTGAGTTTTGATTTTATAATAGTTTAAATTTTTTAAAAATTTATGGAGATCATCCACAGCCTTTCAATTTCACCAGCAAACTATAGACACTTTGACAGTTAAATAAAATTTTGCCAAACATCCAAAAATATATATCTACATTTAATGTGGAATGAACTTTTCCAAAATAGAATTAATATAAATTAAATACACTTTATCCTCAAAAATATGGATGGAATCATTGCAATGGAATTATTTTCCACAATTACGTAAATCTAGATAATTTGGGAAACAATGTATCAACAACTTTAAAATGGAAATAAGCACCACTATGAAACACAACCCCCAAAAGGAAACAATGGTTCATAAATATCAAAATTATATAACAGTCAAGGATGACTAAGAAATAAAAACTAGACAACCAAAGCTATAAATCTTAAGCTAGGACAAGGGTCTTGATCATTTAACATACTCCACCCTCCATCATGTCTTTTTCATCATCTATAGATTTCCAACTAATGAGTATTGACTTTATCTTCCTAAGGTTGTGAATTGGGGGTTTTAGGTTGAGGCTAAGTCTAGAGGTGTGCCAACTCTAAGGCCACTAGCCTAAAGTTGAATATGCATGAGAATGTTAGACACCACTACTAACCTCATGTGCATAGCGAAATTGGAATCAACAAAAATATGAACAAACAAAGCAATATTTTTATCTTTCCAAATGCAAAGATGGATCTACAATCTAAATGCTTCCTAAAGTTGGGTGAATTTGGTCATGTAAATTTGGCCCCATTACCAATGAGACATTTTATCAAGTGAAGAGATTTGGTCTAAAAGGCTTGAAAAAATCATGAATCGACAACCAATCCAATTGCACATAGGCACAAAACCAAAACAAATGTTTGATTATTTCAAATTACCCACAAAATAAGCACCTAGGGTTAGACAAACCTAAATTTGTTAATTGTTTATCAATAGGGAGATTGATCCAAAATTTGATAATATTTAGACCACTAGAGTCATGTCATCATAGCTTGTGAAGTGTCATCAAGAAGTCTAACGGAGGAATTCATCATCAAACTGGTATAATAGGGATGTTTCCACATGGTGGCCTACTTCTTCGATTCTTAAGAAGGATTTGAGATTGTATGAGACATCTTAAGATCTTTGTTGGCAGATAATCTACATCTTTCTAGGTTTGGTTCTACTAATTGTTGGGCTCATAAATGCAATTGTGTTGTAGAGAAAATAATGTAAATATAGAATCAAAAATTAATATGACTACATATTTGGATTCCTCTCAAAAAGTTATACAATTTCATAGAAAGACACCTTGTTTTGAATCCAAATGCAAAAGGTATGGCTTTAGGAAGAACTAGGTTAGAAAGGGCTATTAAAGTGGTGAATGTGTGTTCTCCTTGATGGTGAATGCATGTTCTCCCTAGTGAAGTGGTGAATTAATCATGAAAGTGGTGAACTTTTCATTTTCCCTGGTGAACTTTTCATCATTGATGTAGTCATGGATGGAGGTTCCAATAAAGCACTATCCAACAATGCAACCTTAATACAAATACACACACATTCTATGTATAGTGTTACTGAAAATAAATATAAACTTATGACAATAAACTTGATTCAATATTTATATAATCAACAATTAGAATTACATACTCAATCTCCATTTCAATAGTCTCACAACATACTAGGCCTCAACCATTTGATAACATATAGGCGCACTAAGTGCAAATTATAGAATTTGCATGATATTGCAATACAATGCTTAAACTTGACTCCCCGCTCAAATCTCCAACTTGACTTCTTTCAAATGATTATGAGTGATGTTTAGATAGTATCTCCTAGCCTTAGGAATGATCTCACTCAGTCACAAGTAGGTGTAAATATGTATGCCAAGTATAACATGTAACAACCAAAAGTGTAGATGACATCTTCTAGAATGAATGCAGTCGTGATGGTTCAATGAATCATGATGCAGTTCATACCATAACCTCCTAGGTCAATGTATTCCTTTATTCCATATGCTCAAAAAAGGTGTTGCAAGCCTCTAATAGTTAAATTGGGTTTATTTTTGGTAAGCCCAATAATAAGCATAGTGTAAGATAGAAAAAAGAGCCTAATCAATTATGCACTAACTAGATCAATCTTTTCTATCAAACATTAGAACACAAGCTAACGAAGACTTGTATGCTTGGCTATAGTTCTCAAGGTAGATTCAAGCTATTCAAGGCTTTATTCTTTTGTTGTCATAGTAGAGAATGATTTGAGAATAGCAACATCTAGGGTTATAAGTGATCAAAATTGTCTTCTTCCTCTTTTAATTCATCCTCTACATTTTCTATGTCATATATGAATTGTTTTACTTTTGTGGTGTATGTTTCTTATCTTATTATTACCACATGTATTTTGTTTGGGCTTTTGTCTCCTTTCCTAGCATTGTTCTTCAAAGGTCTCTTCATCAGAAGTCTTAGAGTTGTATTGTTCTTCTTTTTGACATCTTCTTGCAATATATTTTTGGGGATTTTCCTCATGATCTTGGCACCTTTAGTGCAATTAAATCCTTGTAGTTCATCATGCTTTGAATGTGGTCATGCATTTTTGAAGAATTGTTGCATTTTGTCATAGTTAAATAGGTCATGGTCTAAACTTCCATAGAAAGCATGCTACTTTTTATCGAACCAACATTCATTTGCGTAGTAGCCCTACTTGCCACATTTATAGCAGCTTTATTGTTCTCAAAATCAGCTATGCTCATTTTTGTAGACAACCCCCATGAAACTTGTCCATTTCATGATCTACACTCTAAGTTCACAAATTGAGACAAGATTCTCTTGGTCCCGTGTGAAGTCGTTTGACATCCTAAACTAGTTTACAACATTCCCTTGAATCAATTCCTCGATATTTGTGAAAATCGATTAAGTTGTAAACTAATCGAAATATCAATTTTGGTCATTTTTGGGGTGTTAGTGAAATTTTGAATCTTTACATGCAAAGTTGGCTAAATTCACCACTCTTTCATGTCTTTTAGTTCTGTTATCTGTATAGTCATCTATTTCTGCCGCTTTTGCATATTTTACTAAGTTTCTTGTTTGAGATGTAAGATCAGTCTTTTTCACCACTTGTACATTTTGACCTTTCCTTTAACATGCTCAAGCAGTGTTTTCCTCTGTCTTTGCATTTTGTTTGATACATGCATCATCGATTATTCCCACCGCCTGAGCATAATCTTTCTGAATCAGTGGCATTAATGCCACTCGTGTTGGCATTAATGCATTTGGTTTAAACCTTTTTAAATCCATTTTTGTTTTTTTATCTCTTGATTTAAACTAGTCATTCAGCTATTAATCCTCTTTAAGATCAGTTGAGAGTATACAATTGATAGATTTGTTTGTGTTCCAGAGATTGTGCATAGGTTAAAGTTTTGTGTCGACCTTATGACAAGGTATGTCTTTTTTCCTTGCTTTTGTTTTTCTATTTTGTGTTTTGTTTATACATTTTTCATTTTATTTCCTTGCTTTAAGTTTTAAAACAAATGACAAGTGATTGTTAAATCTATCTACCATGCCTTATGTGTATTTCCTTCAGTGATTACACATTCGCTAGGTCCATGTTGTTTTTTGTTTTACCCTTGTGCATCTTCGGTCTTTTTGTTCATGCCCTAGGGTTTGATGTTAATATGTGTCATCAGTGGTTTAACCCGACAAAGCTTTATACTTCACATGTTGAATACCAATCTTACAAGAACATTGTGATGACAGCTATATTAGCTGCTCTCACATGTTCTAGTTGTGAACTTGACAAGATGCGGAGTCGGCGTTATTTGCCACTTAAACCTTTAAAGAGTTTTCCAAACATAGTGTAAGGTCGGTTATTCCTACTGCCCTTACACAAAAATCTTGCAATTACCATTACTTGCAGAAGCGGTGTTATTTGCCACTTGAACATGAAATGAAATTCATACCCATATGCATTGTCAGCGTTTTCTTCTGCCGATGCACATCAAACTTACGATTTCCCATTACCAGCAGTGTCAAAAAAATGTGCCACTCCAACATATAACTCAGTTTTCCTGGAACATGTAGAGGCGGTTGAAATTGCCGACTATGCATGAGCCCCTACACTTTTCCAAGTGATCACATGTAGTAGCAGTGTTTTTCACTGACTTTACATGATAAAGTAGTTCTTCCCAAACACATACACAAGCGGCAAAAACACCTACTTTTACACATGCAAATACTTCCTCATGCATGAGCGGTCATTTTGACCGCTCATGCATGTTTTCCTATATTTTTCCCAACACTGGAAAAATTTGTTTTCCAAATCCTGTTAGCCCGCTTTCGCCTTTGCCTCGATTTGCATGCACTCAAGCTCTTCAACGCATACTTCCCTATCCATGATCATCGAATCATGGTTATCCCAGTTTATCCATTTTTCCCCTAACTGCAAGATCATGGCCTTTTGCAGTTCTCAACCAGCATTCATGGCAGATATCAATCTCAAAGTTCTCTTCAAGAGCTCATGTCAGAACCATCTTCGTCAAAGGTCAAAATCATAAAGTACAAGTACCAAGGTGTCTTTCCAGTGAGAGCAGTACAGTCAAACATTCATGAAATAAGAGACACAAAAATTAGGCATGTGGACATGGCAGTTTGTAGATAGAACAAAATAGACAAATCCTTCTAAGCCTATGCAGAAAATCATTGAAAGTAATATTCATTTGGTTGCATCATTTCCAGTTTTTGCACACAATCCTGAGTTTGTTCTTCAGGTAGCCAGCCATTACAATAGAGACAGTAGAGTTGTGACAAATTCTCATGGGAATGTAATCATGAGATTGGATGTAGAACTCCTCAACAAAATCTTCATGTGTCCACCCATTGAAAATATTGGATGGATTGACTTTGCTCAGGGACAACAGGATTATGATAAGGATGTCAAAGCTACTAGAAGGTACATAAACAACAAGTGGTTGAAAATCCCTAGAAGTAATTTGACCATATGGTGAAAAGACCTTCACAGGAGTGACTTTGTAGAAGAAGTTTGTGATTTGATTACTCTTTTGAGTCGCATCAGAGGACTCCCTTCTGCTTCCAAATTCTAGGACTGGATGTACACTTACATCAGGGTAATTCTACGGGGTAATCAGACAATATTCTGAGGAGAACAAATCAGTAATGGATTGCTCGAGCAACTGGTAAAGGTCAATACCACATTCAAATTTTATATGACCTTCTTCTCTATGCTGATGCACGCATGAGAAACTTTCTATGTTTAACTTGTGTAGGAGACAGGAGATTGATCCCAGTATATGAATATTACCCTCAAATCATTCTGAAGGGATCAATTCGTCATTTCTGAAGGGTCAATGATGCATTGTTTTCCATATTCATGTGCTTATGGGATAGTGAACTTGTTTAGAAAAGGGTCTCTAATGAAGCTTGGCATGTTGTAAATTCTTTTGGTTGCTTGTTCCTGCAATTTTCCACCTTCACATATCTTTGGGTAGGGTATTATCCTGGTTACCCTTATATGCTTCCACTATATCCTAGTGACTGTATTGTTCTTATGGAGCTATGCAGACAGTTGATTGTAGTGCACAACAAACAGATGGAGCTAAAAAAGTCAGGCATAAAATTCCCCATTGAAATTGGAAGGTATTCAGTTCAATCAACCAATAAAGCAAAAATAATTGATTCTGAATTACAACTGGTTACCATGAGGACTTATAAGAAAAGAGACCATTTTGACTTTAGAAAAGTGAAAGATAAAATCAAAAGGAAGTCAACCTTCGATGTACCAATGGTTGAAGACATATGGGCTGATCTCAGGACACACAATGAGATCAGAAAGCTAGACTTCTACAGACTTCACCTGAGTCAGATTGAAGAACTAGGCCTCACTGATATTCCAGATGGAATGGAGGATGACGAGAATGTTCTAGATCCTAAATACAATACAAAAAATATTGAGGTTTCACCTCTTCCAGAGGTGAAATGGTCAATCAAAGAAGAAACATCCATCAGGGAAATGGTTTCAACCAATACTGGATAACACCAATGTGTGGTTCGAAAGTAAAGGGATTCAATTGAAAGAGTTCCTCAAAGGGTCAAAGGTTGAGACACATGAGCAGACAGGCAAGAAGACTGAGAATAGAACTAAAAACAAGAGTGACACCCCTTCTTCTTCTAAGATATGGAAACCAAAGATCAAATTTGTATCCAAAGGCAGGAAGAAGAAGGAAACTAAAGAAACTTCCAACATTATTGAGTCAAATGTTGAAGATACTAATGTTGATCAAATGGAGATTGAAGATGTTGAGGCTGAAGAACAAAATATTCAAAAGTCTAAGGATGATCAACATGCGATAGTATCTGATAAATCTGATGAAGACGATGAAACTGAACAAGGCAAAGATGAGGATGCAGAAAAGGAGCAACTTAACGGTCCACCTCAATCTCCTGAGAAAAATCTTCCCATAGGAACACAAGTTTCTACACCTCCTCCTCATGCTCTAGTTTCTGGTAGTTTCCCAGTGATTTGAAATATTCCCCTTTCACCTATCTTTGTTGTTTCCTCTAATAATACTCCTATTTTTGTGAAAACTAGTTTTGGGACTATTTTTTATTCTTTTAGTTCCATTCCATGTCTATCTTCTCCATCTTCTGAGATCGGTGAACAATCTATTTTAGAGAACCTTCTGGATGCTTCAAAAAAGGTTGTTGATACAGGTGTGGTTTTTACCAACACCGGTCCTATTGTGACTATCATAGGTGTGAACATGGAGCCGGCCAAACAAGTAGTAGATTCATCCCCAATTGTTGGCACTTCTATGCTTCCTCCATGGTTATCTGCGTATACTCCAAAGAGGAAGAAGCAAGCTATCTTTCTTGACAAGATCGATATTGAAAAGTTGTTACCTATGAAAGCAAAGAATCAGAAGAAGAAGCCTAAGACTATTTCTAGGCTTGTTAATGAGAAAGGAATCAGATACACAGAAATTGCCAAACCACTAGAAGATGCCACCATTGACACTTTTGACATGAATGATTATGTCATTTTAAGGGTTGAGTTGGGCAAGCTGACTCATGAGGGTATAAAGGCAGATTTTCAAACCACTGCCAGCACTTTACTTGAAAAGTATGATGAAGTCAAGAAAGAGAAGGAACAGTACAAAGCTAAAGCAGAACAACTTGCTGCTATCCTTCAAAAGATAGTAAAGTCATCAGAAATGGTAGAACCCATGGCAATGATGGTGGAAGATCCCCTGATTCAGAAAGTTGAAAAAGCACAAGCCAGAGGAAGGGTAGTAGGAGATATAGTGGAATGCCTATTAGCTCAAGGACGAATCCTACTGAAAACCACTGTGGAAAGAAAAGAGAAGATGGACAAAGCTAAAGCTAAGCTGGACAACCTAATAGATTTACTTTCACAAGAGCTGCAAGATCAAGAAGAGAGTTTGGAAGAGTGGATAGATATGAAAAAGATTAAGATAAAGAATCTGATCACCATTGAGGTCATTGCAAACAGGGAATCATATCTCAAGACCAAGGAGACTTTGGTGCATCAAATCCACACAATAAAAGGTCTACTTGAAGATCTGTGTCAAGCCCGAGAAGCCAGTGAAGATAGTGATGTCACACTTCTACACTAGCTAGAAGAACTTCCATGCACCCTAATAGGGGAAGATCACAAGTTTCTCTTAGCAGAGGAGATGGTAAGTTCCTTTGAAGAGATGGTCTAAAGAAAATTTGAAGAGGTGCCCTCAGTGCTTTCAATGGATAATCTATATGACCAACACTGAACTCAAGAGAACCTGAAAGATAATCTAGACAAGCATGAAAAGGCAATAAAGGCAATAAAAGACTCAATTCTCTCAGCCCGCACCATCTCAGAGAACATAGAAAAACCAGATGCATGTAAGATGGTAGCCATCCAAGCTATGTACCAGAACTTTGTGAAGAAGAATGATGGAGGAAGCTAGTGCCTTAGTTTATTTTTCTTATATATGATATGTAATTTGAATTTTGTTTTGGACATTTTCACATGTAATTTTCCAAAATGTAATTACATGTGAGACAAGAGAAGTCCCAAGTCAAATAGGACTCTTTTGTTGAATAAGTCAAAGTAGTTGTAAATTTCCTATTTTTTCTCCAGGCTCCTCCCTATAAATAAAGAGGGCCTCTTTTGTAAATATTATCTTTTATCTATTGCAAGAAAACTTTGGCAAATTGAAAAGCAAATCAAGACTTTGCGCTTCTTTGTGAGAATCAATTATCGAATATTTATCAATACAAGAAAGCAAGTTCAATTCCAATATTTGTCTTGGAATTATTTGTGTTATGATAGTATTGTTCTTATGTCTTACTATCATAATCTTCTTTGGTAATAATTGAAATGTGGAGATTGTTTCAAGTGATTAAAGAGCGTTCTTAATTTGATTGTGATAGACTTTATGTTATCAAATCATTTGTGAGGATTGTGTTTATGTTTGTGAGAATAAAATAGCTTGAAGACTTTGTGCTACAAGTGGTTATATTCAATCTACTTTTATCATATTGGAGAAGAGTGAAGAATTTGGGCTGCATTCAACTTCAAATAGATCTATTGGCAATTAGACAGTGAAGCAACAAAAAACTTTGTGTTTCTGTGGTTTTGTGATAGTTTATAAGTTCTTTAATACTACTTTCATTGAAATCATCATCTTGAAGTATACACATCTCTTCTAAAAATAGAGAATGAGATGAAATAGAACCAACACAAATATAGATTTTAGTGTACATAAGTTTCATAAGTTATTTGTTTGTAATAGTCAAGCAACTAGAGGGAACCTCCCCTTGCTGAGAGGAGAGACTTTGTCTCATCATAGCTGTGGTTGGTATACCCATTTTGTCATTAGTGAGTTAACGACAAAATATTCACCCAACAAACTTGCATTATCCCTTCTTCTTTGACATATACCTTAGCCTCTTCCACCTCTATAATTGTTATATTATCCTCTTTCCTCATTCTCACAGTTGTTTGATTATGATACTTGATTTTGTGGAGGTGTGTTCTTGAGTGCAATAATATTTCTTTGATTTCTCTAGTTAGGTGTTGTTGATGGGTTTTTTTGCACACAACTTAGATAACATATGAAGTATCTTATTTCTCCTTAAAGGAATCAAATCCCAAATAAATAGAAAATGAATACCCCAAGGTCTCTCACATCCAGGTCTAGACCTTCACAAGATAACTCAATTGTTCAATGTCTTTGTTGTTCCAACTGTTATGTCGTAAAAAGTTTCCCTATGACTTTTTACCTCCTAGTTTAACTCCTAGGTCCCCTTAATTTCATTATGCATGTTTAAAAATTATCCCAGAGTAATTTCCCCCAAAACCCATGTCAAATGGGGCTTAGGGGTCAACATTTAATGTTAATCAAGACTCAAATCATGCCTTAGGACTTGGGTACCTACACCCTAGTCCAGGCTGATTTGTCAGGACCTAAATTTTGGATGTCAGCATAGGACCTTTAAAAAGGTTTCCCTTTGTTAGCCTTTTCAATTTGAATTACGAAAGTTTAGCAAGAATGCATATATAAGCATGTTTAAGACTTCATTTTACACCTATATGGATAATGTGAACTTGTGATATTGAGATAAGGGATTTCAAGGCATTCATTGTGTTGCAGAGAAGAATTGTGTTGTTATTGTGTTTGATTGTTGTAGATTTGGCTTCATCAATCCATCTCCTCATGGTGTGAAAGATCTTCATCTCCATAAGGGATTCACCTCCAAGGTGACATCTACTTGTGTTCCAATCAGTCTATTTCATCATTTGATTTGGCCTCTGTCCACCAAGGACACACACTCTATCTAGCAATGGTGTTGGAAGGGTTGAATGTCATTCTAGGGCTTGACTGAGGTAAGCTCCTAAACACCACAACCCTCAAACCCCTCTCTTTGTGATTACAAGTTATAGGTGTGGGATTTAGCGAAGTGGAGTTATATAGAAGTAGAGTAGAGGATAAAGATTCAAGATCTGCAAAGAATGTGTAGAAAATCAACCATACTAGACTAGGGTACTTGCCCCATAGTCCTCCCAACTAGAATTTCTAAAAACTTTGAAGCTGGTTGCAGTCTTACACATTCCATTGTTCCATATCTACATAAGAAACTACCATATTAGACTTGGGGGCCCACCCCCTTGTCCCAGAAGTTTCTAACTCTAAAAATATAAATTCTTGTATGTTTCTAATCTATATTTAGTGTCTTCATGTGTGATCGTTTGTCATGTTTCATTTGTCTATATACGATATCACATAATTAGGGTTTAAGGCTTAATTGAACTAGGGTTTGACATATCTATCAATCTAATCTATCTTTCAATATCATTTCTAAGTTACATCAACCTATATCTGAGTCATCTCCATTTGTAGTGACTCAGGTCAATTTTTTTCTTTGAGTGTTATTGTGAAAGGAGGGTTTGATTGAATCTACTACATTTCAACCTTATCTTCTCTTCATACATAACATTTTGGTGAACCTATGTTTTCACTGAACTAGCATCTTGTTGAATGTTGTAATCAGTCATTACATTCATTCGTATCATATTTATCATCTTGCATTGAAAAATTTGCCATACATTTGAAACTTTTTTAAAAAATAAAAAGCATTCTAGGCTTGCATCAAGGCATAGTATGACTAACGTGGCTATTGAAGAGCTCCTTTGCTCACATGACTTGATAAAAGAATCTTACGAACCAATTGACATGATTAAAAAACATACTAGATCTTATGTCCCAGCCATAGGGAAGATTACTTTATTGATCACTATATTTGATAAAGCTTTAGAATAATCATTTGATATCATAACTACATCTGACCTCTTCCATATAAAATTAGGCCATCCATGGCTTAAGGCCATGAAAGTTGTCCCCTCAACAATTCACAAATGTATAAAATTTCCTCTCCATGGAAGCATGCATACTATTCATCATAGTAAGTGGCAACCTATAATTACTTGAAAAAATTCAATCTTGATTACTTTTGGCCACAACCTACTAAACCTCCTAAACCACGACAAGATCAAATATTTTTGGGATACCAACAATACAAAGCAAAATTGACAACAAAATTGGTTAGACCTCCTATAGAACAAATCATAAGCAAAGAGCCACTTGAATTGAAAAAACCCCCTAGACTGAAAGGTAAGGGAGTCTATGCTAAGGTTCGTCCTCCATCATCCTTACAAGGATTGGGAGATACCCTTAAAGAACAAAACATTTCATCACAAAAGGTTAATTTAGCACAAACTTCATCCTCTGAGATGTGGAAGACTATGGAAAATCATGACAATACTTTTGCAAATATCCAATAAAGCAATAAGGAATAGGAAATAAAGAGAAAGGAGGAAGAGAAGACAAGATTTAGCTCGAAAGACACCACCTCAACAAGAGAACATTTCACTATCTAACACTAAATCAAACAAAGAAGAGCTTAAAGAAGATGAGTTTAAGGACAATAACAAAATTTGGGCAATTGTACCTTATGTACCTCTTTCCTCTTGCATTTGATATTTGGAGGAAGATGACTTGCTCAACAACAATTGCTAGTTCAATTGTGTACACATGTAAGTATTTCTAACCCTTCATGGCCACCTTTGTCATAGCATATCTTTACTCTCTTACATGGCCTCTTCTTATGCGTAGTGTTCCCCCATGTTGTGTTATGTGTTGTTTGGGTCTGCTGGGATGACCCTTGATACTCTTGTAAGGTCAAGAATAACAAGAGATTACCTCTGTTGTGACCATTCTTCTATTTGTTTCACCATTCTTCTATCCTTCTATCCTCTATTTTATTGTTGCGTGTTGTGCCTTAGCGGCATAGCATTGTAGTTGATGTCTTGGGGGCATACTCATACATGGTGTTCCTAAGGCACTTGTTCTCCTCTCTCATTTTTATTGTTTACCTTCTTTAGTGATTCTACCTAGTTGGTAGATGACTAAAACAAATAAATACTTATAGGAACCATGTGTCCCTTCAGTAAGTAAGCAAAAATGGACCTATTCCATATATGAAGATGGGGTTGATATATATATATATATATATATATATATATATATATATATATATATATATATATATATATATATACAAACCTTTGCAATATAGCTGCTATGTGCACTTTGGATTGTTTTGTATCTCACCTTGTTGTTATGCTTGGTTTTGAGGTACCTATAGTATAATCCCAATGGCTATACTCGAATATGAACTTGTAAGTGTAGCCTTGGTTACTTGGATGTGATCTAATACATGCATAGCTTCTATGATTTGATTTGGTTATTATCTTAGAATAAGATGTTCTAACCTTATCTCTTGTTGATTATCTTAGCAATTCATATCAATGTGTTTGTGGGAACATTTGGTGATCATGGGACATGCCACATTTGGGGGCATGGGATTTGTGAGAGCTCTTTTTCTCTTATGTGTTTTCACTCTACCTTAATGTGCTTGATACTGGCAAGTGGTATCAACAACCTTAAGGTGGGGGCATATATAAGGGTATTTGTCTGATTATTTTGGCACTAACAAAGCATGTTTGAAAGCCCTCACCACGAGGTAGGATGGTGTATCTCTTGAGTTAGTGCACATCCTTAATTAAATTGCAAGCAAGAAAGCCCCATTGTGAGGAAGGATTACGTATCTCTTTAGCTAGTGTGTATCCTTTTATACAAAGCCCTTCTGCATAAGGCGGGATGGTGTATCTCTTGAGCTATTGCACATCCTTTTATACAAAGTCCTCCATGGAGGTGGGGCTAGATCTTGAGTCATCCACCCTTAAGTGTGTCTTTGGAAGTTGTGGTAGCATAGATCAACCATCAGGTGTGTCTGAAATGTGTTTTAGATGGTAGGACTTAGAAATAAGCTCCTTCTCATCACTCATATTTGCCCTGTATAAGGCATATAGTGTGTTTATGGCATACTATGCGGTGCTTCTGTATTCGATGTGTCTTCCTTTCTTGTTTGATGTGTCTTCCCTTGAGTGTGGTCTAAAGGCATGTGGCAATGAGTCCCCTCCACATTTGGGTCTTTCTTTGGCATGTCTTCCCCTGAGTGTGGTTTAAAGGCACATGGCGATGAGCCCCCTCCACATTCAGGTCTTTGTTTTGCATTTTTCTTCCAGTCTAAAGATGTGTAGCAATGAGCTCCCTCTCCCCCTTAGTTTAGGATTTATTTTAAATGTTATATCAATGTATTTTTCATGTATTGTGTGACTACTCTCCTGTTGTCTTCATATATTGCATGCTTTCACTATATTCTCCATGTTTTGCATGCTTCCTACTGTCTTCATTGTGTCTTGCGTGTCTTTAATGTCTTTTCTAGTGCTTACCTGAGATTGGGGACTAGAAATAGTCCTCCAACCTTTGGGTATTCCTTAGCTTATGTGTCTGGTGTGTTTGAGGTACTTTCGACTATACATTAATGTATGGATCATAAGATCACACATAAATTAAAGTGGGGGCTAAATTTTATGTCATAAAAAGTTTCTGTATGACTTTTTACCTACTAGTTTAGCTCTTAGGTCCCCTTAATCTCATTATGCACATTTAAAACTTATCCTAGAGCAATTTCCCCTGAAACCCATGTCAAATGGAGCTTAGGAGTCCACATTTAATGTTAATCAAGACTCAAATCATTCCTTGGGACTTGCGCACCTGCACCCTAGTCCAAGCTGATTTGTTGGGACCTAAATTTTGGATGTTAGCATAGGACCTTTAAAAAGGTTTCCCATTTTCAGCCTTTTCATTTTGAATTATGAAAGAGTAGTAGGAATGCATATATAAGCATCTTCAAGACTTCATTTTACACCTAGATGGATAATGTGAACTTGTGACATTGAGCTAAGAGATTTCAAGGCATTCATTGTGTTGCAGAGCATAATTGTGTTGTTATTGTGTTTGTTTGTGTGAGATTTGGCTTCATCAATCTATCTTCTCATGGTGTGAAAGATCTTGATCTATTTCAATCAATATATTTCATCATTTGGTTTGGCCTATGTCTACTAAGGACACATACTCTATCTAGCAATGGTGTTGGAAGGCTTGAATGTCATTTCAGGGCTTGACCGAGGCAAGCTCCTAAACACCACAACCCCAAACCCCTCTCTTTGTGATTTCAGGTTATGGGGGTAGGATTTAGCAAAGTGGAGTTGTAGGGAAGAAGAGTAGAGGATAGAAATTCAGGATTTGAGAAGAAAGTGCAAAAAATAACCCTACTAGAGTAGGGCACCCTCCCTATAGTCCTCTCAGCTGGCATTTTCATAAACTTCAAAGCAGGTTGCAGTCTTACACATTCCACTATTCCAGATCTATAGAAAAACTACCCTATTAGACTTTTGTGCCTGCCCCCTTGTCCTCAAAGTTTTCACCTCTAAAAATCTAAAACCTGGTATGTTTCTAATCTACATTTAGTGCCTTCTTGTGCGATCATTTGTCATGTTTTATTCATCTGTATATGATATCACATAATTAGGGTTTAAGTCTTAATTGAACTAAGGTTTGGTCCATATCTATCAATCTAATCTATCTTTCCATATCATTCCTAAGTGACATCAACCTGTAGCTGAGTCCTCTCTATCTGTAGTGACTCAGCTCGATTGTTGTCCTTGAATGTTATTGTGAAAGGAGGGTTTGATTGAATCTAGCTTAACTACATTTCAACCTTATCTTCTTTCCATTCATAACACCAACAAGGGTTCTTACACAAATCTAGACAAATTTCAACACACAACTTGGTTAAATGCACATAAACTAACCAGTTTTCAAATTTAACAATGCATAACCTATTGGAACTAGACAACTGAGAGGGGGGGTAAATTAGTTTTCCCACAATAAAATATTTTCTGCTTTTAACCTTCTTTATTATCTTACTATCAGATTAGTGATGTAAACATTACAGCATAGATCAACAACATAAGAGCATAAACATAATCAACACATTTGACACCAAGATTTTGACAAGGAAACCTGGATAAGGGAAAAACCACCGTGGGGGTTAAGCCACAAAATGCATACCATGTTAAAAGTACTTAGTAAAATAGAAGGCACATGCCTTCAGGGGCACTGCCTAGAGCTCACTACTCAATACAGAGGCTCACTACCTATAGAATTTATTTAGAAAGAATTAACTAAGAAATAGCATCTACTTCATGCCTGATTCAGTTTCAATGAATACTCAAGAACTTTCACTCTACCCCAAATTCTTCTTCACACTCTATACTGCTTTCACTCCTCTTCTTCTCTACTCTACTCCTGATCCTTTCTTTAGATTGATCTATTTTTCACAAGGATGATTTCAATACCACTTCAACAAGTAATTATATAATTCATCAACCTTGGAATGATCAACAAGGTTGGCTAACCTTGACGTGGATCATCACACTACCAACCAAACATAATTGAGACTTGAATCTTCTTCTACAACCACTCCATGCTTCATAAAAATACTCTAAGCCATCTGCAACAGGCTAGGAACATCTAATTAGCCAAGATTAGGAATAACATCAACCTCAAAGAGAAAATCTTCAATCAACAAGCTCAACCTTCAATGCAGACCTCTAACATAGTAGCCATACAATCGAAAGACCTCCACAAGTACATTGAATTCACCAATAATATCCATTCTAAACCAAATTATCAGAAACATTTGAATCTTCTTCTAGAATCTCAAGAACACTCTCTACCATGACTGTCAAACTAGAAGGATAGCTTGCGGACCTCCAAACCATGAACCACTGGTGTTGATGATACACATTGACTTCCCAAACATGCCTTCAGATCTACATATCATAATTTTATATTACCAGAGCAATCCAAACCTCTTTCCTAACACTCTATCTTTCCTAAGTATTACAGGAACTAGTTCTACTCATATGGCCATAACTCCTTTACATCTTCATGTAGATTTCTCAAATTTTAACTGGAGCAATCTCTAACAATCCTCTACATAACCACATGATCTGCATGCATTGATTGTCATTAATTTTCTCAGTATCCTCAATAGTCCTATCTTTTATGCAAATAGCAAAATAGGATATAGTTGACACCAATGACAACAAGGATATGTTAACATCAATGACAACCCACTTAGGCACATATTTGCAACAATCTCCCCCTTTGTCATTGATGGCAACATATGATGTGAAAAACTAAATCTAACCATCAAGACAAGAACTTCTCCCCCTTTCTCTTCTCACTTCTATAACTACTTTCTTTACTTCTCCCTCTTACATCAGCAACTAATTTTTCACATGACTTCTCTCCCCCTTTGACATTAATGGCAAAGGGCACATATTTGCTATCTTTTCTCCCTTTTTTCTTTAGACTGATCCCAAAATTTGCATATTGACTACTCCCCCTTTGAGTAGTACCTTCTTAACATCAATCTGGATTACATGATATGAATGTGAATTCCACTGGACTGATGCACCTTGGTGCATCTTAGTTCTGCTCAGGAGGGGTAATAACCCCTAACTTCGCTCTGAGATACTCAAAAGTATCCTTGGAAAGAGGCTTAGTGAAGATGTCTACAATCTAATCTTTGGAAGGCATAAACTCTAACTTGACTTCATTTTCATTTACTTTCTCTCTCAAGAAATGCAACTTGATAGATATATGCTTTGTCTTTGAATGCAATACCAGATTCTTTGAGATGCTTATTGTACTAGAATTATCATAGAAAATTGTAACTGGCTCCTCAAACACAATTCTAATGTCCTTGAACATTTGCTTCATCCACAAAACTTAAGTGCAATTATTTGTTGCTACTATGTACTCTGCTTCTACAATAGACAAAGATATTGCCTCTTACTTTTTGCTTATCCAAGAGACCAATCTTCTCCCCAAGAAGAAATCACCACCACTAGTACTTTTTCTGTCATCCACATCTCCTACCCAATCAACATCTGTATATGCATGACGAGTGAATTTATTGTCCTTTGGATACCACAGTCCATAATCAATTATCCCCTTGAGATATCTAAAAATTCTTTTGACTACCATAACATGGGATTCTTTTGGATCAGCTTAAAATCTAGTAACAAGTCCACCTACATTCATGATGTCAGGTTTGGTCTGAGTTAGATAAAGTAGTCTTCCAATCATTGATCTATATCTTTTCTAATTTGCCTTGGGAAAGTCATCATCTTTGCTTAGCTTGCATCAGGCTACCATAGGTGTACCCACTGGCTTTGAGTCTTCCATTCCAAATTTCTGTAGCAATTCTTTTACATACTTGGACTAAGATATGAAGATACCTTCATCTGATTGAACAATTTGCAGACCTAGGAAGAAATTAACCTCACCAAACATTGACATCTCAAACTCATTTTTCATCTAATCAGCAAATATTTTACACATGCATTCATTTCCACCAAAAATGATATCATCAACAAAAACTTCAACAATTAGAATGTCCTTGAATGATCAATTTTGAAGTAGAGATTACTATTAGAAGTACCTTTGCTAAATCCTAGCTTAAGCAAGTGCTTATTCAATTTGGCATACCAGGCTCTTGGAGCTTGTTTGAGTCTATACAAGGCTTTTCTCAATCTACAAACCATATCTCCCTGATTAAACAACTGAAATCCTTTTGGTTGCTCAATGTAGACTTCTTCCTCCAAATCTCCATTTAGAAATGTTGATTTAACATCCATTTGATATACTTTAAAATCTTTGAAGGCAGTAAATGCAAGAAATAATCTAACTACCTCTATCCTTTCCACCAGAGAAAAAGTTTCTTCAAAATCAATTCCTTCCACTTGAGAGTAGCCTTTACATACCAACCTTGCCTTATTCCTTACTACCTCACCATCTTCATTTAGTTTATTCTGGAAGACCCATTTGGTTCCAATCACATTTTTGTCCTTAGGTCTAGGAACTAGATACCATGTGTGATTCTTTTCAATTTGCATCAATTCCTCTTCCATTGCTTTGACCCAGTTTTTATCATTACAAGCTTCACTTATTGATTTAAGTTCAATCCTTGAAATCAAACAAATTTCTTCTTGATCTTTAGACATTTTTCTCCTAGTTCGAACACTTTTACTCTTATATCCTATGATCTGATCTTCAAGGTGATTTAACCTTACATACCTAGGAGTTTTGGAGATTGTTTGAGCTTTTGTTTCTTGAACTTGTTCCTCATCATCCGTGTTAACTTCTAGAGTTACCGATTCAAACTGAATCTAAGTCTAAACTTAAACTTGCCTTCCTTGATTTTTACTTTCATCTTGATCTTCTGAATCATATCTGGAGTACCTGGAATGTCCTTCTTTGCTTTCATCAACTTTAATATTCACACTTTAAACAATCTTCTTCAATCTTTAATTGAAGCACCGGTAGGCCTTACTTTGAGTTGAGTATCCCAAAAATATTCCTTCATCGCTTCTTGCCTCAAACTTACCTAAATCTTCATATCTTTTGATATAACATTTTCTACCAAAGACTCTGAAGTATCTCACAGTTGGAGGATGACCAAACCAAAGTTCATAATGAGTCTTACTAGAATTTCCTTTGATTTGCACCTGGTTAAGAGTGTAGATAGCAGTACTCATGACTTCTCACCAATAAACTTGATGAACATTTATTTCCATCATCATGGTTCTGGTAGCTTCTTGAATGGTCCAGTTCTTTCTTTCCACAACTCCATTTTGCTGAGGAGTCCTACAAGCATATAACTGTCTTTTTATTCCATGCTTTTCAGAAAAAGCATCAAACTCACTGGAGGTAAATTCTCCACCTCTGTCAGATCTCATACATTTTAATTTCCCACCAATCTCATTTTCAACCATCATCTTGAACACCTTAAACTTGTCAAAGGCTTCTGATTTTTCTTTTAGAAAAGTTACCCACATCTTCTAGGAGTAATCACCAATTAACAATATAAAATATCTGTCTCCTTGCACACCTAATTCTAGTAGGACCACAGAGATCAATATGTACTAGATCCAATCTCTCATTTGAACCTTGTTCCTTACTCTTGAATGAAATTTTGTTTTGTTTTCCTAATTGACACTCTCTACATATGTTATTAGGTTTCACAAGTCTTGGAAGATCTCTTACAACTTTAGTGGAACTTATTTTGATAATGTTGCCAAAATTCACATGACACATCCTCCTTTGCCATAGCCAACTTTGATCTATATGAGAAATCAAACAACTTTTCCCATAACTACTTAAGTGAAAGATGTTACCTCTGGTTTGAGTACCAGATGCAATTTTAGTTCTGGAGCTTTCTGAGATTCTGCATTTACCATAATTGAACTGAAGATCATAACCCTTATCAACCAACTATCAACACTGAAAAGATTATGTTTCAGTCCTTCCACATATAGAACATCATTGGTGTTGTTCTTGACATCAAAGGAGATGGATCCTCTACCATGGATTCTACCAGTTGAGTTGTCTCCAAATTTTACAAGCCCTCCTTCATAGTTTTCAAAATTCACAAATTTACTCTTGTCACCAGTCATATGATGAGAACATCCACTACCAATCACCCATTCATCATTTTCAATAACCTAAGCAGCCAAGGTACTTTCCATATTTTCACAGCTAGCAGATTTAGTAGACATCGGATCTTCTTCTTTGATAGCAATAAACACCCAATGATTTTCAAAGGAGCCTCCATGACCAGATTCATCATCTGTTACCCCTTCTTCTCCATTTTCTTGGACATAGTAACATTGCTTCTGATGTTTATACCTATTAAGGTTTGGTTTTGAAAACCTTTCTAGGCATCTTGAGGTAAACTGACCAATCTTATTACAAGCAGAACATTTGAGTGGTAATTTTCCTTCATACTTACCAGATCCTCTTGGCATTCTTTTGGTAATAAGAGCTTCAAGATCTACTATTTCTATTTCAACATCTTCAAGATCCTTTTTTGTCTTCATAAATCTATTTGATCTTGTAGAGGAACTTTCACCCAGATCATATCTTTGTTTTCCATACACATTGGCCTTAAATGCAGATTCAGAGTTCAGAAGAGAATCACCAAACTCACTTAATTCAAAAGCTGAAATCTTGCCAATGAGATGATCTCTTATAACTTCTGAGAATGTCTTGATCTCTTTTATAGCTGCAGCCTTATGTTTGTATGAATCCAGTGAAGATCTAGGCACTTTTGATGCAATTTCTAATTCTTCCAAAGTTCCACCAGCACACCTGATGCCACACACAAGTTCATTTATCTTTTGCATGTAGATTGTGATGCTTTCATTTTCACTCATCCTCATAGTTTCAAATTTTCCTCTTAAACTTTGCAGCTTTGCATATTTGACATATTTATCACGTTCATACAGATACTCCATTTTTTTCTAGATTTCATAAGCAGTTTTTACACCAAAGACATTTGTCATCTCTGAATCAGTTAGGTACTCAACAAGGCTTCTTTAGCTCGAAGATTATTTTTTAGCATCTCTTATTTGATAAGGAGTTGAAGGACCTTTCTCCAGAGGTTTATACTCAACACTAGTTATTACCCAATAAGCATCACCCATGCATTGCAAATGACACTCCATGCGATTTTTCCTAACAGAATAATTTGTTCCATCAAATCTTGGACTATCCTTCTTGTAGGTTGACATCTTGGATCTCCTCAAGTGGTTAGGCTTTTAAGAGAGGATCTGGCTCTGATACCAATTGTTGGAACTAGACAACTCAGAGGGAGGGTGAATCAGTTGTCCCACAATAAAAACTTTTTCTTCTTTTAACCTTCTTTATTATCTTACTATCAGATTAGTGATGTAAACATTAAAGCATAGATCAACAACATAAGAGCAAAAATATAATCAACACATTTGACACCAAGATTTTG
Organism: Cunninghamia lanceolata; assembly: GCA_027924645.1. Taxonomy (NCBI): domain Eukaryota; kingdom Viridiplantae; phylum Streptophyta; class Pinopsida; order Cupressales; family Cupressaceae; genus Cunninghamia; species Cunninghamia lanceolata. The sequence goes on along the minus strand of BSBN01000553.1, from coordinate 13,609,787 downwards.
ACGTGGAAACTCAGATAAGGGAAAAACCACGGTGGCAGTTAATCCACAAAATGCGTACCCATGGGAGTTAACCCACAAAATGGGAGTTAATGCATGAAGGATAGCTTGCAGACCTCCAAACCATGAAGTTCCACTAGTGTTGATGATACACATTGACTTCCCAAACATGCCTTCAGTTCCGCAGATCACAATTTTATATTACCAGAGCACTCCAGACCTCTTTCCTGACACTCTATCTTTCCTAACTATTGTAGGAACTGGTTCTACTTAGATGGCCATAACTCATTCAAATCTTCATGTGGATTTCTCAAATCTTAATTGGAGCAATCTCTGACAATCCTCTACATAGTGACATGATCCGCATGCATTGATTGTCATTAATTTTTTCAATATCCTCAACAATTTGGTCTTTTATGCAAACAGCAAAATAGGATACAGTTGACACCAATGGCAACAAGGATATGTTGACATCAATGACAACCCACTTAGGCACATATTTGCAACATAACCAAACTAATTAAACATATATTACTTTAAAATATATTATTTCAACCTATGACCATCAATATATCAACTTGTATTCATGAAATATGAACCTTACAAAAACAATATGCATGTTTGAAAGTCCTATTCTAGCTCTAAATTAACTAGATCTGATAAAAAAAGAGTTCAAAAGCAAGGTGAGATAGAGAAGGGTTATAGAGAAAACTAACTAAAACTCAAACCTTTTCCAACATTTCAGCCTCAAAAATGGATGGACAAGTTTGAAAATATATTAACCATCCTTGGTTTGACCATGACAAGTAAACAATCAAGTTTCAAGGAGGTGCAATAGTCAATGGTGACTTTATGGGTGTTCAAGCTAGCCACACAAAGAAATTTGTAATCAACAAACCACTAGTGGTATGAACACTCTGCAAACTCATCAAATGTCCATGAATCTTTAGTTGAAAATGAAAGAAGTCAACTAGGTGTTTAGAAATCATGTTCAACAAAATTTGTATGATGACAAATTCAACAAATATCAACAATTTCTATTCATTACTTGACTGGAAACCATGATGTAAACTTGTATTCAGCTCAAATAATTAAATTACATCAACAATTTCTAAACTTGGTGTAGAGAAAACCATGAGAATATCGTGAAAAATCAAAAAATACTATGTATTTGCTCTCAAATATAAAGTACAAATGTTTTCAAGTATGTCTCCAAAGAGTTTTTCTCAAAATACCAAAAGAACACCAACTAATTCCAATACATTTTTACAAATTCTCCCTCTCTACAATGAGTTTTAGTTGTATACATATGTAAATGAGGTTTACAATACTAAGTTTTCACTCTTACATCCAATGACTATGATCAACTTGATACAATGACTCAAATTTGATTCTCAAACACAAAGTCATTTTTTGTGGCAAGTACAATTTCCAAGGTATCCCACTCATCCCCTTGTAGCTTCCCTTAGTATCAAAAAGTAACTTTTGTTGTCTTGACATTTACTTTTTTTTACTAAGTTTTCTAATTTTTAAGAAAAAGTGACTTTGGAAGCTAATACATTAAATATTTGAAACTATATCTCCAATGCATGTAATTTTTGCAACTACATCTCCAACAACTTGTTGTAGTGTGACAAATATTCATAAATGGGACATATGTAGCTGTAGCAAATCATTTCTCCATTATATATGGCTATTGGGCTCCAATTTCCATGTGTAAACATGAATATCCAATTGTAGGTGACCAATTTCATCATAAAAAGTGAATTTACAGCCCCTATTCTTTATGCTTCCTTCATTTTCAATTATGAATCTTCAACTCATACCTGGAACAACAAGTTGGGAGACATTCTAATAGGTTGTATCAATCATGTATTTGGTTGCAAATCAGGTATACAGTCATACAATTCATCTTCACCCAGCTACAAGGCATTCTTTTTTTATTTTCCACCATTATTGGCTCCAAATGTGTATGTACAACAATAGTATAATTTTGATTTTTTTTTCTTTTCCAACTCTTAGGGTTTGTCCTTATCATTTTTGGAACCATCTTGGCTTCATCTTGTAGGTACACTAGTGGTTTGAATGTGAAAAGTAAGTTTCTCCATGGGCATGCAAATGATAGGTAAGAATGTATGGGTGACCACTATAAAAAAGTAAAGGTGGGTATTCAAAATCCTAGAAAGTGGGTTAAACTACATTAAAGTTCCTCCACATCAAACATTGAAATATGAAGCCTCATAACAGTAGTAAAGGATTAGAAAATGTGAGACTAACAAGATTGTGAGCAATTGGAAATTAGTTGGGAGGGCTTGATCATATTTAGTCCTTAAAATTAAAAGACTAGCAAAGGTGTTGTATGTGTCACCTCTCATATTTCCCTCCTAAGTATAAAATCACATCACTATAATAATAGCACAAAATTTACCTATTGTTGATTGACAAACTAGACAACACGAATTCCAACATTGAGAAGAAGCACCTAATCAACAAGCAAAGGCAGACCACCGAAGATATAATAGATGAAATATGTGGTTCAAAATCATAGAGTTTTCTTTGTAAGACATACTAGTGAAATTCCCCACTTGTGAAGCATACAATGTATATCATATTCCATATATTAAGACTACATCTTGTTGAAATGACCCTTTATGAAAAAGACATAAGAGCATGAATTCATTTAAACACCAAAATGATTCATACACTACACAAGGATTAAAGCATATCATTACTTGCCACTCAAATACTTTGAGCTATCCACTCTCATTAACCTAAAAAGTGAAACCCACAAAAATAAAAGAATAATTAAATTGTAGATTGAGTTTTGAAACAAGGTAAAAAGAAACTAACCTCAAAATGAGAGACTATAGCTCATAATAGTTTAAGAAAAAACCCAAATTATGGCTATGATAATTAATATCACTAGCTATTGTATAGTTGTATTTGTAGTCATTTGGTGAATAAATTTAGCTATGTAAAATGAATAGTGTTAGTGGCCTTACTAGGCTATATTGTACAATCCATAGAAGGAAAAGAAAAAAAAAGCTAGTTCACAATTAATTATTTCCACCATATATCAATTTTCATAGTCTAGTTGCAAATCTAGATTCCATTTCAAACATGCCTGCAACTTGAAAATTAACTAATAAAAAAGATAAGGGAGAAGGCCCAGTAGAAAAGATAAGGGAGAAGGGCTAGTAGTGGTACACCCTAACTTTATGGGTTGACATAGCAATGTACATATAACATTGACACTACACAATTATATCCCCAAGTAGCGAGGGATGTGTACAATTCAAGTATTTTGTTTCACCCACATAGATCAAGAAAAAGTTGTCATCAATATGTTTTTTGTTGAGGTGTTATAATAGACCCCCCAAAAAAATTAGACCAATAGTTGTGCATTTAGTCATGTTTTTTAGTGTATCAATGTGGTATCATATGATTTGTTGCTTTTTGAATCTAATGGGCATATTTTATTCAACTATTGTGTCCTCTCTTACAACTACTAGTATCATACTTTTTAAATATTGGACTTTCAATGTACCAATCATATGATGGTTATTGGTACTCGCACCACTATTGAGCCGTCTCCCTTAATGAGATGGAAAATGAATACACAAACACCTATGTGACAACGGTAAGGAGGGCACAACACAAGTGAGAAAATAATAGGTCTCACACCAATCTTCATTGATGTAAAAGCCCATTTAACTTCATAAGCTTGTTAAGAAACATATTCAACTAACATGAATTAATCTAAGATAAATAGTATATGAATGTCTACTCTAGGATGTACAATCCTACAAAATAACACACAAAATAATCATAAACTTCATATAAACCTAAATCATCACAAACCATTCAAACAAGTTAAGTGGAACAAGGGATTAACATTTGCCAATAGTGAGTGGATATTGTGGGCGATTGAGACAATCAACACATGGGCATGCAAATGATAGGTAGGAAGATGAATGACCGCTATAAAAAAAAAATAAAGGCGGGTATTTGTCACAACCCACATTTGAGTTTTGAATTTGAACTAGAATACTATGTCTAAAATTGTAGGTATTTTATTTTCAAGTAACATAAAAGCTAGCTAAATTAAATAATAAAAATATAGAACAAAATAATAAACAATTTTAAATGAATAAAAGAGGTGAGGTACACTTCTAAAAAGAGAAATAAATGAGGAACTTTCCTCTCCTCATTCTCAAGTCAAAACTCAAAGTTAATGAAATGAGATTTTTCTCCTTGAATTAATTACCATTGGAAGATTTGAGAAAAAATTTAAGGCTTACAAGTCCTCTTCCACAAAAATTGAATGACAAGTTGGAAAATGGAGCAATCTCATTTATGGAAGAGACTTGACTCAAAGACTTGGAGTTCCTCCATATGGGACAAGTTTTTCTATAAATTGCATGGATTTTTGAGGAAGAGATACTCATCTCTGGTTTGAGGAATGCTAGAGAAAACTGTAAGAGTTCTCCTTCCATCATTTTGTTTTCTTTCTTTTGAAAGTTTGGTTCTTGAGTGTTTGTCAAAAAAAAATTTAGTTTTAAAATTCATGTTGATCATATGTTTTAGGATAATTGCAAATTGAAGAAATGTGTGTAAGTTTTTTGTGAGAAGAAATGGCACTTTGTTTTAGGCATTTTATCGAACAGTTCATACACCTTGTCTCTGCTCCCTAAAATAAAACCCACATTTTGTTCTTTGTTTAATTTTCTTCCAATTGATTTATCTTTAAAAATACTGATGACTATCTAGGTCTATCCAAGCAAGCTTTCTTCCTTCCACTACGTAACCATCTTCTTTTCGCCTAACCTAGGTTTTTGACAATAGACCACACAGGGATTTTTGCATCATTCACTTCGTATGGGTTTTTATTAAATCCAAAGAGAAGGATTTTGAGCTTTTTTCTATATTGTCCTCCTCTATTTCTAGTTTTTTTTCTCTTGCACCCCTGTGCCTGCGGAGGAACTTTCTCCTACGTAAAAAAATATATGCCATTTTATGGCCCTAAATCTGACAGTGATTGGCTCACAAGTCAAGAATGGCCAATTCATGTGGAGGTGGATGGAATTCAATATAGATTTGATTGTGCCCATTCCATATGCAGATTTTTAAACCCAAATCAAATCTCTTATGTGGCAACAGGGTGGGAATTTAATGCAGATGCAATCCCAAGGGAATTTTGGTTGTTTGTGGGTGTGCTATATGTGGTAATTGTTTGTTTTTCATTCTCTAATCTAGGAGATATACAACCCAATCTAATTTTCTTGCATATGACTTAGTGCAAAATCCAATTTCATTGTGTCCCTCCATTACAGATTTAATGTAAATTTTAGAACAAATATTTTATTTTATTTGGATGAGCAAGGGTATTGGGACAAATGTTAGAATCCTATGAAGTCCCCTGCAATTGTGAGTCTCTATATGAGCCATGCTCTAATTTGTATTGAAGTTGGTAGTTTTTGGACAAGGATCCAGGGATCTTTACAAATTCCTCTATTTCATTCAATCTCCTGACCTTTTGAATCGCACCACACCCACTGACTTCTGCATACATGTCTACTAGTTTTTTCTAATCTATCAAAAAACCCCTTTCACTATGCTTGGATGGATGTCCATCCCCTGTTTTGAGCACCACTTTTTTTTGTATCATGCCTGCTAATTCCATTGGCTTGAAAGTTTCTAAATCTTTTCCAACAAATCCATTTTGTGCATATCCTGCATAGAACGACATTTCCTGAGAGGACGTCTCATTGAGGCATTTTGTCATAGAGTTCATGTCCCTACTTTGTGCTTCCACATTTTGAATACATGTCTACAGGGACACTTGCAACTGCAACGCTGTCAAAATTTCTCCTTTCTTTATACTTTTAAGGATGACCATACCCTATTTTAAGCACACAATGTAAAGTTCTAAGTATTCCAAAATCATTGAATGAAGTTGTTTAGATAGTTAAGACAGATAGTCCACATGATACTCAACTGCATTAGAATCTTAAATTTTGATGAAGGGGGTAAATCATAAAACACACAACAACAGAATTTGTACACAGAAAATAGAACTTTCTTTATTGATTTGGACAACTTATTACATTACAGAAGCTCAAATACAATTAGAGGAATCAACCCTCCACAGGTTGCAACACATTACAACTTACTATCACAAGACTCTCGAATCATCAGCCTTCTGTAACCCCAAATCAGTTAGGGTTCTTATTTTCCCACCTATTCTTGAATCTACACTTCTCCCCTTAACTCTCCTACTGCCCAGGGTTCCCAAAAATGGTTATTAATAGCTGTTTTCACAGCCAACAACCTAATTTTCAAATTTGCATCTCCCTCCAAAAATAGTTCAACTTCTGGGAGCCATAACTTTTGATCCGGGTGTCTGATTGACGAACCTTTTTATGCATTGGAAAGCTCATGGAGTTCTCTATGCGCTAAGGACCCACTCTATAGTTCTGGCCATTTTTAGGTCCATTTAGTGCCTCAAACCTGAGTTTGAATAATTTTTAGGCATTTTTTCAGGAAACAAAAACTTTAATATCTTTCAGCTCGCAAATGATCTTTACGTGATTCCTTTGCCAAAGGTCTTATATTTCTATTATGTAACTTATTGTAAATTTTTACTTCAATCCATGCTCAAATGCAAACTTTCTAAAAATAGTAGGTTGTTATTTTTAGTAGTTTGGAAAAATTGAAAGTTCTACATCATTATTCAAGCGATTATGGAACCAGAACCAGAAATTTAAAAAAAAATGGAAAGAACATCAATAATTTTGAAACACATCTTTTTTTGGGTGATGCAAGATTGCCCTTACACTACTTGATGCTCTTGTATCAGACACCCAAGGTAATTTGAGAAGTGACCCTGTCACGTCTCAGGTGTTTGTGTGAGGAAAACCCAAACGATCAACCTCTGCCTTAGACAACTAAGAAGAATCTTCAACAGGTCTTCCTTTCCATTTCACCAGGTATTCTTCATATTGCTTGTTCTGAGTACTTCTTCCCACATGGCTATCCAAGATCTCTTCTATCTCCTCTATTGAAGTAGATGCCAGAATACTCCATTATCCTTCTGTTGGTCCATCCTATGTTCCACCTTCATGATATTATGATAAATCAACAATGTTGAAAATAGGGAAAATGTTGATCCCACTCGGCAGCTCTACCTCATATGCATTTCCCGAATCATGTTTCTTCAAAATTCTGCATGGTCCAAATTTCTTCATTTTCAGCTTGTTGTATGTTCCAATTGGGAACCTTTGTTTTCTCCAGTGAACCAGGACTTCATCTCCTACCTGGAATTCCTTATATCTTGTCTTCTAATCTGCTTTAGCCTTGTAATAAATATTCATCTTATTAATGTGCTTTCTCACCTCTTCATGCAAATTCTTCAGATGTTCTACAAAGTCTTCAACTTCAACACTTGTCTTTTCTTCTTTGTCTAGCTTTCTTAACTCAGAAGCATTTATTGGGCTATTGCCATATATAATCTGGAATGGTGATTTACCAGTACTCCTATTGACAGAATTATTGTAAGCAAATTTAGCCTATGGTAAAATCAAATCGCATCCTTGGCCTTATCTCCTACTAAGCATCATAGAAGGTTACCCAAACTCCTGTTCACCACTTCAGTCTATCCACCAGTCTGTGGATAATGTACAGAACTAAACTTCAAATCTATATTCAACTTCTTCCACAATGTCCTCCAGAAATAACCAACAAACTTAGTATCTCGATCTAAAACTATGCTCTTTGATAGACCATGTAATCTCACCACCTCCCTGAAAAATAACTCTGCAATATGAACATCAGCATTAGTCTTCTTATAAGGAATAAAATGTGCCATCTTCAAGAATCTATCCACCACCACAAAAATTGAATCATGTCCTCTTTGTGTCATTGGTAAATAAAGAACAAAATCCATACTAATATCATCCCATGGCTTCTCTGGTACATGTAGTGGTTGATATAGACCTATATTTTGACTTCCTCCTTTCGCCATCTGACATATTCTGTAACTCTACATAAATTTCCTCACATCTTGCTGCAACTGTGGCCAAGAATAATTTTCACCAACAATAGCAATGGTCTTATCTCGACCAAAGTGTCTAGCCAATCCTCCACTATGCTTCTCCTTAATTAGGTTCTCTCTCATGGAACTCCTTAGAATACAAAACAGGCTTCCTCTAAACAACATGCCATATTGGATTATGAAATCCAACCATTTTGTCTTGTCCAAAGTAACGAGTTCCAAACAAGCTTTCTAGGCCTCTACAAAATCTAATTCTTTAGGATACAAACTTTTGAGCTCATCGAACTCAACAACCTTGATTTTCATTTATGTCAACAAATTTTTCCTTTTGCTCAAGGCATCTGCAACTCTATTGGACTTCCCACTCCTATGCTTCAAAACAAAAGTATAGTTCTAGAAAAACTCAACCCATTTTAAGTGTCTTTAGTTCAACTTCCCTTGACTATTAAGATACTGTAAAGCCTGATGATCAGTATATAAAACAAACTCTTTTGGCAACAAATAATGCCTCCATTTCTTCAAATCCTAAACTATTACATAAAACTCCTCATCATAAATAGAATACTTTTTCTTGACATCATTAAGCTTCTCACTAAAATAGGAAATGGGCTTACCTTCTCGACTCAAGATAGCTCCTATAGCACTACCACTTGCATCACAATCTACCTAAAATACCCTATTGAAATCTGGAAGTGCCAAAACAGGTTGCTCTGTGACTTTCTACTTCAATGTATCAAAGCTTTTGTCTACTCCTTTGGTCCATTTAAACTCTTTTCTATCCCCTCTCATTGTCTCAGTTAGGGGTGGACAAATGCTACTAAAATTCTTGATAAACTTTCTATAAAAACTTGCCAAACCATGCAAAGATCTTAACTATGTGGCACTCCTTGGCATAGGCCATTCAAGGATAGCTCTCACCTTCTCTGGGTCCATCTTAAGACCTTCCTCTAAGACAACAAATCCCAGGTATACCAACTCCTTCTTTGCAAAACTACATTTCTTTAGATTAATCAACAATTTCTCCTCCCTCAGCTTCTCTAAAACTCTTCTGATATGCATCAGATGCTCATCCCAGGCCTTATTGAAAATCAAAATATCATCCAAATAAATAATAAAAAACCTTCCTAAAAATTCTTTTAGTACCTCGTTCATGAGCCGCACAAATGTGCTTGGTGTGTTGGTTAGCCCAAATGGCATGGCTAACCACTCATACAAACCCTCCTTTGTCTTGAAGGTTGTCTTCCATTCATCTCCTTCTCTGATTCAGATCTAGTGATACCTACTCTTTAGGTCAATCTTTGTGAAGTACTTGGCTCCACTCAAACAGTCCATTATGTCATCCATTCTTAGCAATGGAAACCTGTACTTGATAGTGATCTTATTTATGGCTCAAGAGTCTGTACATATTCTCCACTCTCCATTTTTCTTTGGTGCTAGTACTATAGGTACTGCACATGGACTTAAGCTCTCTCTTATCAATCCCTTCCTCAACAACTCCTGAACTTGTCTGTTCAACTCTTCACTCTCTACTAGAGTCATTCTATGGGCTGCCTTATTTAACAAAGTAGCTCCTGGTATCAAATCCATTTGATGACTTATCTTCCTCACTGGAGGTAACTTTCTGGTACATTATCAGAGACAATATCTTGAAATTCTTCTAACATTTTTGAGAATTTTGCTGGTACGTCTTCACATTTCTCTTGACTAATCTTACGAATCAATGCAAAGCAATAACGCTCATGCTTCATACCCTCCAAAAATTTTCTACCATCTACCAATCAAATTATGGCTACATATCTTTTTCTTCCACTTCCTTCAATGTGTGTTTGCATAGCCATCATGGATAGCACTCCTATCATACTGCCATGGCATCCCCAACAGCATACGACATGCATCCATCAGGATGATATCACATAGCACCTCATCATTGTAGTCCCTAATCTTGAACTTCATTAAACACTTCTTATTGACCAAAGCTCTATGGTCCTTCTGCAACCATGCAATCTAATATGGATGTGGATGCTTTCTTCTTGTCAACTTCAACTTGTCAACCATCTCCTTTGAAACAAGATTGTTAGTACATCCACTATCAATAATAATATCACAACACTTACCTTCACATTTACACCTTGTGCAAAATAAAATCTTCCTCTGATTGGATTCCTTCTCCTAATTTAGCAAAGTTCTTCTGACAACTAGGGTTTCTCCCCTTTTAGAATCTTCAGAACACTCAGACTGCGCATATTGATCTACATGTACAACTCATGCATTACCCTCAGGTCTTTTGTTTGTCCTTCCTTGATGTTGCGGACACTCGTATGCTTGATGCGCTTCTTCTCTACATTGGAAACAGCTTCCTCTGAAACCTCCTCTTCTGGGTCCTTGCCCAGGTCTACCTCTTCCTCTTCCTCTTTGCTCACCATTGTTCTAGTCACAAGGGCGGTAGGCATTATCCCCTCTCTAATTTTGACTAGTTCCAGCTTCTTCATTTTTCTTTTGATCTTCATTACAGCCTCCATAGGGTCTTCCACCAGTCCTTCCACCTTGACCTCTTCCCATTTTCTTTCTATCGAATCTTTTATTCAGCTTCTCTTCCACCTTCAGGGAAAACTGGTATGCTCCTTCTATGGTGGTCATTCTAACTACGCTCAGCTCCTTTGGAATACTTAGCCTCAACCCATTAATGTAATGGGCTACCTTCTCCTTGTTGGGTTCTGCATGGCCTATCCTGATAGTAATTTTATAAAACTCTTATGTATAATCCTTAACAGACTTGTTATCTTGCTTCAGTCCTTGCAGCTTCTTCAACAACTCCATCTCATAGTCCATAGGAATGAACTGCTTCTTCAGTTTCTCCACCATCTGATCCCATCTGGTGGTCTTTTCTTTTCCTTTTCCATTCCTCTCTAATTGTATCTCCTTCTACCAAATACTAGCATGGCCCTTCAACTTTGTTTTTGCAAACTTGACCCAATCTGGGTCCTCCACATTTTCATACTCGAAATACTCCTCCAAGTCATTGATCCAATCAATAAGGTGTTCTGGATTCAAATCTCTAGAATATGTAGAAACTTTGATCCTAGGCCTCTTTTCGATCTTCAAAATAACCCTCAACAACCTAACTTCTGCAGGATCTCCTGCAGCTTCTTGTTCTTCCTTAGATAGCTCTTCTTCAGCTTCATGCTTGCTTTCTTCTTTTGTTCTCAAATCAAACCCTCTTCTTAGCTCCACTTGCAATACATCGATTTACCTTTGCAGGGCTCTAAAACCGTCTTCTATCAAAGCATTCCTCCCAATATGATTTCTTCATGGAGGCATCTTGATCTCCGCATCAAACCCATAACCTTAGGTCCTAGTGCAAACTATCTCATGGTCAGTGATCTATCTACACACTCAAGAACCCTTGCTTTGACACCAATTGATGAAAGGGGTAAATCATAAAACACACAACAATAGAATTTGCACACAGAAAATAGAAATTTCTTTATTGATTTGGACAACTTATTACATTACAGAAGCTCAAATACAATCAGAGGAATCAACCCTCCACAGGGTGCAACACATTCTAGCCTACTATCACAAGACTCTGGAATCATCATCCTTCTATAACCCCAAATCAGCTAGGGTTTCTATTTTCCCACCTATTCTTGACTCTACACTTCTCCCCTTAACTTTCCTACTACCCAGGGTTCCCAAAAATGGTCATTAATAGCCTTTTTGGTGGCCAACAACCTAATTTTGAAATTTGCATCTCCCTCCAAAAATAGGTCAACTTCCGAGAGCCATAACTTTTGATTCAGGTGTCCGATTGACAAACCATTTTATGTGTTAGAAAGCTCGCGGAGTGATCTATGTGCTATAAACTAGTTTTGCTAGTTCTGACCATTTTTAGGGCCATATGGGGCCATTTAGTGCCTCAAACTTGAGTTTGAATAATTTTCAGGCATTTTTTGAGAAACAAAAACTTTAATATCTTTCATCTCACAAATGATCTTTGTGTGATTCCTTCGCCAAAGGTCTTATATTTGTTTTGTATAACTTTCTATAAATTTTCACTTCAATCCATGCCCAAATGCAAACTTTCTCAAATAGCAAGTTGCTATTTTTAGCAGTTTGGAAAAACTGAAAGTTCTACATCATTATTCAAGCGATTATGGAACCAGAACCACAAATTTTGAAAAGAAATGGAAAGAACATCAATAATTTTGAAACACATCTTTTCTTGGGTGATGCAAGATTGCGCTTCCACCACTGGATGCTCTTGCATCAAATTTACCAAGTCCCATCAGGCTAAGCTTAAAACAAATGATTTATAAAATTTATCTTTTTTTTTAATCAGTTGCAGAGGAAATAAGTCACATAGTTCTATATTACAATGGTGAGTGTTTAAGAACTCACCAATTGCATGACCAACTAAATCTTTGTATCTAACAAAGCATTGGCATCTTAATGATAAAATTTAGGGTGTACTCATGTCAGCCAATGTTGTGAAAAAGGTCCACCATGCCACATAACAATCAACTATAGTTGTAATACAATAAGGGTTACTCATATGATTGAAGTATGTATAGCTCTCACCCACTAAACCTACATGGCTACATGCACCGAGAACACAAGCAAAGCTTGCAATTTTAATAGATAGAAAAAATAAACAAATAATTAGAGTGGTGAAGTAATAATAAATTGAGGTATTGATAAATTATTAAAAGGAATGAAAGAGATAATAGAAGTAGTATATAAAAAAAATGAATTTGATATAGAATAAGAAGGGTTACAATTAATAGAGAGAGAGAATTTTGATGAGGAAAATAAATAAATAAATTGAAATTAAAGTGAAGACCTAAGAGAAAGGTGTGAGATAGATCAAACTATAGTAAGGATAATAATGGAAGATATGTAGGGTAGAATTGTGAGTATGTTATGTGTAAATGAAAGAGGATTAGTAGACAAATAATATTAAGTGGACTGTTAGAATGATGAAAATAAGATGTGTAGTAAAAGTGATAAAATATGAAATTGGAGGTTAAAAAAAGAAATTGTTATGGGTAGAGTGGTGGAGAATATGACATAGATGTAAAAATATGATAGAGAGTATGGTATGAGTTAGTATATGAGAAGGATATGTAGATAAATATAAAATGTAATAGAAAAGAATTTATGATGAAGGAGGAAAGTAAAAATGATTGCAGAAGAATATGGTTAGGAAAAGGAAATAGTAGAATGGATGATATATAGTAATATATTGAAAACTAGTTATGGGTAATAGTAAAGTAAAAATTGTAGAAATATGGGAGAGGAGATGAGTATGTGGTGCAAGATGTGTAAGTGTGTATCATGATGTAGAGGAAGATTGAAGAATGAGTAGTAATGATACACTAAATCTACTTAAATCAACATTAAAAAATTACTAGGGAAAATGAATGATAAGTAGTATGAAGTTCTAAAATGAAGGTACTTTTAAATGAACAAATGTTACGACTATAGAGGAATCATGAAGGGAACCTAGAAGTTTTGTAAAATAGTTGTTAATTTAGAAAGGCATAACACTTTAGAACTACTAATTATCATTTCTTATAGGAATCATTGCTACCCTTGATCAAGTATATTCAAAAGTTTATTAATAATAGGAATTAATCAGTTTTGTTGAAGTATAAATCTATTTAGAGAATTTCAAGTGAATCTCTTGTTGAGACATCTATCTTATTTTACAAACTTTTATTAATCCTTACTAGTCCAATTTAAAAATGAGCTTATAATGGTCATGCAAGAAAATATATCAATTCTTCACTCTTGGAATAAAGTCTATTGATGTATGACAAAATAGATTATCAAGATTCCTTATTTTTCCAAAACTGAATCTTTTTATGTTACGAATTGATAAAATTGATTTAATATTTTCTCTAAGCAAAATGATCATGCATATGTTATGTCCCTTTATCAATTTCTTATTTAGTGATTATGCAAGCTTTCTCTCTTCTACTAGATAGGTAAACCTTGTAAATAAACGTCCAAACTTAAACAAATCGCAGTGTTCGGTATTTACAATACCTTTGGGTCACGTTTACAGGTAATGTAACAATGACGTCTAGGCACCATCCCTCTAAATCATCAGGGAGTAATAAGGGACATGTCGAAGTTAAATCCGTAGGAAGGGAAAATCTCTTTGGATACCTCACTAAAAAGATTTACGAAAAAGAAAGGACGAGGCTATCGAAAATAGTTATAGGACGATTACCACGACAACTATCAATGAGAAAACCTCGTCAGACAAACATGCATACTAGGCAAACTATCCTCACATGAAAACTTAAACGTTGAATACTCCCAGGAGGTGTGTTTGCAAAATAGTTTCCTAGGTATTTCGTCACTGTATCACTTGAGTGGGTGGGCAGTAGGCGAAGAACTGTGTACCCACTCACAGTTACATAAAACATAGTGCAAGACAGAACTACATGTTTACATCCCTGTGATGATCGCATCTGAAGAGGGCCTTGATCCTATGGATATAGGTATATAGATAGTCTGGACAGTGAAGGATGCCCCCAGTACTCAGGTCCCTTAGATATATGATACTCTTTTATAATCAACTTTGTAATCTCGATTCCTAGTTTAATGGTTATTTAGGTAACTTAAGAACTCTCCTAGTACTCAGAAGAATCCCTGGGGTGGATTACTTGTACCTAGGTTTTCCATAAACTGAGGTGAGTGCAAATTGATGTTATGTGTTCCTTGTTGACATCTTCAGTATAGTGCTTGGGCAGACTATGGTCTCCAGGAAGTGACTCATGAACCCGTATTGGTCCCGAGAGAGTCAAAAGTCTCTGGCTAGAGCATAATGATTCCTGTCCTATTTAGCCCGGTTGGCTGTCGTGTTTACTTATCCCGTATTGGATAAAGTCTTGTTTTGTTTGACCACCAGGTCATTTGGCCATCATTTGTTCTACCCCGTATCAGGTAGTGATAAGGTCCGTTAGACCTGGTTCCGTATGAACCTGTTTGCCCAAAGGATAGAAGAGCTTGGGTTCGCTTAAGAATGTTCCATTTGAACATATGGCCCGTATTGGCTAAAGTTTTTCCTAAGTACTCAATCAAAGTCTTGATAGATCACATATTAACTTGTTATTAAGGTAAATGTTTTGAAAATTTGAGTTTGGACCAAACGGGTTCTTACAGTATTTTGAATAGAAAACAACCACCAAAATATTTTTAAATTCCTTTATTTTCATAAATTTGCACCACCCAAGTGAAAAGCCCCGATCAGTCCAAAAAGAAGAGAAGAAAACTGCTAAATTCAAACCACCTTGGTAATGTCCCGAACTAAGCTGAATCCCAAGATAATCTCGATGACATTAACGGGTATAACAAAACGGTTACAGCTGCCACCTGTATAATATATAGGCAGGGGAAAGAAATCAAGTGGATTCACATGAGACAATTAAGCATCCTGTGCAAGCGATTAAACCAAAAACTCAGGCTGGAAAACAACAAAAACTACACAATGCTTTTGAGATAACAGATAGATAACAACCCAAAAACTGTCATTTAATGGTTGTTATTTAACTGCCAGCCGAAAGTAAAGAAACCATAAATACCACAGCAAAATGATCAGACCCATCTATAACATTCTTAAAACTTTGAAAAATATGGAAAATTCCATGTTTAGTGTTTCTGAAATTATATTGTTTTCATTTGGTTATTTAGTGGTGTTTCTAGTTACCAAACTTGCAATAGCAATATGGTGGAAGCCTTTGCAAATAGCAAAGCATTTTCAATCTCAAGGCATTACAGGTCCTCCTTACAAGCTATTGTTTGGAAATTCTTTTGAATTGGCCAAGTTAATGGATGAGGCCAAGTCCAAGCCCATGAAACTCTCCCATGACATTGCGGCCAGAGTGCAGCTTTACTAACCTTACTGGTCCAAAATATGCGGTAATTTTTATTATATATGTTAAGTTTATTTTGTAAGCTAATAATCCTAATACATTGTTTGTAATCTAACTAACAGGGTCCACTTTCCCAATGTGGATGGGACCAACACCAACGCTAGTAGTTGGTAGATCTGAACTGGGGAAGGAGATGCTGGGTGATAAGATGGGGATCTATGGAAAGCCAAAATGGGATCCTGTCATCAAAGAGCTGCTTGGAGTACTCAATGGTGATAAATGGACGCATCATAGGAAGATTATAAATTTTTCTTTTCATACTGATAAGCTCAAGGTTAGGGGATTTATATTCATGTCTGAAATTGAACTTGAACTTATTACTTTTCATATTGATAAACTCCAGGTTAGGGGGATTTTTATTCATGTCTGGAATTGAAATTGAACTTATTATTAGTCTACACATATTTATAAAAGATAACAGAAGTGAAGATAAAATATAGTACAAGATAGAATACCTAAAACATTATGGATCAATACCATTGATGTAAAATCTTCGGTTAAATTTTTTCCAAAAACTTTGTTTAATGTCATGTAATAAAATGTGAAAATCTTAATGACTTATCAAAAAGGTTGGATCAGGATATGGTTTGTTGCATGGTGGAGAGCACTGCCAATATGCTGGAGAAATGGGAGAAAGTTGTCAAAAATGGTGAGAAAGAAGTGGACGTGGCTCAAGAGTTTAAGGCTCTATCTTCAGACATTATTGCCCGCACAGCATTTGGCAGCAGCTATTTCCAAGGAAAGCATATTTTTGACTTGATGGCGCAGCAAACATTTCTGGCTTGCCAGGACTATGCAAAATTCATGATTCCTTGCTATAGGTAAGGTGCACTTTCATTATCTTGTAACTTGTGTCTGACTGCCTTGGTTCACTAGTTAATGCGTTTTATTCTATAAAGTTTCATCTTGTATAGATATGTGACTCATATATGTTTTAGGTCATTTGAAGATGACCTTCAATGACAATTTCCCTTTTCCTATTGACAATGTAATGCCTAATAAATTGCCCTTTATCTTACAATTCTTTATTCTACAAATGTGTTTTTTATTAATTACTTATTATTTACTAACAAGTTTCAATTCACCTTTTAGGTTGTTGAAACATTTAGAAGTTAGACTCATAAATCTCTCTTTTTTTAAAAGTATAATACACAAGAACATCCCCAAAAATTGTTTCTTTTCACTTGCCCTTTAAGGGCAACTGTGCTAAATCAGAGAGGATGGGGTGGTGGTTCTTCAAAGTGATTTGCAAGTGCAGTACTTATAGTTTCTTAGTTATTAAGATCAAATTATACCTGATGAAGTAAATGAAGATAATGTTATATTTATTTTTGTTGGGTTTTCAGATTTCTGCCTTTCAAAAGAAATAGAGAACGCTGGAGACTCGACAAAGAAATTAAGAGTGCCCTAAAACAGCTCATTATAAACGAGAAAAGACTGCTACAAACACCACCCAAGATTATGGCAATGATCTACTTGGCTCCATGATGAACACAATCCAAGAGCTAAGGAGCTCTGAAAACAATCAGGGCCTCACAACAGAGGAAATTATAGCTGAATGCAAGACATTTTTCTTCGCTGGCCAAGAGACTACAGTGAATTATTTAACATTTACCATTATTCTGTTGGCCATGCATCCCGACTGGCAAGAGCAAGCGCGCTCAGAAGTGCAACAAGTCTGTGGGAATTGCCATCCACAATTTCAGACAGTAAACAAACTAAAAACTGTAAGAATTGAGGAACCCATTTGTAACTTAAAATTCAATATTTTGCTTCTAGTATTTTCTTACTGAATTTTGTATGTGTTGCGGATAAAGTTAGGAATGATTCTGAACGAAGTGATCCGGCTCTACCCACCAGCTGCTGCCAACCTTAGAGAAACCTTTAAGAACACTACACTAGGAGGAATTTCAATCCCTGCAGGCACACATGTGCTCTTCCCTTGGCTTTCGTTGAATCATGACACTTCTCTGTGGGGGCAAGATGCAAATGAATTTAACCCTCAGAGGTTTAGTGAGGGAATACGTAAGGCTGCTAAGGATGATTCTGCTCTATTTATCCCTTTTGGATATGGGTTGAGGTCGTGTGTGGGCCAAAATTTTGCCATGCTCGAGTCCAAAGTTGCCATTGCCATGATTTTGCAACGTTTCTCGTTTGTTCTTTCTCCAGGCTATATCCATGCACCCACATCGTTTGTGACAATCTATTCTCAGCATGGAGCTCCGATCATTCTTCATAACTTGCATATGGATGAGAGAACAGTTCGAAACTAAAAAGTGAAGTGGTAATTGTCATGGCAATTGGTCCGACTACAGGCTAAAATATCAGCTCCCCCATTCTTGTAAAATAAAAAATTCTCCAGGGCTATACTTTCTGAGTGCTCTAATCAAGAATAAACAATTGATGAGTTATATATATATATATATATATATATATATATATATATATATATATATATATATATATATAAAGTGGAACAAACTTTTCAAAAATAGAATTATATATAAATTATATGCAGTAAATGCACTTTATCCTCAAAAATATTGGATGGAATGAAATTATTTTCCAAAATTATGTAAATGAGAATAATTTGGGAAACAATGTATCACATGGCTTCAAAAAGGAAATAACCTCTACTATGAAACATAACCCCCAAAAGAAAACAATGGTTCACAAGATAATAAAAGTATATAACAATCAATGATAATTAAAAAAATAAAAACCAAGCAACCAAAGCTATAAAACTTAAGTTGGGAGAAGGGTCTTGATCATCCAAGTTACCTCACCCTCCATCAAGCAAGTCTTTTCCATCATCAATGGATATCTAACTAGTGAGGATCATCTTCATCTTCTTGAGGTTGTGAATCCAGGGCTTTAGGTTGAGGCTAAGTCTAGATGTGTGCCAACTCTAAGGCCACTTTGTTGGCTTGAAGCTAAATCTACATGAGAATATTATACATCACTACCAACTTCATGCGAGTAGCAAAGTTAGAATTAAAAAAATATGAGCAAACAAAGCAATATTTTTATCTTTTAAAATACAAGAGAGGATCTACAATTTGAATGCATGCCAAAGTCGAGTGAATTTAGTCATAAATTTGGCCCCATCACCCATGAAATATTTTATCAAGTGAAGGGCCTTGGTCGAAAAGGCTTGAAAAACCCATGAATTCACAACCAAACCAACTGTGCACAAGTACAAATCCAAAACAAATGTTTGACTATTTCAAATTGCCCACAAAATAGGCACCTAGGGTTAGACAAACCTAAATTTGTTAATTGGTTATCAAAAGTGAGATTGATCCAAAAAATTGGGTATCTTTTGACATTTGGACCATTGGGTTCATGCCATCATAGCTCATGGAGTGTCATCAAGAAGCCTCAATGAGGAATTTGTCACCAAACTGGTGTAATATTGGTGTTTCCACATAGTGACCTACTTCTTTGATGCTTGAGAAGGTTTAGGGATGGTATGGGACATCTTGAGATTTTTTTTGGCAAATAAGACATCTTTCTAGGTTTGATTCTACTGAATGTTGGCCTCAAAAATTCAATTGTGTTGCAATAAAAAATAATGTGAATATGGAATCAAAAAATTAATATGACTACATATTTGGATTCCTCTCAAAAAGTTGTACAATTTTTAAAAAAGGTACCTTGTTTCAAGTCCACGTGCAAAAGTTATGACTTTAGGAAGAATTGGGTTAGTAAGGGCTACTAAAGTGGTGAGTGTGTGTTCCCCAAAGGTGAATACATGTTGTCCCTCATGAAGTCATCATGTGAAGTGGTAAATTCATCATCAAAGTGCTGAAACTTTTGTTCACCCCAATGAACTTGTCATTGATGTAGTCATGGATAGAGGGTCCAATAAAGGACTCCAACCATGAAGCCTTAATACAAACATATGAACATTCTATGCATAGAGTTACTTAAAACAAATACAAACTTATGACAATCAACTTAATTTAATATTTATATAATCAACAATCAAAATTACATCCTCATTGTTTACCTTAATGGGCTCACAATAAGCTAGGCCTTAGTTGTGTGATTACATATGGGCAGGGTGAGTGCAGGATCATCACAGGCCAAATAATGGCAATAGGAGAAAAAACGTGTTTTACATAGCCAATATCATTAAATGATTCTTTAACTTTTTTATGGGCTGGTAATAATATCCATTTTGATTTGGAATACCAAACCAAAATGGATATCCATTTTGTGAAACCTAAAATGGATATCCATTTTGAAAACAATAAAAATGAAAAAAGGCCTACTTTTGCAAAACCTATAGCTTACAAAATGTAGAGAGGGAGAAATGGATATCTAATTACAAAAGAATGGATATGATGCAGAGGAAATGCAACAGAAGCTTACAAATAGGATGGAAAAGCCATTAATCCACTATGATGCAGAGGCATCCACACTAAAACCTTGACATACAGCCTGTACGTCTACAACCCTTCACCATCATCATATTTCCGTTAACACTGTTAGCATCATCATATTTTCTCTGCCGACCGATATCCTCCTGCAGACAAACCTTCTACCTTTCGCCTGTCAGCAGCATCATCATATCCGGCTATCGGCAGCATCATCACGTTCGGCAATCACAATCATCCTCCTGACGATCACTGTTCATCTTACCGCCAACCTCTATCTGCAGCATCATGATGTTCGACATCATCTTCATCAGCAGGATATAAAATATCTGGTTCCTCCCATATATCCTGATGACGACAACTTCAAGCACCTTTCCTTCGATGCTTACGTCACCCTGATCTCTGACCTACTTAAACAAGCAGCATCAGGATATGACTTATTCGGTCATATTGAAACATCCTGATGATGATACTCAACTTTATACTGATGACGAATATTCTGCCGAATATCCTCCTCCCGATCCACTTAACTTCTCAATGCCTTATGCCGATACCAAAACACTTATGGTCAGCAGGATAAACCTTTATCAAGTGATATTTTGGAATGTCTTGATGACGATTATCCTGATGACGATGACGTCATATGCAGTTCCTTCAATATCCTGCTGTCGACCAAACTTAACATTATCGGCCCACGATGGAATTGTCAACCCGATCGACTAACTTATGCCGATATACTCTTCCTCGGCAACACCTTGTTATGATCACCCCGAAATGCATTCACCTTATGCAAACAACTGTATCATGCTCACCTCCATCTACTCGGATGACGCCCGAAGTAACTGCAGGATATACACAGAAATATCCTGATGATGCCGTTGTGATGAATTTCCAACCTTAGCGAATTTCAATCCGCCGAACCTCCTGAGGTGACCTGATCTACTTCCTGGACAACTTTCTAGACTCGAACTACCAGCACGACCTAGCACATGCCCATGCTAGGGTTCTCAACACCTCTCGACTGCGATCCTACAAACATACATGTGAACAAACAGAAAATGCAAACTAAATCCTAAACTATTGTACATAGCCATTCCACCGATTCGACGAATCAACCGGTGGAATGGATCAGCGAATCCATGCAACCACCAGAACAGCAACTTGATTACACAATGGAATTCAAAACAGAGAATTGACACAAAGAGGATCTCTTTATTGATCTCAAAAGATGCAAGTACAATACTCAGTCTCTCTCTCTGTCTCACTCTCTGCAACCTAGCTCCTCAATGTATCTATATCTCAATCTGTCTATCTGTCCTAAGACTAACCGATCCTACTACATAAATAGGAACTGCTTGCGAGTACTACCACTCGATTCCCAGTGGCTGGGAGCTTCCAAGCGGCTGGGAGGATCCAACTGAACTAACAAACTATACAGCTATCATCAGCTGTCATAACAAACTACCTAAAAATAGAAAAGCACGGTCAACTTGGACCTTATTACATGCATTGGTCTTATAAGACCTTCTTGGAAACATTAACAAGACCTATAACAAACTAACTGCCTCATGGAGGCCAGCTGTCAGGTAGGTGCTCCTGCACCATACTCCCCAACAGAAAAGAACTCATGTCCCATGAGTTAGGTTGTGGAAGTCCTCCACCTTTACACTTTGCCTTTGCAGTGTCTTGACCTGTTCCAGCTTTGTCCTCTGCTGGCTCTCGGCTGCTCCAAGACTTCTGAACTATAACTTGCTTTCTTGCAAGTAAACCCTCAAGCCTGTTAATGTAGGCCCTTCTCACACATACCTTGTGTTTGTTAGGTTGTTTTACCAGAACCTCTGTCTGAACTGCCTCTTGAACTTCTGCAATGTTCAACTCTGTCTTTCGTTCAACCTTTATAGGACAAACAATAGTCCCAACTATAACAACATCCTTGTCATTCCTCTCAACTGGTGGTTGTTTGTAAACCTGTTTCTGAACCTGCTGCTGACCTCTGTCAGTCAAAACTGAAACTGTCTTCAAACTGTTGTCCTTAACAACTTCTTTCCCTGCAGTGTCCTCAACTGCCTGTATGCCTACTGCTATAGGCATATGCACAAACTCCTTCTTTCCCACTAAAATGATTTTGGCTGCCTCCTGTGCTGCAGCATCTTCCTGCAATGGCATCAACATAATAGTTTTCCCATCTTTCTTGATGGTGTAGGTATTAGCATACCCATCATACAATACCCTCCTGTCAAATTGCCATGGTCTACCCAATAGTAGGTGACAACATTCCATGGGCAAAATGTCACACAAAACTCTATCCTTATATGCTCCAATCTGAAAATCCACATATGCCTGTTCATATACAAAAAGTGATTGACTATCACTCACCCCAGATGCCTTGTAAGGGTGTTGGTGTGGAATCCTTTCCAAATTCAGTTTATCCACCATTTCCTGAGATACCATGTTGTCTGTTGAACCAGTATCAATGACAACCTTACATACCTTACCTTTGCTCTTGCATGTGGTCTTGAAAAGAGCTCTTCTTTGCATCATATCCTTTGATGCCTGCAAACTAATTCTCCTAAGCATCAATGCTTCTCCCTCCTCAGGATATCCATAATTGTCAGGAACTCTATCTTGATAAGTGTTTAAACTTTGCACACTTTGCTCTACTTTCTCTTCTTGCATATGTTGTACTCTCTTGTCATTCGTTCTATCATCTCTGGATGATGAACCCTTGTTTTCTGGACATTTGAAAAATGGATGACCAAACTCACCACAGGTGTAACACTTTCCTGAAAATGTAGTAGAACCTCTACCACTTCCAAATCTGCCTCTATTACCTTTCCATCCACCTCTGAAATCAGACTGTCCCTGTCCTTTACTAGTGTCTTCTTGACCCTCATTGGTTTGCCTTGTTGTAGGGGCTGATCCTCTTCCCCTCATATTGTTTCCTCTTCCTCTATTATGTTGTTCTTGTTTTCTCTTTAACTTCTCTTCCACTTTCAATGCCAACTAAAAGCATTTCTGAACTGTATCTGGATTATGCAGACTTAAATCTTCCTAAGTGTTGAACCTCAATCCATTAAGGTATCTGGCTACCTTCTCTTCTTCACTTTCCTTTACCTTTGTTTTCATACAAAGTTTCATGAATTCTTCTGTATATGAGCTGACATCTAGCTCCTTCTGCTTCAGGTTTTGCTTCCTCTTGTGTAATTGGATACTGTTATCCAATGGGACATAAGCTTCCTTTACTAATGCCATCATTTTCTTCCATGTAGTGACTCTACGGTTTCCTTCCTGTACTCTATCATCTTGGACGAAATTCCACCATGTCAAGGCAGCTTCTTTCATTTTTGACTGGGCTATTTTCACCCTCTGTTGTTCTGGTATCTCCTCTGTTCCAAAGAAATTGTTCAAGGAGTCTATCCACTCCATCACTGAATCAGGTTCCATCTTTCCTGTAAACACTGGCAAATCTAATTTCACATCCATGGTTCTCCTCTCCATGGCCTTGAGGGCGTTCAACAGTGGTCTCTGGTCTGCAGGAACATCCTCCTCGTTCCAACTAGGGATCTCTTCTTCTTCCCTATCTTCTTCTCTACCAGAACCTACTCTGTTCCTCAACTTCTCTAACTCATCCTTCAATTCCTGATTCTGAGCCTTCACGGCCTTGCTCTCTGCAATCTGTTTCTTCACCAGAACTGCCAACTCAACGTTGGTCATCCTTGCCGGAATCTCAGATGTTCCTTCTTCATCTGACATCCTGCTATATCCTGATCTTTTCCAGAAGATCCTTCCTTTGCTTTGATACCACTATGATGCAGAGGAAATGCAACAGAAGCTTACAAATAGGATGGAAAAGCCATTAATCCACTATGATGCAGAGGCATCCACACTAAAACCTTGACATACAGCTTGTATGTCTACAACCCTTCATCATCATCATATTTCCGTTAACACTGTCAGCATCATCATATTTTCTCTGCTGACCGATATCCTCCTGCAGACAAACCTTCTACCTTTCACCTGTCAGCAGCATCATCATATCCGGCTATCGGCAGCATCATCATGTTCGGCAATCACAATCATCCTCCTGACAATCACTGTTCATCTTACCGCCAACCTCTATCTGCAGCATCATGATGTTCGACATCATCTTCATCAGCAGGATATAAAATATCCGGTTCCTCCCATATATCCTGATGACGACAACTTCAAGCACCTTTCCTTCGATGCTTACGTCACCCTGATCTCTGACCTACTTAAACAAGCAGCATCAGGATATGACTTATCTGGTCATATTGAAACATCCTGATGATGATACTCAACTTTATACTGATGACGAATATTCTACCGAATATCCTCCTCCCGATCCACTTAACTTCTCAATGCCTTATGCCGATACCAAAACACTTATGGTCAGCAGGATAAACCTTTATCGGGTGATATTTTGGAATGTCCTGATGACGATTATCCTGATGACGATGACATCATATGCAGTTCCTTCAATATCCTGCTGTCAACCAAACTTAACATTATCGGCCCACGATGGAATTGTCAACCCGATCGACTAACTTATGCCGATATACTCTTCCTCGGCAACACCTTGTGATGATCACCCTGAAATGCATTCACCTTATGCAAACAACTGTATCATGCTCACCTCCATCTACTCGGATGATGCCGTTGTGACGAATTTCCAACCTTAGCGAATTTCGATCTGCCGAACCTCCTGAGGTGACCCGATCTGCTTCATGGACAACTTTCCAGACTCGAACTACCAGCACGACCTAGCACATGCCCATGCTAGGGTTCTCAACACCTCTCGACTGCGATCCTGCAAACATACATGTGAACAAACAGAAAATGCAAACTAAATCCTAAACTATTGTACATAGCCATTCCACCGATTCGACGAATCAATCGGTGGAATGGATCAGCGAATCCATGCAACCACCAGAACAGCAACTCGATTACACAATGGAATTCAAAACAGAGAATTGACACAAACAGGATCTCTTTATTGATCTCAAAAGATGCAAGTACAATACTCAGTCTCTCTCTCTGTCTCACTCTCTGCAACCTAGCTCCTCAATGTATCTACATCTCAATCTGTCTATCTGTCCTAAGACCAACCGATCCTACTACATAAATAGGAACTACTTGCGAGTACTACCACTCGATTCCCAGCGGCTGGGAGCTTCCAAGCGGCTGGGAGGATCCAACTGAACTAACAAACTATACAGCTGTCATCAGCTGTCATAACAAACTACCTAAAAATAGAAAAGCACGGTCAACTTGGACCTTATTACATGCATTGGTCTTATAAGACCTTCTTGGAAACATTAACAAGACCTATAACAAACTAACTGCCTCATGGAGGCCAGCTGTCAGGTAGGTGCTCCTGCACCAGGATATCTAGTTTGGAGGAGACAAATTTGAGGAGATAAGGGTCTAATTTTTCTTTGTTTTTTTTTTTTTGTAAATCAAATAATTTTTTTTGTTCTAAATCCTAAATTTGTATGTTTTAAATTTGAAATAAGTAAAATAGATGAAGAACATCAAAACCCAAACCCTCCCCCACCAAACCCTCCAACAATCCAAGAGCAAATTGAAAGAAATATTAATGAAATAAGTAGGATTATAGAAATTTTTTATTGCCACCACCCTCGATTCTCTTCAATGACATTGAGCTTAGAGGGAATTATTTCTCATGTTCAAACCCTCACAAGCCAAAATAAATCATTTAGGCAATGGTGAGAAGTAAAGAAGCAGAATATTCTAATGGTTTATCATATGACCACGTCAAAGATTTAGACATTACCAAAGCTATGTTAGCCCAATATTTTGTCAACCCTAAAACTGGATTGCATGTTGATGTCCATAAGCCAAAGTATTCAATCAAATGGTGTACACATCATGGTATTACTTAGAATGTTTGGGATTGTTGGTGGATGGTTTCTGATAAACCACCCAATAGCAATTTTGATGTACCTTTATATTTCCTTCGTAAACTATATGCAGAGTTTGTAATGGGTCACCATGTGAATTATTTTGATTTTAGAGAATTCTAGGGAGTAGGTAATGGAATGCCTCAAGATAGATTAGGGGCAATGAGACAAGTGCAAGGTCCTTTTACTTCCCCTCCTTCTATCCCTTCTCCACCTCCAAGTCAGCACCTAGATGTTGTTGCAAATGCAACATAATAGAGCCTCATTGCCATACACTCTTTGACTAAGCACTTGATTACATAGACCTCTCATCTTGTATAGCCACATGATATTGGTGGTCATATTGGATCACCTGAGATTACTAGACCCTCCTCATCCACACATGTTTGTGTGCCTCATCATTGCATTTTTTGCAATCAATTACTTAGGTCCTTTTGGGGAGAGTAGTGATCCACCCCTTAAGACTTTAGAGTATGATGTCCCTCATACATCACCTTCATGAGTTGAGGTAGTGGGGTCCATAACTCAAGCTGAGGGGTCAGGGACAAGAGCACAAGAACAGGCATTAGGGGGTAGAGAAGGAGACAAGCAAGGCCAATCTTTCTTAGAGGTGAAATTTAAAGTTAGATTTCATGGTGTATTCAATTTGAATATAATATAAACACAGATTAGTACTAATGTATCTAAGGGGATAAAAATTGATGATAGAGGAGGAGTTGACAGAAGTTCATCATGGAACTCTTTCTGCCATCCAATTTGGCCTAGACTTGCCAGTATAAATTTTTCTACACATCTAACTTTTTATTGTATGCATTTTATTTTTTGTGAGTAATTATATATTAATTTATATTTTGATGTTAGTTTACTTTTATATTCTATCCAAAATGTGAATGATGTGGCACCTTTGCCAATATTCTTTAGTCGAACTCCTGATCGACCCAAGGGACCATCATTCGCCGAAAGATTTTCAGAACACCAACAAAGGGAGGAGGTAATTCAATTGAACTATACTTTAAGTGATAATTTAGAAAACTTAAATATTTGATTATTGTAATTAAATAAATAATAAAATAGAGAATCATGGTGTTTGTTACATGTTTGATCATATAAAATAATGGTTAAAAGAATGAAAATAAGAAAGAAAGAAACATGCATTATCCATTATTCATATAGATTTGAGCTTTACTAAATTATTCATTTATTCATAAAGATTTTGCAATTGATTCAAATAATGATTATATGATCCATTTTAGTGCATTGATTGATTCATCTTATGAGGATTCCATTATGACATACAATGTTCATTGATTGCTAAGATAATTGTATGTATTGATCAATTGATGCTATATCATTTACATACACACATCAATATATAGAAAACACATAAACATACTTGAGGAAACTAAAATTCCATAAAAAATATAGATCATATAGATGCCCATGCCTTAAACCAATAAATATGAAGACCAACCATACATATCAAAGTTTCCAATACCAAATGTCATCAACATAACAAAAATCACAACATGATTAGGTACATATCAATTGGGGGAGGTTACGTTGAGAGTCACTCCCCCATCTCACTCCTAACAGTGGCCATCAACCTAGACCTTGTAGGTGATTTTTCCCTACTAATTATATTCCTAGATTTAGACTTGCTCATGAAAATTATCTATCATGCCTCATAACCTACCATCTCCTTTCAGAGGTTGGAAATCTCTACCCATGTTATTTGATAATCTACTTGTGTCAGTATAATCTACTTGTTACACTCTATAATTTTCTTGTGTTACTATCAACTTATAGAATATCATTGTGCCAATAATGACACCTATATGTGGTGACATGAATACCCTCACTTGTACATGTTCTAGCTCCAAAGAAAGCATGTCTTTCTATAGTAATGACACATCTCTCTTTATCAGGTTGCATTACTCTCCTCCCAAGCTACCATGATCCTTGCTCATAAGACTGAATAGTAGAGAAAATTGATTGGAACATGTATATTATTTCACTATCCAATTTGTCAGTATCATAGGAACACCACTTGTTAAATGGTCTATGGTCAATACAACCACTCATGTCTAAGATACCTACAGATTACACATGATCTATGTGTTAGGTCATTTATCTTGAGATATCATATAATTTATAATGTGAGGGAATGAAATTTAAATGTTATATATTGTGCATGCCTATATCATCACCCTAGTTCCCTCCTTCTTTTTGCATTGGGAATACATTCAATGTTGTCTCTCTTCTATCCACCTCCATGGCCTTGTCACCACCTATTTCCCATCATATCCTTTCAATTGTTCCTTCTAATCCTCCTTCTCCTTTTGATCCTCTTGAACCCACTCCTCTACCTACATCTAATGGATATAATAGTGAGGACACATCTTCCACTAATAATCTCTGTGCATTTGTGACCCTACATCATCCTCAACTACAACTTTAATTGGCTCATCTCCATCATTGTCATTAGTAAATTATTGAGTGGAAAACGGTGGTCTATCTATCTCCCAAGGCCTAAGTGGTGAGTTTTAGTGCCTCCTATATAGTTGAGGTTTTAGAGGAACATCCTACTAGATAACAAACTATTTGAGGATCAACTTATAATGAATACACTCCAAATATGTAGACAAGTACTATTATTATGTGTATAACTACTAGGGTGGAAATATACATGCATTGGAATACTTCATATTATAAGTTTATCCTATGACAAATGTAAAATTTGAGTACAATAAATACCTTGTATTTTCTCATGAAATGTAAGAGGTTGTAAAAACAATTCCATGATAGCTCATTTTCATTACATCTTTAAAAATTCATTTTAAGGACAATTCTCACTAGGTGTGCTAATGTGGAGAGTTGCATGATGAGTCAAACCTCTAAAATTTAGTTGTAGATAGATAAAAGTCCATATCACATTTCTAAAAAACTAGAGGTCCTAGGACAATATTCCATGTAACTTCTACATGGCCGTAAAGTTATCCCTAATGATTAATAGCTCCTCTCCCCCAATGCTAGTGAGAATTTTTTTTTTGTTTAAATTGATCTATTAATTTAAAATTTATTATGATTATATGTATACATAGAGTCTTACATTCTTGTCATTTTTCATATAGGAAATACTAGTTGGTTCATCCATGATGAGTCCTTCTCAATCAATGTAGGAGGCCTCGTTGGTGGTATGTTCTTGTTTTCTAGTAGATAGGTTTTTGTTTAGTGAATTTTGGATTGTTTATTTGTAACACATGCTTGAACCTTTTTAATGTATGCATTTCCTTTTTTGTTATTAATAATATATTACTTTATTTCAATGTTATTTTACTATTAGAGTCTATTGCGAAAGTGAGTGATGTGGCACCTTTACCATCATGCTTCAATAGGACACCTGATCATTTTAAAAGACAATCATTTGTAGAACGGCTCTCTGAACAACAAGAAGGAGTTGAGGTAATTGAGTTGAATTTTTCTAAATAATTGATATTTTAGAGAGGTCTTATAGTTGATTGTAGTGATTTAGTTGTATGTTAATAAATGAAAGTTTTAAATTGTAGTAGATAAGATTCTATCTACTAACTCTAACTTATTTATATTTACTATTAAACTAATTAATCAAATTTGTGGTTTAACTTGTTAATGTAGTCAACTTTGCATCCATGGACTACTAGACATCATGGCACAAAGAGGACACTTTTTGAGAATCCATCATAGATTGAGGATTCACCAGAGACATAGGGTCAAGTGGACCTTTAGTATTTGATGAAGTTATTTGACATGTAGATTGTATATGAATTTTGAGATGGCATATGCCACATTTTGTAAAAAATGTTTTGAGTTGGCATATGTGCCAAATTTTTTTACATGTCTACCATTATGGACTAGATTTTAATATATATATAACTTGATATACAATATAATTTAAATTCCTTATGTGCATGTATTCCTACTTTGAAACTTAAAAGTTTAATGTATAATCACTTTACAATGGTTAGTTATGATCAATAACATGTTATAGATTGATTTCTTATTATATATGATTGTTTTTTCTTGGTAGAAAGATGATATATGTAGTTTCATACCTCAATACATAACTTCATCTTAATTGCCACATGATTGTAGTTTTAGTTAGATATAGGATTTTTTTAGATGACATGTGACCTTTTTTCCTTCAAATGATAGTGCATTGTCCAAACACCATTAAGAAGATCTCCTTGTTGTTTTCATACTGATGACTATCTTATTACTAGCATAAAACCAAATATTTGTACATAAGTAGATGTTACATGAGTTACTATATATTTGTACATATGAATACCCTAATTAGTAATAATTAATAAAAAAGAAGCATAACTACAATCATATGAAATCTATATTTAGCATTTCATTTTAATTTATGCTAAATTAGTACATATTTATTCAAAATTTGTTTATGCTAAATTATTACATGGATGCTTAGTGTTAGTTAACATATTTGTTGTATTGGACTCTTTTCATATACATCTCATTATAATCATCATATTGAAATGACTATATTTGATATAGAAACTACTAGATTTGTTATGATAATCATTGATAATTTCTCATCTTACATGTTAATCATGCAAAATATGTGTTAAAAATGATAAAAATTATGATTTTTTTCATTAAATCAAAGATATTTATTTTTGTATTAATGAGCAAAGACATGTTTGTGTGTTTACCCATTTTGTTATCTAGTTTATGCAAACAAATGTCATCCACAACCCAAATTCAATAGTCATTGCATTTGAAAATGTAAATAGGTGTACATATTAAATGGAAGTATGTTTCAATATCATATACTCCATGTTTCAATATCATATCCTCATTTCACAGTCTATAGGTCTAGCATACCCTCATTTTACCTTCTATATGGGTTATGGAAAGAGCATCTAATGAGGTAGAGATGAAGACAGAGAGACATAGGGAGAGAGACACATTTGGCATGATTTGCATATCCTCATTTCACCTTCTATATGGTCACCATGCTT
The DNA here is from genome assembly GCA_027924645.1 of Cunninghamia lanceolata. Lineage (NCBI taxonomy): Eukaryota > Viridiplantae > Streptophyta > Pinopsida > Cupressales > Cupressaceae > Cunninghamia > Cunninghamia lanceolata. Next base: position 13,578,449 of record BSBN01000553.1, on the reverse strand, counting down.
TACATATCCTCATTTCATAAGTCCACATGTTTGACATGATTTGCTTATCCTCATTTCACCTACTATATGTATAATGTATCCTCATTTCACCTTCTACATGTATAATGTATCTTCATTTCACCTTCTATATGTTTGACATTATTTTCTTACCCTCATTTCACCTTCTATATGGGTTATGGAAAGAGTAGAATGAGGTAGAGAAGAAAAGAGAGATATAGAGAGAGATGTACATTTGGCATGATTCGCATCTCCTCATTTCACCTTCTATATGGTCTACATACTTTGCATATCCTCATTTTCCTCACGTCTACATGTTTGACATGATTTACTTATCCTCATTTCACCTTTTTTATGTATAACATATTATCATTTCACCTTCTTTATGTTCAACATGATTTTTGTAATGTCCCCTTTTAGGATATTCCTGATTTCTTTACTTGCACATAATAATATCACTAAAAAGGGACATTAGACATTACAAATCAATAAATTAAGATAATATTCAATTCATAGCATCATTCATATTGAATTCATCTATTATTCATATTAAACTCATCTATAATAGCATAGTCAATAATGAGAACAATACTACATAACATAATGAGATCAAATCATCATAGCATAATCCGCATTTAGTTCAATTCATAACACACTTCAATATTGCTTATGTTCAAGTCTTAATCCTTACCTCCTTTCTAATCCCTAACTTTGCATGGGGGTTTACTTCTCTAGGGCACATGACACCACCTCATGGATTGGATTTACTTTGCCTCTCCCTAACAATTTTACTTGTCTAGGGTACAATGACACCAACTCAATGCTTGAACTTACTCCACCTTTCCCTAACAACACTATGCCACTCACTCATAGGTTGAAGGTAATAGAAATAAATTGGTATTGAGTTTGAACATACCAAATGTGTTGTGAATATAATCTATATTTCATATAAAGTTTCACAATGCTTATGATACTAATGACAATCTTTCAATTATATGCATTTTTCATGACTTACCACATAGCATTCATCATAATAAGCATGGGGTTAGATACAACATACTAGGTATATAATTCTTTCATAATCACGCAAATCTAAATATTAATCTAGATATTATTTGATCATTTCTCCATCTCTATATTCAATCATAGATATATTTTTATTCCCCTTTATAAATCTAAGTTATTTTTCATTTTGCTACTCTTTATCTTCCTCCTAATCTACTCTATATTCCCTTTTGCTTGTACATTATATTTATTAAATCATAATATCTATTCTTGTAGATCTATATTTCATTTTCCCTTGCTTATATCTTTATTACTACTCAGAAATGTATACCATTCTTATACACATACATAAATATTTCTTTCTGCTATCCCTCGGCAATATATATATTAAAAATGCACTTGGTAAACTTTTTAACGTGACCAGCGACGCTGGTGCGACACACCCTCTGGCTCCACACGAATGCTTTTGCAACCGGTGAGGCCACAACATGGGGGACCTCATCCCCTAGCAAGAACACTTCAAACTCGCAAGCTCATTGGCCTAGCGGGGGTTTGAACTCTGGTGGCCACCACTACAACAGAGCGACTTAACCACAAAACCACACCTTTATTGGCTATGTGTTTATTTATATTAGTATATATATTTATATAATAATATTTATACTTATTATTATATTATTATAATAAATGATTATAATAATATTAATATTTATGTTTATATATTTTAATAGTTGTATTTGTTATTTATATTCATCTTTATATAATAATAATATATTTAATTATTAAATAAATATATTATATATTATATTTAATTATATTAGAATATTTTTATAATATTATTATTTAATATCATTTATTAAATACTATATATTAATAATTAAATGACTAAATACCACATTTTACAAAACCAACTTGACCGTCTTTATTATAATGTCTAAATCTTTAATTAAACATGCCTTAATATCAGGGCATGACAATTTTCCTATCATCATTTCATTGTCTATAGGTCTAGTATACCCTCATTTCACCTTCTATATGGGTTATGGAAAGAGCAGAATAAGGTAGAGAGAGAGAGAGATGTACATTTGGCATGATTTGCATATCCTCATTTCACCTTCTATATGTTCTACATACTTTGCATATCCTCATTTTCCTCATGTCTACATGTTTGACATGATTTTCTTATCCTTTTTTCACCGTCTTTATGTATAATGTATCCTCATTTCACCTTCTATATGTTTAACATGATTTTCCTATCATCATTTCATTATCTATAGGTCTAGAGTATACCCTCATTTCACCTTCTATATGGGTTATGGAAAGAGCAGAATGAGGTATCTAGATGAAGAGAGAGAGAGAGAGAGACATAGGGAGAGAGACACATTTGCTGACAGTGTAGGGTCCATGTTGGATAACCTATAGTTCCATGTGGCTGAAATTTTTGAATTGGGAATGAGTTGTTCCCTCGATGTGTTCCAATGTTTGTGGGGGAGTGAACATTTTTCCCTTGTAAACAATGAAGATGACTACATGGGGAGAGAGATAAATTTTGCATGATTCACATTTGGACCTAACTGACAGTGTCAATAGGTCAAGGGGGTGGATTTATGCTAGTGGAGACCTTGTTTCAATCCCCAGGTGTCCCAATCGAATTGGGCTACATTGTACGAACAAAGTCTCTTAAGAGACCTAAGAGCAAAAAGTTGCCAAACTTTGATGGAATAGTTCTCAGACTTCATGGAACCTTTGAATAATACATTTGGACCTACAACTGCATGTCAAGTCCCTCCACAATAACCTCTCTCATTTTTTACCAACTCAACATTGTTTGACCATGCCAACAGTGGATGCATTCTTGTAAAATGCCTCAGTGGCATTTAGTGCAAAGGTGCCAAGAGCCATTTTTTGCATTCTTAACCTTGTGGAACGTAAATTACAATACTAATAGGTTAGGGTGGGTGGGTTTATGCTAGTTGGGGCCCTATTTCATTAACGAGGTTTCCTAATCGAATCAGGCTACACTGTACTAGTAAAGTCTCTAAAGAGACCTAAGAGCAAAAAAATGCCAAAATTTTATGGAGTAGTTCTCAAACTTCATGGCACCTACGAATGATTTATTTGAACCTATAGCTAGATATCAAGTCCCTCCACAATAACCCCTCTTGGTTTTGACAACTAGACATCATTTGACCATTCCAATGATGGATGCATTCTTGCAAAATGCCTTAGTGGCATTTAGTGTAAAGGTGTTAAGAGCCATATTTTACATTCTTCAGCCTATGGGACCTAACTCGATAGCGCCGATAGGTCAGGGTGGTTGGGTTTATGCTAGTGGAAGCTTTGTTTCATTCCCCTAGTGTCCCAATCGAATCAAACTACATTGTACTGACAAAGTCTCTTAAGAGACCTAAGAGCAAAAAATTCCCATACTTTGATGGAGTAGTTCTCAAACTTCATGATACCGGTTGTGCATTTTGCACAAATTTTTGAAACTTTTTATTATAGTTTAAGATATCTTAGGAAAGCCTTGGTTTTAGGGTTTCAAAGCAGCTATCCTATAAAGTCCACAGAGATTTCCATGAGCTTCTCATGGAGGATCAGCCATGGTTAAGGCCATTAGTCACATTTAAGGTTTCAGCTCTCAGATCAATAGATGGCACCTGTTAAATGGTAACACTTAGTCCCTCAAGCCACTCACACTGTCACAAAAATAAAGGACATAGAAAAATGCAATAAGCAGTTTGCATACATGATGAGAACAACTCCAGAGGAAAGCTCAAGAGAAATGCAGAGTCCAACATGTGTCAACTATAGAGAAAAGAGAGCAGCTTGGATATTAAAGTGGAGGCTGCCAGATGGAGGCACCTGAACCATTGCAAAGGGATAAAAGAAACATCCAGAATCAAACACATGGCTCAAGAATTACAAAGAGTAGCAATGAAAAGAAACTTAAAATTGATGCAGAGAGTGCCATGTGCAAGCTGTGGGGGAAAAAAAAAGAAACTTAAAATTGATGCAGAGTGCACCATGTGGAGCAGCCTGACACAGATATAAATATTTTGTTTCATTTCATTTAACAAATGTGTCATGTTAAGCCACAGGAGTCTTAAAAGAAGTTGTGTCTTTGTTAAATATTAAGTCCCTCATAATGCAAATGGTGGGACCCGAAGCAAAGGAAGTTTCATTAAAACAAATATTTTTTGCCTCACCATTTTTACCTCATGGTGGAAGTAAATGTTGCCCTAAATTTAATAAATCCATGCTTTATTTCTTTTAAGGCAAGCTACAGGAAATAAACAAAGTAGCGGGGAAAGCCAATTGTCAAATGTGGAAGGCAAAAGAGAGTAGCTTAATAAATTCAGCGGATGGAGCCACGTGGGTGAAGTGGTGAAAAGAAACTCAAGCTAGATGCAGAGGAGGCCACGTGGTTAAGCCCAAGTAAAGGAGAATTAAATGTTTCATTTAATTACGTATGATTCATGAGAGTGTTAAAGGCTGTGTCTTTTATTAATATTGTGTCTCTTATAATATAATGGTGGGCCCCTAATAAAGCTCAAATGCTTTATCAATAATAAGTTTTATATCAGTTTTAATTAAAGTCACAAGGAGAAGTTTAAATAAAGATTGAAATCTTTATTAAGTTGAGATATGTGACACATGCTGGGTCGTAGCAATATAAAGTAAATTTTATAAAAAGACACTCATATGAATTTCTTCCATGGGAATAAAAAGTGAAACCCTAAGTATGGAGCCACTTCCACTTTATTTCTTTTAAGGCAAGCTACAGGAAATAAAATGGAGAGCCATGGGAAGTATTTCCTCTTCACACAGGCCAAAGATAAGCATAGAGATATTTTCATCCATGGAGATAATGAAGCCACAGTTTGGTTATGATTTTCTATTGCCACTTCAATTGTAGTAGCATTTTGCCAAATTTTGCAGAGTTTTAGTTGAAAAATTTGCTAGAGGCCGTTGAGATTTTGTTGAGTCTTTCAGGCTATAAATGGATAGATCTGAGACACAATGGAGAGATATATACATACATTCATAGTTCTACAAGTTTTATCAGATTAGAGAGTTGGAGAAGAAGACTTAGATGTTTTTCTTTTTGCCTTTGCAATTCTCTCTTTATGAGAATGTAACAATTATTTTTGTGCAACAACTTTTGCCTCTATAACCTATTATCATTCAAATAAAGAGATAATGTTCTATGCATACTTGGATATTTCTATTTCTTGCTTCTAATTCCTCTATTTATTTTGCCTCTGTTTAGTCTATTTCTTAAACTAGGTTTTCATCATGCATTGATGCTCTTTAAAATTGCAGTTAATCATTCAAATTTAGACATTGTGCAAAATAAGTTTTTTAATCCGGTGGATCACCATAGATTAGGTATTTGTTTTCTACAAATATAGTTTCTTTGTAACTTTTTCCCAAACCCCCATTGAAAAAATGGAAGAGCCAGCTTCCCTAAAATCTGGAGGTCATTTCAGGGGCCAATCCCACATCTTTGAAGTTTCCCATGTTGCTGCTAGATGACACCCATAGATTTATGCATCAACAATACCTACGAATGATCCATTTGGACCTACAACTAGATGTCAAGTCCCTCCATAATAACCTCTCTCATTTTTCACCAACTCAACATCGTTTGACCGTGCCAACAATGGATGCATTGTTGTAAAATGCCTTAGTGACATTTAGTGTAAAGGTGTCAAGAACCATATTTTGCATTCTTCACCTTGTGGGACCTAACTGATAGTGTCGACAGGTCAGGATGAGTGGGTTTATGCTAGTGGAGGCCATGTTTCATTCCCCAGGTGTCCCAATTGAATCAAGGTACATTGTACTAGCAAAGTCTCTGAAGAGACCTAAGAGCAAAAAATTACCAAATTTTGACAGAGTAGTTCTCAGACTTCATGACAGTACAAAGGTCCCTCCATAAAAGTGACCTATTCGTGGGGGAGTGAACATTTTTCCCTTGCAGATGATGTTGAGTTGGTCAAAATTGAGAGAGGTTATTAGGGGAGTGAACATTTTTCCCTTTCAGTAGCATTTAGTGTAAAGGTACCAAGACCCTATGTTCTTCACCTTGTGGGACCTAACTAACAGTGCCTATATGTTATGGTGGGTTGGTGTATGATACAGGAGGCATCTAGGAATGTCTCATTTGTGCATACAGTTTGATGTTGGGTGTTGGGCTTACTCATAACACAATAATGGTGTAGGCAGAATACAATAGCTCAATCCAATCCATTCAATGGGTCTAAGGGCTTATTTAATGGTTTCGAGTATGATTCAAGGTGGTTTTCTTAAGTTTTTCACTAAAACCCCATGAGGAAGGCCTCAATTGAAGCGTAGGGTTTGGTTTCCAAGGGAAACTCACTAAGTCCTAGGGAGGGTTAGTAATTAGATCATCAAGGAAAACATTGTCAGCATACCATGAGGGTGTCATGAGTGGAGGGTAACATTTTTGAGCATCCAAAACCCTGAGTATCCTTGTCAAAAGCATACAAAATTGTGATAGTCCTAAGACTGTAGCACTAGCAAGAAGATGTCTTTTTCATAAGAAAAGACCCTACTTTTCATAGGGGGAGACCTATGATACCTTCCCATGGATTTAATACAACATTTGAATAGGAAAGGAGTTGCAAAAGTTTAAAGAGCTTCAAGGATTTTAAGAGGTTTTGGGACATAAACATCATATAGAAAATTTCATGTGGTATGAGCAACCACCTTGAAGAGATATACTAGTTTATTATTAAATTATTCCTGACATCAAATCACTACATATAGAAACTAATAAAGGATCAAAACTCCTATATATGTATTGATATTATCTTACTACAACTACGTCAATCCTACAAGTATCATGTTTAAGATATTAACATAAAACCCTTTTTCTTTTCTTAAAATCAAAACAAAATATTAACATAAAACCCTCACCATAAAATTTAGCATAAAACATAATGAAAAAATACACCTTAAAGAGTGTGCTACTAAAATCACATGAAGAAGAAGATCCTATATTGTTGTATTTCTCTATAATTGTTCTAATACTAAGTACCTCTAAGGAATGTAGCCTCCTAGGTTTATTAGAGTCTAAAGAAGAAAAAGATCCTACCCTCTCTTATTTAATTGGTCTCATGACTCATATGAATGATCATGCAACATCATGTATGCACACTATCCTAAGCTCACCTTGGTCCCATTTCATGTCACCTAAGTTACTTTGTATCCAATGGCATAATATTTCACTAAGATCAATCATATCATCCCTTTGGATGTGGACTCACTTTTTTCCTTTGAGCTCATCATCTAGTTCTTGTACCTCCCCATGTTGTAAGATGATATAATGGTTTAGGTTTAATTATTCAGCCATTAGATCATTTATAATCTAGAGTCTATACATCTATAACTCCTTTGAGCTCTAACACCACTACATGTGTAGACCATTGATCTCCCTTATTATGATCTCTCATCACATTCTTTCCACAACTCTCTCTTGATGCATAATGACTTATCCCTTTGGTAACACACCTGCTAATCATCCTACCATCTCACCTTTTGTGGGCCTTGTTGTGGTTTCATCCTCCCTATGATCTCATTACAACATCATCCTCCTACATATGCATACAACACTAGATAATGCATTCATAAATTACTTAAACATTAGTAGCAAGGAACTATCACATACAAATGTTCAAGTTATCAAATCGCCCTTCAATGTTATGATATACACATTATTGATGACTATCATGTATATGATCATATGTAACAACCATAGGAGGTTTAAAACTAAGCTTAGGAACAATTCATCAATATCATAGAGCATCTAGGACATTCAAACTACTATACCAGCACATGTTGGTTATGGTAAATAATCTCATTACAAGGGGCCATAAGATGGACATAATAGTACATGAGGGTGATGTTAGGGACTCTTTCAAACAAAAATAAATCTTAAACCTATTATTAAATGTCTTAAAATAAAAAATAATATATTTTTAATTTAGAAATTAGTATGTACAAAAAGATAGAAAGCAAAATATTAAGAAACATAAATGCACACTAAAAATTGTACCTTGTGTCTATGATGCCATAGTAGATAACCTCATTCATAGTAATGTATAGTCAAGAGCATGCATTATAATTAAAGAAACAAGACTGTTAATAAAACAATTCTAAAAAATAGAGTAAACAAGAAAACTAAGATAAAAGTTGTCATACCTTTCCCATCTGGAAGTTTACATGCTAGTCAAGTGTACCTGAGGAGTCGTCTCTTACCTTCAAAGTATCCAATATTGCTTCATGATTAGTATTAAACTAATTGTCCATAGTTGTTTTGTTTTTAGTTTTTCATGACGCTTTAGTAACTTAACATTTGTTGCTACAAATAGGTACGAATACATGAATATGGTTTTGTGCTTCTCAAAGTCTTCAAATGTAGGGCTGCCATTCTTTCTAATCATATATGTTTGCAACCAAGTCCCATCAATAACAACTAATCCTATAGGATATGTGAACCCATCATCATCTATTGTAGGTCATGTTAGCTTTTTGTTTCCTTGTACACATCATACCAACCAATAGGATGATCTCTCTTCATTTCCATCTGGTTCAACAACTACATAAACATGACCTGGTTGTACAAAGTCTGAAAGATGTTCATAGTTAAATGAGCTATCCATGTCATTGAGTAAAGATGAATGACTTTAATATAAAGGGGTTAAATATTATGGAATCCATGTATCTCCCACTCACTTGACTCACAATTATCCTAATCAAATTTAATACAACTCTGACAAAAGCAAGCTAATTCTCATGTCCAAATAGTCCATGCACTTGCATTTGAGCTTTGAAATGAATGCATATTTGATGATTCATTGATTCTCTGACAATCTAATTTCTCTCCTGATATCCCCTCATCAACCAACCAAAAGAACCTGTGCACTTTTGAATCAAGAGCCACTCCTTGTGATAATGCATAGTTACACCACTTAACAATAGAATCTGCATTATTGAATATAGCACCACCTCTATTCTTTAGTTTTTCTTCAAAAAGAGCTCTCTTCATGCATGTACCCGCTCCATCATGTTCCCCTTTTCCATGCCCAGCTTCAAAAAAAATTTAAATATGACATATACCCTTCTTTAGATGCATTCTGCTCAACCAATAGAATATACGAGCATTCTTGAATTGACTAGTGCAATTATCTGACCAAATGAGATGTTGATCCATTCTAATATCTTTTTCTTGAAAGAACCCATAAAATTGTTGAAAATTATATTACAAATACTCTAATGAATGAGATTGATAATCACTCATCTAAAAATGGTATTCTCTAAAAATCTTCCTATTCTTTGCTGTACTCTTAGGGGCATGTCTATATGTGATGTGAACAAAAATAGCAATCTTAATAGAATTGTAGTACTAGGATTGCACTTCATTTTTTGGTTGCAATGTGTAGTTTTCTATTGACTATAGAGGCAATAGTTCCAATCAGAAAAAAGTAATATTTGCTGCAGGATTGGTTGGGAACTAAGTATCTATTAATTGTCAAAGAAGACAACAATTATTACTCACTGAAACATCTCTTAGAGAGATCCATTGCATGACATCTCATCTTTGAGTTTTAATTTTACTTTTTAGTTGTTAGAATACATTTGTTACTATTCCATTTTTTGAATTGCTTCATGTGTGTACTTCATAAGGACCTTTTATTGATTGACCACTTAGTTTGAAAATAATCAATTCCAAAAATTAAGCAAATCTAAGTGAAAGGTAAACTTCAAACACACTTCATATAAAGTGAATGCCAAAGTTAGTTCAAACACTCACGTACACCTAAAGTGAATGTTAAATTTCAAGCACACACTTCACACACACACACACACACACACACAAAGGTAGTTCACTCACATTTCACACAATAAAATATGAATCCATAATTAACTCAAAACAATTAAGGGGATGTCAAAGTTCAAACATATGCTTCTGATCCAATAAGTGGCTCAAATTCAAGTGAATGTCAAAGTTAGTTCACACACACACACAAAGTGAATGAAGAATTTAGTTCATACACACACAGTGCATGTAAAAAGCACACTCAAATAATAAATGGATGTAAAAATTCAAATGCACACTTCACACAAACAATAAATGGATGCCAAGACACTAAACAAAGTGAACTCCAAAATTCAAATAAATAAGTGGATGCCAAAGTTCAAACATACATATAAAGTGAATGCCAAAAGTTCAAACAATAATGCATACATAGTAATGCCTAATGTTCAAACACACTTCAAACAAACAATCAATTAATGTCAAAATTTAAGCACACACACCAAGTAAATGCCAAAGCACAAACACACACTTAATACAAACAATAAATACAAAAAAAGTGAATTCAATTTTAAACATACAAAGTGAAACAAATATAAGTCGATGCCAAAGTTCAAACCCATACTTCACATTACAAATAGTATAACACTAATTATGACAGTGTTAATAGATTGCATTGTGGTTGAATGGGAGGCCATAGTTCTCAGGTTTCTTTATGAATTAATTCTCTAATGGTTCATTCACAATATTCATTTAATACCATTTCATTATTTGTTATTTACAAAAAATAATTTAAATTTTTTATAGTATTTATAGCTTTGTCCACCCACTACTACATGTAATGACTTTCTAGTAAAAATATAAAAATATAAACTATCTAGCAATAGGCCTATAAATATTTGTACCTATATAGTATTTTTAGCCTTGTCCACCCACTACTACATGTAATGACTTTCTAGTAAAAATATAAATATAAACTATCTAGCAATAGGCCTATAAATATTTGTGCCTATTGGAATCTATGAAAATCAAGATCTTTGATATATGCATGGAAAGATACCAAAGAGAAATGACATGAAGGTGCCATAATGAAATGTCTTGTAACAATAATATACAATAAGGTCTATTCATTTATCACATACAACCAATATGAGAGACTTTTGTACACCACAACACTAGTTTGAGGAAATCGGGTTTTTGAATCTTCTTGAAAAATATAAAAACACACTAGTGTCCTTACAAATGGAGTGATCAAGATGTAAAAAAGTACTATACAAAAGGTAATATAGACAACTTTAAGATTTCTTACAAAGAAATGTTAGAGAGAGGTTAAAAATTGCTTATGTTAAAATACACATTGTGTAATTACAAACATGTGAAATTTTCAAAGTAGAGTATGAAATGATGCAAAATTTTCAAATGAGCAATGAAAATATAGTTTAAATAATTGCTAGATCTGAATTGAAAGATGTTTATGACAGCAGCAAAATCTGAAATAAGATTTTGACTACAAACCCTAGCTTTTCGAATCACTAGGTTATATGAAAAATACTTTTTAAGAAAAACCCTAGAAAATGAGATCTTCAAATGCAAGATATGATATGATGAAATGATGAATTACTATAATATGGATCCGATCTTAAGCAAATATAAGAAAATTATAACTTTTTATCATATGCAAATGAAATTATGCAAAACTATGTCTAAATATAAGCCTAGAATGTTTTTTTTTTTAATTTCAAATGTATGTAAGATTTTCCAATGCAAGATGGAAAATATGATATGAATGAATGCAAGGACTAATTACAACACTCAGAAAGATGCAAAATTCTCATTGTTCTAGGTTCACCAAAATGTTATGTATGAAAATTGGGAAGATGGTGGATAGTGTTAAAGTATATCAAATCAAACCCTCCTTTCACTTGATAACATTCAAGGACAAAAATTGAACCATCACTATAGGTGAATGAGGAATCAGCTATAGGTTTGTGTACTTAGGAACGATATAGAATGATAGATTAGATTGACAGATTTATCAAACCCTAGATCAAATAAGCCTCAAACCCTAATTATAATGCAATCAGGCGCAGAAAGATAGAATGCTCTAGGAAACTATATAGGAAGATACTTAAGGATGATCAGAAACATACCAGAAGTTGAGTTGTCATAAATAGAAACTTTGCAAACTACAAGGTAGGCACCCAAGTCCAATAATGCAATTTTTTTTATAGATATGGAGTAGTGAGATATGTACGACTGTATCCAGATCTTGATTTTAGGGCCAATCCTATCGGGAGTGTTGCAAGGTGTATGCCCTTGGTCTCCTTGTGTTGTGTAGCATAGTGCTTGGGTTCTTGACAAGGCTTAACCACCTCCCATGAATTAATTAAAACTCTAGTGGTTGTATTAGGCATTAACAGATTGATCTTTTGGTGCAATGACAACTGTCTTGCTAACAATTGGTATCAGAGCCTGGGTCACAGGTTTGAACCCCTCACTTGTGTTGGGGGGATTGTTACAAGGTGTGTGCCCTTGGTCTCCTTATGTTGTGCAACACAGTGCTTGGGTTTGTGACAAGGCTTAACCATCTCTCGTGGATTCGTCAACTTTGGCGACTGTATCGAGCATTAATAGGTTGATTTTTTGGTGCAATGGCAACTGTCTTGCTAACAAGGAGGACTATAAGGAAGGCACCCTAGTCCAAGAGGAAGGAATATCAACAAATTTCTTCAAATTGCTTCTCTGCACCTATACTTTTCCAACTCCCGCACCTGTAACCTACAATCACAATGAAAGGGGGTTGGCAGTTTTGGTGTTTAGGAGCTTGCCTTGGTCAAGCCTTGGAAGGACATTCAAGTCTTCCAACACCGTTGTTAGCTAGAGCGTGTGCCCAAGGAGGGCAGAGGCTAAATCCAATGAGGAAATTAAATGATTGAAACACAAGTTGATGTCAACTTAGAGGTGAAGCCCTCACAGAGATGAAGATACTTAAAATCATGAGGAGATGGATTGATGAAGCCAAATCTACAACAAACAAACACAATAACAATGCAATTCTTCTCTACAACACAATGCAAGCCTTCAAATCTCTTTCTCAATATCATAAGTTCACATTATCCATCTAGGTGTAAAACAAAGTCATAAACTCACTTATATATGCTTTCTCGCTAATATTCGTAAATTAAATTGAAGAGGTCGATAGAGGGAAACCTTTTGATATGACCTAAGCTGACACACATTAATTTTCATCCTAGAAAATTAGGTTGGACTTAGGTGTGTGTGTGCAAGTCCCAATGCCTAATTTGGTCATGTTTTAGCACTTAGAATGGGCCCCTAGTCCCCATTTGACATGGGTTTCGGGGGAAATTGCTCTGTGATGAGTATTTAATTTGTAAAGTGTAAACATGGGGACCTAGGAGCTAAACTAGGAGGTAAAAAGGCATAGGAATATTTTTTACTCCATAACAATATGAAAGTTATCTCACAGAGATGGTTTAGACCTCTTAAAAATAAGGTAGCTATCCAACAAAATTGAATGTATATCCTATTGCAATTATAGTCACTTACCTAACTAGTTTGAAAATTGATAAATAATCATGTCACATCCACTTCACTTATCTACTACTTGAACTAGAATCTAGAGAAACCCTTGCCTACTATAAAACATTACATTTATTGCAAAGATTTATCTTTTCATACAGGAAAAAAAAAAAAACATGGTTAAATGTGTTTACCTCAAGTCAGATCTTTCTATGTCAATCAAGGATCATGCTCAACCTTCACATTCTATCAAGGATGAAAATGTATAAATGGGTAATCAATATTTTTTTAGGTTCACGAGGAACTTCAAATAGAATTTTGTAAACACCAGAACTCATAAAACAATGACATCCTTATCTATGCCTCCATGAAAAAATTAGCTAATAGTATTTCCTAATCTACTAAATGCATCCTCCAAAAGATTTCTCTTAACCTTTCCTCTCGGATTCCCCCAATAAAACCCCCACAACTTTTCCCCATGAAAATATTTAAGGCAAAGTTAAAGCAAAATCAAACACAAAAACTAAATAAATAAAGTAAAATAAATCATAAATATATTTTATCCAATATTTTAAAATTTCTTTTTTGTGTTATAAATCTAAAAGTCAAATCTTAATAAGACAAAAATTATTCTTTCTCAAAATCAAATCTTAATAAGACAAAAGTTATTCTTTCTCCTAATTCTTTCATTTGTTTTTAAAAAAAACTTAAAAGCATGTATCATTTTCAATCTACATATTCTAATCAATTTATTAGGCAAGAATATATATATGTACACTTTTAAAACCATAAAGCAGAAAATTATAATTAGAATACTTTCTAGATCACTCTTCTCTATTATGCTAGTAGAGAAATGAAAAACACACTTTATAAAAAACATTTACTGACTTAGATAGGAGATTCACCTAAGTTAGCAATGTCCACCATTTAAATTTTCAACAAACATTAGTTAATTGAAATTATGCATACCTTTAATCGTATCACTTCACAAACAACACTAAGATCTGCAGAGTATGGCTCATAATTACCATTTGAAGATCTGTCATCTCTCAGAATCCATATGTTTCAAGCCAATACAAATTTGTGCACCAAGTCCATAGTAATCCTTACCAAAAGGGTATGGTCCACATAAGCCATTCATTAACATGTTCACCGTACAACCTTGCATACTCACAAGCAAATAACCATTTCAAAAGTTTTTCATTAGAAAATCATCAAGTACTAAAGAAGAGTTATCACCATCATTACCATTAAGCATATTATCATTATCTAAATCCAATTTCCTAGAGAAGTCATAAGAAGTAGGTTATGTGGCCTTACAAATTACCTCTAGATACTACCACAACTTCTTCTACATTCTTCTTCACCTTCAAATTGCCTTCCTAATATACATCCAATGCTACTTGATTACCTTCCACAAGTTTGTACAAGGATTTCTTTCTACTCTCTAACTCATCATCCTTCAATTATGCTACCGTATATAAGCTCTTGATATCATCATTGTCTGTTCTAGTTCTATCAACTCAACTTTCATTCCTTTGACCACAAACTAAATCTCCAACTATCCACCTAGCTGTATCAGTATTTCTTCATTTAATTTAATTATCACTTTCATCTTCCCACTTGTCTTTTTTTGGTCAATCATCCTTCCTAGAAAAACTCTATTTTTGATACTTCCTGTCAATCATATAAACTATAACAAACTACTGCAGTCCTGTTTCATCCTCAATCTCCTATCTGCCAACAAATCAAAATTTTCCTTTCCCATTGAATTCCTATACTTACCTTTTGAATCTTCCTCTATATTCTTCGATTATTCCTTCTCATTAGGTGCCTTACAATCATTCCATCTCCTACTTGTAACTATATTTCTCACAATTTCCCTCGTTTCTTCATTAACAACCATTTGTATCATCTATCATTCCTCTTTCTACATTCTTGCTTTCACAGTATCTTCATTTTCAACTCTAGGTTATTCATGCTTTACCACATCTCTGTATTCGTCTTCTACATTACCACATTCTCTTTTATTTTCAATTGTCCTTGCTTATACATCCTTGGTTTTGTCTTTTGCATCACCACATTTGCTTATTTCCTCATCTATCTCACTTTGAATATCTTCATTACTACTTCCTAACTCACCGTATTCTCTTAGTATTATTTTTGTATTGTCTATTGGTCTTCCAACTCTGCTTGTTTTGTCTCGTTCAATCTCATTATCATTTCCAGTGTCACCACACTCTCTATTTATGTTATCTTCCACTAACTCTGTACCTCTCGCAAGTATCCTTTCTTCTTTTCTTTCATTCTCATCAATATTCATATCTTCAAATTTATCCTCTAGTTGACTACTATCATCACATATCTATTCACAACTTATAACTTCCACAAGTTCTCCTTCTTCGTCTACCTCATCTTCCTTACTATTATTTATTTTTGAACTTTTTATTCTAAACAATATTATCTGATCATCCCCATAAGTACTATTAAATTTTTCATAAACACTACCTTCTTGATTCCTTTCCAAACCTTCAAATTTGAACCCTATTAACTCACTACCCTTAAAAGCATTACTAACCCATTCACAATTCATACCTCAAATCTTCTTTATTTGTTTTTGTTTCCTCCACAAAAATATATTATTCCTCCCTATGTTTGAATCCTTTGTAGGAATACACACAACACTGAGAGGGGGGGGTGAATCAGTGTTGTTAACAAATTATAACACTTTTTAAACCTTTTGATAAACTTAACTTCACAATTATAGAATTCTTCAGGTAGATAAATAGATTATGCAAAGTATCAACACATAAAATTTGACACAAGAAATTTCCCGAGTGGAAAACCCTCCTGGGGTATAAAAACCACTCAACTACCTCACTGGCTTAACAAAATTTCAGATCTACAACTATCTCACTGACATTACAATTTTGCCTGACTGGCATATTGTACTTCTCTGCATGTCTCACTGACATTACAACATCAGAAATTTATTGAAAAGAACAAATCAGGGGATTTCCCTGTTTCAATAATCACAATACCTTATTTCTCCCTTTTAAAAAGAATCAAATAAATGTATTTTTCTTCTGCAACACAATTCCAAAAACAATTTACAATATTATAAACTCTCTAACTGCAAAATTGAAAAATTAACCTTCTCTGAAAATGATTATCTTTCAAATCTTCAATCTGCTCTGTGACACTTCAACCTTGATTGCATCATCCCATCAACAAGAAATAATACTCTGCTCTTCATACATAAAAACCTTTCAATCTGGATTGCACCATCATACCTGCAAAAATTCATCTCATAACAAAATCTCTCATCTTCTCAAAATCTCTCTCATCCTCAAAAACCCTCCTCAAAACTCTACAACTCAAAATCAACTTTATCTCATGCTCTGAAAATCTTTATCACATTCTTCAAGATCATCCCTTATCTGCAATAATTCACACCTGCCATTCAAAAACTCTCTTTATACCAAATGAATTTCCATCATACAATATCTTCAAAAAAATTGGTTCAACTTCCAACATCATATTTTATTCATATCACATTCTCTGAAAGAAAAATAAAAACTAAAACTACATAATGAAGATTACATTCTTTTCATATTCTCTATCATAGGAAACCTTCCAAATCTGACAAAAATATATTAACAAACTTTCTAACTTCAACCTTCAAGACTTCATATCTCTTGGGCTTCGCTGTCTCACAAGAATAGAAACAAAAACTTGATTTTCTTGCCTTTTCTTAACACAGAAACTATAAAATTTAGGATATGCTAAATGGAGCTCCATTTAAACCTCCACCATCTGATGAGGACACCCCCGCCAACTGTCATTCAAAACATAGCCGTTGATTGGCTTTTTCGCACACACATTTGAAGCTTACACTGGCTCAACCGAACACCTAGCACAAGGGGCCGGTAAAAACAATGAGGCACATACCCTCAAGTCATTACTTAAAACCCGATAACCTCCTCAACCGGTCAACATGAGATTAGAATAAAAGTGCTTTGACAATTAGATTTTTGGTTTTCACTCTAAGTTTGGATTTTGTAAAGCTTTATACCATGTAATAAACAAATATGACAATTTGATCTTTACACCATATGATTTAACTTTTCACTATGTGCTTAACCTGACCACATATGCTGATTATAGATGAGTATAGATGAGATATCATATATGTCACAACATTTTCTTTATACAATTGATAATTATATGACATGACATAGGACATGTCACATATTCACACCATTTAACTGAAAAACTATTCACACCATTTCACTGAAAAACATGTCACTGAAGACCTGAAAACCACATCACTGACCTGAAAACCATATCATTGAAATCATTACCATGAAGACCATGTCACTGATGTCATTACCATGAAGACCATGTTACTGATGAAGACCATGTCACTGATGAAGACCATGTCACTGATGTCACTACCATTTTGGCATCAATGAAAACCACCATCATTTTGACATTAATGAAAAGATAATATACTCAACTGTGAAATGTGCTACATCCTTCACCTTCCTTTGGCATGTTCAAAATGGTTTCTATGTCTTAATTCTCTATTTCTTCTTCTGGGCTTCTGTTGTCATTCACCTCAAGGCTGGTCATCCTATTTGAAAGACTAAACATTACTTCTACCTTGTCTACAACATCATCATCTCCAAATTCCTCTTGATCTTCTTCTAGTTTCACATTCTTCTATATCCTCATTGGAAATATGGCTTCAACTTTGTCTACTACCAAATCTCTCACAATATATCCTTCATACCACTTGGCAATACTGTACTTTACATGCTACTTTGTTCTACAACTGAATTTCTTTATTCTGATCTCTATCCTTTCTTCTTCATTCTAGCTCACATACAAAACTAACTCTCTTTGTTCATCTTTTTCCATTCTATCAAATCTACTTGCTACATATTTCATCATCAAATCTAAAATTTGTAATTCCTTCTCTAAGAATCTTTCCTTCACACTAGCAACCCTAACTTTATGACTCACATTTACTCCTTTCATCTTCATAATCAGATCATAAAATACTTACTTGCAAATTGCCTCAAATTTTGGCACTCTATTTTCTCACCTTGTATTTTCACTAAAATTCTTCTACAAATTGCCTCTCTAGTTAGTGATCTATCCACCTCACTTACCACTCCTCGTAGATCTCACCTCTCACACTTGATTTATATATATCACTACCAGATTGCCTCACTATCAACCCTCTATCTAAAGGCTGATTTCCTTTCTTATTCTCACTTTTTGCCTTTTGCAAATTGCCTCACAATTGGTAGTCTATTTGCTCTAGATTTCAACTTTCCTCCTTCACAAGTATGATTATATCTACCTTAGGTTCAATGACCTACTTACAAACTCCTTGCAACTACCTCAAACTCAATGATCTATCCACAAGATAACTTTGCAAGTTGTCTCAATTCAGTGATCTATCAACAAGAAAAAGCTTCCTCTCTTTGAGGATACCAAACCTTAACTCTGATACCACTTCATGCATTCATGGATGGAGAGTCCAATAAAGGATTGTCCAACCATGTGTTCTTAATACAAACACACACACATTCTATGCATAGAATTACTTAAACAAATACAAACTTATGACAATCAACTTGATTCAATATTTATATAATCAACAATTAGAATTACATTTTTAGTCTCCATGGCAATGGGCTCACAACATGCTAGGCCTTAACCATTTAATTAGTTATGGGCACACCATGTGTGAATTATAGAATTCAAATGATATTCCAATATAATACTCAATCTTGACTCCCAACTCAAATTTGACTACTTTCAAATGATTATGAGTGATGTTTATATAGTAGCTCCTTGCCTTAGAAATGATCTTAGTTAGCCTCATGTAGGTGTTAAACCTGATGACAAGTATAACATGTAGTCGGCCAAATGTGTAAATGGAATATTTTAGAATGAATGTGGTGATTATGGTTTCATGAATCCCAATGTGGTACATACCATAAGCCCTCCTAGGTCCATTGAATCGAGAAATGTGTTCCTTTGTTTCCATATGTCTCAAAAAGGTGTCACAAGCCTTGAATAGTGAAACTTGATGTATTTATGTTAAGCTTGATAACAAGCCTAGTAGCAAATTATGCCTTTGTGGTGACCCAAATCTCCTAAAAGTTGGATAGGACATTATGATCTCCATGTAGATCATGTGTTCAAAATTGCATGATGGAATGTGTAATTATGGTGAATTGTGGTAGGATCTATGGTGCCTAGATTCAATGATGGAATATAATTAAAAATCTACAAACAAACAAATAAGTAAAAGAAAATATTTTTAGGTGATGCAACATTGCTCTTACACACTAGGATGCTCAATTTTTTTATTTAAACTATTATAAAATCATAACTCACCAATTGTTTATTCTTGATTAGAAGACTCAAAATTTATAAAATCATAACTCACCAATTGTTTATTGTTGATTAGAACACTCAAAAAAGTATAGCCCTGGAGAAAGTTTTTATTTTACAAGAATGGGGGAGCTGATATATGGGACCAATTAACATGACAATGGACATATAGCTTTACTGATTTACATTGTAGGCGCCAAGCTATTAGCACTTCACTTTTTAGTTTCAAATTGTTCTCTTATCCATATGCAAGTTATGAAGAATGATCGGAGCTCCATGCTGAGGAAACATTGTCACAAACGATGTGGGTGCATGGACATAGCCTGGAGAAAGAACAAATGAGAAACGTTGCAAAATAATGGCAATGGCAATTTTGGACTCAAGCATGGCAAAATTCCGGCCCACACACGACCTCAACCCATACCCAAAAGGGATAAATAGAGCAGAATCATCCTTAGCAGCCTTACTTATTCCCTCACTATACCTCTGAGGGTTAAATTCATTTGCATCTTGCCCCCACAGAGAAGTGTCATGATTCAATGAAAGCCAAGGGAAGACGACATATGTGCCTGTAGGGATTGAAATTCCTCCTAGTGTGGTGTTCTTAAAGGTTTCTCTAAGTGAGCCAACAACTGGTGGGTAGAGCCGGATAACTTCGTTCAGAATCATTCCTAACTTTATCCACAACACATACAAAATTCAGTAAGAAAATACTAAAAGGAAACTGGTGGGTAGAGCCGGATAACTTCGTTCAGAATCATTCCTAACTTTATCCACAACACATACAAAATTCAGTAAGAAAATACTAAAAGGAAAGTATTGAATTTTAAGTTACAAATGGGTTCTTCAATGCTTACAGTTTTTAGTTTGTTTACTGTCTGAAAGTTTGGATGACAATTTCCACAGACTTCTTGTACTTCTGAACGTGCTTTCTGTTGCCAGTCGGGATGCATGGCCAAGAGAATAATAGTAAATGTTAAGTAATTCATTGTAGTTTCTTGGCCAGCGAAGAAAAATGTCTTGCATTCAGCTATGATTTCCTCTGTTGTGAGGCCCTGATTGTTTTCAGAGCTCCTTAGCTCTTGGATTGTGTTCATCATGGAGCCAAGTAGATCATTGCCATAACCTTCGGTGGTGTTTGTAGCAGTCTTTTCTCGGTTTATAATGAGATGTTTCAGGGCACTATTCATTTCTCTGTCGAGTCTCCAGCACTCTCTGTTTCTTTTGAAAGGTACAAATCTGAAAAGTCCCCCAAAAAATAAACATAACATTATGTTCATTTACTTCATCATGTATAATTTGATCTTAAGAACTAAGAAACTATTAGTGCTGCATTTGCAAATCAATCTGATCTTAATAATTAAGAGAGCTTCATTATTGTGTTGGAGAATGGTTGAGTTTTTCTAATAGTGAATTTTTTTTATGTTCTTAAGTTTTTACTCTAAAAGATTTTCCCAAATGAAAATAATAGATATTATCTTTACTTTCTATTTATTCTATTATGTCTCAAATTGTATATACACTACATTTACTGTACAAATTTATTAAACTTCATTTTCTGTACTGGTAAATGATGGAACTCTATAATTTATAAAACTCATTAACTAATGAACCAAGGCAATCAGACACAAGTTACAAGCTAATAAAAGTGCACCTTACCTATAGCCAGGAATCAGTAATTTTACATTTTCCTGGCAAGCCAGAGATGTTTGCTGAGCCATCAAGTCAAAAATATGCTTTCCTTGGAGATAGCTGCTGCCAAATGCTGTGCGGGCAATAATGTCTGAAGACAGAGTCTTAAACTCTTGAGCCATGTCAATGAGCCATGTCAAATTCTTTCTCACCATTTTTGACAACTTTCTCCCATTTCTCCAACATATTAGCAGTGCTCTCCACCATGCAATAAACCATACCCTGATAAGTCATAAAATTTTCACATTTCATTTGACATGAAACAAAGTTTCTGGAAAAAAATTCATCTATAATTATAATAAAATAAAAATGATAATATAAAATGTTAAATGTTTTGTTTTATTTTATCTTATTTAGAAATGTTTTAGTATTCTATCTTGATTTATTGTACCAAATTTTATCTTCAGTTCTGTTAACTTTTATAAATATTTGTAAACTATAATAAGTTCAAGTTCAAGTTCAATTTCAGACATGAATATAAATCACCTAACCTTGAGCTTATCAGTATGAAAAGAAGGATTTATAATCTGCCTATGATGTGCCCATTTATCACCATTGAGTACCACCAAGCCTTCTCCAAGCAGCTCCTTCAGGACAGGATCCCATTTTGGCTTTCCATATATCCCCATCTTATCACCCAGCGCCTCCTTCACCAGTTCAGATCTACCAACTACTAGCGTTGGTGTTGGTCCCGCCCACATTAGGAAAGTGGACCCTGTTAGTTAGATGACAAAGAATGTATTAGGATTATTAGCTTACAAAATAAACTTACCATATATAATAAAAATTACCGTATAGTTTGGACCAGTAAGGGTAGAAAAGCTGCACTCTGGCCGCAATGTCATGGGAGAGTTTCATGGGCTTGGTCAATTCAAGAGAATTTCCAAACAATAGCTTGTAAGGAGGACCTGTAATGCCTTGAGCTTGAAAATGCTTGTCTATTTGCAAAGGCTTCCACCATATTGATATTGTAAGTTTGGTAACTAGAAACACCACTAAACAACCAAATGACAACAATATAACTTCAGCAACACTAAACATAGAATTTTCCATATCTTTCAAAGTTTAAAGAATGTCATAGATGGGTTTGATCATTTTTGCTGTGGTATTTATGGTTTCTTCACTTTCGGCTGGCAGTTAAATAACAACCATTAAATGACACAGTTATTGGATGGTTATCTATCTATTATCTCAAAAGCATTGTGTAGTTTTTGTTGTTTTCCAGCCTTAAGCTTTTGGTTTAATCGCTTGCACAGGATGCTTAATTGTCTTACCTTGGGATTATTCTTGGGATTATTCTTCAGCTTAGTAAATGCCATCGAGATTATCTCGGGATTATTCTTCAGCTTAGTAAATGCCATCGAGATTATCTTGGGATTATTCTTCAGCTTAGTTGGGGACATTACAAAGATGGTTTGTTTTACCTTTGTTAGTCCTTGTTTGTGGTCGGGATATTTATGTCTTGAGTTTATCATATTAATTGGTATTAATTTAGCCCATAGGCCATTCTATATGTGCACACATCTTGTAACTGCCAAATTTTGGTAGTCCTTAATTTTTGGTAGTCCTTCACTTTTTTTTTGCTCCAAAATTTTAAAAAATAAAATTGTTAAAAATCTCTCAAGTCACAACTATTAGAATATGGCACATGGGTGGTTGGTGTTTCATTTGTCTTATGCATATTTTAACGTGCACACATGTTGTAACAGTCCAAAATTTGGTAGTCCAATTTTTTAGTCGTCCAAAAATTATCTTCAATTTTTTTTCTTGCATCGGTTCTTCTGATATTTATGTCATTTAAATGTACCTAGCCGTGTGATTTCTATTTTATTTTTATGCCAAGGAAACAAAAAACGGTTGAAAGCAAAGAACTCAACGAGCATATAAAATTAAGATTTGAGGTGAGGTGAAGGGGAGTGTGAACAGAAAACAACAGAATCACCTTCCCAGGAATTGATTGAAGGTCATGGATTTTCAAAAGAAAGGTATTTGCATTAGTTCTTTTTTTGTCTAGCACAAAAAGTAAATTTTGTTTGCTGCAATTTCATTAACTGAGCTCCATTACTGTTTTGTTTTTAATATGCTAACATTTATTTCAATGCAAGATATTTACATTGCCTCCTTCCTTGAATTTTTTTAACATGCAGAACTATTCCGTTAATTCTTTACATAAAAGGGTTTTCAAAGAAAGATCATATGGTTTTTTATTTATAATTTTTAAGGGTAAAACTAGGTTCGATCTTATAAATATAGTGAAATGTGCATCCAGAATGCTGGATAGACATCACCTCTTTTGAGATGAAATTTTACCAAAGTAGGAACTGCTAATAACATCAAAAGATTTTCAAAACCCTAACCTGAATCTTGTGAACACTCTGTTCAACTATAAGGTAAAATAGGCAAGGAGGATTTCTGATTTTAAAAGGGAAATGCATGAAAGAATCCTTCAATTTTTTTTTTACAAAATGAGCAGCCATTTCAAACAATTATTTCAAAAATCAAATTCAATCGTCTCCCTACAATGTGCAAATGCCCTGCAATCCTCAATCATCTACCTATGAGACAATTTTTCTCCTCAACGCGGGCCTTGCAGGTCTAGTCACATGCATGCATGATGAGCTAACCAAAGTCCCCGCTAATCGCACCGCCAGGTTCATCAACAGATTATAGGTAAGTAGCTTATATCTCTCTACACATTTAGGCAACACAAGGCTTAGATCAAGTTGAATAAGTATTGGCAGAGGGATACTAAGCTCTAAGGCGTTCTTCTTGGCAAAGTGAATAGAGGTTAGGTCGTGGACATTTTGGGCTTTGTGGCATTTCTTCCACAGAGTTTAGGGAAGAATAAGAGGATTGGTGATAGGCTCGTCATTGATACGATTAATTCCAAGTTGATGAATTTTGTGGTGAAATATATTGCAATAGGGAATTAAATTGTCATGTTTTAAATGGTTCCTTTATCGATGGCGAAGAAATACAATAATGAGCATTTTTTTCTCTATTGGATTTTGAAAGAGATTTCTGGTTATGAGTATTCTATTATTTGGGTTAACCCTTAATTTTGTTACATTTTTCCTTCTTCTATTGCTAGTAGAAAAATAGGATTGGTGAATTTTGTTTTCATTGATATAGATTTTAGAAAAACTGTGTTCAATTTTTCCACATAAAAAAGGTGAATATAGATTTTCCAAAAATTATTTGGAATAAATGTTACAAACTATAAAAACGTCACTTGAGATAGTTCATGCAAAAATGCACCTCATAGTTGTAATGTTGTTCAGTGTTTTTTTTACCCTTGAAAATGATTCTTTACCCCCTCAAAATTGCATATCAAGCAATGTATTGGCATTTACATATTTCAAGGAAAATCTTGAATGGGAAATAAGAAAATGGAATGCGTGATTGGAATAGCTCTACATGGATGTTATTTACAAAGTCCCTATGCTATACTTTCCCTTGAACTTGTCTAATCCTGATCGCACAACAACATCATGCAAACAAAGTTGGATGGAAGGTCGCTGCTTATGATTGTTGGTCTATTCATTTTAGCTCAAAAAATCCTTTTTGGTATATGTCTTTTATCTATTGGCTCAGATAATCACTTGTGGGCTTACTTGGTTGTGATGAGAGTGTGCTTAATGGTCTGGGCACTATCATGAAAGATAGAATCTATTTCAAAAAAATGCAAGGGTACAATAGGAATGAAGAATACAACGACAAATTTCAAAGACTTTATATATAGATTTACTTGTGAATTGGGAAAAAGGTAATGGTAGAAAGTAATACTTATTGTGGTGAATACTAGGAACTGATATGTGAGTTGTCTTTAGTTTGGGCTATGTTCTTTATAAAAATTTGTGTTTCCTAGGTGTTCTTTCATCTTCCTGTATCATAAGACACAATAATACCTATAATGTTTGATATCCTTTTGGAGAAATGTTCATATAATTAATATATATTTACTATTTATTTGTGGATGGGAAGAAAGGTTATGAGAAAAGTAATATTTGTTGCAGGATTGATTGGGAACTAAGTATCTGTTAATTGTCAAAGAAGACACCAATTATTAGTCATTGGAACATCTCTTAGAAAGATCCATTGCATGACATCTCATCTTTGAGTTTTAATTTTACTTTTTAGTTGTTAGAATACATTTGTTACTATTCCATTTTTGGAATTGCTTCATGTGTGTATTTCATAAGGAACATTCATTGATTGACCAATTAGTTTGAAAATAATCAATCCCAAAAACTAAGCAAATCTAAGTGAAATGTAAACTTCAAACACACTTCATATAAAGTGAATGCCAAAGTTAGTTCAAACACTCATGTACACATAAAGTGAATGTTAAATTTCAAGCACACACTTCACACACACACACACAAAGGTAGTTCACTCACATTTCACACAATAAAATATGAATCCACAATTAACTCAAAATAATTAAGGGGATGTCAAAGTTCAAACATATGCTTCTCATCCAATAAGTGGCTCAAATTCAAGTGAATGTCAAAGTTAGTTCACACACACACACACAAAGTGAATGTGAAATTTAGTTCATACACACAAAGTGCATATCAAAAGCACACTCAAATAATAAATGGATGTTAAAATTCAAATGCACACTTCACACAAACAATAAATGGATGCCAAGACACTAAACAAAGTGAACTCCAAAATTCAAATAAATAAGTGGATGCCAAAGTTCAAATGCACATATAAAGTGAATGCCAAAAGTTCAAACAATAAGGCACACATAGTAATGCCTAATGTTCAAACACACTTCAAACAAACAATCAATGAATGTCAAAATTTAAGCACACACACCAAGTAAATGCCAATGCACAAACACACACTTCATACAAACAATAAATGTGAAAAAAGTGAATTTAATTTTAAACATACAAAGTGAAACAAATATAAGTCAATGCCAAAGTTCAAACCCATACTTCACATTACAAATAATATAACACTAATTATGACAGTGTTAATAGATTGCATTGTGGTTGAATGGGAGGCCATAGTTCTCAGGTTTCTTTATGAATTAATTCTCTAATGGTTCACTCACAATATTCATTTAATACCATTCCATTATTTTTATTTACAAAAAATAATTTAAAATTTTTATAGTATTTATAGCCTTGTCCACCCACTACTACATGTAATGACTTTCTAGTAAAAATATAAAAATATAAACTATCTAGCAATAGGCCTATAAATATTTGTGCCTATCCACCTTTTTATAGTATTTATAGCCTTGTCCACCCACTACTACATGTAATGACTTTCCAGTAAAAATATAAATATAAACTACCTAGCAATAGGCCTATAAATATTTGTGCCTATTGGCCATTTGATAGGACCTTTGGTGCTTTTACTAGTTGGTATTGGTAATTGTGCTAGGGAAAAATTAATTTTCTTTTTTAATGGTGTGTTTTTGTTTTTATTTTTCAAATTAGAATTTAGCAGTTTTCTTCTTCTTTTTTCTTTTTTTTTTGGTCTGATGGGACTTTTCACCTTGGTGGTGCAGATTTATGAAAATAAAGGAATTTAAAAATATTTCAGTGGTTGTTTCCTATTTAAAATACCCACCTTTACTTTTTATAGTGGTCACCCATCTTCCTACCATCATTTCCATGCTCATGTGTCAATTGCCTTAGTGGCCTACTGTATCCACCAGCTATTGGCAAATGGAAATCCCTTGTTCTACTTAACATGTTTGAATGGTTTGTGATGATCTCGGTTTATATGTAGTTTAGGATTATTTTTGTGTTGTTTTGTAGGATTGTACATCCTAGAGTAGACATTAATATACTATTTATCTTAGATTAATTCATGTTAGACAAATATGTTTCTTAACAAGCTTATGAAGTTAAGTGGGCTTTTACATCAATGAAGATTGGTGTGAGACCTATTATTTTCTCACTTGTGTTGTTCCCTCCTTACTGTTGTCAAATAGGTGTTTGTGTATTCATTTTCTATCGCATTAAGAGAGAGGGCTCAATAGTGGTGCGAGTACTAATACATGTCATATGATTGGTACATTGAAAGCCCAATATTTGAAAAGTATGGTACTAGTAGTTGTAAGAGAGGACCCAACAGTTGAATAAAATACGCCCATTAGATTCAAAAAACAACAAATCATATGATGTCACATTGACACACTAAAAAACATGACTGAATGCACATATGACAACTTTTTCTTGGTCTATGTGGGTGAAACAAAATATTTGAATTGCACACATCCCTCGCTATTTGGGGATATAATTGTGTAGTGTCAATGTTACATGTACATTGCTATGTCAACCCATAAAGTTAGGGTGCACCACTATTGGGCCCTATTCCCTATCTTTTTTATCACTTAATTTTTATGTTGTGGGCATGTTCGAAATGGAAGAGATTTGCAACTCTATGAAAATTGATATATGGTGGAAATAATTAATTGTGAACTAGCTTTGTTTTTTTCTTTTTTTCTATGTGTTTTACAATATAGCCTGGTAAGGCCACTAACTCTATTCATTTTATATAGCTAAATTTCTTCACCAAGAGGCATAAGACATTAAAAATGACATTAAATATTTATCAAACCTTTTGGATCCAATGTTGAGGTCCATTTTGTCTTAGGAGGTCATTTCTTCAACTTCCTCCACAAAACTCTCATATGGTGAACACCCAAAAAACCCTTTTTTGATAAATCTTTTTCAAACCCTAGATCTACAAAAATAACCATAGATTCACAAACCCCAAAGGCCTAAATTTGCATTTTCACAACCTGCACAAAACCCTCATACCTTGAAATGTCTCAAATCTTTCTAGCATTGTCATGGCTTCAACTTTGCATCAAATCTAATCAAACAAGGGTTAAACAAAACTAGGGAGATCACACCTCCCTCATCCATAAGCATTGCTTTAATATGACTTGTTAGGAAATTACAAGTTGATCAAACCATTTCCTACATAACCCTATGAGATAAAATGATGCATACAATCTTACAAAATAAACATAATGCAAAGATTAAAAGATAATCACAAGATAACACAAGATATATCTTGGGAAAACCCCCAAGAGGGAAAAACCCATCCTCCAAACCATCCACACTTAATGTATTATTCAAAAATGAAAATAATGCAATACACTTACAAGTCTCTATGAATACTTTTGAAGCATCAAGCACCTCCAATGCATCCTCCATGTGTCCAAGTGACATAAATAGAGCAACTCCCCTCTACTTAACAAACACACACGAACACAGAGTTTACACCATGTGCGAATATTCTTTATTAAAATTGAAATTCCACGATACATCTGATTGCCACAATTACAAAATTTATTCAATACAACAGGAATAAAATTTGCATAATAAAATCTACAACTCTTGTCTTGCAAGAGTCATCCTCTCCATGAAGTCTCACCTCTATAATATTTGATCTACACTCTACACAATCATCTACAACCTGTGTCACTCATGCAACCATCTACATACTCTCCTTTGTTTGCAATACACATTCTCAAAGCCACACATTGGCTTACCCTTTCTCTTTCTTGGGCAGCGACTAGTTATTTTATCTTCTATTTCTTTTCCAAGGGCAACGAACCTACTTTGCAAGGCATAATTCTCTATATTCTCTACTAGAGGTTCAACTTCTGTTCAACCCTCCATCTCTCCACTCACTCTCCTACAGCCCTATTTTCCTTGTTATAAAATGATGATCTTATTCTCCCAAGGGCCACACACCTTTTCATCTCCTACTCAGCCTTTTTTGTTTTATTCTTCCTTGAAGGAAAAGGTAGAAGGGTACGAATACCAATGCATTCCAGCTGAGGTGACCCAACCACCCAATCACCATTCAAATTCCAATGTTTTTCACTACTATGAATGGAAGATGAGGTGACTTATTGATTAAAATGTATGTTTAAACAAGGCATAGCTCTTGCACCCTCTTAAGGCATTCTTATTGTTGTATATAAAAAACTTTTGGATCTTTTCTACCCATGTGGTCCCACATGTGCACTCAGTTTTTGTATTGGTTTCCTTATTAAAACATAAATTTCTAAAGCTATAGATGCCTTCAAAAAAAGACATTTTGTAATTTGATTCTTCATACTATGGCTGGGATAAGCACAGAGAGGTTACAAAATAATTGACAAATGGGCAAGTCACCCCTTTATATTTGTGATGACACAAACATTCCCATGTGGCATTTGTCAAACAGTTAACATGGTATCTTAGAATGTTGATAAAGCATACCACTGATTTGCAATTAGAGCATAGCACCAACAAGGAGATCAATACCATATTTTATAAAGTTGGAAGTGTAGATACATGTGCTCCACCAAGATTCTTCATGGAGGTGTATAATCCACAAAACTTCTCAAATCACCCTCACCACAGACCATGGGAAGATGATCCCTAGGAAAACTTCTCAACAACTATGAGAAAAATCCATTGTGTGACTACGTCAATTGGCGAAGTTAGGTGTCTATAGATGAGAAAATTTAAAGTTCTCCAAATTGCCTGAAAACTTGCAAATACATGTGGATTGATATTACGATGATTTTCCCCATGTCGTTCTCTGCCAAACCTTACAGAATTCAAAATTTTAATGTTTTGCCAAACTGCCAACGCTAATCGTGAAACATTTATATCTCCAAAACCTGGAAGGATGTGATCATGAAACCTTCACCACTAATTCTAGAATTCATTCAACAATCTACCTGTAATAGGATTCGACATGAAACATCATTGATCTTGTTGAATAATTGTTTTAATAAAAACTACCAAATGTGTGTCGGGACTAAAATTGGTCAAAACTAAAAGCTTTGCAATTCTGACTGTGCCAATGACACCCAATGCGAAGAAATGTCATTAGAAAGCCAAAAAACCAAACAAAAAAAATTAAACCTACAACTATTTTTGGTTGATGTCAGATTGCCCATTCAGCCAAATACTCCTGCATCAGACACACCGGGTAGAAAGTTTGTGAGCATAGGCTCACAAAAGGTGGAGTTGAGTGATAGAATCACCCTTTCCAATTGCAAAAAATATGCAGTGAACTCCATCAATGTGATAGGTGCACAAGGTAAATTCATTTTCCTCCTCTTCTAGCATCTAGCTGGAACATTCACCATCTTCCTCCAACAAATTTGCATCCTCTTCCACCTTCCTCTGATGGATTTACATCCACCATGTACCGTCCTCCTCCACCAAATACTCCCTACTCTCCTCTCCTCCTTCGTAGGGTCCAACCCACCACAAAACAACCACCTCCACAATGTTTAACCTACAACATTCTCTACAACTGCTATAGCCAAATATGCACTATCCACACACCAATCTACGGCTAAATAATCTCTTTTTCTTTGTGCATGCATTAACTCCTTATTCACCTCAACAACATGTGAATTTATAACAAATTTCTCATCAAAAAATTTAGAAAATTACAATCTACCTCTTCATTTTTCACTGTTACAACTTGTGTTTCCTCTTCTTTCACTATGATGTACATCTTCTCATCTTCATCGGTGATCTTCTCAAGCCATTCATCTTGTATCACTAAAATTTGTGCCAACAAATCATTATCTTATCCATTGGTTGCAACCACATCCTTGCACTCCATCACTACAACTTCATTTTCCATAGTTGCATCTTCATTCTTCTACATTCTTCCCTTCGCTTCTCACATCTTTCACTTCCTCAATCACTATTGCATGCAATTCTTCATCTTGTTTGACTGATTCTTTCCACTGTCTTGTTTCCAATCTATCCACTCTCATGGTTATATAAACCATCATCAAGGAGATCTTACTCCTTTGGTATTTGTTCCAGTCTTCCCATATCACAGGCTTCTTCCTCACAAGTATACCCATCTCATCTCACTTCTACAATCTTTCACAACTCTCACCTCATGATTTGCAATCTGCAATCATAGTTCTTTTCATGGCTCCCTAGCCCTCGATTGCTCAGGGCTTCTCTATACCTACAACAATCCTCACATGAGCTCTTCTTTACCGCCTTCTCTCCTCTACCTGTAGGTCCTAGTGGAACCTCTCCATGCTCGGGATTACCAACTCTCATACCATATGACACAGACAGGGCAACTCCTCTCTACTTAACAAACACACACAAACACATAGTTTACATAGGCCAATATTCTTTATTCAAATTGAAATTTCACAATACATCTAATTGCCACAATTACAAAATTTATTCAATACAATAGGAATAAAATATGCATAGTAAAATCTACAACTCTTGGCTCTCAATAGACATCCTCTCCATGAATTCTCACCTCTACAATCTCTGATCTGCACTTTACACAATCATCTACAACCTGTGTCACTCATGCAACCATCTACATACTCTCCTCTATCTACAATACACATTCTCAAAGCCACACATTGGCTTACCTTTTTTCTTTCTTTGGTAGTGACTGGTTATTTTATCTTCCATTTCTTTTCCAAGGGTACCGAACCTACTTTCCAAGGCTTTAATTCTCTATTTTCTTTGCCAGAGGTTGACCCTCTATTCAACCCTCCATCTCTCCACTCACTCTCCTACTGCCCTATTTTCCTTTTTGCAAAATGATTATCTTATTCTCTGAAGGGCCATACAACTTTTCATCTCCTACTCAGCCTTTTTTACTTTATTCTTCCCTAAAAGAAAAGGTAGAAGGGTATGAATGCCAATGCATTCCAGCTTAGGCAACCCAGCCACCCAATCAAATGGCCAATAGGCACAAATATTTATAAGCCTATTGCTAGATAGTTTATATTTATATCTTTACTGGAAAGTCATTACATGTAGTAGTGGGTGGACAAGGCTATAAATACTATAAAAAAGTGGATAGGCACAAATATTTATAGGCCTATAGCTAGAGAGTTTATATTTTTATATTTTTACTAGAAAGTCATTACATGTAGTAGTGGGTGGACAAGGCTATAAATACTATAAAAAGTTTAAATTATTTTTTGTAAATAAAAATAATGGAATAGTATTAAATGAATATTGTGAGTGAACCATTAGAGAATTAATTCATAAAGAAACTTGAGAAATGTGAAATGTGAGTGAGTGAACTACCTTTGTGTGTGTGTGTAAAGTGTGTGCTTGAAATTTAACATTCACTTTTTGTGTGCGTCAATGTTTGAACTAACTTTGGCATTCACTTTATATGAAGTGTGTTTGAAGTTTTCCTTTCACTTAGATTTGCTTAATTTTGGGGATCGATTATTTTCAAAGTAAGTGGTCAATCAATGAAAGTTCCTTATGAAATACACACATGAAGCAATTCAAAAAATGGAATAGTAACAAATGTATTCTAACAGCTAAAAAGTAAAATTAAAACTCAAAGATGAGATGTCATGCAATGGATCTCTCTAAGAGATGTTTCAGTGACTAATAATTGGTGTCTTCTTTGACAATTAACAGATACTTAGTTCCCAACCAATCTTGCAACAAATATTACTTTTTCTCATAACCTTTCTTTCCATCCACAAATAAATAGTAAATATATATTAATTATATGAACATTTCTCCAAAAGGATATCAAACCTTATAGGTATCATTGTGTCTTACGATACAAGAAGATAAAAGAACACCTAGGAAAGACAAATTTTTATAAAGAACATAGCCTAAACTAAAGCCAACTCATGTGTCAGTTCCTAGTACTCACTGCAATAAGTATTACTTTATACCATTACCTTTTTCCCAATTCACCAATAAATTTATATATAAAGTCTTGGAAATTTGTTGTTGTATTCTTCATTCCTATTGTTCACTTACATATTTTCAAAATAGATTATATCTTTCATGATAGTTTCCAAAGCATTAAGCACACTCTCATCACAACCAAGTAAGGCCACAAGTGATTACCTGAGCCAATAGATAAAAGGCATATACCAACAAGGATTTTGTGAGCTAAAATGAAGAGACCAACAATCATAAGCAGCAGCCTTCCATCCAACTTTGTTTGAAATGATGTTGCTGCACGATCAAGATTAGACAAGTTCAAGGGAAAGTATAGCATAGGGACTCTGTCAATAACGTCCATGTAGAGCTATTCCAATCACACATTCCATTTTCTTAGTTCCCATTCAAGATTTTCCTTCAAATATGTAAATGCCAATACATTACTTGATATGCAATTTTGAGGGGGTAAAGAATCATTTTCAAGGGTAAAAGAAACACTGAACAACATTACAACTATGAGGTGCATTTTTTCATGAACTATATCAAGTGACATTTTTAAAGTTCATAACATTTATTCCAAATAATTTTTGGAAAAGCTATATTCACTTTTTTTATGTGGAAAAATTAAACACAGCTTTTCTAAAATCTATATCAATGAAAACAAAATTCACCAATCCTATTTTTCTACCAGCAATAGAAGAAGGAAAAATTTAAAAAAATTAAGGGTTAAACCAAATAACAGAATACTCATAACTAGAAATCTCTTTCAAAATCCAATAGAGAAAAAAATGCTCATTATTATATTTCTCCGCCATCGATAAGGGAACCATTTAAAACATGACAATTTAATTCCCTGTAGCAATATATTTCACCACAAAATTCATCAACTTGGAATTAATCATATCAATGATGAGCCTATCACCAATCCTCTTATTTCTCCCTAAACTCTATGAAAGAAATGCCACAAAGCCCAAAACAGCCATGATATAACCTCTGTTCACTTCACCAAGAAGAACGCCTTGGAACATAGTATCCCTCCGCCAATACTTATTCAACCTGATCCAAGCCTTGTGTTGCTTGAATGTGTAGAGAGATATAATTTGGTGATCTATAATCTATTGATGAACCTAGCAGTGTGATTAGCGGGGACTCTGGTTAGCTCATCATGCGTGCATGTGACTAGAGCTACAAGGCCTGCATCGAGGAGAAATTTTTTTTCTCGTAGGCAGATGACTAAGGATTACAGGGCATTTGAGCATTACAGGGAGATGGTTGAATTTGATTTTTGAAATAATTGTGTGAAATGGCTGCTCATTTTGTAAAAAAAAAATTGAAGGATTCTTTCATGCACTTCCCTTTTAAAATTAGAAATCTTCTTTGCCTATGTTACCTTACAGTTGAGCAGAGCATTCACAAGATTCAGGTTAAGGTTATGAAAATCTTTTGATGTTAGCAGTTCTTGCTTTGGTAAAACTTCATCTTGAAAGAGGTGATGTCTATCCAGCATTCTAGATGCACATTTCACTATATTTATAAGATCAAACCTAGTTTTACCCTTAAAAATTATAAATAAAAAACCATATGATCTTTCTTTGAAAACCCTTTTATGTAAAGAATTAACGGAATAGTTCTACATGTTAAAAAAATTCAAGGAAGGAGGCAATGTAAATATCTTGCATTGAAATAAATTTTGGCATATTAAAAAAAAATAGTAATGGAGCTCAGTTAATGAAATTGCAGCAAACAAAATTTACTTTTTGTGCTAGACAAAAAAAGAACTGATGCAAATACCTTTCTTTTGAAAATCCATGACCTTCAATCGATTCCTGAGAAGGTGATTCTTTTGTTTTCTATTCTGATGTAGGAGCATCCAGTGGTGTAAGGGCAATCTTGCATCACCCAAAAAAAAAATATGTGTTTCAAAATTGTTGATGTTGTTTCCATTTCTTTTCAAAATTTGTGGTTCTGGTTCCATAATCGCTTGAATAATGATGTACAACTTTCAGTTTTTCCAAACTGCTCAAAATAGCAACCTGCTAATTTTAGAAATTTTGTATTTGGGTATGGAATGAAGTGAAAATTTAAGGGAAGTTACATAACTAAAAAATAAGAACTTTGGCGAAGGAATCATGCAAAGATAATTTGGAGCTAAAAGATATTAAAGTTTCTATTTCTTGAAAAATACCTAAAAATTATTCAAACTCAGGTTTGGGGCACTAAATGGCCCCGTACAGGCCCAAAAATGGCTGAAACTAGAAGAAAAACTTCTCAGCGTGTAGAGCATTTTGTGAGCTTTTCGACACAGAACATTTTCTCAATCGGACACCCAGATCAAAAGTTATGGCACTCGGAAGTTGACCTATTTTTGGAGGGAGATGTAAATTTCAAAATTACGTTGTTGGCCACCAAAAAAGCTATTAATAACCATTTTGGGAACCATGGATAGTAGTAGAGTTAAGGGAGAAAGTGTAGAGTTAAGAATAGGTGAGAAAATAGAAACCCTAGCTGATTTGGTGTTACAAAAGGCTGATGATTCCAAAGTCTTGCGATAGGAAGTTGTAATGTGTTGTAGCCTATGGAGGGTTGATTCCTCTTATTGTATGTGAGCTTCTATAATGTAATAAGATGTTCGAATCAATAACGAAAGTTCTATTTTCTATGTACAATTTCTTTTGTTGTGTGTTTTATGATTTACCCCCTTCATCAAGTGGTATTAGAGAAAGGGTTCCTGAGTGTGTAGATAGATCGCCAACTGTGAGGTAGTTTGCACCAAGACCTGAGGTTGTAGGTTTGCTGTGGAGATCAAGATGCCTCCATGAAGAAATTGTATTGGGAGGAATGCTTTGACAGAAGAGAGTTTTAGAGCCCTGCAAAGGTAGATCGATGCATTGCAAGAAGAGTTTTGAAGAGGGCTTGATCTGAGAACAAGAGAAGAAAGTGAGGATAAAGCTAAAGAAGAGCTATCGGAGGAAGAACAGGAAGTTGTAGGAGATCCTGCAGAAGTTAGGTTGCTGAGGGCCATCTCTAAGATTGGAAAGAGGTCCAGGATCAAAGTTTCTACATATTCTGGAGATTTGAATCTGGAATAGCTTATTGATTAGATCAATGACATGGAGGAGCATTTCGAGTATGAAGAAGTTGAGGACCCAGATTAGGTTAAGTTTTCAAAAACAAAGTTGAAGGGCTATGCAAGTATTTGGTGGAAGGAGGTCCAGTTAGAGAGGAACATAAGAGAAAAAGGAAAGATCACCAAATGGGACAGATGGTGGAGAAATTGAACAAGTAGCTCATTCCTATGGACTATGAGATGGAGCTACTGAAGAAGCTGCAAGGACTGAAGCAAGATAACAAGTCTGTTAAGGAGTATACAGAAGAGTTTTATAAAATTGCTATCAGGACAGGCCATGCAGAGGCCAACAAGGAGAAGGTAGCCCATTACATTAATGGGTTGAGGCCAAGTATTCAAGAGGAGCTAAGTCTGACTAGAATGACCAACATAGAAGATGCATACCAGTTTTCCCTAAAGGTGGAAGAGAATCTGATTAAAAGTTTTGATAGCAAGCAAAGGGGAAGAGGTCAAGGCAGAAGGACTGGTGGAAGACCCTATTGGGGGTAAAATGAAGATTCATAGAAAAGTGAAGAAGCTGATACCAGTCAAAATCAGAGAGGAGATAACACCTACCTCCCTTGTGACCAGAACAATGGAGAGAAAAGAGGAAGAGGAAGAGGCCGACTTGGGCAAGGACCTGGAAGAGGAGGCTTCAAAGGAACCTATTTCCAATGTGGAGAAGGACACCGAGCATATGAGTGTCCACAACATCAAGGAAGGACAAATAGAAGACCTGAAGGTAATGTATGAGTTACACATATCGATGAAGATGCGCAATCTGAGTGCTCTGAAGATGCTGAATGGGGAGAAACCCTAGTTGTCAGAAGAACTTTGTTGAATGAGGAGAAAGAACCCAATCAGAGGAAGAGTTTATTCTACACAAGGTATAAATGTGAAGGTAAGTGTTGTGATATTATTATTGATAGTGGAAGTACTGACAATCTTGTTTCAAAGGAGATGGTTGACAAGTTGAAGTTGATAAGAAGAAAGCATTCATATCCATATTGAATTGCATGGTTGTAGAAGGACCATAGGGCTTTGGTCAATGAGTAGTGTCTAGTGAAGTTCAAGATTGGTGACTATCATGATGACATGTTTTGTGACATCATACCGATGGATGCATGTCATATGTTATTGGAGAGGCCGTGGTAGTATGACAGGAGCATTGTCCATGATGGTCATACAAACACATACTCCCTAACAATGATGGAGTTCGTCATAAGCTGAAGCCCTTGAAGGAGGTGGAAGAAAAGGTATGTAGTACTGCCAGAATTTGCTTGGTATATGGTAGAAAATTTTTGGAGGGTATGAAGCATGAGCGTCATTGCTTTGCATTAATTCCTAAGAATAGTTAAGAGAAATGTGAAGATGTACCAGTAGAAGTCTGAGATATGTTGGAAGATTTTTCAGGATATTATCTCTGATAATGTACCAGAAGGTTTACCACCAGTGTGGAAGATAAGTCACCAAATGGATTTGATACTAGGAGCTAGTTTGCCGAATAAGACAACCCATAGAATTACTCCAGCAGAGAGTGAAGAGTTGAACAGACAAGTTCAAGAGTTGTTGAGGAAGGGATTGATAAGAGAGAGCCTATGTCCATGTGTGGTACCTGTAGTACTAGCACCAAAGAAAGATGGAGAGTGGAGAATGTGTATAGACTCTCAAGCCATCAATAAGATCACAATCAAGTACAGATTTCCATTGCTGAGAATGGATGACATAATGGATTGTTTGAGTGGAACCAAGTACTTCATGAAGATTGACCTAAAGAATGGGTATCACCAAATCCATATCAGAGAAGAAGATGAATGGAAGACAGCCTTCAAGACAAAGGAAGGTTTGTATGAGTGGTTAGTCATGCCATTTGGGCTAACCAATGCACCGAGCACATTCATGCAGCTCATGAATGAGGTACTAAAATAATTTTTGGGAAGTTTTGTTATTGTTTATTTGGATGATATTTTAATTTTTAGAAAGACTTGGGATGAGCATATGATGAATATCAGAAGAGTTTTAGAGAAGCTAAGAGAAGAGAAGTTGTTGATTAATCTGTAGAAATGTAGTTTTGCAAAGAAAGAGTTGGTATACCTGGGATTTCTTGTCTCAGAGGAAGGTCTTAAGATGGACCTAGAGAAGGTGATGGTGATCATTGAATGGCCTATGCCAAGGAGTGCTTTCAAGGTAAGATCTTTTCATGGTTTGTCAAGTTTTTATAGAAAGTTTATCAGGGATTTTAGTAGAAATTGTGCACCCATAACTGAGACAATGAGAGGGGATAGAAAAGAGTTTAGATGGACTAAAAGAGCAGATAAAAACTTTGATACATTGAAGCAAAAAGTCACAAAGCAACCTATTTTGGCACTTCAAGATTTCAATATGTTATTTCAGGTAGATTGTGATGCTAGTGGCAGTGCTATATGAGTTGTTTTGAGTCAAGAAGGTAAGCCCATTGCCTATTTTAGTGAGAAGCTTAATGATGCCAAAAAAAAGCATTCTATTTATGATGAGGAGTTTTATCCAATAGGTCAAGCTTTGAAGAAATGGAGACATTATTTGTTGTGAAAGGATTTTGTTTTGTATACTGATAATCAAGCTTTGCAGTATCTTAATAGTCAAGGAAAGTTCAACCAAAGGAACTTAAAATAGGTTGAGTTTTTGCAGAGTTATACCTTTGTTTTGAAACATAGAGTGGGAAGTCCAATAGAGTTACAGATGCCTTGAGCAGAAGGCAAAATTTGTTGATAGAAATGAAGATAGAGGTTGTTGGATTCAATGAGCTCAAAAGTTTATATCCTGAAGATCCAGATTTTGTAGAGGCTTGGAAAGCTTGTCTGGAACCTGTTACTTTGGATAGAACAAAATGGTTGGATTTCATAATCTAAGATGGCATGTTGTTTAAAGGAAGCCAGTTGTACATTTTAAGGAGTTCCATGAGAGAGAACCTGATTAAGGAGAAGCATAGTGGAGGATTGGCTGGACACTTTGGTCAAGATAAGACCATTGCTATTGTTGGTGAAAATTATTTGGCCACAATTGTAGCAAGATGTGAGGAAATTGGTGCAGAGTTGCAGAGTATGTCAGATGGAAAAAGGAGCAAGTTAGAATATAGGTCTATATCAACCATTATCTATATCAGAGAAGCCATAGGATGATATTAGTATGGATTTTGTTCTTGGTTTACCAAGGACACAGAGAGGAGATGACTCCATTTTTGTGGTGGTGGACAAATTCTCAAAGATGGCACATTTTATTCCATGCAAGAAGACTAATGATGTTGTTCATATTGTAGAGTTATTTTTCAGGGAGGTGGTGAGATTGCATGGTCTACCAAAGAGCATAGTTTCAGATCGAGATACCAAGTTTGTTGGTTATTTCTAGAGGATATTATGGAAGAAGTTGAAGATAGATTTGAAGTTTAGTTTTGCACACCATCCACAAATCGATGGACAGATCAAAGTGGTGAATAGGGTTTGTGTAACCTGCTACGATGCTTAGTAGGAGATAAGCCCAAGGGATGGGATTTGATTTTACAACAAGCAAAATTTGCTTACAACAATTCTATCAATAGGAGTCCTGGTAAATCACCATTCCATATTATATATGGGAATAGTCTAAGAAATGCTTCAGAGTTAAGGAATCTGGACAAAGGAGAAAAGACAAGTGCTGAAGCTGAAGACTTTGCAGAACACATGAAGAATTTGTATGAAGAGGTGAAAAAGCACATTAATAAGATGAATATTCAGTACAAGGCTAAGGTAAATTAGAAGAGCAAATATAAGGAATTCTAGGTAGGAGATGAAGTCAGGGTTCACTTGAGAAAAGAAAGGTTCCCAATTGGAACATACAATAAGTTGAAAATGAAGAAATTTGGACGATGTAGAATTTTGAAGAAACATGATTCAGGAAATGCATATGAGGTGGAGCTGCCAAGTGAGATCAACATTTCTCCTGTTTTCAACATTGCTGATTTAATAGAATATCATGAAGGTGGAACAGAGGATGGACCAACAGAAGAACAATGGAGTATTCCGGCATCTACTTCAATAAAGGAGATAGAAGAGATCTTGGATAGCCGTGTGGGAAGAAGTACTTGGAACAGGCAATATGAAGAATATCTGGTGAAATGGAAAGGAAGGCCTGTTGAAGATTCTTCTTGGTTATCTAAGGCAGAGGTTGACCATTTCTATTTCTCTCACACAAACACATGAGACATGACAGGGTCACTTCTCAAATTACCCTGGGTGTCTAATGCAGGAGCATCTAGTGGTGTAAGGGAAATCTTGCATCACCCAAAAAAAAAGATGTATTTCAAAATTGTTGATGTTCTTTCCATTTCTTTTCAAAATTTGTGCTTCTGGTTCTATAATCACTTGAATAATGATGTAGAACTTCTAATTTTTTCAAATTGTTAAAAATAGCAACTTGCTATTTTTAGAAAGTTTGCATTTGAGCATGGAATGAAGTGAAAATTTAAAGGAATCTACATAACTAAAAAATAAGACCTTTGGTGAAGGAATCACCCAAAGATCATTTGTGAACTGAAAGATATTAAAGTTTATATTTCCTGAAAATGCCTAAAAATTATTCAAACTCAAGTTTGAGGCACTAAACGGCCCTGTATGGCCCTGAAAATGGCCAAAACTAGCAAAGCAAATTCCTAGCACGTAGAGCACTCCGCGAGCTTTCTGACACATAAAATGGTTCGTCAATTGGACACTTGAAACAAAAGTTATGGCTCCCAGAAGTTGACCTATTTTTGGAGAGAGATGCAAATTTTGAAATTAGGTTGTTGGCCACTAGAAAAAGGCTATTAATAGTATTTTTGGGAACCCTGGGCAGTAGTAGAGTTAAAGGGGAAAGTGTAGAGTCAAGAGTAGGTAGGAAAATAGAAACCCTAGCTCATTTGGGGTTACAAAAGGCTAATGATTCCAGAGTCTTGTGATAGGAAGCTGTAATGTGTTACAGCCTATGGAGGGTTGATTCTTCTTATTGTATTTGAGCTTCTGTAATGTAATAAGTTGTCCAAATCAATAAAGAAAGTTCTATTTTCTGTGTGCAATTTCTATTGTTGTGTGTTTTATCATTTACCCTCTTCATCATGTTCACTCTCCCCTTCACCTCACCCCAATCTTAATTTTATATGCTCACTGAGTTCTTTGCTTCCAACCATTTTTCATTTCCTTCGCATAAAAATAAAATAGAAATCACACAGTTTCTGGCTAGGTACACTTAAATGACATAAATACCAGAAGAACCGATCAAAGAAAAAAAATTGAAGGAAGACAATTTTTGGATGACTAAAAAATTGGACTACCAAATTTTGGACTGTTACAACATGTGTGCTCATTAAAATATGCATAAGACAAATGAAACACCAACCACCCATTTTCCATATTCTAATTTTAGTTGTGGCTTGAGAGATTTTTAACAATTTTATTTTTTTAAATTTTGGAGCAAAAAAAAAGTGAAGGACTACCAAAATTTGGCAGTTACAAGATGTGTGAACATATAGAATGGCCTATCGGCCAAATTAATATGATAAACTCAAGACATAAATATCCTGACCACAAACAAGGACTAACAAAGGTAAAACAAACCAACTTGGTAATGTCCCCAACTAAGCTGAAGAATAATCCCAAGATAATCTCAATGGCATTTACTAAGCTGAAGAATAATCCCAAGGTAAGACGATTAAGCATCATGTGCAAGAGATTAAACCAAAAGCTTAAGGCTGGAAAACAACAAAAACTACACAATGCTTTTGAGATAATAGATAGATAACTATCCAAAAATTGTGTCATTTAATGGTTGTTATTTAACTTCCAGCCAAAAGTGAAGAAACCATAAATACCATAGCAAAAATGATCAAACCCATCTATGACATTCTTTAAACTTTGAAAGATATGGAAAATTCTATGTTTAGTGTTGCTGAAGTTATATTGTTGTCATTTGGTTGTTTAGTGGTGTTTCTAGTTACCAAACTTACAATATCAATATGGTGGAAGCCTTTGCAAATAGGCAAGCATTTTCATGATCAAGGCATTATAGGTCCTCCTTACAAGCTATTGTTTGGAAATTCTCTTGAATTGCCCAAGTTAATGCATGAGGCCAAGTCCAAGCCCATGAAACTCTCCCATGACATTGAGGCCAAAGTGCAGCTTTTCTACCCTTACTGGTCCAAAATATATGGTAATTTTTATTATATATGGTAAGTTTATTTTGTAAGCTAATAATCCTAATACATTCTTTGTCATCTAACTAACAGGGTCCACTTTCCTAATGTGGGTGGGACCAACACCAATGCTAGTAGTTAGTAGATCTGAACTGGTGAAGGAGGTCCTAGGTGATAAGATGGGGATCTATGGAAAGCCAAAATGGGATCCTGTCGTGAAGGAGTTGCTTGGAGAAGGCTTGGTGGTACTCAATGGTGATAAATGGGCACATCATAGGCAGATTATAAATCCTTCTTTTCATATTGATAATCTCAAGGTTAGGGGATATATATTCATGTCTAAAATTGAATTTGAAATTGAAGTTGAAGTTGAACTTATTATAGTTTACAAATGTTTATAAAAGTTAACAGAACTGAAGATAAAATTTGGTACACTAAATCAAGATAGAATACTAAAACATTTATAAAAAAAATAAAATAAAACAAAACATTTAACATTTTATATCATTTTTTATTTTAAGGACTGCCAAAATTTGGCAGTTACAAGATGTGTGCACATATAGAATGGCCTATTATTTTCTCACTTGTGTTGTTCTCTCCTTACCATTGTCACATAGGTGTTTGTGTATTCATTTGCCATCTCATTACGAGAGAGTTATCAATAGTGGTGCGATTACCAATACATGTCATATGATTGGTACATTGAATGCCCAATATTTGAAAAGTATGGTACTAGTAGTTGTAAGAGTGGAGCCAACAGTTGAATAAAATACACCCATTAGATTCAAAAATAACAAATCATATGATGTCACATTGACACACTAAAAAACATGACTGAATGCACAGATGACAACTTTTTCTAGGTCTATGTGGGTGAAAAAAAAAATTGAATTACACACATCCCTCTCTACTTGGGGATATAATTGTGTAGTGTCAATGTTACATGTACATTGCTATGTCAACCCATAAAGTTATGGTGCACCACTATTGGGCCCTATTACCAATCTTTTTTATCACTTACCTTTTAAGTTGTGGGGATGTTTGAAATGGAAGATATTTGCAACTCTATGAAAATTGATATATGGTGGAAATAATTAATTGTGAACTAGCTTTGTTTTTCTTTTTTTTTCTATGGGTTTTACGATATAGCCTAGTAAGGCCACTAACTCTATTCATTTTATATAGCTAAATTTCTTCACCAAGAGGCCTGAGACATTAAAAATGGCATTAAATACTTATCAGGCCTCTTGGATCCAATGTTGAGGTCCATTTTGTCTTAGGAGGTCATTTCTTCAACTTCCTCCATAAAACTCTCATATGGCGAGCAACCAAAAAAACCTTTTTTGATAAATCTTTTTCAAACCCTAGATCTACAAAAATAACCATAAATCTACAAACCCCAAAAGCCTAAATTTGCATTTTCACAACCTGCACAAAACCCTCATACCTTGAAATGTCTCAAATCTTTCTAGCACAAGGGTTAAACAAAACTAGTGAGCTCACACCTCCCTCATCCATAACCATATCTTTAATACGACTTGTTAGGAAATTATAGGCTGATCAAACCATTTCCTACATAACCCTATGAGATAAAATGATGCATACAATCTTACAAAATAAACATAATGTAGAGATCGAAAGATAATCACAAGATAACACAAGATATATATTGGGAAAACCCTCAAGAGGGAAAAGCCCATCCTCCAAAGCATCCACACTTAATGTATTATTCAAAAATGAAAACAATGCAATAGACTTACAATGTCTCCATGAATACTTTTGAAACATTAAGCACCTCCAATGCATCCTCCATGTGTCCAAGTGACACAAATAGGGCAACTCCCCTCTGCTTAACACAC
Source organism: Cunninghamia lanceolata (assembly GCA_027924645.1). NCBI lineage: Eukaryota > Viridiplantae > Streptophyta > Pinopsida > Cupressales > Cupressaceae > Cunninghamia > Cunninghamia lanceolata. Next base: position 13,534,126 of record BSBN01000553.1, on the reverse strand, counting down.
ACACGAACACAAAGTTTACACAAGCCAATATTCTTTATTCAAATTGAAATTTCACAATACATCTGATTGCCACAATTACAAAATTTATTCAATACATTAGGAATAAAATTTGCATAAGAAAATCTACAAATCTTGGCTCTCAATAGACATCCTCTCCATGAAGTCTCACCTCTGCAATCTCCGATTTTCTCTCTACACAATCATCTGTAACCTATGTCACACAGGGATTTTTGCATCATTCACTTCGTATGGGTTTATATTAAATCCAAAGAGAAGGCTTGTGAGCCTTTTTCTATATTGTCCTCCTCTATTTCTAGTTTTTTTCTCTTGCACCCATGTGCCTGCGGAGGAACTGTCTCCTATGTAAAAAAAATGTATGCCATTTTATGGCCCTAAATCAGACAGTGATTGGCTCACAAGTCAAGAATGGCCAATTCATGTGGAGATGGATGGAATTGAATATAGATTTGATTGTACACATTCCATATGTGGATTTTTAAATCCAAATCAAATCTCTTATGTGGCAGTAGGGTGGGAATTTAATGCAGATGCAATCCAAAGGGTATTTTGGTTGTTTACGGGTGTGCTGTATGTGGTAATTGTTTGTTTTTCATTCTCTAATCTAGTAGATATACAACCCAATCTAATATTCTTGCATATGACTTAGTGCAAAATCCAATTTCATTGTGTCCCTCCATTATAGATTTAATGTAAATTTTAGAACAGAGATTTTATTTTATCTGGATGAGCAAGGGTATTGGGACAAATGTTAGAATGCTATGAAGTCCCCTGCAATTGTGAGTCTCTATATGAGCCATGCTCTAATTTGTATTGAAGTTGGTAGTTTTTGGACAGGGATCCAGGGATCTTTACAAATTCCTCTATTTCATTCAATCTCCTTACCTTTTGAATCGTACCACACCCACCGACTTCTGCATACATGTCTACCAGTTTTTTTATCTATCAAAAAACCCCTTTCACTATGCTTGGACGAATATCCATCCCCTATTTTGAGCACCACTTTTGTTGGTATTATGCCTACTAATTCCATTGGCTTGAAAGTTTCTAAATCTTTTCAAACAAAACTATTTTGTGCATATCCTACATAGAACGACATTCCATGAGAGGACGTCTCACTAAGGCATTCTATCATATAGTTCACATCCTTACTCTATGCTTCCACATTTTGAATACATGTCTACGGTGACACTTGCAACTACAACACTGTCAAAATTCCTTTTTTCTTTATACTTTGAAGGACGACCATACCCTATTTTAAGTGCACAACGTATAGTTCTAAGTGTTCCAAAATCATTGAATGAAGTTGTTTAGATAGTAAGACAGATAGTCCACATCATACTCAACTGCATTGGAATCTTAAATTTTGATGAAGGGGGTAAATCATAAAACACACAACAACAAAATTTACACATAAAAAATATAACTTTCTTTATTGATTTGGACAACTTATTAATTACAGAAGCTCAAATACAATCAGAGGAATCAACCCTCTATAGGCTGTAACACATTACAGCTTACTATCACAAGACTCTGGAATCATCAGCCTTCTATAACCCCAAATCAGCTAGGGTTTCTATTTTCCCACCTATTCTTGACTCTACACTTCTCCCCTTAACTCTCCTACTGCCCAAGGTTCCCAAAAATGGTTATTAATAGCCTTTTTGGTAGCCAACAACCTAATTTTGAAATTTGCATCTCCCTCAAAAAATAGGTCAACTTCCGAGAGCCATAACTTTTGATCTAGGTGTCTGATTGATGAACTATTTTATGCGTTAGAAAGCTCGTAGAGTTTTCTATGTGCTAAGAACCTGTTCTGCAGTTCTAGCCATTTTTAGGGACATTTAGTGGCTCAAACCTGAGTTTGAATAATTTTCAGGTGTTTTTCAAGAAAGAAAAACTTTTATATCTTTCGACTCACAAATGATCTTTACATGATTTCTTCACCAAAGGTCTTATATTTCTATTATGTAACTTCTTGTAAATTTTCACTTCAATCCATGCTCAAATGCAAACTTTCTAAAAATAGAAGGTTGCTATTTTTAGCAGTTTGGAAAAACGAAAAGTTCTACATCATTACTCAAGCGATTATAGAACCAGAACCACAAATTTTGAAAAGAAATGGAAAGAACATCAATATTTTTGAAACACATCTTTTTTTGGGTGATGCAAGATTTCCCTTACACCACTTGATGCTCTTGTATTAGACACCCAGGGTAATTTGACAAGTGACCCTATCACATCTCGGTGTTTGTGTGAGGAAAACCCAAACGGTCAACCTCTGCCTTAGACAACTAAGAAGAATCTTCAATAGGCCTTCCTTTCCATTTCACTAGGCATTCTTCATATTGCTTGTTCTGAGTACTTATTCTCATAGGGCTATCCAAGATCTCTTCTATCTCCTCTGTTGAAGTAGATGTCAGAATACTCCACTATTCTTCTGTTGGTCCATCCTATGTTCCACCTTCATGATATGTTGATAAATCAACAATGTTGAAAATAGGGGAAATGTTGATCCTACTCGGTAGCTCTACCTCATATGCATTTCCTAAATCATGTTTCTTCAAAATTCTGTATGGTCCAAATTTCTTCATTTTCAGCTTATTGTATGTTCCAATTGGAAACCTTTCTTTTCTCAGGTGAACTAGGACTTCATCTCCTACTTGGAATTCCTTATATCTCATTTTTTGATCTGCCTTAGCCTTGTACTGAATATCTATCTTATTAATATGCTTTCTCACCTCTTCATGAAAATTCTTCAGATGTTCTACAAAGTCTTCAACTTCAACACTTGTCTTTTCTCCTTTGTCCAGCTTTCTTAACTCAGAAGCATTTCTTGGGCTATTGCCATATACAATCTAGAATGGTGATTTACTAGTACTCCTATTGACAAAATTATTGTAAGCAAATTCAGCCTGTGGTAAAATCAAATCCCATCCCTTGGGCTTATCTCCTACTAAGCATCATAGAAGGTTACCCAAACTCCTGTTCACCACTTCTGTCTATCCATTAGTCTATGGATGGTGTACTGAACTAAACTTCAAATCTTATCTTCAACTTCTTCCACAATGTCCTCCAGAAATAACCAACAAACTTGGTATCTCGATCTAAAACTATGCTCTTTGGTAGACCATGTAATCTCACCACCTCCCTGAAAAATAACTCTGCAATATTAACATCATCATTAGTCTTCTTGTAAGGAATAAAATGTACCATCTTCAAGAATATATCCACCGCCACAAAAATGGAAGCAAGTCCTCTTTGTGTCCTTGGTAAAGAAACAACAAAATCCATACTAATATCATCCCATGGCTTCTTTGGTACATGTAGTGGTTGATATAGAACTGTATTTTGACTTCCTCCTTTCGCCATCTAACAACTCTACACAAATTTCCTAACATCCTGTTGCAACTGTGGCCAAGAATAATTTTCACCAACAATAGCAATGGTCTTATCTTGACCAAAGTGTCTAGCCAATCCTCCACTATGCTTCTCCTTAATCAGGTTCTCTCTCATTGAAATCCTTGGAATGCACAATTGGCTTCCTCTAAACAACATGCCATCTCGGATTATGAAATCCAGCTATTTTGTCCTATCCAAAGTAACAAGTTCCAAACAAGCTTTCCAGGCCTCTACAAAATCTAGATCTTCAGGATACAAACTTTTGAGCTCATTGAACCCAATAACATCTATCTTCATTTCTGTCAACAAATTTTTCCTTCTACTCAAGGCATCTACAACTCTATTGGACTTCCCACTCCTGTGCTTCAAAACAAAAGTATAGCTCTACAAAAACTCAACCCATTTTAAGTGTCTTTGGTTCAACTTCCCTTGACTATTAAGATACTACAAACCCTGATGATCAGTATATAAAACAAACTCTTTTGGCAACAAATAACGCCTCTATTTCTTCTAAGCCTGAACTATTGCATAAAACTCCTGATCATAAACAAAATACTTTTTCTTGTCATCATTAAGCTTCTCACTAAAATAGGAAATGGGCTTACCTTCTCAACTCAAGATAGCTCCTATAGCACTACACTTGCATCACAATCTACTTGAAATACCCTATTGAAATTTTGAAGTGCCAAAATAGGTTGGTCTGTGACTTTCTGCTTCAATGTATCAAATCTTTTGTCTGCTCCTTTAGTCCATTTAAACTCTTTTCTATCCCCTCTCATTGTCTCAGTTAGGGGTGCACAAATGCTACAAAAATTCATGATAAACTTTTTGTAAAAACTTGCCAAACCATTAAAAGATCTTACCTATGTGGCACTCCTTGGCGTAGGCCATTCAAGGATAGCTCTCACCTTCTCTGGGTCCATCTTAAGACCTTCCTTTGAGACAACAAATCCCAGGTATACCAACTCCTTTGCAAAACTACATTTCTTCAGATTAATCAACAACTTCTCCCTCAGCTTCTCTAAAACTCTTCTGATCTACATCAGATGCTCATCCCAAGTCTTACTAAAAATCAAAATATCATCCAAATAAACAATAACAAACCTTCCTAAAAATTCTTTTAGTACCTCATTCATGAGCTGCACGAATTTGCTCGGTGTGTTGGTTAGCCCAAATGGCATGACTAACCACTTATACAAACCCTCCTTTGTCTTGAAGGCTATCTTCCATTCATCTCCTTCTCTGATTCAGATCTGGTGATACCCACTTTTTAGGTCAATCTTTGTGAAGTACTTGGCTCCATTCAAACAATCCATTATGTCATCCATTCTTAGCAATGGAAACCTGTACTTGATCATGATTTTATTTATGGCTCAAGAGTCTGTACACATTCTCCACTCTCCATCTTTCTTTGGTGCTAGTACTATAGGTACTGCACATGGACTTAAGCTCTCTCTTATCAATCCCTTCTTCAACAAATACTGAACTTGTCTGTTTAACTCTTCACTCTCTGCTAGATTCATTCTATGGGCTCCTTATTTAGCAAACTAGCTCTTGGTATCAAATCCATTTGATGATTTATCTTCCTCACTAGTGGTAAACCTTCTGGTACATTATCAAAGATGATATCTTAAAATTCTTCCAACTTTTTTGAGACTTCTGCTCGTACGTCTTCACATTTCTCTTGACTAATCTTAAGAATCAATGCAAAGAAATGAAGCTAATGCTTCATACCCTCCAAAAATTTTCTACCATCTACCAAGAAAATTATGGCTACATATCTTTTGTTCCACCTCCTTCAAGGGCTTTAACTTATGATGAACTCCATCCTTTGTTAGGGAATGTGTGTTTGCATAGCCATCATGGATAGTGGTCCTATCATACTGCCATGGTCTCCCCAACAGAATATGACATGCATCCATTGAGATGATATCACACAGCACCTCATCACGGTAGTCCCCAATCTTGAACTTTATTAAACACTTCTCATTGACCAAAGCTCTATGGTCCTTTTGCAACCATGCAATCCAATATGGATTTGGATGCTTTCTTCTTATCAACTTCAACTTGTCAACCATCTCCTCTGAAACAAGATTGTCAGTACTTCCACTGTCAATAATAATATCACAACACTTACCTTCACATTTACACCTTGTTTAGAATAAACTCTTCCTCTGATTGGGTTCCTTCTCCTCATTTAGCAAAGTTCTTCTAAGAACTAGGGTTTCTCCCCTTTTAGCATCTTTAGAATGCTTAGACTGCACATCTTCATCTACATCTGCAACTTGTGCATCACCCTTAGGTCTTTTGTTTTTCCTTCCTTGATGTTGTAGACACTCGTATGCTTGATGCCCTTCTTCTCCACATTGGAAATAGGTTCCTCTAAAACCTCCTCTTCTGGGTCCTTGCCCAGGTCTACCTCTTCCTCTTCCTCTTTGCTCACCATTGTTCTGGTCATGAGGGGGGTAGGCATTATCCCCTCTCTGATTTTGACTAGTGCCAGCTTCTTCATTTTTCTTTTGATCTTTATTATGACCTCCATAGGGTCTTCCACTAGTCCTTCCACCTTGACCTCTTCCCCTTTGCTTTCTATCAAATCTTTTATTCAGGTTCTATTCCACCTTCAAGGAAAACTGATACACACCTTCTATGGTGGTCATTCTGACTAGGCTCAGCTCCTCTTGAATACTCAGCCTCAACCCATTAATGTAATGGGCTGCCTTTTTCTTGTTGGGCTTTGCATGGCCTGGCTTGATAGTAATTTTATAAAACTCTTATGTATACTCCTTAACAGACTCGTTACCTTGTTTCAGTTCTTTCAGCTTCTTCAACAACTCCATCTCATAGTCCACAAGAATGAACTGCTTCTTCAGTTTCTCCACCATCCAATCCCATCTAGTAGTCTTTTCTTTTCCTTTTCCATTCCTGTCTAATTGTACGTCCTTCCACCAAATACTAGCATGGCCCTTCAACCTTGTTTTTGCAAACTTGATCCGATCTAGGTCCTCCACATCTTTATACTCGAAATAATCCTCCATGTCACTAATCCAATCAATAATATGTTCTGGATTCAAATCTCTAGAATATGTAGAAACTTCAATCATGGGCCTCTTTCTAATCTTTTAAATGACCCTCAACAACCTAACTTCTGCAGGATCTCCTGTAGCTTCTTGTTCTTCCTTAGATAGCTCTTCTTGAGCTTCATCCTTGCTTTCTTCTCTTGTTCTCAGATCAAACCCTCTTCATAGTTCCTCTTGCAATGCATCGATTTGCCTTTGCAGGGCTCTAAAACCCTCTTCCAGCAAAGAATTCCTCCCGATACAATTTCTTCATGGAGGCATCTTGATCTCCATAGCAAACCCACAACCTCAAGTCCTAGTGCAAACTACCTCATGGTCAGCGATCCATCTACACACTCAGGAACCCTTGCTCCGACACCAATTGATGAACGGAGTAAATCATAAAACACACAACAATAGAATTTGCACTTAGAAAATAGAACTTTCTTTATTGATGGTGTGTGCAAGAAGTTGTGTCCACTTATTGGCCAAAAAGTGGAAGTGTTTTCCCTGATTTTCAGAATTTGTCACAATTGACCTAAAAATTTGAAGCACTATTTAAAAGTCACTTTTTTTTACTATACCATGTATGTATACGTCATCCATATTTTGACCTAAATAATCATATTTTTCAAAATCCTTTTGGGAAAAGATTTGTAACTCACTGAAGCACGTTTTCCATATTTTTTTGTAATTTTTTATTGAATATTTTTTTTAATTAATTTTTTATTGGTCATTTTTGGTCTTTTAAAAAATCATCGTGTACGTCACGCATAAGATGACCTAAACTTAACATTTTTTGAATTTTTTTTTTAAATTAAAAAGAATTGTCTAAAGTACGTTTTCCTACAATTTTTTTTACAAAAAAATATTTTAATAAAAAGTTATTAAAATACTAAAAAACATGATAATTCAAGTTTATGGACCTATTTCATCATAAACTGATTAAAAATAGAAAAATTAATCCAATTGTAAAAAAAATTATATATTTGGAATCTACACTATCTCATCTATAATAGGTTTTAATTTCGTTAAAATATTCTACAAAATAGACCTTCAGATATATGCCCAAAGTCACTATTTTGTTGTGACATTGACAAGACCTTCAAGTTGTAGGTCAAACTAGGTCCAGAGATCAGGTTTGGGTCCCCAAAGCATTTCCTGAACTAGGTTACAAAGAAAAACCCGAGCTTAAAATACAATCAGTGGAATCAACCGTCCACAGGCTGCAACACATTATAGCTTACTATCACAAGACTCTAGAATCATCATCCTTCTGTAACCCCAAATCAGTTAGGGTTTTTGTTTTCCCACCTATTCTCTACTCTACACTTCTCTCCTTAACTTTCCTATTGCCCAGGGTTCCAAAAAATGGTTATTAATACCCTTTTTGGTGGCCAACAACCTAATTTCAAAATTTGCATCTCCCTCCAAAAATAGGTCAACTTCCGGGAGCCATAACTTTTAGTTCGAGTGTCTGATTGATGAACCATTTTATGCATCAGAAAACACGTGGAGCGATCTACGTGCTATGAACCCACTTTGCCAGTTTTGACCATTTTTAGGGCTGTATGGGGCCATTTAGTGCCTCAAACCTGAGTTTGAATAATTTTCAGGCATTTTTCAGGAAACAAAAATTTTAATATCTTTCATCTATGTGATTCCTTTGCCAAAGGTCTTATATTTCTTTTATGTAACTTCTTGTAAATTTTCACTTCAATCCATGCCCAAATGTAAACTTTCTAAAAATAGCAAGTTGCTATTTTTAGCAGTTTGGAAAAACTGAAAGTTCTACATCATTATTCAAGCGATTATGGAACCAGAACCACAAATTTTGAAAAGAAATGGAAAGAACATCAATAATTTTGAAACACATCTTTTTTGGGTGATGCAAGATTGCCCTTACACCACTAGATTCTCCTACATCAAATTTACCAAGTCCCATCAGGCTGAGCTTAAAACAAACAATTTATAAAATTTATCTTTTTTTTAATCAGTTGCAAAGGAAACAAGTCACATAGTTCTATATTGCAATGGTGAGTGTTTAAGAACTCACCAATTACATGACCAACTAAATCTCTGTATCTGACAAAGCATTGGGATCTTAATGATAAAATTTAGGGTGTACTCATGTCAACCAATGTTGTGAAAAAGGTCCACCATGCCACATAACAATCAACTGTAGTTGTAATACAATAAGGGTTACTCATATGATTGAAGTATATACAGCTCTCACCCACTAAACCTACATGGCTACATGCACTGAGAACACAAGCAAAGCTTGCAATGTTAATAGATAAAAAAATAAACAAATAATTAGAGTGGTGAAGTAATAATAAATTGAGGTATTGATAAATTATTAAAAGGAATGAAAGAGATAATAGAAGTAGTATATAAAAAAAATGAATTTGATATAGAATGAGAAGGGTTACAATTAATAGAGAGAAAGAGAATTTTGATGAGGAAAAAAAATGAATAAATTGAAATTAAAGTGAAGACCTAAGAGAAAGCTGTGAGATAGATAAAAGTATAGTAAGGATAATAATGGAAGATATGAAGGGTAGAATTGTGAGTATGTTATGTGTAAATGAAAGAGGATTAGGAGACAAATAATATTAAGTGGAAGGTTAAAATGATGAAAAGAAGATGTGTAGTAAAAGTGATAAAATATGAAATTGGAGGTTAAAAAAAAATTGTTATGGGTAGAGTGGTGGAGAATATGACATAGATGTAAAAATATGATAGAGAGTATGGTATGAGTTAGTATATGAGAAGGATATGTAGATAAATATAAAATGTAATAGAAAAAAATGAATGATGGAGGAAAGTAAAAATGATTGCAGTGAGTGATGAGAAGAATATGATTAGGAAAAGGAAATAGTAGAATGGATGATATATAGTAATGCATTGAAAAGTAGTTATGGGTAATAATAAAGTAAAAATTGTAGAAATATGGGAGAGGAGATGAGTATGTGGTGCAAGATGTGTAAGTGTGTATCATGATGTAGAGGAAGATTGAAGAATGGGTAGTAATGATACACTAAATCTACTTAAATCAACATTAAAAAATTACTAGGGAAAATGAATAATAAGCAGTATGAAGTTCTAAAATGAAGGTACTTTTAAATGAACAAATGTTATGACTATAAAGGAATCATGAAGGGAACCCAGAAGTTTTGTAAAATAGATGTTAATTTAGAAAGGCATAACACTTTAGAACTACTAATTATCATTTCTTATAGGAATCATTGCTATCCTTGATCAAGTATATTCAAACGTTTATTAATAATGGAAATTAATCAGTTTTGTTGAAGTATAAATCTATTTAGAGAATTTCAAGTGAATCTCTTGTTGAGACATCTATCTTATTTTACAAACTTTTATTAATACTTACTAGTCCAATTTAAAAATGAGCTTATAATGGTCATGCAAGAAAATGTATCAATTCTTCACTCTTGGAATAAAGTCTATTGATGTATGACAAAATAGATTATCAATATTCCTTGTTTTTCTAAAACTAAATCTTTTTATGTTATGAATTGATAAAATTGATTTAATATTTTCTCTAAGAAAAATGATCATGCATATTTTTTGTCCCTTTATCAATTTTTTATTTAGTGATTATGCAAGCTTTCTCTCTTCTACTAGATTGGTAAACCTTGTAAATAAATGTCCAAACTCAAACAAATCGTAGTGTTCGGTATTTACGATACCTTTGGGTCATTTTTACAGGTAATGCAACAACGACGTCTAGGCACCATCCCTCTAAATCATCGGAGAGTAATAAGGAACATGTCAAAGTTAAAGCTGCAGGAAAGGAAAATCTCCTTAGATACCTCACTAAAAGGATTGACTAAAAGGAAAGGATGAGGCTATCAAAAATAGTTATAGGATGATTACCATGACAACTATCAATGGGAAAACCTCATCAAACAATCATGCATATTAGGCAAACTATCCTCACATGAAAACTTAAACATTAAACACTCTCAGGAGGTGTGTTTGCAAAATAGTTTCCTAGCGATTCCGTCACTGTATCACTCGAGTGGGTGGCCAGTTGGCAAAGAATTGTGTACCCACTCATAGTTACATAAAACATAGTGCAAGACAGAACTACATGTTCACATCCTCGTGACGATCGCATATGAAGAGGGCCTTGATCCTGTGGATACAGGGTATGTAGGCAGTCTAGACGGTGAAGGATGCCCCCAGTACTCAGGTCGCTTAGATATATGATACTCTTTTATAATCAACTTCGTAATCTCGATCCCTAGTTTAATGGTTATTTAGGTAACTTAAGAACTCTCCTAGTACTCAGAAGAATCCCTGGGGTAGATTACTTGTACCTAACTTTTCCGTAAATTGAGGTGTATATAAATTGATGTTATGTGGTCCCTAGTTGACGTCATCAATATAGTGCTTGGGCAGACTGTGGTCTCCAGGAAGTGACTCATGAACCCGTATTGGTCCTGATGGAGTCAAAAGTCTCTAGCTAGAGCATAATGATTCCTGTCCTATTTAGCCTAGTTGGCCGTCGTGTTTACTTATCCCATATTAGATAAAGTCTTGGTCTGTTTGACCACCAGGCCATTTGGCCATCATTTGTTCTACCCCGTATCGGGTAGCAATAAGGTCCGTTAGACTTGGTTCCATATGAACCTGTTTGCCTAAAGAATAGAAGAGCTCAGGTTCGCTTAAGAATGTTCCGTTTGAACATATGGCCCATATTGGCTAAAGTTTTTCCTGAGTACTCAATCAAAGTCTTGATAGATCACATATTAACTTGTTATTAAAGTAAACTTTTTAAAATTTTGAGTTTGGACCAAGCGGGTTCTTACAGTATTTTAAATAGAAAACAACCACCAAAATATTTTTAAATTCCTTTATTTTCGTAAATTTACACCACCCAAGTGAAAAGTCCTTATCAGTCTAAAAAGAAAAGAAGAAAAATGCTAAATTCAAACCACCTTGGTAATGTCCCCAACTAAGTTGAATCCCAAGATAATCTCAATGGCATTAACAGGTATAACAAGCCATTGGCATGGCTTAACTACAAAATGGTTATAGCTGCCACCTATATAATATATAGGTAGGGGAAAGAAATTAAGTGGATTCACATGAGATAATTAAGCATCCTATGCAAGTGATTAAACCAAAAGCTCAAGGCTGGAAAACAACAAAAATTACACAATGCTTTTGAGATAACAGATAGATAACAACCCAAAAACTGTCATTTAATGGTTGTTATTTAACTGCCAGCTGAAAGTAAAGAAACCATAAATACCATAGCAAAATGATCAGACCCAACTATGACATTCTTAAAACTTTGAAAAATATGGAAAATTCCATGTTTAGTGTTTCTGAAATTATATTGTTTTCATTTGGTTATTTAGTGGTGTTTCTAGTTACCAAACTTGCAATAGCAATATGGTGGAAGCCTTTGCAAATAGCCAAGCATTTTCAAGCTCAAGGCATTACAGGTCCTCCTTACAAGCTATTGTTTGGAAATTCTTTTGAATTGGCCAAGTTAATGGATGAGGCCAAGTCCAAGCCCATGAAACTCTCCCATGACATTGCAGCTAGAGTGCAGCTTTACTACCCTTACTGGTCCAAAATATATGGTAATTTTCATTATATATGTCAAGTTTATTTTGTAAGCTAATAATCCTAATACATTGTTTGTCATCTAACTAATAGGGTCCACTTTCCTAATGTGGATGGGACCAACACCAACGCTAGTAGTTGGTAGATCTGAACTGGGGAAGGAGATGTTGGGTGATAAGATGGGGATCTATGGAAAGCCAAAATGGGATCCTGTCATCAAAGAGCTGCTTGGAGAAGGCTTGGTGGTACTCAATGGTGATAAATGGGCGCATCATAGGCAGATTATAAATTTTTCTTTTCATACTAATAAGCTCAAGGTTAGGGGATTTATATTCATGTCTGAAATTAGTTTACAAATATTTATAAAAGTTAAACAGGACTGAAGATAAAATTTGGTACAATAAATAGAGATAGAATACCTAAAACATTTCTAAACAAAATAAAATAAAACAAAAAATTTAACATTTTATATCATTTTTATTTTATTATAAATATGGATCAATAACATTGATGTAAAATCTTCTATATTGTCTCTTTTTCCAAAAATTTTGTTTCATGTCATGAAATGTGTGAAAATCTTAATGACTATCAAAAAGGATGGATCAAGATATGGTTTGTTGCATGGTGTAGAGCACTACTAATATGTTGGAGAAATGGGAGAAAGTTGTCAAAAATGGTGAGAAAGAATTCAACATGGCTCAAGAGTTTAAGGCTATGTCTTCAGACATTATTGCTTGCACAGCATTTGGCAGCAGCTATCTCCAAGGAAAACATATTTTTGACTTGTGGCTTAGCAAACATCTCTGGCTTGCCAGGACTAGCAAAATTAATGATTCCTTGCTATAGGTAAGGTGCACTTTCATTATCTTGTAACTTGAGTCTGACTGCCTTGGTTCACTAGTTAATGAGTTCTATTCTATAAAGTTTCATCATGTATAGATGTGTGACCCATGTATGTTTTAGCTCATGTGACCCATGTATGTTTTAGCTCATGTGACCCATTTATGTTTTAGGTCTTATGAAGATGACCTTCAATGACAATTTTCCTTTTCCCATTGACACTATAATGCCTAATAAATTGCCCTTATCTGTAAGGACCTGACTCATCCTAAATCAAATAACATTAAACTCTGATTTCAAAAATACCGAGGAATAAAAATTTTGATCTGGCAGATGTAGGAAATGTGAAATTCTTCCAGAAGTGCTTAATGTATGCTATTGACATCCTGCATTCTTTTTCGATAGCTTGTTAACACAACTTAGTAATCACTACTCAGAGAATTAAGATCACGATGCTAATTGTAGGACTCCCTACATCCAGGGGACCTGAGTACTGGGGGCATCCTTCGTTGTCTAGACTGCCTACATACCCTATATCCACGGGATCAAGGCCCCCTCCTTAGGATGTGACTAACGTGGGGAATGCAAACATGTAGTTCTATTTTGCACTATGTTTGGTGTAACTGTGAGTGAGTACCTAGCCCTTTTTAGGGTTATTTCCTGCCCCAGACAGTTCTTTGTTGGCTGCCACCCACTCGGTGAAACAGGGATGGAAGTTAATCCACTACCACAAACACCTAAAGGGGTGTTTGTTAGTTAGTCCTATTATGGAGGAATCCCTATTAGGTATCTACCCATGATATCTAAGTTGCTTCCCCAAGTCAAATTAGATAATTATCGTGACTAAGTCTATTCCTGATCCCCTAGTACTTTCACCACGATCTGCAAGGGCAAGGTGAAAGCATATGATAGATAGTGTTTCTGGATTGACCTAGTTGCCCTATCTGACATTTCATATGTCCTCCCTGACCTATACCCACATGTCAATCAACCTCGTTTGAGCATCATGGTAACCATTGTTACAATAGAATCATCCTTTCTTTTTAGTTAATCTTCTTAGTGGAATATTTGAGGAGATTTTCCCTTCCTGCGGATTTAATTTTGACATGTTCCTTATTACTCCCCAATGATTTAGAGGGACGGTGCCCAGACATCGTTGTTGCAGCTATGTTAGGCATGAGATACTTGGTTCAACGTGATGGCATTACCTGTAAATGTGACCCAGAGGTACCGTAAATATCGAACACTGCGATTTGTTTGAGTTTGGACATTTCTTTACAAGGTTTACCTATCTAGTAAAAGAAATATTTATGATAGCTTATAAGGAAATGAGAAGAATTAAACTTCTTTGCTTGTAAACTTCTTTGCTTGTATGTAAAGAAAACGGCTAGATGTTTGATCATTTCATATATAAGAAAGAGTAAAGTAACAACATTCAAACAATTGTAAACATATTTACAGAAGATATTAATTCACTTACGTTAAACATAAATTAGAAAAGATACTTAATCATTCAGTTTTTCCAAGGTGATATGATAGTTACTTTGCCAATGATGTACAGTCACATATCATATTAATATTTGTTCTAAGAGTAGGATACTCATTTAACTCAACTTCTTTAGTTGAAAATTAACAATTCCTAACCATGGTCAATAATGTTGACTTCTAGGTCAAATGAGGATTCTTCGATCTTATTTTGAGATAAGAGAAATTGTTTCAAAACATTAGTTTTTCGTTTGTTCTTTCTAAAGCGTTTAAGATTAATGATTGTTCAAAGAATTATTGCATTGCATCTTTGGTTCATCACTATAGGCTTCTGCTCAATATTTGTTCCAACTCTTTATGTTGAATTCTATTAACATGTAAAGAGGATCTAAGGACAATAGGGTCAAATCTATAGCAAAATATCAAAACCATGCCATTAGGTCAATATCACAAGTACAAGAATCATATCCACAACTATGGGATTGACCCATGTTTGCTTATAGTTTTGGAGTTCATAGAGCACCATCATCTCAATCTGTTCATCTCAGATCCAATGTCAAATTTTGGGTAATAGTCATTTGTCATAGTCATTTCAGCCTCCTTCTTTTCAACATAAGCTACATTTTTACTTATTTTATTTATATTTTATATCTAATCAAGTATGTACTTTTGTTCTTTACTCTTTATGCAGCGTGATTTACTTATTATTGCTTATTTACATTTATCAAGTTTGTGTTTTTGTCTCAACTCCTTATGTAGGGTAATTTACTTAGTATTGCTAGGTTGCATTTATTTATCGTACATATTTATGTAAAGGATGTTTTATTTCCACACAAATATAATTTAGTCCCAACTCCTAATAAATCTGTTTCCTCTACAGAAGAGCCACCCAATATTTGAAAACAATTGAATGGTGGAAATAGATTGATAGACACATATTGATGTTATCCCTTCTAGCTGCCTTCTTAATTGACCATAAAACCTCCTTCAAAATCTAAGCATTCAAAGGCACATCTGGAACAGGTTTGATCAAGAACGTCCACAAACAATCTTCTTGTGGAAATTATTAGTGAAGCTAAATGAATCAATCTATACAATAGGTTTGCACTATAATGATGTGCATCATGTCAGATTTCCAGCCATAAAATAGAACAGAAAGGGGATTTTTGTAAGAGATTAAAATAAAAAATTCTCTGGTAACATATATGCACACTAAGGGCACACAGGGAATGCACACGAACTGTTTGATGAAATCCGTCATCGAAATGTGGTCTCATTAACTACACTAACCGAAGGATAAGCACAAAATAGATTTGCAAAGTTTGTTAGCTATTGTCAATCAATCTTGAGGTCTCAAGATGGAATATTGTCCAAGAACAAGATTTTCTATAAAGGAACATTTTTAAAGAATATGGACTTATTACTAGACCAGATTTGAAAAAATCTACATAAAATAAAATATAATTCTCAAAATAAAAAAATAAAAAGCAGAAGTTAAAAAATGTTTTTAAGTAAAAACAAGAAGAACAAATAAATCCTTCTAATTTGCACCTTCAGATTGAACTGTTAGAAACTTAGTACAAACGGATCCCTCGAATTTGCAGAAATTGTTTCCCTTAGACCTCATTTACTCTTTTTGGCGTCAAATTTAGAATTTGCAATACCATCGCAGTTTCATATAGGGCTAAATGGCTCTAACAAGGTTTACAAATAAAAAATGAAGATAAAAGCAAAGGAAGAAAGATAAAAAAAATGTATGAACAACAGGCTGTATCAGTTTTGAAAGTGTAGCAATGTTATTATTTGTGAAATCACTCTCATCAGATGACATATAAGAATGTTGAGCTATAGCTCATATGGACCAGCTAAGACACGAACATAGGACCTTCCATTTGCTGCTGGAGTGCTCTACTAACTGAGCTACTGGCCCCTTGTGGCCAGCCCATCGTCAGTCCGGGTGTGGCTTACTTCCAACACCCCCCCTTAAGCCACACTGCAGGTGCTTGGGGCTCCTAGCCTGGCTCTGATGCCACTTGTTGAGCTACAGCTCATATGGACCAGCTAGGACACGAACCTAGGACCTTCCATTTGCTGCTGGAGTGCTCTACCAACTGAGCTACTAGCCCCTTGTGGCCAGCCCATCATTAGTCCGGGTGTGGGTTACTTCCAACAAAAAAGGCAACTACAGTACTCTGGTTAGAACACACCTTGGACAGAATGGAGAGAACAAAATCAAAGGGTTGAAAATTAGAGTCAAGAGAAATATGCTTAAGCGGGAGGTAAGTCTTCCAAGCTTTTCCATGACTTTGTTCAGAGGAAGCACATGAAACAAGAACTTACTACCGTGCAGCTAAAGGATGAGGCTATTGCAGAAGATGTTAACGAGATTAAAGAAGCATGTTAAATTTCATTGCAACTTTTATAATATGTTGCAACCTACACAGTCCTCACAACAGCCAATTACAGGAATATAATAGAGAAATAAAGATTACATTAAATTCTTATTAGGATAGTGGAATATAATAAATAAATTCAATATGCCTTCTAGTCACCCCATGCATAGGAATTCACTATCACTTTGTTTCCATTATTACTAACAAAGGGCTTAAAGAAAATCTAATTAAGGGAAACTTAGCCATGGTAATGGAGAAAATAAAAATAGGTATACAGAGATATCAACGATTGCATTATATGCACATAGTTTATTTAAGACAAAATCATCGTACCTACAGATGGGTAAAACAAAAACATTGTACCTGCAGATGGGTATTGATGGAATGTGAAGGCTTCTTCCAATGACACAGATGTTGCAACCACCATGTCAATCGAGTTGCAAAATAACATTCTTTAGCACTCCCAAAACTAGAGATGAGTCCCTTCTTCATCAAATCCTTGCAATTTTATAGAAAAATCCAAGCATCTTCCACTCTTGTTTTTTAATGCTATTGCATCCTCCACTCCTTTAATTTATTGAGAATGCTTCATCCACCTTCTTTGTTTACTAACAATGCTTCATCCACCTTCTTTGTTTAATAACAATGCTTCATCCACTTTTCTTTGTTTAATAACAATGCTTCATCCACTCTCTTGTTATTTTAATGATAACCTTATCCTTAGTTAAAATAATCTTATCCTCAATTTTTAATGGTGTCCACATTATTTGCATTTTTAAATTAATCTACATTTTATGTTTTATGTTTTTAAATTTCTAATATTCAAAATTCAAATTTTGTGACATTATTATAATAGTATTGAAATTTGAATGCAAAAATTCAAATGTGGGTTGTGACATTATCTTACAATTCCTTAGTCGACAAATATTTTTTTTAGTGATTGCTTACTAACAAGTTGATTCACCGTTTAGGTTATTTAAACATTGCGAAGTTAGACTCATAAATCTTTTTTTTGAAATTATAATACACAAGAACATCCCAAAAAAATGTTTCTTGTCACTTGCCCTTTAAGGGCAACTATGCTAAATCAGAGAGGATAGGGTGGTACATTTTCAAAGTGATTTGCAAGTGCAGCACTAATAGTTTCTTAGTTATTAACATCAAATTATAACTGATGAAGTAAATGAACATAAAGTTATGTTTATTTTTGTTGGGTTTTCAGATTTGTGCCTTTCAAAAGGAACAGAGAACGCTGGAGTCTCGACAGAGAAATTAAGAGTGCCCTGAAACAGCTCATTATAAACCGAGAAAAAACTGCTACAAACACTACCCAAGGTTATGGCAATGATTTGCTTGGCTCCATGATGAACACAATCCAAGAGCTAAGGAGCTCCGAAAATAATCAGGGCCTCACAACAGAGGAAATCATAGCTAAATGCAAGACATTTTTCTTCGCTGGCCAAGAGACTGCAATGAATTACTTAACATTTATCATTATTCTATTGGACATGCATCCCGACTGGCAAGAGAAAGCGCGCTCAGAAATACAAGAAGTCTGTGGAAATTGCCATCCACAATTTCAGACAGTAAAAAAACTAAAAATTGTAAGAATTAAAGAACCCATTTGTAACTTAAAATTCAATACTTTGCTTTTAGTATTTCTCTTACTGAATTTTGTGTGAGTTGTGGATAAAGTTAGGAATGATTTTGAACGAAGTGATCCGGCTCTACCCACCAGCTGTTGCCAACGTTAGAGAAACCTTTAAAAACACTACACTGGGAGGAATTTCAATCCCTACAGGCACACATGTCATCTTCCCTTGGCTTTCATTGAACCATGACACTTCTCTGTGGGGGCAAGATGCAAATGAATTTAACCCTCAAAGGTTTAATGAGGGAATAAGTAAGGCTGCTAAGGATGATTCTGCTGTATTTATCCCTTTTGGATATGGGTTGAGGTCGTGTGTGGGCCAAAATTTTTCCATGCTTGAATCCAAAGTTGCCATTGCCATGATTTTGCAACGTTTCTCGTTTGTTCTTTCTCCAGGCTATGTCCATGCACCCACATCGTTTGTGACAATCTATTCTCAGCATGGAGCTCCGATCATTCTTCATAGCTTGCATATGGATAAGAGAACAGTTTGATACTAAAAACTGAAGTGCAAATCAGTAAAGCTGTATGTCCATTGTCATGGCAATTGGTCCGATACAAGCAAAAATATCAGCTCCCCCATTCTTGTAAAATAAAAAAATCTCCAGGGCTATACTTTTTGAGTGCTCTAATCAAGAATAAACAATTGGTGAGTTATGAACTTATGATTATATAATAGTTTAAATAAAATTTTGACAAACAGTCCTAAAAATATATATCTGCATTTAAAGTGAAACGAATTTTTCTTATATGAAGTAAATACACTTTATCCTAAAAAAATATCGATGGAATAAAAATAGGTAATGAGGATAATTTGGGAAACAATGTATCACATGGCTTCAAAAAGGAAATAACATCCACTATGAAACATAACCCCGAAAAGAAAACAATGGTTCACAAGATAATAAAATTATATAACAATCAATGATAATTAAAAATAAATAAAAATTAGGTAGCCAAAATTATAAAGCTTAAGTTGAGAGAAGGGTCTTGATCATCTAAGTTACCCACCCTCCATCAAGTAAGTCTTTTCCATCATCAATAGATTTCTAATTAGTGAGCATTGTCTTCATCTTCTTGAGGTTGTGAATCTAGGGCTTTAGGTTGTGGCTAAGTCTAGATGTGTCCCAACTCTAAGGCCACTTTGTCGGCTTGAAATTGAATCTACATCAGAATATTAGACACCACTAGCAACTTCATGGGAGTAGCAAAGTTAGAATCAAAACAAATATGAGCACATAGGGCAATAATTTTATCTTCCAAAATGTAAAGAAGGATCTACAATTTGAATGTATGCATCAAGAGCACATTCAAAGATCAAGGTTTGAATATGTTGTTAGTCATTTAACTTCATTTTATGCTAGCATTCCTTTAGATCAATCATGAGGTTGCATTAGTTAATGAATGAATTAGGTTAATATTATTTTATCTTGTTTCTTGTGTTCATTTTCTTATGTGCACACCTACTTTTTTCAAAATCTTATCCCTATCTATTTTAAAATCATATCCTTATCAATCCATCCAATTCTATAAATAATTCTTCATCCTCTATCAAAAGGAGGATGATCAATGAAGAATAGGTACATGTTGCCAAAATCTTGCACAAACTCAATTGAGAATCCACATACATCATATGAAAAGATCACATCCACGTCATCAACACAATTATCTTAATTGGTAAACTATGAAGGTGTGAGTTTCTATTTCCTCTTTATCTAAGGTTTGTAATTGAATTTGGAATTAGAGCTTAATTATTCATGTTTTAGGTTCTTGTTTATTGCTTCCAACTTTACTTGCATATAATGCAATTTAACTTAATTGGGGAAAAATCTCACCAAAGTATATCCCCTCAACCTAAGAATAGCCCTTTGCAATCAATATTGCCTTGTACTTTTCAATACTTTCATCCAATCAAAACTTCTTCTTGAACAACCATTTATATCCAGCAATCTTGTATCCATCAGATATCTATACCAAGTCCCATCTATCATTCTTCTTCAATGGAACCATCTCCTCATCCATAGCCATTCTCTAGGACTTAGAATTATTCATATACATTGCCTCCTCCAAAGTTCTAGGATCATTGGTATAACTAGTAAACAAAACAAAAATACATCTTCAATCAAAAGGGGTATACCTTTTTTCTTATTATCTCTGCAAAATAGACCTCCTCAAAATATGAGGTGGAGGTTCTACCTATACAAAGCTATCTAAGCTCTCCTCTTCAATTTCTTCATAAGATTTTGGTTCAACCTTCTTAGTTTGGGGTGGTAGCTAAACCAAATATTTCTTCCCATTCTCTTCTAGCTAGAATACTATGGTTCAGAAGGATTATTCTCTTTGAAAATAACACTTCTAATCTATATAACTCTCTTAGTCACATGGTCCCAAAGCTTGTACCCTTTAACGCTGACACCATAGTCAATGAAGGTATATTTCATTACTATCTTCTCTAACTTTGACTACTTTTCCCTAGACACATGCAGTGCATATGCCTCAACCAAAAATATGAAGATGTTGTCTTGAGGGCTCTTTTCCCATCCATGTGCATCCATAGGGGTCTTGTCAACAACAATTAATGTAGAAGACCTATTAATCAAGTAACAAGTTGTAGCAGTTCTCTTTCCTAGAACTTCTACTTGAAGCCTAGTTTACTAAGCATACTCCTAGCCCTCTCCATCAACATCCTATTCATTTTTCACTAAATTACATGCTCCTTATAAAATCTATCAAAATCTATAAAATAAAACTCACTACTTTGTCGATCCTCAAAACCTTAATCTTCCTACCAATCAAAATTTTCCTCTTCATAAAGATTGGGTTACACTATCTATCCTGCATTAAGCATCTCCTCTACCAGTTTACCAATCTCACTCTTTTTAAAATTAGGACAATGATGTGACCTAATATTAGGTGGTTTCTCCTCTAGAACTAGCTTTAATTTTATGATCCTAGTCTCTTTGGGTGGTAGACCCTTTCGTATCTCTCCAATTAGTGATAGTTCATGGAAAGATATTGTTGGTTTGACACTACCACTTCCTCTTCTTATTCTCCTTATTTTTCTCATCCTCCACTTCCTTGAGTCACATTAGGTTTACAACCCATATTATCAGCATATACTCTTAGCATCTTAGCTTTCTAACTCATATTATTTACATAGACTATTAAGGTTTCCACACAAATCTTGAGAGAATCTATTTGTTTGAGTTATTTATTGATATATTCTTTCTTATCCCATACCATAATGGTGCCAAAATAATTTTCACAACTTACTAAAAAAATAAAAATAAACTAAAATTGTAACTTGCTTTGGAATAGACCTCATATTTCAAAAAATGTTGAAGAAACTGCTTGTTTTCAATCCTTGGGAGTGAATTGGAAAAATCCTTAATTTTACAATATAAATTCTTCAAAACCTCTTCAACTTATCTAAAATAGGAGTTATAGCTACTTAAATATGTTCTTGATCAACCCTCTAGAGTTTATGGGGGAAAATTACAAATTTGAAAGAGATGTGCTTTACAGCTTGACCTCCTACATCAAAAAATAGCTTACTTATTGTGTTATGGATTCTAAGTTCATGCTCAAATACCACTTGCAATGAAATTATTTGCACAAGACAAGAATATAATAGGATTAAGATGTAAATTCTTGATAATAACAAGACACTTCGAGTGGCAACCTCCAAAAGTAAGCCACATCGAGGGGGAAACCTCCAAAATTAAGACATTACGAGGTGGATACCTCCAATAATCTTCAATAAGAATATAATTCATAATATGATTATAATAAATTAAACATTACCTCCTATATATACCATAGTTATGCCATGGATGCCACCCCAAGTTGACTTAACTACTTATATAGGACTATATAAATGATCTTCTAATTTAATTAAAAGTTATGCTAGGCACAAGTAGGCTACAAGTATCATAATGAATGCTATAGGTTAAAGGCATAGAATATGGAAGGAAACTTTAGAGTCTATATACCACTCACCTTCAAATGCATGTGTTATTAAGGCCATGGCAAAGGCATCTACACCTTCCTATTATGAAGGTCTATCAAACATGTCATTGGACTCATTCTTTTTCACCTCCTTGTAGTCTCTTCTAAAGTAACTAGTATTGCTACAAATCCAACATTGATCCTTGGACTTTCCAGGAGGCTTGGATCTGACACAAGATTTATATCTAGGTTTTTTGTTCTTCTTGTCTTTCTCCTTCAATCTCAAATGAACTACTAGAGCCTCCTTAGTAGATTCAAAATCTTTTCATCACATTTTATCTAATATTAAAGTAGCCACTACCTCATCTATCTAAAATGTTGAGATAATGCTCTCGATTGTCATCACCAAGTGATCCCACAAATCTAGCAAGAAACAAAAAAGTTTCACTCCATCTTCACTCTAACAAAGTGCAACTAGGTCACAATCATATTGAATACATTAAAATTCCTAGTCATAGAACCACCATCATCTATTCTCAAGCCATACAACTTCTTTCTCAACAAAAGCTTATTAAACTACGGATTTAACCTATTATAAGTCTCTCAACTTCTTGGAAAGAATTTATGCTCGGTGGATACTTCATTTACTTTCAACAAATCTAGCAAGTAGAGCCTGATTAGGCCTTTCAAAACTAAATCTAGCAAGTAGACCCTGATTAGGCCTTTTGCCTTTATATCCAATAGAACCCAATTAGTTTATAACATTACTGATGATTTGGATCTAAATATAGTAGCCCATATAGATCTCTATCTACAAGCATATCCTCCATCTTGAGTTTTCACAACTCAAAATTAGTGTTTGTAAACCTCTTCATTTCTATCTTTGATGTGCTTGTCTTTTTTCTTGCAACAAGATCTCTTTCTATGCAAGTTCTCACTCAATCTAGGATTAGATTAAAAAACCTTGTCCCTAACACCTAGGACCTAAGGTGGACAAAATTTGATACCAAATGAAAGAAAGTAGAATTGCAAAATACATTTCCTACACTAATATATGAGAAGAAGTGTCTGCAAAACAAATTTGATCATGCAATTGCAAGGAAATTAACAAAAAATAATTATACCATAAGAGAATGATTACTTGGGAAACCCTTACAAGCCTATATGTTGGTGATCCAAATCATGAGCACATTTTTCCACTCGTAAATCTAGTATAGCTTTGAGAATGCTCTAATTCAGATCTCATCATTCTACTTGTTAGAATTCTGATTTATGGTTCAAAATTTATGATGATAAAAAAAAATGGACAACTATCTATCAATTACTAAAACTAGCTAAGTGTTTTCATTTTAATTTAATTTCAAATATTTGTTAACTAATCTGACATATCTCCAAATTAAGTTGTTTAGATTTGTGAGGGATTCAAAACTTGTCTTAAATCACCTTTAATCATGAAATCTGATGCAGACAACCCTCACTGTCCACAGATTCTATGCTCTGATCCCATTCTGTGTGATAGTCTTTGCTGGCATTGGATTCAATAACCAAATACAGATTTAATGCAAAACACGAACTATATGACAGGAAAATGAATACATAATAAGGAATCTAACTTTGGGGGGGTGGGGAATAAAGAACAGATTGACATTCATCCTTCAATACATTTTATTAATTTGGGACAGGAATACAGAATCAGATTACAACTTGAACAGATAATGAATTATTCAAACTATGCATTCCATTCGGAACTATTCTATCGCAGGCTTACATTTACAATATCAAAATAGATTACACACTTCTTCCCTTCAACATGTCGTTTCCCATCCTCATATATGATCTGCTTTCATTCTCCTTCCTTTCACTGGCTTCTCCTTCCAATCTTCCTGTTCTATACTGCATCTCCTTCGTTCAGCAATCCTCTTTATTTTCTATTCTTCTTTCTATCTTTCTTATTCCTCTGGCGCTACTCTTCCTTCCAACTTCCTTTACACTACAGACTAATCAATCGACAAGTGTGACTACCCGGGTTTTGAGGGAGAATAACTGCCAATATACAAAAATCCCTTCTTAGACACTAGTTATTGTCACTCGGGTGACATGATTCCCTTACTAACCTTAACTCACATATAAACAGATGACAGGAGCTCTTTAGCCAATCCATGCTTCACATAGTGATAGGGCTTACAAGAGCCATCCCAAGACACAAAAGACCACCACTTATTGATCAAATTAACCCAGAAAACAAAACTGCTCCAATGCTCCTACATCAAAATCTTATATAACACCTCTAATTTTTATTTCTGTCCTTATATCTTTAGTTTTATTTTCTTTTATCTCTATCAGTACACAATTCCTATTAAAATATCTCCTCTTCTTATCATATATTTTAAGTACTTATTTTTAAATATTTTTTGTACCCCTATTTATCTATACCTCTTGTATGTTCAACTCAACATTTCATTTCGTCCACTAGAAATATGATTGTTCACCCATTTCATATTTACCTTTACAAATTAAAAAACTCATTAATATCATCATGTTGCAATCCATTAAAGTATCTATTAACATCTTAAAAAAACTAAATATGGTTTAAAAATGTTTTTTTTTCCTTCTTATCATTGCCATGTATTTTAAAGGAAAAAATAAAGAGATACATTTATATATGGAACAATATATAAGATTCAAATTCCAAATATCAATAATTTTTATTGCCATTTTTTAACTTAATAACATATATTAAGAACCTAAAAATTAAAATTGAAATTATTAAAAATATTCAAATTTTGAATAACACTTTAATATAACATTTATTAATTAAAAATATGAAGTTTGAAACTTTACAATATTGTAAGAAAAAGAACAGATCCAAAGCAGCCAAGGTGAATCTGAATAATTGCAGGCTAGAAAAGATAACAAAGACAAAACAACCAGCTGAAGAATATTCCCAAGATAATCTCGGTGGCATGTACGAGTATTCGAAGAAACAAATAACAAGGCATTGATGTGGCTCGACTACAAAATGGTTACAGCTGCCGCGTGTATGGAATATAGGCAGGGAAAGAAATCAAGTGTAATCAAATAAGACATTTAAGCATCTTGTGCAGGCAATTAAAGCAAACTCTTGTGACTGAAAAAAAACAAAATCTACACAATGCTTTTGAGATAATAGATAGATAACCATCCAAAAACTGTGTCATTTAATGGTTGTTATTTAACTGCCAGCCGAAAGTAAAGAAACCATAAATACCACAGAAAAATAATCAGACCCATCTATGACATTCTAAAAACTTTGAAAAATATGGAAAATTCCATGTTTAGTGTTGCTGAAGTTATATTGTTGTCATTTGGTTGTGTAGTGGTGTTTCTAGATACTAAATTTACAATAGCAATATGGTGGAAGCCTTTGCAAATAGCCAAGCATTTTCAAGCTCAAGGCATTACGGGTCCTCCTTACAAGCTATTGTTTGGAAATTCTCTTGAATTGACTAAGTTAGTTAATGAGGCCAAGTCCAAGCCCATGAAACTCTCCCATGACATTGCGGCCAGAGTGCAGCTTTACTACCCTTACTGGTCCAAAATATATGGTAATTTCTATTATATATGGTCAGTTTGTTTTGTAAGCTAATAGTCCTAATATATTCTTTGTCATCTAACAAACAGGATCCACTTTCCTAATGTGGATGGGACCAACACCAACGCTAGTAGTTGCTAGATCTGAACCGGGGAAGGAGGTGCTGGGTGATAAGATGGGGATCTATGGAAAGCCAAAATGGGATCCTGTCACGAAAGAGCTGCTTGGAGATGGCTTAGTGGTACTCAATGGTGATAAATGGGCGCATCATAGGCAGATTATAAATCCTTCTTTTCATACTGATAAGCTCAAGGTTAGGGGATTTATATTCATGTCTGAAATTGAACTTGAACTTATTACTTTTCATATTGATAAACTCCAGGTTAGGGGGATTTTTATTCATGTCTGGAATTGAAATTGAACTTATTATTAGTCTACACATATTTATAAAAGATAACAGAAGTGAAGATAAAATATAGTACAAGATAGAATACCTATAACATTATGGATCAATACCATTGATGTAAAATCTTCGGTTAAATTTTTTCCAAAAACTTTGTTTAATGTCATGTAATAAAATGTGAAAATCTTAATGACTTATCAAAAAGGTTGGATCAGGATATGGTTTGTTGCATGGTGGAGAGCACTGCTAATATGCTGGAGAAATGCGAGAAAGTTGTCAAAAATGGTGAGAAAGAAGTGGACGAGGCTCAAGAGTTTAAGGCTCTATCTTCAGACATTATTGCCCGCACAGCATTTGGCAGCAGCTATTTCCAAGAAAAGCATATTTTTGACTTGATGGCGCAGCAAACATTTCTGTGTCTGACTGAGTTGGTTCACTAGTTAATGAGTTTTATTCTATAAAGTTTCATCTTGTATAGATATGTGACTCATATATGTTTTAGGTCATTTGAAGATGACATTCAATGACAATTTCCCTTTTCCTATTGATAATGTAATGCCTAATAAATTGCCCTTATCTTACAACTCTTTATTCTACAAATGTGTTTTTTATTAATTACTTATTATTTACTAATAAGTTTCAATTCACCTTGTAGGTTGTTGAAACATTTAGAAGTTAGACTCATAAATCTCTCTTTTTTTAAAAGTATAATACACAAGGACATCCCCAAAAATTGTTTCTTTTCACTTGCCCTTTAAGGGCAACTGTGCTAAATCAGAGAGGATGGGGTGGTGGTTCTTCAAAGTGATTTGCAAGTGTAGTACTTATAGTTTCTTAGTTATTAAGATCAAATTATACCTGATGAAGTAAATGAAGATAATGTTATATTTATTTTTGTTGGGTTTTCAGATTTCTGCCTTTCAAAAGAAATAGAGAACGCTGGAGACTTGACAAAGAAATTAAGAGTGCCCTAAAACAGCTCATTATAAACCGAGAAAAGACTGCTACAAACACCACCCAAGATTATGACAATGATCTACTTGGCTCCATGATGAACACAGTCCAAGAGCTAAGGAGCTCTGAAAACAATCAGGGCCTCACAACAGAGGAAATTATAGCTGAATGCAAGACATTTTTCTTCGCTGGCCAAGAGACTACAATGAATTACTTAACATTTACCATTATTCTGTTGGCCATGCATCCCGACTGGCAAGAGCAAGCGCGCTCAGAAGTGCAACAAGTCTGTGGGAATTTGCATCCACAATTTCAGACAGTAAACAAACTAAAAACTGTAAGAATTGAGGAACCCATTTGTAACTTAAAATTCAATATTTTGCTTTTAGTATTTTCTTACTGAATTTTGTATGTGTTGCGGATAAAGTTAGGAATGATTCTGAACGAAGTGATCCGGCTCTACCCACCAGCTGCTGCAAACCTTAGAGAAACCTTTAAGAACACTACACTAGGAGGAATTTCGATCCCTGCAGGCACACATGTCCTCTTCCCTTGGGTTTCGTTGAATCATGACACTTCTCTGTGGGGTCAAGATGCAAATGAATTTAACCCTCAGAGGTTTAGTGATGGAATAAGTAAGGCTGCTAAGGATGATTCTGCTCTATTTATCCCTTTTGGATATGGGTTGAGGTCGTGTGTGGGCCAAAATTTTGCCATGCTTGAGTCCAAAGTTGCCACTGCCATGATTTTGCAACGTTTCTCGTTTGTTCTTTCTCCAGGCTATGTCCATGCACCCACATCGTTTGTGACAATCTATTCTCAGCATGGAGCTCCGATCATTCTTCATAACTTGCATATGGATGAGAGAACAGTTCGAAACTAAAAAGTGAAGTGGTAATTGTCATGGCAATTGGTCCGACTACAGGCTAAAATATCAGCTCCCCCATTCTTGTAAAATAAAAAATTCTCCAGGGCTATACTTTTTGAGTGCTCTAATCAAGAATAAACAATTGATGAGTTATATATATGTATAAAAAGTGGAACAAACTTTTCAAAAATAGAATTATATATAAATTATATGCAGTAAATGCACTTTATCCTCAAAAATATTGGATGGAATGAAATTATTTTCCAAAATTATGTAAATGAGAATAATTTGGGAAACAATGTATCACATAGCTTCAAAAAGGAAATAACCTCTACTATGAAACATAACCCCCAAAAGAAAACAATGGTTCACAAGATAATAAAAGTATATAACAATCAATGATAATTAAAAAAAAAAAACCAAGCAACCAAAGCTATAAAACTTAAGTTGGGAGAAGGGTCTTGATCATCGAAGTTACCTCACCCTCCATCAAGCAAGTCTTTTCCATCATCAATAGATATCTAACTAGTGAGCATCATCTTCATCTTCTTGAGGTTGTGAATCCAAGGCTTTAGGTTGAGGCTAAGTCTAGATGTGTGCCAACTCTAAGGCCACTTTGTTGGCTTGAAGCTAAATATACATGAGAATATTATACACCACTAGCAACTTCATGTGAGTAGCAAAGTTAGAATTAAAAAAATATGAGCAAACAAAGCAATATTTTTATCTTTCAAAATACAAGAGAGGATCTACAATTTGAATGCATGCCAAAGTCGAGTGAATTTAGTCATAAATTAGCCCCCATCACCCATGAAATATTTTATCAAGTGAAGGGCCTTGGTCGAAAAGGCTTGAAAAACCCATGAATTCACAACCAAACCAACTATGCACATGTACAAAACCAAAACAAATGTTTGACTATTTCAAATTGCCCACAAAATAGGCACCTAGGGTTAGACAAACCTAAATTTGTTAATTGGTTATCAAAAGTGAGATTGATCCAAAAAATTGGGTATCTTTTGACATTTGGACCATTGGGTTCATGCCATCATAGCTCGTGGAGTGTCATCAAGAAGTCTCAATGAGGAATTTGTCATCAAACTGGTGTAATATTGAAGTTTCTAATGGTAACACAGAAGAAGAGCGAATGTATTCGATGATCACTAGTGAATACATAAAGTGAATATATAATAGTAGTTGATAGTTACGAATAGGTGTAACTGAAGATATAACTGTTATAACTACGCAATGCAGTTATTAGGTAAACAATGTAATAGTTACGCTAACATTCCCCCCCTTATTACATTGTTTTTACAAATGTACCCCCTAAACAGTTCAAATTTGATCCTGCCAAGAGATTTGGTGAACATATCTGCGATCTGAGAGTCTGTAGGGTAGTACTGGAGCTGGATGTGGTGGTTCAAAACTTGGTCCCGAATGTAATGACATTCGACCTCAATATGCTTAGTGCGCTCATGGAAAACTGGATTCTTCACAAGTTTTAACACACCCTGATTGTCGCAATGAAGAACTAGTGACTTTTCTTCAAGAATGTCCATATTTGCCAGAATGCTGTGTAACCAAATCGCTTCGTACACAGCTCCTCGTGCGGCGCGATATTCAGCCTCAGTGGATGAAAGAGCAACAACAGTTTGCTTCTTACTAACCCACGAAATTGGCCCAGATCCAAGATGAAAAACATAACTTGAGGTGGATTTCTTGTCATCTATAGATCCTGCATAATCCGAGTTTGTATATCCCTGTAAGAAGAACTGAGTGTTCTTCTTATATTCCAGACCATAATCAACTATTCCTCGGATATATCTCAACACATGCTTTACTACAACCCAATGACACTTCTTTGGTTCCTGCATGAATCTGGCAAGATAGCTTACAGCAAAACACAAGTCTGGTCTGGTGTAGGTCAAGTAGATAAGGCTCCCAACTAGCTGCCTGTAGAGAGTGACATCTACTTGAGGTGAATCCTAGAAACAAGATAGTTGCAAACCTTTCTCCATTGGAGTGGACATAGGCTTACAGTTGACCATTCCATACTTTTCTAGGAGTGTCTTGGCATATTTCATTTGGGAGATGAATATGTGGTTCTTCTTCTGCCATATCTCCAAGCCAAGACAATAATGAAGTAGCCCCAAATCTGTCATGTCGAAGGAGTTCTTTAGATCAGTCTTGACATCATCAACGAGACTGTCTGAGCTGCCAGTGAGAATAAGATCATCCACATACAAAACCAGGATGACAATCTCTATGCCTACCTTCTTAATATACAAATTAGGATCTGAGGGGCTATGAGTGAATCCATGCTGCAATAGGTGACCATTAATCTTGATGTACCATGCCCTAGGAGCTTGCTTAAGGCCATAAAGAGATTTGATAAGACGACATACCTTGTGTGGATGATGTTCATCAACAAATCCTTCTGGCTGGGTCATGTACACTTCTTCTTTGAGATCACCGTTTAAGAAAGCACTCTTGACATCCATCTGCTGAAGCTTCCATCCTTTCTGCGCTGCCAATACACAGACCATTCTGATGGTTTTGATCTTCACAGTGCGTGCAAAGGTCTCTTCATAATCAATGCCTTCCTGTTGACCATATCCCTTTGCTACAAGTCGTGCTTTGTACTTGTCGATAGATCCATCTGCCTTGTACTTTGTTTTGAAGATCCATTTGCAGCAAATGGGTTTCTTCCCTTCAGGCAGATCGACAAGTTCCCAAGTATGATTTTGCATCAGAGAATCATACTCTGCATCCATAGCCTTCTTCCACTGAGGTTGGCTTAAGGCCTCTCAAACTGTGTCAGGTTCAGTGCTGTCAACAACAGTACTCATGAGCGCAAGATTCACTTCATTTCTTGTCTGACTCCTGGTTCTGACTCCTGACGAAGTGTCTGGAAGAGTGTGCAGGTTAGAGTCCCTGATTGTACTTTGGACCCACTTTGGAGGTTGACTGTGCTGCTGCTGGTGTGGAATGTTTTCTAGAGGGCCCAGATCAACATACAACTCTCCTTGTAGTTCACTGTCTCTATGAGAGTCTTCCATATGCTCATCATCTGATTGTGAGAGCAATTTATGAGAAGTAGGAGGCTGTTGTGCTTCTTTCTGTGATAAGGAATCGAATGACGATTCATCACATACCACATCTCAACTCTCATGTATCTTCATTGTCTTAGGATCTATGAGACGATAAGCTTTCGATGTAATACTATATCCCAACAATATGCACTGAAGTGTCTTAGGATCAGTCTTCTTTCTCCTATTGGCAGGGACATGCATGTATGCAGTGCAACCAAACACCCTTAGATGAGAAATTGAAGGCTTTTGTCCAGTCCATACCTCTTCTGGTGTCTTGTGTTGCAGAATCTTTGTTGGTGCCCTATTGATGAGGTATACAGCTGTCTGTACTGCTTCTGCCCAAAATCTTTCCTCCAACTTGGCTGTGGAGAGCATGCATCGAGCCATCTCATGACAGTCCGATTGCGACGTTCTGCAACTCCATTCTGTTGGGGTGTATAGGGAGCAGTGAGGTGCTGCTTGATGCCATGATGTTTTAGGTATGCCACGAACTCCTTGGAGGTGAATTCCCCCCCTCGATCTCACCGGAGGACAAGAAGAGACTGGCCGGCTTCTTTGACAACTTGCTTGTGAAAGTCCTGAAAGTTGGCAAAGGCTTCATCTTTCTTCTTGAGAAAATACACCCAGGTCTTTCGGGAGAAGTCATCCACGAACAACTGGAAGTACTTATGGCCTGAAAATGAAGTAGGCATGGGTCCACACAGATCGGTATGTACCAACTCAAGGCGATGTGTAGCATGGAAGCTACTAGCCTCGAATGGATCCCGGTGTTGTTTACCTGCAAGGCATCCAGGACATATAGGCAATGAATTTGAAATTGGAGGAAGACCTCTTACCATTTGTTTCGAGCTGAGCTGATGCAAGGAGCTAACTGAAAGGTGTCCATAGCAATAGTGCCAGAGTCCTGTAGATTCTATTGTGGAGGCTGATAGAGCTACTGTAGGGGAGGAGACAGCATCTAATGCAAACAGTCTATCCTTCATAAATGCTCTAGCAAGTATCATACCTTCTCTTGAGATTAGACAGGTCTTGACCCCATCCTTCACCTAGAACTCAACTTTCAGTTTGTGGTTCAGAAGCTGACTAACAGAGAGCAGGTTTGTTGTCAAACTAGGAACATACAGCGCCTTGGTGAGGGTACAATGGCTTGTCCCAAGAGGAATGATGACCTTGCCTATACCCTCTACAACATACTCCTTATTGTCAGCAATTTGAACTCTATCTCCAGTAGGTTGTTCTGTCAGTGCATTGAACAGCTCACGATTGCCTGTCATATGCTTGCTGGCACCCGAGTCTATCAACCAAATATCCCTCGTGGGCTGTGAGGTTTGGGAGACAAGGACTAGATTGTGATGAATGCCGCAGTTGGCTATTTCTGGTTCATCTTCTTCTGATGCATCATCTTGTTGGGCTGCTACATTTCCTTTGTGCCTTTTGCGATGATGACGGCGTTTGGATGGCTGAGTATCACTGCAACCAGAAAAGCCTTCTTTGCTTGAGTTGCCTTTTGTTAAGGCATTGTACCAACAGTTGATAGTGTCATGATTGTTCTTATTGCATATATGACACCATCAGTTTGCCTTTGGATGCTTCAACTGTTGATGTTCTTGTTGTTTCTGTGGTTGCTTTCCACAAAACTTCTGACCTTTTGATTGTCTGGAGATCAGGGCCTTATCTTCCAGTTCACCTTGAACAGATTGAATGGCTTCTTCTTGCTGCAACAGATTCACCAATTCATCATATGAAACATCTTTCTTGGTGATGTTCAGCGTGGTGACAAAGATTTTGAACTGAGATGGCAGTGCTCGCAGTGTAATTGGGACAAGTAGTTTGTCCTCCACCTTTTCTCCAAGTGCAACAAGCTCAGCTCATAGTTCAGATACCCGCCGTAAGAATTCCTCAACTTTCTCGCCAGCATGCATACTGAGTGTATGTAGCTTGGACTGTAGATGGAGGATCTTCGTCTGGTTCTTCACTTGGTAGATTATGGAGAGAGAATCCCATGCCGCCTTTGATGTTGTTGCATCCCGAATGTGAGGTTGAACTTCATCGGTGATGCCGAGTGTTATCAACATCAATGCTTTGGCATCAGCCTTGTCAAACTTCTGCCTTTCATCTAGGTCTATTGGTCTGGTTATGTCACCCTTGACAATTCTCCATAGCTCCTCAAAAATGAGAATAGTCCGCATCTTTGTCTTCCATGCAGCATAATTTGGCCCTTTCAAAAGTTGAGCATCGGAAAGAAGCAATTTCGGGGTAGACATTTAAAAAAAAAAAAAATAATCCAGACAACAAATTTATTATTATTTTATTTGATAGTACATTCACTTTGAAGAGGAAATAGTGGCACAGAGATGAGCACGATAGGCCTGTGCTGTGAGACGAGGACGCTTTGGTGTGCGTTCTACCTCATCTTCATCATCAGCATCATAACCCTCGTCTAGTTTTGCTCTAATCTTCCTTGCTTGACATTGTACATCAAATAGAAAGTAATCTAGCAATCCTTGCCTAAACAATTCATCGAATTGGAGATTACCAGTGTTTTGTAGGGCATCTAGAAGTGCAAAGTAGAAGCCTGAGCTTTCTAAAATAGCACGTCCGCCTCGAGGTGGATCATTCGCATGATTACTGGCCACACTGTTGGCATCGGATGCGGTAGACATCCACTGGTTTGCAAGGTCTCTTTTGAGGACGTACAAACTTGCTTTCAATCAACACGTGCTTTGTGGATGCAATTGGTAGGATTTCCAGACACCTCCTTCGCTCACGATCTGAATAGATCTGCAAGTTCTTGTGCCAATATGCAACGTGGTCTTCAGTTGAAAGCGGTTGATGGGTGCTTTCTCTCAATGAGCGCTCCCTCCCAAACACTTTTAGGCCTGCAAATGCAACACTTCCTATCGCTGCAAACTCAGACCGCTTCCTTAAACTCAGACTGCTACCTTGCTTATTCGGACTGCAGATACAGAATGACATTGCCAATCTTTGATCCAAACTCCATCCATCTTTAGAAAATTAACCAAGGTGGCTCTGATACCAGACGAAGATCCTCCATCTACAGTCCAAGCTACATACACTCAGTATGCATGCTGGTGAGAAAGTTGAGGAATTCTTACGGCGGGTATCTGAACTGCGAGTTGAGCTTGTTGCACTTGGAGAAAAGGTGGAGGACAAACTACTTGTCCCAATTACGCTGCGAGCACTACCATCTCAGTTCAAAATCTTTGTCACCACGCTGAACATCACCAAGAAAGATGTTTCATATGATGAATTGGTGAATCTGTTGTAGCAAGAAGAAGCCATTCAATCTGTTCAAGGCAAACTGGAAGATAAGGCCCTGATCTCCAGACAATCAAAAGGTCAGAAGTTTCATGGAAAGCAGCCACAGAAATAACAAGAACATCAACAGTTGAAGCCTCCAAAGGCAAACCGATGGTGTCATATATGCAACAACAACAATCATGACACTATCAACTGTTGGTACAATGCCTTAACAAAAGGCAATTCAAGCAAAGAAGGCTTTTCTGGTTGCAGTGATACTCAGCCATCCAAATGCCGTCATCATCGCAGAAGGCACAAAGGAAATGTAGCAGCCCAACAAGATGATGCATCAGAAGAAGATGAACCAGAAATAGCCAACTGCAGCACTCATCACAATCTAGTCCTTGTCTCCCAAACCTCGCAGCCCACGAGGGATATTTGGTTGATAGACTCGGGTGCCAGCAAGCATATGACAGGCAATCGTGAGCTGTTCGATGCACTGACAGAACAACCTACTGGAGATAGAGTTCAAATTGCTGACAATAAGGAGTATGTTGCAAAGGGTATAGGCAAGGTCATCATTCCTCTTGGGACAAGCCGTTGTACCCTCACCAAGGTGATGTATGTTCCTGGTTTGACAACAAATCTGCTCTCTGTCAGTCAGCTTCTGAACCACAAACTGAAAGTTGAGTTCCAGGTGAAGGATGGGGTCAAGACCTGTCTAATCTCAAGAGAAGGTATGATACTTGCTAGAGAATTTATGAAGGATAGACTGTTTGCATTAGATGTTGTCTCCTCCCCTACAGTAGCTCTATCAGCCTCCACAATAGAATCTACAGGACTCTGGCACTATCGCTATGGGCACCTTTCAGTCAGCTCCTTGCATCAGCTCAGCTCGAAACAAATGGTAAGAGGTCTTCCTCCAATTTCAAATTCATTGCCTATATGTCCTGGATGCCTTGCAGGTAAACAACACCGGGATCCGTTCGAGGCTAGTAGCTTCCATGCTACACATCGCCTTGAGTTGGTACATACCGATCTATGCGGACCCATGCCTGCTTCATTTTTAGGCCATAAGTACTTCCAGTTGTTTGTGGATGACTTCTCCCGAAAGACCTGGGTGTATTTTCTCAAGAAGAAAGATGAAGCCTTTGCCAACTTTCAGGACTTTCACAAGCAAGTTGTCAAAGAAGCCGGCCAGTCTCTTCTTGTCCTCCGGTCAGATCGAGGGGGGGAATTCACCTCCAAGGACTTCGTGGCATACCTGAAACATCATGGCATCAAGCAGCACCTCACTGCTCCCTATACAGCCCAACAGAATGGATTTGCAGAACGTTGCAATCGGACTGTCATGGAGATGGCTCGATGCATGCTCTCCATAGCCAAGTTGGAGGAAAGATTTTGGGTAGAAGTAGTACGGACAGCTGTATACCTCATCAATAGGGCACCAACAAAGATTCTGCAACACAAGACACCGGAAGAGGTATGGACTGGACAAAAGCCTTCAATTTCTCATCTAAGGGTGTTTGGTTGCACTGCATACATGCATGTCCCTGCCAATAGGAGAAAGAAGACTGATCCTAAGACACTTCAATGTATATTGTTGGGATATAGTATTACATCAAAAGCTTATCATCTCATAGATCCTGAGAGAATGAAGATACAAGAGAGTCGAGATGTGGTATGTGATGAATCGTCATTCGATTCCTTATCACAGAAAGAAGCACAACAGCCTCCTACTTTTCATAAATTGCTCTTACAATCAGATGATGACCATATGGAAGACTCTCACAGAGACAGTGAACTACAAGGAGAGTTGTATGTTGATCTGGGCCCTCTAGAAAACATTCCACACCAGCAGCAGCACAGTCAACCTCTAAAGTGGGTCCAAAGTACAATCAAGGACTCTAACCTGCACACTCTTCTAGACACTTCATCAGGAGTCAGAACCAGGAGTCAAACAAGAAATGAAGTGAATCTTGTGCTCATGAGTACTATTGTTGACAGTACTGAACCTGACACAGTTTGAGAGGCCTTAAGCCAACCTCAGTGGAAGAAGGATATGGATGCAGAGTATGATTCTCTGATGCAAAATCATACTTGGGAACTTGTCGATCTGCCTGAAGGGAAGAAACCCATTGGCTGCAAATGGATCTTCAAAAGAAAGTACAAGGCAGATGGATCTATTGACAAGTACAAAGCATGACTTGTAGCAAAGGGATATGCTCAACAGGAAGGCATTGATTATGAAGAGACCTTTGCACCCACTGTGAAGATCAAAACCATCAGAATGGTCTGTGCATTGGCAGTGCAGAAGGGATGGAAGCTTCAGCAGATGGATGTCAAGAGTGCTTTCTTAAATGGTGATCTCGAAGAAGAAGTGTACATGACCCAGCCAGAAGGATTTGTTGATGAACATCATCCACACAAGGTATGTCATCTTATCAAATCTCTTTATGGCCTTAAGCAAGCTCCTAGGGCATGGTACATCAAGATTGATGGTCACCTATTGCAGCATGGATTCACTCGTAGCCCCTCAGATCCTAATTTGTATATTAAGAAGGTAGGCATAGAGATTGTCATCCTGGTTTTGTATGTGGACGATGTTATTCTCACTGGCAGCTCAGACAGTCTCATTGATGATGTCAAGACTGATCTAAAGAACTCCTTCAACATGACAGATTTGGGGCTACTTCATTATTGTCTTGGCTTGGAGATATGGCAGAAGAAGAACCACATATTCATCTCCCAAATGAAATATGCCAAGACACTCTTGGAAAAGTATGGAATGGTCAACTGTAAGCCTATGTCCACTCCAATGGAGAAAGGTTTGCAACTATCTTGTTTCCAGGATTCACCTCAAGTAGATGTCACTCTCTACAGGCAGCTGGTTGGGAGCCTTATCTACCTGACCTACACCAAACCAGACTTGTGTTTTGCTATAAGCTATCTTGCCAGATTCATGCAGGAACCAAAGAAGTGTCATTGGGTTGCAGCAAAGCATGTGTTGAGATATATCCGAGGCACAGTTGATTATGGTCTGGAATATAAGAAGAACACTTAGTTCTTCTTACAGGGATATACAGACTTGGATTATGCAGGATCTATAGATGACAGGAAATCCACCTCAGGTTATGTTTTTCATCTTGGATCTGGGCCAATTTCGTGGGTTAGTAAGAAGCAAACTGTTGTTTCTCTTTCATCCACTGAGGCTGAATATCGGGCCACACAAGGAGCAATGAGACAAGTTCAAGGTCCTTTTACTTCCCCTCCTTCTATCCCTTCTCCACCTCCAAGTCAGCACCTAGATGTTGTTGCAAATGCAACATAATAGAGCCTCATTGCCATACACTCTTTGACTAAGCACTTGATTACATAGACCTCTCATCTTGTATAGCCACATAATATTGGTGGTCATATTGGATCACCTGAGATTACTAGACCCTCCTCATCCACACATGTTTGTGTGCCTCATCATTGCATTTTTTACAATCAATTGCTTAGGTCCTCTTGGGGAGAGTAGTGATCCACCCCTTAACACTTTAGAGTATGATGTCCGTCATACATCACCTTCATGAGTTGAGGTAGTGGGGTCCATAACTCAAGCTGAGGGGTCAGGGACAAGAGCACAAGAATAGGCATTAGGGGGTAGAGAAGGAGACAAGCAAGGCCAATCTTTCTTAGAGGTGAAATTTAAAGTTAGATTTCATGGTGTATTCAATTTGAATATAATATAAACAAAGATTAGTACTAATGTATCTAAGGGGATAAAAATTGATGATAGAGGAGGAGTTGATAGAAGTTCATCATGGAACTCTTTCTACCATCCAATTTGGCCTACACTTGCCAGTATAAATTTTTCTACACATCTAACTCTTTATTGTATGCATTTCATTTTTTGTGAGTAATTATATATTAATTTATATCTTGATGTTAGTTTATTTTTATATTCTATCCAAAATGTGAATGATGTGGCACCTTTGCCAATATTCTTTAGTCAAACTCCTGATCGACCCAAGGGACCATCATTCACCGAAAGATTCTCAGAACACCAACAAAGGGAGGAGGTAATTCAATCAAACTATACTTTAAGTGATAATTTAGAAAACTTAAATATTTGATTATTGTAATTTGATAAATAATAAAATATAGAATCATGGTGTTTGTTACATGTTTGATCATATAAAATAATGGTTCAAAGAATGAAAATAATAAAGAAAGAAACATGCATTATCCATTATTCATAGAGATTTGAGCTTTACTAAATTATTCATTTATTCATATAGATTTTGCAATTGATTCAAATAATGATTATATGATCCATTTTAGTGCATTGATTGATTCATCTTATGAGGATTCCATTATGACATACAATGTTCATTGATTGCTAAGATAGTTGTATGTATTGATCAATTGATGCTATATCATTTACATACACACATCAATATATAGAAAACACATAAACATACTTGAGGAAACTAAAATTCCATAAAAAATATAGATCATATAGATGCCCATGCCATAAACCAATAAATATGAAGACTAACCATACATATCAAAGTTTCCAATACCAAATGTCATCAACATAACAAAAATCATAACATGATTATTTACATATCAATTGGGGGAAGTAGCGTTGAGAGTCACTCCCCCATCTCACTCCTAATAGCGGCCATCAACCTAGACCTTGTAGGTGATTTTTCCCTACTAATTATACTCCTAGATTTAGACTTGCTTATGAAAATTATCTATCATGCCTCATAACCTACCATCTCCTTTCAGAGGTTGGAAATCTCTACCCATGTTATTTTATAATCTACTTGTGTCAGTATAATCTACTTGTTACACTCTATAATTTTCTTGTGTTACTATCAACTTATAGAATATCATTGTGCCAATAATGACACCTATATGTGGTGACATGAATACCCTCACTTGTACATGTTCTAGCTCCAAAGAAAGCATGTCTTTCTATAGTAATGACATATCTCTCTTTATCAAGTTGCATTACTCTCCTCCCAAGCTACCATGATCCTTGCTCATAAGATTGAATAGTAGAGAAAATTGACTGGAACATGTATATTATTTCACTATCCACTTTGTCAGTATCATAGGAACACCACTTGTTAAATGGTCTATGGTCAATACAACCACTCATGTCTAAGATACCTATAGATTACACATGATCTATGTGTTAGGTCATTTATCTTGAGATATCATATAATTTATAATGTGAGGGAATGAAATTTAAATGTTATATATTGTGCATGCCTATATCATCACCCTAGTTCCCTCCTCTTTGTTGCATTGGGAATACATTCAATGTTGTCTCTCTTATATCCACCTCCATGGCCTTGTCACCACCTATTTCTCATCGTATCCTTTCAATTGTTCCTTCTAATCGTCCTTCTCCTTTTGATCCTCTTGAACCCACTCCTCTACCTACATCTAATGGATATAATAGTGGGGACACATCTTCTACTAATAATCTCTATGCATTTGTGACCCTACATCATCCTCAACTACAACTTTAATTAGCTCATCTCCATCATTATCATTAGTAAATTATTGAGTGGAAAATGGTGGTCTATCTCTCTCCCAAGGCCTAAGTGGTGAGTTTTGGTGACTCCTATATATTTGAGGTTTTAGAGGAACATCCTACTAGATAACAAACTATTTGAGGATCAACTTATAATGAAAACACTCCAAATATGTAGACAAATACTATTATTATGTGTACAACTACTAGGGTGGAAATATACATGCATTGGAATACTTCATATTATAAGTTTATCCTATGACAAATGTAAAAGCTGAGTACAATAAATACCTTGTATTTTCTCATGAAATGTAAGAGGTTGTAAAAACAATTCCATGATAGCTCATTTTCATTGAGTCTTTAAAAATTCATTTTAAGGACAATTCTCACTAGGTGTGCTAATGTGGAGAGTTGCATGATGAGTCAAACCTCTAAAATTTAGTTGTAGATAGATAAAAGTCCATATCACATTTCTAAAAAACTAGAGGTCCTAGGACAATATTCCATGTAACTTCTACATGGCCGTAAAGTTATCCCTAATGATTAATAGCTCCTCTCCCCCAATGCTAGTAAGAATTTTTTTGTTTTGTTTAAATTGATCTATTAATTTAAAATTTATTATGATTATATGTATACATAGAGTCTTACATTCTTGTCATTTTTCATATAGGAAATATTAGTTGGTTCATCCATGATGAGTCCTTCTCAATCAATGTAGGAGGCCTCGTTGGTGGTATGTTCTTGTTTTCTAGTAGATAAGTTTTTGTTTAGTGAATTTTGGATTGTTTATTTCTAACACATGCTTGAACCTTTTTAATGTATGCATTTCCTTTTTTGTTATTAATAATATATTACTTTATTTCAATGTTATTTTACTATTAGAGTCTATTGCGAAAGTGAGTGATGTAGCACCTTTGCCATCATGCTTCAATAGGACACCTAATCATTTTAAAAGACAATCAATTGTAGAATGGCTCTCTGAACAACAAGAAAGAGTTGAGGTAATTGAGTTGAATTTTTCTAAATAATTGATATTTTAGAGAGGTCTTATAGTTGATTGTAGTGATTTAGTTGTATGTTAATAAATGAAAGTTCTAAATTCTAGTAGATAAGATTCTATCTACTAACTCTAACTTATTTATATTTACTATTAAACTAATTAATCAAATTTGTGGATTAACTTGTTAATCTAGTCAACTTTGCATCCATGGACTACTAGACATCGTGGCACAAAGAGGACACTTTTTGAGAATCCATCATAGATTGAGGATTCGCCAGAGACATAGGGTCAAGTGGATCTTTAGTATTTGATGAAGTTATTTGACATGTAGATTGTATATGAATTTTGAGATGGCATATGCCACATTTTGTAAAAAAAATTTTGAGTTGGCATATTTGCCAAATTTTTGTATATGTCTACCATTATGGACTAGATTTTAATATATATATAACTTGATATACATTATAATTTAAATTCCTTATGTGCATGTATTCCTACTTTGAAACAGAAAAGTTTAATGTATAATCACTTTACAATGGTTAGTTATGATCAATAACATGTTATAGATTGATTTCTTATTATATATGATTGTTTTTTCTTGGTAGAAAGATGATATATGTAGTTGCATACCTCAATACATAACTTCATCTTAATTGCCACATGATTGTAGTTTTAGTTAGATATAGGAATTTTTTAGATGACATGTGACCTTTTTTCCTTCAAATGATAGTGCATTGTCCAAACACCATTAAGAAGATCTCCTTGTTGTTTTCATACTGATGACTATCTTATTACTAGCATAAAACCAAATATTTGTACATAAGTAGATGTTACATGAGTTACTATATATTTGTACATATGAATACCCTAATTAGTAATAATTAATAAAAAAGAAGCATAACTACAATCATATGAAATCTATATTTAGCATTTCATTTTAATTTATGCTAAATTAGTACATATTTATTCAAAATTTGTTTATGCTAAATTATTACATGGATGCTTAGTGTTAGTTAACATATTTGTTGTATTGGACTCTTTTCGTATACATCTCATTATAATCATCATATTGAAATGACTATATTTGATATAGAAACTACTAGATTTGATATGATAATCATTGATAATTTCTCATCTTACATTTTAATCATGCAAAATATGTGTTAAAAATGATAAAAATTATGATTTTTTTCATTAAATCAAAGATATTTATTTTTGTATTAATGAGCAAAGACATGTTTGTCTGTTTACCCATTTCATTATCTAGTTTATGCAAACAAATGTCATCCACAACCCAAATTCAACAATCATTGCATTTGAAAATGTAAATAGGTGTACATATTAAATGGAAGTATGTTTCAATATCATATACTCCATGTTTCAATATCATATCCTCATTTCACAGTCTGTAGGTCTAGCATACCCTCATTTCACCTTCTATATGGGTTATGGAAAGAGCATCTAATGAGGTAGAGAGACACATTTGGCATGATTTGCATATCCTCATTTCACCTTCTATATGGTCACCATGCTTTACATATCCTCATTTCATAAGTCCACATGTTTGACATGATTTGCTTATCCTCATTTCACCTACTATATGTATAACGTATCCTCATTTCACCTTCTACATGTATAATGTATCTTCATTTCACCTTCTATATGTTTGACATTATTTTCTTACCCTCATTTCACCTTCTATATGGGTTATGGAAAGAGTAGAATGAGGTAGAGAAGAAGAGAGAGATATAGAGAGAGATGTACATTTGGCATGATTCGCATCTCCTCATTTCACCTTCTATATGGTCTACATACTTTGCATATCCTCATTTTTCTCACGTCTACATGTTTGACATGATTTACTTATCCTCATTTCACCTTCTTTATGTATAACATATCATCATTTCACCTTCTTTATGTTCAACATGATATTTGTAATGTCCCCTTTTAGGATATTCCTGATTTCTTTAGTTGCACATAATAATATCATTAAAAAGGGACATTAGACATTACAAATCAATAAATTAAGATAATATTCAATTCATAGCATCATTCATATTGAATTAATCTATTATTCATATTAAACTCATCTATAATAGCATAGTCAATAATGAGAACAATACTACATAACATAATGAGATCAAATCATCATAACATAATCCGCATTTAGTTCAATTCATAACACACTTCAATATCGCTTATGTTCAAGTCTTAATCCTTACTTCCTTTCTAATCCCTAACTTTGCATGGGGGTTTACTTGTCTAGGGCACGTGATACCACCTCATGGAATGGATTTACTTTGCATCTCCCTAACAATTTTACTTGTCTAGAGTACAATGACACCAACTCAATGCTTGAACTTACTCCACCTCCCCCTAACAACACCATGCCACTCACTCACAGGTTGAAGGTAATAGAAATAAATCGGTATTGAGTTTGAACATACCAAATGTGTTGTGAATATAATCTTTATTTCATAGAAAGTTTCACAATGCTTATGATACTAATGACAATCTTTCAATTATATGCATTTTTCATGACTTACCACATAGCATTCATCATAATAAGCATGGGGTTAGATACAACATACTAGGTATATAATTCTTTCATAATCATGCAAATCTGAATATTAATCTAGATATTATTTGATCATTTCTCCATCTCTATATTCAATCATAGATATATTTTTATTCCCCTTTATAAATCTAAGTTATTCTTCATTTTGCTACTCTTACTCTTTATCTTCCTCCTAATCTGCTCTATATTCCCTTTTGCTTGTACATTATATTATCTTTATTACTACTCAGAAATGTATACCATTCTTATACACAT
The DNA here is from genome assembly GCA_027924645.1 of Cunninghamia lanceolata. Taxonomy (NCBI): domain Eukaryota; kingdom Viridiplantae; phylum Streptophyta; class Pinopsida; order Cupressales; family Cupressaceae; genus Cunninghamia; species Cunninghamia lanceolata. The sequence continues at coordinate 13,490,205 of BSBN01000553.1, read as the reverse complement.
AAATATTTCTTTCTGCTATCCCTCGGTATATATATTAAAAATGTGCTTGGTAAACTTTTTAACGTGACCAGTGACACTGGTGTGAAGAACACTTCAAACTCGCAAGCTTGTTGGCCCAGGAAAGGCGTAAAGCCTACAAGCTTGTTGGCCCAGCGGGGGTTAGAACTCTGGTGGCCACCACTACAACAGAGCGACTTAACCACAAAACCACACCCTTATTGGCTATGTATTCATTTATATTAGTATATATATTTATATAATAATATTTATACTTATTATTATATTATTATAATAAATGATTATAATAATATTAAGATTTATGTTTATATATTTTAATAGTTGTATTTGTTATTTATATTCATCTTTATATAATAATAATATATTTAATTATTAAATAAATATATTATATATTATATTTAATTATATTAGAATATTTTTATAATAATATTATTTAATATCATTTATTAAATACTATATATTAATAATTAAATGACTAAATAGCACATTTTACAAAACCAACTTGACCGTCTTTATTATAATGTCTAAATCTTTAATTAAACATGCCTTAATATCGGGACATGACAATTTTCCTATCATCATTTCATTGTCTATAGGTCTAGTATACCCTCATTTCACCTTCTATATGGGTTATGGAAAGAGCAGAATAAGGTAGAGAAGAAGGGAGAGAGAGAGAGAGAGAGAGAGAGAGAGAGAGAGAGAGAGAGAGAGAGAGAGAGATGTACATTTGGCATGATTCGCATATCCTCATTTCACCTTCTATATGTTCTACATACTTTGCATATCCTCGTTTTCCTCATGTCTACATGTTTGACATGATTTTCTTATCCTTTTTTCACCATCTTTATGTATAATGTATCCTCATTTCACCTTCTATATGTTTAACATGATTTTCCTATCATCATTTCATTATGTATAGGTCTAGAGTATACCCTCATTTCACCTTCTATATGGGTTATGGAAAGAGCAGAATGAGGTATCTAGATGAAGAGAGAGAGAGAGAGAGAGAGAGAGAGAGAGAGAGGGAGAGAGACACACATTTGCTGACAGTGTAGGGTCCATGTTGGATAACCTACAGTTCCATGTGGCTGAAAATTTTGAATTGGGAATGAGTTGTTCCCTCGATGTGTTCTAATGTTTGTGGGGGAGTGAACATTTTTCCCTTGTAAACAATGAAGATGACTACATGGGGAGAGAGATAAATTTTGCATGATTCACATTTGGACCTAACTAATAGTGTCAATAGGTCAAGGGGGTGGGTTTATGCTAGTGGAGAGCTTGTTTCAATCCCCAGGTGTCCCAATCGAATTGGGCTACATTGTATGAACAAAGTCTCTTAAGAGACCTAAGAGCAAAAAGTTGCCAAACTTTGATGGAATAGTTCTCAGACTTCATGGAACCTATGAATAATATATTTGGACCTACAACTACATGTCAAGTCCCTCCACAATAACCTCTCTCATTTTTTACCAACTCAACATTGTTGGACCATGCCAACAGGGATGCATTCTTGCAAAATGCCTCAGTGGCATTTAGTGCAAAGGTGCCAAGAGCCATATTTTGCATTCTTAACCTTGTGGAACCTAAATGACAATACTAATAGGGGTGGGTGAGTTTATGCTAGCCGAGGCCCTATTTCATTAATGAGGTGTTCCAATCGAATCGAGCTACACTGTACTAGTAAAGTCTCTTAAGAGACCTAAGAGAAAAAAATTGCCAAAGTTTTATGGAGTAGTTCTCAAACTTCATGGCACCTACGAATGATTTGTTTGAACCTATAGCTGGATATCAAGTCCCTCCACAATAACCCCTCTTGGTTTTGACAACTAGACATCATTTGACCATTCCAATGATGGATGCATTCTTGTAAAATGCCTCAGTGGCATTTAGTGTAAAGGTGTTAAGAGCCATATTTTACATTCTTCAGCCTATGGGACCTAACTTGACAGTGCTGATAGGTTAGGGTGGTTGGGTTTATGCTAGTGGAAGCTCTGTTTCATTCCCTTGGTGTCCCAATTGAATTTAACTACATTGTACTAACAAAGTCTCTTAGGAGACCTAAGAGAAAAAAATTGTCATACTTTGATGGAGTAGTTCTCAGACTTCATGATACTTGTGTATTTTGTACAAATTTTTGAAACTTTTTATTATAGTTTAAGATATCTTAGGAAAGCCTTGGTTTTAGGGTTTCAAAGCAACTGTCCTATAAAGTCCACAGAGATTTCCATGAGCTTCTCATGGATGATCAGCCATGGTAAAGGCCATCAGTCACATTTAAGGTTTTAGCTCTCAGATCAATAGATGGCACCTATTAAATGGTAACACTCAGTCCCTCAAGCCACTCACACTGTCACAAAAATAAAGGACATAGAAAAATGCAATAAGCAGTTTGCATACATGATGAGAACAACTCCAGAGGAAAGGTCAAGAGAAATACAGAGTCCAACACGTGTCAACTGTAGAGAAAAGACAGCAGCTTGGATATTAAAGCGGAGGCTGCTAGATGGAGGCGCCTGAAGCATTGCAAAGGGATAAAAGAAACATCCAGAATCAAATACATGGCTCAAGAATTACAAAGAGTAGCAATGAAAAGAAACTTAAAATTAATGCAGAGAGTGCCATGTGCAAACTGTGGGAGAAATAAAAAGAAACTTAAAATTGATGCAGAGTGCACCATGTGGAGCAACCTGACACAGATATAAATATTTTGTTTCATTTCATTTAATAAATGTGTCATGTTAAGCCACGGGAGTCTTAAAAGAAGTTATGTCTTTGTTAAATATTAAGTCCCTCATAATGCAAATGGTGGGACCCAAAGCAAAGGAAGTTTCATTAAAACAAATATTTTTGCCTCACCATTTTTACCTCATGGTGGAAATAAATGTTGCCCTAAATTTAATAAATCCATGCTTTATTTCTTTTAAGGCAAGCTACAGGAAATAAACAAAGTAGCGGGGAAAGCCACATGTCAAATGTGGAAGGCAAAAGAGAGTAGCTTAATAAATTCAACAGATGGAGCGACGTGGGTGAAGTGGTGAAAAGAAACTCAAGCTAGATGCAGAAGAGGTCACGTGGTTAAGCCCAAGTAAAGGAGAATTAAATGTTTCATTTAATTACATATGATTCATGAGAGTGTTAAAGGCTGTGTCTTTAATTAATATTGTGTCTCTTATAATATAATGGAGGACCCCTAATAAAGCTCAAATGCTTTATCAATAATAAGTTTTATGTCAGTTTTAATTAAAGTCACGAGGAGAAGTTTAAATAAAGATTGAAATCTTTATTAAGTTGAGATATGTCACACATGGTGGGTCCTAGCAGTATAAAGTAAATTTTATAAAAAGACACTCATATGAATTTTTTCCACGAGAATAAAAAGTGAAACCCTAAGTATGCAGCCACTTCCACTTTATTTCTTTTAAGGCAAGCTATAGGAAATAAAATGCAGAGCGGTGGGAAGTATTTCCTCTTCACATAGGCCAAAGATAAGCACAGAGATATTTTCATCCATGGAGATAATGAAGCCATGGTTTGGTTATGATTTTCTATTGCCACTTCAATTGTAGTAGCATTTTGCCAGATTTTGTAGAGTTTTAGTTGCAAAAATTGCCAGAGGCCATTGAGATTTTGTTGAGTCTTTCAGGCTATAAATGGACAGATTTGAGACACAGTGGAGAGATATATACATACATTCATAGTTCTACAAGTTTTATCAAATTAGAGAGTTGGAGCAGCAGACTCAGATGTTTTTCTTTTTGCCTTTGTAATTCTCTCTTTATGAGAATGTAACAATTATTTTTGTGCAACAATTTTTGCCTCTATAACCTGTTATCTTTCAAATAAAGAGATAATGTTCTGTGCATACTTGGATATCTCTATTTCTTGCTTCTAATTCCTTTGTTTATTTTGCCTCTGTTTAGTCTATTTCTTAAACTAGGTTTTCATCATGCATTGATGCTCTTGAAAATTCCAGTTAATCATTCAAAGTTAGATATTGTGCAAACTAAGTTTTTTAATCCGGTGGATCACCATAGATTAGGCATTTGTTTTTTACAAATATAGTTTCTTTGTAATTTTTTCCCAAACTCCCATTGAAAGAATAGAAGAGCTGGCTTCCCTAGAATCTGGAGATCATTTCAGGGGCCAATCCCACGTCTCTAAAGTTTCCCATGTTGCTACTGGATTACACCCACAGATTTATGCATCAATAATACCTACAAATGATCCATTTGGACCTACAACTAGATGTCAAGTCCCTCCATAATAGCCTCTCTCATTTTTCACGAACTCAATATCGTTTGACCGTGCCAACAACGGATGCATTGTTGTAAAATGCCTTAGTGACATTTAGTGTAAAGGTGTCAAGAACCATATTTTGCATTCTTCACCTTGTGGGACATAACTGATAGTGTTGATACATCAGGATGAGTGGGTTTATACTAGTGGAGGCCATGTTTCATTCCCCAGGTGTCCCAATTGAATCAAAGTACATTGTACTAGCAAAGTCTGTGAAGAGACCTAAGAGCAAAAAATTACCAAATTTTGATAGAGTAGTTCGCAGACTTCATGACACCTATAAATGATCCATTTGGACCAACAGTTGGATGTCATGTCCCTCCATAATAACCTCTCTTAGTTTTTACCAATTCAACATCGTTTGACAGTACCAAGGTCCCTCCATAAAAGTGACCTGTTTGTGGGGGAATGAACATTTTTCCCTTGCAGATGATGTTGAGTTGGTCAAAATTGAGAGAGGTTATTAGGGGAGTGAACATTTTTCCCTTTTAGTAGCATTTAGTGTAAAGGTACTAAGACCCTATGTTCTTCACCTTGTGGGACCTAACTAACAGTGCCTATATGTTATGGTGGGTTGGTGTATGATACAGGAGGCATCTAGGAATGTCTCATTTGTGCATACAGTTCGATGTTGGGTGTTGGGATTACTCATAACACAATAATGGTGTAGGCAGAACACAATAGCTCAATCCAATCCATTCAATGGGTCTAAGGGCTTATTTAATGGTTTTGAGTATGATTCAAGGTGGTTTTCTTAAGTTTTTCACTAAAACCCCGTGAGGAAGGCCTCAATTGAAGCCTAGGGTTTGGTTTCCAAGGGAAACTCACCAAGTCCTAGGGAGTGTTAGTCATTAGATCATCAAGGAAAACAATGTCAGCATACCATGAGGGTGTCATGAGTGGAGGGTAACATTTTTGAGCATCCAAAACCCTGAGTATCCCTGTCAAAGACATACAAAATTGTGATAGTCCTAAGACTGTAGCACTAGCAAGAAGATGTCTTTTTCATAGGAAAAGACCCTAGTTTTCATAGGGGGGGACCTATGATACCTTCCCATGGATTTAATACAACATTTGAATAGGAAAGGAGTTGCAAAAGTTTAAAGAGCTTAAAGGATTTTAAGAGGTTTTGGGACATAAACATCATATAGAAAATTTCATGTGGTATGAGCAACCACCTTGAAGAGATATACTAGTTTATTATTAAATTATTCATGACATCAAATCACTACATATAGAAACTAATAAAGGATCAAAACTCCTATATATGTATTGATATTATCTTACTACAACTAGGTCAATCCTACAAGTATCATGTTTAAGATATTAACATAAAACCCTTTTTCTTTTCTTAAAATCAAAACAAAATATTAACATAAAACCCTCACCATAAAATTTAGCATAAAACATAATGAAAAAATACACCTTAAAGAGTGTGCTACTAAAATCACATGAAGAAGAAGATCCTATATTGTTGTATTTCTCTTTAATTTTCCTAATACTAAGTACCTCTAAGGAATGTAGCCTCCTAAGTTTATTAGAGTCTAAAGAAGAAAAAGATCCTACCCTCTCTTATTTAATTGGTCTCATGACTCATATGAATGATCATGCAACATCATGTATGCACACTACCCTAAGCTCACCTTGCTCCCACTTCATGTCACCTAAGTTACTTTGTATCCAATGGCATAACATTTCACTAAGATCAATGATATCATCCCTTTGGATGTGGACTCACTTTTTTCCTTTGAGCTCATCATCTAATTCTTGTACCTCCCCATGTTGTAAGATGATATAATGGTTTAGGTTTAATTATTCAGCCATTAGATCATTTATAATCTAGAGTCTATACATCTATAACTCCTTTGAGCTCTAACACCACTACATGTGTAGACCATTAATCTCCCTTATTATGATCTCTCATCACATTCTTTCCACAACTCTCTCTTGATGTATAATGACTAATACCTTTGGTAACACACCTACTAATCATCCTACCATCTCACCTTTTGTGGGCCTTGTTGTGGTTTCATCCTCCTACATATGCATACAACACAAGATAATGCATTCATAAATTGCTTAAACATTGGTAGCAAGGAACTATCACATAGAAATGTTCAAGTTATCAAATCGCCCTTCAATGTTATGATATACACATTATTGATGACTATCATGTATATGATCATATGTAACAACCATAGGAGGTTTAAAACTCACCTTAGGAACAATTCATCAGTATCATAGAGCATCTAGGACATTCAAACTATCATACCAGCACATGTTGGTTATGGTAAATAATCTCATTACAAGGGGCCATAAGATGGACATAATAGTACATGAGAATGATGTTAGGGACTCTTTCAAACAAAAATAAACCTTAGACCTATTATTAAATGTATTAAAATAAAAAATAATATATCTTTAATTTAGAAATTAGTATGTACAAAAAGATAGAAAGCAAAATATTAAGAAACACAAATGCACACTAAAAATTGTACCTTGTGTCTATGATGCCATAGTAGATAACCTCATTCATAGTCATGTATAGTCAAGAGCATGCATTATAATTAAAGAAACAAGATTGTTAATAAAACAATTCTAAAAAATAGAGTAAACAAGAAAACTAAGATAAAATTTGTCATACCTTTCCCATCTGGAAGTTTACATGCTAGTCAAGTGTACCTGAGGAGTCATCTCTTACCTTCAAAGTATCTAATATTGCTTCATGATTAGAATTAAACTAATTGTCCATAGTTGTTTTGTTTTTGGTTTTTCATGATGCTTTAGTAACTTAACATTTGTTGCTACAAATAGGTACGAATACATGAATATGGTTTTGTGCTTCTCAAAGTCTTCAAATGTAGGGCTGCCATTCTTTCTAATCATATATGTTTGCAACCAAGTCCCATCAATAACAACTAATCCTATAGGATATGTGAACCCATCATCATCTGTTGTAAGTCATGTTAGCTTTTTGTTTCCTCATACACATCATACCAACCAATAGGATGATCTCTCTTCATTTCCATGTGGTTCAACAACTGCATAAACATGACCTGGTTGTACAAAGTTTGAAAGATGTTCATAGTTAAATGAGCTATCCATGTCATTGAGTAAAGATGAATGACTTTAATATAAAGGGGTTAAATATTGTGGAATCCATGTATCTCCCACTCACTTGACTCACAATTATCCTAATCACATTTAATACAACTCTTACAAAAGCAAGCTAATTCTCATGTCCAAATAGTCCATGTACTTGCATTTGAGCTTTGAAATGAATGCATATTTGATGATTCATTGATTCTCTGACAATCTAATTTCTCTCCCGATATCCCCTCATCAACCAACCAAAAGAACCTGTGCACTTTTGAATCAAGAGCCACTCCTTGTGACAATGCATAGTTACACCACTTAACAATAGAATCTGCATTATTGAATGTAGTACCACCTCTATTCTTTAGTTTTTCTTCAAAAAGAGCTCTCTTCATGCATGGACCCGCTCCATCATGCTCCCCTCTTCCATGCCCAGCTTAAAAAAAAAAATTAAATATGACGTATACCCTTCTCTGTATGCATTCTGCTCAACCAATAGAACATATGAGCATTCTTGAATTGACTAGTGCAATTATCTGACCAAATGAGATGTTGATCCATTCTAATATCTTTTGCTTGAAAGAACCCATAAAATTGTTGAAAATAATATTGCACATACTATGATGAATGAGATTGATAATCACTCATCTAAAAATGGTATTCTCTAAAAATCTTCCTATTCTCTGCTGTACTCTTAGGGGCATGTCTATATGTGATGTGAACAAAAATAGCAATCTTAATAGAATTGTAGTACTAGGATTGCACTTCATTTTTTGGTTGCAATGTGTAGTTTTCTATTGACTATAGAAGCAATAGTTCCAATCAGAAAAAAGTAATATTTGCTGCAGGATTGTTTGGGAACTAAGTATCTGTTAATTGTCAAAGAAGACACCAATTATTACTCACTGAAACATCTCTTAGAGAGATCCATTGCATGACATCTCATCTTTGAGTTTTAATTTTACCTTTTAGTTGTTAGAATACATTTGTTACTATTCAATTTTTTGAATTGCTTCATGTGTGTACTTCATAAGGAACTTTTATTGATTGACCACATAGTTTGAAAATAATCAATTCCAAAAATTAAGCAAATCTAAGTGAAAAGTAAACTTCAAACACACTTCATATAAAGTGAATGCCAAAGTTAGTTCAAACACTCACATACACCTAAAGTGAATGTTAAATTTCAAGCACGCACACACACACACACACACACACACAAAGGTAGTTCACTCACATTTCACACAATAAAATATGAATCCACAATTAACTCAAAAGAATTAAGGGGATGTCAAAGTTCAAACATATGCTTCTCATCCAATAAGTGGCTCAAATTCAAGTGAATGTCAAAGTTAGTTCTCACACACACACACACACAAAGTGAATGCAAAATTTAGTTCATACACACAAAGTGCATGTAAAAAGCACACTCAAATAATAAATGGATGTCAAAATTCAAATGCACACTTCACATAAACAATAAATGGATGCCAAGACACTAAACAAAGTGAACTCTAAAATTCAAATAAATAAGTGGATGCCAAAGTTCAAACATACATATAAAGTGAATGCCAAAAGTTCAAACAATAATGCATACATAGTAATGCCTAATGTTCAAACACACTTCAAACAAACAATCAATGAATGTCAAAATTTAAGCACACACACCAAGTAAATGCCAAAGCACAAACACACACTTCATACAAACAATAAATACAAAAAAAGTGAATTCAATTTTAAACATACAAAGTGAAACAAATATAAGTCAATGCCAAAGTTCAAACCCATACTTCACATTACAAATAGTATAATACTAATTATGACAGTGTTAATAGATTGCATTGTGGTTGAATGGGATGCCATAGTTCTCAGGTTTCTTTATGAATTAATTCTTTAATGGTTCATTCACAATATTCATTTAATACCATTCCATTATTTGTTATTTACAAAAAATAATTTAAAATTTTTATAGTATTTATAGCCTTGTCCACCCACTACTACATGTAATGACTTTCTAGTAAAAATATAAAAATATAAACTACCTAGCAATAGGCCTATAAATATTTGTACTTATATAGTATTTTTAGCCTTGTCCACCCACTACTACATGTAATGACTTTCTAGTAAAAATATAAATATAAACTATCTAGCAATAGGCCTATAAATATTTGTGCCTATTGGAATCTATGAAAATCAAGATCTTTGATATATGTATGCAAAGATACCAAAGAGAAATGACATGAAGGTGCCATAATAAAATGTCTTCTAACAATAATATACAATAAGGTCTATTCATTTATCACATACAACCAATATGAGAGATTTTGTACACCACAACACTAGTTTGAGGAAATCTGGTTTTTAAATCTTCTTGAAAAATATAAAAACACACTAGTGTCCTTACAAATGGAGTGATCAAGATGTAAAAAAGTACTACACAAAAGGTAATATAGACAACTTTAAGATTTCTTGCAAAGAAATGTTAGAGAGAGGTTAAAAATTGCTTATGTTAAAATACACATTGTGTAATTACAAACATGTGAAATTTTCAAAGTAGAGTATGAAATGATGCAAAATTTTCAAATGAGCAATGAAAATATGGTTTAAATCATTGCTAGATCTGAATTGAAAGATGTTTATGACAGCAGCAAAATCTGAAATAAGATTTTGACTACAAACCCTAGCTTTTCGAATCACTAGGTTATATGAAAAATACTTTTTAAGAAAAACCCTAGCAAATGAGATCTTCAAATGCAAGATATGATATGATGAAATGATGAATTACTATAATATGGATCCGATCTTATGCAAATATAAGAAAATTATAACTTTTTATCATATGCAAATGAAATTATGCAAAACTATGTCTAAATATAAGCCTAGAATGTTTTTTTTTTTTAAATTTCAAATATATGTAAGATTTTCCAATGCAAGATGGAAAATATGATATGAATGAATGCAAGGACTGATTACAACACTCAGAAAGATGCAAAATTCTCATTGTTCCAGGTTCACCAAAATGTTATGTATGAAAATTGGGAAGATGGTGGATAGTGTTAAAGTATATCAAATCAAACCCTCCTTTCACTTGATAACATTCAAGGACAAAAATTGAACCATCACTATAGGTAAATGAGGAATCAGCTATAGGTTTGTGTACTCAAGAATGATATAGAATGATAGATTAGATTGACAGATTTATCAAACCCTAGATCAAATAAGCCTCAAACCTTAATTATAATGCAATCAGGTACAAAAAGATAGAATGCTATAGGAAACTATATAGGAAGATACTTAAGGATGATCAGAAACATACCAAAAGTTGAGTTGTCATAAATAGAAAATTTACAAACTACGAGGTAGGCACCCAAGTCCAACAATGCAATTTTTTATAGATCTGGAGCAGTGAGATATGTCAAACTGTATCTAGATCTTGATTTCAGGGCCAAGCCTTTCATGAGTGTTGCAAGGTGTACGCCCTTGGTCTCCTTGTGTTGTGTAGCATAGTGCTTGGGTTCTTGACAAGGCTTAACCACCTCCCATGAACTAATTAAAACTCTAGTGGTTGTATCAGGCATTAACAGATTGATCTTTTGGTGCAATGACAATTGTCTTGCTAACAATTAGTATCAGAGCCTGGGTCACAGGTTTGAACCCCTCACTTGTGTTGGGGGGATTGTTACAAGGTGTGTGCCCTTGGTCTCCTTATGTTTTGCAACACAGCGCTTGGGTTTGTGACAAGGCTTAACCGTCTCTCATGGATTCATCAACTTTGGCGACTGTATCGAGCATTAACAAGTCAATCTTTTGGAGCAACAACAACTGTCTTGCTAACAGGGAGGACTATGAGGAAGGTGCCCTAGTCCAAGAGGGAGGAATATCAACAAATTTCTTCCAGATTCTAAATCCTTATCCTTCAAATTGCTTCTCTGCACCTATACTTTTCCAACTCCTGCACCTATAACCTACAATCACAATGAAAGGGGGTTGGGGGTTTTGGTGTTTAGGAGCTTACCTCGGTCAAGCCCTGGAAGGACATTCAAGTCTTCCAACACCGTTGTTAGATAGAGTGTGTGCCCAAGGAGGGTAGAGGCTAAATCCGATGAGGAAATTAAATGATTGAAAAACAAGTTTATGTCACCTTAGAGGTGAAGCCCTCACGGAGATGAAGATACTTAAAATCATGAGGAGATGGATTGATGAAGCCAAATCTACAACAAACAAACACAATAACAACACAACTCTTCTCTACAACACAATGCAGGCCTTGAAATCTCTTTCTCAATATCATAAGTTCACATTATCCATCTAGGTGTAAAACAAAGTCATAAACTCACTTATATATGCTTTCCTGTTAATATTCGTAAATTAAATTGAAGAGGTCGATAGAGGGAAACCTTTTGAGATGGCCTAAGCTGACACACATTAATTTTCATCCTAGAAAATTAGGTTGGACTTGGGAGTGTGTGTCCAAGTCCCAATGCCTAATTTGGTCATGTTTAAGCACTTAGAATGGGCCCCTAGTCCCCATTTGACATGGGTTTCAGGGGAAATTGCTCTGGGATGAGTATTTAATTTGTAAAGTGTAAACATGGGGACCTAGGAGCTAAACTAGGAGGTAAAAAGGAATAGGAATATTTTTTACTCCATAACAATATGAAAGTTATCTCACAGAGATGGTTTAGACCTCTTGAAAACAAGGTAGCCATCCAACAAAATTGAATGTGCATCCTATTGCAATTATAGTCACTTACCTAACTAGTTTGAAAATTGATAAATAATCATGTCACATCCACTTCACTTATCTACTGCTTGAACTAGAATCTAGATAAATCCTTGCCTACTATAAAACATTACATTTATTGCAAAGATTTATCTTTTCATACAGGAAAAAAAAAGAAAAATGGTTAAATGTGTTTAGCTCAAGTCAGATCTTTCTATGTCGATCAAGGATGAAAATGTATAAGTGGGTGATCAATATTTTTTTAGGTTCACGAGGAACTTCAAATAGAATTTTGTAAACACCAAAACTCATAAAACATTGACATCCCTATCTATGCCTCCATGAAAAAATTAGCTAATAGTATTTCCTAATCTACTAAATGCATCCTCCAGAAGATTTCTCTTAACCTTTCCTCTCGGATTCCCCCCATAAAACCCCCACAACTTTTCCCCATGAAAATATTTAAGGCAAAGTTAAAGCAAAATCAAACACAAAAGCTAAATAAATAAAATAAAATAAATCATAAATATATTTTATCCAATATTTTAAAATTTCTTTTTTTGATATAAATCTAAAAGTCAAATCTTAATAAGACAAAAATTATTCTTTCTCAAAATCAAATCTTAATAAGACAAAAGTTATTCTTTCTCCTAATTCTTTCATTTGTTTAAAAAAAAAAAACTTAAAAGCATGTATCATTTTCAATCTACATATTCTAATCAATTTATTAGGCAAGATTATCTATATGTACACTTTTAAAACCATAAAACAGAAAATTATAATTAGAATACTTTCTAGATCACTCTTCTCTATTATGCTAGTAGAGAAATGAAAAACACACTTTATAAAAAACATTTACTAACTCAGATAGGAGATTCATCTAAGTATGTTAGCAATGTCCACCATTTAAATTTTCAACAAACATTAGTTAATTGAAATTATGCATACCTTTAATCATATCACTTCACAAACAACACTAAGATCTGCAGAGTATGGCTCATAATTACCACTTGAAGAACTGTCATCTCCCAGAATCCATATGTTTCAAGCCAATACAAATTTGTGCACCAAGTCCATAGTAATCCTTACCAAAAGGGTATGGTCCACATAAACCATTCATTAACATGTTCACCATACAACCTTACATACTCACAAGCAAATAACCATTTCGAAAGTTTTTCATTAGAAAATCATCAAGTACTAAAGAAGAGGTATCACCATCATTACCATTAAGCATATCATCATTATCTAAATCCAATTTCCTAGAGAAGTCATATGAAATAGGTTATGTGGCCTTACAAATTACCTCTAGATACTACCACAACTTCTTCTACATTCTTCTTCACCTTCAAATTGCCTTCCTAATATACATCCAATGCTACTTGATTACCTTCCACAAGTTTGTACATCGATTTCTTTCTACTCTCTAACTCATCATCCTTCAATTATGATACCGTATATAAGCTCTTGATATCATCATTGTCTGTTCTAGTTCTATCAACTCAATTTTCATTCCTTTGACCACAAACTAAATCTCCAACTATCCACCTAGCTCTATCAGTATTTCTTCATTTACTTTAATTATCACTTTCATCTTCCCACTTGGTTTTTTTTGGTCAATCATCCTTCCTTCAAAAACTCTATTTTTGATACTTCCTATCAATCATATAAACTATTCCAAACTACTGCAGTCTTGTTTCATCCTCAATCTCCTATCTGCCAACAAATCAAAATTTTCCTTTCCCATTGTATTCCTATGCTTACCTTTTGAATCTTCCTCTATATTCTTCAATTATTCCTTCTCATTAGGTGCCTTACAATCATTCCATCTCCTACTTGTAACTATATTTCTCTCAATTTCCACAGTATCTTCATTTTCAACTCTAGATTATTCATGCTTTACCACATCTCTGTATTCATCTTCCACATTACCACATTCTCTTTTATCTTCAATTGTCCTTGCTTATACATCCTTGGTTTTGTCTTTTGCATCACCACATTTGCTTATTTCCTCATCTATCTCACTTTGAATATCTTCATTACTACTTCCTAACTCACCGTATTCTCTTAGTATTATTTTTGTATTGTCTATTGGTCTTCCAACTCTGCTTGTTTTGTCTCGTTCAATCTCATTATCATTTCCAGTGTCACTGCACTCTCTATTTATGTTATCTTCCACTAACTCTGTACCTCTCGCAAGTATCCTTTCTTCTTTTCCTTCATTCTCATCAATATTCATATCTTCAAATTTATCCTCTAGTTGACTACTGTCATCACATATCTATTCACAACTTATAACTTCCACAAGTTCTCCTTCTTTGTCTACCTCATCTTCCTTACTATTATTTATTTTTGAACTTTTTATTCTAAACAATATTATCTGATCATCCCCATAAGTAATATTAAATTTTTCATAAACACTACCTTCTTGATTCCTTTCCAAACCTTCAAATTTGAACCCTATTAACTCACTACCCTTAAAAGCGTTACTAACCCATTCACAATTCATACCTCAAATCTTCTTTATTTGTTTTTGTTTCCTCCACAAAAATATATTATTCCTCCCTATGTTTGAATCCTTCACCTTACTTTGGCATGTTCAAAATGGTTTCTATGTCTTAATTCTCTATTTCTTCTTCTAGGCTTCTGTTGTCATTCACCTCAAGGCTGGTCATCCTATTTGAAAGACTAAACATTACTTCTACCTTGTCTACAACATCATCATCTCCAAATTCTTCTTGATCTTCTTCTAGTTTCACATTCTTCTATATCCTCATTGGAAATATGGCTTCAACTTTGTCTACTACCAAATCTCTCACAATATATCCTTCATACCACTTGGCAATACTGCACTTTACATGCTACTTTGTTCTACAACTGAATTTCTTTATTCTGATCTCTATCCTTTCTTCTTCATTCTAGCTCACATACAAAACTAACTCTCTTTGTTCATCTTTTTCCAATCTATCAAATCTACTTGCTACATATTTCATCATCAAATCTAACATTTGTAATTCCTTCTCTAAGAATCTTTCCTTCACACTAGCAACCCTAACTTTATGACTCGCATTTACTCCTTTCATCTTCATAATCAGATCATAAAATACTTACTCGCAAATTGCCTCAAATTTTGGCACTCTATTTTCTCACCTTGTATATTCACTAAAATTCTTCTACAAATTGCCTCTCTAGTTAGTGATCTATCCACCTCACTTATCACTCCTCCTAGATCTCACCTCTCACACTTGATTTATATATATAACTACCAGATTGCCTCACTATCAACCCTCTATCTAAAGGCTGATTTCCTTTCTTATTCTCACTTTTTGCCTTTTGCAAATTGCCTCACAATTGGTAGTCTATTTGCTCTAGATTTCAACTTTCCTCCTTCACAAGTATGATTCTATCCACCTTAGGTTCAATGACCTACTTACAAACTCCTTGCAACTACCTCAAACTCAATGATCTATCCACAAGATAACTTTGCAAGTTGTCTCAATTCAGTGATCTATCAACAAGAAAAAGCTTCCTCTCTTTGAGGATGCCAAACCTTAACTCTGATACCACCTCATGCATTCATGGATGGAGAGTCCAATAAAGGATTGTCCAACCATGTGTTCTTAATACAAACACACACACATTCTATGCATAGAATTACTTAAACAAATACAAACTTATGACAATCAAATTGATTCAATATTTATATAATCAACAATTAGAATTACATTTTTAGTCTCTATGGCAATGGGCTCACAATATGCTAGGCCTTAACCATTTAATTAGTTATGGGCACACCATGTGTGAATTATAGAATTCAAATGATATTCCAGTATAATACTTAATCTTGACTCCCAACTCAAATTTGACTACTTTCAAATGATTATGAGTGATGTTTATATAGTAGCTCCTTGCCTTAGAAATGATCTTAGTTAGCCACATGTAGGTGTTAAGATTGATGACAAGTATAACGTGTAGTCGGCCAAATGTGTAAATGGAATATTTTAGAATGAATGTGGTGATTATGGTTTCATGAATCCCAATGTGGTACATACCATAAGCCCTCCTAGGTCCATTGAATTGATAAATGTGTTCCTTTGTTTCCATATGTCTCAAAAAGGTGTCACAAGCCTTGAACAGTGAAACTTGATGTATTTATGTTAAGCTTGATAACAAGCCTAGTAGCAAATTATGCCTTTGTGGTGACCCAAATCTCCTAAAAGTTGGATAGGACATTATGATCTCAATGTAGATCATGTGTTCAAAATTGTATGATGGAATGTGTAATTATGGTGAATTGTGGTAGGATCTATGGTGCCTAGATTCAATGATGGAATATAATTAAAAATCTACAAACAAACAAACAAGTAAAAGAAAATACTTTTAGGTGATGCAACATTGCTCGTACACACTAGGATGCTCAATTTTTTTATTTAAACTATTATAAAATCATAACTCACCAATTGTTTATTGTTGATTAGAACACTCAAAAAAGTATAGCCCTGGAGAAAGTTCTTATTTTACAAGAATGGGGGAGCTGATATATCGGACCAATTAACATGACAATGGACATACAGCTTTACCTATTTACATTGTAGTAGCCAAGCTATTAGCACTTCACTTTTTAGTTTCAAATTGTTCTCTTATCCATATGCAGTTATGAAGAATGATCGGAGCTCCATGCTGAGGAAACATTGTCACAAACGATGTGGGTGCATGGACATAGCCTGGAGAAAGAACAAATGAGAAACGTTGCAAAATCATGGCAATGGCCATTTTGGACTCAAGCATGGCAAAATTCTGGCCCACACACGACCTCAACCCATATCCAAAAGGGATAAACAGAGCAGAATCATCCTTAGCAGCCTTACTTATTCCCTCACTAAACCTCTGAGGGTTAAATTCATTTGCATCTTGCCCCCACAGAGAAGTGTCATGATTCAATGAAAGCCAAGGGAAGACGACATATGTGCCTGTAGGGATTGAAATTCCTCCTAGTGTGGTGTTCTTAAAGGTTTCTCTAAGTGAGCCAACAACTGGTGGGTAGAGCCGGATAACTTCGTTCAGAATCATTCCTAACTTTATCCACAACACATACAAAATTCAGTAAGAAAATACTAAAAGGAAATTATTGAATTTTAAGTTACAAATGGGTTCTTCAATGCTTACAGTTTTTAGTTTGTTTACTGTCTGAAAGTTTGGATGACAATTTCCACAGACTTCTTGTACTTCTGAACGTGCTTTCTCTTGCCAGTCGGGATGCATGGCCAAGAGAATAATAGTAAATGTTAAGTAATTCATTGTAGTTTCTTGGCCAGCGAAGAAAAATGTCTTGCATTCAGCTATGATTTCCTCCTTTGTGAGGCCCTGATTGTTTTCAGAGCTCCTTAGCTCTTGGATTGTGTTCATCATGGAGCCAAGTAGATCATTGCCATAACCTTCGGTGGTGTTTGTAGCAGTCTTTTCTCGGTTTATAATGAGATGTTTCAGGGCACTATTCATTTCTCTGTCGAGTCTCCAGCACTCTCTGTTTCTTTTGAAAGGTACAAATCTGAAAACCCCCCCAAAAAATAAACATAACATTATGTTCATTTACTTCATCATGTATAATTTGATCTTAAGAACTAAGAAACTATTAGTGCTGCATTTGCAAATCAATCTGATCTTAATAATTAAGAGATTCATTATTGTATCGGAGAATGGTTGAGTTTTTCTAATAGTGAAATTTTTTATGTTCTTAAGTTTTTACTCTAAAGATTTTCCCAAATGAAAATAATAGATATTATCTTTACTTTCTATTTATTCTATTATTGTTTCAAATTGTATATACACTACATTTATTGTACAAATTTATTAAACTTCATTTTCTGTACTGGTAAATGATGGAACTCTATAATTTATAAAACTCATTAACTAATGAACCAAGGCAATCAGACACAAGTTACAAGCTAATAAAAGTGCACCTTACCTATAGCCAGGAATCAGTAATTTTACATTTTCCTGGCAAGCCAGAGATGTTTGCTGAGCCATCAAGTCAAAAATATGCTTTCCTTGGAGATAGCTGCTGCCAAATGCTGTGCGGGCAATAATGTCTGAAGACAGAGTCTTAAACTCTTGAGCCATGTCAAATTCTTTCTCACCATTTTTGATAACTTTCTCCCATTTCTCCAACATATTAGCAGTGCTCTCCACCGTGCAACAAACCATATCCTGATAAGTCATAAAATTTTCACATTTCATTTGACATGAAACAAAGTTTCTGGAAAAAAATTCATCTATAATTATAATAAAATAAAAATGATAATATAAAATGTTAAATGTTATTTTTTTTTTTTTTCTTTTGAAATGTTTTAGTATTCTATCTTGATTTATTGTACCAAATTTTATCTTCAGTTCTGTTAACTTTTATAAATATTTGTAAACTATAATAAGTTCAAGTTCAAGTTCAATTTCAGACATGAATATAAATCACCTAACCTTGAGCTTATCAGTATGAAAAGAAGGATTTATAATCTGCCTATGATGTGCCCATTTATCACCATTGAGTACCACCAAGCCTTCTCCAAGCAGCTCCTTCAGGACAGGATCCTATTTTGGCTTTCCATAGATCCCCATCTTATCACCCAGCGCCTCCTTTACCAGTTCAGATCTACCAACTACTAGCGTTGGTGTTGGTCCCGACCACATTAGGAAAGTGGACCCTGTTAGTTAGATGACAAAGAATGTATTAGGATTATTACCTTACAAAATAAACTTACCATATATAATAAAAATTACCGTATATTTTGGACCAGTAAGGGTAGAAAAGCTGCACTCTGGCCGCAATGTCATGGGAGTGTTTCATGGGCTTGGACTTGGCCTCCTGCATGAACTTGGTCAATTCAAGAGAATTTCCAAACAATAGCTTGTAAGGAGGACCTGTAATGCCTTGAGCTTGAAAATGCTTGCTTATTTGCAAAGGCTTCCACCATATTGATATTGTAAGTTTGGTAACTAGAAACACCACTAAACAACCAAATGACAACAATATAACTTCAGCAACACTAAACATAGAATTTTCCATATCTTTCAAAGTTTAAAGAATGTCATAGATGGGTTTGATCATTTTTGCTGTGGTATTTATGGTTTCTTCACTTTCGGCTGGCAGTTAAATAACAACCATTAAATGACACAGTTTTTGGATGGTTATCTATCTATTATCTCAAAAGCATTGTGTAGTTTTTGTTGTTTTCCAGCCTTAAGCTTTTGGTTTAATCGCTTGCACAGGATGCTTAATTGTCTTACCTTGGGATTATTCTTGGGATTATTCTTCAGCTTAGTAAATGCCATCGAGAGTATCTCGGGATTATTCTTCAGCTTAGTAAATGCCATCGAGATTATCTTGGGATTATTCTTCAGCTTAGTTGGGGACATTACCAAGATGGTTTGTTTTACCTTTGTTAGTCCTTGTTTGTGGTTGGGATATTTATGTGTTGAGTTTATCATATTAATTGGTATTAATTTAGTCTATAGGCCATTCTATATGTGCACACATCTTGTAACTGCCAAATTTTGGTAGTCCTTAATTTTTGGTAGTCCTTCACTTTTTTTTTGCTCCAAAATTTTAAAGAATAAAATTGTTAAAAATCTCTCAAGTCACAACTAAAATTAGAATATGGCACATGGGTGGTTGGTGTTTCATTTGTCTTATGCATATTTTAATGTGCACACATGTTGTAACAGTCCAAAATTTGGTAGTCCAATTTTTTAGTCGTCCAAAAATTATCTTCAATTTTTTTTCTTGCATCAGTTCTTCTGGTATTTATGTCATTTAAGTGTACCTAGCCGGAAACTGTGTGATTTCTATTTTATTTTTATGCCAAGGAAACAAAAAATGGTTGAAAGCAAAGAACTCGACGAGCATATAAAATTAAGATTTTAGGTGAGGTGAAGGGGAGTGTGAATAGAAAACAACAGAATCACCTTCCCAGGAAGTGATTGAAGGTCATGGATTTTCAAAAGAAAGGTATTTCCATCAGTTCTTTTTTTGTCTAGCACAAAAAGTAAATTTTGTTTGCTGCAATTTCATTAACTGAGCTCCATTATTGTTTTTTTTGTAATATGCTAAAATTTATTTCAATGCAAGATATTTACATTGTCTCCTTCCTTGAATTTTTTTAACATGCAGAACTATTCTGTTAATTCTTTACATAAAAGGGTTTTCAAAGAAAGATCATATGGTTTTTGATTTATAATTTTTAAGCGTAAAACTAGGTTTGATCTTATAAATATAGTGAAATGTGCATCCAGAATGCTGGATAGACATCACCTCTTTCGAGATGAAATTTCGCCAAAGTAGGATCTGCTAATAACGTCAAAAGATTTTCAGAACCCTAACCTGAATCTTGTGAACACTCTGCTCAACTATAAGGTAACATAGGCAAGGAGGATTTCTGATTTTAAAAGGGAAGTGCATGAAAGAATCCTTGAATTTTTTTTTTACAAAATGAGCAGCCATTTCAAACAATTATTTCAAAAATCAAATTCAATTGTCTCCCTACAATGTGCAAATGCCCTGCAATCCTCAATCATCTACCTATGAGACAATTTTTCTCCTCAACGTGGGCCTTGCAGGTCTAGTCACATGCATGCATGATGAGCTAACCAAAGTCCCCACTAATCGCACTGCCAGGTTCATCAATAGATTATAGGTCAGCAGATTATATCTCTCTACACATTCAGGCAACACAAGGCTTAGATCAAGTTGAATAAGTATTGGCAGAGGGATACTAAGCTCTAAGGCGTTCTTCTTGGCAAAGTGAATAGAGGTTAGGTCGTGGCCATTTTGGGCTTTGTGGCATTTCTTCCACAGAGTTTAAGGAAGAATAAGAGGATTGGTGATAGGCTCGTCGTTGATACGATTAATTCCAAGTTGATGAATTTTGTGGTGAAATATATTGCTACAGGGAATTAAATTGTCATGTTTTAAATGGTTCCCTTTTTGATGGCGAAGAAATACAATAATGAGCATTTTTTTCTCTATTGGATTTTGAAAGAGATTTCTGGTTATGAGTATTCTGGTATTTGGGTTAACCCTTAATTTTGTTACATTTTTCCTTCTTCTATTGCTAGTAGAAAAACAGGACTGGTGAATTTTGTTTTCATTGATATAGATTTTAGAAAAATTGTGTTCAGTTTTTCCACATAAAAAAGGTGAATATAGATTTTCCAAAAATTATTTGGAATAAATGTTACAAACTGTAAAAACGTCACTTGAGATAGTTCATACAAAAATGCACCTCATAGTTGTAATGTTGTTCAGTGTTTCTTTTACCCTTGAAAATGATTCTTTACCCCCTCAAAATTACATATCAAGCAATGTATTGGCATTTACATATTTCAAGGAAAATCTTGAATGGGAACTAAGAAAATGGAATGCGTGATTGGAATAGCTCTACATGGATGTTATTTACAAAGTCCCTATGCTATACTTTCCCTTGAACTTGTCTAATCCTGATCGCGCAACAACATCATTGCAAACAAAGTTGGATGGAAGGTCACTACTTATGATTGTTGGTCTCTTCATTTTAGCTCAAAAAATCCTTGTTGGTATATGTCTTTTATCTATTGGCTTAGGTAATCACTTGTGGGCTTACTTGGTTGTGATGAGAGTGTGCTTAATGGTCTGGGCACCATCATGAAAGATAGAATCTATTTCAAAAATATGTAAGGGTACAATAGGAATGAAGAATACAACGACAATTTTCAAAGACTTTATATATAGATTTAGTTGTGAATTGGGAAAAAGGTAATGGTAGAAAGTAATACTTATTGCGGTGACTACTAGGAACTGACATGTGAGTTGTCTTTAGTTTGGGCTACGTTCTTTATAAAAATTTGTGCTTCCTAGGTGTTCTTTCATCTTCCTGTATTGTAAGACACAATAATACCTATAATGTTTGATATCCTTTTGGAGAAATGTTCTTATAATTAATATATATTTACTATTTATTTGTGGATGGAAGAAAGGTTATGAGAAAAAGTAATATTTGTTGTAGGATTGGTTGGGAACTAAGTATCTGTTAATTGTCAAAGAAGACACCAATTATTAGTCATTGAAACATCTCTTAGAGAGATCCATTGCATGACATCTCATCTTTGAGTTTTAATTTTACTTTTTAGTTGTTAGAATACATTTGTTACTATTCCATTTTTGGAATTGCTTCATGTGTGTATTTCATAAGGAACATTCATTGATTGACCACTTAGTTTGAAAATAATCAATCCCAAAAACTAAGCAAATCTAAGTGAAAGGTAAACTTCTAACACACTTCATATAAAGTGAATGCCAAAGTTAGTTCAAACACTCACATACACATAAAGTGAATGTTAAATTTCAAGCACACACTTCACACACACACAATAAAATATGAATCCACAATTAACTCAAAAGAATTAAGGGGATGTCAAAGTTCAAACATATGCTTCTCATCCAATAAGTGGCTCAAATTCAAGTGAATGTTAAAGTTAGTTCACACACACACACAAAGTGAATGTGAAATTTAGTTCATACACACAAAGTGCATGTCAAAAGCACACTCAAATAATAAATGGATGTCAAAATTCAAATGCACACTTCACACAAACAATAAATGGATGCCAAGACACTAAACAAAGTGAACTCCAAAATTCAAATAAATAAGTGGATGCCAAAGTTCAAATGCACATATAAAGTGAATGCCAAAAGTTCAAGCAATAAGGCACACATAGTAATGCCTAATGTTCAAACACACTTCAAACAAACAATCAATGAATGTCAAAATTTAAGCACACACACCAAGTAAATGCCAAAGCACAAACACACACTTCATACAAACAATAAATGCAAAAAAAGTGAATTCAATTTTAAACATACAAAGTGAAACAAATATAAGTCAATGCCAAAGTTCAAACCCATACTTCACATTACAAATAGTATAACACTAATTATGACAGTGTTAATAGATTGCATTGTGGTTGAATGGGAGGCCATAGTTCTCAGGTTTCTTTATGAATTAATTCTCTAATGGTTCACTCACAATATTCATTTAATACCATTCCATTATTTTTATTTACAAAAAATAATTTAAACTTTTTATAGTATTTATAGCCTTGTCCGCCCACTACTACATGTAATGACTTTCTAGTAAAAATATAAAAATATAAACTATCTAGCAATAGGCCTATAAATATTTGTGCCTATCCACCTTTTTATAGTATTTATAGCCTTGTCCACCCACTACTACATGTAATGACTTTCCAATAAAAATATAAATATAAACTATCTAGCAATAGGCCTATAAATATTTGTGCCTATTGGCCATTTGATAGGACCTTTGGTGCTTTTACTAGTTGGTATTGGTAATTGTGCTAGGAAAAAATTAATTTTCTTTTCTAGTGGTGTGTTTTTGTTTTTATTTTTCAAATTAGAATTTAGCAGTTTTCTTCTTCTTTTTTCTTTTTTTTGGGTCTGATGGGACTTTTCACCTCGGTGGTGCAGATTTATGAAAATAAAGGAATTTAAAAATATTTTGGTGGTTGTTTCCTATTTAAAATACCCACCTTTACTTTTTATAGTGGTCACCCATCTTCCTACCATCATTTCCATGCTCGTGTGTCAATTGCCTTAGTGGCTTACTGTATCCACTAGCTATTGGCAAATGAAAATCCCTTATTCTACTTAACATGTTTGAATGGTTTGTGATGATCTTGGTTTATATGTAGTTTAGGATTATTTTTGTGTTGTTTTGTAGGATTGTACATCCTAGAGTAGACATTAATATACTATTTATCTTAGATTAATTCATGTTAGCCGATTATGTTTCTTAACAAGCTTATGAAGTTAAGTGGGCTTTTACATCAATGAAGATTGGTGTGAGACCTATTATTTTCTCACTTGTGTTGTTCCCTCCTTACTATTGTCAAATAGGTGTTTGTGTATTCATTTTCTATCGCATTAAGAGAGAGTGCTCAATAGTGGTGCAAGTACCAATACATGTCATATGATTGGTACATTGAAAGCCCAATATTTGAAAAGTATGGTACTAGTAGTTGTAAGAGAGGACCCAATAGTTGAATAAAATACACCCATTAGATTCAAAAAGCAACAAATCATATGATGTCTCATTGACACACTAAAAAACATGACTGAATGCACAGAGGACAACTTTTTCTTGGTCTATGTGGGTGAAACAAAGTATTTGAATTACACACAATCCTCGCTACTTGGGGATATAATTGTGTAGTGTCAATGTTACATGTACATTGCTATGTCAACCCATAAAGTTAGGGTGCACCACTATTGGGCCCTATTCCCTATATTTTTTATCACTTACTTTTTAAGTCGTGGGCATGTTCAAAATGGAAGAGATTTGCAACTCTATGAAAATTGATATATGGTGGAAATAATTAATTGTGAACTAGCTTTTTTTTTTTCTTTTTTTTCTATGGGTTTTACAATATAGCCTGGTAAGGCCACTAACTCTATTCATTTTATATAGCTAAATTTCTTCACCAAGAGGCATAAGACATTAAAAATGACATTAAATATTTATCGAACCTCTTGGATCCAATGTTGAGGTCCATTTTGTCTTAGGAGGTCATTTCTTCAACTTCCTCCACAAAACTCTCATATGGTGAGCACCCAAAAAACCCTTTTTTGATAAATCTTCTTCAAACCCTAGATCTACAAAAATAACCATAAATCTACAAACCCCAAAAGCCTAAATTTGCATTTTCACAACCTGCAAAAAACCCCCATACCTTGAAATGTCTCAAATCTTTCTAGCATTGTCATGGCTTCAACTTTGCATCAAATCTAATCAAACAAGGGTTAAACAAAACTAGGGAGATCACACCTCCCTCATCCATAACCATAGCTTTAATACGACTTGTTAGGAAATTACAGGCTGATCAAACCATTTCCTACATAACCCTATGAGATAAAATGATGCATACAATCTTACAAAATAAACATAATGCAAAGATCAAAAGATAATCACAAGATAACACAAGATATATCTTGGGAAAACCCCCAAGAGGGAAAAACCCATCCTCCAAACCATCCACACTTAATGTATTATTCAAAAATGAAAATAATGCAATACACTTACAAGTCTCCATGAGTACTTTTGAAACATCAAGCACCTCCAATGCATCCTCCATGTGTCCAAGTGACACAAACAGGGCAACTCCCCTCTGCTTAACAAACACACATGAACACAAAGTTTACACCATGTGCCAATATTCTTTATTCAAATTGAAATTCCATAATACATCTGATTGCCACAATTACAAAATTTATTCAATACAACAGGAATAAAATTTGCATAATAAAATCTAAAACTCTTGGCTCTCAATAGTCATCCTCTCCATGAAGTCTCATCTCTGTAATATTTGATCTGCACTCTACACAATCATCTGCAACTTGTGTCACTCATGCAACCATCTATATACTCTCCTCTGTCTACAATACACATTCTCAAAGCCACACATTAGCTTACCCTTTCTTTTTCTTGGGCAGCGACTAGTTATTTTATCTTCTATTTCTTTTCCAAGGGCAACGAACCTACTTTGCAAGGCATAATTCTCTATATTCTCTGCTAGAGGTCCAACTTCTATTCAACCCTCCATCTTATTCTCCCAAGGGCCACACACCTTTTCATCTCCTACTCAGCCTTTTTTGTTTTATTCTTCCTTGAAGAAAAAGGCAAAAGGGTACGAATGCCAATGCATTCCAGCTGAGGCGACCCAACCACCCAATCACCATTCAAATTCCAATGTTTTTCATTGCTATGAATGGAAGATGAGGTGACTTATTGATTAAAATGTATGTTTAAACAAGGCATAGCTCTTGCACCCTCTTAAGGCATTCTTATTGTTGTATATAAAAAACTTTTGGATCTTTTCTACCCATGTGGTCCCACATGGGCACTCAATTTTTGTATTGGTTTCCTTATTAAAACATAAATTTCTAAAGCTATAGACACCTTCAAAAAAAGACATTTTGCAATTTGATTCTTCATACTACCGCTGGGATAAGCACAGAGAGGTTACAAAATAATTGACAAATGGACAAGTCACCCCTTTATATTTGTGATGACACAAACATTCCCATGTGGCATTTGTTGAACAGTTAACATGGTATCTTAGAATGTTGATAAAGCATACCACTGATTTGCAATTAGAGCATAGCACCAACAAGGAGATCAATAACATATTTTATAAAGTTGGAAGTATAGATACATGTGCTCCACCAAGATTCTTCATGGAGGTGTATAATCTACAAAACTTCTCAAATCACCCTCACCACAGACCATGGGAAGATGATCCCTAGGAAAACTTCTCAACAACTATGAGAAAAATCCATTGTGTGAATACGTCAATTGGCGAAGTTAGGTGTCTATAGATGAGAAAATTTAAAGCTCTCCAAATTGCCTGAAAACTTGCAAATACATGTGGATTGATATTACGATGATTTTCCCCATGTCATTCTTTGCCAAACCTTACAAAATTTAGAATTTTAATGTTTTGCCAAACTACCAACGCTAATCTTGAAACATTTATATCTCCAAAACCTGGAAGGATGTGATCATGAAAACTTCACCACTAATTCTAGAATTCATTCAACAATCTACCTGTAATAGGATTCGACATGAAACATCATCGATCTTGTTGAATAATTGTTTTAATAAAAACTACCAAATGTGTGTGAGGACTAAAATTGGTCAAAACTAAAAGCTTTACAATTCTGAATGTGCCAATGACACCCAATGCCAAGAAATGTCATTAGAAAGCCAAAAAACTAAACAAAAAAAATTAAACCTACAACTATTTTTGGTTAATGTCGGATTGCCCATTCACCCAGATGCTCTTGCATCAGACACACTGGGTAGAAAGTTTGTGAGCATAGGCTCACAAAAGGTGGAGTTGAGTGATAGAATCACCCTTTCCAATTGCAAGAAATATGTAGTGAACTCCATCAATGTGATAGGTGCATAAGGTAAATTCATTTTCCTCCTCTTCTAGCATCTAGCTAGAACATTCACCATCTTCCTCCAACAAATCTGCATCCTCTTCCACCTTCCTCTGATGGATTTGCATCCACCATGTACCGTCCTCCTCCACCAAATACTCCCTACTCTCCTCTCCTCCTTCATAGGGTCCAACCCACCACAAACCAACCACCTCCACAATGTTTAACCTACAACACTCTCTACAACCTCTATAGCCAAATATGCACTATCCACACACCAATCTACAGCTAAATAATCTCTTTTTCTTTCTACATGCATTAACTCCTTATTCACCTCAACAACATGCGAATTTATAACAAATTTCTCGTCAAAAAATTTAGAAAATTACAATCTACCTCTTCATTTTTCACTATTACAACTTGTGTTTCCTCTTCTTTCACTGCGATGTACATCTTCTCATCTTCATCGGTGATCTTCTCAAACCATTCATCTTGTATCACTAAAATTTGTGCCAACAAATCATTATCTTATCCATTCATTGCAACCACATCCTTGCACTCCATCATTACAACTTCAATTTCCATAGATGCATCTTCATTCTTCTACGTTCTTCCCTTCGCTTCTCACATCTTTCACTTCCTCAATCACTATTGCATGCAATTCTTCATCTTGTTTGACCAATTCTTTCCACTGTCTTGCTTCCAATCTATCCACTCTCATGGTTATATCAACCATCATCAAGGAGATCTTACTCCTTTGGTACTTGTTCCAGCCTTCCCATATCATAGGCTTCTTCCTCACAAGTATACCCATCTCATCTCACTTCTGCAATCTTTCACAACTCTCACCTCATGATTTGCAATCTACAATCATAGTTCTTTTCATGGCTCCCTAGCTCTCGATTGGTCAGGGCTTCTCTCTACCTACAACAATCCTCATATGAGCTCTTCTTTACCGCCTTCTCTCCTCTACCTATAGGTCCTAGTGGAACCTCTCCATGCGTGGGATTACCAACTCTCATACCATATGACACAGACAGGGCAACTCCTCTCTACTTAACAAACACACACAAACACATAGTTTACATAGGCCAATATTCTTTATTCAAATTGAAATTTCACAATACATCTAATTGCCACAATTACAAAATTTATTCAATACAATAGGAATAAAATCTGCATAGTAAAATCTACAACTCTTGGCTCTCAATAGACATCCTCTCCATGAATTCTCGCCTCTACAATCTCTGATCTGCACTTTACATAATTAGCTACAACCTGTGTCACTCATGCAACCATCTGCATACTCTACTCTGTCTGCAATACACATTCTCGAAGCCACACATTGGCTTACCTTTTTTCTTTCTTTGGCAGTGACTGGTTATTTTATCTTCCATTTCTTTTCCAAGGGTACCGACCCTACTTTCCAAGGCTTTAATTCTCTATATTCTTTGCCAGAGGTTGACCCTCTATTCAACCCTCCATCTCTCCACTCACTCTCCTACTGCCCTATTTTCGTTATTGCAAAATGATGATCTTATTCTCTGAAGGGCCATACACCTTTTCATCTCCTATTCAGCCATTTTTACTTTATTCTTCCCTAAAAGAAAAGGTAGAAGGGTATGAATGCCAATGCATTCCAGCTTAGGCAACCCAGCCACCCAATCAAATGGCCGATAGGCACAAATATTTATACGCCTATTGCTAGATAGTTTACATTTATATTTTTACTTGAAAGTCATTACATGTAGTAGTGGGTGGACAAGGCTATAAATACTATAAAAAGGTGGATAGGCACAAATATTTATAGGCCTATTGCTAGATAGTTTATATTTTTATATTTTTACTTGAAAGTCATTACATGTAGTAGTGGGTGGACAAGGCTACAAATACTATAAAAAGTTTAAATTATTTTTTGTAAATAAAAATAATGGAATAGTATTAAATGAATATTGTGAGTGAACCTAGAGAATTAATTCATAAAGAAACCTGAGAAATGTGAAATGTGAGTGAGTGAACTACCTTTGTGTGTGTGTGTAAAGTGTGTGCTTGAAACTTAACATTCACTTTTTGTGTGCATGAGTGTTTGAACTAACTTTGGCATTCACTTTATATGAAGTGTGTTTGAAGTTTACCTTTCACTTAGATTTGCTTAATTTTGGGGATTGATTATTTTCAAAGTAAGTGGTCAATCAATGAAAGTTCCTTATGAAATACACACATGAAGCAATTCAAAAAATGGAATAGTAACAAATGTATTCTAACAACTAAAAAGTAAAATTAAAACTCAAAGATGAGATGTCATGCAATGGATCTCTCTAAGAGATGTTTCAATGACTAATAATTGGTGTCTTTGTAGGAGTACGATCAACACAGAGAGGTGGGGTGAATCAGTGTTGTGTGAATTCTCAAATTTTTTTATACACTTTAACTTTCAGAGCACAAGGAGAGAAAGATAGGATTGATTTGTCAAATACATATGCACATGACTATGAATACAGAAAGAGAACAAAACTTCATAAGTAAATCATACACACAGAGAAGATTATGACACAAGAATTGCATGAGTGGAAAACCCTCCAGGGGTAGAAAAGCCACTCTAAACTGCCTCACTGGCTTAACTGATCAAACATGCCTCACGGGCTACAATATGTGTCTCACTGACAAATGTTAAGGTCTCACTGACCTACAAGCCTCACTGGCATACTGTGCCTCACTGGCATAGACAATTTTCAATCATAAATTCTATGTGCAAGAATTGATTGATATTCAATCTGATTTGCACCATTATGCAACCTATGTCTCATCATACATCCTTATACCTCCTATTTGATATACAAAACAATTCCTTTTACACATCTTTACAACACTCTTATCTCTGCAAATTTGATTCACCTGATGCATATTCACCTGCGTTTTATCTTTATGGTTCAATCTTTATCTTCATGATTCAATCTGTAAAGTTTATTGCTAGATGTCCTCATACAGTGTTTGATCCATTCCTGCACAAACATAATCTCACATACAATAAACTAAAAATGTCTTCAATACTCCATATTGATCCACATCACCACACTCCCTAATCAATCCACCTGCAAAGCCATTATATACAAGATAATCATTTTTTTTTTATCCTGTGCACATTCAAATCTCAAAATAAACCCCATTTAAAAACTTTTGATCTTCCATCTACAAAACTTGATTGCTTTATCACCATTTCATCTTCTCTGTATAAGACATTTATTGTGTGAGAAAAATAAAATCTTTCTCATAATGTTGATCTCCTTCAATTTACTTTTCAATCTGCAAAATATTTTCATCTACAAGAAAACAATTAATCTTTGAGAATAAATTAATTTGCTCCTGTCAATAAATTCAATGCTTCATCTTCTACAATTTTCTTCTTTTATAAAAACATCTTCATAATCTTTGCATGATCCTTCAAAACTTCCAAATCTTTCATATTCCTCTCTACATTTTTTAAAATCTTCAATCACCTTTTCAACTTCTTTCAAAAACAATTAATCCGATCCACTTAAAAAAAAATCTAGCCAATGTCTCAAAATATTCTTCATAAAAAAACTCCCAAAAACATTCCTTAAAAAAACTCCTCCAAAAAAAAATCTTCTTCTTAATTATTTCTTGCCTTTTCATATAACTTGATATGAAATTAGAAAATAATAAATGGTTTCTAATTTCAACCTAAAGTCATGAAAGACTTAGATAAATTTCCTTCTTCTTCTAAAATAAATACTTCAAAATCGTTCCATAAATTGTGCTCTTCTTAAAAGGAAACATTGAATGATGTGTTTTTAAAACAAGGTTTCCAAATTGAATTTAATAAACCTTACCTCCCATTAAATTCGATGCAAATCACTTTTCAAACATGGATCGGGCTAGTCATTTAGAATGTTTGGTTTAAAAACAAAATTTAGACTTATTCACACCGCAGGCTCCAATGACATGCTATTTGAAAACTTTTTCCCGCTCGAGCAATTTTTCTTCAAAAGGTGATAAAGTTTTAAAAACCAAAACTTACCTTAGCTCGTGCCACCAGTAAGAAGGGAGGAGGGCCAGTCATTACAATGATGGTGTACCCCTTCTACAGGTTCCCTTAAGTAAGGTAACCTGTATTAGAAGGTCAACAGAATTTTGAAACACAAAGTGCAATAAGATATGATAGATAACTTGGATTTTAGTATAGGTTATAATTTAGAGTTTTTCCTTAGTGTTTAGGTTCACACTTGTCTTTTGAGCATGAATAAGCAAGTGTCTTTTCATGAAGGACCATATAACCTGATATCTCTGCACATGAGAAGCCTGTAAGAAAAACTTTTCAACATCTATGTCATCAAGATATCAAATATGTTGAACACCTTTTCAATGAAGACCATCATGACAATACATGTCTTTAAAATAGTATGTCTTCACTACATGAAATCAAAGTGCTAAACACCAACATCCTGAACAAGATAAAGTTTGAATTCTCCAACATCCTTTATCATGAAACATATGATCTTGAACTTCATACAATGAAACTACAAACATTTCAACCCCCATGAACATTTCAACATTTGTTTGTATGATGATTAACTCACAACTGAAGACTATGCCATTGAATATTGAGATCAACTGACCAAGCCACTGCCACTGTATGTATCACCCTGATGTAATCCTGCAACAACACACAAGATGATGTACTCCTGAAATATTCTCTGCAAGTACTACTGATCAAACAAGTCCTTCACTTTAGATACACACTGACACAATAAAGATCCACTGAAGATATAAGCATGCATCCTTAATAGGATCCTATATCTGATTTCACATGATCCAAGATGATCCAACAACATTCCATCACATATAAAGATATCATTATGATGCAAATCTCCTGATAGAAACTTGACATATCAAATGCAAGGAAGTAGTAATGATCACATCTGAAGTTACCTCAAACATATGAAGACATCATGATGAATACCTCATTAACCATCTCCTGAACACTTTGGACATCAATGACAACCTGTCACCATCAGTCTTCTTTGACAATTAACAGATACTTAGTTCCCAACCAATCCTGCAACAAATATTACTTTTTCTCATAACCTTTCTTTCCATCCACAAATAAATAGTAAATATATATTAATTATATGAACATTTCTCCAAAAGGATATCAAACCTTATAGGTATCATTGTGTCTTATGATACAAGAAGATAAAAGAACACCTAGGAAAGACAAATTTTTATAAAGAACATAGCCCAAACTAAAGCCAACTCATGTGTCAGTTCCTAGTACTCACTGCAATAAGTATTACTTTATACCATTACCTTTTTCCCAATTCACTAGTAAATTTATATATAAAGTCTTGGAAATTTGTTGTTGTATTCTTCATTCCTACTGTCCCCTTACATATTTTCAAAATAGATTCTATCTTTCATGATAGTGTCCAGACCATTAAGCACACTCTCATCACAACCAAGTAAGGCCACAAGTGATTACCTGAGCCAATAGATAAAAGGCATATACCAACAAGGATTTTGTGAGCTAAAATGAAGAGACCAACAATCATAAGCAGCAGCCTTCCATCCAACTTTGTTTGTAATGATATTGCTGCACGATCAGGATTAGACAAGTTCAAGGGAAAGTATATCATAGGGACTTTGTCAATAACATCCATGTAGAGCTATTCCAATCACACATTCCATTTTCTTAGTTCCCATTCAAGATTTTCCTTGAAATATGTAAATGCCAATACATTGCTTGATATGTGATTTTGAGGGGGTAAAGAATCATTTTCAAGGGTAAAAGAAACACTAAACAACATTACAACTATGAGGTGCATTTTTACATGAACTATGTCAAGTGATATTTTTACAATTCGTAATATTTATTCCAAATAATTTTTGGAAAAGCTATATTCACTTTTTTTATGTGGAAAAATTAAACACAGTTTTTCTAAAATCTATATCAATGAAAACAAAATTCATCAATCCTGTTTTTCTACTAGCAATAGAAGAAGGAAAATTTTTAAATAATTAAGGGTTAACCCAAATAATAGAATACTCATAACTAGAAATCTCTTTCAAAATCCAATAGAGAAAAAAATGCTCATTATTGTATTTCTTTGCCATCGATAAGGGAACCATTTAAAACATGACAATTTAATTCCCTGTAGCAATATATTTCACCACAAAATTCATCAACTTGGAATTAATCGTATCAATGATGAGTCTATCACCAATCCTCTTATTTCTCCTTAAACTCTGTGAAAGAAATGCCACAAAGCCCAAAATAGCCATGACATAACCTCTGTTCACTTCACCAAGAAGAACGCCTTGGAACTTAGTATCCCTCTACCAATACTTATTCAACTTGATCCAAGCCCTGTGTTGCTTGAATGTGTAGAGAGATATAATTTGCTGACCTATAATCTGTTGATGAACCTAGCAGTGTGATTAGCGGGGACTCTGGTTAGCTCATCATGCGTGCATGTGACTAGAGCTACAAGGCCCGCATCGAGGAGAAATTTTTTTTCTTGTAGGCAGATGACTAAGGATTACAGGGCATTTGCACATTGCAAGGAGACGTTTGCGCATTGCACTTCCCTTTTAAAATTAGATATCCTATTTGCCTATGTTACCTTATAGTTGAACAGAGCATTCACAAGATTCAGGTTAAGGTTATGAAAATATTTTGACGTTAGCAGTTCTTGCTTTGGCAAAACTTCATCTTGAAAGAGGTGATGTCTATCCAGCATTCTAGATGCACATTTCACTATATTTATAAGATCAAACCTAATTTTACCCTTAAAAATTATAAAAAAAAACCATATGATCTTTCTTTGAAAACCCTTTTATGTAAAGAATTAACGGAATAGTTCTGCATGTTAAAAAAAATTCAAGGAAGGAGGCAATGTAAATATCTTGCATTGAAATAAATTTAGGCATATTAAAAAAAAATAGTAATGGAGCTCAGTTAATGAAATTGCAGCAAACAAAATTTACTTTTTGTGCTAGACAAAAAAGGAACTAATGCAAATACCTTTCTTTTGAAAATCCATGACCTTCAATCGATTCCTGAGAAGGTGATTCTTTTGTTTTCTATTCTGATGCAGGAGCATCCAGTGGTGTAAGGGCAATCTTGCATCACCCAAAAATAAATATGTGTTTCAAAATTGTTGATGTTGTTTCCATTTCTTTTCAAAATTTGTGGTTCTAGTTCCATAATCGCTTGAATAATGATGTACAACTTTCAGTTTTTCCAAACTGCTCAAAATAGCAACCTGCTATTTTTTAAAATTTTGTATTTGGGCATGGAATGAAGTGAAAATTTAAAGGAAGTTACATAACTAAAAAATAAGAACTTTGGCGAAGGAATCATGCAAAGATCACTTGGAGCTAAAAGATATTAAAGTTTTTGTTTCCTATAAAATGGCTGAAAATTATTCAAACTCAGGTTTGGGGCACTAAACGGCCCCGTACAAGCCCAAAAATGGCCGGAACTAGAAGAAAAAGTTCTTAGTGCGTAGAGCATTTTGTGAGCTTTTCGACACATAAAACAGTTTGTCAATCAGACACCCAGATCAAAAGTAATGGCACCCGAAAGTTGACTTATTTTTGGAGGGAGTTGTAAATTTCAAAATTAGGTTGTTGGCCACCAAAAAAGATTTTAATAACCATTTTTGGGAACCCTGGATAGTAGTAGAGTTAAGGGAAAAAGTGTAGAGTTAAGAATAGGTGAGAAAATAGAAACCCTAGCTGATTTGGGGTTACAAAAGGCTGATGATTCCAGAGTCTTGTGATAGGAAGTTGTAATGTGTTGCAGCCTATGGAGGGTTGATTTCTCTTATTGTATTTGAGCTTCTGTAATGTAATAAGTTGTTCAAATCAATAAAAAAAGTTCTATTTTCTATGTACAATTTCTTTTGTTGTGTGTTTTATGATTTACCCCCTTCATCAAGTGGTATCAGAGAAAGGGTTCCTGAGTGTGTAGATAGATTGCCGACTGTGAGGTAGTTTGCACCAAGACCTGAGGTTGTGGGTTTGCTGCGGAGATCAAGATGCCTCCATGAAGAAATTGTATTGGGAGGAATGCTTTGACAGAAGAGATTTTTAGAGCACTGTAAAGGTAGATCGATGCATTGCAAGAAGAGTTGTGAAGAGGGCTTGATCTGAGAACAAGAGAAGAAAGTGAGGATGAAGCTAAAGAAGAGCTATCTGAGGAAGAACAAGAAGTTGTAGGAGATCCTGCAGAAGTTAGGTTGCTGAGGGCCATCTCTAAGATTGGAAAGAGGTCCAAGATCAAAGTTTCTACATATTCTAGAGATTTGAATCCAGAATAGCTTATTGATTAGATCAATGACATGGAGGAGCATTTTGAGTATGAAGACGTTGAGGACTCAGATTGGGTCAAGTTTTTAAAAACAAAGTTGAAGGGCCATGCAAGTATTTGGTGGAAGGAGGTCTAGTTAGAGAGGAACATAAGAGAAAAAGGAAAGATCACCAGATGGGATCAGATGGTGGAGAAACTGAAGAAGTAGCTCATTCCTATGGACTATGAGATGGAGCTGCTGAAGAAGCTGCAAGGACTGAAGCAAGATAACAAGTATGTTAAGGAGTATACAGTAGAGTTTTATAAAATTACTATCAGGACAAGCCATGCAGAGGCCAACAAGGAGAAGGTAGCCCATTACATTAATGGGTTGAGGCCAAGTATTCAAGAGGAGTTGAGTCTGGTTAGAATGACCAGCATAGAAGATGCATACCAATTTTCCCTGAAGGTGGAAGAGAAGCTGATTAAAAGTTTTGACAGCAAGCAAAGGGGAAGAGGTCAAGGTAGAAGGACTAGTGGAAGACCCTATTGGGGGTGAAATGAAGATTCATAGAAAAGTGAAGAAGCTGGTACCAGTCAAAATTAGAGAGGAGATAACACCTACCTCCCTCGTGACCAGAACAATGGAGAGCAAAGAGGAAGAGGCCGACTTGGGCAAGGACCTAGAAGAGGAGGTTTCAAAGGAACCTATTTCCAATGTGGAGAAGGACACTGAGCATATGAGTGTCCACAACATCAAGGAAAGACAAATAGAAGACCTGAAGGTAATGTACGAGTTACACATGTCGATGAAGATGCACAATCTGAGTGCTCTGAAGATGCTAAAAGGGGAGAAACCTTAGTTGTCAGAAGAACTTTGTTGAATGAGGAGAAAGAACCCAATTAGAGGAAGAGTTTATTCTGCACAAGGTGTAAATGTGAAGGTAAGTGTTGTGATATTATTATTGACAGTGCAAGTATGAACAATCTTGTTTCAAAGGAGATGGTTGACAAGTTGAAGTTGATAAGAAGAAAGCATTCGTATCCATATTAGATTGCATGGTTGTAGAAGGACCATAGAGCTTTGGTCAATGAGTAGTGTCTAGTGAAGTTCAAGATTGGTGACTATCATGATGATGTGTTGTGTGACATCATACCGATGAATGCATGTCATATGTTATTGGGGAGGCCATGGTAGTATGATAGGAGCGTTGTCCATGATGGTCGTGCAAACACATTCTCCCTAACAATGATGGAGTTTGTCATAAGCTGAAGCCCTTGAAGGAGGTGGAAGAAAAGGTATGTAGCACTACCAGAATTTGCTTGGTATATGGTAGAAAATTTTTGGAGGGTATGAAGCATGAGTGTCATTGCTTTGCATTGATTCCTAAGATTAGTCAAGAGAAATGTGAAGATGTACTAGTAGAAGTCTCAGATATGTTGGAAGATTTTTTAGGATATTATCTCTGATAATGTACCAGAAGGTTTACCACTAGTGAGGAAGATAAG
The DNA here is from genome assembly GCA_027924645.1 of Cunninghamia lanceolata. Classification (NCBI taxonomy): domain Eukaryota; kingdom Viridiplantae; phylum Streptophyta; class Pinopsida; order Cupressales; family Cupressaceae; genus Cunninghamia; species Cunninghamia lanceolata. The sequence goes on along the minus strand of BSBN01000553.1, from coordinate 13,453,263 downwards.
TCACCAAATGGATTTGATACTAGGAGCTAGTTTGCCGAATAAGATAGCCCATAGAATTACTCCAGCAAAGAGTGACAAGTTGAACAGACAAGTTGAAGAGTTGTTGAGGAAGGGATTGATAAGAGAGAGCCTAAGTCCATGTGTGGTACCTGTAGTACTAGCACCAAAGAAAGATGGAGAGTGGAAAATGTGTACAGACTCTCGAGCCATCAATAAGATCACAATCAAGTATAGATTTCCATTGCCAAGAATGGATGACATAATGGATTGTTTGAGTGGAACCAAGTACTTCATGAAGATTGACCTAAAGAGTGGGTATCACCAAATCTGTATCAGAGAAGAACATGAATGGAAGACAACCTTCAAGACAAAGGAAGGTTTGTATGAGTGGTTAGTCATGCCATTTGGTCTAACCAATGTATCGAGCACATTCATGCAGCTCATGAATGAGGTACTAAAAGAATTTTTGGGAAGTTTTGTTATTGTTTATTTGGATGATATTTTAAATTTTAGAAAGACTTGGGATGAGCATATGATGAATATCAGAAGAGTTTTAGAGAAGGTAAGAGGAGAGAAGTTATTGATTAATCTGAAGAAATGCAGTTTTGCAAAGAAAGAGTTGGTATACCTGGGATTTCTTATCTCGGAGGAAGGTCTTAAGATGGACCCAGAGAAGGTGATGGTGATCATTGAATGGCCTATGCCAAGGAGTACTTCCGAGGTAAGATCTTTTCATGGTTTGTCAAGTTTTTATAGAAAGTTTATCAGGGATTTTAGTAGAAATTGTGCACTCATAACTGAGACAATGAGAGCGGATAGAAAAGATTTTAGATGGACTAAAAGAGTAGATAAAAGATTTGATACATTGAAGCAGAAAGGCACTTAAAATAGGTTGAGTTTTTGCAGAGTTATACCTTTGTTTTGAAACATAGAGTGGGAAGTCCAATAGAGTTACAGATGCCTTGAGCAGAAGGCAAAATTTGTTGATAGAAATGAAGATAGAGGTTGTTGGATTCAATGAGCTCAAAAGTTTATATCCTGAAGATCCAGATTTTGCAGAGGCTTGGAAAGCTTGTCTGGAACCTATTACTTTGGATAGAACAAAATGGTTGGATTTCATAATCTAAGATGGCATGTTATTTAAAGGAAGCTAGTTGTGCATTCTAACAAGTTCCATGAGAGAGAACCTGATTAAGGAGAAGCATAGTGGAGGATTGGCCAGACACTTTGGTCAAGATAAGACCATTGCTATTGTTGGTGAAAATTATTTGGCCACAATTGCAGTAAGATGTGAGGAAATTGGTGCAGAGTTGCAGAGTATGTCAGATGGCAAAAGGAGCAAGTTAGAATACAGGTCTATATCAACCATTACCTATACCAGAGAAGCCATAGGATGATATCAGTATGGATTTTGTTCTTGGTTTACCAAGGACACAGAGAGGAGATGACTCCATTTTTGTGGTGGTGGACAAATTCTCGAAGATGGCACATTTTATTCCTTGCAAGAAGACTAATGATATTGTTCATATTGTAGAGTTATTTTTCAGGGAGGTGGTGATTGCATGGTCTACCAAAGAGAATAGTTTCAAATCAAGATATCAAGTTTGTTGGTTATTTCTGGAGGATATTATGGAAGAAGTTGAAGATAGATTTGAAGTTCAGTTCTACACACCATCCACAGATCGATGGACAAATCAAAGTGGTGAATAGGAGTTTGTGTAACCTGCTACGATGCTTAGTAGGAGATAAGCCCAAGGGATGGGATTTGATTTTACAACACGCAAAATTTGCTTACAACAATTCTGTCAATAGGAGTCCTGGTAAATCACCATTCCATATTATATATGGGAATAGTCCAAGAAATGCTTCAGAGATAAGGAACTAGACAAAGGAGAAAAGACAAGTGTTGAAGCTGAAGACTTTCCAGAACATATGAAGAATTTGCACGAAGAGGTGAAAAAGCACATTAATAAGATGAATATTCAGTACAAGGCTAAGGCAAATTAGAAGAGGAGATATAAGGAATTCCAAATAGGAGATGAAGTCAGGGTTCACTTGACAAAAGAAAGGTTCCCAATTGGAACATACAATAAGTTGAAAATGAAGAAATTTGGACGATGCAGAATTTTGAAGAAACATGATTCAGGAAATGCATATGAGGTGGAGCTGCCAAGTGAGATCAACATTTCCCCTGTTTTCAACATTGCTGATTTATCAAAATATCATGAAGTTGGAACAGAGGATGGACCAATAGAAGATCAGTGGAGTATTCCAGCATCTACTTCAACAAAGGAGATAGAAGAGATCTTAGATAGCCGTGTGGGAAGAAGTACTTGGAACAGGCAATATGAAGAATACCTGGTGAAATGGAAAGGAAGGCCTGTTGAAGATTCTTCTTGGTTATCTAAGGCAAAGGTTGACCATTTCTATTTCCCTCACACAAACACATGAGATGTGACAGGGTCACTTCTCAAATTACCCTGGGTGTTTGATGTAGGAGCATCCAGTGGTGTAAGGGAAATCTTGCATCACCCAAAAAAAAAGATATATTTCAAAATTGTTGATGTTCTTTCCATTTCTTTTCAAAATTTGTGCTTCTGGTTCCATAATCACTTGAATAATGATGTAGAACTTTCAATTTCTTCAAACTATTAAAAATAGCAACCTGCTATTTTTAGAAAGTTGGCATTTGGCCATGGAATGAAGTAAAAATTTAAAGGAATCTACATAAATAAAAAATAAGACCTTTGGTGAAGGAATCACCCAAAGATCATTTGCGAACTGTAAGATATTAAAGTTTCTGTTTCCTGAAAAATGCCTGGCAATTATTCAAACTCAAGTTTGAGGCACTAAACGGCCCTGTATGGGCCTGAAGATGGCCAAAACTAGCAAAGCGGGTTCCTAGCGCATAGAGCACTCTGTGAGCTTTCTGATGCATAAAATGGTTAATTAATTAGACACCTGGAACAAAAGTTATGGCTCCCGGAAGTTGACCTATTTTTGGAGAGATGCAAATTTTGAAATTAGGTTGTTGGCTACCAAAAAGGCTATTAATAGCATTTTTGGGAACCCTAGGCAGTAGTAGAGTTAAAGGGGAAAGTGTAGAGTCAAGAATAGGCAGAAAAATAGAAACCCTAGCTCATTTGGGGTTACAAAAGGCTGATGATTCCAGACTTTTGTGATAGGAAGCTGTAATGTGTTGCAGCCTGTGGAGGGTTGATTCCTCTTATTGTATTTGAGCTTCTGTAATGTAATAAGTTGTCCAAATCAATAAAGAAAATTTTATTTTGTGTGCAATTTTTGTTGTTGTGTGTTTTATCATTTACCCCCTTCATCATGTTCACTCTCCCCTTCACCTCACCCCAATCTTAATTTTATATGCTCACTGAGTTCTTTGCTTCCAACCATTTTTCGTTTCCTTCGCATAAAAATAAAATAGAAATCACACAATTTCTGGCTAGGTACACTTAAACGACATAAATACCAAAAGAACTGATCAAAGAAAAAAATTTAAAGGAAGACAATTTTTGGACGACTAAAAAATTGGACTATCAAATTTTGGACTGTTACAACATGTGTGCACATTAAAATATGCATAAGACAAATGAAACACCAACCACCCATTTGCCATATTCTAATTTTAGTTGTGGCTTGAGAGATTTTTAACAATTTTATTTTTTAAAATTTTGGAGCAAAAAAAAATGAAGGAATACCAAAATTTGGAAGTTACAAGATGTGTGAACATACAGAATGGCCTATCGGCCAAATTAATACCAATTAATATGATAAACTCAAGACATAAATATCCTAACCACAAACAAGGACTAACAAAGGTAAAACAAACCAACTTGGTAATGTTCCCAACTAAGCTGAAGAATAATCCCAAGAATCATCCCAAGGTAAGACAATTAAGCATCCTATGCAAGAGATTAAACCAAAAGCCTAAGGCTGGAAAACAACAAAAACTACACAATGCTTTTGAGATAATAGATAGATAACTATCCAAAAACTATGTCATTTAATGGTTGCTATTTAACTGCCAGCCAAAAGTGAAGAAACCATAAATACCACAGCAAAAATGATCAAACCCATCTATGACATTCTTTAAACTTTGAAAGATATGGAAAATTCTATGTTTAGTGTTGCTGAAGTTATATTGTTGTCATTTGGTTGTTCAGTGGTGTTTCTAGTTACCAAACTTACAATATCAATATGGTGGAAGCCTTTGCAAATAGGCAAGCATTTTCAAGATCAAGGCATTACAGGTCTTCCTTACAAGCTATTGTTTGGAAATTCTCTTGAATTGCCCAAGTTAATGCATGAGGCCAAGTCCAAGCCCATGAAACTCTTCCATGACATTGGAGCCAGAGTGCAGCTTTTCTACCCTTATTGGTCCAAAATATATGGTAATTTTTATTATATATGGTAAGTTTATTTTGTAAGCTAATAATCCTAACACATTCTTTGTCATCTAACTAACAGGGTCCACTTTCCAAATGTGGGTGGGACCAACACCAATGCTAGTAGTTAGTAGATCTGAACTAGTGAAGGAGGTCCTAGATGGGGATCTATGGAAAGCCAAAATGGGATCCTGTCATGAAGGAGCTGCTTGGAGAAGGCTTGGTGGTACTCAATGGTGATATCACATCATAGGCAGATTATAAATCCTTCTTTTCATACTGATAAGCTCAAGGTTAGGGGATTTATATTCATGTCAAAAATTGAATTTGAAATTGAAGTTGAACTTGAACTTATTATAGTTTACAAATGTCTATAAAACTTAACAGAACTGAAGATAAAATTTGGTACACTAAATCAAGATAGAATACTAAAACATTTATAGATAAAATAAAATAAAACAAAACATTTAACATTTTATATCATTTTTTATTTTAAGGACTACCAAAATTTGGCAGTTACAAGATGTGTGAACATATAGAATGGCCTATTATTTTCTCACTTGTGTTGTTCTCTCCTTACCATTGTCACATAGGTGTTTGTGTATTCATTTGCCATCTCATTATGAGAGAGGGATCAATAGTGGTGCGATTACCAATACATGTCATATGATTGGTACATTGAAAGCCCAATATTTGAAAAGTATGGTACTAGTAGTTGTAAGAGTGGAACCAACAGTTGAATAAAATACACCCATTAGATTCAAAAATAACAAATCATATGATGTCACATTGACACACTAAAAAACATGACTGAATGCACAAATGACAACTTTTTCTTGGTCTATGTGGGTGAAAAAAAATATTTGAATTACACACATCCCTCACTACTTGGGGATATAATTGTGTAGTGTCAATGTTACATGTACATTGCTATGTCAACCCATAAAGTTAGGGTACACCACTATTGGGCCCTATTACCAATCTTTTTTATCACTTACTTTTTAAGTCGTGGGGATGTTTGAAATGGAAGATATTTGCAACTCTATGAAAATTGATATATGGTGGAAATAATTAATTGTGAACTAGCTTTGTTTTTCTTTTTTTCTTCTATGGGTTTTATGATATAGCCTGGTAAGGCCACTAACTCTATTCATTTTATATAGCTAAATTTCTTCACCAAGAGGCCTGAGACATTAAAAATGGCATTAAATACTTATCAGGCCTCTTGGATCCAATGTTGAGGTCCATTTTGTCTTAGGAGGTCATTTCTTCAACTTCCTCCACAAAACTCTCATATGGCGAGCACCCAAAAAACCCTTTTTTGATAAATATTTTTCAAACCCTAGATCTACAAAAATAACCATAAATCTACAAACCCCAAAAGCCTAAATTTGCATTTTCACAACCTGCACAAAACCCTCATACCTTGAAATGTCTCAAATCTTTCCAGCACAAGGGTTAAACAAAACTAGTGAGCTCACACCTCCCTCATCCATAACCATATCTTTAATACGACTTGTTTGGAAATTATAGGCTGATCAAACTATTTCCTACATAACCCTATGAGATAAAATGATGCATAAAATCTTCCAAAATAAACATAATGTAGAGATTGAAAGATAATCACAAGATAACACAAGATATATATTGGGAAAACCCTTAAGAGGGAAAAGCCCATCCTCCAAAGCATCCACACTTAATGTATTATTCAAAAATGAAAACAATGCAATAGACTTACAGTGTCTCCATGAATACTTTTGAAACATTAAGCACCTCTAATGCATCCTCCATGTGTCCAAGTGACACAAATAGGGCAACTCCCCTATGCTTAACAAACACACACGAACACAAGGTTGACACATGCCAATATTCTTTATTCAAATTGAAATTTTACAATACATCTAATTGCCACAATTATAAAATTTATTCAATACATTAGGAATAAAATTTGCATAATAAAATCTACAACTCTTGGCTCTCAATAGACATCCTCTCCATGAAGTCTCACCTCTGCAATCTCTGATTTTCTCTTTGCACAATTATCTGCAACCTATGTCACACAGCGATTTTTGCATCATTCACTTCGTATGGGTTTTTATTAAATCCAAAGAGAAGGCTTTTGAGCCTTTTTCTATATTGTCCTCCTCTATTTCTAGTTTTTTTCTCTTGCACCCCTGTGCCTACGGAGGAACTGTCTCCTACGTAAAAAGAATGTATGCCATTTTATGGCCCTAAATCCAACAGTGATTGGCTCACAAGTCAAGAATGGCCAATTCATGTGGAGGTGGATGGAATTGAATATAGATTTGATTGTGCACATTCCATATGCAGATTTTTAAATCCAAATCAAATCTCTTATGTGGCAGTAGGGTGGGAATTTAATGCAGATGCAATCCCAAGGGTATTTTGGTTGTTTGCAGGTGTGCTATATGTGGTAATTGTTTGTTTTCCATTCTCTAATCTAGTAGATATACAACCCAATCTAATATTCTTGCATATGACTTAGTGCAAAATCAGATTTCATTGTGTCCCTCCATTACAGATTTAATGTAAATTTTAGAACAGAGATTTTATTTTATTTGGATGAGCAAGGGTATTGGGACAAATGTTAGAATGCTATGAAGTCCCCTGCAATTGTGAGTCTCTATATGAGCCATGCTCTAATTTGTATTGAAGTTGGTAGTTTTTGGATAGGGATCCAGGGATCTTTACAAATTCCTCTGTTTCATTCAATCTCCTGACCTTTTGAATCACACCACACCCACTGACTTCTGCATACATGTCTACCAGTTTTTTTATCTATCAAAAAACCCCTTTCACTATGCTTGGATGAATATCCATCCCCTATTTTGAGCACCACTTTTGTTGGTATTATGCCTGCTAATTCCATTGGCTTGAAAGTTTCTAAATCTTTTCAAACAAAACTATTTTGTGCATATCCTACATAGAACGACATTCCATGAGAGGACGTCTCACTGAGGCATTCTATCATATAGTTCACATCCTTACTTTGTGCTTCCACATTTTGAATACATGTCTACGGTGACACTTGCAACTACAACACTGTCAAAATTCCTTTTTTCTTTATACTTTGAAGGATGACCATACCCTATTTTAAGCGCACAACGTATAGTTCTAAGTGTTCCAAACTCATTGAATGAAGTTGTTTAGATAGTAAGACAGATAGTCCACATCATACTCAACTGCATTGGAATATTAAATTTTGATGAAGTGGGTAAATCATAAAACACACAACAACAAAATTTACACACAAAAAATGTAACTTTCTTTATTGATTTGGACAACTTATTACATTACAGAAGCTCAAATATAATTAGAGGAATCAACCCTCCATAGGCTATAACACATTACAGCTTACTATCACAAGACTCTAGAATCATCAGCCTTCTATAACCCCAAATCAGCTAGGGTTTCTATTTTCCCACCTATTCTTGACTCTATGCTACTCTCCTTAACTCTCCTACTACCCAGAGTTCCCAAAAATGGTTATTAATAGCCTTTTTGCCAGCCAACAACGTAATTTTGAAATTTGCATCTCCCTCAAAAAATAGGTTAACTTCCGAGAGCCATAACTTTTGATCCAGGTGTTTGATTGACAAACTATTTTATGCGTCATAAAGCTTGCAGAGTTCTATATGTGCTAAGAACCCGCTCTGCAGTTCTGGCCATTTTCAGGGACATTTTGTGGCTCAAACCTGAGTTTGAATAATTTTCAGGTGTTTTTCAAGAAACAAAAACTTTAATATCATTCGACTCGCAAATGATCTTTACGTGATTTCTTCACCAAAGGTCTTATATTTCTGTTATGTAACTTTTTGTAAATTTTTACTTCAATCCATGCTCAAATGCAAACTTTCTAAAAATAGAAGGTTGCAATTTTTAGCAGTTTGGAAAAACTAAAAGTTCTACATCATTATTCAAGTGATTATAGAAGCAGAACCACAAATTTTGAAAAGAAATGGAAAGAACATCAATAATTTTGAAACACATCTTTTTTGGGGTGATGCAAGATTTCCCTTACACCACTTGATGCTCTTGTATCAGACACCCAGGGTAATTTTACAAGTGACCCTGTCACATCTCAGGAGTTTGTCTGAGGAAAACCCAAATGGTCAACCTCTGCCTTAGACAATTAAGAAGAATCTTCAATAGGCCTTCCTTTCCATTTCACCAGGTATTCTTCATATTGCCTGTTCTGCGTACTTATTCTCACACGGCTATCCAAGATCTCTTCTATCTCCTCTATTGAAGTAGATGCTAGAATACTCCACTATTCTTCTATTGGTCCATCCTATGTTCCACCTTCATGATATTCTGATAAATCAACAATGTTGAAAATAGGGGAAATGTTGATCCCACTCGGTAGCTCTACCTCATATGCATTTCCTAAATCATGTTTCTTCAAAATTCTATATGGTCCAAATTTCTTCATTTTCAGCTTATTGTATGTTCCAATTGGGAACCTTTCTTTTCTCAGGTGAACTAGGACTTCATCTCCTACTTGGAATTCCTTATATCTCATTTTTTGATTTGCCTTAGCCTTGTACTGAATATTCATCTTATTAATATGCTTTCTCACCTCTTCATGAAAATTCTTCAGATGTTCTACAAAGTCTTCAACTTCAACACTTGTCCTTTCTCCTTTGTCCAGCTTTCTTAACTCAGAAGCATTTCTTGGGCTATTGCCATATACAATCTAAAATGGTGATTTATCAGTACTCCTATTGACAAAATTATTGTAAGCAAATTTAGCCTGTGGTAAAATCAAAGCCCATCCCTTGGGCTTATCTCCTACTAAGCATCATAGAAGGTTACCTAAACTCCTGTTCACCACTTCTGTCTATCCATCAGTCTGTGGATGGTGTATTGAACTAAACTTCAAATCTTATCTTCAACTTCTTCCACAATGTCCTCCAAAAATAACCAACAAACTTGGTAGCTCGAACTAAAATTATGCTCTTTGGTAGACCATGTAATCTCACCACCTCCCTGAAAAATAACTCTGCAATATGAACATTATCATTAGTCTTCTTGTAAGGAATAAAATGTACCATCTTCAAGAATATATCCACCGCCACAAAAATGGAAGCATGTCCTCTTTGTGTCCTTGGTAAAAAAAAAAAGAACAAAATCCATACTAATATCATCCCATGGCTTCTTTGGTACATGTAGTGGTTGATATAGAACTGTATTTTGACTTCCTCCTTTTGCCATCTGATATATTCTGCAACTCTACACAAATTTCCTAACATCCTATTGCAACTGTGGCCAAGAATAATTTTCACCAACAATAGCAATGGTCTTATCTTGACCAAAGTGTCTAGCCAATCCTCCACTATGCTTCTCCTTAATCAGGTTCTCTTTCATGGAACTCCTTGGAATGCACAATTGGCTTCCTCTAAACAACATGCCATCTTAGATTATGAAATCCAACTATTTTGTCCTGTCCAAAATAACAAGTTCCAAACAAGCTTTCCAGGCCTCTACAAAATCTGGATCTTCAGGATACAAACTTTTTACCTCGTCAAACTCAACAACCTCTATCTTGATTTCTGTCAACAAATTTTGCCTTCTACTCAAGGCATCTGCAACTCTATTGGACTTCCCACTCCTGTGCTTCAAAACAAAAGTATAGCTCTAAAAAACTCAACCCATTTTAAGTGTCTTTGGTTCAACTTCCCTTGACTATTAAGATACTACAAACCCTGATGATTAGTATATAAAACAAACTCTTTTGGCAACAAATAATGCCTCTATTTCTTCAAAGCCTGAACTATTGCATAAAACTCCTGATCATAAACAAAATACTTTTTCTTGTCATCATTAAGCTTCTCGCTGAAATAGGAAATGGGCTTACCTTCTCAACTCAAGATAGCTCCTATAGCACTACCACTTGCATCACAATCTACCTGAAATACCCTATTAAAATTTTGAAGTGCCAAAAAAGGTTGCTCTGTGACTTTCTGCTTCAATGTATCAAATCTTTTGTCTGCTCCTTTAGTCCATTTAAACTCTTTTCTATCCCCTCTCATTGTCTTAGTTAGGGGTGCACAAATGCTACTAAAATTCATGATAAACTTTCTATAAAAACTTGCCAAACCATGAAAAGATATTACCTATGTGGCACTCTTTGGTGTAGGCCATTCAAGGATAGCTCTCACCTTCTCTGGGTCCATTTTAAGACCTTCCTCTGAGACAACAAATCCTAGGTATACCAACTCCTTCTTTGCAAAACTACATTTCTTCAGATTAATCAACAACTTCTCCTCCCTCAGCTTCTCTAAAACTCTTCTAATATACATCAGATGCTCATCCCAAGTCTTAATAAAAATCAAAATATCATCTAAATAAATAATAACAAACCTTCCTAAAAATTCTTTTAGTACCTTATTCATGAGCCGCACGAATGTGCTCGGTGTGTTGGCTAGCCCAAATGGCATGACTAACCACTCATACAAACCCTCCTTTTTCTTGAAGGTTGTCTTCCATTCATCTCCTTCTTTGATTCAAATCTGGTGATACCCACTCTTTAGGTCAATCTTTGTGAAGTACTTGGCTCCACTCAAACAATCTATTATATCATCCATTCTTAGCAATAGAAACCTGTACTTGATCATGATTTTATTTATGGCTCAAGAGTCTGTACACATTCTCTACTCTCCATATTTCTTTGGTGCTAGTACTATAGGTACTACACATGGACTTAAGCTCTCTCTTATCAATCCCTTCTTCAACAACTCCTGAACTTGTCTGTTCAACTCTTCACTCTCTGTTAGATTCATTCTATGGGCTCCTTATTTAGCAAACTAGCTCCTGGTATCAAATCCATTTGATGATTTATCTTCCTCACTAGTGGTAAACCTTCTGGTACATTATCAGAGATGATATCTTGAAATTCTTCCAACATTTTTGAGACTTTTGCTGGTACATCTTCACATTTCTCTTGACTAATCTTAAGAATCAATGTAAACAAATGACGCTCATGCTTCATACCCTCCAAAAATGTTCTACCATCTACCAAGAAAATTATGGCTACATATCTTTTCTTCCACCTCCTTCAAGGGCTTCAACTTATAATGAACTCCATCCTTTGTTGGGGAATGTGTGTTTGCATAGCCATCATGGATAGTGCTCCTATCATACTGCCATGGTCTCCCCAATAGAATATGACATGTATCCATTGAGATGATATCACACAGCACCTCATCACGGTAGTCCCCAATCTTGAACTTCATTAAACACTTCTCATTGACCAAAGCTCTGTGGTCCTTCAGCAACCATGCAATCCAATATGGATGTGGATGCTTTCTTCTTGTCAACTTCAACTTGTCAACCATCTCCTCTGAAACAAGATTGTCAATACTTCCACTGTCAATAATAATATCACAACACTTACCTTCACATTTACACCTTGTACAGAATAAACTCTTCCTCTGATTGGGTTCCTTCTCCTCATTTAGCAAAGTTCTTCTAACAACTAGGGTTTCTCCCCTTTTAGCATTTTCAGAACGCTTAGACTGCGCATCTTCATCTACATGTGCAACTTGTACATCACCCTCAAGTCCTTTGTTTTTCCTTCCTTGATGTTGCGGACACTCATATGCTTGATGCCCTTTTTCTCCACATTGGAAATAGGTTCCTCTAAAACCTCCTCTTCTGGGTCCTTGCCTAGGTCTGCCTCTTCCTCTTCCTCTTTGCTCACCATTGTTCTAGTCACGAGGGGGGTAGGCATTATCCCCTTTCTGATTTTGTCTAGTGCCAGCTTCTTCATTTTTCTTTTGATCTTTATTACGGCCTCCATAGGGTCTTCCACCAGTCATTCCACCTTGACCTCTTCCCCTTTACTTTCTACTAAATCTTTTATTCAGGTTCTCTTCCACCTTCAGGGAAAACTGGTACGCACCTTCTATGGTGGTCATTCTGACTAGGCTTAGCTCCTCTTGAATACTCAACCTCAACCCATTAATGTAATGGGCTGCCTTCTCCTTGTTGGGCTTTGCATGTCCTAGCCTGATAGTAATTTTATAAAACTCTTATGTATACTCCTTAACAGACTCATTACCTTGCTTCAGTCCTTTCAGCTTCTTCAACAACTCCATCTCATAGTCCACAAGAATGAACTGCTTCTTTAGTTTCTCCACCATCCAATCCCATCTGGTGGTCTTTTCTTTTCCTTTTCCAATCCTGTCTAATTGTACCTCCTTCCACCAAATACTAGCATGGCCCTTCAACCTTGTTTTTGCAAACTTGACCCGATCTGGGTCCTCCACATCTTCATACTCAAAATACTCCTCCATGTCACTAATCCAATTAATAAGCTATTCTGGATTCAAATCTCCAGAATATGTAGAAACTTCAATCCTGGGCCTCTTTCTAATCTTTGAAATGACCCTCAACAACCTAACTTCTGTAAGATCTCTTGCAGCTTCTTGTTCTTCCTTAGATAGCTCTTCTTCAGCTTCATCCTTGCTTTCTTCTCTTGTTCTCAGATCAAACCCTCTTCGCAGCTCCTCTTGCAATGCATTGATTTGCCTTTGCAGGGCTCTAAAACCCTCTTCCATCAAAGAATTCCTCCCAATACGATTTCTTCATGGAGGCATCTTGATCTCCGTAGCAAACCCACAACCTCAAGTCCTAGTGCAAACTACCTCATGGTCGGTGATCTGTCTACACACTCAAGAACCCTTGCTCTAACACCAATTGATGAATGGAGTAAATCATAAAACACACAACAATAGAATTTGCACACAAAAAATAGAACTTTCTTTATTGATGGTGTGTGCAAGAAGTTGTGTCCACTTATTGGCCAAAAAGTGGAAGTGTTTTCCCTGATTTTTAGAATTTGTCACAATTGACCTAAAAATTTGAAGCACTTAAATGTGGAATCTTAGAAAAAGTCACTAAATATGAAATGTAGTACTCGGAGTCTAGTTTCTAAATATGTAATTTTTTTCAATACCCAGATGATAGAAATTGATTTTAAATAGGCATTTCTAAAAACCACTATTTAAAAGTCACTTTTTGTTTACTATACCATTTACGTGTACGTCATCCATATTTTGACCTAAATAAACATATTTTTCAAAATCCTTTTGGGAAAAGATTTGTAACTCACTGAAGCACGTTTTCCATATTTTTTTGTAATTTTTTATTGAATATTTTTTTTCTTAATTTTTATTGGTCATTTTTGGTCTTTTAAAAAATCATCGTGTACGTCATGCATAAGATGACCTAAACTTAACATTTTTTGAATTTTTTTTAAATTGAAAATAATTGTCTAAAGTACGTTTTCCTACAATTTTTTTTACAAAAAAATATTTTAATAAAAAGTTATTAAAATACTAAAAAATATGATAATTTAAGTTTATGGACCTATTTCATTAGAAATTGATTAAAAATAGAAAAATTAATCCAATTGTAAAAAATATATATATTTGGAATCTACACTGTCTCATCTATAATAGATTTTAATTTCATCAAAATATTCTACAAAATAGACCTTCAGATATATGTCCAAATTCACTATTTTGTTGTGACATTGACAGGACCTTCAAGTTGGAGGTCAAACTAGGTCCAGAGGACAGGTTCGGGTCCCCAAAGCATTTCCTGAACCGGGTTACAAAGAAAAATCTAAGCTTAAAATACAATCAGAGGAATCAACCCTCCACAGGCTGCAACACATTACAGCGTACTATCACAAGACTCTGGAATCATCATCCTTCTATAACCCCAAATCAGCTAGGGTTTCTATTTTCTGACCTATTCTTGACTCTACACTTCTCTCCTTAACTTTCCTATTGCCCAGGGTTCCCAAAAATGGTTGTTAATACCCTTTTTGGTGGCCAACAACCTAATTTCAAAATTTGCATCTCCCTCCAAAAATAGGTCAACTTTCGGGAGCCATAACTTTTAGTTCGGGTGTCCGAATGACGAACCGTTTTATGCATCAGAAAACACATGGAGCAATCTACGCGCTACGAACCCACTCTACTAGTTTTGACCATTTTTAGGGCCATATGGGGCCATTTAGTGCCTCAAACCTGAGTTTGAATAATTTTCAGGCATTTTTCGGGAAACAAAAACGTTAATATCTTTCATCTATGTGATTCCTTTGCCAAAGGTCTTATATTTCTTTTATGTAACTTCCTATAAATTTTCACTTCAATCCATGCCCAAATGTAAACTTTCTAAAAAAAGCAAGTTGCTATTTTTGGCAGTTTAGAAAAACTGAAAGTTCTACATCATTATTCAAGCGATTATGGAACTAGAACCACAAATTTTGAAAAGAAATGGAAAGAACATCAATAATTTTGAAACACATCTTTTTTTGGGTGATGCAAGATTGCCCTTGCACCACTAGATTCTCCTGCATCAAATTTACCAAGTCCCATCAGGCTGAGCTTAAAACAAACGATTTATAAAATTTATCTTTTTTTTAATCAGTTGCAGAGGAAACAAGTCACATAGTTCTATATTACAATGGTGAGTGTTTAAGAACTTACCAATTACATGACCAACTAAATCTCTATATCTGACAAAGCATTGGCATCTTAATGACAAAATTTAGGGTGTACTCATGTCAGCCAGTGTTGTGAAAAAGGTCCACCATGCCACATAACAATCAACTATAGTTGTAATACAATAAGGGTTACTCATATGATTGAAGCATATATAGCTCTCACCCACTAAACCTACCTGGCTACATGCACCGAGAACACAAGCAAAGCTTGCAATGTTAATACATAAAAAAATAAACAAATAATTAGAGTGGTGAAGTAATAATAAATTGAGGTATTGATAAATTATTAAAAGGAATGAAAGAGATAATAGAAGTAGTATATAAAAAAAATGAATTTGATATAGAATAAGAAGGGTTACAATTAATAGAGAGAAAGAGAATTTTGATGAGGAAAAAAAATGAATAAATTGAAATTAAAGTAAAGACCTAAGAGAAAGGTGTTAGATAGATAAAAGTATAATAAGGATAATAATGGAAGATATGAAGGGTAGAATTGTGAGTATGTTATGTGTAAATGAAAGAGGATTAAGAGACAAATAATATTAAGTGGAAGGTTAAAATGATGAAAAGAAGATGTGTAGTAAAAGTGATAAAATATGAAATTGGAGGTTAAAAAAAAAATTATTATGGGTAGAGTGGTGGAGAATATGACATAGATGTAAAAATATGATAGAGAGTATGGTATGAGTTAGTATATGAGAAGGATATGTAGATAAATATAAAATGTAATAGAAAAGAATGAATGATGAAGGAGGAAAGTAAAAATGATTCCAGTGAGCGACGAGAAGAATATGGTTAGGAAAAGGAAATAGTAGAATGGATGATATATAGTAATGTATTGAAAAGAAGTTATGGGTAATAGTAAAGTAAAAATTGTAGAAATCTGGGAGAGGAGATGAGTATGTGGTGCAAGATGTGTAAGTGTGTATCATGATGTAGAGGAAGATTGAAGAATGGGTAGTAATGATACACTAAATCTACTTAAATCAACATTAAAAAATTACTAGGGAAAATGAATAATAAGCAGTATGAAGTTCTAAAATGAAGGTACTTTTAAATGAACAAATGTTATGACTATAAAGGAATCATGAAGGGAACCCAGAAGTTCTGTAAAATAGTTGTTAATTTAGAAAGGCATAACACTTTAGAACTACTAATTATCATTTCTTAGAGGAATCATTGCTATCCTTGATCAAGTATATTCAAATGTTTATTAATAATAGAAATTAATCAGTTTTATTGAAGTATAAATCTATTTAGAGAATGTCAAGTGAATCTCTTGTTGAGACATCTATCTTATTTTACAAACTTTTATTAATATTTACTAGTCCAATTTAAAAATGAGCTTATAATGGTCATGCAAGAAAATGTATCAATTCTTCACTCTTGGAATAAAGTCTATTGATGTATGACAAAATAGATTATCAATATTCCTTGTTTTTCCAAAACTAAATATTTTTATGTTACGAATTGATAAAATTGATTTAATATTTTCTCTAAGAAAAATGATCATGCATATGTTATGTCCCTTTATCAATTTCTTATTTAGTGATTATGCAAGCTTTCTCTCTTCTACTAGATGGGTAAACCTTGTAAATAAACGTCCAAACTCAAACAAATCGCAGTGTTCAGTATTTATGATACCTTTGGGTCATGTTTACAGGTAATGCAACAATGATGTCTAGGCACCATCCCTCTAAATCATCGAAGAGTAATAAGGGACATGTCAAAGTTAAATCCGTAGGAAAGGAAAATCTCCTCGGATACCTCACTAAAAAGATTGACTAAAAGGAAAGGATGAGGCTATCAAAAATAGTTATAGGATGATTACCATGACAACTATCAATGGGAAAACCTCATCGAACAAACATGCATATTAGGCAAACTATCCTCACATGAAAACTTAAACATTAAACACTCTCGGGAGGTGTGTTTGCAAAATAGTTTCCTAGCGATTCCGTCACTGTATCACTCGAGTGGGTGGCCAGTTGGCAAAGAATTGTGTACCCACTCACAGTTACATAAAACATAGTGCAGGATAGAACTACATGTTCACATCCCCATGACGATCGCATCTGAAGAGGGCCTTGATCCTATGGATATAGGGTATGTAGGTAGTCTGGACGGTGAAAGATGCCCCCAGTACTCAGGTCCCTCAGATATATGATACTCTTTTATAATCAACTTTGTAATCTCGATCCCTAGTTTAATGGTTATTTAGGTAACTTAAGAACTCTCCTAGTACTCAGAAGAATCCCCGGGGTGGATTACTTGTACCCTACTTTTTCATAAAATGAGGTGAGTACAAATTGATGTAATGTGTTCCCTGGTTGACATCATCAGTATAGTGCTTGGGCAGACTGTGGTCTCCAGGAAGTGACTCATGAACTTGTATTGGTCCCGAGGGAGTCAGGAGTCTTTGGTTAGAGCATAATGATTCCTGTCCTATTTATTTAGCCCGGTTGGCTGTTGTGTTTACTTATCCCATATTGGATAAAGTCTTGGTCCATTTGACCACCAGGCCATTTGGCCATCATTTGTTCTACCCCGTATCAGGTAGCAATAAGGTCCGTTAGACCTGGTTCCGTATGAACTTGTTTGCCCAAACAATAGAAGAGCTCGGGTTCGCTTAAGAATGTTCCATTTGAACATATGGCCCATATTGGCTAAAGTTTTTCCTGAGTACTCAATCAAAATCTTGATAGATCACATATTAACTTGTTATTAAAGTAAACTTTTTGAAAATTCGAGTTTGGACCAAGCGGGTTCTTACAGTATTTTAAATAGAAAACAACCACCAAAATATTTTTAAATTCATTTATTTTCGTAAATTTGCACCACCCAAGTGAAAAGTCCCGATCAGTCCAAAAAGAAGAGAAGAAAACTGCTAAATTCAAACCACCTTGGTAATGTCCCCAACTAAGCTGAATCCCAAGATAATCTCGATAGCATTAACGGGTATAACAAGCCATTGGCATGGCTTAACTACAAAATGGTTACAGCTGCCACCTGTATAATATATAGGCAGGGGAAAGAAATCAAGTGGATTCACATGAGACAATTAAGCATCCTGTGCAAGCGATTAAACCAAAAGCTCAAGGCTGGAAAACAACAAAAACTACACAATGCTTTTGAGATAACAGATAGATAACAACCCAAAAACTGTCATTTAATGGTTGTTATTTAACTGCCAGCCGAAAGTAAAGAAACCATAAATACCACAGCAAAATGATCAGACCCAACTATGACATTCTTAAAACTTTGAAAAATATGGAAAATTCCATGTTTAGTGTTTCTGAAATTATATTGTTTTCATTTGGTTATTTAGTGGTGTTTCTAGTTACCAAACTTGCAATAGCAATATGGCGGAAGCCTTTGCAAATAGCCAAGCATTTTCAAGCTCAAGGCATTACAGGTCCTCCTTACAAGCTATTGTTTGGAAATTCTTTTGAATTGGCCAAGTTAATGGATGAGGCCAAGTCCAAGCCCATGAAACTCTCCCATGACATTGCGGCCAGAGTGCAGCTTTACTACCCTTACTGGTCCAAAATATACGGTAATTTTCATTATATATGTCAAGTTTATTTTGTAAGCTAATAATCCTAATACATTGTTTCTCATCTAACTAACAGGGTCCACTTTCCTAATGTGGATGGGACCAACACCAACGCTAGTAGTTGGTAGATCTGAACTGGGGAAGGAGATGCTGGGTGATAAGATGGGGATCTATGGAAAGCCAAAATGGGATCCTGTCATCAAAGAGCTGCTTGGAGAAGGCTTGGTGGTACTCAATGGTGATAAATGGGCGCATCATAGGCAGATTATAAATTTTTCTTTTCATACTGATAAGCTCAAGGTTAGGGGATTTATATTCATGTCTGAAATTAGTTTACAAATATTTATAAAAGTTAAACAGGACTGAAAATAAAATTTAGTACAATAAATAGAGATAGAATACCTAAAACATTTCTAAACAAAATAAAATAAAACAAAAAATTTAACAGTTTATATCATTTTTATTTTATTATAAATATGGATCAATAACATTGATGTAAAATCTTCTATATTGTATCTTTTTTCAAAAATTTTGTTTCATGTCATGAAACGTGTGAAAATCTTAATGACTATCAAAAAGGATGGATCAGGATATGGTTTGTTGCATGGTGTAGAGCACTGCTAATATGTTGGAGAAATGGGAGAAAATTGTCAAAAATGGTGAGAAAGAATTCGACATGGCTCAAGAGTTTAAGGCTCTGTCTTCAGACATTATTGCCCGCACAGCATTTGGCAGCAGCTATCTGCAAGGAAAACATATTTTTGACTTGTGGCTCAGCAAACATCTCTGGCTTGCCAGGACTAGCAAAATTAATGATTCCTTGCTATACGTAAGGTGCACTTTCATTATCTTGTAACTTGTGTCTGACTGCCTTGGTTCACTAGTTAATGAGTTCTATTCTATAAAGTTTCATCATGTATAGATGTGTGACCCATGTATGTTTTAGCTCATGTGACCCATTTATGTTTTAGGTCTTATGAAGATGACCTTCAATGACAATTTTCCTTTTCCCATTGACACTGTAATGCCTAATAAATTGCCCTTAGCTTACAATTCCTTAGTCGACAAATATTTTTTTTTAGTGATTGCTTACTAACAAGTTGATTCACCTTTTAGGTTATTTAAACATTGCGAAGTTAGACTCATAAATCTTTTTTTTTTAATTATAATACACAAGAACATCCCAAAAAAATGTTTCTTGTCACTTGCCCTTTAAGGGCAACTCTGCTAAATCAGAGAGGATAGGGTGGTACATTTTCAAAGTGATTTGCAAGTGCAGCACTAATAGTTTCTTAGTTATTAACATCAAATTATAACTGATGAAGTAAATGAACATAAAGTTATGTTTATTTTTGTTGGGTTTTCAGATTTGTGCCTTTCAAAAGGAACAGAGAACGCTGGAGACTCGACAGAGAAATTAAGAGTGCCCTGAAACAGCTCATTATAAACCGAGAAAAAACTGCTACAAACACTACCCAAGGTTATGGCAATGATTTGCTTGGCTCCATGATGAACACAATCCAAGAGCTAAGGAGCTCTGAAAATAATCAGGGCCTCACAACAGAGGAAATCATAGCTGAATGCAAGCCATTTTTCTTCGCTGGCCAAGAGACTGCAATGAATTACTTAACATTTACCATTATTCTGTTGGCCATGCATCCCGACTGGCAAGAGAAAGCGCGCTCAGAAATACAACAAGTCTGTGGAAATTGCCATCCACAATTTCAGACAGTAAACAAACTAAAAATTGTAAGAATTAAAGAACCCATTTGTAACTTAAAATTCAATACTTTGCTTTTAGTATTTCTCTTACTGAATTTTGTGTGTGTTGTGGATAAAGTTAGGAATGATTTTGAACGAAGTGATCCGGCTCTACCCACCAGCTGTTGCCAACGTTAGAGAAACCTTTAAAAACACTACACTGGGAGGAATTTCAATCCCTGCAGGCACACATGTCCTCTTCCCTTGGCTTTCGTTGAATCATGACACTTCTCTGTGGGGGCAAGATGCAAATGAATTTAACCCTCAGAGGTTTAGTGACGGAGTAAGTAAGGCTGCTAAGGATGATTCTGCTCTATTTATCCCTTTTGGATATGGGTTGAGGTCGTGTGTGGGCCAAAATTTTGCCATGCTCGAGTCCAAAGTTGCCATTGCCATGATTTTGCAACGTTTGTCGTTTGTTCTTTCTCCAGGCTATGTCCATGCACCCACATCGTTTGTGACAATCTATTCTCAGCATGGAGCTCCGATCATTCTTCATAACTTGCATATGGATGAGAGAACAGATCGAAACTAAAAAGTGAAGTGGTAATTGTCATGGCAATTGGTCCGACTACAGGCTAAAATATCAGCTCCCCCATTCTTGTAAAGTAAAAAATTCTCCAGGGCTATACTTTTTGAGTGCTCTAATACAATTGATGAGTTATATATATGTATAAAAAGTGGAACAAACTTTTCAAAAATAGAATTATATATAAATTATATGAAGGAAATGCACTTTATCCTCAAAAATATTGGATGGAATGAAATTATTTTCCAAAATTATGTAAATGAGAATAATTTGGGAAACAATGTATCACATGGCTTCAAAAAGGAAATAACCTCTACTATGAAAAATAACCCCCAAAAGAAAACAATGGTTCACAAGATAATAAAAGTATATAACAATCAATGATAATTAAAAATATAAAAACCAAGCAACCAAAGCTATAAAACTTAAGTTGGGAGAAGGGTCTTGATCATCCAAGTTACCTCACCCTCCATCAAGCAAGTCTTTTCCATCATCAATAGATATCTAACTAGTGAGCATCATCTTCATCTTCTTGAGGTTGTGAATCCAGGGCTTTAGGTTGAGGCTAAGTCTAGATGTGTGCCAACTCTAAGGCCACTTTGTTGGCTTGAAGCTAAATCTACATGAGAATATTATACACCACTAGCAACTTCATGCGAGTAGCAAAGTTAGAATTAAAAAAATATGAGCAAACAAAGCAATATTTTTATCTTTCAAAATACAAGAGAGGATCTACAATTTGAATGCATGCCAAAGTCAAGTGAATTTAGTCATAAATTGGGCCCCATCACCCATGAAATATTTTATCAAGTGAAGGGCCTTGGTCAAAAAGGCTTGAAAAACCCATGAATTCACAACCAAACCAACTGTGCATAGGTACAAAACCAAAACAAATGTTTGACTATTTCAAATTGCCCACAAAATAGGCACGTAGGGTTAGACAAACCTAAATTTGTTAATTGATTATCAAAAGTGAGATTGATCCAAAAAATTGGGTATCTTTTGACATTTGGACCATTGGGTTCATGCCATCATAGCTCGTGGAGTGTCATCAAGAAGCCTCAATGAGGAATTTGTCATCAAACTAGTGTAATATTGATGTTTCCACATAGTGACCTACTTCTTTGATGCTTGAGAAGGTTTAGGGATGGTATGGGACATCTTGAGATTTTTTTTGGCAAATAAGACATCTTTCTAGGTTTGATTCTACTGAATGTTGGCCTCATAAATTCAATTGTGTTGCAATAAAAAATAATGTGAATATGGAATCAAAAAATTAATATGACTACATATTTGGATTCCTCTCAAAAAGTTGTACAATTTTTAAAAAAGGCACCTTGTTTCAAGTCCACGTGCAAAAGTTATGACTTTAGGAAGAATTGGGTTAGTAAGGGCTACTAAAGTGGTGAGTGTGTGTTCCCCAAAGGTGAATACATGTTGTCCCTTATGAAGTCATCATGTGAAGTGGTAAATTCATCATCAAAGTGCTGAAACTTTTGTTCACCCCAATGAACTTGTCATTGATGTAGTCATGGATAGAGGGTCCAATAAAGGAATCCAACCATGAAGCCTTAATACAAACATATGAACATTCTATGCATAGAGTTACTTAAAACAAATACAAACTTATGACAATCAACTTGATTTAATATTTATATAATCAACAATGAAAATTACATCCTCATTCTTTACCTTAATGGGCTCACAATAAGCTAGGCCTTAGTTGTGTGATTACATATGGGTAGGGTGAGTGCAGGATCATCACAGGCCAAATAATGGCAATAGGAGAAAAAACATGTTTTACATAGCCAAAATCATGAAATGATTCTTTGACTTTTTTATGGGCTAGTAATAATATCCATTTTGATTTGGAATACCAAACCAAAATGGATATCCATTTAGAACAGATATCCATTTTGTGAAACCTAAAACAGATATCCATTTTGAAAACAATAAAAAGTGAAAAAAGGCCTACTTTTGCAAAACCTATAGCTTACAAAATGTAGAGAGGGAGAAATGGATATCTAATTACAAAAGAATGGATATCCAGTTTGGAGGAGACAAATTTGAGGAGATAAGGGTCTAATTTTTCTCTATTTTTTTTTTTTGTAAATCAAATAATTTTTTTTGTTCTAAATCCTAAATTTGTATGTTTTAAATTTGAAATAAGTAAAATAGATGAAGAACATCAAAACCCAAACCCTCCCCCACCAAACCCTCCAACAATCCAAGAGCAAATTGAAAGAAATATTAATGAAATAAGTAGGATTATAGAAATTTTTTATTGCCACCACCCTCGATTCTCTTCAATGACATTGAGCTTAGAGGGAATTATTTCTCATGTTCAAACCCTCACAAGCCAAAATGAATCATTTAGGCAATGGCGAGAAGTGAAGAAGCAGAATATTCTAATGGTTTATCATACGACCACATCAAAGATTTAGACATTACCAAAGCTATGTTAGCCCAATATTTTGTCAACCCTAAAACTAGATTGCATGTTGATGTCCATAAGCCAAAGTATTCAATCAAATGGTGTACACATTAGGGTATTACTTAGAATGTTTGGGATTGTTGGTGGATGGTTTCTGATAAACCACCCAATAGCAATTTTGATGTACCTTTATATTTCCTTTGTAAACTATATGCAGAGTTTGTAATGGGTCACCATGTGAATTATTTTAATTTTAGAGAATTCTAGGGAGTAGGTAATGGAATGCCTCAAGATAGATTAGGGGCAATGAGACAAGTGCAAGGTCCTTTTACTTCCCCTCCTTCTATCCCTTCTCCACCTCCAAGTCAACACCTAGATGTTATTGCAAATGCAATATAATAGAGCCTCATTGCCATACACTCTTTGACTAAGCACTCGATTACATAGACCTCTCATCTTGTATAGCCACATGATATTGGTGGTCATATTGGATCACCTAAGATTACTAGACCCTCCTCGTCCACACATGTTTGTGTGCCTCATCATTGCATTTTTTGCAATCAATTGCTTAGGTCCTCTTAGGGAGAGTAGTGATCCACCCCTTAATACTTTAGAGTATGATGTCCCTCATACATCACCTTCATGAGTTGAGTTAGTGGGGTCCATAACTCAATCTGAGGGGTCAGGGACAAGAGCACAAGAATAGGCATTAGGGGGTAGAGAAGGAGACAAGCAAGGCCAATCATTCTTAGAGGTGAAATTTAAAGTTAGATTTCATGGTGTATTCAATTTGAATATAATATAAACAAAGATTAGTACTAATGTATCTAAGGGGATAAAAATTGATGATAGAGGAGGAGTTGACAGAAGTTCATCATGGAACTCTTTCTGCCATCCAATTTGGCCTAGACTTGCCAGTATAAATTTTTCTACACATCTAACTTTTTATTGTATGCATTTCATTTTTTGTGAGTAATTATATATTAATTTATATCTTGATGTTAGTTTACTTTTGTATTCTATCCAAAATGTGAATGATGTGGCAACTTGCCAATATTCTTTAGTCGAACTCCTGATCGACCCAAGGGACCATCATTAGCCGAAAGATTCTCAAAACACCAACAAAGGGAGGAGGTAATTCAATCGAACTATACTTTAAGTGATAATTTAGAAAACTTAAAAATTTGATTATTGTAATTAGATAAATAATAAAATAGAGAATCATGGTGTTTGTTACATGTTTGATCATATAAAATAATGGTTAAAAGAATGAAAATAAGAAAGAAAGAAACATGCATTATCCATTATTCATATAGATTTGAGCTTTACTAAATCATTCATTTATTCATACAGATTTTGCAATTGATTCAAATAATGATTATATGATCCATTTTAGTGCATTGATTGATTCATCTTATGAGGATTCCATTATGACATACAATGTTCATTGATTGCTAAGATAATTGTATGTATTGATCAATTTATGCTGTATCATTTACATACACACATCAATATATAGAAAACACATAAACATACTTGAGGAAACTAAAATTCCATAAAAAATATAGATCATATAGATGCCCATGCCATAAACCAATAAATATGAAGACCAACCATACATATCAAAGTTTCCAATACCAAATGTCATCAACAAAACAAAAATCATAACATGATTAGGTACATATCAATTGGGGGAGGTAGCGTTGAGAGTCACTCCCCCATCTCACTCCTAACAGTGGCCATCAACCTAGACCTTGTAGGTGATTTTTCCCTACTAATTATACTCCTAGATTTAGACTTGCTCATGAAAATTATCTATCATGCCTCATAACCTACCATCTCCTTTCAGAGGTTGGAAATCTCTACCCATGTTATTTTATAATCTACTTGTGTTAGTATAATCTACTTGTTACACTCTATAATTTTCTTGTGTTACTATCAACTTATAGAATATCATTGTGCCAATAATGACACCTATATGTGGTGACATGAATACCCTCACTTGTACATGTTCTAGCTCCAAAGAAAGCATGCCTTTCTATAGTAATGACACATTTCTCTTTATCAAGTTGCATTACTCTCCTCCCAAGCTACCATGATCCTTGCTCATAAGATTGAATAGTAGAGAAAATTGACTGGAACATGTATATTATTTCACTATCCACTTTGTCAGTATCATAGGAACACCACTTGTTAAATGGTCTATGGTCAATACAACCACTCATGTCTAAGATACCTACAGATTACACATGATCTATGTGTTAGGTCATTTATCTTGAGATATCATATAATTTATAATGTGAGGGAATGAAATTTAAATGTTATATATTGTGCATGCCTATATCATCACCCTAGTTCCCTCCTCTTTGTTACATTGGGAATACATTCAATGTTGTCTCTGTTCTATCCACCTCCATGGCCTTGTCACCACCTATTTCCCATCGTATCCTTTCAATTGTTCCTTCTAATCCTCCTTCTCCTTTTGATCCTCTTGAATCCACTCCTCTACCTACATCTAATGGATATAATAGTGGGGACACATCTTCTACTAATAATCTCTATGCATTTCTGACCCTACATCATCCTCAACTACAACTTTAATTGGCTCATCTGCATCATTGTCATTAGTAAATTATTGAGTGGAAAACGGTGGTCTATCTATCTCCCAAGGCCTAAGTGGTGAGTTTTGGTGCCTCCTATATATTTGAGGTTTTAGAGGAACATCCTACTAGATAACAAACTATTTGAGGATCAACTTATAATGAAAACACTCCAAATATGTAGACAAATACTATTATTATGTGTACAACTACTAGGGTGGAAATATACATGCATTGGAATACTTCATATTATAAGTTTATCCTATGACAAATGTAAAAGTTGAGTACAATAAATACCTTGTATTTTCTCATGAAATGTAAGAGGTTGTAAAAACAATTCCATGATAGCTCATTTTCATTGAATCTCTAAAATTCATTTTAAGGACAATTCTCACTAGATGTGCTAATATGGAGAGTTGCATGATGAGTCAAACCTCTAAAATTTAGTTGTAGATAGATAAAAATCCATATCACATTTCTAAAAAACTAGAGGTCCTAGGACAATATTCCATGTAACTTCTACATGGTCGTGAAGTTATCCCTAATGATTAATAGCTCCTCTCCCCCAATGCTAGTGAGAATTTTTTTGTTTTGTTTAAATTGATCTATTAATTTAAAATTTATTATGATTATATGTATACATAGAGTCTTACATTCTTGTCATTTTTCATATAGGAAATATTAGTTGGTTCATCCATGATGAGTCCTTCTCAATCAATGTAGGAGGCCTCATTGGTGGTATGTTCTTGTTTTCTAGTAGATAAGTTTTTGTTTAGTGAATTTTTGATTGTTTATTTGTCACACATGCTTGAACCTTTTTAATGTATGCATCTCCTTTTTTGTTATTAATAATATATTACTTTATTTCAATGTTATTTTACTATTAGAGTCTATTGTGAAAGTGAGTGTTGTGGCACTTTTGCCATCATGCTTCAATAGGACACCTGATCATTTTAAAAGACAATCAATTGTAGAATGGCTCTCTAAACAACAAGAAAGAGTTGAGGTAATTGAGTTGAATTTTTCTAAATAATTGATATTTTAGAGAGGTCTTATAGTTGATTGTAGTGATTTAGTTGTATGTTAGTAAATGAAAGTTCTAAATTGTAGTAGATAAGATTCTATCTACTAGCTCTAACTTATTTATATTTACTATTAAACTAATTAATCAAATTTGTGATTTAACTTGTTAATGTAGTCAACTTTGCATCCATGGACTACTAGACATCATGGCACAAAGAGGACACTTTTTGAGAATCCATCATAGATTGAGGATTCGCCAGAGACATAGGGTCAAGTGGACCTTTAGTATTTGATGAAGTTATTTGACATGTAGATTGTATATGAATTTTGAGATGGCATATGCCACATTTTGTAAAAAATGTTTTGAGTTGGCATATTTGCCAAATTTTTGTATATGTCTACCATTATGAACTAGATTTTAATATATATATAACTTGATATACAATATAATTTAAATTACTTATGTGCATGTATTCCTACTTTGAAACTTAAAAGTTTAATGTATAATCACTTTACAATGGTTAGTTATGATCAATAACATGTTATAGATTGATTTCTTATTATATATGATTGTTTTTTCTTGGTAGAAAGATGATATATGTAGTTGCATACCTCAATACATAACTTCATCTTAATTGCCACATGATTGTAGTTTTAGTTAGATATAGGAATTTTTTAGATGACGTGTGACCTTTTTTCCTTCAAATGATAGTGCATTGTCCAAACACCATTAAGAAGATCTCCTTGTTGTTTTCATACTGATGACTATCTTATTACTAGCATAAAACCAAATATTTGTACATAAGTAGATGTTACATGAGTTGCTATATATTTGTACATATGAATACCCTAATTAGTAATAATTAATAAAAAAGAAGCATAACCGCAATCATATGAAATCTATATTTAGCATTTCATTTTAATTTATGCTAAATTAGTACATATTTATTCAAAATTTGTTTATGCTAAATTATTACATGGATGCTTAGTGTTAGTTAACATATTTATTGTATTGGACTCTTTTCATATACATCTCATTATAATCATCATATTGAAATGACTATATTTGATATAGAAACTACTAGATTTGATATGATTTAATCATTGATAATTTCTCATCTTACATGTTAATCATGCAAAATATGTGTTAAAAATGATAAAAATTATGATTTTTTTCATTAAATCAAAGATATTTATTTTTGTATTAATGAGCAAAGACATGTTTGTGTGTTTAGCCATTTCATTATCTAGTTTATGCAAACAAATGTCATCCACAACCCAAATTCAATAGTCATTGCATTTGAAAATGTAAATAGGTGTACATATTAAATGGAAGTATGTTTCAATATCATATACTCCATGTTTCAATATCATATCCTCATTTCACAGTCTGTAGGTCTAGCATACCCTCATTTCACCTTCTATATGGGTTATGGAAAGAGCATCTAATGAGCTAGAGATGAAGACAGAGAGACATAGGGAGAGAGACACATTTGGCATGATTTGCATATCCTCATTTCACCTTCTATATGGTCACCATGCTTTACATATACTCATTTCATAAGTCCACATGTTTGACATGATTTGCTTATCCTCGTTTCACCTACTATATGTATAACGTATCCACATTTCACCTTCTACATGTATAATGTATCTTCAGTTCACCTTCTATATGTTTGACATTATTTTCTTACCCTCATTTCACCTTCTATATGGGTTATGGAAGGAGTAGAATGAGGTAGAGAAGAAGAGAGAGATATAGAGAGAGATGTACATTTGGCATGATTTGCATCTCCTCATTTCACCTTCTATATGGTCTACATACTTTGCATATCCTCATTTTCCTCACGTCTACATGTTTGACATGATTTACTTATCCTCATTTCACCTTCTTTATGTATAACATATAATCATTTCACCTTCTTTATGTTCAACATGATTTTTGTAATGTCCCCTTTTAGGATATTCCTAATTTCTTTACTTGCACATATTAATATCACTAAAAAGGGACATTAGACATTATAAATCAATAAATTAAGATAATATTCAATTCATAGCATCATTCATATTGAATTCATCTATTATTCATATTAAACTCATCTATAATAGCATAGTCAATAATGAGAACAATACTACATAACATAATGAGATCAAATCATCATAGCATAATCTGCATTTAGTTCAATTCATAACACACTTCAATATCGCTTATGTTCAAGTCTTAATCCTTACTTCCTTTCTAATCCCTAACTTTGCATGGGGGTTTACTTGTCTAGGGCACATGACACCACCTCATGGATTGGATTTACTTTGCCTCTCCCTAACAATTTTACTTGTCTAGGGTACAATGACACCAACTCAATGCTTGAACTTAGTCCACCTCCCCCTAACAACACCATGCCACTCACTCACAGGTTGAAGGTAATAGAAATAAATTGGTATTGAATTTGAAAATACCAAATGTGTTGTGAATATAATCTATATTTCATAGAAAGTTTCACAATGCTTATGATACTAATGACAATCTTTCAATTATATGCATTTTTCATGACTTACCACATAGCATTCATCATAATAAGCATGGGGTTAGATACAACATACTAGGTATATAATTATTTTATAATCATGCAAAACTAAATATTAATCTAGATATTATTTGATCATTTCTCCATCTCTATATTCAATCATAGATATATTTTTATTCCCCTTTATAAATCTGAGTTATTCTTCATTTTGCTGCTCTTTATCTTCCTCCTAATCTGCTCTATATTCCCTTTTGTATGTACATTATATTTATTAAATCATAATATCTATTCTTGTAGATCTATATTTTGTTTTCCCTTGCTTATATCTTTATTACTACTCAGAAATGTATACCATTCTTATACACATAAATATTTATTTCTGCTATCCCTCGGCAATATATATATTAAAAATGTGCTTGGTAAACTTTTTAACGTGACTAGCGACGCTGGTGCAACATACCCTCTGGCTCCACACGAATGCTTTTACAATCGGTGAGGCCACAAAATGGGGGACCTCATCCCCTAGCAAGAACACTTCAAATGCAACACACCCTCTAGCTCCACACAAATGCTTTTGCAATTGGTGAGGCCACAACATGGGGGACCTCATCCCCTAGCAAGAACACTTCAAACTCGCAAGCTCATTGGCCCAGCAAAGGCATAAAGCCTACAAGCTCGTTGGCCCAGCGGGGGTTTGAATGCTGGTGGCCACCACTACAACAGAGCGACTTAACCACAAAACAACACCCTTATTGGCTATGTATTTATTTATATTAATATATATATATTTATATAATAACATTTATACTTATTATTATATTATTATAATAAATGATTATAATAATATTAATATTTATGTTTATATATTTTAATAGTTGTATTTGTTATTTATATTCATCTTTATATAATAATAATATATTTAATTATTAAATAAATATATTATATATTATATTTAATTATATTAGAATATTTTTATAATAATATTATTTAATATCATTTATTAAATACTATATATTAATAATTAAATGACTAAATACCACATTTTACAAAACCAACTTGACCGTCTTTATTATAATGTCTAAATCGTTAATTAAACATGCCTTAATATCGGGGCATGACAATTTTCCTATCATCATTTCATTGTCTATAGATCTAGTATACCCTCGTTTCACCTTCTATATGGGTTATGGAAAGAGCATAATAAGGTAGAGAAGGAGAGAGAGAGAGAGAGAGAGAGAGAGAGAGAGAGAGAGAGAGAGAGAGATGTACATTTGGCATGATTCACATATCCTCATTTCACCTTCTATATGTTCTACATACTTTGCATATCCTCATTTTCCTCACGTCTACATGTTTGACATGATTTTCTTATCCTTTTTTCACCATCTTTATGTATAATGTATCCTCATTTCACCTTCTATATGTTTAACATGATTTTCCTATCATCATTTCATTATCTATAGGTCTAGAGTATACCCTCATTTCACCTTCTATATGGGTTATGGAAAGAGCAGAATGAGGTATCTAGATGAAGAGAGAGAGAGAGAGACATAGGGAGAGAGACACATTTGCTGACAGTGTAGGGTCCATGTTGGATAACCTACAGTTCCATGTGGCTGAAAATTTTGAATTGGGAATGAGTTGTTCCCTCAATGTGTTCCAATGTTTGTGGGGGAGTGAACATTTTTCCCTTGTAAACAATGACGATGACTACATGGGGAGAGAGATAAATTTTGCATGATTCACATTTGGACCTGACTAACAGTGTCAATAGGTCAAGGGGGTGGGTTTATGCTAGTGGAGACCTTGTTTCAATCCCCAGGTGTCCCAATCGAATTGGGCTACATTGTACGAACAAAGTCTCTTAAGAGACCTATGAGCAAAAAGTTGCCAAACTTTGATGGAATAGTTCTCAGACTTGATGGAACCTATGAATAATACATTTGGACCTACAACTGCATGTCAAGTCCCTCCACAATAACCTCTCTCATTTTTTACCAACTCAACATTGTTTGACCATGCCAACAGTGGATGCATTCTTGCAAAATGCCTCAGTGACATTTAGTGCAAAGGTGCCAAGAGCCATATTTTGCATTCTTAACCTTGTGGAACCTAAATGACAATACTAATAGGTTAGGGTGGGTGGGTTTATGCTAGTCGAGGCTCTGTTTCATTAACGAGGTGTCCCAATCGAATCGGGCTACACTGTACTAGTAAAGTCTCTTAAGAGACCTAAGAGCAAAAAATTGCCAAAATTTTATGGAGTAGTTCTCAAACTTCATGGCACCTACGAATCATTTGTTTGAACCTATAGCTGGATATCAAGTCCCTCCACAATAACCCCTCTTGGTTTTGACAACTAGACACCGTTTGACCATTCCAATGATGGATGCATTCTTGCAAAATGCCTCAATGGCATTTAGTGTAAAGGTGTTAAGAGCCATATTTTACATTCCTCAACCTATGGGACCTAACTCGATAGCGCCGATAGGTCAGGGTGGTTGGGTTTATGCTAGTGGAAGCTCTATTTCATTCCCCTAGTGTCCCAATCGAATCGAACTACATTGTACTAACAAAGTCTCTTAAGAGACCTAAGAGCAAAAAATTGCCATACTTTGATGGAGTAGTTCTCAGACTTCATGATACCTGTTGTACATTTTGCACAAATATTTGAAACTTTTTATTATAGTTTAAGATATCTTAGGAAAGCCTTGGTTTTAGGGTTTCAAAGAAACTGTCCTATAAAGTCCACAGAGATTTCCATGAGCTTCTCATGGATGATCAGCCATGGTAAAGGCCATCAGTCACATTTAAGGTTTCATCTCTCAGATCAATAGATGGCACCTGTTAAATGGTAATACTCAGTCCCTCAAGCCACTCACACTATCACAAAAATAAAGGACATAGAAAAATGCAATAAGTAGTTTGCATACATGATGAGAACAACTCCAGAGGAAAGCTCAAGAGAAATGCAGAGTCCAACATGTGTCAACTATAGAGAAAAGAGAGTAGCTTGGATATTAAAGCGGAGGCTGCTAGATGGAGGCACCTGAAGCATTGCAAAGGGATAAAAGAAACATCCAAAATCAAACACATGGCTCAAGAATTACAAAGAGTAGCAATGAAAAGAAACTTAAAATTGATGCAGAGAGTGCCATGTGCAAGCTGTGGGAGAAATAAAAAGAAACTTAAAATTGATGTGGAGTGCACCATGTGGAGCAGCCTGACATAGATATAAATATTTTGTTTCATTTCATTTAATAAATGTGTCATGTTAAGCCACGGGAGTCTTAAAAGCAGTTGTGTCTTTGGTAAATATTAAGTCCCTCATAATGCAAATGGTGGGACCCGAAGCAAAGGAAGTTTCATTAAAACAGATATTTTTTGCCTCACCATTTTTACCTCATGGTGGAAATAAATGTTGCCCTAAATTTAATAAATCCATGCTTTATTTCTTTTAAGGAAAGCTATAGGAAATAAACAAAGTAGTGGGGAAAGCCACATGTTAAATGTGGAAGGCAAAAGAAAGTAGCTTAATAAATTAAGCAGATGGAGCCATGTGGGTGAAGTGGTGAAAAGAAACTCAAGCTAGATGTAGAGGAAGCCACGTGGTTAAGCCTGAGTAAAGGAGAATTAAATGTTTCATTTAATTACATATGATTCACGAGAGTGTTAAAGGCTGTGTCTTTTATTAATATTGTGTCTCTTATAATATAATGGTTGGCCCCTAATAAAGCTCAAATGCTTTATTGATAATAAGTTTTATATCAATTTTAATTAAAGTCACGAGGAGAAGTTTAAATAAAGATTGAAATCTTTATTAAGTTGAGATATGTGACACATGGTGGGTCCTAGCAGTATAAAGTAAATTTTATAAAAAGACACTCATATGAATTTCTTCCATGGGAATAAAAAGTGAAACCCTAAGTATGCAGCCACTTCCACTTTATTTCTTTTAAGGCAAGCTATAGGAAATAAAATGGAGAGTGGTGGGAAGTATTTCCTCTTCACATAGGCCAAAGATAAGCACAGAGATATTTTCATCCATGGAGATAATGAAGCCATGGTTCGGTTATGATTTTCTATTGCCACTTCAATTGCAGTAGCATTTTGCTAGATTTTGCAGAGTTTTAGTTGCAAAATTTGCTAGAGGCCGTTGAGATTTTGTTGAGTCTTTTAGGCTATAAATGGACAGATCTGAGACACAGTGGAGAGATATATACATACATTCATAGTTCTACAAGTTTTATCAAATTAGAGAGTTGGAGCAGCAGACTCAGATGTTTTTCTTTTTGCCTTTGCAATTCTCTCTTTATGAGAATGTAACAATTATTTTTGTGCAACAACTTTTGCCTCTATAACCTATTATCATTCAAATAAAGAGATAATGTTCTATGCATACTTGGATATCTCTATTTCTTGCTTCTAATTCCTCTGTTTATTTTGCCTCTGTTTAGTCTATTTCTTAAACTAGGTTTTGATCATGCATTGATGCTCTTTAAAATTCCAGTTAATCATTCAAAGTTAGACATTATGCAAACTAAGTTTTTTAATCCAGTGGATCACCATAGATTAGGCATTTGTTTTCTACAAATATAGTTTCTTTGTAACTTTTTCCCAAACCCCCATTGAAAGAATGGAAGAGCCAGATTCCCTAAAATCTGGAGGTCATTTCAGGGGCCAATCCCACGTCTCTGAAGTTTCCCATGTTGCTGCTGGATTACACCCACAGATTTATGCATCAACAATACCTAAGAATGATCCGTTTGGACCTACAACTGGATGTCAAGTCCCTCTATAATAACCTCTCTCATTTTTCACCAACTCAACATCGTTTGACCGTGCCAACAACGGATGCATTGTTGTAAAATGCCTTAGTGACATTTAGTGTAAAGGTGTCAAGAACAATATTTTGCATTCTTCACCTTGTGGGACTTAACTGATAGTGTCGACAGGTTAGGATGAGTGGGTTTATGCTAGTGGAGGCCATGTTTCATTCCCTAGGTCTCCCAATTGAATCAAGGTACATTGTACTAGCAAAGTCTGTGAAGAGACCTAAGAGCAAAAAATTACCAAATTTTGATAGAGTAGTTCTCAGACTTCATGACACCTATGAATGATCCATTTGGACCAATAGCTGGATGTCATGTCCCTCCATAATAACCTCTCTTAATTTTTACCAATTCAACATCGTTTGACAGTACCAAGGTCCCTCCATAAAAGTGACCTGTTTATGGGGGAGTGAACACTTTTCCCTTGCAGATGATGTTGAGTTGGTCAAAATTTAGAGAGGTTATTAGGGGAGTGAACATTTTTCCCTTTCAGTAGCATTTAGTGTAAAGGTACCAAGACCCTGTGTTCTTCACCTTGTGGGACCTAACTAACAGTGCCTATATGTTATGGTCGGTTGGTGTATGATACAGGAGGCATCTAGGAATGTCTCATTTGTGCATACAGTTCGATGTTGGGTGTTGGGCTTACTCATAACACAATAATGGTGTAGGCAGAATACAATAGCTCAATCCAATCCATTCAATGGGTCTAAGGGCTTATTTAATGGTTTTGAGTATGATTCAAGGTGGTTTTCTTAAGTTTTTCACTAAAACCCCATGAGGAAGGCCTCAATTGAAGCCTAGGGTTTGGTTTCCAAGGGAAACTCACCAAGTCCTAGGGAGGGTTAGTCATTAGATCATCAAGGAAAACATTGTTAGCATACCATGAGAGTGTCATGAGTGGAGGGTAACGTTTTTAAGCATCCAAAACCCTCAGTATCCCTGTCAAAATCATACAAAATTGTGATAGTCCTAAGACTATAGCAGTAGCAAGAAGATGTCTTTTTCATAAGAAAAGACCCTAGTTTTCATACGGGGAGACCTATGATACCTTCCCATGGATTTAATACAACATTTGAATAGGAAAGGAGTTGCAAAAGTTTAAAGAACTTCAAGGATTTTAAGAGGTTTTGAGACTGATTTTAAGAGGTTTTGGGACATAAACATCATATAGAAAATTTCATGTGGTATGAGCAACCACCTTGAAGAGATATACTAGTTTATTATTAAATTATTCGTGACATCAAATCACTACATATAGAAACTAATAAAGGATTAAAACTCCTATATATGTATTGATATTATCTTAGTACAACTAGGTCAATCCTACAAGTATCATGTTTAAGATATTAACATAAAACCCTTTTTCTTTTCTTAAAATCAAAACAAAATATTAACATAAAACCCTCACCATAAAATTTAGCATAAAACATAATGAAAAAATACACCTTAAAGAGTGTGCTACTAAAATCACATGAAGAAGAAGATCCTATATTGTTGTATTTCTCTTTAATTGTCCTAATACTAAGTACCTCTAAAGAATGTAGCCTCCTTGGTTTATTAGAGTCTAAAGAAGAAAAAGATCCTACCCTCTCTTATTTAATTCGTCTCATGACTCATATGAATGATCATGCAACATCATGTATGCACACTATCCTAAGCTCACCTTGGTCCCACTTCATGTCACCTAAGTTACTTTGTATCCAATGGCATAACATTTCACTAAGATCAATGATATCATCCCTTTGGATGTGGACTCACTTTTTTCCTTTGAGCTCATCATCTAGTTCTTGTACCTCCCCATGTTGTAAGATGATATAATGGTTTAGGTTTAATTATTCAGCCATTAGATCATTTATAATCTAGAGTCTATACATCTATAACTCCTTTGAGCTCTAACACCACTACATGTGTAGACCATTGATCTCCCTTATTATGATCTCTCATCACATTCTTTCCACAACTCTCTCTTGATGCATAATGACTTATCCCTTTGGTAACACACCTGTTAATCATCCTACCATCTCACCTTTTGTGGGCCTTGTTGTGGTTTCATCCTCCCTATGATCTCATTACAACATCATCCTCCTACATATGCATACAACTCTAGATAATGCATTCATAAATTGCTTAAACATTGATAGCAAGGAACTATCACATACAAATGTTCAAGTTATCAAATCACCCTTTAATGTTATGATATACACATTATTGATGACTATCATATATACGATCATATGTAACAACAATAGGAGGATTAAAACTAACCTTAGGAACAATTCATCAGTATCATAGAGCATCTAGGACATTCAAACTATTATACCAGCACATGTTGGTTATGGTAAACAATCTCATTACAAGGGGCCATAAGATGGACATAATAGTACATGAGGGTGATGTTAGGGACTCTTTCAAACAAAAATAAATCTTAAACCTATTATTAAATGTCTTAAAATAAAAAATAATATATCTTTAATTTAGAAATTAGTATGTACAAAAAGATAGAAAGCAAAATATTAAGAAACACAAATGCACACTAAAAATTGCACCTTGTGTCTATGATGCCATAGTAGATAACCTCATTCATAGTCATGTATAGTCAAAAGCATGCATTATAATTAAAGAAACAATATTGTTAATAAAACAATACTAAAAAATAGAGTAAACAAGAAAACTAAGATAAAATTTGTCATACCTTTCCCATTTGGAAGTTTACATGCTAGTCAAGTGTACCTGAGGAGTCATCTCTTACCTTCAAAGTATCCAATATTGCTTCATGATTAGCATAAACTAATTGTCCATAGTTGTTTTGTTTTTGGTTTTTCATGACGCTTTAGTAACTTAATATTTGTTGCTACAAATAGGTATGAATACATGAATATGGTTTTGTGCTTCTCAAAGTCTTCAAATGTAGGGCTGCCATTCTTTCTAATCATATATGTTTGTAACCAAGTCCCATCAATAACAACTAATCCTATAGGATATGTGAACCCATCATCATCTATTGTAGGTCATGTTAGCTTTTTGTTTCCTTGTACACATCATACCAACCAATAGGATGATCTCTCTTCATTTCCATGTGGTTCAACAACCGCATAAACATGACCTGGTTGTACAAAGTCTGAAAGATGTTCATAGTTAAATGAGCTATCCATGTCATTGACTAAAGATGAATGACTTTAATATAAAGGGGTTAAATATTGTGGAATCCATGTATCTCCCACTCACTTGACTCACAATTATCCTAATCACATTTAATACAACTCTGACAAAAGCAAGCTGATTCTCATGTCCAAGTAGTGCATGAACTTGCATTTGAGCTTTGAAATGAATGCATATTTGATGATTCATTGATTCTCTGACAATCTAATTTCTCTCCCGATATCCACTCATCAACCAACTAAAAGAACCTGTGCACTTTTGAATCAAGAGCCACTCCTTGTGACAATGCATAGTTACACCACTTAACAATAGAATCTGCATTATTGAATGTAGCACCACCTCTATTCTTTAGTTTTTCTTCAAAAAGAGCTCTCTTCATGCATGGACCCGCTCCATCATGTTCCCCTTTTCCATGCCCAGCTTCAAAAAAAATTTAAATATGACGTATACCCTTCTCTGCATGCATTCTGCTCAACCAATAGAACATACGAGCATTCTTGAATTGACTAGTGCAATTATCTGACCAAATGAGATGTTGATCCATTCTAATATATTTTTCTTGAAAGAACCCATAAAATTGTTGAAAATAATATTGCACATACTCTAATGAATGAGATTGATAATCACTCATCTAAAAATGGTATTCTCTGAAAATCTTCCTATTCTCTGCTGTACTCTTAGGGGCATGTCTATATGTGATGTGAACAAAAATAGCAATCTTAATAGAATTGGAGTACTAGGATTGCACTTCATTTTTTGGTTGCAATGTGTAGTTTTCTATTGACTACAGAGGCAATAGTTCCAATCAGAAATAAGTAATATTTGCTGCAGGATTTGTTGGGAACTAAGTATCTATTAATTGTCAAACCAATTATTACTCACTGAAACATCTCTTAGAGAGATCCATTGCATGACATCTCATCTTTGAGTTTTAATTTTACTTTTTAGTTGTTAGAATACATTTGTT
Organism: Cunninghamia lanceolata; assembly: GCA_027924645.1. NCBI lineage: Eukaryota > Viridiplantae > Streptophyta > Pinopsida > Cupressales > Cupressaceae > Cunninghamia > Cunninghamia lanceolata. The sequence continues at coordinate 13,414,934 of BSBN01000553.1, read as the reverse complement.
ACTATTCCATTTTTTGAATTGCTTCATGTGTGTACTTCATAAGGAACTTTTTTTGATTGACCACTTACTTTGAAAATAATCAATTCCAAAAATTAAGCCAATCAAAGTGAAAGGTAAACTTCAGACACACTTCATATAAAGTGAATTCCAAAGTTAGTTCAAACACTCACGTACACATAAAGTGAATGTTAAATTTCAAGCACACACTCCACACACACACACACACAAAGGTAGTTCACTCACATTTCACACAATAAAATATGAATCCACAATTAACTCAAAACAATTAAGGGGATGTCAAAGTTCAAACATATGCTTCTCATCCAATAAGTGGCTCAAATTCAAGTGAATGTCAAATTTAGTTCACACACACACACACACACACAAAGTGAATGCAGAATTTAGTTCATACACACAAAGTGCATGTAAAAAGCACACTCAAATAATAAATGGATGTCAAAATTCAAATGCACACTTCACACAAACAATAAATGGATGCCAAGACACTAAACAAAGTGAACTCCAAAATTCAAATAAATAAGTGTATGCCAAAGCTCAAACATAGATATAAAGTGAATGCCAAAAGTTCAAACAATAAAGCATACATAGTAATGCCTAATGTTCAAACACACTTCAAACAAACAATCAATGAATGTCAAAATTTAAGCACACACACCAAGTAAATGCCAAAGCACAAGCACACACTTCATACAAACAATAAATACAAAAAAAGTGAATTCAATTTTAAACATACAAAGTGAAACAAATATAAGTCAATGCCAAAGTTCAAGCCCATACTTCACATTACAAATAGTATAACACTAATTATCACAATGTTAATAGATTGCATTGTGGTTGAATGGGAGGCCATAGTTCTCAGGTTTCTTTATGAATCAATTCTCTAATAGTTCATTCACAATATTCATTTAATACCATTCCATTATTTGTTATTTACAAAAAATAATTTAGATCCCCAATATTCACAGTGGCTTTCCATAGATCCCCATCTTATCACCCAGCACCTCCATCACCAGTTTAGATCTACCAACTACTAGCGTTGGTGTTGGTCCCGCCCACATTAGGAAAGTGGACCCTATTAGTTAGATGACAAAGAATGTATTAGGATTATTAGCTTACAAAATAAACTTACCATATATAATAATAATTACTGTATATTTTGGACCAGTAAGGGTAGAAAGGCTGCACTCTGGCCGCAATGTCATGGGAGAGTTTCATGGGCTTGAACTTGGCCTCATTAACTAACTTAGTCAATTCAAGAGAATTTCCAAACAATAGCTTGTAAGGAGGACCTGTAATGCCTTGAGCTTGAAAATGCTTGCCTATTTGCAAAGGCTTCCACCATATTGATATTGTAAGTTTGGTAACTAGAAACACCACTAAACAACCAAATGACAACAATATAACTTTAGCAACACTAAACATAGAATTTTCCATATCTTTCAAAGTTTAAAGAATGTCATAGATGGGTTTGATCATTTTTGCTGTGGTATTTATGGTTTCTTAACTTTCAACTGGCAGTTAAATAACAACCATTAAATGACACAGTTTTTGGATGGTTATCTATCTATTATCTCAAAAGCATTGTGTAGTTTTTGTTGTTTTCTAGCCTTAAGCTTTTGGTTTAATCACTTGCACAGGATGCTTAATTGTCTTACCTTGGGATTATTCTTGGGATTATTCTTCAGCTTAGTAAATGCCATCGAGATTATCTCGAGATTATTCTTTAGCTTAGTAAATGCCATCAAGATTATCTTGGGATTATTCTTCAGCTTATTATCTTGGGATTATTCTTCAGCTTAGTAAATGCCATCGAGATTATCTTGGGATTATTCTTCAGCTTAGTTGGGGACATTACCAAGATGGTTCGGTTTACCTTTGTTAGTCCTTGTTTGTGGTTGGGATATTTATGTCTTGAGTTTATCATATTAATTGGTATTAATTTAGCCTATAGGCCATTCTATATGTGCACACATCTTGTAACTACCAAATTTTGGTAGTCCTTAATTTTTGGTAGTCCTTCACTTTTTTTTTGCTCCAAAATTTTAAAAAATAAAATTGTTAAAAATCTCTCAAGTCACAACTAAAATTAGGATATGGCACATGGGTGGCTGGTGTTTCATTTGTCTTATGCATATTTTAATGTGCACACATGTTGTAACAGTCCAAAATTTGGTAGTCCAATTTTTTAGTCGTCCAAAAATTGTCTTCAATTTTTTTTCTTATATCGGTTCTTCTGGTATTTATGTCATTTAAGTGTACCTAGCCAGAAACTGTGTGATTTCTATTTTATTTTTATGCAAAGGAAACAAAAAATGGTTGAAAGCAAAGAACTCAACGAGCATATAAAAATAAGATTTGAGGTGAGGTGAAGGGGAGTGTGAATCACCTTCCCAAGAATTGATTGAAGGTCATGGATTTTCAAAAGAAAGGTATTTGCATCAGTTCTTTTTTTCTCTAGCACAAAAAGTAAATTTTGTTTTCTACAATTTCATTAACTGAGCTCCATTACTATTTTTTTTTTAATATGCTAAAATTTATTTCAATGCGAGATATTTACATTGCCTCCTTCCTTGAATTTTTTTAACATGCAGAATTATTCTGTTAATTCTTTACATAAAAGGGTTTTCAAAGAAAGATCGTATGGTTTTTGATTTATAATTTTTAAGGGTAAAACTAGGTTCGATCTTATAAATATAGTGAAATGTGCATCCAGAATGCTGGATAGACATCACCTCTTTCGAGATGAAATTTTCCCAAAGTAGGAACTGCTAATAACGTCAAAAGATGTTTAGAACCCTAACCTGAATCTTGTGAACACTCTGCTCAACTATAAGGTAACATAGGCAAGGAGGATTTTTTATTTTAAAAGGGAAGTGCATGAAAGAATCCTTCAATTTTTTTTTTACAAAATGAGCAGCCATTTCAAACAATTATTTCAAAAATCAAATTCAATTGTCTCCCTACAATGTGCAAATGCCCTGCAATCCTTAGTCATCTACCTGCGAGACAATTTTTCTCCTCAACGTGGGCCTTGCAGGTCTATTCACATGCATGCACAATGAGCTAACCAAAGTCCCCACTAATCGTACCGCTAGGTTCATCAACAGATTATAGGTCAGCAGATTATATCTCTCTACACATTTAGGCAACACAAGGCTTAGATCAAGTTGAATAAGTATTGGCAGAGGGATACTAAGCTTTAAGGCATTCTTCTTGGCAAAGTGAATAGAGGTTAGGTCGTGGCCATTTTGGGCTTTGTGGCATTTCTTCCACAGAGTTTAGGGAAGAATAAGAGGATTGGTGAAAGGCTTGTCGTTGATACGATTAATTCCAAGTTGATGAATTTTGTGGTGAAATATATTGCTACAAGGAATTAAATTGTCATGTTTTAAATGGTTCCCTTATCGATGGCAAAGAAATACAATAATGAGCATTTTTTTCTCTATTGGATTTTGAAAGAGATTTCTAGTTATGAGTATTCTGTTATTTGGGTTAACCCTTAATTTTGTTACATTTTTCCTTCTTCTATTGCTAGTAGAAAAATAGGACTGGTGAATTTTGTTTTCATTGATATAGATTTTAGAAAAACTGTGTTCAGTTTTTCCACATAAAAAAGGTGAATATAGATTTTCCAAAAATTATTTGGAATAAATGTTACAAACTGTAAAAACATCACTTGAGATAGTTCATGCAAAAATGCACCTCATAGTTGTAATGTTGTTCAGTGTTTCTTTTACCCTTGAAAATGATTCTTTACCCCCTCAAAATTGCATCTCAAGCAATGTATTGGCATTTACATATTTAAAGGAAAATCTTGAATGGGAACTAAGAAAATGGAATGCACAATTGGAATAGCTCTACATGGATGTTATTTACAAAGTCCCTATGCTATAATTTCCCTTGAACTTGTCTAATCCTGATCACGCAACAACATCATTGCAAACAAAGTTGGATGGAAGGTCGCTGCTTATGATTGTTGGTCTCTTCATTTTAGCTCAAAAAATCCTTGTTGGTATATGTCTTTTATCTATTGGCTTAGGTAATCACTTGTGGGCTTACTTGGTTGTGATGAGAGTGTGCTTAATGGTCTGGGGACTATCATGAAAGATATAATTTATTTCAAAAATATGTAAGGGTATAGTAGGAATGAAGAATACAATGACAAATTTCAAAGACTTTATATATAGATTTACTTGTGAATTGGGAAAAAGGTAATGGTAGAAAGTAATACTTATTGCAGTGACTACTAGGAACTAACATGTGAGTTGTCTTTAGTTTGGGCTATGTTCTTTATAAAAATTTGTGTTTCCTAGGTGTTCTTTCATCTTCCTGTATCGTAAGACACAATGATACCTATAATGTTTGATATCCTTTTGGAGAAATGTTCATATAATTAATATATATTTACTATTTATTTGTGGATGGGAAGAAAGGTTATGAGAAAAAGTAATATTTGTTGCAGGATTGGTTGGGAACTAAGTATCTGTTAATTGTCAAAGAAGACACCAATTATTAGTCATTGAAACATCTCTTAGAGAGATCCATTGCATGACATCTCATCTTTAAGTTTTAATTTTACTTTTTAGTTGTTAGAATACATTTGTTACTATTCCATTTTTGGAATTGCTTCATGTGTGTATTTCATAAGGAACATTCATTGATTGACCACTTAGTTTGAAAATAATCAATTCCAAAAACTAAGCAAATCTAAGTGAAAGGTAAACTTCTAACACACTTCATATAAAGTGAATGCCAAAGTTAGTTCAAACACTCACGTACACATAAAGTGAATGTTAAATTTCAAGCACACACTTCACACACACACACACACAAAGTAGTTCACTCACATTTCACACAATAAAATATGAATCCACAATTAACTCAAAATAATTAAGGGGATGTCAAAGTTCAAACATATGCTTCTCATCCAATAAGTGGCTCAAATTCAAGTGAATGTCAAAGTTAGTTCTCTCTCACACACACACACACACACACACACACACACACACACACACACACACAAAGTGAATGCGAAATTTAGTTCATACACACAAAGTGCATGTCAAAAGCACACTCAAATAATAAATGGATGTCGAAATTCAAATGCACACTTCCAACAAACAATAAATGGATGCCAAGACACTAAACAAAGTGAACTCCAAAATTCAAATAAATAAGTGGATGCCAAAGTTCAAATGCACATATAAAGTGAATGCCAAAAGTTCAAACAATAAGGCACACATAGTAATGCCTAATGTTCAAACACACTTCAAACAAACAATCAATGAATGTCAAAATTTAAGCACACACACCAAGTAAATGCCAAAGCACAAACACACACTTCATACAAACAATAAATGCAAAAAAAGTGAATTCAATTTTAAACATACAAAGTGAAACAAATATAAGTCAATGCCAAAGTTCAAACCCATACTTCACATTACAAATAGTATAACACTAATTATGACAGTGTTAATAGATTGCATTGTGATTGAATGGGAGGCCATAGTTCTTAGGTTTCTTTATGAATTAATTCTCTAATGGTTCACTCACAATATTCATTTAATAAAATAATTTAAACTTTTTATAGTATTTATAGCCTTGTCCACCGACTACTACATGTAATGACTTTCTAGTAAAAATATAAAAATATAAACTATCTAGCAATAGGCCTATAAATATTTGTGCCTATCCACCTTTTTATAGTATTTATAGCCTTGTCCACCCACTACTACATGTAATGACTTCCAGTAAAAATATAAATATAAACTATCTAGCAATAGGCCTATAAATATTTGTGCCTATTGGCCATTTGATAGGACCTTTGGTGCTTTTACTAGTTGGTATTGGTAATTGTGCTAGGGAAAAATTAATTTTCTTTTTTAATGGTGTGTTTTTGTTTTTATTTTTCAAATTAGAATTTAGCAGTTTTCTTCTTCTTTTTTCTTTTTTTTTTGGTCTGATGGGACTTTTCACCTCGGTGGTGCAGATTTATGAAAATAAGGGAATTTAAAAATATTTCGGTGGTTGTTTTCTATTTAAAATACCCACCTTTACTTTTTATAGTGGTCACCAATTATCCTACCATCATTTCCATGCTCATGTGTCAATTGCCTTAGTGGCCTACTGTATCCACTAGCTATTGGCAAATGGAAATCCCTTGTTCTACTTAACATGTTTGAATGGTTTGTGATGATCTCAGTTTATATGTAGTTTAGGATTATTTTTGTGTTGTTTTGTAGGATTGTACATCCTAGAGTAGACATTAATATACTATTTATCTTAGATTAATTCATGTTAGCCGAATATGTTTCTTAACAAGCTTATGAAGTTAAGTGGGCTTTTACATCAATGAAGATCGGTGTGAGACCTATTATTTTCTCACTTGTGTTGTTCCCTCCTTATTGTTGTCAAATATGTGTTTGTGTATTCATTTTCTATCACATTAAGAGAGAGGGCTCAATAGTGGTGCGAGTACCAAAATATGTCATATGAGTGGTACATTGAAAGCCCAATATTTGAAAAGTATGGTACTAGTAGTTTTAAGAGAGGACCCAACAGTTGAATAAAATACGCCCATTAGATTCAAAAAACAACAAATCATATGATGTCACATTAACACACTAAAAAACATGACTGAATGCACAGATGACAACTTTTTCTTGGTCTATGTGGGTGAAAAAAAAATTTGAATTACACACATCCCTCGCTACTTGGGGATATAATTGTGTAGTGTCAATGTTACATTTACATTGCTATGTCAACCCATAAAGTTAGGGTGCACCACTATTGGGCCCTATTCCTTATCTTTTTTATCACTTACTTTTTAAGTTGCGGGCATGTTCGAAATGGAAGAGATTTGCAACTCTATGAAAATTGATATATGGTGGAAATAATTAATTGTGAACTAGCTTTGTTTTTTTCTTTTCTTTCTATGGGTTTTACAATATAGCCTGGTAAGGCCACTAACTCTATTCATTTTATATAGCTAAATTTCTTCACCAAGAGGCATAAGACATTAAAAATGACATTAAATATTTATCAAACCTCTTGGATCCAATGTTGAGGTCCATTTTGTCTTAGGAGGTCATTTCTTCAACTTCCTCCACAAAACTCTCATATTGTGAGCACCCAAAAAACCCTTTTTTGATAAATCTTTTTCAAACCCTAGATCTACAAAAATAACCATAAATCTACAAACCCCAAAAGCTTAAATTTGCATTTTCACAACCTGCACAAAACCCTCATACCTTGAAATGTCTCAAATCTTCTAGCATTGTCATGGCTTCAACTTTGCATCAAATCTAATCAAATAAGGGTTAACCAAATCTAGGGAGATCACACCTCCCTCATCCATAACCATAGCTTTAATATGACTTGTTAGGAAATTATAGGCTGATCAAACCATTTCCTACATAACCCTATGAGGTAAAATGATGCATACAATCTTACAAAATAAACATAATGCAAAGATCAAAAGATAATCACAAGATAACACAAGATATATCTTGGGAAAACCCCCAAGAGGGGAAAAACCCATCCTCCAAACCATCCACACTTAATGTATTATTTCAAAATGAAAATAATGCAATACACTTACAAGTCTCCATGAATACTTTTGAAACATCAAGCACCTCCAATGTATCCTCCATGTGTCTAAGTGACACAAACAGGGCAACTCCCCTCTGCTTAACAAACACACATGAACATAGGTTTACACCATGTGCCAATATTCTTTATTCAAATTGAAATTCCACAATTACAAAATTTATTCAATACAACAGGAATAAAATTTGCATAATAAAATCTACAACTCTTGACTCTCAATAGTCATCCTCTCCATGAAGTCTCACCTCTGTAATATCTGATCTGCACTCTACACAATCATCTGCAACCTGTGTCACTCATGCAACCATCTGCATACTCTCCTTTGTCTACAATACACATTCTCAAAGCCACACATTGGCTTACCCTTTCTCTTTCTTGGGCAGGGACTAGCTATTTTATCTTCTATTTCTTTTCCAAGGGCAATGAACCTACTTTGCAAGGCATAATTCTCTATATTCTTTGCTAGAGGTTCAACTTCTGTTCAACCCTCCATCTCTCCACTCACTCTCCTACAGCCCTATTTTCCTTGTTGCAAAATCATGATCTTATTCTCCCAAGTGCCACACACCTTTTCATCTCCTACTCAGCCTTTTTTATTTTATTCTTCCTTGAAGGAACAGGTAGAAGGGTATGAATGCCAATGCATTCCATCTGAGGCGACCCAACCACCCAATCACCATTCAAATTCCATTATTTTTCATTGCTATGAATGGAAGATGAGGTGACTTATTGATTAAAATGTATGTTTAAACAAGGCATAGCTCTTGCACCCTCTTAAGGCATTCTTATTGTTGTATATAAAAAACTTTTGGATCTTTTCTACCCATGTGGTGCCACATGGGCACTAATTCTATAATTCATTCAACAATCTACCTATAATAGGATTTGACATGAAACATCATCGATCTTGTTGAATAATTGTTTTAATAAAAACTACCAAATGTGTGTCGGGACTAAAATTGGTCAAAACTAAAATCTTTGCAATTCTGACTGTGCCAATGACACCCAATGCCAAGAAATGTCATTAGAAAGCCAAAAAATCAAACAAAAAAAATTAAACCTACAACTATTTTTGGTTGATGTCGGATTGCCCATTCACCTAGATGCTCCTACATCAGACACGCTGGGTAGAAAGTCTGTGAGCATAGGCTCACAAAAGGTGGAGTTGAGTGATAGAATCACCCTTTCCAATTGCAAGAAATATGCAGTGAACTCCATCAATGTGATAGGTGCACAAGGTAAATTCATTTTCCTCCTCTTCCAACATCTAGCTAGAACATTCACCATCTTCCTCCAACAAATCTGCATCCCCTTCCACCTTCCTCTAATGGATTTGCATCCACCATGTATCGTCCTCCTCCACCATATACTCCCTACTCTCCTCTCCTCCTTCGTAGGGTCCAACCCACCACAAACCAACCACCTCCACAATGTTTAACCTACAACATTCTCTTCAACCTCTATAGCCAAATATGCACTATCCACACACCAATCTACCGCTAAATAATCTTTTTTTCTTTGTACTTGCATTAACTCCTTATTCACCTCAACAACATGTGAATTTATAACAAATTTCTCATTAAAAAATTTAGAAAATTACAATCTACCTCTTCATTTTTCACTGTTACAACTTGTGTTTCCTCTTCTTTCACTGTGATGTACATCTTCTCATCTTCATCGGCGATCTTCTCAAGCCATTCATCTTGTATCACTAAAATTTTTGCCAACAAATCATTATCTTATCCATTCGTTGCAACCACATCCTTGCACTCCATCACTACAACTTCAATTTCCACAGTTGCATCTTCATTCTTCTACATTCTTCCCTTTGCTTCTCACATCTTTCACTGTCTTTCTTCCAATCTATCCACTCTCATGGTTATATCAACCCTCATCAAGGAGATCTTACTCTTTTGGTACTTGTTCCAACCTTCCCATATCATAGGCTTCTTCCTCACAAGTATACCCATCTCATCTCATTGCTGCAAGCTTTCACAACTCTCACCTCATGATTTGCAATCTGCAATCATAGTTCTTTTCACAGCTCCCTAGCTCTCGATTGCTCAGGGCTTCTCTCTACCTACAACAATCCTCACATGAGCTCTTCTCTACTGCCTTCTCTCCTCTACCTGTAGGTCCTAGTGGAACCTCTCCATGCTTGAGATTACCAACTCTCATACCATATGACACAAATAGGGCAACTCCTCTCTACTTAACAAACACACACAAACACATAGTTTATATAGGCCAATATTCTTTATTCAAATTGAAATTTCACAATAGATCTAATTGCCACAATTACAAAATTTATTCAATACAATAGGAATAAAATCTGCATAGTAAAATCTATAACTCTTGGCTCTCAATAGACATCCTCTCCATGAATTCTCACCTCTACAATCTCTGATCTACACTTTAACAATCATCTACAACCTGTGTCACTCATGCAACCATCTACATACTCTCCTCTGTCTGCAATAGACATTCTCAAAGCCACACATTGGTTTACCTTTTTTCTTTCTTTGGTAGTGACTGGTTATTTTATCTTCCATTTCTTTTCCAAGGGTATTGAACCTACTTTCCAAGGCTTTAATTCTCTATATTCTTTGCCAGAGGTTGACCCTCTATTCAACCCTCCATCTCTCCACTCACTCTCCTACTGCCCTATTTTCCTTATTGCAAAATGATGATCTTATTCTCTGAAGGGCCATACACCTTTTCATCTCCTACTCAGCCTTTTTTACTTTATTCTTCCCTAAAAGAAAAGGCAGAAGGGTATGAATGCCAATGCATTCCAGCTTAGGCAACCCAACCACCCAATCAAATGGCCGATAGGCACAAATATTTATAGGCCTATTGCTAGATAGTTTATATTTATATTTTTACTGGAAAGTCATTACATGTAGTAGTGGGTGGACAAGGCTATAAATACTATAAGAAGGTGGATAGGCACAAATATATATAGGCCTATTGCTAGATAGTTTATATTTTTATATGTTTACTAGAAAGTCATTACATGTAGTAGTGGGTGGACAAGGCTATAAATACTATAAAAAGTTTAAATTATTTTTTGTAAATAAAAATAATGGAATAGTATTAAATGAATATTATGAGTGAACCATTAGAGAATTAATTCATAAAGAAACCTGAGAAATGTGAAATGTGAGTGAGTGAACTACCTTTGTGTGTGTGTGTAAAGTGTGTGCTTGAAATTTAAGATTCACTTCTTGTGTGTGTGAGTGTTTGAACTAACTTTGGCATTCACTTTATATGAAGTGTGTCTGAAGTTTACCTTTCACTTAGATTTGCTTAATTTTGGGGATTGATTATTTTGAAAGTAAGTGGTCAATCAATGAAAGTTCCTTATGAAATACACACATGAAGCAATTCAAAAAATGGAATAGTAACAAATGTATTCTAACAACTAAAAAGTAAAATCAAAACTCAAAGATGAGATGTCATGCAATGGATCTCTCTAAGAGATGTTTCAGTAACTAATAATTGGTGTCTTCTTTGACAATTAACAGATACTTAGTTCCCAACCAATCCTACAACAAATATTACTTTTTATCATAACCTTTCTTGCCATCCACAAATAAATAGTAAATATATATTAATTATATGAACATTTCTCCAAAAGGATATCAAACCTTATAGGTATCATTGTGTCTTACGATACAAGAAGATAAAAGAACACCTAGGAAAGACAAATTTTTATAAAGAACATACCCCAAACCAACACCAATTCATGTGTCAGTTCCTAGTACTCACTGCAATAAGTATTACTTTATACCATTACCTTTTTTCCAATTCACCAGTAAATTCATATATAAATTCTTGGAAATTTGTTGTTGTATTCTTCATTCCTACTATCCCCTTACATATTTTCAAAATAGATTCTATCTTTCATGATAGTGTCCAGACCATTAAGCACACTCTCATCACAACCAAGTAAGGCCACAAGTGATTACCTGAGCCAATAGATGAAAGGCATATACCAACAAGGATTTTGTGAGCTAAAATGAAGAGACCAACAATCATAAGCAACGGCCTTCCATCCAACTTTGTTTGCAATGATGTTGCTGCACGTTCAAGATTAGACAAGTTCAAGGGAAAGTATAGCATAGGGACTTTGTCAATAACATCCATGTGGAGCTATTCCAATCACACATTCCATTTTCTTAGTTGCCATTCAAGATTTTCCATGAAATATGTATATGCCAATACATTACTTGATATGCAATTTTGAGGGGGTAAAGAATCATTTTCAAGGGTAAAAGAAACACTGAACAACATTACAACTATGAGGTGCATTTTTACATGAACTATATCAAGTGACATGTTTACAGTTCATAACATTTATTCCAAATAATTTTTGGAAAAGCTATATTCTCTTTTTTTATGTGGAAAAATTGAACACAGTTTTTCTAAAATCTATATCAATGAAAACAAAATTCACCAATCTTGTTTTTCTACCAGCAATAGAAGAAGGAAAATTTTTTAAAAAATAAGGGTTAACCCAAATAATAGAATACTCATAACTAGAAATCTCTTTCAAAATCCAATAGAGAAAAAAATGCTCATTATTGTATTTCTCCGCTATCGATAAGGGAACCATTTAAAACATGACAATTTAATTCCCTGTAGCAATATATTTCACCACAAAATTAATTGACTTGGAATTAATCATATCAATGATGAGCCTATCACCAATCCTCTTATTTCTCCCTAAACTCTGAGAAAGAAGTGCCACAAAACCCAAAACAGCCATGACATAACCTCTGTTCACTTCACCAAGAAGAATGCAATCTTGCATCACCCAAAAAAAAATATGTGTTTCAAAATTGTTGATGTTGTTTCCATTTCTTTTCAAAATTTGAGGTTCTGGTTCCATAATCGCTTGAATAACGATGTACGACTTTCAGTTTTTCTAAACTACTCAAAATAGCAACCTGCTATTTTCAGAAATTTTGTATTTGGGCATGGAATGAAGTGAAAATTTAAAGTAAGTTACATAACTAAAAAATAAGAAATTTGGCGAAGGAATCATGCAAAGATCATTTGGAGCTGAAAGATATTAAAGTTTTCGTTTCCTAAAAAATGCCTGAAAATTATTCAAACTTAGGTTTGGGGCACTAAACGGCCCCGTATAGGCCCAAAAATGGCCGTAACTAGAAGAAAAAGTTCTTAGCACATAGAGCATTTTGCAAGTTTTTCGATGCATAAAACAGTTTGTCAATCGAACACCCAGATCAAAAGTTATGGCACCTGGAAGTTGACCTATTTTTGGAGGGAGATGCAAATTTCAAAATTAGGTTGTTGGCCACCAAAAAAGCTATCAATAACCATTTTTGGGAACATTGGATAGTAGTAGAGTTAAGGGAGAAAGTGTAGAGTTAAGAATAGGTGAGAAAATAGAAACCCTAGTTGATTTGGAGTTACAAAAGGCTAATGATTCTAGAGTCTTGTGATAGGAAGTTGTAATGTGTTGCAGCCTATGGAGGGTTGATTCCTCTTATTGTATTTGAGCTTCTGTAATGTAATAAGTTGTTCAAATCAATACAGAAAGTTCTATTTTCTATGTACAATTTCTTTTGTTGTGTGTTTTATGATTTACCCCCTTCATCAAGTGGTGTCAGAGAAAGGGTTCCTGAGTGTGTAGACAGATCACCGACCGTGAGGTAGTTTGAACCAAGACCTGAGGTTGTGGGTTTGCTACGGAGATCAAGATGCCTCCATGAAGAAATTGTATTGGGAGGAATGCTTTGACAGAAGAGAGTTTTAGAGCCCTGCAAAGGCAGATTGATGCATTGCAAGAAGAGTTGTGAAGAGGGCTTGATCTGAGAACAAGATAAGAAAGTGAGGATGAAGCTAAAGAAGAGCTATCTGAGGAAGAACAAGAAGTTGCAAGAAATCCTGCAGAAGATAGGTTGCTGAGGGCCATCTCTAAGATTGGAAAGAGGTCCAGGATCAAAGTTTCTACATATTCTAGAGATTTAAATCTGGAATAGCTTATTGATTGGATCAATGACATGGAGGAGCATTTCGAGTATGAAGATGTTGAGGACCTAGATCAGGTCAAGTTTTCAAAAACAAAGTTGAAGGGCCATGGAAGTATTTGGTGGAAGGAGGTCCAGTTAGAGAGGAACATAAGAGAAAAAGGAAAGATCGCTAGATGGGATCAGATGATGGAGAAACTGAAGAAGTAGCTCATTCCTATGGACTATGAGATGGAGCTGCTGAAGAAGCTGCAAGGACTGAAGCAAGATAACAAGTCTGTTAAGGAGTATACAGAAGAGTTTTATAAAATTACTATCAAGATAGGATATGTAGAGGCCAACAAGGAGAAGGTAGCCCATTACATTAATGGGTTGAGGCCAAGTATTCAAGAGGAGATGAGTCTGGTTAGAATGACCAGCATAGAAGATGCATACCAGTTTTCCCTGAAGGTGTAAGAGAAACTGATTAAAAGTTTTGATAGAAAGCAAAGGGGAAGAGGTCAAGGTAGAAAGACTTGTGGAAGACCCTATTGGGGTGAAATGAAGATTCATAGAAAAGTGAAGAAGCCGATACCAGTAAAAATCAGAGAGGAGATAACACCTACCTCCCTCATGACCAGAACAATGGAGAGCAAAGAGGAAGAGGAAGAGGCCAACCTGGGTAAGGATCAGGAATAGGAGGTTTCAAAGGAACCTATTTCCAATGTGGAGAAGAAGGACACCAAGCATATGAGTGTCCACAACATCAAGGAAGGACAAATAGAAGACCTGAAGGTAATGTATGAGTTACACATGTCGATGAAGATGCATAATCTAAGTGCTCTGAAGATGCTAAAAGGGGAGAAACCCTAGTTGTCAGAAGAACTTTCTTCAATGAGGAGAAAGAACCTAATCAAAGGAAGAGTTTATTCTGCACAAGGTGTAAATGTGAAGGTAAGTTGTGACATTATTATTGACAGTGGAAGTACTGACAATCTTGTTTCAAAGGAGATGGTTGACAAGTTGAAGTTGATAAGAAGAAAGCATCCGTATCCATACTGGATTGCATGGTTGCAGAAGGACCATAGAGCTTTGGTCAATGAGTAGTGTCTAGTGAAGTTCAAGATTGGTGACTATCATGATGACGTGTTGTGTGACATCATACCGATGGATGCATGTCATATGTTATTGGGGAGGCCGTGGTAGTATGACAAAAGTGCTGTCCATGATGGTCATGCAAACACATACTCCCTAACAATGATGGAGTTCGTCATAAGCTGAAGCCCTTGAGGGAGGTGGAAGAAAAGGTATGTAGTACTGCCAGAATTTGCTTGGTATATGGTAGAAATTTTTTGGAGGGTATGAAGCATGAGTGTCACTGCTTTACATTGATTCCTAAGATTAGTCAAGAGAAATGTGAAGATGTACTAGTAGAAGTCTCAGATATGTTGAAAGATTTTTCAGGATATTATCTTTGATAATGTACCAGAAGGTTTACCACCAGTGAGCAAGATAAGTCACTAAATGGATTTGATACTATGAGCTAGTTTGCCGAATAAGACAGCCCATAGAATTACTCTAGCAGAGAGTAAAGAGTTGAACAGACAAGTTCGAGAGTTGTTGAGGAAGGGATTGATAAGAGAGAGCCTAAGTCCATGTCTAGTACCTGTAGTACTAGCACCAAAGAAAGATGGAGAGTGGAGAATGTGTATAGACTCTTGAGCCATCGATAAGATCACAATCAAGTACAGATTTCCATTGCCGAGAATGGATGACATAATGGATTGTTTGAGTGGAACCAAGTACTTCATGAAGATTGACCTAAAGAGTGGGTATCACCAAATCCGTATCAGAGAAGAAGATGAATGGAAGACAGCCTTCAAGACAAAGGTAGGTTTGTATGAGTGGTTAGTCATGCCATTTGGGCTAACCAATGCACTGAGCACATTCATGCAGCTCATGAATGAGGTACTAAAAGAATTTTGGGGAAGTTTTGTTATTGTTTATTTGGATGATATTTTAATTTTTAGAAAGACTTGGGATGAGCATATGATGAATATCAGAAGAGTTTTAGAGAAGCTAAGAGAAGAGAAGTTGTTGATTAATCTGAAGAAATGTTGTTTTGCAAAGAAAGAGTTGGTATACCTGGGATTTCTTGTCTTAGAGCAAGGTCTTAAGATGGACCCAAAGAAGGTGATGGTGATCATTGAATGGCCTATGCCAAGGAGTGCTTTCGAGGTAAGATCTTTTCATGGTTTGTCAAGTTTTTATAGAAAGTTTATCAGGGATTTTAGTAGAAATTGTGCACCCGTAACTGAGACAATGAGAGGGGATAGAAAAGAGTTTAGATGGACTAAAAGAGCAGATAAAAGCTTTGATACATTGAAGCAGAAAGTCACAAAGCAACCTATTTTGGCACTTCCAGATTTCAATAAGTTATTTCAGGTAGATTGTGATGCTAGTGGCAGTGCTATAGGAGTTGTTTTGAGTCAAGAAGGTAAGCCCATTGCCTATTTTAGTGAGAAGTTTAATGATGCCAAGAAAAAGTATTCTATTTATGATGAGGAGTTTTATCCAATAGTTTAGGCTTTGAAGTTGTTTTGTATACTGATAATCAAGCTTTGCAGTATCTTAATAGTCAAGGAAAGTTCAACCAAAGGCACTTAAAATAGGTTGAGTTTTTGCAGAGTTATACCTTTGTTTTGAAACACAGAGTGGGAAGTCCAATAGAGTTACAGATGCCTTCAGCAGAAGGCAAAATTTGTTGACAAAAATGAAGATAGAGGTTGTTGGATTCAATGAGCTCAAAAGTTTATATCCTGAAGATCCAAATTTTGTAAAGACTTGGAAAGCTTGTCTAGAACCTGTTAGTTTGGATAGAACAAAATGGTTGGATTTTATAATCTAAGATGGCATGTTGTTTAAAGGAAGCCAGTTATGTATTCTAAGGAGTTCCATGAGAGAGAACCTGATTAAGGAGAAGCATAGTGGAGGATTGGCTAGACACTTTCGTTAAGATAAGACTATTGCTATTGTTGGTGAAAATTATTTGGCCACAATTGCAGCAAGATGTGAGGAAATTTGTGCAGACTTGCAGAGTATATCAGATGGCAAAAGGAGCAAGTTTGAACATAGCTCTATATCAACCATTACCTATACCACAGAAGCCATAGGATGATATCAGTATGGATTTTGTTCTTGGTTTACCAAGGACACAGAGAGGACATGACTCCATTTTTGTGGTGCTGGACAAATTCTTGAAGATGGCACATTTTATTCCTTGCAAAAAGACTAATGATGTTCATATTGTAAGGTTATTTTTTAGAGAGGTGGTGGGATTGTATGGTCTACCAAAGAGCATAGTTTCAGATTGAGATACCAAGTTTGTTGGTTATTTCTGGAGGATATTATTGAAGAAGTTGAAGACAGATTTGAAGTTCAGTTATGCACACCATCCACAGATTGATGGATAGATCAAAGTGGTGAATAGGAGTTTGTGTAACCTGCTACGATGCTTAGTAGGAGATAAGCCCAAGGGATGGGATTTGATTTTACAACAAGCAAAATTTTCTTACAACAATTATGTCAATAGGAGTCTTGGTAAAACACCATTCCATATTATATATGGGAATAGTCCAAGAAATGCTTCAGAGTTAAGGAATCTGGAAAAAGGAGAAAAGATGAGTGCTGAAGTTGAAGACTTTGCAGAACACATGAAGAATTTGCACGAAGAGGTGAAAAAGCACATTAATAAGATGAATATTCAATACAAGGCTAAGGCAAATCAGAAGAGGAGATATAAGGAATTCCAGGTAGGAGATGAAGTCAGAGTTCACTTAAGAAAAGAAAGGTTCCCAATTGGAACATACAAAAAGTTGAAAATGAAGAAATTTGGATGATGCAGAATTTTGAAGAAACATGATTCAAGAAATGCATATGAGGTGGAGCTGCCAAGTGAGATCAACATTTCCCCTATTTTCAACATTGCTGATTTATCAGAATATCATGAAGGTGGAACAGAGGATGGACCAACAAAAGAACAGTGGAGTATTCTGGCATCTACTTCAACAAAGAAGATAGAAGAGATCTTGGATAGCTGTGTGGGAAGAAGTACTTGGAATAGGCAATATGAAGAATACCTGGTGAAATGGAAAGGAAGGCCTGTTGAAGATTCTTCTTGGTTATCTAAGGTAGAGGTTGACCATTTTGATTTCCCTCACACAAACACATGAGAGAGAGACGTAAATTTTGAAATTAGGTTGTTGGCCACCAAAAAGGCTATTAATAGCATTTTTGGGAACCCTGGGTAGTAATAGAGTTAAAGGAGAAAGTGTAGAGTCAAGAATAGGTAGGAAAATAGAAACCCTAGCTGATTTGGGGTTACAAAAGGTTGATGATTCCAGAGTCTTGTGATACGAAGCTGTAATGTGTTGCAACCTGTGGAGGGTTGATTCCTCTTATTGTATTTGAGCTTCTGTAATGTAATAAGTTGTCCAAATCAATAAAGAAAGTTCTATTTTCTGTGTGCAATTTCTGTTGTTGTGTGTTTTATCATTTACCCCCTTCATCGTGTTCACTCTCCCCTTCACCTCACCCCAATCTTAATTTTATATGCTCACTGAGTTCTTTGCTTCCAACCATTTTTCGTTTCCTTTGGATAACAATAAAATAGAAATCACACAGTTTCTGGCTAGGTACACTTAAATGACATAAATACCAAAAGAACCGATCAAAGAAAAAAATTTGAAGGAAGACAATTTTTGGACGACTAAAAAATTGGACTACCCAATTTTGGACTATTACAACATGTGTGCACATTAAAATATGCATAAGACAAATGAAACACCAACCACCCATTTGCCATATTCTAATTTTAGTTGTGGCTTGAGAGATTTTTAACAATTTTATTTTTTAAAATTTTAGAGCAAAAAAAAAGTGAAGGACTACCAAAATTTGGCAGTTACAAGATGTGTGAACATATAGAATGGCCTATTGGCCAAATTAATACCAATTAATATGATAAGCTCAAGACATAAATATCCTGACCACAAACAAGGAATAACAAAGGTAAAACAAACCAACTTCGTAATGTCCCCAACTAAGCTGAAGAATAATCCCAAGATAATCTCAATGGCATTTACTAAGCTGAAGAATAATCCCAAGGTAAGACAATTAAGCATCCTATGCAAGAGATTAAACCAAAAGCTTAATGCTGGAAAACAACAAAAACTACACAATGCTTTTGAGATAATAGATAGATAACCATCCAAAAACTATGTCATTTAATGGTTGTTATTTAACTGCCAACCAAAAGTGAAGAAACCATAAATACCACAGCAAAAATGATCAAACCCATCTATGACATTCTTTAAACTTTGAAAGATATGGAAAATTCTATGTTTAGTGTTGCTGAAGTTATATTGTTGTCATTTGGTTGTTTAGTGGTGTTTCTATTTACCAAACTTACAATATCAATATGGTGGAAGCATTTGCAAATAGGCGAGCATTTTCAAGATCAAGGCATTACAGGTCCTCCTTACAAGCTATTGTTCAAGGAAATTCTCTTGAATTGCCCAAGTTAATGCATGAGGCCAAGTCCAAGCCCATGAAACTCTCCCATGACATTACGGCTAGAGTGCAGCTTTTCTACCCTTACTGGTCCAAAATATACGGTAATTTTTATTATATATGGTAAGTTTATATTGTAAGCTAATAATCCTAATACATTCTTTGTCATCTAACTAACAGGGTCCACTTTCCTAATGTGGGTGGGACCAACACCAATGCTAGTAGTTAGTAGATCTGAACTGGTGAAGGAGGTCCTAGGTGATAAGATGGGGATCTATGGAAAGCCAAAATGGGATCTTGTCGTGAAGGAGCTGCTTGGAGAAGGCTTGGTGGTACTCAATGGTGATAAATGGGCACATCATAGGCAAATTATAAATCCTTCTTTTCATACTAATAAGCTCAAGGTTAGGGGATTTATATTCATGTCTAAAATTAAATTTGAAATTGAAGTTGAACTTGAACTTATTATAGTTTACAAATGTTTATACAACTTAACAGAACTGAAGATAAAATTTGGTACACTAAATCAAGATAGAATACTAAAACATTTATAAATAAAATAAAATAAAACAAAACATTTACCATTTTATATCATTTTTTATTTTAAGGACTGCCAAAATTTGGCAGTGACAAGATGTGTGCACATATAGAATGGCCTATTATTTCCTCACTTGTGTTGTTCCCTCCTTACCATTGTCACATAGGTGTTTGTGTATTCATTTGCCATCTCATTACGAGAGAGGGATCAATAGTGGTGCGAGTACCAATACATGTCATATGATTGGTACATTGAAAGCCCAATATTTGAAAAGTATGGTACTAGTAGTTGTAATAGTGGAACCAACAGTTGAATAAAATATGCCCATTAGATTCAAAAATAACAAATCATATGATGTCACATTGACACACTAAAAAACATGATTGAATGCACAGATGACAACTTTTTCTTAGTCTATGTGGGTGAAAAAAATATTTGAATTACACACATCCCTCGCTACTTGGGGATATAATTGTGTAGTGTCAATGTTACATGTACATTGCTATGTCAACCCATAAAGTTAGGGTGCACCGCTATTGGACCCTATTACCAATCTTTTTTATCACATACTTTTTAAGTTGTGGGGATGTTTGAAATGGAAGATATTTGCAACTCTATGAAAATTGATATATGGTGGAAATGATTAATTGTGAACTAGCTTTGTTTTTCTTTTTTTTCTACGGGTTTTATGATATAGCCTGGTAAGGCCACTAACTCTATTCATTTTATATAGCTAAATTTCTTCACCAAGAGGCCTGAGACATTAAAAATGGCATTAAATACTCATCGGGCCTCTTGGATCCAATGTTGAGGTCCATTTTGTCTTAGGAGGTCATTTCTTCAACTTCCTCCACAAAACTCTCATATGGCGAGCACCCAAAAAACCCTTTTTTGATAAATCTTTTTCAAACCCTAGATCTACAAAAATAACCATAAATCTACAAACCCCAAAAGCCTAAATTTGTATTTTCACAACTTGCACAAAACCCTCATACCTTGAAATGTCTCAAATCTTTCCAGCACAAGGGTTAAACAAAACTAGTGAGCTCACACCTCCCTCGTCCGTAACCATAGCTTTAATATGACTTGTTAGGAAATTATAGGCTGATCAAACCATTTCCTACATAACCCTATGAGATAAAATGATGCATACAATCTTACAAAATAAACATAATGCAAAGATTGAAAGATAATCACAAGATAACACAAGATATATATTGGGAAAACCCTCAAGAGGGAAAAGCCCATCCTCCAAAGCATCCCCACTTAATGTATTATTCAAAAATAAAAAAATTGCAATAGACTTACAAAGTCTCCATGAATACTTTTGAAACATTAAGCACCTCCAATGTGTGCTCCATGTGTCCAAGTGACACAAAAAGGGCAACTCCCCTCTGCTTAACAAACACACACAAACACAGAGTTTACACATGCCAATATTCTTTATTCAAATTGAAATTTCAAAATACATCTAATTGCCACAATTACAAAATTTATTCAATACATCAGGAATAAAATTTGCATAATAAAATCTATGACTCTTGGCTCTCAATAGACATCCTCTCCATGAAGTCTCACCTCTACAATCTCTGATTTTCTCTCTGCACAATCATCTGCAACCTATGTCACACAGGGATTTTTGCATCATTCACTTCGTATGGGTTTTTATTAAATCCAAAGAGAAGGCTTTTGAGCCTTTTTCTATATTGTCCTCCTCTATTTCTAGTGTTTTTTCTCTTGCACCCCTGTGCCTGCGGAGGAACTGTCTCCTACGTAAAAAAATGTATGCCATTTTATGGCCCTAAATCTGACAGTGATTGGCTCACAAGTCAAGAATGGCCAATTCATGTGGAGGTGGATGGAATTGAATATCGATTTGATTGTGCACATTCCAGATGCAGATTTTTAAATCCAAATCAAATCTCTTATGTGGCAGTAGGGTGGGAATTTAATGCAGATGCAATCCCAAGGGAATTTTGGTTGTTTGTGGGTGTGCTGTATGTGGTAATTGTTTGTTTTTCATTCTCTAATCTAGTAGATATACAACCCAATCTAATATTCTTGCATATGACTTAGTGCAAAATCCAATTTCATTGTGTCCCTCCATTACAGATTTAATGTAAATTTTAGAACAGAGATTTTATTTTATTTGGATGAGCAAGGGTATTGGGACAAATGTTAGAATGCTATGAAGTCCCCTGTAATTGTGAGTCTCTATATGAGCCATGCTCTAATTTGTATTGAAGTTGGTAGTTTTTGGACAAGGATCTATGGATCTTTACAAATTCCTCCATTTCATTCAATCTCCTGACCTTTTGAATTGTACCACACCCACCGACTTCTGCATACATGTCTACCAGTTTTTTTATCTGTCAAAAAACCCCTTTCACTATGCTTGGATGAATATCCATCCCCTGTTTCAAACACCACTTTTGTTGGTATTATGCCTGCTAATTCCATTGGCTTGAAAGTTTCTAAATCTTTTCAAACAAAACTATTTTGTGTATATCCTGCATAGAATGACATTCCCTAAGAGGAAGTCTCACTGAGGCATTCGATCATATAGTTCATGTCCCTACTCTGTGCTTCCACATTTTGAATACATGTCTACGGGGACACTTGCAACTGCAACACTATCAAAATTCTTTTTTTCTTTATACTTTGAAGGATGACCATACCCTATTTTAAGCACACAATGTACAGTGCTAAGTGTTCCAAAATCATTGAATGAAGTTGTTTAGATAGTAAGACAGATAGTCCACATGATACTCAACTGCATTGGAATCTTAAATTTTGATGAAGTGGGTAAATCATAAAACACACAACAACAAAATTTGCACATAGAAAATATACCTTTCTTTATTGATTTGGACAACTTATTATTATAGAAGCTCAAATACAATTAGAGGAATCAAACCTCCATAGGATGTAACACATTACAGCTTACTATCACAAGACTCTGGAATCATCAGCCTTCTATAACCCCAAATCAGCTAGGGTTTCTATTTTCCCACCTATTCTTGACTTTACACTTCTCCCCTTAACTCTCCTATTGCCCAGGGTTCCCAAAAATGGTTATTAATAGCCTTTTTGGTAGCCAACAACCTAATTTTGAAAATTGCATCTCCCTCAAAAAATAGGTCAACTTCCGAGAGCCTTAACTTTTGATCTATGTATCTGATTGATGAACTATTTTATGTGTCAGAAAGCTCACAGAGTTCTCTATGTGTTAAGAACCCGCTCGGCAGTTCTGGCCATTTTTAGGGACATTTAGTGGCTCAAACCTGTGTTTGAATAATTTTTAGGTGTTTTTCAAGAAACAAAAACTTTAATATCTTTCGACTCGCAAATGATCTTTACGTGATTTCTTCACCAAAGGTCTTATATTTTTGTTATGTAACTTCTTGTAAATTTTCACTTCAATCCATGCTCAAATGCAAACTTTCTAAAAATAGAAGGTTGTTATTTTTAGCAGTTTGGAAAAACAAAAAGTTCTACGTCATTATTCAAGTGATTATAGAACCAGAATCACAAATTTTGAAAAGAAATGGAAAGAACATCAATAATTTTGAAACACATCTTTTTTTGGGTGATGCAAGATTTCCCTTACACCACTTGATGCTCTTGTATCAGACACCCAGGGTAATTTGACAAGTGACCCTGTCACATCTCAGGTGTTTGTGTGAGGAAAACCCAAATGGTCAACCTCTGCCTTAGACAACTAAGAAGAATCTTCAACAGGCCTTCATTTTCATTTCACCAGGTATTCTTCATATTGCCTGTTCTGAGTACTTATTCTCACACGGCTATCCAAGATCTCTTCTATCTCCTCTATTGAAGTAGATGCTAGAATACTCCACTATTCTTCTATTGGTCGATCCTATGTTCCACCTTCATGATATTCTGATAAATCAACAATGTTGAAAATAGGGGAAATGTTGATCCCACTCGGTAGCTCTACCTCATATGCATCTCCTGAATCATGTTTCTTCAAAATTCTATATGGTCCAAATTTCTTCATTTTTAGCTTATTGTATGTTCCAATTGGGAACCTTTCTTTTCTCAGGTGAACTAGGACTTCATCTCCTACTTGGAATTCCTTATATCTCATCTTTTGATCTGCCTTAGCCTTGTACTGAATATTCATCTTATTAATATGCTTTCTCACCTCTTCATAAAAATTCTTCAGATGTTCTACAAAGTCTTCAACTTCAACACTTGTCTTTTCTCCTTTGTCCAGCTTTCTTAACTTAGAAGTATTTCTTGGGCTATTGCCATATACAATATGGAATGGTGATTTACCCGTACTCCTATTAACAAAATTATTGTAAGCAAATTCAGCCTGTGGTAAAATCAAATCCCATCCCTTGGGCTTATCTCCTACTAAGCATCATAGAAGGTTACCCAAACTCCTGTTCACCACTTCTGTTTATCCATCAATCTGTGGATGGTGTACTGAACTAAACTTCAAATCTATCTTCAACTTATTCCACAATGTCCTCCAGAAATAACCAACAAACTTGGTATCTCAAACTAAAACTATGTTCTTTGGTAGACCGTGTAATCTCACCACCTCCCTGAAAAATAACTCTACAATATGAACATCATCATTAGTCTTCTTGTAAGGAATAAAATGTACCATCTTCAAGAATATATCCACCACCACAAAAATGGAAGCATGTGCTCTTTGTGTCCTTGGTAAAGAAAGAACAAAATCCATACTAATATCATCCCATGGCTTCTTTGGTACATGTAGTGGTTGATATAGAACTATATTTTGACTTCCTCCTTTCGCCATCTGACATATTCTGCAACTCTACACAAATTTCCTAATATCCTGCTGCAACTGTGGCTAAGAATAATTTTCACCAACAATAGCAATGGTCTTATCTTGACCAAAGTGTCTAGCCAATCCTCCACTATGCTTCTCCTTAATCAGGTTCTCTCTCATGGAACTCCTTGGAATTCACAATTGGCTTCCTCTAAACAACATGCCATCTTGGATTATGAAATCCAACTATTTTGTCCTGTCCAAAGTAACAGGTTCCAAACAAAATTTCCAGGCCTCTACAAAATCTGGATCTTTAGGATACAAATGTTTGAGCTCATCAAACTCAACAACCTCTATCTTCATTTCTGTCAACAAATTTTGCCTTCTTCTCAAGGCATCTGCAACTCTATTAGACTTCCCATTCCTGTGCTTCAAAACAAAAGTATAGCTCTACAAAAACTCAACCCATTTTAAGCGTCTTTGGTTCAACTTCCCTTGACTATTAAGATATTGCAAACCCTGATGCTCAGTATATAAAACAAACTCTTTTGGCAACAAATAATGCCTCTATTTCTTCAAAGCCTAAACTATTGCATAAAACTCCTGATCATAAACAAAATACTTTTTCTTGTCATCATTAAGCTTCTCACTAAAATAGGAAATGGGCTTACCTTCTCGACTCAAGACAGCTCCTATAGCACTACCACTTGCATCACAATCTACCTGAAATACCCTATTGAAATTTGGAAGTGCCAAAATAGGTTGCTCTGTGACTTTCTGCTTCAATGTATCAAATCTTTTGTCTGCTCCTTTAGTCCATTTAAACTCTTTTCTATCCCCTCTCATTGTCTCAGTTAGGGGTGCACAAATGCTACTAAAATTTATGATAAACTTTCTATAAAAACTTGCCAAACCATGAAAAGATCTTACCTATGTGGCACTCCTTGGCGTAGGCCATTCAAGGATAGCTCTCACCTTCTCTGGGTCCATCTTAAGACCTTCCTCTGAGACAACAAATCCCAGGTATACCAACTTCTTCTTTGTAAAACTACATTTCTTCAGATTAATCAACAACTTCTCCTCCCTCAGCTTCTCTAAAACTCTTCTAATATGCATCAGATGCTCATCCCAAGTCTTACTAAAAATCAAAATATCATCCAAATAAACAATAACAAACCTTCCTAAAAATTCTTTTAGTACATTGTTCATGAGCCGCACGAATGTGCTCGGTGTGTTGGTTAGCCGAAATGGCATGACTAACCACTCATACAAACCCTCCTTTGTCTTGAAAGTTGTCTCCTATTCATCTCCTTCTCTGATTCAGATCTGGTGATACCCACTATTTAGGTCAATCTTTGTGAAGTACTTGTCTCCACTCAAACAATCCATTATGTCATCCATTCTTAGCAATGGAAACCTATACTTGATCATGGTTTTATTTATGGATCGAGAGTTTGTACACATTCTCCACTCTCCATCTTTCTTTGGTGCTAGTACTATAGGTACTTCACATGGACTTAAGCTCTCTCTTATCAATCCCTTCCTCAACAACTCTTGAACTTGTCTGTTCAACTCTTCACTCTCTGCTAGATTCATTCTATGGGCTCCTTATTTAGCAAACTAGCTCCTAGTATCAAATCCATTTGATGATTTATCTTCCTCACTAGTGGTAAACCTTCTGGTACATTATCAGAGATGATATCTTGAAATTCTTCCAACATTTTTGAGACTTTTGCTGGTATGTCTTCACATTTCTCTTGACTAATCTTAAGAATCAATGCAAAGAAATGACGCTCATGCTTCATACCCTCTAAAAATTTTCTACCATCTACGAAGAAAATTATGGCTACATACCTTTTCTTCCACCTCCTTCAAGGGCTTCAACTTATGATGAACTCCATCCTTTGTTAGGGAATGTGTGTTTGCATAGCCATCATGAATAGTGCTCCTATCATACTGCCATGGCCTCCCCATCAGAATATGACATGCATCCATTGAGATGATATCACACAGCACCTCATCATGGTAGTCCCCAATCTTGAACTTCATTAAACACTTCTCATTGACCAAAGCTCTGTGGTCCTTCTGCAACCATGCAATCCAATATGGATGTGGATGTTTTCTTGTTGTCAACTTCAACTTGTCAACCATCTCCTCTGAAACAAGATTGTCAGTACTTCCAATATCAATAATAATATCACAACACTTACCTTCACATTTACACCTTCTGTAGAATAAACTCTTCCTCTGATTGGGTTGCTTCTCCTCATTTAGCAAAGTTCTTCTAACAACTAGGGTTTCTCCCCTTTTAGCATCTTCAGAATGCTTAGACTGTGCATCTTCATCTACATGTGCAACTTGTGCATCACCCTCAGGTCTTTTGTTTTTCCTTCCTTGATGTTGCGGACACTCATATGCTTGATGCCCTTCTTCTCCACATTGGAAATAGGTTCCTCTAAAACCTCCTCTTCTGGGTCCTTACCCAGGTCTACCTCTTCCTCTTCCTCTTTGCTAACCATTGTTCTGGTCAGGAGGGGGGTAGAAATTATCCCCTCTCTGATTTTGACTAGTGCCATCTTCTTCATTTTTCTTTTGATCTTCATTACGGCCTCCATAGGGTCTTCCACCAGTCCTTCCACCTTGACCTCTTCCCCTTTGCTTTCTATCGAATCTTTTATTCAGGTTCTCTTCCACCTTCAGCGAAAATTGGTACGCACCTTCTATGGTGGTCATTCTGACTAGGGTTAGCTCCTCTTGAATACTCAGCCTCAACCCATTAATGTAATGGGCTACCTTCTCCTTGTTGGGCTCTGCATGTCCTGGCCTGATAGTAATTTTATAAAACTCTTATGTATACTCCTTAACAGACTCGTTACCTTGTTTTAGTCCTTTTAGCTTCTTCAACAACTCCATCTCATAGTCCACAAGAATGAACTGCTTCTTCAATTTATCCACCATCCAATCCCATCAGGTTGTCTTTTCTTTTCCTTTTCCATTCCTGTCTAATTGTACCTCCTTCCACCAAATACTAGAATGGCCCTTCAACTTTGTTTTTGCAAACTTGACCTGAACTGGGTCCTCCACATCTTCATACTTGAAATACTCCTCCATGTCACTAATCCAATCAATAAGCTGTTCTGGATTTAAATCTCCAGAATATGTAGAAACTTCAATCCTGGGCCTCTTTCTAATCTTTGAAATGACCCTCAACAACCTAACTTCTACAGGATCTCCTGCAGCTTCTTGTTCTTCCTCAGATAGCTCTTCTTCAACTTCATCCTTGCTTTCTTCTCTTATTTTCAGATCAAACCCTCTTCGCAGCTCCTCTTGGAATGCATCGATTTGCCTTTGCAGGGATCTAAAACCCTCTTCCATCAAAGAATTCCTCCCAATATGATTTCTTCATGGAGGCATCTTGATCTCCGTAGCAAACCCACAACCTCAAGTCCTAGTGCAAACTACCTCATGGTCGGTGATCTGTCTACACACTCAGGAACCCTTGCTCTGACACCAATTGATGAATGGAGTAAATCATAAAACACACAACAATAAAATTTGCACACAGAAAATAGAACTTTCTTTATTGATGGTGTGTGCAAGAAGTTGTGTCCACTTATTAGCCAAAAAGTGGAAGTGTTTTCTTTGATTTTCAGAATTTGTCACATTTGACCTAAAAATTTGAAGCACTTAAATGTGGAATCTTGGAAAAAGTCACCAAATATGAAATGTAGTACTCAGAGTCTAGTTTCCAAATATGTAATTTTTTTCAATACCCAGATGATAGAAATTGATTTTAAATAGGCGTTTCTAAAAACCACTATTTAAAAGTCACTTTTTTTTTACTATACCATGTACGTGTACGTCATCCATATTTTGACCTAAATAATCATATTTTTTCAAAATCCTTTTGGGAAAAGATTTGTAACTCACTGAAGCACGTTTTCCATATTTTTTTGTAATTTTTTATTGAATATTTTTTTTATTAATTTTTTATTGGTTATTTTTGGTCTTTTAAAAAATCATCGTGTACGTCACGCATAAGATGACCTAAACTTAACATTTTTTTATTTTTTAAAAAAAAATTGAAAAGAATTGTCTAATGTACGTTTTCCTACAATTTTTTTTACAAAAAAATATTTTAATAAAAAGTTATTGATATACTAAAAAACATGATAATTCAAGTTTATGGACCTATTTCATCAGAAACTGATTAAAAATAGAAAAATTAATCCAATTGTAAAAAAAAATTATATATTTAGAATCTACACTATCTCATCTATAATAGGTTTTAATTTCATCAAAATATTCTACAAAATAGACCTTCGATATATGCCCAAAGTCACTATTTTGTTGTGACATTGACAGGACCTTCAAGTTGCAAATCAAACTAGGTCCAGAGGTCAGATTCAGGTCCCCAAAGCATTTCCCGAACTGGGTTACAAAGAAAAACCTGAGCTTAAAATATAATCAGAGGAATGAACCCTCCACATGCTACAACACATTACAGCTTACTATCACAAGACTCTGGAATCATCATCCTTCTGTAACCCCAAATCAGCTAGGGTTTCTGTTTTCCCACCTATTCTTGACTCTACACTTATCCCCTTAACTTTCCTATTGCCCAGGGTTCCCAAAAATGGTTATTAATACCCTTTTTGGTGGCCAACAACCTAATTTCAAAATTTGCATCTCCCTCCAAAATAAGGTCAACTTCCAAGAGCCATAACTTTTAATTCGGGTGTCTGATTGACAAACCGTTTTATGCATCAGAAAACATACGCAGTGATCTATGCGCTATGAACCCACTCTACCAATTCTGACCATTTTTAGGGCCGTATGGGGCCATTTAGTGCCTCAAACCTGAGTTTGAATAATTTTCAGGTATTTTTCAGGAAACAAAAACTTTAATATCTTTCATCTATGTGATTCCTTTGCCAAAGGTCTTATATTTCTTTTATGTAACTTCCTATAAATTTTCACTTCAATCCGTGCCCAAATGTAAACTTTCTAAAAATAGCAAGTTTCTATTTTTAGCAGTTTGGAAAAACTGAAAGTTCTACATCATTATTCAAGCGATTATGGAACCAGAACCACAAATTTTGAAAAGAAATGGAAAGAACATCAGTAATTTTGAAACACATCTTTTTTGGGGTGATGCAAGATTGCCCTTACACCACTAGATTCTCCTGCATCAAATTTACCAAGTCCCATTAGGCTGAGCTTAAAACAAACAATTTATTAAATTTATCTTTTTTTTAATCAATTGCAGAGGAAACAAGTCACATAGTTTTGTATTACAATGGTGAGTGTTTAAGAACTCACCAATTACATGACCAACTAAATCTTTGTATCTGACAAAGCATTGGCATCTTAATGATAAAATTTAGGGTGTACTCATGTCAGCCAGTGTTGTGGAAAGGGTCCACCATGCCACATAACAATCAACTATAGTTGTAATAAAATAAGGGTTACTCATATGATTGAAGTATATACAACTCTCACCCACTAAACCTACATGGCTACATGCACCGAGAACACAAGCAAAGCTTGCAATGTTAATAGATAAAAAAAATAAACAAATAATTAGAGTGGTGAAGTAATAATAAATTGAGGTATTGATGTAATGTCCCCATTTAGGAAGAACAAAATTTATTAATCCTGCACACAATTTTACTTCTTGTATGATCGATTGCTCTTAGTAATGCTTGTTGATATAATACCTTGTGCTGATCTAATACTTGTATTTAATGGAAGACCAATCTGTTGTCTGGTAATTTATATTACTATTTGATCTTTTTTACTTCACACTTCCTTTTTATATCTTCAATGGTGTATGGCTGCAACTATTGCCAAGAGAGGCAACACTTTATAAAGAGAATTATTCCCTTTTAATATATTTCTTTTCTTTAACTCAAACCATATATATTATATCTCAGATATATCTAATGTTTTTATAAGGCTGCTAGTGTACATAAGTATCTCTGAAATGGTATATTACAACTCAAAATATATTATTCCTTATATATTGCAGATTTAAATATGTCATGAATATATTTACCATTTCCAAAAATTCTATATTATATCCTTCTTGCTATTATATTTATAACTCAGAATTATATTCCTTGTGTATTCTTTTCTATTTTCCTTACCCTCTCCAGATATATATATATATATATATATTTCTCATTCCTTTCTTTTTCTCTCTTTATGTTATCTTCTTCCCATCTTTATACCCTCCTTTAATGAAGGGATGTGTCTTATAGAAAATAACCTTTAATTAATATGCACCTCTTTTATTTACTAATAATCTAACTTGCTTCCTCTAACATAATTGTTGCATTTATCTTTGTTTTAATAAACTTTGTCTCTTGGTCTATCTTTATTGATATCTTCCAAGGATATTAGTTAATATTAATTTTATATATATTTATAATATTATATTTATAATGATCATACTTTATACTAATATTTGATTTAATATTTACATTGACAATTATAATTATCATATAATAATAATATTAATATTTATATTTATATATATTATATTATAAATGATTATAATAATATTTCTTATTTATATTTATATATTATAAGACATTTGTCTTATATATATTATATGATAATTATATTATAATAACATTTATTTATATTTATATTAATATTAATATACATATTTATATTTATATAATATATATATCATATATAATATTATAATTGTCTTTATATTTATTATATATAAGTACAATAAATATATTATAATATTACTTAATAATATTATATATGTTTATTAAGTATTATTATATACTTAATTATCATCCAATTTGATGATGACAAATAATGTCTTAATGTTGGGACATGACAGCCCTCCCCACTTGAAATTGCTTGTCCTCAAGCAATCACAGTGAGTTCTTTCATTACTTTGTGCTACCTTCCGATGTGTTGAGACAAAGTCATAGTTTTTATTCAGAATGAACATGATTTGGTGAAGAGAAAATGATTGTGATTCATGAAAGAGTATTTGTGACCAAAGAATACTTGAAATGTTTAATGAAGACAAATGTTTAGGTAAGCATTTGTTTGATGTTTTTAATAATAAAGTGATGCAAGTATCATAGATGAAGACATTAGGCAATGAAAATATTTTCAATGCTAAAGAAGATTTTGGGAGCATTGAGATTCCAAGATTCCAATCAATGATGAAGATATCTTGATCTTTGATAACGAGATTTGGTCTTATACTTATCATATGTTATTGACCTCAAAATTGAGAAGAGTCATATTTTTGAGGAGTAATTGCTTATATGATGTCATGGAGAGAAATTTTATGATCAAAGAAGATTTGGTAAGCTTTTATTTAAATAGCGATGTGCTTGATGAAATATAAGTGTTATAGATGATTATGAAAAATGATCCTGGGAATTTGTGAGTTATGGTCCCATAATATAACTTAGTATCAGTTTCAAGAGAAGAACTCAAGGAGGTTGGAAGAATTGATCTAAGATGAATTTGGTTTATGGGTCTTTGTGATTAATAAAATTAACTTTTATGTTCTATACTTCTCCAATGTCCACTTGTAGGTTATACTGATTTCTTCACCTGCACAGAAGAATAACTCTTGAAAAGAACATTAGCAATATTAAAGATCAATAAATCAGTAATGAAATCAATACATCATAATATAATTAATGATATAACATAAATAACATTCAATTTCAACATATAGTTATCCATACCTC
The DNA here is from genome assembly GCA_027924645.1 of Cunninghamia lanceolata. NCBI lineage: Eukaryota > Viridiplantae > Streptophyta > Pinopsida > Cupressales > Cupressaceae > Cunninghamia > Cunninghamia lanceolata. The sequence goes on along the minus strand of BSBN01000553.1, from coordinate 13,382,714 downwards.
AATTGATCCTTTGATAGAATCCATAGAAATACTTGCAATTTAGAGTGTGATGGAGGGCACACTTCCTACCTATCACCTTTATAACATTACGGATCAAGAGTGTGATGGAGGGCACACCTCCTACCTATCACATCTTGACAAGAACATGATGGAGGGCACACTTCCAACCTATCATGTCTTGATGATGGAGGGTATTCTTCCTACCTATCATCCCTTTAACATAATTTGATGAGAGCATGATGGAGGGCATTCTTCCTACCTATCATCTCTTTAACATTAAGGATCAAGAGTGTGATGGAGGGCACACTTCCTACCTATCACATCTTGACAAGAGCATGATGGAGGGCATACTTCCTACCTATCATGTCTTGATGATGGAGGGCATTCTTCCTACCTATCATCCTTTTAACATAATTTGATGAGAGCATGATGGAGGTCATTCTTCCTACCTATCATCTCTTTAACATTAAGGATCAAGAGTGTGATGGAGGGCACACTTCCTACCTATCACATCTTGACAAGAGCACGATGGAGGGCATACTTCCTACCTATCATGTCTTGATGATGGAGGGCATTCTTCCTACCTATCATCCCTTTTGATGAGAGAACGATGGAGGACATTCTCCCTATCTATCGTGTCTTGTTGAGGTATGATGGAGGACATTCTCCCTACCTATCATGTCTTGTTGAGGTATGATGGAGGACATTCTCCCTACCTATCATCCTCTTAACATAATTAGACAAGAGCACGATGGAGAACATTCTCCCTACCTATCGTGTCTTGTTGAGGTATGATGGAGGACATTCTCCCTACCTATCATCCTCTTAACATAATTAGACAAGAGCACGATGGAGGACATTCTCCCTACATATCATGTCTTGACCTAGTTTTCTCATAGTCAGGCAATTATAAACTTTCTTCTTCATTATATTTCTTTGTCTTTTCTTTTGGTTCAAAATTTTCCTTAGTGTATGCTTGCATAAGATTGTTTCACAGGATGGCAGGATACACTGCTCTGATACCACTTGTAATGTCCCCTTTTAGGAAGAACAAAATTTATTAATCCTGCACACAATTTTACTTCTTGTATGATCGATTGCTCTTAGTAATGCTTGTTGATATAATACCTTGTGCTGATCTAATACTTGTATTTGATGGAAGACCAATCTGTTGTCTGGTAATTTATATTACTATATGATCTTTTTTACTTCACACTTCCTTTTTATATCTTCAATGGTGTATGGCTGCAACTATTGCCAAGAGAGGCAACACGTCATAAAGAGAATTATTCCCTTTTAATATATTTCTTTTCTTTAACTCAAACCATATATATTATATCTCAAATATATCTGATGTTTTTATAAGGCTGCTAGTGTACATAAGTATCTCTGAAATGGTATATTACAACTCAAAATATATTATTCCTTATATATTGTAGATTTAAATATGTCATAAATATATTTACCATTTCCAAAAATTCTATATTATATCCTTCTTGCTATTATATTTATAAATCAAAATTATATTCCTTGTGTATTCTTTTCTATTTTCCTTACCCTCTCCAGATATATATATATATATATATATATATATATATATATATATATATATATATATATATATAATATTTCTCATTCCTTTCTTTTTCTCTCTTTATGTCATCTTCTTCCCATCTTTATACCCTCCTTTAATGAAGGGATGTGTCTTATAGAAAATAACCTTTAATTAATATGCACCTCTTTTATTTACTAATAATCTAACTTGCTTCCTCTAACATAATTGTTGCATTTATCTTTGTTTTAATAAACTTTGTCTCTTGGTCTATCTTTATTGATATCTTCCAAGGATATTAGTTAATATTAATTTTATATATATTTATAATATTATATTTATAATGATCATACTTTATACTAATATTTGATTTAATATTTACATTGATAATTATAATTATTATATAATAATAATATTAATATTTATATTTATATTTATTATATTATAAATGATTATAATAATATTTCTTATTTATATTTATATATTATAAGACATTTGTCTTATATATATTATATGATAATTATATTATAATAACATTTATTTATATTTATATTAATATTAATATACATATTTATATTTATATAATATATATATCATATATAATATTATAATTGTTTTTATATTTATTATATATAAGTACAATAAATATATTATAATATTACTTAATAATATTATATATGTTTATTAAGTATTATTATATACTTAATTATCATCCAATTTGATGATGACAAATAATGTCTTAATGTTGGGACATGACAATTGATAAATTATTAAAAGGAATGAAAGAGATAATAGTAGTATATAAAAAAAATGAATTTGATATAGAATAAGAAGGGTTACAATTAATAGAGAGAGAGAGAGAGACAATTTTGATGAGGAAAAAAAATGAATAAATTGAAATTAAAGTTAAAACCTAAGAGAAAGGTGTGAGATAGATAAAAGTATAGTAAGGATAATAATGGAAGATATGAAGGGTAGAATTGTGAGTATGTTATGTGTAAATGAAAGAGGATTAGGAGACAAATAATATTAAGTGGAAAGTTAAAATGATGAAAAGAAGATGTGTAGTAAAAGTGATAAAATATGAAATTGGAGGTTAAAAAAAAAATTGTTATGGGTAGAGTGGTGGAGAATATGACATAGATGTAAAAATATGATAGAGAGTATGGTATGAGTTAGTATATGAGAAGGATATGTAGATAAATGTAAAATGTAATAGAAAAGAATGAATGATGAAGGAGGAAAGTAAAAATGATTGTAGTGAGTGACAAGAATAATATGGTTAGGAAAAGGAAATAGTAGAATGGATGATATATAGTAATGTATTGAAAAGTAGTTATGGGTAATAGTAAAGTAAAAATTGTAGAAATATGGGAGAGGAGATGAGTATGTGGTGCAAGATGTGTAAGTGTGTATCATGATGTAGAGGAAGATTGAAGAATGGGTAGTAATGATACACTAAATCTACTTAAATCAACATTAAAAAATTACTAGGGAAAATGAATGATAAGCAGTATGAAGTTCTAAAATGAAGGTACTTTTAAATGAACAAATGTTATGACTATAGAGAAATCATGAAGGGAACCCAGAAGTTCTGTAAAATAGTTGTTAATTTAGAAAGGCATAACACTTTAGAACTACTAATTATCATTTCTTATAGGAATGATTGCTATCCTTGATCAAGTATATTCAAACGTTTATTAATAATAGAAATTAATCAGTTTTGTGAAAGTATAAATCTATTTAGAGAATTTCAAGTGAATCTCTTGTTGAGACATCTATCTTATTTTACAAACTTTTGTTAATACTTACTAGTCCAATTTAAAAATGAGCTTATAATGGTCATGCAAGAAAATGTATCAATTCTTCACTCTTGGAATAAAGTCTATTGATGTATGACAAAATAGATTATCAATATTCCTTGTTTTTCCAAAACTGAATGTTTTTATGTTACGAATTGATAAAATTGATTTAATATTTTCTCTAAGAAAAATGATCATGCATATGTTATGTCCCTTTATCAATTTCTTATTTAGTGATTATGCAAGCTTTCTCTCTTCTACTAGATTGGTAAACCTTGTAAATAAACGTCCAACCTCAAACAAATCGCAGTGTTCGGTATTTACGATACCTTTGGGTCATGTTTACAGGTAATGCAACAACGATGTCTAGGCACCATCTCTCTAAATCATTGGAGAGTAATAAGGGACATGTCAAACTTAAATCTGTAGGAAAGGAAAATCTCCTCGGATACCTCACTAAAAAGATTGACTAAAAGGAAAGGATGAGGCTATCAAAAATAGTTATAGGATGATTACCATGACAACTATTAATGGGAAAACCTCGTCGAACAAACATGCATATTAGGCAAACTATCCTCACATGAAAAATTAAACATTAAACACTTCTAGGAGGTGTGTTTGCAAAATAGTTTCCTAGCGATTCCATCACTATATCACTCGAGTGGGTGGCTAGTCAGTGAAGAATTGTGTACCCGCTCATAGTTACATAAAACATAGTGCAAGACAGAACTACATGTTCACATCCCTGTGACGATCGCATCCGAAGAGGGCCTTGATCCTGTGGATATAGGGTATGTAGGCAGTCTGGATAGTGAAGGATGCCCCCAGTACTCAGGTCCCTCAGATATATGATACTCTTTTATAATCATCTTCGTAATCTTGATCCCTAGTTTAATGGTTATTTAGGTAACTTAAGAACTCTCCTAGTACTCAGAAGAATCCCTGGGGTGGATTACTTGTACCTGACTTTTCCGTAAACTGAGGTGAGTACAAATTGATCTTATGTGTTACCTAGTTGACATCATCAGTATAGTGCTTGGGCAGATTGTGGTCTCTAGGAAGTGACTTATGAACTCGTATTGGTCCCGAGGGAGTCAGAAGTCTTTGGCTAGAGCATAATGATTCATGTCCTATTTGGCTCGGTTGGCTGTCGTGTTTACTTATCCCGTATTGGATAAAGTCTTGGTCCGTTTGACCACTAGGCCATTTGGCCATCATTTGTTCTACCCCGTATCAGGTAGCAATAAGGTCTGTTAGACCTGGTTCCGTATGAACCTGTTTGCCCAAAGAATAGAAGAGCTAGGGTTCGCTTAAGAATGTTCCGTTTGAACATATGGCCCATATTGGCATAAGTTTTTCCTGAGTAGTCAATCAAAGTCTTGATAGATCACATATTAACTTGTTATTAAAGTAAACTTTTTGAAAATTAGAGTTTGGACCAAGCGGGTTCTTACAGTATTTTAAATAGAAAACAACCACCAAAATATTTTTAAATTCCTTTATTTTCGTAAATTTGCACCACCCAAGTGAAAAATCCCGAGCAGTCCAAAAAGAAGAGAAGAAAACTGCTAAATTCAAACCACCTTGGTAATGTCCCCAACTAAGCTGAATCCCAAGATAATCTCGATGGCATTAACGGGTATAACAAGCCATTGGCATGGCTTAACTACAAAATGGTTACAGCTGCCACCTGTATAATATATAGGCAGGGGAAAGAAATCGAGTGGATTCACATGAGACAATTAAGCATCCTGTACAAGCGATTAAACCAAAAGCTCAAGGCTGGAAAACAACAAAAACTACACAATGCTTTTGAGATAACAGATAGATAACAACCCAAAAACTCTCATTTAATGGTTGTTATTTAACTGCCAGCCGAAAGTAGAGAAACCATAAATACCACAGCAAAATGATCAGACCCAACTATGACATTCTTAAAACTTTGAAAAATATGGAAAATTCCATGTTTAGTGTTTCTGAAATTATATTGTTTTCATTTGGTTATTTAGTGGTGTTTCTAGTTACCAAACTTGCAATAGCAATATGGTGGAAGCCTTTGCAAATAGCCAAGCATTTTCAAGCTCAAGGCATTACAGGTCCTCCTTACAAGCTATTGTATGGAAATTCTTTTGAATTGGCCAAGTTAATGGATGAGGCCAAGTCCAAGCCCATGAAACTCTCCCATGACATTGCGGCCAGAGTGCAGCTTTACTACACTTACTGGTCCAAAATATACGGTAATTTTCATTATATATGTCAAGTTTATATTGTAAGCTAATAATCCTAATACATTGTTTGTCATCTAACTAACAGGGTCCACTTTCCTAATGTGGATGGGACCAACACCAACGCTAGTAGTTGGTAGATCTGAAGTGGGGAAGGAGATGCTGGGTAATAAGATGGGGATCTATGGAAAGCCAAAATGGGATCCTGTCATCAAAGAGCTGCTTGGAGAAGGCTTGGTGGTACTCAATGGTGATAAATGGGCGCATCATAGGCAGATTATAAATTTTTCTTTTCATACTGATAAGCTCAAGGTTAGGGGATTTATATTCATGTCTGAAATTAGTTTACAAATATTTATAAAAGTTAACGGGACTGAAGATAAAATTTGGTACAATAAATAGAGATAGAATACCTAAAACATTTCTAAACAAAATAAAATAAAACAAAAAATTTAACATTTTATATCATTTTTATTTTATTATAAATATGGATCAATAACATTGATGTAAAATCTTGTATATTGTATCTTTTTCCAAAAATTTTATTTCATGTCATGAAACGTGTGAAAATCTTAATGACTATCAAAAAGGATGGATCAGGATATGGTTTGTTGCATGGTGTAGAGCACTGCTAATATGTTGGAGAAATTGGAGAAAGTTGTCAAAAATGGAGAGAAAGAATTGGACATCGTTCAAGAGTTTAAGGCTCTGTCTTCAGACATTATTGCCCGCACAGTATTTGGCAGCAGCTATCTCCAGGGAAAATATATTTTTGACTTGTGCCTCAGCAAACATCTCTGGCTTGCCAGGACTAGCAAAATTAATGATTCCTTGCTATAGGTAAGGTGCACTTTCATTATCTTGTAACTTGTGTCTGACTGCCTTGGTTCACTAGTTAATGAGTTCTATTCTATAAAGTTTCATCATGTATAGATGTGTGACCCATGTATGTTTTAGCTCATGTGACCCATTTATGTTTTAGGTCTTATGAAGATGACCTTCAATGACAATTTTCCTTTTCCCATTGACACTGTAATGCCTAATAAATTGCCCTTATCTTACAATTCTTTAGTCGACAAATATTTTTTTTAGTGATTGCTTACTAACAAGTTGATTCACCTTTTAGGTTATTTAAACATTGCAAGTTAGACTCATAAATTTTTTTTTTTAATTATAATACACAAGAACATCCCAAATAAATGTTTCTTTTCACTTGCCCTTTAAGGGCAACTGTGCTAAATCAGAGAGGATGGGGTGGTGGTTCTTCAAAGTGATTTGCAAGTGCAGTACTTATAGTTTCTTAGTTATTAAGATCAAATTATACCTGATGAAGTAAATGAACATAATGTTATATTTATTTTTGTTGGGTTTTCAGATTTGTGCCTTTCAAAAGGAACAGAGAACGCTGGAGACTCGACAGAGAAATTAAGAGTGCCCTGAAACAGCTCATTATAAACCGCGAAAAAACTGCTACAAACACTACCCAAGGTTATGGCAATGATTTGCTTGGCTCCATGATGAACACAATCCAAGAGCTAAGGAGCTCTGAAAATAATCAGGGCCTCACAACAGAGGAAATCATAGCTGAATGCAAGCCATTTTTCTTCGCTGGCCAAGAGACTGCAATGAATTACTTAACATTTACCATTATTCTGTTGGCCATGCATCCCGACTGGCAAGAGAAAGCGCGCTCAGAAATACAACAAGTCTCTGGAAATTGCCATCCACAATTTCAGACAGTAAACAAACTAAAAATTGTAAGAATTAAAGAACCCATTTGTAACTTAAAATTCAATACTTTGCTTTTAGTATTTCTCTTACTGAATTTTGTGTGTGTTGTGGATAAAGTTAGGAATGATTTTGAACGAAGTGATCCGGCTCTACCCACCAGCTGTTGCCAACGTTAGAGAAACCTTTAAAAACACTACACTGGGAGGAATTTCAATCCCTACAGGCACACATGTCATCTTCCCTTGGCTTTCATTGAACCATGACACTTCTCTGTGGGGGCAAGATGCAAATGAATTTAACCCTCAAAGGTTTAATGAGGGAATAAGTAAGGCTGCTAAGGATGATTCTGCTGTATTTATCCCTTTTGGATATGGGTTGAGGTCGTGTGTGGGCCAAAATTTTTCCATGCTTGAATCCAAAGTTGCCATTGCCATGATTTTGCAACGTTTCTCGTTTGTTCTTTCTCCAGGCTATGTCCATGCACCCACATCGTTTGTGACAATCTATTCTCAGCATGGAGCTCCGATCATTCTTCATAGCTTGCATATGGATAAGAGAACAGTTTGATACTAAAAACTGAAGTGCAAATCAGTAAAGCTGTATGTCCATTGTCATGGCAATTGGTCCGATACAAGCAAAAATATCAGCTCCACCATTCTTGTAAAATAAAAAATTCTCCTGGGCTATACTTTTTGAGTGCTCTAATCAAGAATAAACAATTGGTGAGTTATGAACTTACGATTATATAATAGTTTAAATAAAATTTTGACAAACAGTCCTAAAAATATATATCTGCATTTAAAGTGAAACGAATTTTTCTAAAATAGAATTATATATACATTATATGAAGTAAATACACTTTATCCTAAAAAAATATGGATGGAATAAAAATAGGTAAATGAGGATAATTTGGGAAACAATGTATCACATGGCTTCAAAAAGGAAATAACATCCACTATGAAACATAACCCCGAAAAGAAAACAATGGTTCACAAGATAATAAAATTATATAACAATCAATGATAATTAAAAATAAATAAAAATTAGGTAGCCAAAATTATAAAGCTTAAGTTGCGAGAAGGGTCTTGATCATCTAAGTTACCCACCCTCCATCAGGTAAGTCTTTTCCATCATCAATAGATTTCTAATTAGTGAGCATCATCTTCTTGAGGTTGTGAATCTAGGGCTTTAGGTTGTGGCTAAGTCTAGATGTGTCCCAACTCTAAGGCCACTTTGTTGGCTTGAAATTGAATCTACATTGAAATATTAGACACCACTAGCAACTTCATGGGAGTAGCAAAGTTAGAATCAAAACAAATATGAGTAAATAGGGCAATAATTTTATCTTCCAAAATGTAAAGAAGGATCTACAATTTGAATGTATGCATCAAGAGCACATTCAAAGATCAAGGTTTGAATATGTTGTTAGTCATTTAACTTCATTTTATGCTAGCATTCCTTTAGATCAATCATGAGGTTGCATTAGTTAATGAAGAATAGGTACATGTTGCCAAAATATTGCACAAACTCAATTGAGAATCCACATACATCATATGAAAAGATCACATCCACGTCATCAACACAATTATCTTAATTGGTAAACTATGAAGGTGTGAGTTTCTATTTCCTCTTTATCTAAGGTTTGTAATTGAATTTGGAATTAGAGCTTAATTATTCATGTTTTAGGTTCTTGTTTATTGCTTCCAACTTTACTTGCATATAATGCAATTTAACTTAATTGGGGAAAAATCTCACCAAAGTATATCCCCTCAACCTAAGAATAGCCCTTTGCAATCAATATTGCCTTGTACTTTTCAATACTTTCATCCAATCAAAACTTCTTCTTGAACAACCATTTATATCTAGCAATCTTTTATCCATAAGATATCTATACCAAGTCCCATCTATCATTCTTCTTCAATGGAACCATCTCCTCATCCATAGCCATTCTCTAGGACTTAGAATTATTCATATACATTGCCTCCCCCAAAGTTCTAGGATCATTGGTATAACTAGTAAACAAAACAAAAATACATCTTCAATCAAAAGGGGTATACCCTTTTTATTATTATCTATGCAAAATAGACCTCCTCAAAATATGAGGTGGAGGTTCTACCTATACAAAGCTATCTAAGCTCTCCTCTTCAATTTCTTCATAAGATTTTGGTTCAACCTTCTTAGTCTGGGGTGGTAGCTAAACCAAATATTTCTTCCCATTCTCTTCTAGCTAGAATACTATGGTTTAGAAGGATTATTCTCTTTGAAAATAACACTTCTAATCTATATAACTCTGTTAGTCACATGGTCCCAAAGCTTGTACCCTTTAATGCTAACACCATAGTCAATGAAGGTACATTTCATTACTATCTTCTCTAACTTTGACTACTTTTCCCTAGACACATGCAGTGCTTATGCCTCAACCAAAAATATGAAGATGTTGTCATGAGGGCTTTTTTCCCATCCATGTGCATCCATAGGGGTCTTGTCAACAACAATTAATGTAGAAGACCTATTAATCAAGTAACAAGTTGTAGCAGTTCTCTTTCCTAGAACTTCTACTTGAAGCCAAGTTTACTAAGCATACTCCTAGCCCTCTCCATCAACATCCTATTCATTTTTCACTAAATTCGATTCTCCTTATAAAATCTTCCAAAATCTATAAAATAAAACTCACTACTTTGTTGATCCTCAAAACCTTAATCTTCCTACCAATCAAAATTTTCCTCTTCATGAAGATTGGGTTACACTATCTATCCTGCATTAAGCATCTCCTCTACCAGTTTACCAATATCACTCTTTTTAAAATTAAGACAATGATGTGACCTAATATTAGGTGGTTTCTCCTCTAGAACTAGCTTAATTTTATGATCCTAGTCTCTTTGGGTGGTAGACCCTTTCGTATCTCTCCAAATAGTGATAGTTCATGGAAAGATCTTGTTGGTTTGACACTACCACTTCCTCTTCTTATTCTCCTTATTTTTCTCATCCTCCACTTCCTTGAGTCACATTAGGTTTACAACCCATATTATGTGCATATTCTCTTACCATGTTAGCTTTCTAACTCATATTATTTACATAGACTATTAAGGTTTCCACACAAATCTTGAGAGAATCTATTTGTTTGAGTTATTTATTGATATATTTTTTCTTATCCCCTACCATAATGGTGCCAAAATAATTTTCACAACTTACTAAAAAAATAAAAATAAACTAAAATTGTAACTTGCTTTGGAATAGACCTCATATTTCAAAAAATGTTGAAGAAACTGCTTGTTTTCAATCCTTGGGAGTGAATTGGAAAAATCCTTAATTTTACAATATAAATTCTTCAAAACCTCTTCAAATTATCTAAAATAGGAGTTATAGCTACTTAAATATGTTCTTGATCAACCCTCTAGAGTTTATGGGGGAAAATTACAAATTTGAGAGAGATGTGCTTTACAGCTTGATCTCCTACATCAAAAAATAGCTTACTTATTGTGTTATGGATTCTAAGTTCATGCTCAAATACCACTTGCAATGAAATTATTTGTACAAGAGAAGAATATAATAGGATTAAGATGTAAATGCTTGATAATAACAAGACACTTCGAGTGGCAACCTCCAAAAGTAAGCCACATCGAGGGGGAAACCTCCAAAATTAAGACATTACGAGGTGGATACCTCCAATAATCTTCAATAAGAACATAATTCATAATATGATTATAATAAATTAAACATTACCTCCTATATATACCATAGTTATGCCATGGATGCCACCCCAAGTTGACTTAACTACTTATATAGGACTATATAAATGATCTTCTAATTTAATTAAAAGTTATGCTAGGCACAAGTAGGCTACAAGTATCATAATGAATGCTATAGGTTAAGGGCATAGAATATGGAAGGAAACTTTAGAGTCTATATACCACTCACCTTCAAATGCATGTGTTATTAAGGCCATGGCAAATGCATCTACACCTTCCTATTATGAAGGTCTATCAAACTTGTCATTGGACTCATTCTTTTTCACCTCCTTGTAGTCTCTTCTAAAGTAACTAGTATTGCTACACATCCAACATTGATCCTTGGACTTTCCAGGAGGCTTGGATCTGACACAAGATTTATATCTAGGTTTTTTGTTCTTCTTGTCTTTCTCCTTCAATCTCAAATGAACTACTAGAGCCTCCTTAGTAGATTCAAAATCTTTTCATCACATTTTATCTAAGATTAAAGTAGCCACTCCCTCATCTATCTAAAATGTTGAGATAATGCTCTCGATTGTCATCACCAAGTGATCCCACAAGTCTAGCAAGAAATAGAAAAGTTTCACTCCATCTTCACTCTAACAAATTGCAACTAGGTCACAATCATATTGAATACATTAAAATTCCTAGTCATAGAATCACCATCATCTATTCTCAAGGCATACAACTTCTTTCTCAACAAAAGCTTATTAAACTAGGGATTTAACCTATTATAAGTCTCTCAACTTCTTGCAAAGAATTTGTGCTTGATGGATACTTCATTTACTTTCAACAAATCTAGCAAGTAGAGCCTGATTGGGCCTTTCAAAACTAAATCTAGCAAGTAGAGCCTGATTAGGCCTTTTGCCTTTATATCCAATAGAACCCAATTAGTTTATAACATTACTGATGATTTGGATCTAAATATAGTAGCCCATATAAATCTCTATCTACAAGCATATCCTCCATCTTGAGTTTTCACAACTCAAAATTAGTGTTTGTAAACCTCTTCATTTCTATCTTTGATGTGCTTGTCATTTCTTGCAACAAGATCTCTTTCTATGCAAGTTCTCACTCAATCTAGGATTAGATTAAAAAACCTTGTCCCTAACACCTAGGACCTAAGGTGGACAAAATTTGATACCAAATGAAAGAAAGTAGAATTGTAAAATACATTTCCTACACTAATATATGAGAAGAGCTGTGTGCAAAACAAATCTGATCATGCAATTACAAGGAAATTAACAAAAAATAATTATACCATAAGAGAATGATTACTTGGGAAACCCTTACAAGCCTATATGTTGGTGATCCAAATCATGAGCATATTTTTCCACTCGTAAATCTAGTATAGCTTTGAGAATGCCCTAATTCAGATCTCATTATTTTATTGTTAGAATTCTGATTTATGGTTCAAAATTTATGATGATAAAAAAAAATGGACAACTATCTATCAATCACTAAAACTAGCTAAGTGTTTTCATTTTAATTTAATTTCAAATATTTCTTAACTGATCTGACATATCTCCAAATTAAGTTGTTTAGACTTGTGAGGGATTCAAAACTTGTCTTAAATCACCTTCAATCATGAAATCTGATGCAGACAACCCTCGCTGTCCACAGACTCTATGCTCTGATCCCATTCTGTGTGATAGTCTTTGCTAGCATTGGATTCAATAACCAAATGTAGATTCAATGCAAAACACGAACTATATGACAGGAAAATGAATACATAACAAGGAATCTAACTTGGGGGGGGGGGGAATAAAGAACAGACTGACATTCATCCTTCAATACATTTTATTAATTTGGGACAGGAATACAGAATCAGATTACAACTTGAACAGATAATGAATTATTCAAACTATGCATTCCATTCAGAACTATTCTATCACAGGCTTACATTTACAATATCAAAATAGATTACACACTTCTTCCCTTCAACTTGTCGTTTCCCATCCTCATATATGATCTGCTTTCATTCTCCTTCCTTTCACTAGCTTCTCCTTCCAATCTTCCCGTTCTCTACTGCATCTCCTTCGTTCAGCAATCCTCTTTCTTTTCTATTCTTCTTTCTATCTTTCTTATTCCTCTAGCGCTACTCTTCCTTCCTACCCTTATCGGCCTACCATCATGCCTTTCAACATTTTCGTATCCGATCATTCCTCCTTCAAACTGTCGGCCTTATCTCCTTATGGTCTCTCATCACGTTACATTATTCACTCTTAATCAACACCTCGGCCTCCTTGTACGGCTCTTCGACCTTCTTCTGTATCACATCGTCCTTCTCTTACCACGCATGGGCCTACCTTACAATGCATAGGCCTTCTCACCCTATTGGCCTATTTTTCACCACCGAACAGCCTTCTGCTCCCCCTTCTTTTATGCATCTGTTGCAGTCTTTCCAACTACTCTATTCTTTCCATGCGTCGGTTTTTGTAACCGTTTATCTTCACCTCCTTTTCATATCTCTTTGCATTCCTCTTCAAGTCATTCATTTCCTTCACAACAGTCGACCCAACCTTCCAACTTCCTTTACACTACAGACTAATCAATCGACAAGTGTGACTACCCAGGTTTTGAGGGAGAATAACTGCCAATATACAAAAATCCCTTCTTGACACTAGTTATTGTCACTCGGGTGACAGGATTCCCTTACTAACCTTAACTCACATATAAACAGATGACAGGAGCTCTTTAACCAATCCATGCTTCACATAGTGATAGGGCTTACAAGAGCCATCCCAAGACACAAAGGACCACCACTTATTGATCAAATTAACCAAGAAAACAAAACTACTCCAATGCTCTTGCATCAAAATCTTATATAAACCCCTATTTTTTTATAGCTGTCCTTATACCTTTCATTTTATTTTTATTTATTTCTCTTATTACACAATTCCTATTAAAATATTTCCTCTTCTTACCATATATTTTCAGTACTTATTTTTTAATATTTTTTGTACCCCTATTTATCTATACCCCTTTATGTTCAACTCAATATTTCATTTCCTCCACTAGAAATATGATTCTTCACCCATTTTATATTTACCCTTAAAAATTAAAAAACTCCCATTAATCTCATCATGTTGCAATCCATTAAGGTATCTATTAGCATCTTAAAAAAATTAAATATGGTTTAAAAATGTTTTTTTTTCTTCTTCTTATCATTGCCATGTATTTTAAAGGAAAAAATAAAGAGATACATTTATATATGGAGCATGAGAAATAAAAGGTTCAAATTCCAAATATCAATAGTTTTTATTACCACTTATTAACTTAATAACATATACTAAGAACCTAAAAATTAAAATTGAAATTATTATTAATATTCAAATTTCGTATAACACTTTAATATAACATTTATTAATTAAAAATATGAAGTTTGAAACTTTACAATATTGTAAGAAAATAAACAGATCCAAAGCAGCCAAGGTGAATCTGAATAATTGCAGGCTAGAAAAGATAACAAAGACAAAACAACCAGCTGAAGAATATTCCCAAGATAATCTCGGTGGCATGTACGAGTATTCCAAGAAACAAATAACAAGGTATTGATGTGGCTCGACTACAAAATGGTTACAGCTGCCGCCTGTATGGAATATAGGCAGGGGAAAGAAATCAAGTGTAATCAAATAAGACATTTAAGCATCTTGTGCAGGCAATTAAAGCAAACTCTTGTGACTGGAAAACAACAAAATCTATACAATGCTTTTGAGATAATAGATAGATAACCATCCAAAAACTGTGTCATTTAATGGTTGTTATTTAACTGCCAGCCGAAAGTGAAGAAACCATAAATACCACAGCAAAATGATCAGACCCATCTATGACATTCTAAAAACTTTGGAAAATATGGAAAATTCCATGTTTAGTTTTGCTGAAGTTATATTGTTGTCATTTGGTTGTGTAGTGGTGTTTCTAGTTACCAAATTTACAATAGCAATATGGTGGAAACCTTTGCAAATAGCCAAGCATTTTCAAGCTCAAGGCATTACAGGTCCTCCTTACAAGCTATTGTTTGGAAATTCTCTTGAATTGACTAAGTTAGTTAATGAGGCCAAGTCCAAGCCCATGAAACTCTCCCATGACATTGCGGCCAGAGTGCAGCTTTACTACCCTTACTGGTCCAAAATATATGGTAATTTCTATTATATATGGTCAGTTTGTTTTGTAAGCTAATAGTCTTAATATATTCTTTGTCATCTAACAAACAGGATCCACTTTCCTAATGTGGATGGGACCAACACCAACGCTAGTAGTTGGTAGATCTGAACTGGGGAAGGAGGTGCTGGGTGATAAGATGGGGATCTATGGAAAGCCAAAATGGGATCCTGTCACGAAAGAGCTGCTTGGAGATGGCTTAGTGGTACTCAATGGTGATAAATGGGCGCATCATAGGCAGATTATAAATCCTTCTTTTCATACTGATAAGCTCAAGGTTAGAGGATTTATATTCATGTCTGAAATTGAACTTGAACTTATTACTTTTCATATTGATACACTCCAGGTTAGGGGGATTTTTATTCATGTCTGGAATTGAAATTGAACGTATTATTAGTCTACACATATTTATAAAAGATAACAGAAGTGAAGATAAAATATAGTACAAGATAGAATACCTAAAACATTATGTATCAATACCATTGATGTAAAATCTTCGGTCAAATTTTTTCCAAAAACTTTGTTTAATGTCATGTAATAAAATGTGAAAATCTTAATGACTTATCAAAAAGGTTGGATCAGGATATGGTTTGTTGCATGGTGGAGAGCACTGCCAATATGATGGAGAAATGGGAGAAAGTTGTCAAAAATGGTGAGAAAGAAGTGGACGTGGCTCAAGAGTTTAAGGCTCTATCTTCAGACATTATTGCCCGCACAGCATTTGGCAGCAGCTATTTCCGAGGAAAGCATATTTTTGACTTGATGGCGCAGCAAACATTTCTGGCTTGCCAGGACTATGCAAAATTCATGATTCCTTGCTATAGGTAAGGTGCACTTTCATTATCTTGTAACTTGTGTCTGACTGCCTTGGTTCACTACTTAATGAGTTTTATTCTATAAAGTTTCATCATGTATAGATATGTGACTCATATATGTTTTAGGTCATTTGAAGATGACCTTCAATGACAATTTCCCTTTTCCTATTGACAATGTAATGCCTAATAAATTGCCCTTATCTTACAATTCTTTAGTCTACAAATGTTTTTTTAATAATTACTTATTATTTACTAACAAGTTTCAATTCACCTTTTAGGTTGTTGAAACATTTAGAAGTTAGACTCATAAATCTCTCTTTTTTTTAAATTATAATACACAAGAACATCCCCAAAAATTGTTTCTTTTCACTTGCCCTTTAAGGGCAACTGTGCTAAATCAGAGAGGATGGGGTGGTGGTTCTTCAAAGTGATTTGCAAGTGCAGTACTTATAGTTTCTTAGTTATTAAGATCAAATTATACCTGATGAAGTAAATGAACATAATGTTATATTTATTGTTGTTGGGTTTTCAGATTTCTGCCTTTCAAAAGAAATAGAGAACGCTGGAGACTCGACAAAGAGATTAAGAGTGCCCTAAAACAGCTCATTATAAACCGAGAAAAGACTGCTACAAACACCACCCAAGATTATGGCAATGATCTACTTGGCTCCATGATGAACACAATCCAAGAGCTAAGGAGCTCTGAAAACAATCAGGGCCTCACAACAGAGGAAATTATAGCTGAATGCAAGACATTTTTCTTCGCTGGCCAAGAGACTACAATGAATTACTTAACATTTACCATTATTCTGTTGGCCATGCATCCCGACTGGCAAGAGCAAGCGCGCTCAGAAGTGCAACAAGTCTGTGGGAATTGCCATCCACAATTTCAGACAGTAAACAAACTAAAAACTGTAAGAATTGAGGAACCCATTTGTAACTTAAAATTCAATATTTTGCTTTTAGTATTTTCTTACTGAATTTTGTATGTGTTGCGGATAAAGTTAGGAATGATTCTGAACGAAGTGATCCGGCTCTACCCACCAGCTGCTGCCAACCTTAGAGAAACCTTTAAGAACACTACACTAGGAGGAATTTCAATCCCTGCAGGCACACATGTCCTCTTCCCTTGGCTTTCGTTGAATCATGACACTTCTCTGTGGGGGCAAGATGCAAATGAATTTAACCCTCAGAGGTTTAGTGAGGGAATAAGTAAGGCTGCTAAGGATGATTCTGCTCTATTTATCCCTTTTGGATATGGGTTGAGGTCGTGTGTGGGCCAAAATTTTGCCATGCTCGAGTCCAAAGTTGCCACTGCCATGATTTTGCAACGTTTCTCGTTTGTTCTTTCTCCAGGCTATGTCCATGCACCCACATCGTTTGTGACAATCTATTCTCAGCATGGAGCTCCGATCATTCTTCATAACTTGCATATGGATGACAGAACAGTTCGAAACTAAAAAGTGAAGTGGTAATTGTCATGGCAATTGGTCCGACTACAGGCTAAAATATCAGCTCCCCCATTCTTGTAAAATAAAAAATTCTCCAGGGCTATACTTTTTGAGTGCTCTAATCAAGAATAAACAATTGATATATATATATATGATGTGGAACAAACTTTTCAAAAATAGAATTATATATAAATTATATGAAGTAAATGCACTTTACCCTCAAAAATATTGGATGGAATGAAATTATTTTCCAAAATTATGGAAATGAGAATAATTTGGGAAACAATGTATCACATGGCTTCAAAAAGGAAATAACCTCTACTATGAAACATAACCCCCAAAAGAAAACAATGGTTCACAAGATAATAAAAGTATATAACAATCAATGATAATTAAAAATATAAAAACCAAGCAACCAAAGCTATAAAACTTAAGTTGGGAGAAGGGTCTTGATCATCCAAGTTACCTCACCCTCCATCAAGCAAGTCTTTTCCATCATCAATAGATATCTAACTAGTGAGCATCATCTTCATCTTCTTGAGGTTGTGAATCTAGGGCTTTAGGTTGAGGCTAAGTCTAGATGTGTGCCAACTCTAAGGCCACTTTGTTGGCTTGAAGCTAAATCTACATGAGAATATTATACACCACTAGCAACTTCATGCGAGTAGCAAAGTTAGAATTAAAAAAATATGAGCAAACAAAGCAATATTTTTATCTTTCAAAATACAAAAGAGGATCTACAATTTGAATGCATGCCAAAGTTGAGTGAATTTAGTCATAAATTGGTCCCCATTACCCATGAAATATTTTATCAAGTGAAGGGCCTTGGTCGAAAAGGCTTGAAAAACCCATGAATTCACAACCAAACCAACTGTGCACAGGTACAAAACCAAAACAAATGTTTGACTATTTCAAATTGCCCACAAAATAGGCACCTAGGGTTAGACAAACCTAAATTTGTTAATTGGTTATCAAAAGTGAGATTGATCCAAAAAATTGGGTATCTTTTGACATTTGGACCATTGGGTTCATGCCATCATAGCTCGTGGAGTGTCATCAAGAAGCCTCAATGAGGAATTTGTCATCAAACTGGTGTAATATTGATGTTTCCACATAGTGACCTACTTCTTTGATGCTTGAGAAGGTTTAGGGATGGTATGGGACATCTTGAGATTTTTTTTGGCAAATAAGACATCTTTCTAGGTTTGATTCTAGTGAATGTTGGCCTCATAAATTCAATTGTTCTGCAATAAAAAATAATGTGAATATGGAATCAAAAAATTAATATGACTACATATTTGGATTCCTCTCAAAAAGTTGTACAATTTTTAAAAAAGGCACCTTGTTTCAAGTCCACGTGCAAAAGTTATTACTTTAGGAAGAATTGGGTTACTAAGGGCTACTAAAGTGGTGAGTGTGTGTTCCCCAAAGGTGAATACATGTTGTCCCTCATGAAGTCATCATGTGAAGTGGTAAATTCATCATCAAAGTGCTGAAACTTTTGTTCAGCCCAATGAACTTGTCATTGATGTAGTCATGGATAGAGAGTCCAATAAAGGACTCCAACCATGAAGCCTTAATACAAACATATGAACATTCTATGCATAGAGTTACTTAAAACAAATACAAACTTATGACAATCAACTTGATTTAATATTTATATAATAAACAATCAAAATTACATCCTCATTCTTTACCTTAATGGGCTCACAATAAGCTAGGCCTTAGTTGTGTGATTACATATGGGCAGGGTGAGTGCAGGATCATCATAGGCCAAATAATGGCAATAGGAGAAAAAATGTGTTTTACATAGCCAAAATCATGAAATGATTCTTTGACTTTTTTATGGGCTGGTAATAATATCCATTTTGATTTGGAATACCAAACCAAACTGGATATCCATTTAGAACAGATATCCATTTTGTGAAACCTAAAACAGATATCCATTTTGAAAACAATAAAAAGTGAAAAAAGGCCTACGTTTTGCAAAACCTGTAGCTTACAAAATGTAGAGAGGGAGAAATGAATATCTAATTACAAAAGAATGGATATCCAATTTGGAGGAGACAAATTCGAGGAGATAAGGGTCTAATTCTTCTCTCTTTTTTTTTTTTGTAAATCAAATAATTTTTTTTGTTCTAAATCCTAAATTTGTATGTTTTAAATTTGAAATAAGTAAAATAGATGAAGAACATCAAAACCCAAATCCTCCCCCACCAAACCCTCCAACAATCCAAGAGCAAATTGAAAGAAATATTAATGAAATAAGTAGGATTATAGAAATTTTTTATTGCCACCACCCTCGATTCTCTTCAATGACATTGAGCTTAGAGGGAATTATTACTCATGTTCAAATGCTCACAAGCCAAAATAAATCATTTAGGCAATGGCAAGAAGCAAAGAAGCAGAATAATTTAATGGTTTATCATACGACCAAGTCACAGATTTAGACATTACCAAAGCAATGTTAGCCCAATATTTTGTCAACCCTAAAACTGGATTGCATGTTGATGTCCATAAGCCTAAGTATTCAATCAAATGGTGTACACATCAGGGTATTACTTAGAATGTTTGGGATTGTTGGTGGATGGTTTCTAGTAAACCACCCAATAACAATTTTGATGTACCTTTATATTTCCTTCGTAAACTATATGCAGAGTTTGTAATGGGTCACCATGTGAATTATTTTGATTTTAGAGAATTCTAGGGAGTAGGTAATGGAATGCCTCAAGATAGACCAGGGGCAATGAGACAAGTGCAAGGTCCTTTTACTTCCCCTCCTGCTATCCCTTCTCCGCCTCCAAGTCAGCACCTAGATGTTGTAGCAAATGCAACACAATAGAGCCTCATTGCCGAACACTCTTTGACAAAGCACTTGACTACATAGACCTCTCATCTTGTACAGCCACATGATATTGGTGGTCATATTGGATCACCTAATATTACTAGACCCTCCTTATCCACACATGTTTGTGTGCCTCATCATTGCATTTTTGGCAATCAATTGCTTAGGTCCTCTTGGGGAGAGTAGTGATCCACCCCTTAACACTTTAGAGTATGATGTCCCTCATACATCACCTTCATGAGTTGAGGCAGTGGGGTCCATAACTCAAGCTGAGGGGTCAAGGACAAGAGCAGGCATTAGGGGGTAGAGAAGGAGACAAGCAGGGCCAATCTTTCTTAGATGTGAAATTTAAAGTTAGATTTCATGGTGTATTCAATTTGAATATAATATAAACAAAGATTAGTACTAATGTATCGAAGGGGATAAAAATTGATGATAGAGGAGGAGTTGACAGAAGTTCATCATGGAACTCTTTCTGCCATCCAATTTGGCCTAGACTTGCCAGTATAAATTTATCTACACATCTAACTTTTTATTGTATGCATTTCATTTTTTTGTGAGTAATTATATATTAATTTATATCTTGATGTTAGTTTACTTTTATATTCTATACCAAATGTGAATGATGTGGACCTTTGCCAATATTCTTTAGTTGAACTCCTAATCGACCCAAGGGACCATCATTCACCGAAAGATTCTCAGAACACCAACAAAGGGAGGAGGTAATTCAATCGAACTATACTTTAAGTGATAGTTTAGAAAACTTAAATATTTGATTATTGTAATTAGATAAATAATAAAATAGAGAATCATGGTGTTTGTTACATGTTTGATCATATAAAATAATGGTTAAAAGAATGAAAATAAGAAAGAAAGAAACATGCATTATCCATTATTCATATAGATTTGAGCTTTACTAAATTATTCATTTATTTGTACAGATTTTGCAATTGATTCAAATAATGATTATATGATCCATTTTAGTGCATTGATTGATTCATCTTATGAGGATTCCATTATGACATACAATGTTCATTGATTGCTAAGATAATTGTATGTATTGATCAATTGATGCTATATCATTTACATACACACATCAATATATAGAAAACACATAAACATACTTGAGGAAACTAAAATTCCATAAAAAATATAGATCATATCTAGATGCCCATGCCATAAACCAATAAATATGAAGACCAACCATACATGTCAAAGTTTCCAATACCAAATGTCATCAACATAACAAAAATCGTAACATGATTAGGTACATATCAATTGGGGGAGGTAGCGTTGAGAGTCACTCCCCCATCTCACTCCTAACATTGGCCATCAACCTAGACCTTGTAGGTGATTTTTCCCTACTAATTATACTCCTAGATTTAGACTTGCTCATGAAAATTATCTATCATGCCTCATAACCTACCATCTCCTTTCAAAGGTTGGAAATCTCTACCCATGTTATTTTATAATCTACTTGTGTCACTATAATCTACTTGTTACACTCTATAATTTTCTTGTGTTACTATCAACTTATAGAATATCATTGTGCCAATAATGACACCTATATGTGGTGACATGAATACCCTCACTTGTACATGTTCTTTCTATAGTAATGACACATCTCTCTTTATGAAGTTGAATTACTCTCCTCCCAAGCTACCATGATCCTTGCTCAGAAGATTGAATAGTAGAGAAAATTGACTAGAACATGTATATTATTTCACTATCCACTTTGTCAGTATCATAGGAACACCACTTGTTGAATGGTCTATGGTCAAGACAGCCACTTATGTCTAAGATACCTACATATTACACATGATCTATGTGTTAGGTCATTTATCTTGAGATATCATATAATTTGTAATGTGAGGGAATGAAATTTAAATGTTATATATTGTGCATGCCTATATCATCACCCTAGTTCCCTCCTCTTTGTTGCATTGGGAATACATTCAATGTTGTCTCTCTTCTATCCACCTCCATGGCCTTGTCACCACCTATTTCCCATTGTATCCTTTCAATTGCTCCTTCTAATCCTCCTACTCCTTTTGATCCTCTTGAACTCACTCCTCTACCTACATATAATGGATATAATAGTGGGGGCACATCTTCTACTAATAATCTCTATGAATTTGTGACCCTACATCATCCTCAACTACAACTTTAATTGGCTCATCTCCATCATTGTCATTAGTATACTATTGAGTGGAAAACGGTGGTCTATCTATCTCCCAAGGCCTAAGTGGTGAGTTTTGGTGCCTCTTATATATTTGAGGTTTTAGGGGAACATCCTACTAGATAACAAACTATTTGAGGATCAACTTATGATGAAAACACTCCAAATATGTAGACAAATACTATTATTATGTGTAGAACTACTAGGGTGGAAATATACATGCATTGGAATACTTCATATTATAAGTTTATCCTATGACAAATGTAAAAGGTGAGTACAATAAATACCTTGTATTTTCTCATGAAATGTAAGAGGTTGTAAAAACAATTCCATGATAGCTCGTTTTCATTGAATCTTTAAAAATTCATTTTAAGGACAATTCTCACTAGGTGTGCTAATGTGGAGAGTTGCATGATGAGTCAAACCTCTAAAATTTAGTTGTAGATAGATAAAAGTCCAAATCACATTTCTAAAAAACTAGAGGTCCTAGGACAATATTCCATGTAACTTCTACATGGCCATAAAGTTATCCCTAATGACTAATAGCTCTTCTCCCCCAATGCTAGTGAGAATTTTTTTGTTTTGTTTAAATTGATCTATTAATTTAAAATTTATTATGATTATATGTATACATAGAGTCTTACATTCTTGTCATTTTTCATATAGGAAATATTAGTTGGTTCATCCATGATGAGTCCTTCTCAATCAATGTAGGAGGCCTCGTTGGTGGTATGTTCTTGTTTTCTAGTAGATAAATTTTTGTTTAGTGAATTTTGGATTGTTTATTTGTAACACATGTTTGAACCTTTTTAATGTATGCATTTCCTTTTTTGTTATTAATAATATATTACTTTATTTCAATGTTATTTTACTATTAGAG
This sequence comes from Cunninghamia lanceolata, assembly GCA_027924645.1. Lineage (NCBI taxonomy): Eukaryota > Viridiplantae > Streptophyta > Pinopsida > Cupressales > Cupressaceae > Cunninghamia > Cunninghamia lanceolata. The sequence goes on along the minus strand of BSBN01000553.1, from coordinate 13,359,342 downwards.
TCTATTGCGAAAGTGAGTGATGTGGCACCTTTGCCATCATGCTTCAATAGGACACCTGATCATTTTAAAAGACAATCATTTGTAGAACGGCTCTCTAAACAACAAGAAAGAGTTGAGGTAATTGAGTTGAATTTTTCTAAATAATTGATAGTTTAGAGAGGTCTTATAGTTGATTGTAGTGATTTAGTTGTATGTCAATAAATGAAAGTTCTAAATTGTAGTAGATAAGATTCTATTTACTAACTCTAACTTATTTGTATTTACTATTAAACTAATTAATCAAATTTGTGGTTTAACTTGTTAATGTAGTCAACTTTGCATCCATGGACTACTAGACATCATGGCACAAAGAGGACACTTTTTGAGAATCCATCATAGATTGAGGATTCGCCAGAGACATAGGGTCAAGTGGACCTTTAGTATTTGATGAAGTTATTCGACATGTAGATCGTATATGAATTTTGAGATGGCATATGCCACATTTTGTAAAAAATGTTTTGAGTTGGCATATTTGCCAAATTTTTGTATATGTATACCATTATGGACTAGATTTTAATATATATAACTTGATATACAATATAATTTAAATTCCTTATGTGCATGTATTCCTACTTTGAAACTTAAAAGTTTAATCTATAATCACTTTACAATGGTTAGTTATGATCAATAACATGTTATAGATTGATTTCTTATTATATATGATTGTTTTTTCTTGGTAGAAAGATGATATATGTAGTTTCATACCTCAATACATAACTTCATCTTAATTGCCACATGATTGTAGTTTTAGTTAGATATGGGATTTTCTTAGATGACATGTGACCTTTTTTCCTTCAAATGATAGTGCATTGCCCAAACACCATTAAGAAGATCTCCTTGTTGTTTCATACTGATGACTATCTTATCACTAGCATAAAACCAAATATTTGTACATAAGTAGATGTTACATGAGTTAATACATATTTGTACATATAAATACCCTAATTAGTAATAATTAATAAAAAAGAAGCATAATTGCAATCATATGAAATCTATATTTAGCATTTCATTTTAATTTATTTTAAATTAGTACATATTTATTCAAAATTTGTTTATGCTAAATTATTACATGGATGCTTAGTGTTAGTTAACATATTTGTTGTATTGGACTCTTTTCGTATACATCTCATTATAATCATCATATTGAAACTATTATATTTGATATAGAAACTACTAGATTTGATATGATAATCATTGATAATTTCTCATCTTACATGTTAATCATGTAAAATATGTGTTAAAAATGATAAAACTTATGATTTTTTTCATTAAATCAAAGATATTTATTTTTGTATTAATGAGCAAAGACATGTTTGTGTGTTTACCCATATTCTACGGCAATTCGACCTTCTTCTGTATCACATCGCCCTTCTCTTACCACGCATCGGCCTACCTTACAATGCATAGGCCTTCTCACCCTATCGGCCTATTTTTCACCACCTAACAGCCTTCTACTCCCCCTTCTTTTATGCATCTGTTGCAGTCTTTCCAACTGCTCTGTTCTTTCCATGCGTCGGTTTCTGTAACCGTTTATCTTCACCTCCTTTTCATATCTCTTTGCATTCCTCTTCAAGTCATTCATTTCCTTCACAACAGTCGACCCAACCTTCCAACTTCCTTTACACTACAGACTAATCAATCGACAAGTGTGACTACCCGGGTTTTGAGGGAGAATAACTGCCAATATACAAAAATCCCTTCTTGACACTAGTTATTGTCACTCGGGTGATAGTATCCCCTTACTAACCTTAATTCACATATAAACAGATGACAGGAGCTCTTTAACCAATCCATGCTTCACATAGTGATAGGGCTTACAAGAGCCATCCCAAGACACAAAGGACCACCACTTATTGATCAAATTAACCAAGAAAACAAAACTGCTCCGATGCTCTTGCATCAAAATCTTATATAAACCCCTATTTTTTATAGCTGTCCTTATACCTTTCATTTTATTTTCATTTATTTCTCTTATTACACAATTCCTATTAAAATATCTCCTCTTCTTACCATATATTTTAAGTACTTATTTTTAAATATTTTTTGTACCCCTATTTATCTATACCCCTTTATGTTCAACTCAATATTTCATTTCCTCCACTAGAAATATGATTCTTCACCCATTTTATATTTACCCTTAAAAATTAAAAAACTCCCATTAATCTCATCATGTTGCAATCCATTAAGGTATCTATTAGCATCTTTAAAAAATTAAATATGGTTTAAAAATGTTTTTTTTTCTTCTTCTTATCATTGCCATGTATTTTAAAGGAAAAAATAAAGAGATACATTTATATATGGAGCATGAGAAATAAAAGGTTCAAATTCCAAATATCAATAGTTTTTATTACCACTTATTAACATAATAACATATACTAAGAACCTAAAAATTAAAATTGAAATTATTATTAATATTCAAATTTTGTATAACACTTTAATATAACATTTATTAATTAAAAATATGAAGTTTGAAACTTTACAATATTGTAAGAAAATGAACAGATCCAAAGCAGCCAAGGTGAATCTGAATAATTGCAGGCTAGAAAAGATAACAAAGACAAAACAACCAGCTGAAGAATATTCCCAAGATAATCTCGGTGGCATGTACGAGTATTCCAAGAAACAAATAACAAGGTATTGATGTGGCTCGACTACAAAATGGTTACAGCTGCCGCCTGTATGGAATATAGGCAGGGGAAAGAAATCAAGTGTAATCAAATAAGACATTTAAGCATCTTGTGCAGGCAATTAAAGCAAACTCTTATGACTGGAAAACAACAAAATCTATACAATGCTTTTGAGATAATAGATAGATAACCATCCAAAAACTGTGTCATTTAATGGTTGTTATTTAACTGCCAGCCGAAAGTGAAGAAACCATAAATACCACAGCAAAATGATCAGACCCATCTATGACATTCTAAAAACTTTGGAAAATATGGAAAATTCCATGTTTAGTTTTGCTGAAGTTATATTGTTGTCATTTGGTTGTGTAGTGGTGTTTCTAGTTACCAAATTTACAATAGCAATATGGTGGAAACCTTTGCAAATAGCCAAGCATTTTCAAGCTCAAGGCATTACAGGTCCTCCTTACAAGCTATTGTTTGGAAATTCTCTTGAATTGACTAAGTTAGTTAATGAGGCCAAGTCCAAGCCCATGAAACTCTCCCATGACATTGCGGCCAGAGTGCAGCTTTACTACCCTTACTGGTCCAAAATATATGGTAATTTCTATTATATATGGTCAGTTTGTTTTGTAAGCTAATTGTCTTAATATATTCTTTGTCATCTAACAAACAGGATCCACTTTCCTAATGTGGATGGGACCAACACCAACGCTAGTAGTTGGTAGATCTGAACTGGGGAAGGAGGTGCTGGGTGATAAGATGGGGATCTATGGAAAGCCAAAATGGGATCCTGTCACGAAAGAGCTGCTTGGAGATGGCTTAGTGGTACTCAATGGTGATAAATGGGCGCATCATAGGCAGATTATAAATCCTTCTTTTCATACTGATAAGCTCAAGGTTAGAGGATTTATATTCATGTCTGAAATTGAACTTGAACTTATTACTTTTCATATTGATACACTCCAGGTTAGGGGGATTTTTATTCATGTCTGGAATTGAAATTGAACGTATTATTAGTCTACACATATTTATAAAAGATAACAGAAGTGAAGATAAAATATAGTACAAGATAGAATACCTAAAACATTATGTATCAATACCATTGATGTAAAATCTTCGGTCAAATTTTTTCCAAAAACTTTGTTTAATGTCATGTAATAAAATGTGAAAATCTTAATGACTTATCAAAAAGGTTGGATCAGGATATGGTTTGTTGCATGGTGGAGAGCACTGCCAATATGCTGGAGAAATGGGAGAAAGTTGTCAAAAATGGTGAGAAAGAAGTGGACGTGGCTCAAGAGTTTAAGGCTCTATCTTCAGACATTATTGCCCGCACAGCATTTGGCAGCAGCTATTTCCGAGGAAAGCATATTTTTGACTTGATGGCGCAGCAAACATTTCTGGCTTGCCAGGACTATGCAAAATTCATGATTCCTTGCTATAGGTAAGGTGCACTTTCATTATCTTGTAACTTGTGTCTGACTGCCTTGGTTCACTAGTTAATGAGTTTTATTCTATAAAGTTTCATCTGTTAGAGTGGTGCAGATACTGAGAGGGGGGGGGGGGAATCAGTATCTGAATAAAAACTTTATGATTCAAAAAAAACAATCTCAGTTTCTCAATTGCACAGAATATCTTTACTTGAATCAATTGTATGACAGAATGTATTTATTTGATTCAACTGTATGTTCATAAGCCAAAACAAACTATACTGAAATGGAGAAACAAACTGAAATATGCAATGGTAAATCAAGAGCATCTCACAGAAACAAAATGACACAATAATTTGTCCTGAGTGGAAAGCCCCTGGCATAAAACCACTCGTAAAAATGCCTCACTGGCTTAGAAAACAATCTCACTGATTTACAGGCCTCACTGGCTAAAGAATATTGCCTCACTGGCTAAACATGTTGCCTCACTGGCATTTACAGTATTGCCTCACTGGCATCTGTTATTCACATCAAAAAATATTCTAATACAGAGGGATACTCTGTGTCATTACAATTCCACTCCACACCATGTATATAGTATCTATAATGCACATATATAGAAAACCATAATATATTCTGCATTACATACACTATATATACAGGAGCTTTTACATAACCTGAGTACTAGACAGAAAAATAACTGCATTTTGTTCTCTTTTTCTGTTTTGTTCTTGTACCAGAGTAAAAAAAACCATTTTCTGTGAAACCCATAACTGAAACAATTAATACAAGGTTGCATTGAAGTAGAAACCATTTGACTGTAAACATTTGACCAAACCCTAACCAGAGTTCGAAACAAGAAGAAACCACTTTTAATAACTGATGAAACTGTATCCGAACTATATAATCCATTTCTCAGCAAAATAAATGCCGTTTCCAACAAGAACCTTAACCAAAGAAAAAACTGTCGGTGTTACCATATAAACCATGCATAAAACCCAGAATACTTTGATACAAAGCAATGATAACTTTCAAAAACTGGAAGAGAAAAGAAGAACATTTCCTCGTGAAACTGCCAGAAGATATCATAACTGACAGAAGTAAAATCAAACAATGTCACCTGTTTTGCCGAAGTCAACTGGAGCCTTTTGACAGACAGAACTTCCTTTTCTTTTTCCATCATTACTGAGTAAGATAGGAGATTCAAAAACAGAACTGCGGCTGAGAGCAAAGAAACCTTTCCTTCTCATCATGACGGCGCAGGGTATGAAACCCTAACCAAAAACTTTGCTCAAAAGACAAACTGATGTTTATGTGCCCCCTTTTTGATTATTGTTAAAACACACAAGAAACCGGCGCTTCAAGTCACCGCTGAGAGAAACCGGTGATACTTACTTACAACACACTAATGCCTTTTACCAAAACTTTGTTTGAGAGATAATCAAAGAGCAAGAGCCGCGGAGAAGATGTGGTGGGCCACATAAGCTCACAAAAGAAACACTGCCAAGTCATGTGAACGAGAAAAAATATTAGTGGTGACTAATACCACAAAAACAAAAAACACTAATATACATGGAGATGCTATGGTCAAAAGAACCATTATGTTGACCAAAACTTGAACCACGGAGGTGTCCAAAAAAAAGAATACAATGACCACCTTTTTGCCAAGCCAAAAGAAACCACTGAAAACCGGAGAAAGAACAACCAACTGCCAACCTGTGTATAACTCACTTAGCCAGAGAATGATCAATCTGAATAGTTAATCAATTGCCAACTTGAATATAAGTAATTCTGATAACAATTGCATTTGCATAAGATCTGACCAATTTCCAACTTGTGTATGATTAACTTTGCCAACAATTGCATTTGCAAATGATCAACAGAATACATAAGATATCCAGAGAATCATGATAAGACAGAGAGCCAACATTCACCATGTGTGTTTGAACATTAGGGACAACAACACAACAATACTCCCCCTTTGACCATGATGAGAAAAACACACAATGATCATAGCTCAGAAAGAATGCGAACTATACAGCCTCCACACAGAATGAATCACACAGCTCCACACAGCCTAGACCACGAATACAGCCACAGTATAGAATGAAGAAATAGCAATAAAGGAACAGCCTGACAGAAATAGCCATAGTCACAATAAAGGAACAGCCCGATAGAAACAGCCACAGTCACAGTACCACACAGAATGAAGTACACCATATAGAATGAAATACACTAGCCATATTACAAAAAGACCAGATCTGAACAAAATGAACAAAAATTGTACTATCTCCCCCTTTTTATCATCAGGGACAAAGGGTAATCAGGGGACAAAGAAGGAAACTCCCCCTGAAACCAAGAGCAAAGGAGAATTAAGACAGAGAGGTAAATGAAAGCACCCCAAGCTGATCCCGGAGACCTTCAAAGACAGAGCGAGGAAGTGGCTTAGTAAAGATATCAGCCACTTGAGCAGCAGAAGAAACATAGTCCAGAAGGACCTCATTTAAGAGCACCTTATCTCGAAGAAAATGATATCGTATATCAATGTGCTTGGTACGAGAATGCATCACAGGATTTTTGGAGATGTTAATAGCACTAACACTGTCACATAAAATTTTGATAGGCTTACAAATAGGAACCTGATAATCATTCAAGGTCTAAACCATCCAGAGAATCTGAGTGCAACAGGCTGTAGCAGCAATATATTCAGCCTCAGCTGTGGAAAGAGAAATAGAGTCTTGCTTTTTGCTATGCCAAGCAACTAATCGTCCACTGAGAAAGAAAGCACCACCAGAAGTACTTTTTCTATCATCTAGACTGCCTGCCCAATCAGCATCTGTATATGCTGTCAGTGTGAAATCAGAATGGCGAGGATACCAAAGACCAAAATCAAGGGTGCCTTGTATATATCTAAAGATTCTCTTGACTGCATTGAGATGAGCTTGCTTAGGAGCATATTGAAAACGAGCAACTAAACAGACGGCATGCATTATATCAGGTCTAGTGGCAGTTAAATATAACAAGCTGCCTATCATAGATCGATAAAAAGTATGATCAATATCAGGTTTATCACTTTCAGCACTTAATTTGCAACCAGTTTCCATAGGAGTACTGACAGGATTACATGCATCCATTTGAAACCTTTTCAACATGTCTTTTGCATATTTGGTTTGAGAAAGAAAGTACCTACTTTGAGCTAAGAAAACTGAAGACCAAGAAAAAATGAGAGTTCCCCCAGCATTGACATTTCAAATTTTGTAGTCATAACCTGTGGAAAATATGAACTGAGTTCATCATCATTACTGCCAAATATTATGTCATCAACATATACAACTACAATCAAGATATGATCATTTTTAGTCATAAAATACAAATTACTGTCAGCTCCCCCTCTTGTGAAGCCTTGGGATTGCAAGTGTTGATCTAATTTTGCATACCAAGCTCGAGGAGCTTGTTTAAGGCCATAAAGAGCCTTTCTCAATCTGTAAACATGATGAGGCTTATCCCTATTAACAAAACCTTCTGGTTGATCCATATAAACTTCCTCTTTTAGGTCTCCATTTAAAAAGGCTGTCTTAACATCCATTTGATAGACTTTAAAGTTTTTGTAAACGGAATATGCAAGAAACATTCTGATTGCTTCTAGTCTTGCTACAGGAGCAAATGTTTCATCAAAATCAATACCTTCTATCTGAGAGTAGCCTTTACAAACCAATCGAGCTTTATTTCGAACTACAATTCCATTTTCGTCAAGTTTATTTCTAAAAACCCATTTAGCCCCAATAATGTTTTTATCCTTAGGTCTTGGGACAAGTTCCCAAGTGTTATTTTTCTCTATTTGGGCTAGTTCATCTAGCATAGCCTGAACCCACAAGTCATCTTGACTAGCTTCAGCATAGGTTTTAGGTTCTAGTTGAGACACTAAACATATATGAACCTGCTGATTTGCTTGGGCAGTTTTTCTTCTAGTTTGTATACCAGAGTCTAAATCACCGATGACATGTTCACTAGGGTGATTCTTTTGTAACAATCTTTTAGAAGGAGCATAAATAGAGGTTTTAGAAGGAGTCTCAACTTGAGGACTTACAGACTGTCCTTGTGAAGTTTCTGGATCTGATTCTTCTTCAGATTTTTCTGACTCTTCTTTTGTATTTGACTCTTCTTGGATGATTCCTTCAACCTGTTGAAAGTGTGGTTGCTGTTCTTGCTGCAAATTCTCAACCACTTTCACATTAGAGCTTACAACTATTCTTTTTAACCTCTTATTATAACATTTATAAGCCTTGCTGTGAGTTGAATATCCTAAGAAAATCCCTTCATCACATCTTGACTCAAAACTGCCTAGATGATCCTCTTTCCTTATATAACATTTACTGCCAAATATTTTAAAATAAGATACATTAGCAGTATTACCATACCAAAGTTCATAGGAGGTGTACCTGGTTTTGACCCTTATTTGAACCCTGTTTAAAATATAAACTGCTGTATGAACAGCTTCTTTCCAAAAGGCATTTGATAGACCAGCATCCTGAAGCATAGTTCTTGCCATTTCTTTTACTGTCCTATTTTTTCTTTCAGCCACCCCATTTTGTTGAGGTGTTCTAGGTGCTGAAAACTGCCTCTTTATTCCATGTTTTTCACAGTATTCAAGAAAAGCAGTGGAAGTATATTCTCCACCATTATCAGACCTTAGACATTTCAGTTTTAGATCTGATTCACGTTCAACCATGCTTTTAAAAATCTTAAATTTTTCTAAGGCTTCAGATTTATGCTTTAAAAAAGTGACCCAAGTCATTCTTGTATAATCATCTATAAATAACATAAAATACATTTCACCATTCAAGGATTTTGTCCTGGTTGGACCACACAAATCAGTGTGAACTAACTGAAGAGGTTCTGTAGCAAATTGTTCTTTGGACTTATGAACATTTCTTGTTTGTTTGCCTTGTTGGCATTCTTTATAGACCAGATTTTCAGGCTTGGATAGAACAGGCATATGTCTAACATTTTTATTATGACTAATTTTGACCAAGTTATCATAGTTTATATGTCCCAACCTCCTATGCCAAAGTTTACTTTCCTCAACTTGACTCATAAAACATAAGTTGTTTTTGTACTCATTTGCAGACCCATGCAGATTATAAATATTCCCTTTAGTTCTCATACCTGAGGCAATGACTTGTTTGGCATCTTTGAGAATTTTGCAACCTTGTGATGTGAAGACTACATCAAAACCACTGTCACAAATTTGGCTAACACTCAACAGATTATGCGTTAGTCCTTCCACAAAATAAACATCTTCTAGAGGAGTATTATTTTCTAAGAGAACTGTACCTTTTCCAGTAATCTGCAAACAATAATCATCACCAAATTTAACTGATCCACTTGTGCAACTTTCAAATGAAATAAATTTACCTCTATCTCCTGTCATATGATGCGAACACCCACTGTCTATAACCCAGATCTCATTTTTCTTGGCATGAAATGCAACTTCCACTATCATAGCCTTATTATTATTTTTGGGCACCCATTTCATCTTGAGTTGCTTGATAGGAGAGCCAATCTCTAAGTCGCAAAACTTGGCAATATGTCCAAAATTTTTGCAATTAAAACATCTTATTCTGTTTAGAAAACTGAAAGTTCTATGTTGCACAAAATTTGACTGTCTCTTATAAGCAAACTTGCAGTCAGTTGCTCTATGTCCATACTGATAGCAATAAAAACAATACCCCGAAAATTTAAAGGGCATTTTGTTTGAGAACTGATAATTTTCAGAACATTGACCTTTTAAGAAACCAAGTCCAGTCATATCATTATATTCTTTTTGTTTCCCTAGCATATCAGTAAGCTTATCACTGCTATTGCACATTTCAAGTTCTCTTTTTAATCTAACTATTTCAGCCTCCTTACAGTTTAATTGTTCTTGAGATTCTGAAAGTCTTTTTCTGCTTTCTTCAAGACAAATTCTTAAATCAGAAATTTGGTTTTCTTGATCAGATATTAATTTACTTTGTAAAACATTCTCTTTTTTAAATCTTCTGATTTCACTAAAAGCACATTTTAATTCTCCTTCTAAATCAACTTCATTTTCTGATATGTCAACTTGTTCTTCTTCTGAGATACCAACAATCGCTACCATAAAAAGAGTTTCATCAATTTCAGCAGAAGATTCTTCTGATGCGCTATCAGTTATGCCAGCAATTAAGCTTCTTTTCTTGAAAGAATTTCTTTTGTTAAAATTGAAAGGCTTCTTTCTATATTGTTTTTTGTTATCTTCTTGTTCACTGTCAAGCTCTAAATTTGGACATTTTGCTGCATAGTGACCTATCTTTCCACAATTGAAACATTTAAAAGGTAATTTACCTTTATATCTACCAGATCCTCTTCTGAGCTTACTAACAAAGACAGATTCCTCTTCATTTTCAGTTTCATGACTAATTTCAGTTTCCTTTTTTACAGTCTTAAAAGCAGCCTCTTTAATTGTCTCTTTATTAGGATTTTCATTTTCCATCCGCATTTCATATGCAGTAAAGACACCCAATATAGTATCAATGGTTATGGTTTTTGGATCTTTATCTTCAACCACAGAAGTTTTGGAGTCATATTTGGGGGTTAAAGTCCGTAGGACCTTTTTAACAACAGTTATCTCCTCTAGTTTTTCTCCTAATCCTCTTATACTATAAATAGTTTCTTGGACCCTTTGAAGATATTCAGCTATCTTTTCATCATCTTTCATTCTCATTCTTTCAAACCTTTCTCTAAGAGCTTGTAATTTAGCTTCTTTAATACTTTCATCTCCTTCATAAATGTTTGAAAGTTTATCCCAAATACTTTTAGCAGTTTGACATTCCATAACCTTATTTAGAACTTCATTTGTTAAACCACAGCAAATAGCACTAGCAGCTTTAGAGTCACAATCAAGAATCTTTTTCTCATCAGCATTAGATGGTTTACCAGTTACAGTACAATTTGTTTCAATAGCTTCCTAGACATCATATCCCAAAGCTTTGATATGACGAGTCATTCTGTATTTCGAGAATGTGTAATCTGTACCATCAAATAATGGTGCCTTGGATGAGGAAACACCATCTTGAAAAGACATGGTTCCCACTCAACCAGGAATCTCTTAGGCTGATTAGGCCTATACAATAGAGAACGTGGCTCTGATACCACTTGTTAGAGTGGTGCAGATACTGAGAGAGCGGGGGTGAATCAGTATCTGAATAAAAACTTTATGATTCAAAAAAAACAATCTCAGTTTCTCAATTGCACAGAATATCTTTACTTGAATCAACTGTATGACAGAATGTATTTATTTGATTCAACTGTATGTTCATAAGCCAAAACAAACTATACTGAAATGGAGAAACAAACTGAAATATGCAATGGTAAATCAAGAGCATCTCACAGAAACAAAATGACACAATAATTTGTCCTGAGTGGAAAGCCCCTGGCATAAAACCACTCGTAAAAATGCCTCACTGGCTTAGAAAACAATCTCGTTGATTTATAGGCCTCACTGGCTAAAGAATATTGCCTCACTGGCTAAACATGTTGCCTCACTGGCATTTACAGTATTGCCTCACTGGCATCTGTTATTCACATCAAAAAATATTCTAATACAGAGGGATACTCTGTGTCATTACAATTCCACTCCACACCATGTATATAGTATCTATAATGCACATATATAGAAAACCATAATATATTCTGCATTACATACACTATATATACAGGAGCTTTTACATAACCCGAGTACCAGACAGAAAAATAACTGCATTTTGTTCTCTTTTTCTGTTTTGTTCTTGTACCAGAGTAAAAAAAACCGTTTTCTGTGAAACCCATAACTGAAACAATTAATACAAGGTTGCATTGAAGTAGAAACCATTTGACTATAAACATTTGACCAAACCCTAACTAGAGTTCGAAACAAGAAGAAACCACTTTTAATAACTGATGAAACTGTATCCGAACTATATAATCCATTTCTCAGCAAAATAAATGCCGTTTCCAACAAGAACCTTAACCAAAGAAAAAACTGTCGGTGTTACCATATAAACCATGCATAAAACCCAGAATACTTTGATACAAAGCAATGATAACTTTCAAAAACCGGAAGAGAAAAGAAGAACATTTCCTCGTGAAACTGCCAGAAGATATCATAACTGACAGAAGTAAAATCAAACAATGTCACCTGTTTTGCCGAAGTCAACTGGAGCCTTTTGACGGACAGAACTTCCTTTTCTTTTTCCATCATTACTGAGTAAGATAGGAGATTCAAAAATAGAACTGCGGCTGAGAGCAAAGAAACCTTTCCTTCTCATCATGACGGCGCAGGGTATGAAACCCTAACCAAAAACTTTGCTCAAAAGACAAACTGATGTTTATGTGCCTCCTTTTTGATTATTGTTAAAACACACAAGAAACCGGCGCTTCAAGTCACCGCTGAGAGAAACCGGTGATACTTACTTACAACACACTAATGCCTTTTACCAAAACTTTGTTTGAGAGATAATCAAAGAGCAAGAGCCGCGGAGAAGATGTGGTGGGCCACATAAGCTCACAAAAGAAACACTACCAAGTCATGTGAACGACAAAAAATATTAGTGGTGACTAATACCACAAAAACAAAAAACACTAATATACATGGAGGTGCTATGGTCAAAATAACCATTATGTTGACCAAAACTTGAACCACGGAGGTGTCCAAAAAAAAGAATACAATGACCACCTTTGTGCCAAGCCAAAAGAAACCACTGAAAACCGGAGAAAGAACAACCAACTGCCAACCTGTGTATAACTCACTTTGCCAGAGAATGATCAATCTGAATAGTTAATCAATTGCCAACTTGAATATAAGTAATTCTGATAACAATTGCATTTGCATAAGATCTGACCAATTTCCAACTTGTGTATGATTAACTTTGCCAACAATTGCATTTGCAAATGATCAACAGAATACATAAGATATCCAGAGAATCATGATAAGACAGAGAGCCAACATTCACCATGTGTGTTTGAACATCAGGGACAACAACACAACATCATCATGTATAGATATGTGACTCATATATGTTTTAGGTCATTTGAAGATGACCTTCAATGACAATTTCCCTTTTCCTATTGACAATGTAATGCCTAATAAATTGCCCTTATCTTACAATTCTTTAGTCTACAAATGTTTTTTTAATAATTACTTATTATTTACTAACAAGTTTCAATTCACCTTTTAGGTTGTTGAAACATTTAGAAGTTAGACTCATAAATCTCTCTTTTTTTTAAATTATAATACACAAGAACATCCCCAAAAATTGTTTCTTTTCACTTGCCCTTTAAGGGCAACTGTGCTAAATCAGAGAGGATGGGGTGGTGGTTCTTCAAAGTGATTTGCAAGTGCAGTACTTATAGTTTATTAGTTATTAAGATCAAATTATACCTGATGAAGTAAATGAACATAATGTTATATTTATTTTTCTTGGGTTTTCAGATTTCTGCCTTTCAAAAGAAATAGAGAACGCTGGAGACTCGACAAAGAAATTAAGAGTGCCCTAAAACAGCTCATTATAAACCGAGAAAAGACTGCTACAAACACCACCCAAGATTATGGCAATGATCTACTTGGCTCCATGATGAACACAATCCAAGAGCTAAGGAGCTCTGAAAACAATCAGGGCCTCACAACAGAGGAAATTATAGCTGAATGCAAGACATTTTTCTTCGCTGGCCAAGAGACTACAATGAATTACTTAACATTTACCATTATTCTGTTGGCCATGCATCCCGACTGGCAAGAGCAAGCGCGCTCAGAAGTGCAACAAGTCTGTGGGAATTGCCATCCACAATTTCAGACAGTAAACAAACTTAAAACTGTAAGAATTGAGGAACCCATTTGTAACTTAAAATTCAATATTTTGCTTTTAGTATTTTCTTACTGAATTTTGTATGTGTTGCGGATAAAGTTAGGAATGATTCTGAACGAAGTGATCCGGCTCTACCCACCAGCTGCTGCCAACCTTAGAGAAACCTTTAAGAACACTACACTAGGAGGAATTTCAATCCCTGCAGGCACACATGTCCTCTTCCCTTGGCTTTCGTTGAATCATGACACTTCTCTGTGGGGGCAAGATGCAAATGAATTTAACCCTCAGAGGTTTAGTGAGGGAATAAGTAAGGCTGCTAAGGATGATTCTGCTCTATTTATCCCTTTTGGATATGGGTTGAGGTCGTGTGTGGGCCAAAATTTTGCCATGCTCGAGTCCAAAGTTGCCACTGCCATGATTTTGCAACGTTTCTCGTTTGTTCTTTCTCCAGGCTATGTCCATGCACCCACATCGTTTGTGACAATCTATTCTCAGCATGGAGCTCCGATCATTCTTCATAACTTGCATATGGATGACAGAACAGTTCGAAACTAAAAAGTGAAGTGGTAATTGTCATGGCAATTGGTCCGACTACAGGCTAAAATATCAGCTCCCCCATTCTTGTAAAATAAAAAATTCTCCAGGGCTATACTTTTTGAGTGCTCTAATCAAGAATAAACAATTGATATATATATATATGATGTGGAACAAACTTTTCAAAAATAGAATTATATATAAATTATATGAAGTAAATGCACTTTACCCTCAAAAATATTGGATGGAATGAAATTATTTTCCAAAATTATGGAAATGAGAATAATTTGGGAAACAATGTATCACATGGCTTCAAAAAGGAAATAACCTCTACTATGAAACATAACCCCCAAAAGAAAACAATGGTTCACAAGATAATAAAAGTATATAACAATCAATGATAATTAAAAATATAAAAACCAAGCAACCAAAGCTATAAAACTTAAGTTGGGAGAAGGGTCTTGATCATCCAAGTTACCTCACCCTCCATCAAGCAAGTCTTTTCCATCATCAATAGATATCTAACTAGTGAGCATCATCTTCATCTTCTTGAGGTTGTGAATCTAGGGCTTTAGGTTGAGGCTAAGTCTAGATGTGTGCTAACTCTAAGGCCACTTTGTTGGCTTGAAGCTAAATCTACATGAGAATATTATACACCACTAGCAACTTCATGCGAGTAGCAAAGTTAGAATTAAAAAAATATGAGCAAACAAAGCAATATTTTTATCTTTCAAAATACAAAAGAGGATCTACAATTTGAATGCATGCCAAAGTTGAGTGAATTTAGTCATAAATTGGTCCCCATCACCCATGAAATATTTTATCAAGTGAAGGGCCTTGGTCGAAAAGGCTTGAAAAACCCATGAATTCACAACCAAACCAACTGTGCACAGGTACAAAACCAAAACAAATGTTTGACTATTTCAAATTTCCCACAAAATAGGCACCTAGGGTTAGACAAACCTAAATTTGTTAATTGGTTATCAAAAGTGAGATTGATCCAAAAAATTGGGTATCTTTTGACATTTGGACCATTGGGTTCATGCAATCATAGCTCGTGGAGTGTCATCAAGAAGCCTCAATGAGGAATTTGTCATCAAACTGGTGTAATATTGATGTTTCCACATAGTGACCTACTTCTTTGATGCTTGAGAAGGTTTAGGGATGGTATGGGACATCTTGAGATTTTTTTTGGCAAATAAGACATCTTTCTAGGTTTGATTCTAGTGAATGTTGGCCTCATAAATTCAATTGTTCTGCAATAAAAAATAATGTGAATATGGAATCAAAAAATTAATATGACTACATATTTGGATTCCTCTCAAAAAGTTGTACAATTTTTAAAAAAGGCACCTTGTTTCAAGTCCACGTGCAAAAGTTATTACTTTAGGAAGAATTGGGTTACTAAGGGCTACTAAAGTGGTGAGTGTGTGTTCCCCAAAGGTGAATACATGTTGTCCCTCATGAAGTCATCATGTGAAGTGGTAAATTCATCATCAAAGTGCTGAAACTTTTGTTCAGCCCAATGAACTTGTCATTGATGTAGTCATGGATAGAGAGTCCAATAAAGGACTCCAACCATGAAGCCTTAATACAAACATATGAACATTCTATGCATAGAGTTACTTAAAACAAATACAAACTTATGACAATCAACTTGATTTAATATTTATATAATAAACAATCAAAATTACATCCTCATTCTTTACCTTAATGGGCTCACAATAAGCTAGGCCTTAGTTGTGTGATTACATATGGGCAGGGTGAGTGCAGGATCATCATAGGCCAAATAATGGCAATAGGAGAAAAAATGTGTTTTACATAGCCAAAATCATGAAATGATTCTTTGACTTTTTTATGGGCTGGTAATAATATCCATTTTGATTTGGAATACCAAACCAAACTGGATATCCATTTAGAACAGATATCCATTTTGTGAAACCTAAAACAGATATCCATTTTGAAAACAATAAAAAGTGAAAAAAGGCCTACGTTTTGCAAAACCTGTAGCTTACAAAATGTAGAGAGGGAGAAATGAATATCTAATTACAAAAGAATGGATATCCAATTTGGAGGAGACAAATTCGAGGAGATAAGGGTCTAATTCTTCTCTCTTTTTTTTTTTTGTAAATCAAATAATTTTTTTTGTTCTAAATCCTAAATTTGTATGTTTTAAATTTGAAATAAGTAAAATAGATGAAGAACATCAAAACCCAAATCCTCCCCCACCAAACCCTCCAACAATCCAAGAGCAAATTGAAAGAAATATTAATGAAATAAGTAGGATTATAGAAATTTTTTATTGCCACCACCCTCGATTCTCTTCAATGACATTGAGCTTAGAGGGAATTATTACTCATGTTCAAATGCTCACAAGCCAAAATAAATCATTTAGGCAATGGCAAGAAGCAAAGAAGCAGAATAATTTAATGGTTTATCATACGACCAAGTCACAGATTTAGACATTACCAAAGCAATGTTAGCCCAATATTTTGTCAACCCTAAAACTGGATTGCATGTTGATGTCCATAAGCCTAAGTATTCAATCAAATGGTGTACACATCAGGGTATTACTTAGAATGTTTGGGATTGTTGGTGGATGGTTTCTAGTAAACCACCCAATAACAATTTTGATGTACCTTTATATTTCCTTCGTAAACTATATGCAGAGTTTGTAATGGGTCACCATGTGAATTATTTTGATTTTAGAGAATTCTAGGGAGTAGGTAATGGAATGCCTCAAGATAGACCAGGGGCAATGAGACAAGTGCAAGGTCCTTTTACTTCCCCTCCTGCTATCCCTTCTCCGCCTCCAAGTCAGCACCTAGATGTTGTAGCAAATGCAACACAATAGAGCCTCATTGCCGAACACTCTTTGACAAAGCACTTGACTACATAGACCTCTCATCTTGTACAGCCACATGATATTGGTGGTCATATTGGATCACCTAATATTACTAGACCCTCCTCATCCACACATGTTTGTGTGCCTCATCATTGCATTTTTGGCAATCAATTGCTTAGGTCCTCTTGGGGAGAGTATTGATCCACCCCTTAACACTTTAGAGTATGATGTCCCTCATACATCACCTTCATGAGTTGAGGCAGTGGGGTCCATAACTCAAGCTGAGGGGTCAAGGACAAGAGCAGGCATTAGGGGGTAGAGAAGGAGACAAGCAGGGCCAATCTTTCTTAGATGTGAAATTTAAAGTTAGATTTCATGGTGTATTCAATTTGAATATAATATAAACAAAGATTAGTACTAATGTATCGAAGGGGATAAAAATTGATGATAGAGGAGGAGTTGACAGAAGTTCATCATGGAACTCTTTCTGCCATCCAATTTGGCCTAGACTTGCCAGTATAAATTTATCTACACATCTAACTTTTTATTGTATGCATTTCATTTTTTTGTGAGTAATTATATATTAATTTATATCTTGATGTTAGTTTACTTTTATATTCTATACCAAATGTGAATGATGTGGACCTTTGCCAATATTCTTTAGTTGAACTCCTAATCGACCCAAGGGACCATCATTCACCGAAAGATTCTCAGAACACCAACAAAGGGAGGAGGTAATTCAATCGAACTATACTTTAAGTGATAGTTTAGAAAACTTAAATATTTGATTATTGTAATTAGATAAATAATAAAATAGAGAATCATGGTGTTTGTTACATGTTTGATCATATAAAATAATGGTTAAAAGAATGAAAATAAGAAAGAAAGAAACATGCATTATCCATTATTCATATAGATTTGAGCTTTACTAAATTATTCATTTATTTGTACAGATTTTGCAATTGATTCAAATAATGATTATATGATCCATTTTAGTGCATTGATTGATTCATCTTATGAGGATTCCATTATGACATACAATGTTCATTGATTGCTAAGATAATTGTATGTATTGATCAATTGATGCTATATCATTTACATACACACATCAATATATAGAAAACACATAAACATACTTGAGGAAACTAAAATTCCATAAAAAATATAGATCATATCTAGATGCCCATGCCATAAACCAATAAATATGAAGACCAACCATACATGTCAAAGTTTCCAATACCAAATGTCATCAACATAACAAAAATCGTAACATGATTAGGTACATATCAATTGGGGGAGGTAGCGTTGAGAGTCACTCCCCCATCTCACTCCTAACATTGGCCATCAACCTAGACCTTGTAGGTGATTTTTCCCTACTAATTATACTCCTAGATTTAGACTTGCTCATGAAAATTATCTATCATGCCTCATAACCTACCATCTCCTTTCAAAGGTTGGAAATCTCTACCCATGTTATTTTATAATCTACTTGTGTCACTATAATCTACTTGTTACACTCTATAATTTTCTTGTGTTACTATCAACTTATAGAATATCATTGTGCCAATAATGACACCTATATGTGGTGACATGAATACCCTCACTTGTACATGTTCTTTCTATAGTAATGACACATCTCTCTTTATGAAGTTGAATTACTCTCCTCCCAAGCTACCATGATCCTTGCTCAGAAGATTGAATAGTAGAGAAAATTGACTAGAACATGTATATTATTTCACTATCCACTTTGTCAGTATCATAGGAACACCACTTGTTGAATGGTCTATGGTCAAGACAGCCACTTATGTCTAAGATACCTACATATTACACATGATCTATGTGTTAGGTCATTTATCTTGAGATATCATATAATTTGTAATGTGAGGGAATGAAATTTAAATGTTATATATTGTGCATGCCTATATCATCACCCTAGTTCCCTCCTCTTTGTTGCATTGGGAATACATTCAATGTTGTCTCTCTTCTATCCACCTCCATGGCCTTGTCACCACCTATTTCCCATTGTATCCTTTCAATTGCTCCTTCTAATCCTCCTACTCCTTTTGATCCTCTTGAACCCACTCCTCTACCTACATATAATGGATATAATAGTGGGGGCACATCTTCTACTAATAATCTCTATGAATTTGTGACCCTACATCATCCTCAACTACAACTTTAATTGGCTCATCTCCATCATTGTCATTAGTATACTATTGAGTGGAAAACGGTGGTCTATCTATCTCCCAAGGCCTAAGTGGTGAGTTTTGGTGCCTCTTATATATTTGAGGTTTTAGGGGAACATCCTACTAGATAACAAACTATTTGAGGATCAACTTATGATGAAAACACTCCAAATATGTAGACAAATACTATTATTATGTGTAGAACTACTAGGGTGGAAATATACATGCATTGGAATACTTCATATTATAAGTTTATCCTATGACAAATGTAAAAGGTGAGTACAATAAATACCTTGTATTTTCTCATGAAATGTAAGAGGTTGTAAAAACAATTCCATGATAGCTCGTTTTCATTGAATCTTTAAAAATTCATTTTAAGGACAATTCTCACTAGGTGTGCTAATGTGGAGAGTTGCATGATGAGTCAAACCTCTAAAATTTAGTTGTAGATAGATAAAAGTCCAAATCACATTTCTAAAAAACTAGAGGTCCTAGGACAATATTCCATGTAACTTCTACATGGCCATAAAGTTATCCCTAATGACTAATAGCTCTTCTCCCCCAATGCTAGTGAGAATTTTTTTGTTTTGTTTAAATTGATCTATTAATTTAAAATTTATTATGATTATATGTATACATAGAGTCTTACATTCTTGTCATTTTTCATATAGGAAATATTAGTTGGTTCATCCATGATGAGTCCTTCTCAATCAATGTAGGAGGCCTCGTTGGTGGTATGTTCTTGTTTTCTAGTAGATAAATTTTTGTTTAGTGAATTTTGGATTGTTTATTTGTAACACATGTTTGAACCTTTTTAATGTATGCATTTCCTTTTTTGTTATTAATAATATATTACTTTATTTCAATGTTATTTTACTATTAGAGTCTATTGCGAAAGTGAGTGATGTGGCACCTTTGCCATCATGCTTCAATAGGACACCTGATCATTTTAAAAGACAATCATTTGTAGAACGGCTCTCTAAACAACAAGAAAGAGTTGAGGTAATTGAGTTGAATTTTTCTAAATAATTGATAGTTTAGAGAGGTCTTATAGTTGATTGTAGTGATTTAGTTGTATGTCAATAAATGAAAGTTCTAAATTGTAGTAGATAAGATTCTATTTACTAACTCTAACTTATTTGTATTTACTATTAAACTAATTAATCAAATTTGTGGTTTAACTTGTTAATGTAGTCAACTTTGCATCCATGGACTACTAGACATCATGGCACAAAGAGGACACTTTTTGAGAATCCATCATAGATTGAGGATTCGCCAGAGACATAGGGTCAAGTGGACCTTTAGTATTTGATGAAGTTATTCGACATGTAGATCGTATATGAATTTTGAGATGGCATATGCCACATTTTGTAAAAAATGTTTTGAGTTGGCATATTTGCCAAATTTTTGTATATGTATACCATTATGGACTAGATTTTAATATATATAACTTGATATACAATATAATTTAAATTCCTTATGTGCATGTATTCCTACTTTGAAACTTAAAAGTTTAATCTATAATCACTTTACAATGGTTAGTTATGATCAATAACATGTTATAGATTGATTTCTTATTATATATGATTGTTTTTTCTTGGTAGAAAGATGATATATGTAGTTTCATACCTCAATACATAACTTCATCTTAATTGCCACATGATTGTAGTTTTAGTTAGATATGGGATTTTCTTAGATGACATGTGACCTTTTTTCCTTCAAATGATAGTGCATTGCCCAAACACCATTAAGAAGATCTCCTTGTTGTTTCATACTGATGACTATCTTATCACTAGCATAAAACCAAATATTTGTACATAAGTAGATGTTACATGAGTTAATACATATTTGTACATATAAATACCCTAATTAGTAATAATTAATAAAAAAGAAGCATAATTGCAATCATATGAAATCTATATTTAGCATTTCATTTTAATTTATTTTAAATTAGTACATATTTATTCAAAATTTGTTTATGCTAAATTATTACATGGATGCTTAGTGTTAGTTAACATATTTGTTGTATTGGACTCTTTTCGTATACATCTCATTATAATCATCATATTGAAACTATTATATTTGATATAGAAACTACTAGATTTGATATGATAATCATTGATAATTTCTCATCTTACATGTTAATCATGTAAAATATGTGTTAAAAATGATAAAACTTATGATTTTTTTCATTAAATCAAAGATATTTATTTTTGTATTAATGAGCAAAGACATGTTTGTGTGTTTACCCATATTCTACGGCAATTCGACCTTCTTCTGTATCACATCGCCCTTCTCTTACCACGCATCGGCCTACCTTACAATGCATAGGCCTTCTCACCCTATCGGCCTATTTTTCACCACCTAACAGCCTTCTACTCCCCCTTCTTTTATGCATCTGTTGCAGTCTTTCCAACTGCTCTGTTCTTTCCATGCGTCGGTTTCTGTAACCGTTTATCTTCACCTCCTTTTCATATCTCTTTGCATTCCTCTTCAAGTCATTCATTTCCTTCACAACAGTCGACCCAACCTTCCAACTTCCTTTACACTACAGACTAATCAATCGACAAGTGTGACTACCCGGGTTTTGAGGGAGAATAACTGCCAATATACAAAAATCCCTTCTTGACACTAGTTATTGTCACTCGGGTGATAGTATCCCCTTACTAACCTTAATTCACATATAAACAGATGACAGGAGCTCTTTAACCAATCCATGCTTCACATAGTGATAGGGCTTACAAGAGCCATCCCAAGACACAAAGGACCACCACTTATTGATCAAATTAACCAAGAAAACAAAACTGCTCCGATGCTCTTGCATCAAAATCTTATATAAACCCCTATTTTTTATAGCTGTCCTTATACCTTTCATTTTATTTTCATTTATTTCTCTTATTACACAATTCCTATTAAAATATCTCCTCTTCTTACCATATATTTTAAGTACTTATTTTTAAATATTTTTTGTACCCCTATTTATCTATACCCCTTTATGTTCAACTCAATATTTCATTTCCTCCACTAGAAATATGATTCTTCACCCATTTTATATTTACCCTTAAAAATTAAAAAACTCCCATTAATCTCATCATGTTGCAATCCATTAAGGTATCTATTAGCATCTTTAAAAAATTAAATATGGTTTAAAAATGTTTTTTTTTCTTCTTCTTATCATTGCCATGTATTTTAAAGGAAAAAATAAAGAGATACATTTATATATGGAGCATGAGAAATAAAAGGTTCAAATTCCAAATATCAATAGTTTTTATTACCACTTATTAACATAATAACATATACTAAGAACCTAAAAATTAAAATTGAAATTATTATTAATATTCAAATTTTGTATAACACTTTAATATAACATTTATTAATTAAAAATATGAAGTTTGAAACTTTACAATATTGTAAGAAAATGAACAGATCCAAAGCAGCCAAGGTGAATCTGAATAATTGCAGGCTAGAAAAGATAACAAAGACAAAACAACCAGCTGAAGAATATTCCCAAGATAATCTCGGTGGCATGTACGAGTATTCCAAGAAACAAATAACAAGGTATTGATGTGGCTCGACTACAAAATGGTTACAGCTGCCGCCTGTATGGAATATAGGCAGGGGAAAGAAATCAAGTGTAATCAAATAAGACATTTAAGCATCTTGTGCAGGCAATTAAAGCAAACTCTTATGACTGGAAAACAACAAAATCTATACAATGCTTTTGAGATAATAGATAGATAACCATCCAAAAACTGTGTCATTTAATGGTTGTTATTTAACTGCCAGCCGAAAGTGAAGAAACCATAAATACCACAGCAAAATGATCAGACCCATCTATGACATTCTAAAAACTTTGGAAAATATGGAAAATTCCATGTTTAGTTTTGCTGAAGTTATATTGTTGTCATTTGGTTGTGTAGTGGTGTTTCTAGTTACCAAATTTACAATAGCAATATGGTGGAAACCTTTGCAAATAGCCAAGCATTTTCAAGCTCAAGGCATTACAGGTCCTCCTTACAAGCTATTGTTTGGAAATTCTCTTGAATTGACTAAGTTAGTTAATGAGGCCAAGTCCAAGCCCATGAAACTCTCCCATGACATTGCGGCCAGAGTGCAGCTTTACTACCCTTACTGGTCCAAAATATATGGTAATTTCTATTATATATGGTCAGTTTGTTTTGTAAGCTAATTGTCTTAATATATTCTTTGTCATCTAACAAACAGGATCCACTTTCCTAATGTGGATGGGACCAACACCAACGCTAGTAGTTGGTAGATCTGAACTGGGGAAGGAGGTGCTGGGTGATAAGATGGGGATCTATGGAAAGCCAAAATGGGATCCTGTCACGAAAGAGCTGCTTGGAGATGGCTTAGTGGTACTCAATGGTGATAAATGGGCGCATCATAGGCAGATTATAAATCCTTCTTTTCATACTGATAAGCTCAAGGTTAGAGGATTTATATTCATGTCTGAAATTGAACTTGAACTTATTACTTTTCATATTGATACACTCCAGGTTAGGGGGATTTTTATTCATGTCTGGAATTGAAATTGAACGTATTATTAGTCTACACATATTTATAAAAGATAACAGAAGTGAAGATAAAATATAGTACAAGATAGAATACCTAAAACATTATGTATCAATACCATTGATGTAAAATCTTCGGTCAAATTTTTTCCAAAAACTTTGTTTAATGTCATGTAATAAAATGTGAAAATCTTAATGACTTATCAAAAAGGTTGGATCAGGATATGGTTTGTTGCATGGTGGAGAGCACTGCCAATATGCTGGAGAAATGGGAGAAAGTTGTCAAAAATGGTGAGAAAGAAGTGGACGTGGCTCAAGAGTTTAAGGCTCTATCTTCAGACATTATTGCCCGCACAGCATTTGGCAGCAGCTATTTCCGAGGAAAGCATATTTTTGACTTGATGGCGCAGCAAACATTTCTGGCTTGCCAGGACTATGCAAAATTCATGATTCCTTGCTATAGGTAAGGTGCACTTTCATTATCTTGTAACTTGTGTCTGACTGCCTTGGTTCACTAGTTAATGAGTTTTATTCTATAAAGTTTCATCTGTTAGAGTGGTGCAGATACTGAGAGGGGGGGGGGGGGGAATCAGTATCTGAATAAAAACTTTATGATTCAAAAAAAACAATCTCAGTTTCTCAATTGCACAGAATATCTTTACTTGAATCAATTGTATGACAGAATGTATTTATTTGATTCAACTGTATGTTCATAAGCCAAAACAAACTATACTGAAATGGAGAAACAAACTGAAATATGCAATGGTAAATCAAGAGCATCTCACAGAAACAAAATGACACAATAATTTGTCCTGAGTGGAAAGCCCCTGGCATAAAACCACTCGTAAAAATGCCTCACTGGCTTAGAAAACAATCTCACTGATTTACAGGCCTCACTGGCTAAAGAATATTGCCTCACTGGCTAAACATGTTGCCTCACTGGCATTTACAGTATTGCCTCACTGGCATCTGTTATTCACATCAAAAAATATTCTAATACAGAGGGATACTCTGTGTCATTACAATTCCACTCCACACCATGTATATAGTATCTATAATGCACATATATAGAAAACCATAATATATTCTGCATTACATACACTATATATACAGGAGCTTTTACATAACCTGAGTACTAGACAGAAAAATAACTGCATTTTGTTCTCTTTTTCTGTTTTGTTCTTGTACCAGAGTAAAAAAAAACCATTTTCTGTGAAACCCATAACTGAAACAATTAATACAAGGTTGCATTGAAGTAGAAACCATTTGACTGTAAACATTTGACCAAACCCTAACCAGAGTTCGAAACAAGAAGAAACCACTTTTAATAACTGATGAAACTGTATCCGAACTATATAATCCATTTCTCAGCAAAATAAATGCCGTTTCCAACAAGAACCTTAACCAAAGAAAAAACTGTCGGTGTTACCATATAAACCATGCATAAAACCCAGAATACTTTGATACAAAGCAATGATAACTTTCAAAAACTGGAAGAGAAAAGAAGAACATTTCCTCGTGAAACTGCCAGAAGATATCATAACTGACAGAAGTAAAATCAAACAATGTCACCTGTTTTGCCGAAGTCAACTGGAGCCTTTTGACAGACAGAACTTCCTTTTCTTTTTCCATCATTACTGAGTAAGATAGGAGATTCAAAAACAGAACTGCGGCTGAGAGCAAAGAAACCTTTCCTTCTCATCATGACGGCGCAGGGTATGAAACCCTAACCAAAAACTTTGCTCAAAAGACAAACTGATGTTTATGTGCCCCCTTTTTGATTATTGTTAAAACACACAAGAAACCGGCGCTTCAAGTCACCGCTGAGAGAAACCGGTGATACTTACTTACAACACACTAATGCCTTTTACCAAAACTTTGTTTGAGAGATAATCAAAGAGCAAGAGCCGCGGAGAAGATGTGGTGGGCCACATAAACTCACAAAAGAAACACTGCCAAGTCATGTGAACGACAAAAAATATTAGTGGTGACTAATACCACAAAAACAAAAAACACTAATATACATGGAGATGCTATGGTCAAAAGAACCATTATGTTGACCAAAACTTGAACCACGGAGGTGTCCAAAAAAAAGAATACAATGACCACCTTTGTGCCAAGCCAAAAGAAACCACTGAAAACCGGAGAAAGAACAACCAACTGCCAACCTGTGTATAACTCACTTTGCCAGAGAATGATCAATCTGAATAGTTAATCAATTGCCAACTTGAATATAAGTAATTCTGATAACAATTGCATTTGCATAAGATCTGACCAATTTCCAACTTGTGTATGATTAACTTTGCCAACAATTGCATTTGCAAATGATCAACAGAATACATAAGATATCCAGAGAATCATGATAAGACAGAGAGCCAACATTCACCATGTGTGTTTGAACATTAGGGACAACAACACAACAATACTCCCCCTTTGACCATGATGAGAAAAACACACAATGATCATAGCTCAGAAAGAATGCGAACTATACAGCCTCCACACAGAATGAATCACACAGCTCCACACAGCCCAGACCACGAATACAGCCACAGTATAGAATGAAGAAATAGCAATAAAGGAACAGCCTGACAGAAATAGCCATAGTCACAATAAAGGAACAGCCCGATAGAAACAGCCACAGTCACAGTACCACACAGAATGAAGTACACCATATAGAATGAAATACACTAGCCATATTACAAAAAGACCAGATCTGAACAAAATGAACAAAAATTGTACTATCTCCCCCTTTTTATCATCAGGGACAAAGGGTAATCAGGGGACAAAGAAGGAAACTCCCCCTGAAACCAAGAGCAAAGGAGAATTAAGACAGAGAGGTAAATGAAAGCACCCCAAGCTGATCCCGGAGACCTTCAAAGACAGAGCGAGGAAGTGGCTTAGTAAAGATATCAGCCACTTGAGCAGCAGAAGAAACATAGTCCAGAAGGACCTCATTTAAGAGCACCTTATCTCGAAGAAAATGATATCGTATATCAATGTGCTTGGTACGAGAATGCATCACAGGATTTTTGGAGATGTTAATAGCACTAACACTGTCACATAAAATTTTGATAGGCTTACAAATAGGAACCTGATAATCATTCAAGGTCTAAACCATCCAGAGAATCTGAGTGCAACAGGCTGTAGCAGCAATATATTCAGCCTCAGCTGTGGAAAGAGAAATAGAGTCTTGCTTTTTGCTATGCCAAGCAACTAATCGTCCACTGAGAAAGAAAGCACCACCAGAAGTACTTTTTCTATCATCTAGACTGCCTGCCCAATCAGCATCTGTATATGCTGTCAGTGTGAAATCAGAATGGCGAGGATACCAAAGACCAAAATCAAGGGTGCCTTGTATATATCTAAAGATTCTCTTGACTGCATTGAGATGAGCTTGCTTAGGAGCATATTGAAAACGAGCAACTAAACAGACGGCATGCATTATATCAGGTCTAGTGGCAGTTAAATATAACAAGCTGCCTATCATAGATCGATAAAAAGTATGATCAATATCAGGTTTATCACTTTCAGCACTTAATTTGCAACCAGTTTCCATAGGAGTACTGACAGGATTACATGCATCCATTTGAAACCTTTTCAACATGTCTTTTGCATATTTGGTTTGAGAAAGAAAGTACCTACTTTGAGCTAAGAAAACTGAAGACCAAGAAAAAATGAGAGTTCCCCAGCATTGACATTTCAAATTTTGTAGTCATAACCTGTGGAAAATATGAACTGAGTTCATCATCATTACTGCCAAATATTATGTCATCAACATATACAACTACAATCAAGATATGATCATTTTTAGTCATAAAATACAAATTACTGTCAGCTCCCCCTCTTGTGAAGCCTTGGGATTGCAAGTGTTGATCTAATTTTGCATACCAAGCTCGAGGAGCTTGTTTAAGGCCATAAAGAGCCTTTCTCAATCTGTAAACATGATGAGGCTTATCCCTATTAACAAAACCTTCTGGTTGATCCATATAAACTTCCTCTTTTAGGTCTCCATTTAAAAAGGCTGTCTTAACATCCATTTGATAGACTTTAAAGTTTTTGTAAACGGAATATGCAAGAAACATTCTGATTGCTTCTAGTCTTGCTACAGGAGCAAATGTTTCATCAAAATCAATACCTTCTATCTGAGAGTAGCCTTTACAAACCAATCGAGCTTTATTTCGAACTACAATTCCATTTTCGTCAAGTTTATTTCTAAAAACCCATTTAGCCCCAATAATGTTTTTATCCTTAGGTCTTGGGACAAGTTCCCAAGTGTTATTTTTCTCTATTTGGGCTAGTTCATCTAGCATAGCCTGAACCCACAAGTCATCTTGACTAGCTTCAGCATAGGTTTTAGGTTCTAGTTGAGACACTAAACATATATGAACCTGCTGATTTGCTTGGACAGTTTTTCTTCTAGTTTGTATACCAGAGTCTAAATCACCGATGACATGTTCACTAGGGTGATTCTTTTGTAACAATCTTTTAGAAGGAGCATAAATAGAGGTTTTAGAAGGAGTCTCAACTTGAGGACTTACAGACTGTCCTTGTGAAGTTTTTGGATCTGATTCTTCTTCAGATTTTTCTGACTCTTCTTTTGTATTTGACTCTTCTTGGATGATTCCTTCAACCTGTTGAAAGTGTGGTTGCTGTTCTTGCTGCAAATTCTCAACCACTTTCACATTAGAGCTTACAACTATTCTTTTTAACCTCTTATTATAACATTTATAAGCCTTGCTGTGAGTTGAATATCCTAAGAAAATCCCTTCATCACATCTTGACTCAAAACTGCCTAGATGATCCTCTTTCCTTATATAACATTTACTGCCAAATATTTTAAAATAAGATACATTAGCAGTATTACCATACCAAAGTTCATAGGAGGTGTACCTGGTTTTGACCCTTATTTGAACCCTGTTTAAAATATAAACTGCTGTATGAACAGCTTCTTTCCAAAAGGCATTTGATAGACCAGCATCCTGAAGCATAGTTCTTGCCATTTCTTTTACTGTCCTATTTTTTCTTTCAGCCACCCCATTTTGTTGAGGTGTTCTAGGTGCTGAAAACTGCCTCTTTATTCCATGTTTTTCACAGTATTCAAGAAAAGCAGTGGAAGTATATTCTCCACCATTATCAGACCTTAGACATTTCAGTTTTAGATCTGATTCACGTTCAACCATGCTTTTAAAAATCTTAAATTTTTCTAAGGCTTCAGATTTATGCTTTAAAAAAGTGACCCAAGTCATTCTTGTATAATCATCTATAAATAACATAAAATACATTTCACCATTCAAGGATTTTGTCCTGGTTGGACCACACAAATCAGTGTGAACTAACTGAAGAGGTTCTGTAGCAAATTGTTCTTTGGACTTATGAACATTTCTTGTTTGTTTGCCTTGTTGGCATTCTTTATAGACCAGATTTTCAGGCTTGGATAGAACAGGCATATGTCTAACATTTTTATTATGACTAATTTTGACCAAGTTATCATAGTTTATATGTCCCAACCTCCTATGCCAAAGTTTACTTTCCTCAACTTGACTCATAAAACATAAGTTGTTTTTGTACTCATTTGCAGACCCATGCAGATTATAAATATTCCCTTTAGTTCTCATACCTGAGGCAATGACTTGTTTGGCATCTTTGAGAATTTTGCAACCTTGTGATGTGAAGACTACATCAAAACCACTGTCACAAATTTGGCTAACACTCAACAGATTATGCGTTAGTCCTTCCACAAAATAAACATCTTCTAGAGGAGTATTATTTTCTAAGAGAACTGTACCTTTTCCAGTAATCTGCAAACAATAATCATCACCAAATTTAACTGATCCACTTGTGCAACTTTCAAATGAAATAAATTTACCTCTATCTCCTGTCATATGATGCGAACACCCACTGTCTATAACCCAGATCTCATTTTTCTTGGCATGAAATGCAACTTCCACTATCATAGCCTTATTATTATTTTTGGGCACCCATTTCATCTTGAGTTGCTTGATAGGAGAGCCAATCTCTAAGTCGCAAAACTTGGCAATATGTCCAAAATTTTTGCAATTAAAACATCTTATTCTGTTTAGAAAACTGAAAGTTCTATGTTGCACAAAATTTGACTGTCTCTTATAAGCAAACTTGCAGTCAGTTGCTCTATGTCCATACTGATAGCAATAAAAACAATACCCCGAAAATTTAAAAGGCATTTTGTTTGAGAACTGATAATTTTCAGAACATTGACCTTTTAAGAAACCAAGTCCAGTCATATCATTATATTCTTTTTGTTTCCCTAGCATATCAGTAAGCTTATCACTGCTATTGCACATTTCAAGTTCTCTTTTTAATCTAACTATTTCAGCCTCCTTACAGTTTAATTGTTCTTGAGATTCTGAAAGTCTTTTTCTGCTTTCTTCAAGACAAATTCTTAAATCAGAAATTTGGTTTTCTTGATCAGATATTAATTTACTTTGTAAAACATTCTCTTTTTTAAATCTTCTGATTTCACTAAAAGCACATTTTAATTCTCCTTCTAAATCAACTTCATTTTCTGATATGTCAACTTGTTCTTCTTCTGAGATACCAACAATCGCTACCATAAAAAGAGTTTCATCAATTTCAGCAGAAGATTCTTCTGATGCGCTATCAGTTATGCCAGCAATTAAGCTTCTTTTCTTGAAAGAATTTCTTTTGTTAAAATTGAAAGGCTTCTTTCTATATTGTTTTTTGTTATCTTCTTGTTCACTGTCAAGCTCTAAATTTGGACATTTTGCTGCATAGTGACCTATCTTTCCACAATTGAAACATTTAAAAGGTAATTTACCTTTATATCTACCAGATCCTCTTCTGAGCTTACTAACAAAGACAGATTCCTCTTCATTTTCAGTTTCATGACTAATTTCAGTTTCCTTTTTTACAGTCTTAAAAGCAGCCTCTTTAATTGTCTCTTTATTAGGATTTTCATTTTCCATCCGCATTTCATATGCAGTAAAGACACCCAATATAGTATCAATGGTTATGGTTTTTGGATCTTTATCTTCAACCACAGAAGTTTTGGAGTCATATTTGGGGGTTAAAGTCCGTAGGACCTTTTTAACAACAGTTATCTCCTCTAGTTTTTCTCCTAATCCTCTTATACTATAAATAGTTTCTTGGACCCTTTGAAGATATTCAGCTATCTTTTCATCATCTTTCATTCTCATTCTTTCAAACCTTTCTCTAAGAGCTTGTAATTTAGCTTCTTTAATACTTTCATCTCCTTCATAAATGTTTGAAAGTTTATCCCAAATACTTTTAGCAGTTTGACATTCCATAACCTTATTTAGAACTTCATTTGTTAAACCACAGCAAATAGCACTAGCAGCTTTAGAGTCACAATCAAGAATCTTTTTCTCATCAGCATTAGATGGTTTACCAGTTACAGTACAATTTGTTTCAATAGCTTCCTAGACATCATATCCCAAAGCTTTGATATGACGAGTCATTCTGTATTTCGAGAATGTGTAATCTGTACCATCAAATAATGGTGCCTTGGATGAGGAAAGACCATCTTGAAAAGACATGGTTCCCACTCAACCAGGAATCTCTTAGGCTGATTAGGCCTATACAATAGAGAACGTGGCTCTGATACCACTTGTTAGAGTGGTGCAGATACTGAGAGAGCGGGGGTGAATCAGTATCTGAATAAAAACTTTATGATTCAAAAAAAACAATCTCAGTTTCTCAATTGCACAGAATATCTTTACTTGAATCAACTGTATGACAGAATGTATTTATTTGATTCAACTGTATGTTCATAAGCCAAAACAAACTATACTGAAATGGAGAAACAAACTGAAATATGCAATGGTAAATCAAGAGCATCTCACAGAAACAAAATGACACAATAATTTGTCCTGAGTGGAAAGCCCCTGGCATAAAACCACTCGTAAAAATGCCTCACTGGCTTAGAAAACAATCTCACTGATTTATAGGCCTCACTGGCTAAAGAATATTGCCTCACTGGCTAAACATGTTGCCTCACTGGCATTTACAGTATTGCCTCACTGGCATCTGTTATTCACATCAAAAAATATTCTAATACAGAGGGATACTCTGTGTCATTACAATTCCACTCCACACCATGTATATAGTATCTATAATGCACATATATAGAAAACCATAATATATTCTGCATTACATACACTATATATACAGGAGCTTTTACATAACCCGAGTACCAGACAGAAAAATAACTGCATTTTGTTCTCTTTTTCTGTTTTGTTCTTGTACCAGAGTAAAAAAAACCATTTTCTGTGAAACCCATAACTGAAACAATTAATACAAGGTTGCATTGAAGTAGAAACCATTTGACTATAAACATTTGACCAAACCCTAACTAGAGTTCGAAACAAGAAGAAACCACTTTTAATAACTGATGAAACTGTATCCGAACTATATAATCCATTTCTCAGCAAAATAAATGGCGTTTCCAACAAGAACCTTAACCAAAGAAAAAACTGTCGGTGTTACCATATAAACCATGCATAAAACCCAGAATGCTTTGATACAAAGCAATGATAACTTTCAAAAACCGGAAGAGAAAAGAAGAACATTTCCTCGTGAAACTGCCAGAAGATATCATAACTGACAGAAGTAAAATCAAACAATGTCACCTGTTTTGCCAAAGTCAACTGGAGCCTTTTGACGGACAGAACTTCCTTTTCTTTTTCCATCATTACTGAGTAAGATAGGAGATTCAAAAATAGAACTGCGGCTGAGAGCAAAGAAACCTTTCCTTCTCATCATGACGGCGCAGGGTATGAAACCCTAACCAAAAACTTTGCTCAAAAGACAAACTGATGTTTATGTGCCTCCTTTTTTATTATTGTTAAAACACACAAGAAACCGGCGCTTCAAGTCACCGCTGAGAGAAACCGGTGATACTTACTTACAACACACTAATGCCTTTTACCAAAACTTTGTTTGAGAGATAATCAAAGAGCAAGAGCCGCGGAGAAGATGTGGTGGGCCACATAAGCTCACAAAAGAAACACTACCAAGTCATGTGAACGACAAAAAATATTAGTGGTGACTAATACCACAAAAACAAAAAACACTAATATACATGGAGGTGCTATGGTCAAAAGAACCATTATGTTGACCAAAACTTGAACCACGGAGGTGTCCAAAAAAAAGAATACAATGACCACCTTTGTGCCAAGCCAAAAGAAACCACTGAAAACCGGAGAAAGAACAACCAACTGCCAACCTGTGTATAACTCACTTTGCCAGAGAATGATCAATCTGAATAGTTAATCAATTGCCAACTTGAATATAAGTAATTCTGATAACAATTGCATTTGCATAAGATCTGACCAATTTCCAACTTGTGTATGATTAACTTTGCCAACAATTGCATTTGCAAATGATCAACAGAATACATAAGATATCCAGAGAATCATGATAAGACAGAGAGCCAACATTCACCATGTGTGTTTGAACATCAGGGACAACAACACAACATCATCATGTATAGATATGTGACTCATATATGTTTTAGGTCATTTGAAGATGACCTTCAATGACAATTTCCCTTTTCCTATTGACAATGTAATGCCTAATAAATTGCCCTTATCTTACAATTCTTTAGTCTACAAATGTTTTTTTAATAATTACTTATTATTTACTAACAAGTTTCAATTCACCTTTTAGGTTGTTGAAACATTTAGAAGTTAGACTCATAAATCTCTCTTTTTTTTAAATTATAATACACAAGAACATCCCCAAAAATTGTTTCTTTTCACTTGCCCTTTAAGGGCAACTGTGCTAAATCAGAGAGGATGGGGTGGTGGTTCTTCAAAGTGATTTGCAAGTGCAGTACTTATAGTTTATTAGTTATTAAGATCAAATTATACCTGATGAAGTAAATGAACATAATGTTATATTTATTTTTCTTGGGTTTTCAGATTTCTGCCTTTCAAAAGAAATAGAGAACGCTGGAGACTCGACAAAGAAATTAAGAGTGCCCTAAAACAGCTCATTATAAACCGAGAAAAGACTGCTACAAACACCACCCAAGATTATGGCAATGATCTACTTGGCTCCATGATGAACACAATCCAAGAGCTAAGGAGCTCTGAAAACAATCAGGGCCTCACAACAGAGGAAATTATAGCTGAATGCAAGACATTTTTCTTCGCTGGCCAAGAGACTACAATGAATTACTTAACATTTACCATTATTCTGTTGGCCATGCATCCCGACTGGCAAGAGCAAGCGCGCTCAGAAGTGCAACAAGTCTGTGGGAATTGCCATCCACAATTTCAGACAGTAAACAAACTAAAAACTGTAAGAATTGAGGAACCCATTTGTAACTTAAAATTCAATATTTTGCTTTTAGTATTTTCTTACTGAATTTTGTATGTGTTGCGGATAAAGTTAGGAATGATTCTGAACGAAGTGATCCGGCTCTACCCACCAGCTGCTGCCAACCTTAGAGAAACCTTTAAGAACACTACACTAGGAGGAATTTCAATCCCTGCAGGCACACATGTCCTCTTCCCTTGGCTTTCGTTGAATCATGACACTTCTCTGTGGGGGCAAGATGCAAATGAATTTAACCCTCAGAGGTTTAGTGAGGGAATAAGTAAGGCTGCTAAGGATGATTCTGCTCTATTTATCCCTTTTGGATATGGGTTGAGGTCGTGTGTGGGCCAAAATTTTGCCATGCTCGAGTCCAAAGTTGCCACTGCCATGATTTTGCAACGTTTCTCGTTTGTTCTTTCTCCAGGCTATGTCCATGCACCCACATCGTTTGTGACAATCTATTCTCAGCATGGAGCTCCGATCATTCTTCATAACTTGCATATGGATGACAGAACAGTTCGAAACTAAAAAGTGAAGTGGTAATTGTTATGGCAATTGGTCCGACTACAGGCTAAAATATCAGCTCCCCCATTCTTGTAAAATAAAAAATTCTCCAGGGCTATACTTTTTGAGTGCTCTAATCAAGAATAAACAATTGATATATATATATATGATGTGGAACAAACTTTTCAAAAATAGAATTATATATAAATTATATGAAGTAAATGCACTTTACCCTCAAAAATATTGGATGGAATGAAATTATTTTCCAAAATTATGGAAATGAGAATAATTTGGGAAACAATGTATCACATGGCTTCAAAAAGGAAATAACCTCTACTATGAAACATAACCCCCAAAAGAAAACAATGGTTCACAAGATAATAAAAGTATATAACAATCAATGATAATTAAAAATATAAAAACCAAGCAACCAAAGCTATAAAACTTAAGTTGGGAGAAGGGTCTTGATCATCCAAGTTACCTCACCCTCCATCAAGCAAGTCTTTTCCATCATCAATAGATATCTAACTAGTGAGCATCATCTTCATCTTCTTGAGGTTGTGAATCTAGGGCTTTAGGTTGAGGCTAAGTCTAGATGTGTGCCAACTCTAAGGCCACTTTGTTGGCTTGAAGCTAAATCTACATGAGAATATTATACACCACTAGCAACTTCATGCGAGTAGCAAAGTTAGAATTAAAAAAATATGAGCAAACAAAGCAATATTTTTATCTTTCAAAATACAAAAGAGGATCTACAATTTGAATGCATGCCAAAGTTGAGTGAATTTAGTCATAAATTGGTCCCCATCACCCATGAAATATTTTATCAAGTGAAGGGCCTTGGTCGAAAAGGCTTGAAAAACCCATGAATTCACAACCAAACCAACTGTGCACAGGTACAAAACCAAAACAAATGTTTGACTATTTCAAATTTCCCACAAAATAGGCACCTAGGGTTAGACAAACCTAAATTTGTTAATTGGTTATCAAAAGTGAGATTGATCCAAAAAATTGGGTATCTTTTGACATTTGGACCATTGGGTTCATGCAATCATAGCTCGTGGAGTGTCATCAAGAAGCCTCAATGAGGAATTTGTCATCAAACTGGTGTAATATTGATGTTTCCACATAGTGACCTACTTCTTTGATGCTTGAGAAGGTTTAGGGATGGTATGGGACATCTTGAGATTTTTTTTGGCAAATAAGACATCTTTCTAGGTTTGATTCTAGTGAATGTTGGCCTCATAAATTCAATTGTTCTGCAATAAAAAATAATGTGAATATGGAATCAAAAAATTAATATGACTACATATTTGGATTCCTCTCAAAAAGTTGTACAATTTTTAAAAAAGGCACCTTGTTTCAAGTCCACGTGCAAAAGTTATTACTTTAGGAAGAATTGGGTTACTAAGGGCTACTAAAGTGGTGAGTGTCTGTTCCCCAAAGGTGAATACATGTTGTCCCTCATGAAGTCATCATGTGAAGTGGTAAATTCATCATCAAAGTGCTGAAACTTTTGTTCAGCCCAATGAACTTGTCATTGATGTAGTCATGGATAGAGAGTCCAATAAAGGACTCCAACCATGAAGCCTTAATACAAACATATGAACATTCTATGCATAGAGTTACTTAAAACAAATACAAACTTATGACAATCAACTTGATTTAATATTTATATAATAAACAATCAAAATTACATCCTCATTCTTTACCTTAATGGGCTCACAATAAGCTAGGCCTTAGTTGTGTGATTACATATGGGCAGGGTGAGTGCAGGATCATCATTGGCCAAATAATGGCAATAGGAGAAAAAATGTGTTTTACATAGCCAAAATCAAGAAATGATTCTTTGACTTTTTTATGGGCTGGTAATAATATCCATTTTGATTTGGAATACCAAACCAAACTGGATATCCATTTAGAACAGATATCCATTTTGTGAAACCTAAAACAGATATCCATTTTGAAAACAATAAAAAGTGAAAAAAGGCCTACATTTTGCAAAACCTGTAGCTTACAAAATGTAGAGAGGGAGAAATGAATATCTAATTACAAAAGAATGGATATCCAATTTGGAGGAGACAAATTCGAGGAGATAAGGGTCTAATTCTTCTCCCTTTTTTTTTTTGTAAATCAAATAATTTTTTTTGTTCTAAATCCTAAATTTGTATGTTTTAAATTTGAAATAAGTAAAATAGATGAAGAATATCAAAACCCAAACCCTCCCCCACCAAACCCTCCAACAATCCAAGAGCAAATTGAAAGAAATATTAATGAAATAAGTAGGATTATAGAAATTTTTTATTGCCACCACCCTCGATTCTCTTCAATGGCATTGAGCTTAGAGGGAATTATTACTCATGTTCAAATGCTCACAAGCCAAAATAAATCATTTAGGCAATGGCAAGAAGAAAAGAAGCAGAATAATTTAATGGTTTATCATACGACCAAGTCAAAGATTTAGACATTACCAAAGCAATGTTAGCCCAATATTTTGTCAACCCTAAAACTGGATTGCATGTTGATGTCCATAAGCCTAAGTATTCAATCAAATGGTGTACACATCAGGGTATTACTTAGAATGTTTGGGATTGTTGGTGGATGGTTTCTAGTAAACCACCCAATAGCAATTTTGATGTACCTTTATATTTCCTTCGTAAACTATATGCAGAGTTTGTAATGGGTCACCATGTGAATTATTTTGATTTTAGAGAATTCTAGGGAGTAGGTAACAGAATGCCTCAAGATAGACCAGGGGCAATGAGACAAGTGCAAGGTCCTTTTACTTCCCCTCCTGCTATCCCTTCTCCGCCTCCAAGTCACCACCTAGATGTTGTTGCAAATGCAACACAATAGAGCCTCATTGCCGAACACTCTTTGACAAAGCACTTGACTACATAGACCTCTCATCTTGTACAGCCACATGATATTGGTGGTCATATTGGATCACCTAATATTACTAGACCCTCCTCATCCACACATGTTTGTGTGCCTCATCATTGCATTTTTGGCAATCAATTGCTTAGGTCCTCTTGGGGAGAGTAGTGATCCACCCCTTAACACTTTAGAGTATGATGTCCCTCATACATCACCTTCATGAGTTGAGGCAGTGGGGTCCATAACTCAAGCTGAGGGGTCAAGGACAAGAGCAGGCATTAGCGGGTAGAGAAGGAGACAAGGAGGGCCAATCTTTCTTAGATGTGAAATTTAAAGTTAGATTTCATGGTGTATTCAATTTGAATATAATATAAACAAAGATTAGTACTAATGTATCGAAGGGGATAAAAATTGATGATAGAGGAGGAGTTGACAAAAGTTCATCATGGAACTCTTTCTGCCATCCAATTTGGCCTAGACTTGCCAGTATAAATTTATCTACACATCTAACTTTTTATTGTATGCATTTCATTTTTTGTGAGTAATTATATATTAATTTATATCTTGATGTTAGTTTACTTTTATATTCTATACCAAATGTGAATGATGTGGACCTTTGCCAATATTCTTTAGTTGAACTCCTAATCGACCCAAGGGACCATCATTCACCGAAAGATTCTCAGAACACCAACAAAGGGAGGAGGTAATTCAATCGAACTATACTTTAAGTGATAGTTTAGAAAACTTAAATATTTGATTATTGTAATTAGATAAATAATAAAATAGAGAATCATGGTGTTTGTTACATGTTTGATCATATAAAATAATGGTTAAAAGAATGAAAATAAGAAAGAAAGAAACATGCATTATCCATTATTCATATAGATTTGAGCTTTACTAAATTATTCATTTATTCGTACAGATTTTGCAATTGATTCAAATAATGATTATATGATCCATTTTAGTGCATTGATTGATTCATCTTATGAGGATTCCATTATGACATACAATGTTCATTGATTGCTAAGATAATTGTATGTATTGATCAATTGATGCTATATCATTTACATACACACATCAATATATAGAAAACACATAAACATACTTGAGGAAACTAAAATTCCATAAAAAATATAGATCATATCTAGATGCCCATGCCATAAACCAATAAATATGAAGACCAACCATACATGTCAAAGTTTCCAATACCAAATGTCATCAACATAACAAAAATCGTAACATGATTAGGTACATATCAATTGGGGGAGGTAGCGTTGAGAGTCACTCCCCCATCTCACTCCTAACATTGGCCATCAACCTAGACCTTGTAGGTGATTTTTCCCTACTAATTATACTCCTAGATTTAGACTTGCTCATGAAAATTATCTATCATGCCTCATAACCTACCATCTCCTTTCAAAGGTTGGAAATCTCTACCCATGTTATTTTATAATCTACTTGTGTCACTATAATCTACTTGTTACACTCTATAATTTTCTTGTGTTACTATCAACTTATAGAATATCATTGTGCCAATAATGACACCTATATGTGGTGACATGAATACCCTCACTTGTACATGTTCTTTCTATAGTAATGACACATCTCTCTTTATCAAGTTGCATTACTCTCCTCCCAAGCTACCACGATCCTTGCTCAGAAGATTGAATAGTAGAGAAAATTGACTGGAACATGTATATTATTTCACTTTCCACTTTGTCAGTATCATAGGAACACCACTTGTTGAATGGTCTATGGTCAAGACAACCACTTATGTCTAAGATACCTACATATTACATATGATCTATGTGTTAGGTCATTTATCTTGAGATATCATATAATTTGTAATGTGAGGGAATGAAATTTAAATGTTATATATTGCGCATGCCTATATCATCACCCTAGTTCCCTCCTCTTTGTTGCATTGGGAATACATTCAATGTTGTCTCTCTTCCATCCACCTCCATGGCCTTGTCACCACCTATTTCCCATCGTATCCTTTCAATTGCTCCTTCTAATCCTCCTACTCCTTTTGATCCTCTTGAACCCACTCCTCTACCTACATATAATGGATATAATAGTGGGGACACATCTTCTACTAATAATCTCTATGAATTTGTGACCCTACATCATCCTCAACTACAACTTTAATTGGCTCATCTCCATCATTGTCATTAGTATACTATTGAGTGGAAAACGGTGGTCTATCTATCTCCCAAGGCCTAAGTGGTGAGTTTTGGTGCCTCTTATATATTTGAGGTTTTAGGGGAACATCCTAATAGATAACAAACTATTTGAGGATCAACTTATAATGAAAACACTCCAAATATGTAGACAAATACTATTATTATGTGTAGAACTACTAGGGTGGAAATATACATGCATTGGAATACTTCATATTATAAGTTTATCCTATGACAAATGTAAAAGGTGAGTACAATAAATACCTTGTATTTTCTCATGAAATGTAAGAGGTTGTAAAAACAATTCCATGATAGCTCGTTTTCATTGAATCTTTAAAAATTCATTTTAAGGACAATTCTCACTAGGTGTGCTAATGTGGAGAGTTGCATGATGAGTCAAACCTCTAAAATTTAGTTGTAGATAGATAAAAGTCCAAATCACATTTCTAAAAAAATAGAGGTCCTAGGACAATATTCCATGTAACTTCTACATGGCCATAAAGTTATCCCTAATGACTAATAGCTCCTCTCCCCCAATGCTAGTGAGAATTTTTTTGTTTTGTTTAAATTGATCTATTAATTTAAAATTTATTATGATTATATGTATACATAGAGTCTTACATTCTTGTCATTTTTCATATAGGAAATATTAGTTGGTTCATCCATGATGAGTCCTTCTTAATCAATGTAGGAGGCCTCGTTGGTGGTATGTTCTTGTTTTCTAGTAGATAAATTTTTGTTTAGTGAATTTTGGATTGTTTATTTGTAACACATATTTGAACCTTTTTAATGTATGCATTTCCTTTTTTGTTATTAATAATATATTACTTTATTTCAATGTTATTTTACTATTAGAGTCTATTGCGAAAGTGAGTGATGTGGCACCTTTGCCATCATGCTTCAATAGGACACCTGATCATTTTAAAAGACAATCATTTGTGGAACGGCTCTCTAAAGAACAAGAAAGAGTTGAGGTAATTGAGTTGAATTTTTCTAAATAATTGATAGTTTAGAGAGGTCTTATAGTTGATTGTAGTGATTTAGTTGTATGTTAATAAATGAAAGTTCTAAATTGTAGTAGATAAGATTCTATTTACTAACTCTAACTTATTTGTATTTACTATTAAACTAATTAATCAAATTTGTGGTTTAACTTGTTAATGTAGTCAACTTTTCATCCATGGACTACTAGACATCATGGCACAAAGAGGACACTTTTTGAGAATCCATCATAGATTGAGGATTCGCCAGAGACATAGGGTCAAGTGGACCTTTAGTATTTGATGAAGTTATTCGACATGTAGATCGTATATGAATTTTGAGATGGCATATGCCACATTTTGTAAAAAATGTTTTGAGTTGGTATATTTGCCAAATTTTTGTATATGTATACCATTATGGACTAGATTTTAATATATATAACTTGATATACAATATAATTTAAATTCCTTATGTGCATGTATTCCTACTTTGAAAATTAAAAGTTTAATCTATAATCACTTTACAATGGTTAGTTATGATCAATAACATGTTATAGATTGATTTCTTATTATATATGATTGTTTTTTCTTGGTAGAAAGATGATATATGTAGTTTCATACCTCAATACATAACTTCATCTTAATTGCCACATGATTGTAGTTTTAGTTAGATATGGGATTTTCTTAGATGATGTGTGACCTTTTTTCCTTCAAATGATAGTGCATTGCCCAAACACCATTAAGAAGATCTCCTTGTTGTTTCATACTGATGACTATCTTATTACTAGCATAAAACCAAATATTTGTACATAAGTAGATGTTACATGAGTTAATACATATTTGTACATATAAATACCCTAATTAGTAATAATTAATAAAAAAGAAGCATAATTGCGATCATATGAAATGTATATTTAGCATTTCATTTTAATTTATTTTAAATTAGTACATATTTATTCAAAATTTGTTTATGCTAAATTATTACATGGATGCTTAGTGTTAGTTAACATATTTGTTGTATTGGACTCTTTTCGTATACATCTCATTATAATCATCATATTGAAACTATTATATTTGATATAGAAACTACTAGATTTGATATGATAATCATTGATAATTTC
This sequence comes from Cunninghamia lanceolata, assembly GCA_027924645.1. Lineage (NCBI taxonomy): Eukaryota > Viridiplantae > Streptophyta > Pinopsida > Cupressales > Cupressaceae > Cunninghamia > Cunninghamia lanceolata. Next base: position 13,317,286 of record BSBN01000553.1, on the reverse strand, counting down.
TCATCTTACATGTTAATCATGTAAAATATGTGTTAAAAATGATAAAACTTATGATTTTTTTCATTAAATCAAAGATATTTATTTTTGTATTAAAGAGCAAAGACATGTTTGTGTGTTTACCCATTTCGTTATCTAGTTTATGCAAAGAAATGTCATCCACAACCCAAATTCAATAGTCATTGCATTTGAAAATGTAAATAGTTGTACATATTAAAGGGAAGTATGTTTCAATATCATATCCTCATTTCATAGTTTGTAGGTCTAGCATACCCTCATTTCACCTTCTATATGGGTTATGGAAAGAGCATCTAATGAGGTAGAGATGAAGACAAAGAGACATAGGGAGAGAAACACATTTGGCATGATTTGCATATCCTTATTTCACCTTCTATATGGTCACCATGCTTTACATATCCTCATTTCATAAGTCCACATGTTTGACATGATTTGCTTATCCTCATTTCACCTTCTATATGTATAACGTATCCTCATTTCACCTTCTACATGTATAATGTATCTTCATTTCACCTTCTATATGTTTGACATTATTTTCTTACCCTCATTTCACCTTCTATATGGGTTATGGAAAGAGTAGAATGAGGTAGAGAAGAAGAGAGAGATATAGAGAGAGAGAGATGTACATTTGGCATGATTTGCATCTCCTCATTTCACCTTCTATATGGTCTACATACTTTGCATATCCTCATTTTCCTCACGTCTACATGTTTGACATGATTTACTTATCCTCATTTCACCTTCTTTATGTATAACATATCATCATTTCACCTTCTTTATGTTTAACATGATTTTTGTAATGTCTCCTTTTAGGATATTCCTGATTTCTTTACTTGCACATAATAATATCACTAAAAAGGGACATTAGACATTACAAATCAATAAATTAAGATAATATTCAATTCATAGCATCATTCATATTAAATCAGTATTAAGTTATGTATGTTATGTAGTATTGAAAAACCCATGATGTTATTGGATAAATTAAGATAAATTAATACCTTCAATTCAAACCCGTGAGCTCATTGGCCCAGCAAAGGCATAAAGCCTGCAAGCTCGTTGGCCCAGCGGGGGTTTGAACTCTAGTGGCCACCACTACAACAGAGTGACTTAACCACAAAACCACACCCTTATTGGCTATGTATTTATTTATATTAGTATATATATTTATATAATAATATTTATATTTATTATTATATTATTATAATAAATGATTATAATAATATTAATATTTATGTTTATATATTTTAATAGTTGTATTTGTTATTTATATTTATCTTTATTTAATTATTAAATAAATATATTGTATATTATATTTAATTATATTAGAATATTTTTATAATAATATTATTTAATATCATTTATTAAATACTATATATTAATAATTAAATGACTAAATACCACATTTTACAAAACCAGCTTGATTGTCTTTATTATAATGTTTAAATCTTTAATTAAACATGCCTTAATATCGGGGCATGATAATTTTCCTATCATCATTTCATTGTCTATAGGTCTAGTATACCCTCATTTCACCTTCTATACGAGTTATGGAAAGAGTAGAATAAGGTAGAGAGGAAGAGAGAGAGAGAGAGAGAAAGATTTACATTTGGCATGATTCGCATATCCTCATTTCACCTTCTATATGTTCTACATACTTTGCATATCCTCATTTTCCTCACGTCTACATGTTTGACATGATTTTCTTATCCTTTTTTCACTGTCTTTATGTATAATGTATCCTCATTTCACCTTCTATATGTTTAACATGATTTTCCTATCATCATTTCATTATCTATAGGTCTAGAGTATACCCTCATTTCACCTTCTATATGGGTTATGGAAAGAGCAGAATGAGATATCTAGATGAAGAGAGAGAAAGACATAGGGAGAGAGACACATTTGCTGATAGTGTAGGGTCCATGTTGGATAACCTACAGTTCCATGTGGCTGAAAATTTTGAATTGGGAATGAGTTGTTCCCTCGATGTGTTCCAATGTTTGTGGGGGAGTGAACATTTTTCCCTTGTAAACAATGAAGATGACTACATAGGGAGAGAGATACATTTTGCATGATTCACATTTGGACCTAACTGACAGTGTCAATAGGTCAAGGGGGTGGGTTTATGCTAGCGGAGACCTTGTTTCATTCCCCAGGTGTCCCAATCGAATTGGGTTACATTGTACGAACAAAGTCTCTTAAGAGACCTAAGAGCAAAAAGTTCCCAAACTTTGATGCAATAGTTCTCAGACTTCATGGAACCTACGAATAATACATTTGGACCTACAACTGCATGTCAAGTCCCTCCACAATAACCTCTCTCATTTTTTACCAACTCAACATTGTTTGACCATGCCAACAGTGGATGCATTCTTGCAAAATGCCTCAGTGGCATTTAGTGCAAAGGTGCCAAGAGCCATATTTTGCATTCTTCACCTTGTGGAACCTAAATGACAATACTGATAGGTTAGGGTGGGTGGGTTTATGCTAGTCAAGGCCCTATTTCATTAACGAGGTGTCCCAATTGAATCGGGCTACACTGTACCAGTAAAGTCTCTTAAGAGACCTAAGAGTAAAAAATTGCCAAAATTTTATGGAGTAGTTCTCAAACTTCATGGCACCTACGAATGATTTGTTTGAACCTATAGCTGGATATCAAGTCCCTCCACAATAACCCCTCTTGGTTTTGACAACTAGACATCATTTGACCATTCCAATGATGGATGCGTTCTTGCAAAATAGCTCAGTGGCATTTAGTGTAAAGGTGTTAAGAGCCATATTTTACATTCTTCAGCCTATGGGACCTAACTCAACAGCGCCGATAGGTCAGGGTGGTTGGTTTTATGCTAGTGGAAGCTCTGTTTTGTTCCCCTAGTGTCCCAATCAAATCAAACTACATTGTACTGACAAAGTCTCTTAAGAGACCTAAGAGAAAAAACTTGCCATACTTTGATGGAGTAGTTCTCAGACTTCATGATACCTGTTGTGCATTTTGAACAAATTTTTGAAACTTTTTATTATAGTTTAAGATATCTCAGGAAAGCCTTGGTTTTAGGGTTTCAAAGCAACTATCCTATAAAGTCCACAGAGATTTCCATGAGCTTCTCATGGAGGATCAGCCATGGTAAAGGCCATCAGTCACATTTAAGGTCTCAGCTCTTAGATCAATAGATGGCAACTGTTAAATGGTAAAACTCAGTCCCTCAAGCCACTCACACTGTCACAAAAATAAAGGACATAGAAAAATGCAATAAGCAGTTTGCATACACGATGAGAACAACTCCAGAGGAAAGCTCAAGAGAAATGTAGAGTCCAACATGTGTCAACTATAGAGAAAAGAGAGTAGCTTGGATATTAAGTGGAGGTTGCCAGATGGAGGCACCTAAAGCATTGCAAAGGGATAAAAGAAACATCCAGAATCAAACACATGGCTCAAGAATTACAAAGAGTAGCAATGAAAAGAAACTTAAAATTGATGCAGAGGGTGCCATGTGCAAGCTGTGGGAGAAATAAAAAGAAACTTAAAATTGATGCAGAGTGCACCATGTGGAGTAGCCTAACACAGATATAAATATTTTGTTTCATTTCATTTAATAAATGTGTCATGTTAATCCATGGGAGTCTTAAAAGAAGTTGTGTCTTTGTTAAATATTAAGTCCCTCATAATGCAAATGGTGGGACCCAAAGCAAAGGAAGTTAAAACAAATATTTTTTGCCTCACCATTTTTACCTCATGGTGAAAATAAATGTTGCCCTAAATTTAATAAATCCATGCTTTATTTCTTTTAAGGCAAGCTACAGGAAATAAACAAAGCAGCTGGGAAAGCCACATGTCAGATGTGGAAGGCAAAAGAGAGTAGCTTAATAAATTTAGTAGATGGAGCCACGTGGGTGAAGCAGTGAAAAGAAACTCAAGCTAGATGCAGAGGAGGCCATGTGGTTAAGCTTGAGTAAAGGAGAATTAAATGTTTCATTTAATTACATATGATTCACGAGAGTGTTAAAGGCTGTGTCTTTTATTAATATTGTGTCTCTTATAATATAATGGTGGGGCCCCTAATAAAGCTCAAATGCTTTATCAATAATAAGTTTTATATTAGTTTTAATTAAAGTCACGGGGAGAAGTTTAAATAAAGATTGAAATCTTTATTAAGTTGAGACATGTGACACATGGTGGGTCCCAATAGTATAGAGTAAATTTTATAAAAAGACACTCATATGAATTTCTTCTACGGGAATAAAAAGTGAAACCCTAATTATGTAGCCACTTCCACTTTATTTCTTTTAAGGCAAGCTACAGGAAATAAAATGGAGAGTGGTGGGAAGTATTTCCTCTTCACGCAGGCCAAAGATAAGCATAGAGATATTTTCATCCATGGAGATAATGAAGCCATGGTTCGGTTCTGATTTTCTATTGCCACTTCAATTGCAGTAGCATTTTCCAGATTTTGCGGAGTTTTAGTTACAAAAATTGCCAGAGCCAATTGAGATTTTGTTGAGTCTTTTAGGCTATAAATGGACAGATCTGAGACACAGCGGAGAGGTATATACATACATTCATAGTTCTACAAGTTTTATTAGATCAGAGAGTTGGAGCAGTAGACTCAGATGTTTTTCTTTTTGCCTTTGCAATTCTTTCTTTATGAGAATGTAACAGTTATTTTTGTGCAACAACTTTTGCCTCTATAACCTGTTATCATTCAAATAAAGAGATAATGTTCTATGCATACTTGGATATCTCTATTTCTTGCTTCTAATTCCTCTATTTATTTTGCCTCTGTTTAGTCTGTTTCTTAAACTAGGTTTTAATCATGGATTGATGCTCTTTAAAATTCCAGTTAATCATTCAAAGTTAGACATTGTGCAAACTAAGTTTTTAATCCAGTGGATCACCATAGATTAGGCATTTGTTTTCTACAAATATAGTTTTGTTGTAACTTTTTCCCAAACCCCCATTGAAAGAATGGGAGAGCCAACTTCCCTAAAATCTGGAGGTCATTTCAGGGGGCAATCCCACATCTCTGAAGTTTCCCATGTTGCTGCTGGATTACACCCATAGATTTATGCATCAACAATACCTACGAATGATCCATTTGGACCTACAACTAGGTGTCAAGTCCCTCCATAATAACCTCTCTCATTTTTCACCAACTCAACATCGTTTGACCATGCCAACAACGGATGCATTGCTGTAAAATGCCTTAGTGACATTTAGTGTAAAGGTGTCAAGAACCATATTTTGCATTCTTCACCTTGTGGGACCTAACTGATAGTGTTGATAGGTCAGGATGAGTGGGTTTATGCTAGTGGAGGCCATGTTTCATTCCCCAGGTGTCCGAATTGAATCAAGGTACATTGTACTAGCAAAGTTTCTGAAGAGACCTAAGAGAAAAAAATTACCAAATTTTGACGGAGTAGTTCTCAGACTTCATGACACCTATGAATGATCCATTTGGACCAACAACTGGATGTTAGGACCCTCCATAATAACCTCTCTTAGTTTTTACCAATTCAACATCATTTGACAGTGCCAAGGTCCCTCCATAAAAGTGACCTGTTTGTGGGGGAGTGAACATTTTTCCCTTGCAGATGATGTTGAGTTGGTAAAAATTGAGAGAGGTTTTTAGGGGAGTAAACATTTTTCCCTTTCAGTAGAATTTAGTGTAAAGGTACTAAGACCTTGTGTTCTTCACCTTGTGGGACCTAACTAACAGCGCCTATATGTTATGGTAGGTTGGTGTATGATACAGGAGGCATCTAGAAATGTCTCATTTGTGCATACAGTCTGATGTTGGATGTTGGGCTTACTCATAACACAATAATGGTGTAGGTAGAATACAATAGCTCAATCCAATCCATTCAACAGATCTAAGGGTTTATTTAATGGTTTTGAGTATGATTCAAGGTGGTTTTCTTAAGTTTTTCACTAAAGCCCCATGAGGAAGGCCTCAATTCCTAGGGTTTGGTTTCCAAGGGAAACTCACCAAGTCCTAGGGAGGGCTATTCATTAGATTATCAAGGAAAACATTGTCAACATACCATGAAGGTGTCATGAGTGGAGGGTAACCTTTTTGAGCATCCAAAACCCTCACTATCCCTATCAAAAGCATACAAAATTGTGATAGTCCTAAGACTATAGCAGTAGCAAGAAGATAGTCTTTTTCAGAAGAAAAGACCCTAGTTTTCATAGGGGGATACCTATGATACCTTCCCATGGATTTAATACAACATTTGAATAGGAAAGGAGTTGCAAAAGTTTAAAGAGCTTCAAGGATTTTAAGAGGTTTTGGGACATAAACATCATATAGAAAATTTCATGTGGTATGAGCAACCACCTTGAAGAGATATGCTAGTTTATTATTAAATTATTTGTGACATCAAATCACTACATATAGAAACTAATAAAGGATCAAAACTCCTATATATGCATTGATATTATCTTACTACAACTAGGTCAATCCTACAAGTATCATGTTTAAGATATTAACATAAAACCCTTTTTCTTTTCTTAAAATCAAAACAAAATATTAACATAAAACCCTCACCATAAAATTTAGCATAAAACATAATGAAAAAATACACCTTAAAGAGTGTGCTACTAAAATCACATGAAGAAGAAGATCCTATATTGTTGTATTTCTCTTTAATTGTCATAATACTAAGTACCTCTAAGGAATGTAGCCTCCTAGGTTTATTAGAGTCTAAAGAAGAAGAAGATCCTACCCTTTCTTATTTAATTGGTCTAATGACTCATATGAATGATCATGCAACATCATGTATGCACACTATCCTAAGCTCACCTTGGTCCCACTTCATGTCTCCTAATTTACTTTGTATCCAATGGCATAACATTTCACTAGGATCAATGATATCATCCCTTTGGATGTGGACTCACTTTTTTCCTTTGAGCTCATCATCTAGTTCATGTACCTCCCCATGTTGTAAGATGATATAATTGTTTAGGTTTAATTATTTAGCCATTAGATCATTTATAATCTAGAGTCTATACATCTATAACTTCTTTGAGCTCTAACACCACTACATGTGTAGACCATTGATCTCCTTTATTATGATCTCTCATCACATTCTTTCCACAACTCTCTCTTGATGCATAATGACTTATCCCTTTGGTAACACACCTGCTAATCATCCTACTATCTCACCTTTTGTGGGCCTTGTTGTGGTTTCATCCTCCCTATGATCTCATTACAACATCATCCTCCTACATATGCATACAACACTAGATAATGCATTAATAAATTGCTTAAACATTGGTAGCAAGGAACTATCACATACAAATGTTCAAGTTATCAAATCGCCCTTCAATGTTATGATATACACATTATTGATGACTATCATGTATACGATCATATGTAACAACCATAGGAGGTTTAAAACTAACCTTAGGAACAATTCATCAGTATCATAGAGCATCTAGGACATTCAAACTATTATACCAGCACATGTTGGTTATGGTAAATAATCTCATTACAAGGGGCCATAAGATGGACATAATAGTACATGAGGATGATGTTAGGGACTCTTTCAAACAAAAATAAATCTTAAACCTATTCTTAAAAATCTTAAAATAAAAAATAATATCTCTTTAATTTAGAAATTAATATGTACAAAAAGCTAGAAAGCAAAATATTAAGAAACACAAATGCACACTAAAAATTGTACCTTGTGTCTATGATGCCATAGTAGATAACCTCATTCATAGTCCTGTATAGTCAAGAGCATGCATTATAATTAAAGAAACAAGATTGTTAATAAAACAATTCTAAAAATAGAGTAAACAAGAAAACTAAGATAAAATTTGTCATACCTTTCCCATCTGGAAGTTTACATGCTAGTCAAGTGTACCTAAGGAGTCATCTCTTACCTTCAAAGTATCCAATATTGCTTCATGATTAGCATTAAACTAATTGTCCATAGTTGTTTTGTTTTTAGTTTTTCATGACGCTTTAGTAACTTAACATTTCTTTCTACAAATAGGTACGAATAAATAATATGGTTTTGTGCTTCTCAAAGTCTTCAAATGCAGGGATGCCATTCTTTCTAATCATATATGTTTGCAACCAAGTCTCATCAATAACAACTAATCCTATAGGATATGTGAACCCATCATCATCTATTGTAGGTCGTGTTAGCTTTTTGTTTTCTTGTACACATCATACCAACCAATAGTATGATCTCTCTTCATTTCCATGTGGTTCAACAACTGCATAAACATGACTTGGTTGTACAAAGTCTGAAAGATGTTCATAGTTAAATGAGCTATCCATGTCATTGAGTAAAGATGAATGAATTTAATATAAAGGGGTTAAATATTGTGGAATCCATGTATCTCCCACTCACTTGACTCACAATTATCCTAATCACATTTAATACAACTCTGACAAAAGCAAGCTAATTCTCATGTCCAAATAGTCCATGCACTTGCATTTGAGCTTTGAAATGAATGCATATTTGATGATTCATTGATTCTCTGACAATGTAATTTCTCTCCCGATATCCCCTCATCAACCAACCAAAAGAACCTGTGCACTTTTGAATCAAGAGCCACTCTTTGTGACAATGCATAGTTACACCACTTAACAATAGAATCTACATTATTGAATGTAGCACCACCTCTATTCTTTAGTTTTTCTTCAAAAAGAGCTCTGTTCATGTACGGACCTGCTCCATCATGTTCCCCTTTTCCATGTCCAGCTTCAAAAAAAAATTAAATATGACGTATACCCTTCTCTGCATGCATTTTGCTCAACCAATAGAACATACGAGCATTCTTGAATTGACTAGTGCAATTATCTGACCAAATTGGATGTTGATCCATTCTAATATCTTTCGCTTGAAAGAACCCATAAAATTGTTGAAAACAATATTGCACATACTCTAATGAATGAGATTGATAATCACTCATCTAAAAATGGTATTCTCTGAAAATCTTCCTATTCTCTGTTGTACTCTTAGGGGCATGTATATATGTGATGTGAACAAAAATAGAATTCTTAATAGAATTGTAGTACTAGGATTGCACTTCATTTTTTGGTTGCAATGTGTAGTTTTCTATTGACTACAGAGGAAATAGTTCCAATCATAAAAAAGTAATATTTGCTGCAGGATTGGTTGGGAACTAAGTATCTATTAATTGTCAAAGAAGACACCAATTATTACTCACTAAAACATCTCTTAGAGAGATCCATTGCATGACATCTCATCTTTGAGTTTTAATTTTACTTTTTAGTTGTTAGAATACATTTGTTACTATTCCATTTTTTGAATTGCTTCATGTGTGTACTTCATAAGGAACTTTTATTGATTGATCACCTAGTTTGAAAATAATCAATTCCAAAAATAAGCAAATCTAAGTGAAAGGTAACTTCAAACACACTTCATATAAGTGAATGCCAAAGTTAGTTCAAACACTCACGTACACATAAAGTGAATGTTAAATTTCAAGCACACACTTCACACACACACATGCGCGCACACACACACACACAAAGGTAGTTCACTCACATTTCACACAATAAAATATGAATCCACAATTAACTCAAAACAATTAAGGGATGTCAAAGTTCAAACATATGCTTCTCATCCAATAAGTGGCTCAAATTCAAGTGAATGTCAAAGTTAGTTCACACACACACACACACACACACAAAGTGAATGCAAAATTTAGTTCATACACACAAAGTGGCATGCCAAAAGTACACTCAAATAATAAATGGATGTCAAAATTCAAATGCACACTTCACACAAACAATAAATGGATGCCAAGACACTAAACAAAGTGAACTCCAAAATTCAAATAGATAAGTGGATGCCAAAGTTCAAACATACATTTAAAGTGAATGCCAAAAGTTCAAACAATAATGCATACATAGTAATGCCTAATGTTCAAACACACTTCAAACAAACAATCAATGAATGTCAAAATTTAAGCACACACACCAAGTAAATGTCAAAGCACAAACACACACTTCATACAAACAATAAATACAAAAAAAGTGAATTCAATTTTAAACATACAAAGTGAAACAAATATAAGTCAATGCCAAAGTTCAAACCCATACTTCATATTACAAATAGTATAACACTAATTATGACAATGTTAATAGATTGCATTGTGGTTGAATGGGAGGCCATAGTTCTCAGGTTTCTTTATGAATTAATTCTCTAATGGTTTCTTCACAATATTCATTTAATACCATTCCATTATTTGTTATTTACAAAAAATAATTTTAAATTTTTATAGTATTTATAGCCTTGTCCACCCACTACTACATGTAATGACTTTCCAGTAAAAATATAAAAATATAAACTATCTAGCAATAGGCTTATAAATATTTGTGCCTATCCACATTTTTATAGTATTTTTAGCCTTGTCCACCTACTACTACATGTAATGACTTTCTAGTAAAAATATAAATATAAACTATCTAGCAATAGGCCTATAAATATTTGTGCCTATTGGAATCTATGAAAATCAAGATCTTTGATATATGCATGCAAAGATACCAAAGAGAAATGACATGAAGGTGCCATAATGAAATGTCTTGTAACAATAATATACAATAAGGTCTATTCATTCATCACATACAACCAATATGAGAGACTTTTGTACACAACACTAGTTTGAGGAAATCAGGTTTTTGAATCTTCTTGAAAAATACAAAAACACACTAGTGTCCTTACAAATGGAGTGATCAAGATGTAAAAAAGTACTACACAAAAGGTAATATAGACAACTTTAAGATTTCTTGCAAAGAAATGTTAGAGAGAGGTTAAAAATTGCTTATGTTAAAATACACATTGTGTAATTACAAACATGTGAAATTTTCAAAGTAGAGTATGAAATGATGCAAAATTTTCAAATGAGCAATGAAAATATGGTTTAAATCATTGGTAGATCTGAATTGAAAGATGTTTATGACAAAAGCAAAATCTGAAATAAGATTTTGACTACAAACCCTAGCTTTTCGAATCACTAGGTTATATGAAAAATAATTTTTAAGAAAAACCCTAGCAAATGAGATCTTCAAATGCAAGATATGATATGATGAAATGATGAATTACTATAATATGGATCTGATCTTATGCAAATATAAGAAAATTATACTTTTTTATCATATGCAAATGAAATTATGCAAAACTATGTCTAAATATAAGCCTAGAATGTTTTTTTTTTTTAATTTCAAATGTATGTAAGATTTTCCAATGCAAGATGGAAAATATGATATGAATGAATGCAAGGACTGATTACAACACTCAGAAAGATGCAAAATTCTCATTGTTCCAGGTTCACCAAAATGTTATATATGAAAATTGGGAAGATGGTGGATAGTGTTAAAGTATATCAAATCAAACCCTCCTTTCACTTGATAACATTCAAGGACAAAAACTGAACCATCACTATAGGTGAATGAGGAATCAGCTATAGGTTTGTGTACTCAGGAATGATACAGAATGATAGATTAGATTGCGAGATTTATCAACCCTAGATCAAATAAGCCTCAAACCCTAATTATAATGCAATCGGGTGTCGAAAGATAGAATGCTATAGGAAACTATATAGGAAGATACTTAAGGATGATCAGAAACATACCAAAAGTTGAGTTGTCATAAATAGAAACTTTGCAGACTACGAGGCAGGGACCTAAGTCCAATAATGTAACCTTTTAATAGATCTGGAGCAGTCAAATATGTCAGACTATATCCAGATCTTGATTTCAAGGCCAAGCCTATCGGGAGTGTTGCAAGGTGTATGCCCTTGGTCTCCTTGTGTTGTGTAGCATAGTGCTTGGGTTCTTGACAAGGCTTAACCACCTCCCATGAATTCATTAAAAATCTAGTGGTTGTATCGGGCATTAACATATTGATCTTTTGGTGCAACGACAACTGTCTTGCTAATAATTGGTATCAGAGCCTAGGTCACAGGTTTGAACCCCTCACTTGTGTTGGGGGGATTGTTAAAAGGTGTGTGCCCTTGGTCTCCTTATGTTGTGCAACACAGTGCTTGGGTTTGTGACAAGGCTTAACCATCTCTCGTGGATTCATCAACTCTGGCAACTGTATCAAGCATTAACAGGTCGATCTTTTGGTACAACGGCAACTATCTTGCTAATAGGGAGGACTATGAGGAAGGTGCCCTAGTCCAAGAGGGAGGAATATCAACAAATTTCTTCTAGATCCTGAATCCTTATCCTTCAAATTGCTTCTCTACACCTATACTTTTCCAACTCCCGTACTTGTAACCTACAATCGCAATGAAAGGGGGTTGGGGGTTTTGGTGTTTAGGAGCTTGCCTTGGTCAAGCCCCAGAAGGAGATTCAAGTCTTCCAACACCGTTGTTAGATAGAGTGTGTGCCCAAGGAGGGCAGAGGCTAAATCTGATGAGGAAATTAAATGATTGAAACAAAAGTTGATGTCACCTTAGAGGTGAAGACCAAGTACAGAGATGAAGATAGTTAAAATCATGAGGAGATGGATTAATGAAGCCAAATCTACAACAAACAAACACAATAAAACACAACTCTTCTCTACAACACAATGCAGGCCTTGAAATCTCTTTCTCAATATCATAAGTTTGCATTATCCATCTAGGTGTAAAACAAAGTCATAAACTCACTTATATATGTTTTCCCGCTAACATTCATAAATTAAATTGAAGAGGCCGACAGAGGGAAACCTTTTGAGATGGCATAAGATGACACACATTAATTTTCATCCTGGCAAATTAGGCTGGACTTGGGTGTGTGTGTCCAAGTCCCAATGCCTATTTTGGTCATGTTTAAGCACTTAGAATGGGTCCCTAGTCCCCATTTGACATGGTTTTGGGGCAAATTGCTCTAGGATGAGTATTTAATTTGTAAAGTGTAAACATGGGGACCTAGGAGCTAAACTAGGAGGTAAAAAGGCATAGGAATACTTTTTACTCCATAACAATATGAAACTTATCTCACAGAGATGGTTTAGACCTCTTAAAAAAAAGGTAGCCATCCATCAAAATTGAATGTGCATCCTATTGCAATTATAGTCACTTACCTAACTAGTTTGAAAATTGATAAATAATCATGTCACATCCACTTCACTTATCTACTGCTTGAACTAGAATTTAGATAAACCCTTGCCTACTATAAAACATTACATTTATTGCAAAGATTTATCTTTTCATACAGGAAAAAAAAAAGCAAACAAAACATGGTTAAATGTGTTTACCTCAAGTTAGATCTTTCTATGTTGATCAAGGATCATGCTCAACCTTCACATTCTATCAAGGATGAAAAAGTATAAATGGGTAATCAATATTTTTTTAGGTTCATGAGGAACTTCAAATAGAATTTTGTAAACACCAGAACTCATAAAACAATGGCATCCCTATCTATGCCTCCATGAAAAAATTAGCTAATAGTATTTCCTAATCTACTAAATGCATCCTCTAGAAGATTTCTCTTAACCTTTCCTCTCGGATTCCCCCCATAAAACCCCCACAGCTTTTCCCCATGAAAATATTTAAGGCAAAGTTAAAGCAAAATCAACCACAAAAACTAAATAAATAAAATAAAATAAATCATAAATATATTTTATCCAATATTTTAAAATTTCTTTTTCTATTATAAATCTAAAAGTCAAATCTTAATAAGACAAAAATTATTCTTTCTCAAAATCAAATCTTAATAAGACAAAAGTTATTCTTTCTCCTAATTCTTTCATTTGTTTTTAAAAAAAAAAACTTAAAAGCATGTATCATTTTCAATCTACATACTCTAATCAATTTATTAGGCAAGATTATATATATGTACACTTTTAAAACCATAAAGTAGAAGATTATAATTAGAATACTTTCTAGATCACTCTTCTCTATTATGCTAGTAGAGAAACGAAAAACACACTTTATAAAAAACATTTACTGACTCAGATAGGAGACTCATCGAAGTAAGTTAGCAATGTCCACCATTTAAATTTTCAACAAACATTAGTTAATTGAAATTATGCATACCTTTAATTGTATCACTTCACAAACAACACTAAGATCTGCAAAGTATGGCACATAATTACCACTTGAAGATCTGTCATCTCCCAGAATCCATATGTTTCAAGCCAATACAAATTTGTGCAACAAGTCCATAGTAATCCTTACCAAAAGGGTATGGTCCGCATAAACCATTCATTAACATGTTCACCATACAACCTTACATACTCACAAGAAAATAACCATCTCAAAAGTTTTTCATTAGAAAATCATCAAGTACTAAAGAAGAGTTATCACCATCATTACCTTTAAGCATATCATCATTATCTAAATCCAATTTCCTAGAGAAGTCATACGAAGTAGGTTATGTGGCCTTACAAATTACCTCTAGATACTACAACAACTTCTTCTACATTCTTCTTCACCTTCAAATTGCCTTCCTAATAGACATCCGATGCTACTTGATTACCTTCCACAAGTTTGTACATGGATTTCTTTCTACTCTCTAACTCATCATCCTTCAATTATACTACCGTATATAAGCTCTTGATATCATCATTGTCTGTTCTAGTTCTATCAACTCAACTTTCATTGCTTTGACCACAAACTAAATCTCCAACTATCCACCTAGCTCTATCAGTATTTCTTCATTTACTTTAATTATCACTTTCATCTTCCCACTTGTCTCTTTTTGGTCAATCATCCTTCCTTCAAAAACTCTATTTTTGATACTTCCTATCAATCATATAAACTATTCCAAACTACTGCCGTCTTGTTTCATCTTTAATCTCCTATCTGCCAACAAATCAAAATTTTCCTTTCCCATTGTATTCCTATGCTTACCTTTTGAATCCTCCTCTATATTCTTCAATTATTCCTTCTCATTAGGTGCCTTACAATCATTCCATCTCCTACTTGTAACTATATTTCTCTCAATTTCCCTTGTTTCTTCATTAACAACCATTTGTATCATCTATCATTCCTCTTTCTACATTCTTGCTTTCATAGTATCTTCATTTTCAACTCTAGATTATTCATGCTTTACCACATCTCTGTATTCGTCTTCCGCATTACCACATTCTCTTTTATCTTCAATTGTCCTTGCTTATACATCCTTGGTTTTGTCTTTTGCATCACCACATTTGCTTATTTCCTCATCTATCTCACTTTGAATATCTTCATTACTACTTCCTAAACCGTATTCTCTTAGTATTATTTTTGTATTGTCTATTGGCCTTCCAACTCTGCTTGTTTTGTCTCGTTCAATCTCATTATCGTTTCCAGTGTCACCGCACTCTCTATTTATGTTATCTTCCACTAACTCTGCACCTCTCACAAGTATCCTTTCTTCTTTTCTTTCATTCTCATCAATATTCATATCTTCAAATTTATCCTCTAGTTGACTACTGTCATCACATATCTATTCACAACTTACAACTTCCACAAGTTCTCCTTCTTCGTCTACCTCATCTTCCTTACTATTATTTATTTTTGAACTTTTTATTCTAAACAATATTATCTGATCATCCCCATAAGTACTATTATATTTTTCATAAACACTACCTTCTTGATTCCTTTCCAAACCTTCAAATTTGAACCCTATTAACTCACTACCCTTAAAAGTATTACTAACCCATTCACAATTCATACCTCAATTCTTCTTTATTTGTTTTTGTTTCCTCCACAAAAATATATTATTCCTCCCTATGTTTGAATCCTTCACCTTCCTTTGGCATGTTCAAAATGGTTTCTATGTCTTAATCCTCTATTTCTTCTTCTCCTTCATCTAAATTTATCTCTGGGCTTCTGTTGTCATTCACCTCAAGGCTGGTCATCCTATTTGAAAGACTAAACATTACTTCTACCTTGTCTACAACATCATCATCTCCAAATTCTTCCTAATCTTCTTCTAGTTTCACATTCTTCTATATCCTCATTGGAAATATGGCTTCAACTTTGTCTACTACCAAATCTCTCACAATATATCCTTCATACCACTTGGCAATACTGCACTTTACATGCTACTTTGTTCTACAACTGGATTTCTTTATTCTGATCTCTATCATTTCTTCTTCATTCTAGCTCACATACAAAAGTAACTCTCTTTTTTCATTTTTTTCCAATCTATCAAATCTACTTGTTACATATTTCATCATCAAATCTAACATTTGTAATTCCTTCTCTAAGAATCTTTCCTTCATGCTAGCAACCCTAACTTTATGACTCGCATTTACTCCTTTCATCTTCATAATCAGATTATAAAATACATACTTGCAAATTGCCTCAAATTTTGGCACTCTATTTTCTCACCTTGTATATTCACTAAAATTCTTCTACAAATTGCCTCTCTAGTTAATGATCTATCCACCTCACTTACCACTCCACCTAGATCTCACCTCTCACACTTGATTTATATATATCACTACCAGATTGCCTCACTATCAACCCTCTATCTAAAGGCTGATTTCCTTTCTTATTCTCACTTTTTGCCTTTTGCAAATTGCCTCACAATTGGTAGTCTATTTTCTCTAGATTTCAACTTTCCTCCTTCACAAGTATGATTTTATCTACCTTAGGTTCAATGACCTACTTACAAACTCCTTGCAACTACCTCAAACTCAATGATCTATCCACAAGATAACTTTGCAAGTTGTCTCAATTCAGTGATCTATCAACAAGAAAAAGCTTCCTCTCTTTGAGGATACCAAACCTTAACTCTGATACCACTTCATGCATTCATGGATGGAGAGTCCAATAAAGGATTGTCCAACCATGTGTTCTTAATACAAACACACACACATTCTATGCATAGCATTACTTAAACAAATACAAACTTATGACAATCAACTTGATTCAATATTTATATAATCAACAATTAGAATTACATTTTTAGTCTCTATGGCAATGGGCTCACAACATGCTAGGCCTTAACCATTTAATTAGTTATGGGCACACCATGTGTGAATTATAGAATTCAAATGATATTCCAATATAATACTCAATCTTGACTCCCAACTCAAATTTGACTACTTTCAAATGATTATGAGTGATGTTTATATAGTAGCTCCTTGCCTTAGAAATGATCTTAGTTAGCCACATGTAGGTGTTAAGCTTGATGACAAGTATAATGTGTAGTCGGCCAAATGTGTAAATGGAATATTTTAGAATGAATGTGGTGATTATGGTTTCATGATTCCCAATGTGGTACATACCATAAGCCCTCCTAGGTCCATTGAATCAAGAAATGTGTTCCTTTGTTTCCATATGTCTCAAAAAGGTGTCACAAGCCTTGAACAGTGAAACTTGATGTATTTATGTTAAGCTTGATAACAAGCCTAGTAGTAAATTATGCCTTTGCGGTAACCCAAATCTCCTAAAAGTTGGATAGGACATTATGATCTCCATGTAGATCATGTGTTCAAAATTGCATGATGGAATGTGTAATTATGGTGAATTATGGTAGGATCTATGGTGCCTAGATTCAATGATGGAATATAATTAAAAATCTACAAACAAACAAATAAGTAAAAGAAAATATTTTTAGGTGATGCAACATTGCTCTTACACACTAGGATGCTCAATTTTTTTATTTAAACTATTATAAAATCATAACTCACCAATTGTTTATTCTTGATTAGAACACTCAAAATTTATAAAATCATAACTCACCAATTGTTTATTGTTGATTAGAACACTCAAAAAAGTATAGCCCTGGAGAAAGTTTTTATTTTACAAGAATGGGGGAGCTGATATATCGGACCAATTAACATGACAATGGACATACAGCTTTACTGATTTACATTGTAGTAGCCAAGCTATTAGCACTTCACTTTTTAGTTTCAAATTGTTCTCTTATCCATATGCAAGTTATGAAGAATGATCGGAGCTCCATGCTGAGGAAACATTGTCACAAACGATGTGGGTGCATGGACATAGCCTGGAGAAAGAACAAATGAGAAACGTTGCAAAATCATGGCAATGGCAATATTGGACTCAAGCATGGCAAAATTCTGGCCCACACACGACCTCAACCCATATCCAAAAGGGATAAATAGAGCAGAATCATCCTTAGCAGCCTTACTTATTCCCTCACTAAACCTCTGAGGGTTAAATTCATTTGCATCTTGCCCCCACAGAGAAGTGTCATGATTCAATGAAAGCCAAGGGAAGACGACATAGGTGCCTGTAGGGATTGAAATTCCTCCTAGTGTGGTGTTCTTAAAGGTTTCTCTAAGTGAGCCAACAACTGGTGGGTAGAGCCGGATAATCATTCCTAACTTTATACACAACACATACAAAATTCAGTAAGAAAATACTAAAAGGAGAGTATTGAATTTTAAGTTACAAATGGGTTCTTCAATGCTTACAGTTTTAGTTTGTTTACTGTCTGAAAGTTTGGATGACAATTTCCACAGACTTCTTGTACTTCTGAACGTGCTTTCTCTTGCCAGTCGGGATGCATGGCCAAGAGAATAATAGTAAATGTTAAGTAATTCATTGTAGTTTCTTGGCCAGCGAAGAAAAATGTCTTGCATTCAGCTATGATTTCCTCTGTTGTGAGGCCCTGATTGTTTTCAGAGCTCCTTAGCTCTTGGATTGTGTTCATCATGGAGCCAAGTAGATCATTGCCATAACCTTCGGTGGTCTTTGTAGCAGTCTTTTCTCGGTTTATAATGAGATGTTTCAGGGCACTATTCATTTCTCTGTCGAGTCTCCAGCACTCTCTGTTTCTTTTGAAAGGTACAAATCTGAAAAACCCCCCAAAAAATAAACATAACATTATGTTCATTTACTTCATCATGTATAATTTGATCTTAAGAACTAAGAAACTATTAGTGCTGCATTTGCAAATCAATCTGATGTTAATAATTAAGAGAGATTCATTACTGTATTGGAGAATGGTTGAGTTTTTCTAATAGTGAAATTTTTTTATGTTCTTAGGTTTTTACTCTAAAAGATTTTCCCAAATGAAAATAATAGATATTATCTTTACTTTCTATTTATTCAATTATTGTTTCAAATTGTATATACACTACATTTATTGTACAAATTTATTAAACTTCATTTTCTGTACTGGTAAATGATGGAACTCTATAATTTATAAAACTCATTAACTAATGAACCAAGGCAATCAGACACAAGTTACAAGCTAATAAAAGTGCACCTTACCTATAGCCAGGAATCAGTCATGCAACAAACCATATCCTGATAAGTCATAAAATTTTCACATTTCATTTGACATGAAACAAAGTTTCTGGAAAAAAATTCATCTATAATTATAATAAAATAAAAATGATAATATAAAATGTTAAATGTTTTGTTTTATTTTATTTTGCTTAGAAATGTTTTAGTATTCTATCTTGATTTATTATACCAAATTTTATCTTCAGTTCTGTTAACTTTTATAAATATTTGTAAACTATAATAAGTTCAAGTTCAAGTTCAATTTCAAATTCAATTTCAGACATGAATATAAATCACCTAACCTTGAGCTTATCAGTATGAAAAGAAGGATTTATAATCTGCCTATGATGTGCCCATTTATCACCATTGAGTACCACCAAGCCTTCTCCAAGCAGCTCCTTCAGGACAGGATCCCATTTTGGCTTTCCATAGATCCCCATCTTATTACCCAGCGCCTCCTTCACCAGTTCAGATCTACCAACTACTAGCGTTGGTGTTGGTCCCGCCCACATTAGTAAAGTGGACCCTGTTAGTTAGATGACAAAGAATGTATTAGGATTATTAGCTTACAAAATAAACTTACCATATATAATAAAAATTTCCGTATATTTTGGACCAGTAAGTGTAGAAAAGCTGCACTCTGGCCGCAATGTCATGGGAGAGTTTCATGGGCTTGGACTTGGCCTCCTGCATGAACTTGGTCAATTCAAGAGAATTTCCAAACAATAGCTTGTAAGGAGGACCTGTAATGCCTTGAGCTTGAAAATGCTTGCCAATTTGCAAAGGCTTCCACCATATTGATATTGTAAGTTTGGTAACTAAAAACACCACTAAACAACCAAATGACAACAATATAACTTCAGCAACACTAAACATAGAATTTTCCATATCTTTCAAAGTTTAAAGAATGTCATAGATGGGTTTGATCATTTTTGCTGTGGTATTTATGGTTTCTTTACTTTCGGCTGGCAGTTAAATAACAACCATTAAATGACACAGTCTTTGGATGGTTATCTATCTATTATCTCAAAAGCATTGTGTAGTTTTTGTTGTTTTCCAGCCTTAAGCTTTTGGTTTAATCGCTTGCACAGGATGCTTAATTGTCTTACCTTGGGATTATTCTTGGGATTATTCTTCAGCTTAGTAAATGCCATCGAGATTATCTCGGGATTATTCTTCAGCTTAGTTGGGGACATTACCAAGATGGTTTGTTTTACCTTTGCTAGTCCTTGTTTGTGGTCGGGATATTTATGTCTTGAGTTTATCATATTAATTGGTATTAATTTGGCCCATAGGCCATTCTATATGTGCACACATCTTGTAACTGCCAAATTTTGGTAGTCCTTAATTTTTGGTAGTCCTTCACTTTTTTTTGCTCCAAAATTTTAAAAAATAAAATTGTTAAAAATCTCTCAAGTCACAACTGAAATTAGAATATGGCACATGGATGGTTGGTGTTTCATTTGTCTTATGCATATTTTAATGTGCACACATGTTGTAACTATCCAAAATTTGGTAGTCCAATTTTTTAGTCATCCAAAAATTGTCTTCAATTCTTTTTCTTGCATCGTTTCTTCTAGTATTTATGTCGTTTAAGTGTACCTAGCCGGAAACTGTGTGATTTCTATTTTATTTTTATGCCAAGGAAACAAAAAACGGTTGAAAGCAAAGAACTCGGCGGAGGTGAGGTGAAGGGGAGTGTGAACAGAAAACAACAGAATCACCTTCCCAAGAATTGATTGAAGGTCATGGATTTTCAAAAGAAAGGTATTTGCATCAGTTCTTTTTTTGTCTAGCACAAAAAGTAAATTTTGTTTGCTGCAATTTCATTAACTGAGCTCCATTACTGTTTTTTTTTAATATGCCAAAATTTATTTCAATGCAAGATATTTACATTGCCTCCTTCCTTGAATTTTTTTAGCATGCAGAACTATTCCGTTAATTCTTTACATAAAAGGGTTTTCAAAGAAAGATCATACAATTTTTGATTTATAATTTTTAAGGGTAAAACTAGGTTCGATCTTATAAATATAGTGAAATGTGCATCCAAAATGCTGGATAGACATCACCTCTTTCGAGATGAAATTTTGCCAAAGCAGGAATTGCTAATAACGTCAAAAGATTTTCAGAACCCTAACCTGAATCTTGTGAACACTCTACTCAACTGTAAGGTAACATAGGCAAGGAGGATTTCTGATTTTAAAAGGGAAGTGCATGAAAGAATCCTTCAATTTTTTTTTAACAAAATGAGCAGCCATTTCAGATAATTATTTCAAAAATCAAATTCAATTGTCTCCTTGCAATGTGCAAATGCCCTGCAATCCTCAGTCATCTACATACGAGACAAAATTTTTCTCCTTGACGTGGGCCTTGCATGTCTAGTCACATGCATATACGATGAGCTAACCAGAGTCCCCACTAATCGCACTGCCAGGTTCATCAACAAATTATAGGTCAGCAGATTATATCTCTCTACACATTCAAGCAACACAAGGCTTAGATCAAGTTGAATAAGTATTGGCAAAGGGATACTAAGCTCTAAGGCATTCTTCTTGGCAAAGTGAACAGAGGTTAGGTCGTGGCCATTTTGGGCTTTGTGGCATTTCTTCCACAGAGTTTGGGGAAGAATAAGAGGATTGGTGATAGGCTCGTCATTGATATGATTAATTCCGAGTTGATGAATTTTGTGGTGAAATATATTGCTACAGGGAATTAAATTGTCATATTTTAAATGGTTCCCTTATCGATGGCAAAAAAATACAATAATGAGCATTTTTTTCTCTATTGGATTTTGAAAGAGATTTCTGGTTATGAGTATTCTGTTATTTGGGTTAACCCTTAATTTTGTTACATTTTTCCTTCTTCTATTGCTAGTAGAAAAACAAGACTGGTGAATTTTGTTTTCATTGATATAGATTTTAGAAAAACTTTGTTCAATTTTTCCACATAAAAAAGGTGAACATATATTTTCCAAAAATTATTTGGAATAAATGTTACAAACTATAAAAATGTCACTTGAGATAGCTCATGCAAAAATGCACCTCATAGTTGTAATGTTGTTCAGTGTTTCTTTTACCCTTGAAAATGATTATTTACCCCCTCAAAATTGCATATCAAGCAATGTATTGGCATTTACATATTTCAAGGAAAATCTTGAATGGGAACTAAGAAAATGGAATGCGTGATTGGAATAGCTCTACATGGATGTTATTTACAAAGTCCCTATGCTATACTTTCCCTTGAACTTGTCTAATCTTGATCGTGCAACATCATTGCAAACAAAGTTGGATGGAAGGTCGCTGCTTATGATTGTTGGTCTCTTCATTTTAGCTCACAAAATCCTTGTTGGTATTTATCTATTGGCTTAGGTAATCACTTGTGGGCTTACTTGGTTGTGATGAGAATGTGCTTAATGGTCTGGGCACTATCATGAAAGATAGAATCTATTTCAAAAATATGTAAGGGTATAGTAGGAATGTAGAATACAACGACAAATTTCAAAGACTTTATATATAGATTTACTTGTGAATTGGGAAAAAGGTAATGGTAGAAAGTAAATACTTATTGCAGTGACTACTAGGAATTGACATGTGAGTTTTCTTTAGTTTGGGCTATGTTCTTTATAAAAATTTGTGTTTCCTAGGTGTTCTTTCATCTCCCTATATCGTAAGACACAATAATACCTATAAGGTCTGATATCCTTTTGGAGAAATGTTCATATAATTAATATATATTTACCATTTATTTGTGGATGGGAAGAAAGGTTATGAGAAAAAGTAATATTTGTTGCAGGATTGGTTGGGAACTAAGTATCTATTAATTGTCAAAGAAGACACCAATTATTAGTCATTGAAACATCTCTTAGAGAGATCCATTGCATGACATCTCATCTTTGAGTTTTAATTTTACTTTTTATTTGTTAGAATACATTTGTTACTATTCCATTTTTGAAATTGCTTCATGTGTGTATTTCATAAGGAACTTTCATTGATTGACCACTTAGTTTGAAAATAATCAATCCCAAAAACTAAGCAAATCTAAGTGAAAGGTAAACTTCAAACACACATCATATAAAGTGAAAGCCAAAGTTAGTTCAAACACTCACGTACACATAAAGTGAATGTTAAATTTCAAACACACAATTCACTCACATTTCACACAATAAAATATGAATCCACAATTAACTCAAAATAATTAAGGGGATGTCAAAGTTCAAACATATGCTTCTCATCCAATAAGTGGCTCAAATTCAAGTGAATGTCAAAGTTAGTTCACACACACACACACACAAAGTGAATGCAAAATTTAGTTCATACACACAAAGTGCATGTCAAAAGCACACTCAAATAATAAATGGATGTACACAAACAATAAATGTATGCCAAGACACTAAACAAAGTGAACTCCAAAATTCAAATAAATAAGTGGATACCAAAGTTCAAATGCACATATAAAGTGAATGCCAAAAGTTCAAACAATAAGGCACACATAGTAATGCCTAATGTTCAAACACACTTCAAACAAACAATCAATGAATGTCAAAATTTAAGCACACACACCAAGTAAATGCCAAAGCACAAACACACACTTCATATAAACAATAAATGCGAAAAAAGTGAATTCAATTTTAAACATACAAAGTGAAACAAATATAAGTCAATGCCAAAGTTCAAACCCATACTTCACATTACAATAGTATAACACTAATTATGACAGTGTTAATAGATTGCATTGTGGTTGAATGGGAGGCCATAGTTCTCAAATTTCTTTATGAATTAATTCTCTAATGGTTCACTCACAATATTCATTTAATACCATTCCATTATTTTTATTTACAAAAAATAATTTAAATGATTTATAGTATTTATAGCCTTGTCCACCCACTACTACATGTAATGACTTTCTAGTAAAAATATAAAAATATAAACTATCTAGCAATAGGCCTATAAATATTTGTGCCTATCTGCCTTTTTATAGTATTTATAGCCTTGTCCACCCATGACTACATGTAATGACTTTCCAGTAAAAATATAAATATAAACTATCTAGCAATAGGCCTATAAATATTTGTGCCTATTGGCCATTTGATAGGACCTTTGGTGCTTTTACTAGTTGGTATTGGTAATTGTGCTAGGGAAAAATTAATTTTCTTTTTAATGGTGTGTTTTTATTTTTATTTTTCAAATTAGAATTTAGTAGTTTTCTTCTTCTTCTTTCTTTTTTTTTGGTCTGATGGGACTTTTCACCTTGGTGGTGCAGAGTTATGAAAATAAAGGAATTTAAAAATATTTTGGTGCTTGTTTCCTATTTAAAATACCCACCTTTACTTTTTATAGTGGTCACCCATCTTCCTACCATCATTTCCATGCCCATCTGTCAATTGCAGATTTATGAAAATAAAGGAATTTAAAAATACTTCGGTGGTTGTTTCCTATTTAAAATACCCACCTTTACTTTTTATAGTGGTCACCCATCTTCCTACCATCATTTCCATGCCCATGTGTCAATTGCCTTAGTGGCCTACCATATCCACCAGCTATTGGCAAATGGAAATCCCTTGTTCTACTTAACTTGTTTGAATGGTTTGTGATGATCTCAGTTTATATGTAGTTTAGGATTATTTTTGTGTTGTTTTGTAGGATTGTACATCCTAGAGTAGACATTAATATACTATTTATCTTAGATTAATTCATGTTAGCTGAATATGTTTCTTAACAAGCTTATGAAGTTAAGTGGGCTTTTACATCAATGAAGAATAGTGTGAGACCTATTATTTTCTCACTTGTGTTGTTCCCTCCTTACTATTGTCAAATAGGTGTTTGTGCATTCATTTTCTATCGCATTAAGAGAGAGGGCTCAATAGTGGTGCGAGTACCAATACATGTCATATGATTGGTACATTGAAAGCCCAATATTTGAAAAGTATGGTACTAGTAGTTGTAAGAGAGGACCCAACAGTTGAATAAAATACACCCATTAGATTCAAAAAACAACAAATCATATGATGTCACATTGACACAATAAAAAACATGACTGAATGCATAGATGACAACTTTTTCTTGGTCTACGTGGGTGAAACAAAATATTTGAATTACACACATCCCTCGCTACTTGGGGATATAATTGTATAGTGTCAATGTTACATGTACATTGCTATGTCAACCCATAAAGTTAGGGTGCACCACTATTGGGCCCTATTCCCTATCTTTTTTATCACTTACTTTTTAAGTTGTGGGCATGTCCAAAATGGAAGAGATTTGCAACTCTATGAAAATTGATATATGGTGGAAATAATTAATTGTGAACTAGCCTTGTTTTCTTTTTTTTTTCTATGGGTTTTACAATATAGCCTAGTAAGGCCACTAACTCTATTCATTTTATATAGCTAAATTTCTTCACCAAGAGGCCTAAGACATTAAAAATGACATTAAATATTTATCGAACCTCTTGGATCCAATGTTGAGGTCCATTTTGTCTTAGGAGGTCATATCTTCAACTTCCTCCACAAAACTTTCATATGGTGAGCACCCAAAAAACCCTTTTTTGATAAATCTTTTTTGAACCCTAGATCTACAAAAATAACCATAAATCTACAAACCCCAAAAGCCTAAATTTGTATTTTCACAACCTGCACAAAACCCTCATACCTTTAAATGTCTCAAATCTTTCTAGCATTGTCATGGCTTCAACTTTGCATCAAATCTAATCAAACAAGGGTTAAACAAAACTAGGGAGATCACACCTCCCTCATCCATAACCATAGCTTTAATACGACTTGTTAGGAAATTACAAGTTGATCAATCCATTTCCTACATAACCCTATGAGATAAAATGATGCATACAATCTTACAAAATAAACATAATGCAAAGATCACAAGATAACACAAGATATATCTTGGGAAAACCCCCAAGAGGGAAAAACCCATCCTCCAAACCATCCACACTTAATGTATTATTCAAAAATGAAAACAATGCAATACACTTACAAGTCTCCATGAATACTTTTGAAACATCAAGCACCTCCAATGCATCCTCCATGTGTCCAAGTGACACAAATGGGGCAACTCCCCTCTGCTCAACAAACACACACGAACACAGAGTTTACACCATGTGCCAATATTCTTTATTCAAATTGAAATTTCACAATACATCTGATTTCCACAATTACAAAATTTATTCAATACAACAGGAATAAAATTTGCATAATAAAATCTACAACTCTTGGCTCTCAATAGTCATCCTCTCCATGAAGTCTCACCTCTGTAATCTCTAATCTGCACTCTACACAATCATCTGCAACTTGTGTCACTCATGCAACCATCTGCATACTCTCCTTTGTCTGCAATACACATTCTCAAAGCCACAGATTAGCTTACCCTTTCTCTTTCTTGGGTAGCGACTGGTTATTTTATCTTCTATTTCTTTTCCAAGGGCAACGAACCTACTTTGCAAGGCATAATTCTCTACATTCTCTACTAGAGGTTCAACTTCCGTTCAACCCTCCATCTCTCCACTCACTCTCCTACAGCCCTATTTTCCTTGTTGCAAAATGATGATCTTATTCTCCCAAGCGCCACACACCTTTTCATCTCCTACTTAGCCTTTTTTGTTTTATTCTTCCTTGAAGGAAAAGGCAGAAGGGTACGAATGCCAATGCATTCCAGCTGAGGTGACCCAACCACCCAATCACCATTCAAATTCCAATGTTTTTCACTACTATGAATGGAATATGAGGTGACTTATTCATTAAAATGTATGTTTCAACAAAGCGTAGCTCTTGCACCCTCTTAAGGCATTCTAATTGTTGTATATAAAAAACTTTTGGATCTTTTCTACCCACATGGTCCCACATGGGCACTCAGTTTTTATGTTGGTTTTCTTATTATTTGAAGCTATAGACGCCTTCAAAAAAAGACATTTTGTAATTTGATTCTTCATACTACGTTGGGATAAGCACAGAGAGGTTACAAAATAATTGACAAATGGACAAGTCACCCCTTTATATTTGTGATGACACAAACATTGCCATGTGGCATTTGTCAAACAGTTAACATGGTATCTTAGAATGTTGATAAAGCATACCACTGATTTGCAATTAGAGCATAGCACCAACAAGGAGATCAATGACATATTTTATAAAGTTGGAAGTGTAGATACATGTGCTCCACCAAGATTCTTCATGGAGGTGTATAATCTGCAAAACTTCTCAAATCACCCTCACCACAAACCATGGGAAGATGATCCCTAGGAAAACTTCTCAACAACTATGAGAAAAATCCATTGTGTGAATACGTTAATTGGCAAAGTTAGGTGTCCATAGATGAGAAAATTTAAAGTTCTCCAAATTGCTCGAAAACTTGCAAATACATGTGGATTGATATTACGATGATTTTCCCCATGTCATTCTCTGCCAAACCCTACAGAATCTAGAATTTTAATGTTTTACCAAACTACCAACACTAATCGTGAAACAATTATATCTCCAAAACCTAGAAGGATCTGATCATGAAACCTTTACCACTAATTCTAGAATTCATTCAACAATCTACCTGTAATATGATTCGACATGAAACATCATCGATCTTGCTGAATAATTGTTTTAATAAAAACTGCCAAATGTGTGTCGGGACTAAAATTGGTCAAAACTAAAAGCTTTGCAATTCTAACTGTGCCAATGGCACCCAATGCCAAGAAATGTCATTAGAAAGCCAAAAAACTAAACAAAAAAATTAAACCTACAACTATTTTTGGTTGATGTCGGATTGCCCATTCACCCAGATGCTCCTGCATCAGACACGCTGGGTAGAAAGTTTGTGAGCATAGGCTCACAAAAGGTGGAGTTGAGTGACAGAATCACCCTTTCCAATTGCAAGAAATATGAAATGAACTCCATCGATGTGATAGGTGCACAAGGTAAATTCATTTTCCTCCTCTTCTAGCATCTAGCTAGAACATTCGCCATCTTCCTCCAACAAATTTGCATCCTCTTCCACCTTCCTCTGATGGATTTGCATCCACCATGTACCGTCCTCCTCCACCAAATACTCCCTACTCTCCTCTCCTCCTTTGTAGGGTCCAACCCACCACAAACCGACCACCTCCACAATGTTTAACGTATAGCTATAGATAAATAATCTCTTTTTCTTTCTACATGCATTAACTCCTTATTCACCTCAACAACATGTGAATTTATAACAAATTTCTCATCAAAAAATTTAGAAAATTACAATCTACCTCTTCATTTTTCACTGTTGCAACTTGTGTTTCCTCTTCTTTCACTATGACATACATCTTCTCATCTTCATCGGTGATCTTCTCAAGCCATTCATCTTGTATCGCTGAAATTTGTGCCAACAAATCATTATCTTATCCATTCGTTGCAACCACATCCTTGCACTCCATCACTGCAACTTTAATTTCCACAGTTGCATCTTCATTCTTCTACATTCTTTCTTTTGCTTCTCACATATTTCACTTCCTCAATCACTATTGCATGCAATTCTTCATCTTGTTTGACCAATTCTTTCCACTGTCTTGCTTCCAATCTATCCACTCTCATGGTTATATAAACCGTCATCAAGGAGATCTTCCTCCTTTGGTACTTGTTCCAACCTTTCCATATCACAGGCTTCTTCATCACAAGTATACCCATCTCATCTCACTGCTACATTCTTTCACAACTCTCGCCTCATGATCTACAATCTGCAATCATAGTTCTTTTCACAACTCCCTAGCTCTCGATTGCTCAAGGCTTCTCTCTACCTACAACAATCCTCACATGAGCTCTTCTCTACCGCCTTCACTCCTCTACCTGTAGGTCCTGGTGGAACTTCTCCATGCTCAGGATTACCAACTCTCATACCATATGACACAGATAGGGCAACTCCTCTCTACTTAACAAACACACACAAACACATAGTTTACATAGGCCAATATTCTTTATTCAAATTGAAATTTCACAATACATCTAATTGCCACAATTACAAAATTTATTCAATACAATAGGAATAAAATCTGCATAGTAAAATCTACAACTCTTGGGTCTCAAAAGACATCCTCTCCATGAATTCTCGTCTCTACAATCTCTGATCTGCACTTTACACAATCATCTACAACCTGTGTCACTCATGCAACCATCTGCATACTCTCCTCTGTCTGCAATACACATTCTCAAAGCCACACATTGGCTTACCTTTTTTCTTTCTTTGGTAGTGACTGGTTATTTTATCTTCCATTTCTTTTCCAAGGGTAGCGAACCTACTTTCCAAAGCTTTAATTCTCTATATTCTTTGCCAGAGGTTGACCCTCTATTCAACCCTCCATCTCTCCACTCACTCTCCTACTACCCTATTTTCCTTATTGCAAAATGATGATCTTATTCTCCAAAGGGCCATACACCTTTTCATCTCCTACTCAACCTTTTTTACTTTATTCTTCCCTAAAAGAAAAGGCAGAAGGGTATGAATGCCAATGCATTCCAGCTTAGGCAACCTAGCCACCCAATCAAATGGCCGATAGGCACAAATATTTATAGGCCTATTGCTAGATAGTTTATATTTTTATTTTTATTGGAAAGTCATTACATGTAGTAGTGGGTGGACAAGGCTATAAATACTATAAAAAGGTGGATAGGCACAAATATTTATAGGCCTATTGCTAGATAGTTTATATTTTTATATTTTTACTAGAAAGTCATTACATGTAGTAGTGGTTGGACAAGGCTATAAATACTATAAAAAGTTTAAATTATTTTTTGTAAATAAAAATAATGGAATGGTATTAAATGAATATTGTGAGTGAACCATTAGAGAATTAATTCATAAAGAAACCTAAGAAATATGAAATGTGAGTGAGTGAACTACCTTTGTGTGTGTGTGTGTAAAGTGTGTGCTTGAAATTTAACATTCACTTTTTGTGTGTGTGAGTGTTTGAACTAACTTTGGCATTCACTTTATATGAAGTGTGTTTGAAGTTTACCTTTCACTTAGATTTGCTTAATTTTGGGGATTGATTATTTTTAAACTAAGTGGTCAATCAATGAAAGTTCGTTATGAAATACACACATAAAGCAATTCAAAAAATGGAATAGTAAAAAATGTATTCTAACAACTAAAAAGTAAAATTAAAACTCAAAGATGAGATGTCATGCAATGGATCTCTCTAAGAGATGTTTCAGTGCCTAATAATTGGTGTCTTCTTTGAGAATTAACAGATACTTAGTTCCCAACCAATCCTACAACAAATATTACTTTTTCTCATAACCTTTCTTTCCATCCACAAATAAATAGTAAATATATATTAATTATATGAACATTTCTCCAAAAGGACATCAAACCTTATAGGTATCATTGTGTCTTACAATACAAGAAGATAAAAGAACACCTAGGAAATACAAATTTTTGTAAAGAACATAGCCCAAACTAAAGCAAACTCACTTGTCAGTTTCTAGTACTCATCACAATAAGTATTACTTTCTACCATTACCTTTTTCCCAATTCACCAGTAAATCTATATATAAAGTCTTGGAAATTTTTCATTGTATTCTTCATTCCTACTATCCCCCTACATATTTTCAAAATAGATTCTATCTTTCATGATAGTGTCCAGACCATTAAGCACACTCTCATCACAACCAAGTAAGCCCACAAGTGATTACCTGAGCCAATAGATAAAAGGCATATACCAACAAGGATTTTGTGAGCTAAAATGAAGAGACCAACAATCATAAGCAGCGGCCTTCCATCCAACTTTGTTTGTAATGATGTTGCTGCACGATCAGGATTAGAGAAGTTGAAGGGAAAGTATAGCATAGGGTCTTTGTAAATAACATCCATGTAGAGCTATTCCAATCACATATTCCATTTTCTTAGTTCCCATTCAAGATTTTTAATGAAATATGTAAATGCCAATACATTGCTTGATATGCAATTTTGAGGGGGTAAAGAATCATTTTCAAGGGTAAAAGAAACACTGAACAACATTACAACTATGAGGTGCATTTTTACATGAACTATATCAAGTGACGTTTTTATAGTTCGTAACATTTATTCCAAATAATTTTTGGAAAAGCTTTATTCACCTTTTTTATGTGGAAAAATTGAACACAGTTTTTCTAAAATCTATATCAATGAAAACAAAATTCACCAATCTTGTTTTTCTACTAGTAATAGAAGAAGGAAAAATTTAAAAAATTTAAGGGTTAACCCAAATAACAGAATACTCATAACCAAAAATCTCTTTCAAAATCCAATAGAGAAAAAAATGCTCATTATTGTATTTCTCTGCCATCGATAAGGGAACCATTTAAAACATGACAATTTAATTCCCTGTAGCAATATATTTCACCACAAAATTAATCGACTTGGAATTAATCGTATCAATGACAAGCCTATCACCAATCCTCTTATTTCTCCCTAAACTCTATGAAAGAAATACCACAAAGCCCAAAACGGCCATGACATAACCTCTGTTCACTTCACCAAGAAGAATGCCTTGGAGCTTAGTATCCCTCCGCCAATACTTATTCAACTTGATCCAAGCCCTGTGTTGCTTGAATGTGTAGAGAGATATAATTTTCTGACCTATAATTTGTTGATGAACATGGCAGTGCGATTAGCGGCGACTCTGGTTAGCTCATCGTGCGTGCATGTGACTAGAGCTACAAGGCCCGCGTCGAGGAGAAAATTTTTGTCTCATAGGCGGATGACTAAGGATTACAGGGCGTTTGCGCATTGCAGGGAGACGGTTGAATTTGATTTTTGAAATAATTGTGTGAAATGGCTGCTCATTTGGTAAAAAAAAAATTGAAGGATTCTTTCATGCACTTCCCTTTTAAAATTAGAAATCCTCCTTGCCTATGTTACCTTACAGTTGAACAGAGCATTCACAAGATTTAGGTTAAGGTTATGAAAATCTTTTGACGTTAGCAGTTCTTGCTTTTGCAAAATTTCATCTTAAAAGAGGTGATGTCTATCCAGCATTCTACATGCACATTTCACTATATTTATAAAATTGAACCTAGTTTTACCCTTAAAAGTTATAAATCAAAAACAATATGATCTTTCTTTGAAAACCCTTTTATGTAAAGAATTAACGGAATAGTTTTTCATGTTAAAAAAATTCAAGGAAGGAGGCAATGTAAATATCTTGCATTGAAATAAATTTTAGCATATTAAAAAAGAATAGTAATGGACTTCAGTTAATTAAATTGCAGCAAACAAAATTTACTTTTTGTGCTAGACAAAAAAAGAACTGATGCAAATACCTTTCTTTTGAAAATCCATGACTTTCAATCGATTCCTGAGAAGGTGATTCTTTTGTTTTCTATTCTGATGTAGGAGCATCCAGTGGTGTAAGGGCAATCTTGCATCACCCAAAAAAAAAAATGTATTTCAAAATTGTTGATGTTGTTTCCATTTCTTTTCAAAATTTGTGGTTCTGGTTCCATAATCGCTTGAATAATATGTACAACTTTCAGTTTTTCCAAACTACTAAAAATAGCAACCTGCTATTTTTAGAAATTTTGTATTTGGGCATGGAATGAAGTGAAAATTTAAAGGAAGTTACATAACTAAAAAATAAGAACTTTGGCAAAGGAATCATGCAAAGATCATTTGCGAGCTGAAAGATATTCAAGTTTCTGTTTCCTAAAAAATGCCTGAAAATTATTCAAACTTAGGTTTGGGGCACTAAACGGTCCCGTACAGGTCCAAAAATGGCCGGAACTAGAAGAACAAGTTCTTAGCGCATAGAGCATTTTGTGAGCTTTTTGACGCATAAAACAGTTCGTCAATCGGACACCCAAATCAAAAGTTATGGCACCCAGAAGTTGACCTATTTTTGGAGGGAGATGCAAATTTCAAAATTAGGTTGTTGGCCACCAAAAAAGCTATTAATAACCATTTTTGGGAACCCTGGCCAGTAGTAGAGTTAAGGGAGAAAGTGTAGAGTTAATAAGAGGTTAGAAAATAGAAACCCTAGCTGATGATTCCAGAGTCTTGTGATAGGAAGTTGTAATGTGTTGCAGCTTGTGGAGAGCTAATTCCTCTTATTGTATTTGAGCTTCTATAATGTAATAAGTTGTCCAAATCAATAAAGAAAGTTCTATTTTCTATGTACAATTTCTTTTGTTGTGTGTTTTATGATTTACTCCCTTCATCAAGTGGTATTAGAGAAAGGGTTCCTAAGTGTGTAGACAGATCGACGACCATGAGGTAGTTTGCACCAAGACTTGAGGTTGTGGGTTTGTTGCGGAGATCAAGATGCCTCCATGAAGAAATTGTATTGGGAGGAATGCTTTGAC
This sequence comes from Cunninghamia lanceolata, assembly GCA_027924645.1. Taxonomy (NCBI): domain Eukaryota; kingdom Viridiplantae; phylum Streptophyta; class Pinopsida; order Cupressales; family Cupressaceae; genus Cunninghamia; species Cunninghamia lanceolata. The sequence continues at coordinate 13,283,804 of BSBN01000553.1, read as the reverse complement.
AAAAGAGGGTTTTAGATCCCTGTAAAGGCAGATCGATGCATTGCAAGAAGAGTTGTGAAGAGGGCTTGATCTGAGAGTAAGAAAAGAAAGTGAGGATGAAGCTAAAGAAGAGCTATCTGAGGAAGAACAAGAAGTTGCAGGAGATCCTGCAGAAGTTAGGTTGCTGAGGGCCATCTCTAAGATTGGAAAGAGGTCCAGGATCAAAGTTTCTACATATTCTAGAGATTTGAATCCAGAATAGCTTATTGATTGGATCAATGACATGGAGGAGTATTTCGAGTATGAAGACATTGAGGACCCAAATCGGGTCAAGTTTTCAAAAACAAAGTTGAAGGGCCATGCAAGTATTTGGTGGAAGGAGGTCTAGTTAGAGAGGAACAGAAGAGAAAAAGGAAAGATCACCAGATGGGAACAGATGGTGGAGAAACTGAAGAAGCAGCTCATTCCTGTGGACTATAAGATGGAGCTACTGAAGAAGCTGTAAGGACTGAAGCAAGATAACAAGTCTGTTAAGGAGTTTATAGAAGAGTTTTATAAAATTACTATCAGGACAGGCCATGCAGAGCCCAACAAGGAGAAGGTAGCCCATTACATTAATGGGTTGAGGCCAAGTATTCAAGAGGAGCTAAGTCTGGTTAGAATGACTAGCATAGAAGATGCATACTAGTTTTCCCTGAAGGTGGAAGAGAATCTGATTAAAAGTTTTGATAGCAAGCAAAGGGGAAGAGGTCAAGGTAGAAGGACTGGTGGAAGACCCTATGGGGAGTGAATTGAAGATTCATAGAAAAGTCAAGAAGCTGGTACTAGTCAAAATCAGAGAGGAGATAACACCTACCTCCCTCATGACCAGAACAATGGAGAGCAAAGAGGAAGAGGAAGAGGCCGACCTAGGCAAGGATCTAGAAGAAGAGGTTTCAAAGGAACCTATTTCCAATGTGGAGAAGAAGGACACCGAGCATAAGAGTGTCCACAACATCAAGGAAGGACAAATAGAAGAATTGAAGGTAATGTACGAGTCACACATGTTGATGAAGATGTGCAATCTGAGTGCTCTGAAGATGTTGAAAGGGGAGAAACCCTAGTTGTCAGAAGAACTTTGTTGAACAAGGAGAAAGAACCCAATCAGAGGAAGATTTTATTCTACACAAGGTGTAAATGTGAAGGTAAGTGTTGTGATATTATTATTGACAGTGGAAGTACTGACAATCTTGTTTTAAAGGAGATGGTTGACAAGTTGAAGTTGATAAGAAGAAAGCATTTGTATCCATATCGGATTGCATGGTTATAGAAGGACCATAGAGCTTTGGTCAATCAGTAGTGTTTAGTGAAGTTCAAGATTGGTGACTATAATGATGAGGTGTTGTGTGACATCATACCGATGGACACATGTCATATGTTATTGGCGAGGCTGTGGTAGTATGACAGGAGCACTGTCCATGATGGTCATGCAAACACATACTCCCTAACAAATGATGGAGTTCGTCATAAGCTGAAGCCCTTGAAGGAGGTGGAAGAAAAGGTATGTAGTACTGCTAGAATTTGCTTGGTATACGGTAGAAAATTTTTGGAAGGTATGAAGCATGAGCGTCATTGCTTTGCATTGATTCCTAAGATTAGTCAAGAGAAATGTGAAAATGTACCAGTAGAAGTCTCAGATATGTTGGAAGATTTTTCAGGATATTATCTCTGATAATGTACCAGAAGGTTTACCACCGGTGAGGAAGATAAGTCACCAAATGGATTTGATACTAGGAGCTAGTTTGCCAAATAAGACAGCCCATAGAATTACTCCATTAGAGAGTGAAGAGTTGAACAGACAAGTTCAACAGTTGTTGAGGAAGGGATTGATAAAAGAGAGCCTAAGTCCATGTGTGGTACCTATAGTACTAGCACCAAAGAAAGATGGAGAGTGGATAATGTGTATAGACTCTCAAGCCATCAATAAGATCACAATCAAGTACAGATTTCCATTGCTGAGAATGGATGATATAATGGATTGTTTGAGTGGAACCAAGTACTTCATGAAGATTGACCTGAAGAGTGGGTATCACCAAATCTGTATTAGAGAAGGAGATGAATGGAAGACAGCCTTCAAGACAAAGGAAGGTTTGTATGAGTGGTTAGTCATACCATTTGGGCTAACCAATGCACTGAGCACATTCATGTAGCTCATGAATGAGGTACTAAAAATTTTTGTGGGAAGTTTTGTTATTGTTTATTTGGATGATATTTTAATTTTTAGAAAGACTTGGGATGAGCATCTGATGCATATCAGAAGAGTTTTAGAGAAGCTAAGAGAAGAGAAGTTGTTGATTAATTTGAAGAAATGTCATTTTTCAAAGAAAGAGTTGGTATACCTGGGATTTCTTGTCTCAGAGGAAGGTCTTAAGATGGACCCAGAGAAGGTGATGGTGGTCATTGAATGGCCTATGCCAAGGAGTGCTTCTGAGGTAAGATCTTTTCATGGTTTGTCAAGTTTTTATAGAAAGTTTATCAGGGATTTCAGTAGAAATTGTGCACCTGTAACTGAGGCAATGAGAGGGGATAGAAAAGAGTTTAGATGGACTAAAAGAGGAGATAAAAGCTTTGATACATTGAAGTAGAAAGTCACAAGGCAACCTATTTTAGCACTTCCAGATTTCAATAAGGTATTTCAGGTAGATTATGATGCTAGTGGCAATGCTATAGGAGTTGTTTTGAGTCAAGAAGGTAAGCCCATTGCCTATTTTAGTGAGAAGCTTAATGATGCCATGAAAAAGTATTCTATTTATGATGAGGATTTTTATCCAATAGTTCAGGCTTTGAAGAAATGGAGACATTATTTGTTGCGAAAGGAGTTTGTTTTGTATACTGATAATCAAGCTTTGCAGTATCTTAATAGTCAAGGAAAGTTCAACCAAAGGCACTTAAAATGGGTTGAGTTTTTGCAGAGTTATACCTTTGTTTTGAAACACAGAGTGGGAAGTCCAATAGAGTTACAGATGCTTTGAACAAAAGGCAAAATTTGTTGACAGAAATGAAGATAGAGGTTGTTGGGTTCAATGAGCTCAAAAGTTTATATCCTGAAGATCTAGATTTTGCAGAGGCTTGGAAAGATTGTCTGGAACCTGTTACTTTGTACAGGACAAAATGGTTGGATTTCATAATCTAAGATGGCATGTTGTTTAAAGGAAGTCAGTTGTGCATTCTAAGGAGTTCTATGAGAGAGAACCTGATTAAGGAGAAGCATAGTGGAGGATTGGCCAAACACTTTGGTCGAGATAAGACCATTGCTATTGTTGGTGAAAATTATTATTGGCCACAGTTGCAGCAAGATGTGAGGAAATTTGTGCAGAGTTGTAGAGTATGTCAGATGGCAAAAGGACCAAGTTAGAACATAGGTCTATATCAACCATTGCCTATACCAGAGAAGCCATAGGATGATATCAGTATGGATTTTGTTCTTGGTTTACCAAGGAGACAGAGAGGACATGATTCCATTTTTGTGGTGGTGGACAAATTCTTGAAGATGGCACATTTTATTCCTTGTAAGAAGACTAATGATGTTGTTCATATTGTAGAGTTATTTTTCAGGGAGGTGGTGAGATTGCATGGTCTACCAAAGAACATAGTTTCAGATTGAGATACCAAATTTGTTGGTTATTTCTAGAGGATATTATGGAAGAAGTTGAAGATAGATTTGAAGTTCAATTCTGCACACCATCCACAGATTGATGGACAGGTCAAAGTGGTGAATAGGAGTTTGTGTAACCTACTACGATGCTTAGTAGGAGATAAGCCCAAGGGATTGGATTTAATTTTACAACAAGAAAAATTTGCTTACAACAATTTTGTCAATAGGAGTACTGGTAAATCACCATTCCATATTATATATGGGAATAGTCCAGGAAATGCTTCAGAGTTAAGGAATCTGGACAAAGGAGAAAAGACAAGTGTTGAAGCTGAAGACTTTGCAGAAGACATGAAGAATTTACATGAAGAGGTGAAAAAGCACATTAATAAGATGAATATTTAGTACAAGGCTAAGGTAGATCAGAAGAGGAGATATAAGGAATTCCAGGTAGGAGATGAAGTCAGGGTTCACTTGAGAAAAGTAAGGTTCCCAATTGGAACATACAATAAGTTGAAAATGAAGAAATTTGGACCATGTAAAATTTTGAAGAAACACGACTCAAGAAATGCATATGAGGTGGAGCTGCCGCATGAGATCAACATTTCCCCTATTTTCAACATTGCTAATTTATCAAAATATCATGAAGGTGGAACAGAGGATGGACCAACAGAAGAACAGTGGAGTATTCTGGGATCTACTTCAACAAAGGAGATAGAAGAGATCTTGGATAGCCATGTGGGAAGAAGCACTTGGAATAGGCAATATGAAGAATACATAGTGAAATGGAAATGAAGACTTGTTGAAGATTCTTCTTGGTTATCTAAGGTAGAGGTTGACCATTTCAGTTTCCATCACACAAACACATGAGCAATGACAGGGTCACTTCTCAAATTACCCTGGGTGTCTGATGCAGGAGCATCCAGTGGTGTAAGGGAAATCTTGCATCACCCAAAAAAAAGATGTATTTCAAAATTGTTGATGTTCTTTCCATTTCTTTTCAAAATTTGTGGTTCTGGTCCCATAATCACTTGAAAAATGATGTAGAACTTTCAATATTTTTAAACTGTTAAAAATAACAACCTACTATTTTTAGAAAGTTTGCATTTGGGCATGGAATGAAGTGAAAATTTAAAGGAATCTACATAACTGAAATATAAGACTTTTGGTGAAGGAATCACCCAAAGATCATTTGTGAGCTGAAAGATATTAAAGTTTCTATTTCCTGAAAAATGCCTGAAAATTATTCAAACTCAAGTATGAGGCACTAAACGGCCCTGTATGGGCTTGAAAATGGTCAAAACTAGTAGAGTAGGTTCCTACCATGTACAACACTCCACGAGCTTTCTGACACATAAAATGGTTCATCAATTGGACACCCGAATCAAAAGTTATGGCTCCCAGAAGTTGACCTATTTTTGGAGAGAGATGTAAATTTTAAAATTAGGTTGTTGGCCACCAAAAAGGCTATTAATAACCATTTTTGGGAACTCTGGGCATAGTAGAGTTAAAGGGGAAAGTGTAGAGTCGGGAATAGGCAAGAAAATAGAAACCCTAGCTAATTTGGGGTTACAAAAGGCTGATGATTCCAGAGTCTTGTGATAGGAAGCTGTAATGTGTTGCAGCATGTGGAGGGTTGATTCCTCTTATTGTATTTGAGTTTCTATAATGTAATAAGTTGTCCAAATCAATAAAGAAAGTTCTATTTTCTGTGTGCAATTTCTGTTGTTGTGTGTTTTATCATTTACCCCCTTCATCATGTTCACTCTCCCCTTCACGTCACCCCAATCTTAATTTTATATGCTCACTAATTTCTTTGCTTCCAACCATTTTTTGTTTCCTTCGCATAAAAATAAAATAGAAATCACACAGTTTCTGGCTAGGTACACTTAAACGACATAAATACCAGAAGAACCGATCAAAGAAAAAAAAATGAAGGAAGACAATTTTTGGACAACTAAAAAATTGGACTACCAAATTTTGGATTGTTACAACATGTGTGCACATTAAAATATGCATAAGACAAATGAAACACCAACCACCCATTTGCCATATTCTAATTTTAGTTGTGGCTTGAGAGATTTTTAACAATTTTTTTTTTAAAATTTTGGAGCAAAAAAGAAGTGAAGGACTACCAAAATTTGGCAGTTACAAGATGTGTGCACATATAGAATGGCCTATCGGCCAAATTAATACCAATTAATATGATAAACTCAAGACATAAATATTCTAACCACAAACAAGGACTAACAAAGGTAAAACAAACCAACTTGGTAATGTCCCCAACTAAGCTGAAGAATAATCCCAAGATAATCTCAATGGCATTTACTAAGCTGAAGAATAATCCCAAGGTAAGACAATTAAGCATTCTGTGCAAGAGATTAAACCAAAAGCTTAAGGCTGGAAAACAACAAAAACTACACAATGCTTTTGAGATAATAGATAGATAACCATCCAAAAATTGTGTCATTTAATGGTTGTTATTTAACTTCTAGCTAAAAGTGAAGAAACCATAAATACCACAGCAAAAATGATCAAACCCATCTATGACATTCTTTAAACTTTGAAAGATATGGAAAATTCTATGTTTAGTCTTGCTGAAGTTATATTGTTGTCATTTGGTTGTTTAGTGGTGTTTCTAGTTACCAAACTTACATTATCAATATGGTGGAAGCCTTTGCAAATAGGCAAGCATTTTCAAGCTCAAGGCATTATAGGTCCTCCTTACAAGCTATTGTTTGCAAATTCTCTTGAAATGCCCAAGTTAATGCATGAGGCCAAGTCCAAGCCCATGAAACTCTTCCATGACATTGTGGCCAGAGTGCAGCTTTTCTACCCTTACTAGTCCAAAATATATGGTAATTTTTATTATATATGGTAAGTTTATTTTGTAAGCTAATAATCCTAATACATTCTTTATCATCTAACTAACAGGGTCCACTTTCCTAATGTGGGCGGGACCAACACCAATGCTAGTAGTTGGTAGATCTGAACTGGGGAAGGAGGTGCTAGGTGATAAGATGGGGATCTATGGAAATCCAAAATGGGATCCTGTCCTGAAGGAGCTGCTTGGAAAAGGTTTGGTGGTGCTCAATGGTGATAAATGGGCACATCATAGGCAGGTTATATATCCTTCTTTTCATACTGATAATCTCAAGGTTAGGGGATTTATATTCATGTCTAAAATTGAATTTGAAATTGAACTTGAACTTGAACTTATTATAGTTTACAAATTTTTATAAAAGTTAACAGAACTGAAGATAAAATTTGGTACAATAAATCAAGATAGAATACTAAAACATTTATAAAAGAAATAAAATAAAATAAAACATTTAACATTTTATATCATTTTTTTTTAAGGGCTGCCAAAATTTGGTAGTTACAAGATGTGTGCACATATAGAATGGCCTATTATTTTCTCACTTGTTTTGTTCCCTCCTTACCATTGTCACATAGGTGTTTGTGTATTCATTTGCAATCTCATTACGAGAGAGAGCTCAATAGTGGTGTGAGTACAAATACATGTCATATGATTGGAACATTGAAAGCCCAATATTTGAAAAGTATGGTACTAGTAGTTGTAAGAGAGGACCCAACAGTTGAATAAAATATGCCCATTAGATTCAAAAATAACAAATCATATGATGTCAAATTGACACACTAAAAAACATGACTGAATGCACAGATGACAACCATTTCTTGGTTTATGTGGGTGAAATTTTTTTTTGAATTACACACATCCCTCGCTACTTGGGGATATAATTGTGTAGTGTCAATGTTATATGTACATTGCCATGTCAACCCATAAAGTTATGGTGTACCATTATTGGGCCCTATTACCAATCTTTTTTATCACTTACTTCTTAAGCTGTGGGCATGTTTGAAATGGAAGAGATTTGCAACTCTATGAAAATTGATATATGGTGGAAATAATTAATTGTGAACTAGCTTTGTTTTTCTTTTTTTTTCTATGGGTTTTACAATATAGCCTAGTAAGGCCACTCTATTCATTTTATATAGCTAAATTTCTTCACCAAGAGGCCTAAGACATTAAAAATGGCATTAAATACTTATCAGGCCTCTTGGATCCAATGTTGAGGTCCATTTTGTCTTAGGAGGTCATTTCTTCAACTTCCTCCATGAAACTCTCATATGGTGAGCACCCAAAAAACCCTTTTTTGATAAATCTTTTTCAAACCCTAGATCTACAAAAATAACCATAAATCTACAAACCCCAAAAGCCTAAATTTGCATTTTCACAACCTGCACAAAACCCTCATACCTTGAAATGTCTCAAATCTTTCCAGCATTGTCATGGCTTCAACTTTGCATCAAATCTAATCAAACAAGGGTTAAACAAAACTAGTGAACTCACACCTCCCTCATCCATAACCATAGCTTTAATACGACTTGCTAGGAAATTACAGGCTGATCAAACCATTTCCTACATAACCATATGAGATAAAATGACGCATACAATCTTACAAAATAAACATAATGCAAAGATCAAAAGATAATCACAAGACAACACAAGATATATATTGGGAAAACCCTCAAGAGGGAAAATCTCATCCTCTAAAGCAACCACACTTAATGTATTATTCAAAAATGAAAACAATGCAATAGACTTACAATGTCTCCATGATTACTTTTGAAACATTAAGCACCTCCAATGCATCCTCCATGTGTCCAAGTGACACAAATAGGGGAACTCCCCTCTGCTTAACAAACACACATGAACACAGAGTTTACACATGCCAATATTCTTTATTCAAATTGAAATTTCACAATACATCTGATTGCCACAATTACAAAATTTATTCAATACATCAGGAATAAAATTTGCATAATAAAATCTACAACTCTTGGCTCTCAATAGACATCCATGAAGTCTCACCTCTGTAATCTCTGATTTTCTCTCTGCACAATCATCTGCAACCTGTGTCACTCATACAACCATCTGCATACTCTCCTCTGTCTGCAATACACATTCTCAAAGCCACAGATTGGCTTACCCTTTCTCTTTCTTGGGCAGCGACTGGTTATTTTATCTTCTATTTCTTTTCCAAGTGCAATGAACCTACTTTCCAAGGCATAATTCTCTATATTCTCTACTAGAGGTTGACCCTTTGTTCAACCCTCCATCTCTCCATTCACTCTCCTAGTACCCTATTTTCCTTGTTGCAAAATGATGATCTTATTCTCCCAAGGGCCACATACCTTTTCATCTCCTACTCAGCCTTTTTTATTTTATTCTTCCCTGAAGGAAAAGGTAGAAGGGTATGAATGGCAACGCATTGTTACTAAGGCAACCCAACCACCCAATCACCATTCAAATTCCAATGTTTTTCACTGCTATGAATGGAAGATGAGGTGACTTATTGATTAAAATATATGTTTAAACAAGGCATAGCTCTTGCACCCTCTTAAGGCATTCTTATTGTTGTATATAACAAACTTTTGGATCTTTTCTACCCACGCGGTCCCACATGGGCACTCAATTTTTGTGTTAGTTTCCTTATTAAAATATAAATTTCTGAAGCTATAGACACCTTCAAACAGAGAAACTTTGTAATTTGATTCTTCATACTATGACTGGGATAAGCACAGAGAGGTTACAAAATAATTAACAAATGGAAAAGTCACCCCTTTATATTTGTGATGACACAAACATTCCCATGTGGCATTTATCGAACAATTAACATGGTGTCTTAGAATGTTGATAAAGCATACCACTGATTTGTAGTTAGAGCATAGCACCAACAAGGAGATCAATGACATTTTATAAAGCTGGAAGTGTAGATACATGTGCTCCACCAAGATTCTTCATGGAGGTATAATTCGCAAAACTTCTCAAATCACCCTCACCACAAATCGTGGGAAGATGATCCCTAGGAAAACTTCTCAACAACTATGAGAAAAATCCATTGTGTGAATACGTCAATTGGTGAAGTTAGGTGTTCATAGATGAGAAAATGCAAAGTTCTCTAAATTTCCCAAAAACTTACCAATAATGTGGATTTATATTACGATGATTTTCCCCATGTCGTTCTCCGCCAAACCTTACAGAATTTAGAATTTTATTGTTTCACCAAACTGCCAACGCTAATCGTGAAACAATTATATCTCCAAAACTTGGAAGGATCTGATCATGAAACATTCACCACTAATTCTAGAATTCATTCAACAATCTACTTATAATAGGACTAGAAAACATCATCGATCTTGCTGAATAATTATTTTAACAAAAACTACCAAATGTGTGTCAAGATTGAAATTGGTTGAAACTAAAAGCTTTACAATTCTGACTATGCCAATGACACCCAATGCCAAGAAATGCCATTAGAAAACCAAAAAAACCAAACAAAAAAAATTAAACCTACAACTATTTTTGGTTGATGTCAGATTGCCCATTCACCCATATGCTCCTACATCAGACACACCGGGTCGAAAGTTTGTGAGCAAAGGCTCACAAAAGGTGGAGTTGAGTGATAGAATCACCCTTTCCAATTGCAAGCAATATGCAATGAACTCCGTTGATGTGATAGGTGCACAAGGTCAATTTATTTTCCTCCTCTTCCAACAGCTAGTTGGAACATTCACCGTCTTCCTCCAACAAATCTGCATCCTCTTCCTCCTTCCTCTGATGGATTTACATCCACCATGTACCATCCTCCTCCATCAAATACTCCCTACTCTCCGCTCCTCCTTCTTAGTATCCAACGTACCACAAACCAACCACCTCCACCAAGTTTCACCTACAGTATTCCTTACAACCTTTATAGCCAAATATACACCATACATACACCAATCTACAGCTAAATAATCTCTTTTTCTTTCTACATGCATTAACTCCTTATTCACCTCAACAACAACTGAATTTATAACAAATTTCTCATCAAAAAATTTAGAAAATTACAATCTACCTCTTTATTTTTCACTGTTGCAACTTTTGTTTCCTCTTCTTTCGCTGTGACGTGCATCTTCTCATCTTCATCGGCTATCTTCTAAAGCCATTCATCTTCTATTGCTGAAATTTGTGCCAACAAATCATTATCTTAGTCATTCATTGCAACCACATCCTTGTACTCCATCGCTGCAACTTTAATTTCCACAATTTCATCTTCATTCTTCTACATTCATCCCTTCACTTCTCACATCTTTCACTTTCTCAATCACTATTGCATCTAATTCTTCATCTTGTTTGACTGATTCTTTCCACTGCCTTGCTTTCAATCTATCCACTCTCATGGTTATATCAACCATCATCAAGGAGATCTTCCTCCTTTGGTACTTGTTCTATCCTTCCCATATCACAGGCTTCTTCCTCACGAGTATACCCATCTCATCTCACTACTACAATCTTTCACAACTTTCACCTCATGCTTTGTAATCTGTAAACATAGTTCTTTTCATGGCTCCCTAGCTCTCGATTGCTCAGGGCTTCTCTCTACCTACAACAATCCTCACATGAGCTCTTCTCTACTGCCTTCTCTCCTCTACCTGTAGATCCTGGTGGATACTCTGCACACTTAGGATTACCAACTCTCATACCATATGACATAGACAGGGCAACTCCTGTCTACATAACAAACACACACAAACACAGTTTACATAGGGCAATATTCTTTATTCAAATTGAAATTTCACAATACATCTAATTGAAAAATTACAAAATTTATTCAATACAATAGGAATAAAATCTGCATAGTAAAATCTACAACTCTTGGCTCTCAATAGCCAATCCTCTGCATGAATTCTCACTTCTGCAATCTTTGATCTACACTTTACACAATCACCTTCAACCTATGTCACTCATGCAACCATCTGCATACTCTCCTCTGTCTACAATACACAGTCTCAAAGCCACAGATTGGCTTACCCTTTCTCTTTCTTTGGTAGCGACTGGTTATTTTATCTTCCATTTCTTTTCCAAGGGCAGTGAACCTACTTTCCAAGGCTTTAATTCTCTATATTCTTTGCCAGAGGTCGACCCTCTGTTCAACCCTCCATCTCTCCACTCACTCTCCTACTACCCTATTTTCCTTATTGCAAAATGATGATCTTATTCTCTAAAGGCCCATACACCTTTTCATATGCTACTCAGCCTTTTTTATTTTATTCTTCCCTAAAAGAAAAGGTAGAAGGGTATGAATGCCAACGCATTCCAGCTTAGGCAACCCAACCACCCAATCACGATTCAAATTCTAATGTTTTTCACTGCTATGAATGGAAGATGAGGTGGCTTTTGGGTCTTTTCTATCCATGCGGTCCCACATGGGCACTTAATTTTGGCATTAAATTTTTATTAAAACATAAATTTCTAAAGTTGTAGATGCCTTCAAACAAAGACATTTTACAATTTGATTCTTCATACTATAGCGGCCTGGATAAGCATAGAGAGGTTACAAAACAATTGACAAATGGACAAGTCACCCCTTTATATTTGTGATGAGACAACATTCCCATGTGGTGTTTTTTCAAACAATTAACATGGTATCTTGGAACATTGATAAAGCATACCACTGATTTGCAGTTAAAGCATAGCACCAACAAGGTAATCAATGACGTATTTTATAAAGCTAGAAGTGTAGATACATGTGGTCCACCAAGATTCTTCATGGAGGTGTATAATCCGCATAACATCTTGAATCCTCACCACAAAGCATGGGAAGATGATCCCTAGGAAAACTTCTCAACAACTATGAGAAAAATCCATTTCGTGTGAATACGTCAATTGGTGAAGTTAGGTGTCCATAGATGAGAAAATTCAAAGTTCTCTAAATTGCCTGAAAACTTTCAAATACATGTGGATTGATATTACAATGATTTTCCCCAAGTCATTTTGTGCCAAACCTCATAGAATTCAAAATTTTAATGTTTCACCAAAATGGTAATGTTGATCACAAAACAATTACATCTCCAAAACCTGCAAGGATCTGGTCACTAAACCTTCACTACTAATTCTAGAATTCATTCAACAATCTACATGGAAAAGGATTTTCCATGAAACTTCATTGATCTCGTTGAACAATTGATTTAGCAAAAACTACCAAATGTGTGTCAAGACTGAAATTGGGCTAAACTAAAAGCTTTGCAATTCTGACTGTGCCAATCACATCCAATGTTGATAAATTCCATTTGAAATCCAAAAAAACCAAACAAAATGAAAATTAAACATACAACTATTTTTGGTCGATGTTGGATTGCCCATTCACCCAAATAATCCTACATCACCAAGCAACCACACATCCCATGCTATGCTTCACATATGTACTCTTTAGGAGAGCTCAATATAAATGACAACCTAAATGACTACCCAAACTCAACCACTAAACATGTGCTTGATTTTATAGAATCAAGCTCACACAAATACATATGTGGTATTGGTAAAACTATGTGTCTCAAAACAATGAGAACATAAAACCATTGACCCTAAAATTAAGCATTTACCACAAATATTAAATATGTGTCCTATGTCTCCTACACATAAAATATCTAACCAATGTTACATAGAAATTTACAAGTTAACCAAAATAAATATATAATGTGGCTAAATACATCACAAAAGGTGCACCAAAAATAAATATTTTACATAATTAAAGTAATTCATTCTTATGCAAGGTGTACAACACCCTTTTCCTAGCAATTAGTATCAAAGAGTAGGTGCAAAGAGTCACAAATTGCATGAGTGATCGAAACACTAATCTTATATTACATAGATATATTTGAAGATATAGATGGTACATAAATTTCCATGAGAGAAAAACAACATTAATTGAACATTGTTCAAATGGTGAACTCACACTAATATACTACAACAAGGCAACAATCTAGTAGTTGAAGATGCAAGTGCCAATGGTCTCACTAACACTGATCAATTAAAGAAGGTAAAAAGTCCCTTCCATAAATAGGCCTGCAAGAGGGTCTATATGGCACATGTTCCATCTCAATGGAATGCATGGATAACTAGCTACTACATCTACCTAGTATATAGGAACAAGGACTAGGTACATTAATCACTCCAAAGAGACTAAAGAAGAATTAGCACAAGTACAAATAGTAAAGCATCCCCCCATAATGATAATGAGGGAGAGGTATGGAAACTCCATTGATTAAATTAGTAGCGCAAGGTGAAGAAGCAACATTAGAAGGCCCAATATGAAGTACCCTCAAGTGGAAAAAGGTGCAACAATATGACACACACATGAAGGTCAATAGGGTTGTGATGGTAAAAATTGGGCACCCTCAACAAACCAAACAATAAAAGACATAGTGTGGCACTTTATTTTAGTGCATTTACAAATCTCAAAGTGCATTTAATAGATTCTTATAATGTCCAAAAAATTATAAAATATTGAAAGTATAGTTCTTGTTAAAAGAACACTAATACACTAAGAGGGGGGGTGAATCAGTGTATGTTAAAAACTTTAAAATGAAACCAGTAGTCAAAGATTAAAGGAACACATAAACTACATGCACACAAGAAAACACCAGATCTACGTGGAAAACCCAAAAAGGGATAAACCACGGTGAGAATGTTTCTTGAGTCTACTACTCAAATCCAACCTCACAATAAAATATTTTATAGATGTTTTATAAGCACCAACTTATAGGTACATTGACACCCAAGACAATGTTTTGAGGCTCAAACCTTTAGGTACATTATACACCTAATTGAGCACCAACCCAATACAACGAGGTACCAACCCCTAAATCCTTACAAATTCTAATGTGTATACACTGGTTCTTCGCTAACATGAAATGGACCCTTCAATTCATATTCAGTCTCATCCGCATTTGTACACTCTATGTTTTCATTAACATAGTCTTCTCCTCTCTCTATGCTCTCTACATTCTCTGTTTACTTTAGCAAAGCTTCCCCTCTTCTCAATACAATCTATCTATGAACATATGTATGTTCGTGCAAACTATGTACTCTATGCCTATGAAAGAAAAATGTTTAGTTCAGTTGAGTTCAGTAACCCATTCACAACAAATTCATTGTGTATAAAAACACATATTTCCAATAGTTTAACCACCACCAACTGCTCAAAAACTGAACATCGACAGTTTCAAGTCGTTTTATACCAGACTACAATTAGTTGAACTATTGCACAATAGACTTTTGGCTTAGAAATATTTATTGGCAAAATGTCTAGTTATCCCCACAGAATCCTTAGAAATTAAATTTCCACCTCAGAATCTGTAGGAGCCTCTCAAGCGCATCAACATGACCAAGATCCCATCGTGATTCAAACTGTCGCTTAAGTGGCTATTTGGTCATTTGTGTGACATTAGCAATCATACGCTATTATCAACAAAAATACATTATGACAAACTTAGCTTTTTGTCACATTTATCATCAAAGTCTATATTTTAAATTATCGCTTTATCACCCTTTGTCGGCAAAATCTCAGCTTTTCGAGCTAAGGCCCTCCATTATCTCTATTGGCAAAAATCTTATGTTACAAACCATTCGTCTTGTAAGCCTTCTCTTTTGTTGCCTCTATCAGTGAAAACAAACTTTTCAGAACCTTAGAAATGCTATTGACAAATGTTGCCTTTTTCGAACCTCAGTCAATCCAATCATAAATTCTTATTAGCATATTTATCGATTTTCAAACCATCCCCTTATGCTTTATCGATGAAATATATCTTTTTTGAACTTTGGCCTTTAGTACTCCTTGTTGACAAAGTAGCCATCTCACAAACTTTTCACTTTCATCCATTGTGTTAGCTTATTGGCAAAAGTAGAAAACCACGAACTTACACTTCTACCAACTTTGTCATCAAATTCTCTTTATCGACAATTTTTCGTAGATCACGAACTACCCTTGCTTTGCCTCTTGTTGCCTAATTAGCGAGTTGGCAAAAAATCTCACTTGTGATCAAGTTCACAAAACATCAACTTTCCTGACAACAAAAGCCTTACACTTCAAACATTCATTTTTATACCTCCTTCTTTGTCAACAAATTGGCAAAAAGCCAAACTTGTGAACAAGTTTACAAAACAAAGACTTTTCTAATATAAGAATCTTTACTTCTATTTTCTTCCAAGTCTTCATCATTCCACCTTTCTCTTTTGTTAATGAATCAGCCAAAAATGAAACCAGTGAACTTGCTAGTTCTAGAACTACTAAAATATCTAACTGGCTATAACTTAGCCAATTTTCACCCAAATTTCACAAAAATGAAACTAGGGATACCCATTTGGGTCTTTAACAAAATGAAGTCTTCAAATTGAACACACAACCTGAAATAGCCTCCAATTCAACTAATCTCCTTTTCTCATCAAACACTTTCATGGAGATACTCAAAAACAGAGACATCATCACTTGACAACAATGACAACAATTCATCAATATCCACCATGTGTCGATCAATTTCTCCTTTCTTTGACATCAATGACAACAATTCAACAATCTCCCCCTTTATCATTGATGGCAACTCCTGAATCTAAATTGGCATGGTGACAAACATTCTCCCCCTTGCTGCATTACCACTTTGTTGTGAATGAGCGGTGACTACAAAATTCTCCCCCTTTGACATCAATTACAAAAGGACTCATAGAAAAATGCCTTATCTGTGATGATAGTGCTAATGTGCTCCCCCTGAGGACAATCATCCTATAGGACAACTCTGGTACCAAGGATAAAAAAATACTCTAATATGCTCCCCTGGATGAATACATTTTGTATTCAATTAGAGAGATGAGAAGGAACAACTTCTAACTTCTGCCTGAGTTGTTCAAATGTCTCATTTGGAAGGGATTTTGTAAATGTGTCTTCCAATTTTTCTTTTGTAGCAACATATTCCAACTTGACTTCTTGGTCAGCAACTTTCTCCCTAAGAAAATGGTACTTAATGGATATGTGCTTGGTCCTTGAATGCATAACTAGATTCTTTGAGATGTTTATTGCACTGGTATTATCACAAAGAATGTTGACTGGTTCATTAAAATCCACCTTAATATCTTGTAGTGTTTGCTTCATCCATAACACCTGAGTACAATAAGATACAATAGCTATATTTTCAGCTTCAACTATTGACAAAGAGACTGATTCTTATTTCTTACTTAACCATGCTACTAATTTATCTCCTAGAAAGAATGCACCACCACTAGTGCTCTTTCTATCATCAACACAACTAGCCCAATTTGCATTTGTGTATGCAATTAAAGTAAAATCATCACCAACAGGATACCATAGACCATAATCTAATATACTCTTCAAGTTTCTAAATATCCTCTTCACTACTTTGACATGTGTCTCCTTAGGAGCAACTTGAAATCTAGCTACCATGAAAACAGCTTGCATGATGTCAGGCCTTGTTGCTGTGAGATACAAGAGACTTCCAACCATGGATCTATATAAAGTATGATCTTCTAAAGCATATTCATGATCTTTGCTAAGCTTACACCCAATGACCATAGGTGTATTCACTGGCTTGCAATCTTCCATCTTGAATTTCTTCAGAATTTCCTTCACATACTTGGTATGAGAAATGAAAATCCCTATATGTCTAATTGATTGACCTGTAAACCAAGGAAAAATGCTAATTATCCTAGCATTGACATCTCAAACTCTTTCTGCATAGCATCAACAAACTCTCTACACATTTTGTCACTATCTCCACCAAATATTATATCATCAACATAAACAATAGCAATCAACATATGATTACCTTCAGTTTTAAAATATAGATTGCTAGCATCTATACCTTTCTTATAACCTTGTTGTTGAAGATATTTGTCCAACCTGGAGTACCAAGCCCAAGGAGGTTGTTTTAGACCATATAATGCCTTCTTTAATCTATACACATAGTCTTTGTTTTTAGTCACTTGGAATCCTTTAAGTTGCTCTATATAAACTTACTCATCCAAATAGCCATTGAGAAATGCAGATTTCACATCCATCCAGTACACCTTGAAGTGTTTATAAACTGAATATGCAAGAAATATTCTAATGGATTCAAGCCTAGCCACAAATGTAAATGTCTCATCAAAATCCATGCCCTCAACCTGAGGATAGCCTTTGCAGACAAATCTATCTTTGTTTCTAGTTATCTACCCATCTTCATTCAGTTTATTTCTAAACACCCATTTTGTGCCTATGACATTCTTATCAACAGGCCTTGGAACAAGTTCCCAAGTCTAATTTTTCTCTATCTGACTAAGTTCTTCTATCATGGCCTCAATCCAAATTTGATCCTTACTAGCTTCTTCATAAGATTTGGGTTCTATTTTAGATAATAAAGTAGTTTACCTATTCCTGTTGTGCTAGCTTTAGCTTTCTCCTTGTCATTACACCATCAGATTTATTCCAAGAATCTGATCTTCAAAATGATCTCATTTGATATACTTGGGTTTAGCCTTTGGAGTAGATTTTGGCTGTTCTTCTTCATCAGCATCATTCTCTTCTTGTGACTTTTCTTTTGTAACTTCTTCTTTTTCTTCTTCATAAACAAGAACCTTTGAATACAAATCATTTCTATGTGACAACTGAGAGAAGTCTTCATCCACTCTAACATTCACACTTTCAATTATCTTATGCAACATTTTATTGTAGCACTTGTAGGCTTCCATATATTCTAAAATGCTTCATAAATGTAGGTCTGCCTTTTTATAATTCATATGGAGTCTTATCATGATTAACTCTTAACTGACCCCTATTAAGAATATAAACAGCAGCATGAACTGCTTCCTTCCAATATTGATCAAGCAGTTTGGCTTCATTCAACATTGTTCTAGCCATTTTTTGGATAGTTCTCTTCTTTCTCTCAACAACTCCATTTTGTTGAGGTGTCCCAGCTATAGAAAAATGTTGTTTAATCACATGTTTTCCATAGTACTGATCAAAATCATTAGAAGTGAATTCTCCACCTCTGTCTAATTTTTAGCATTTTATCCTTGACCCAATTTCATTCTCAACCATAGCCCTAAAGATTTTAAACCTTTCAAGAGCTTGAGATTTTTCTTTAAGAAATGTTACCCATGTCATTCTTGAATAATCATCTATCAATGACATGAAATATCTTTCTCCTTTGATGCTTTTAGTTTTGGTTGGTCCACACAAGTCTGTATGTATCAATTCAAGAGGTTTTGGAGTTGAATATTCCTTCATCTTGAAACTGACCCTTATTTGCTTCCCTTCTTGACATTCTTTATAGAAGGTATTTTCTGGCTTGCCAATACTAGGCATATGTCTAACTGCGTTTGTCTTGATAACCTTCCCTAGATGGTCAAAGTTGATGTGGCCCATCCTTTTGTGCCATAACCAACTCTCATCATTTTTCCCTAATAGACATCTTCCAACCTTCACCTCTTTTAGATGGTATAGGTTGTTGTTTGTTCTATTTTCCTCAGCAACAAGTCTACTAGAGCTAGCTTTTCTTATCTCACATCCACTAGCATGAAATATTAGGTTATACCCCATGTCACACATTTAGCTAACACTGAGCAAATTATGTTGTAATCCCTCTACATACAACACATCTTGAGCATTAGTTTTACCATCTATGCATTATGTGCCTTTTCTAGCTATCTTAGCAGTGGTGTTATCACCAAACTTGATAAAACCACCATTACATTTCTATAAAATGGTGAACTTTCTCTTATCTCCAGTTATATGACTAGAGCATCCACTATATATCACCCAAGGATTGCCTTGTCCTTTGGCATGAAAAGCTATTTGGACTAACATAGACTTTTCATCCTTCTTTTCTACCCAATGCCTTTTTGAACTTTTCTCCTTTTCCTCAGAATGCTTTGCTGGTTCTTTCTCCTGAGCAGGGGGTGCAGACTCTTTCTTGTGACGTGTAGAGGATTGTGTTTTTTTTGTTTTTGTATAGAAGCATGTGCAAGTCTGTCTTGCCTTGGAGGAGTAAATCTCCTTTTCTCCTGTCTAGAAGGCTATATAAACACACTTCTACAAAACTTGGAAATATGCCCATAGTTGTTACAATTATAACAAATATCATTCATATCGACTAAAGGGGCAAAAGGATTTTTGCTTACAAAATCATGCCTATCCATTCTCCTAGGTCTAGTTTTGTAGTTTATTGCATTACATCCAAACTGCTTACATGAAAAACAATAACCATAAAATGCATAATTGAACCTGGCTCAAGTCTTGCAAGTTGATCTTTGAATCTCCTCTTTGGATTGTGGACTTTGATGAAACCAGCATCTTCCTTTCTGAAATCTTTAGTCTTCTTATTCTTCATGAATCCTTTAGGCTTCCTAGAATCAACACGTTTCTTAGACATAGCAAAGCTTGACTAAGCATGTTCTCCAACTACATTTTTGAAGGGAGCAACATTCTTGATAGTCTTATCTTCTGCATTCTTCTAAGAGATAACATCCTTGAAACTCTTGTTTTCAACATATCCTAACACAACCGTGTTGGAGAAGGGTCTTTGATAGCCAATTATTTGATCAAGAATTTATGAGCTCTTTTCAAACTTGAGGCTTCTATTTAACTGTTCATTCACCTTTTCTAATTCCTTCCTTAGCGAGACAACTTCAACCTCTAATTTTTGACACTCTTCTAGTTTGTTCTACAAATCCAAACTAGTTACCTCTTCTATTCTTTTAGACTTAGCTAACTGTAGTTTTAGATCTACAACAAGTTTATCAGATTCTTCAATCCTTAACTTGTATTTTCCATTTTGTTTTCTTTCATACCTTAGATCATCTAGACTAGAAATCAATTCACCTTCCAAATGAACTTCACCCTCTTCTTCCCCGTAAGAGTCTTCACAACAATCTTTTGTAGGAGTATTTTCATCTTTTTTAGTTTCAACATCCATGAAAGAAGTTTCATAATCTTCACTTGCAGAAGAACAATCATCTGAAGAATTAATTTCTCTATCTACATATATAGACTCTTTTTCTTCTTGTTAAAGTTTCTCCTTTTATATTTTGAAACTTCTTGACAACTAGAACTATCTCCCTTTTGTTTGTCACCTAAGAGACATTTAGAGGCAAAGTGACCAATCTTTCTATAATTAAGGCATTTAAAAGGTGTCTTACCTTTGTATTTGCTAGAGCCCTTCTTTAACTTTCTAACAAAGTTTGCTTCTTCTTCATTTGAAATGGTACTTTGTTTTGAATCTACTTGAATCTCCTTAGCTTTGGAAGTCTTGAATGTTTCTTCTTTCTTTGTTGAGCCTATACTTTCACTTCTCATCTCATATGTTGTGAGTGATCCAAATAATTCATCCATAGAAAACTTATCCAGATCTTTTGCTTCCTCAATTGTAGAGACTTTAGAATCATACCTTTATGGGAGAGACCTCAGAACTTTCTTTACAACCACCTTATCTTCTATGTCTTCTCTAAGACCTTTGATAGTATTCACTACCTCATCTACTCTGAGCATGTATTCTACAATATTTTCAACATCTTTCATCTTTAGAGCCTCATTTTTTCCTTTATGGGTTTGTAGTTTCACTTGCTTGACTTTATCATTACCCTCATAGATTTTATGTATCTTATCTAATATGGCTTTAGCAGATGTACAATTCATGACTTTAACAAATTATGTATTGGTTAGCAACAGAGTATAGCATTCTTTGCTCTAGAATTGTTTTCACAAGCTTTCTTATCAGTTGTAGTGGGAGTAGATGTTGGTGGTGTGTAGCCATCTAAAAAATATTTTCATACATCAAATCTAAGAGAGGTTAGGTAAGTCACCATTCTAATGCTCCAAAAAGCATAATTGGATCCATCAAATGATGGTGCTTTATTTGGAGAAGAATCCTCATGTCCTACCATAGTGTTTTTGAGACCAGATCTTCCTTAAGTGGTTGAACTTTCTTCAAGGAACCTGAGGCTCTAATACAAATTGTTAAAAGAACACTAATACACTTAGAGGGAGGTGAATCAGTGTATGTTAAAAACTTTAAAATGAAACCAACAGTCAAAGATTAAAGGAACACAATTAAACTACATACACACAAGAAAACACCAGATATATGTGAAAAAACCAAAAAGGGAAAAACCACAGTAAGAATGTTGCTTGAGTATACTACTCAAATCCAACCTCATAATAAAAGATTTTACAGATGTTTTGTAAGCACCAACTTATAGGTACATTGACACCCAAGACAATGTTTTGAGGCTCCAACCTTCAAGTACATTATACACCTAATTGAGCACCAACCCAATACAATGAGGCACTAGACACAACAAGACACCAACCCCTGAATCCTTACAAACTCTGATGCACAGACACCGGTTATTCACTAACCTGAAATGTACCCTTCAATTCATATACAGTCTCATCTGCATTCCTGCACTCTGTGTTTTCATTAATATAGTCTTCTCCTCTATCTACACTCTCTGCATTCTTTATTTACTTTAACAGAGCCTCCCCTCTTCTTTATACAACCTGTCTATGAACATTTATATGTTCATGCAAACTCTACACTCTATGCCTATGAAAGAAAAATGTTCAGTTCAATTGAGTCCAGTAACCTATTCACAACAAATTCATTGTGTATAAAAACACATACTTCCAATAGTTGAACCATTGTCAACTGCTCAAAAACCAAACGTCGACAGTTTCAAGTCATTTTATACCAAACTACAACTAGTTGAACTATCACGCAATAGATTTCTGGCTCAAAAATATTTATTGGCGAAATGTCCAATCATCCCCACGGAATCCTCAAAAATTAAATATGCACCACAGAATCTGTAAGAGCCTCCCAAGCACATCAACATGACCAAGATCCAGTCATGATTCAAACTATCACTTAAGTGGCCATTTGATCATTTGTGTGACATTAGCAATCATATGCTTTTATCAGAAAAAATACATTATGATGAACTTAGCTATTTGTCACATTTATCGTCAAAAACTATATTTTAAAATATGGCTTTATCGCCCTTTGTTAGAAAAATCTTAGCTTTCTGAACTAAGGCCCTTCGTTATCTCTATTAGAAAAAAGCTTATGTTACAATCCATTCGTCTTGTAAGCCTTTTCTTTTGTTGCCTCTATCGGTGAAAACAAACTTTTCAAAACCTTACAAATGCTATTGGCAACTGTTGCCTTTTCCAAACCTTGGTCAATCCAATCACAAATGCTTATTGGCGAATTTGTCCATTTTCAAACCATCCCCTTATGCTTTATCAGCAAAATATATCTTTTTCAAACTTTGGCCTTTAGCACTCTTTGTTGGCAAAGAGGCCATCTCATGAACTTTGTACTTTAATCCATTGTGTTAGCTTATTGGTAAAAGTAGAAAACCACGAACTTACACTTCTACCAACTTTGTCATCAAATTCTCTTTATCAGTGATTTTCATAGATCATGAACTAGCGTTTCTTTGCGTCTTCTTTCCTAGTCAATGAGTCAACAAAAAAGCTCACTTGCAAACAATTTCACAAAACATCAACTTTCCCAACAACAAAAGCCTTGCACTTCAAACATTCATTTTTATGCCTCCTACTTTGTCGACAAATTGGTAAAAAGTCAAACTTGTGAACAAGTTCACAAAGCAAAAACTTTTCCGATATAAGACTTTTTACTTCTTTTTTCTTCCAGGTCTTCATCACTTCACCTTTCTCTGTTGTCGGTGAATCGGCCAAAAATGAAACTAATGAACTTGCTAGTTCTAGAACTGCTAAAATCTTTGACCGGCTATAACTTAGCCAATTTTCACCCAAATTTCACAAAAATGAAACCAGGGATACCCATTTGGGTCTTTAACAAAATGAAGTCTTCAAATTAAACACATAACCTGAAATGGCATCCAATCCAACTAATCTCCTTTTCTCATCAAACACTTTCATAGAGATACTCAAAAATAGAGACATCATCACTTGACAACAATGAAAACAATTCATCAATCTCCACCATGTTTCGATCAACTACTCCTTTCTTTGACATCAATGACAACAATTCAACAGTTCTATTATAGAAAGAGAAGAAATAGAAGGAACCAACATCAAGTACATAGAAAAATATGCACTTTAAGAAAAATAAGACCAACAAGGAGTCCATAGGTTCAATTTATGGCCCTTTGAATTTACTAAAATGACAATTGAATAAGAAAGTCTCTAAAAAGACTAATTTTTTGGAAAAAAAAATAGATACCTAATCTGAAAACCATTTGAACCATTGTAGAGTACAGAAAATTATATCCTATTAAAAAAATTTAGTCGTAAAAAAGCTTCCATGTATGAGTAAATTAGGATCCTTCAAGCTTGTATTCCAAAAATAAAAGAGAAAATGGTAAGGGGTCTATACCCCTAGTTCTGCCTTAGTGGATAGAGGGTGATGGATTGGCAACATTGTCAGTGAAGGTGGCATATTGGTGGTACATAGGTTGATAATAGGTTGGTGGGATAGGTAGGGCTTAGATTGTGCTTCATGGGTGGTACGAGTGGTAGTTTGTGGGTTGTAGATTTGTGGTATAGAGCCACTACTAGTGGTGGCCATAGATGTTTTTAAAAAAATAAAAAAATAAATCATGGGAGGGGCTTTAAGTAATCATTACTCACCAAGAAGTTGGGATGGATCCCAAGTCTCTTGCCACCCCTATGGCCCTTAAAAAAAAATTGATAATTTTTTATAAAAAGCATTATAAAATTTTCTACCTTTTTTTATCTCTTGATTCTTTACATTTTATTTAGAATTACAAAAAAATACAACTACTCTATTTAGAACACTATAGGATTCTTAGACCATACGACCTTGGCTTGTGTGCCTAGGAATCAAAATTGCCTTTTCTTGCAACAATTCCAAATTTGACAAATTTAATGTTCATCGATGGTTTTCATCCACTCTAGAAGCAATAGTGCACTTAGTTTTTCCCCAAATACTCTAAAAATTGAGTTTTCCATAAAATATACTAGAGATATATGCAACAAAATATATATATATATAAAAAACTTGACTTTAGAATGTCTAGATCAAATGAAATAAAAGTTAATTCTTACTTTTTTGGCTACTTTAAAAATGATGGTGAGCTCTAGTCATGACCTCTAACACTCCATTTGATCTACAACTAAACCTCCTCTAAATATGATATATCCAAAGGTAGACATCCATGATAAATGAATCTAACTAAAGCTAGGCATGCATACTAGGCAGACATGAGTCCTATATGTACTAGCATGATAGAAGAAATGTAACTTAGCCTAGACTATATAAGTGTCAATTAAGTACATAGGAAAAGGGAACTTGACTAATTGACACAACTACTTAAGTGAGATTATCCTAACTAGGTGTATAATGCAATATAGTAATAAACTAAATGCAAGTAAAATAAAAATGCACCAATAGTTTTCATCCCTTGTTCCCTTTCCTAGTCATGTCCTAACCCTTTCCTATGTCCTTATTTGTCCCTCTTCCCTAATATTTTCCATTTGATTTAATTTTCCCTCCCTTTCTATATTTATCCTAGGTGTTGTCCCTTTTCATGTCCCCTTACCCCTCCTTTTTAACCTTTTGCCACTAACCTAGCCAAAATAATTTAATGAGATATTATTTCCTAAGCCTAATGCAAAATCCTCTCATTTGACCTTTAGAAACCCATGTTCTATAATTGGTCTTGATAGGTAACCAACACCTTTAGATAGGCACAACTTTTCTTGATTGGCCCTTGAAAATTGGACCTTTGTTAGTTCAAATACCAATCCTTTGGGTTGCTTCTTTGGGCTATATATTGGTCCTTGCCTCCAAATTCTACTAATTATTTGATGGTAATTAAAATTAATCATTATTCTTAGGGTTAGGGGTGTAACCACCCTAAATTCCCTCCAAATTTTCTATAAATCAAGGCCTCCAATTCCTCATTTAACATATAAAATACTAAGTTTTCACTTGAGATTATTGCATTAAATTTTTTCCTAAAGGAGTAAGCCCATGTTAGTGTCTATTATATTTCTACATCAAATTAGCTATCAACACAGAGTTAGCAACAATTTCCAAGAGCCCCAAAACAAAAGTTACAACTAATCTCTTCATTTTGGTAATGATTTTTGCATTGACTTAAGTAGGTTTTCATTTTATTGTGTATAAATTCCACCATATTTCCTTCTAATCTACATACAACTTTTTTTAACACCTCTCCTTAACCATTTCCTTCCATTTCCCTTTACCATCACATCCACTTTCTATTTCTTTTTCCTTTTTCATCGTTCCCATTGCTCTTTTGAGAGCTTTTCCCTTCATGGATTAGTTTCCATCACCCTCAGCCTAAGGGAATGATCTTCACCCCTTATAACACTCTCTGAAATTTTGTCCTTCAATTAGTTTACCTTTCTTGCAATTCTGCTTAAATGTTTAAATTGCATTTTCTCCTTTGTCCTTCAATTAGTTGGGCAAGCTGACTCATGAGGGTATAAAGGCAGATTTTCAAACCATTGCCAGCACTTTACTTGAAAAGTATGATGAAGTCAAGAAAGAGAAGGAACAGTACAAAGCTAAAGCAGAACAACTTGCTGTTGTCCTTCAAAAGATAGTAAAATCATCAGAAATGGTAGAACCCATGACAATGATAGTGGAAGATCCCCTGATTCAGAAAGTTGAAAAAGCACAAGCCAGGGGAAGGGTAGTAGGAGATATAGTGGAACACCTATTAGCTCAAGGGCGAATCCTACTGAAAACCACTATGGAAAGAAAAGAGAAGATGGACAACTCTAAAGCTGAGCTGGATAACCTGGTAGATTTACTTTCACAAGAGCTGCAAGTTCAAGAAGAGAGTTTGGAAGAGTGGATAGATATGAAAAAGATTAGGATAAAGAATCTAATCACCATTGGGGTCATTGCAAACAGGGAATCATATCTCAAGACCAAGGAGACTCTGGTGCATCGAAGCCACATAATAAAAGGTCTACTTGAAGATCTGTGTCAAGCCCGAGAAGACAGTGAAGATAGTGATGTCACACTTCTACACTGGCTAGAAGAACATCCATGCACCCTAATAGGGGAAGATCACAAGTTTCTCTCAGCAGAGGAGATGGTAAGTTCCTTTGAAGAGATGGTCCAAAGAAAATTTGAAGAGGAGGTGCCCTCAATGCTTTCAATGGATAATCTATATGACCAACACTCAACTCTAGAGAACCTGAAAGATAATCTGGACAAGCATGAAAAGGCAATAAAGGCGGTAAAAGACTCAATTCTCTGGGCCTGCACCATCTCAGAGAATAGAACAAAACCAGATGCATGTGAGAGGGCAGCCATCCAAGCTATGTACTAGAACTTTGTGAAGAAGAATGACGGAGGAAGCTAGTGCCTTTGTTTATTTTTCTTATATATGATATGTAATTTGAATTTTGTTTTAGACATTTTCACATGTAATTTTCCAAAATGTAATTATATGTGAGACAAGAGAAGTCCCAAGTCAAATAGGACTCTTTTGTTGAATAAGTCAAAGTAGTTGTACATTTCCTATTTTTTCTCTAGGCTCCTCCTTATAAATAAAGAGGGCCTCTTTTGTAAATATTATCTTTTATCTATTGCAAGAAAACTCTAGCAAATTGAAAAGCAAATCAAGACTTTGTGCTTCCTTGTGAGAATCAATTATCAAATATCTATCAATACAAGAAAGCAAGTTCAATTCCAATCTTTGTCTTGGAATTATTTGTGTTATGATAGTATTGTTCTTATGTCTTACTATCATAATCTTCTTTGGTAATAATTGAAATGTGGAGATTGTTTTAAGTGATTAAAGAGCATTCTTAATTTGATTGTGATAGACTTTGTGTTATCAAATCATTTGTGAGGATTGTGTTTATGTTTGTGAGAATAAAATAGCTTGAAGACTTTGTGCTACAAGTGGTTATATTCAATCTACTTTTATCATATTGGAGAAGAGTGAAGAATTTGGGCTGCATTCAACTTCAAATAGATCTATTTGCAATTAGACAATGAAGCAACAAAAAACTGTGTTTCTGTGGTTTTGTGATAGTTTATAAGTTCTTTAATACTACTTTCATTGAAATCATCATCTTGAAGTATACACATCTATTCTGAAAATAGAGAATGAGATGAAATAGAACCAACACAAATATAGTTTTTAGTGTAAATAAGTTTCATAAGTTATTTGTTTGTAATAGTCAAGCAACTAGAGGGAATCTCCCCTTGCTGAGAGGAGAGACTTTGTCTCATCATAGCTATGGTTGATATACCCATTTTGTCATTAGTGAGTTAACGACAAAATATTCACCTAACAAGCTTGCATTATCCCTTCTTCTTTGACATATACCTTAGCCTCTTCCACCTCTATAATTGTTATATTATCCTCTTTCCTCATTCTCACAATTGTTTGATTATGATACTTGATTTTGTGGAGGTGTGTTCTTGAGTGCAATAATATTTCTTTGATTTCTCCAGTTAGGTGTTGTTGATGGGTTTTTTTGCACACAACTTAGATAAAATATAAAGTATCTTATTTCTCCTTAAAGGAATCAAATCCCAAATAAATAGAAAATGAATACCCCAAGGTCTCTCACATCCAGGTCTTGACCTTCACAAGATAACTCAATTGTTCAATGTCTTTGTTGTTCCAACTGTTATGTCGTAAAAAGTTTCCCTATGACTTTTTACCTCCTAGTTTAGCTCCTATGTCCCCTTAATCTCATTATGCATGTTTAAAAATTATCCCAGAGTAATTTCCCCCAAAACCCATGTCAAATGGGGCTTAGGGGTCAACATTTAATGTTAATCAAGACTCAAATCATGCCTTGGGACTTGGGTACCTGCGCCCTAGTCCAGGCTGATTTGTCAGGACCTAAATTTTGGATGTCAGCATAGGACCTTTAAAAAGGTTTCCCTTTGTTAGCCTTTTCAATTTAAATTATGAAAGTTTAGCAAGAATGCATATATAAGCATGTTTAAGACTTCATTTTACACCTATATGGATAATGTGAACTTGTGATATTGAGCTAAGGGATTTCAAGGCATTCATTGTGTTACAGAGAAGAATTGTGTTGTTATTATGTTTGATTGTTGTAGATTTGGCTTCATCAATCCATCTCCTCATGGTGTGAAAGATCTTCATCTCCATGAGGGATTCACCTCCAAGGTGACATCTACTTGTGTTCCAATCAATCTATTTCATCATTTGATTTGGCCTCTGTCAACCAAGGACACACACTCTATCTAGCAATGGTGTTTGAAGGCTTGAATGTCATTCTGGGGCTTGATTGAGGCAAGCTCCTAAACACCACAACCCTCAAACCCCTCTCTTTGTGATTACAAGTTATAGGTGTGGGATTTAGCGAAGTGGAGTTATATAGAAGTAGAGTAGAGGATAGAGATTCAAGATCTGTGCAGAATGTGTAGAAAATCAACCATACTGGACTAGGGTACTTGTCCCATAGTCCTCCCAACTGAAATTTCCAGAAACATTGAAGCTGGTTGCAGTCTTACACATTCCATTATTCCATATCTACATAAAAAACTACCATATTAAACTTGGGAGCCCACCCCCTTGTCCCAGAAGTTTCTACCTCTAAGAATCTAAATTCTTGTATGTCTCTAATCTATATTTAGTGTCTTCATGTGTGATCATTTGTCATGTTTCATTCATCTATATACGATATCACATAATTAGGGTTTAAGGCTTGATTGAACTAGGGTTTGACATATCTATCAATCTAATCTATATTTCAATATCATTTCTAAGTTACATCAACCTGTATCTGAGTCATCTCCATTTGTAGTGACTCGGGTCAATTTTTTTCCTTGAATGTTATTATGAAAGGAGGGTTTGATTGAATCTACTACATTTCAACCTTATCTTCTCTTCATACATAACATTTTGGTGAACCCATGTTTTCACTGAACTAGCATCTTGTTGAATGTTGTAATCAGTCATTACATTCATTCATATCATATTTATCATCTTGCATTGAAAAATTTGCCATACATTTGAAATTTTTTTTTAAAATAATAAGCATTCTAGGCTTGCATCAAGGCATAGTTTTACATATTTTGTGTTGCATATCATAAAATGATTTAATTTTCATATATTTACATCAGATCTGAGATAAATTACAAGATTTATCCATTTCATGATCTCTTACCTTGCATTTGTATATCTCAATTGCTAGGGTTTTACTTGAAATTTACATTTTTTTCATATAACCTAGTAATTCCAAAAGCTAGGGTTTGTAGTTAAAATCTTATTTCAGATTTTACTACTCATTTAAACACTCTTTCAAATCTGATTTTAGACTGTAGTTTTGCTGCATTGTAATTTTTTGCATTTACATTTGCATCATTAGCACATTTACATTGAAAAAAGTGAAAAAATAAGCATTTTAGGTTCATAAGAAAGCATAGTTTTGCATTGCTTCCTTACATATGTCATAAATATATTTCAAGTTATATTTTTCATTCATCTTAGGCATACTTTCAATGCTCATTTGAAAATTTTGGATCATTTCATACTCTTATTTGGAAATTTGAATATTTTTAATTACACATTGTGTATTTCAACACTAAAGGTTGTATACACTTTCTTCAAACAAAATTCCAAATCACTCATCTTGCCTTCTTGTGTAGCACTATTTCTATCTTACTCGCTTGGTTTGTTGTGAAATTTTTGTGTTTTTCTCTTCAAAAATGTGATTTCCTCAAACAAGTGCTTCGGTGCAAAATAATCTCACATACATGGCTTCTCATGACAAAAATACTATGTTCCCTCCTAGGGTTTATATGAAGAGGAAGACTCCTAAACCTGAATTAGTCTTCACACCACATGATAGGACAATTGGAGACATTGAAGGACATCTTTACATCATAGTGAAAGTAATGAATAATCCTAAAAGAAGAGCCCTTATTGATCCTAATTGTATGACTAATGTGGCTATTGAAGAGCTCCTTTGCTCACATGACTTGATAAAATAATCTTATGAACCAACCGACATGATTAAAAAACATACTAGATCTCATGTCCCAGCCATAGGGAAGATTATTTTATTGATCATTGTATTTGATAAAGCTTTACAATAATCATTTGATATCATAACTACATCTGACCTCTTCCGTATAAAATTAGGCCATCCATGGCTTAAGGCCATGAAAGTTGTCCCCTCAACAATTCACAAATGTATAAAATTTCCTCTCCATGGAAGCATGCATACTATTCATCATAGTAAGTGGCAACCTATAGTTACTTGAAAAAACTTCAATCTTGATTACTTTTGGCCACAACCTACTAAACCTCCTGAACCACGACAAGATCAAATATTTTTGGGATACCAACAATACAAAGCAAAATTGACAACAAAATTGGTTAGACCTCCTATAGAACAAATCATAAACAAAGAGCCACTTGAATTGAAAAAACCCCCTAGACCGAAAGGTACGGGAGTCTATGCTAAGGTTCATCCTCCATCATCCTTACAAGGATTGGGAGATACCCTTAAAGAACAAAACATTTCATCACAAAAGGTTAATTTAGCACAAACTTCCTCCTGTGAGGTGTGGAAGACTATGGAAAATCATGACAATACTTTTGCAAATATCCAATAAAGCAATAAGGAATAGGAAATAAAGAGAAAGGAGGAAGAGAAGACAAGATTTAGCTCAAAAGACACCACCTCAACAAGAGAATATTTCACTATCTAACACTAAATCAAACAAAGAAGAGCTTAAAGAAGATGAGTTTAAGGACAATGACAAAATTTGGGCAATTGTACCTTCTGTACCTCTTTCCTCTTGTATTTGATATTTGGAGGAAGATGACTTGCTCAACAACAACTGCTAGTTCAGTTGTGTACACAAGTAAGTATTTCTAACCCTTTGTGGCCACCTTTGTCACAGCATATCTTTACTCTCTTACATGGCCTCTTCTTATGTGTAGTGTTCCCCCATGTTGTGTTATGTGTTGTTTGGGTCTGCTGGGATGACCCTTGATACTCTTGTAAGGTCAAGGATAACAAGAGATTGCCTCTGTTGTGACCATTCTTCTATTTGTTTCACCATTATTCTATCTTTCTATCCTCTATTTTATTGTTGTGTGTTGTGCCTTAGGGGCATAGCATTGCAGTTGATGTCTTGGGGGCATACTCCTACATGGTGTTCCTAAGGCACTTGTTCTCCTCTCTCATTTTTATTGTTTACCTTCTTCAGTGATTCTACCTAGTTGGCAGATTACTAAAACAAATAAATACTTATAGGAACCATGTGTCCCTTCAGTAAGTAAGCAAAAATGGACCTATTCCATATATGAAGATGGGGTTGATATATATATATATATATATATATATAAATTTGCAATATAGTTGATATGTGCACTTTGGATTGTTTTGTATCTCACCTTGTTGTTATGCTTGGTTTTGAGGTACCTGTAGTATAATCCCAATGGCTATACTCGAATTTGAACTTGTAAGTGTAGCCTTGGTTACTTGGATGTGATCTAATACATGCATAGCTTCTATGATTTGATTTGGTTATTATCTTAGAATCAGATGTTCTAACCTTATCTCTTGTTGATTATCTTAGCAATTTATATCAATGTGTTTGTGGCAACATTTGGTGATCATGGGACATGCCACCTTTGGGGGCACGGGATTTGTGAGAGCTCTTTTTCTCTTATGTGTTTTCACTCTACCTTAATGTACTTGATACTGGAAAGTGGTATCAACCACCTTAAGGTGGGGCATATATAAGGGTATCTGTCTGATTATTTTGGCACTAACAAAGTATGTTTGAAAGCCCTCACCACGAGGTAGGATGGTGTATCTCTTGAGTTAGTGCACATCCTTAATTAAATTACAAGCAAGAAAGCCCCCATTGTGAGGAAGGATTACGTATCTCTTTAGCTAGTGTGTATCCTTTTATACAAAGCCCTTCTTCATAAGGTGGGATGGTGTATCTCTTGAGCTATTGCACATCCTTTTATACAAAGTCCTCCATGGAGGCGGGGCTAGATCTTGAGTCATCCACCCTTAAGTGTGTCTTTGGAAGTTGTGGTAGCATAGATCAACCATTAGGTGTGTCTGAAATGTGTTTTAGATGGTAGGACTTAGAAATAAGCTCCTTCTCATCACTCATATTTGCCCTATATAAGACATATAGTGTGTTTATGGCATACTATGCGGTGCTTGTGTATTCAATGTGTCTTCCTTTCCTGTTTGATGTGTCTTCCCTTGAGTGTGGTCTAAAGGCGTGTGGCAATGAGTCCCCTCCACATTTGAGTCTTTGTTTGGCATGTCTTCCCCTAAGTGTGGTTTAAAGGTGCATGGCGATGAGCCCGCTCCACATTCGGGTCTTTGTTTTGCATTTTTCTTGCAGTCTAAAGACGTGTGGCAATGAGCCCCCTCTCCCCCTTAGTTTAGGATTTATTTTAAATGTTATATCAATGTATTTTTCATGTATTGTGTGACTACTCTCCTATTGTCTTCATATATTGCATGCTTTCACTATATTCTCCATGTTTTGCATGCTTCCTACTACCTTCATTGTGTCTTGCATGTCTTCAATGTGTTTTCTAGTGCTTACCTAAGATTGGGGACTACAAATAGTCCTCCAACCTTTGGGTATGCCTTAGCTTATGTGTCTGGTGTCTTTGAGGTGCTTTCGACTATACATTTTGTATGGATCATAAGATCACACATAAATTAAAGTGGGGGGTAAATTTTATGTCATAACAAGTTTCTGTATGACTTTTTACCTACTAGTTTAGCTCTTAGGTCCCCTTAATCTCATTATGTACGTTTAAAACTTATCTTGGAGCAATTTCCCCCAAAACCCATGTCAAATGGAGCTTAGGAGTCTACATTTAATGTTAATCAAGACTCAAATCATTCCTTGGGACTTGCACACCCACACCCTAGTCTAAGCTAATTTGTTGGGACCTAAATTTTGGATGTTAGCATAGGACCTTTAAAAAGGTTTCCCATTTTCAGCCTTTTCATTTTGAATTATGAAACAGTAGTAGGAATGCATATATAAGCATGTTCAAGACTTCATTTTACACCTAGATGGATAATGTGAACTTGTGACATTGAGCTAAGAGATTTCAAGGCATTCATTGTGTTGCAGAACATAATTGTGTTGTTATTGTGTTTGTTTGTGGGAGATTTGGCTTCATCAATCTATCTTCTCATGGTGTGAAAGATCTTCATCTATTTCAATCAATATATTTCATCATTTGATTTGGCCTATCTCTACTAAGGACACATACTCTATCTAGAAATGGTGTTGGAAGGCTTGAATGTCATTTCAGGGCTTGACTGAGGCAAGCTCCTAAACACCACAACCCTAAACCCCTCTCTTTGTGATTTTAGGTTACAAGGGCAGGATTTAGCAAAGTGGAGTTATAGAGAAGAAGAGTAGAGGATAGAAATTTGGGATCTGAGAAGAAAGTGCAAAAAAATAACCCTACTAGAGTAGGACACCCTCCCTATAGTCCTCTCAGCTGGCATTTTCATAAACTTCGAAGTAGGTTGTAGTCTTACACATTCCACTATTTCAGATCTACAGAAAAACTACCCTATTGGACTTTTGTGCCTACCCCCTTGTCCCCAAAGTTTTCACCTATAAAAATCTGAAACCTGGTATGTTTCTAATCTATATTTAGTGCCTTCTTGTGCAATCATTTTTCATGTTTTATTCATCTGTATATGATATCACATAATTAGGGTTTAAGTCTTAATTGAACTAAGGTTTGGTCCATATCTATCAATCTAATCTATCTTTCCATATCATTCCTAAGTGACATCAACCTGTAGCTGAGTCCTCTCCATCTGTAGTGACTCAGCTTGATTGTTGTCTTTGAATATTATTGTGAAAGGAGTGTTTGATTGAATCTAACTTAACTACATTTCAACCTTATCTTCTTTCCATTCATAACACCAACAAGGGTCCTTATACGAATCTAGACAAATTTTCAACACACAACTTGGTTAAATGCACATAAACCAACCAGTTTTCAAATTTAACAACGCATAACCTATTGGAACTAAACAACTAAGAGGGGGGTAAATTAGTTTTCCCACAATAAAAAATTTTCTGCTTTTAACCTTCTTTATTATCTTACTATCAGATTAGTGATGTAAACATTAAAGCATAGATGAACAACATAAGAGCATAAACATAATCAACACATTTGACACCAAGATTTTTACATGGAAACCTAGTTAAGGGAAAAACCACCGTGGGGGTTAACCCACAAAATACGTACCCTGTTAAAAGTACTTAGTAAAATAGAAGGCACATGCCTTCAGGGGCACTGCCTAGAGCTCACTGCTCAATACAGAGGCTCATTGCCTATAGAATTTATTTAGAAAGAATTAACTGAGAAATAGCA
Source organism: Cunninghamia lanceolata (assembly GCA_027924645.1). Classification (NCBI taxonomy): domain Eukaryota; kingdom Viridiplantae; phylum Streptophyta; class Pinopsida; order Cupressales; family Cupressaceae; genus Cunninghamia; species Cunninghamia lanceolata. Next base: position 13,248,915 of record BSBN01000553.1, on the reverse strand, counting down.
TCTACTTCATGTCTGATTCAGTTTCAATGAATACTCAAGAACTTTCACTCTACCCCAAATTCTTCTTCACACTCTATACTACTTTCACTCCTCTTCTTCTCTACTCTACTCCTAATCCTTTCTTTAGATTGATCTATTTTTCACAAGGATGATTTTAATACCACTTCAACAAGTATTTATATAATTCATCAACCTTGGAATGATCAACAAGGTTGGCTAACCTTGACGTGGATCATCACACTACTGACCAAACACAATTGAGACTTGAATCTTCTTCTACAACCACTCCATGCTTCATAAAAATACTCTAAGGCATCTGCAACAGGCTAGGAACATCTAGTTAGCCAAGACTGGGAATAACATCAACCTCAAAGAGAAAATCATCAATCAACAAGCTTAAACTTCAATGCAGACCTTTAACATAGTAGCCATACAATCGAAAGACCTCCACAAGTACATTGAATTCACCAATAATATCCATTCTAAACCAAATTATCAGAAGCATTTGAATCTTCCTCCAGAATCTCAAGAACACTCTCTACCATGACTGTCAAACTAGAAGGATAGCTTGCGGACCTCCAAACCATGAACCACTGGTGTTGATGATACACATTGACTTCCCAAACATGCCTTAAGATCTATAGATCATAATTTTATATTACCAGAGCAATCCAGCCCTCTTTCCTGACACTCTATCTTTCCTAAGTATTGCAGGAACCAGTTCTACTCATATGACCATAACTCCTTTACATCTTCATGCAAATTTCTCAAATTTTAACTGGAGCAATCTTTAACAATCCTCTACATAGCCACATGATCTGCATGCATTGATTGTCATTAATTTTCTCAATATCCTCAACAGTCCCATCTTCTATGCAGATAGCAAAATAGGATATAGTTGACACCAATGGAAACAAGGATATGTTAACATCAATGACAACCCACTTACGCACATATTTGCAACAATCTCCCCCTTTGTCATTCATGGCAACATATGATGTGAAAAACTGAATCTAACCATCAAGAGAAGAACTTCTCCCCCTTTCTCTTCTCACTTCTGTAACTACTTTCTTTACTGCTCCCCCTTACATCAGCAACTAATTTTTCATATGACTTCTCTCCCCCTTTGACATCAATGGCAAAGGCCACATATTTGCTATCTTTTCTCCCTTTTTTCTTCAGACTGATCCCAAAATTTGCATATTGACTACTCCCCCTTTGAGTAGTACCTTCTTAACATCAATCTGGATTACATGATATGAATGTGAATTCCACTGGACTGATGCACCTTGGTGCATCTTAGTTCTACTTAGGAGGGGTAATAACCCCTAACTTCTCTCTGAGATACTCAAAAGTATCCTTGGGAAGAGGCTTGGTGAAGATGTCTGCAATCTGATCTTTGGAAGGCACAAACTCTAACTTGACTTCATTTTCATTTACTTTCTCTCTCAAGAAATGCAACTTGATAGATATATGCTTTGTCTTTGAATGCAATACCAGATTCTTTAAGATGCTTATTGCACTAGAATTATCACAGAAAATTGTAACTAGCTCCTCAAACATAATTCTGATGTCCTTGAACATTTGCTTCATCCACAAAACCTGAGTGCAATTATTTGTTGCTGCTACATACTCTGCTTCTATAGTAGACAAAGATATTGCCTCTTACTTTTTGCTTATCTCAGAGACCAATCTTCTCCCCAAGAAGAAATCACCACCACTAGTACTTTTTCTGTCATCCACATCTCCTACCTAATCAACATCTGTATATGCATGACGAGTGAATTTATTGTCCTTTGGATACCACAGTCCATAATCAATTATCCCCTTGAGATATCTGAAAATTCTTTTGACTGCCATAACATGGGATTCTTTTGGATCAGCTTGAAATCTAGTAACAAGTCCAATTGCATTCATGATGTCAGGTCTGGTCTGAGTTAGATAAAGTAGTCTTCGAATCATTGATCTATATCTTTTCTAATTTGCCTTAGGAGAGTCATCATCTTTGCTTAGCTTGCATCTAGCTACCATAGGTGTACCCACTGGCTTTGAGTCTTCCATTCCAAATTTCTTTAGCAATTCTTTTACATACTTGGACTAAGATATGAAGATACCTTTATCTGATTGAACAATTTGCAAACCTAGGAAGAAATTAATCTCACCAAACATTGACATCTCAAACTCATTTTTCATTTGATCAGCAAATATTTTACACGTGCATTCATTTCCACCAAAAATGATATCATCAACAAAAACTTCAATAATTAGAATGTCCTTGAATGATCAATTTTGAAGTAGAGATTACTATTAGCAGTACCTTTGCTAAATCCAAGCTTAAGCAAGTGCTTATTCAATTTGGCATAGTAGGCTCTTGGAGCTTGTTTGAGTCCATACAAGGCTTTTCTCAATCTACAAACCATATCTCCCTGATCAAACAACTAAAATCCTTCTGGTTGCTCAATGTAGACTTCTTCCTCCAAATCTCCATTCAGAAATGCTAATTTAACATCCATTTGATATACTTTAAAATCTTTGAAGGTAGTAAATGTAAGAAATAATCTAACTGCCTCTATCCTTTCCACCAGAGCAAAAGTTTTTTCAAAATCAATTCCTTCCACTTGAGAGTAGCCTTTACATACCAACCTTGCCTTATTCCTTACTACCTCACCATCTTCATTTAGTTTATTCCAGAAGACCCACTTGGTTCCAATCACATTTTTGTCCTCAGGTCTAGGAACTAGATACCATGTGTGATTCTTTTCAGTTTGCATCAATTCCTCTTCCATTGCTTTGACCCAGATTTATCATTGCAAGCTTCACTTATTGATTTAGGTTCAATCCTTGAAATCAAACAAATTTATTCTTGATCTTCAGACATTTTTCTCCTAGTTCAAACACCTTTAGTCTTATATCCTATGATCTGATCTTCAAGATGATTTAACCTTACATACCTAGGAGTTTTGGAGATTGTTTGAGCTTTTGTTTCTTGAACTTGTTCCTCATCATCTTTGTTAACTTCTAGAGTTACCGATTCAAACTAAATCTAAGTCTAAACTTAAACTTGCCTTCCTTGATTTTTACTTTCATCTTGATCTTCTGAATCATATTTGGAGTACCTAGAATGTCCTTCTTTGCTTTCATCAACTTTAATATTCACACTTTCAACAATCTTCTTCAATCTTTAATTGAAGCACTGGTAGGCCTTACTTTGAGTTGAGTATCCCAAAAATATTCCTTCATCACTTCTTGCCTCAAACCTACCTAAATCTTCAGATCTTTTGATATAACATTTACTACCAAAGACTCTGAAGTATCTCATAGTAGGAGGATGACCAAACCAAAGTTCATAACGAGTCTTACTAGAATTTCCTTTGATTTGCACCTGGTTAAGAGTGTAGATAGCGGTACTCATGACTTCTCACCAATAAACTTGAGGAACATTTATTTCCATCATCATGGTTCTGGTGGCTTCTTGAATGGTCCAATTCTTTCTTTCCACAACTCCATTTTGCTAAGGAGTCCTACGAGCATATAACTGTCTTTTTATTCCATGCTTTTCACAAAAAGCATCAAACTCACTGGAGGTAAATTCTCCACCTTTGTTAGATCTCATACATTTTAATTTCCCACCAATCTCATTTTCAACCATCATCTTGAACACCTTAAACTTGTCAAAGGCTTATGATTTTTCTTTTAGAAAAGTTACCCACATCTTCCAGGAGTAATCATCAATTAACAATATAAAATATATGTCTCCTTGCACACTTAATTCTAGCAGGACCACAGAGATCAGTATGTACCAGATCCAATCTCTCATTTGAACCTTGTTCCTTACTCTTGAATGAAATTTTGTTCTATTTTCCCAATTGACACTCTCTACATATGTTATTAGGTTTCACAAGTCTTGGAAGATCTCTTACAACTTTAGTGGAACTTATTTTGACAATGTTGTCAAAATTCACATGACACATCCCCCTTTGCCATAGCCAACTTTGATCTATCTGAGAAATCAAACAACTTTTCCCATAACTACTTAAGTGAAAGATGTTACCTCTGGTTTGACTACCAGATGCAATTTTAGTTCTGGAGCTTTCCAAGATTCTACATTTACCATTATTGAACTGAAGATCATAACCCTTATCAACCAATTGTCAACACTGAGAAGATTATGTTTTAGTCCTTCCACATACAAAACATCATTAGTGTTGTTCTTGACATCAAAGGAGATGGATCCTCTGCCACGGATTCTACCAGCTGAGTTGTCTCCAAATTTTACAAGTCCTCCTTCATAGTTTTCAAAATTCACAAACTTACTCTTGTCAATAGTCATATGATGAGAACATCCACTACTAATCACCCATTCATCATTTTCAATAACCTAAGCAGCCAAGGTACTTTCCATATTTTCACAGCTAGCAGATTTAGTAGACATTGGATCTTCTTCTTTGATAGCAATAAACACCCAATCATTTTCAAAGGAACCTCCATGACCAGATTCATCATCTGTTACCCCTTCTTCTCCATTTTCTTGGACATAGTAATATTTCTTCTGATGTTTATACCTATTAAGGTTTAGTTTTGAAAACCTTTCCAGGCATCTTGAGGTAAAATGACCAATCTTATTACAAGCAGAACATTTGAGTGGTAATTTTCCTTCATACTTACCAGATCCTCTTGGCATTCTTTTGGTAATAAGAGCTTCAAGATCTGCTATTTCTATTTCAACATCTTCAAGATCCTTTTTTGTCTTCATAAATCTATTTGATCTTGTAGAGGAACTTTCACCCAGATCATATCTTTGTTTTCCATACACACTGGCCTTAAATGCAGATTCAAAGTTGGGAAGAGAATCACCAAACTCACTTAATTCAAAAGCTGAAATCTTGCCAACGAGATGATCTCTTATAACTTCTGAGAATGTCCTAATCTCTTTTATAGATGTAGCCTTATGTTTGTATGAATCCAGTGAAGATCTAGTTACTTTTGATGCAATTTCTAATTCTTCCAAAGTTCCACCAGCACACCTGATGCCACACACAAGCTCATTTATCTTTTGCATGTAGATTGTGATGCTTTCATTTTCACTCATCCTCATAGTTTCAAATTTTCCTCTCAAACTTTGCAACTTTGCATATTTGACATATTTATCACGTTCATACAGATACTCCAACTTTTTCTAGATTTCATAAGCAGTTTTTACACCAAAGACATTTATCATCTCTGAATCAGTTAGAGTACTCAACAAGGCTTCTTTAGCTCAAATATTATTTTTCAGCATCTTTGATTTGATAAGGAGTTGAAGGACCTTTCTCCAGAGGTTTATACTCAACACTGGTTATTAACCAATAAGCATCACCTATGCATTGCAAATGACACTCCATGCGATTTTTCCTAACAGAATAATTTGTTCCATCAAATCTTGGACTATCCTTCTTGTAGGTTGACATCTTGGATCTCCTCAAGTGGTTTGGCTTTTAAGAGAGGATCTAGCTCTGATACCAATTGTTGGAACTAGACAACTGAGAGGGAGGGTGAATCAGTTGTCCCACAATAAAAACTTTTTCTACTTTTAACCTTCTTTATTATCTTACTATCAGATTAGTGATGTAAACATTAAAGCATAGATCAACAACATAAGAGCAAAAATATAATCAACACATTTGACACCAAGATTTTGACGTGGAAACCTGGTTAAGGGAAAAACCACGGTGGCAATTAATCCACAATATGTGTACCCATGGGAGTTAACCCACAAAATGGGAGTTAATGCATGAAGGATAGCTTGCGGACCTCCAAACCATGAACCACTGGTGTTGATGATACACATTGACTTCCCAAACATGCCTTCAGTTCCGCAAATCACAATTTTATATTATCGGAGCAATCTGGACCTCTTTCCTAACACTCTGTCTTTCCTAACTATTGCAAGAACTGTTTCTACTTAGATGGCCATAACTCATTCAAATCTTCATGCAGATTTCTCAAATCTTAACTACAGCAATCTCTGACAATCCTCTACACAAATGACATGATCCGCATGCATTGATTGTCATTAATTTTTTCAATATCCTCAACAATTTGGTCTTTTATGCAAACAACAAAATAGGATACAGTTGACGCCAATGGCAACAAGGATATGTTGACATCAATGACAACCCACTTAGGCACATATTTGCAACATAACCAAACTAATCAAACATATAATACCTTAAAATATATTATTTCATCATATGACCATCAATATATCAACCTGTATTCATGAAATATGAACCTTACAAAAACAATATGCATGTTTGAAAGTCCTATTCTAACTCTAAATTAACCAGATCTAATAAAAAAAGAGTTCAAAAGCAAGGTGAGATAGAGAAGGGTTATAGAGAAAACTAACTAAAACTCAAACCTTTTCCAACATTTTAGCCTCAAAAATGGATGGACAAGTTTGAAAACATATTGACCATCCTTGGTTTGACCATGACAAGTAAACAATCAAGTTTCAAGGAGGTGCAATAGTCAATGGTGACTTTATGGGTGTTCAAGCTAGCCACACAAAGAAATTTGTAATCAACAAACCACTAGTGGTATGAACACTTTGTAAACTCATCAACTGTCCATGAATCTTTAGTTGAAAATGAAAGAAGTCAACTAGGTGTTTAGAAATCATGTTCAACAAAATTTGTATGATGACAAATTCAACAAATATCAACAATTTGTATTCATTACTTGACTAGAAACCATGATGTAAACTTGTATTCAGCTCAAATGATTTAAAAACATCAACAATTTCTAAACTTGGTGTAGAGAAAACCATGAGAATATCGTGAAAAATCAAAAAATACTATGTATTTGCTCTCAAATATAAAGTACAAATGTTTTCAAGTATGACTCCAAAGAGTTTTTCTCAAAATACCAAAAGAACACCAACTAATTCCAATACATTTTTACAAATTCTCCCTCTCTACAATGAGTTTCAGTTGTATACATATGTAAATGAGGTTTACAATACTAAGTTTTCACTCTTACATCCAATGGCTATGATCAACTTGATACAATGACTCAAATTTGATGCTCAAACACAAAGTCATTTTTTGTGGCAAGTACAATTTCCAAGGTATCCCACTCATCCCCTTGTAGCTTCCCTTAGTATCAAAAAGTAACTTTTGTTGTCTTGACATTTACTTTTTTTACTAAGTTTTCTAATTTTTAAGAAAGAGTGACTTTGGAAGATAATACATTAAATATTTGAAACTATATCTCCAATGCATGTAATTTTTGCAACTACATCCCCAACAACTTGTTGTAGTGTGACAAATATTCATAAATGGGACATATGTAGCTGTAGCAAATCATTTCTCCATTATATATGGCTATTGGGCTCCAATTTCCATGTGCAAACATGAATATCCAATTGTAGGTGATCAATGTCATCATAAAAAGTGAATTTCCAGCCCCTAATCTTTATGCTTCCTTCATTTTCAATTATGAATCTTCAACTCATACCTAGAACAACAAGTTGGGAGACATTCTAATGGGTTGTATCAATCATGTATTTGGTTGTAAATCAGGGATACAATCATACAATTCATCTTCACCCAGCTACAAGGCATTCTTTTTTTATTTTCCACCATTTTTGGCTCCAAATGTGTATGTACAACAATAGTATAATTTTGATTTTTTTTTCTTTTCCAACTCTTAGGGTTTGTCCTTATCATTTTTGGAATGATCTTGGCTTCATCTTGTAGGTACACTAGTGGTTTGAATGTGAAAAGTAAGTTTCTCCATGGGCATGCAAATGATAGGTAAGAATGTATGGGTGACCACTATAAAAAAGTAAAGGTGGGTATTCAAAATCCTAGAAAGTGGGTTAAACTACATTAAAGTTCCTCCACATCAAACATTGAAATATGAAGCCTCATAATAGTAGTAAAGGATTAGAAAATGTGAGACTAATAGGATTGTGAGCTATTGGAAATTAGTTGGGAGGGCCCGATTATATTTAGTCCTTAAAATTAAAAGACTAGCAAAGGTGTTGTATGTGTCACCTCTCATATTTCCCTCCTAAGTATAAAACCACATCACTATAATAATAGCACAAATTTTACCTATTGTTGATTGACAAACTAGAAAACACACATTCCAACATTGAGAAGAAGCACCTAATCAACAAGCAAAGGCAGACCACCAAAGATATAATAGATGAAATATGTGGTTCAAAATCATAGAGTTTTCTTTGTAAGACATACTAGTGAAATTACCCACTTGTGAAGCATACAATGTATATCATATTCCATATATTAAGACTACATCTTGTTGAAATGAACCCTTTATGAAAAAGACATAAGAGCATGAATTCATTTAAACACCAAAATGATTCATACACTACACAAGGATTAAAGCATATCATTACTTGCCACTCAAATACTTTGAGCTATCCACTCTCATTAACCTAGAAAGTGAAACCCACAAAAATAAAAGAATAATTAAATTGTAGATTGAGTTTTGAAACAAGGTAAAAAGAAACTAACCTCAAAATGAGAGACTATAGGTCATAATAGTTTAAGAAAAAATCCAAATTATGGCTATGATAATTAATATCACTAGCTATTGTATAGTTGTATTTGTAGTCATTTGGTGAAGAAATTTAGCTATGTAAAATGAATAGTGTTAGTGGCCTTACCAGGCTATATTGTACAATCCATAGAAGGAAAAGAAAAAAAAAGCTAGTTCACAATTAATTATTTCCACCATATATCAATTTTCATAGTCTAGTTGCAAATCTAGATTCCATTTCAAACATGCCCGCAACTTGAAAATTAAGTGATAAAAAAGGTAAGGGAGAAGGCCCAGTAGAAAAGATAAGGGAGAAGGGCCAGTAGTGGTACACCCTAACTTTATGGGTTGACATAGCAATGTACATATAACATTGACACTACACAATTATATCCCCAAGTAGCGAGAAATGTGTACAATTCAAGTATTTTGTTTCACCCACATAGATCAAGAAAAAGTTGTCATTAACATGTTTTTTGTTGAGGTGTTATAATAGACCCCCCAAAAAAATTAGACCAATAGTTGTGCATTTAGTCATGTTTTTTAGTGTATCAATGTGGCATCATATGATTTGTTGCTTTTTGAATCTAATGGGCATATTTTATTCAACTATTGGGTCCTCTCTTACAACTACTAGTATCATACTTTTTAAATATTGGACTTTCAATGTACCAATCATATGATGGTTATTGGTACTCGCACCACTATTGAGCTGTCTCCCTTAATGAGATGGAAAATGAATACACAAACACCTATGTGACAACGGTAAGGAGGGCACAACACAAGTGAGAAAATAATAGGTCTCACACCAATCTTCATTGATGTAAAAGCCCATTTAACTTCATAAGCTTGTTAAGAAACATATTCGGCTAACATGAATTAATCTAAGATAAATAGTATATGTCTACTCTAGGATGTACAATCCTACAAAATAACACACAAAATAATCATAAACTACATATAAACCTAAATCATCACAAACCATTCAAACAAGTTAAGTAGAACAAGGGATTAACATTTGCCAATAGTGGGTGGATATTGTGGGCCATTGAGACAATCAACACATGGGCATGCAAATGATAGGTAGGAAGATGAATGACCACTATAAAAAAAAATAAAGGTAGGTATTTGTCACAACCTACATTTGAGTTTTGAATTTGAACTAGAATACTATGTCTAAAATTGTAGGTATTTTATTTTCAAATAACATAAAAGATAGCTAAATTAAATAATAAAAATATAGAACAAAATAATAAACAATTTTAAATGAATAAAAGAGGTGAGGTACACTTCTAAAAAGAGAAATAAATGAGGAACTTTCCTCTCCTCATTCTCAAGTCAAAACTCAAAGTTAATGAAATGAGATTTTTCTCCTTGAATTAATTACCATTGGAAGATTTGAGAAAATATTTAAGGCTTACAAGTCCTTTTCCACAAAAATTGAATGACAAGTTGGAAAATGGAGCAATCTCATTTATGGAAGAGACTTGACTCAAAGACTTGGAGTTCCTCCATATGGGTCAAGTTTTTCTATAAATTGCATGGATTTTTGAGGAAGAGATGCTCATCTCTGGTTTGGGTAATGCTGGAGAAAATTGTAAGAGTTCTCCTTCCCTCATTTTGTTTTCTTTCTTTTGAAAGTTTGGTTCTTGAGTGTTTGTCAAAAAAAATTTAGTTTTAAAATTCATGTTGATGATATGTTTTAGGATAATTGCAAATTGAAGAAATGTGTGTAAGTTTTTTGTGAGAAGAAATGGCACTTTATTTTAGGCATTTTATTGAACAATTCATACACCTTGTCTCTACTCCCTGGAATAAAGCCCACATTTTCTTCTTTGTTTAATTTTCTTCCAATTGATTTATCTTTGAAAATACTAACAACTATCTACGTCTATCCAAGCAAGCTTTCTTCCTTCCACTACGCAACCATCTTCTTTCCGCCTAACCTAGGTTTTTGACTATAGACCACACAGGGATTTTTGCATCATTCACTTCGTATGGGTTTTTATTAAATCCAAAGAAAAGGCTTTCGAGCTTTTTTCTATATTGTGCTCCTCTATTTCTAGTTTTTTTCTCTCGAACCCCTATGCCTGCAGAGGAACTGTCTCCTACATAAAAAAAAATTTATGCCATTTTATGGCCCTAAATCTGACAATGATTGGCTCACAAGTCAAGAATGGCCAATTCATGTGGAGGTGGCTGGAATTGAATATAGATTTGATTGTGCCCATTCCATATGCAGATTTTTAAACCCAAATCAAATCTCTTATGTGGCAGCAGGGTGGGAATTTAATGCAGATGCAATCCCAAGGGAATTTGGTTGTTTGTGGGTTTGTTGTATGTGGTAATTGTTTGTTTTTCATTCTCTAATCTAGCAGATATACAACCCAATCTAATCTTCTTGCATATGACTTAGTGCAAAATCCAATTTCATTGTGTCTCTCCATTATAGATTTAATGTAAATTTTAGAACAGAGATTTTATTTTATTTGGATGAGCAAGGGTATTGGGACAAATGTTAGAATCCTATGAAGTCCCCTGCAATTGTGAGTCTCTATATGAGCCATGCTCTAATTTGTATTGAAGTTGGTAGTTTTTGGACAAGGATCCAGGGATCTTTACAAATTTCTCTGTTTCATTCAATCTCCTAACCTTTTGAATTGCACCACACCCACCGACTTCTACATACATGTCTACCAATTTTTTTTATCTATGAAAAAACCCCTTTCACTATGCTTGGACGGACATCCATCCCCTATTTTGAGCACCACTTTTTTTTATATTATGCCTGCTAATTCCATTGGCTTGAAAGTTTCTAAATCTTTTCCAACAAATCCATTTTGTACATATCCTACATAGAACGACATTCCTTCAAAGGACGTCTCATTGAGGCATTCTGTCATATAGTTCATGTCCCTACTCTGTGCTTCCACATTTTGAATACATATCTACAGGGACACTTGCAACTGCAACACTATCAAAATTCCTCCTTTCTTTATACTTTGAATGATGACCATACCCTATTTTAAGCGCACAATGTACAATTCTAAGTATTCCAAAAACATTGAATGAAGTTGTTTAGATAGTTAAGACAGATAGTCCACATGATACTCAACTGCATTGGAATCTTAAATTTTGATGAAGGGGGTAAATCATAAAACGCACAACAATAGAATTTGTACATAGAAAATAGAACTTTCTTTATTGATTTGGACAACTTATTACATTACAGAAGCTCAAATACAATAAGAGGAATCAACCCTCCACATGTTGCAACACATTACAACTTACTATCACAAGACTCTGGAATCATTAGCCTTCTATAACCCCAAATCAGCTAGGGTTTTTGTTTTCCCACCTATTCTTGACTCTACACTTCTCCCCTTAACTCTCCTACTACCCAGGGTTCCCAAAAATGGTTATTAATAGCCTTTTTCATAGCCAACAACCTAATTTTGAAATTTGCATCTCCCTCCAAAAATAGGTCAACTTCCGGGAGCCATAACTTTTGATCCGGGTGTCCGATTGATGAACCTTTTTATGCATCAGAAATCTCATGGAGTTCTCTATGTGCTAAGAACCCGCTCTACAGTTCTGGCCATTTTTAGGGCCATTTAGTGCCTCAAACCTGAGTTTGAATAATTTTCAGGCATTTTTTAGGAAACAAAAACTTTAATATCTTTCAGCTCGCAAATGATCTTTACATGATTCCTTCACCAAAGATCTTATATTTCTATTATGTAACTTCTTGTAAATTTTTACTTCAATCCATTCTCAAATGCAAATTTTCTAAAAATAGCGGGTTGCTATTTTTAGCAATTTGGAAAAACTGAAAGTTCTACATCATTATTCAATTGATTATGGAACCAGAACCACAAATTTTGAAAAGAAATGGAAAGAACATCAATAATTTTGAAACACATCTTTTTGGGGGTGATGCAAGATTGCCCTTACACCACTTGATGCTCTTGTATCAGACAACTAGGGTAATTTGAGAAGTGACCCTATCACGTCTCAAGTGTTTGTGTGAGGAAAACCCAAACGGTCAACCTCTGCCTTAGACAACTAAGAAGAATCTTCAATAGGCCTTCCTTTCCATTTCACTAGGTATTCTTCATATTGCTTGTTCTAAGTACTTCTTCCCACATGGCTATCCAAGATCTCTTCTATCTCCTCTATTGAAGTAGATGCCAGAATGCTCCACTATTATTCTGTTGGTCCATCCTATGTTCCACCTTCATGATATTATGATAAATCAACAATGTTGAAAATAAGGAAAATGTTGATCCCACTCAGCAGCTCTACCTCATATGTATTTCCTGAATCATGTTTCTTCAAAATTCTGGATGGTCCAAATTTCTTCATTTTCAGCTTATTGTATGTTCCAATTGGGAACCTTTCTTTTCTCTAGTGAACCAGGACTTCATCTCCTACCTGGAATTCCTTATATCTTGTCTTCTGATCTGCCTTAGCCTTGTACTAAATATTCATCTTATTAATGTGCTTTCTCACCTCTTCATGCAAATTGTTCAAGTGTTCTACAAAGTCTTCAACTTCAACACTTGTCTTTTCTTCTTTGTCCAGCTTTCTTAACTCAGAAGCATTTACTGGGCTATTTCCATATACAATCTGGAATGGTGATTTACCAATACTCCTATTGACAAAATTACTGTAAGCAAATTTAGCCTATGGTAAAATCAAATCCCATCCCTTGGGCTTATCTCCTACTAAGCATCATAGAAGGTTACCTAAACTCATGTTCACCACTTCGGTCTATCCATCAGTATGTGGATGGTGTACAGAACTAAACTTCAAATCTATCTTCAACTTCTTCCACAATGTCCTCCAGAAATAACCAACAAACTTGGTATCTCGATCTAAAACTATGCTCTTTGGTAGACCGTGTAATCTCACCACCTCCCTAAAAAATAACTCTGCAATATGAACATCATCATTAGTCTTCTTGTAAGGAATAAAATATGCCATCTTCAAGAATCTATCCACCAGCACAAAAATGAAATCATGTCCTCTTTGTGTCCTTGGTAAATAAAGAACAAAATCCATACTAATATCATCCCATGGCTTCTCTGGTATAGGTAGTGGTTGATATAGACCCGTATTTTGACTTCCTCCTTTCGCCATCTGACATATTCTGCAACTCTGCACAAATTTCCTCACATCCTGTTGCAACTGTGGCCAAGAATAGTTTTCACCAACAATAGCAATGGTCTTATCTCAACCAAAGTGTCTAGCCAATCCTCCACTATGCTTCTCCTTATTCAGGTTCTCTCTCATCGAACTCCTTGGAATTTACAACTAGCTTCCTCTAAACAACATGCCATATTGGATTATGAAATCCAACCATTTTGTCTTGTCCAAAGTAACAGGTTCCAAACAAGCTTTCCAGGCCTCTACAAAATCTAGATCTTTAGGATACAAACTTTTGAGCTCATCGAACTCAACAACCTCTATCTTCATTTATGTCAACAAATTTTTCCTTCTGCTCAAGGCATCTGCAACTCTATTGGACTTCCCACTCCTATGCTTCAAAACAAAAGTATAGCTCTGCAAAAACTCAACCCATTTCAAGTGTCTTTGGTTCAACTTCCCTTGACTATTAAGATACTGTAAAGCTTGATGATCAGTATATAAAACAAACTCTTTTGGCAACAAATAATGCCTCCATTTCTTCAAATCCTAAACTATTGCATAAAACTCCTCATCATAAATAGAATACTTTTTCTTGGCATCATTAAGCTTCTCACTAAAATAGGAAATGGGCTTACCTTCTCGACTCAAGATAGCTCCTATAGCACTACCACTTGCATCACAATAAACCTGAAATACCCTATTGAAATCTGGAAGTGCCAAAACAGGTTGCTCTGTGACTTTCTACTTCAATGTATCAAAGCTTTTGTCTAAACCTTTAGTCCATTTAAACTCTTTTCTATCCCCTCTCATTGTCTCAGTTAGGGGTGCACAAATGCTACTAAAATTCCTGATAAACTTTCTGTAAAAACTTGTCAAACCATGAAAAGATCTTACCTATGTGGCACTCCTTGGTGTAGGCCATTCAAGGATAGCTCTCACCTTCTCTGGTCCATCTTAAGACCTTCCACTAAGACAAGAAATCCCAGGTATACCAACTCCTTTGCAAAACTACATTTCTTCAAATTAATCAACAATTTCTCCTCCCTCAGCTTCGCTAAAACTCTTCTGATATGCATCAGATGCTCATCCCAAGTCTTACTAAAAATCAAAATATCATCCAAATAAATAATAACAAACCTTCCTAAAAATTCTTTCAGTACCTCGTTCATGAGCCACACAAATGTGCTTGGTGTGTTGGTTAGCCCAAATGGCATGGCTAACCACTCATACAAACCCTCCTTTGTCTTGAAGGCTGTCTTCCATTCATCTCCTTCTCTGATTTGGATCTAGTGATACCTACTCTTTAGGTCAATCTTTGTGAAGTACTTGGCTCCACTCAAACAGTCCATTATGTCATCCATTCTTAGCAATGGAAACCTGTACTTGATCATGATCTTATTTATGGCTCAAGAGTCTGTACACATTCTCCACTCTCCATCTTTCTTTGGTGCTAGCACTATAGGTACTGCACATGGACTTAAGCTCTCTATTATCAATCCCTTCCTCAACAACTCCTGAAGTTGTCTGTTCAACTCTTCACTCTCTACTAGAGTCATTCTATGAGCTGCCTTATTTAGCAAAGTAGCTCCTGGTATCAAATCCATTTGATGACTTATCTTCCTCACTGGTGGTAAACCTTCTGGTACATTATCAGAGACAATATCTTGAAATTCTTCCAATATTTTTGAGACTTCTGTTGATACGTCTTCACATTTCTCTTGACTAATCTTAAGAATCAATGCAAAGCAATAACGCTCATGCTTCATACCCTCCAAAAATTTTCTACCATCTACCAAGCAAATTATGGCGACATACCTTTTTCTTCCACCTCTTTCAAGGGCTTCAACTTATGATGAACTCCATCCTTTGTTAGGGAATGTGTGTTTGCACAGCCATCATGGATAGCACTCCTATCATACTGCCATGGCCTCCCCAACAGCATATGGCATGCATCCATCGGGATGATATCACATAGCACCTCATCATGGTAGTCCCCAATCTTGAACTTCATTAAACACTTCTCATTTACCAAAGCTCTATGGTCCTTCTGCAACCATGCAATCCAATATGGATGTGGATGCTTTCTTCTTGTCAACTTCAACCTTTCAACCATCTCCTCTGAAACAAGATTGTTAGTACTTCCACTGTCAATAATAATATCACAACACTTACCTTCACATTTACACCTTGTGCAGAATAAACTCTTCCTCTAATTAGGCTCCTTCTCCTAATTTAGCAAAGTTCTTCTGACAACTAGGGTTTCTCCCCTTTTAGCATCTTCAGAATGCTCAGACTGCGCATCTTGATCTACATGTGCAACTCATGCATTACCCTCAGGTCTTTTGTTTGTCCTTCCTTGATGTTGCGGACACTCGTATGATTGATGCCCTTCTTCTCCACATTGGAAACAGGTTCCTCTAAAACCTCCTCTTTTGGGTCCTTGCCCAGGTCTACCTCTTCCTCTTCCTCTTTGCTCACCATTGTTCTAGTCACAAGGGCGGTAGGCATTATCCCCTCTCTAATTTTAACTAGTGCCAGCTTCTTCATTTTTCTTTTGATCTTCATTACAGCCTCCATAGGGTCTTCCACCAATCCTTCCACCTTGACCTCTTCCCCTTTTCTTTCTATCGAATCTTTTATTTAGCTTGTCTTCCACCTTCAGGGAAAACTGGTACGCACCTTCTATGGTGGTCATTCTGACTACGCTCAACTCCTCTTGAATACTCAGCCTCAACCCATTAATGTAATGGGCTACCTTCTCCTTGTTGGGTTCTACATGGCCTGTCCTGATAGTAATTTTATAAAACTCTTATGTATACTCCTTAACAGACTTGTTACCTTGCTTCAGTTCTTATAGCTTCTTCAACAACTCCATCTCATAGTCCACAGGAATGAACTGCTTCTTCAGTTTTTCCACCATCCGATCCCATCTGGTGGTCTTTTCTTTTCGTTTTCCATTCCTCTCTAATTGTACCTCCTTCCACCAAATACTAGCATGGCCCTTCAACTTTGTTTTTGCAAACTTGACCCAATCTGGGTCCTCCACATCTTCATACTCGAAATACTCCTCCATGTCATTGATCTAATCAATAAGTTGTTCCAGATTCAAATCTCTAGAATATGTAGAAACTTTGATCTTGGGCCTCTTTCTGATCTTTGAAATGACCCTCAACAACCTAACTTCTACAGGATCTCCTGCAGCTTCTTATTCTTCCTTAGATAGCTCTTCTTCAGCTTCATCCTTGCTTTCTTCTTTTGTTCTCAAATCAAACCCTCTTCTCAGCTCCACTTGCAATGCATCAGTTTGCCTTTGCAGGGATTTAAAACCCTCTTCTATTAAAGCATTCCTCCCAATACAATTTCTTCATGGAGGCATCTTGATCTCCGCAGCAAACCCACAACCTTAGGTCCTACTGCAAACTACCTCATGGTCAGCGATCTGTCCACACACTTAGGAACCCTTTCTCTGACACCAATTGATGAAAGGGGTAAATCATAAAACACACAACAATAGAATTTACACACAGAAAATAGAACTTTCTTTATTGATTTGGACAACTTATTACATTATAGAAGCTCAAATACAATCAAAGGAATCAACCCTCCACAGGCTGCAACACATTATAGCTTACTATCACAAGACTCTGGAATCATCATCCTTCTGTAACCCCAAATCAGCTAGGGTTTCTGTTTTCCCATCTATTCTTGACTCTACACTTCTCCCCTTAACTTTCCTACTACCCAAGGTTCCCAAAAATGGTTATTAATAGCTTTTTGGCGGCCACCAACCTAATTTCAAAATTTGCATCTCCCTCCAAAAATAGGTCAACTTCTGGGAGCCATAACTTTTGATTCGGGTGTCCGATTGACGAACCATTTTATGTGTCAGAAAGCTCGCAGAGTGATCTACATGTTGTAAACCCACTCTACCAGTTCTGACCATTTTCGAGGCCATATGGGGCCATTTAGTGCCTCAAACCTGAGTTTGAATAATTTTTAGGCATTTTTTGAGAAACAAAAACTTTAATATCTTTCATCTCGCAAATGATCTTTGTGTGATTCCTTCGCCAAAGGTCTTATATTTGTTTTATGTAACTTTCTATAAATTTTCACTTCAATCCATGCCCAAATACAAACTTTCTAAAATAGCAAGTTGTTATTTTTAGCAGTTTGGAAAAACTGAAAGTTCTACATCATTATTCAAGTGATTATGGAACCAAAACCACAAATTTTGAAAAGAAATGGAAAGAACATCAATAATTTTGAAACACATCTTTTCTTGGGTGATGCAAGATTGCCCTTACACCACTGGATGCTCCTGCATCAAATTTACCAAGTCCCATCAGGCTGAGCTTAAAACAACGATTTATAAAATTTATCTTTTTTTTTAATCAGTTGCAGAGGGAACAAGTCACATAGTTCTGTATTACAATGATGAGTGTCTAAGAACTCACCAATTACATGACCAACTAAATCTTTCTATCTAACAAAGCATTGGCATCTTAATGATAAAATTTAGGGTGTACTCATGTCAACCAGTGTTGTGAAAAAGGTCCACCATGCCACATAACAATCAACTGTAGTTGTAATACAATAAGGGTTACTCATATGATTGAAGTATGTACAGATCTCACCCACTAAACCTACATGGCTACATGCACCGAGAACACAAGCAAAGCTTGCAATGTTAATAGATTAAAAAAATAAACAAATAATTAGAGTGGTGAAGTAATAATAAATTGAGGTATTGATAAATTATTGAAAGGAATGAAAGAGATAATAGAAGTAGTATATAAAAAAAAATGAATTTGATATAGAATAAGAAGGGTTACAATTAATAGAGAGAGAGAATTTTGATGAGGAAAAAAAATGAATAAATTGAAATTAAAGTGAAGACCTAAGAGAAAGGTGTGAGATAGATAAAAGTATAGTAAGGATAATAATGGAAGATATGAAGGGTAGAATTGTGAGTGTGTTATGTGTAAATGAAAGAGGATTAGGAGACAAATAATATTAAGTGGAAGGTTAGAATGATGAAAATAAGATGTGTAGTAAAAGTGATAAAATATGAAATTGGAGGTTAAAAAAAATTGTTATGGGTAGAGTGGTGGAGAATATGACATAGATGTAAAAATATGATAGAGAGTATGGTATGAATTAGTATATGAGAAGGATATGTAGATAAATATAAAATGTAATAGAAAAGAATGAATGATGAAGGAGGAAAGTAAAAATGATTGCAGTGAGTGACAAGAAGAATATGGTTAGGAAAAGGAAATAGTAGAATGGATGATATACAGTAATGTATTGAAAAGTAGTTATGGGTAATTGTAAAGTAAAAATTGTAGAAATCTGGGAGGGGAGATGAGTATGTGGTGCAAGATGTGTAAGTGTGTAGCATGATGTAGAGGAAGATTGAAGAATGGATAGTAATGATACACTAAATCTACTTAAATCAACATTAAAAAATTACTAGGGAAAATGAATGATAAGCAGTATGAAGTTCTAAAATGAAGGTACTTTTAAATGAATGAATGTTATGACTATAGAGGAATCATGAAGGGAACCCAGAAGTTCTGTAAAATAGTTGTTAATTTAGAAAGGCATAACACTTTAGAACTACTAACTATCATTTCTTATAGGAATCATTGCTACCCTTGATCAAGTATATTCAAAAGTTTATTAATAATAGAAATTAATCAGTTTTGTTGAAGTATAAATCTATTTAGAGAATTTCAAGTGAATCTCTTGTTGAGACATCTATCTTATTTTAAAAACTTTTATTAATCCTTACTAGTCCAATTTAAAAATGAGCTTATAATGGTCATGCAAGAAAATATATCAATTCTTCACTCTTGGAATAAAGTCTATTGATGTATGTCAAAATAGATTATCAATATTCCTTATTTTTCCAAAACTGAATCTTTTTACGTTACGAATTGATAAAATTGAATTAATATTTTCTCTAAACCAAATGATCATGCATATGTTATGTCCCTTTATCAATTTCTTATTTAGTGATTATGCAAGCTTTCTCTCTTCTACTAGATAGGTAAACCTTGTAAATAAACGTCCAAACTCAAACAAATCGTAGTGTTCAGTATTTACAATACCTTTGGGTCACATTTACATGTAATGCAACAACGACATCTAGGCACCATCCCTCTAAATCATCGGGGAGTAATAAGGGACATGTCGAAGTTAAATCTGCAGAAAGGAAAAATCTCCTTGGATACCTCACTAAAAAGATTGACTAAAAAGAAAGGACGAGGCTATCAAAAATAGTTATAGGACGATTACCACAACAACTATCAACGAGAAAACCTTGTTGGACAAACATGCATACTAGGCAAACTATCCTCACATGAAAACTTAAACGTTAAATACTCCCAGGAGGTGTGTTTACAAAATAATTTCCTAGGGATTCCATCACTGTATCACTCAAGTGGGTGGGCAGTTGGCAAAGAACTGTGTACCCACTCACAGTTACATAAAACATAGTGCAAGACAGAACTACATGTTTACATCCCCGTGATGATCGCATCTGAAGAGGGCCTTGATCCTATGGATACAGGGTATATAGGCAATCTGGACAGTGAAGGATGCCCCAAGTACTCAGGTCCCTCAGATATATGATACTCTTTTATAATCAACTTCGTAATCTCGATCCCTAGTTTAATGGTTATTTAGGTAACTTAAGAACTCTCCTAGTACTCAGAAGAATCCCTGGGGTGGATTACTTGTACCCAGCTTTTCCATAAACTGAGATGAGTACAAATTGATATTATGTGTTACCTGTTGACATCCTCAGTATAGTGCTTGGGCAGACTATGGTCTCCAGGAAGTGACTCATGAACTCGTATTGGTCCCGAGGGAGTCAAAAATCTTTGGCCAGAGCATAATAATTCCTATCCTATTTAACCCGGTTGGCTGTCATGTTTACTTATCCTGTATTGGATAAATTCTTGGTTTGTTTGACCACCAGGCCATTTGGCCATCATTTGTTCTACCCCGTATCAGGTAGCGATAAGGTCCATTAGACCTGGTTCCATATGAACCTGTTTGCCCAAAGGACAGAAGAGCTCGGGTTCACTTAGGAATGTTCCATTTGAACATATGGCCCATATTGGCTAAAGTTTTTCCTGAGTACTCAATCAAAGTCTTGATAGATCACATATTAACTTGTTATTAAGGTAAATGTTTTGAAAATTCAAATTTGGACCAAGCGGGTTCTTATAGTATTTTAAATAGAAAACAACCACCAAAATATTTTTAAATTCCTTTATTTTCATTAATTTGCACCACCCAAGTGAAAAGCCCCGATCAGTCCAAAAAGAAGAGAAGAAAACTGCTAAATTCAAACCACCTTGGTAATGTCCCCAACTAAGCTGAATCCCAAGATAATCTTGATGGCATTAACGGGTATAACAAGCCATTGGCATGGCTTAACGACAAAATGGTTACAGCTGCCACCTGTATAATATATAGGCAGGGGAAAGAAATCAAGTGGATTCACATGAGACAATTAAGCATCCTGTGCAAGCGATTAAACCAAAACCTCAGGCTGGAAAACAACAAAAACTACACAATGCTTTTGAGATAACAGATAGATAACCACCGAAAAACTGTCATTTAATGGTTGTTATTTAACTGCCAGCCGAAAGTAAAGAAACCATAAATACCACAGCAAAATGATCAGACCCATCTATAACATTCTTAAAACTTTGAAAAATATGGAAAATTCCATGTTTAGTGTTTCTGAAATTATATTGTTTTCATTTGGTTATTTAGTGGTGTTTCTAGTTACCAAACTTGCAATAGCAATATGGTGGAAGCCTTTGCAAATAGCAAAGCATTTTCAAGCTCAAGGCATTACAGGTCCTCCTTACAAGCTATTGTTTGGAAATTCTTTTGAATTGGCCAAGTTAATGGACGAGGCCAAGTCCAAGCCCATGAAACTCTCCCATGACATTGCGGCCAGAGTGCAGCTTTACTACCCTTACTGGTCCAAAATATACGGTAATTTTGATTATATATGTTAAGTTTATTTTGTAAGCTAATAATCCTAATATATTGTTTGTAATCTAACTAACAGGGTCCACTTTCCTAATGTGGATGGGACCAACACCAACGCTAGTAGTTGGTAGATCTGAACTGGGGAAGGAGATGCTGGGTGATAAGATGGGGATCTATGGAAAGCCAAAATGGGATCCTGTCATCAAAGAGCTGCTTGGAGAAGGCTTGGTGGTACTCAATGGTGATAAATGGGCGCATCATAGGCAGATTATAAATTTTTCTTTTCATACTGATAAGCTCAAGGTTAGGGGATTTATATTCATGTCTGAAATTAGTTTACAAATATTTATAAAAGTTAACAGGACTGAAGATAAAATTTGGTACAATAAATAGAGATAGAATACCTAAAACATTTCTAAATAAAATAAAATAAAACAAAAAATTTAAAATTTTATATCATTTTTAAAAATTTAACATTTTATATCATTTTTATTTTATTATAAATATGGATCAATAACATTGATGTAAAATCTTCTATATTGTATCTTTTTCCAAAAATTTTGTTTCATGTCATGAAACGTGTGAAAATCTTAATGACTATCAAAAAGGATGGATCAGGATATGGTTTGTTGCATGGTGGAGAGCACTGCTAATATGTTGGAGAAATGGGAGAAAGTTGTCAAAAATGGTGAGAAAGAATTGGACATGGCTCAAGAGTTTAAGGCTCTGTCTTCAGACATTATTGCCCGCACAGCATTTGGCAGCAGCTATCTCCAAGGAAAAAATATTTTTGACTTGTTAGCTCAGCAAACATCTCTGGCTTGCCATGACTATGCAAAATTAATGATTCCTTGCTATAGGTAAGGTGGACTTTCATTATCTTGTAACTTGTGTCTGACTGCCTTGGTTCACTAGTTAATGAGTTCTATTCTATGAAGTTTCATCATGTATAGATGTGTGACCCTATGTATGTTTTAGCTCATGTGACCCATATATGTTTTAGGTCATATGAAGATGACCTTCAATGACAATTTTCCTTTTCCCATTGACACTGTAATGCCTAATAAATTGCCCTTATCTTACAATTCCTTAGTCGACAAATATTTTTTTTAGTGATTACTTACTAACAAGTTGTTTCACCTTTTAGGTTATTTAAACATTGCGAAGTTAGACTCATAAATCTTTTTTTTTTTTAATTATAATACACAAGAACATCCCAAAAAAATGTTTCTTGTCACTTGCCCTTTAAGGGCAACTATGCTAAATCAGAGAGGATAGGGTGGTACATTTTCAAAGTGAGTTGCAAGTGCAGCACTAATAGTTTCTTAGTTATTAACATCAAATTATAACTGATGAAGTAAATGAACATACTGTTATGTTTATTTTTGTTGGGTTTTCAGATTTGTGCCTTTCAAAAGGAACAGAGAACGCTGGAGACTCGACAGAGAAATTAAGATTGCCCTGAAACAGCTCATTATAAACCGAGAAAAAACTGCTACAAACACTACCCAAGGTTATGGCAATGATTTGCTTGGCTCCATGATGAACACAATCCAAGAGCTAAGGAGCTCTGAAAATAATCAGGGCCTCACAACACAGGAAATCATAGCTGAATGCAAGACATTTTTCTTCGCTGGCCAAGAGACTACAATGAATTACTTAACATTTACTATTATTCTGTTGGCCATGCATCCCGACTGGCAAGAGCAAGCGCGCTCAGAAGTACAACAAGTCTGTGGAAATTGCCATCCACAATTTCAGACAGTAAACAGACTAAAAATTGTAAGAATTAAAGAACCCATTTGTAACTTAAAATTCAATACTTTGCTTTTAGTATTTCTCTTACTGAATTTTGTGTGTGTTGTGGATAAAGTTAGGAATGATTTTGAACGAAGTGATCCGGCTCTACCCACCAGCTGTTGCCAACGTTAGAGAAACCTTTAAAAACACTACACTGGGAGGAATTTCAATCCCTACAGGCACACATGTCATCTTCCCTTGGCTTTCATTGAACCATGACACTTCTCTGTGGGGGCAAGATGCAAATGAATTTAACCCTCAAAGGTTTAATGAGGGAATAAGTAAGGCTGCTAAGGATGATTCTGCTGTATTTATCCCTTTTGGATATGGGTTGAGGTCGTGTGTGGGCCAAAATTTTGCCATGCTTGAATCCAAAGTTGCCATTGCCATGATTTTGCAACGTTTCTCGTTTGTTCTTTCTCCAGGCTATGTCCATGCACCCACATCGTTTGTGACAATCTATTCTCAGCATGGAGCTCCGATCATTCTTCATAGCTTGCATATGGATAAGAGAACAGTTCGATACTAAAAACTGAAGTGCAAATCAGTAAAGCTGTATGTCCATTGTCATGGCAATTGGTCCGATACAGGCAAAAATATCAGCTCCCCCATTCTTGTAAAATAAAAAATTCTCCAGGGCTATACTTTTTGAGTGCTCTAATCAAGAATAAACAATTGGTGAGTTATGAACTTTATGATTATATAATAGTTTAAATAAAATTTTGACCAACAGTCCTAAAAATATATATCTGCATTTAAAGTGAAACGAACTTTTCTAAAATAGAATTATATATAAATTATATGAAGTAAATACACTTTATCCTAAGAAAATATGGATGGAATAAAAATAGGTAAATGAAGATAATTTGGGAAACAATGTATCACATGGCTTCAAAAAGGAAATAACATCCACTATGAAACATAACCCCGAAAAGAAAACAATGGTTCACAAGATAACAAAATTATATAACAATCAATGATAATTAAAAAAAATAAAAACTAGGCAGCCAAAATTATAAAGCTTAAGTTGAGAGAAGGGTCTTGATCATCTAAGTTACTCCACCCTCCATCAGGTAAGTCTTTTCCATCATCAATAGGTTTCTAATTAGTGAGCATCGTCTTCATCTTCTTGAGGTTGTGAATCTAGGGCTTTAGGTTGAGGCTAAGTCTAGATGTGTCCCAACTCTAAGGCCACTTTGTTGGCTTGAAGTTGAATCTACATTAGAATATTAGACACCACTAGCAACTTCATGGGAGTAGCAAAGTGAGAATCAAAACAAATATGAGCAAATAGGGAAATAATTTTATCTTCCAAAATGTAAAGAAGGATCTACAATTTGAATGTATGCATCAAGAGCACATTCAAAGATCAAGGTTTGAATCTGTTGTTAGTCATTTAACTTCATTTTATGCTAGCATTCCTTTAGATCAATCATGAGGTTGCATTAGTTAATGAATGAATTAGGTTAATATTATATTATCTTGTATCTTGTGTTCATTTTCTTATGTGCACACCTACTTTTTTCAAAATCTTATCCCTATCTATTTTAAAATCATATCCTTATCAATCCATCCAATTCTATAAATAATTCTTCATCCTCTATCAAAAGGAGGGTGATCAATGAAGAATAGGTACATGTTGCCAAAATCTTGCACAAACTCATTTGAGAATCCACATACATCATATGGAAAGAGCACATCCATGTCATCAACACAATTTTCTTAATTGGTAAACTATGAAGGTGTGAGTTTCTATTTCCTCTTTATCTAAGGTTTGTAATTGAATTTGGAATTAGAGCTTAATTATTCATATTTTAGGTTCTTGTTTATTGCTTCCAAATTTACTTGCATAAAATGTCAATTTAACTTAATTGGGGAAAAATCTCACCAAAGTCTATCCCCTCAACCTAAGAATAGCCCTTTGCAATCAATATTGCCTTGTACTTTTCAATACTTTCATCCAATCAAAACTTCTTCTTGAACAACCATTTATATCCAGCAATCTTGTATCCATCAGATAACTATACCAAGTCCCATCTATCATTCTTCTTCAATGGAACCATCTCCTCATCCATAACCATTCTCTAGGATTAGAATTATTCATATACTATTGCCTCCTTCGAAGTTCTAGGATCATTGGTATAACTAGTAAACAAAACAAAAATACATCTTCAATCAAAAGAGGTATACCTTTTTTATTATTATCTCTACAAAATAGACCTCCTCAAAATATGAGGTGGAGGTTCTACCTATACAAAGCTATCTAAGCTCTCCTCTTCAATTTCTTCATAAGCTTTTGGTTCAACCTTCTTAGTCTGGGGTGGTAGCTAAACCAAATATTTCTTCCCATTCTCTTCTAGCTAGAATACTATGGTTCAGAAGGATTATTCTCTTTGAAAATAACACTTCCAATGTATATAACTCTCTTAGTCACATGGTCCCAAAGCTTGTACCCTTTAACGCTGACACCATAGTCAATGAAGGTACATTTGATTAATATCTTCTCTAACTTTGACTGCTTTTCCCTAGACACATGCAGTGCATATGCCTCAACCAAAAATATGAAGATGTTGTCATGAGGGCTTTTTTCCCATCCATGTGTATCCATAGGGGTCTTGTCAACAACAATTGTTGTAGGAGACCTATTAATCAAGTAACAAGTTGTAGTAGTTCTCTTTCCTAGAACTTCTACTTGAAGCCAACTTTACTAAGCATACTCCTAGCCCTCTCCATCAACATCCTATTCATTTTTCACTAAATTCCATGTTCCTTATAAAATCTATCAAAATCTATAAAATAAAACTCACTATTTTGTCGATCCTCAAAACCTTAATCTTCCTACCAATCAAAATTTTCCTCTTCATGAAGATTGGGTTACACTATCTATCCTGCATTAAACATCTCCTCTACTAGTTTACCAATCTCATTCATTTGAAAATTAGGATAATGATGTGGCCTAATATTGGGTGGTTTCTCCTCTAGAACTAGCTTAATTTTATGATCCTAGTCTCTTTGGGTGGTAGACCCTTTCGCATCTCTCCAAATAGTGATAGTTCATGGCAAGATATTGTTGGTTTGACAATACCACTTCCTCTTCTTATTCTCCTTATTTTTCTCATCCTCCTCTTCCTTGAGTCACATTAGGTTTACAACCCATATTATGTGCATATACTCTTTGCATGTCAGCTTTCTAACTCATATTATTTACATAGACTATTAAGGTTTCCACACAAATCTTGAGAGAATCTATTTGTTTGAGTTATTTATTGATATATTCTTTCTTATCCCCTACCATAATGGTGCCAAAATAATTTTCACAACTTACTAAAAAAATAAAAATAAACTAAAATTGTAACTTGCTTTGGAATAGACCTCATATTTCAAAAAATGTTGAAGAAACTACTTGTTTTCAATCCTTGGGAGTGAATTGGAAAAACCCTTAATTTTACAATATAAATTCTTCAAAACCTCTTCAAAATATCTAAAATAGGAGTTATAGTTACTTAAATATGTTCTTGATCAACCCTCTAGAGTTTATGGGGGGAAATTACAAATTTGAGAGAGATGTGATTTACAACTTGACCTCCTACATAAAAAAATACCTTACTTATTGTATTATGGATTCTAAGTTCATGCTCAAATACCACTTGCAATGAAATTATTTGCACAAGAGAAGAATATAATAGGATTAAGATGTAAATGCTTGATAATAACAAGACACTTCAAGGGGCAACCTCCAAAAGTAAGCCACACTGAGGGGGAAACCTCCAAAATTAAGACACTACGAGGTGGATACCTCCAATAATCTTCAATAAGAACATAATTCATAATATGATTATAATAAATTAAACATTACCTCCTATATATACCATAGTTATGCCATGGATGCCACCCCAAGTTGACTTAACTACTTATATAGGACTATATAAATGATCTTATATTTTAATTAAAAGTTATGCTAGGCACAAGTAGGCTACACGTATCATAATGAATGCTATAGGTTAAGGGCATAGAATATGGAAGGAAACTTTAGAGTCTAGATACCACTCACCTTCAAATGAATGTGTTATTTAAGGCCATGGCAAAGACATCTACATCTTCCTATTATGAAGGTCTATCAAACTTGTCATTGGACTCATTCTTTTTCACCTCCTTGTAGTCTCTTCTAAAGTACCTAGTCTTGCTACAGGAGGCTTGGATCTGACACAAGATTTATATCTAGGTTTTTCGTTCTTCTTGTCTTTCTCCTTCAATCTCAAATGAACTACTAGAGCCTCCTTAGTAGATTCAAAATCTTTTCATCACATTTTATCTAAGATTAAAGTAGCCACATATAGATCTCTATCTACAAGCATATCCTTCATCTTGAGTTTTCACAACTCAAAATTAGTGTTTGTAAACCTCTTCATTTCTATCTTTGATGTGCTTGTCATTTTTCTTGTAACAAGATCTCTTTCTATGCAAGTTCTCACTCAATCTAGGATTAGATTAAAAAACCTTGTCCCTAACACCTAGGACCTAAGGTGGACAAAATTTGATACCAAATGAAAGAAAGTAGAATTGCAAAATACACTTCCTACACTAATATATGAGAAGAGGTGTGTGCAAAACAAATTTGATCATGCAATTGCAAGGAAATTAACAAAAAAATAATTATGCCATAAGAGAATGATTACATGGGGAAACCCTTACAAGCCTATATGTTGGTGATCCAAATCATGAGCATATTTTTCCACTCAAAAATCTAGTATAGCCAAAATTTGAGAATGCCCTAATTTAGATCTCATCATTCTACTTGTTAGAATTTTGATTTATGGTTCAAAATTTATGATGATAAAAAAAAATGGACAACTATCTATCAATCACTAAAATTAGCTAAGTGTTTTCATTTTAATTTAATTTCAAATATTTGTTAAATGATCTGACATATCTCCAAATTAAGTTGTTTAGATTTGTGAGGGATTCAAAACTTGTCTTAAATCACCATCAATCATGAAATCTGATGCAGACAACCCTCACTGTCACAGACTCTATGCTCTGATCCCATTCTGTGTGATAGTCTATGCCGGCATTGGATTCAATAGCCAAATGCAGATTCAATGCAAAACACGAACTATATGACAGGAAATTGAATACATAACAAGGAATCTAACTTGTGGGGCGGGGGGGGGGATAAAGAACAGATTGACATTCATCCTTCAATACATTTTATTAATTTGGGAGATGAATACAGAATCATATTACAACTTGAACAGATAATGAATTATTCAAACTATGCATTCCATTCGGAACTATTCTATCGCAGGCTTACATTTACAATATCAAAATAGATTACACGCTTCTTCCCTTCAACTTGTCGTTTCCCATCCTCATATATGACCTGCTTTCATTCTCCTTCCTTTCACTGGCTTTTCCTTCCAATCTTCCCGTTCTCTACTGCATCTCCTTCGTTCAACAATCCTCTTTCTTTTCTATTCTTCTTTCTATCTTTCTTATTCCTCTGGCGCTACTCTTCCTTCCTGCCCTTATCGGCCTACCATCATCCCTTTCAACATTTTTGTATCCGATCATTCCTCCTTCAAACTGTCGGCCTTATCTCCTTATGGTCTCTCATCACGTTACATCATTCACTCTTAATCAACACCTCGGCCTCTACTTACAGCAATTCGACCTTCTTCTGTATCACATCGTCCTTCTCTTACCACGCATCGGCCTGCATTACAATGCATAGGCCTTCTCACCCTATATCGGTTACCTTTCTCTGTGCATTGGCCTCTGCCTATCGGCCTATTTTTCACCACCTAACCGCCTTCTGCTCCCCATTCTTTTATGCATTTGTTGCATTCTTTCCAACTACTCTGTTCTTGCCATGCGTCGGTTTCTGTAACCGTTTATCTTCACCTCCTTTTCAGATCTCTTTGCATTCCTCTTCAAGTCATTCATTTCCTTCACAACAGTTGACCCAACCTTCCAACTTCCTTTACACTATAGACTAATCAATCGACAAGTGTGACTACCCAGGTTTTGAGGGAGAATAACTGCCAATATACAAAAATCCCTTCTTAGACACTAGTTATTGTCACTCGGGTGACAGGATTCCCTTACTAACCTTAACTCACATATAAACAGATGACGAGCTCTTTAGCCAATCCATGCTTCACATAGTGATAGGGCTTACAAGAGCCATCCCAAGACACAAAAAACCACCACTTATTGATCAAATTAAGCCAGAAAACAAAACTGCTCCAATGCTCCTACATCAAAATCTTATATAACACCCCTATAATTTTTATTTCTGTCCTTATATCTTTAGTTTTATTTTCTTTTATCTCTATCAGTACACAATTCCTATTAAAATATCTCCTCTTCTTATCATATATTTTAAGTACTTATTTTTTAATATTTTTTGTACCCCTATTTATCTATACCTCTTGTATGTTCAACTCAACATTTCATTTCGTCCACTAGAAATATGATTGTTCACCCATTTCATATTTACCTTTACAAATTAAAAACTCTCATTAATATCATCTTGTTGCAATCCATTAAAGTATCTATTAACATCTTAAAAAAACTAAATATGGTTTAAAAATGTTTTTTTTTCCTTCTTATCATTGCCATGTATTTTAAAGGAAAAAATAAAAAGATACATTTATATATAGAACATGAGAAATAAAAGATTCAAATTCCAAATATCAATAGTTTTTATTGCCACTTTTTAACTTAATAACATATATTAAGAACCTAAAAATTAAAATTGAAATTATTATTAATATTCAAATTTTGAATAACACTTTAATATAACATTTATTAATTAAAAATATGAAGTTTGAAACTTTACAATATTGTAAGAAAATGAACAGGTCCAAAGCAGCCAAGGTGAATCTGAATAATTGCAGGCTAGAAAAAATAACAAAGACAAAACAACCAGCTGAAGAATATTCCCAAGATAATCTCGGTGGCATGTACGAGTATTCCAAGAAACAAATAACAAGGCATTGATGTGGCTCGACTACAAAATGGTTACAGCTGCCGCCTGTATGGAATATAGGCAGGGAAAGAAATCAAGTGTAATCAAATAAGACATTTAAGCATCTTGTGCAGGCAATTAAAGCAAACTCTTGTGACTGGAAAACAACAAAATCTACACAATGCCTTTGAGATAATAGATAGATAACCATCCAAAAACTGTGTCATTTAATGGTTGTTATTTAACTGCCAGCCGAAAGTGAAGAAACCATAAATACCACAGCAAAATGATCAGACCCATCTATGACATTCTAAAAACTTTGAAAAATATGGAAAATTCCATGTTTAGTGTTGCTGAAGTTATATTGTTGTCATTTGGTTGTGTAGTGGTGTTTCTAGTTACCAAATTTACAATAGCAATATGGTGGAAGCCTTTGCAAATAGCCAAGCTTTTTCAAGCTCAAGGCATTACAGGTCCTCCTTACAAGCTATTGTTTGGAAATTCTCTTGAATTGACTAAGTTAGTTAATGAGGCCAAGTCCAAGCCCATGAAACTCTCCCATGACATTGCGGCCAGAGTGCAGCTTTACTACACTTACTGGTCCAAAATATATGGTAATTTCTATTATATATGGTCAGTTTGTTTTGTAAGCTAATAGTCCTACTATATTCTTTGTCATCTAACAAACAGGGTCCACTTTCCTAATGTGGATGGGACCAACACCAACGCTAGTAGTTGGTAGATCTGAACTGGGGAAGGAGGTGCTGGGTGAAAAGATGGGGATCTATGGAAAGCCAAAATGGGATCCTGTCACGAACTTGGAGATTGCTTAGTGGTACTCAATGGTGATAAATGGGCGCATCATAGGCAGATTATAAATCCTTCTTTTCATACTGATAAGCTCAAGGTTAGGGTATTTATATTCATGTCTGAAATTGAACTTGAACTTATTACTTTTCATATTGATAAACTCCAGGTTAGGGGGATTTTTATTCATGTCTGGAATTGAAATTGAACTTATTATTAGTCTACACATATTTATAAAAGATAACAGAAGTGAAGATAAAATATAGTACAAGATAGAATACCTAAAACATTATAGATCAATACCATTGATGTAAAATCTTCGGTTAAATTTTGTCCAAAAACTTTGTTTAATGTCATGTAATAAAATGTGAAAATCTTAATGACTTATCAAAAAGGTTGGATCAGGATATGGTTTGTTGCATGGTGGAGAGCACTGCCAATATGCTGGAGAAATGGGAGAAAGTTGTCAAAAATGGTGAGAAAGAAGTGGACGTGGCTCAAGAGTTTAAGGCTCTATCTTCAGACATTATTGCCCGCACAGCATTTGGCAGCAGCTATTTCCAAGGAAAGCATATTTTTGACTTGATGGCTCAGCAAACATTTCTGGCTTGCCAGGACTATGCAAAATTCATGATTCCTTGCTATAGGTAAGGTGCACTTTCATTATCTTGTAACTTGTGTCTGACTGCCTTGGTTCACTAGTTAATGAGTTTTATTCTATAAAGTTTCATCATGTATAGATATATGACTCATATATGTTTTAGGTCATTTGAAGATGACCTTCAATGACAATTTCCCTTTTCCTATTCACAATGTAATGCCTAATAAATTGCCATGATCTTACAAATCTTTAGTCTACAAATGTATTTTTGATAATTACTTATTATTTACTAACAAGTTTCAATTCACCTTTTAGGTTGTTGAAACATTTAGAAGTTAGACTCATTAATCTCTCTTTTTTTAAAATTATAATACACAAGAACATCCCCAAAAATTGTTTCTTTTCACTTGCCCTTTAAGGGCAACTGTGCTAAATCAGAGAGGATGGGGTGGTGGTTCTTCAAAGTGATTTGCAAGTGCAGCACTTATAGTTTCTTAGTTATTAAGATCAAATTATACCTGATGAAGTAAATGAACTTAATGTTATATTTATTTTTGTTGGGTTTTCAGATTTCTGCCTTTCAAAAGAAATAGAGAACGCTGGAGACTCGACAAAGAAATTAAGAGTGCCCTAAAACAGCTCATTATAAACCGAGAAAAGACTGCTACAAACACTACCCAAGATTATGGCAATGATCTACTTGGCTCCATGATGAACACAATCCAAGAGCTAAGGAGCTCTGAAAACAATCAGGGCCTCACAACAGAGGAAATTATAGCTGAATGCAAGACATTTTTCTTCGCTGGCCAAGAGACTACAATGAATTACTTAACATTTACCATTATTCTCTTGGCCATGCATCCCGACTGGCAAGAGCAAGCGCGTTCAGAAGTGCAACAAGTCTGTGGGAATTGCCATCCACAATTTCAGACAGTAAACAAACTAAAAACTGTAAGAGTTGAGGAACCCATTTGTAACTTAAAATTCAATATTTTGCTTTTGGTATTTTCTTACTGAATTTTGTATGTGTTGCGGACAAAGTTAGGAATGATTCTGAACGAAGTGATCCGGCTCTACCCACCAGCTGCTGCCAACCTTAGAGAAACCTTTAAGAACACTACACTGGGAGGAATTTCAATCCCTACAGGCACACATGTCCTCTTCCCTTGGCTTTCATTGAATCATGACACTTCTCTGTGGGGGCAAGATGCAAATGAATTTAACCCTCAGAGGTTTAGTGAGGGAATAATTAAGGCTTCTAAGGATGATTCTGCTCTATTTATCCCTTTTGGATACGGGTTGAGGTCGTGTGTGGGCCAGAATTTTGCCATGCTCGAGGCCAAAGTTGCCATTGCCATGTTTTTGCAACGTTTCTCGTTTGCTCTTTCTCCAGGCTATGTCCATGCACCCACAGCGTTTGTGACAATCTATTCTCAGCATGGAGCTCCGATCATTCTTCATAACTTGCATATGGATGAGAGAACAGTTTGAAACTAAAAAGTGAAGTGCTAATTGTCATGGCAATTGGTCCGACTACAGGCTAAAATATCAGCTCTCCCATTCTTGTAAAATAAAAAGTTCTCCAGGGCTATACTTTTTGAGTGCTCTAATCAAGAATAAACAATTGATGAGTTATGATTTTATAATAGTTTATATATATGTGTATGTGTGTGCGCGTGTGTGTGTGCATTTAAAGTGGAACAAACTTTTCAAAAATAGAATTATATATAAATTGTGTGTGTGGTGTGTGTGCATTTAAAGTTGAACGAACTTTTCAAAAATAGAATTATATATAAATTGTGTGTGTGTGTGTGTGTGCATTTAAAGTGGAACGAACTTTTCAAAAATAGAATTATATATAAATTATATGAAGTAAATACACTTTATCCTCAAAAATATTGGATGCAATGAAATTATTTTCCAAAATTATATAAATGAGAATAATTTGGGAAACAATGTATCACATGGCTTAAAAAGGAAATAACCTCTACTATGAAGGGCCTTGGTCTAAAAGGCTTTAAAAAAACATGAATTCACAACCAAACCAATTGCGCACATGTACAAAACCAAAACAAATGTTTGACTATTTCAAATTGCCCACAAAATAGGCACCTAGGGTTAGACAAACCTAAATTTGCTAATTGGTTATCAAAAGTTAGATTGATCCAAAAAATTGGGTATCTTTTGACATTTGGACCATTGGGTTCATGCCATCATAGCTCGTGGAGTGTCATCAAGAAGCCTCACTGAGGAATTTGTCATCAAACTAGTGTAATATTGATGTTTCCACATAGTGACCGACTTCTTTGTTGCTTGAGAAAGTTTAGGGATGGTATGGGACAAATTGAGATCTTTTTTGGAAAATAAGACATCTTTTTAGGTTTGATTCTACTGAATGTTGGCCTCATAAATTCAATTCTGTTGCAATAAAAAATAATGTGAATATCAAATCAAAAAATTAATATGACTACATATTTGGATTCCTCTCAAAAAGTTGTACAATTTTAAAAAAAGATACCTTGTTTCAAGTGCACGTGCAAAAGTTATGACTTTAGGAAGAACTGGGTTAGTAAGGGCTACTAAAGTGGTGAGTGTGTGTTCCCCAAAGGTGAATACATGTTGTCCCTCATGAAGTCATCATGTGAAGTGGTGAATTCATCATCAAAGTGCTGAAATTTTTGTTCACCCCAATGAACTCATCATTGATGTCATTGATGTAGTCATGGATAGAGGGTCCAATAAAGGACTCCAACCATGAAGCCTTAATACAAACATATGAACATTCTATGCATAGAGTTACTTAAAACAAATAGAAACTTATGACAATCAACTTGATTTAATATTTATATAATCAATAATCAAAATTACATCCCCATTCTTTTCCTTATTGGGCTCACAATAATCTAGGCCTCAGTTGTGTGATTACATATGGGTAGGGTGAGTGCAGGATCATCATAGGCCAAACAATGGCAATAGGAAAAAAAATGTGTTTTACATAGCCAAAATCATGAAATGATTCTTTCTTTTTTATGGGCTGGTAATAATACCCATTTTGATTTGGAATACCAAACCAAAATGGATATCCATTTAGAACATATATCCATTTTGTGAAACCTAAAACGGATATCCATTTTGCAAAACTTGCAGCTTGCAAAATGCAGAGAGGGAGAAATGGATATCTGATTACAGAAGAACGGATATCCAATTTGGAGGAGACAAATTTGAGGAGATAAGGGTCTAATTCTTCTCTTTTTTATTTCTTTTGTAAGTCAAATAATTTTTTTTGTTCTAAATCCTAAATTTGTATGTTTTAAATTTGAAATAAGTAAAATAGATGAAGAACATAAAAACCCAAACCCTCCCCCACCAAACCCTCCAACAATCCAAGAGCAAATTGAAAGAAATATTGATGAAATAAGTAGGATTATAGAATTTTATTGCCACCACCCTTGATTGTCTTCAATGACATTGAGCTTAGAGGGAATTATTACTCATGTTCGAACCCTCACAAGCCAAAATAAATCATTTTGACAATGGCAAGAAGCGAAAAAGCAGAATATTCTAATGGTTTATCATACGACCAAGTTAAAGATTTAGACATTACCAAAGCTATGTTAGCCCAATATTTTGTCAACCCTAAAACCGGATTGCATGTTGATGTCCATAAGCCTAACTATTCAATCAAATGGTGTACACATCAGGGTATTACTTAGAATGTTTGGGATTGTTGGTGGATAGTTTTTGATAAACCACCCAATAGCAATTTTGATGTACCTTTATATTTCCTTCGTAAACTATATGCAGATTTTGTAATGGGTCACCATGTGAATTATTTTGATTTTAAAGAATTCTAGGGAGTAGGTAACGGAATGCCTCAAGATAGACCAGGGGCAATGAGACAAGTGCATGTTCCTTTTACTCCCCCTCCTGCTATCCCTTCTCCACCTCCATTCAGCACCTATCTG
This sequence comes from Cunninghamia lanceolata, assembly GCA_027924645.1. Taxonomy (NCBI): domain Eukaryota; kingdom Viridiplantae; phylum Streptophyta; class Pinopsida; order Cupressales; family Cupressaceae; genus Cunninghamia; species Cunninghamia lanceolata. Next base: position 13,213,058 of record BSBN01000553.1, on the reverse strand, counting down.
TTGTTGCAAATGCAACACAACAGAGCCTCATTGCCATATACTCTTTGACTAGGCACTTGATTACACAGACCTCTCATCTTGTATAGCCACATGATATTGGTGGTCATATTCAATCACCTGAGATTACTAGACTCTCATCGTCCACACATGTTTGTGTGCATCATCATTGCATTTTTTACAATCAATTACTTAGGTCCTCTTGGGGAGAGTAGTGATCCACCCCTTAACACTTCAAATTATGATGTCCCTCATACATCACCTTCATGAGTTGAGGAAGCAAGGTCCATAACTCAAGCTGAGGGGTTAGGGACAAGAGCACAAGAATAGGCAGTAGGGGGTACAGAAGGAGACAAGCAAGGCCAATCTTTCTTAGAGGTCAAATTGAAAGTTATATTTCATGGTGTATTCAATTTGAATATAATATAAATAAAGATTAGTACTAATGTATCTAAGGGGATAACAATTGATGACAGAGGAGGACTTGATAGAAGTTCATCATGGAACTCTTTCTACCATCTAATTTGGCCTAGACTTGCCAGTATAAATTTTTCTACACATCTAACTTTTTATTGTATGCATTTCATTTTTTGTGAGTAATTATATATTAATTTATATCTTGATGTTAGTTTACTTTTATATTCTATCCAAAATGTGAATGATGTGGTACCTTTGCCAATATTCTTTAGTCAAACTCCTGATCGACCCAAGGGACCATCATTAACCGAAAGATTCTCAGAACACCAACAAAGGGAGGAGGTAATTCAATCAAACTATACTTTAAGTGATAATTTAGAAAACTTAAATATTTGATTATTGTCATTAGATAAATAATAAAATAGAGAATCATGGTGTTTGTTACATGTTTGATCAAATAATGGTTAAAAGAATGAAAATACGAAAGAAAGAAACATGCATTATCCATTATTCATATAGATTTGAGCTTTACTAAATTATTCATTTATTCATATAGATTTTGCAATTGATTCAACTAATGATTATGTGATCCATTTTAGTGCATTGATTGATTCATCTTATGAGGATTCCATTATGGCATACAATGTTCATTGATTGCTAAGATAATTGTGTGTATTGATCAATTGATGCTATATCATTTACATACACACATCAATATATAGAAAACACATAAACATACTTGAGGAAACTAAAATTCCATAAAAAATATAGATAATATAGATGCCCATGCCATAAACCAATAAATATGAAGACCAACCATACATATCAAAGTTTCCAATACCAAATGTCATGAACATAACATAAATCATAACATGATCAGGTACATATCAATTGGGGGAGGTAGCGTTGAGAGTCACTCCCCCATCTCACTCCTAACATTGGCCATCAACCTAGACCTTGTAGGTGATTTTTCCCTACTAATTATACTCCTATATTTAGACTTTCTCATGAAAATTATCTATCATGCCTCATAACCTACTTACCTCCTTTCAGAGGTTGGAAATCTCTACCCATGTTATTTTATAATCTACTTGTGTCACTATAATCTACTTGTTACACTCTATAATTTTTTTGTGTTACTATCAACTTATAGAATATCATTGTACCAATAATGACACCTATATGTGGTGACATGAATACCCTAACTTGTACATGTTCTAGCTCCAAAGAAAGCATGTCTTTCTATAGTAATGACACATCTCTCTTTATCAAGTTGCATTACTCTCCTCCCAAGCTACCATGATCCTTGCTCATAAGATTGAATAGTAGAGAAAATTGACTGGAACATGTATATTATTTCACTATCCACTTTGTCAATATCATAGGAACACCACTTGTTAAATGGTCTATGGTCAATACAACCACTCATGTCTAAGATACCTACATATTACACATGATCTATGTGTTAGGTGATTTATCTTGAGATATCATATAACTTATAACGTGAGGGAATGATATTTAAATGTTATATATTATGCATGCCTATATCATCAACCTAGTTCCCTCCTCTTTGTTGCATTGGGAATACATTCAATGTTGTCTCTCTTCTATCCACCTCCATGGCCTTGTCACCACGTATTTCCCATCGTATCTTTTCAATTGCTCCTTCTAATCCTCCTTCTCCTTTTGATCCTCTTGAACCCACTCCTCTACCTACATCTAATGGATATAATAGTGGGGACACATCTTCTACTAATAATCTCTATGCATTTGTGACCCTACGTCATCCTCAACTACAACTTTAATTGGCTCATCTCCATCATTGTCATTAGTAAATTATTGAGTGGAAAATGGTGGTCTATCTATCTCCCAAGGCGTAAGTGGTGAGTTTTGGTGCCTCCTATATATTTGAGGTTTTAGGGGAACATCCTACTAGATAACAAACTATTTGAGGATCAACTTATAATGAAAACACTCCAAATATGTAGACAAATACTATTATTATGTGTAGAACTACCGAGGTAGAAATATACATGCATTGGAATACTTCATATTATAAGTTTATCCTATGACAAATGTAAAAGGTGAGTACAATAAATACCTTGTATTTTCTCATGAAATGTAAGAGGTTGTAAAAACAATTCCATGATAGCTCGTTTTCATTGAATCTTTAAAAATTCATTTTAAGGACAATTCTCACTAGATGTGCTAATGTGGAGAGTTGCATGATGAGTCAAACCTCTAAAATTTAGTTGTAGATAGATAAAAATCCATATCACATTTCTAAAAAACTAGAGGTCCTAGGACAATATTCCATGCTTCTACATGGTCGTAAAGTTATCCCTAATGATTAATAGCTCCTCTCCCCTAATGCTAGTGAGAATTTTTTTGTTTTGTTTAAATTGATCTATTAATTTAAAATTTATTATGATTATATGTATACATAGAGTCTTACATTCTTGTCATTTTGCATATAGGAAATATTAGTTGGTTCATCCATGATGAGTCCTTCTCAATCAATGTAGGAGGCCTCGTTGGTGGTATGTTCTTGTTTTCTAGTAGATAAATTTGTGTTTAGTGAAGTCTGGATTGTTTATTTGTAACACATGTTCGAACCTTTTTAATGTATGCATTCCCTTTTTGTTATTAATTATATATTACTTTATTTCAATGTTATTTTACTATTAGAGTCTATTGCGAAAGTGGTGATGTGGCACCTTTGCCATCATGCTTCAATAGGACACCTAATCATTTTAAAAGACAATCATTTGTAGAATGGCTCTCTGAACAACAAGAAAGAGTTGAGGTAATTGAGTTGAATTTTTCTAAATAATTGATAGTTTAGAGAGGTCTTATAGTTGATTTTAGTGATTTAGATGTATGTTAATAAATGAAAGTTCTAAATTGTAGTAGATAAGATTCTATCTACTAACTCTAACTTATTTATATTTACTATTAAACTAATTAATCAAATTTGTGGTTTAACTTGTTAATGTAGTCAACTTTGCATCCATGAACTACTAGACATCATGGCATGAAGAGGACACTTTTTGAGAATCCATCACAGATTGAGGATTCACCAGAGACATAGGGTCAAGTGGACCTTTAGTATTTGATGTAGCTATTCGACATGTAGATTGTATATGAATTTTGAGATGGCATATGCCACATTTTGTAAAAAATGTTTTGAGTTGGCATATTTGCCAAATTTTTGTATATGTCTACCATTATAGACTAGATTTTAATATATATACACCTTGATATACAATATAATTTAAATTCCTTATGTGCATGTATTCCTACTTTGAAACTTAAAAGTTTAATGTATAATCACTTTACAATGGTTAGTTATGATCAATAACATGTTATAGATTGATTTCTTATTATATATGATTGTTTTTTCTTGGTAGAAAGATGATATATGTAGTTTCATACCTCAATACATAACTTCATCTTAATTGCCACATGATTGTAGTTTTAGTTAGATATAGGATTTTCTTAGATGACATGTGACCTTTTTTGCCTTCAAATGATAGTGCATTGTCCAAACACCATTAAGAATATCTCCTTGTTGTTTTCATACTGATGACTATCTTATTACTAGCATAAAACCACATATTTGTACATAAGTAGATGTTACATGAGTTACTATATATTTGTACATATGAATACCCTAATTAGTAATAATTAATAAAAACGAAGCATAATTGCAATCATATGAAATCTATATTTAACATTTCATTTTAATGTATGCTAAATTAGTACATATTTATTTAAAATTTGTTTATGCTAAATTATTACATGGATGCTTAGTCTTAGTTAACATATTTGTTGTATTAGACTCTTTTTGAATACATCTCATTATAATCATCATATTGAAACTACTATATTTGATATAGAAACTACTAGATTTGGTATGGTAATCATTGATAATTTCTCATCTTACATGTTAAACATGCAATATATGTGTTAAAAATGATAAAAATTATGATGTTTTTCATTAAATCAAAGATAATTATTTTTGTATTTATGAGCAAAGACATGTTTGTGTGTTTACCCATTTCGGTATCTAGTTTATGCAAAGAAATGTCATCCACAACCCAAATTCAACAGTCATTGCATTTGGAAATGTAAATAGGTGTACATTTAAAATGGAAGTATGTTTCAATATCATATACTCCATGTTTCAATATCATATCCTCATTTCACAGTCTGTAGGTCTAGCATACCCTCATTTCACCTTCTATATGGGTTATGGAAAGAGCATCTAATGAGGTAGAGAGGAAGAAAGAGAGACATAGGGAGATAGACACATTTGGCATGATTTGCATATCCCTATTTCACCTTCTATATGGTCAATATGCTTTACATATCCTCATTTCATAAGTCCACATGTTTGACATGATTTGCTTATCCTCATTTCACCTTCTATATGTATAACGTATCCTCATTTCACCTTCTACATGTATAATGTATCCTCATTTCACCTTCTATATGTTTGACATTATTTTATTACCCTCATTTCACCTTCTATATGGGTTATGGAAAGAGTAGAATGAGGTAGAGAAGAAGAGAGAGATGTACATTTGGCATGATTTGCATCTCCTCATTTCACCTTCTATATGGTCTACATACTTTGCATATCCTCATTTTCCTCACATCTACATGTTTGACATGATTTACTTATCCTCATTTCACCTTATTATGTATAACATATCTTCATTTCACCTTCTTTATGTTTAACATGATTTTTGTAATGTCCCCTTTTAGGATATTCCTAATTTCTTTACTTGCACACAATAATGTCACTAAAATGGGACATTAGACATATTAAAAATCAATAAATTAAGACAATATTCAGTTCATAGCATCATTCATATTGAATTCATCTATTATTCATATTAAACTCATCTATAATAGCATAGTCAATAATGAGAACAATACTACATAACATAATGAGATCAAATCATCATAGCATAATCCGTATTTAGTTCAATTCATAACACACTTCAATATCGCTTATGTTCAAGTCTTAATCCTTACTTCCTTTCTAATCCCTAACCTTGGATGGGGATTTACTTGTCTAGGGCGCATGACACCACCTCATGGATTCAATTTACTGTGCCTCTACCTAACAATTTTACTTGTCTAGGGTGCAATGACACCAACTCAATGGCTAAATTTACTCCGCCTCTCCCTAACAACACCATGCCACTCACTCACAGGTTGGAGGCAATAGAAATAAATTGGTATTGAGTTTGAAAATACCAAATGTGTTGTGAATATAATCTATATTTCATAGCAAGTTTCACAATGCTTATGATACTAATGACAATCTTTCAATTATATGCATTTGTCATGACTTACCACATAGCATTCATCATAATAAGCATGGGGTTAGATACAACATACCAGGTATATAATTCTTTCTTATGTATCCTTGGAGATCTAAGGATTGTCTTCCTTTAGTGTTGATTATATTCTTCACACACTCTTCTTCCAATCTCCAAATTGTATATCTTATTCCTTTTATTTTCATAATCATGCAAATCTAAATATTAATTTAGATATTATTTGATCATTTCTCCATCTCTATATTCAATCATAGATATATTTTTATTCCCCTTTATAAATCTGAGTTATTCTTCATTTTTCTGATCTTTATCTTCCTCCTAATCTACTCTATATTCCCTTTTGCTTGTACATTATATTTATTAAATCCTAATATCTATTCTTGTAGATCTATATTTTGTTTTCCCTTGCTTATATCTTTATTACTACTCAAAAATGTATACCATTCTTATACACATAAATATTTCTTTTTGTTATTTTCATATTCAAATCAGATCCATTTCTTTATAAATTTTTTTACAGACTTCAATCTGCTATCCTTTGGCAATATATCTTTTTCCTCACACACATATCTAAATTTATACCTTATACTATGAAGAGAGGCATCCCTTCATATAATAATCGCTACCTTTTTGCAATAATAATCATTGCCATTTTAGATAGTGATTAGTATGTAAAATAGAACATTTATATATTCGTTGCTTTTAGACTTAATCATGGTATTATGATCACTATTGCACCTCTTATTCCCAATTGTTGCATTTACAACTATTGCCCTTTGGAAAATGTAATTGTTGTTTATATATTACTTTGCTTATTGTAGTTGTGGAATATTTTTGTCTTTGGTTATTCAAGACATATGTCTTTAATCGTGGGCATTATCTTATATTTCTCATATCCATCATTCCTTTATTATGCTATGGTTAATGTTTATGAATTTAGCCATGGTTGGCCCCTTTTAATTTTTATATATATATATATATATATATATATATATATATATATATATATATATATATGCGCCTGGTAAACTTTTTAACGTGACCAGCGATGCTGGTGCAACACGCCCTCCAGCTCCACGCGAATACTTTTTCCCGGAGCAATGTATATATATATATATATATATGCGCCTGGTAAACTTTTTAACGTGACCAGCGATGCTGGTGCAACACGCCCTCCAGCTCCACGCGAATACTTTTTCCCGGAGCAATGAACCGGTGAGGCCACAACATGGGGGACCTCATCCCCTAGCAAGAACACTTCAAACCCATGAGTTCGTTGGCCTAGCGAAGGCATAAAGCCTGCAAGCTCATTGGCCCAGCGGGAGTTTGAACTCTGGTGGCTGCCACTACAACTGAGTGACTTAACCACAAAACCATGCCCTTATCGACTATGTATTTATTTGTATTAGTATATATATTTATATAATAATATTTATATTTATAATATATTTATTATTATATTATTATAATAAATGATTATAATAATATTAATATTTATGTTTATATATTTTAATAGTTGTATTTATTATTTATATTCATCTTTATATAATAATAATATATTTAATTATTAAATAAATATATTATATTTAATTATATTAGAATACTTTTATAATAATATTATTTAATATCATTTATTAAATATTATATATTAATAATTAAATGACTATATACCACATTTTACAAAACTGACTTAATCGTCTTTATTATAATGTTTAAATCTTTAATTTAAACATGACTTAATATCAGGGCATGACAATTTTCCTATCATCATTTCATTATCTATAGGTCTAGTATACCCTCATTTCACCTTCTATATGGGTTATGGAAAGAGCAGAATAAGGTAGAGAGGAAGAGAGAGAGAGAGAGAGAGAGAGAGAGAGAGAGAGAGAGAGAGAGAGATGTACATTTGGCATGATTCGCATATCCCCATTTCACCTTCTATATGGTCTACATACCTTGCATATCCTCATTTTCCTCGCGTCTACATGTTTGACATGATTTGCTTATCCTTTTGTCACCTTCTTTATGTATAATGTATCCTCATTTCACCTTCTATATATTTAACATGATTTTCCTATCATCATTTCATTATGTATAGGTCTAGAGTATACCCTCATTTCACCTTCTATATGGGTTATGGAAAGAGCAGAATGAGGTATCTAGATGAAGAGAGAGAGAGATAGGGAGAGAGACACATTTACCGATAGTGTAGGGTCCATGTCAAATAACCTACAGTTCCATGTGGCTGAAAATTTTGAATTGGCAATGAGTTGTTCCCTTGGTGTGTTCCAATGTTTGTGGGGGAGTGAACATTTTTCCCTTGTAAACAATGAAGATGACTACATAGGGAGAGAGATACATTTTGCATGATTCACATTTGGACCTAACTAACAGTGTCAATAGGTCAAGGGGGTGGGTTTATGCTAGTGGAGACCTTGTTTCATTCCCCAGGTGTCCCAATCGAATCGAGCTACATTATACAAACAAAGTCTCTTAAATGACCTAAGAGCAAAAAGTTGCAAAACTTTGATGGAATATTTCTCAGACTTCATGGAACTTACGAATAATCCATTTGGACCTACAACTACATGTCAGGTCCCTCCACAATAACCTCTCTCATTTTTTACCAACTGAACATCGTTTGACCATGCCAATAGCGGATACATTCTTGTAAAATGCCTCAGTGGCATTTAGTGCAAAGATGCCAAGAGCCATATTTTGCATTCTTCACCTTGTGGAACCTAAATGACAATACTGATAGGTTAGGGTGGGTGGATTTATGCTAGTCAAGGCCATGTTTCATTAACGAGGTGTCCCAATCAAATCGGGCTACACTGTACCAATAAAGTCTCTTAAGAGACCTAAGAGCAAAAAATTTCCAAAATTCTATGGAGTATTTCTCAAACTTCATGGCACCTATGAATGATCTTTTTGAATCTATAGCTAGATATCAGGTCCCTCCACAATAACCCCTCTTGGTTTTGACAAGTAAACATCATTTGACCATTCCAATGATGGATGCGTTCTTGCAAAATGCCTTAGTGGCATTTAGTGTAAAGGTGTCAAGAGCCATATTTTGCATTCTTCAGTCTATAGAACCTAACTGACAGTGCTGATAGGTCAGGGTGGTTGGGTTTATGATAGTGGAAGCCATGTTTTTTTCCTCTAGTGTCCCAATCGAATCGGCCTACATTGTACTGACAAAGTCTCTTAAGAGACCTAAGAGCAAAAAATTGCCATACTTTGATGGAGTAGTTCTCATACTTCATTATACCTATAAATGATCCATTTGGACCTAAAACCAGATGTCAGGTCCCTCCATAATAACCTCTCTCAGTTTTGACCAACTCAACATCGTTCGACTGTGCCAACAATGGATGCATTGTTGCAAAATGCCTTAGTGGCATTTAGTGCAAAGGTGTCAAGAACCATATTTTGCATTCTTCACCTTGTGGGACCTAACTGACAATGCCGACAGGTCAAGGTGGGTGGTTTTGTGCTAGTGGAGGCCATGTTTCATTCCCCAAGTGTCCCAATCGAATCAAGCTACATTGTACTGGCAAAGTCTCTTAAGAGACCTAAGAGCAAAAAATTGCCAAATTTTGACGAAGTAGTTCTCAGACTTCATGACACCTATGAATGATCCATTTGGAGCAACAACTAGATGTCAGGTCCCTCCATAATAGCCTCTCTCAGTTTTGACCAACTCAACATCATTTGATAGTGGGGGACTGAACATTTTTCCCTTACAGATGATGTTGAGTTGGTTAAAATTGAGAGAGGTTATTAGGGGAGTGAACAATTTTCCCTTTTAGTGGCATTTAGTGTAAAGGTGCCAAGAGCCATATTTTGTGTTCTTCACCTTGTGGGATCTAACTAACAGTACCTATATGTTACGGTGGGTTGGTGTATGATACAGGAGGCATCTAGGAATGTCTCATTTGTGTATACAGTTGGATGTTGGATGTTGGGCTAACTCATAACACAATAATGGTGTAGATAGAATACAATAGCTCAATCGAAGCCATTCAGTGGGTCTAAGGGCTTATTTAATGGTTTTGAGTATGATTGAAGGTGGTTTTCTCAAGTTTTTCACTAAAATCCCATGAGGAAGGCCTCAATTGAAGCCTAGGGTTTGGTTTCCAAGGGAAACTCACCAAGTCCTAGGGAGGGTTAGTCATTAGATCATCAAGGAAAGCATTATTAGGATACCATGAGGTTGTCATGAGTGGAGGGTAACCTTGTTGAGCATCCAAAACCCTCAGTATCCCTATCAAAAGCATGTAAAATTGTGATAGTCCTAAGACTATAGCAGCAGCAAGAAGATGTCTTTTCCATAAGAAAAGACCCTAATTTTCATAGGGAGAGACCTATGATACCTTCCCATGGATTTAATGCAACATTTTAATAGCAAAGGAGTTGCAAAAGTTTAAAGAGCTTCAAGGATTTTAAGAGGTTTTGGGACATAAACATCATATAGAAAATTTCATGTGGTATGAGCAACCACCTTGAAGAGATATACTAGTTTATTATTAAATTATTCATGACATCAAATCACTACATATATAAACTAATAAAGGATCTAAACTCCTATATATGCATTAATATTGTCTTACTACAACTAGGTCAATCCTACAAGTATCATGTCTAAGATATTAACATAGAACCCTTTTTCTTTTCTTGAAATCAAAACAAAATATTAACATAAAACCCTCACCATAAAATTTAGCATAAAACATAATGAAAAAATACACCTTAAAGAGTGTGCTACTAAAATCACATAAAATGGTTCTCAATTCTTAGCACCAAATGTGAAGAAACACTATGAGGATTTGTAAGATGGAACCTTTGTCATTAAAACTCATAGCAACATGATGATTATGGTCATAATCACCTCATAGGATATGGCAAAGCCGGTTAAAAATCTGAAATGTAAAAAATATACAAAATGTCCTCGAAATGTCTCCACAATGAAAGCTAAATGCTTTTACCACTTATCTCAATCCCTTGAATACAATAGCTTTATTGTCTAGAACACCTACATTTATAAGTTAAAAAATAGTTAAACAAAGTAAACACCATCAACTACAACTAACTTAATATTTTTTATAAAACATTTGATGAAAGATTAAGAAATACTAAGTTTATAATTCTATCTTATATGTCACCTTAGGAATTATATCGAATGTCTCCAAAATGAAAGCTAAATGCTTTAACCACTAATCTTAGTCCCTTGAATGTACAATATCTCTATTCTCTAAAACATCTGCATTTATATATTAAAATTTTACAAGCAAAATAAACTTTAATGTACTATTAACTCAGCAATGGTGGATGTATTTCCATCGTAACCTTGAGTCATACTCATAACACAATAATGGTCTAGGTAGAATACATAAAATGTTATTTCCAACTGCATAAGTAGATCTAAGTACTCCATCCCTATGGGAAATACACATGCATTTATAAGTTAAAAATTTGTTAAGCAAAGTAAACACCACCAAATGCAACTAACTTACAATAATTTTCCATAAGAAGTTTGATGGAAGATTAAGAAACACTAAGTTTAGGGTTCTATCTTATATGTCACCTCAAGAATTATATTGGATGTCTCCAAAATGAAAGCTAAATTCTTTAACCACTGATCTGAGCAATCCCTTCAATAAAATAGCTCTATTGTCCAAAACACCTGCATTTATATATTAAAATTTGTCAAGAAAAATAAACTTTAAAATATATATACAATAGGGTATGGTTTCAATGGTCTCATATATTGTTGTATTTCTCTTTAATTGTCCTAGTACTAAGTACCTCTAAGGAATTTAGCCTCCTAGGTTTATTAGAGTCTAAAGAAGAAGAAGATCCTACCCTCTCTTATTTGATTGGTCTCATGACTCATATGAATGATCATGCAACATCATGTATGCACACTATCCTAAGCTCACCTTGGTCCCACTTCATGTCACCTAAGTTACTGTGTAGCCAATGGCATAACATTTCACTAAGATCAATGATATCATCCCTTTGGATGTGGACTCACTTTTTGCCTTTGAGCTCATCATCTAGTTCTTGTACCTCCCCATGTTGTAAGCTGATATAATGGTTTAGGTTTATATATTCAGCCATTAGATCATTTATAATCTAGAGTCTATACATCTATAACTCCTTTGTACTCTAACACCACTACATGTGTAGACCATTGATCTCCCTTATTATGATCTCTCATCACATTCTTTCCACAACTCTCTCTTCATGCATAATGACTTATCCCTTTGGTAACACACCTACTAATCATCCTACCATCTCACCTTTTATGGGCCTTGTTGTGGTTTCATCCTCCCCGTGATCTCATTACAACATCATCCTCCTACATATGCATACAACACTAGATAATGCATTCATAAATTGCTTAAACATTGGCAATAAGGAACTATCACATACAAATGTTCAAGTTATCAAATCGCCCTTCAATGTTATGATATACACATTATTGAGGACTATCATGTATAGGGTCATATGTAACAACCATAGGAGGTTTAAAAGTAGCCTTAGGAACAATTCATCAGTATAATAGAGCATCTAGCACATTCAAACTATTATACCAGCACATGTTGGTTATGGTAAATAATCTCATTACAAGGGGCCATAAGATGGACATAATAGTCCATGAGGGTGATGTTAGGGACTCTTTCAAACAAAAATAAGTCTTAAACCTATTCTTAAATGTCTCAAAATAAAAAAAAATCTCTTTAATTTAGAAATTAGTATGTACAAAAAGCTAGAAAGAAAAATATTAAGAAACACAAATGCACACTAAAAATTGCACCTCGTGTCTATGATGTCATGGTAGATAACCTCATTCATAGTCTTGTATTGTCAATAGCATGCATTATAATTAAAGAAACAAGATTTTTAATAAAACAATTCTAAAAAATAGAGAAAACAAGAAAACTAAGATAAAAATTGTCATACCTGTCCCATTTGCAAGTTTACATGCTAGTCAAGTGTACCTGAGGAAACATCTCTTACCTTCAAAGTATCCAATATTACTTCATGATTAGAATTAAACTAATTGTCCATAGTTGTTTTGTTTTTGTTTTTTCATGACGCTTTAGTAACTTAACATTTGTTGCTACAAATAGGTACGAATACATGAATATGGTTTTGTGCTTCTCAAAGTTTTCAAATGCAGGCATGCCATTCTTTCTAATCATATATGTTTGCAACCAAGTCCCATCAATAACAACTAATCCTATAGGATATGTGAACCCATCATCATCTATTGTAGGTCATGTTAGCTTTTTCTTTCCTTGTACACATCATACCAACTAATAGTATAATATCTCTTCATTTCCATGTGGTTCAACAACTGCATAAACATGACTTCGTTGTACAAAGTCTGAAAGATGTTCATAGTTAAATGAGCTCTCCATGTCATTGACTAAAGATGAATGAATTTAATATAAAGGGGTTAAATATTGTGGAATCCATGTATCTACCCACTCACTTGACTCACAATTATCCCAATCACATTTAATACAACTCTGACAAAAACAAGCTAATTCTCGTGTCCAAATAGTCCATGCACTTGCATCTGAGCTTCGAAATGAATGAATATTTGATCATTCATTGATTCTCTGACAATCCAATTTCTCTCCTGCTATCCCCTCATCAACCAACCAAAAGAACCTATGCAATTTTGAATCAAGAGCCACTCGTGACAATGCATAGTTATACCACTTAACACTAGAATCTGCATCATTGAATGTAGCACCACCTCTATTCTTTAGTTGTTCTTTAAAAAGAGCTCTCTTCATGCATGCACCCACTCCATCATGTTCCCCTTTTCCATGCCCATCTTCAAAAAAATTATAAATATGAGGTATACCCTTCTCTACATGCATTTTGCTCAACCAATAGAACATACGAGCATTCTTGAATTGACTGGTGCAATTATCTAACCAAATAAGATGTTGATCCATTCTAATATCTTTTTCTTGCAAGAACCCATAAAATTGTTGAAAACAATATTGCAAATACTTTGATGAATGAGATCGATAATCACTCATCTAAAAATGGTATTCTCTGAAAATATTCCTATTCTTTGTTGTACTCTTAGGGGCATGTCTATATGTGATGTGAACAAAAATAGCAATCTGAATAGAATTGTAGTACTAGCATTGCACTTCATTTTGTGGTTGCAACGTGTAGTTTTCTATTGACTACAGAGGCAATAGTTCCAATCAGAAAAAAGTCTTTAAACATACTAAACTATTGATCTAACCATTGAGACCTGTCGTTGTGTCTGGCATACTTGTAAAAAAGATTTTTCTTAAAATCAGTTATAAAATCAGCAATACTTACTTCTCTTGCAACCAACTCACATCTAGAACCTTCACCTCCAGTTTTCAAATTGTATTTCACTGTCTCATATCTCTTTTTCTCAACCATTTGATTTCCAAAATCATGCTCGCTACCCTCATGAATACATGATATAAACTTTGATAACCCACCACATTGTAAACACTTTCCATTTAAACAATCATTCTTGTAGAAAATGCAACCATCATCTCTAATATATAAAAATAAATCCAATAAGTCCCTAGATGACTTTGGTAGTTGAATTGCACCACACTCCTGTAACATTTCGTTAGTGTGCAAAGTAGAACAAATATTGCATACTAATTCATGATACATATAAAACTCTACATGGTATTTGCAACAACATGTATTATGAATTTTAAGAGGAACGCAATAAAATGGCTTATAAGATTCAAATGCTCTTTGTGAGATTGTCATACGTAGGTGTGTTTCACAATATTGTTTGTACAATGTTGTTTGGCTACATTCCAAGTAATATTTAGGATGTGGTGTGCAGTCTTTATCACCAATTCTTAACTTTAGAACATCTTTTACATTTAGTGATACCCTAGAGTTAGTGTGCCAAAATCATTCAATTTCATCCTTTATGCTATTGATTGGCTTTTTATCAACTCGTGGAAGCCTACCACTAAAATCTCAAGTATTATTTCCAAGAGGACTATCTAGTCTTGATCTTAATGCTAGTGTTTTTGACAATGTTTTATGAGTCAAGTTTAAGTCAACATAAGTTTTCCTCATTAATCGAGCCTTTCTTAATTGCTTGCTCACTATTGAGGTTGTTATTACTCTACGAGCAGCTCTTTTATCTTTCTCTTTGTTAGTCTTTCCAATAGAATTGAGTGCATTGAAAAGGCTTCTAACAATAATTTTATTCCAATTAGACACTTTGTTTACTCGAATCTTTGATTTCTTTAGTAAAGGTCTCATTTTGTACATCTTTAGTAATTGTACAAAAAGTTGGCATTGTTAGGTTAATGTTTTATTCTCAAAGTATTCATTGAAAAGTTTTGAAGCCCACAACCAAACTATTTGTGACAATCTCTTGCCTTCAAGTTTTTCCATTATATTCTCATCAATTTCAAGTACCCATTTTGGGGTTCTTGGATGTTTTACAATTTCATCACACTCATTCTTTTCTTGACAAAGGTCATTTCTTCTTATGTAATTTGGAGATACATTGATTTTAATTGTTTCATCCATGTTATCAACCTCATCAATTTTATTAATAAATGGATTATGGAGTGCAAATTCAACGTCATGAGGTTCATATCCACAATCTTCAAGAAAATGTCTATGTTTTTCTTCTTCTATGTCCATGACATTACTCTTATCAATAGGTGTTTCATAACATTTTGCAATATTTTCATTTTCAATATCATAGTCAATTTCATTCTTATCTAACATTTCATTATATTCAACATTAATTTGCATGTCATTAAATAGTAAAGAAGAAGCTTTACCTCGATGAGCATCCACCAAACCCATTCTTCCAATCCTCTTCCTTGCTCTATCCTTTTCCCTAATTGCTTCAATTTCCTCCAATGTAACTTTCCTCCTCCTTTTTGCTTTACGATGACTATTGCTCCCCATTAGGATAACAAAATTATCACTCTAATGATTGAAACAAGAAAATTTTGTGTCCAAAAGTGTATAAGAGTATTTTTTGATTGTAACATGTAGAGATCATGGGTTTCTTGATAGTAAAGGGTTTGTGGGTGCCGTTGTCGGGCCCAACAATATTCTTTTTTTCTTATTTTCAGCTTTTACGTAACAGATATCCATTACCTAAAGGCCAATTCTTTGGGCTATGGATATCTAGGTAATGGATATCCATTCTACAAAATGGATATCCATTTTGCCTATTTTATTAAATTGAGGTAAAGTATAAGAAGTGAAAGAGATCTAAATTGACAAGTAACTTGGTGGGCCTTATCGACAAGATGAGGACCAAAGGATTGATTTCCAAAGGTAGAGTTATAGTTCCTAGATTAGACTTTAGAGAGACTTTGGGAGAAACTAAAGGAAGAAAGGATGAGAAAGGAGGAGTTGATGAAGTCACTAGGAGGTATGGCCCTTTCAATTAATCTCTTAGTAAAGAAAATGGGAGTTCACATAGATTAGAAATCCATTTGTGATAAGGGTATTTAGTTAAAAGAGGTGTCAAAGAGTAAGGTGATTTTTGGTGACACAACCAACATTAGGTAAAGAGGAGGAATAGTTTCCCTATAAGAAACAGGTGATTATTCCATGGAACAATGGAGTTGTGGCAAGATAATTGACCTTGAATAGTTGGAGAGTGAGATGCCGTGAATGGAGTGTCATTGATTAAGGAAATATATTGGTTTGATGTTGATGTGAAAAATTTGAAAATGATTTTTTGAGTGGATCAATGATGCTCTTTAGAATAATGACCTAATAGGGTTTAGATTATAAGGCTCAAGGATCAATAAGAAAAAAGGTGGTGAACAAAACCAAAGGACTTATGTGTGGTTGAAAGAAGAGGATGTGATCTTCATTAAGGATTAGCAACTTTAGAAGTGATACCTAAAGAAGGAGATACATTGGAGGATTGTGATCTCTAGAATGTTCCCATAGAAGGAGCAACTAAGTTGAAGGAACAACTTTCCATGGAATATGTCTATAGATTTCCATAGCCCTAGGAAGGCAATATAGTTCAAACTTCATAGTTGAAAACACATTTGTGAGAATCTGATAAGAGTTGAGTAGCGAATCTACGATTGTAGATATATGATTTTCAAGAAAGTAGACAAGTTACATGAGTTGTCATAAGGTGTCATCACGAGTGAAGATACTAAGTTCTTGTTCCATGGTTAACATATAAATTGAGTGAACATGAATATTGTTGTAGTAGCTTAGTGAAAACTAAAAATCTAGAGGATGGATCTAGGAGAAGAACACCATTCTAGATGACTATTGGAGACATTACTAAGGGTTTTGATGGCACACTAGAGATTTCAAGTGGCTAAGGCACTAGTGTAACCTATGAAATTTTTATAGGGATCATATAGAATATCATGTACAATATACATATCAAGTAATGCATCATGATACTTGGTATGGGTTTGTTAGACTAGTAGAGTTGCTTGGTTGGAAAAGGCCAAGTGTAGGAAAAAGAGGAATTTCACCAAGGTGTAGATGGACTAGAAATTCTAGATTAGAGGCTAATGGCGTAGTCTATGATGACACTTGAAAGGATAAAGACTATAGCATGGGAAATAGGTGGATCAAAGATGTATGAACCAATAAAAAATAAAATCTATGAGGTTGTGGTCAACACACAATGGACAAAGACCCATCAAAGGATGGAATAGTAAAGGTAGGAAGGCAATAGAGGTAACGAAAAATGGCCATAAGAAGAAGATCTAGATTGAAGGGAACAATGGCATATTTTGTGCTTATAGATTTTTGGTGACACAACCAACATTAGGTAAAGAGGAGGAATAGTTTCCCTAAAAGAAACAAGTAACTATTCCATGGAACAATGGAGTTGTGGCTAGATAATCGACTCTAAATAGTTGGAGTGTCATTGACTAAGGAAGGATATCAGTTTGATGTTGATGTGGAAAATTTAAAAATGATTTTTTGAGTAGATCAATGATGCTCAAGAGAATAATGATCTAATAGGGTTTAGATTATAAGGCTCAAGGATCCATAAGAAATAAGGTGGTGAACAAAACCAAAGGACTTATGTGTGGTTGAAAGAAGAGGATGTGATCTTCATTAGGGATTTAGAACTTTAAAAGTGATACCTAAAGAAGGAGATACATTGGAGGATTTTGATCTCTAGATTGTTCCCATAGAAGGAACAACTTTCCATGGAATGTGTCTATGCAATGCCATAGTCTTAGAAAGGCAATAGTTCTAATTTGATAGTTGAAAATACATTTGTTAGAATGTGATAAGAGTTGAGTGGCAACTCTAGAATTCTAGATATATGCTTTTCAAAAAAGTAGACAAGTTAGATGAGTTGTCATAGGGTGTCATCTTGAGCGAACATATATTGAGGAGTGAACCTACATATTACGGTGGGAGTAAAGAGAAAGATGCACAGAGAGATAAAAAAATAGAGAGATAGAAAGAGAGAGATTGACAGAGAAAGAATAATAGAGAATGAGAGCTCATAGTATATATATATATATAGAGAGAGAGAGAGAAGAAGAAGAAGAAGAAGAAGAAGAAGAAGAAGAAGATATAAAGAGATAGGTAGAGGGAGATATAGAGAGAGGAAGATTGATAGAAGAGGAAGAAGATGTAAAATTTGGCTTTCAGGAATGGATATCCATTTTCTAGGAATGGATATCTATTTCCTAGGAATGGATATATGTTTCCTAGGAATAGATATCCGTTCCTGGCTCTACAAAATAGATATTTGTCACACCTTGGGAATACCTTAGATTTAGGCTTGGGAGTGTCATAGTTGACTTTTTTATTCAAATTTGATAAAACGAAAAGGGTTTATTGAAGAAACTGTTAGGTTTCTAAATATATATGATTTTCTTGATTATCATATTATTAAACAATTATTAATAATTTTCTATATAGAGTGTGTCTGAAATCTTGATAGACACATTGATTGAAAAACATCCATAACTTTCAAATCGTTTCACCTTTTTCAAATCTAAAAGATATGTCACACTCTATGTTTTTCTGGCTATAGGTTTAAGAAACAATTTTTTGAATTCTGATTTTTTATCAAGTTAGGTTGGTGTTGTGCCTTGCACACACACCCCACTTTTTGCATGAGAAAAATGGGGGACCCCACTTTTGCTTGAGTCTTTTGGTGAGTTTATTAGCCTCTTTTGGGTGTTTCAACTTGTTATGAGTGCTCTAAGTTGCCATTGAGTAGCTTGGTCTAAATGTACAAGTTCATGATCCATTGCATTATGTTGACATATTTTGACGATTTCTTGGGTCTTAGTTGTCTCACCTAGTTTTAGATGCATTTTGATGATCTATCTACTTTTATGAGTTTTGATATGCTTTGATTGGGTTGGTGTTGGCATGTTTTAGGTTTGATGAGTCTTGATCAAGTATGTGCTTCATTGTTTCATTTGGTTTTTAGTTTGCATGGAGTTGTGGTGATTGTTCTTGTCTCATTTTATCATACTCATAGTCATATTGACAAGTCCTTCATGGTTGATTGATTGCATTTTGAGGCCTTGTGGACTCTTGAAAAGGAACGACATTTTTTGTTTTAGAGGATGGGGTTGATTTTTATGATCCATTCAAACTTATGTATTGCTTCATCTTCATATATAAAGTTAAGAGTATAATCCTTCATTTTTTAAGAGTCTTAGGAGGTGTCAAGATGACTAAATGTATGAATGCATTCATGTGGTATTGCTTAGATCTTATCATGGACCATTATCAGTAGTTTTGGGTCTTTTATAAGACCAAGGGCTTGATCAAGGTCATGACATACTAATAAAGTGAAACCATTAGCTAGAAGTGAAGAAAACAATCCATGCAAGGGTGAAAAGAGCACAATTTATGCAATGTTCCAAAATTGTCTTTTATGATTGTCCTAAAACAGTATTGTATACATGATCATAAAAGCCATAAAACCTTGAGAAAACCCTTATAATTGGCTAAAGTATTTGAAGGAGAATGTTGTATAAATATCCTAAATGTAAAATTTAATCATTGTTTCACCTAAAATGGTCAAAAAAATAGTCCTAAAACTGAATTTTGACAACCCAGAAACCCTAGGACAACCATGAAGAAGTTGAATTTCTGATCTTGTTTTGGCCTCTATAATGGACTCAAAAGATATTTTTAAATTGATAGAAGGATTGAAAAGGTAGAGAGGATGGAAAGGTCAAGAGGATACATCAATAAGCCAAATTAATCAAGGGGAAACCACAAATTTAATGACAATATAATCCCAATTAAATATCAGCAGAGATAGGTAGTTAACAATTCGATCATATCTCTGTACATCTACAATCTGGGTATGGTTAATTTCTTGTGGGGATATAAAATCTAAATTCTACAACTTCCCTAAAAATCTTAGAAAAAGCCAAATCATAAAATAAAATTCATAGTTTCCATAACAGACTGTTTTGTTTTTACGATAGGTTTACCATTTTTTTTAGAAAAGAAAACAAGTTTTAATCATTATTTGTCAACTTGCACATGACTAATCAATGATGAAAATGGATATGATTTGATAAGTATTGACTTAAAATGATTTATTTTTTATGAAATTGATGCTTGAATTTATTGGTTGCAGGTCTAAGAGGCTGGAAACATGACGAGATCAGATGGAGCTGTCATTGAAGCATGGAGATATAGAGGCATCCTGCTGTCCCAGCCATGGACAAATGTGATTTTCATGCCTAGATCACTGCTGCACCTACAAAATGAAGCCAATATGATGTCAAGGATGATGAATACAAACCCTAGGAGCATTTCAACACAAAAATTAGGCCTAAGTACTATTGTACATGCACATTTGGAGCCCTAAATGATGAAAATTGAAGGGAACAATGTCATGCAGCTGTTGGAAGATGGATTGTGCCTCCTTGTACCTAATTTGAAGCCTTGTTCATGACTAATGCATCCTTCCACAAGTGCCCATCTTTCTGTTCTAGATCTTAGTTGAAGATTTATGGTTGAAAATGAAGAAAACAATGAAGAATAGAGGGCTGGAAATGCATTTTTATGACAAAATCAGTCACCTACAGCTACATATTCATGTCTGCACATGGAAAATAGATAGCTATACCCACCTATGATGTAGAAAATAAATTTCTACAGCTGCCTATGCCTTTCTTATGAAGATTTGTCATACTACAATAACTTGTCTGGGATGTATTGTCAATTATTTAATATTTTTTGGCTTCCAAAGTTACATTTTGTAATATTTGGAAAACTTAGTAACAAAAAGTAAATTAAAAAATTACTTTTTGATAATTAGGGAAGCTTGTTGATGAAGCCACATGGGATGAAGTAGAATTTTCCTTGCCACCAAAATTGACATTTGTGTTGGAGCATCAAATGTGAGCCATTGGATCAAATTGATCATAGCCATTGGATTTTAGGGTAAAAAACTTAGTGTGGAAAAGATGATTTGAATATGTATACATTTGGCACTCATTGTAAGAGGTTAGAATTTGTAAAAATAAGAATTGGTGAAGAACAATTGGTTCTTGTTGGTGTTTGGAAAAAACTCATTGAAAATCCTTGGAAAATAATTGTACTATTGGGATTTGAGGGCAAATACATAGTATTTTCTGATTTTTCATGTTACTTTCATGGTTTTCTCCACACCAAGTTTAGAAATTATTGATGTTTATCAATATTTTGATCTTAATACAAGTTTACTTCATGGTTTCTAGTCAAGATTGTGAATGGAAATTGTTGAGATTCTTTGAACTTGTCATCTTATAAAGTTTGTTTCATGCTTTCTAAACACCAAGTTGGGTATTTCTTCCATTTTTAGCTAAGGATTCATAGATATTTGATGATTTTGCAAATTGTTCATGTACCACTTGTAATTTGTTGATTGTAAATTACCTTGTGTGGTTAGCCTAAACATCCATAAATTCACCTTTGATGATCGTACCTCCTTGAAACTTGATTGTTGGGTTTTCATGATCAAATCAAGGATGGTTAAATGTATTTGAAAACTTGTCTATCCATTGTTGAGGCTGAAATGATGGAATGGGTTTAAGATTTAGTTAGTTTTCTTAGTAATCTTTTCTCTATATTACCTTTCTTTTGTAGTTTTTATTAAATATGGTTAGTGTAGAGTTAGAATAGGGTTTTCAAACTTGCATATTGTTGTTATAGAGTTGATATTTTATGAATGAAAGTTAGTATATTGTTGTTTATGATCTGAAAGGATACATTTTAGAGAAATATATGTTTATATCAGTTTGCTAATGCATTTCTAAATCTAAAAACTGATTGGTTTATGTGTAATTTAACCTTGTTTGTTGAAGTTTGTCCAAATTCATGTAGGTCCCTTGATTGGAATAGAAAAAGACATCATACAACTAAGCTATTTTATGAAGGTCGAGACCTAGCAATATAGACCTTGGGGTACAGTCATTCTCCATTTCTTTGGGATTTTATTCCATTTAGGAGAGATAAGATACTTAGTATTTTATCTAAGTTGTTGTGTGGAAAAGTACCCATCAACAGTTAGCTAGAAAATTACCTTTTAGTTTTAAAAAAAAGTCACAGTAAAAAAATCATAACGAAGTATTTTCTTGGAAAAAAATTTCAAAAAAATATGTATCACATCCGGGCATGAGTCATTTACTTATTCTTAAAGAATGACACCCACTTTTTATTTATTTCTAAAAATTTAATAGTTGTTCGTTGAAATATTCATTTTTCACCAAGTAAATTTAGTTTTTTTTGAAAAAAAAAAATAGTAGCCTATAAACTAGATTCAATTCTCTACAAATTTTTTTCTTACATATTTTTCAAATTGTGTAGATAATCCATTCAAATTTTTACATAAACTTGATTAAGTATATTTTTTAGTATTTTCATTGCCACTTAGAAGTATTATTTGGCCCATCATGATCCTCCACTCACCCAACACATTGAGTGTGAATTACAAAATTTAAATGATATTGTAATAGAATGATCAAACTTGACTCTAACTTGAATATCCAACTTGACTACTTTAAAATGATTATGAGTTATGTTTATATCTAGTAGCTCCTAGCCTTAGGAATGATCTCAGTCAGTTACAAGTAGGTGTAAATCTTGATGCCAAGTTTTAACATGTAGTTGACCAAATATGTAGATGGAAGATTTTGAAATGAATGTAGTGATGATGGTTCAATAAATCTCATTAAGGTTCATACCATAATCTCTCCTAGGTCTAATGAATTTGGAAATGTATTCCTTTGTTGTTGTACACCCCAAAAAAGTGTTGCAAGACTTGAATAGTGAAACTAGGTGTATTTTTGTAAGCTTTATAATAAGCCTAGGACTAAATTATGCCTTTGCAATGACCCAAATATCCTAAAAGATGGGTAGGACATCATCAACTCCAAATAGATTTTGTGTTCTCACCTGCATGATGAAATGTGCAACTATGGTGAACTACAATAGAATTTGTAATGCCTGGATAATGACTAGAGTATAATTGAAAGCCTATAAACAAACAAACAATTAAAAGAAAATATTTTTGAGTGGTGCAAGATTGCTCTTACACCCTAGGATGTTCCTACATCAAACACCTAGGGTAAGTGATTTGTGAGTATAGTGCTCAGAAATATGGGTTGAGTGATAGAATCACCCTTTTGGTTAGTAACCAACCTTTGTGTGCCCTCAACCCATGAATTGGCTTTTGGGAAAAAATCAATGTTGCTAATCCTTCCACCTCTACTAGTCCCTAGAAAGGAATTAAAACATACCCAAACTTCCACATTTCTTCTTGTACCTACAATTGAATTCCTCAAGTGTTCTTTAATATTTCACTTCACTCTTCTAAAATTGAGTCTATTGCACCAATCTAATCTCCTTCTATACCCTTCAAAATCTACCTTTCTCAACTCAAATTGAAACTCCTCTCTTAGACCATTTTCTATCACTTTCCTTATTTTTTGGTATCCAATTCTCTAATCATCCCTTAGTCTTGCACTATATATTATTCCATGGTCCACCTATAGTTACTATTTTCTCTCTTGTACCAAAATTTTTTGCCACTTACTCCCGACTTTTGTTGTTTCCTAAATCTATACTATCTACTATAATCCCAAACATAATTGCTTCTATCTACGTTCTATCATTCTTTTGAAATCTCATAATCACTACATATTCTACTATTTCATATCTGAGACAATATTTCATGTCATTTTTCTCTTCATATCCATCTTTTATACTATTGTGGTACAAACCAATGCATGTTTCCATCATCCACTCACTTCTAACACACTCCAAGTTACTTTGTTTGAGAAATTTACCTTCTACAACACTTTCTTGATTACCTTACATCTTCCAATTATGTAATGCCCCCTTTGTTCTATTGGAGCTTTGAACACAAATACACACATTCGACTATAATTGATTAAGCCAACTCACATAAACTAATCATGAAAAGCATGTACAAGTTGCTATAGGTAAAATTGACTAAACCTACAATCATTATTTTGCCTCAAATCTTTTGTTAATTAAGGTTAATTCTTTGGTACATTGTGGCATAATTTCAAAATGAATGCACAAAATAGATTTAATCATAGCATGTACATCCTTGGCATGGAATGGCTAAGTTTACCTATGCATATTACACCAATCAGAGTTGTGACATTGATCACTCAGATCTATTTTATCAAGAGAGAATGACAATGAATCTATGTGACAAACTTCACATCTAATTGATACTAAGTAAGAACTAAACACACCAAAATCTTTAACATAAGTTCATTGTATTCAATTATACCTTTGGATTCTTTCACTTTACCTTGCTCCATAACCGTAAATAAACTTTCCTTTCTCTAGCATCATGTGTCTTTGTACTATCACATTTTATACACACTAGATCAAGGATCAGTCTCTCAAGATAGATAGATAATCATGAATAAAACTACAAAACAATCAAGGTGATAGGATCTAGGAGGCTGGACCTATGCCTCGAGGGCTCATCCTCAATGGTCTTGCCTACTTATGTGCAAAGGCTTCGTAGTTCAGTTAAAAGAACTTGCAACCACAAGGTTGACTTAAAAATACATATATCCATGAAAGCAATAGAACTAGTTAAAAAGACTAGATACATAATAAGAATTCTAGGTACTCCTTTCTAAGTCAAAGAAAAGATGCAATATCAGATGGACAAAGTTACTTGACACAAGTTGGTTATCACTAGATTATCATGACATATGAACATATTGGCATTCTTACAACCAACAATAATAGAAACTCTATCACAATCTATAATTTCCATCTTAGGTCAATTTACTTGTGAAATTCACCGATTATGAAGTTCACTAGGTTGGAAAAGTAAAACGTTCCCAAAAGGGTCTTTAACACAATGATAGATTTAAAAAAGAATGACTACTATTGTTGGTTTGTAAACATAGCCTCGGTTAAACCATCTTCGGTAACAGAATACCAAAAAAGAATGCCACAATGCGACCAACTCTAAATACAAGAAAGAGTACAGAAATATAATTGGCAATTAATCATAATCTATAACTAGTCAAAACGTGATAATATTTGTCATGATAAACTTTCAATGCAATTAGTTATACATTGAACCAATTTCTACGTACAGATAATCAATGTAAAGATGCATCTATAGTCCATCATAGACATCGATTATTAATTAATTACTAAAACCCATAGTGTCCACCTATTATGAAGAATAAGGAAATTGAATACTATCAACTCAAGTTACTTAACCAGCCAAATTGCAAATTATAAGAGGTGAGTATAAGAGAATGAATCCCTGGTAATAACAATATATGAAACTTCAGGAATTTCCATTACTATCAATGTACACTTATTAAATATATAGTTTTCATCTAACATGAACTTCAAATTTTATATATATATATATAGAACTTCAAATTTAAAATAATATATATAACCTTCTTCCATCTCAACCACCTTGATATATACTTATATAGAATGCACTAGACAAGAAAAAAAGTCAGATTAATAGTTTCCCTCTGTAATTAGTGGAAAAGCCAACTCAACCTTTGCCAAGGTGTTCTTGTTGGTGTTGGAAATAAGCCACACCCGGACCGACAATGGGCTGGTCCAAGAGGGCCAGTAGCTCAATGGTAGAGCACTCCAGCAATGAATGGAAGGTCCTAGGTTCGAGTCCTAACTGGTCCATGTCTCAACATGGTATCAAAGCTAGGCCCAAGCTAGGAACCCCAAGCACACGAGAGGTGTGGCTTAAGGGGGGGTGTTGGTGTTGGAAATAAGCCACACCTAGACCGACAATGGGCTGGTCCAAGAGGGACCAGTAGCTCAGTGGTAGAGCACTCCAGTAGTGAATGGAAGGTCCTAGGTTTGAGTCCTAACTGGTCCATGTCTCAACAGTTCTTGCCAATGCTAAACTGGGTTCAAAACATCATAAGAGAGTGTGCATTTATAGCAAATTTGTCATTGATTTGATTCCTTAACTCAAAGCTGAGCGACTTAGGCTCTTCACTTCAACATCCATGCAAAGGTGGTCAATTGTGATGAGAAGATTAATGAAAATTAGAGGAATTTGTCAGATATTTTAGTTGAAAAGAGTTGTTCGACATGCATTCAATATGTGGAAGCGCAAACAAGGCACGTGAACTGTTTGACAAAATGCCTTAGAGATTTCATCTCATGGAATGCAATGATTGCAGGATATGCACAAAATGGATTTGTTGAAAAGGCTGTAGAAACTTTTAAGCAAATGCGAATGAAAGAAAAATCCACTAGCCGAGACTTCATCTTCTACCTGCATGGAAGCACAACTTGCCTATGCCATACTGGTCGCTTTGAAACATGGTTTGAACATATTTCAAAGCATAAAAGATAGAGAAATTCATTATATGTTGTATATGCAATGCCCTGGCAGACTTATATGCAAAAAATTTTGAAAGCAAACACCATAAACTTATTGCCATCATCAAATTAACCCAAGCTACTCTATTTGTAAAGGAGGACATTTGGATAAATGTGTATGTTTGTTTTTATGTGTGAGGAAGAGGCTATTGTTTTATTATTGAAAAGTCTTAAACCGTATCTACAAGAATAATGGAAGAACTCAGAGCAAGAAATATATGTTGACAGGCTGTTAGAATTGCCACGCCAAGCAAAGATATGGATAAAATGATTTGCAGAAGGGCGTTCAAACTTTTATGCCTAGAAATTGGCAGTTGTAAAGCCAACTTCCAACCATTGTTGGTATCCATCTAACCCGCCCTTGTGGAAAATCAAATTATTATGTATCTAAATGATCTAACCAAAAACAATACCCAAGTTCTCAGATATAAAGTTTTAAATAGAATTCCAAAAACAATACCCAAGTTCTCAGATATAAAGTTTTAAATAGAGATGAAGATTTATAGATACCCATACACCAAAAAGTTATTTTCATCTATGGCTGTAATTGATGGCTATTTCCAAGACTTATTAGGCAGCTAACTAGTACAGAGTCCAGATTGATCGATGGAGAAGAAAGATGGATGTATCAAATATTACATAGTTGTTGAATTTGTAGACATCTATTGAAGATGTTAATTCCAACTTCAAAATTTTTGCTTCCGATCTAAAATATATAAGGGTTTTCCTCATGGCATGTCTTTTGTTGGATGATATAGGTCTAAAACCACAAGAATGGCCTACAGTTCCATATATGTGAATGATATGAAAATTATCTCACATAGATGGTTCAGACCTCTTTAAAAAAAGGGTAGCCATCCCACGAAATTGAATGTGCATCCTACTGCAATTACAGTCACTAAACCAACTAGTTTGAAAATTGATAAACAGTTATGTCACATCCATTTTATGACCGCAGAGCTATGTTACCACAAACGGGAAACGGATTTTAGATACGTATATTTTTTCAAAATTTTAGATTTATTATAAAGTAAAACAGTTAGAATAAAACTAAGAAAAAATCAAAACTACATCTTTATACATATATATTTTTATGAAATTTATTTTATAAAAAAAACTTCAAACACATTTATTTTTTAAAAAAACATAAAACTACATCTAAAAAGCCATGCATTTATGTTTTTAATGAAACTAAATCTATAACCACATTTATTTTTAGGTAATAATTAAACATTATAAAAGCCATGTATTTATTTTTTAATAAAATTTGTTTTGGTAAAACAAAACTATTTTCTTAATAAATAAATAATATCATAATTAAAAAAATATTAAAAAATCACTTTTATTCCATAATAAATAAACTATATTATAAAAAGTCATTCCAAATTTTAAAAAATCAAAAGTTTAGGGTAAAAAGTCACAAAGCTTTTAATAAAAATCATGATTGCAAATTAAAAAAAAAAAATAGAAAGGTTCATGGCAACGCAAAAACAAAACACAGAGAGCAGGCACGCATAGCAGAAAAGAAACAATTGCTACAGCAAGAATAAATATTTTATTGAATCTACTTTTTCATTCTCCTTCTTCTAAATATGATTACAATCTACCTCTATTAATAGAGGATTCTTTTACAATGCAAAAATCGATCACTAAACTTAAATTGCTGAAAACTGGATATTAAACTTAAATGCTCAAATCATGTGGTCTAACTGAAGATTATTATTCATGCAGAAACTAAAGACTAGAGTATTATTTAGAACTGTTCTCATGCGGTGATTCATGCAAACATACGGGAGAAATTAGACTGCAGTTCTAACACTCCCCCTTAATTTCTACCATTAACTACTTCAGCATTTACAATGCCCAAATTCTGTCTTAGATATTCAAAATTCTCTTTTGCTAATACCTTTGTGAATATATCTGCGAACTGGTCTTCAGATCTGCAAAACTCCAAATGGATTTCTCCATTGTTCACTAACTCTCTGATGAAATGAAATCTCGTATCAATTTGCTTGCTCCTCTTGTGAAAAGCATGATTTTTTGACAATGCAATTGTTGATTTGTTGTCACAAAAAATTGGTGTTGACTCCTTCTGTGCTTGCAATAAATTTGTCAATACTCTCCTCATCCAAATTGCTTGACATGTTGCTGATGTGGCTGCCACATACTCTACTTCAGCTAATGAAAGTATCACTATGGGTTGCTTTTTGGATGCCCATGAGACCACACCTGTTCCAAAATGAAAGGCATGTCTAGAAGTACTCTTCCTATAATCAATGCTACCTACAAAATCACTATCAGTATAATCAATCAAACCAAAATCATTAGTTGTGGAATATAAAATTCCATATTTTGTTGTTCCTGCCACATATCTCAATATCCTCTTTCCAACTTGCCAATGTGAGTCTTTTGGTGACTCCATAAATCTTGTAGCTGTAAGATACATCAAACTACCAATTAGTCTTTTGAATGTTGTAGAATCAACATTAGGCCCTTTGTCCTCTTTGCTAATTTTAGTCTCTGTAGCAACTGGTGTAGGTGCTGAATTACAATTCAACATTTTAAACCTCCTTAACACATCATTTACATATTTAGTTTGACAAATAAAAATTCCCTTCTCTGATTGTACAACTTCAATGTCCAAAAAATACTTCATTAATCCTAAATTTGTCATCTCAAATTCTTTCTCCGTTGCTGATTTAAATGTGTCTACAGACAAATTTTTAGTAAAAATCAAATCATCAACATACAAACACAATCAAAATCTGACCTTCTTTGTTGATTTTTGTGTACAATGTGGGCTCACTACTACTTCTGTAGAATCTATTGTTTGTCATGTATGAATCAATCTTGCTATACCATGCTCTTGGTGCTTGCTTGAGACCATAGAGGGCCTTCTTCAATCGATAGACCTTTTCTTCATGTCCGTGCACTTCATAACCTGGTGGCTATTTCACATACACTTCTTCATCTAGGAAACCATTAAAGAAAGCTGATTTGACATCCATTTGATATACTTTCCAATTATTTTGAGTAGCTATGGCTAAAACTATTCTAATAGTATGAAGTCTAGCAACTAGAGCAAATGTTTCATTATAATCAATTCCATGTTGTTGTGCAAAACCTTTTGCTACTAACCTTACCTTGTGCTTTTCAATCTTATCTTCTGCATTAAATTTGGTCTTATAAACCATTTGACTCCTATTCAATCCTTACCTTCAGGTAGGTCAATTAGATCCCATGTTTGGTTTCTCTCAATAGCATTCATCTCTTCATTCATTGCTTTTATCCAATGTTCCTTATTAACAGCTTCTTCATAATACACAGGATCATGAGAGAAAAAAGAAAAATTTGAACACAAATCTAAATTCTCATCTTCTTGATCATAGATCTCATTCAATTTTCTTATTTTCTTACCTTTATATTTTGATCTTAACGTGGCAAGAGTAGGATCTGATTCATCACTTACTTGTGAATTGGGAGTAGGATGACATGCATGACCAAATGATTCACCTTGTGCTAAATTCCTTGGTGTTGATTAATCACCTTGCAAATTTTGTTCTTTAGATTCTTCTTCATTTTGAGGTATTGGTGCTCCAATTGTGATGGTTTTATCAATGCTTCCATCCCATGCTTCTTCTTCCTTAAATTCCACATCTCTGCTAATAATCATTTTTTTTGAAATGGGGTTATATAGCTTATATGCTTTTGATTCTTCACTATACCCAATAAAAATGTATTTCTCACCTCTATCATCGAGTTTCCTTCTCAATTCAGATGGTATAAGAGAATATGCAATACAACCAAAAAATATAAAATGATATACACTATGCTTCTTACCACTCTAAGCTTCTTGGGGAATTCGATCCTTGACACTCTTCGGTGGGCTTCTATTTAGAATATTTACTACACATGCTATTGCTTCTAACCAATATTCATTTGATAAAAGCTTGGCCTTCAACATACTTCTAGCCATCTCCATGATTGTTCTATTCTTCCTTTTTGCTACACCATTCTGTTGTGGTGTGTACCTTGTAGTCAATTGCCTTTTAATGCCATGATTCTACAAAAATCTTGAAATTGATTAGACATATATTCACCTCCTCTATCTAATCTAAGTACCTTGATGTAGTGGCCACTTTGTTTTTCAACCATAGCCTTGAATTCTTTGAATTTTCCAAAGGCTTCAGATTTCTCGTTGAGAAAATATATCCAAGTCTTCTTGCTAAAATCATCAATGAAGGTTAAGAAATAAGTACTACCTCCAAATGATGGAGTTTACATTGATCCACATAAATCACTATGAACTATCTCCAATAATACCCTTGCTCTATATGAAACTCCTACTGGAAAGTTCTCTCTATGTTGTTTTGCCAAAATACAACTCTCACATGAATTTCCTGGCTGTTCTATTGGTGGTAATCCCTTCACCATATTTTTCTTCTGTAACAAACTCAAACCTCCAAAATGTAAATGTCCATACCTTAAATGCCATAGCCATGGTTGGTCTAAATACATGGTTTTGAAATGGGCTTCCTCTTCTCCTTGGATGCACTGAATTCAAAGGGGGAACATCTGATTCTTGGTGATCTCCACTCTTGCTATCAACTTGTCATTTGGAAATCTATCTAGTATTGTGCAAACATTATCTATGAAAGATACTCTGTAGCCTTTCTGTACTAACTGTCTAACACTCATAAGATTATGCTTTAGTCTAGGTACAAAATAAACATCAGGAATAAATCTTCTTTCACCATTTTTTGCAAAAATATTTATTACTCCTTTACCTATTACATCCACTTTATTATCATTTCCCAATTTCACTTCTGATTTTATGGAATCATCAAGACTAGCAAACAATTCTTTATTCCCTGTCATATGATTACTGCATCCACTATCGAAAAACCAAATATCTCTATCATTTTCTTGAGCAACATGATAAGTGAGGAATAAGCTTCCAGAATTAGAATTAGATTCATTCATGTAATTAGCATTCTACTTGTCCACATCTCCTTGTTTCTTTCTGCATTCATTTGCATAATGTCCATTTTTTTGCAATAATAACACTGAATGTTAGACTTATCAAACCTCTGTGGATTTTGCTAGAAGTGATTGTTGCCACATCCTCTATTGTTGTAGTTTTGATTATTGTTTTCACCTTGATCTGGATTGTTCCTTCCATCTCTGCCTTTGCCTCTTCCTCTGAAGTTTGACCTTCCTCTTCCTCTTCCTCTGACAAATGATACCTGAGACTTGAAAGCATTCTCAAAAGAAGCATTGTTATTCCTACTCATTCTGGATTCATGTGTTATCAAAGATCCCATTAATTCATCTACTGATAACTTTGTCAAATCCTTGGATTCTTCAATAGCTACAACTATTGCATCAAATTTACTGGGTAAACTCCTAAGAAGTTTTTCTATGATCTTCTGATCTATTATTGCTTCTCCATTAGATCTAATTTGGTTCACAATGTTCAATACTTTACTCATAAACTGGTGTATAGACTCTGAATCATTCATTTGCAAATTTTCAAAATTTCTCCTAAGAGATTGTAGTTTAGCTACTTTCACCTTTGTATTACCTTGATAGGTAGTCTCCAAAATTTTCCATGCCGTCTTGGATCTCATTGCTGCTACAACTCTAGGAGAGATGGACTCATCCATTGCCTGTTGGATTAGGAATAGAGTTTTTGCATCTTTTTTCTTATTTTCTTTAAGCTCTTCCTTTTGTGTTCGAGTTAATGCCTGATGGGTAGCCTCATCCTGTGGTTCTACAGAACAATTTTCTACCAAATCCAAAGTATCTTGTAAACGAGACAAAGTTATCATTTTAATAGACCAAAAATTGTAATTCTTACCATTGAAAATAGGGACCTGAGGCTGTGAGAGATTGCTGCTTGATGCCATAATATAATCACCTACAGCAATCCAAAAACTTTCACTCCTAGGCAGCTTCAATGCCTTTTATCTTCTCATTCATGAGCACTTCAGATCTACACCTTATGACTCTGATAATCTAATGCCCTAATCTTTTTTTTCTGATCTGATAACACTTTATTACCGTAGAGACAAAAAAAACAAAAAACACAGAGCAAACACGCACAACAGAAAAGAAATAATTGCTACAGCAAGAATAAATATTTTATTGAATCTGCTTTTTCATTCTCCTTCTTCTAAATACGATTACAATCTACCTCTATTAATAGAGGATTCTTTTACAATGCAAAAATTGATCACTAAACTTAAACTACTGAAAACTAGAAACTAAACTTAAATGCTCAAATCATGCGGTCTAACTAAAGATTATTATTCATGCAAAAACTAAAAGACTAGAGTTTTATTTAGAACTGTTCTCATGTGGTGATTCATGCAAACATACGGGAGAAATTAGACTGCAGTTCTAACACACTTCACTTATCTACTACTTGAACTAGAATCTCGATAAACCCTTGCCTACTATAAAAGATTAGGTTTATTGCAAAGATTTATCTTTTCATATAGGAAAACAAAAACAAACAAAACATGGTTAGATGTGTTTACCTCAAGTTAGATCTTTCTATGTCGATCAAGGATCATGCTCAACCTTCACATTCTATCAAGGATGAAAGGGTATAAATGGGTAACAAATATTTTTTAGATTCACAAGGAACTTCGAATAGAATTTCTTAAACACCGGAACTCGCACAACAATGGCATCGCTAGC
This sequence comes from Cunninghamia lanceolata, assembly GCA_027924645.1. Lineage (NCBI taxonomy): Eukaryota > Viridiplantae > Streptophyta > Pinopsida > Cupressales > Cupressaceae > Cunninghamia > Cunninghamia lanceolata. The sequence goes on along the minus strand of BSBN01000553.1, from coordinate 13,179,669 downwards.
TACGCCTCCATGAAAAGATAAGCTAATAGTATTTCCTAAGCTACTGAATGTGTCCTCCAGAAGATTTCTCTTAACCTTCCCTCTCAGATTTGCCCCATAAAACCCCCGCAAGAATTCCCCATAAAAATCTATAAGGCAAAGTTAAAGTAAAATCAAACACAAAAACTAAATAAATTGATATATATATATATATATATATATCAATTTTAAATAAAACAAAATAAAGCATAAATATATTTTATCCAATATTTTAAAATTTCTCTATTCTTTTTAAATCTAAAAATCAAATCTTAATAAGACAAAAATTATTCTTTGTCCTAATTCTTTCATTTGTTTTTAAAAAAAACTTAAAAGCATGTATCATTTTCAATCTACATATTCTAATCAATTCATTAGGCAAGATTATATATATATATATAGACACACACACACACTTTTAAAACCATAGAGAAGAAAATTATAATTAGTATACTTTTTAGATCACTCTTATCTATTATGCTAGTAGAGAAACGAAAAACACACTTTATACAAAAGATTTAGTGACTCAGATAGGAGATTCATCTAAGTGAATTAGCAATGTCCACCATTTAAATTTTCAACAAACGTTACTTAATTGAAATTATGTATACCTCTAATTGTGTCACTTCACAAACAACACTGAGATATGCAAAGTATGGCTCATAATTACCACTTGAAGATCCACCATCTCCCAAAATCCATATGTTTCAAGCCAGTACAAATTTGCGCACCAGGTTCATAGTAATCCTTACCATAAGGGTATGGTCCACATAAACCATTCCTTAACATGTTCGTCATACAACCATTTTTACAAGCAAATAACCATCTCAAAAGTTTTTTCATTAGAAAATCATCAAGTACTAAGGAAGAGTTATCACCATCATTACCATTAAGCATATCATCATTATCTAAATCTAATTTCCTATATAAGTCATATGAAGTAGGTTAGGTGCCCTTACATTCTCCCTCTGTAAGAATGGATTTCCTCCTAGAAGTCCTCTAGAGGAAAGGGCATTCCCTAGCTTCAATAAATCAAACAACAAGAGTTAGATACAACCTAGATAGGTTTATCCGATAACAAAACAAAAGTAGTAAGATGCCATTATTTATTTGAAGGATAATTTTGTCAGCTCACTCTATCAATTCAAACATCTGTTGCAAGTATGAGGTGAGCCAGTGTTGTCATTGATGTCAACATACTCATATTGCATTGACAAGAAGGATTTGATGAGCTGTGTGCTGAGGATATTGAGAAAATTAGCCTCAGTCAGGAACAGTGAAGAACAGTGATGAGAAGAAGGCAAATGTACTGTATAGGATGAGAACCGGAGGATGCGGATTAAAGGGTTAGTAGATATGAGTCTTGAGATGCTTCAGTTAAGATTTCAGAGGTCCGCATGAAGATCTGAAGGAGTTGTGGCTGTCGGTATAGAACCGGTTCCGGCAAGTATCCAGAGGTGACAGAGGATCACAAAAAGGTCCGGTGAGGTCCGGAATTGTATTATCCTAATCTGCGGATTGGACGGAGTGTTTGGGATGTCCTTGTGATGTGTCATCCTGATTTGTGTATGATTTGGAGGTCCAGAAGTACCTCTTGCATTATGACAGTGGCGACAGACTGTGTTCTTGAAGTTCCAGATGAGGAAGACAAGAGATTCCAGTAAGTAGAGGAAGTGCGGATGTATCCGGTCATTCAGACAGGCTTGTGAAGGTTCTTGGATCATGTTTAGGTTGTGTTGTTGGTCCGCATTGATGGTAGAGCCAGAAATTGAAGTTATTCTTCCGGATGAAGTTCTTGTACTGTTTAGCCGACCGGATGAGTTGTTCATCCTGCGAATGTTCTTGTGGTGGCCGACCGGATGTGTTATTCATCTTGCGGATACTCTTATGGTTGTTTACTGACTTAGATGTTTGTTCCTAAGTCGATGTCTTGTATAAATAACGGTTTGTGAGTTCATTTCAAGGTGTGGTGTGTGGATGAGTGTGGCATAGCGAAGAAACGTGCGAAAGGTAGAGCAGAGATTTTTGGGCTTAATTGGAACTGATCTGGACATGGTAGAGATGTCATTCTCTAGTTCAAGACTGTGATTTTTATCACTTTGTAGACAGTGTGTCTCCTTGTAGGCAGTGGGCCTCTTTGTGAGCAGTGTGCTCGGGCAGTGAGCCCTTATTGGCATGTGCCATTCATTTTTCTTTATTCTTCTAACTGAGAATAATTCTTGGGTTAATCACCCCGTGGTTTTTCCCTTAACTGGGTTTTCCACGTCAAAATCTTGGTGTTCAATGTGTTGATGCTTATCTGCTCTTGTGTTTATGTATTATGCTTTCATGGATGATTATTTGATATGCTGCTAACTAACAACAAAGAATCAAGTGTTTGAAAGAAGAAGAAGTTTTATACAACTGATTCACCCCCCCCCCCCTCTCAGTTGTATGCCCTAGATCCAACAATTGGTATCAGAGCCAAGTTCCTCTGATAGGAGCTTAACCGCTTGAGGAGATCCAGGATGTCGTCATACAAGAAGGATAGTCCGAAGTTCGATGGAACCAACTTCACTCTCTGGAAAGGTCGCATGAAGTGTCACTTGGAATGTATGGGAAAAGCATACTTGGCTATGGTTTCAAAACCATATGTACCTCCACAAGGTGGTTCGACAACTCTGAATGAAATCACAGAAGCTGAAAACAATCTGCGGACCAAGGAAGCTCTTCTAAGCGCATTGAATGACTCAGATCTCTCGAATGTTATTGACCTACCAACTGCATATGAGATCCTGACTAAACTGGAACTTCTGTATGAAGGAGATGAGTTTGTCAAAAGTGCAAGGTTGCAAAGCCTGAAAGGGAAATTTGAAAGATTGAAAATGAGAGATGATGAAAACATCACTACCTTTATGCCAAGAGTAAATGAGCTGGTATGTGGAATCAGAAATGCTGGTGGAACTTTAGATGAAAATGAGATTGTCTGCAAAATCCTAAGATCCCTTCCTGCTGCCTACAAAATCAAAGTTGCTGCCATTGATGAATTCAGAGCCCACACAACTGTCACAAGAGAACAACTGGCTGGCAAACTAGCTGCATTTGAAATGACCGAGTTTGGAGATGATCCTCCCAAGACTGAATCTGCTTTCAAAGCCAGTGCCTATGTGAAAGGCAAACAGAGATTTGATCCGGGTGAAAACTCATCAAGGAAAATGTCATGGTATGATCAAGCAAGAAGAGACATGGAAGAAGAAGAAGCAGAAACAGCTCAACTTGAAGCCCTCATTGCAAAGAGACTGCCAAGAGGATCCGGTAAGTATGAAGGAAAACTACCCTTTAAGTGTTTCAACTGCAATAAGATTGGTCATTTTGCCTCAAGATGTCCGGAGAGATCTGCAAGATCTAATACTCACAGACAAAGGTTTCAAAAGAATTGCTATTATGTTCATGAAGAAGATGACAATGAAGGAGTAACAGATGATGAATCAGAACTAGGAAGCAAATCTGGAAATGAGTGGGTGTTTATAGCCATCAAGGAAGAAGATTCAATACTCTCTGAATCTGTCAATCACAAAGTTGTTGAAAAAGCCTTGGCTGCTCAAGTGGAAGAAAAGGATGATTGGGTTATTGACAGTGGATGTTCTCACCATATGACTGGTGACAAGAATAAGTTCTTAGATTTGGAAAGATATGAAGGAGGAATGGTAAAGTTTGGTGACAATTCTGCTGGCAGAATCAGAGGTAGGGGAACTATTTCCTTTGATGGTAAGAGCAAAACAGGTAATGTACTATATGTTGAAGGATTGAAGCACAATCTTCTCAGTGTTGGTCAGTTAGTGGACAAAGGCTATGATCTCCGGTTCAAGAATGGAAAATGCAGAATCTTTACAAGCTCCGGAACTGAAATTGCATCCGGTACTCAGACAAAAGGTAATATCTTTCATCTGGTTGGTTCAAATAAAAGTTGTTTGTTTGTTCAAATTGATCAGAGTTGGTTATGGCATAGAAGAATGTGTCATGTAAATTTTGATAACATCATCAAGATAAGCAATACTCAGGCTATGAGAGATCTTCCAAAATTGATGAAACCTACAAATAGTGTGTGTAAAGAATGTCAGTTAGGTAAACAAAGCAGAGTCTCTTTCAAAAGCAAAGATCAGTCTTCTACCGGATTGTTGGAATTAGTACATACTGATCTATGTGGTCCGACAAGAATCAAGAGTCTGCAGGGTGATAGATATTTCATGTTGTTAATTGATGATCATTTCCAGATGATGTGGGTTACCTTTCTAAAAGAAAAATCAGAAGCTTTTGAGAAGTTCAAAATCTTCAAAGCTATGGTGGAGAATCAAACCGGATTGAAACTAAAGTGTCTAAGGTTTGATAGAGGTGGTGAATTTACATCTAGTGAATTCATTGACTTTTGTGAGAAACAGGGTATAAGGAGACAGATGTCTGCTCCTAAGACTCCACAGCAGAATGGAGTAGTTGAGAGAAAGAACCGGACCATCCAGGAAGCTGCTAGGACAATGATGTTGGAAGCAAATGTTCCTCAAATGTTTTGGAAAGAAGCTATCAGCACCGCAGTCTACACTCTCAATCGAGTTCAAATCAGAAACAACACCGGTAAGACCCCCTATGAACTCTGGTTTGGCATCACTCCTACTGTGAAATATTTCAAAGTATTTGGTAGCAAGTGTTATATTAAAAGAGATGAAGATCTAGGAAAGTTTGATGCTAGAAGTGATGAAGGAATTTTCTTGGGTTACTCCACTCAAAGCAAAGCATACCAGTGTTACAATAAGAGATTGAGGAAGATGATAGAAAGCACCAATGTAAAGGTTGATGAAGGAATTGAGAAGCCTTCAAGATTTTATGAGTTTGATGAAGATGACCAAGACAGTGTTCAAGGACCTCAATCCTCTCCGGTGAGACAGAGTCAGCCTGATCCGGTAAATCAGGAAGAAGAGATAGGTCTGAATGAGCCTGATCAAGAAGCAGCAGTGCAGGATACTCCCAAAATTCCAAGGTATGTAAAACTGAACCACTCTGAAGATCAAATCATAGGTGACAGAAGCAAAGGTGTACAAACTAGAAGGAATGTTGCTCAAAATCAGAATGAATGTTGTCTGATTTCAAAGATTGAACCTAAAACAATAAATGAAGCCTGCAATGATGAAAACTGGACCAAAGCAATGGAAGATGAATTGATGCAAATTGAGAAAAATCATACTTGGGATCTTGTTCCCAGACCTAGAGACAGGAATGTAATTGGAACCAAGTGGGTCTTCCGGAACAAACTAAATGAAGCTGGTGAAGTAATCAGAAACAAAGCTAGATTGGTCTGCAAAGGCTACTCTCAAATAGAAGGAATTGACTTTGAAGAGACTTTTGCTCCGGTGGCAAGAATTGAAGCAGTCAGATTACTTCTTGCATTTGCTGCCTTCAAAGACTTCAAGGTATATCAGATGGATGTCAAGTCTGCCTTCCTAAATGGTGATCTGGAAGAAGAAGTCTACATTGAACAACCGGATGGTTTTCAATTGTCTGATAATGATGATATGGTCTGCAAGTTGAAGAAAGCTTTGTATGGATTGAAGCAAGCCCCAAGAGCATGGTATGAAAGGTTGGATAAGCATCTTGTGCAGATTGGATTCAACAAAGGTACTGCTGACAGTAACTTATATTTCAAAATTGATCATGAAAATATTTTAATTGTTGAAGTGTTTGTGGATGATATCATTTTTGGAGGAAGAGATAGTATGTGCAAAACTTTTGCAAATCAGATGAAAAGTGAGTTTGAAATGTCTATGCTTGGTGAAATGAATTTCTTCTTGGGTCTGCAAATTACTCAAACAAAAGAAGGGATCTTCATTTCTCAGACCAAATATGTGAAAGAATTGTTAAAGAAATTTGGTATGGAAGACTCAAAGCCTATGAACACTCCTATGGCAACCGGATGTAAGTTAAGCAAAGATGATGATTCTCCAAAGGCAGATCAGACAAAGTATAGATCAATGATTGGTGGATTGTTGTATCTCACTCAAACTAGACCAGATATAATGCAGGCTGTTGGTCTTGTGGCAAGATTCCAGGCTGATCCTAGAGAATCTCATGTTATGGCAATCAAAAGAATTTTTAGGTACTTGAAAGGAACAGTTGAGTATGGTCTATGGTACCCTAGAGATCCGGACTTCTCTCTTCATGCTTACACAGATGCAGATTGGGTAGGAGATGTGGATGACCGGAAGAGCACTAGTGGTGGAGCATTCTTTTTGGGGAAGAGATTGGTTTCTTGGCTAAGCAAGAAACAAGATGCAATATCTCTGTCTACAACTGAAGCAGAATACATTGCAGCAGCAGGTAGTTGCACTCAAATCTTATGGATGAAGCAGATGCTAAGAGACATCAAAGTTGAATATGAGGAGCCTATCACAATTTTCTGTGATAATTCAAGTGCAATTAATATCTCCAAGAATCCGGTATTGCATTCTAAGACTAAGCACATATCTATTAAATTTCACTTTTTAAGAGAACAAGTAAACAAGGAAGAAGTCAGATTGGAGTATGTTCCCTCCAAGGATCAGATTGCAGATATCTTTACAAAACCTCTTCCCAAAGACTCTTTTGAATATCTCCGGGAGAAGTTAGGGGTCATGGCCCCTCCGGTGATGAACTAAGATGCACTGATGTGCATCAGTCCGGTGGCTATCACAGTCATATCTTGTGATCCAGACTGATGGGGAGCTGCAACTAAGGGGGAGCAGCTGGTATGATTCTGATGTATGAGAATTGCAAGTATGAGCCCTTTGCCATTGATGTCAAAGGGGGAGAGAAGACATGTGAAAAACAAGTGGTTGATGATCAAAGGGGGAGCAGTAAAGGAAGAGAAGACATATGAAAAGTTGAAGTTCTTGTCTTAATGGTTTTTCACATCATATGTTGCCATCAATGACAAAGGGGGAGATTGTTGCAAGTATGAGGTGAGCCAGTGTTGTCATTGATGTCAACATACTCATATTGCATTGACAAGAAGGATTTGATGAGCTGTGTGCTGAGGATATTGAGAAAATTAGCCTCAGTCAGGAACAGTGAAGAACAGTGATGAGAAGAAGGCAAATGTACTGTATAGGATGAGAACCGGAGGATACGGATTAAAGGGTTAGTAGATATGAGTCTTGAGATGCTTCAGTTAAGATTTTAGAGGTCCGCATGAAGATCTGAAGGAGTTGTGGCTGTCGGTATAGAACCGGTTCCGGCAAGTATCCAGAGGTGACAGAGGATCACAAAAAGGTCCGGTGAGGTCCGGAATTGTATTATCCTAATCTGCAGATTGGACGGAGTGTTTGGGATGTCCTTGTGATGTGTCATCTTGATTTGTGTATGATTTGGAGGTCCGGAAGTACCTCTTGCATTATGACAGTGGCGACAGACTGTGTTCTTGAAGTTCCGGATGAGGAAGACAAGAGATTCTAGTAAGTAGAGGAAGTGCAGATGTATCCGGTCATTCAGACAGGCTTGTGAAGGTTCTTGGATCATGTTTAGGTTGTGTTGTTGGTCCGCATTGATGGTAGAGCCAGAAATTGAAGTTATTCTTCCGGATGAAGTTCTTGTACTGTTTAGCCGACCGGATGAGTTGTTCATCCTACGAATGTTCTTGTGGTGGCCGACTGGATGTGTTATTCATCTTGCGGATACTCTTATGGTTGTTTACTGACTTAGATGTTTGTTCCTAAGTCGATGTCTTGTATAAATAACGGTTTGTGAGTTCATTTGAAGGTGTGGTGTGTGGATGAGTGTGGCATAGCGAAGAAATGTGCGAAAGGCAGAGCAGAGATTTTTGGGCTTAATTGGAACTGATCCGGACATGGTAGAGATGTCATTCTCCAGTTCAAGACTGTGATTTTTATCACTTTGTAGACAGTGTGTCTCCTTGTAGGCAGTGGGCCTCTTTGTGAGCAGTGTGCTCGGGCAGTGAGCCCTTATTGGCATGTGCCATTCATTTTTCCTTATTCTTCTAACAGAGAATAATTCTTGGGTTAATCACCCCATGGTTTTTCCCTTAACCGGGTTTTCCACGTCAAAATCTTGGTGTTCAATGTGTTGATGCTTATCTACTCTTGTGTTTATGTATTATGCTTTCATGGATGATTATTTGATATGCTGCTAACTAACAACAAAGAATCAAGTGTTTGAAAGAAGAAGAAGTTTTATACAACTGATTCACCCCCCCCCCCCCTCTCAGTTGTATGCCCTAGATCCAACAACATCAACATACCATAATGCACAATAATAATCTTCCTTTTCACAATAATAATGTAAGGACAATAATAATCTTCTTCAACCCTTCATGCACAAACCCAACTACAGTTTGCCACAACCCTTGAGGCATAAACCCAACTACAGAATTTCTCACAACCCTTCAAGCACCACCCAACTACAATTTTGCCTCAACTCTTTAGGCATAAACCCAACTACAAATTTTTCCACAAACCTTCAGGCACCACCCAACTACAATTTTCTCCTTCCATCTTCACACATACCCAACTACAACTTCTTCTCATATAACTCAATGGGAAAGATGGTCTCAGGGCCATCCTAGGATAAAATAGTTTAATACAAGCCACTTTGACTCATGTAAGCCAACAATAGCAAAAATAGATAATGCCTCAAAAAAAAGGAAATTTTCAAGAATGAAATTTTAAAATTCCAATTAAGAATCAAAATATAATAAACAGAAACTAATGCAATGAATCAAATTAGAAAACAAAAAGTCTAAATAGACTAGTCCTTGAGGAAAAAGGATGATTCCAATCCTTCATTTAATCAAGAAACTTAAGTAAATTTAAAATTGTCGGCTTAATGCATTAAAGAGAAATCAAAATAATCAAAGTACTTTCCAATAAACTTGAAAAACTCACATTACAACAAAACGTGACTTCAAACAAGCCACCTAAGGGGATAGAGAAGAATTTTCCCATTACAACCCTTCCATGGTACCAAACACACACTGACACCATCAGTGATCACAACCCTTTGATGGCACGAAAAACAACACTTGACAATGCATCCCTTCAATGGCACAATTTCCAACATCATAATTTCCATACACCATTAGTTTACTAGGAAATGATAGAGAATGAAACATAATTTTTCATGTGCATAGCTGATATTAGCTACTATTATCTAATACTTAGATTCATACTAGCTCTCGCATGAGTAAAATATGTCTGAAGTATATTGACAACATTTATTCAAAAACAATAACTATCATGAGTTAGTGAGTTCCATAAGTCTCCAGAGTTTGATAAAACTGGCTCTAATACCAAATGTAATGGCCCCTCTGTTCCACTGGAGCATTGAACACAAATACACACATTTGACTATAATTGATTAAACCAACTCCAATAAACTAATCATGAAAAGCATGTAATTTGCTATAGGTAACATCGACTAAACCTACGATCATTTTTTTGTCTCAAAACTTTTGTTAATTAAGATAAATTCTTTGGTACATTGTGGCATAATTTCAAAATGAATGCACAAAATAGATTTAATCATAGCATGTACATTCTCAGTCTAGAATTGCTAAGTGTATCTGTGCATATTACACCAATCACAGTTGTGACACTGATCACGCAAGATCTATTTTATCAAGAGAGAATGACAATGAAATAGATGTGACAAACTTCACATCTGATTGATACTAAGTAAGAAATAAACACAACAAAATCTTTAACATAAGTTCATTGTACTCAATTATAGCTTTGGATTCTTTCACTTTACCTTGCTTCATAACTGTAAATAAACTTTCCTTTCTCCGGCATCTTATGTCTTCGTACTATCACATTTTCTGCACACTAGATCAAGGATCAGTCTCTCAAGATACGTAATCATGAATAAAACTACAAAACAATCAAGGTGACAGGACCTAGGGGCCGAACCTATGCCTCAGGGGCTCATCCTTGATGGCCTTGCCTACGTACTTGCAGAGGCTTCGTAGTTTGATTAAAAGAACTTGCAACCACAAGGTTGACTTAAAATACTTATATCCATGAAAGCAATAGAACCGGTTAAAAAAACTAGATAAATAATAAGAATTCTAGGTACTCCTTTCTAAGTCAAAGAAAAGATGCAATATCATATGGGCAAATTTACTTGACACAAGTTGGTTATTACTAGATTATCATCACATATTAATATATTGACATTCTTCCAACCAACAATAATAGCAACTCTATCACAATCTATAATTGCCGTCTTAGGTCAATTTACTTGTGAAATTCACCGATTATAAATTTCACTAGGTTCAAAAAGTAAAACATTCTCGAAAGGGTCTTTAACACAACGATAGATTAATAAAAGAATGACTACTATTGTTGGTTTGTGAACATGGCCTTTGTTAAACCATCTTCAGTAACACAATACCAACAAAAGAATGCCACAATGCGACAAACTATAAATACAAGAAAGAGTACACAAATACAGTTGGCAATTAATCATAATCCATAACTAGTCAAAACGTGATAATATTTCTCATGATAAATTTTTAATCCAATTATTTATTCATTGAACCAGTTTCTACGTACAGATAATCGATGTAAAGATGCATCTATGGGCCATCATAGACATCGAGTATTAATTAATTACTAAAACCCATAGTGTTGACCTACTATGAAGAATAAGGAAGTTGAATACTATCAACTCAAGCTATTTAACCACCCAAATTCGAAGTTCTAAGAAGTGAGTATAAGAGAACGAATCCCTGGTAATAACAATATATTAAACTTAATGAATTTGCAGTAATATAAATATACACTTATTATATATATAGTTTTCATCTAAGATGAACTTCAAATTTAAGATAATATATATAACCTTCTTCCATCTCAACCATCTTGATATATACTTATATAGAATGCACTAGACAAGAAAAAAATCAAATTAATAGTTTCCCTCTAGCGGAAAATCCAACTCAACCTTTGCCAGGTGCTCCTGCCCATGCCAAACTGGGTTTAAAACATCATAAGAGAGTATGCATTTATAGCAACTTTGTTGTTGATTTGATTGCTTAACTCAAAGCTGAGCGACTAGGCTCTTCTCTTCAACTTCCATGCAAAGGTGGTCAATTGTGATGAGAAGATGAATGAAAATTAGAGGAATTTGTCAGATATTTTAGTTGAAAAGAGTTGTTCGACATGCATTCAATATGTGGAACAGCAAATAAGGAACGTGAACTGTTTGACAAAATGCCTCAGAGATTTCATCTCATGGAATGCAATGATTGCAAGATATGCACAAAATGAATTTGTTGAAAAGGCTTTAGAAACTTTTAAACAAATGTGAATGAAAGAAAAATCCACTACCCGCGACTTCATCTTCTACCTGCATGGAAGCACAACTTGCCTATGGCATATTAGTAGTAGCTTTGGAACAGCTTTTGAACATATTTCAAAGCATAAAAGATAGAGAAATTCATTAGATGTTTTATATGCAGTGCCCTGGCAGATTTATATGCAAAAAAATTGAAAGCAAAGACCATAAACATATTGCCATCATCAAATTTACCGAAGCTACTCTATTTGTAAAGGAGGACATTTAGATATATGTGTATGTTTGTTTTTATGTGTTAGCAAGAAGCTATTGTTTTATTATTGAAAAGTCTTGAACTGTATCTACAAGAATAATGGAAGAACCTAGAGCAAGAAATATATGTTGACAGGCTGTTAGAATTGCCACGCCAAGCAAAGATATATGGACAAAATGATTTGCAGAAGGGCGTTCAAACTTTTATGCCTAGCAATTGGCGGTTGTAAAGCCAAATTCCAACCATTGTTGGTATCCATCTAACCCGCCCTTGATGGAAAATCAAATTATTATGTATCTAAATGGTCTAACCAAAAACAATACCCAAGTTCTCAAATATAGAATTTTAATTAGAGTTGAAGATACCCAAGTTCTCAAATATAGAATTTTAAGTAGAGTTGAAGATTTATAGATACTCATACGCCAAAAAGTTATTTTCATCTATGGTTGTAATTGTTGGCTATTTCCAAAACATATTAGGCAGCTAACTACTACAAAGTCTAGAGTGATTGATGGAGAAGAAAGATGGATGTATCAAATATTACATAGTTGTTGAATTTGTAGAGAAAGATGGATGTATCAAATATTACATAGTTGTTGAACTTGTAGACATCTACTGAAGATATTAATTCCAACTTCAAAAATTTAGCTTCCGATCTAAAATATATAAGGGTTTTCCTCATGGCATGTCTTTTGTTGGATGATATAGTTCTAAAACTACAAGAATGGCCTACAATTCCATTTATGTGAATGATATGTGTTATGTATGAAATGTCGGAAGATGGTGGATAGTGTTAAAGTATATCAAATCAAACCCTCCTTTCACAATAGCATTCGAGGACAAAAACTGAGCCAAGTCACTACAGGTGAATGAGGACTTAGCTACAAGTTTGTGTACTCAGAAATGATATGGAAAGATAGATTAGATTGAGAGATTTGTCAAACCCTAGATTGAATAAGCCTCAAACCCTAATTATAATGCAATCAGGTAGAGACAGATAGAATGCTATAGGAAACCATATAGGAAGATACTCAGGGATGATTAGAAACATACCATAAGTTGAGATTTCAAAAATAGAAACTTTGAGGACTACAAGACAAGCGCCCAAGTCCAATAGGGCAGTTTTTCTGTAGATCCAAAGTAGTGAGATATGTCAAACTATATCCAAATCCTGAGTTTGGGGCCAAGCCTGTCGGGAGGACTATGAGGCGGATGCCCTATTCTAGGAGGGAGGAATATTAGCAAATTTCTTCCAGATCCTGAATCCTTATCCTTCAAACTACTTCTCTGCACCTGTACTTTTCCAACTCGATCACCTGTAACCTGCAATCACAAAGAAAGGGGGTTGAGGGTTATGGTGTTTAGGAGCTTTCCTTGGTCAAGCCCCAGAAGGACATTCAAGTCTTCCAACACTGTTGTTAGATAGAGTGCATGCCCAAGGAGGGTAGAGGCCAAATCTAATGAGGAAATGAAATGATTGAAACACAAGTTGATGTCACCTTAGAGGTGAAGCCATCATGGAGATGAAGATCCGTCAAATCATGAGGAAATGGATTGATGAAGCCAAATCTACAACAAATAAACACAATAACAATGTGCAACTCTGCTCTGCAACACAATGAAGGTCTTGAAATCTCTTTGCTTAATATCATAAGTTTGCATTATCCATCTAGGTGTAAAATGAAGTCATAAACTCACTTATATATGCTTTCCCGCTAACATTCATAAATTAAATTGAAGAGGCTGACAAGGGAAACCTTTTGAGAGGGCCCAAGCCGACACACATTAATTTTCATCCTGACAAATTAGGTTGGACTTGGATGTGGGTGCCGAAGTCCCAAGGCCTATTTTGGTCATGTTTAAGCACTTAGAATGGGCCCCTAGTCCCAATTTGACATGGGTTTCAGGGGAAATTGCTCCGGAATCAGTATTTATTTGTAAAGTATAAACATGGGGACCTAGGAGCTAAACTAGGATGTAAAAAGGCATAGGGATACTTTTTACTCCATAACATTTAGCCCCCACTTTAATGTATGTATGATCTTACGATTCCATACATGCATTAAAGTATGGTCAAAGTACATCAAACACATCAAACACGCCAAGCACATAGAGCTAAGGCATACCCAAAGGTTGGAGGGCTGTTTCTAACTCCCAATCTCAAATAAGCACTAGAAAACACACGGAAGACACACAAGACACAAGGAAGACAGTAAGAAGCATGCAAAATATAGAGAATATAGTGGAAGCACACAATACACAAAGAAGACATGAGAGCAATCATGCAACACACAAAGTATACATTGAGAGAAGACATGATTAAGCAAATACATGTATACATATATATCTCTAACTAAGCGACAGGGATGGAGCTCATCACTATGTACCACCATCAAAAACATGCAAGACACATACAAAACATGCAAGTCATGCAGGGAAGACACATGGAAAACACATGGAATACATGAGCATCGCATAGCATGTCGTTGACATACTACACATCTTATACACGACAAACACAGGTAATGGGAAGGAGCTTATTTCTAAGTTCCACCATCGAAAACACATTTTAGACACACCTGATGGTTGAGCTACTCTACCACAACCACCAAAGACATTCTTAAGGGTGGATGACTCAAGATCCAACCCTGCCTCTACAGAGGACTCTGTATAAAAGGATGTGCACTACCTCAAGAGATACACCATCCCACTTTCTACGGAAGGGCTTTATATAAAAGGATATGCACTAGCTCATGAGATATGTCATCCCACCTCGTGATGAGGGCTTTCAAACACGCTTTGTCAGTGTAAAAGTAATCAAATAGATACCATTATATATGCCCCCACCTTAAGGTGGTTGGTCCTATTTGCCGATATCAAGCACATTAAGGTAAAGTGAAAACACACATGGGAACAAGAAATTTTGCAAAGCCCATGCCCCCAAAGGTGACATGTCCCATGATCATCGAATGTTCCCAAAAACACATTGATATTATTTGATAAGATAATTAATAAGAGATAAGGTTAGAACATCTTACTCTATGATAATAACCGAATCAATTCATAAAAGCTATGCATAAATCATGTATTAGATCACATCAAAGACCAAGGCTACACTTGCGGGTTCAGACCTGAGTATAGCCGTTGGGCTGTACTACAGGTATCTCAGAACCAAGTGTAATAATAAGGTGAGATACAAAACCAACCAAAGTGTGTTGAAGCAGATTGAGAGTATTGCAAATGTTTGTTACAAGACATATGACAACATGATACCTCACACGGAGTGATTCTACTAGTCAAGTGTCAGATATATATATCAACCCCATCTTCATATATTGACTAGGTCCATTTTTTTCTTACTTGCTAAAGGTACACACAGTCCTTATCAATATTTATGTTTTATCATCATTTGCCGACTAGTAGGGCCATGGAAGAATGGAAACAATAAAAATGAGAGAGAAAACAAATTTCCTTAGGAACACCACGTAGGAGGATACCCCCAAAACACCCTCCACAATGCTATGCCCCCAAGGCACAACACACAACAATAAAATAGAGGAGAGAATAGTATAGAAGAATTGAGATACAAATAGAAGAATGTTATGACAGAGGTGGTCCTGTTGTATCCTTGACCTTACAAGAGTATCAAGCGTCATCCAAAGAGACCTGAAAAACATATAACACAACATGTGGGAACACAACACAATACTAACAACATATATATCTGGGAGGAGGCCACCCTTGAGAGCATCTGGAATAGGTGCTACATTAAGTGTGCCTAAATGAGGGAGAAATGCTTACCTGATTTGGTGGGATATTTCCTGGTGGAAAATCCATGTCTATCATTGTAGGATGTATCGCATGTAATTTTGGTCTTGTTGATATTACATTAACATTTTAGGACAACAATAAGCTTTGGTGGGCTTCAAAGAATGGTATCCAATATTTATCGTGTAATTAATTCCAGCAAGTTGTAGAGGTACTCTAATTCCTTGTTGATTTACACCACAACCATTGTCTATGTAGTCACAATTTTTATAAAGGATTTTAAGTCCTCGACCATAGAGGCATGTCATATCTTTAGAAGATGGTGTGGCCTCGTAGGTCTCATAATTTGTAGTATAAGTAAGAGTGTTGTCTTTGTTTTCTACCAAGGAGATTTTTGGGTTTTTTCAATATTTCCAAAGATTGCTTGGATGAGATCTATGTGACCTTTGATGTGTCAGGATTAGAGTTATTAATTTATATTCCCCCCTAAAGGATGGAGTAAAATCTAATGAACCCCAATCATCACCAAAAAGTGCATTTGATGGTTTAGAGTCTTGCACAACATTATCTATGTCAAGAGGTATTAATGAATCAACTCGTAAGTTGTTTAGACTCTTATGATTGTTAACTTGTTTTTGCATTTCAATATGTAAACAATTATTTGATTCAGGGTTGGCTTCAACAGTGTGGAGCTTGTTTTCATAAATAAACTTTATTGATCGATAAAGCGTAGACAAAACTGCCCCCTTGGCATGAATCCATGGTCTACCGAGAATCATATTATATGAAAGAGAACCGGGCATGACATGAAAAAGGGTAGATAATGTCATGGGTCCAACCTTTACGGGTAAAGTTATGGTACCCAGGGATTGCCTACCAACATTATCAAAGCCACAGATGTTAAGCCTGTTTGGTTTAATTACCTTGTTATCAATGTTGATTTTGTGCACCAAATCAATGCCACGAACATTAAGAGTCGATCCATTGTCAATCATAACTCACTTTACAAACTTTTTATTTATTATGACAAATATTATAAGAGGATCATTTTGGTCTTCAATTGATGGTACTTCATGTTGTTGAAACAGAATATCCATTTTGCCGTATGCATATAATCTACAAAGTTGCTACATCATTCAGCTTAATAGTAGGTGGTACAATCACCTTTTGTAAAGCTTCTTGGAGCATTCTATGGTATGTAGGTGATGTTTGTATTAAATCCCAAAGAGAGATCTTAGCTGGAGTATTGCGGAGCTGTTCAACAAGATCATATTCTTGACCATCTTTATGAGTAAGGCGATGTGGTTGAGGAAGAATAGGTTGAGAAGATGGAAGAGAGACATGAACATGTGGTTCTTGCTTACTTTGCTTGTTATTACAGGTGTTGTATGTGTGAGCAATCATGTGATCCTGTGGCACATTTTGAACACCTTGATTTCTTTGAGTGATTTGTCTTGCATAATTTAGAATATAACCCAGGGGTCGAAGTGGTTTTGGATCACCTTGAACCATAATCATCAGTTTTAAGCAAGAAGGTGCATTAGGTGCCCCATTCACAATGAGTTTAGGAACATTTGTACAATTATTCACTATCCCCTTAGTAGGTTGAATAAGTCTATTAGCGATGATTGAATTAATATTATTTTTAGTTTGATTAATCTCAACATTCATCCCTAAAGGATTTGATGTGAGAGACCTTTCTTGATCTACCAATGCTTCACCTTTAGGAAGGAGAGCATTAGAATGAAGGGAAGGTAAAGTGTTGTTAAGAGAATTATTGATGACTGTATCTTTAGTGATGTCTAAGGGGTTTGAACATGTAGCCATAGAAGAACTATTCATATCCTTAGTGATTTCCAAACTACTTGAACAATCATCCAAAGGAGGAAGATCGAGGGTCTTCGCTTCCTTAGTGATATCCAAGGTGCTTGAACATTCAGCTATAGGAATAGGATGACTCATAGAATCATCATCATCATCATATAATTTAGATATTAGATCCAATACATTATCATGATTGATAGAAGAACTTCCACAATCCTCTTTCTCAAGAGTGTTCATGGATATGAATTCAGTTCTAAAGATTTTCTAACATTGTAGGATACTCACTCATGAGGGTTAGGAATCTATGAAAATCAAGATCTTTGATATATGTATGTGAAGATACCAAAGAGAAATGACATGAAGGTGCCATAATGAAATGTCTTGTAACAAGAATATACAATAAGGTCTATTCATTTATCACATACAACCAATATGAGAGACTTTTGTACACCACAACACTATTTTGAGGAAATCAGGTTTTTGAATCTTCTTGAAAAATACAAAAACACACTAGTGTCCTTACAAATGGAGTGATCAAGATGTAAAAAAGTACTACACAAAAGGTAATATAGACAACATTAAGATTTCTTGCAAAGAAATGTTAGAGAGGTTAAAAATTGCTTATGTTAAAATACACATTGTGTAATTACAAACATGTGAAATTTTCAAAGTAGAGTATGAAATGATGCAAAATTTTCAAATGAGAAATGAAAATATGGTTTAAATCATTGGTAGATCTGAATTGAAAGATGTTTATGACAGCAGCAAAATCTGAAATAAGATTTTGACTACAAACCCTAGCTTTTGGAATCACTAGGTTATATGAAAAATAGTTTTTAAGCAAAACCCTAGCAAATGAGATCTTCAAATGCAAGATATGATATGATGAAATGATGAATTACTATAATATGGATCAAATCTGATGTAAATATAAGAAAAATATATCTTTTTATCATATGCAAATGAAATCATGCAAAACTATGTCTACATGTAAGCCTAGAATGCTTTTTTTAAAAAAAAATTTAAATGCATGTAAGATTTTCCAATGCAAGATGGAAAATATGATATAAATGAATGCAAGGACTAATTACAACACTTAGAAAGATGTAAAAAACTCATTGGTCTAGGTTCACCAAAATGTTATGTATGAAAATTAGGAAGATGGTGAATAGTGTTAAAGTATATCAAATCAAACCCTCCTTCCACTTGATAACATTCAATGAAAAAAATTGAGCCATCACTATAGGTGAATGAGGAATTAGCTATAGGTTTGTGTACTCAAGAATGATATAGAATGATAGATTAGATTGAGAGATTTATCAAACCCTAGATCAAAAAAGCCTCAAACCCTAATTATAATGCAATCGAGTGCAGAAAGATAGAATGCTATAGGAAACTATACAGGAAGATACTCAAGGATGATCAGAAACATACCAGAAGTTGAGTTGTCATAAATAGAAACTTTGCGGACTACGAGGTAGGCACCCAAGTCCAATAAGACAACTTTTTTGTACATCCAGAGCAGTGAGATATGTCAGACTATATCCAGATCTTGATTTCAGGGCCAAGCCTATAGGGAGTGTTGCAAGGTGTGCGCCCTTGGTCTCCTTGTGTTGTGTAGCATAGTGCTCGGGTTCGTGACAACGCTTAACTACCTCCCATGGATTCATTAACTCTAGTGGTTGTATCAGGCATTAACAGGTTGATCTTTTGGTGCAATGGCAACTGTCTTCCTAACAATTGGTATCAGAGCCTAGGTCACAGGTTTGAACCCCTCACTTGTGTTGGGGGGATTATTGCAACGTGTGCGCCCTTTGTAGTGCCCCCTCGTTAGCTTGTGATGGTGGTAGTTCTGCAATGCTCTCTGTCAGTCAGAGACAGTTGTTAATCGTTCATTTCATTGATTCAGTTTTGAGACAGTTGATTAGTAGGTTATGATTTATGTTTATTTGATGAATGACGTTTGACTGCTATATTTAGACATCCATTATGAGTTATGATGACATTATGAGGATTTCAGTTATGATGTGTTGAATAAGTTTAGTAATGGTTTATTATTTACATGTTTCATTTGATTCATAGATATCTGTTTTCAAATGTTATGATTATAATCTTATCCAAGAGCAGGGACGATGTAGCATTACTTGTTTCGAGTACCCTGCTGCACCATGATTCTCTGACTCTCTATGTGTTGACATATACGTACTTGATTTTATTTAATTAGTTGTTTGGATGCAGGCTGCAGGTACTGAACCTCGACTCCACCTGATATAGCAGGTTTGAGCGGGTTCTTTCACCAATGGATATTAGTAATTGGAGATAACACAAGGTCTGTTCCACTAGGTCGGTCGTTGTCTTCTGTTGTGGTTTTGAGTCATGATGTGTCTCTCGGTTCGTGCCATTTATGTTTGGTAATCTCATGTTGAGGTGTGTAGTCGAGTTCTATTATTAGGCTTATGTGTGTGGTTGGAAAATACTTTAAAGAATATTATTAATTAATAATACTCTTATTTTGTGTTAGATAATTATTTAATTAACCTTAAGCTGTGAAAGACACCTTGGGTAAATTTTATAATAGATGAGAATTGTAACCTAATGTCCAAAAGTATGTATGTCATAAATTGAAGTACGGGTATTTAGTGGTTATTTGGTAGAGAATGTTTTGGGGATATGCAAAGTTAATGATGTGTGTTATCAAATTGGAGGACTTGGGAATCTTTTGATATAGTTAATTTTTGAAACTCATGAGGGAGTGGGTTGTTGGGAAGAGAGAGACATGTCTTTACATTTACTCAAGAAGTTGAATCCCTGCTTTTGAGGAAGTGGGTTGTTGGGAAGAGAGAGGCATGTCTCCTGCATTTATTCAAGGAGTTGAATCCTTGTTAAAAAAGAAGAAGAACAGATAAAATTGGCGGGGGGGGGGGGGGGCAGGAGTTGGAAAATTTGGAGGTGGAACTGAATTTAAGGTATGTAGTTGTCCCTCTCTGTGAATTTACAATTGTTGTAGTTTAGAAATTATGTTTTATTGCAGCATGATTTTGTTGTGTGGTACTAGCATATCCTAGGTGTGAACTTGCATGACATGATTCTATAAATTGAAATTTATCATCCCTGTAGCACAAACCTGTAATATAGAATTATCAATATCTGATTATGTTAAACCTGTAATATAGAATTATCAATATCTGATTATGTTACTAAGTTGTGTTATGATCTCTTCTCTACCCATTCTTGGTTTTTCAAAGCACCAATTTACCCAATCAATTGTCTCAACCATGGTACCTGGAATCATCCTAACTATGATACAACCTCACATGAAGACTGCCAAATCTCTCTGTTGCCTAGCATTGCTTCATCCATAACCCTCTGAAATCTTGCGGTCATCATCTGTAATTCTGAATTGTGAACTTAATCCTATGCAACAGATGAATCTATGGTAAGCTTTCATCTCATCCCAGTGGCTCTTGCAATTTATCTCATATGTGTATCTCCCTGATAAAAGCAAATTGCTCAGTGAGAGGTGATTGGCATATATATACCCTCCATGCAACCTGTTAGTGCTTGCAACCATGTGGTTGGTCCTCATTTTATTACCAGTTTTTGAATCCTCTTGACTTGATTGTCCTCTATGTCATAGTTCAGCCTCACTCTGTTTTAACCGTCGAAATGGTGGCTTGGAACAGAGTCCTCTTGCATTGAGTTCGAAATCAATGTTGACCTAAAGAAATTCCAATTGTAGCTTCTACCTCAGTAAATGGATTTGAGGTTGTCATTTATGTTGCCCTGAGATTCTGAGACTTGGAGAGGGAGAATGAAAGTTTGTAGCATCAAATCAACTATTTTAGGAAATATCTTTGTGAGATAGCAGCAGCTTGTGTTATACCTTTTTCTGATAATGTTGGTTACATCCTAGAAAAGCTAAAAATTTTGCTTCTCATGGGATGGACCTTTTTTCTACAAACCGTTTGTATATGCACTCAAGAGCACCTACTATAAAAAGTTAGGAACCACTGCCTAATTTGCACCTTGGGGAGAAATACTTATAGACTTGTAGTTGTAATCCAAAAATGATCAATGCTCACCAATGCACCTGACCTAAACATATGAGAGAGCCTAAGGGGTAATACATAAGGAGGACAACACAATTCTTAAAGTAACTGCACTGTAACAAAGTAATATATAAGTAGGTTAACAAAATTCTTATAGTACGCTGAAAATTGTAATATAATTATTAAAGCAACCGTGCTGCAAGAAATGAACATTCAAGTATGCTAATACTGATATAAAAGTAAGTGGACTGTAAAAGTAACCTATGGATTAGCACCTCCAATGTTTTGGAAACCTTCAGTGTATGCCATATCGGTGTCAATATGGATCTACACTAGTCATAGTAGCCTTTTCGTCTCTTCTATCTAAAAACTTTGCAAGTCTAGGCAAGGTTAGGTTGTGTTCAGCCTTAAACCAAATGCTGTGATAACCCTCGTCAGGCCCTAATTGGTAGTTCAGGCGTCGCATTGGCTTTTTTTTATCCACATTGAACAATACATATAGGACTCATTAACAACACTTTCGAGGTCGAATCTACTAGAAGGTCCAAGCATAAAACGATTATACTTTCCCCTCAATTAAAATACTAGAAAACCCCATGATAATTTACAGTATACTCTATCCTTAACTCATTACACTAAAAATTGGATTTTATTGTAAATTTGACTGCATGTTATAATGCAATCCTGGAAAGGCATTCATGTATCAGAAACAGGAACAATTTTGCTACTGGCCTACACTAAGGCATGTTTATCTATACTCTGTCATCCTTAATTTGTAATGATTTCCTGCTTCCCGATCAGGCAGCATGTGATTTCAGCAAGTTTTAATGGTCATTCCACCGTTTTGGAAACTTCCTTTCTAGACTCACGTTTCTCTATAGCAATGATCTCTTTTGGGATTCATAGGTAGTTTTAGTTAGTGGGCAGATTTCTTAGTAATTTTCGCTGCCATCTTTAAGGTTAAGTTAAGTAGCAATTATAGTATTTACTTTGGTTTTAGTTGTATTGGAATCATAGTTTTTGGAATGTTTCTACGCATAGCGTATTGTGTAGTGGCAGTTGGTTTTGTGGCATGTTAAGCTTATTGCAATTAGATGGTGAGATAGTCGCTATTAAGGATCAGTAGAGGGAACTGTGTGGGATAGAGGAAGGTTTTGTTCTATTTGTGGTCGCAGTGAGTAGTCATTGTCACAGCAAATTTTATTATAGTTCATAGTTGATTAGTTAGCTAGTATACGTAAGGATGTAGTCTTATCTTGTAGGCCTGTAGTCACTTGTAGGTGGTGTCTCTTTGGCAGACCGTTCTATTAGATCATAGTTTGTTTTGGTTCTTCCAGAAGGGGTTGTCATAATGTGGTATTTGCATTGGTATATTGACCTATTAGTTTGTAGTCGACTAGTTGTGGCATAATAACGTAGCAATAGTGTTGATTTCTATGTTTATTTTTGCTGCCACGTGCTATGTCAAGCCAGTCCTAGCATAATGTGTCTTTGACTTAGATAATGGTTTGATGGGATTCATACGTTTAGGAATCAATTTCACCTTAGCTTTGAACGACTTATTTTTGTGTGATGACTGAGAGTGTTATGGTCGGCTTTCTCCGCAGAATCTATGTTAGTCATATTCGCTAGCACTGGCGTCGCTGCGGTATAATGACTAGTCAGCAATGCATAATAGTTGATCAATGGTAGTCATTTCATTTTAGTGGAGTCACTTCTGCATAGTCGCTGAAGTCGTCTGAGGGTTGAGAGTGTAGTTAATGATCTGCCAAACTGTGCAGGCAAGGAATTGTATTTACTTTTGGTTTATTTTTTTTGCCGTGGTTGCAGAAGTTTAAGAATGGTCGAAGCCATCCAGCATATTGCAAGCTTTGTCTTAGTCGTAGGAAGTCCAAGGGTTGTTCAATGTCCATAGTCTAGTAAATGTATATTGGTAGTTATTGTTAAGTCTTGTAATGTTGATTTGGGGTTGCTTCAGATTAGTTGAAACTTATGCTTGGTTGTGGGGGTTAAAGAAATAGTGGTTTTAGTAATCGGTCAGAGTTGAAGTTAGGCTTGTATGGATATTGAAAGGTTTAGATTGGTAATTGTGGAAGATAGTTATGTGGGTAGTATCTTAAGCAAATATAGTCATAGATCTTATTCTTGTAATTGCCCATTTTAAAATTGTTAAGTAGTAAAATGTTAGGAAAATGCTTATATGTTTTAGTATTTTGGAATTGAAATGATTTTGGTAAGTTTGTTTTGAATTTGGGATATAGTGAGTTATGCTCATGAAAATTATATGAATAAAAATTTAGAGATGTTGTTTTAGCAATTCATAGTTATTAAAAATTAGTGAATGGTGAGATGCTAGGAAAATATTTTGTATATGTTGAAGTGTTTTCATTAGGAAGTGTAGATGTCAAACGCTATCTGGTAAACTATGTTTGTAGGGAAAAATGCACAGTGTCTTGTTTTGAAATTGAATTTTGTATTAGGAGAAACGGTAAAATATGCTTATAAGGAAGTTGTTGTTGTAAAGAAGTTTATGCTTTTGGTAATCATATATCTCTTCTCCTTATAGCTTGGTTTAGTGGATAATGGTAGATAATAGCCTGTTAATTGTTGCTTTTGCAAAATAGATAAGTTAAGGACCCGTAACTTGAACAATTGAGATTACCATTACCTTCAGTAATTTAATTTACTAATTCTATGAATTTATTTTAGTGGAAGCATTATGGTAGAGAATCTGATCAATGGGATCGCATTCATATTCTTTTAACATTTTAATAGGATTTAGCTTTAAACAAGCTATAATTACTGCCTTCTTTTAAGGGAAAAAATTTTAGTTGTACAAGACTATAGAGGTAAATGTGCATATAGATTCTTATAGCTATCGCATTTGGACTTGTATTTTGGTAAGAGACTAGCTTATAGGGAATCATATATGTGTTATAGTTGTTTAATAGAAAATAGAATTAGTCAGGCAATCAACGGAAAATTTCGGTACCTTAACAAGGTTATACATATTTTGTAGTAGATGTTCATGTCAGCGAATATCTTTAGGAACCTTAATTGGGAATTCTTGGTTAGCAATCTATTATGGTTATTTCCTTTTAGCTTGATAGTTAATAAATTTAGGCCTTGTGTTGTTAGGAATTGATACTTGCATATACTAGAACATTTCCTTAATGAATAAGTATTTTCCATCCCATTTTTTTGTCGGGGTTGTCGTCCTTATCATATCTTAATGTTGTATTAAATACTTGTGTTCTTTTTGGGGAAATGAATTAATATTGTTGTGCAAGTTCTTTTAGTAGTTGTTGAAAATTGTAAAATGTTAGATAAGTATGTTATGTTTAAAGGATACTGATGTTATTAAAAAGTTGTGATCACTGGAAGTTTTATACTTAATTAAAGTTGTTCTTAGTAGGAAGTATTATGTTGTGAAGCTGAGAAGGAAAATTCTTGTGGCTTTTAGACTATGTTTTGTTTGGATTATGGTTCACCGTCCTTGCCTTATTATTTGCAAGTGATGTAGAGTTTTGCTATGTGGGTATTCTTGTGTAGGTCGAACTATTGTCGTGATTTGGGGCAAGGGGTCAAGTTTGTGTTTCCAAGGCGTGGATGATTATGGCTTTAATTTGGTTAATGTTTTATTTTATGACCATGTATGGGGGCCCTGGTTGTTTATGCATGTAAGAATGACGTAAATGGTCTATTTCATATCTTAGTTTTGAGTCACATCTTGTGTCAAGTTGCTAAATCATAGTTTCCATTTTGGATGAGGAACTTCTATGTGATATAGTATCTGTGTACCTAACTCCAGAGGTGTAGTTCTTGGTTTGGGTTCAATTTACGACATGTCAATGGATTCACTGGATTTTCGTATCTTGTAATGAATGGGGAATGGCCCTTGGATGTAGTACTTGGTTCTTGATGGTTTTGCTTCATTTTGAAGAGATTATGGATTTCTTGTTGTGGCCTAGTGAAAGGCATATGTTATGGCCAGATTTGATTTGTGACTTTTATACCTATATGTTGTGGTATGTATGTTTGACCCAAGAATGCTAAGGGAGTGGCTTTCATGGTGGGGCCGGTGCCCAGAGAGAGGCTGCCTGGGTAACCATGGATGGGGGCCAGCTTCTAGGGATAGATAGCCTGGGTAACCCATGTAGGACCATGTGATGACACTCTCCTTATGCAGTTCTAATGTTTCTGGTGATACCTCTAGAGTGTTGTCTTGGCTTGTACAGTTATGTTGACATGGTCAATTGTGTCAAGTCAGTTGTTGTTCATTTATTTTGGATGTTGTATCATGGCTTAGTGGAATCTTCCTCGTTATCTCCTAGCTCGGAGGGGTGGGCCTCAAGGTTCCACATGGTTGGGTGGTAAGAGCTATCCATTGGTCCTTTTTGGAGATACGGTTTGAGTTCTGTGCAAAGGTGTTCCAGATCCAGTTTGCTTCCTACCTTCGATGGTGTTGTATACTTTCTTAGGTATACTTTTGTAAACCGACATGATCGGTCTTATAATCTTGTAATCATGTAATCCTATACTGAGACTCTGTAATTGATCTATTCTGCTTCAGTAAAAGTTATTGGTATCTATTTTAGTAGTGTTATGGTTATTGCTTCTGTAGTTCTATTTTCTTTTATTAATGCAGTTATGTTGCCCTAGCGCTGTTAGAAGAGTAATCTTGTTTATACGGTGTAATATGGTATGTTTGGTTACTACTTTGCACCATCTTGCTTTCAAAAAAAATATTTCTATTACTTTTGGCACTTTTAGTCTAGCACTCTAGGGTTACATGACAGGGCATTACACTTGGTATCAGAGCACAGTTTCAATACTAGGATCTCTGGATAAGGTTGTCGCCCATGTTTAGTTATAGTAATACTTCTTATGCATGTGGTAGGAACCCTTGTGTTGTATACCATGCTTAAATCCAAACACCTAGCTTGATGTATTGGATAGATGATCGTGATATTGACATTCTGCATCGTGTGATATGTAGCAAAAGTAGAGTGAAAGGAAACTGGAAAAAAAGGAAGTGAATAACAAGTAATGTTATGATTTTGCAAAGGGAATCACATTGTTATGGAAATATATGTGCTTATGGTAGTAATGAAATTGTGTATGTGAATGTAAATCTTCCCCTGTAAACGTGAGAAACCAGTAACTGTGCCTTGGTTGAGTGTTATAAATATCCCGTACTTGCTTTGTGTGCCTATAGGATGGTGATACTGGGTACCCATCCATGGGGAATGTGTGTATTTTGGTGTGAAATTTGCCATACCACTATGTGTGTTTGTATGTTTGTTACCCAATTGAGGGCCAACCCTTATATGGTTGAAGATATATATATATATAAAGAGTAGCCAAAAGTTAGATTTATAGATTCTCTTCTTTTGGTTCTCTAGTTCCTCAGTCTGTGAAGGGGTAGTAGCAGCCACAAAGTTCCTTGGGCAGAGTGTGTAGCCTATGCTTATGATAGCACAGAGCGGTCCCTCGCTCAACCAAACCTAAGGAAATGTACTCACTACTTCCCCTTATGATGGATCAGGGTACTTGATTCATATGTGTTAGCCTAATCCCCACAGTTTCTAAGCATCTAAATGGTATTTCTTGGATGATCACTTACCTTGTCTTCACGAAAGGTATGATATGCCACATGAGTTATCAGTTGGGGGCTGGGGTCTAAGACCTGCATGGACAACCCAACTGGAACTATGTGATGACATGAGTCGTCATTTGGGGGCTGAGGACTAGGACCTGTGTGGGTAACCCAAGTGAGACCATGTGCCCCATGTATATTTTGAGGTCTAGCATGTGGAGGGAGATTTGTTACCCATACTGAGATAGATTCCGTATCTGCTCATGTTCTGACATGATGCAATAGGTACGATGCCACACCCCACTGAGGTTCTGACACAGTGCTAGTGATGATGCCGTGTTGCTGACGTTAGCGAGCTAGGCTCGAGGACACGATGCCATGTGCATAGACATGTGAAGGTGCACTATGAGATTGTGTTATAGCCTACTTGTGTGATGAGAGTAATGGGGCCTTGCACACTTGTAGAGGGATACCCATATTTGCTTTCGACAGTGTTGGGTCGGTTAGCATATGGGTAGGTCCTAGCCATGTATACCTCTGGCTACAGCGAGTACCTACGGGTGCCTTTTCCATGAGGTGTCGCTATGCGGGCTGTGTTCTGCGTGTGTTTACTTCCACGGAGCCACAGACACACTGCCATGCGGCATACGGCCAGTACATGCCTTCTCCAGCTAGCGTATGACCATGCCACACTGAGATGCGATGCGGGATGTGGCTGAGGTGCACGTTCCATGCGGGCAGCCAAGGAGTGTGTGGGCCACTTGGTTAGTCCATGCCGCGTGACGACGCGATTTAGGTTGTAGCCGAGGAGTACACTCTGAGCCATGTGGATGGCATGCTCATTCCGCACCACATGAGGGCTACTGTTATAGCCTAACGTTGTTCCCTCCTTCCTCGTTTGGTGGCTAGTATCTAGTCACACAGTCTTGTACAGTGTAATTTCAAAGATTGTAGACCTACATCATCGTTATTGATGATTTTCTATTGATTGTGAAGGCCGACACCTTGTTTATATTTGATTGTGATGGTTTAGCCACACCTTGTGATCTTATTTGCTTGTAGCCCTCATGGTTACATTTGATTTAGTGTTGAAATTGCACGCATTTCTTGCTCTATTGTTGAAATTGAATTTCTATTTAATCTTTCTTTATGACTTTGGTGGCTAAACTAGTTTATCCTTATTATTTTCGATGTCGGTCATGTGTCGTATTATGATTCCTCTCCAAGGACGTATGAGGCGGACTTGGTGAGAGTATACGAGGAAGTAGACATAGGGAATCTTGAGGATGGGGGTATGTGAGGCTGTTATACAGCTAGGACCCACTACCCACCTATGTGTGATGACTATCTCTTAGAGGCTAACCACCTTATACAACAAGAGAGAGGTCATTATGGATTATTTGGATGGTCTCACCTTGAGAGTGTGGCCTAGCACCAACAAGTCACTATGTGTGAGGTATGGATTATGTGAGATGGATTTGACTCTTGGCTCAGGGATTATGTATCATGGATTAGTATGTGGTTTCCGGTATCTAGATGGACCCTTGTGTAGCCTTGTGATGTGAATCCTAGTGATGTATATTGGTGTGTGTGTGTGTGAAGAATGTATGGCAATGGAATATGGCAATATTATTATACTATGTTTATACCCTACTCTGTGACTTCTAGGAGTAAGTCAAGCTTTAGAGGGGAGGATGTAGTGCCCCCTTGTTGTTAGCTTGTGATGGTGGTAGTTCTGCATTGCTCTCTGTCAGTCAGAGACAGTTGTTAATCGTTCATTTCATTGATTCAGTTTTAAGACAGTTGATTAGCAGGTTATGATTTATGTTTATCTGATGAATGACGTTTGACTGCTATATGTTAGTGTAGGTTTTTATTTCCTAGATGGGTTATTTATTTTTCTTATATTCCTAGGTTTTTCCTACACTTCTAATTAATCTCGCTTAGGTTAATAAAGCATGTCTTATTAGGTGAGTAGTTGTGAGGTGTCACCTTCCTACATGTGAGCATCCATTAGCTATCTTGGGAAGATACTTTGCTATCTTTAGTCCAATAGATAGTTGCTCCTCATTGGTTGGTGTTGCCACCTCCTCTCTCTTCCTAGTCTATATAAGCATGCTACCTGGCTTGTATTTGATATCTTTTACTTTTGCATCCTCTTAATGCTATTTTACTTCTAGCATTTGCATTACTCTCTTGGAGACTAACTCTGTGTTACTATTTTGATTTTGTATCATTTGCATTCATAGTTTTAATATCTATTCTTTGCACTAGTTTTCTAGGTTATTAATCTTTTCATATTCTAACATGGTATTAGAGCTATTCTATGTGCAAGAGTAGATTTTAATTTCCATATTTGAGAGATTCAGGGGGGGCTAATAAATCTTATTATAGTTTTTCAAAGAACCCAGTATGTTCTTCTCTTGCATCTTCGGATGATCTTGAGAATCAGAAAAGTTTGACAGAAATTTTTTTAATCTCTAGGGTTGCACATGTGTTTTATGAAATCTGGGTGATTGCAGCATTTCTGGTTATACTGGCAGCATTTCTGGCTGTTCCAACGTGTCCAGGAGGCTTGAGAAAGTTAGATTTGGCTTTTGTTTCACCATAATCAGAGATCGTCATACACAATTGCGGAACTGGGGTTTCAAGCTCAAATCTGACAACCAGCTTGCATATTTGGTCTTTTGAATCAATATTGTAGGTTCCAGCATCTGATTCAGCCTTTGTATGTCATTTTTTGGTTGTTGGGGTCATTTTTTGGAGCTAAAGGCATTCTATTTACACTAAAGCAACATCTTCTGTGCATTTGCAAGAAAAACGCTTTCTAGGTTTTGTTCGCAGCACAGAAAAACTATCTAGGTATCTTTCCATTTTTGCATGCAATCTGTATATTTTACAGAAACGCGCTCAGAAAGCTACAGCAGGACCCCTCTCCATTGGCAGCTATAGTTTTGAAGACAGTTTTCAAATGCTCTGTTCTTGCTCATACGAACTCCTTTTCCCATGAAATGTTTTTTGATTTTAGCTATTTTTTCATGCTCTATGCACTAGTATAGTCATTTTTTTATTTTGATGCCAAGATTTTTCAGAAATTGCAGATTCTCAGTCGTGACATTGCACGGTTCTCATTTTGGAAACTTTGGAGGATCATAACTTTCACATACGACCTCATATCGAGGTGATTCTTATTTTGAAAGTGCATGATTTTTCGAGTAGATCACAGTGGTGCTGTTTATTTCTCTGGATATTATGCCAAAGTTGTATTTTCAGCATATGCTCTTCATGAGGGTTTTGTAATGCATTGAAATCAAGACCACTTAGTATTTATTGCTAGTGGTAGTTGTAAATGCACTAATATAAAGTGCCAAATCATATTTTCTTGGGGGGGTTCTTTGATTGAGTGAAAAGGGGGGGTTGTCTTGGTTGGGTTCTCTTCTTTTCGACACTTCTTCTCTACATTTCTTCATCATGGATCAAACACATCTGCCTATCCTAACTCCATACAATTACTTTGAGTGGAAATCACGCATGAAAATTCACTTAAGGAAAGCTGGATTAAATAGGATAACTATGGGACTTGAAACTGAACCTGCTAAAGATGAAGATAAGCCTAAGTGGTTTAACAAATGTGATGAGGCATATGGAACATTGTGTTTGTCTGTTTCTCCTGATTTGCTCTTTCACATTGAGTCTTTGAATACACTAAATGAAATCTAGACAAAGCTAGAAACACTATTTGGCACACAAGATTCAATGAGGGGTCATATGTTGGAAAATGAACTAATTAGTTTAAGTCTAGGCAATTTCAACACAATCCAGGATTTCTTCACCAAATTGAAATCACTAAGGCTGTAGTTAAAATAATGTGGAATTGAAAAGAAAGATGAACAACTAATTCTTAGTATTCTCTCTAAGCTAAGTTTAGAATATTCTATGTTTGTTTCTACTTTCTATGCTACTAAGGGTGCACTTGGTACTCAATTCACCATGCCATCTTTAGATGAATTTGCTGTCAATCTCACTTAGGAATAGGACAAGCTAATCCAGATGGGCACTCTTAAGTCCTCTAAGTCACATACCTTGGCTGCCAACCAAGGCACAAAAGAACAGAAAGGACAAAGTAGTAACAACAATAGTAAGGATAAGAAATAAAAGAATAGCAAGGAGAAGAAGGATCAGATAACAGTTGCTTCAAAAGCAACTAATGAGACCCAATATTCCAAGGGTGACAAGCCTAAGAAAGAGAGGGTCCAATGTGCCTATTGTAAAAGACCCGGTCATGATGAACATAAATGTTTGAAGAAACAAATTGATCACTTGACACACATTCTTGAGAAGAATAATATCAGTGTTCCTGATTCTGTCAAATAGAGTTCTAATGAGGGGTCTAATAAGGCAAAAGAAAACAGCAAGGGAAAAGGAAAGGGCAAGGCCCTTGTTGTAGTTGCTTCTTCACCATCCACTTGGGTTCTTGATTCGGGTGCTTCGCACCACATGGTTTCATCTAAGGAAGAACTTGCATCCTTGGAGCCGTGTACTATGCCTTCTATTTTGATGGGTGATAACACTCCTGTTGAGGTGTGTGGGAGAGGATCTGTTGATGCAGGGGATGGCACATTCCATGATGTTCTTTGTGTACCCTCATTATCAACTAATCTCCTATCGGTATACTAGATCACTCACACAGGTTTAGGCAAGCGGGTTGAGTTCACTTCTAATTCAGTGGAGATTCGTGAGTTGCACAGTGATTCTACAGTTGCAGTTGGGAGAGCAGATCATCAGTCACAGCTCTATCTATTTTCTCACTTTGTTCCTGATCCTCCTTTGACTGTTTTGCTCACTCATTCTAATGATGTGAGTAGATTATGGCATGAGCAGTTTGGCCATCTTAACTTCCACTACTTGTAGCAGCTCAACTAGTAGAGCATGGTCATAGGGTTGCCTTCAGTTCAGTTTTCAGGTGGTGTTTGCCAAGGTTGCATTCTTGGTAAGCATCCTAAGGAAAATTTTGACAAAGGTAAGGCATGGAGAGCTTCACAGATACTGGAGTTAGTTCACAGTGATTTGGCTGGTCCATTTCAACATCCTTCTTTCAGCAGGGTTAGTTATGTCCTCACATTCATTGATGACTTTTCTTGAAATACTTGGGTGTACTTTCTCAAACAAAAGTCAGAGGTATTTGATCATTTTCAAGACTTCAAGACTTTTGTAGAGAAGCAATCTAGGAAAGCCATCAAAGTTTTGCGCACTGACAATGGTGGTGAGTATGTCAACCATCGATTTGAGAGGTTTTGCACTTCAGAGGGGATTGATTTGCAGCATTCAGTTCCATACAATCCTCAGTAGAACGGTGTTGCAAGATGGAAGAATAGGTCCTTGAAGGAAATGGTGAACTGCATGATTCACTCCAGATCTCTTGCACCACAGTATTGGGCAGAGGCCATTAACTATGCTTGTTATATCCAGAACCATGTTCCTCACCGAGCCTTGAAGGGAGTCACTCCTTTTGAAGCTTGGAGCAGTCAGAAACCATCAGTTAAGCACTTTCAAATTTTTGGTTCTCCTGCATGGGCCCACATTCCTACAAAGAAATGCAAGGCCTTGGATCCGCAGAGCAGACCTTGCATATTTGTAGGTTATCCTGATGATGTGAAGGGTTATCGGTTGCTCCACCCTACTACACATGAGTTGTTCATTGAGAGGAGTGTTCAGTTTGAGGAGGGCTCTTCGAGCTCACTTTCTATCACTTCTCCAACTCCTACTTTGACATTGGAGTCACTTGGGATATATGACAGATCTTCTGATGAGTCAGATTCACCTGAGCAGTCTTCTACCTCCACTTCTGATGCAGAGAGCGATTCAGAGGACTCACCTCCTTCCTCTCCTAGTCATCATTCAGAGGTTGATGATTCTCCTCCAGATTCTCCATCTTCCAGTCCACTTTGGGCTAGACAGACCTTGCAGTCTGCAGGTGATTGGGTTGGGGATCCATCAGACACCAGGCGAACTCGTTCACAGTTCCAGGATGCTCCACATGTCTTCATTGCTACTGCCTCAGATCCATAATCTTTTCATGAGGCTTCTGGTATTCCTGAGTGGGATACAGCTATATAGGAGGAGTATAGTTCCTTGATGAGGAACCACACTTGGGATCTTGTCCCTCTTCCTAAGGGAAGAAAACTTGTTCGATGTAAGTGGATCTATCGAACAAAATTTGTAGCAGATGGGTCGGTTGACAAGTATAAGGCTCGCTTGGTTGCCAAAGGATTCTCCCAGGTTCTTGGGATTAACTACTCTGAGACTTTTGCGCTAGTTGCCCGAATGAATTCCATTCGACTTGTTCTTGCCATTGCTGCAGCTAATCGTTGGGAAGTACACCAGATGGATGTGAAGAGTGCTTTTCTTCACGGTGACCTTCAGGAGGAGATCTACATGGAGCAGCCACAAGGGTTCCTTCAGGATTCTTCACTTGTGTGCCATCTTTGCAAGTCTCTCTATGGCCTCAAATAGGCTCCTCGGGCCTGGTATGCCAAGATGGATTCCTTCCTTCTATCAGTTGGGTTCACTCAATGCCATTCTGATCCCAATATCTACATTCTGCAGCAGGATGATTCACTCCTATTTCTGGTTCTGTATGTTGATGACTTGCTGATCACAGGGAGTTCTCCATCCACCATTGGGGCTATCAAAACTACCCTTCATGACAGGTTTTTGATGACTGACTTGGGCTTGTTGCATTACTTTCTCGAGATTGAGATCTACCAGTCTGCTTCCGGGATCTCCATCAACCAATCCAAGTATGCTGTAGATTTGCTCTCAAGGTTTCATATGGCTGATTGCAAGCCTGCTCTGACTCCCTTTCTTTCTGGAGTCAAACTTGAGGCTCAGTGTTCTTCTCCACTTGTTGATGGCACTTTGTACCAACAGCTTGTTGGGAGTCTCATTTATCTGACTCATACGAGACCCAACATTTCATATGCTGTAGGCATGGTCTCTCGATTAATGCAGGAGCCTCATGAGCTGCACTGGAAAGCAGCCAAGCGGATCCTTCACTACATTCAGGGTACTCACAGTTTTTGGATTCACTATGCAGCGGGCATTGAGCTTGAATTGGTGGGCTACACAGATTCAGATTGGGCGGGCGATTCTCAGGATCACAAGTCTACTTCAGGTTACAACTTCTCACTTGGTTCAGGTCCTGTTTGTTGGTCTAGCAAGAAGCAATCTGCTATTGCTCTATCTTCTACTGAGGTCGAGTATCAGGGGGCTATGAATGCCTCTACTAAGGCCATTTGGCTTCAGAATCTTCTCACTGAGTTTGGCATCCAGATCAAATGGCCATCAGTCATAGTTTGTGACAACCAGAGTGCCATTCAGATCTCACGAAATCTGGTCCATCATCAGTAGACCAAACACATAGAGGTTCACATGCACTATATCTGGGAGCTCATCCATGGCCATGTCATCGACCTTCGCTACTGTCTGACTTCTGAGCAGGTTGCTGATATCTTCACCAAACCCTTCACTGAGAGCAAGTTCCTTCATTTGCAAGCTTTGCTGGGGGTGCGAGATGCTTCATCTTCTGGGGGAGCTTCTTCCTCTCACTCGGAGTCCTGACTCTCTCTACTTTTGGGGGGTCTCTTTTCTCTCTCTTTGGGGGGGAATTTTATGTACATGGGTACCTCATCAGGCTTGATTTGTTGGGACCCATTTCTACATCCACCTAAGCTTCGCTTATGGGGGGGTGTTAGTGTAGGTTTTTATTTTCTAGATGGGTTATTTATTTTTCCTATATTCCTAGGTTTTTCCTACACTTCTAATTAATCTCACTTAGGTTAATAAAGCATGTCTTATTAGGTGAGTAGTTGCAAGGTGTCACCTTCCTACATGTGAGCATCCATTAGCTATCTTGGGAAGATACTTTGCTATCTTTAGTCCAATAGATGGTTGCTCCTCATTGGTCGGTGTTGCCACCTCCTCTCTCTTCCTAGTCTATATAAGCATGCTACCTGGCTTGTATTTGATATCTTTTGCTTTTGCATCCTTTTAATGCTATTTTGCTTCTAGCATTTGCATTACTCTCTTGGAGACTAACTCTGTGTTGCTATTTTGATTTTGTATCATTTACATTCATAGTTTTAATATCTATTCTTTGCACTAGTTTTCTGGGTTATTAATCTTTTCAGATTCTAACACTATATTTAGACATCTGTTATGAGTTATGATGACATTATGAGGATTTCAGTTATCATGTGTTGAATAAGTTTAGTAATGGTTTATTATTTACATGTTTCATTTGATTCGTAGATATCTATTTTCAAATGTTATGATTATAATCTTATCCAAGAGCAGGGACAGTGTAGCATTA
Source organism: Cunninghamia lanceolata (assembly GCA_027924645.1). Lineage (NCBI taxonomy): Eukaryota > Viridiplantae > Streptophyta > Pinopsida > Cupressales > Cupressaceae > Cunninghamia > Cunninghamia lanceolata. The sequence goes on along the minus strand of BSBN01000553.1, from coordinate 13,144,471 downwards.
CTTGTTTCGAGTACCCTGCTGCGCCGCGATTCTCTGGCTCTCTATGTGTTAACATATACGTAATTGATCATATTTAATCAGTTGTTTGGATGCAGGCTGCAGGTACCAAACCTTGACTCCACATGATATAGCAAGTTTGAGCGGGTTCTTTCACCAATGGATATTAGTAATGGGAGATAACACGAGGTCTGTTCCACTAGGTCGGTCGTTGTCTTCTATTGTGGTCTTGAGTCGTGATGTGTCTCTCGGTTCGTGCCATTTATGTTTGGTAATCTCGTGTTGAGGTGTGTAGTCGAGTTCTGTTATTAGGCTTATGTGTGTGGTTGGAAAATACTTTAGAGAATATTATTAACTAATAATACTCCTATTTTGTGTTAGATAATTATTTAATTAACCTTAGCTGTGAAAGACACCTTGGGTAAATTTTATAATAGATGAGAATTGTAACATGCTGTCCAAAAGTATGTATGTCACAAATTGAAGTACGGGTATTTAATGGTTATTTGGTAGAGAATGTTTTGGGGATATGCAAAGTTAATGCTATGTGTTATCAAATTGGAGGACTTGGGAATCTTTTGATATAGTTAATTTTTGAAACTCACGAGGGAGTGGGTTGTTGGGAAGAGAGAGACATGTCTTTACATTTACTCTAGAAGTTGAATCCCTGCTTTTGAGGAAGTGGGTTGTTGGGAAGAGAGAGGCATGTCTCTTGCATTTATTCAAGGAGTTGAATCCTTGTTAAAAAAGAAGAAGAATAGATAAAATTGGGAGGGGGCAGGAGTTGGAAAATTTGGAGGTGGAACTGAATTTAAGATATGTAGTTGTCCCTCTCTATGAATTTACAATTGTTGTAGTTTGGAAATCATGTTTTATTGCAGCATGATTCTGTTGTGTGGTACTAGCATATCCTAGGTGTGAACTTGCATGACATGATTCTGTAAATTGAAATTTATCATCCCTGTAGCACAAACCGGTAATATAGAATTATCAATATCTAATTATGTCAAACCTATAATATACAATTATCAATATCTGATTATGTTACTAAGTTGTGTTATGATCTCTTCTCTACCCATTCTTGGTTTTTCAAAGCAAAAATTTACCCAATCAATTGTCTCAACCATGGTACCTGGAATCCTCCTAATTATGATACGACCTCACATTAAGACTACCAAATCTCTCTGTTGCCTAGCATTACTTCATCCATAACCCTCTGAAATCTTGCGGTCATCATCTGTAATTCTGAATTGTGAACTTAATCCTATGCAATAGATGAATCTATGGTAAGCTTTCATCTCATCCTAGTGGCTCTTGCAATTTATCTCATATGTGTATCTCCCTGATAAAAGTGAATTGCTCAGCGAGAGGTGATTGGCATATATATACCCTCCATGTAACCTGTTAGTGCTTGCAACCATGTGGTTGGTCCTCATTTTATTACCAGTTTTTGAGTCCTCTTGACTTGACTATCCCCTATGTCATAGTTCGGCCTCACTTTGCTTTAACTGTCGGAATGGTGGCTTGCAACAGAGTCCTCTTGCATTGAGTTCAAAATCAATATTGACCTAAAGAAATTCCAATTGTAGCTTCTACCTTAGTCAATGGATTTGAGGTTGTCATTTATGTTGCCCTGAGATTCTGAGACTCAGAGAGGGAGAATGAAAGTTTGCAGCATCAAATCAACTATTTTAGGAAATATCTTTGTGAGATAGCAGCAGCTTGTGTTATACCTTTTTCTGATAATGTTGGTTCAATCCTAGAAAAGCTAAAAATTTTGCTTCTCATGGGATAGACCTTTTTTCTACGAACCGTTTGTGTATGCACTCAAGAGCACCTGCTGTAAAAAGTTAGGAACCACTGCCTAATTTGTACCTTGGGGAGAAATACTTATAGACTTGTAGTTGTAATCCAAAAATGATCAATGCTCACCAATGCACCCGGCCTAAACATATGAGAGAGCCTAAGGGGTAATACATAAGGAGGACAAGACAATTCTTAAAGTAACTGCAATGTAACAAAGTAATATATAAGTAGGTTAGCAAAATTCTTAAAGTATGCTGAAAATTGTAATATAATTATTAAAGCAACCGTGCTGCAAGAAATGAACATTCAAGTATTCTAATACTGATATAAAAGTAAGTGGACTGTAAAAGTAACCTATGGATTAGCACCTCCAATGTTTTGGAAACCTTCAGTGCACGCCAGATCGGTGTCAATATGGATCTACACTAGTCATAGTAGCCTTTTCATCTCTTCTATCTAAAAAATTTGTAAGTCCAGGCAAGGTTAGGTTGTGTTCAGCCTTAAACCAAACGCTATGATAACCCTCGTCAGGCCCTAATTGGCAGTTCAGGTGTCGCATTGGCTTTTTTTTTATCCACATCAAACAATACATATAGGACACATTAATAACACTTTCGAGGTCGAATCTACTACAAGGTCCAAGCATAAAACAATTATACTTTCCCCTCAATTAAAATACTAGAAAACCCCATGATAATTTACAGTATACTCTATCCTTAACTCATTACACTAAAAATTAGATTTTATTGTAAATTTGACTGCATGTTATCACGCAATCCTGGAAAGGCATTCATGTATCGAAAACAGGAACAATTTTGCTACTGGCCTACACTAAGGCATGTTTATCTATACTCTGTCATCCTTAATTTGTAATGATTTCCTTCTTCCCGATCGGGCAGTGTGTGATTTCAACAAGTTTTAATGGTCATTCCACCATTTTGGAAACTTCCTTTCTAGACTCATGTTTCTCTATAGCAATGATCTCTTTTGGGATTCATAGGTAGTTTTAGTTAGTGGGCAGATTTCTTAGTAACTTTTACTGCCATCTTTAAGGTTAATTTTAGTAGCAATTATAGTATTTACTTTGGTTTTAGTTGTATTGGAATCATAGTTTTTGGAATGTTTCTATGCATAGCATATTTGTGTAGTGGCAGTTCGTTTTGTGGCATGTTAAGCTTATTGCAATTAGATGGTGAGATAGTCGCTGTTAACGATCAGTAGAGGGAACCGTGTGGGATAGAGGAAGGTTTTGTTCTATTTGTGGTTGCAGTGAGTAGTCATTGTCACAGCGAATTTTATTATAGTTCGTAGTTGATTAGTTAGCTGGTATACATAAGGATGTAGTCTTATCTTGTAGGCCTATAGTCACTTGTAGGTGGTGTCTCTTTGGCAAACCATTCTATTAGATCATAGTTTGTTTTGGTTCTTCTAGAAGGGGTGGTCATAATGTGGTATTTGCATTGGTATATTGACCTATTAGTTTATAGTCGACTAGCTGTGGCATAATAACGTAGCAATAGTGCTGATTTCTATGTTTATTTTCACTACCACGTGCTATGTCAAGCCGGTCCTAGTGTAATGTGTCTTTGACTTAGATAATGGTTTGATGGGATTCATACGTTTAGGAAACAATTTCATCTTAGCTTTGATTGACTTATTTCTGTGTGATGACTAAGAGTGTCATGGTCGGCTTTCTCCGCAGAATCTATGTTAGTCACCTTCGCTAGCACTGCCGTCGCTGTGGTACAATGACTAGTCAGCAATGCATAATAGTTGATCAATGGTAGTCATTTCATTTTAGTGGAGTCGCTTCTGCATAGTCGCTGAAGTTGTCTGAGGGTTGAGAGCATAGTTAATGATCTGCCAAACCGTGCAGGCAAGGAATTGTATTTACTTTCATTTATTTTTTTTGCCGTGGTCGCAGAAGTTTAAGAATGGTCGAAGCGATCCAGCATATTGCAAACTTTGTCTTAGTCATAGTAAGTCCAAGGGTTGTTCTATGTCCATACTCTAGTAAATGTATATTGGTAGTAACTGTTAAGTCTTGTAAGGTTGATTTTGGGTTGCTTCGGATTAGTTGAAACTTATGCTTGGTTGTGGGGGTTAAAGAAATAGTGGTTTTAGTAATCGGTTAGAGTTGAAGTTAGGCTTGTATGGATATTGAAAGGTTTAGATTAGTAGTTGTGGAAGATAGTTATGTGGGTAGTATCTTAAGCGAATATAGTCAAAGATCTTATTCTTGTAATTGCCCATTTTAAAATTGTTATGTAGTAAAATGTTAGGGAAATGCTTATATGTTTTAGTATTTTGGAATTGAAATGATTTTGGTAAGTTTGCTTTGAATTTGGGATATAGTGAGTTATGCTCATGAAAATTATATGAATAAAAATTTAGAGATGTTGTTTTAGCAATTCATAGTTATTAAAAATTAGTGAATGGTGAGATGCTAGGAAAATATTTTGTATATGTTGAAGTGTTTTCATTAGGAAGTGTAGATGTCAAACGCTATCTGGTAAACTATGTTTGTAGGTAAAAATGCACAGTGTCTTGTTTTGAAATTGAATTTTGTATTAGGAGAAACGGTAAAATATGCTTATAAGGAAGTTGTTGTTGTAAAGAAGTTTATGCTTTTGGTAATCATATATCTCTTCTCCTTATAGCTTGGTTTAGTGGATAATGGTAGATAATAGCCTGTTAATTGTTGCTTTTGCAAAATAGATAAGTTAAGGACCCGTAACTTGAACAATTGAGATTACCATTACCTTCGGTAATTTAAATTACTAATTCTATGAATTTATTTTAGTGGAAGCATTATGGTAGAGAATCTGATCAATGGGATCGCATTCATATTCTTTTAACATTTTAATAGGATTTAGCTTTAAACAAGCTATAATTACTGCCTTCTTTTAAGGGAAAAAATTATAGTTGTACAAGACTATAGAGGTAAATGTGCATATAGATTCTTATAGCTATCGCATTTGGACTTGTATTTTGGTAAGAGACTAGCTTATAGGGAATCATATATGTGTTATAGTTGTTTAATAGAAAATAGAATTAGTTAGGCAATCAACGGAAAATTTCGGTACCTTAACAAGGTTATACATATTTTGTAGTAGATGTTCATGTCAGGGAATATCTTTAGGAACCTTAATTGGGAATTCTTGGTTAGCAATCTATTATGGTTATTTCCTTTTAGCTTGATAGTTAATAAATTTAGGCCTTGTGTTGTTAGGAATTGATACTTGCATATACTAGAACATTTCCTTAATGAATAAGTATTTTCCATCCCATTTTTTTGTCGGGGTTGTCGTCCTTATCATATCTTAATGTTATATTAAATACTTGTGTTCTTTTTAGGGAAATGAATTAATATTGTTGTGCAATTTCTTTTAGTAGTTGTTGAAAATTGTAAAATGTTAGATAAGTATGTTATGTTTAAAGGATACTGTATGTTATTAAAAAGTTGTGATCACTGGAAGTTTTATACTTAATTAAAGTTGTTCTTAGTAGGAAGTATTATGTTGTGAAGCTTAGAAGGAAAATTCTTGTGGCTTTTAGACTATGTTTTGTTCGGATTATGGTTCACCGTCCTTGCCTTATTATTTCCAAGTGATGTAGAGTTTTGCTATGTGGGTATTCTTGTGTAGGTCAAACTATTGTCATGATTTGGGGCAAGGGGTCAAGTTTGTGTTTCCAAGGCTTGGATGATTATGGCTTTAATTTGGTTAATGTTTTATTTTATGACCATGTATGGGGGCCCTGGTTGTTTATGCATGTAAGAATGATGCAAATGGTCTATTTCATATCTTAGTTTTGAGTCACATCTTGTGTCAAGTTGCTAAATCATGGTTTCCATTTTGGATGAGGAACTTCTATGTGATATAGTATCTGTGTACCTAACTCCAGAGGTGTAGTTCTTTGTTTGGGTTCAATTTACGGCATGTCAATGGATTCACTGGATTTTCGTACGTTGTAATGAATGGGGAATGGCCCTTGGATGTAGTACTTGGTTCTTGATGGTTTTGCTTCATTTTGAAGAGATTATGGATTTCTTGTTGTGGCCTAGTGAAAGGCATATGTTATGGCCAGATTTGATTTGTGACTTTTATACCTATATGTTGTGGTATGTATGTTTGACCCAAGAATGCTAAGGGAGTGGCTTTCATGGTGGGGCCGGTGCCTAGAGAGAGGCTGCCTAGGTAACCATGGATGGGGGCGAGCTTATGGGGATAGATAGCCTGGGTAACCCATGTAGGACCATGCGATGACACTCTCCTTATGCAGTTCTAATGTTTCTGGTGATACCTCTGGAGTGTTGTCTTGGCTTGTACAGTTATGTTGACATGGTCAGTTGTGTCAAGTCAGTTGTTGTTCATTTATTTTGGATGTTGTATCATGGATTAGTGGAATCCTCGTCATTATCTCCTAGCTCGGAGGGGTGGGCCTCAGGGTTCCACATGGTTGGGTGGTAAGAGCTATCCATTGGTCCTTTTTGGAGATACGGTTCGAGTTCTGCATAGAGGTGTTCCAAATTTAGTTTGCTTCCTACCTTTGGCAGTGTTGTATACTTTCTTATGTATACTTTTGTAAACCAACATGATCGGTCTTATAATCTTGTAATCATGTAATCCTATACTGAGACTCTGTAATTGATCTATTCTGCTTCAGTAAAAGTTAATGGTATCTATTTTAGCAGTGTAATGGTTATTGCTTCTATAGTTCTATTTTCTTTTATTAATGCAGTTATGTTGCCCTAGAGCTGTTAGAAGAGTAATCTTGTTTATACGGTGTAATATGGTATGTTTGGTTACTACTTTGCAACATCTTGCTTTCAAAAAAAATATTTCTATTACTTTTGGCTCTTTTAGTCTAGCACTCTAGGGTTACATGACGGGGCATTACACCCTTGGTCTCCTTATGTTGTGCAACACAATGCTTGGGTTTGTGACAAGGCTTAACCGTCTCATGTGGATTCATCAACTCTGGTAGTTGTATCGAGCATTAACGGGTCGATCTTTTAGTGCAACAGCAACCATCTTGCTAACAAGGAGGACTATGAGGAAGGCATCCTAGTATAGGAGGGTGGAATATCAACAAATTTCTTCCAGATCCTGAATCCTTATCATTCAAATTGCTTCTCTACACCTATACTTTTCCAACTCCTACACCTGTAACCTACAATCACAATAAAAGGGGGTTGGGGGTTGTGGTGTTTAGGAGCTTGCCTCAGTCAAGCCCCGGAAGGACATTCAAGTCTTCCAACACCGTTGTTAGATAGAGTGTGTGCCCAAGTAGGGCAGAGGCTAAATCCGATGAGGAAATGAAATGATTGAAACACAACTTGATGTCACCTTAGAAGTGAAGCCCTCACAGAGATGAAGATCCTTAAAATCATGAGGAGATGGATTGATGAAGCCAAATTTGCAACAAACAAACACAATAACAACACAACTCTTCTCTAAAGGCCTTGAAAACTCTTTCTCAATATCATAAGTTTGCATTATCCATCTAGGTGTAAAATAAAGTCATAAACTCAATTATATATGCTTTCCTGCTAACATTCATAAATTAAATTGAAGAGGCCGACAGAGGGAAACCTTTTGAGAGGGACCAAGCTAACACACATTAATTTTCATCCTGGCAAATTAGGTTGGCCTTGGGTGTGGGTACCCAAGTCCCAATGCCTATTTTGGTCATGTTTAAGCACATAGAATGGGCTCGTAGTCCCCATTTGACATGGGTTTTAGGGGAAATTACTCTGGGATGAGTATTTAATTTGTAAAGTGTAAACACAGGGACCTAGGAGCTAAACTAGGAGGTAAAAAGGCATAGGGATACTTTTTACTCCATAACAATATGAAAGTTATCTCACAGAGATGGTTTAGACCTCTTAAAAAAAAGGGTAGCCATCCCACAAAATTGAATGTGCATCCTATTGCAATTACAGTCACTTACCCAACTAGTTTGAAAATTGATAAATAATCATGTCACAGCCACTTCACTTATCTACTGCAAAGATTTATCTTTTCATATAGGAAAACAAAAACAAACAAAACATGGTTAAATGTGTTTACCTCAAGTCAGATCTTTCTATGTCGATCAAGGATCATGTTCAACCTTCACATTCTATCAAGGATGAAAAAGTATAAATGGGTAATCAATATTTTTTTAGGTTCACGAGGAACTTCAAATAGAATTTCGTAAACACCAGAACTTGCACAATGATGGCATCCCTACCTACGCCTCCATGAAAACATTAGCTAATAGTATTTCCTAAGCTACTGAATGCATCCTCCAGAAGATTTCTCTTAACCTTTCCTCTCGGATTCCCCCCATAAAACCCCCACAGGTTTTCCCCATGAAAATATTTAAGACAAAGTGAAAGCAAAATCAAACACAAAAACTAAATAAATAAAATAAAATAAATCATAAATATATTTTATCCAATATTTTAAAATTTCTTTTTTTGTTATAAATCTAAAAATCAAATCTTAATAAGACAAAAATTATTCTTTCTCAAAATCAAATCTTAATAAGACAAAATTTATTCTTTCTCCTAATTCTTTCATTTGTTTTTTTAAAAAAAACTTATAAGCATGTATCATTTTCAATCTACATATTCTAATCAATTCATTAGGCAAGATTATATATATGTACACTTTTAAAACCATAGAGCAGAAAATTATAATTAGAATACTTTCTAGATCACTCTTCTCTATTATGCTAGTAGAGAAACGAAAAACACACTTTATAAAAAACATTTACTGACTCAGATAGGAGATTCATCTAAGTAAGTTAGCAATGTCCACCATTTAAATTTTCAACAAACATTAGTTAATTGAAATTATGCATACCTTTAATCGTATCACTTCACAAACAACACTAAGATCTACAGAGTATGGCTCATAATTACCACTTGAAGATCTGCCATCTCCAAGAATCCATACATTTCAAGCCAATACAAAATTGCACACCAGGTCCATAGTAATCCTTACCAAAAAGGTATGGTCCGCATAAACCATTCATTAACATGTTCACCGTACAACCTTATATACTCACAAGCAAATAACCATCTCGAAAGTTTTTCATTAGAAAATCATCAAGTACTAAAGAAGAGTTATCACCATCATTACCATTAAGCATATCATCATTATCTAAATCCAATTTCCTAGATAAGTCATACGAAGTAGTTATGTGGCCTTACAAATTACCTCTAGATACTACCACAACTTCTTCACCTTCAAATTGGCTTCCTGATATACATCCGATGCTACTTGATTACCTTCCACAAGTTTGTACATGGATTTCTTTCTACTCTCTAACTCATCATCCTTCAATTATGCTACCGTATATAAGCTCTTGATATCATCATTGTCCGTTCTAGTTCTATTAACTCAACTTTCATTCCTTTGACCACAAACTAAATCTCCAACTATCCACCTAGCTCTATCAGTATTTCTTCATTTACTTTAATTATCACTTTCATCTTCCCGCTTGTCTTTTTTTGGTCAATCATCCTTCCTTCAAAAACTCTATTTTTGATACTTCCTATCAATCATATAAACTGTTCCAAACTACTGCAGTCTTGTTTCATCCTCAATCTCCTATCTGCCAACAAATCAAAATTTTCCTTTCCCATTGTATTCCTATGCTTACCTTTTGAATCCTCCTCTATAATCTTCAATTATTCCTTTTCATCTGGTGCCTTATAATCATTCCATCTCCTACTTGTAACTATATTTCTCTCAATTTCCCTCGTTTCTTCATTTACAACCATTTGTATCATCTATCATTCCTCTTTCTACATTCTTGCTTTCACAGTATCTTCATTTTCAACTCTAGATTATCCATGCTTTACTACATCTCTGTATTCGTCTTCCGCATTACCACATTCTCTTTTATCTTCAATTGTCCTTGCTTATACATCCTTGGTTTTGTCTTTTGCATCACCACATTTGCTTATTTCCTCATCTATCTCACTTTGAATATCTGCATTACTACTTCCTAACTCACCGTATTTTTTTAGTATTATTTTTGTATTGTCTATTGGTCTACCAACTCTGCTTGTTTTGTCTCGTTCAATCTCATTATCATTTCCAGTGTCACCGCATTCTCTATTTATGTTATCTTCCACTAACTCTGTACCTCTCGCAAGTATCCTTTCTTCTTTTCTTTCATTCTCATCAATATTTATATCTTCAAATTTATCCTCTAGTTGACTACTGTCATCACATATCTATTCACAACTTATAACTTCCACAAGTTCTCCTTCTTTGTCTACCTCATCTTCCTTACTATTATTTATTTTTGAACTTTTTATTCTAAACAATATTATCCGATCATCCCCATAAGTACTATTAAATTTTTCATAAACACTACCTTCTTATTTCCTTTCCAAACCTTCAAATTTGAACCCTATTAACTCACTACCCTTAAAAGCATTACTAACCCATTCACAATTCATACCTCAAATCTTCTTTATTTGTTTTTGTTTCCTCCACAAAAATATATTATTCCTCCCTATGTTTGAATCCTTCACCTTCCTTTGGCATGTTCAAAATGGCTTCTAAGTCTCAATCCTCTATTTCTTCTTCTCCTTCATCTAAATTGATCTTTGGGCTTCTGTTGTCATTCACCTCAAGGCTTGTCATCATATTTGAAAGCTTCCTTGCCATACTAAACATTACTTCTACCTTGTCTACAACATCATCATCTCCAAATTCTTCTTGATCTTCTTCTAGTTTCACATTCTTCTATATCCTCATTGGAAATAGGGCTTCAACTTTGTCTACTACCAAGTCTCTCACAATACATCCTTCATACCACTTGGCAATACTGCACTTTACATGCTACTTTGTTCTACAATTGGATTTCTTTATTCTGATCTCTATCCTTTCTTCTTCATTATGTCTCACATACAAAACTAACTCTCTTTGTTCATCTTTTTCCAATCTATCAAATCTATAGTAGGGAGCGGGTTTCATCGAATTGGTTTTACACGGGATCTCTTTCACAGTGTAGAGCATGCGTAAGAGACAGAGCGGCCATCTCAACCTTGAGTAGGAAGATCCTGCTTAAACAAAAATGGATGGATTAGTCATCTATTCTAGATATGGCAATAGCTAACAGTCAGGCAGGGCGGAGCGCACTCTGCAGGCATGGCGCTGGAGTTGCTATTGACGTTCCCGTTGTACGTTTGATTATGAGGCCCATCATTATTTCTCACTTGCCGTCAATGCAGAAGAAGTGTGCTATTCCTATTGGACTCTTGGCAGGCCCAAGCTAGGAATTTTGCTCCATAGTTCGACCAGCAAGCGGCCGATCGATAGTAGAGTACAGATCAAAGCTAGATTGGGATAGGCCGTCTTAAAGATCCCATTTTCTCTCCCCAACCCCTAGCTGTATTCCATTCATCGTTGTGGTGATTGGGAAAAACCCCTTTGTTACATACTAGGAAAAGCTCTCTACGAATCTTTATCATCAAATCTAACATTTGTAATTCCTTCTCTAAGAATTTTTCCTTCACACTAGCAACCCTAACTTTATGACTCGCATTTACTCCTTTCATCTTCATAATCAAATCATAAAATACTTACTTGCAAATTGCCCCAAATTTTGGCACTCTATTTTCTCACCTTGTATATTCACTAAAATTCTTCTACAAATTGTCTCTCTAGTTAGTGATCTATCCACCTCACTTACCACTCCTCTTAGATCTCACCTCTCACACTTGACTTATATATATCACTACCAGATTGCCTCACTATCAACCGTCTATCTAAAGGCTGATTTCATTTCTTATTCTCACTTTTTGCCTTTTGCAAATTGCCTCACAATTGGTAGTCTATTTACTCTAGATTTCAACTTTCCTCCTTCACAAGTATGATTCTATCTACCTCAGGTTCAATGATCTACTTACAAACTCCTTGTGACTAAGTCAAGCTCAACGATCTATCCACAAGATAACTTTGCAAGTTGTCTCAATTCAATGATCTATCAACAAGAAAAAGCTTCCTCTCTTTGAGGATGCCAAACCTTAACTCTGATACCACTTCATGCATTCATGGATGGAGAGTCCAATAAAGGATTGTCCAACCATGTGTTCTTAATACAAACACACACACATTCTATGCATAGCATTACTTAAACAAATACAAACTTATGACAATCAACTTGATTCAATATTTACATAATCAACAATTAGAATTACATTTTTAGTCTCTATGGCAATGGGCTCACAACATGCTAGGCCTTAACCATTTAATTAGGTATGGGCACACCATGTGTGAATTATAGAATTCCAATGATATTGCAATATAATACTCAATCTTGACTCCCAACTCAAATTTGACTACTTTCAAATGATTATGAGTGATGTTTATATAGTAGCTCCTTGCCTTAGAAATGATCTTAGTTAGCCACATGTAGGTGTTAAGCTTGATGACAAGTATAACGTGTAGTCGGTCAAATGTGTAAATGGAATATTTTAGAATGAATGGGGTGATTATGGTTTCATGAATCCCAATGTGGTACATACCATAAGCCCTCCCAGGTCCATTGAATCTAGAAATGTGTTCCTTTGTTTCCATATGTCTCAAAAAGGTGTCACAAGCCTTGAACAGTGAAACTTGATGTATTTATGTTAAGCTCGATAACAAGCCTAGTAGTAAATCATGCCTTTGTGGTGACCCAAATCTCCTAAAAGTTGGATAGGACATTATGATCTCCATGTAGATCATGTGTTCACAATTGCATAATGGAATGTGTAATTATGGTGAGCTGTGGTAGGATCTATGGTGCCTAGATTTAATGAATGGAATATAATTAAAAATCTACAAACAAACAAATCAGTAAAAAGAAAATATTTTTGGGTGATGCAACATAGCTTTTACACCCTAAGATGCTCAATTTTTTTATTTAAACTATTATAAAATCATAACTCACCAATTGTTTATTGTTGATTAGAACACTCAAAATTTATAAAATCATAACTCACCAATTGTTTATTGTTGATTAGAACACTCAAAAAAGTATAGCCCTGGAGAAATTTTTTATTTTACAAGAATGGGGGAGCTGACATTTTTGCCTGTATCGGACCAATTAACATGACAACGGACATACAGCTTTACTGATTTACATTGTAGGCGCCAAGCTATTAGCACTTCACTTTTTAGTTTCAAATTGTTCTCTTATCCATATGCAAGTTATGAAGAATGATCGGAGCTCCATGCTGAGGAAACATTGTCACAAACGATGTGGGTGCATGGACATAGCCTGGAGAAAGAACAAATGAGAAACGTTGCAAAATCATGGCAATGGCAACTTTGGACTCAAGCATGGCAAAATTCTGGCCCACACACGACCTCAACCCATATCCAAAAGGGATAAATAGAGCAGAATCATCCTTAGCAGCCTTACTTATTCCCTCACTAAACCTCTGAGGGTTAAATTCATTTGCATCTTGCCCCCACAGAGAAGTGTCATGATTCAATGAAAGCCAAGGGAAGAGGACATATGTGCCTGTAGGGATTGAAATTCCTCCTAGTGTGGTGTTCTTAAAGGTTTCTCTAAGTGAGCCAACAACTGGTGGGTAGAGCCGGATCACTTCGTTCAGAATCATTCCTAACTTTATCCACAACACATACAAAATTCAGTAAGAAAATACTAAAAGGAAAGTATTGAATTTTAAGTTACAAATGGGTTCTTGAATGCTTACAGTTTTTAGTTTGTTTACTGTCTGAAATTTTGGATGACAATTTCCACAGACTTCTTGTACTTCTGAGCGTGCTTTCTCTTGCCAGTCGGGATGCATGGCCAAGAGAATAATAGTAAATGTTAAGTAATTCATTGTAGTTTCTTGGCCAGCGAAGAAAAATGTCTTGCATTCAGCTGTGATTTCCTCTGTTGTGAGGCCCTGATTGTTTTCAGAGCTCCTTAGCTCTTGGATTGTGTTCATCATGGAGCCAAGTAGATCATTGCCATAACCTCCGGTGGTGTTTGTAGCAGTCTTTTCTCGGTTTATAATGAGCTGTTTCAGGGCACTATTCATTTCTCTGTCAAGTCTCCAGCATTCTCTGTTTCTTTTGAAAGGTACAAATCTGAAAACCCCCCAAAAAAATAAACATGACATTATGTTCATTTACTTCATCATGTATAATTTGATCTTAAGAACTAAGAAACTATTAGTGCTGCATTTAGTGCTGCATTTGCAAATCAATCTGATTTTAATAATTAAGAGAGATTCATTATTGTTTGGAGAATGGTTGAGTTTTTCTAATAGTGAAATTTTTTTATATTCTTGGATTTTTATTCAAAGATTTTCTCAAATGAAAATAATAGATATTATCTTTACTTTCTATTTATTTTTTTATTGTTTCAATTGTATATACACTACTTTTATTCGTATATACACTACTTTTATTGTACAAATTTATTAAACTTCATTTTCTGTACTGGTAAATGATGGAACTCTATAATTTATAAAGCTCATTAACTAATGAACCAAGGCAATCAGACACAAGTTACAAGTTAATAAAAGTGCACCTTACCTATAGTCAGGAATCAGTAATTTTATATCTTCCTGGCAAGCCAGAGATGTTTGCTGAGCCATCAAGTCAAAAATATGCTTTCCTTGGAGATAGCTGCTGCCAAATGCTGTGCGGGCAATAATGTCTGAAGACAGAGTCTTAAACTCTTGAGCCATGTCAAATTCTTTCTCACCATTTTTGACAACTTTCTCCCATTTCTCCAACATATTAGCAGTGCTCTCCACCATGCAACAAACCATATCCTGATAAGTCATAAAATTTTCACATTGCATTTGACATGAAACAAGGTTTTTGGAAAAAAATTCATCTATAATTATAATAAAATAAAAATTAAAAATGATATAAAATGTTAAATGTTTTGTTTTATTTTATGTTGTTTAGAAATGTTTTAGTAGTCTATCTTGATTTATTGTACCAAATTTTATCTTCAGTTCTGTTAACTTTTATAAATATTTGTAAACTATAATAAGTTCAAGTTCAAGTTCAATTTCAAATTCAATTTCAGACATGAATACAAATCCCCTAACCTTGAGCTTATCAGTATGAAAAGAAGGATTTATAATCTGCCTATGATGTGCCCATTTATCACCATTGAGTACCACCAAGCCTTCTCCAAGCAGCTCCTTCAGGACAGGATCCCATTTTGGCTTTCCATAGATCCCCATCTTATCACCCAGCGCATCCTTCACCAGTTCAGATCTACCAACTACTAGCGTTGGTGTTGTTCCCGCCCACATCAGGAAAGTGGACCCTGTTAGTTAGATGACAAAGAATGTATTAGGATTATTAGCTTACAAAATAAACTTACCATATATAATAAAAATTACCGTATATTTTGGACCAGTAAGGGTAGAAAAGCTGCACTCTGGCCGCAATGTCATGGGAGAGTTTCATGGGCTTGGACTTTGCCTCATGCACTAACATGGTCAAATCAAGAGAATTTCCAAACAATAGCTTGTAAGGAGGACCTGTAATGCCTTGAGCTTGAAAATGCTTGCCTATTTGCAAAGGCTTCCACCATATTGATATTGTAAGTTTGGTAACTACAAACACCACTAAACAACCAAATGACAACAATATAACTTCAGCAACACTAAACATAGAATTTTCCATATCTTTCAAAGTTTAAAGAATGTCATAGATGGGTTTGATCATTTTTGCTGTGGTATTTATGGTTTCTTCACTTTCGGCTGGCAGTTAAATAACAACCATTAAATGACACAGTTTTTGGATGGTTATCTATCTATTATCTCAAAAGCATTGTGTAGTTTTTGTTGTTTTCCAGCCTTAAGCTTTTGGTTTAATCGCTTGCACAGGATGCTTAATTGTCTTACCTTGGGATTATTCTTGGGATTATTCTTCAGCTTAGTAAATGCCATCGAGATTATCTTGGGATTATTCTTCAGCTTAGTTGGGGACATTACCAAGGTGGTTTGTTTTACCTTTGTTAGTTTGTTTTACCTTTGTTAGTCCTTGTTTGTGATCGGGATATTTATGTCTTGAGTTTATCATATTAATTGGTATTAATTTGGCCGATAGGTCATTCTATATGTGTACACATCTTGTAACTGCCAAATTTTGGTAGTCCTTCACTTTTTTTTTGTTCCAAAATTTTAAAAAATAAAATTGTTAAAAATATTTCAAGCAACAACTAAAATTAGAATATGGCACATGGGTGGTTGGTGTTTCATTTGTTTTATGCATATTTTAATGTGCACACATCTTGTAACAGTCCAAAATTTGGTAGTCCAATTTTTTAATTGTCCAAAAATTGTCTTCCTTCAATTTTTTTCTTGCATCGGTTCTTCTGGTATTTATGTCGTTTAAGTGTACCTAGCAGAAAACTGTGTGATTTCTATTTTATTTTTATGCAAAGGAAACAAAAAACGGTTGAAAGCAAAGAACTCGGTGACCATATAAAATTAAGATTTGAGGTGAGGTGAAGGGGACTGTGAACAGAAAACAAAAGAATCGCCTTCTCAGGAATCGATTGAAGGTCATGGATTTTCAAAAGAAAGGTATTTGCATCAGTTATTTTTTTGTCTACCACAAAAAGTAAATTTTGTTAGCTGCAATTTCATTAACTGAACTCCATTACTGTTTTTTTTTAATATGCCAAAATTTATTTCAATGCAAGATATTTACATTGCCTCCTTCCTTGAATTTTTTTAACTTGCAGAACTATTCCGTTAATTCTTTACATAAAAGGGTTTTCAAAGAAAGATCATACGGTTTTTTATTTCAAAGAAAGATCATACTGTTTTTGATTTATAATTTTTAAGGGTAAAACTAGGTTCGATCTTATAAATATAGTGAAATGTGCATCTAGAATGCTAGATAGACATCACCTCTTTTGAGATGAAATTTTGCCAAAGCAGGAATTACTAACGTCAAAAGATTTTCACAACCCTAACCTGAATCTTGTGAATGCTCTGCTCAACTGTAAGGTAACATAGGCAAGGAGGATTTCTGATTTTAAAAGGGAAGTGCATGAAAGAATCCTTTAATTTTTTTTTTAGAAAATGAGCAGTCATTTCAGACAATTATTTCAAAAATCAAATTCAATCATCTCCCTGCAATGCGCAAACGCCCTACAATCCTCAGTCATCTACCTATGAGACAAAAAAATTTCTCCTCGATGCGGGCCTTGCAGGTCTAGTCACATGCATGCACGATGAGCTAACCAAAGTCCCCGCTAATCATACCGCCAGGTTCATCAACAAATTATAGGTCAGCAGATTACATCTCTCTACACATTCAGGCAACACAGGGCTTGGATCAAGTTGAATAAGTATTGGCGGAGGGATACTAAGCTACAAGGCATTCTTCTTGGCAAAGTCAACAGAGGTTATGTCTTGGCCGTTTTGGGTTTTGTGGTGTTTCTTTTGCAGAGTTTAGGGAGGAATAAGAGGATTGGTGATAGGCTCGTCATTGATACAATTAATTCCAAGTCGATGAATTTTGTGGTGAAATATATTGCTACAGAGAATTAAATTGTCATGTTTTAAATGGTTCCCTTATCGATGGCGGAGAAATACAATAATGAGCATTTTTTTCTCTATTGGATTTTGAAAGAGATTTCTGGTTATGAGTATTCAGTTATTTGGGTTAACCCTTAATTTTGTTACATTTTTCCTTCTTCTATTGTTGGTAGAAAAACAGGATTGGGGAATTTTGTTTTCATTGATATAGATTTTAGAAAAACTGTGTTCAATTTTTCCACATAAAAAAGGTGAATATAGTTTTTCCAAAAATTATTTGGAATAAATGTTACGAACTATAAAAATGTCACTTGATATAGTTCATGTAAAAATGCACCTCATAGTTGTAATGTTGTTCAGTGTTTCTTTTACTCTTGAAAATGATTCTTTACCCCCTCAAAATTGCATATCAAGCAATGTATTGGCATTTACATATTTCAAGGAAAATCTTGAATGGGAACTAAGAAAATGTAATGTGTGATTGGAATAGCTCTACATGGATGTTATTTACAAAGTCCCTATGCTATACTTTCCCTTGAACTTGTCTAATCCTGATCGTGCAGTAACATCATTTCAAACAAAGTTGGATGGAAGCTCGCTGCTTATGATTGTTGGTCTCTTCATTTTAGCTCACAAAATCCTCGTTGGTATATGCCTTTTATCTATTGGATCAGGTAATCACTTGTGGGCTTACTTGGTTGTGATGAGAGTGTGCTTAATGGTCTGGACACTATCATGAAAGATAGAATCTATTTCAAAAATATGTAGGGGAAAGTAGGAATGAAGAATACAACGACAAATTTCAAAGACTTTATATATAGATTTACTTGTGAATTGGGAAAAAGGTACTGCTAGAAAGTAATACTTATTGCAGTGACTACAAGGAACTAACACGTGAGTTGTCTTTAGTTTGGGCTATGTTCTTTATAAAAATTTATGTTTCCTAAGTGTTCTTTCATCTTCCTGTATCGTAAGACACAATGATACCTATAAGGTTTGATATCCTTTTGGAGAAATGTTCATATAATTAATATATTTTTACTATTTATTTGTGGATGGGAAGAAAGGTTATGAGAAAAAGTAATATTTGTTGTAGGATTGGTTGGGAACTAAGTATCTATTAATTGTCAAAGAAGACACCAATTATTAGTCACTGAAACATTTCTTAGAAAGATCCATTGCATGACATCTCATCTTTGAGTTTTAATTTTTCTGTTTAGTTGTTAGAATACATTTGTTACTATTCCATTTTTTGAATTGTTTCATGTGTGTATTTCATAAGGAACTTTCAGTGATTGACCACTTAGTTTGAAAATAATCAATCCCAAAAATTAAGCAAATCTAAGTGAAAGGTAAACTTCAAACACACTTCATATAAAGTGAATGCCAAAGTTATTCCAAACACTCACATACACATAAAGTGAATGTTAAATTTCAAGCACACACTTCACACACACACACAAAGGTAGTTCACTCACATTTCACACAATAAAATATGAATCAACAATTAACTCAAAAAAATTAAGGGGATGTCAAAGTTCAAACATATGCTTCTGATCCAATAAGTCGCTCAAATTCAAGTGAATGTCAAAGTTAGTTCACACACACACACACAAAGTGAATTCAAAATTTAGTTCATACACACAAAGTACATGTCAAAAGTACACTCAAATAATAAATGGATGTCAAAATTCAAATGCACACTTCACACAAAGAATAAATGGATGCCAAGACACTAAACAAAGTGAACTCCAAAATTCAAATAAATAAGTGGATGCCAAAGTTCAAATGCACATATAAAGTAAATGCCAAAAGTTCAAACAATAATGCACACATAGTAATGCCTAATGTTCAAACACACTTCAAACAAACAATCAATGAATGTCAAAATTTAAGCACACACACCAAGTAAATGCCAAAGCACAAACACATATTTCATACAAACAATAAATGCAAAAAAATTCAATTCAATTTTAAACATAGAAAGTGAAACAAATATAAGTCAATGCCAAAGTTCAAACCCATACTTCACATTACAAATAGTATAACACTAATTATGACAGTGTTAACAGATTGCATTGTGGTGGAATGGGAGACCATAGTTCTCAGGTTTCTTTATGAATTAATTCTTTAATGGTTCATTCACAATATTCATTTAATACCATTCCATTATTTTTATTTACAAAAAATAATTTAAACTTTTTATAGTATTTATAGCCTTGTCCACCCACTACTACATGTAATGACTTTCCAGTAAAAATATAAAAATATAAACTATCTAGCAATAGGCCTATAAATATTTGTGTCTATCCACCCTTTTATAGTATTTATAGCCTTGTCCACCCACTACTACATGTAATGACTTTCTAGTAAAAATATAAATATAAACTATCTAGCAATAAGCCTATAAATATTTGTGCCTATTGGTGATTTGATAGCACCTTTGGTGCTTTTACTAGTTGATATTGGTAATTGTGCTAGGGAAAAATTAATTTTCTTTTTAAATGGTGTATGAGTCACATAAAAGAGTTATCAAGTTTATTACATCATTATACTTGTAGGCTTTTTGCTAACGCTTTATCCTTACAAGTCAGACCCAACAAAATTAAGAGGTGAAATGGGTAATTGGTTAAGTCCGTCAGATGTATCCTAAGTTTGTATGTTTGGTAAAGGGAAACATACAAGGCGATATACAACATGATATACATGTCGTGGACCCAAAAAGAGTATTAAAATTGGTTTTGTCATGTTATTTTTTGTTGCTTGTATATTGTATGCTAAGGATTATACATTTTGATATACATACAATGCGGAACTCAAAGGAAATTAAAGTTTGGTATAAATGATGCATAGTGACTTAATGTATATGGAAAAATGCATTTTACTTTATATACATATTGGAGCCGAAAAGTTATGAATTATTGTTTATGAAAAATGAGAAGTCCGAAAAGGAAGATACAAATGAGTTTGTATGTATCGGGCCTTGTATCTAAGATATTGATACAAGTATGGTTGTAGCGCGGAAATACAAATGAAAAGTAAGGTGGGTCCCACTGCTTGCATATGGGGCTTGTATAATAACAATGTATATCTTCGATATACAAGCCGATGTACAAGAAAAGATGCAAATAGGAGATACAAGCCGGATGTGAAAGTGAAGTTAAATACAGAAAAGTCTTTGTAGGTATGGGAGGATTGTATGTTTATAATATGCATGCTCAATATACAAAGAAATAAAAGGACATCGTGAGAGATAAAGGTAAAAGGAGACTGGGATAAGTTGCTTGTATATGCATTTGTATCTAACGAAACATGCAAAGAGTGATATACAAAGCGAAAGATACAAGTACGGATAAAAGGAATAGGGAAAGAACGTTAGTTTTGGTTTCTTGTATATCGGTTTGAATGTTGAAAAGATACAATGCTAACATACAAAGAATAACATACAAGGAAATATACAAAGAAAGTGGTATGTATGCAGAAATGAAATAACAGGTAAAAAGGTTCAAAACTTAAACACTGAAATAGAAAGCCGAAGCTTTTGGCAGATTAATTGCTGTAATTAATGCCAACCTAACATCAAAAAAGAGTAAAATTCAAGGATGTTAAGGTAAATTTAAATGCATTTTGCTTTCAGATTTACACTGCTAAGAGTTAAAATACTGCAGAAAAAGTGAATTGTTATAGGAATTGAACAGAATTCATTAAGGTGATAGAATTACAACAGTTGGATGGAAGGCAAATTGGTAAAGTAAGTCAACAACGGGAGGTTGAGTGGTCAAGAAATATAGGTATTTATCCCAAAATGCCATTACATTTCAAATGGTAAAAATGTGTGTAAAATTCTATAATTTCATTATAAAACGTAGGCATTTGTTAAATCACTGTTTTAACTGTTAATTAGCTGGATGGAACTTAACAAATGTGAAATTCAAATTAGAAAAGACAAACTGGGTTAGCGTAAATGGTAAAAAAAATAGAAATTCATAGTAAAACCCTAGATAGGAAAGTAAAATGGAGAGTTAAAAGGATGCATTTTCTATAGGATGGCCCCGAAATAGAAAAAAGTAGACATAGGGGGCAAAGTGAAAAAGGAGAGGAAAGTGCATAAAGAGATAGAGAAAGAAGAGCTGCCACTACACAGAGGATATCCAACATTGATTAGTTACAGCAGAGTGGGAACAGATACAAACATTGGAAATTATGATGCAAATGATGTTTTACAAAAGATTACAGCTGCAAATGCTAGACCAGATATGAAGAGTATATCGGAGAGTGGGTTGTATAGAGCTGCAGGTTTTCCATTAGCTATGGAGCCTAGAGATTTGCGTTTAGATTGTTTAACTCTGTATGACTTATCAACCAGGAAGATATTTTTTTATGACAGACTCATTGTTGATTTATCCACTAAGGGTATTACAAGGCCATTTGGACTGGAGATCAATGAGAAAATGGTAGATAATGACATTGATCAATACAATGAGGATTTCAAATCAATGAGAGGGATTGCAGAGGTAAAATATCTTATAGTTGGTAAAGTCCAGAAAACAAGCCCAAGGCTATAGCCAGAGTGCACAAAAATCCACTGAGAATATACTTCAAAGAGGAAATATACCTTATGATCACAATGCTAAGTAGACTGATAGGATTGAGAGATGGCACAAAGTGTGAGGCATGGATGTTTATTGTCATCCAGTTCATAAGAGAAGAAAAAAAGGAACAAGAATAGATTCACTGGGCCAAGAACATAAGCACAGCTATATGGAAACAGGCCATGTTAAGAAATCAAAAGTTGTTGCCTTTTTATTTGTCTTCATATGTATTGTATTCATGTGCAGTAGAAGTGAGACCATTCATACATGGAATAGACAAGGTTGGGACCTTAGGCAGTGGTCCAGGACAGAAATTGATATATGGGCATTTCCCTGATCTACAAGAGGAGAATGCATTGAAGAAATTTTCTTTAGTTAATGATGTATTTTATACTTATATGATGAGAATTCTAAGGGAAGAACCTGATAAAAGATTGTCTAAGGATGTAGAAGATGCAATTGGGTTACATAGTTCATGGTATATTCAATTTCCACATTTTAGTTGTATCAGAACCAAACGATTTGAAGGAAAGCCTTTTATGCTACTTCGGTATCCTTTTGATAAATTGATTATTCTAGAGTTTTCAAGGCAAAATCTAAATGCCTTTAGAATATACAAGAAGAAGTTTAGCAGAGGAAATCTTAAGCTACCTTGGGCTATAGGTGGAAATTCATGCTACAGTGAGGAAGTGGCTAGGTATTCAGAACAAGAACTAAGATATTATGGATTTGAAGAATTTGATTTAGCTAGGAAGTTTGATCCTTTCTGTAGGATCCAAAACACAGTTGATAAAAAATATAAGCATCAAATTCATATTGAGGATTTTTGGTCAGATTGCAAAAATGCTGAGGTAAGGAAAAGGGCTCATAAAAGACTAATAGTTGAGCAAATGAAAACTATGGGAGATATATATGTTCCTCCAGAGGTTCAAGAAGATGATAAATTGTTGCATCACAGTTATGCAGAGGCTAGGCTTGCTCCTATTATAGAGCCTGATTGTTCATAGCCTTGGAACACATCTTTGGACATATTGTCCAAACCAGTTATATTATTTTCAAAGACATGGTTAAAAGATAGGATTGAAGAACTCAAAGCTGAAGGAAGGGAAATCACATATCCTAAGAAGGGGAGGAAGAGAGTAAGAGAACCTAGTGATGATCCCTAGTGTTTTTATGAGAAGAAGAGAAAGATTGTAGAGGCTAAGATTGTAGAGAAAGATAAGAATGCTACTCTGATGGATCCCTATGTGTTGGGAATAACAGTGGTAGTATCATCTGATACATTTGTAGATCCAAAATAATTAAGTCATGAGATTAGTATAGAAGAGGCATAGACTTCCAAAGGAAAAGTAGGACAAGTTAGAAGAGCAATACCAATAAATATATCTAAAGGAGAAACTTCTAAAGCAAGTGAAGTCATTGGAGAACAATAGGTAGGTGTGAAGTTGAGTAATATACTTGGTGCCTCCACTACATCATAAAAGAGATAGGCATATGTTCAAGTGAAACAGAATTGGCTGGGGAAATGCTACAGGAGTCACAAGCACATGAAGCCAAATGGACTATTGAAACTATCCACATTGTGGATGTCAGTAGTGAAAGTGAGGAAAGGGGAATGTATGCTGGGAAAGAAATTGAAATAGAAGAGGAATCTAGTGAATTCCTAAGTGAAGAAGAAGAGCAAAGCACTCAGGCTGATATGGAAATTGAACAAGGCCCAAAGTATGAAAAGGAAAAGGTATAAGAAGAATCAGGGATAGTAGATCCTTTTGGTACTTTAGTGTCCCCTGAAATCATCAAGGATGTACAAGAGGAGGCACATAAAATTGAAGAGGCTGAAAAGGAAAGTACCCCTGAGGAAATAATCATAGAAAAACATGCTCAAGCAAAAGATGATGCAGAGGCTGACACTTCAGGGGTAGATGTCTTGAATATTTTAAATATGTGTGGTGAATAGAGCAAATAGCAGAAGAACACAGAAAGCAGGAAAGAATAAGAAAAATAAGCAAAAGAAGATGATACAATGGTAGGATCCCCTGCACCTACAAAACAAATTAGTAGGCCTAAAACAGAACAAAATGAAGGTGAAGATATAGGGGTTACAACCAATAAAAAAGATGTAATCAAGAGGCTTGAGGATGAAGAATATCCAAAAAAGGTTGTTGAAAATAAAGTTGAAGAACAAACAGAGGATATAAACATGCCAAATGTAGAGCAAATACATATAGAAGAGAACTAAGAAAAAGAACCATCAGAAGGAGAAGGTCTTGAAGAAAAAGATGAAGCTAGAGGGGACACAGAAATGGAAGAAGAAGAAAATGAGGGTGAGTCCAGACAGCAAGATAATCCCATAGTACAAGAGGAAGCACCTCAACAACAACAACAACAACAACAACAACAATAGTAACAAGAGCAAGGGGAAACAGAAAAGCCTCAGGAAGAGGTAATAAATGAAGAAAAGGTTGCTATAGAAACAAAAGAGCTTCCTGCTTGGCTAGAAGCAGAAATAAGAAAAGAGAAGGAGCTATAATTAGTACCTATTGATATTAAAAGTTTATTGGGTAATACAATGCCTAGGAAAGAAAAGAGAAAGGCTAGAACAATATCAGCCATACAAAGAGGCCCAGATGGATCTAGGATGTTGAACCTGGCCATACCTCAAAAGGAGAAGACTAAGGAAGAAATAACCTTAGACGAGTATAAGATACTAAATTTTGACCTTGGGCATACTACACGGGAGCAACACATCACTGAGTGGGAAGACATGCACGAAGTAATAGCATAGATGTTGAGAAAAGATAAAGACAAACAAGAATATTTAAAGGGACATATTTTCCAATTGCAACAATTTATTAAAGTGATATTTGATCCCAATACAATAGTGCCTGAATTGCCTAATGAGATAGCAGTTGTATCCAGAGATGAAATAAAAGACATGGAAAATAAAAGGCTTAAGGCTAATGTATTTGATGAATGGTTCAAGGATTTTATGCAAGAAGGTGAACAAGTAATAAAACAAGCAGTGAAAAGTTGGGAGGTGGTTGCAAGAGAAAGGAACAAATGCAATATACTTGTCCATAATTTCCAATTTAGGAGGGTGGAATGCACATCTGAACTGAAACAATTAACAGAAATTGAGGAAAGAGTAGAGGAGTTAATCAATGAAGGAGTAATCACCCCTTTGATGGCAAATCAAGTGCCACATATAAGATTAGAACTTAAATTTGAGGGGGATAATCTCAGAAAGTGTTTAGCAGTTGCTCATGAATTGGAAGAAAAGGCAGATGATATGATTAGAGTGCATAAAAGGATAATAGAAAGACTCTTAGGTCATGAATGTCTGGATGTACCAACATATGAATTAGAAAGAGCTTTGACATAATTTAATGCCATTTTTACACCATGCATGGAGAATCCTAATGCCTATTTTAGTAAATGGATGATTGACTCATTAATGGAGGAAAGTGCTAAAATGAAGAAATACAAGAAGAAAAGTGAAGGTTCAGAAAACAAAGAAAAGAAACTAAAGGTGGGATTTACACTACAGGAGTATATATGGATGGAGAGTCTAGGAGGAGACCGTACCTTTGTGGAAGGTGTAATCAATAATTTCAAAACATACTTAAAAGAATAGAAATTGTGAAGGAAGTAGTGGTTTTGGGAAAAGTCAAGTAAAGAGTATCAGCGGGCATAAGTCAAAGAGGAGGGGGAATCTTATTTTAAAATGATTCCAACAGCATCCTTTGAAGAGGAAAAGATACCATTCGGATATTTTGGAGAGGTGGTTAGAGATGAACGTGCACCATTGATTAATAATAGAGGAATCTCAAATGTGGAGGAGGTTTATAGCCATAGCAGTCAGACGTTTCAAAGTCTATAAAGGAAGCTTTGCTAATTGTACATTAAAAACACAGGGATTTATGAAATAGAGCTAGCAATTGTAATTTGTTTAAGCATTTTGAATAGAGGAACATTTTAGTTTAGAATAGAAGGAGGTCACCTATGTCTGCACTAAGAAATGTGTGGAGTGTCCAACTTTCTTATTGTATTTGTAAGACTTTTGTAAGTTTTCTGTTGATTTGATCAATGAAGTAAACTAGTTATTCATACATTGTAAATCATACATGACTGTATACTTCAAATACAAGTAAATTTGGGATTCTGCATCTATCTTCTGAGTGTTTTCTAACTTTTACTTATATCTGAAAGTATTATCTCTTTGAAAGCTTCCAATCTTGGATGTGTGTTCATGAAAATACTTAGGGCTTCACATTTAAAGATTTAACCCGTGGATTTGATCGAGTTTGACATATTTCTTATAATGTGGATAACAAAGCATTTAGATCCTGTAGTAAAGCGATGTTTAGTTTGAATTTCTCTAACTTTTCCCCAAACATTTGAAATACTTAGCTTCAACATAGAAATTTGAAGGAGATTTTCTGACATTTGAAAGAAGCATGAATAATTGAGTTAATATTTGACAATTTTCATAATATTTGAAAAGAAAATCTTGTTTTAATATAAATCATACAAAGCTTTGTGATATAATAGTAAATGTGTGCAAAAAGATGGATAATTCATTGATATTTGCAACAATTTGCATAATTCGAGCCCAGTGAGTCATAGATCATCTTAAATCAAGTAAGGCCCCTTGCATATTATAGTTTTACATTAACCTACTGAATTTTCCATAAGGTCAAGACTTGACCATACAAAAACTTGGGATTAAGAAATCTTAATCGATTTCTTCATATCTTTCAAGACAGTTAGGTTTATTTTGTGAATTTTAACTTTTGTTATGAATGTGTAAAAACAATCATGAACAGTTTTTGGCACTAGAAGAAGGGCCTGATTGGAGTTAAGGTTGGATTTGAGTAAAGCTGGCTCATAACAGTGGTAGAGTGACCACGTCTAGATCCAGCTCAGAAGATATATTTGTGCAATTACCTGATAGAAAGTAGAGTAAAGGTCCTTTAATTTGGAATCCTAGAATATCACACGTAGGAGGATCATTTGGAATGCCTCGTGGATCACCTTTTAACATCCATAACATTGTGAGTCCTAATAGTTATTCATTTAGATCTTTGAATCTTGGTATAATTCCTGCTAGAGGTCCAAGTCCTCCTAGAGGTCCAAGTCCACCTAGAAATCCAGGTACTCCCAAATGTCCAAGTCAAGCACAAGTACCTGCAATGGCTTATTTTAATGTCAATTCTCCTATAACATTCACTGATTATCATGAGATGCCAAAGAATCCTGAAAAGATATGTCCTAAATATCAATTGCATCAAGATCTAGAAGATCACATTAGGATATTCAAGGAGGCATGCTTTAGGGCCAAGTTAGATTATGAGGATGTTGTGTGTAGATTGTTTCCTTACACCTTCAATGAGCAGGCCTCTAACTGGTATGTTAACTTGCCTAATGGTTATATTTCTTCTTGGGCACTTATGGAGAAGGCATTTATGTCTAGGTTTAGAGGACTAGTGGATCCTTCCACTTTATATCATAAATTGGGTGCAATTAAAAGAAGTGAAGGAGAACTGATTAATAATTTTAATGATAGGTTTCGAAAAGCTTATTCCAGGCTAGTAGCTCCTTACACAGTAACTGTAGATGCATTATTAGCCATGTATTATGTTGCCCTTGATCCATTAACTGCTATGTTTGTCAAAAGAAAGGTTTACATAGATACAATATCCAAATCTTATAAGGAGGTAGCCTCAGTAAATGAGGAAACGAGACAAACAACTTATAATCCATTTCTTAATGGAGGAAACCCTGGGATGCAATGTCAAGCACAACCTTGGAATGGAGTCCCTACACATAATACTCCATTATTGAATCTAGTTCCTACATACACACCTGTGTATAATCCTTCCCCAATCCAGGCCATAGTCCCTTATACTTGTAACACTACCAATAACAATCAAAGTAATGGTCAATCTTTCTTCCAACCTCCTCAGGATACATTTGTGGCAAAGGCACAAGAGGATAGGGAAGAAATCAAAGAAATTACTACACACTTGAGAAGATTGACTACTAAAATGACACAACTGAGAAATTAAAATTTCTATGGTAGAAATAATCAAGGATAAAGTCAAAACCACAACTAGGCTCATAATCAAAATTATAACCAGGGTTAGAGTTCTAATCAAGGTCAGAATTATAGTCAAAGCCAAAATTATAATCAGGGACAAGCAATGCAAAACATAGGACCTGCTGTAGATAATAGAACCTAGGGTAATAACAATAGAAATCAGAATTAGCCAAGGCCACCTAAGATATGGAACATAGGGCCAAATAATGGCACTCTAGCTTCTCCATTTGAGAATTTGGATAATCAAGAGACCAAGCAAATAGCTAGAATTCAAATGGCTAACATAGCATTAAATAATTGGTGTAGGAGTCATAATAGAAGTGCTCATGCTGAATTAGATTGCCCTCATTTTCATCTAGCAGCAAGTATTTTTAATGTGGATGTACAGGATCCCACCTCGAAGTTCCTCATTCCCAGAGGTAATGAAATAGTGCCCTCAAGATTTGAAATTGCTTTAGTCTTAGAGACTTTTACCTTTGCAACTAGGGAGGAAGAGGATTAGTTGTTGGAGGATGAACCTTACTTTTGTGAGAACCTATATCCAGAATCAATGTTAGTATTAAATGCTTTTTAGTTTCCTTTCGAAGCTGATAATGAAGTGTTATATGAAATAGAAGAGGTACATGCTTTTTAACAATCAAACAAAAATCATACCTACAATTTGAGAAATAACACTAGGCCAGGAGGTCCTTTCACTACTTCCACTCCTCCTAACAATTTCAATACTCCCCCAAGTCAATACACTAGTAATAATCCTGCTATACTAAAGGCCAATCATCATGTGAATAATGGAACAATAGCACAAAAAGTCCAAACAGGGAAAATAGAGACAGGGGAAACAATGAGATTAATGAGTTACCTGTCTGAAGAGACAAAGAAAATCAAGGTCAGCATACCTTTATGTGAATTATTGAAAAGTCCAGGGGTCAGAAATGCTTTCATAAAATCCTTGGATACATCTGTGACAAGTGAGGTTTCTGCTAATATGAATGTTCCTAGTAATGATTCACAGCCCAAAGAAAAGAGTAAGAAAACTGAACAACCTTCCAACACTAATGTGCTCATGTATGCAGATAAGAGGGAAGCTCCTCCTTTCTTGTTAACCATTAGGATGTTTGGAAAGAACATACATAATTGCATGGTAGATTCTAGTGCTTCAGCTAGTGTAATGCCTTTAGGGATATGCAAAACTTTAGGGCTAACCCCTACCAAATCTGCCAAGGTTATTACAAAGTTAGATAAAACTAAGGTCAATGTGATAGGAGAATTAATGCATATTCAAATGCAGTTAGCCTCAGATCCTAGGGTAAGTCAGTTTATTGACATTTAGGTAGTAGATATACCTATGAATTATGGGATGTTGTTGAGTAGAGACTAGTCCAAAACATTAAATGGATATATGGCCACTAATTTTTCACACATGTGGTTACCTTGGAGAGGTGTTCCAAATCAAATCAGGATAGAAGCAGAACCCAGAATGAAACACATGATTACATAATACAATAGGACTAATGAGATATTGTATGCTTTTGTTGAACCTGGTGTTTATAGAGTCACTAACAAGGGCATACAAATTGAAGAAATCTTGATATTAAATTTTAAAGAAAAGCCTGTCAGTAAAGAAATATTAGTGTTCATTGAGTCTGATGAAGAAGACAGTGCAATAAATAGTTTCACTCAAACCATTAGGCAGGAAATGGAAAACTGCATAGAACAAAATATTCTAGTTCAATGCAAATTGTACAAAAGCATGTGTAGAGTCCATGATAACCCTCATTCTGAAGAGAATTGTGGAATGTGCAGAGACATTATAGAATATCAATACATAAAGTGCACAAAGGGGATGGAACTGCAAGAAGGAAAGGTTAATCCTAATCAACCGGAAAGATACTTTCAAAATAATATGGATGTATTAATTCCACATTTAGAAAAAGAAACAAAAGATAAGAGTGGCTGTCATTCTGATTTACAAACTAAAAGTATAAATGTGCAGCGAGATCAAAATGAATTGCCAATGAAGAAACAAGATAGTACCTCACATGTAATAGAAAAGGCAAAACATGCCAAAGTAAAAGGTCAAAAGAATAAAGAAGGCATGTGGACACTGAAATGTGATGGATCTAAATCTAAACAAGGTGCAGGTGCAGGTGTGGAACTTATAGATCATAAAGGTAAGTCATATTTAGCAACATATAGGCTACAATTTTCTTGTACTAACAATGTAGCAGGGTACGAAGCTTTGATTTATGGACTTGTTATGGCTATCAAGAAAAAGGTGAAAATGATCAGAGTATTTTCAGATTCTAAGTTAGTGGTCAGACAAGTAAGAAAGTTGTATGCATGCAATTATAAAAAGATGGTTTGTTATAGGCATAGGGTGTGGGATTTAATTGATTCATTTGATGCCTTTAACATAGAACATATCCCTAGAGAATTAAATCATAGACCAGATGCACTAGCAATTGTTTCTAGCACTTTGGAACCCTTAACATTGTTAGGGTTAAAATGATTTTCTATTGAATTAGTAAATGTTCCAAGTATACCAGATAATGTTACTCATTTTTAGGTATTTGAGGGAGATCAGCAAATTGTGGATTTTCTAACTTGTAATGAGGTGTTTGAAGCTCAGATCATTGATGAACAGGAAAGGCTTGATGTGTCTTGGGATGAAGAAGACATAATAAACTTGAAAACCAATTTCTTACCTAAGGGAGTAATTGAGTTAGAATAGATTTTTGACTTTGATGGGGTAGTAAGACAGAAAGATTTACCCAAAATTGAAGGGGGTAAATGTGATCCATATAACTTAGGGATAGAGCAAAGTCCACGAAATGTATTGATTGGAAAAGCTTGCTCTGAAGAGTTAAGAAAAGAAATTTGTCAAAGTTCTGAAAGAATACAAACATGTCATAGCATGGACATATGAAGATTTGAAGACATATGATATGTCCATCATAACTCATGTAATACCTTTGAAACCAAATGTTAAACCATTTAGGCAGAAACAAAGGCCTATAAATGCTATTCTAGAGCCTTTAATTTTTTAAGAAGTGAAAAAATTGTTGTTTGCTAGGATAATCTTCCCAGTAAGACATTCAACCTGGGTAGCTAATTTAGTACCTGTAATAAAGAAAAGTGGAGACATTAGGATATGTGTAGACTTTAGAAATTTGAACAAGGCCTCTGAAAAAGATAATTATCCCTTACCTCCAATAGATGAAGTGTTGCAAGTAGTAAATGAGGCTAAGATGATGTCTTTTCTAGATGGATTTTTAGGATATAACCAATTCTTAGTTGATAAAGAAGATAGGTTGAAGACTACTTTTACTTGCAAGTGGGGAAATTATGCATATAGGAGAATGCCTTTTGGTTTGATCAATGCAGGTGCCACATTTCAACGAGCCATGGACATTGCATTTCATGGATTATTAGGTAACTACATTGTTATTTTTATGAATGATTTGACTGTTTACTCCAAAGATGCATCCACTCATGCTGAAGATTTGAGAAGAGTACTTAAAAGTGTGAAAGGTATGGGATTTCTCTTAACCCAAAGAAATGTTCATTTGGTGTAACTGATGAAAAATTGTTAGGGCATGTCATTTTTAAAAATGGGATATCCATTAACCCTGACAGAATAGAAGGAATAAAGAAATTGCAATTACCTAATAGTAAGAAGGAACTAAAGTCTTTTTTTGGTAAGATTAACTTTGTCAGAAAGTTTATTACAAGATTACAGAAATTGTGCAACCATTGAACGCCATGCTTAAGAAAGATGCAAAGATAGAATGGACACCAGTAGCCAAAGCTGCATTTGAAGATATTAAGGAAGCCATTTCTGATGCTCCTGTGTTAGCCAGTCTAAATTATACAAAGCCATTTTACATATATTCTTTTGCATCTTCACATTCAGTTACAGCTACTTTGACACAAAAAGGAGAAGATAATGAAGAAAATCCCATAGCTTTTATGAGTGTGCCTATGAAGGATGCATAACTAAAATATCTTGATACAGAAAGATAGGCATTTGTACTAGTAAGAGTAGTGAAAAAAATTAAACATTACATCTTACGAAGTCAAGTTAAGGCCATAGTACCAGATGCAACAGTGAAAATGCTGCTAACGCAAAATGGATTATAACATTGCAAGAGTTTGATATGGAAATTATTCCAATGAAGCTGGTCAGAGGACAAACATTAGTGCAGACCATAGAAAACACAGATCCAAATTTGGTGAAGCAGCAATATGTGTTGAATACTAATGATGCATCAAGCTGGTATGATGATTTGAATACTTTTCTGATATCAGGAAAATATCCAAGTAATCTAAAGCCTTCTCAGAGGAGAGCTTTAAGGATTAAAGCACAAAGGTACATGGTACAAGGATGTCTTCTATTCAAGAAGAACCATGAAGGCATATATTTAAGATGTTTATACAGAGCTGAAGCAGATAAGGTATTGTTAGAGTTACATGATAAATATGGAACTGCTCATGGTTCTCATTTAGCTACTACGCATAAGATATTAAGAGCAGGATACTACTAGCCAACAATGTTTAAAGATACAGAGAGTCATATTCAAGGTTGTCACACTTGTCAAACTATAGCAGATAAAGGAAGGAATCATGCTAATCCATTACAGCCAGTAATTGAGTCCAGGCCATTTGCATATGGGGCTTAGATTTCATTGGAGTTATAAATCCTCCATCATTTGCAGGACATAAGTTTATATTGACAGTAACTGACTATTGTACAAGGTGGACTGAAGCCACATGTTGCAGGTTTTCTACTACTGAGGTGGTTATCAAGTTTCTTGAAGAAAAACATCATAACAAGGTTTGGAGCTCCATATTCGCTGGTATGTGATAATGGCCCTGCATTTTCCTCTCTAGAATTTTCTAAATGGGAATTTGAATATGGGATAGTTTTAAAATTTTCTTCAAATTAATATCCTCAGGGGAATGGGTTAGCTGAGTCCACAAACAAGATTTTATTGGATATAATCAAGAAGCTAATTGAAAAGAATCCTAGAGAATGGAATACATTGTTAAAGTATGCATTGTGGGTAGATAGAACTAAGGTTAAGTTATCCTTAGGCAATGCACCTTATCACCTAGTTTATGGGACTGATCCCATACTTCCAGTGAATTTAAGAATACTTGTCTGGAAGTTTGCTAATGAATATTTGGGATTTGATGATCACAGGGAAGCCAGGATAATCCAAATGTTACAATTAGATGAGAAGAGAGATCAAGCCATTGAGAAATTTGCCAAACATGAAGCAGTGGTCAAAAGATGGTTTGACAAAAGACGAAGAGTCAAAACATTTAGAATATCAGACTTAGTGTTGTGTTGGGACAAAGCACATGAAAAGAAAAGAAATCATGGAAATTTTGATAAATTATGGTTGGGTCCATTATAGGTCGCAAAAATAATAGGAGATAATACTTTCAGGCTCAAGACCTTGACTGGGGAAGATGTGCCATTACCTATTAATGGCCAACATTTAAAACATTACTTTCAGGCTTGAGGTGAGGGTAGGTTGTATGCCTTGTATCATAGTGTAAATAATGTACAGTTTGGTTGGGTCTTGTTTTGTTTTGGTTTGGTTTTGTTTGTTGTGTTGGTTTGTGTGTTGTGTTGCCTTGGTATGCATGTTTGTTTTGTTTTGAGGTATATAGGAGTAGATTAACAACCATTGAAAACAATAGAAAATTTAGAACATTCAGGTTAATTATTTGAAATTTATGCATAACTTGTTGTGACTGTCATAAATGTAGAAAGTTGTTTGGCTTGTGAAATTTTGTATTCAATAACTGTGGGTTGAGTATTCAAAGGAAAGTATCTCACAATGACACACCTAAAATCCTTGGATTTGTTGAACATACTAGTGTATATATTAGGTGAAAAATTAGAGGTCACCCTTACTACCATTACAATTCTTAGCTTAATTTTAGCAAGTGATTATTCCTTGCATCATGAAGTTACAAATGTAAAATCTTATAAAATCTCTATCTTACACAAAATATAAAATAAATAAATAAAATAAATTTTACTGGAAATCTAGATTAATTCATCTAAGTAACTCTACCAGGGCTATAGACGCTTGCTGGCAATGGGGCTCTACTTAGGAGAATTGTAACGATAACCTTGACGGGGCTATAGATGCCTACTGACAGCAAGGCTCTATCCGGTTGGCTATGAGGGAATGACATCAACTATGTAGTCTAATGTCAATCACTGGTTTGTTCAACTTATTTTCAAGATGAGGATTATTAATCACGTGCATCCACTTAGATTGAATGAGAAAATTCATGCACCTTATTGAATACATTAAGTCTCAAGTTGGTTAATGATTTACAGAAAAGATAGTTGGAAGTTATAAATTTAGTTCACTTAATTCTCTTTAATGGTTTTAATTTAGTTTTTTTGTTTGGTTCCTAGTTGTTGTGATGCTCACAACATGCCCCATTTTAATTCTAGGCAAAATGAGGACCCCTACTGTAGCTGTAGCTTTTTGCTTGTGTGTGGGTCTGCTTGGTGGTAAAAGAGAAAAGAAAGTGAAAATTACAAACCTTCTTGAAAATAAGGAAAAATAGCATTAAGTACCAAAGCAGAATAGGGGTGAATTCCTTGCCAAAAATGAGTAAGGGTTGCCATTTGAACCATTTTAAAATTCCCAATAATTTGCAAGTTATGTGTGTTTTTGGAAAAATGCACCATAAGAGAATTTGTATGTTGCATATCAAAAGTCATTTGTATGTCAAGTCGTTGTATGAGTCGCATAAAAGAGTTATTAGGTTTATTACATCATTATACTTGTATGCAATCTTCTAATGCTTTATCCTTACATACAAGTCGAACACGACAAAATTAAGAGGTGAAATGGGTAATTGGTTAAGTTCGTCAGATGTATCTTAAGTTTGTATGTTTGGTAAACAGGAACATACAAGGCAATATACAACATGATATACATGTCATGGACCTGAAAAGAGTATTAAAATTGGTTTTGTCGTGTTATGTTTTGTTGCTTGTATATTGTATGCTAAGGATTATACATTTCGATATATATACAACGCGGAGCTCAGAGGAAGTTAAAGTTTGGAATAAATGATGCATCGTGACTTAATATATATGGAAAAATGCATTTTACTTTATATACATATTGGAGCCAAAAATTTATGAACCGTGGTTTATGAAAAATGAGAAGTCCGAAAAGGAAGATACAAATGAGTTTGTATGTATCGGGCCTCGTATTTAAGAGATTGATACAAGTATGGTTGTAGCATGGAAATACAAGTGAAAAGTAAGGTGGGTCCCACCACTTCCATATTGGGCTTGTATAATAATAATGTCTATCTTCAATATACAAGCTGAAGTAAAAGAAAAGATGCAAATAGGAGATACAAGCAGGATGCAAAAGTGAAGTTAAGTACAGAAAAGTCTTTGTAGGTATGGGACGATTGTATGTTTATACTATACATGCTTGATATACAAAGAAATAGAAGGGCATCGTGAGAGATAAAAGTAAAAGGGGACTGGGATAAGTTGCTTGCATATGCGTTTGTATCTAACAAAACATGCAAAGAGTGATATACAAAGCAAAAGATACAAGTACAGACAAAAGGAATAGGGAAAGAACGTTAGTTTTGTTTTCTTGCATATCATTTGTATGTTGAAAAGATACAATGCTAACATACAAAGAATAACATACAAGGAAATATGCAAGGAAAACATTATGTATGCAGAAATGAACTAATGGGTACAAAAGTTCAAAACACAAACACTGAAATAGAAAGCTGAAGCTTTTGGCGCATTAATTGCTATAATTAATGCTGAACTAACATCAAAAAAGAGTAAAATTCAAGGGCATTAGGGTATATTTAAATGCATTTTGCTTTCAGATTTACACTACTAAGAGTTAAGAAATTGTAGAAAAAGAGAATTGCTACAGGAATTGAACAGAATTCATTAAGGCAACAAAATTATAGCAGCTGGACAGAAGCCAAAATGGTAAAGTAAGTCAACAACGGGAGGTTCAGTGGTAAAGAAATACAAGTATTTATCCCAAAACATCGTTACATTTCAAATAGTAAAAATGAATGTAAAATTCAGTAATTCCATTATAAAACATAGGCATTTGTTAAATCACTGCTTTAACTGTTAATTAGCTGGGTGGAGCTTAAAAAATGTGAAAGTCAAAACAAAATGGACAAACTGGGTTAGGGTAAAATGGTAAATAAAAGGAAATTCATAGTAAAACCCTAGATAGGAAAGTAAAATGGAGAGTTAAAAGGATACATTTTCTATAGGATGGCCCTGAAACAGAAAAAGGTAGACACAGGGGGCGAAGTGAAAAAGGAGAGGAACCTGCATAAAGAGATAGAGAAAGAAGAACTACCACTACACAGAAGATATCCAACATTGATTAGTTACAGCGAAGTGGGAACGGATACAAACATTAGAAATTATGATGCAAATGATGTTTTACAAAAGATTGCAGCTACAGATGCTACACCGAATATGAAGAGTATATGGGAGAGAGGGTTTTATAGAGTTGCAGGTTTTCCTTTTGCTATGGAGGCCAGAGATTTGTGTTTAGATTGTTTAACTCTGTATGACTTATCAACCAAAAAGATAATGTTTTATGACAAATTCATTGCTGATTTATCCACTGAGGGTATTGCAAGGACATTTGGACTGGAGATCAATGAGAAAATGGTAGATATTGGCATTGATCAATATAATGAGGATTTTCAAATCAATGAGAGGGATTGCAGAGGTAAAATATTTTAAAGTTGGTATAGCCCAGAAAATAAGCCCAATGTTGTAGCCAGAGTGCACAAAAATATGCAGAGAATATAATTCAAAGAGGAAATATACCTTATGATCACAATGTTGAGTAGACTGATAGGATTTAGAGATGGTACAAAGTGTGAGCCATGGATGTTTAATTTCATCTAGTTCATAAGAGAAGAAAAAAAGGAACAAGAACAAATTCACTGGGCCAAGACCATAAGCACAGCTATATGGAAACATGCCATGTTAAGAAAGCAAAAGTTGTTGCTTTTTTATTTGTCTTCATATGTATTGTATTCATGTGCAGCAGAAGTGAGACCTTAGGTAGTGGTCTAGGACAAAAATTGGTGTATGAGCATTACCCTGATCTACAAGAGGAGAATGCATTGAAGAAATTTGCTTTAGTTAATGATCTATTTAATACTTATATGGTGAGAATTATAAGGGAAGAACCTGATAAAAGATTGTCTAAGGATGTAGAAGATGCAATCAGGTTACATAGTTCATGGTATATTCAATTTCTACATTTTACTTGTATCAGAACTAAAGGATTTGAAGGAAAGCCTGTTATGCTACCCCAGTATCCTTCTGGTAAATTCATTGTTCTAGAGTTTTCAAGGCAAACTCTGAATGCCTTTAGAATATACAAGAAGAAGTTTAGCAGATGAAATCTTAAGCTACCTTGGGCTATAGGTAGAAATTAATGCTATAGTGAGGAAGTGGCTAGTTATTCAGAATAGGAATTGTGATATTATGGATTTGAAGAATTTCATTTAGCCAGGAAGTTTGATCCTTTCCATAGGATCCAAAACACAGTTGATAAAAAATATAAGCATCAAATTCACATTGAGGATTTTTGGTCAGATTGCAAAAATGATGAGGTAAGGAAAAGGGCTCATAAAAGACTAATAGTTGAGTAAATGAAAACTATGGCATATATATATGTTCCTTGAGAGGTTCAAGAAGATAATAAATTGTTGCATCACAATTATGCAGAGGCCAGGCTTGCTCCTATTACAGAGCCTGATTAGTCATAGCCTTGGAACACATCTTTGGACATATTGTCCAAACCAGTTATATTATTTTCAAAGACATGGTTGAAAGACAGGATTGAAGAACTCAAAGCTGAAGGGAGGGAAATCACGTATCCTAAGAAGGGGAGGAAGAGAGTAAGAGAACCTAGTGATGATCCCTAGTTTTTTTATGAGAAGAAGAGAAAGATTGTAGAGCATAAGATTGTAGAGACAGATAAGAATGCTACTCTAATGGATCCCTATGCGATGGGAATAATAGTAGCAGTATCATCTGATACATTTGTAGATCCAAAATCATTAAGCGATGAGATTAGTGCAAAAGAGGCACAGACTTCCAAAGAAAGACTAGGACAACAAGTTAGAAAAGCAATACCAATAAATATATCTAAAGGAGAAACTTCTAAAGCAAGTGAATTCATTGGAGTACAACAGGTAGGTGTGAAGTTAAGTAATATACCTAGTGCCTCCACTACATCAGAAAAGAGACAGGCATATGTTCAAGTGAAGATAGAATTGGCTGAGGAAATGTTGTAGGAGTCACAAGAACATGAAGCCAAACAGACTATTGAAACTTTCCACATTGTGGATGACAATAGTGAAAGTGAGGAAAGGGGAATGTATGCTAGGAAAGAAATTGAAATAGAAGAGAAATCTAGTGAATTCCTAAGTGAAGAAGAAGAGCAAAGCTCTCAGGCTGATATGGAAATTGAACAAGGCCCAGAGTATGAAAAGGAAAAGGTACAAGAAGAATCAAGGATAGTAGATCCTTTTGGTACTTTAGTGTCCCCTGAAATCATCAATGATGTACAAGAGGAGGCACATAAAATTGAAGAGGTTGAAAAGGAAAGTGCACCTGAGGAAATAATCACAAAAAAACATGCCTAAGCAAAAGATGAAGCAGAGGCTGGCACTTCAGGGGTAGATGTCCTGAATATTTTCAATATGTATGGTGAACAGAGCAATGAGGAGAAGAACACAGAGAGCAAGCAAGAACAAGAAAAAGAAGCAAAAGAAGATGATTTAGTGGTAGGATCCCCTACACCTACAAAACAAATTAGTAGGCCTGAAATAGAACAAAAGGAAGGTGAAGATATGGGGGGTGCAACCAATACAGAAGATGTAATCAAGAGGCTTGAGGATGAAGAACAACCAGAAAAGGTTGATGGAAATAAAGTTGAAGAACAAACAGAGGATATAAACATGCCAAATGTAGGGCAAATACATATAGAAGAGGACCAAGAAAAAGAACCATCAGAAGGAGAAGGTCTTGAAGAAGAAGATGAAGTTGGACGGGACATAGAAATGGAAGAAGAAGAAAATGAGGGTGAGTCCAGACAACAAGATAATCCCATGGTACAAGAGGAAGCACCTCAACAGCAACCTCCACCTCAACAGTAACAACAACAAGAACAACAACAACAGCAACAAGAGCAAGGGGAAATAGAAAAGCCTCAGGAAGAGGTAATAAATGAAGAAAAGGTTGCTATAGAAACAAAAGAGATTCCTACTTGGATAGGATCAGAAATAAGAAAAGAGAAGAAGGAGGTACAATTATTACCTATAGATATCAAAAGTTTATTGGGTAATACAATGCCTAGGAAAAAAAAGAGAAAGGCTAGAACAATGTTAGCCATACAAAGAGCTCTAGATGGATCTAGGATGCTGAACCTAGGCATACCTCAAAAGGACAAGACTAAGGGAGAAATAACCTTAGATGAGTATAAGATACCTAATTTTGACCTTGGGCATACTACACAGGAGCAACACATCACTGAGTGGGAAGACATGCACAAGGTAACAGTAGAGATGTTGAGAAAAGATAAAGACAAACAAGACAATTTGAAGGGACATATTGTCCAATTCTAGCAATTTATTAAAGGGATATTTGATCACAATACAACAGTGCCTAAATTGCCTAATGAGATAGCAGTTGTATCTAGAGATGAAATAAAAGACATGGAAAATAGAAGGCTTAAGGCTAATGTATTTGATGAATGGTTCAAGGATTTTATGCAAGAAGGTGAACAAGTAATAAAATAAGTGGTGAAAAGTTGGGAGGTGGTTGCAAGAGAAA
Source organism: Cunninghamia lanceolata (assembly GCA_027924645.1). Taxonomy (NCBI): domain Eukaryota; kingdom Viridiplantae; phylum Streptophyta; class Pinopsida; order Cupressales; family Cupressaceae; genus Cunninghamia; species Cunninghamia lanceolata. The sequence goes on along the minus strand of BSBN01000553.1, from coordinate 13,104,542 downwards.
GGAACAAATGCAGTATACTTGTTCATAATTGGCAATTTAGGAGGGAGGAATGTAGATCTGAACTGAAACAATTAACAAAAATTGAGGAAAGAGCAGAGGAGTTAATCAATGAAGGAGTAATCACCCCTTTGATGGCAAATCAAGTTCCACATGTAAGATTAGAACTCAAATTTGAGGGGGATAATCTCATAAAGTGTATAGCAGTAGCTCAAGAATTGGAAGAAAAGGTAGATGATATGATTAGAGTGCATAAAAGGATAGTAGAAAGACTCTTAGGTCATGAATGCTTGGATGTACAACATATGAATTGGAAAGAGTTTTGTTAGAATTTAATGCCATTTTTACACCATGCATGGAGAATCCTGATGCCTATCTTACTAAAGAGATGATTGACTCATTAATGGAGGAAAGTGCTAAAATGAAGAAATACAAGAAGAAAAGTGAAGGTTCAGAAAATAGAGAAAAGAAACTAAAGGAGGGATTTACACTACAGGAGTATATATGGACAAAGAGTCCAGGAGGAGACTGCACCTTTGTGGAAGGTGTAATCAATAATTTCAAAACATACTTACAAGAATAGAAATTATGAAGGAAGCAGTGGTTTTGGGAAAAGTCAAGTAAAGAGTATCAGTGGGCATAAGTCAAAGAGGAGGGGGAATCTTATTTTAAAAAGAGCCCAATGGCATCCTTTGAGGAGGAAAAGATACCGTTCAAATATTTTGGACAGGCGGTTAGAGATGAATGTGCACCATTGATTAATAATAGAGGAGTCTCAACAAAACTAGGGAGATCACACCTCCCTCATCCATAACCATAGCTTTAATAGGACTTGTTAGAAAATTACAGGCTGATCAAACCATTTCCTACATAACCCTATGAGATAAAATGATGCATACAATCTTACAAAATAAACAGAATGCAAAGATCAAAAGATAATCACAAGATAACACAAGATATATCTTATGAAAACCCCCAAGAGGTAAAAACCCATCCTCCAAATCATCCACACTTAATGTATTATTCAAAAATGAAAACAATGCAATACACTTACCAGTATCCATGAATACTTTTTGAACATCAAGCACCTCCAATGCATCCTCCATGTATCCAAGTGACACAAATAGAGCAACTCCCCTCTGTTTAACAAACACACACAAACACGGAGTTTACACCATGTGCCAATATTCTTTATTCAAATTGAAATTTCACAATACATCTAATTGCGACAATTACAAAATTTATTCAATACAATAGGAATAAAATTTGCATAATAAAATCTACAACTCTTGGCTCTCAATAGCCATCCTCTCAATGGAGTCTCACCTTTGTAATATCTAATCTGCACTTTACACAATCATTTGCAACTTGTGTCACTCATGCAACCATTTGCATACTCTCCTCTATCTGCAATACACATTCTCAAAGCCATAGATTGGCTTACCCTTTCTTTTTCTTTGGCAGTGACTAGTTATTTTATCTTCTATTTCTTTTCCAAGGGCAACGAACCTACTTTCCAAGGCATAATTCTCTATATTCTCTACTAGAGGTTGACCCTCTATTCAACCCTCCATCTCTCCACTCACTCTCCTACTGCCCTATTTTCCTTGTTGCAAAATGATGATCTTATTCTCCCAAGGGCCACACACCTTTTCATCTCCTACTCAATCTTTTCTATTTTATTCTTCCTTGAAGGAAAAGGCAGAAGGGTACGAATGCCAATGCATTCTAGATGAGGCGACCCAACATCACCATTCAAATTCCAATGTTTTTCATTGCTATGAATGGAAGATGAGGTGACTTATTGTTTAAAATGTATGTTTAAACAAGGTGTAGCTCTTGCACCCTCTTAAGGCATTCTTATTGTTGTATATAACAAACTTTTGGATCTTTTCTACCCACATAGTGCCACATGGGCACTCAATTTTTGTGTTGGTTTCCTTATTAAAACATAAATTTGTGAAGCTATAGACGCCTTCAAACAAAAACATTTTGTAATTTAATTCTTCATACTACATCTGGGATAAGCACAGAGAGGTTACAAAATAATTGACAAATGGACAAGTCACCCCTTTATATTTGTGATGACACAAACATTCCCATGTGGCATTTGTCAAACAGTTAACATGGTATCTTAGAATGTTGATAAAGCATACCACTGATTTGCAATTAGAGCATAGCACCAGCAAGGAGATCAATGACATATTTTATAAAGCTAGAAGTGTACATACATGTGCTCCACCAAGATTCTTCATGGAGCTGTATAATCCACAAAACTTCTCAAATCACCCTCACCACAAACCATGGGAAGATGATCCCTAGGAAAACTTCTCAACAACTATGAGAAAAATCCATTGTGTGAATATGTCAATTGGCGAAGTTAGGTGTCTGTAGATGAGAAAATTCAAAGTTCTCTGAATTGCCTGAAAACTTGCAAATACATGTGGATTGATATTATGATGATTTTTCCCATGTCGTTCTCTACCAAACCTTACAGAATTTAGAATTTTAATGTTTCGCCAAACTACCAAAGCTAATCATGAAATAATTATATCTCAAAAACCTGGAAGGATCTGATCGTGAAACCTTCACCAATAATTCTAGAATTCATTCAACAATCTACTTGTAATAGGATTCGACATGAAACATCATCGATCTTGCTGAATAATTATTTTAACAAAAACTACCAAATGTGTGTCAGGACTGAAATTGGTCGAAACTAAAAGCTTTGCAATTCTGACTATGCCAATCACACCCAATGCCAAGAAATGCCATTAGAAATCCAAAAAAAACAAACAAAAAAAAAATTAAACCTACAACTATTTTTGGTTGATGTCAGATTGGCCATTTACCCAGATGCTCCCACATCAGACACACCGGGTAGAAAGTTTGTGAGCATAGGCTCACAAAACGTAGAGTTGAGTGATAGAATCACCCTTTCCAATTGCAAGCAATATGCAATGAACTCCATCGATGTGATAGGTGCACAAGGTCATTTCATTTTTCTCCTCTTCCAACATCTAGCTGGAACATTCACCATCTTCCTCCAACAAATATGCATCCTCTTCCTCCTTCCTCTAATGGTTTTACATCCACCATGTACCATCCTCCACCAAATACTCCCTACTCTCCTCTCCTCCTTCGTAGGATCCAACCCACCACAAACCGACCACCTCCACAAAGGTTTGCCTACAACATTCTCTACAACCTCTATAGCCAAATATGCACTATCCACACACCAATCTACAGCTAAATAATCTCCTTTTCTTTCTACATGCATTAACTCCTTATTCACCTCAACATGTGAATTTATAACAAATTTCTCATAAAAAAATTTAGAAAATTACAATCTACCTCTTCATTTTTCACTGTTGCAACTTGTGTTTCCTCTTCTTTCGCTGCGACGTGCATCTTCTCATCTTCATCGGCAATCTTCTCAAGCCATTCATCCTCTATCGCTGAAATTTATGCCAACAAATCATTATCTTAGCCATTCGTTGCAACCACATCCTTGAACTCCATCACTACAACTTCAATTTCCATAGTTGCATCTTCATTCTTCTACATTCTTCCCTTCGCTTCTCACATCTTTCACTTCCTCAATTACTATTGCATGCAATTCTTCATCTTGTTTGACTGATTCTTTCCGCTGTCTTGCTTCCAATCTATCCACTCTCATGGTTATATCAACCATCATCAAAAAGATCTTCCTCCTTTGGTAATTGTTCTAGCCTTCCCATATCACAGGCTTCTTCCTCACGAGTATACCCATCTCATCTCACTGTTGCAATCTTTCACAACTCTCACCTCATGCTCTACAATCTGCAATCATAGTTGTTTTCACAGCTCCCTAGCTCTTGATTTCTCAGGGCTTCTCTCTACCTACAACAATCCTCACATGAGCTCATCTCTATCGCCTTCTCTCCTCTACCTGTAGGTCCTGGTGGATCCTCTCCACGCTCAGGATTACCAACTCTCATACCATATGAAAGAGATAGGGCAACTCCTCTCTACTTAACAAACACACACAAACACATATTTTACATAGGCCAATATTCTTTATTCAAATTGAAATTTCACAATACATCTAATTGACACAATTACAAAATTTATTCAATACAATAGGAATAAAATTTGCATAGTAAAATCTACAACTCTTGGCTCTCAATAGCGATCCTCTCCATGAATTCTAGCCTTTGCAATCTCTGATCTGCACTTTACACAATCATCTACAACATGTGTCACTCATGCAACCATCTACATACTCTCCACTATCTGCAATACACATTATCAAAGCCACACATTGGCTTACCTTTTTCTTTCTTTGGTAGCGACTGGTTATTTTATCTTCCATTTATTTTCCAAGGGCAGCAAACCTACTTTCCAAGGCTTTAATTCTCTATTTTCTTTTCCAGAGGTCAACCCTCTGTTTAACCCTCCATCTCTCCACTCACTCTCCTATTGCCATATTTTTCTTATTGCAAAATGATGATCTTATTCTCCAAAGGGCCATACACCTTTTCATCTCCTACTCAGCCTTTTTTATTTTATTCTTCCGTGAAAGAAAATGCAGAAAGGTATGAATGCCAATGCATTCCAGCTTAGGTGACCCAGCCACCCAATCAAATGGCCGATAGGCACAAATATTTATATGCCTATTGCTAGATAGTTTATATTTATATTTTCACTAGAAAGTCATTACATGTAGTAGTGGGCAGACAAGGCTATAAATACTATAAAAAGGTGGATAGGCACAAATATTTATAGGCCTATTGCTAGATAGTTTATATTTTTATATTTTTACTAGAAAGTCATTACATGTAGTAGTGGGTGGACAAGGCTATAAAAACTATAAAAAGTTTAAATTAATTTTTTGTAATTAAAAATAATGGAATGGTATTAAATGAATATTGTGAATGAACCATTAGAGAATTAATTCATAAAGAAGCCTAAGAACTATGGCCTCCCATTCAACCACAATGCAATCTATTAACACTGTCATAATTAGTGTTATACTATTTGTAATGTGAAGTATGGGTTTGAACTTTGGCATTGACTTATATTTGTTTCACTTTGTATGTTTAAAATTGAATTCACTTTTTTCACATTTATTGTTTGTATGAAGTGTGTGTTTGTGCTTTGGCATTTACTTGGTGTCTGTGCTTAAATTTTGACATTCATTGATTGTTTGTTTGAAGTGTGTTTGAACATTAGGCATGACTATGTGTGCATTATTGTTTGAACTTTTGGTATTCACTTTATATGTGCTTTTGAACTTTGGCATCCACTTATTTATTTGAATTTTTGAGTTCACTTTGTTTAGTGTCTTGGCATCCATTTATTGTTTGTGTGAAGTGTGCATTTGAATTTTGACATCCATTTATTATTTGAGTGTGCTTTTGGCATTCACTTTGTGTGTATGAAATGTGTATGAACTAAATTTCACACTCACTTTGTGTGTGTGTGAACTAACTTTGACATTCACTTGAATTTGAGCCACTTATTGGATAAGAAGCATATGTTTGAACTTTGACATCCCCTTAATTTTTTTGAGTCAATTGTGGATTCATAATTTATTGTGTGAAATGTGAGTGAACTACCTTTATGTGTGTGTGTAAAGTGTGTGCTTGAAATTTAACATTCACTTTTTGTGTGTGTGAGTGTTTGAACTAACTTTGGCATTCACTTTATATGAAGTGTGTTTGAAGTTTACCTTTCACTTAGATTTGCTTAATTTTGGGGATTGATTATTTTCAAACTAAGTGGTCAATCAATGAAAGTTCCTTATGAAATACACACATAAAGCAATTCAAAAAATGGAATAGTAACAAATGTATTCTAACAACTAAAAAGTAAAATTAAAACTCAAAGATGAGATGTCATGCAATGGATCTCTCTAAGAGATGTTTCAGTGCCTAATAATTGGTGTCTTCTTTGACAATTAACAGATACTTAGTTCCCAACCAATCCTACAACAAATATTACTTTTTCTCATAACCTTTCTTTCCATCCACAAATAAATAGTAAATATATATTAATTATATGAACATTTCTCCAAAAGGACATCAAACCTTATAGGTATCATTGTGTCTTACAATACAAGAAGATAAAAGAACACCTAGGAAATACAAATTTTTGTAAAGAACATAGCCCAAACTAAAGCAAACTCACTTGTCAGTTTCTAGTACTCATCACAATAAGTATTACTTTCTACCATTACCTTTTTCCCAATTCACCAGTAAATCTATATATAAAGTCTTGGAAATTTTTCATTGTATTCTTCATTCCTACTATCCCCCTACATATTTTCAAAATAGATTCTATCTTTCATGATAGTGTCCAGACCATTAAGCACACTCTCATCACAACCAAGTAAGCCCACAAGTGATTACCTGAGCCAATAGATAAAAGGCATATACCAACAAGGATTTTGTGAGCTAAAATGAAGAGACCAACAATCATAAGCAGCGGCCTTCCATCCAACTTTGTTTGTAATGATGTTGCTGCACAATCAGGATTAGACAAGTTGAAGGGAAAGTATAGCATAGGGACTTTGTAAATAACATCCATGTAGAGCTATTCCAATCACACATTCCATTTTCTTAGTTCCCATTCAAGATTTTCAATGAAATATGTAAATGCCAATACATTGCTTGATATGCAATTTTGAGGGGGTAAAGAATCATTTTCAAGGGTAAAAGAAACACTGAACAACATTACAACTATGAGGTGCATTTTTACATGAACTATATCAAGTGACGTTTTTACAGTTCGTAACATTTATTCCAAATAATTTTTGGAAAAGCTTTATTCACCTTTTTTATGTGGAAAAATTGAACACATTTTTTCTAAAATCTATATCAATGAAAACAAAATTCACCAATCTTGTTTTTCTACCAGTAATAGAAGAAGGAAAAATTTAAAAAATTTAAGGGTTAACCCAAATAACAGAATACTCATAACCAAAAATCTCTTTCAAAATCCAATAGAGAAAAAAATGGTCATTATTGTATTTCTCTACCATCGATAAGGGAACCATTTAAAACATGACAATTTAATTCCCTGTAGCAATATATTTCACCACAAAATTCATCGACTTGGAATTAATTGTATCAATGACAAGCCTATCACCAATCCTCTTATTTCTCCCTAAACTCTATGAAAGAAATACCACAAAGCCCAAAATGGCCATGACATAACCTCTATTCACTTCACCAAGAAGAATGCCTTGGAGCTTAGTATCCCTCCGCCAATACTTATTCAACTTGATCCAAGCCCTGTGTTGCTTGAATGTGTAGAGAGATATAATTTTCTGACCTATAATCTGTTGATGAACATGGCAGTGCGATTAGCGGGGACTCTGGTTAGCTCATCGTGCGTGCATGTGACTAGAGCTACAAGGCCCGCGTCGAGGAGAAAATTTTTGTCTCATAGGTGGATGACTAAGGATTACAGGGCGTTTGCGCATTGCAGGGAGACGGTTGAATTTGATTTTTGAAATAATTGTGTGAAATGGCTGCTCATTTGGTAAAAAAAAAATTGAAGGAATCTTTCATGCACTTCCCTTTTAAAATTAGAAATCCTCCTTGCCTATGTTACCTTACAGTTGAACAGAGCATTCACAAGATTTAGGTTAAGGTTATGAAAATCTTTTGACGTTAGCAGTTCTTGCTTTTGCAAAATTTCATCTTAAAAGAGGTGATGTCTATCTAGCATTCTAGATGCACATTTCACTATATTTATAAAATTGAACCTAGTTTTACCCTTAAAAGTTATAAATCAAAAACAATATGATCTTTCTTTGAAAACCCTTTTATGTAAAGAATTAACGGAATAGTTTTTCATGTTAAAAAAATTCAAGGAAGGAGGCAATGTAAATATCTTGCATTGAAATAAATTTTAGCATATTAAAAAAGAATAGTAATGGACTTCAGTTAATTAAATTGCAGCAAACAAAATTTACTTTTTGTGCTAGACAAAAAAAGAACTGATGCAAATACCTTTCTTTTGAAAATCCATGACTTTCAATCGATTCCTGAGAAGGTGATTCTTTTGTTTTCTATTCTGATGTAGGAGCATCCAATGGTGTAAGGGCAATCTTGCATCACCCAAAAAAAAAATGTATTTCAAAATTGTTGATGTTGTTTCCATTTCTTTTCAAAATTTGTGGTTCTGGTTCCATAATCGCTTGAATAATATGTACACCTTTCAGTTTTTCCAAACTACTAAAAATAGCAACCTGCTATTTTTAGAAATTTTGTATTTGGGCATGGAATGAAGTGAAAATTTAAAGGAAGTTACATAACTAAAAAATAAGAACTTTGGCAAAGGAATCATGCAAAGATCATTTGCGAGCTGAAAGATATTAAAGTTTCTGTTTCCTAAAAAATGCCTGAAAATTATTCAAACTTAGGTTTGGGGCACTAAATGGTCCCGTACAGGTCCAAAAATGGCCGGAACTAGAAGAACAAGTTCTTAGCGCATAGAGCATTTTGTGAGCTTTTTGACGCATAAAACAGTTCATCAATCGGACACCCAAATCAAAAGTTATGGCACCCAGAAGTTGACCTATTTTTGGAGGGAGATGCAAATTTTAAAATTAGGTTGTTGGCCACCAAAAAAGCTATTAATAACCATTTTTGGGAACCCTGGCTAGTAGTAGAGTTAAGGGGGAAAGTGTAGAGTTAATAAGAGGTAAGAAAATAGAAACCCTAGCTGATGATTCCAGAGTCTTGTGATAGGAAGTTGTAATGTGTTGCAGCTTGTGGAGAGCTAATTCCTCTTATTGTATTTGAGCTTCTATAATGTAATAAGTTGTCCAAATCAATAAAGAAAGTTCTATTTTCTATGTACAATTTCTTTTGTTGTGTGTTTTATGATTTACTCCCTTCATCAAGTGGTATTAGAGAAAGGGTTCCTAAGTGTGTAGACAGATCGACGACCATGAGGTAGTTTGCACCAAGACTTGAGGTTGTGGGTTTGTTGCGGAGATCAAGATGCCTCCATGAAGAAATTGTATTGGGAGGAATGCTTTGACAAAAGAGGGTTTTAGATCCCTGCAAAGGCAGATCGATGCATTGCAAGAAGAGTTGTGAAGAGGGCTTGATCTGAGAATAAGAAAAGAAAGTGAGGATGAAGCTAAAGAAGAGCTATCTGAGGAAGAACAAGAAGTTGCAGGAGATCCTACAGAAGTTAGGTTGCTGAGGGCCATCTCTAAGATTGGAAAGAGGTCCAGGATCAAAGTTTCTACATATTCTAGAGATTTGAATCCAGAATAGCTTATTGATTGGATCAATGACATGGAGGAGTATTTCGAGTACAAAGACATTGAGGACCCAAATCGGGTCAAGTTTTCAAAAACAAAGTTGAAGGGCCATGCAAGTATTTGGTGGAAGGATGTCTAGTTAGAGAGGAACAGAAGAGAAAAAGGAAAGATCACCAGATGGGTTCAGATGGTGGAGAAACTGAAGAAGCAACTCATCCCTGTGGACTATAAGATGGAGCTACTGAAGAAGCTGCAAGGACTGAAGCAAGATAACAAGTCTGTTAAGGAGTTTATAGAAGAGTTTTATAAAATTACTATCAGGACAGGCCATGCAGAGCCCAACAAGGAGAAGGTAGCCCATTACATTAATGGGTTGAGGCCAAGTATTCAAGAGGAGCTAAGTCTGGTTAGAATGACTAGCATAGAAGATGCATACCAGTTTTCCCTGAAGGTGGAAGAGAATCTGATTAAAAGTTTTGATAGGAAGCAAAGGGGAAGAGGTCAAGGTAGAAGGACTAGTGGAAGACCCTATGGGGAGTGAATTGAAGATTCATAGAAAAGTCAAGAAGCTGGTACTAGTCAAAATCAGAGAGGAGATAACCCCTACCTCCCTCATGACCAGAACAATGGAGAGCAAAGAGGAAGAGGAAGAGGCCGACCTAGGCAAGGATCTAGAAGAAGAGGTTTCAAAGGAACCTATTTCCAATGTGGAGAAGAAGGACATCGAGCATAAGAGTGTCCACAACATCAAGGAAGGACAAATAGAAGAATTGAAGGTAATGTACGAGTCACACATGTTGATGAAGATGTGCAATCTGAGTGCTCTGAAGATGCTGAAAGGGGAGAAACCCTAGTTGTCAGAAGAACTTTGTTGAACAAGGAGAAAGAACCCAATCAGAGGAAGATTTTATTCTACACAAGGTGTAAATGTGAAGGTAAGTGTTGTGATATTATTATTGACAGTGGAAGTACTGACAATCTTGTTTTAAAGGAGATGGTTGACAAGTTGAAGTTGATAAGAAGAAAGCATTTGTATCCATATCGGATTGCATGGTTATAGAAGGACCATAGAGCTTTGGTCAATCAGTAGTGTTTAGTGAAGTTCAAGATTGGTGACTATAATGATGAGGTGTTGTGTGACATCATACCGATGGACACATGTCATATGTTATTGGCGAGGCTGTGGTAGTATGACAGGAGCACTGTCCATGATGGTCATGTAAACACATACTCCCTAACAAATGATGGAGTTCGTCATAAGCTGAAGCCCTTGAAGGAGGTGGAAGAAAAGGTATGTAGTACTGCTAGAATTTACTTGGTATACGGTAGAAAATTTTTGGAGGGTATGAAGCATGAGCGTCATTGCTTTGCATTGATTCCTAAGATTAGTCAAGAGAAATGTGAAAATGTACCAGTAGAAGTCTCAGATATGTTGGAAGATTTTTCAGGATATTATCTCTGATAATGTACCAGAAGGTTTACCACTGGTGAGGAAGATAAGTCACCAAATGGATTTGATACTAGGAGCTAGTTTGCCAAATAAGATAGCCCATAGAATTACTCCAGCAGAGAGTGAAGAGTTGAATAGACAAGTTCAACAGTTGTTGAGGAAGGGATTGATAAAAGAGAGCCTAAGTCCATGTGTGGTACCTATAGTACTAGCACCAAAGAAAGATGGAGAGTGGATAATGTGTATAGACTCTCAAGCCATCAATAAGATCACAATCAAGTACAGATTTCCATTGCTGAGAATGGATGATATAATGGATTGTTTGAGTGGAACCAAGTACTTCATGAAGATTGACCTGAAGAGTGGGTATCACCAAATCTATATTAGAGAAGGAGATGAATGGAAGACAGCCTTCAAGACAAAGGAAGGTTTGTATGAGTGGTTAGTCATACCATTTGGGCTAACCAATGCACTGAGCACATTCATGTAGCTCATGAATGAGGTACTAAAATTTTTTTTGGGAAGTTTTGTTATTGTTTATTTGGATGATATTTTAATTTTTAGAAAGACTTGGGATGAGCATCTGATGCATATCAGAAGAGTTTTAGAGAAGCTAAGAGAAGAGAAGTTGTTGATTAATTTGAAGAAATGTAGTTTTTCAAAGAAAGAGTTGGTATACCTGGGATTTCTTGTCTCAGAGGAAGGTCTTAAGATGGACCCAGAGAAGGTGATGGTGGTCATTGAATGGCCTATGCCAAGGAGTGCTTCTGAGGTAAGATCTTTTCATGGTTTGTCAAGTTTTTATAGAAAGTTTATCAGGGATTTCAGTAGAAATTGTGCACCTGTAACTGAGGCAATGAGAGGGGATAGAAAAGAGTTTAGATGGACTAAAAGAGCAGATAAAAGCTTTGATACATTGAAGTAGAAAGTCACAGAGCAACCTATTTTAGCACTTCCAGATTTCAATAAGGTATTTCAGGTAGATTATGATGCTAGTGGCAATGCTATAGGAGTTGTTTTGAGTCAAGAAGGTAAGCCCATTGCCTATTTTAGTGAGAAGCTTAATGATGCCATGAAAAAGTATTCTATTTATGATGAGGAGTTTTATCCAATAGTTCAGGCTTTGAAGAAATGGAGACATTATTTGTTGCGAAAGGAGTTTGTTTTGTATACTGATAATCAAGCTTTGCAGTATCTTAATAGTCAAGGAAAGTTCAACCAAAGGCAATTAAAATGGGTTGAGTTTTTGCAGAGTTATACCTTTGTTTTGAAACACAGAGTGGGAAGTCCAATAGAGTTACAGATGCTTTGAGCAAAAGGCAAAATTTGTTGACAGAAATGAAGATAGAGGTTGTTGGGTTCAATGAGCTCAAAAGTTTATATCCTGAAGATCCAAATTTTGCAGAGGCTTGGAAAGATTGTCTGGAACCTGTTACTTTGTACAGGACAAAATGGTTGGATTTCATAATCTAAGATGGCATGTTGTTTAAAGGAAGCCAGTTGTGCATTCTAAGGAGTTCTATGAGAGAGAACCTGATTAAGGAGAAGCATAGTGGAGGATTGGCTGAACACTTTGGTCGAGATAAGACCATTGCTATTGTTGGTGAAAATTATTATTGGCCACAGTTGCAGCAAGATGTGAGGAAATTTGTGCAGAGTTGTAGAGTATGTCAGATGGCAAAAGGACAAGTTAGAACATAGGTCTATATCAACCATTGCCTATACCAGAGAAGCCATAGGATGATATCAGTATGGATTTTGTTCTTGGTTTACCAAGGAGATAGAGAGGACATGATTCCATTTTTGTGGTGGTGGACAAATTCTTGAAGATGGCACATTTTATTCCTTGTAAGAAGACTAATGATGTTGTTCATATTGTAGAGTTATTTTTCAGGGAGGTGGTGAGATTGCATGGTCTACCAAAGAACATAGTTTTAGATTGAGATGCCAAATTTGTTGGTTATTTCTAGAGGATATTATGGAAGAAGTTGAAGACAGATTTGAAGTTCAATTCTGCACACCATCCACAGATTGATGGACAGGTCAAAGTGGTGAATAGGAGTTTGTGTAACCTACTACGATGCTTAGTAGGAGATAAGCCCAAGGGATTGGATTTGATTTTACAACAAGAAAAATTTGCTTACAACAATTCTGTCAATAGGAGTACTGGTAAATCACCATTCCATATTATATATGGGAATAGTCCAAGAAATGCTTCAGAGTTAAGGAATCTGGACAAAGGAGAAAAGACAAGTGTTGAAGCTGAAGACTTTGCAGAAGACATGAAGAATTTGCATGAAGAGGTGAAAAAGCACATTAATAAGATGAATATTTAGTACAAGGCTAAGGTAGATCAGAAGAGGAGATATAAGGAATTCCAGGTAGGAGATGAAGTCAGGGTTCACTTGAGAAAAGTAAGGTTCCCAATTGGAACATACAATAAGTTGAAAATGAAGAAATTTGGACCATGTAAAATTTTGAAGAAACATGATTCAAGAAATGCATATGAGGTGGAGCTGCCGCATGAGATCAACATTTCCCCTATTTTCAACATTGCTAATTTATCAAAATATCATGAAGGTGGAACAGAGGATGGACCAACAGAAGAACAGTGGAGTATTCTGGGATCTACTTCAACAAAGGAGATAGAAGAGATCTTGGATAGCCATGTGGGAAGAAGTACTTGGAATAGGCAATATGAAGAATACATAGTGAAATGGAAATGAAGACTTGTTGAAGATTCTTCTTAGTTATCTAAGGTAGAGGTTGACCATTTCAGTTTCCATCACACAAACACATGAGCAATGACAGGGTCACTTCTCAAATTACCCTGGGTGTCTGATGCAGGAGCATCCAGTGGCGTAAGGGAAATCTTGCATCACCCAAAAAAAAGATGTATTTCAAAATTGTTGATGTTCTTTCCATTTCTTTTCAAAATTTGTGGTTCTGGTCCCATAATCACTTGAAAAATGATGTAGAACTTTCAATATTTTTAAACTGTTAAAAATAAGAACCTACTATTTTTAGAAAGTTTACATTTGGGCATGGAATGAAGTGAAAATTTAAAGGAATCTACATAACTGAAATATAAGACCTTTGGTGAAGGAATCACCCAAAGATCATTTGTGAGCTGAAAGATATTAAAGTTTCTATTTCCTGAAAAATGCCTGAAAATTATTCAAACTCAAGTATGAGGCACTAAACGGCCCTGTATCGGCTTGAAAATGGTCAAAACTAGTAGAGTAGGTTCCTACCACGTACAACACTCCACGAGCTTTTTGACACATAAAATGGTTCGTCAATTGGACACCCGAATCAAAAGTTATGGCTCCCAGAAGTTGACCTATTTTTGGAGAGAGATGTAAATTTTAAAATTAGGTTGTTGGCCACCAAAAAGGCTATTAATAACCATTTTTGGGAACTCTGGGCATAGTAGAGTTAAAGGGGAAAGTGTAGAGTCAGGAATAGGTAGGAAAATAGAAACCCTAGCTGATTTGGGGTTACAAAAGGCTGATGATTCCAAAGTCTTGTGATAGGAAGCTGTAATGTGTTGCAGCATGTGGAGGGTTGATTCCTCTTATTGTATTTGAGTTTCTATAATGTAATAAGTTGTCCAAATCAATAAAGAAAGTTCTATTTTCTGTGTGCAATTTCTGTTGTTGTGTGTTTTATCATTTACCCCCTTCATCATGTTCACTCTCCCCTTCACCTCACCCCAATCTTAATTTTATATGCTCACTAATTTCTTTGCTTCCAACCATTTTTTGTTTCCTTCGCATAAAAATAAAATAGAAATCACACAGTTTCTGGCTAGGTACACTTAAACAACATAAATACCAGAAGAACCGATCAAAGAAAAAAAAATGAAGGAAGACAATTTTTGGACAACTAAAAAATTGGACTACCAAATTTTGGATTGTTACAACATGTGTGCACATTAAAATATGCATAAGACAAATGAAACACCAACCACCCATTTTCCATATTCTAATTTTAGTTGTGGCTTGAGAGATTTTTAACAATTTTTTTTTTAAAATTTTGGAGCAAAAAAGAAGTGAAGGACTACCAAAATTTGGCAGTTACAAGATGTGTGCACATATAGAATGGCCTATTGGCCAAATTAATACCAATTAATATGATAAACTCAAGACATAAATATTCTAACCACAAACAAGGACTAACAAAGGTAAAACAAACCAACTTGGTAATGTCCCCAACTAAGCTGAAGAATAATCCCAAGATAATCTCAATGGCATTTACTAAGCTGAAGAATAATCCCAAGGTAAGACAATTAAGCATTCTGTGCAAGAGATTAAACCAAAAGCTTAAGGCTGGAAAACAACAAAAACTACACAATGCTTTTGAGATAATAGATAGATAACCATCCAAAAATTGTGTCATTTAATGGTTGTTATTTAACTTCTAGCTAAAAGTGAAGAAACCATAAATACCACAGCAAAAATGATCAAACCCATCTATGACATTCTTTAAACTTTGAAAGATATGGAAAATTCTATGTTTAGTCTTGCTGAAGTTATATTGTTGTCATTTGGTTGTTTAGTGGTGTTTCTAGTTACCAAACTTACATTATCAATATGGTGGAAGCCTTTGCAAATAGGCAAGCATTTTCAAGCTCAAGGCATTACAGGTCCTCCTTACAAGCTATTGTTTGCAAATTCTCTTGAAATGCCCAAGTTAATGCATGAGGCCAAGTCCAAGCCCATGAAACTCTTCCATGACATTGCGGCCAGAGTGCATCTTTTCTACCCTTACTAGTCCAAAATATATGGTAATTTTTATTATATATGGTAAGTTTATTTTGTAAGCTAATAATCCTAATACATTCTTTATCATCTAACTAACAGGGTCCACTTTCCTAATGTGGGCGGGACCAACACCAATGCTAGTAGTTGGTAGATCTGAACTGGGGAAGGAGGTGCTAGGTGATAAGATGGGGATCTATGGAAATCCAAAATGGGATCCTGTCCTGAAGGAGCTGCTTGGAAAAGGCTTGGTGGTGCTCAATGGTGATAAATGGGCACATCATAGGCAGGTTATATATCCTTCTTTTCATACTGATAATCTCAAGGTTAGGGGATTTATATTCATGTCTAAAATTGAATTTGAAATTGAACTTGAACTTGAACTTATTATAGTTTACAAATTTTTATAAAAGTTAACAGAACTGAAGATAAAATTTGGTACAATAAAACAAGATAGAATACTAAAACATTTATAAAAGAAATAAAATAAAACAAAACATTTAACATTTTATATCATTTTTTTTTAAGGGCTGCCAAAATTTGGTAGTTACAAGATGTGTGCACATATAGAATGGCCTATTATTTTCTCACTTGTTTTGTTCCCTCCTTACCATTGTCACATAGGTGTTTGTGTATTCATTTGCAATCTCATTACGAGAGAGAGCTCAATAGTGGTGTGAGTACAAATACATGTCATATGATTGGAACATTGAAAGCCCAATATTTGAAAAGTATGGTACTAGTAGTTGTAAGAGAGGACCCAACAGTTGAATAAAATATGCCCATTAGATTCAAAAATAACAAATCATATGATGTCAAATTGACACACTAAAAAACATGACTGAATGCACAGATGACAACCATTTCTTGGTTTATGTGGGTGAAATTTTTTTTTTGAATTACACACATCCCTCGCTACTTGGGGATATAATTGTGTAGTGTCAATGTTATATGTACATTGCCATGTCAACCCATAAAGTTATGGTGTACCACTATTGGGCCCTATTACCAATCTTTTTTATCACTTACTTCTTAAGTTGTGGGCATGTTTGAAATGGAAGAGATTTGCAACTCTATGAAAATTGATATATGGTGGAAATAATTAATTGTGAACTAGCTTTGTTTTTCTTTTTTTTTCTATGGGTTTTACAATATAGCCTGGTAAGGCCACTCTATTCATTTTATATAGCTAAATTTCTTCACCAAGAGGCCTAAGACATTAAAAATGGCATTAAATACTTATCAGGCCTCTTGGATCCAATGTTGAGGTCCATTTTGTCTTAGGAGGTCATTTCTTCAACTTCCTCCATGAAACTCTCATATGGTGAGCACCCAAAAAACCCTTTTTTGATAAATCTTTTTCAAACCCTAGATCTACAAAAATAACCATAAATCTACAAACCCCAAAAGCCTAAATTTGCATTTTCACAACCTGCACAAAACCCTCATACCTTGAAATGTCTCAAATCTTTCCAGCATTGTCATGGCTTCAACTTTGCATCAAATCTAATCAAACAAGGGTTAAACAAAACTAGTGAACTCACACCTCCCTCATCCATAACCATAGCTTTAATACGACTTGCTAGGAAATTACAGGCTGATCAAACCATTTCCTACATAACCATATGAGATAAAATGATGCATACAATCTTACAAAATAAACATAATGCAAAGATCAAAAGATAATCACAAGACAACACAAGATATATATTGGGAAAACCCTCAAGAGGGAAAATCTCATCCTCTAAAGCAACCACACTTAATGTATTATTCAAAAATGAAAACAATGCAATAGACTTACAATGTCTCCATGATTACTTTTGAAACATTAAGCACCTCTAATGCATCCTCCATGTGTCCAAGTGACACAAATAGGGGAACTCCCCTCTGCTTAACAAACACACATGAACACAGAGTTTACACATGCCAATATTCTTTATTCAAATTGAAATTTCACAATACATCTGATTGCCACAATTACAAAATTTATTCAATACATCAGGAATAAAATTTGCATAATAAAATCTACAACTCTTGGCTCTCAATAGACATCCATGAAGTCTCACCTCTGCAATCTCTGATTTTCTCTCTGCACAATCATTTGCAACCTGTGTCACTCATACAACCATCTGCATACTCTCCTCTGTCTGCAATACACATTCTCAAAGCCACAGATTGGCTTACCCTTTCTCTTTCTTGGGCAGCGACTGGTTATTTTATCTTCTATTTCTTTTCCAAGTGCAATGAACCTACTTTCCAAGGCATAATTCTCTATATTCTCTACTAGAGGTTGACCCTTTGTTCAACCCTCCATCTCTCCATTCACTCTCCTACTACCCTATTTTCCTTGTTGCAAAATGATGATCTTATTCTCCCAAGGGCCACATACCTTTTCATCTCCTACTCAGCCTTTTTTATTTTATTCTTCCCTGAAGGAAAAGGTAGAAGGGTATGAATGGCAACGCATTGTTACTAAGGCAACCCAACCACCCAATCACCATTCAAATTCCAATGTTTTTCACTGCTATGAATGGAAGATGAGGTGACTTATTGATTAAAATATATGTTTAAACAAGGCATAGCTCTTGCACCCTCTTAAGGCATTCTTATTGTTGTATATAACAAACTTTTGGATCTTTTCTACCCACGCGGTCCCACATGGGCACTCAATTTTTGTGTTAGTTTCCTTATTAAAATATAAATTTCTGAAGCTATAGACACCTTCAAACAAAGAAACTTTGTAATTTGATTCTTCATACTATGACTGGGATAAGCACAGAGAGGTTACAAAATAATTAACAAATGGAAAAGTCACCCCTTTATATTTGTGATGACACAAACATTCCCATGTGGCATTTATCGAACAATTAACATGGTGTCTTAGAATGTTGATAAAGCATACCACTGATTTGTAGTTAGAGCATAGCACCAACAAGGAGATCAATGACATTTTATAAAGCTGGAAGTGTAGATACATGTGCTCCACCAAGATTCTTCATGGAGGTATAATCCGCAAAACTTCTCAAATCACCCTCACCACAAATCATGGGAAGATGATCCCTAGGAAAACTTCTCAACAACTATGAGAAAAATCCATTGTGTGAATACGTCAATTGGTGAAGTTAGGTGTTCGTAGATGAGAAAATGCAAAGTTCTCTAAATTTCCCAAAAACTTACCAATAATGTGGATTTATATTACGATGATTTTCCCCATGTCGTTCTCCGCCAAACCTTACAGAATTTAGAATTTTATTGTTTCGCCAAACTGCCAACGCTAATCGTGAAACAATTATACCTCCAAAACTTGGAAGGATCTGATCATGAAACATTCACCACTAATTCTAGAATTCATTCAACAATCTACCTATAATAGGACTCGAAAACATCATCGATCTTGCTGAATAATTATTTTAACAAAAACTACCAAATGTGTGTCAAGATTGAAATTGGTTGAAACTAAAAGCTTTGCAATTCTGACTATGCCAATGACACCCAATGCCAAGAAATGCCATTAGAAAACCAAAAAAACCAAACAAAAAAAATTAAACCTACAACTATTTTTGGTTGATGTCAGATTGCCCATTCACCCAGATGCTCCTGCATCAGACACACCGGGTAGAAAGTTTGTGAGCAAAAGCTCACAAAAGGTGGAGTTGAGTGATAGAATCACCCTTTCCAATTGCAAGCAATATGCAATGAACTCCATTGATGTGATAGGTGCACAAGGTCAATTTATTTTCCTCCTCTTCCAACAGCTAGTTGGAACATTCACCGTCTTCCTCCAACAAATCTGCATCCTCTTCCTCCTTCCTCTGATGGATTTACATCCACCATGTACCATCCTCCTCCATCAAATACTCCCTACTCTCCGCTCCTCCTTCTTAGTATCCAACGTACCACAAACCAACCACCTCCACCAAGTTTCACCTACAGTATTCCTTACAACCTTTATAGCCAAATATGCACCATACATACACCAATCTACAGCTAAATAATCTCTTTTTCTTTCTACATGCATTAACTCCTTATTCACCTCAACAACAACTGAATTTATAACAAATTTCTCATCAAAAAATTTAGAAAATTACAATCTACCTCTTTATTTTTCACTGTTGCAACTTTTGTTTCCTCTTCTTTCGCTGTGACGTGCTGTTGATGTGTTTTTTTTGTGCACATGCAAACTCAGAATAAAATACCGAGGTATTCTATCCTCTCTTGAACAAAGTCTCTCAAAGGCTAAACAATGTGATCCAATGAGACAACTCCAAGGTTCCAGATGTCAGGTCTTGACTTGCAATGGATAGACTCAGTAGTTGATGTGATATGCTGAAAACTCACAAAGGGACTTACGCTCAATATACTCCTTATTCCAATCAAATATGTTATTCTCCTTCTTGTGAAGTGGAACTCTACGAACCAACTATGAAAAGAAAATACAAAAAGACAAGGGTTTAGGAAATCTACTCTAAGGACAAAGAGATAATGAAACATGTCAAGATAGACAAACTCCTCATGAAACCAGACTTCGCTTCGCCATGAGAACCAACAACTACACGAAGCCGGTGCAATCTTCTACGGAAACTCAAGGATTTTCATGTTGCAAATCTCCATCCAAACACCCACTGCTGGCATAGCTTGAACGAGCATCCACAACTGAACTAAAACATATGTGGTTCAGGCTAACTTTGCAAAATGACTTATCAGCGACAAATCATAAAAAGTATGAACCAGAAGAATTCATCAAATATCTTTACATATATTCATTACATCAATGCACTTTTAATCTATTTCTATTCTACTTGGAAACATCTCTCCGTCATATTCGAACATTAGAAACCATGCTAACATTCCTTAGTCAAACAAAATCACCATGCGAACCAACAATGAGCTTGTATTGATTTTGGAAATTTATTTTTTACAACAATTTCATATGTCTTCAATGACTTTGAAAAGTCCCCTCTAATCTACCTCTACTCTAACAACATCTACTCCTACTACTGGATTGCTGCTCTCTCCTCTGATAATCTTCTTCTTACAAATGAGAGAAATGAGCCCTTTTATAGGCGTCAAAATTACATGAATGGCCAGGATTGATTTGAGAATCGATGGCCCAGATTTTGACAACAAGGCAGTTTGTTACAAAAAATTACTATCTTTAGAATCATTGAATGCAGACGGTTGATGTGGCAGAATGTGATTGGATCAATGTTGTGCACGTGCCACCTCAGCATCAAACAAACTGGTTTGATTTTCTCTGTGTTCATATTGCTCGGAATATTTTCCCAAAATTTGTCATCTTTTGTAGTAGTCTTCGAATTTGGATTTTCAGCTCTGGAACTTGGCTGTTTCAAACTTGAAAACTTGGGAATTTTGTCAAATTTCTTGTTGTTGATCATGCAATTGTCCCTTCGAATGAACTTGCTCATTTCTCTTCTCATCTTCCTGTCTTCTTGCATAGGATGTCTTCATTCTGATTCTTGCAGGAAGTAGGAGATGCCTTTGTTCATGACTCTTTAAAGTGGATTTCATGATGGATATCCCTCTTTGCCTAGTACATGGAATGGATGACCTTTGCAAGCGTAGAACTGGACCTTCTCCCTTCAGGATTCTCATCACTGGTTCTCCTTAATATGAAATCATCTTCATGAACTTGAATAGCTTCCCTTTATATCTCTCCTCATCAATGCCTATCTGTCTTTCGCACTCGTCGCTTACCTACATGAATTTCAGACATTAGTTCGCTAGAATAACGCATAAAAGACAAGCCCACAAGGCAAATCTCACCGCACTATGCATGCGGGATAAATCAAATATGCTATTTTAAATTACCCTGCCTTATTTACAAGAAACAAACAATAATGCAAATCTCTACGAAAATAAAAAATTGACCAGCTCCCTGACAACTTCAATCGACAGTACTCAGATCCAACATGCCTTTTCATGAATCATGACGATCTACTTTTAACATCATTTTCACTCAATGAGAATCTCAAATGAAGGAATGGAGTCATGCATGAATATACGTTGAGGGTCAACCACACAGACATTTTAAAACTTTAATCGGTTTCATCTGTTACTTCAATACTCATTCTTACCTCAGTTGGCCCGTGTAAGTTTATAGTGAGGGGTGCCAGACTCCAAGTAGATGCAAATGATTCCAAACTCCATGCAAACCATGGACTCTGATTGCAAATTCAGAAGCCTTGCTTTAATGCATTAAGTGAGGTTATGAAGGCCTCCTCTTATATATGCAATGCGACAGGTCTTGAATTCACTAAGTGAGACCGAAATTGAAAACCATGACTTCATAACATAACTCCACTCTTAAACAACACAACCGTTACATCCGCTTGAGTCTAATGGAAAGATATGCGTATATTTTGAACTTTTAATTCATCTTTGCAAGTTATTCACAGACAACTGCCTGAAGCACTCCCTTTAAATGTTAATGCATTTTTAGACTCTGCAGACCAAATATACCTTGCATCTAAGCGGTCTTGAGTAATGATTGTGCATATTTGAAATCTTACCATTTTACCACTCGACAGGTCACTTTGCTCTGCGCATAATATTTGAAATCCCAATTGCTATCCTCTTAGATGCATCTAAACTATTCGTTGTGCTCCATCGTATAATTCTAATCTTAGGAAATATAGAGTGACCCTTGACATGTGTCTATGCGACTTCATGAATGTTCCTTGTATAACATTAATGATGCCAGAAGGTGATGAGTGTATATTTCGGCATACTAAGGGGGGATTTTGGAAGTTCCATGCAATCTTTGAAATTCAAATCACGAGGTCACACAAATGGCACACTTGAGCGGGGATTTTGGAATGCGATCTATGATTTAGAGTTTAAAAATAATTAGCAAGGCAACTAAGAAAACGCGCCAGAGCGGACATCTGAGGTTCTCATGCATTGAGATGGATAAAAAGATATGCAAAGGGACCATGAAAGTCCGCTTGAGGCAGACATTTTGGGATGCCACGCATAACACCAAGTAACATGGAGATGATATGATGAGCACCCGCTCAATACATAGTTTGAATTTTAGACCTTGCCGAAGTGAGAGATAGATACCACCGAGCGGACCTTTAGTATACCCGTGCATGAAAATGGGAATAGCAAGCGGACACCTCATGGGCCTATGCATAATCTAAATTTTATACGCTGCAAATAGATTGCCAACCTGCGCCTAGGTGGACTTATTGAAAAGTTATACATAATCCTGAAGCGGAAGTCTTGGGACATTGCGCATAAGCTGGAAAGAAACAGATTTGGAATATGAAGAATGGAGTTCATTTAGGTGGGGATCGTTCACAAGTTTTGGTGGAAATTCCACATGTTCGTTCAGGAATTCCAAGGTAAGGCGCATTCTATGCATGAAGTGTAATGAAGAGTAAATTTCACTACTCCGGTTTCCATACTTGAAGTGCATTAGACTCATTGGGAGCAGATTTTCATATGTCAACTGCAATTTTCTCAGGGTACTTTTCACATATGAAGTGAAATCTCTTTCCTTGATACTCTTGCAATGATGGGCACTGATTCATTATATCCTTTTACAAATCAAGCGGTGATTCATTTGTTTCTTTCACAACTCCTTAGTGGGGATTTCATGTTACCTTGCAAATTTCTGAGCGGGGTTTGAGGGACATCTTTCAATTTTCTCTGAGCGCATATTCAGGATTCACACCTGGGTAGAGCTTCCATGTAGGTGCATATAAGTTACAAAACATATCCAATGCAAACCTGCCCTCCATGTCCGCTTAGGTGGAGATTTTGTTGGTACATGTATGAAATGTGTAATGCAAGATCTGGTTAAAAGTCTGCCAAAGGGATGAGCGGACCTCCTGGGCAGTCGTGCAAAAATAAATTTGTGCAAAGGGCACTCAAAAGTGTGCCAAAACTCTAATGAGCGAACCTTTCATACTTAAACGCTCAAGATAGAAAATGCCAGTTCAAATTTGAAACGGATACGCCTCTGAATTAAATTCATGGGACCCACAAAATGGATGTGAAAGGAACTCAAAGTGGATGTTTAAAGGTCCTATGCATAAATACAATCCAATCACTAATGTATGCTTAGAAAATTGAAAGCGTGTGCGCTTAGATGGACCTTTTGAGTGCTTTATGCCAATTGCTTAAAACTTGTGCATGATAAGCTAGCAATAAATTCTAACATCCAATTTACACACTCTGACCACCGCTCCCATTCAAGTCTAACTTATGAAGCCTATTACTTGGGAGCACATTTTAAAGTCCTTCTTATTGCAAATTCCCCATTTATCAAGACATTTTAGTTCCTCTAATGATTGTTTCCTCAAACATTCAATAAACCTTGATACATCCCTCCACAGCTTGCAAACTTCCTTATTCAAGCAAGAAATCCCAAGCGAGATCACAGCCAAAACAACGCAGCTCAAGCCAAAAACTCACAAAAGAGGGGGTCCCTGTTACCAACGGGGCGATGTTGTGATTTGGTCACAACACGTGCATCTTCTCATCTTCATCGGCTATCTTCTAAAGCCATTCATCTTCTATTGCTGAAATTTGTGCCAACAAATCATTATCTTAGTCATTCATTGCAACCACATCCTTGTACTCCATCGCTGCAACTTTAATTTCCACAATTGCATCTTCATTCTTCTACATTCATCCCTTCACTTCTCACATCTTTCACTTTCTCAATCACTATTGCGTCTAATTCTTCATCTTGTTTGACCAATTCTTTCCACTACCTTGCTTTCAATCTATCCACTCTCATGGTTATATCAACCATCATCAAGGAGATCTTCCTCCTTTGGTACTTGTTCTATCCTTCCCATATCACAGGCTTCTTCCTCACGAGTATACCCATCTCATCTCACTACTACAATCTTTCACAACTCTCACCTCATGCTTTGTAATCTGTAAACATAGTTCTTTTCACGGCTCCCTAGCTCTCGATTGCTCAGGGCTTCTCTCTACCTACAACAATCCTCACATGAGCTCTTCTCTACTGCCTTCTCTCCTCTACCTGTAGATCCTGGTGGATACTCTGCACACTCAGGATTACCAACTCTCATACCATATGACATAGACAGGGCAACTCCTCCCTACATAACAAACACACACAAACACAGTTTACATAGGGCAATATTCTTTATTCAAATTGAAATTTCACAATACATCTAATTGAAAAATTACAAAATTTATTCAATACAATAGGAATAAAATCTGCATAGTAAAATCTACAACTCTTGGCTCTCAATAGCCGATCCTCTGCATGAATTCTCACTTCTGCAATCTTTGATCTACACTTTACACAATCACCTTCAACCTATGTCACTCATGCAACCATTTGCATACTCTCCTCTGTCTACAATACACAGTCTCAAAGCCACAGATTGGCTTACCCTTTCTCTTTCTTTGGTAGCGACTGGTTATTTTATCTTCCATTTCTTTTCCAAGGGCAGTGAACCTACTTTCCAAGGCTTTAATTCTCTATATTCTTTGCCAGAGGTCGACCCTCTGTTCAACCCTCCATCTCTCCACTCACTCTCCTACTACCCTATTTTCCTTATTGCAAAATGATGATCTTATTCTCCAAAGGCCCATACACCTTTTCATATGCTACTCAGCCTTTTTTATTTTATTCTTCCCTAAAAGAAAAGGTAGAAGGGTATGAATGCCAACGCATTCCAGCTTAGGCAACCCAACCACCCAATCACGATTCAAATTCTAATGTTTTTCACTGCTATGAATGGAAGATGAGGTGGCTTTTGGGTCTTTTCTATCCATGCGGTCCCACATGGGCACTTAATTTTGGCATTAAATTTTTATTAAAACATAAATTTCTAAAGTTGTAGATGCCTTCAAACAAAGACATTTTACAATTTGATTCTTCATACTATAGCGGCCTGGATAAGCATAGAGAGGTTACAAAACAATTGACAAATGGACAAGTCACCCCTTTATATTTGTGATGAGACAACATTCCCATGTGGTGTTTTTTCAAATAATTAACATGGTATCTTGGAACATTGATAAAGCATACCACTGATTTGCAGTTAAAGCATAGCACCAACAAGGTAATCAATGACGTATTTTATAAAGCTAGAAGTGTAGATACATGTGGTCCACCAAGATTCTTCATGGAGGTGTATAATCCGCATAACATCTTGAATCCTCACCACAAAGCATGGGAAGATGATCCCTAGGAAAACTTCTCAACAACTATGAGAAAAATCCATTTCGTGTGAATACGTCAATTGGCGAAGTTAGGTGTCCATAGATGAGGAAATTCAAAGTTCTCTAAATTGCCTGAAAACTTTCAAATACATGTGGATTGATATTACAATGATTTTCCCCAAGTCATTTTGTGCCAAACCTCATAGAATTCAAAATTTTAATGTTTCACCAAAATGGTAATGTTGATCACAAAACAATTACATCTCCAAAACCTGCAAGGATCTGGTCACTAAACCTTCACCACTAATTCTATAATTCATTCAACAATCTACATGGAAAAGGATTTTCCATGAAACTTCATTGATCTCGTTGAACAATTGATTTAGCAAAAACTACCAAATGTGTGTCAAGACTGAAATTGGGCTAAACTAAAAGCTTTGCAATTCTGACTGTGCCAATCACATCCAATGTTGATAAATTCCATTTGAAATCCAAAAAAACCAAACAAAATGAAAATTAAACATACAACTATTTTTGGTCGATGTTGGATTGCCCATTCACCCAAATAATCCTACATCACCAAGCAACCACACATCCCATGCTATGCTTCACATATGTACTCTTTAGGAGAGCTCAATATAAATGACAACCTAAATGACTACCCAAACTCAACCACTAAACATGTGCTTGATTTTATAGAATCAAGCTCACACAAATACATATGTGGTATTGGTAAAACTATGTGTCTCAAAACAATGAGAACATAAAACCATTGACCCTAAAATTAAGCATTTACCACAAATATTAAATATGTGTCCTATGTCTCCTACACATAAAATATCTAACCAATGTTACATAGAAATTTACAAGTTAACCAAAATAAATATATAATGTGGCTAAATACATCACAAAAGGTGCACCAAAAATAAATATTTTACATAATTAAAGTAATTCATTCTTATGCAAGGTGTACAACACCCTTTTCCTAGCAATTAGTATCAAAGAGTAGGTGCAAAGAGTCACAAATTGCATGAGTGATCGAAACACTAATCTTATATTACATAGATATATTTGAAGATATAGATGGTACATAAATTTCCATGAGAGAAAAACAACATTAATTGAACATTGTTCAAATGGTGAACTCACACTAATATACTACAACAAGGCAACAATCTAGTAGTTGAAGATGCAAGTGCCAATGGTCTCACTAACACTGATCAATTAAAGAAGGTAAAAAGTCCCTTCCATAAATAGGCCTGCAAGAGGGTCTATATGGCACATGTTCCATCTCAATGGAATGCATGGATAACTAGCTACTACATCTACCTAGTATATAGGAACAAGGACTAGGTACATTAATCACTCCAAAGAGACTAAAGAAGAATTAGCACAAGTACAAATAGTAAAGCATCCCCCCATAATGATAATGAGGGAGAGGTATGGAAACTCCATTGATTAAATTAGTAGCGCAAGGTGAAGAAGCAACATTAGAAGGCCCAATATGAAGTACCCTCAAGTGGAAAAAGGTGCAACAATATGACACACACATGAAGGTCAATAGGGTTGTGATGGTAAAAATTGGGCACCCTCAACAAACCAAAAAATAAAAGACATAGTGTGGCACTTTATTTTAGTGCATTTACAAATCTCAAAGTGCATTTAATAGATTCTTATAATGTCCAAAAAATTATAAAATATTGAAAGTATAGTTCTTGTTAAAAGAACACTAATACACTAAGAGGGGGGGTGAATCAGTGTATGTTAAAAACTTTAAAATGAAACCAGTAGTCAAAGATTAAAGGCACACATAAACTACATGCACACAAGAAAACACCAGATCTACGTGGAAAACCCAAAAAGGGATAAACCACGGTGAGAATGTTTCTTGAGTCTACTACTCAAATCCAACCTCACAATAAAATATTTTATAGATGTTTTATAAGCACCAACTTATAGGTACATTGACACCCAAGACAATGTTTTGAGGCTCAAACCTTTAGGTACATTATACACCTAATTGAGCACCAACCCAATACAACGAGGTACCAACCCCTAAATCCTTACAAATTCTAATGTGTATACACTGGTTCTTCGCTAACATGAAATGGACCCTTCAATTCATATACAGTCTCATCCGCATTTGTACAGTCTATGTTTTCATTAACATAGTCTTCTCCTCTCTCTATGCTCTCTACATTCTCTATTTACTTTAGCAAAGCTTCCCCTCTTCTCAATACAATCTATCTATGAACATATGTATGTTCGTGCAAACTATGTACTCTATGCCTATGAAAGAAAAATGTTTAGTTCAGTTGAGTTCAGTAACCCATTCACAACAAATTCATTGTGTATAAAAACACATATTTCCAATAGTTTAACCACCATCAACTGCTCAAAAACTAAACATCGACAGTTTCAAGTTGTTTTATACCAGACTACAATTAGTTGAACTGTTGCACAACAGACTTTTGGCTTAGAAATATTTATTGGCAAAATGTCTAGTTATCCCCACAGAATCCTTAGAAATTAAATTTCCACCTCAGAATCTGTAGGAGCCTCTCAAGCGCATCAACATGACCAAGATCCCATCGTGATTCAAACTGTCGCTTAAGTGGCTATTTGGTCATTTGTGTGACATTAGCAATCATATGCTATTATCAACAAAAATACATTATGACAAACTTAGCTTTTTGTCACATTTATCATCAAAGTCTATAATTTAAATTATCGCTTTATCACCCTTTGTCGGCAAAATCTCAGCTTTTCGAGCTAAGGCCCTCCATTATCTCTATTGGCAAAAATCTTATGTTACAAACCATTCGTCTTGTAAGCCTTCTCTTTTGTTGCCTCTATCAGTGAAAACAAACTTTTCAGAACCTTAGAAATGCTATTGACAAATGTTGCCTTTTTCGAACCTCAGTCAATCCAATCATAAATTCTTATTAGCATATTTATCGATTTTCAAACCATCCCCTTATGCTTTATCGATGAAATATATCTTTTTTGAACTTTGGCCTTTAGTACTCCTTGTTGACAAAGTAGCCATCTCACAAACTTTTCACTTTCATCCATTGTGTTAGCTTATTGGCAAAAGTAGAAAACCACGAACTTACACTTCTACCAACTTTGTCATCAAATTCTCTTTATCGACAATTTTTCGTAGATCACGAACTACCCCTTCTTTGCCTCTTGTTGCCTAATTAGCGAGTTGGCAAAAAATCTCACTTGTGAACAAGTTCACAAAACATCAACTTTCCTGACAACAAAAGCCTTACACTTCAAACATTCATTTTTACACCTCCTTCTTTGTCAACAAATTGGCAAAAAGCCAAACTTGTGAACAAGTTTACAAAACAAAGACTTTTCTAATATAAGAATCTTTACTTCTATTTTCTTCCAAGTCTTCATCATTCCACCTTTCTCTTTTGTCAATGAATCAGCCAAAAATGAAACCAGTGAACTTGCTAGTTCTAGAACTACTAAAATATCTAACTGGCTATAACTTAGCCAATTTTCACCCAAATTTCACAAAAATGAAACTAGGGATATCCATTTGGGTCTTTAACAAAATGAAGTCTTCAAATTGAACACACAACCTGAAATAGCCTCCAATTCAACTAATCTCCTTTTCTCATCAAACACTTTCATGGAGATACTCAAAAACAGAGACATCATCACTTGACAACAATGACAACAATTCATCAATATCCACCATGTGTCGATCAATTTCTCCTTTCTTTGACATCAATGACAACAATTCAACAATCTCCCCCTTTATCATTGATGGCAACTCCTGAATCTAAATTGGCATGGTGACAAACATTCTCCCCCTTGCTGCATTACCACTTTGTTGTGAATGAGCGCTGACTACAAAATTCTCCCCCTTTGACATCAATTACAAAAGGACTCATAGAAAAATGCCTTATCTGTGATGATAGTGCTAATGTACTCCCCCTGAGGACAATCATCCTATAGGACAACTCTGGTACCAAGGATAAAAAAATACTCTAATAAGCTCCCCTGGATGAATACATTTTGTATTCAATTAGAGAGATGAGAAGGAACAACTTCTAACTTCTGCCTGAGTTGTTCAAATGTCTCATTTGGAAGGGATTTTGTAAATGTATCTTCCAATTTTTCTTTTGTAGCAACATATTCCAACTTGACTTCTTGGTCAGCAACTTTCTCCCTAAGAAAATGGTACTTAATGGATATGTGCTTGGTCCTTGAATGCATAACTAGATTCTTTGAGATGTTTATTGCACTGGTATTATCACAAAGAATGTTGACTGGTTCATTAAAATCCACCTTAATATCTTGTAGTGTTTGCTTCATCCATAACACCTGAGTACAATAAGATACAATAGCTATATATTCAGCTTCAACTATTGACAAAGAGACTAATTCTTATTTCTTACTTAACCATGCTACTAATTTATCTCCTAGAAAGAATGCACCACCACTATTGCTCTTTCTATCATCAACACAACTAGCCCAATTTGCATTTGTGTATGCAATTAAAGTAAAATCATCACCAACAGGATACCATAGACCATAATCTAATATACTCTTCAAGTTTCTAAATATCCTCTTCACTGCTTTGACATGTGTCTCCTTAGGAGCAACTTGAAATCTAGCTACCATGAAAACAGCTTGCATGATGCCAGGCCTTGTTGCTGTGAGATACAAGAGACTTCCAACCATGGATCTATATAAAGTATGATCTTCTAAAGCATATTCATGATCTTTGCTAAGCTTACACCCAATGACCATAGGTGTATTCACTGGCTTGCAATCTTCCATCTTGAATTTCTTCAGAATTTCCTTCACATACTTGGTATGAGAAATGAAAATCCCTATATGTCTAATTTATTGACTTGTAAACCAAGGAAAAATGCTAATTATCCTAGCATTGACATCTCAAACTCTTTCTGCATAGCATCAACAAACTCTCTACACATTTTGTCACTATCTCCACCAAATATTATATCATCAACATAAACAATAGCAATCAACATATGATTACCTTCAGTTTTAAAATATAGATTGCTAGCATCTATACCTTTCTTATAACCTTGTTGTTGAAGATATTTGTCCAACCTGGAGTACCAAGCCCAAGGAGGTTGTTTTAGACCATATAGTGCCTTCTTTAATCTATACACATAGTCTTTGTTTTTAGTCACTTGGAATCCTTTAAGTTGCTCTATATAAACTTACTCATCCAAATAGCCATTGAGAAATGCAGATTTCACATCCATCCGGTACACCTTGAAGTGTTTATAAACTAAATATGCAAGAAATATTCTAATGGATTCAAGCCTAGCCACAAATGTAAATGTCTCATCAAAATCCATGCCCTCAACCTGAGGATAGCCTTTGCAGACAAATCTATCTTTGTTTCTAGTTATCTACCCATCTTCATTCAGTTTATTTCTAAACACCCATTTTGTGCCTATGACATTCTTATCAACAGGCCTTGGAACAAGTTCCCAAGTCTAATTTTTCTCTATCTGACTAAGTTCTTCTATCATGGCCTCAATCCAAATTTGATCCTTACTAGCTTCTTCATAAGATTTGGGTTCTATTTTAGATAATAAAGTAGTTTACCTATTCCTGTTGTGCTAGCTTTAGCTTTCTCCTTGTCATTACACCATCAGATTTATTCCAAGAATCTGATCTTCAAAATGATCTCATTTGACATACTTGGGTTTAGCCTTTGGAGTAGATTTTGGCTGTTCTTCTTCATCAGCATCATTCTCTTCTTGTGACTTTTCTTTTGTAACTTCTTCTTTTTCTTCTTTATAAACAAGAACCTTTGAATACAAATCATTTCTATGTGACAACTAAGAGAAGTCTTCATCCACTCTAACATTCACACTTTCAATTATCTTATGCAACATTTTATTGTAGCACTTGTAGGCTTCCATATATTCTAAAATGCTTCATAAATGTAGGTCTGCCTTTTTATAATTCATATGGAGTCTTATCATGATTAACTCTTAACTGACCCCTATTAAGAATATAAACAGCAGCATGAACTGCTTCCTTCTAATATTGATCAAGCAGTTTGGCTTCATTCAACATTGTTCTAGCCATTTTTTGGATAGTTCTCTTCTTTCTCTCAACAACTCCATTTTGTTGAGGTGTCCCAGCTATAGAAAAATGTTGTTTAATCACATGTTTTCCATAGTACTGATCAAAATCATTAGAAGTGAATTCTCCACCTCTGTCTAATTTTTAGCATTTTATCCTTGACCCAATTTCATTCTCAACCATAGCCCTAAAGATTTTAAACCTTTCAAGAGCTTGAGATTTTTCTTTAAGAAATGTTACCCATGTCATTCTTGAATAATCATCTATCAATGACATGAAATATCTTTCTCCTTTGATGCTTTTAGTTTTGGTTGGTCCACACAAGTCTGTATGTATCAATTCAAGAGGTTTTGGAGTTGAATATTCCTTCATCTTG
Source organism: Cunninghamia lanceolata (assembly GCA_027924645.1). Taxonomy (NCBI): domain Eukaryota; kingdom Viridiplantae; phylum Streptophyta; class Pinopsida; order Cupressales; family Cupressaceae; genus Cunninghamia; species Cunninghamia lanceolata. Next base: position 13,072,419 of record BSBN01000553.1, on the reverse strand, counting down.
AAACTGACCCTTATTTGCTTCCCTTCTTGACATTCTTTATAGAAGGTATTTTCTGGCTTGCCAATACTAGGCATATGTCTAACTGCATTTGTCTTGCTAACCTTCCCTAGATGGTCAAAGTTGATGTGGCCCATCCTTTTGTGCCATAACCAACTCTCATCATTTTTCCCTAATAGACATCTTCCAACCTTCACCTCTTTTAGATGGTATAGGTTGTTGTTTGTTCTATTTTCCTCAGCAACAAGTCTACTAGAGCTAGCTTTTCTTATCTCACATCCACTAGCATGAAATATTAGGTTATACCCCATGTCACACATTTAGCTAACACTGAGCAAATTATGTTGTAATCCCTCTACATACAACACATCTTGAGCATTAGTTTTACCATCTATGCATTATGTGCCTTTTCTAGCTATCTTAGCAGTGGTGTTATCACCAAACTTGATAGAACCACCATTACATTTCTATAAAATGGTGAACTTTCTCTTATCTCCAGTTATATGACTAGAGCATCCACTATATATCACCCAAGGATTGCCTTGTCCTTTGGCATGAAAAGCTATTAGGACTAACATAGACTTTTCATCCTTCTTTTCTACCCAACGCCTTTTTGAACTTTTCTCCTTTTCCTCAGAATGCTTTGCTGGTTCTTTCTCCTGAGCAGGGGGTGCAGACTCTTTCTTGTGACGTGTAGAGGATTGTGTTTTTTTTGTTTTTGTATAGAAGCATGTGCAAGTCTGTCTTGCCTTGGAGGAGTAAATCTCCTTTTCTCCTGTCTAGAAGGCTGTATAAACACACTTCTACAAAACTTGGAAATATGCCCATAGTTGTTACAATTATAACAAATATCAATCATATCGACTAAAGGGGCAAAAGGATTTTTGCTTACAAAATCATGCCTATCCATTCTCCTAGGTCTAGTTTTGCAGTTTATTGCATTACATCCAAACTGCTTACATGAAAAACAATAACCATAAAATGCATAATTGAACCTGGCTCAAGTCTTGCAAGTTGATCTTTGAATCTCCTCTTTGGATTGTGGACTTTGATGAAACCAGCATCTTCCTTTCTGAAATCTTTAGTCTTCTTATTCTTCATGAATCCTTTAGGCTTCCTAGAATCAACACGTTTCTTAGACGTAGCAAAGCTTGACTAAGCATGTTCTCCAACTACATTTTTGAAGGGAGCAACATTCTTGATAGTCTTATCTTCTGCATTCTTCTAAGAGATAACATCCTTGAAACTCTTGTTTTCAACATATCCTAACACAACCGTGTTGGAGAAGGGTCTTTGATAGCCAATTATTTGATCAAGAATTTATGAGCTCTTTTCAAACTTGAGGCTTCTATTTAACTGTTCATTCACCTTTTCTAATTCCTTCCTTAGCGAGACAACTTCAACCTCTAATTTTTGACACTCTTCTAGTTTGTTCTACAAATCCAAACTAGTTACCTCTTCTATTCTTTTAGACTTAGCTAACTGTAGTTTTAGATCTACAACAAGTTTATCAGATTCTTCAATCCTTAACTTGTATTTTCCATTTTGTTTTCTTTCATACCTTAGATCATCTAGACTAGAAATCAATTCACCTTCCAAATCAACTTCACCCTCTTCTTCCCCGTAAGAGTCTTCACAACAATCTTTTGTAGGAGTATTTTCATCTTTTTTAGTTTCAACATCCATGAAAGAAGTTTCATAATCTTCACTTGCAGAAGAACAATCGTCTGAAGAATTAATTTCTCTATCTACATATATAGACTCTTTTTCTTCTTGTTAAAGTTTCTCCTTTTATATTTTGAAACTTCTTGACAACTAGAACTATCTCCCTTTTGTTTTTCATCTAAGAGACATTTAGAGGCAAAGTGACCAATCTTTCTATAATTAAGGCATTTAAAAGGTGTCTTACCTTTGTATTTGCTAGAGCCCTTCTTTAACTTTCTGACAAAGTTTGCTTCTTCTTCATTTGAAATGGTACTTTGTTTTGAATCTACTTGAATCTCCTTAGCTTTGGAAGTCTTGAATGTTTCTTCTTTCTTTGTTGAGCCTATACTTTCACTTCTCATCTCATATGTTGTGAGTGATCCAAATAATTCATCCATAGAAAACTTATCCAGATCTTTTGCTTCCTCAATTGTAGAGACTTTAGAATCATATCTTTATGGGAGAGACCTCAGAACTTTCTTTACAACCACCTTATCTTCTATGTCTTCTCTAAGACCTTTGATAGTATTCACTACCTCATCTACTCTGAGCATGTATTCTACAATATTTTCAACATCTTTCATCTTTAGAGCCTCATTTTTTCCTTTATGGGTTTGTAGTTTCACTTGCTTGACTTTATCATTACCCTCATAGATTTTATGTATCTTATCTAATATGGCTTTAGCTGATGTACAATTCATGACTTTAACAAATTATGTATTGGTTAGCAACAGAGTATAGCATTCTTTGCTCTAGAATTGTTTTCACAAGCTTTCTTATCAATTGTAGTGGGAGTAGATGTTGGTGGTGTGTAGCCATCTAAAAAATATTTTCATACATCAAATCTAAGAGAGGTTAGGTAAGTCACCATTCTAATGCTCCAAAAAGCATAATTGGATCCATCAAATGATGGTGCTTTATTTGGAGAAGAATCCTCATGTCCTATCATAGTGTTTTTGAGACCAGATCTTCCTTAAGTGGTTGAACTTTCTTCAAGGAACCTGAGGCTCTAATACCAATTGTTAAAAGAACACTAATACACTTAGAGGGAGGTGAATCAGTGTATGTTAAAAACTTTAAAATGAAACCAATAGTCAAAGATTAAAGGAACACATTTAAACTACATACACACAAGAAAACACCAGATATATGTGAAAAAACCAAAAAGGGAAAAACCACGGTAAGAATGTTGCTTGAGTATAGTACTCAAATCCAACCTCATAATAAAAGATTTTATAGATGTTTTGTAAGCACCAACTTATAGGTACATTGACACCCAAGACAATGTTTTGAGGCTCCAACCTTCAAGTACATTATACACCTAATTGAGCACCAACCCAATACAATGAGGCACTAGACCCAATGAGACACCAACCCTTGAATCCTTACAAACTCTGATGCACAGACACTGGTTATTCACTAACCTGAAATGTACCCTTCAATTCATATATAGTCTCATCTGCATTCCTGCACTCTGTGTTTTCATTAATATAGTCTTCTCCTCTATCTACACTCTCTGCATTCTTTATTTACTTTAACAGAGCCTCCCCTCTTCTTTATACAACCTATCTATGAACATTTATATGTTCATGCAAACTCTACACTCTATGCCTATGAAAGAAAAATGTTCAGTTCAATTGAGTCCAGTAACCTATTCACAACAAATTCATTGTGTATAAAAACACATACTTCCAATAGTTGAACCATTGTCAACTGCTCAAAAACCAAACGTCGACAGTTTCAAGTCATTTTATACCAAACTACAACTAGTTGAACTATCACGCAATAGACTTCTGGCTCAAAAATATTTATTGGCAAAATGTCCAATCATCCCCACGGAATCCTCAAAAATTAAATGTGCACCACAGAATCTGTAAGAGCCTCCCAAGCACATCAACATGACCAAGATCCAGTCGTGATTCAAACTATCACTTAAGTGGCCATTTGATCATTTGTGTGACATTAGCAATCATATGCTTTTATCAGAAAAAATACATTATGATGAACTTAGCTATTTGTCACATTTATTGTCAAAAGCTATATTTTAAAATATGGCTTTATCGCCCTTTGTCAGAAAAATCTTAGCTTTCTGAACTAAGGCCCTTCGTTATCTCTATTAGAAAAAAGCTTATGTTACAATCCATTCGTCTTGTAAGCCTTTTCTTTTGTTGCCTCTATCGGTGAAAACAAACTTTTCAAAACCTTACAAATGCTATTGGCAAATGTTGCCTTTTCCAAACCTTGGTCAATCCAATCACAAATGCTTATTGGCGAATTTGTCCATTTTCAAACCATCCCCTTATGCTTTATCAGCAAAATATATCTTTTTCAAACTTTGGCCTTTAGCACTCTTTGTTGGCAAAGAGGCCATCTCATGAACTTTGTACTTTAATCCATTGTGTTAGCTTATTGGTAAAAGTAGAAAACCACGAACTTACACTTCTACCAACTTTGTCATCAAATTCTCTTTATCAGTGATTTTCATAGATCATGAACTAGCATTTCTTTGCGTCTTCTTTCCTAGTCAATGAGTCAACAAAAAAGCTCACTTGCAAACAATTTCACAAAACATCAACTTTCCCAACAACAAAAGCCTTGCACTTCAAACATTCATTTTTATGCCTCCTACTTTGTCGACAAATTGGTAAAAAGTCAAACTTGTGAACAAGTTCACAAAGCAAAAACTTTTCTGATATAAGACTTTTTACTTCTTTTTTCTTCCAGGTCTTCACCACTTCACCTTTCTCTGTTGTCGGTGAATCAGCCAAAAATGAAACTAATGAACTTGCTAGTTCTAGAACTGCTAAAATCTTTGACCGGCTATAACTTAGCCAATTTTCACCCAAATTTCACAAAAATGAAACCAGGGATACCCATTTGGGTCTTTAACAAAATGAAGTCTTCAAATTAAACACATAACCTGAAATGGCATCTAATCCAACTAATATCCTTTTCTCATCAAACACTTTCATAGAGATACTCAAAAATAGAGACATCATCACTTGACAACAATGAAAACAATTCATCAATCTCCACCATGTTTCGATCAACTACTCCTTTCTTTGACATCAATGACAACAATTCAACAGTTCTATTATAGAAAGAGAAGAAATAGAAGGATCCAACATCAAGTACATAGAAAAATATGCACTTTAAGAAAAATAAGACCAACAAGGAGTCCATAGGTTCAATTTATGGCCCTTTGAATTTATTAAAATGACAATTGAATAAGAAAGTCTCTAAAAAGACTAATTTTTTGGAAAAAAAAATAGATACCTAATCTGAAAACCATTTGAACCATTGTAGAGTACAGAAAATTATATCCTATTAAAAAAATTTAGTTGTAAAAAAGCTTCCATGTATGAGTAAATTAGGATCCTTCAAGCTTGTATTCCAAAAATAAAAGAGAAAATGGTAAGGGGTCTATACCCCTAGTTCTACCTTAGTGGATAGAGGGTGATGGATTGGCAACATTGTCAGTGGAGGTGGCATATTGGTGGTACATAGGTTGATAATAGGTTGCTGGGATAGGTAGGGCTTAGATTGTGCTTCATGGGTGGTACGAGTGGTAGTTTGTGGGTTGTAGATTTGTGGTATAGAGCCACTACTAGTGGTGGCCATAGATGTTTTTAAAAAAATAAAAAAATAAATCATGGGAGGGGCTTTAAGTAATCATTACTCACCAAGAAGTTGGGATGGATCCCAAGTCTCTTGCCACCCCTATGGCCCTTAAAAAAAAATTGATAATTTTTTATAAAAAGCACTATAAAATTTTCTACCTTTTTTTATCTCTTGATTCTTTACATTTTATTTAGAATTACAAAAAAATACAACTACTCTATTTAGAACACTATAGGATTCTTAGACCATATGACCTTGGCTTGTGTGCCTAGGAATCAAAATTGCCTTTTCTTGCAACAATTCCAAATTTGACAAATTTAATGTTGATCGATGGTTTTCATCCACTCTAGAAGCAATAGTGCACTTAGTTTTTCCCCAAATACTCTAAAAATTGAGTTTTCCATAAAATATACTAGAGATATATGCAACAAAATATATATTAAAAAAAAAAACTTGACTTTAGAATGTCTAGATCAAATGAAATAAAAGTTAATTCTTACTTTTTTAGCTACTCTAAAAATGATGGTGAGCTCTAGTCATGACCTCTAACACTCCATTTGATCTACAACTAAACCTCCTCTAAATATGATATATCCAAAGGTAGACATCCATGATCAATGAATCTAACTAAAGCTAGGCATGCATACTAGGCAGACATGAGTCCTATATGTACTAGCATGATAGAAGAAATGTAACTTAGCCTAGACTATATAAGTGTCAATTAAGTACATAGGAAAAGGGCACTTGACTAATTGACACAACTACTTAAGTGAGATTATCCTAACTAGGTGTATAATGCAATATAGTAATAAACTAAATGCAAGTAAAATAAAAATGCACCAATAGTTTTCATCCCTTGTTCCCTTTCCTAGTCATGTCCTAACCCTTTCCTATGTCATTATTTGTCCCTCTTCCCTAATATTTTCCATTTGATTTAATTTTCCCTCCCTTTCTATATTTATCCTAGGTGTTGTCCCTTTTCATGTCCCCTTACCCCTCCTTTTTAAACTTTTGCCACTAACCTAGCCAAAATAATTTAATGAGATATTATTTCCTAAGCCTAATGCAAAATCCTCTCATTTGACCTTTAGAAACCCATGTTCTATAATTGGTCTTGATAGGTAACCAACACCTTTAGATAGGCACAACTTTTCTTGATTGGCCCTTGAAAATTGGACCTTTGTTAGTTCAAATACCAATCCTTTGGGTTGCTTGTTTGGGCTATATATTGGTCCTTGCCTCCAAATTCTACTAATTATTTGATGGTAATTAAAATTAATCATTATTCTTAGGGTTAGGGGTGTAACCACCCTAAATTCCCTCCAAATTTTCTATAAATCAAGGCCTCCAATTCCTCATTTAACATATAAAATACTAAGTTTTCACTTGAGATTATTGCATTAATTTTTTTCCTAAAGGAGTAAGCCCATGTTAGTGTCTATTATATTTCTACATCAAATTAGCTATCAACACAGAGTTAGCAACAATTTCCAAGAGCCCCAAAACAAAAGTTACAACTAATCTCTTCATTTTGGTAATGATTTTTGCATTGACTTAAGTAGGTTTTCATTTTATTGTGTATAAATTCCACCATATTTCCTTCTAATCTACATACAACTTTTTTTAACACCTCTCCTTAACCATTTCCTTCCATTTCCCTTTACCATCACATCCACTTTCTATTTCTTTTTCCTTTTTCATCGTTCCCATTGCTCTTTTGAGAGCTTTTCCCTTCATGGATTAGTTTCCATCACCCTCAGCCTAAGGGAATGATCTTCACCCCTTATAACACTCTCTAACATTTTGTCCTTCAATTAGTTTACCTTTCTTGCAATTCTGCTTAAATGTTTAAATTGCATTTTCTCCTTTGTCCTTCAATTAGTTGGGCAAGCTGACTCATGAGGGTATAAAGGCAGATTTTCAAACCATTGCTAGCACTTTACTTGAAAAGTATGATGAAGTCAAGAAAGAGAAGGAACAGTACAAAGCTAAAGCAGAACAACTTGCTGTTGTCCTTCAAAAGATAGTAAAATCATCAGAAATGGTAGAACCCATGGCAATGACAGTGGAAGATCCCCTGATTCAGAAAGTTGAAAAAGCACAAGCCAGGGGAAGGGTAGTAGGAGATATAGTGGAACACCTATTAGCTCAAGGGCGAATCCTACTGAAAACCACTATGGAAAGAAAAGAGAAGATGGACAACGCTAAAGCTGAGCTGGATAACCTGGTAGATTTACTTTCACAAGAGCTGCAAGTTCAAGAAGAGAGTCTGGAAGAGTGGATAGATATGAAAAAGATTAGGATAAAGAATCTAATCACCATTGGGGTCATTGCAAATAGGGAATCATATCTCAAGACCAAGGAGACTCTGGTGCATCGAAGCCACATAATAAAAGGTCTACTTGAAGATCTGTGTCAAGCCCGAGAAGACAGTGAAGATAGTGATGTCACACTTCTACACTGGCTAGAAGAACATCCATGCACCCTAATAGGGGAAGATCACAAGTTTCTCTCAGCAGAGGAGATGGTAAGTTCCTTTGAAGAGATGGTCCAAAGAAAATTTGAAGAGGAGGTGCCCTCAATGCTTTCAATGGATAATCTATATGACCAACACTCAACTCTAGAGAACCTGAAAGATAATCTGGACAAGCATGAAAAGGCAATAAAGGCGGTAAAAGACTCAATTCTCTGGGCCTGCACCATCTCAGAGAACAGAACAAAACCAGATGCATGTGAGATGGCAGCCATCCAAGCTATGTACTAGAACTTTGTGAAGAAGAATGACGGAGGAAGCTAGTGCCTTAGTTTATTTTTCTTATATATGATATGTAATTTGAATTTTGTTTTGGACATTTTCACATGTAATTTTCCAAAATGTAATTATATGTGAGACAAGAGAAGTCCCAAGTCAAATAGGACTCTTTTGTTGAATAAGTCAAAGTAGTTGTACATTTCCTATTTTTTCTCTAGGCTCCTCCTTATAAATAAAGAGGGCCTCTTTTGTAAATATTATCTTTTATCTATTGCAAGAAAACTCTAGCAAATTGAAAAGCAAATCAAGACTTTGTGCTTCCTTGTGAGAATCAATTATCAAATATCTATCAATACAAGAAAGCAAGTTCAATTCCAATCTTTGTCTTGGAATTATTTGTGTTATGATAGTATTGTTCTTATGTCTTACTATCATAATCTTCTTTGGTAATAATTGAAATGTGGAGATTGTTTTAAGTGATTAAAGAGCATTCTTAATTTGATTGTGATAGACTTTGTGTTATCAAATCATTTGTGAGGATTGTGTTTATGTTTGTGAGAATAAAATAGCTTGAAGACTTTGTGCTACAAGTGGTTATATTCAATCTACTTTTATCATATTGGAGAAGAGTGAAGAATTTGGGCTGCATTCAACTTCAAATAGATCTATTTGCAATTAGACAATGAAGCAACAAAAAACTATGTGTTTCTGTGGTTTTGTGATAGTTTATAAGTTCTTTAATACTACTTTCATTGAAATCATCATCTTGAAGTATACACATCTATTCTGAAAATAGAGAATGAGATGAAATAGAACCAACACAAATATAGTTTTTAGTGTAAATAAGTTTCATAAGTTATTTGTTTGTAATAGTCAAGCAACTAGAGGGAATCTCCCCTTGCTGAGAGGAGAGACTTTGTCTCATCATAGCTATGGTTGATATACCCATTTTGTCATTAGTGAGTTAACGACAAAATATTCACCTAACAAGCTTGCATTATCCCTTCTTCTTTGACATATACCTTAGCCTCTTCCACCTCTATAATTGTTATATTATCCTCTTTCCTCATTCTCACAATTGTTTGATTATGATACTTGATTTTGTGGAGGTGTGTTCTTGAGTGCAATAATATTTCTTTGATTTCTCCAGTTAGGTGTTGTTGATGGGTTTTTTTGCACACAACTTAGATAAAATATAAAGTATCTTATTTCTCCTTAAAGGAATCAAATCCCAAATAAATAGAAAATGAATACCCCAAGGTCTATCACATCCAGGTCTTGACCTTCACAAGATAACTCAATTGTTCAATGTCTTTGTTGTTCCAACTGTTATGTCGTAAAAAGTTTCCCTATGACTTTTTACCTCCTAGTTTAGCTCCTATGTCCCCTTAATCTCATTATGCATGTTTAAAAATTATCCCAGAGTAATTTCCCCCAAAACCCATGTCAAATGGGGCTTAGGGGTCAACATTTAATGTTAATCAAGACTCAAATCATGCCTTGGGACTTGGGTACCTGCGCCCTAGTCCAGGCTGATTTGTCAGGACCTAAATTTTGGATGTCAGCATAGGACCTTTAAAAAGGTTTCCCTTTGTTAGCCTTTTCAATTTAAATTATGAAAGTTTAGCAAGAATGCATATATAAGCATGTTTAAGACTTCATTTTACACCTATATGGATAATGTGAACTTGTGATATTGAGCTAAGGGATTTCAAGGCATTCATTGTGTTACAGAGAAGAATTGTGTTGTTATTGTATTTGATTGTTGTAGATTTGGCTTCATCAATCCATCTCCTCATGGTGTGAAAGATCTTCATCTCCATGAGGGATTCACCTCCAAGGTGACATCTACTTGTGTTCCAATCAATCTATTTCATCATTTGATTTGGCCTCTGTCAACCAAGGACACACACTCTATCTAGCAATGGTGTTTGAAGGTTTGAATGTCATTCTGGGGCTTGATTGAGGCAAGCTCCTAAACACCACAACCCTCAAACCCCTCTCTTTGTGATTACAAGTTATAGGTGTGGGATTTAGCGAAGTGGAGTTATATAGAAGCAGAGTAGAGGATAGAGATTCAAGATCTGTGCAGAATGTGTAGAAAATCAACCATACTAGACTAGGGTACTTGCCCCATAGTCCTCCCAACTGGAATTTCCAGAAACATTGAAGCTGGTTGCAGTCTTACACATTCCATTATTCCATATCTACATAAAAAACTACCATATTAAACTTGGGAGCCCACCCCCTTGTCCCAGAAGTTTCTACCTCTAAGAATCTAAATTCTTGTATGTCTCTAATCTATATTTAGTGTCTTCATGTGTGATCATTTGTCATGTTTCATTCGTCTATATACGATATCACATAATTAGGGTTTAAGGCTTAATTGAACTAGGGTTTGACATATCTATCAATCTAATCTATATTTCAATATCATTTCTAAGTTACATCAACCTGTATCTGAGTCATCTCCATTTGTAGTGACTCGGGTCAATTTTTTTCCTTGAATGTTATTATGAAAGGAGGGTTTGATTGAATCTACTACATTTCAACCTTATCTTCTCTTCATACATAACATTTTGGTGAACCCATGTTTTCACTGAACTAGCATCTTGTTGAATGTTGTAATCAGTCATTACATTCATTCATATCATATTTATCATCTTGCATTGAAAAATTTGCCATACATTTGAATTTTTTAAAAAAAATAATAAGCATTCTAGGCTTGCATCAAGGCATAGTTTTACATATTTTGTGTTGCATATCATAAAATGATTTAATTTTCATATATTTAAATCAGATCTGAGATAAATTACAAGATTTATCCATTTCATGATCTCTTACCTTGCATTTGTATATCTCAATTGCTAGGGTTTTACTTGAAATTTACATTTTTTTCATATAACCTAGTAATTCCAAAAGCTAGGGTTTGTAGTTAAAATCTTATTTCAGATTTTACTACTCATTTAAACACTCTTTCAAATCTGATTTTAGACTGTAGTTTTGCTGCATTGTAATTTTTTGCATTTACATTTGCATCATTAGCACATTTACATTGAAAAAAGTGAAAAAATAAGCATTTTAGGTTCATAAGAAAGCATAGTTTTGCATTGCTTCCTTACATATGTCATAAATATATTTCAAGTTATATTTTTCATTCATCTTAGGCATACTTTCAATGCTCATTTGAAAATTTTGGATCATTTATACTCTTATTTGGAAATTTGAATATTTTTAATTACACATTGTGTATTTCAACACTAAAGGTTGTATACACTTTCTTCAAACAAAATTCCAAATCACTCATCTTGCCTTCTTGTGTAGCACTATTTCTATCTTACTCGCTTGGTTTGTTGTGAAATTTTTGTGTTTTTCTCTTCAAAAATGTGATTTCCTCAAACAAGTGCTTTGGTGCAAAATAATCTCACATACATGGCTTCTCATGACAAAAATACTATGTTCCCTCCTAGGGTTTATATGAAGAGGAAGACTCCTAAACCTGAATTAGTCTTCACACCACATGATAGGACAATTGGAGACATTGAAGGACATCTTTACATCATAGTGAAAGTAATGAATAATCCTACAAGAAGAGCCCTTATTGATCCTAATTGTATGACTAATGTGGCTATTGAAGAGCTCCTTTGCTCACATGACTTGATAAAAGAATCTTATGAACCAACCAACATGATTAAAAAACATACTAGATCTCATGTCCCAGCCATAGGGAAGATTACTTTATTGATCATTGTATTTGATAAAGCTTTACAATAATCATTTGATATCATAACTACATCTGACCTCTTCCGTATAAAATTAGGCCATCCATGGCTTAAGGCCATGAAAGTTGTCCCTCAACAATTCACAAATGTATAAAATTTCCTCTCCATGGAAGCATGCATACTATTCATCATAGTAAGTGGCAACCTATAGTTACTTGAAAAAACTTCAATCTTGAATACTTTTGGCCACAACCTACTAAACCTCCTGAACCACGAAAAGATCAAATATTTTTGGGATACCAACAATACAAAGCAAATTTGACAACAAAATTGGTTAGACCTCCTATAGAACAAATCATAAACAAAGAGCCACTTGAATTGAAAAAACCCCCTAGACCGAAAGGTACGGGAGTCTATGCTAAGGTTCATCCTCCATCATCCTTACAAGGATTGGGAGATACCCTTAAAGAACAAAACATTTCATCACAAAAGGTTAATTTAGCACAAACTTCCTCCTGTGAGGTGTGGAAGACTATGGAAAATCATGACAATACTTTTGCAAATATCCAATAAAGCAATAAGGAATAGGAAATAAAGAGAAAGGAGGAAGAGAAGACAAGATTTAGCTCGAAAGACACCACCTCAACAAGAGAACATTTCACTATCTAACACTAAATCAAACAAAGAAGAGCTTAAAGAAGATGAGTTTAAGGACAATGACAAAATTTGGGCAATTGTACCTTCTATACCTCTTTCCTCTTGTATTTGATATTTGGAGGAAGATGACTTGCTCAACAACAACTGCTAGTTCAGTTGTGTACACAAGTAAGTATTTCTAACCCTTTGTGGCCACCTTTGTCACATCATATCTTTACTCTCTTACATGGCCTCTTCTTATGTGTAGTGTTCCCCCATGTTGTGTTATGTGTTGTTTGGGTCTGCTGGGATGACCCTTGATACTCTTGTAAGGTCAAGGATAACAAGAGATTGCCTCTGTTGTGACCATTCTTCTATTTGTTTCACCATTATTCTATCTTTCTATCCTCTATTTTATTGTTGTGTGTTGTGCCTTAGGGGCATAGCATTGCAGTTGATGTCTTGGGGGCATACTCCTACATGGTGTTCCTAAGGCACTTGTTCTCCTCTCTCATTTTTATTGTTTACCTTCTTCAGTGATTCTACCTAGTTGGCAGATTACTAAAACAAATAAATACTTATAGGAACCATGTGTCCCTTCTGTAAGTAAGCAAAAATGGACCTATTCCATATATGAAGATGGGGTTGATATATATATATATATATATATATATATAAATTTGCAATATAGTTGCTATGTGCACTTTGGATTGTTTTGTATCTCACCTTGTTGTTATGCTTGGTTTTGAGGTACCTGTAGTATAATCCCAATGGCTATACTCGAATTTGAACTTGTATGTGTAGCCTTGGTTACTTGGATGTGATCTAATACATGCATAGCTTCTATGATTTGATTTGGTTATTATCTTAGAATCAGATGTTCTAACCTTATCTCTTGTTGATTATCTTAGCAATTTATATCAATGTGTTTGTGGCAACATTTGGTGATCATGGGACATGCCACCTTTGGGGGCATGGGATTTGTGAGAGCTCTTTTTCTCTTATGTGTTTTCACTCTACCTTAATGTACTTGATACTGGAAAGTGGTATCAACCACCTTAAGGTGGGGGCATATATAAGGGTATCTGTCTGATTATTTTGGCACTAACAAAGTATGTTTGAAAGCCCTCACCACGAGGTAGGATGGTGTATCTCTTGAGTTAGTGCACATCCTTAATTAAATTACAAGCAAGAAAGCCCCCATTGTGAGGAAGGATTACGTATCTCTTTAGCTAGTGTGTATCCTTTTATACAAAGCCCTTCTGCATAAGGTGGGATGGTGTATCTCTTGAGCTATTGCACATCCTTTTATACAAAGTCCTCCATGGAGGCGGGGCTAGATCTTGAGTCATCCACCCTTAAGTGTGTCTTTGGAAGTTGTGGTAGCATAGATCAACCATTAGGTGTGTCTGAAATGTGTTTTAGATGGTAGGACTTAGAAATAAGCTCCTTCTCATCACTCATATTTGCCCTATATAAGACATATAGTGTGTTTATGGCATACTATGCGGTGCTTGTGTATTCAATGTGTCTTCCTTTCCTGTTTGATGTGTCTTCCCTTGAGTGTGGTCTAAAGGCGTGTGGCAATGAGTCCCCTCCACATTTGGGTCTTTGTTTGGCATGTCTTCCCCTGAGTGTGGTTTAAAGGTGCATGGCGATGAGCCCGCTCCACATTCGGGTCTTTGTTTTGCATTTTTCTTGCAGTCTAAAGACGTGTGGCAATGAGTCCCCTCTCCCCCTTAGTTTAGGATTTATTTTAAATGTTATATCAATGTATTTTTCATGTATTGTGTGACTACTCTCCTATTGTCTTCATATATTGCATGCTTTCACTATATTCTCCATGTTTTGCATGCTTCCTACTACCTTCATTGTGTCTTGCATGTCTTCAATGTGTTTTCTAGTGCTTACCTAAGATTGGGGACTACAAATAGTCCTCCAACCTTTGGGTATGCCTTAGCTTATGTGTCTGGTGTCTTTGAGGTGCTTTCGACTATACATTTTGTATGGATCATAAGATCACAGATAAATTAAAGTGGGGGGTAAATTTTATGTCATAACAAGTTTCTGTATGACTTTTTACCTACTAGTTTAGCTCTTAGGTCCCCTTAATCTCATTATGTACGTTTAAAACTTATCTTGGAGCAATTTCCCCCAAAACCCATGTCAAATGGAGCTTAGGAGTCTACATTTAATGTTAATCAAGACTCAAATCATTCCTTGGGACTTGCACACCCACACCCTAGTCTAAGCTGATTTGTTGGGACCTAAATTTTGGAAGTTAGCATAGGACCTTTAAAAAGGTTTCCCATTTTCAGCCTTTTCATTTTGAATTATGAAACAGTAGTAGGAATGCATATATAATCATGTTCAAGACTTCATTTTACACCTAGATGGATAATGTGAACTTGTGACATTGAGCTAAGAGATTTCAAGGCATTCATTGTGTTGTTATTGTGTTTGTTTGTGGGAGATTTGGCTTCATCAATCTATCTTCTCATGGTGTGAAAGATCTTCATCTATTTCAATCAATATATTTCATCATTTGATTTGGCCTATCTCTACTAAGGACACATACTCTATCTAGAAATGGTGTTGGAAGGCTTGAATGTCATTTCAGGGCTTGACTGAGGCAAGCTCCTAAACACCACAACCCTAAACCCCTCGCTTTGTGATTTTAGGTTACAAGGGCAGGATTTAGCAAAGTGGAGTTATAGAGAAGAAGAGTAGAGGATAGAAATTTGGGATCTGAGAAGAAAGTGCAAAAAAATAACCCTACTAGAGTAGGACATCCTCCCTATAGTCCTCTCAGCTGGCATTTTCATAAACTTCGAAGTAGGTTGCAGTCTTACACATTCCACTATTTCAGATCTACAGAAAAACTACCCTATTGGACTTTTGTGCCTGCCCCCTTGTCCCCAAAGTTTTCACCTATAAAAATCTGAAACCTGGTATGTTTCTAATCTATATTTAGTGCCTTCTTGTGCAATCATTTGTCATGTTTTATTCATCTGTATATGATATCACATAATTAGGGTTTAAGTCTTAATTGAACTAAGGTTTGGTCCATATCTATCAATCTAATCTATCTTTCCATATCATTCCTAAGTGACATCAACCTGTAGCTGAGTCCTCTCCATCTGTAGTGACTCAGCTTGATTGTTGTCTTTGAATGTTATTGTGAAAGGAGGGTTTGATTGAATCTAACTTAACTACATTTCAACCTTATCTTCTTTCCATTCATAACACCAACAAGGGTCCTTACACAAATCTAGACAAATTTTCAACACACAACTTGGTTAAATGCACATAAACCAACCAGTTTTCAAATTTAACAACGCATAACCTATTGGAACTAGACAACTAAGAGGGGGGTAAATTAGTTTTCCCACAATAAAATTTTTTTTGCTTTTAACCTTCTTTATTATCTTACTATCAGATTAGTGATGTAAACATTAAAGCATAGATGAACAACATAAGAGCATAAACATAATCAACACATTTGACACCAAGATTTTTACATGGAAACCTAGTTAAGGGAAAAACCACCGTGGGGGTTAACCCACAAAATACGTACCCTGTTAAAAGTACTTAGTAAAATAGAAGGCACATGCCTTCAGGGGCACTGCCTAGAGCTCACTGCTCAATACAGAGGCTCATTGCCTATAGAATTTATTTAGAAAGAATTAACTGAGAAATAGCATCTACTTCATTTCTGATTCAGTTTCAATGAATACTCAAGAACTTTCACTCTACCCCAAATTCTTCTTCACACTCTATACTGCTTTCACTCCTCTTCTTCTCTACTCTACTCCTAATCCTTTCTTTAGATTGATCTATTTTTCACAAGGATGATTTTAATACCACTTCAACAAGTATTTATATAATTCATCAACCTTGGAATGATCAACAAAGTTGGCTAACCTTGACGTGGATCATCACACTACTGACCAAACACAATTGAGACTTGAATCTTCTTCTACAACCACTCCATGCTTCATAAAAATATTCTAAGGCATCTGCAATAGGCTAGGAACATCTAGTTAGCCAAGACTGGGAATAACATCAACCTCAAAGAGAAAATCTTCAATCAACAAGCTCAAACTTCAATGCGGACCTTTAACATAGTAGCCATACAATCGAAAGACCTCCACAAGTACATTGAATTCACCAATAATATCCATTCTAAACCAAATTATCAGAAGCATTTGAATCTTCCTCCAGAATCTCAAGAACACTCTGTACCATGACTGTCAAACTAGAAGGATAGCTTGCGGACCTCCAAACCATGAACCACTAGTGTTGATGATACACATTGACTTCCCAAACATGCCTTAAGATCTATAGATCATAATTTTATATTACCAGAGCAATCCAGCCCTCTTTCCTGACACTCTATCTTTCCTAAGTATTGCAGGAACCAGTTCTACTCATATGACCATAACTCCTTTACATCTTCATGCAGATTTCTCAAATTTTAACTGGAGCAATCTCTAACAATCCTCTACATAGCCACATGATTTGCATGCATTGATTGTCATTAATTTTCTCAATATCCTCAACAGTCCCATCTTCTATGCAGATAGCAAAATAGGATATAGTTGACACCAATGGCAACAAGGATATGTTAACATCAATGACAACCCACTTATGCACATATTTGCAACAATCTCCCCCTTTGTCATTCATGGCAACATATGATGTGAAAAACTAAATCTAACCATCAAGAGAAGAACTTCTCCCCCTTTCTCTTCTCACTTCTGTAACTACTTTCTTTACTGCTCCCCCTTACATCAGCAACTAATTTTTCATATGACTTCTCTCCCCCTTTGACATCAATGGCAAAGGCCACATATTTGCTATCTTTTCTCCCTTTTTTCTTCAGACTGATCCCAAAATTTGCATATTGACTACTCCCCCTTTGAGTAGTACCTTCTTAACATCAATCTGGATTACATGATATGAATGTGAATTCCACTGGACTGATGCACCTTGGTGCATCTTAGTTCTACTTAGGAGGGGTAATAACCCCTAACTTCTCTCTGAGATACTCAAAAGTATCCTTGGGAAGAGGCTTGGTGAAGATGTCTGCAATCTGATCTTTGGAAGGCACAAACTCTAACTTGACTTCATTTTCATTTACTTTCTCTCTCAAGAAATGCAACTTGATAGATATATGCTTTGTCTTTGAATGCAATACCAAATTCTTTAAGATGCTTATTGCACTAGAATTATCACAGAAAATTGTAACTGGCTCCTCAAACATAATTCTGATGTCCTTGAACATTTGCTTCATCCACAAAACCTGAGTGCAATTATTTGTTGCTGCTACATACTCTACTTCTATAGTAGACAAAGATATTGCCTCTTACTTTTTTCTTATCTCAGAGACCAATCTTCTCCCCAAGAAGAAATCACCACCACTAGTACTTTTTCTGTCATCCACATCTCCTACCTAATCAACATCTATATATGCATGACGAGTGAATTTATTGTCCTTTGGATACCACAGTCCATAATCAATTATCCCCTTGAGATATCTAAAAATTCTTTTGACTGCCATAACATGGGATTCTTTTGGATCAGCTTGAAATCTAGTAACAAGTCCAATTGCATTCATGATGTTAGGTCTGGTCTGAGTTAGATAAAGTAGTCTTCCAATCATTGATCTATATCTTTTCTAATTTGCCTTAGGAGAGTCATCATCTTTGCTTAGCTTGCATCTAGCTACCATAGGTGTACCCACTGGCTTTGAGTCTTCCATTCCAAATTTCTTTAGCAATTCTTTTACATACTTGGACTAAGATATGAAGATACCCTTATCTGATTGAACAATTTGCAAACCTAGGAAGAAATTAATCTCACCAAACATTGACATCTCAAACTCATTTTTCATTTGATCAGCAAATATTTTACACGTGCATTCATTTCCACCAAAAATGATATCATCAACAAAAACTTCAACAATTAGAATGTCCTTGAATGATCAATTTTGAAGTAGAGATTACTATTAGCAGTACCTTTGCTAAATCCTAGCTTAAGCAAGTGCTTATTCAATTTGGCATAGTAGGCTCTTGGAGCTTGTTTGAGTCCATACAAGGCTTTTCTCAATCTACAAACCATATCTCCCTGATCAAACAACTAAAATCCTTCTGGTTGCTCAATGTAGACTTCTTCCTCCAAATCTCCATTTAGAAATGCTAATTTAACATCCATTTGATATACTTTAAAATCTTTGAAGGTAGTAAATGCAAGAAATAATCTAACTGCCTCTATCCTTTCCACCAGAGAAAAAGTTTCTTCAAAATCAATTCCTTCCACTTGAGAGTAGCCTTTACATACCAACCTTGCCTTATTCCTTACTACCTCACCATCTTCATTTAGTTTATTCCAGAAGACCCATTTGGTTCCAATCACATTTTTGTCCTCAAGTCTAGGAACTAGATACCATGTGTGATTCTTTTCAGTTTGCATCAATTCCTCTTCCATTGCTTTGACCCAGATTTATCATTGCAAGCTTCACTTATTGATTTAGGTTCAATCCTTGAAATCAAACAAATTTATTCTTGATCTTCAGACATTTTTCTCCTAGTTTGAACACCTTTAGTCTTATATCCTATGATCTGATCTTCAAGAAGATTTAACCTTACATACCTAGGAGTTTTGGAGATTGTTTGAGCTTTTGTTTCTTGAACTTGTTCCTCATCATCTTTGTTAACTTCTAGAGTTACCGATTCAAACTAAATCTAAGTCTAAACTTAAACTTGCCTTCCTTGATTTTTACTTTCATCTTGATCTTCTGAATCATATCTGGAGTACCTAGAATGTCCTTATTTGCTTTCATCAACTTTAATATTCACACTTTCAACAATCTTCTTCAATCTTTAATTGAAGCACCGGTAGGCCTTACTTTGAGTTGAGTATCCCAAAAATATTCCTTCATCACTTCTTGCCTCAAACCTACCTAAATCTTCAGATCTTTTGATATAACATTTACTACCAAAGACTCTGAAGTATCTCATAGTAGGAGGATGACCAAACCAAAGTTCATAACGAGTCTTACTAGAATTTCCTTTGATTTGCACCTGGTTAAGAGTGTAGATAGCGGTACTCATGACTTCTCACCAATAAACTTGAGAAACATTTATTTCCATCATCATGGTTCTGGTGGCTTCTTGAATGGTCCAATTCTTTCTTTCCACAACTCCATTTTGCTAAGGAGTCCTACGAGCATATAACTATCTTTTTATTCCATGCTTTTCACAAAAAGCATCAAACTCACTAGAGGTAAATTCTCCACCTTTGTTAGATCTCATACATTTTAATTTCCCACCAATCTCATTTTCAACCATCATCTTGAACACCTTAAACTTGTCAAAGGCTTATGATTTTTCTTTTAGAAAAGTTACCCACATCTTCCAGGAGTAATCATCATCTAACAATATAAAATATATGTCTCCTTGCACACTTAATTCTAGCAGGACCACAGAGATCAGTATGTACTAGATCCAATCTCTCATTTGAACCTTGTTCCTTACTCTTGAATGAAATTTTGTTCTATTTTCCCAATTGACACTCTCTACATATGTTATTAGGTTTCACAAGTCTTGGAAGATCTCTTACAACTTTAGTGGAACTTATTTTGACAATGTTGTCAAAATTCACATGACACATCCTCCTTTGCCATAGCCAACTTTGATCTATCTGAGAAATCAAACAACTTTTCCCATAACTACTTAAGTGAAAGATGTTACCTCTAGTTTGACTACCAGATGCAATTTTAGTTCTGGAGCTTTCCAAGATTCTACATTTACCATTATTGAACTGAAGATCATAACCCTTATCAACCAATTGTCAACACTAAGAAGATTATGTTTTAGTCCTTCCACATACAAAACATCATTAGTGTTGTTCTTGACATCAAAGGAGATGGATCCTCTGCCACGGATTCTACCAGCTGAGTTGTCTCCAAATTTTACAAGTCCTCCTTCATAGTTTTCAAAATTCACAAACTTACTCTTGTCAATAGTCATATGATGAGAACATCCACTACTAATCACCCATTCATCATTTTCAATAACCTAAGCAGCCAAGGTACTTTCCATATTTTCATAGCTAGCAGATTTAGTAGACATCAGATCTTCTTCTTTGATAGCAATAAACACCCAATCATTTTCAAAGGAACCTCCATGACCAGATTCATCATCTGTTACCCCTTCTTCTCCATTTTCTTGGACATAGTAATATTTCTTCTGATGTTTATACCTATTAAGGTTTAGTTTTGAAAACCTTTCCAGGCATCTTGAGGTAAAATGACCAATCTTATTACAAGCAGAACATTTGAGTGGTAATTTTCCTTCATACTTACCAGATCCTCTTGGCATTCTTTTGGTAATAAGAGCTTCAAGATCTGCTATTTCTATTTCAACATCTTCAAGATCCTTTTTTGTCTTCATAAATCTATTTGATCTTGTAGAGGAACTTTCACCCAGATCATATCTTTGTTTTCCATATACACTGGCCTTAAATGCAGATTCAAAGTTGGGAAGAGAATCACCAAACTCACTTAATTCAAAAGCTGAAATCTTGCCAACGAGATGATCTCTTATAACTTCTGAGAATGTCCTAATCTCTTTTATAGCTGTAGCCTTATGTTTGTATGAATCCAGTGAAGATCTAGTTACTTTTGATGCAATTTCTAATTCTTCCAAAGTTCCACCAGCACACCTGATGCCACACACAAGTTCATTTATCTTTTGCATGTAGATTGTGATGCTTTCATTTTCACTCATCCTCATAGTTTCAAATTTTCCTCTCAAACTTTGCAACTTTGCATATTTGACATATTTATCACGTTCATACAGATACTCCAACTTTTTCTAGATTTCATAAGCAGTTTTTACACCAAAGACATTTATCATCTCTGAATCAGTTAGGGTACTCAACAAGGCTTCTTTAGCTCAAATATTATTTTTCAGCATCTTTGATTTGATAAGGAGTTGAAGGACCTTTCTCCAGAGGTTTATACTCAACACTGGTTATTAACCAATAAGCATCACCTATGCATTGCAAATGACACTCCATGCGATTTTTCCTAACAGAATAATTTGTTCCATCAAATCTTGGACTATCCTTCTTGTAGGTTGACATCTTGGATCTCCTCAAGTGGTTTGGCTTTTAAGAGAGGATCTAGCTCTGATACCAATTGTTGGAACTAGACAACTGAGAGGGAGGGTGAATCAGTTGTCCCACAATAAAAACTTTTTCTACTTTTAACCTTCTTTATTATCTTACTATCAGATTAGTGATGTAAACATTAAAGCATAGATCAACAACATAAGAGCAAAAATATAATCAACACATTTGACACCAAGATTTTGACGTGGAAACCTGGTTAAGGGAAAAACCACGGTGGTAATTAATCCACAAAATGTGTACCCATGGGAGTTAACCCACAAAATGGGAGTTAATGCATGAAGGATAGCTTGCGGACCTCCAAACCATGAACCACGGGTGTTGATGATACACATTGACTTCCCAAACATGCCTTCAGTTCCGCAGATCACAATTTTATATTATCGGAGCAATCTGGACCTCTTTTCTAACACTCTGTCTTTCCTAACTATTGCAAGAACTGTTTCTACTTAGATGGCCATAACTCATTCAAATCTTCATGCAGATTTCTCAAATCTTAACTACAGCAATCTCTGACAATCCTCTACACAAATGACATGATCCGCATGCATTGATTGTCATTAATTTTTTCAATATCCTCAACAATTTGGTCTTTTATGCAAACAGCAAAATAGGATACAGTTGACACCAATGGCAACAAGGATATGTTGACATCAATGACAACCCACTTAGGCACATATTTGCAACATAACCAAACTAATCAAACATATAATACCTTAAAATATATTATTTCATCCTATGACCATCAATATATCAACCTATATTCATGAAATATGAACCTTACAAAAACAATATGCATGTTTGAAAGTCCTATTCTAACTCTAAATTAACCAGATCTGATAAAAAAAGAGTTCAAAAGCAAGGTGAGATAGAGAAGGGTTATAGAGAAAACTAACTAAAACTCAAACCTTTTCCAACATTTTAGCCTCAAAAATGGATGGACAAGTTTGAAAACATATTGACCATCCTTGGTTTGACCATGACAAGTAAACAATCAAGTTTCAAGGAGGTGCAATAGTCAATGGTGACTTTATGGGTGTTCAAGCTAGCCACACAAAGAAATTTGTAATTAACAAACCACTAGTGGTATGAACACTTTGTAAACTCATCAACTGTCCATGAATCTTTAGTTGAAAATGAAAGAAGTCAACTAGGTGTTTAGAAATCATGTTCAACAAAATTTGTATGATGACAAATTCAACAAATATCAACAATTTGTATTCATTACTTGACTAGAAACCATGATGTAAACTTGTATTCAGCTCAAATGATTTAAAAACATCAACAATTTCTAAACTTGGTGTAGAGAAAACCATGAGAATATCATGAAAAATCAAAAAATACTATGTATTTGCTCTCAAATATAAAGTACAAATGTTTTCAAGTATGACTCCAAAGAGTTTTTCTCAAAATACCAAAAGAACACCAACTAATTCCAATACATTTTTACAAATTCTCCCTCTCTACAATGAGTTTCAGTTGTATACATATGTAAATGAGGTTTACAATACTAAGTTTTCACTCTTACATCCAATGGCTATGATCAACTTGATACAATGACTCAAATTTGATGCTCAAACACAAAGTCATTTTTTGTGGCAAGTACAATTTCCAAGGTATCCCACTCATCCCCTTGTAGCTTCCCTTAGTATCAAAAAGTAACTTTTGTTGTCTTGACATTTACTTTTTTTACTAAGTTTTCTAATTTTTAAGAAAAAGTGACTTTGGAAGCTAATACATTAAATATTTGAAACTATATCTCCAATGCATGTAATTTTTGCAACTACATCCCCAACAACTTGTTGTAGTGTGACAAATATTCATAAATGGGACATATGTAGCTGTAGCAAATCATTTCTCCATTATATATGGCTATTGGGCTCCAATTTCCATGTGCAAACATGAATATCCAATTGTAGGTGATCAATGTCATCATAAAAAGTGAATTTCCAGCCCCTATTCTTTATGCTTCCTTCATTTTCAATTATGAATCTTCAACTCATACCTAGAACAACAAGTTGGGAGACATTCTAATGGGTTGTATCAATCATGTATTTGGTTGTAAATCAGGGATACAATCATACAATTCATCTTCACCCAGCTACAAGGCATTCTTTTTTTATTTTCCACCATTTTTGGCTCCAAATGTGTATGTACAACAATAGTATAATTTTGATTTTTTTCTCTTTTCCAACTCTTAGGGTTTGTCCTTATCATTTTTGGAACCATCTTGGCTTCATCTTGTAGGTACACTAGTGGTTTGAATGTGAAAAGTAAGTTTCTCCATGGGCATGCAAATGATAGGTAAGAATGTATGGGTGACCACTATAAAAAAGTAAAGGTGGGTATTCAAAATCCTAGAAAGTGGGTTAAACTACATTAAAGTTCCTCCACATCAAACATTGAAATATGAAGCCTCATAATAGTAGTAAAGGATTAGAAAATGTGAGACTAATAGGATTGTGAGCTATTGGAAATTAGTTGGGAGGGCCCGATTATATTTAGTCCTTAAAATTAAAAGACTAGCAAAGGTGTTGTATGTGTCACCTCTCATATTTCCCTCCTAAGTATAAAACCACATCACTATAATAATAGCACAAATTTTACCTATTGTTGATTGACAAACTAGAAAACACACATTCCAACATCGAGAAGAAGCACCTAATCAACAAGCAAAGCCAGACCACCAAAGATATAATAGATGAAATATGTGGTTCAAAATCATAGAGTTTTCTTTGTAAGACATACTAGTGAAATTACCCACTTGTGAAGCATACAATGTATATCATATTCCATATATTAAGACTACATCTTGTTGAAATGACCCTTTATGAAAAAGACATAAGAGCATGAATTCATTTAAACACCAAAATGATTCATACACTACACAAGGATTAAAGCATATCATTACTTGCCACTCAAATACTTTGAGCTATCCACTCTCATTAACCTAGAAAGTGAAACCCACAAAAATAAAAGAATAATTAAATTGTAGATTGAGTTTTGAAACAAGGTAAAAAGAAACTAACCTCAAAATGAGAGACTATAGGTCATAATAGTTTAAGAAAAAACCCAAATTATGGCTATGATAATTAATATCACTAGCTATTGTATAGTTGTATTTGTAGTCATTTGGTGAAGAAATTTAGCTATGTAAAATGAATAGTGTTAGTGGCCTTACCAGGCTATATTGTACAATCCATAGAAGGAAAAGAAAAAAAAAGCTAGTTCACAATTAATTATTTCCACCATATATCAATTTTCATAGTCTAGTTGCAAATCTAGATTCCATTTCAAACATGCCCGCAACTTGAAAATTAAGTGATAAAAAAGGTAAGGGAGAAGGCCCAGTAGAAAAGATAAGGGAGAAGGGCCAGTAGTGGTACACCCTAACTTTATGGGTTGACATAGCAATGTACATATAACATTGACACTACACAATTATATCCCCAAGTAGCGAGAAATGTGTACAATTCAAGTATTTTGTTTCACCCAGATAGATCAAGAAAAAGTTGTCATTAACATGTTTTTTGTTGAGGTGTTATAATAGACCCCCCAAAAAAATTAGACCAATAGTTGTGCATTTAGTCATGTTTTTTAGTGTATCAATGTGGCATCATATGATTTGTTGCTTTTTGAATCTAATGGGTGTATTTTATTCAACTATTGGGTCCTCTCTTACAACTACTAGTATCATACTTTTTAAATATTGGACTTTCAATGTACCAATCATATGATGGTTATTGGTACTCGCACCACTATTGAGCTGTCTCCCTTAATGAGATGGAAAATGAATACACAAACACCTATGTGACAACGGTAAGGAGGGCACAACACAAGTGAGAAAATAATAGGTCTCACACCAATCTTCATTGATGTAAAAGCCCATTTAACTTCATAAGCTTGTTAAGAAACATATTCGGCTAACATGAATTAATCTAAGATAAATAGTATATGAATGTCTACTCTAGGATGTACAATCCTACAAAATAACACACAAAATAATCATAAACTACATATAAACCTAAATCATCACAAACCATTCCAACAAGTTAAGTAGAACAAGGGATTAACATTTGCCAATAGTGGGTGGATATTGTGGGCCATTGAGACAATCAACACATGGGCATGCAAATGATAGGTAGGAAGATGAATGACCACTATAAAAAAAAAATAAAGGTAGGTATTTGTCACAACCTACATTTGAGTTTTGAATTTGAACTAGAATACTATGTCTAAAATTGTAGGTATTTTATTTTCAAATAACATAAAAGATAGCTAAATTAAATAATAAAAATATAGAACAAAATAATAAACAATTTTAAATGAATAAAAGAGGTGAGGTACACTTCTAAAAAGAGAAATAAATGAGGAACTTTCCTCTCCTCATTCTCAAGTCAAAACTCAAAGTTAATGAAATGAGATTTTTCTCCTTGAATTAATTACCATTGGAAGATTTGAGAAAATATTTAAGGCTTACAAGTCCTTTTCCACAAAAATTGAATGACAAGTTGGAAAATGGAGCAATCTCATTTATGGAAGAGACTTGACTCAAAGACTTGGAGTTCCTCCATATGGGTCAAGTTTTTCTATAAATTGCATGGATTTTTGAGGAAGAGATGCTCATCTCTGGTTTGGGTAATGCTGGAGAAAATTGTAAGAGTTCTCCTTCCCTCATTTTGTTTTCTTTCTTTTGAAAGTTTGGTTCTTGAGTGTTTGTCAAAAAAAATTTAGTTTTAAAATTCATGTTGATGATATGTTTTAGGATAATTGCAAATTGAAGAAATGTGTGTAAGTTTTTTGTGAGAAGAAATGGCACTTTATTTTAGGCATTTTATCGAACAATTCATACACCTTGTCTCTACTCCCTGGAATAAAGCCCACATTTTCTTCTTTGTTTAATTTTCTTCCAATTGATTTATCTTTGAAAATACTGACAACTATCTACGTCTATCCAAGCAAGATTTCTTCCTTCCACTATGCAACCATCTTCTTTTCGCCTAACCTAGGTTTTTGACTATAGACCACACAGGGATTTTTGCATCATTCACTTCGTATGGGTTTTTATTAAATCCAAAGAAAAGGCTTTCGAGCTTTTTTCTATATTGTGCTCCTCTATTTCTAGTTTTTTTCTCTCGCACCCCTATGCCTGCAGAGGAACTGTCTCCTACATAAAAAAAAATTTATGCCATTTTATGGCCCTAAATCTGACAATGATTGGCTCACAAGTCAAGAATGGCCAATTCATGTGGAGGTGGCTGGAATTGAATATAGATTTGATTGTGCCCATTCCATATGCAGATTTTTAAACCCAAATCAAATCTCTTATGTGGAAGCAGGGTGGGAATTTAATGCAGATGCTATCCCAAGGGAATTTGGTTGTTTGTGGGTTTGTTGTATGTGGTAATTGTTTGTTTTTCATTCTCTAATCTAGCAGATATACAACCCAATCTAATCTTCTTGCATATGACTTAGTGCAAAATCCAATTTCATTGTGTCCCTCCATTATAGATTTAATGTAAATTTTAGAACAGAGATTTTATTTTATTTGGATGAGCAAGGGTATTGGGACAAATGTTAGAATCCTATGAAGTCCCCTGCAATTGTGAGTCTCTATATGAGCCATGCTCTAATTTGTATTGAAGTTGGTAGTTTTTGGACAAGGATCCAGGGATCTTTACAAATTTCTCTATTTCATTCAATCTCCTAACCTTTTGAATTGCACCACACCCACCGACTTCTACATACATGTCTACCAATTTTTTTTATCTATCAAAAAACCCCTTTCACTATGCTTGGACGGACATCCATCCCCTATTTTGAGCACCACTTTTTTTTATATTATGCCTGCTAATTCCATTGGCTTGAAAGTTTCTAAATCTTTTCCAACAAATCCATTTTGTGCATATCCTACATAGAACGACATTCCTTCAGAGGACGTCTCATTGAGGCATTCTGTCATATAGTTCATGTCCCTACTCTGTGCTTCCACATTTTGAATACATATCTACATGGACACTTGCAACTGCAACACTATCAAAATTCCTCCTTTATTTATACTTTGAATGATGACCATACCCTATTTTAAGCGCACAATGTACAATTCTAAGTATTCCAAAAACATTGAATGAAGTTGTTTAGATAGTTAAGACAGATAGTCCACATGATACTCAACTGCATTGGAATCTTAAATTTTGATGAAGGGGGTAAATCATAAAACACACAACAATAGAATTTGTACATAGAAAATAGAACTTTCTTTATTGATTTGGACAACTTATTACATTACAGAAGCTCAAATACAATAAGAGGAATCAACCCTCCATAGGTTGTAACACATTACAACTTACTATCACAAGACTCTGGAATCATCAGCCTTCTATAACCCCAAATCAGCTAGGGTTTTTGTTTTCCCACCTATTCTTGACTCTACACTTCTCCCCTTAACTCTCCTACTGCCCAGGGTTCCCAAAAATGGTTATTAATAGCCTTTTTCATAGCCAACAACCTAATTTTGAAATTTGCATCTCCCTCCAAAAATAGGTCAACTTCCGGGAGCCATAACTTTTGATCCGGGTGTCCAATTGATGAACCTTTTTATGCATCAGAAATCTCATGGAGTTCTCTATGTGCTAAGAACCCGCTCTACAGTTCTGGCCATTTTTAGGGCCATTTAGTGCCTCAAACCTGAGTTTGAATAATTTTCAGGCATTTTTTAGGAAACAAAAACTTTAATATCTTTCAGCTCGCAAATGATCTTTACATGATTCCTTCACCAAAGGTCTTATATTTCTATTATGTAACTTCTTGTAAATTTTTACTTCAATCCATTCTCAAATGCAAATTTTCTAAAAATAGCGGGTTGCTATTTTTAGCAATTTGGAAAAACTGAAAGTTCTACATCATTATTCAATTGATTATGGAACCAGAACCACAAATTTTGAAAAGAAATGGAAAGAACATCAATAATTTTGAAACACATCTTTTTTGGGGTGATGCAAGATTGCCCTTACACCACTTGATGCTCTTGTACCAGATTCCTTATATCTTGTCTTCTAATCTGCCTTAGCCTTGTACTAAATATTCATCTTATTAATGTGCTTTCTCACCTCTTCATGCAAATTCTTCAAGTGTTCTACAAAGTCTTCAACTTCAACACTTGTCTTTTCTTCTTTGTCCAGCTTTCTTAACTCGGAAGCATTTACTGGGCTATTTCCATATACAATCTGGAATGGTGATTTACCAATACTCCTATTGAGAAAATTACTGTAAGCAAATTTAGCCTATGGTAAAATCAAATCCCATCCCTTGGGCTTATCTCCTACTAAGCATCATAGAAGGTTACCTAAACTCATGTTCACCACTTCGGTCTATCCATCAGTATGTGGATGGTGTACAGAACTAAACTTCAAATCTATCTTCAACTTCTTCCACAATGTCCTCCAGAAATAACCAACAAACTTGGTATCTCGATCTAAAACTATGCTCTTTGGTAGACCGTGTAATCTCACCACCTCCCTAAAAATTAACTCTGCAATATGAACATCATCATTAGTCTTCTTGTAAGGAATAAAATATGCCATCTTCAAGAATCTATCCACCAGCACAAAAATGAAATCATGTCCTCTTTGTGTCCTTGGTAAATAAAGAACAAAATCCATACTAATATCATCCCATGGCTTCTCTGGTATAGGTAGTGGTTGATATAGACCCGTATTTTGACTTCCTCCTTTCGCCATCTGACATATTCTGCAACTCTGCACAAATTTCCTCACATCCTGTTGCAACTGTGGCCAAGAATAGTTTTCACCAACAATAGCAATGGTCTTATCTCAACCAAAGTGTCTAGCCAATCCTCCACTATGCTTCTTCTTATTCAGGTTCTCTCTCATCGAACTCCTTAGAATTTACAACTAGCTTCCTCTAAACAACATGCCATATTGGATTATGAAATCCAACCATTTTGTCTTGTCCAAAGTAACAGGTTCCAAACAAGCTTTCCAGGCCTCTACAAAATCTAGATCTTTAGGATACAAACTTTTGAGCTCATCGAACTCAACAACCTCTATCTTCATTTATGTCAACAAATTTTTCCTTCTGCTCAAGGCATCTGCAACTCTATTGGACTTCCCACTCCTATGCTTCAAAACAAAAGTATAGCTCTGCAAAAACTCAACCCATTTTAAGTGTCTTTGGTTCAACTTCCCTTGACTATTAAGATACTGTAAAGCTTGATGATCAGTATATAAAACAAACTCTTTTGGCAACAAATAATGCCTCCATTTCTTCAAATCCTAAACTATTGCATAAAACTCCTCATCATAAATAGAATACTTTTTCTTGGCATCATTAAGCTTCTCACTAAAATAGGAAATGGGCTTACCTTCTCGACTCAAGATAGCTCCTATAGCACTACCACTTGCATCACAATAAACCTAAAATACCCTATTGAAATCTGGAAGTGCCAAAACAGGTTGCTCTGTGACTTTCTACTTCAATGTATCAAAGCTTTTGTCTGAACCTTTAGTCCATTTAAACTATTTTCTATCCCCTCTCATTGTCTCAGTTAGGGGTGCACAAATGCTACTAAAATTCCTGATAAACTTTCTGTAAAAACTTGTCAAACCATGAAAAGATCTTACCTATGTGGCACTCCTTGGTGTAGGCCATTCAAGGATAGGTCTCACCTTCTCTGGTCCATCTTAAGACCTTCCACTAAGACAAGAAATCCCAGGTATACCAACTCCTTCTTTGCAAAACTACATTTCTTCATATTAATCAACAATTTCTCCTCCCTCAGCTTCGCTAAAACTCTTCTGATATGCATCAGATGCTCATCCCAAGTCTTACTAAAAATCAAAATATCATCCAAATAAATAATAACAAACCTTCCTAAAAATTCTTTCAGTACCTCATTCATGAGCCACACAAATGTGCTTGGTGTGTTGGTTAGCCCAAATGGCATGGCTAACCACTCATACAAACCCTCCTTTGTCTTGAAGGCTGTCTTCCATTCATCTCCTTCTCTGATTTGGATCTAGTGATACCTACTCTTTAGGTCAATCTTTGTGAAGTACTTGGCTCCACTCAAACAGTCCATTATGTCATCCATTCTTAGCAATGGAAACCTGTACTTGATCATGATCTTATTTATGGCTCAAGAGTCTGTACACATTCTCCACTCTCCATCTTTCTTTGGTGCTAGTACTATAGGTACTGCACATGGACTTAAGCTCTCTATTATCAATCCCTTCCTCAACAACTCCTGAAGTTGTCTGTTCAACTCTTCACTCTCTACTAGAGTCATTCTATGAGCTGCCTTATTTAGCAAAGTAGCTCCTGGTATCAAATCCATTTGATGACTTATCTTCCTCACTGGTGGTAAACCTTCTGGTACATTATCAGAGACAATATCTTGAAATTCTTCCAATATTTTTGAGACTTCTGTTGATACGTCTTCACATTTCTCTTGACTAATCTTAAGAATCAATGCAAAGCAATAACGCTCATGCTTCATACCCTCCAAAAATTTTCTACCATCTACCAAGCAAATTATGGCGACATACCTTTTTCTTCCACCTCCTTCAAGGGCTTCAACTTATGATGAACTCCATCCTTTGTTAGGGAATGTGTGTTTGCACAGCCATCATGGATAGCACTCCTATCATACTGCCATGGCCTCCCCAACAGCATATGACATGCATCCATCGGGATGATATCACATAGCACCTCATCATGGTAGTCCCCAATCTTGAACTTCATTAAACACTTCTCATTGACCAAAGCTCTATGGTCCTTCTGCAACCATGCAATCCAATATGGATGTGGATGCTTTCTTCTTGTCAACTTCAACTTGTCAACCATCTCCTCTGAAACAAGATTGTTAGTACTTCCACTGTCAATAATAATATCACAACACTTACCTTCACATTTACACCTTGTGCAGGATAAACACTTCCTCTAATTAGGTTCCTTCTCCTAATTTAGCAAAGTTCTTCTGACAACTAGGGTTTCTCCCCTTTTAGCATCTTCAGAATGCTCAGACTGCGCATCTTGATCTACATGTGCAACTCATGCATTACCCTCAGGTCTTTTGTTTGTCCTTCCTTGATGTTGCGGACACTCGTATGATTGATGCCCTTCTTCTCCACATTGGAAACAGGTTCCTCTAAAACCTCCTCTTTTGGGTCCTTGCCCAGGTCTACCTCTTCCTCTTCCTCTTTGCTCACCATTGTTCTAGTCACGAGGGCGGTAGGCATTATCCCCTCTCTAATTTTAACTAGTGCCAGCTTCTTCATTTTTCTTTTGATCTTCATTACAGCCTCCATAGGGTCTTCCACCAATCCTTCCACCTTGACCTCTTCCCCTTTTCTTTCTATCGAATCTTTTATTTAGCTTCTCTTCCACCTTCAGGGAAAACTGGTACGCACCTTCTATGGTGGTCATTTTGACTACGCTCAACTCCTCTTGAATACTCAGCCTCAACCCATTAATGTAATGGGCTACCTTCTCCTTGTTGGGTTCTACATGGCCTGTCCTGATAGTAATTTTATAAAACTCTTATGTATACTCCTTAACAGACTTGTTACCTTGCTTCAGTTCTTACAGCTTCTTCAACAACTCCATCTCATAGTCCACAGGAATGAACTGCTTCTTCAGTTTTTCCACCATCCGATCCCATCTGGTGGTCTTTTCTTTTCATTTTCCATTCCTCTCTAATTGTACCTCCTTCCACCAAATACTAGCATGGCCCTTCAACTTTGTTTTTGCAAACTTGACCCAATCTGGGTCCTCCACATCTTCATACTTGAAATACTCCTCCATGTCATTGATCCAATCAATAAGTTGTTCCAGATTTAAATCTCTAGAATATGTAGAAACTTTGATCTTGGGCCTCTTTCTGATCTTTGAAATGACCCTCAACAACCTAACTTCTACAGGATCTCCTGCAGCTTCTTATTCTTCCTTAGATAGCTCTTCTTCAGCTTCATCCTTGCTTTCTTCTTTTGTTCTCAAATCAAACCCTCTTCTCAGCTCCACTTGCAATGCATCAGTTTGCCTTTGCAGGGATTTAAAACCCTCTTCTATTAAAGCATTCCTCCCAATACGATTTCTTCATGGAGGCATCTTGATCTCCGCAGCAAACCCACAACCTTAGGTCCTAGTGCAAACTACCTCATGGTCAGCAATCTGTCCACACACTTAGAAACCCTTTCTCTGACACCAATTAATGAAAGAGGTAAATCATAAAACACACAACAATAGAATTTGCACACAGAAAATAGAACTTTCTTTATTGATTTGGACAACTTATTACATTATAGAAGCTCAAATACAATCAGAGGAATCAACCCTCCACAGGCTGCAACACATTATAGCTTACTATCACAAGACTCTGGAATCATCATCCTTCTGTAACCCCAAATCAGCTAGGGTTTCTATTTTCCCACCTATTCTTGACTCTACACTTCTCCCCTTAACTTTCCTACTACCCAAGGTTCCCAAAAATGGTTATTAATAGCTTTTTGGCGGCCACCAACCTAATTTCAAAATTTGCATCTCCCTCCAAAAATAGGTCAACTTCTGGGAGCCATAACTTTTGATTCGGGTGTCTGATTGACGAACCATTTTATGTGTCAGAAAGCTCGCAGAGTGATCTACATGTTGTAAACCCACTCTACCAGTTCTGACCATTTTCGAGGCCATATGGGGCCATTTAGTGCCTCAAACCTGAGTTTGAATAATTTTTAGGCATTTTTTGAGAAACAAAAACTTTAATATCTTTCATCTTGCAAATGATCTTTGTGTGATTCGTTCGCCAAAGGTCTTATATTTGTTTTATGCAACTTTCTATAAATTTTCACTTCAATCCATGCCCAAATACAAACTTTCTAAAATAGCAAGTTGTTATTTTTAGCAGTTTGGAAAAACTGAAAGTTCTACATCATTATTCAAGTGATTATGGAACCAAAACCACAAATTTTGAAAAGAAATGGAAAGAACATCAATAATTTTGAAACACATCTTTTCTTGGGTGATGCAAGATTGCCCTTACACCACTGGATGCTCCTGCATCAAATTTACCAAGTCCCATCAGGCTGAGCTTAAAACAACGATTTATAAAATTTATCTTTTTTTTTAATCAGTTGCAGAGGGAACAAGTCAAATAGTTCTGTATTACAATGATGAGTGTTTAAGAACTCACCAATTACATGACCAACTAAATCTTTCTATCTAACAAAGCATTGGCATCTTAATGATAAAATTTAGGGTGTACTCATGTCAGCCAGTGTTGTGAAAAAGGTCCACCATGCCACATAACAATCAACTGTAGTTGTAATACAATAAGGGTTACTCATATGATTGAAGTATGTACAGCTCTCACCCACTAAACCTACATGGCTACATGCACCGAGAACACAAGCAAAGCTTGCAATGTTAATAGATTAAAAAAATAAACAAATAATTAGAGTGGTGAAGTAATAATAAATTGAGGTATTGATAAATTATTAAAAGGAATGAAAGAGATAATAGAAGTAGTATATAAAAAAAAATGAATTTGATATAGAATAAGAAGGGTTACAATTAATAGAGAGAGAGAATTTTGATGGGGAAAAAAAATGAATAAATTGAAATTAAAGTGAAGACCTAAGAGAAAGGTGTGAGATAGATAAAAGTATAGTAAGGATAATAATGGAAGATATGAAGGGTAGAATTGTGAGTGTGTTATGTGTAAATGAAAGAGGATTAGGAGACAAATAATATTAAGTGGAAGGTTAGAATGATGAAAATAAGATGTGTAGTAAAAGTGATAAAATATGAAATTGGAGGTTAAAAAAAATTGTTATGGGTAGAGTGGTGGAGAATATGACATAGATGTAAAAATATGATAGAGAGTATGGTATGAATTAGTATATGAGAAGGATATATAGATAAATATAAAATGTAATAGAAAAGAATGAATGATGAAGGAGGAAAGTAAAAATGATTGCAGTGAGTGACGAGAAGAATATGGTTAGGAAAAGGAAATAGTAGAATGGATGATATACAGTAATGTATTGAAAAGTAGTTATGGGTAATTGTAAAATAAAAATTGTAGAAATCTGGGAGGGGAGATGAGTATGTGGTGCAAGATGTGTAAGTGTGTAGCATGATGTAGAGGAAGATTGAAGAATGGATAGTAATGATACACTAAATCTACTTAAATCAACATTAAAAAATTACTAGGGAAAATGAATGATAAGCAGTATGAAGTTCTAAAATGAAGGTACTTTTAAATGAATGAATGTTACGACTATAGAGGAATCATGAAGGGAACCCAAAAGTTCTGTAAAATAGTTGTTAATTTAGAAAGGCATAACACTTTAGAACTACTAATTATCATTTCTTATAGGAATCATTGCTACCCTTGATCAAGTATATTCAAAAGTTTATTAATAATAGAAATTAATCAGTTTTGTTGAAGTATAAATCTATTTAGAGAATTTCAAGTGAATCTCTTGTTGAGACATCTATCTTATTTTAAAAACTTTTATTAATCCTTACTAGTCCAATTTAAAAATGAGCTTATAATGGTCATGCAAGAAAATATATCAATTCTTCACTCTTGGAATAAAGTCTATTGATGTATGTCAAAATAGATTATCAATATTCCTTATTTTTCCAAAACTGAATCTTTTTACGTTATGAATTGATAAAATTAAATTAATATTTTCTCTAAACCAAATGATCATGCATATGTTATGTCCCTTTATCAATTTCTTATTTAGTGATTATGCAAGCTTTCTCTCTTCTACTAGATAGGTAAACCTTGTAAATAAACGTCCAAACTCAAACAAATCGCAGTGTTCAGTATTTACAATACCTTTGGGTCACATTTACATGTAATGCAACAACGACATCTAGGCACCATCCCTCTAAATCATCGGGGAGTAATAAGGGACATGTCGAAATTAAATCTGCAGAAAGGGAAAATCTCCTTGGATACCTCACTAAAAAGATTGACTAAAAAGAAAGGACGAGGCTATCGAAAATAGTTATAGGACGATTACCACAACAACTATCAACGAGAAAACCTTGTTGGACAAACATGCATACTAGGCAAACTATCCTCACATGAAAACTTAAACGTTAAATACTCCCAGGAGGTGTGTTTACAAAATAATTTCCTAGGGATTCCATCACTGTATCACTCGAGTGGGTGGGCAGGTGGCAAAGAACTATGTACCCACTCACAGTTACATAAAACATAGTGCAAGACAGAACTACATGTTTACATCCCCGTGATGATCACATCCGAAGAGGGCCTTGATCCTATGGATACAGGGTATATAGGCAATCTGGATAGTGAAGGATGCCCCAAGTACTCAGGTCCCTCAGATATATGATACTCTTTTATAATCAACTTCGTAATCTCGATCCCTAGTTTAATGGTTATTTAGGTAACTTAAGAACTCTCCTAGTACTCAGAAGAATCCCTGGGGTCGATTACTTGTACCCAGCTTTTCCGTAAACTGAGATGAGTACAAATTGATATTATGTGTTCCCTGTTGACATCCTCAGTATAGTGCTTGGGCAGACTATGGTCTCCAGGAAGTGACTCATGAACCTGTATTGGTCCCGAGGGAGTCAAAAATCTTTGGCCAGAGCATAATAATTCCTATCCTATTTAACCCGGTTGGCTGTCATGTTTACTTATCCTATATTGGATAAATTCTTGGTTTGTTTGACCACCAGGCCATTTGGCCATCATTTGTTCTACCCCGTATCGGGTAGCGATAAGGTCCATTAGACCTGGTTCCATATGAACCTGTTTGCCCAAAGGACAGAAGAGCTCGGGTTCACTTAGGAATGTTCCATTTGAACATATGGCCCGTATTGGCTAAAAGTTTTCCTGAGTACTCAATCAAAGTCTTGATAGATAACATATTAACTTGTTATTAAGATAAATGTTTTGAAAATTCAAATTTGGACCAAGCGGGTTCTTATAGTATTTTAAATAGAAAACAACCACCAAAATATTTTTAAATTCCTTTATTTTCATTAATTTGCACCACCCAAGTGAAAAGCCCCGATCAGTCCAAAAAGAAGAGAAGAAAACTGCTAAATTCAAACCACCTTGGTAATGTCCCCAACTAAGCTGAATCCCAAGATAATCTTGATGGCATTAACGGGTATAACAAGCCATTGGCATGGCTTAACGACAAAATGGTTACAGCTGCCACCTGTATAATATATAGGCAGGGGAAAGAAATCAAGTGGATTCACATGAGACAATTAAGCATCCTGTGCAAGCGATTAAACCAAAACCTCAGGCTGGAAAACAACAAAAACTACACAATGCTTTTGAGATAACAGATAGATAACCACCGAAAAACTGTCATTTAATGGTTGTTATTTAACTGCCAGCCGAAAGTAAAGAAACCATAAATACCACAGCAAAATGATCAGACCCATCTATAACATTCTTAAAACTTTGAAAAATATGGAAAATTCCATGTTTAGTGTTTCTGAAATTATATTGTTTTCATTTGGTTATTTAGTGGTGTTTCTAGTTACCAAACTTGCAATAGCAATATGGTGGAAGCCTTTGCAAATAGCAAAGCATTTTCAAGCTCAAGGCATTACAGGTCCTCCTTACAAGCTATTGTTTGGAAATTCTTTTGAATTGGCCAAGTTAATGGATGAGGCCAAGTCCAAGCCCATGAAACTCTCCCATGACATTGCGGCCAGAGTGCAGCTTTACTACCCTTACTGGTCCAAAATATACGGTAATTTTGATTATATATGTTAAGTTTATTTTGTAAGCTAATAATCCTAATATATTGTTTGTAATCTAACTAACAGGGTCCACTTTCCTAATGTGGATGGGACCAACACCAACGCTAGTAGTTGGTAGATCTGAACTGGGGAAGGAGATGCTGGGTGATAAGATGGGGATCTATGGAAAGCCAAAATGGGATACTGTCATCAAAGAGCTGCTTGGAGAAGGCTTGGTGGTACTCAATGGTGATAAATGGGCACATCATAGGCAGATTATAAATTTTTCTTTTCATACTGATAAGCTCAAGGTTAGGGGATTTATATTCATGTCTGAAATTAGTTTACAAATATTTATAAAAGTTAACAGGACTGAAGATAAAATTTGGTACAATAAATAGAGATAGAATACCTAAAACATTTCTAAATAAAATAAAATAAAACAAAAAATTTAAAATTTTATATCATTTTTAAAAATTTAACATTTTATATCATTTTTATTTTATTATAAATATGGATCAATAACATTGATGTAAAATCTTCTATATTGTATCTTTTTCCAAAAATTTTGTTTCATGTCATGAAACGTGTGAAAATCTTAATGACTATCAAAA
This sequence comes from Cunninghamia lanceolata, assembly GCA_027924645.1. Lineage (NCBI taxonomy): Eukaryota > Viridiplantae > Streptophyta > Pinopsida > Cupressales > Cupressaceae > Cunninghamia > Cunninghamia lanceolata. The sequence continues at coordinate 13,034,419 of BSBN01000553.1, read as the reverse complement.
AGGATGGATCAGGATATGGTTTGTTGCATGGTGGAGAGCACTGCTAATATGTTGGAGAAATGGGAGAAAGTTGTCAAAAATGGTGAGAAAGAATTGGACATGGCTCAAGAGTTTAAGGCTCTGTCTTCAGACATTATTGCCCGCACAGCATTTGGCAGCAGCTATCTCCAAGGAAAAAATATTTTTGACTTGTTAGCTCAGCAAACATCTCTGGCTTGCCATGACTATGCAAAATTAATGATTCCTTGCTATAGGTAAGGTGGACTTTCATTATCTTGTAACTTGTGTCTGACTGCCTTGGTTCACTAGTTAATGAGTTCTATTCTATGAAGTTTCATCATGTATAGATGTGTGACCCTATGTATGTTTTAGCTCATGTGACCCATATATGTTTTAGGTCATATGAAGATGACCTTCAATGACAATTTTCCTTTTCCCATTGACACTGTAATGCCTAATAAATTGCCCTTATCTTACAATTCCTTAGTCGACAAATATTTTTTTTTAGTGATTACTTACTAACAAGTTGTTTCACCTTTTAGGTTATTTAAACATTGCGAAGTTAGACTCATAAATCTTTTTTTTTTTTAATTATAATACACAAGAACATCCCAAAAAAATGTTTCTTGTCACTTGCCCTTTAAGGGCAACTATGCTAAATCAGAGAGGATAGGGTGGTACATTTTCAAAGTGAGTTGCAAGTGCAGCACTAATAGTTTCTTAGTTATTAACATCAAATTATAACTGATGAAGTAAATGAACATACTGTTATGTTTATTTTTGTTGGGTTTTCAGATTTGTGCCTTTCAAAAGGAACAGAGAACGCTGGAGACTCGACAGAGAAATTAAGATTGCCCTGAAACAGCTCATTATAAACCGAGAAAAAACTGCTACAAACACTACCCAAGGTTATGGCAATGATTTGCTTGGCTCCATGATGAACACAATCCAAGAGCTAAGGAGCTCTGAAAATAGTCAGGGCCTCACAACAGAGGAAATCATAGCTGAATGCAAGACATTTTTCTTCGTTTGTTCTTTCTCCAGGCTATGTCCATGCACCCACATCGTTTGTGACAATCTATTCTCAGCATGGAGCTCCGATCATTCTTCATAGCTTGCATATGGATAAGAGAACAGTTCGATACTAAAAACTGAAGTGCAAATCAGTAAAGCTGTATGTCCATTGTCATGGCAATTGGTCCGATACAGGCAAAAATATCAGCTCCCCCATTCTTGTAAAATAAAAAATTCTCCAGGGCTATACTTTTTGAGTGCTCTAATCAAGAATAAACAATTGGTGAGTTATGAACTTTATGATTATATAATAGTTTAAATAAAATTTTGACCAACAGTCCTAAAAATATATATCTGCATTTAAAGTGAAACGAACTTTTCTAAAATAGAATTATATATAAATTATATGAAGTAAATACACTTTATCCTAAGAAAATATGGATGGAATAAAAATAGGTAAATGAGGATAATTTGGGAAACAATGTATCACATGGCTTCAAAAAGGAAATAACATCCACTATGAAACATAACCCCGAATAGAAAACAATGGTTCACAAGATAACAAAATTATATAACAATCAATGATAATTAAAAAAAATAAAAACTAGGCAGCCAAAATTATAAAGCTTAAGTTGAGAGAAGGGTCTTGATCATCTAAGTTACTCCACCCTCCATCAGGTAAGTCTTTTCCATCATCAATAGGTTTCTAATTAGTGAGCATCGTCTTCATCTTCTTGAGGTTGTGAATCTAGGGCTTTAGGTTGAGGCTAAGTCTAGATGTGTCCCAACTCTAAGGCCACTTTGTTGGCTTGAAGTTGAATCTACATTAGAATATTAGACACCACTAGCAACTTCATGGGAGTAGCAAAGTTAGAATCAAAACAAATATGAGCAAATAGGGAAATAATTTTATCTTCCAAAACGTAAAGAAGGATCTACAATTTGAATGTATGCATCAAGAGCACATTCAAAGATCAAGGTTTGAATCTGTTGTTAGTCATTTAACTTCATTTTATGCTAGCATTCCTTTAGATCAATCATGAGGTTGCATTAGTTAATGAATGAATTAGGTTAATATTATATTATCTTGTTTCTTGTGTTCATTTTCTTATGTGCGCACCTACTTTTTTCAAAATCTTATCCCTATCTATTTTAAAATCATATCCTTATCAATCCATCCAATTCTATAAATAATTCTTCATCCTCTATCAAAAGGAGGGTGATCAATGAAGAATAGGTACATGTTGCCAAAATCTTGCACAAACTCATTTGAGAATCCACATACATCATATGGAAAGAGCACATCCATGTCATCAACACAATTTTCTTAATTGGTAAACTATGAAGGTGTGAGTTTCTATTTCCTCTTTATCTAAGGTTTGTAATTGAATTTGGAATTAGAGCTTAATTATTCATATTTTAGGTTCTTGTTTATTGCTTCCAAATTTACTTGCATAAAATGTCAATTTAACTTAATTGGGGAAAAATCTCACCAAAGTCTATCCCCTCAACCTAAGAATAGCCCTTTGCAATCAATATTGCCATGTACTTTTCAATACTTTCATCCAATCAAAACTTCTTCTTGAACAACCATTTATATCCAGCAATCTTGTATCCATCAGATAACTATACCAAGTCCCATCTATCATTCTTCTTCAATGGAACCATCTCCTCATCCATAACCATTCTCTAGGATTAGAATTATTCATATACTATTGCCTCCTTCGAAGTTCTAGGATCATTGGTATAACTAGTAAACAAAACAAAAATACATCTTCAATCAAAAGAGGTATACCTTTTTTATTATTATCTCTACAAAATAGACCTCCTCAAAATATGAGGTGGAGGTTCTACCTATACAAAGCTATCTAAGCTCTCCTCTTCAATTTCTTCATAAGCTTTTGGTTCAACCTTCTTAGTCTGGGGTGGTAGCTAAACCAAATATTTCTTCCCATTCTCTTCTAGCTAGAATACTATGGTTCAGAAGGATTATTCTCTTTGAAAATAACACTTCCAATGTATATAACTCTCTTAGTCACATGGTCCCAAAGCTTGTACCCTTTAACGCTGACACCATAGTCAATGAAGGTACATTTGATTAATATCTTCTCTAACTTTGACTGCTTTTCCCTAGACACATGCAGTGCATATGCCTCAACCAAAAATATGAAGATGTTGTCATGAGGGCTCTTTTCCCATCCATGTGTATCCATAGGGATCTTGTCAACAACAATTGTTGTAGGAGACCTATTAATCAAGTAACAAGTTGTAGTAGTTCTCTTTCCTAGAACTTCTACTTGAAGCCAACTTTACTAAGCATACTCCTAGCCCTCTCCATCAACATCCTATTCATTTTTCACTAAATTCCATGTTCCTTATAAAATCTATCAAAATCTATAAAATAAAACTCACTGCTTTGTCGATCCTCAAAAACTTAATCTTCCTACCAATCAAAATTTTCCTCTTCATGAAGATTGGGTTACACTATCTATCCTGCATTAAACATCTCCTCTACTAGTTTACCAATCTCATTCATTTGAAAATTAGGATAATGATGTGGCCTAATATTGGGTGGTTTCTCCTCTAGAACTAGCTTAATTTTATGATCCTAGTCTCTTTGGGTGGTAGACCCTTTCGCATCTCTCCAAATAGTGATAGTTCATGGCAAGATATTGTTGGTTTGACAATACCACTTCCTCTTCTTATTCTCCTTATTTTTCTCATCCTCCTCTTCCTTGAGTCACATTAGGTTTACAACCCATATTATGTGCATATACTCTTTGCATGTCAGCTTTCTAACTCATATTATTTACATAGACTATTAAGGTTTCCACACAAATCTTGAGAGAATCTATTTGTTTGAGTTATTTATTGATATATTCTTTCTTATCCCCTACCATAATGGTGCCAAAATAATTTTCACAACTTACTAAAAAAATAAAAATAAACTAAAATTGTAACTTGCTTTGGAATAGACCTCATATTTCAAAAAATGTTGAAGAAACTACTTGTTTTCAATCCTTGGGAGTGAATTGGAAAAACCCTTAATTTTACAATATAAATTCTTCAAAACCTCTTCAAAATATCTAAAATAGGAGTTATAGTTACTCAAATATGTTCTTGATCAACCCTCTAGAGTTTATGGGGGGAAATTACAAATTTGAGAGAGATGTGATTTACAACTTGACCTCCTACATAAAAAAATACCTTACTTATTGTATTATGGATTCTAAGTTCATGCTCAAATACCACTTGCAATGAAATTATTTGCACAAGAGAAGAATATAATAGGATTAAGATGTAAATGCTTGATAATAACAAGACACTTCAAGGGGCAACCTCCAAAAGTAAGCCACACCGAGGGGGAAACCTCCAAAATTAAGACACTATGAGGTGGATACCTCCAATAATCTTCAATAAGAACATAATTCATAATATGATTATAATAAATTAAACATTACCTCCTATATATACCATAGTTATGCCATGGATGCCACCCCAAGTTGACTTAACTACTTATATAGGACTATATAAATGATCTTATATTTTAATTAAAAGTTATGCTAGGCACAAGTAGGCTACACGTATCATAATGAATGCTATAGGTTAAGGGCATAGAATATGGAAGGAAACTTTAGAGTCTAGATACCACTCACCTTCAAATGAATGTGTTATTTAAGGCCATGGCAAAGGCATCTACATCTTCCTATTATGAAGGTCTATCAAACTTGTCATTGGACTCATTCTTTTTCACCTCCTTGTAGTCTCTTCTAAAGTACCTAGTCTTGCTACAGGAGGCTTGGATCTGACACAAGATTTATATCTAGGTTTTTCGTTCTTCTTGTCTTTCTCCTTCAATCTCAAATGAACTACTAGAGCCTCCTTAGTAGATTCAAAATCTTTTCATCACATTTTATCTAAGATTAAAGTAGCCACATATAGATCTCTATCTACAAGCATATCCTTCATCTTGAGTTTTCACAACTCAAAATTAGTGTTTGTAAACCTCTTCATTTCTATCTTTGATGTGCTTGTCATTTTTCTTGTAACAAGATCTCTTTCTATGCAAGTTCTCACTCAATCTAGGATTAGATTAAAAAACCTTGTCCCTAACACCTAGGACCTAAGGTGGACAAAATTTGATACCAAATGAAAGAAAGTAGAATTGCAAAATACACTTCCTACACTAATATATGAGAAGAGGTGTGTGCAAAACAAATTTGATCATGCAATTGCAAGGAAATTAACAAAAAAATAATTATGCCATAAGAGAATGATTACATGGGGAAACCCTTACAAGCCTATATGTTGGTGATCCAAATCATGAGCATATTTTTCCACTCAAAAATCTAGTATAGCCAAATTTTGAGAATGCCCTAATTTAGATCTCATCATTCTACTTGTTAGAATTCTGATTTATGGTTCAAAATTTATGATGATAAAAAAAAATGGACAACTATCTATCAATCACTAAAATTAGCTAAGTGTTTTCATTTTAATTTAATTTCAAATATTTGTTAAATGATCTGACATATCTCCAAATTAAGTTGTTTAGATTTGTGAGGGATTCAAAACTTGTCTTAAATCACCATCAATCATGAAATCTGATGCAGACAACCCTCACTGTCACAGACTCTATGCTCTGATCCCATTCTGTGTGATAGTCTATGCTGGCATTGGATTCAATAGCCAAATGCAGATTCAATGCAAAACACGAACTATATGACAGGAAATTGAATACATAACAAGGAATCTAACTTGTGGGGTGGGGGGGGGGGGATAAAGAACAGATTGACATTCATCCTTCAATACATTTTATTAATTTGGGACAGGAATACAGAATCAGATTACAACTTGAACAGATAATGAATTATTCAAACTATGCATTCCATTCGGAACTATTCTATCGCAGGCTTACATTTACAATATCAAAATAGATTACACGCTTCTTCCCTTCAACTTGTCGTTTCCCATCCTCATATATGACCTGCTTTCATTCTCCTTCCTTTCACTGGCTTTTCCTTCCAATCTTCCCGTTCTCTACTGCATCTCCTTCGTTCAGCAATCCTCTTTCTTTTCTATTCTTCTTTCTATCTTTCTTATTCCTCTGGCGCTACTCTTCCTTCCTGCCCTTATCGGCCTACCATCATCCCTTTCAACATTTTTGTATCCGATCATTCCTCCTTCAAACTGTCGGCCTTATCTCTTTATGGTCTCTCATCACGTTACATCATTCACTCTTAATCAACACCTCGGCCTCTACTTACAGCAATTTGACCTTCTTCTGTATCACATCGTCCTTCTCTTACCACGCATCGGCCTGCCTTACAATGCATAGGCCTTCTCACCCTATATCGGTTACCTTTCTCTGTGCATTGGCCTCTGCCTATCGGCCTATTTTTCACCACCTAACAGCCTTCTGCTCCCCATTCTTTTATGCATTTGTTGCATTCTTTCCAACTGCTCTGTTCTTGCCATGCGTCGGTTTCTGTAACCGTTTATCTTCACCTCCTTTTCAGATCTCTTTGCATTCCTCTTCAAGTCATTCATTTCCTTCACAACAGTTGACCCAACCTTCCAACTTCCTTTACACTATAGACTAATCAATCGACAAGTGTGACTACCCGGGTTTTGAGGGAGAATAACTGCCAATATACAAAAATCCCTTCTTAGACACTAGTTATTGTCACTCGGGTGACAGGATTCCCTTACTAACCTTAACTCACATATAAACAGATGACAAGAGCTCTTTAGCCAATCCATGCTTCACATAGTGATAGGGCTTACAAGAGCCATCCCAAGACACAAAAAACCACCACTTATTGGTCAAATTAAGCCAGAAAACAAAACTGCTCCAATGCTCCTACATCAAAATCTTATATAACACCCCTATAATTTTTATTTCTGTCCTTATATCTTTAGTTTTATTTTCTTTTATCTCTATCAGTACACAATTCCTATTAAAATATCTCCTCTTCTTATCATATATTTTAAGTACTTATTTTTTAATATTTTTTGTACCCCTATTTATCTATACCTCTTGTATGTTCAACTCAACATTTCATTTCGTCCACTAGAAATATGATTGTTCACCCATTTCATATTTACCTTTACAAATTAAAAACTCTCATTAATATCATCTTGTTGCAATCCATTAAAGTATCTATTAACATCTTAAAAAAACTAAATATGGTTTAAAAATGTTATTTTTTCCTTCTTATCATTGCCATGTATTTTAAAGGAAAAAATAAAAAGATACATTTATATATAGAACATGAGAAATAAAAGATTCAAATTCCAAATATCAATAGTTTTTATTGCCACTTTTTAACTTAATAACATATATTAAGAACCTAAAAATTAAAATTGAAATTATTATTAATATTCAAATTTTGAATAACACTTTAATATAACATTTATTAATTAAAAATATGAAGTTTGAAACTTTACAATATTGTAAGAAAATGAACAGGTCCAAAGCAGCCAAGGTGAATCTGAATAATTGCAGGCTAGAAAAAATAACAAAGACAAAACAACCAGCTGAAGAATATTCCCAAGATAATCTCGGTGGCATGTACGAGTATTCCAAGAAACAAATAACAAGGCATTGATGTGGCTCGACTACAAAATGGTTACAGCTGCCGCCTGTATGGAATATAGGCAGGGAAAGAAATCAAGTGTAATCAAATAAGACATTTAAGCATCTTGTGCAGGCAATTAAAGCAAACTCTTGTGACTGGAAAACAACAAAATCTACACAATGCTTTTGAGATAATAGATAGATAACCATCCAAAAACTGTGTCATTTAATGGTTGTTATTTAACTGCCAGCCGAAAGTGAAGAAACCATAAATACCACAGCAAAATGATCAGACCCATCTATGACATTCTAAAAACTTTGAAAAATATGGAAAATTCCATGTTTAGTGTTGCTGAAGTTATATTGTTGTCATTTGGTTGTGTAGTGGTGTTTCTAGTTACCAAATTTACAATAGCAATATGGTGGAAGCCTTTGCAAATAGCCAAGCATTTTCAAGCTCAAGGCATTACAGGTCCTCCTTACAAGCTATTGTTTGGAAATTCTCTTGAATTGACTAAGTTAGTTAATGAGGCCAAGTCCAAGCCCATGAAACTCTCCCATGACATTGCGGCCAGAGTGCAGCTTTACTACACTTACTGGTCCAAAATATATGGTAATTTCTATTATATATGGTCAGTTTGTTTTGTAAGCTAATAGTCCTAATATATTCTTTGTCATCTAACAAACAGGGTCCACTTTCCTAATGTGGATGGGACCAACACCAACGCTAGTAGTTGGTAGATCTGAACTGGGGAAGGAGGTGCTGGGTGAAAAGATGGGGATCTATGGAAAGCCAAAATGGGATCCTGTCACGAACTTGGAGATTGCTTAGTGGTACTCAATGGTGATAAATGGGCGCATCATAGGCAGATTATAAATCCTTCTTTTCATACTGATAAGCTCAAGGTTAGGGTATTTATATTCATGTCTGAAATTGAACTTGAACTTATTACTTTTCATATTGATAAACTCCAGGTTAGGGGGATTTTTATTCATGTCTGGAATTGAAATTGAACTTATTATTAGTCTACACATATTTATAAAAGATAACAGAAGTGAAGATAAAATATAGTACAAGATAGAATACCTAAAACATTATAGATCAATACCATTGATGTAAAATCTTCGGTTAAATTTTGTCCAAAAACTTTGTTTAATGTCATGTAATAAAATGTGAAAATCTTAATGACTTATCAAAAAGGTTGGATCAGGATATGGTTTGTTGCATGGTGGAGAGCACTGCCAATATGCTGGAGAAATGGGAGAAAGTTGTCAAAAATGGTGAGAAAGAAGTGGACGTGGCTCAAGAGTTTAAGGCTCTATCTTCAGACATTATTGCCCGCACAGCATTTGGCAGCAGCTATTTCCAAGGAAAGCATATTTTTGACTTGATGGCTCAGCAAACATTTCTGGCTTGCCAGGACTATGCAAAATTCATGATTCCTTGCTATAGGTAAGGTGCACTTTCATTATCTTGTAACTTGTGTCTGACTGCCTTGGTTCACTAGTTAATGAGTTTTATTCTATAAAGTTTCATCATGTATAGATATGTGACTCATATATGTTTTAGGTCATTTGAAGATGACCTTCAATGACAATTTCCCTTTTCCTATTCACAATGTAATGCCTAATAAATTGCCATGATCTTACAAATCTTTAGTCTACAAATGTATTTTTGATAATTACTTATTATTTACTAACAAGTTTCAATTCACCTTTTAGGTTGTTGAAACATTTAGAAGTTAGACTCATTAATCTCTCTTTTTTAAAAATTATAATACACAAGAACATCCCAAAAATTGTTTCTTTTCACTTGCCCTTTAAGGGCAACTGTGCTAAATCAGAGAGGATGGGGTGGTGGTTCTTCAAAGTGATTTGCAAGTGCAGCACTTATAGTTTCTTAGTTATTAAGATCAAATTATACCTGATGAAGTAAATGAACATAATGTTATATTTATTTTTGTTGGGTTTTCAGATTTCTGCCTTTCAAAAGAAATAGAGAACGCTGGAGACTCGACAAAGAAATTAAGAGTGCCCTAAAACAGCTCATTATAAACCGAGAAAAGACTGCTACAAACACTACCCAAGATTATGGCAATGATCTACTTGGCTCCATGATGAACACAATCCAAGAGCTAAGGAGCTCTGAAAACAATCAGGGCCTCACAACAGAGGAAATTATAGCTGAATGCAAGACATTTTTCTTCGCTGGCCAAGAGACTACAATGAATTACTTAACATTTACCATTATTCTCTTGGCCATGCATCCCGACTGGCAAGAGCAAGCGCGTTCAGAAGTGCAACAAGTCTGTGGGAATTGCCATCCACAATTTCAGACAGTAAACAAACTAAAAACTGTAAGAGTTGAGGAACCCATTTGTAACTTAAAATTCAATATTTTGCTTTTAGTATTTTCTTACTGAATTTTGTATGTGTTGCGGACAAAGTTAGGAATGATTCTGAACGAAGTGATCCGGCTCTACCCACCAGCTGCTGCCAACCTTAGAGAAACCTTTAAGAACACTACACTTGGAGGAATTTCAATCCCTACAGGCACACATGTCCTCTTCCCTTGGCTTTCATTGAATCATGACACTTCTCTGTGGGGGCAAGATGCAAATGAATTTAACCCTCAGAGGTTTAGTGAGGGAATAATTAAGGCTTCTAAGGATGATTCTGCTCTATTTATCCCTTTTGGATACGGGTTGAGGTCGTGTGTGGGCCAGAATTTTGCCATGCTCGAGGCCAAAGTTGCCATTGCCATGATTTTGCAACGTTTCTCGTTTGCTCTTTCTCCAGGCTATGTCCATGCACCCACAGCGTTTGTGACAATCTATTCTCAGCATGGAGCTCCGATCATTCTTCATAACTTGCATATGGATGAGAGAACAGTTTGAAACTAAAAAGTGAAGTGCTAATTGTCATGGCAATTGGTCCGACTACAGGCTAAAATATCAGCTCTCCCATTCTTGTAAAATAAAAAATTCTCCAGGGCTATACTTTTTGAGTGCTCTAATCAAGAATAAACAATTGATGAGTTATGATTTTATAATAGTTTATATATATGTGTATGTGTGTGCGCGTGTGTGTGTGCATTTAAAGTGGAACAAACTTTTCAAAAATAGAATTATATATAAATTGTGTGTGTGGTGTGTGTGCATTTAAAGTGGAACGAACTTTTCAAAAATAGAATTATATATAAATTGTGTGTGTGTGTGTGTGCATTTAAAGTGGAACGAACTTTTCAAAAATAGAATTATATATAAATTATATGAAGTAAATACACTTTATCCTCAAAAATATTGGATGCAATGAAATTATTTTCCAAAATTATATAAATGAGAATAATTTGGGAAACAATGTATCACATGGCTTAAAAAGGAAATAACCTCTACTATGAAACATAACCCCCAAAAGAAAACAATGGTTCAAAAGATAACAAAAGTATATAACAATCAATGATAATTAAAAAAAAAAAAACTAAGCAACCAAAGCTATAAAACTTAAGTTAGGAGAAGGGTCTTCATCATCCAAGTTACCTCACCCTCCATCAAGCAAGTCTTTTCCATCATCAATAGATATCTAACTAGTGAGCATCATCTTCATCTTCTTGAGGTTGTGAATCCAGGGCTTTAGGTTGAGGCTAAGTCTAGATGTGTGCCAACTCTAAGGCCACTTTGTTGGCTTGAAGCTAAATCTACATGAGAATACTAGACACCACTAGCAACTTCATGGGAGTAGCAAAGTTAGAATTTAAAAATTATGAGCAAACAAAGCAATATTTTTATCTTTCAAAATGCAAAAGAGGATCTACAATTTGAATGCATGCCAAAGTCAAGTGAATTTAGTCATAAATTTGGCCCCATCAGCCATGAAATATTTGATCAAGTGAAGGGCCTTGGTCTAAAAGGCTTTAAAAAAACATGAATTCACAACCAAACCAATTGCGCACATGTACAAAACCAAAACAAATGTTTGACTATTTCAAATTGCCCACAAAATAGGCACCTAGGGTTAGACAAACCTAAATTTGCTAATTGGTTATCAAAAGTTAGATTGATCCAAAAAATTGGGTATCTTTTGACATTTGGACCATTGGGTTCATGCCATCATAGCTCGTGGAGTGTCATCAAGAAGCCTCAGTGAGGAATTTGTCATCAAACTAGTGTAATATTGATGTTTCCACATAGTGACCGACTTCTTTGTTGCTTGAGAAGGTTTAGGGATGGTATGGGACAAATTGAGATCTTTTTTGGAAAATAAGACATCTTTTTATGTTTGATTCTACTGAATGTTGGCCTCATAAATTCAATTCTATTGCAATAAAAAATAATGTGAATATCAAATCAAAAAATTAATATGACTACATATTTGGATTCCTCTCAAAAAGTTGTACAATTTTAAAAAAAGATACCTTGTTTCAAGTGCACATGCAAAAGTTATGACTTTAGGAAGAATTGGGTTAGTAAGGGCTACTAAAGTGGTGAGTGTGTGTTCCCCAAAGGTGAATACATGTTGTCCCTCATGAAGTCATCATGTGAAGTGGTGAATTCATCATCAAAGTGTTGAAATTTTTGTTCACCCCAATGAACTCATCATTGATGTCATTGATGTAGTCATGGATAGAGGGTCCAATAAAGGACTCCAACCATGAAGCCTTAATACAAACATATGAACATTCTATGCATAGAGTTACTTAAAACAAATAGAAACTTATGACAATCAACTTGATTTAATATTTATATAATCAATAATCAAAATTACATCCCCATTCTTTTCCTTATTGGGCTCACAATAATCTAGGCCTCAGTTGTGTGATTACATATGGGTAGGGTGAGTGCAGGATCATCATAGGCCAAACAATGGCAATAGGAAAAAAAATGTGTTTTACATAGCCAAAATCATGAAATGATTCTTTCTTTTTTATGGGCTGGTAATAATACCCATTTTGATTTGGAATACCAAACCAAAATGGATATCCATTTAGAACATATATCCATTTTGTGAAACCTATAACGGATATCCATTTTGCAAAACTTGCAGCTTGCAAAATGCAGAGAGGGAGAAATGGATATCTGATTACAGAAGAACGGATATCCAATTTGGAGGAGACAAATTCGAGGAGATAAGGGTCTAATTCTTCTCTTTTTTATTTCTTTTGTAAGTCAAATAATTTTTTTTGTTCTAAATCCTAAATTTGTATGTTTTAAATTTGAAATAAGTAAAATAGATGAAGAACATAAAAACCCAAACCCTCCCCCACCAAACCCTCCAACAATCCAAGAGCAAATTGAAAGAAATATTGATGAAATAAGTAGGATTATAGAATTTTATTGCCACCACCCTTGATTGTCTTCAATGACATTGAGCTTAGAGGGAATTATTACTCATGTTCGAACCCTCACAAGCCAAAATAAATCATTTTGACAATGGCAAGAAGCGAAAAAGTAGAATATTCTAATGGTTTATCATACGACCAAGTTAAAGATTTAGACATTACCAAAGCTATGTTAGCCCAATATTTTGTCAACCCTAAAACCGGATTGCATGTTGATGTCCATAAGCCTAAGTATTCAATCAAATGGTGTACACATCAGGGTATTACTTAGAATGTTTGGGATTGTTGGTGGATAGTTTTTGATAAACCACCCAATAGCAATTTTGATGTACCTTTATATTTCCTTCGTAAACTATATGCAGATTTTGTAATGGGTCACCATGTGAATTATTTTGATTTTAAAGAATTCTAGGGAGTAGGTAACGGAATGCCTCAAGATAGACCAGGGGCAATGAGACAAGTGCATGTTCCTTTTACTCCCCCTCCTGCTATCCCTTCTCCACCTCCATTTAGCACCTATATGTTGTTGCAAATGCAACACAACAGAGCCTCATTGCCATATACTCTTTGACTAGGCACTTGATTACACAGACCTCTCATCTTGTATAGCCACATGATATTGGTGGTCATATTCAATCACCTGAGATTACTAGACCCTCATCGTCCACACATGTTTGTGTGCATCATCATTGCATTTTTTGCAATCAATTACTTAGGTCCTCTTGGGGAGAGTAGTGATCCACCCCTTAACACTTCAAATTATGATGTCCCTCATACATCACCTTCATGAGTTGAGGAAGCAAGGTCCATAACTCAAGCTGAGGGGTCAAGGACAAGAGCACAAGAATAGGCAGTAGGGGGTACAGAAGGAGACAAGCAAGGCCAATCTTTCTTAGAGGTCAAATTGAAAGTTATATTTCATGGTGTATTCAATTTGAATATAATATAAATAAAGATTAGTACTAATGTATCTAAGGGGATAACAATTGATGACAGAGGAGGACTTGATAGAAGTTCATCATGGAACTCTTTCTACCATCTAATTTGGCCTAGACTTGCCAGTATAAATTTTTCTACACATCTAACTTTTTATTGTATGCATTTCATTTTTTGTGAGTAATTATATATTAATTTATATCTTGATGTTAGTTTACTTTTATATTCTATCCAAAATGTGAATGATGTGGTACCTTTGCCAATATTCTTTAGTCGAACTCCTAATCGACCCAAGGGACCATCATTCACCGAAAGATTCTCAGAACACCAACAAAGGGAGGAGGTAATTCAATCGAACTATACTTTAAGTGATAATTTAGAAAACTTAAATATTTGATTATTGTCATTAGATAAATAATAAAATAGAGAATCATGGTGTTTGTTACATGTTTGATCAAATAATGGTTAAAAGAATGAAAATACGAAAGAAAGAAACATGCATTATCCATTATTCATATAGATTTGAGCTTTACTAAATTATTCATTTATTCATATAGATTTTGCAATTGATTCAACTAATGATTATGTGATCCATTTTAGTGCATTGATTGATTCATCTTATGAGGATTCCATTATGGCATACAATGTTCATTGATTGCTAAGATAATTGTGTGTATTGATCAATTGATGCTATATCATTTACATACACACATCAATATATAGAAAACACATAAACATACTTGAGGAAACTAAAATTCCATAAAAAATATAGATAATATAGATGCCCATGCCATAAACCAATAAATATGAAGACCAACCATACATATCAAAGTTTCCAATACCAAATGTCATGAACATAACAAAAATCATAACATGATCAGGTACATATCAATTGGGGGAGGTAGCGTTGAGAGCCACTCCCCCATCTCACTCCTAACATTGGCCATCAACCTAGACCTTGTAGGTGATTTTTCCCTACTAATTATACTCCTATATTTAGACTTGCTCATGAAATTATCTATCATGCCTCATAACCTACTTACCTCCTTTCAGAGGTTGGAAATCTCTACCCATGTTATTTTATAATCTACTTGTGTCACTATAATCTACTTGTTACACTCTATAATTTTTTTGTGTTACTATCAACTTATAGAATATCATTGTACCAATAATGACACCTATATGTGGTGACATGAATACCCTAACTTGTACATGTTCTAGCTCCAAAGAAAGCATGTCTTTCTATAGTAATGACACATCTCTCTTTATCAAGTTGCATTACTCTCCTCCCAAGCTACCATGATCCTTGCTCATAAGATTGAATAGTAGAGAAAATTGACTGGAACATGTATATTATTTCACTATCCACTTTGTCAATATCATAGGAATGCCACTTGTTAAATGGTCTATGGTCAATACAACCACTCATGTCTAAGATACCTACATATTACACATGATCTATGTGTTAGGTGATTTATCTTGAGATATCATATAACTTATAACGTGAGGGAATGATATTTAAATGTTATATATTATGCATGCCTATATCATCAACCTAGTTCCCTCCTCTTTGTTGCATTGGGAATACATTCAATGTTGTCTCTCTTCTATCCACCTCCATGGCCTTGTCCCCACGTATTTCCCATCGTATCTTTTCAATTGCTCCTTCTAATCCTTCTTCTCCTTTTGATCCTCTTGAACCCACTCCTCTACCTACATCTAATGGATATAATAGTGGGGACACATCTTCTATTAATAATCTCTATGCATTTGTGACCCTACGTCATCCTCAACTACAACTTTAATTGGCTCATCTCCATCATTGTCATTAGTAAATTATTGAGTGGAAAATGGTGGTCTATCTATCTCCCAAGGCCTAAGTGGTGAGTTTTGGTGCCTCCTATATATTTGAGGTTTTAGGGGAACATCCTACTAGATAACAAACTATTTGAGGATCAACTTATAATGAAAACACTCCAAATATGTAGACAAATACTATTATTATGTGTATAACTACCGAGGTAGAAATATACATGCATTGGAATACTTCATATTATAAGTTTATCCTATGACAAATGTAAAAGGTGAGTACAATAAATACCTTGTATTTTCTCATGAAATGTAAGAGGTTGTAAAAAAAATTCCATGATAGCTCGTTTTCATTGAATCTTTAAAAATTCATTTTAAGGACAATTCTCACTAGATGTGCTAATGTGGAGAGTTGCATGATGAGTCAAACCTCTAAAATTTAGTTGTAGATAGATAAAAATCCATATCACATTTCTAAAAAACTAGAGGTCCTAGGACAATATTCCATGTAACTTCTACATGGTTGTAAAGTTATCCCTAATGATTAATAGCTCCTCTCCCCTAATGCTAGTGAGAATTTTTTTGTTTTGTTTAAATTGATCTATTAATTTAAAATTTATTATGATTATATGTATACATAGAGTCTTACATTCTTGTCATTTTGCATATAGGAAATATTAGTTGGTTCATCCATGATGAGTCCTTCTCAATCAATGTAGGAGGCCTCGTTGGTGGTATGTTATTGTTTTCTAGTAGATAAATTTGTGTTTAGTGAAGTCTGGATGTTTATTTGTAACACATGTTCGAACCTTTTTAATGTATGCATTCCCTTTTTGTTATTAATTATATATTACTTTATTTCAATGTTATTTTACTATTAGAGTCTATTGCGAAAGTGGTGATGTGGCACCTTTGCCATCATGCTTCAATAGGACACCTGATCATTTTAAAAGACAATCATTTGTAGAATGGCTCTCTGAACAACGAGAAAGAGTTGAGGTAATTGAGTTGAATTTTTCTAAATAATTGATAGTTTAGAGAGGTCTTATAGTTGATTTTAGTGATTTAGATGTATGTTAATAAATGAAAGTTCTAAATTGTAGTAGATAAGATTCTATCTACTAACTCTAACTTATTTATATTTACTATTAAACTAATTAATCAAATTTGTGGTTTAACTTGTTAATGTAGTCAACTTTGCATCCATGAACTACTAGACATCATGGCATGAAGAGGACACTTTTTGAGAATCCATCACAGATTGAGGATTCACCAGAGACATAGGGTCAAGTGGACCTTTAGTATTTAATGTAGCTATTCGACATGTAGATTGTATATGAATTTTGAGATGGCATATGCCACATTTTGTAAAAAATGTTTTGAGTTGGCATATTTGCCAAATTTTTGTATGTCTACCATTATAAACTAGATTTTAATATATATACACCTTGATATACAATATAATTTAAATTCCTTATGTGCATGTATTCCTACTTTGAAACTTAAAAGTTTAATGTATAATCACTTTACAATGGTTAGTTATGATCAATAACATGTTATAGATTGATTTCTTATTATATATGATTGTTTTTTCTTGGTAGAAAGATGATATATGTAGTTTCATACCTCAATACATAACTTCATCTTAATTGCCACATGATTGTAGTTTTAGTTAGATATAGGATTTTCTTAGATGACATGTGACCTTTTTTTCCTTCAAATGATAGTGCATTGTCCAAACACCATTAAGAATATCTCCTTGTTGTTTTCATAATGATGACTATCTTATTACTAGCATAAAACCACATATTTGTACATAAGTAGATGTTACATGAGTTACTATATATTTGTACATATGAATACCCTAATTAGTAATAATTAATAAAAAAGAAGCATAATTGCAATCATATGAAATCTATATTTAACATTTCATTTTAATGTATGCTAAATTAGTACATATTTATTTAAAATTTGTTTATGCTAAATTATTACATGGATGCTTAGTCTTAGTTAACATATTTGTTGTATTAGACTCTTTTTGAATACATCTCATTATAATCATCATATTGAAACTACTATATTTGATATAGAAACTACTAGATTTGATATGGTAATCATTGATAATTTCTCATCTTACATGTTAAACATGCAATATATGTGTTAAAAATGATAAAAATTATGATGTTTTTCATTAAATCAAAGATAGTTATTTTTGTATTTATGAGCAAAGACATGTTTGTGTGTTTACCCATTTCGGTATCTAGTTTATGCAAAGAAATGTCATCCACAACCCAAATTCAACAGTCATTGCATTTGGAAATGTAAATAGGTGTACATTTAAAATGGAAGTATGTTTCAATATCATATCCTCATTTCACAGTCTGTAGGTCTAGCATACCCTCATTTCACCTTCTATATGGGTTATGGAAAGAGCATCTAATGAGGTAGAGAGGAAGAAAGAGAGACATAGGGAGATAGACACATTTGGCATGATTTGCATATCCCTATTTCACCTTCTATATGGTCAATATGCTTTACATATCCTCATTTCATAAGTCCACATGTTTGACATGATTTGCTTATCCTCATTTCACCTTCTATATGTATAACGTATCCTCATTTCACCTTCTACATGTATAATGTATCCTCATTTCACCTTCTATATGTTTGACATTATTTTCTTACCCTGATTTCACCTTCTATATGGGTTATGGAAAGAGTAGAATGAGGTAGAGAAGAAGAGAGAGATGTACATTTGGCATGATTTGCATCTCCTCATTTCACCTTCTATATGGTCTACATACTTTGCATATCCTCATTTTCCTCACATCTACATGTTTGACATGATTTACTTATCCTCATTTCACCTTATTATGTATAACATATCCTCATTTCACCTTCTTTATGTTTAACATGATTTTTGTAATGTCCCCTTTTAGGATATTCCTAATTTCTTTACTTGCACACAATAATGTCACTAAAATGGGACATTAGACATATTAAAAATCAATAAATTAAGACAATATTCAGTTCATAGCATCATTCATATTGAATTCATCTATTATTCATATTAAACTCATCTATAATAGCATAGTCAATAATGAGAACAATACTACATAACATAATGAGATCAAATCATCATAGCATAATCCGTATTTAGGTCAATTCATAACACACTTCAATATCGCTTATGTTCAAGTCTTAATCCTTACTTCCTTTCTAATCCCTAACCTTGGATGGGGATTTACTTGTCTAGGGCGCATGACACCACCTCATGGATTCAATTTACTGTGTCTCTACCTAACAATTTTACTTGTCTATGGTGCAATGACACCAACTCAATGCAACACCATGCCACTCACTCACAGGTTGGAGGCAATAGAAATAAATTGGTATTGAGTTTGAAAATACCAAATGTGTTGTGAATATAATCTATATTTCATAGCAAGTTTCACAATGCTTATGATACTAATGACAATCTTTCAATTATATGCATTTGTCATGACTTACCACATAGCATTCATCATAATAAGCATGGGGTTAGATACAACATACCAGGTATATAATTCTTTCTTATGTATCCTTGGAGATCTAAGGATTGTCTTCCTTTAGTGTTGATTATATTCTTCACACACTCTTCTTCCAATCTCCAAATTGTATATCTTATTCCTTTTATTTTCATAATCATGCAAATCTAAATATTAATTTAGATATTATTTGATCATTTCTCCATCTCTATATTCAATCATAGATATATTTTTATTCCCCTTTATAAATCTGAGTTATTCTTCATTTTTCTGATCTTTATCTTCCTCCTAATCTACTCTATATTCCCTTTTGCTTGTACATTATATTTATTAAATCCTAATATCTATTCTTGTAGATCTATATTTTGTTTTCCCTTGCTTATATCTTTATTACTACTCAAAAATGTATACCATTCTTATACACATAAATATTTCTTTTTGTTATTTTCATATTCAAATCAGATCCATTTCTTTATAAATTTTTTTACAGACTTCAATCTGCTATCCCTTGGCAATATATCTTTTTCCTCACACACATATCTAAATTTATACCTTATACTATGAAGAGAGGCATCCCTTCATATAATAATCGCTACCTTTTTGCAATAATAATCATTGCCATTTTAGATAGTGATTAGTATGTAAAATAGAACATTTATATATTCGTTGCTTTTAGACTTAATCATGGTATTATGATCACTATTGCACCTCTTATTCCCAATTGTTGCATTTACAACTATTGCCCTTTGGAAAATGTAATTGTTGTTTATATATTACTTTGCTTATTGTAGTTGTGGAATATTTTTGTCTTTGGTTATTCAAGACATATGTCTTTAATCGTGGGCATTATCTTATATTTCTCATATCCATCATTCCTTTATTATGCTATGGTTAATGTTTATGAATTTAGCCATGGTTGGCCCCTTTTAATATATATATATATATATATATATATATGCGCTTGGCAAACTTTTTAACGTGACCAGCGATGCTGGTGCAACACGCCCTCCAGCTCCACACGAATACTTTTTCTCGGAGCAATGTATATATATATATGCACCTGGTAAACTTTTTAACATGACCAGCGATGCTGGTGCAACACGCCCTCCAGCTCCACGCGAATACTTTTTCCCGGAGCAATGAACCGGTGAGGCCACAACATGGGGGACCTCATCCCCTAGCAAGAACACTTCAAACCCATGAGTTCGTTGGCCTAGCGAAGGCATAAAGCCTACAAGCTCGTTGGCCCAGCGGGAGTTTGAACTCTGGTGGCTGCCACTACAACTGAGCAACTTAACCACAAAACCATGCCCTTATCGACTATGTATTTATTTGTATTAGTATATATATTTATATAATAATATTTATATTTATAATATATTTATTATTATATTATTATAATAAATGATTATAATAATATTAATATTTATGTTTATATATTTTAATAGTTGTATTTGTTATTTATATTCATCTTTATATAATAATAATATATTTAATTATTAAATAAATATATTATATTTAATTATATTAGAATACTTTTATAATAATATTATTTAATATCATTTATTAAATATTATATATTAATAATTAAATGACTATATACCACATTTTACAAAACTGACTTAACCTTCTTTATTATAATGTTTAAATCTTTAATTTAAACATGCCTTAATATCAGGGCATGACAATTTTCCTATCATCATTTCATTATCTATAGGTCTAGTATACCCTCATTTCACCTTCTATATGGGTTATGGAAAGAGCAGAATAAGGTAGAGAGGGAGAGAGAGAGAGAGAGAGAGAGAGAGAGAGAGAGAGAGAGAGAGAGAGAGATGTACATTTGGCATGATTCGCATATCCCCATTTCACCTTCTATATGGTCTACATACCTTGCATATCCTCATTTTCCTCGCATCTACATGTTTGACATGATTTGCTTATCCTTTTGTCACCTTCTTTATGTATAATGTATCCTCATTTCACCTTCTATATATTTAACATGATTTTCCTATCATCATTTCATTATGTATAGGTCTAGAGTATACCCTCATTTCACCTTCTATATGGGTTATGGAAAGAGCAGAATGAGGTATCTAGATGAAGAGAGAGAGAGAGATAGGGAGAGAGACACATTTACTGATAGTGTAGGGTCCATGTCAGATAACCTACAGTTCCATGTGGCTGAAAATTTTGAATTGGCAATGAGTTGTTCCCTTGGTGTGTTCCAATGTTTGTGGGGGAGTGAACATTTTTCCCTTGTAAACAATGAAGATGACTACATAGGGAGAGAGATACATTTTGCATGATTCACATTTGGACCTAACTAACAGTGTCAATAGGTCAAGGGGGTGGGTTTATGCTAGTGGAGACCTTGTTTCATTCCCCAGGTGTCCCAATCGAATCGAGCTACATTGTACAAACAAAGTCTCTTAAATGACCTAAGAGCAAAAAGTTGCAAAACTTTGATGGAATAGTTCTCAGACTTCATGGAACTTACGAATAATCCATTTGGACCTACAACTACATGTCAGGTCCCTCCACAATAACCTCTCTCATTTTTTACCAACTGAACATCGTTTGACCATGCCAATAGCGGATGCATTCTTGCAAAATGCCTCAGTGGCATTTAGTGCAAAGATGCCAAGAGCCATATTTTGCATTCTTCACCTTGTGGAACCTAAATGACAATACTGATAGGTTAGGGTGGGTGGATTTATGCTAGTCAAGGCCATGTTTCATTAACGAGGTGTCCCAATCAAATCGGGCTACACTGTATCGATAAAGTCTCTTAAGAGACCTAAGAGCAAAAAATTTCCAAAATTCTATGGAGTATTTCTCAAACTTCATGGCACCTATGAATGATCTTTTTGAACCTATAGCTAGATATCAGGTCCCTCCACAATAACCCCTCTTGGTTTTGACAAGTAAACATCATTTGACCATTCCAATGATGGATGCGTTCTTGCAAAATGCCTTAGTGGCATATAGTGTAAAGGTGTCAAGAGCCATATTTTGCATTCTTCAGCCTATAGAACCTAACTGACAATGCTGATAGGTCAGGGTGGTTGGGTTTATGATAGTGGAAGCCATGTTTTTTTCCTCTAGTGTCCCAATCGAATTGGCCTACATTGTACTGACAAAGTCTCTTAAGAGACCTAAGACCAAAAAATTGCCATACTTTGATGGAGTAGTTCTCAGACTTCATTATACCTATAAATGATCCATTTGGACCTAAAACCAGATGTCAGGTCTGTCCATAATAACCTCTCTCAGTTTTGACCAACTCAACATCGTTCGACCGTGCCAACAATGGATGCATTGTTGCAAAATGCCTTAGTGGCATTTAGTGCAAAGGTGTCAAGAACCATATTTTGCATTCTTCACCTTGTGGGACCTAACTGACAATGCCGACAGGTCAAGGTGGGTGGTTTTATGTTAGTGGAGGCCATGTTTCATTCCCCAGGTGTCCCAATCGAATCAAGCTACATTGTACTGGCAAAGTCTCTTAAGAGACCTAAGAGCAAAAAATTGCCAAATTTTGACGAAGTAGTTCTCAGACTTCATGACACCTATGAATGATCCATTTGGAGCAACAACTAGATGTCAGGTCCCTCCATAATAACCTCTCTCAGTTTTGACCAACTCAACATCGTTTGATAGTGGGGGATTGAACATTTTTCCCTTATAGATGATGTTGAGTTGGTTAAAATTGAGAGAGGTTATTAGGGGAGTGAACATTTTTCCCTTTTAGTGGCATTTAGTGTAAAGGTGCCAAGAGCCATATTTTGTGTTCTTCACCTTGTGGGATCTAACTAACAGCACCTATATGTTACGGTGGGTTGGTGTATGATACAAGAGGCATCTAGGAATGTCTCATTTGTGTATACAGTTGGATGTTGGATGTTGGGCTAACTCATAACACAATAATGGTGTAGATAGAATACAATAGCTCAATCAAAGCCATTCAGTGGGTCTAAGGGCTTATTTAATGGTTTTGAGTATGATTCAAGGTGGTTTTCTCAAGTTTTTCACTAAAATCCCATGAGGAAGGCCTCAATTGAAGCCTAGGGTTTGGTTTCCAAGGGAAACTCACCAAGTCCTAGGGAGGGTTAGTCATTAGATCATCAAGGAAAGCATTATTAGGATACCATGAGGTTGTCATGAGTGGAGGGTAACCTTGTTGAGCATCCAAAACCCTCAGTATCCCTATCAAAAGCATGTAAAATTGTGATAGTCCTAAGACTATAGCAGCAGCAAGAAGATGTCTTTTTCATAAGAAAAGACCCTAATTTTCATAGGGGGAGACCTATGATACCTTCCCATGGATTTAATGCAACATTTGAATAGCAAAGGAGTTGCAAAAGTTTAAAGAGCTTCAAGGATTTTAAGAGGTTTTGGGACATAAACATCATATAGAAAATTTCATGTGGTATGAGCAACCACCTTGAAGAGATATACTAGTTTATTATTAAATTATTCATGACATCAAATCACTACATATATAAACTAATAAAGGATCTAAACTCCTATATATGCATTAATATTGTCTTACTACAACTAGGTCAATCCTACAAGTATCATGTCTAAGATATTAACATAGAACCCTTTTTCTTTTCTTGAAATCAAAACAAAATATTAACATAAAACCCTCACCATAAAATTTAGCATAAAACATAATGAAAAAATACACCTTAAAGAGTGTGCTACTAAAATCACATAAAATGGTTCTCAATTCTTAGCACCAAATGTGAAGAAACACTATGAGGATTTGTAAGATGGAACCTTTGTCATTAAAACTCATAGCAACATGATGATTATGGTCATAATTGCCTCATAGGATATGGCAAAGCCAGTTAAAAATCTGAAATGTAAAAAATATACAAAATGTCCTCGAAATGTCTCCACAATGAAAGATAAATGCTTTTACCACTTATCTCAATCCCTTGAATACAATAGCTTTATTGTCTAGAACACCTAAATTTATAAGTTAAAAAATAGTTAAACAAAGTAAACACCATCAACTACAACTAACTTAATATTTTTTATAAAACATTTGATGAAAGATTAAGAAATACTAAGTTTATAATTCTATCTTATATGTCACCTTAGGAATTATATCGAATGTCTCCAAAATGAAAGCTAAATGCTTTAACCACTAATCTTAGTCCCTTGAATGTACAATATCTCTATTCTCTAAAACATCTGCATTTATATATTAAAATTTTACAAGCAAAATAAACTTTAACGTACTATTAACTCAGCAATGGTGGATGTATTTCCATCGTAACCTTGAGTCATACTCATAACACAGTAATGGTCTAGGTAGAATACATAAAATGTTATTTCCAACTGCATAAGTAGATCTAAGTACTCCATCCCTATGGGAAATACACATGCATTTATAAGTTAAAAATTTGTTAAGCAAAGTAAACACCAACAAATGCAACTAACTTACAATAATTTTCCATAAGAAGTTTGATGGAAGATTAAGAAACACTAAGTTTAGGGTTCTATCTTATATGTCACCTCAAGAATTATATTGGATGTCTCCAAAATGAAAGCTAAATTCTTTAACCACTGATCTGAGCAATCCCTTCAATAAAATAGCTCTATTGTCCAAAACACCTGCATTTATATATTAAAATTTGTCAAGAAAAATAAACTTTAAAATATATATACAATAGGGTATGGTTTCAATGGTCTCATATATTGTTGTATTTCTCTTTAATTGTCCTAGTACTAAGTACCTCTAAGGAATTTAGCCTCCTAGGTTTATTAGAGTCTAAAGAAGAAGAAGATCCTACCCTCTCTTATTTGATTGGTCTCATGACTCATATGAATGATCATGCAACATCATGTATGCACACTATCCTAAGCTCACCTTGGTCCCACTTCATGTCACCTAAGTTACTGTGTAGCCAATGGCATAACATTTCACTAAGATCAATGATATCATCCCTTTGGATGTGGACTCACTTTTTGCCTTTGAGCTCATCATCTAGTTCCTGTACCTCCCCATGTTGTAAGATGATATAATGGTTTAGGTTTATATATTCAGCCATTAGATCATTTATAATCTAGAGTCTATACATCTATAACTCCTTTGTACTCTAACACCACTACATGTGTAGACCATTGATCTCCCTTATTATGATCTCTCATCACATTCTTTCCACAACTCTCTCTTCATGCATAATGACTTATCCCTTTGGTAACACACCTACTAATCATCCTACCATCTCACCTTTTATGGGCCTTGTTGTGGTTTCATCCTCCCTGTGATCTCATTACAACATCATCCTCCTACATATGCATACAACACTAGATAATGCATTCATAAATTGCTTAAACATTGGCAATAAGGAACTATCACATACAAATGTTCAAGTTATCAAATCGCCCTTCAATGTTATGATATACACATTATTGAGGACTATCATGTATAGGGTCATATCTAACAACCATAGGAGGTTTAAAAGTAGCCTTAGGAACAATTCATCAGTATAATAGAGCATCTAGCACATTCAAACTATTATACCAGCACATGTTGGTTATGGTAAATAATCTCATTACAAGGGGCCATAAGATGGACATAATAGTCCATGAGGGTGATGTTAGGGACTCTTTCAAACAAAAATAAGTCTTAAACCTATTCTTAAATGTCTCAAAATAAAAAATAATCTCTTTAATTTAGAAATTAGTATGTACAAAAAGCTAGAAAGAAAAATATTAAGAAACACAAATGCACACTAAAAATTGCACCTCGTGTCTATGATGTCATGGTAGATAACCTCATTCATAGTCTTGTATTGTCAATAGCATGCATTATAATTGAAGAAACAAGATTTTTAATAAAACAATTCTAAAAAATAGAGAAAACAAGAAAACTAAGATAAAAATTGTCATACCTGTCCCATTTGCAAGTTTACATGCTAGTCAAGTGTACCTGAGGAAACATCTCTTACCTTCAAAGTATCCAATATTACTTCATGATTAGAATTAAACTAATTGTCCATAGTTGTTTTGTTTTTGTTTTTTCATGGCGCTTTAGTAACTTAACATTTGTTGCTACAAATAGGTACGAATACATGAATATGGTTTTGTGCTTCTCAAAGTTTTCAAATGCAGGCATGCCATTCTTTCTAATCATATATGTTTGCAACCAAGTCCCATCAATAACAACTAATCCTATAGGATATGTGAACCCATCATCATCTATTGTAGGTCATGTTAGCTTTTTCTTTCCTTGTACACATCATACCAACCAATAGTATAATATCTCTTCATTTCCATGTGGTTCAACAACTGCATAAACATGACTTGGTTGTACAAAGTCTGAAAGATGTTCATAGTTAAATGAGCTCTCCATGTCATTGACTAAAGATGAATGAATTTAATATAAAGGGGTTAAATATTGTGGAATCCATGTATCTACCCACTCACTTGACTCACAATTATCCCAATCACATTTAATACAACTCTGACAAAAACAAGCTAATTCTCGTGTCCAAATAGTCCATGCACTTGCATCTGAGCTTCGAAATGAATGAATATTTGATCATTCATTGATTCTCTGACAATCCAATTTCTCTCCTGCTATCCCCTCATCAACCAACCAAAAGAACCTATGCAATTTTGAATCAAGAGCCACTCATGACAATGCATAGTTATACCACTTAACACTAGAATCTGCATCATTGAATGTAGCACCACCTCTATTCTTTAGTTGTTCTTTAAAAAGAGCTCTCTTCATGCATGCACCCACTCCATCATGTTCCCCTTTTCCATGCCCATCTTCAAAAAAATTATAAATATGAGGTATACCCTTCTCTACATGCATTTTGCTCAACCAATAGAACATACGAGCATTCTTGAATTGACTGGTGCAATTATCTAACCAAATAAGATGTTGATCCATTCTAATATCTTTTTCTTGCAAGAACCCATAAAATTGTTGAAAACAATATTGCAAATACTTTGATGAATGAGATCGATAATCACTCATCTAAAAATGGTATTCTCTGAAAATATTCCTATTCTTTGTTGTACTCTTAGGGGCATGTCTATATGTGATGTGAACAAAAATAGCAATCTGAATAGAATTGTAGTACTAGCATTGCACTTCATTTTGTGGTTGCAACGTGTAGTTTTCTATTGACTATAGAGGCAATAGTTCCAATCGAAAAAAATTCTTTAAACATACTAAACTATTGATCTAACCATTGAGACCTGTCGTTGTGTCTGGCATACTTGTAAAAAAGATTTTTCTTAAAATTAGTTATAAAATCAGCAGTACTTACTTCTCTTGCAACCAACTCACATCTAGAACCTTCACCTCCAGTTTTCAAATTGTATTTCACTGTCTCATATCTGTTTTTCTCAACCATTTGATTTCCAAAATCATGCTCGCTACCCTCATGAATACATGATATAAACTTTGATAACCCACCACATTGTAAACACTTTCCATTTAAACAATCATTCTTGTAGAAAATGCAACCATCATCTCTAATATATAAAAATAAATCCAATAAGTCCCTAGATGACTTTGGTAGTTGAATTGCACCACACTCCTGTAACATTTCGTTAGTGTGCAAAGTAGAACGAATATTGCATACTAATTCATGATACATATAAAACTCTACATGGTATTTGCAACAACATGTATTATGAATTTTAAGAGGAACGCAATAAAATGGCTTATAAGATTCAAATGCTCTTTGTGAGATTATCATACGTAGGTGTGTTTCACAATATTGTTTCTACAATGTTGTTTGGCTACATTCCAAGTAATATTTAGGATGTGGTGTGCAGTCTTTATCACCAATTCTTAACTTTAGAACATCTTTTACATTTAGTGATACCCTAGAGTTAGTGTGCCAAAATCATTCAATTTCATCCTTTGTGCTATTGATTGGCTTTTTATCAACTCGTGGAAGCCTACCACTAAAATCTCAAGTATTATTTCCAAGAGGACTATCTAGTCTTGATCTTAATGCTAGTGTTTTTTACAATGTTTTATGAGTCAAGTTTAAGTCAACACAAGTTTTCCTCATTAATCGAGCCTTTCTTAATTGCTTGCTCACTATTGAGGTTGTTATTACTCTACGAGCAGCTCTTTTATCTTTCTCTTTGTTAGTCTTTCCAATAGAATTGAGTGCATTGAAAAGGCTTCTAACAATAATTTTATTCCAATTAGACACTTTGTTTACTCGAATCTTTGATTTCTTTAGTAAAGGTCTCATTTTGTACATCTTTAGTAATTGTACAAAA
The DNA here is from genome assembly GCA_027924645.1 of Cunninghamia lanceolata. Taxonomy (NCBI): domain Eukaryota; kingdom Viridiplantae; phylum Streptophyta; class Pinopsida; order Cupressales; family Cupressaceae; genus Cunninghamia; species Cunninghamia lanceolata. Next base: position 13,005,942 of record BSBN01000553.1, on the reverse strand, counting down.
AGTTGGCATTGTTAGGTTAATGTTTTATTCTCAAAGTATTCATTGAAAAGTTTTGAAGCCCACAACCAAACTGTTTGTGACAATCTCTTGCCTTCAAGTTTTTCCATTATATTCTCATCAATTTCAAGTACCCATTTTGGGGTTCTTGGATGTTTTACAATTTCATCACGCTCATTCTTTTCTTGACAAAGGTCATTTCTTCTTATGTAATTTGGAGATACATTGATTTTAATTGTTTCATCCATGTTATCAACCTCATCAATTTTATTAATAAATGGATTATGGAGTGCAAATTCAACGTCATGAGGTTCATATCCACAATCTTCAAGAAAATGTCTATGTTTTTCTTCTTCTATGTCCATGACATTACTCTTATCAATAGGTGTTTCATAACATTTTGCAATATTTTCATTTTCAATATCATAGTCAATTTCATTCTTATCTAACATTTCATTATATTCAACATTAATTTGCATGTCATTAAATGGTAAAGAAGAAGCTTTACCTCGATGAGCATCCACCAAACCCATTCTTCCAATCCTCTTCCTTGCTCTATCCTTTTCCCTAATTGCTTCAATTTCCTCCAATGTAACTTTCCTCCTCCTTTTTGCTTTACGATGACTATTGCTCCCCATTAGGATAACAAAATTATCACTCTAATGATTGAAACAAGAAAATTTTGTGTCCAAAAGTGTATAAGAGTATTTTTTGACTGTAACATGTAGAGATCATGGGTTTCTTGATAGTAAAGGGTTTGTGGGTGCCGTTGTCGGGCCCAACAATATTCTTTTTTTCTTATTTTCGGCTTTTACGTAACAGATATCCATTACCTAAAGGCCAATTCTTTGGGCTATGGATATCTAGGTAATGGATATCCATTTTGCCTATTTTATTAAATTGAGGTAAAGTATAAGAAGTGAAAGAGATCTAAATTGACAAGTAACTTGGTGGGCCTTATCGACAAGATGAGGACCAAAGGATTGATTTCCAAAGGTAGAGTTATAGTTCCTAGATTAGACTTTAGAGAGACTTTGGGAGAAACTAAAGGAAGAAAGGATGAGAAAGGAGGAGTTGATGAAGTCACTAGGAGGTATGGCCCTTTCAAGTAATCTCTTAGTAAAGAAAATGGGAGTTCACATAGATTAGAAATCCATTTGTGATAAGGGTATTTAGTTGAAAGAGGTGTCAAAGAGTAAGGTGATTTTTGGTGACACAACCAACATTAGGTAAAGAGGAGGAATAGTTTCCCTATAAGAAACAGGTGATTATTCCATGGAACAATGGAGTTGTGGCAAGATAATTGACCTTGAATAGTTGGAGAGTGAGATGCCGTGAATGGAGTGTCATTGATTAAGGAAATATATTGGTTTGATGTTGATGTGAAAAATTTGAAAATGATTTTTTGAGTGGATCAATGATGCTCTTTAGAATAATGACCTAATAGGGTTTAGATTATAAGGCTCAAGGATCAATAAGAAAAAAGGTGGTGAACAAAACCAAAGGACTTATGTGTGGTTGAAAGAAGAGGATGTGATCTTCATTAAGGATTAGCAACTTTAGAAGTGATACCTAAAGAAGGAGATACATTGGAGGATTGTGATCTCTAGAATGTTCCCATAGAAGGAGCAACTAAGTTGAAGGAACAACTTTCCATGGAATATGTCTATAGATTTCCATAGCCCTAGGAAGGCAATATAGTTCAAACTTCATAGTTGAAAACACATTTGTGAGAATCTGATAAGAGTTGAGTGGCGAATCTACGATTGTAGATATATGATTTTCAAAAAAGTAGACAAGTTACATGAGTTGTCATAAGGTGTCATCACGAGTGAAGATACTAAGTTCTTGTTCCATGGTTAACATATAAATTGAGTGAACATGAATATTGTTGTAGTAGCTTAGTGAAAACTAAAAATCTAGAGGATGGATCTAGGAGAAGAACACCATTCTAGATGACTATTGGAGACATTACTAAGGGTTTTGATGGCACACTAGAGATTTCAAGTGGCTAAGGCACTAGTGTAACCTATGAAATTTTTATAGGGATCATATAGAATATCATGTACAATATACATATCAAGTAATGCATCATGATACTTGGTATGGGTTTGTTAGACTAGTAGAGTTGCTTGGTTGGAAAAGGCCAAGTGTAGGAAAGAAGAGGAATTTCACCAAGGTGTAGATGGACTAGAAATTCTAGATTAGAGGCTAATGGCATAGTCTATGATGACACTTGAAAGGATAAAGACTATAGCATGGGAAATAGGTGGATCAAAGATGTATGAACCAATAAAAAATAAAATCTATGAGGTTGTGGTCAACACACAATGGACAAAGACCCATCAAAGGATGGAATAGTAAAGGTAGGAAGGCAATAGAGGTAACGAAAAATGGCCATAAGAAGAAGATCTAGATTGAAGGGAACAATGGCATATTTTGTGCTTATAGATTTTTGGTGACACAACCAACATTAGGTAAAGAGGAGGAATAGTTTCCCTAAAAGAAACAAGTAACTATTCCATGGAACAATGGAGTTGTGGCTAGATAATCGACTCTAAATAGTTGGAGTGTCATTGACTAAGGGAGGATATCAGTTTGATGTTGATGTGGAAAATTTAAAAATGATTTTTTGAGTAGATCAATGATGCTCAAGAGAATAATGATCTAATAGGGTTTAGATTATAAGGCTCAAGGATCCATAAGAAATAAGGTGGTGAACAAAACCAAAGGACTTATGTGTGGTTGAAAGAAGAGGATGTGATCTTCATTAGGGATTTAGAACTTTAAAAGTGATACCTAAAGAAGGAGATACATTGGAGGATTTTGGTCTCTAGATTGTTCCCATAGAAGGAACAACTTTCCATGGAATGTGTCTATGCAATGCCATAGTCTTAGAAAGGCAATAGTTCTAACTTGATAGTTGAAAATACATTTGTTAGAATGTGATAAGAGTTGAGTGGCAACTCTAGAATTCTAGATATATGCTTTTCAAAAAAGTAGACAAGTTAGATGAGTTGTCATAGGGTGTCATCTTGAGCGAACATATATTGAGGAGTGAACCTACATATTACGGTGGGAGTAAAGAGAAAGATGCACAGAGAGATAAAAAAATAGAGAGATAGAAAGAGAGAGATTGACAGAGAAAGAATAATAGAGAATGAGAGCTCATAGTATATATATATAGAGAGAGAGAGAGAAGAAGAAGAAGAAGAAGAAGAAGATATAAAGAGATAGGTAGAGGGAGATATAGAGAGAGGAAGATTGATAGAAGAGGAAGAAGATGTAAAATTTGGCTTTCAGGAATGGATATCCATTTTCTAGGAATGGATATCTATTTCCTAGGAATGGATATATGTTTCCTAGGAAGGATATCTATTTCCTAGGAATATATATCCGTTCCTGGCTCTACAAAATAGATATTTGTCACACCTTGGGAATACCTTAGATTTAGGCTTGGGAGTGTCATAGTTGACTTTCTTATTCAAATTTGATAAAACGAAAAGGGTTTATTGAAGAAACTGTTAGGTTTCTAAATATATATGATTTTCTTGATTATCATATTAAACAATTATTAATAATTTTCTATATAGAGTGTGTCTGAAATCCTGATAGACACATTGATTGAAAAACATCCATAACTTTCAAATCGTTTCACCTTTTTCAAATCTAAAAGATATGTCACACTCTATGTTTTTCTGGCTATAGGTTTAAGAAACAATTTTTTGAATTCTGATTTTTTATCAAGTTAGGTTGGTGTTGTGCCTTGCACACACACCCCACTTTTTGCATGAGAAAAATGGGGGACCCCTCTTTTGCTTGAGTCTTTTGGTGAGTTTATTAGCCTCTTTTGGGTGTTTCAACTTGTTATGAGTGCTCTAAGTTGCCATTGAGTAGCTTGGTCTAAATGTACAAGTTCATGATCCATTGCATTATGTTGACATATTTTGACGATTTCTTGGGTCTTAGTTGTCTCACCTAGTTTTAGATGCATTTTGATGATCTATCTACTTTTATGAGTTTTGATATGCTTTGATTGGGTTGGTGTTGGCATGTTTTAGGTTTGATGAGTCTTGATCAAGTATGTGCTTCATTGTTTCATTTGGTTTTTAGTTTGCATGGAGTTGTGGTGATTGTTCTTGTCTCATTTTATCATACTCATAGTCATATTGACAAGTCCTTCATGGTTGATTGATTGCATTTTGAGGCCTTGTGGACTCTTGAAAAGGAACGACATTTTTTGTTTTAGAGGATGGGGTTGATTTTTATGATCCATTCAAACTTATGTATTGCTTCATCTTCATATATAAAGTTAAGAGTATAATCCTTCATTTTTTAAGAGTCTTAGGAGGTGTCAAGATGACTAAATGTATGAATGCATTCATGTGGTATTGCTTAGATCTTATCATGGACCATTATCAGTAGTTTTGGGTCTTTTATAAGACCAAGGGCTTGATCAAGGTCATGACATACTAATAAAGTGAAACCATTAGCTAGAAGTGAAGAAAACAATCCATGCAAGGGTGAAAAAAGCACAATTTATGCAATGTTCCAAAATTGTCTTTTATGATTGTCCTAAAACAGTATTGTATACATGATCATAAAAGCCATAAAACCTTGAGAAAACCCTTATAATTGGCTAAAGTATTTGAAGGAGAATGTTGTATAAATATCCTAAATGTAAAATTTAATCATTGTTTCACCTAAAATGGTCAAAAAAATAGTCCTAAAACTGAATTTTGACAACCCAGAAACCCTAGGACAACCATGAAGAAGTTGAATTTCTGATCTTGTTTTGGCCTCTATAATGGACTCAAAAGATATTTTTAAATTGATAGAAGGATTGAAAAGGTAGAGAGGATGGAAAGGTCAAGAGGATGCATCAATAAGCAAAATTAATCAAGGGGAAACCACAAATTTAATGACAATATAATCCCAATTAAATATTAGCAGAGATAGGTAGTTAACAATTCGATCATATCTCTGTACATCTACAATCTGGGTATGGTTAATTTCTTGTGGGGATATAAAATCTAAATTCTACAACTTCCCTAAAAATCTTAGAAAAAGCCAAATCATAAAATAAAATTCATAGTTTCCATAACAGACTGTTTTGTTTTTACGATAGGTTTACCATTTTTTTTAGAAAAGAAAACAAGTTTTAATCATTATTTGTCAACTTGCACATGACTAATCAATGATGAAAATGGATATGATTTGATAAGTATTGACTTAAAATGATTTATTTTTTATGAAATTGATGCTTGAATTTATTGGTTGCAGGTCTAAGAGGCTGGAAACATGACGAGATCAGATGGAGCTGTCATTGAAGCATGGAGATATAGAGGCATCCTGCTGTCCCAGCCATGGACAAATGTGATTTTCATGCCTAGATCACTGCTGCACCTACAAAATGAAGCCAATATGATGTCAAGGATGATGAATACAAACCCTAGGAGCATTTCAACACAAAAATTAGGCCTAAGTACTATTGTACATGCACATTTGGAGCCCTAAATGATGAAAATTGAAGGGAACAATGTCATGCAGCTGTTGGAAGATGGATTGTGCCTCCTTGTACCTAATTTGAAGCCTTGTTCATGACTAATGCATCCTTCCACAAGTGCCCATCTTTCTGTTCCAGATCTTAGTTGAAGATTTATGGTTGAAAATGAAGAAAACAATGAAGAATAGAGGGCTGGAAATGCATTTTTTTGACAAAATCAGTCACCTACAGCTACATATTCATGTCTACACATGGAAAATAGACAGCTATACCCACCTATGATGTAGAAAATAAATTTCTACAGCTGCCTATGCCTTTCTTATGAAGATTTGTCATACTACAATAACTTGTCTGGGATGTATTGTCAATTATTTAATATTTTTTGGCTTCCAAAGTTACATTTTGTAATATTTGGAAAACTTAGTAACAAAAAGTAAATTAAAAAATTACTTTTTGATACTTAGGGAAGCTTGTTGATGAAGCCACATGGGATGAAGTAGAATTTTCCTTGCCACCAAAATTGACATTTGTGTTGGAGCATCAAATGTGAGCCATTGGATCAAATTGATCATAGCCATTGGATTTTAGGGTAGAAAACTTAGTATGGAAAAGATGATTTGAATATGTATACATTTGGCACTCATTGTAAGAGGTTAGAATTTGTAAAAATAAGAATTGGTGAAGAACAATTGGTTCTTGTTGGTGTTTGGAAAAAACTCATTGAAAATCCTTGGAAAATAATTGTACTATTGGGATTTGAGGGCAAATACATAGTATTTTCTGATTTTTCATGTTACTTTCATGGTTTTCTCCACACCAAGTTTAGAAATTATTGATGTTTATCAATATTTTGATCTTAATACAAGTTTACTTCATGGTTTCTAGTCAAGATTGTGAATGGAAATTGTTGAGATTCTTTGAACTTGTCATCTTATAAAGTTTGTTTCATGGTTTCTAAACACCAAGTTGGGTATTTCTTCCATTTTTAGCTAAGGATTCATAGATATTTGATGATTTTGCAAATTGTTCATGTACCACTTGTAATTTGTTGATTGTAAATTACCTTGTGTGGTTAGCCTAAACATCCATAAATTCACCTTTGATGATCGTACCTCCTTGAAACTTGATTGTTGGGTTTTCATGATCAAATCAAGGATGGTTAAATGTATTTGAAAACTTGTCTATCCATTGTTGAGGCTGAAATGATGGAATGGGTTTAAGATTTAGTTAGTTTTCTTAGTAATCTTTTCTCTATATTACCTTTCTTTTGTAGTTTTTATTAAATATGGTTAGTGTAGAGTTAGAATAGGGTTTTCAAACTTGCATATTGTTGTTATAGAGTTGATATTTTATGAATGAAAGTTAGTATATTGTTGGTTATGATCTGAAAGGATACATTTTAGAGAAATATATGTTTATATCAGTTTGCTAATGCATTTCTAAATCTAAAAACTGATTGGTTTATGTGTAATTTAACCTTGTTTGTTGAAGTTTGTCCAAATTCATGTAGGTCCCTTGATTGGAATAGAAAAAGACATCATACAACTGAGCTATTTTATGAAGGTCGAGACCTAGCAATATAGACCTTGGGGTACAGTCATTCTCCATTTCTTTGGGATTTTATTCCATTTCAGAGAGATAACATACTTAGTATTTTATCTAAGTTGTTGTGTGGAAAAGTACCCATCAACAGTTAGCTAGAAAATTACCTTTTAGTTTTAAAAAAAAGTCACAGTAAAAAAATCATAACGAAGTATTTTCTTGGAAAAAAATTTCAAAAAAATATGTATCACATCCGGGCATGAGTCGTTTACTTATTCTTAAAGAATGACACCCACTTTTTATTTATTTCTAAAAATTTAATAGTTGTTCGTTGAAATATTCATTTTTCACCAAGTAAACTTAGTTTTTTTTGAAAAAAAAAATAGTAGCCTATAAACTAGATTCAATTCTCTACAAATTTTTTTCTTACATATTTTTCAAATTGTGTAGATAATCCATTCAAATTTTTACATAAACTTGATTAAGTATATTTTTTAGTATTTTCATTGCCACTTAGAAGTATTATTTGGCCCATCATGATCCTCCACTCACCCGACACATTGAGTGTGAATTACAAAATTTAAATGATATTGTAATAGAATGATCAAACTTGACTCTAACTTGAATATCCAACTTGACTACTTTAAAATGATTATGAGTTATGTTTATATCTAGTAGCTCCTAGCCTTAGGAATGATCTCAGTCAGTTACAAGTAGGTGTAAATCTTGATGCCAAGTTTTAACATGTAGTTGACCAAATATGTAGATGGAAGATTTTGAAATGAATGTAGTGATGATGGTTCAATAAATCTCATTAAGGTTCATACCATAATCTCTCCTAGGTCTAATGAATTTGGAAATGTATTCCTTTGTTGTTGTACACCCCAAAAAAGTGTTGCAAGACTTGAATAGTGAAACTAGGTGTATTTTTGTAAGCTTTATAATAAGCCTAGGACTAAATTATGCCTTTGCAATGACCCAAATATCCTAAAAGATGGGTAGGACATCATCAACTCCAAATAGATTCTGTGTTCTCACCTGCATGATGAAATGTGCAACTATGTTGAACTACAATAGAATTTGTAATGCCTGGATAATGACTAGAATATAATTGAAAGCCTATAAACAAACAAACAATTAAAAGAAAATATTTTCGAGTGGTGCAAGATTGCTCTTACACCCTAGGATGTTCCTACATCAAACACCTAGGGTAAGTGATTTGTGAGTATAGTGCTCAGAAATATGGGTTGAGTGATAGAATCACCCTTTTGGTTAGTAACCAACCTTTGTGTGCCCTCAACCCATGAATTGGCTTTTGGGAAAAAATCAATGTTGCTAATCCTTCCACCTCTACTAGTCCCTAGAAAGGAATTAAAACATACCCAAACTTCCACATTTCTTCTTGTACCTACAATTGAATTCCTCAAATGTTCTTTAATATTTCACTTCACTCTTCTAAAATTGAGTCTATTGCACCAATCTAATCTCCTTCTATACCCTTCAAAATCTACCTTTCTCAACTCAAATTGAAACTCCTCTCTTAGACCATTTTCTATCACTTTCCTTATTTTTTGGTATCCAATTCTCTAATCATCCCTTAGTCTTGCACTATATATTATTCCATGGTCCACCTATAGTTACTATTTTCTCTCTTGTACCAAAATTTTTTGCCACTTACTCCCGACTTTTGTTGTTTCCTAAATCTATACTATCTACTATAATCCCAAACATAATTGCTTCTATCTACGTTCTATCATTCTTTTGAAATCTCATAATCACTACATATTCTACTATTTCATATCTGAGACAATATTTCATGTCATTTTTCTCTTCATATCCATCTTTTATACTATTGTGGTACAAACCAATGCATGTTTCCATCATCCACTCACTTCTAACACACTCCAAGTTACTTTGTTTGAGAAATTTACCTTCTACAACACTTTCTTGATTACCTTACATCTTCCAATTATGTAATGCCCCCTTTGTTCTATTGGAGCTTTGAACACAAATACACACATTCGACTATAATTGATTAAGCCAACTCACATAAACTAATCATGAAAAGCATGTACAAGTTGCTATAGGTAAAATTGACTAAACCTACAATCATTATTTTGCCTCAAAACTTTTGTTAATTAAGGTTAATTCTTTGGTACATTGTGGCATAATTTCAAAATGAATGCACAAAATAGATTTAATCATAGCATGTACATCCTTGGCATGGAATGACTAAGTTTACCTGTGCATATTACACCAATCAGAGTTGTGACATTGATCACTCAGATCTATTTTATCAAGAGAGAATGAAAATGAATCTATGTGACAAACTTCACATCTAATTGATACTAAGTAAGAAGTAAACACACCAAAATCTTTAACATAATTTCATTGTATTCAATTATACCTTTGGATTCTTTCACTTTACCTTGCTCCATAACCGTAAATAAACTTTCCTTTCTCTAGCATCATGTGTCTTTGTACTATCACATTTTATACACACTAGATCAAGGATCAGTCTCTCAAGATAGATAGATAATCATGAATAAAACTACAAAACAATCAAGGTGATAGGATCTAGGAGGCTGGACCTATGCCTCGAGGGCTCATCCTCAATGGTCTTGCCTACTTATGTGCAAAGGCTTCGTAGTTCAGTTAAAAGAACTTGCAACCACAAGGTTGACTTAAAAATACATATATTCATGAAAGCAATAGAACTAGTTAAAAAGACTAGATACATAATAAGAATTCTAGGTACTCCTTTCTAAGTCAAAGAAAAGATGCAATATCAGATGGACAAAGTTACTTGACACAAGTTGGTTATCACTAGATTATCATGACATATGAACATATTGGCATTCTTACAACCAACAATAATAGAAACTCTATCACAATCTATAATTTCCATCTTAGGTCAATTTACTTGTGAAATTCACCGATTATGAAGTTCACTAGGTTGGAAAAGTAAAACGTTCCCAAAAGGGTCTTTAACACAATGATAGATTTAAAAAAGAATGACTACTATTGTTGGTTTGTAAACATAGCCTCGGTTAAACCATCTTCGGTAACAGAATACCAAAAAAGAATGCCACAATGCGACCAACTCTAAATACAAGAAAGAGTACAGAAATATAATTGGCAATTAATCATAATCTATAACTAGTCAAAACGTGATAATATTTGTCATGATAAACTTTCAATGCAATTAGTTATACATTGAACCAATTTCTACGTACAGATAATCAATGTAAAGATGCATCTATAGTCCATCATAGACATCGATTATTAATTAATTACTAAAACCCATAGTGTCCACCTATTATGAAGAATAAGGAAATTGAATACTATCAACTCAAGTTACTTAACCAGCCAAATTGCAAATTATAAGAGGTGAGTATAAGAGAATGAATCCCTGGTAATAACAATATATGAAACTTCAGGAATTTCCATTACTATCAATATACACTTATTAAATATATAGTTTTCATCTAACATGAACTTCAAATTTTATATATATATATATAGAACTTCAAATTTAAGATAATATATATAACCTTCTTCCATCTCAACCACCTTGATATATACTTATATAGAATGCACTAGACTTGAAAAAAAGTCAGATTAATAGTTTCCCTCTGTAATTAGTGGAAAAGCCAACTCAACCTTTGCCAAGGTGTTCTTGTTGGTGTTGGAAATAAGCCACACCCGGACCGACGATGGGCTGGTCCAAGAGGGCCAGTAGCTCAATGGTAGAGCACTCCAGCAATGAATGGAAGGTCCTAGGTTCGAGTCCTAACTGGTCCATGTCTCAACATGGTATCAGAGCTAGGCCCAAGCTAGGAACCCCAAGCACACGAGAGGTGTGGCTTAAGGGGGGGTGTTGGTGTTGGAAATAAGCCACACCTAGACCGACAATGGGCTGGTCCAAGAGGGACCAGTAGCTCAGTGGTAGAGCACTCCAGTAGTGAATGGAAGGTCCTAGGTTTGAGTCCTAACTGGTCCATGTCTCAACAGTTCTTGCCAATGCTAAACTGGGTTCAAAACATCATAAGAGAGTGTGCATTTATAGCAAATTTGTCATTGATTTGATTCCTTAACTCAAAGCTGAGCGACTTAGGCTCTTCACTTCAACATCCATGCAAAGGTTGTCAATTGTGATGAGAAGATTAATGAAAATTAGAGGAATTTGTCAGATATTTTAGTTGAAAAGAGTTGTTCGACATGCATTCAATATGTGGAAGCGCAAACAAGGCACGTGAACTGTTTGACAAAATGCCTTAGAGATTTCATCTCATGGAATGCAATGATTGCAGGATATGCACAAAATGGATTTGTTGAAAAGGCTGTAGAAACTTTTAAGCAAATGCGAATGAAAGAAAAATCCACTAGCCGAGACTTCATCTACTACCTGCATGGAAGCACAACTTGCCTATGCCATACTGGTCGCTTTGAAACATGGTTTGAACAAATTTCAAAGCATAAAAGATAGAGAAATTCATTATATGTTGTATATGCAATGCTCTGGCAGACTTATATGCAAAAAATTTTGAAAGCAAACACCATAAACTTATTGCCATCATCAAATTAACCCAAGCTACTCTATTTGTAAAGGAGGACATTTGGATAAATGTGTATGTTTGTTTTTATGTGTGAGGAAGAGGCTATTGTTTTATTATTGAAAAGTCTTAAACCGTATCTACAAGAATAATGGAAGAACTCAGAGCAAGAAATATATGTTGACAGGCTGTTAGAATTGCCACGCCAAGCAAAGATATGGATAAAATGATTTGCAGAAGGGCGTTCAAACTTTTATGCCTAGAAATTGGCAGTTGTAAAGCCAACTTCCAACCATTGTTGGTATCCATCTAACCCGCCCTTGATGGAAAATCAAATTATTATGTATCTAAATGATCTAACCAAAAACAATACCCAAGTTCTCAGATATAAAGTTTTAAATAGAATTCCAAAAACAATACCCAAGTTCTCAGATATAAAGTTTTAAATAGAGTTGAAGATTTATAGATACCCATACACCAAAAAGTTATTTTCATCGATGGCTGTAATTGATGGCTATTTCCAAGACTTATTAGGCAGCTAACTAGTACAGAGTCCAGATTGATCGATGGAGAAGAAAGATGGATGTATCAAATATTACATAGTTGTTGAATTTGTAGACATCTATTGAAGATGTTAATTCCAACTTCAAAATTTTTGCTTCCGATCTAAAATATATAAGGGTTTTCCTCATGGCATGTCTTTTGTTGGATGATATAGTTCTAAAACCACAAGAATGGCCTACAGTTCCATATATGTGAATGATATGAAAATTATCTCACATAGATGGTTCAGACCTCTTTAAAAAAAGGGTAGCCATCCCACGAAATTGAATGTGCATCCTACTGCAATTACAGTCACTAAACCAACTAGTTTGAAAATTGATAAACAGTCATGTCACATCCATTTTATTACCGCAGAGCTATGTTACCACAAATGGGAAACGGATTTTAGATACGTATATTTTTTCAAAATTTTAGATTTATTATAAAGTAAAACAGTTAGAATAAAACTAAGAAAAAATCAAAACTACATCTTTATACATATATATTTTTATGAAATTTATTTTATAAAAAAAACTTCAAACACATTTATTTTTTAAAAAAACATAAAACTACATCTAAAAAGCCATGCATTTATGTTTTTAATGAAACTAAATCTATAACCACATTTATTTTTAGGTAATAATTAAACATTATAAAAGCCATGTATTTATTTTTTAATAAAATTTGTTTTGGTAAAACAAAACTATTTTGTTAATAAATAAATAATATCATAATTAAAAAAATATTAAAAAATCACTTTTATTCCATAATAAATAAACTATATTATAAAAAGTCATTCCAAATTTTAAAAAATCAAAAGTTTAGGGTAAAAAGTCACAAAGCTTTTAATAAAAATCATGATTGCAAATTAAAAAAAAAAAATAGAAAGGTTCATGGCAACGCAAAAACAAAACACAGAGAGCAGGCACGCATAGCAGAAAAGAAATAATTGCTACAGCAAGAATAAATATTTTATTGAATCTACTTTTTCATTCTCCTTCTTCTAAATATGATTACAATCTACCTCTATTAATAGAGGATTCTTTTACAATGCAAAAATCGATCACTAAACTTAAATTGCTGAAAACTGGATATTAAACTTAAATGCTCAAATCATGTGGTCTAACTGAAGATTATTATTCATGCAGAAACTAAAGACTAGAGTATTATTTAGAACTGTTCTCATGCGGTGATTCATGCAAACATACTGGAGAAATTAGACTGCAGTTCTTACACTCCCCCTTAATTTCTATCATTAACTACTTCAACATTTACAATGCCCAAATTCTGTCTTAGATATTCAAAATTCTCTTTTGCTAATGCCTTTGTGAATATATCTGCGAACTGGTCTTCAGATCTGCAAAACTCCAAATGGATTTCTCCATTGTTCACTAACTCTCTGATGAAATGAAATCTCGTATCAATTTGCTTGCTCCTCTTGTGAAAAGCATGATTTTTTGACAATGCAATTGTTGATTTGTTGTCACAAAAAATTGGTGTTGACTCCTTCTGTGCTTGCAATAAATTTGTCAATACTCTCCTCATCCAAATTGCTTGACATGTTGCTGATGTGGCTGCCACATACTCTACTTCAGCTAATGAAAGTGTCACTATGGGTTGCTTTTTGGATGCCCATGAGACCACACCTGTTCCAAAATGAAAGGCATGTCTAGAAGTACTCTTCCTATAATCAATGCTACCTACAAAATCACTATCAGTATAATCAATCAAACCAAAATCATTAGTTGTGGAATATAAAATTCCATATTTTGTTGTTCCTGCCACATATCTCAATATCCTCTTTCCAACTTGCCAATGTGAGTCTTTTGGTGACTCCATAAATCTTGTAGCTGTAAGATACATCAAACTACCAATTAGTCTTTTGAATGCTGTAGAATCAACATTAGGCCCTTTGTCCTCTTTGCTAATTTTAGTCTCTGTAGCAACTGGTGTAGGTGCTGAATTACAATTCAACATTTTAAACCTCCTTAACACATCATTTACATATTTAGTTTGACAAATAAAAATTCCCTTCTCTAATTGTACAACTTCAATGTCCAAAAAATACTTCATTAATCCTAAATTTGTCATCTCAAATTCTTTCTCCATTGCTGATTTAAATGTGTCTACAGACAAATTTTTAGTAAAAATCAAATCATCAACATACAAACACAATCAAAATCTGACCTTCTTTGTTGATTTTTGTGTACAATGTGGGCTCACTACTACTTCTGTAGAATCTATTGTTTGTCATGTATGAATCAATCTTGCTATACCATGCTCTTGGTGCTTGGTTGAGACCATAGAGGGCCTTCTTCAATCGATAGACCTTTTCTTCATGTCCGTGCACTTCATAACCTGGTGGCTATTTCACATACACTTCTTCATCTAGGAAACCATTCAAGAAAGCTGATTTGACATCCATTTGATATACTTTCCAATTATTTTGAGCAGCTATGGCTAAAACTATTCTAATAGTATGAAGTCTAGCAACTAGAGCAAATGTTTCATTATAATCAATTCCATGTTGTTGTGCAAAACCTTTTGCTACTAACCTTACCTTGTGCTTTTCAATCTTATCTTCTGCATTAAATTTGGTCTTATAAACCATTTGACTCCTATTCAATCCTTACCTTCAGGTAGGTCAATTAGATCCCATGTTTGGTTTCTCTCAATAACATTCATCTCTTCATTCATTGCTTTTATCCAATGTTCCTTATTAACAACTTCTTCATAATACACAGGATCATGAGAGAAAAAAGAAAAATTTGAACACAAATCTAAATTCTCATCTTCTTGATCATAGATCTCATTCAAGTTTCTTATTTTCTTACCTTTATATTTTGATCTTAACGTGGCAAGAGTAGGATCTGATTCATCACTTACTTGTGAATTGGGAGTAGAATGACATGCATGACCAGATGATTCACCTTGTGCTAAATTCCTTGGTGTTGATTAATCACCTTGCAAATTTTGTTCTTTAGATTCTTCTTCATTTTGAGGTATTGGTGCTCCAATTGTGATGGTTTTATCAATGCTTCCATCCCATGCTTCTTCTTCCTTAAATTCCACATCTCTGCTAATAATCATTTTTTTTGAAATGGGGTTATATAGCTTATATGCTTTTGATTCTTCACTATACCCAATAAAAATGTATTTCTCACCTCTATCATCGAGTTTCCTTCTCAATTCAGATGGTATAAGAGAATATGCAATACAACCAAAAAATCTAAAATGATATACACTATGCTTCTTACCACTCTAAGCTTCTTGGGGAATTCGATCCTTGACACTCTTTGGTGGGCTTCTATTTAGAATATTTACTACACATGCTATTGCTTCTACCCAATATTCATTTGATAAAAGCTTGGCCTTCAACATACTTCTAGCCATCTCCATGATTGTTCTATTCTTCCTTTTTGCTACACCATTCTGTTGTGGTGTGTACCTTGTAGTCAATTGCCTTTTAATACCATGATTCTACAAAAATCTTGAAATTCATTAGACATATATTCACCTCCTCTATCTAATCTAAGTACCTTGATGTAGTGGTCACTTTGTTTTTCAACCATAGCCTTGAATTCTTTGAATTTTCCAAAGGCTTCAGATTTCTCGTTGAGAAAATATATCCAAGTCTTCTTGCTAAAATCATCAATGAAGGTTAAAAAATAAGTACTACCTCCAAATGATGGAGTTTACATTGATCCACATAAATCACTATGAACTAGCTCCAATAATACCCTTGCTCTATATGAAACTCCTACTGGAAAGTTCTCTCTATGTTGTTTTGCCAAAATACAACTCTCACATGAATTTCCTGGCTGTTCTATTGGTGGTAATCCCTTCACCATATTTTTCTTCTATAACAAACTCAAACCTCCAAAATGTAAATGTCCATACCTTAAATGCCATAGCCATGGTTGGTCTAAATACATGGTTTTGAAATGGGCTTCCTCTTCTCCTTGGATGCACTGAATTCAAAGGGGGAACATCTGATTCTTGGTGATCTCCACTCTTGCTATCAACTTGTCATTTGGAAATCTATCTAGTATTGTGCAAACATTATCTATGAAAGATACTCTGTAACCTTTCTGTACTAACTGTCTAACACTCATAAGATTATGCTTTAGTCTAGGTACAAAATAAACATCAGGAATAAATCTTCTTTCACCATTTTTTGCAAAATTATTTATTACTCCTTTACCTATTACATCCACTTTATTATCATTTCCCAATTTCACTTCTGATTTTATGGAATCATCAAGACTAGCAAACAATTCTTTATTCCCTGTCATATGATTACTGCATCCACTATCGAAAAACCAAATATCTCTATCATTTTCTTGAGCAACATGATAAGTGAGGAATAAGCTTCCAGAATTAGAATTAGATTCATTCGTGTAATTAGCATTCTACTTGTCCACATCTCCTTGTTTCTTTCTACATTCATTTGCATAATGTCCATTTTTTTGCAATAATAACACTGAATGTTAGACTTATCAAACCTCTGTGGATTTTGCTAGAAGTGATTGTTGCCACATCCTCTATTGTTGTAGTTTTGATTATTGTTTTCACCTTGATCTGGATTGTTCCTTCCATCTCTGCCTCTGCCTCTTCCTCTGAAGTTTGACCTTCCTCTTCCTCTTCCTCTGACAAATGATACCTAAGACTTGAAAGCATTCTCAAAAGAAGCATTGTTATTCCTACTCATTCTGGATTCATGTGTTATCAAAGATCCCATTAATTCATCTACTGATAACTTTGTCAAATCCTTGGATTCTTCAATAGCTACAACTATTGCATCAAATTTACTGGGTAAACTCCTAAGAAGTTTTTCTATGATCTTCTGATCTATTATTGCTTCTCCATTAGATCTAATTTGGTTCACAATGTTCAATACTTTACTCATAAACTGGTGTATAGACTCTGAATCATTCATTTGCAAATTTTCAAAATTTCTCCTAAGAGATTGTAGTTTAGCTACTTTCACCTTTGTATTACCTTGATAGGTAGTCTCCAAAATTTTCCATGCCGTCTTGGATCTCATTGCTGCTACAACTCTAGGAGAGATGGACTCATCCATTGCCTATTGGATTAGGAATAGAGTCTTTGCATCTTTTTTCTTATTTTCTTTAAGCTCTTCCTTTTGTGTTCGAGTTAATGCCTGATGGGTAGCCTCATCCTGTGGTTCTACAGAACAATTTTCTACCAAATCCAAAGTATCTTGTAAACAAGACAAAGTTATCATTTTAATAGACCAAAAATTGTAATTCTTACCATTGAAAATAGGGACCTGAGGCTGTGAGAGATTGCTGCTTGATGCCATAATATAATCACCTACAGCAATCCAAAAACTTTCACTCCTAGGCAGCTTCAATGCCTTTTATCTTCTCATTCATGAGCACTTCAGATCTACACCTTATGACTCTGATAATCTAATGCCCTAATCTTTTTCTCTGATCTGATAACACTTTATTACCGTAGAGACAAAAAAAACAAAAAACACAAAGCAAACACGCACAATAGAAAAGAAATAATTGCTACAGCAAGAATAAATATTTTATTGAATCTGCTTTTTCATTCTCCTTCTTCTAAATACGATTACAATCTACCTCTATTAATAGAGGATTCTTTTACAATGCAAAAATTGATCACTAAACTTAAACTGCTGAAAACTAGAAACTAAACTTAAATGCTCAAATCATGCAGTCTAACTAAAGATTATTATTCATGCAAAAACTAAAAGACTAGAGTTTTATTTAGAACTGTTCTCATGTGGTGATTCATGCAAACATACGGGAGAAATTAGACTGCAGTTCTAACACACTTCACTTATCTACTACTTGAACTAGAATCTCGATAAACCCTTGCCTACTATAAAAGATTAGGTTTATTGCAAAGATTTATCTTTTCATATAGGAAAACAAAAACAAACAAAACATGGTTAGATGTGTTTACCTCAAGTTAGATCTTTCTATGTCGATCAAGGATCATGCTCAACCTTCACATTCTATCAAGGATGAAAGGGTATAAATGGGTAACAAATATTTTTTAGATTCACAAGGAACTTCGAATAGAATTTTTTAAACACCGGAACTCGCACAACAATGGCATCGCTAGCTACGCCTCCATGAAAAGATAAGCTAATAGTATTTCCTAAGCTACTGAATGTGTCCTCCAGAAGATTTCTCTTAACCTTCCCTCTCAGATTTGCCCCATAAAACCCCCGCAAGAATTCCCCATAAAAATCTATAAGGCAAAGTTAAAGTAAAATCAAACACAAAAACTAAATAAATTGATATATATATATATATATATATCAATTTTAAATAAAACAAAATAAAGCATAAATATATTTTATCCAATATTTTAAAATTTCTCTATTCTTTTTAAATCTAAAAATCAAATCTTAATAAGACAAAAATTATTCTTTGTCCTAATTCTTTCATTTGTTTTTAAAAAAAACTTAAAAGCATGTATCATTTTCAATCTACATATTCTAATCAATTCATTAGGCAAGATTATATATATATATAGACACACACACACACTTTTAAAACCATAGAGAAGAAAATTATAATTAGTATACTTTTTAGATCACTCTTATCTATTATGCTAGTAGAGAAACGAAAAACACACTTTATACAAAAGATTTAGTGACTCAGGAGATTCATCTAAGTGAATTAGCAATGTCCACCATTTAAATTTTCAACAAACGTTACTTAATTGAAATTATGTATACCTCTAATTGTGTCACTTCACAAACAACACTGAGATATGCAAAGTATGGCTCATAATTACCACTTGAAGATCCACCATCTCCCAAAATCCATATGTTTCAAGCCAGTACAAATTTGCGCACCAGGTTCATAGTAATCCTTACCATAAGGGTATGGTCCACATAAACCATTCCTTAACATGTTCGTCATACAACCATTTTTACAAGCAAATAACCATCTCAAAAGTTTTTTCATTAGAAAATCATCAAGTACTAAGGAAGAGTTATCACCATCATTACCATTAAGCATATCATCATTATCTAAATCTAATTTCCTATATAAGTCATATGAAGTAGGTTAGGTGCCCTTACATTCTCCCTCTGTAAGAATGGATTTCCTCCTAGAAGTCCTCTAGAGGAAAGGGCATTCCCTAGCTTCAATAAATCAAACAACAAGAGTTAGGTACAACCTAGATAGGTTTATCCGATAACAAAACAAAAGTAGTAAGATGCCATTATTTATTTGAAGGATAATTTTGTCAGCTCACTCTATCAATTCAAACATCAACATACCATAATGCACAATAATAATCTTCCTTTTCACAATAATAATGTAAGGACAATAATAATCTTCTTCAACCCTTCATGCACAAACCCAACTACAGTTTGCCACAACCCTTGAGGCATAAACCCAACTACAAAATTTCTCACAACCCTTCAAGCACCACCCAACTACAATTTTGCCTCAACTCTTCAGGCATAAACCCAACTACAAATTTTTCCACAAACCTTCAGGCACCACCCAACTACAATTTTCTCCTCCCATCTTCACACATACCCAACTACAACTTCTTCTCATATAACTCAATGGGAAAGATGGTCTCAGGGCCATCCTAGGATAAAATAGTTTAATACAAGCCACTTTGACTCATGTAAGCCAACAATAGCAAAAATAGATAATGCCTCAAAAACAAGGAAATTTTCAAGAATGAAATTTTAAAATTCCAATTAAGAATCAAAATATAATCAACAGAAACTAATGCAATGAATCAAATTAGAAAACAAAAAGTCTAAATAGACTAGTCCTTGAGGAAAAAGGATGATTCCAATCCTTCATTTAATCAAGAAACTTAAGTAAATTTAAAATTGTCAGCTTAATGCATTAAAGAGAAATCAAAATAATCAAAGTACTTTCCAATAAACTTGAAAAACTCACATTACAACAACACGTGACTTCAAACAAGCCACCTAAGGGGATAGAGAAGAATTTTCCCATTACAACCCTTCCATGGTACCAAACACACACTGACACCATCAGTGATCACAACCCTTTGATGGCACGAAAAACAACACTTGACAATGCATCCCTTCAATGGCACAATTTCCAACATCATAATTTCCATACACCATTAGTTTACTAGGAAATGATAGAGAATGAAACATAATTTTTCATGTGCATAGCTGATATTAGCTACTATTATCTAATACTTAGATTCATAATAGCTCTCGCATGAGTAAAATATGTCTGAAGTATCTTGACAACTTTTATTCAAAAACAATAACTATCATGAGTTAGTGAGTTCCATAAGTCTCCAGAGTTTGATAAAACTGGCTCTAATACCAAATGTAATGGCCCCTCTGTTCCACTGGAGCATTGAACACAAATACACACATTTGACTATAATTGATTAAACCAACTCCAATAAACTAATCATGAAAAGCATGTAATTTGCTATAGGTAACATCGACTAAACCTACGATCATTTTTTTGTCTCAAAACTTTTGTTAATTAAGATAAATTCTTTGGTACATTGTGGCATAATTTCAAAATGAATGCACAAAATAGATTTAATCATAGCATGTAGATTCTCAGTCTAGAATTGCTAAGTGTATCTGTGCATATTACACCAATCACAGTTGTGACACTGATCATGCAAGATCTATTTTATCAAGAGAGAATGACAATGAAATAGATGTGACAAACTTCACATCTGATTGATACTAAGTAAGAACTAAACACAATAAAATCTTTAACATAAGTTCATTGTACTCAATTATAGCTTTGGATTCTTTCACTTTACCTTGCTTCATAACTGTAAATAAACTTTCCTTTCTCTGGCATCTTATGTCTTCGTACTATCACATTTTCTGCACACTAGATCAAGGATCAGTCTCTCAAGATACGTAATCATGAATAAAACTACAAAACAATCAAGGTGACAGGACCTAGGGGCCGAACCTATGCCTCAGGGGCTCATCCTTGATGGCCTTGCCTACGTACTTGCAGAGGCTTCGTAGTTTGATTAAAAGAACTTGCAACCACAAGGTTGACTTAAAATACTTATATCCATGAAAGCAATAGAACCGGTTAAAAAAACTAGATAAATAATAAGAATTCTAGGTACTCCTTTCTAAGTCAAAGAAAAGATGCAATATCATATGGGCAAATTTACTTGACACAAGTTGGTTATTACTAGATTATCATCACATATTAATATATTGACATTCTTCCAACCAACAATAATAGCAACTCTATCACAATCTATAATTGCCGTCTTAGGTCAATTTACTTGTGAAATTCACCGATTATAAATTTCACTAGGTTCAAAAAGTAAAACATTCTCGAAAGGGTCTTTAACACAACGATAGATTAATAAAAGAATGACTACTATTGTTGGTTTGTGAACATGGCCTTTGTTAAACCATCTTCAGTAACACAATACCAACAAAAGAATGCCACAATGCGACAAACTATAAATACAAGAAAGAGTACACAAATACAGTTGGCAATTAATCATAATCCATAACTAGTCAAAACGTGATAATATTTCTCATGATAAATTTTTAATCCAATTATTTATTCATTGAACCAGTTTCTACGTACAGATAATCGATGTAAAGATGCATCTATGGGCCATCATAGACATCGAGTATTAATTAATTACTAAAACCCATAGTGTTGACCTACTATGAAGAATAAGGAAGTTGAATACTATCAACTCAAGCTATTTAACCACCCAAATTCGAAGTTCTAAGAAGTGAGTATAAGAGAACGAATCCCTGGTAATAACAATATATTAAACTTAATGAATTTGCAGTAATATAAATATACACTTATTATATATATAGTTTTCATCTAAGATGAACTTCAAATTTAAGATAATATATATAACCTTCTTCCATCTCAACCATCTTGATATATACTTATATAGAATGCACTAGACAAGAAAAAAATCAAATTAATAGTTTCCCTCTAGCGGAAAATCCAACTCAACCTTTGCCAGGTGCTCCTGCCCATGCCAAACTGGGTTTAAAACATCATAAGAGAGTATGCATTTATAGCAACTTTGTTGTTGATTTGATTGCTTAACTCAAAGCTGAGCGACTAGGCTCTTCTCTTCAACTTCCATGCAAAGGTGGTCAATTGTGATGAGAAGATGAATGAAAATTAGAGGAATTTGTCAGATATTTTAGTTGAAAAGAGTTGTTCGACATGCATTCAATATGTGGAACAGCAAATAAGGAACGTGAACTGTTTGACAAAATGCCTCAGAGATTTCATCTCATGGAATGCAATGATTGCAAGATATGCACAAAATGAATTTGTTGAAAAGGCTTTAGAAACTTTTAAACAAATGTGAATGAAAGAAAAATCCACTACCCGCGACTTCATCTTCTACCTGCATGGAAGCACAACTTGCCTATGCCATATTAGTAGTAGCTTTGGAACAGCTTTTGAACATATTTCAAAGCATAAAAGATAGAGAAATTCATTAGATGTTTTATATGCAGTGCCCTGGCAGATTTATATGCAAAAAAATTGAAAGCAAAGACCATAAACATATTGCCATCATCAAATTTACCGAAGCTACTCTATTTGTAAAGGAGGACATTTAGATATATGTGTATGTTTGTTTTTATGTGTTAGCAAGAAGCTATTGTTTTATTATTGAAAAGTCTTGAACTGTATCTACAAGAATAATGGAAGAACCTAGAGCAAGAAATATATGTTGACAGGCTGTTAGAATTGCCACGCCAAGCAAAGATATATGGACAAAATGATTTGCAGAAGGGCGTTCAAACTTTTATGCCTAGCAATTGGCGGTTGTAAAGCCAAATTCCAACCATTGTTGGTATCCATCTAACCCGCCCTTGATGGAAAATCAAATTATTATGTATCTAAATGGTCTAACCAAAAACAATACCCAAGTTCTCAAATATAGAATTTTAATTAGAGTTGAAGATACCCAAGTTCTCAAATATAGAATTTTAAGTAGAGTTGAAGATTTATAGATACTCATACGCCAAAAAGTTATTTTCATCTATGGTTGTAATTGTTGGCTATTTCCAAAACATATTAGGCAGCTAACTACTACAAAGTCTAGAGTGATTGATGGAGAAGAAAGATGGATGTATCAAATATTACATAGTTGTTGAATTTGTAGAGAAAGATGGATGTATCAAATATTACATAGTTGTTGAACTTGTAGACATCTACTGAAGATATTAATTCCAACTTCAAAAATTTAGCTTCCGATCTAAAATATATAAGGGTTTTCCTCATGGCATGTCTTTTGTTGGATGATATAGTTCTAAAACTACAAGAATGGCCTACAATTCCATTTATGTGAATGATATGTGTTATGTATGAAAAGTGGGAAGATGGTGGATAGTGTTAAAGTATATCAAATCAAACCCTCCTTTCACAATAGCATTCGAGGACAAAAACTGAGCGAAGTCACTACAGGTGAATGAGGACTTAGCTACAAGTTTGTGTACTCAGAAATGATATGGAAAGATAGATTAGATTGAGAGATTTGTCAAACCCTAGATTGAATAAGCCTCAAACCCTAATTATAATGCAATCAGGTAGAGACAGATAGAATGCTATAGGAAACCATACAGGAAGATACTCAGGGATGATTAGAAACATACCATAAGTTGAGATTTCGAAAATAGAAAATTTGAGGACTACAAGACAAGCGCCCAAGTCCAATAGGGCAGTTTTTCTGTAGATCCAAAGTAGTGAGATATGTCAAACTATATCCAAATCCTGAGTTTGGGGCCAAGCCTGTCGGGAGGACTACGAGGCGGATGCCCTATTCTAGGAGGGAGGAATATTAGCAAATTTCTTCCAGATCCTGAATCCTTATCCTTCAAACTACTTCTCTGCAGCTGTACTTTTCCAACTCTCGCACCTGTAACCTGCAATCACAAAGAAAGGGGGTTGAGGGTTATGGTGTTTAGGAGCTTTCCTTGGTCAAGCCCCAGAAGGACATTCAAGTCTTCCAACACCGTTGTTAGATAGAGTGCATGCCCAAGGAGGGTAGAGGCCAAATCTAATGAGGAAATGAAATGATTGAAACACAAGTTGATGTCACCTTAGAGATGAAGCCATCATGGAGATGAACATCCTTCAAATCATGAGGAAATGGATTGATGAAGCCAAATCTACAACAAACAAACACAATAACAATGTGCAACTCTGCTCTGCAACACAATGAAGGTCTTGAAATCTCTTTGCTCAATATCATAAGTTTGCATTATCCATCTAGGTGTAAAATGAAGTCATAAACTCACTTATATATGCTTTCCCGCTAACATTCATAAATTAAATTGAAGAGGCTGACAAGGGAAACCTTTTGAGAGGGCCCAAGCCGACACACATTAATTTTCATCCTGACAAATTAGGTTGGACTTGGGTGTGGGTGCCGAAGTCCCAAGGCCTATTTTGGTCATGTTTAAGCACTTAGAATGGGCCCCTAGTCCCCATTTGACATGGGTTTCAAGGGAAATTGCTCCGGAATCAGTATTTATTTGTAAAGTATAAACATGGGGACCTAGGAGCTAAACTAGGATGTAAAAAGGCATAGGGATACTTTTTACTCCATAACATTTAGCCCCCACTTTAATGTATGTATGATCTTACGATTCCATACATGCATTAAAGTATGGTCAAAGCACATCAAACACATCAAACATGCCAAGCACATAGAGCTAAGGCATACCCAAAGGTTGGAGGGCTGTCTCTAACTCCCAATCTCAAATAAGCACTAGAAAACACACGGAAGACACACAAGACACAAGGAAGACAGTAAGAAGCATGCAAAACATAGAGAATATAGTGGAAGCACACAATACACAAAGAAGACATGAGAGCAATCATGCAACACACAAAGTATACATTGAGAGAAGACATGATTAAGCAAATACATGTATACATATATATCTCTAACTAAGCGACAGGGATGGAGCTCATCACTACGTACCACCATCAAAAACATGCAAGACACATACAAAACATGCAAGTCATGCAGGGAAGACACATGGAAAACACATGGAATACATGAGCATCACATAGCATGTCGTTGACATACTACACATCTTATACACGACAAACACAGGTAATGGGAAGGAGCTTATTTCTAAGTTCCACCATGTAAAACACATTTTAGACACACCTGATGGTTGAGCTACTCTACCACAACCACCAAAGACATTCTTAAGGGTGGATGACTCAAGATCCAACCCTGCCTCTACAGAGGACTCTGTATAAAAGGATGTGCACTACCTCAAGAGATACACCATCCCACTTTCTATGGAAGGGCTTTATATAAAAGGATATGCACTAGCTCATGAGATATGTCATCCCACCTCATGATGAGGGCTTTCAAACACGCTTTGTCAGTGTAAAAGTAATCAAACAGATACCATTATATATGCCCCCACCTTAAGGTGGTTGGTCCTATTTGCCGATATCAAGCACATTAAGGTAAAGTGAAAGCACACATGGGAACAAGAAATTTTGCAAAGCCCATGCCCCCAAAGGTGACATGTGCCATGATCATCGAATGTTCCCAAAAACACATTGATATTATTTGATAAGATAATTAATAAGAGATAAGGTTAGAACATCTTACTCTATGATAATAACCGAATCTATTCATAAAAGCTATGCATAAATCATGTATTAGATCACATCAAAGACCAAGGCTACACTTGCGGGTTCAGACCTGAGTATAGCCGTTGGGCTGTACTACAGGTATCTCAGAACCAAGTGTAATAATAAGGTGAGATACAAAACCAACCAAAGTGTGTTGAAGTAGATTGAGAGTATTGCAAATGTTTGTTACAAGACATATGACAACATGATACCTCACACGGAGTGATTCTACTAGTCAAGTGTCAGATATATATATCAACCCCATCTTCATATATTGACTAGGTCCATTTTTTTCTTACTTGCTAAAGGTACACACAGTCCTTATCAATATTTATGTTTTATCATCATTTGCCGACTAGTAGGGCCATGGAAGAATGGAAACAATAAAAATGAGAGAGAAAACAAATTTCCTTAGGAACACCACGTAGGAGGATACCCCCAAAACACCCTCCACAATGCTATGCCCCCAAGGCACAACACACAACAATAAAATAGAGGAGAGAATAGTATAGAAGAATTGAGATACAAATAGAAGAATGTTATGACAGAGGTGGTCCCATTGTATCCTTGACCTTACAAGAGTATCAAGCGTCATCCAAAGAGACCTGAAAAACATATAACACAACATGTGGGAACACAACACAATACTAACAACATATATATCTGGGAGGAGGCCACCCTTGAGAGCATCTGGAATAGGTGCTACATTAAGTGTGCCTAAATGAGGGAGAAATGCTTACCTGATTTGGTGGGATATTTCCTGGTGGAAAATCCATGTCTATCATTGCAGGATGTATCGCATGTAATTTTGGTCTTGTTGATATTACATTAACATTTTAGGACAACAATAAGCTTTGGTGGGCTTCAAAGAATGGTATCCAATATTTATCGTGTAATTAATTCCAGCAAGTTGTAGAGGTACTCTAATTCCTTGTTGATTTACACCACAACCATTGTCTATGTAGTCACAATTTTTATAAAGGATTTTAAGTCCTCGACCATAGAGGCATGTCATATCTTTAGAAGATGGTGTGGCCTCGTAGGTCTCATAATTTGTAGTATAAGTAAGAGTGTTGTCTTTATTTTCTACCAAGGAGATTTTTGGGTTTTTTAAGTATTTCCAAAGATTGCTTGGATGAGATCTATGTGACCTTTGATGTGTCAGGATTAGAGTTATTAATTTATATTCCCCCCTAAAGGATGGAGTAAAATCTAATGAACCCCAATCATCACCAAAAAGTGCATTTGATGGTTTAGAGTCTTGCACAACATTATCTATGTTAAGAGGTATTAATGAATCAACTCGTAAGTTGTTTAGACTCTTATGATTGTTAACTTGTTTTTGCATTTCAATATGTAAACAATTATTTGATTCAGGGTTGGCTTCAACAGTGTGGAGCTTGTTTTCATAAATAAACTTTATTGATCGATAAAGCGTAGACAAAACTGCCCACTTGGCATGAATCCATGGTCTACCGAGAATCATATTATATGAAAGAGAACCGGGCATGACATGAAAAAGGGTAGATATGTCATGGGTCCAACCTTTACGGGTAAAGTTATGGTACCCAGGGATTGCCTACCAACATTATCAAAGCCACAGATGTTAAGCCTGTTTGGTTTAATTACTTTGTTATCAATGTTGATTTTGTGCACCAAATCAATGCCACGAATATTAAGAGTCGATCCATTGTCAATCATAACTCACTTTACAAACTTTTTATTTATTATGACAAATATTATAAGAAGATCATTTTGGTCTTCAATTGATGGTACTTCATGTTGTTGAAACAGAATATCCATTTTGCCGTATGCATATAATCTACAAAGTTGCTACATCATTCAGCTTAATAGTAGGTGGTACAATCACCTTTTGTAAAGCTTCTTGGAGCATTCTATGGTATGTAGGTGATGTTTGTATTAAATCCCAAAGAGAGATCTTAGCTGGATTATTGCGGAGCTGTTCAACAAGATCATATTCTTGACCATCTTTATGAGTAAGGCGATGTGGTTGAGGAAGAATAGGTTGAGAAGATGGAAGAGAGACATGAACATGTGGTTCTTGCTTACTTTGCTTGTTATTACAGGTGTTGTATGTGTGAGCAATCATGTGATCCTGTGGCACATTTTGAATACCTTGATTTCTTTGAGTGATTTGTCTTGCATAATTTAGAATATAACCCAGGGGTCGAAGTGGTTTTGGATCACCTTGAACCATAATCATCAGTTTTAAGCAAGAAGGTGCATTAGGTGCCCCATTCACAATGAGTTTAGGAACATTTGTACAATTATTCACTATCCCCTTAGTAGGTTGAATAAGTCTATTAGTGATGATTGAATTAATATTATTTTTAGTTTGATTAATCTCAACATTCATCCCTAAAGGATTTGATGTGAGAGACCTTTCTTGATCCACCAATGCTTCGCCTTTAGGAAGGAGAGCATTAGAATGAAGGGAAGGTAAAGTGTTGTTAAGAGAATTATCGATGACTGTATCTTTAGTGATGTCTAAGGGGTTTGAACATGTAGCCATAGAAGAACTATTCATATCCTTAGTGATTTCCAAACTACTTGAACAATCATCCAAAGGAGGAAGATTGAGGGTCTTCGCTTCCTTAGTGATATCCAAGGTGCTTGAACATTCAGCTATAGGAATAGGATGACTCATAGAATCATCATCATCATCATATAATTTAGATATTAGATCCAATACATTATCATGATTGATAGAAGAACTTCCACAATCCTCTTTCTCAAGAGTGTTCATGGCTATGAATTCAGTTCTAAAGATTTTCTAACATTGTAGGATACTCACTCATGAGGGTTAGGAATCTATGAAAATCAAGATCTTTGATATATGTATGTGAAGATCCCAAAGACAAATGACATGAAGGTGCCATAATGAAATGTCTTGTAACAACAATATACAATAAGGTCTATTCATTTATCACATACAACCAATATGAGAGACTTTTGTACACCACAACACTATTTTGAGGAAATCAGGTTTTTGAATCTTCTTGAAAAATACAAAAACACACTAGTGTTCTTACAAATGGAGTGATCAAGATGTAAAAAAGTACTACACAAAAGGTAATATAGACAACATTAAGATTTCTTGCAAAGAAATGTTAGAGAGGTTAAAAATTGCTTATGTTAAAATACACATTGTGTAATTACAAACATGTGAAATTTTCAAAGTAGAGTATGAAATGATGGAAAATTTTCAAATGAGAAATGAAAATATGGTTTAAATCATTGGTAGATCTGAATTGAAAGATGTTTATGACAGCAGCAAAATCTGAAATAAGATTTTGACTACAAACCCTAGCTTTTGAAATCACTAGGTTATATGAAAAATACTTTTTAAGCAAAATCCTAGCAAATGAGATCTTCAAATGCAAGATATGATATGATGAAATGATGAATTACTATAATATGGATCAAATCTGATGTAAATATAAGAAAAATATATCTTTTTATCATATGCAAATGAAATCATGCAAAACTATGTCTACATGTAAGCCTAGAATGCTTTTTTTTAAAAAAAATTTAAATGCATGTAAGATTTTCCAATGCAAGATGGAAAATATGATATAAATGAATGCAAGGACTAATTACAACACTTAGAAAGATGTAAAAAACTCATTGGTCTAGGTTCACCAAAATGTTATGTATGAAAATTGGGAAGATGGTGAATAGTGTTAAAGTATATCAAATCAAACCCTCCTTCCACTTGATAACATTCAAGGAAAAAAATTGAGCCATCACTATAGGTGAATGAGGAATTAGCTATAGGTTTGTGTACTCAAGAATGATATAGAATGATAGATTAGATTGAGAGATTTATCAAACCGTAGATCAAAAAAGCCTTAAACCCTAATTATAATGCAATCGAGTGCAGAAAGATAGAATGCTATAGGAAACTATACAGGAAGATACTCAAGGATGATCAGAAACATACCAGAAGTTGAGTTGTCATAAATAGAAACTTTGCGGACTACGAGGTAGGCACCCAAGTCCAATAAGACAACTTTTTTGTACATCCAAAGCAGTGAGATATGTCAGACTATATCCAGATCTTGATTTCAGGGCCAAGCCTATAGGGAGTGTTGCAAGGTGTGCGCCCTTGGTCTCCTTGTGTTGTGTAGCATAGTGCTTGGGTTCGTGACAACGCTTAACTGCCTCCCATGGATTCATTAACTCTAGTGGTTGTATCAGGCATTAACAAGTTGATCTTTTGGTGCAATGGCAACTGTCTTCCTAACAATTGGTATCAGAGCCTAGGTCACAGGTTTGAACCCCTCACTTGTGTTGGGGGGATTATTGCAACGTGTGCGCCCTTTGTAGTGCCCCCTTGTTAGCTTGTGATGGTGGTAGTTCTGCAATGCTCTCTGTCAGTCAGAGACAGTTGTTAATCGTTCATTTCATTGATTCAGTTTTGAGACAGTTGATTAGTAGGTTATGATTTATGTTTATTTGATGAATGACGTTTGACTACTATATTTAGACATCCATTATGAGTTATGATGACATTATGAGGATTTCAGTTATGATGTGTTGAATAAGTTTAGTAATGGTTTATTATTTACATGTTTCATTTGATTCATAGATATCTGTTTTCAAATGTTATGATTATAATATTATCCAAGAGCAGGGACGATGTAGCATTACTTGTTTCGAGTACCCTGCTGCACCATGATTCTCTGACTCTCTATGTGTTGACATATACGTACTTGATTTTATTTAATCAGTTGTTTGGATGCAGGCTGCAGGTACCGAACCTTGACTCCACCTGATATAGCAGGTTTGAGCGGGTTCTTTCACCAATGGATATTAGTAATTGGAGATAACACAAGGTCTGTTCCACTAGGTCGGTCGTTGTCTTCTGTTGTGGTTTTGAGTCATGATGTGTCTCTCGGTTCGTGCCATTTATGTTTGGTAATCTCGTGTTGAGGTGTGTAGTCGAGTTCTATTATTAGGCTTATGTGTGTGGTTGGAAAATACTTTACAGAATATTATTAATTAATAATACTCTTATTTTGTGTTAGATAATTATTTAATTAACCTTAAGCTGTGAAAGACACCTTGGGTAAATTTTATAATAGATGAGAATTGTAACCTGATGTCCAAAAGTATGTATGTCATAAATTGAAGTACGGGTATTTAGTGGTTATTTGGTAGAGAATGTTTTGGGGATATGCAAAGTTAATGATGTGTGTTATCAAATTGGAGGACTTGGGAATCTTTTGATATAGTTAATTTTTGAAACTCATGAGGGAGTGGGTTTTTGGGAAGAGAGAGACATGTCTTTACATTTACTCAAGAAGTTGAATCCCTGCTTTTGAGGAAGTGGGTTGTTGGGAAGAGAGAGGCATGTCTCCTACATTTATTCAAGGAGTTGAATCCTTGTTAAAACAGAAGAAGAATAGAGAAAATTGGCGGGGGGGGGGGGGGGGTGGGGGCAGGAGTTGGAAAATTTGGACGTGGAACTGAATTTAAGGTATGTAGTTGTCCCTCTCTGTGAATTTACAATTGTTGTAGTTTAGAAATTATGTTTTATTGCAGCATGATTTTGTTGTGTGGTACTAGCATATCCTAGGTGTGAACTTGCATGACATGATTTTGTAAATTGAAATTTATCATCCCTGTAGCACAAACGTGTAATATAGAATTATCAATATCTGATTATGTTAAACCTGTAATATAGAATTATCAATATCTGATTATGTTACTAAGTTGTGTTATGATCTCTTCTCTACCCATTCTTGGTTTTTCAAAGCACCAATTTACCCAATCAATTGTCTCAACCATGGTACCTGGAATCATCCTAATTATGATACGACCTCACATTAAGACTGCCAAATCTCTCTGTTGCCTAGCATTGCTTCATCCATAACCCTCTGAAATCTTGCGGTCATCATCTGTAATTCTAAATTGTGAACTTAATCCTATGCAACAGATGAGTCTATGGTAAGCTTTCATCTCATCCCAGTGGCTCTTGCAATTTATCTCATATGTGTATCTCCCTGATAAAAGCAAATTGCTCAGTGAGAGGTGATTGGCATATATATACCCTCCATGCAACCTGTTAGTGCTTGCAACCATGTGGTTGGTCCTCATTTTATTACCAATTTTTGAATCCTCTTGACTTGATTGTCCTCTATGTCATAGTTCAGCCTCACTCTATTTTAACCGTCGAAATGGTGGCTTGGAACAGAGTCCTCTTGCATTGAGTTCGAAATCAATGTTGACCTAAAGAAATTCCAATTGTAGCTTCTACCTCAGTCAATGGATTTGAGGTTGTCATTTATGTTGCCCTGAGATTCTGAGACTTGGAGAGGGAGAATGAAAGTTTGTAGCATCAAATCAACTATTTTAGGAAATATCTTTGTGAGATAGCAGCAACTTGTGTTATACCTTTTTCTAATAATGTTGGTTACATCCTAGAAAAGCTAAAAATTTTGCTTCTCATGGGACGGACCTTTTTTCTACAAACCGTTTGTATATGCACTCAAGAGCACCTACTGTAAAAAGTTAGGAACCACTGCCTAATTTGCACCTTGGGGAGAAATACTTATAGACTTGTAGTTGTAATCCAAAAATGATCAATGCTCACCAATGCACCTGACCTAAACATATGAGAGAGCCTAAGGGGTAATACATAAGGAGGACAACACAATTCTTAAAGTAACTGCACTGTAACAAAGTAATATATAAGTAGGTTAACAAAATTCTTATAGTACGCTGAAAATTGTAATATAATTATTAAAGCAACCGTGCTGCAAGAAATGAACATTCAAGTATGCTAATACTGATATAAAAGTAAGTGGACTGTAAAAGTAACCTATGGATTAGCACCTCCAATGTTTTGGAAACCTTCAGTGTATGCCATATCGGTGTCAATATGGATCTACACTAGTCATAGTAGCCTTTTCATCTCTTCTATCTAAAAACTTTGCAAGTCTAGGCAAGGTTAGGTTGTGTTCAGCCTTAAACCAAATGCTGTGATAACCCTCGTCAGGCCCTAATTGGTAGTTTAGGCGTCGCATTGGCTTTTTTTTTATCCACATTGAACAATACATATAGGACTCATTAACAACACTTTCGAGGTCGAATCTACTAGAAGGTCCAAGCATAAAACGATTATACTTTCCCCTCAATTAAAATACTAGAAAACCCCATGATAATTTACAGTATACTCTATCCTTAACTCATTACACTAAAAATTGGATTTTATTGTAAATTTGACTGCATGTTATAATGCAATCCTGGAAAGGCATTCATGTATCAGAAACAGGAACAATTTTGCTACTGGCCTACACTAAGGCATGTTTATCTATACTCTGTCATCCTTAATTTGTAATGATTTCCTGCTTCCCAATCAGGCAGCATGTGATTTCAGCAAGTTTTAATGGTCATTCCACCGTTTTGGAAACTTCCTTTCTAGACTCACGTTTCTCTATAGCAATGATCTCTTTTGGGATTCATAGGTAGTTTTAGTTAGTGGGCAGATTTCTTAGTAATTTTCGCTGCCATCTTTAAGGTTAAGTTAAGTAGCAATTATAGTATTTACTTTGGTTTTAGTTGTATTGGAATCATAGTTTTTGGAATGTTTCTACACATAGCGTATTGTGTAGTGGCAGTTGGTTTTGTGGCATGTTAAGCTTATTGCAATTAGATGGTGAGATAGTCACTATTAAGGATCAGTAGAGGGAACCGTGTGGGATAGAGGAAGGTTTTGTTCTATTTGTGGTCGCAGTGAGTAGTTATTGTCATAGCAAATTTTATTATAGTTCGTAGTTGATTAGTTAGCTAGTATACGTAAGGATGTAGTCTTATCTTGTAGGCCTGTAGTCACTTGTAGGTGGTGTCTCTTTGGCAGACCGTTCTATTAGATCATAGTTTGTTTTGGTTCTTCCAGAAGGGGTTGTCATAATGTGGTATTTGCATTGGTATATTGACCTATTAGTTTGTAGTCGACTAGCTGTGGCATAATAACGTAGCAATAGTGTTGATTTCTATGTTTATTTTTGCTGCCACGTGCTATGTCAAGCCAGTCCTAGCATAATGTGTCTTTGACTTAGATAATGGTTTGATGGGATTCATACGTTTAGGAATCAATTTCACCTTAGCTTTGAACGACTTATTTCTGTGTGATGACTGAGAGTGTTATGGTCAGCTTTCTCCGCAGAATCTATGTTAGTCATCTTCGCTAGCACTGGCGTCACTGCGGTATAATGACTAGTCAGCAATGCATAATAGTTGATCAATGGTAGTCATTTCATTTTAGTGGAGTCGCTTCTACATAGTCGCTGAAGTCGTCTGAGGGTTGAGAGTGTAGTTAATGATCTGCCAAACCATGCAGGCAAGGAATTGTATTTACTTTTGGTTTATTTTTTTTGCCGTGGTTGCAGAAGTTTAAGAATGGTCGAAGCCATCCAGCATATTGCAAGCTTTGTCTTAGTCGTAGGAAGTCCAAGGGTTGTTCAATGTCCATAGTCTAGTAAATGTATATTGGTAGTTATTGTTAAGTCTTGTAATGTTGATTTGGGGTTGCTTCAGATTAGTTGAAACTTATGCTTGGTTGTGGGGGTTAAAGAAATAGTGGTTTTAGTAATCGGTCAGAGTTGAAGTTAGGCTTGTATGGATATTGAAAGGTTTAGATTGGTAATTGTGGAAGATAGTTATGTGGGTAGTATCTTAAGCAAATATAGTCATAGATCTTATTCTTGTAATTGCCCATTTTAAAATTGTTAAGTAGTAAAATGTTAGGAAAATGCTTATATGTTTTAGTATTTTGGAATTGAAATGATTTTGGTAAGTTTGTTTTGAATTTGGGATATAGTGAGTTATGCTCATGAAAATTATATGAATAAAAATTTAGAGATGTTGTTTTAGCAATTCATAGTTATTAAAAATTAGTGAATGGTGAGATGCTAGGAAAATATTTTGTATATGTTGAAGTGTTTTCATTAGGAAGTGTAGATGTCAAACGCTATCTGGTAAACTATGTTTGTAGGGAAAAATGCACAGTGTCTTGTTTTGAAATTGAATTTTGTATTAGGAGAAACGGTAAAATATGCTTATAAGGAAGTTGTTGTTGTAAAGAAGTTTATGCTTTTGGTAATCATATATCTCTTCTCCTTATAGCTTGGTTTAGTGGATAATGGTAGATAATAGCCTGTTAATTGTTGCTTTTGCAAAATAGATAAGTTAAGGACCCGTAACTTGAACAATTGAGATTACCATTACCTTCGGTAATTTAATTTACTAATTCTATGAATTTATTTTAGTGGAAGCATTATGGTAGAGAATCTGATCAATGGGATCGCATTCATATTCTTTTAACATTTTAATAGGATTTAGCTTTAAACAAGCTATAATTACTGCCTTCTTTTAAGGGAAAAAATTTTAGTTGTACAAGACTATAGAGGTAAATGTGCATATAGATTCTTATAGCTATCGCATTTGGACTTGTATTTTGGTAAGAGACTAGCTTATAGGGAATCATATATGTGTTATAGTTGTTTAATAGAAAATAGAATTAGTCAGGCAATCAACAGAAAATTTCGGTACCTTAACAAGGTTATACATATTTTGTAGTAGATGTTCATGTCAGGGAATATCTTTAGGAACCTTAATTGGGAATTCTTGGTTAGCAATCTATTATGGTTATTTCCTTTTAGCTTGATAGTTAATAAATTTAGGCCTTGTGTTGTTAGGAATTGATACTTGCATATACTAGAATATTTCCTTAATGAATAAGTATTTTCCATCCCATTTTTTTGTCGGGGTTGTCGTCCTTATCATATCTTAATGTTGTATTAAATACTTGTGTTCTTTTTGGGGAAATGAATTAATATTGTTGTGCAAGTTCTTTTAGTAGTTGTTGAAAATTGTAAAATGTTAGATAAGTATGTTATGTTTAAAGGATACTGTATGTTATTAAAAAGTTGTGATCACTGGAAGTTTTATACTTAATTAAAGTTGTTCTTAGTAGGAAGTATTATGTTGTGAAGCTGAGAAGGAAAATTCTTGTGGCTTTTAGACTATGTTTTGTTTGGATTATGGTTCACCGTCCTTGCCTTATTATTTGCAAGTGATGTAGAGTTTTGCTATGTGGGTATTCTTGTGTAGGTCGAACTATTGTCATGATTTGGGGCAAGGGGTCAAGTTTGTGTTTCCAAGGCATGGATGATTATGGCTTTAATTTGGTTAATGTTTTATTTTATGACCATGTATGGGGGCCCTGGTTGTTTATGCATGTAAGAATGACGTAAATGGTCTATTTCATATCTTAGTTTTGAGTCACATCTTGTGTCAAGTTGCTAAATCATGGTTTCCATTTTGGATGAGGAACTTCTATGTGATATAGTATCTGTGTACCTAACTCCAGAGGTGTAGTTCTTGGTTTGGGTTCAATTTACGGCATGTCAATGGATTCACTGGATTTTCGTACCTTGTAATGAATGGGGAATGGCCCTTGGATGTAGTACTTGGTTCTTGATGGTTTTGCTTCATTTTGAAGAGATTATGGATTTCTTGTTGTGGCCTAGTGAAAGGCATATGTTATGGCCAGATTTGATTTGTGACTTTTATACCTTTATGTTGTGGTATGTATGTTTGACCCAAGAATGCTAAGGGAGTGGCTTTCATGGTGGGGTCGGTGCCCAGAGAGAGGCTGCCTGGGTAACCATGGATGGGGGCCAGCTTCTGGGGATAGATAGCCTGGGTAACCCATGTAGGACCATGTGATGACACTCTCCTTATGTAGTTCTAATGTTTCTGGTGATACCTCTGGAGTGTTGTCTTGGCTTGTACAGTTATGTTGACATGGTCAATTGTGTCAAGTCAGTTGTTGTTCATTTATTTTGGATGTTGTATCATGGCTTAGTGGAATCCTCCTCGTTATCTCCTATCTCGGAGGGGTGGGCCTCAGGGTTCCACATGGTTGGGTGGTAAGAGCTATCCATTGGTCCTTTTTGGAGATACGGTTCGAGTTCTGTGCAAAGGTGTTCCAGATCCAGTTTGCTTCCTACCGTCGATGGTGTTGTATACTTTCTTAGGTATACTTTTGTAAACCGACATGATCGGTCTTATAATCTTGTAATCATGTAATCCTGTACTGAGACTCTGTAATTGATCTATTCTGCTTCAGTAAAAGTTATTGGTATCTATTTTAGCAGTGTTATGGTTATTGCTTCTGTAGTTCTATTTTCTTTTATTAATGCAGTTATGTTGCCCTAGAGCTGTTAGAAGAGTAATCTTGTTTATACGGTGTAATATGGTATGTTTGGTTACTACTTTGCACCATCTTGCTTTCAAAAAAAATATTTCTATTACTTTTGGCACTTTTAGTCTAGCACTCTAGGGTTACATGACAGGGCATTACACTTGGTATCAGAGCATAGTTTCAATACTAGGATCTCTGGATAAGGTTGTCGCCCATGTTTAGTTATAGTAATACTTCTTATGCATGTGGTAGGAACCCTTGTGTTGTATACCATGCTTAAATCCAAACACCTAGCTTGATGTATTGGATAGATGATCGTGATATTGACATTCTGCATCATGTGATATGTAGCAAAAGTAGAGTGAAAGGAAACTGGAAAAAAAGGAAGTGAATAACAAGTAATGTTATGATTTTGCAAAGGGAATCACATTGTTATGGAAATATATGTGCTTATGGTAGTAATGAAATTGTGTATGTGAATGTAAATCTTCCCCTGTAAACGTGAGAAACCAGTAACTGTGCCTTGGTTGAGTGTTGTAAATATCCCATACTTGCTTTGTGTGCCTATAGGATGGTGATACTGGGTACCCATCCATGGGGAATGTGTGTATTTTGGTGTGAAATTTGCCATACCACTACGTGTGTTTGTATGTTTGTTACCCAATTGAGGGCCAACCCTTATATGGTTGAAGATATATATATATAAAGAGTAGCCAAAAGTTAGATTCATAGATTCTCTTCTTTTGGTTCTCTAGTTCCTCAGTCTGTGAAGGGGTAGTAGCAGCCACAAAGTTCCTTGGGCAGAGTGTGCAGCCTATGCTTATGACAGCACAGAGCGGTCCCTCGCTCAACCGAACCTAAGGAAATGTACTCACTACTTCCCCTTATGATGGATCAGGGTACTTGATTCATATGTGTTAGCCTAATCCCCACAGTTTCTAAGCATCTAGATGGTATTTCTTGGATGATCACTTACCTTGTCTTCACGAAAGGTATGATATGCCACATGAGTTATCAGTTGGGGTCCGGGGTCTAAGACCTACATGGACAACCCAACTGGAACTATGTGATGACATGAGTCATCATTTGGGGGCCGAGGACTAGGACCTGTGTGGGTAACCCAAGTGAGACCATGTGCCCCATGTATATTTTGAGGTCTAGCATGTGGAGGGAGATTTGTTACCCATACTGAGATAGATTCCGTATCTGCTCATGTTCCGACATGATGCAATAGGTACAATGCCACACCCCACTGAGGTTCTGACACAGTGCTAGTGATGATGCCGTGTTGCTGACGTTAGCGAGCTGGGCTCGAGGACATGATGCCACGTGCATAGACATGTGAAGGTGCACTATGAGATTATGTTATAGCCTACTTGTGTGATGAGAGTAATGGGGCCTTGCACACTTGTAGAGGGATACCCATATTTGCTTTCGACAGTGTTAGGTCGGTTAGCATATGGGTAGGTCCTAGCCATGTATACCTCTGGCTACAGCGAGTACCTACGTGTGCCTTTTCCATGAGGTGTCGCTATGTGGGGTGTGTTCTGCGTGTGTTTACTTCCACGGAGCCACAGACACACTGCCATGCGGCATACGGCCAGTACATGCCTTCTCCAGCTAGCGTATGACCATGCCACACTGAGATGCGATGCGGGATGTGGCTGAGGTGCACGTTCCATGCGGGCAACCAAGGAGTGTGTGGGCCACTTGGTTAGTCCATGCCGCGTGACGACGCGATGTAGGTTGTAGCTGAGGAGTACACTCTGAGCCATGTGGATGGCATGCTCATTCCGCACCACATGAGGGCTACTGTTATAGCCTAACGTTGTTCCCTCCTTCCTCGTTTGGTGGCTAGTATCTAGTCACACAGTGTTGTACAGTGTAATTTCAAAGATTGTAGACCTGCATCATCGTTATTGATGATTTTCTATTGATTGTGAAGGCCGACACCTTGTTTATATTTGATTGTGATGGTTTAGCCACACCTTGTGATCTTATTTGCTTGTAGCCCTCATGGTTACATTTGATTTAGTGTTGAAATTGCACACATTTCTTGCTCTATTGTTGAAATTGAATTTCTATTTAATCTTTCTTTATGACTTTGGTGGCTAAACTAGTTTATCCTTATTATTTTCGATGTCGGTCATGTGTCGTATTATGATTCCTCTCCAAGGACGTATGAGGCGGACTTGGTGAGAGTATACGAGGAAGTAGACATAGGGAATCTTGAGGATGGGGGTATGTGAGGCTGTTATACAGCTAGGACCCACTACCCACCTATGTGTGATGACTATCTCTTAGAGGCTAACCACCTTATACAACAAGAGAGAGGTCATTATGGATTATTTGGATGGTCTCACCTTGAGAGTGTGGCCTAGCACCAACAAGTCACTATGTGTGAGGTATGGATTATGTGAGATGGATTTGACTCTTGGCTCAGGGATTATGTATCATGGATTAGTATGTGGTTTCCGGTATCTAGATGGACCCTTGTGTAGCCTTGTGATGTGAATCCCAGTGATGTATATTGGTGTGTGTGTGTGTGAAGAATGTATGGCAATGGAATATGGCAATATTATTATACTATGTTTATACCCTAATCTGTGACTTCTAGGAGTAAGTCAAGCTTTAGAGGGGAGGATGTAGTGCCCCCTTGTTGTTAGCTTGTGATGGTGGTAGTTCTGCATTGCTCTCTGTCAGTCAGAGACAGTTGTTAATCGTTCATTTCATTGATTCAGTTTTGAGACAGTTGATTAGCAGGTTATGATTTATGTTTATCTGATGAATGATGTTTGACTGCTATATGTTAGTGTAGGTTTTTATTTCCTAGATGGGTTATTTATTTTTCTTATATTCCTAGGTTTTTTCTACACTTCTAATTAATCTCGCTTAGGTTAATAAAGCATGTCTTATTAGGTGAGTAGTTGTGAGGTGTCACCTTCCTACATGTGAGCATCCATTAGCTATCTTTGGAAGATACTTTGCTATCTTTAGTCCAATAGATAGTTGCTCCTCATTGGTTGGTGTTGCCACCTCCTCTCTCTTCCTAGTCTATATAAGCATGCTACCTGGCTTGTATTTGATATCTTCTACTTTTGTATCCTCTTAATGCTATTTTACTTCTAGCATTTGCATTACTCTCTTGGAGACTAACTCTATGTTACTATTTTGATTTTGTATCATTTGCATTCATAGTTTTAATATCTATTCTTTGCACTAGTTTTCTAGGTTATTAATCTTTTCATATTCTAACATGGTATTAGAGCTATTCTATGTGCAAGAGTAGATTTTAATTTCCATATTTGAGAGATTCAGGGGGACCTAATAAATCTTATTATAGTTTTTCGAAGAACCCAGTATGCTCTTCTCTTGCATCTTCGGATGATCTTGAGAATCAGAAAAGTTTGACAGAAATTTTTTTAATCTCTGGGGTTGCACATGTGTTTTATGAAATCTGGGTGATTGCAGCATTTCTGGTTATACTGGCAGCATTTCTGGCTGTTCCAACATGTCCAGGAGGCTTGAGAAAGTTAGATTTGGCTTTTGTTTCACCATAATCAGAGATCGTCATACACAATTGCGGAACTGGGGTTTCAAGCTCAAATCTGACAACCAGCTTGCATATTTGGTCTTTTGAATCAATATTGTAGGTTCCAGCATCTGATTCAGCCTTTGCATGTCATTTTTTGGAGCTAAAGGTGTTCTATTTACACTAAAGCAACATCTTCTGTGCATTTGCAAGAAAAACGCTTTCTAGGTTTTGTTCGCAGCACAGAAAAACTATCTAGGTATCTTTCTGTTTTTGCATGCAATCTGTATATTTTACAGAAATGCGCTCAGAAAGCTACAGCAAGACCCCTCTCCATTGGCAGCTATAGTTTTGAAGACAGTTTTCAAATGCTCCGTTCTTGCTCATACGGACTTCTTTTCCCATGAAATGTTTTTTGATTTTAGCTATTTTTTCATGCTCTATGCACTAGTATAGTCATTTTTTGATTTTGATGCCAAGATTTTTTAGAAATTGTAGATTCTCAGTCGTGACATTGCATGGTTCTCATTTTGGAAACTTTGGAGGATCATAACTTTCACATACGACCTCGTATCGAGGCGATTCTTGTTTTGAAAGTGCATGATTTTTCGAGTAGATCACAGTGGTGCTGTTTATTTCTCTGGATATTATGCCAAAGTTGTATTTTCAGCATATGCTCTTCATGAGGGTTTTGTAATGCATTGAAATCAAGACCACTTAGTATTTATTGCTAGTGGTAGTTGTAAATGCACTAATATAAAGTGCCAAATCATATTTTCTTGGGGGGGTTCTTTGATTGAGTGAAAAGGGGGGGTTGTCTTGGTTGGGTTCTCTTCTTTTCGACACTTCTTCTCTGCATTTCTTCATCATGGATCAAACAAATCTGCCTCTCCTAACTCCATACAATTAATTTGAGTGGAAATCGCGCATGAAAATTCACTTAAGGAAAGCTGGATTAAATAGGATAACTATGGGACTTGAAACTGAACCTGCTAAAGATGAAGATAAGCCTAAGTGGTTTAACAAATGTGATGAGGCATATGGAACATTGTGTTTGTCTGTTTCTCCTGATTTGCTCTTTCACATTGAGTTTTTGAATACACTAAATGAAATCTGGACAAAGCTAGAAACACTATTTGGCACACAAGATTCAATGAGGGGTCATATGTTGGAAAATGAACTAATTAGTTTAAGTCTAGGCAATTTCAACACAATCCAGGATTTCTTCACCAAATTGAAATCACTAAGGCTGCAGTTAAAATAATGTGGAATTGAAAAGAAAGATGAACAACTAATTCTTAGTATTCTCTCTAAGCTAAGTTCAGAATATTCTGTGTTTGTTTCTACTTTCTATGCTACTAAGGGTGCACTTGGTACTCAATTCACCATGCCATCTTTAGATGAATTTCCTGTCAATCTCACTCGGGAATAGGACAAGCTAATCCAGATGGGCACTCTTAAGTCCTCTAAGTCACATACCTTGGCTGCCAACCAAGGCACAAAAGAACAGAAAGGACAAAGTAGTAACAACAATAGTAAGGATAAGAAACAAAAGAATAGCAAGGAGAGAAGGATCAGATAACAGTTGCTTCAAAAGCAACTAATGAGACCCAATATTCCAAGGGTGACAAGCCTAAGAAA
The DNA here is from genome assembly GCA_027924645.1 of Cunninghamia lanceolata. Lineage (NCBI taxonomy): Eukaryota > Viridiplantae > Streptophyta > Pinopsida > Cupressales > Cupressaceae > Cunninghamia > Cunninghamia lanceolata. The sequence goes on along the minus strand of BSBN01000553.1, from coordinate 12,963,728 downwards.
GAGAGGGTCCAATGTACCTATTGTAAAAGACCCGGTCATGATGAACATAAATGTTTGAAGAAACAAATTGATCACTTGACACACATTCTTGAGAAGAATAATATCAGTGTTCCTGATTCTGTCAAACAGAGTTCTAATGAGGGGTCTAATAAGGCAAAAGAAAACAGCAAGGGAAAAGGAAAGGGCAAGGCCCTTTTTGTAGTTGCTTCTTCACCATCCACTTGGGTTCTTGATTCAGGTGCTTCGCACCACATGGTTTCATCTAAGGAAGAACTTGCATCCTTGGAGCCGTGTACTATGCCTTCTATTTTGATGGGTGATAACACTCCTGTTGAGGTGTGTGGGAGAGGATCTGTTGATGCCGGGGATGGCACATTCCATGATGTTCTTTCTGTACCCTCATTATCAACTAATCTCCTATCGGTATACTAGATCACTCACACAGCTTTAGGCAAGCGGGTTGAGTTCACTTCTAATTCAGTGGAGATTCGTGAGTTGCACAGTGATTCTATAGTTGCAGTTGGGAGAGCAGATCATCAGTCACAGCTCTATCTATTTTCTCACTTTGTTCCTGATCCTCCTTCGACTGTTTTGCTCACTCATTCTAATGATGTGAGTAGATTATGGCATGAGCGGTTTGGCCATCTTAACTTCCACTACTTGTAGCAGCTCAACTAGCAGAGCATGGTCATAGGGTTGCCTTCAATTCAGTTTTCAGGTGGTGTTTGCCAAGGTTGCATTCTTGGTAAGCATCCTAAGGAAAAGTTTGACAAAGGTAAGGCATGGAGAGCTTCACAGATACTGGAGTTAGTTCACAGTGATTTGGCTGGTCCATTTCAACATCCTTCTTTCAGCAGGGTTAGTTATGTCCTCACATTCATTGATGACTTTTCTTGAAATACTTGGGTGTACTTTCTCAAACAGAAGTCAGAGGTATTTGATCATTTTCAAGACTTCAAGACTTTTGTAGAGAAGCAATCCAGGAAAACCATCAAAGTTTTGCGCACTGACAATGGTGGTGAGTATGTCAACCATCGATTTGAGAGGTTTTGCACTTCAGAGGGGATTGATTTGCAGCATTCAGTTCCATACAATCCTCAGTAGAACGGTGTTGCAAGATGGAAGAATAGGTCCTTGAAGGAAATGGTGAACTGCATGATTCACTCCAGATCTCTTGCACCACAGTATTGGGCAGAGGCCATTAACTATGCTTGTTATATCGAGAACCGTGTTCCTCACCGAGCCTTGAAGGGAGTTACTCCTTTTGAAGCTTGGAGCAGTCGGAAACCATCAGTTAAGCACTTTCAAATTTTTGGTTCTCCTGCATGGGCCCACATTCCTACAAAGAAACACAAGGCCTTGGATCCGCAGAGTAGACCTTGCATATTTGTAGGTTATCCTGATGATGTGAAGGGTTATCGGTTGCTCCACCCTACTACACATGAGTTGTTCATTGAGAGGAGTGTTCAGTTTGAGGAGGGCTCTTCGAGCTCACTTTCTATCACTTCTCCAACTCCTACTTTGACATTGGAGTCACTTGGGATATATGACAGATCTTCTGATGAGTCAGATTCACCTGAGTAGTCTTCTACCTCCACTTCTGATGCAGAGAGTGATTCAGAGGACTCACCTCCTTCCTCTCCTAGTCATCATTCAGAGGTTGATGATTCTCCTCTAGATTCTCCATCTTCCAGTCCACTTTGGGCTAGACAGACCTTGCAGTCTGTAGGTGATTGGGTTGGGGATCCATCAGACACCAGGTGAACTCATTCACAGTTCCAGGATGCTCCACATGTCTTCATTGCTACTGCCTCAGATCCAAAATCTTTTCATGAGGCTTCTGGTATTCCTGAGTGGGATACAGCTATACAGGAGGAGTATAGTTCCTTGATGAGGAACCACACTTGGGATCTTGTCCCTCTTCCTAAGGGAAGAAAACTTGTTCGATGTAAGTGGATCTATCGAACAAAATTTGTAGCAGATGGGTCGGTTGACAAGTATAAGGCTCGCTTGGTTGCCAAAGGATTCTCCCAGGTTCCTGGGATTAACTACTCTGAGACTTTTGCGCTAGTTGCCCGAATGAATTCCATTCGACTTGTTCTTGCCATTGCTGCAGCTAATCGTTGGGAAGTACACCAGATGGATGTGAAGAGTGCTTTTCTTCACGGTGACCTTCAGGAGGAGATCTACATGGAGCAGCCACAAGGGTTCCTTCAGGATTCTTCACTTGTGTGCCATCTTTGGAAGTCTCTCTATGGCCTCAAATAGGCTCCTCGGGCCTGGTATGCCAAGATGGATTCCTTCCTTCTATCAGTTGGGTTCACTCGGTGCCATTCTGATCCCAATATCTACATTCTACAGCAGGATGATTCACTCCTATTTCTGGTTCTGTATGTTGATGACTTACTGATCACAGGGAGTTCTTCATCCACCATTGGGGCTATCAAAACTACCCTTCATGACAGGTTTTTGATGACTGACTTGGGCTTGTTGCATTACTTTCTCGAGATTGAGATCTACCAGTCTGCTTCCGGGATCACCATCAACCAATCCAAGTATGCTCTAGATTTGCTCTCAAGGTTTCATATGGCTGATTGCAAGCCTGCTCTGACTCCCTTTCTTTCTGGAGTCAAACTTGAGGCTCAGTGTTCTTCTCCACTTGTTGATGGCACTTTGTACCAACAGCTTGTTGGGAGTCTCATTTATCTGACTCATACGAGACCCAACATTTCATATGCTGTAGGCATGGTCTCTCGATTCATGCAGGAGCCTCATGAGCTGCACTGGAAAGCAGCCAAGCGGATCCTTCACTACATTCAGGGTACTCACAGTTTTGGGATTCACTATGCAGCGGGCATTGAGCTTGACTTGGTGGGCTACACAGATTCAGATTGGGCAGGCGATTCTTAGGATCACAAGTCTACTTCAGGTTACAACTTCTCACTTGGTTCAGGTCCTGTTTGTTGGTCGAGCAAGAAGCAATCTGCTATTGCTCTATCTTCTACTGAGGCTGAGTATCGGGGGGCTATGAATGCCTCTACTAAGGCCATTTGGCTTCAGAATCTTCTCACTGAGTTTGGCATCCAGATCAGACGGCCATCAGTCATAGTTTGTGACAACCAGAGTGCCATTCAGATCTCACGAAATCTGGTCCATCATCAGCAGACCAAACACATAGAGGTTCACATGCATTATATCCGGGAGCTCATCCATGGCCATGTCATCGACCTTCGCTACTGTCTGACTTCCGAGCAGGTTGCTGATATCTTCACCAAACCCTTCACTGAGAGCAAGTTCGTTCATTTGCGAGCTTTGCTGGGGGTGCGAGATGCTTCATCTTCTGGGGGAGCTTCTTCCTCTCACTCGGAGTCCTAACTCTCTCTACTGTTGGGGGGTCTCTTTTCTCTCTCTTTGGGGGGGAATTTTATGTACATGGGTACCTCATCAGGCTTGATTTGTCGGGACCCATTTCTACATCCACCTAAGCTTCGCTTATGGGGGGGTGTTAGTGTAGGTTTTTATTTTCTAGATGGGTTATTTATTTTTCCTATATTCCTAGGTTTTTCCTACACTTCTAATTAATCTTACTTAGGTTAATAAAGCATGTCTTATTAGGTAAGTAGTTGCAAGGTGTCACCTTCCTACATGTGAGCATCCATTAGCTATCTTAGGAAGATACTTTGCTATCTTTAGTCCAATAGATGGTTGCTCCTCATTGGTCGGTGTTGCCACCTCCTCTCTCTTCCTAGTCTATATAAACATGCTACCTGGCTTGTATTTGATATCTTTTGCTTTTGCATCCTTTTAATGCTATTTTGCTTCTAGCATTTGCATTACTCTCTTGGAGACTAACTCTGTGTTGCTATTTTGATTTTGTATCATTTACATTCATAGTTTTAATATCTATTCTTTGCACTAGTTTTCTGGGTTATTAATCTTTTCAGATTCTCACACTATATTTAGACATCTGTTATGAGTTATGATGACATTATGAGGATTTCAGTTATGATGTGTTGAATAAGTTTAGTAATGGTTTATTATTTACATGTTTCATTTGATTCGTAGATATCTGTTTTCAAACGTTATGATTATAATCTTATCCAAGAGCAGGGATAGTGTAGCATTACTTGTTTCGAGTACCCTGCTGCGCCGTGATTCTCCTACTCTCTATGTGTTAACATATACGTACTTGATCATATTTAATCAGTTGTTTGGATGCAGGCTGCAGGTACCGAACCTTGACTCCACATGATATAGCAGGTTTGAACGGGTTCTTTCACCAATGGATATTAGTAATGGGAGATAACACGAGGTCTGATCCACTAGGTCAGTCGTTGTCTTCTATTGTGGTCTTGAGTCGTGATGTGTCTCTCGGTTCGTGCCATTTATGTTTGGTAATCTCGTGTTGAGGTGTGTAGTCGAGTTCTGTTATTAGGCTTATGTGTGTGGTTGGAAAATACTTTAGAGAATATTATTAATTAATAATACTCCTATTTTGTGTTAGATAATTATTTAATTAACCTTAGCTGTGAAAGACACCTTGGGTAAATTTTATAATAGATGAGAATTGTAACATGCTGTCCAAAAGTATGTATGTCACAAATTGAAGTACGGGTATTTAGTGGTTATTTGGTAGAGAATGTTTTGGGGATATGCAAAGTTAATGCTATGTGTTATCAAATTGGAGGACTTGGGAATCTTTTGATATAGTTAATTTTTGAAACTCATGAGGGAGTGGGTTGTTGGGAAGAGAGAGACATGTCTTTACATTTACTCGAGAAGTTGAATCCCTGCTTTTGAGGAAGTGGGTTGTTGGGAAGAGAGAGGCATGTCTCTTGCATTTATTCGAGGAGTTGAATCCTTGTTAAAAAAGAAGAAGAATAGAGAAAATTGGGAGTGGGCAGGAGTTGGAAAATTTGGAGGTGGAACTGAATTTAAGATATGTACTTGTCCCTCTCTATGAATTTACAATTGTTGTAGTTTGGAAATCATGTTTTATTGCAGCATGATTCTGTTGTGTGGTACTAGCATATCCTGGGTGTGAACTTGCATGACATGATTCTGTAAATTGAAATTTATCATCCCTATAGCACAAACCTGTAATATAGAATTATCAATATCTAATTATGTCAAACCTGTAATATACAATTATCAATATCTGATTATGTTACTAAGTTGTGTTATGATCTCTTCTCTACCCATTCTTGGTTTTTCAAAGCAAAAATTTACCCAATCAATTGTCTCAACCATGGTACCTAGAATCCTCCTAATTATGATACGACCTCACATTAAGACTACCAAATCTCTCTGTTGCCTAGCATTACTTCATCCATAACCCTCTGAAATCTTGCGGTCATCATCTGTAATTCTGAATTGTGAACTTAATCCTATGCAATAGATGAATCTATCGTAAGCTTTCATCTCATCCCAGTGGCTCTTACAATTTATCTCATATGTGTATCTCCCTGATAAAAGTGAATTGCTCAGTGAGAGGTGATTGGCATATATATACCCTCCATGTAACCTGTTAGTGCTTGCAACCATGTGGTTGGTCCTCATTTTATTACCAGTTTTTGAGTCCTCTTGACTTGACTATCCTCTATGTCATAGTTCGGCCTCACTTTGCTTTAACCGTCGGAATGGTGGCTTGCAACAGAGTCCTCTTGCATTGAGTTCAAAATCAATGTTGACCTAAAGAAATTCCAATTGTAGCTTCTACCTTAGTCAATGGATTTGAGGTTGTCATTTATGTTGCCCTGAGATTCTGAGACTCAGAGAGGGAGAATGAAAGTTTGCAGCATCAAATCAACTATTTTAGGAAATATCTTTGTGAGATAGCAGCAGCTTGTGTTATACCTTTTTCTGATAATGTTGGTTCAATCCTAGAAAAGCTAAAAATTTTGCTTCTCATGGGATAGACCTTTTTTCTACGAACCGTTTGTGTATGCACTCAAGAGCACCTGCTGTAAAAAGTTAGGAACCACTGCCTAATTTGCACCTTGGGGAGAAATACTTATAGACTTGTAGTTGTAATCCAAAAATGATCAATGCTCACCAATGCACCCGGCCTAAACATATGAGAGAGCCTAAGGGGTAATACATAAGGAGGACAACACAATTCTTAAAGTAACTGCAATGTAACAAAGTAATATATAAGTAGGTTAACAAAATTCTTAAAGTATGCTGAAAATTGTAATATAATTATTAAAGCAACCGTGCTGCAAGAAATGAACATTCAAGTATTCTAATACTGATATAAAAGTAAGTGGACTGTAAAAGTAACCTATGGATTAGCACCTCCAATGTTTTGGAAACCTTCAGTGCACGCCAGATCGGTGTCAATATGGATCTACACTAGTCATAGTAGCCTTTTCGTCTCTTCTATCTAAAAAATTTGCAAGTCCAGGCAAGGTTAGGTTGTGTTCAGCCTTAAACCAAACGCTATGATAACCCTCGTCAGGCCCTAATTGGCAGTTCAGGTGTCGCATTGGCTTTTTTTTTATCCACATCAAACAATACATATAGGACACATTAATAACACTTTCGAGGTCGAATCTACTACAAGGTCTAAGCATAAAACAATTATACTTTCCCCTCAATTAAAATACTAGAAAACCCCATGATAATTTACAGTATACTCTATCCTTAACTCATTACACTAAAAATTAGATTTTATTGTAAATTTGACTGCATGTTATCACGCAATCCTGGAAAGGCATTCATGTATCGAAAACAGGAACAATTTTGCTACTGGCCTACACTAAGGCATGTTTATCTATACTCTGTCATCCTTAATTTGTAATGATTTCCTTCTTCCCGATTGGGCAGTGTGTGATTTCAACAAGTTTTAATGGTCATTCCACCATTTTGGAAACTTCCTTTCTAGACTCATGTTTCTCTATAGCAATGATCTCTTTTGGGATTCATAGGTAGTTTTAGTTAGTGGGCAGATTTCTTAGTAACTTTCACTGCCATCTTTAAGGTTAATTTTAGTAGCAATTATAGTATTTACTTTCGTTTTAGTTGTATTGGAATCGTAGTTTTTGGAATGTTTCTATGCATAGCATATTTGTGTAGTGGCAATTCGTTTTGTGGCATGTTAAGCTTATTGCAATTAGATGGTGAGATAGTCGCTGTTAAGGATCAGTAGAGGGAACTGTGTGGGATAGAGGAAGGTTTTGTTCTATTTGTGGTCGCAGTGAGTAGTCATTGTCACAGCGAATTTTATTATAGTTCGTAGTTGATTAGTTAGCTAGTATACATAAGGATGTAGTCTTATCTTGTAGGCCTATAGTCACTTGTAGGTGGTGTCTCTTTGGCAAACCATTCTATTAGATCATAGTTTGTTTTGGTTCTTCCAGAAGGGGTGGTCATAATGTGGTATTTGCATTGGTATATTGACCTATTAGTTTATAGTCGACTAGCTGTGGCATAAGAACGTAGCAATAGTGCTGATTTCTATGTTTATTTTCGCTACCACGTGCTATGTCAAGCCGGTCCTAGTGTAATGTGTCTTTGACTTAGATAATGGTTTGATGGGATTCACACGTTTAGGAAACAATTTCATCTTAGCTTTGATTGACTTATTTCTGTGTGATGACTGAGAGTGTCATGGTCGGCTTTCTCCGCAGAATCTATGTTAGTCACCTTCGCTAGCACTGCCGTCGCTGCGGTACAATGACTGGTCAGCAATGCATAATAGTTGATCAATGGTAGTCATTTCATTTTAGTGGAGTCGCTTCTGCATAGTCGCTGAAGTTGTCTGAGGGTTGAGAGCATAGTTAATGATCTGCCAAACCGTGCAGGCAAGGAATTGTATTTACTTTCATTTTTTTTTTTTGCTGTGGTCGCAGAAGTTTAAGAATGGTCGAAGCGATCCAGCATATTGCAAACTTTGTCTTAGTCATAGTAAGTCCAAGGGTTGTTCTATGTCCATACTCTAGTAAATGTATATTGGTAGTAACTGTTAACTCTTGTAATGTTGATTTTGGGTTGCTTCGGATTAGTTGAAACTTATGCTTGGTTGTGCGGGTTAAAGAAATAGTGGTTTTAGTAATCGGTCAGAGTTGAAGTTAGGCTTGTATGGATATTGAAAGGTTTAGATTAGTAGTTGTGGAAGATAGTTATGTGGGTAGTATCTTAAGCGAATATAGTCAAAGATCTTATTCTTGTAATTGCCCATTTTAAAATTGTTAAGTAGTAAAATGTTAGGGAAATGCTTATATGTTTTAGTATTTTGGAATTGAAATGATTTTGGTAAGTTTGCTTTGAATTTGGGATATAGTGAGTTATGCTCATGAAAATTATATGAATAAAAATTTAGAGATGTTGTTTTAGCAATTCATAGTTATTAAAAATTAGTGAATGGTGAGATGCTAGGAAAATATTTTGTATATGTTGAAGTGTTTTCATTAGGAAGTGTAGATGTCAAACGCTATCTGGTAAACTATGTTTGTAGGTAAAAATGCACAGTGTCTTGTTTTGAAATTGAATTTTGTATTAGGAGAAACGGTAAAATATGCTTATAAGGAAGTTGTTGTTGTAAAGAAGTTTATGCTTTTGGTAATCATATATCTCTTCTCCTTATAGCTTGGTTTAGTGGATAATGGTAGATAATAGCCTGTTAATTGTTGCTTTTGCAAAATAGATAAGTTAAGGACCCGTAACTTGAACAATTGAGATTACCATTACCTTCGGTAATTTAAATTACTAATTCTATGAATTTATTTTAGTGGAAGCATTATGGTAGAGAATCTGATCAATGGGATCGCATTCATATTCTTTTAACATTTTAATAGGATTTAGCTTTAAACAAGCTATAATTACTACTTTCTTTTAAGGGAAAAAAATTTAGTTGTACAAGACTATAGAGGTAAATGTGCATATAGATTCTTATAGCTATCGCATTTGGACTTGTATTTTGGTAAGAGACTATCTTATAGGGAATCATATATGTGTTATAGTTGTTTAATAGAAAATAGAATTAGTCAGGCAATCAACGGAAAATTTCGATACCTTAACAAGGTTATACATATTTTGTAGTAGATGTTCATGTCAGGGAATATCTTTAGGAACCTTAATTGGGAATTCTTGGTTAGCAATCTATTATGGTTATTTCCTTTTAGCTTGATAGTTAATAAATTTAGGCCTTGTGTTGTTAGGAATTGATACTTGCATATACTAGAACATTTCCTTAATGAATAAGTATTTTCCATCCCATTTTTTTGTCGGGGTTGTCGTCCTTATCATATCTTAATGTTGTATTAAATACTTGTGTTCTTTTTGGGGAAATGAATTAATATTGTTGTGCAAGTTCTTTTAGTAGTTGTTGAAAATTGTAAAATGTTAGATAAGTATGTTATGTTTAAAGGATACTGTATGTTATTAAAAAGTTGTGATCACTGGAAGTTTTATACTTAATTAAAGTTGTTCTTAGTAGGAAGTATTATGTTGTGAAGCTTAGAAGGAAAATTCTTGTGGCTTTTAGACTATGTTTTGTTCGGATTATGGTTCACCGTCCTTGCCTTATTATTTCCAAGTGATGTAGAGTTTTGCTATGTGGGTATTCTTGTGTAGGTCAAACTATTGTCATGATTTGGGGCAAGGAGTCAAGTTTGTGTTTCCAAGGCTTGGATGATTATGGCTTTAATTTGGTTAATGTTTTATTTTATGACCATGTATGGGGGCCCTGGTTGTTTATGCATGTAAGAATGATGCAAATGGTCTATTTCATATCTTAGTTTTGAGTCACATCTTGTGTCAAGTTGCTAAATCATGGTTTCCATTTTGGATGAGGAACTTCTATGTGATATAGTATCTGTGTACCTAACTCCAGAGGTGTAGTTCTTGGTTTGGGTTCAATTTACGGCATGTCAATGGATTCACTGGATTTTCGTACCTTGTAATGAATGGGGAATGGCCCTTGGATGTAGTACTTGGTTCTTGATGGTTTTGCTTCATTTTGAAGAGATTATGGATTTCTTGTTGTGGCCTAGTGAAAGGCATATGTTATGGCCAGATTTGATTTGTGACTTTTATACCTATATGTTGTGGTATGTATGTTTGACCCAAGAATGCTAAGGGAGTGGCTTTCATGGTGGGGCCGGTGCCTAGAGAGAGGCTGCCTAGTTAACCATGTATGGGGGCCAGCTTCTGGGGATAGATAGCCTAGGTAACCCATGTAGGACCATGCGATGACACTCTCCTTATGCAGTTCTAATGTTTCTGGTGATACCTCTGGAGTGTTGTCTTGGCTTGTACAGTTATGTTGACATGGTCAGTTGTGTCAAGTCAGTTGTTGTTCATTTATTTTGGATTTTGTATCATGGATTAGTGGAATCCTCGTCATTATCTCCTAGCTCGGAGGGGTGGGCCTCAGGGTTCCACATGGTTGGGTGGTAAGAGCTATCCATTGGTCCTTTTTGGAGATACGGTTCGAGTTCTGCATAGAGGTGTTCCAAATTTAGTTTGCTTCCTACCTTCGGCGGTGTTGTATACTTTCTTATGTATACTTTTGTAAACCAACATGATCGGTCTTATAATCTTGTAATCATGTAATCCTATACTGAGACTCTGTAATTGATCTATTCTGCTTCAGTAAAAGTTATTGGTATCTATTTTAGCAGTGTAATGGTTATTGCTTCTGTAGTTCTATTTTCTTTTATTAATGCAGTTATGTTGCCCTAGAGCTGTTAGAAGAGTAATCTTGTTTATACGGTGTAATATGGTATGTTTGGTTACTACTTTGCACCATCTTGCTTTCAAAAAAAATATTTCTAATACTTTTGGCTCTTTTAGTCTAGCACTCTAGGGTTACATGACGGGGCATTACACCCTTGGTCTCCTTATGTTGTGCAACACAATGCTGGGGTTTGTGACAAGGCTTAACCGTCTCACATGGATTCATCAACTCTGGTAGTTGTATCGAGCATTAACGAGTCGATCTTTTAGTGCAACAGCAACCATCTTGCTAACAAGGAGGACTACGAGGAAGGCATCCTAGTCCAGGAGGGTGGAATATCAACAAATTTCTTCCAAATCCTGAATCCTTATCGTTCAAATTGCTTCTCTACACCTATACTTTTCCAACTCCTGCACCTGTAACCTACAATCACAATGAAAGGGGGTTGGGGGTTGTGGTGTTTAGGAGCTTGCCTCAGTCAGGCCCTGGAAGGACACTCAAGTCTTCCAACACCGTTGTTAGATAGAGTGTGTGCCCAAGTAGGGCAGAGGCTAAATCCGATGAGGAAATGAAATGATTGAAACACAACTTGATGTCACCTTAGAAGTGAAGCCCTCACAGAGATGAAGATCCTTAAAATCATGAGGAGATGGATTGATGAAGCCAAATTTGCAACAAACAAACACAATAACAACACAACTCTTCTCTAAAGGCCTTGAAAACTCTTTCTCAATATCATAAGTTTGCATTATCCATCTAGGTGTAAAATAAAGTCATAAACTCAATTATATATGCTTTCCTACTAACATTCATAAATTAAATTGAAGAGGCCGACAGAGGGAAACCTTTTGAGAGGGACCAAGCTGACACACATTAATTTTCATCCTGGCAAATTAGGTTGGCCTTGGGTGTGGGTACCCAAGTCCCAATGCCTATTTTGGTCATGTTTAAGCACATAGAATGGGCTCGTAGTCCCCATTTGACATGAGTTTTAGGGGAAATTACTCTGGGATGAGTATTTAATTTGTAAAGTGTAAACACAGGGACCTAGGAGCTAAACTAGGAGGTAAAAAGGCATAGGGATACTTTTTACTCCATAACAATATGAAAGTTATCTCACAAAGATGGTTTAGACCTCTTAAAAAAAAGGGTAGCCATCCCACAAAATTGAATGTGCATCCTATTGCAATTACAGTCACTTACCTAACTAGTTTGAAAATTGATAAATAATCATGTCACATCCACTTCACTTATCTACTGCAAAGATTTATCTTTTCATATAGGAAAACAAAAACAAACAAAACATGGTTAAATGTGTTTACCTCAAGTCAGATCTTTCTATGTCGATCAAGGATCATGTTCAACCTTCACATTCTATCAAGGATGAAAAAGTATAAATGGGTAATCAATATTTTTTTAGGTTCACGAGGAACTTCAAATAGAATTTCGTAAACACCAGAACTTACACAATGATGGCATCCCTACATACGCCTCCATGAAAACATTAGCTAATAGTATTTCCTAAGCTACTGAATGCATCCTCCAGAAGATTTCTCTTAACCTTTCCTCTCGGATTCCCCCCATAAAACCCCCACAGGTTTTCCCCATGAAAATATTTAAGGCAAAGTGAAAGCAAAATCAAACACAAAAACTAAATAAATAAAATAAAATAAATCATAAATATATTTTATCCAATATTTTAAAATTTCTTTTTTTGTTATAAATCTAAAAATCAAATCTTAATAAGACAAAAATTATTCTTTCTCAAAATCAAATCTTAATAAGACAAAATTTATTCTTTCTCCTAATTCTTTCATTTGTTTTTTTAAAAAAAACTTATAAGCATGTATCATTTTCAATCTACATATTCTAATCAATTCATTAGGCAAGATTATATATATGTACACTTTTAAAACCATAGAGCAGAAAATTATAATTAGAATACTTTCTAGATCACTCTTCTCTATTATGCTAGTAGAGAAACGAAAAACACACTTTATAAAAAACATTTACTGACTCAGATAGGAGATTCATCTAAGTAAGTTAGCAATGTCCACCATTTAAATTTTCAACAAACATTAGTTAATTGAAATTATGCATACCTTTAATCATATCACTTCACAAACAACACTAAGATCTACAGAGTATGGCTCATAATTACCACTTGAAGATCTGCCATCTCCAAGAATCCATACATTTCAAGCCAATACAAAATTGCACACCAGGTCCATAGTAATCCTTACCAAAAAGGTATGGTCCGCATAAACCATTCATTAACATGTTCACCGTACAACCTTATATACTCACAAGCAAATAACCATCTCGAAAGTTTTTCATTAGAAAATCATCAAGTACTAAAGAAGAGTTATCACCATCATTACCATTAAGCATATCATCATTATCTAAATCCAATTTCCTAGATAAGTCATACGAAGTAGTTATGTGGCCTTACAAATTACCTCTAGATACTACCACAACTTCTTCACCTTCAAATTGCCTTCCTGATATACATCCGATGCTACTTGATTACCTTCCACAAGTTTGTACATGGATTTCTTTCTACTCTCTAACTCATCATCCTTCAATTATGCTACCGTATATAAGCTCTTGATATCATCATTGTCCGTTCTAGTTCTATTAACTCAACTTTCATTCCTTTGACCACAAACTAAATCTCCAACTATCCACCTAGCTCTATCAGTATTTCTTCATTTACTTTAATTATCACTTTCATCTTCCCGCTTGTCTTTTTTTGGTCAATCATCCTTCCTTCAAAAACTCTATTTTTGATACTTCCTATCAATCATATAAACTGTTCCAAACTACTGCAGTCTTGTTTCATCCTCAATCTCCTATCTGCCAACAAATCAAAATTTTCCTTTCCCATTGTATTCCTATGCTTACCTTTTGAATCCTCCTCTATAATCTTCAATTATTCCTTTTCATCTGGTGCCTTATAATCATTCCATCTCCTACTTGTAACTATATTTCTCTCAATTTCCCTCGTTTCTTCATTAACAACCATTTGTATCATCTATCATTCCTCTTTCTACATTCTTGCTTTCACAGTATCTTCATTTTCAACTCTAGATTATCCATGCTTTACTACATCTCTGTATTCGTCTTCCGCATTACCACATTCTCTTTTATCTTCAATTGTCCTTGCTTATACATCCTTGGTTTTGTCTTTTGCATCACCACATTTGCTTATTTCCTCATCTATCTCACTTTGAATATCTGCATTACTACTTCCTAACTCACTGTATTTTTTTAGTATTATTTTTGTATTGTCTATTGGTCTACCAACTCTGCTTGTTTTGTCTCGTTCAATCTCATTATCATTTCCAGTGTCACCGCATTCTCTATTTATGTTATCTTCCACTAACTCTGTACCTCTCGCAAGTATCCTTTCTTCTTTTCTTTCATTCTCATCAATATTTATATCTTCAAATTTATCCTCTAGTTGACTACTGTCATCACATATCTATTCACAACTTATAACTTCCACAAGTTCTCCTTCTTTGTCTACCTCATCTTCCTTACTATTATTTATTTTTGAACTTTTTATTCTAAACAATATTATCCGATCATCCCCATAAGTACTATTAAATTTTTCATAAACACTACCTTCTTATTTCCTTTCCAAACCTTCAAATTTGAACCCTATTAACTCACTACCCTTAAAAGCATTACTAACCCATTCACAATTCATACCTCAAATCTTCTTTATTTGTTTTTGTTTCCTCCACAAAAATATATTATTCCTCCCTATGTTTGAATCCTTCACCTTCCTTTGGCATGTTCAAAATGGCTTCTAAGTCTCAATCCTCTATTTCTTCTTCTCCTTCATCTAAATTGATCTTTGGGCTTCTATTGTCATTCACCTCAAGGCTTGTCATCCTATTTGAAAGCTTCCTTGCCATACTAAACATTACTTCTACCTTGTCTACAACATCATCATCTCCAAATTCTTCTTGATCTTCTTCTAGTTTCACATTCTTCTATATCCTCATTGGAAATATGGCTTCAACTTTGTCTACTACCAAGTCTCTCACAATACATCCTTCATACCACTTGGCAATACTGCACTTTACATGCTACTTTGTTCTACAATTGGATTTCTTTATTCTGATCTCTATCCTTTCTTCTTCATTATGTCTCACATACAAAACTAACTCTCTTTGTTCATCTTTTTCCAATCTATCAAGTCTATAGTAGGGAGCGGGTTTCATCGAATTGGTTTTACACGGGATCTCTTTCATAGTGTAGAGCATGCGTAAGAGACAGAGCGGCCATCTCAACCTCGAGTAGGAAGATCCTGCTTAAACAAAAACGGATGGATTAGTCGTCTATTCTAGATATGGCAATAGCTAACAGTCCGGCAGGGCGGAGCGCACTCTGCAGGCATGGCGCTGGAGTTGCTATTGACGTTCCCGTCATACGTTTGATTATGAGGCCCATCATTATTTCTCACTTGCCGTCAATGCAGAAGAAGTGTGCTATTCCTATTGGACTCTTGGCAGGCCCAAGCTAGGAATTTTGCTCCATAGTTCGACCAGCAAGCGGCCGATCGATAGTAGAGTACAGATCAAAGCTAGATTGGGATAGGCCGTCTTAAAGATCCCATTTTCTCTCCCCAACCCCTAGCTGTATTCCATTCATCATTGTGGTGATTGGGAAAAACCCCTTTGTTACATACTAGGAAAAGCTCTCTACGAATCTTTATCATCAAATCTAACATTTGTAATTCCTTCTCTAAGAATTTTTCCTTCACACTAGCAACCCTAACTTTATGACTCGCATTTACTCCTTTCATCTTCATAATCAAATCATAAAATACTTACTTGTAAATTGCCCCAAATTTTGGCACTCTATTTTCTCACCTTGTATATTCACTAAAATTCTTCTACAAATTGTCTCTCTAGTTAGTGATCTATCCACCTCACTTACCACTCCTCTTAGATCTCACCTCTCACACTTGACTTATATATATCACTACCAGATTGCCTCACTATCAACCGTCTATCTAAAGGCTGATTTCCTTTCTTATTCTCACTTTTTGCCTTTTGCAAATTGCCTGACAATTGGTAGTCTATTTGCTCTAGATTTCAACTTTCCTCCTTCACAAGTATGATTCTATCTACCTCAGGTTCAATGATCTACTTACAAACTCCTTGTGACTACCTCAAGCTCAACGATCTATCCACAAGATAACTTTGCAAGTTGTCTCAATTCAATGATCTATCAACAAGAAAAAGCTTCCTCTCTTTGAGGATGCCAAACCTTAACTCTGATACCACTTCATGCATTCATGGATGGAGAGTCCAATAAAGGATTGTCCAACCATGTGTTCTTAATACAAACACACACACATTCTATGCATAGCATTACTTAAACAAATACAAACTTATGACAATCAACTTGATTCAATATTTACATAATCAACAATTAGAATTACATTTTTAGTCTCTATGGCAATGGGCTCACAACATGCTAGGCCTTAACCATTTAATTAGGTATGGGCACACCATGTGTGAATTATAGAATTCCAATGATATTGCAATATAATACTCAATCTTGACTCCCAACTCAAATTTGACTACTTTCAAATGATTATGAGTGATGTTTATATAGTAGCTCCTTGCCTTAGAAATGATCTTAGTTAGCCACATGTAGGTGTTAAGCTTGATGACAAGTATAACGTGTAGTCGGTCAGATGTGTAAATGGAATATTTTAGAATGAATGGGGTGATTATGGTTTCATGAATCCCAATGTGGTACATACCATAAGCCCTCCCAGGTCCATTGAATCTAGAAATGTGTTCCTTTGTTTCCATATGTCTCAAAAAGGTGTCACAAGCCTTGAACAGTGAAACTTGATGTATTTATGTTAAGCTCAATAACAAGCCTAGTAGTAAATCATGCCTTTGTGGTGACCCAAATCTCCTAAAAGTTGGATAGGACATTATGATCTCCATGTAGATCATGTGTTCACAATTGCATAATGGAATGTGTAATTATGGTGAGTTGTGGTAGGATCTATGGTGCCTAGATTTAATGAATGTAATATAATTAAAAATCTACAAACAAACAAATCAGTAAAAAGAAAATATTTTTGGGTGATGCAACATTGCTCTTACACCCTAAGATGCTCAATTTTTTTATTTAAACTATTATAAAATCATAACTCACCAATTGTTTATTGTTGATTAGAACACTCAAAATTTATAAAATCATAACTCACCAATTGTTTATTGTTGATTAGAACACTCAAAAAAGTATAGCCCTGGAGAAATTTTTTATTTCACAAGAATGGGGGAGCTGACATTTTTGCCTGTATCGGACCAATTAACATGACAACGGACATACAGCTTTACTGATTTACATTGTAGGCGCCAAGCTATTAGCACTTCACTTTTTAGTTTCAAATTGTTCTCTTATCCATATGCAAGTTATGAAGAATGATCGGAGCTCCATGCTGAGGAAACATTGTCACAAACGATGTGGGTGCATGGACATAGCCTGGAGAAAGAACAAATGAGAAACGTTGCAAAATCATGGCAATGGCAACTTTGGACTCAAGCATGGCAAAATTCTGGCCCACACACGACCTCAACCCATATCCAAAAGGGATAAATAGAGCAGAATCATCCTTAGCAGCCTTACTTATTCCCTCACTAAACCTCTGAGGGTTAAATTCATTTGCATCTTGCCCCCACAGAGAAGTGTCATGATTCAATGAAAGCCAAGGGAAGAGGACATATGTGCCTGTAGGGATTGAAATTCCTCCTAGTGTGGTGTTCTTAAAGGTTTCTCTAAGTGAGCCAACAACTGGTGGGTAGAGCCGGATCACTTCGTTCAGAATCATTCCTAATTTTATCCACAACACATACAAAATTCAGTAAGAAAATACTAAAAGGAAAGTATTGAATTTTAAGTTACAAATGGGTTCTTGAATGCTTACAGTTTTTAGTTTGTTTACTGTCTGAAATTTTGGATGACAATTTCCACAGACTTCTTGTACTTCTGAGCGTGCTTTCTCTTGCCAGTCGGGATGCATGGCCAAGAGAATAATAGTAAATGTTAAGTAATTCATTGTAGTTTCTTGGCCAGCGAAGAAAAATGTCTTGCATTCAGCTATGATTTCCTCTGTTGTGAGGCCCTGATTGTTTTCAGAGCTCCTTAGCTCTTGGATTGTGTTCATCATGGAGCCAAGTAGATCATTGCCATAACCTCCGGTGGTGTTTGTAGCAGTCTTTTCTCGGTTTATAATGAGCTGTTTCAGGGCACTATTCATTTCTCTGTCAAGTCTCCAGCATTCTCTGTTTCTTTTGAAAGGTACAAATCTGAAAACCCCCCAAAAAAATAAACATGACATTATGTTCATTTACTTCATCATGTATAATTTGATCTTAAGAAATAAGAAACTATTAGTGCTGCATTTAGTGCTGCATTTGCAAATCAATCTGATTTTAATAATTAAGAGAGATTCATTATTGTTTGGAGAATGGTTGAGTTTTTCTAATAGTGAAATTTTTTTATGTTCTTGGATTTTTATTCAAAGATTTTCTCAAATGAAAATAATAGATATTATCTTTACTTTCTATTTATTTTTTTATTGTTTCAATTGTATATACACTACTTTTATTCGTATATACACTACTTTTATTGTACAAATTTATTAAACTTCATTTTCTGTACTGGTAAATGATGGAACTCTATAATTTATAAAGCTCATTAACTAATGAACCAAGGCAATCAGACACAAGTTACAAGTTAATAAAAGTGCACCTTACCTATAGCCAGGAATCAGTAATTTTATATCTTCCTGGCAAGCCAGAGATGTTTGCTGAGCCATCAAGTCAAAAATATGCTTTCCTTGGAGATAGCTGCTGCCAAATGCTGTGCGGGCAATAATGTCTGAAGACAGAGTCTTAAACTCTTGAGCCATGTCAAATTCTTTCTCACCATTTTTGACAACTTTCTCCCATTTCTCCAACATATTAGCAGTGCTCTCCACCATGCAACAAACCATATCCTGATAAGTCATAAAATTTTCACATTGCATTTGACATGAAACAAAGTTTTTGGAAAAAAATTCATCTATAATTATAATAAAATAAAAATGATATAAAATGTTAAATGTTTTGTTTTATTTTATGTTGTTTAGAAATGTTTTAGTATTCTATCTTGATTTATTGTACCAAATTTTATCTTCAGTTCTGTTAACTTTTATAAATATTTGTAAACTATAATAAGTTCAAGTTCAAGTTCAATTTCAAATTCAATTTCAGACATGAATACAAATCCCCTAACCTTGAGCTTATCAGTATGAAAAGAAGGATTTATAATCTGCCTATGATGTGCCCATTTATCACCATTGAGTACCACCAAGCCTTCTCCAAGCAGCTCCTTCAGGACAGGATCCCATTTTGGCTTTCCATAGATCCCCATCTTATCACCCAGCGCCTCCTTCACCAGTTCAGATCTACCAACTACTAGCGTTGGTGTTGTTCCCGCCCACATCAGGAAAGTGGACCCTGTTAGTTAGATGACAAAGAATGTATTAGGATTATTAGCTTACAAAATAAACTTACCATATATAATAAAAATTACCGTATATTTTGGACCAGTAAGGGTAGAAAAGCTGCACTCTGGCCGCAATGTCATGGGAGAGTTTCATGGGCTTGGACTTTGCCTCATGCACTAACATGGTCAAATCAAGAGAATTTCCAAACAATAGCTTGTAAGGAGGACCTGTAATGCCTTGAGCTTGAAAATGCTTGCCAATTTGCAAAGGCTTCCACCATATTGATATTGTAAGTTTGGTAACTAAAAACACCACTAAACAACCAAATGACAACAATATAACTTCAGCAACACTAAACATAGAATTTTCCGTATCTTTCAAAGTTTAAAGAATGTCATAGATGGGTTTGATCATTTTTGCTGTGGTATTTATGGTTTCTTTACTTTCGGCTGGCAGTTAAATAACAACCATTAAATGACACAGTCTTTGGATGGTTATCTATCTATTATCTCAAAAGCATTGTGTAATTTTTGTTGTTTTCCAGCCTTAAGCTTTTGGTTTAATCGCTTGCACAGGATGCTTAATTGTCTTACCTTGGGATTATTCTTGGGATTATTCTTCAGCTTAGTAAATGCCATCGAGATTATCTCGGGATTATTCTTCAGCTTAGTTGGGGACATTACCAAGATGGTTTGTTTTACCTTTGTTAGTCCTTGTTTGTGGTCGGGATATTTATGTCTTGAGTTTATCATATTAATTGGTATTAATTTGGTCCATAGGCCATTCTATATGTGCACACATTTTGTAACTGCCAAATTTTGGAAGTCCTTAATTTTTGGTAGTCCTTCACTTTTTTTTCTCCAAAATTTTAAAAAATAAAATTGTTAAAAATCTCTCAAGTCACAACTGAAATTAGAATATGGCACATGGATGGTTGGTGTTTCATTTGTCTTATGCATATTTTAATGTGCACACATGTTGTAACTGTCCAAAATTTGGTAGTCCAATTTTTTAGTCATCCAAAAATTGTCTTCAATTCTTTTTCTTGCATCATTTCTTCTGGTATTTATGTCGTTTAAGTGTACCTAGCCGGAAACTGTGTGATTTCTATTTTATTTTTATGCCAAGGAAACAAAAAACGGTTGAAAGCAAAGAACTCGGCGGAGGTGAGGTGAAGGGGAGTGTGAACAGAAAACAACAGAATCACCTTCCCAGGAATTGATTGAAGGTCATGGATTTTCAAAAGAAAGGTATTTGCATCAGTTCTTTTTTTGTCTAGCACAAAAAGTAAAGTTTGTTTGCTGCAATTTCATTAACTGAACTCCATTACTGTTTTTTTTTAATATGCCAAAATTTATTTCAATGCAAGATATTTACATTACCTCCTTCCTTGAATTTTTTTAACATGCAGAACTATTCCGTTAATTCTTTACATAAAAGGGTTTTCAAAGAAAGATCATACAATTTTTGATTTATAATTTTTAAGGGTAAAACTAGGTTCGATCTTATAAATATAGTGAAATGTGCATCCAGAATGCTGGATAGACATCACCTTTTTCGAGATGAAATTTTGCCAAAGCAGGAACTGCTAATAACGTCAAAAGATTTTCAGAACCCTAACCTGAATCTTGTGAACACTCTACTCAACTGTAAGGTAACATAGGCAAGGAGGATTTCTGATTTTAAAAGGGAAGTGTATGAAAGAATCCTTCAAATTTTTTTTAACAAAATGAGCAGCCATTTCAGATAATTATTTCAAAAATCAAATTCAATCGTCTCCTTGCAATGTGCAAATGCCCTGCAATCCTCAGTCATCTACCTACGAGACAAAATTTTTCTCCTCGACGCGGGCCTTGCATGTCTAGTCACATGCATATATGATGAGCTAACCAAAGTCCCCACTAATCGCAGCGCCAGGTTCATCAACAAATTATAGGTCAGCAGATTATATCTCTCTACAATTATATCTCTCTACACATTCAAGCAACACAAGGCTTAGATCAAGTTGAATAAGTATTGGCAGAGGGATACTAAGCTCTAAGGCATTCTTCTTGGCAAAGTGAACAGAGGTTAGGTCGTGGCCATTTTGGGCTTTGTGGCATTTCTTCCACAGAGTTTGGGGAAGAATAAGAGGATTGGTGATAGGCTTGTCATTGATACGATTAATTCTGAGTTGATGAATTTTGTGGTGAAATATATTGCTACAGGGAATTAAATTGTCATATTTTAAATGGTTCCCTTATCGATAGCGAAGAACTACAATAATAAGCATTTTTTTCTCTATTGGATTTTGAAAGAGATTTCTGGTTATGAGTATTCTGTTATTTGGGTTAACCCTTAATTTTGTTACATTTTTCCTTCTTCTATTGCTAGTAGAAAAACAAGACTAGTGAATTTTGTTTTCATTGATATAGATTTTAGAAAAACTGTGTTCAATTTTTCCACATAAAAAAGGTGAACATATATGTTCCAAAAATTATTTGGAATAAATGTTACAAACTATAAAAATGTCACTTGAGATAGCTCATGCAAAAATGCACCTCATAATTGTAATGTTGTTCAGTGTTTCTTTTACCCTTGAAAATGATTCTTTACCCCCTCAAAATTGCATATCAAGCAATGTATTGGCATTTACATATTTCAAGGAAAATCTTGAATGGGAACTAAGAAAATGGAATGCGTGATTGGAATAGCTCTACATGGATGTTATTTACAAAGTCCCTATGCTATACTTTCCCTTGAACTTGTCTAATCCTGATTGTGCAAAAACATCATTGCAAACAAAGTTGGATGGAAGGTCGCTGCTTATGATTGTTGGTCTCTTCATTTTAGCTCACAAAATCCTTGTTGGTATTTATCTATTGGCTCAGGTAATCACTTGTGGGCTTACTTGGTTGTGATGAGAATGTGCTTAATGGTCTGGGCACTATCATGAAAGATAGAATCTATTTCAAAAATATGTAAGGGTATAGTAGGAATGTAGAATACAACGACAAATTTCAAAGACTTTATATATAGATTTACTTGTGAATTGGGAAAAAGGTAATGGTAGAAAGTAAATACTTATTGCGGTGACTACTAGGAATTGACATGTGAGTTTTCTTTAGTTTGGGCTATGTTCTTTATAAAAATTTGTGTTTCCTAGGTGTTCTTTCATCTTCCTATATCGTAAGACACAATAATACCTATAAGGTCTGATATCCTTTTGGAGAAATGTTTTATATAATTAATATATATTTACTATTTATTTGTGGATGGGAAGAAAGTTTATGAGAAAAATTAATATTTGTTGTAGGACTGGTTGGGAACTAAGTATCTATTAATTGTCAAAGAAGACACCAATTATTAGTCATTGAAACATCTCTTAGAGAGATCCATTGCATGACATCTCATCTTTGAGTTTTAATTTTACTTTTTAGTTGTTAGATTACATTTGTTACTATTCCATTTTTGAAATTGCTTCATGTGTGTATTTCATAAGGAACTTTCATTGATTGACCACTTAGTTTGAAAATAATCAATCCCAAAAACTAAGCAAATCTAAGTGAAAGGTAAACTTCAAACACACATCATATAAAGTGAATGCCAAAGTTAGTTCAAACACTCACGTACACATAAAGTGAATATTAAATTTCAAGCACACACTTCACTCACATTTCACACAATAAAATATGAATCCACAATTAACTCAAAAAAATTAAGGGGATGTCAAAGTTCAAACATATGCTTCTCATCCAATAAGTGGCTCAAATTCAAGTGAATGTCAAAGTTAGTTCACACACACACACACACACACACAAAGTGAATGTGAAATTTAGTTCATACACATAAAGTGCATGTCAAAAGCACACTCAAATAATAAATGGATGTCAAAATTCAAATGCACACTTCACAGAAACAATAAATGGATGCCAAGACACTAAACAAGTGAACTCCAAAATTCAAATAAATAAGTGGATGCCAAAGTTCAAATGCACATATAAAGTGAATGCTAAAAGTTCAAACAATAAGGCACACATAGTAATGCCTAATGTTCAAACACACTTCAAACAAACAATCAATGAATGTAAAAATTTAAGCACACACACCAAGTAAATGCCAAAGCACAAACACACACTTCATACAAACAATAAATGCGAAAAAAGTGAATTCAATTTTAAACATACAAAGTGAAACAAATATAACTCAATGCCAAAGTTCAAACCCAAAAATAGTATAACACTAATTATGACAGTGTTAATAGATTGCATTGTGGTTGAATGGGAGGCCATAGTTCTCAGATTTCTTTATGAATTAATTCTCTAATGGTTCACTCACAATATTCATTTAATACCATTCCATTATTTTTATTTACAAAAAATAATTTAAATGTTTTATAGTATTTATAGCCTTGTCCACCCACTACTACATGTAATGACTTTCTAGTAAAAATATAAAAATATAAACTATCTAGCAATAGGCCTATAAATATTTGTGCCTATCTGCCTTTTTATAGTATTTATAGCCTTGTCCACCCATGACTACATGTAATGACTTTCCAGTAAAAATATAAATATAAACTATCTAGCAATATGCCTATAAATATTTGTGCCTATTGGCCATTTGATAGGACCTTTGGTGCTTTTACTAGTTGGTATTGGTAATTGTGCTAGGGAAAAATTAATTTTCTTTTTTAATGGTGTGTTTTTGTTTTTATTTTTCAAATTAGAATTTAGTAGTTTTCTTCTTCTTCTTTCTTTTTTTTTGGTCTGATGGGACTTTTCACCTTGGTGGTGCAGAGTTATGAAAATAAAGGAATTTAAAAATATTTCGGTGTTTTTTCCTATTTAAAATACCCACCTTTACTTTTTATAGTGGTCACCCATCTTCCTACCATCAATTCCATGCCCATGTGTCAATTGTAGATTTATGAAAATAAAGGAATTTAAAAATATTTCGGTGGTTGTTTCCTATTTAAAATACCCACCTTTACTTTTTATAGTGGTCACCCATCTTCCTACCATCATTTCCATGCCCATGTGTCAATTGCCTTAGTGGCCTACCGTATCCACCAGCTATTGGCAAATGGAAATCCCTTGTTCTACTTAACTTGTTTGAATGGTTTGTGATGATCTCAATTTATATGTAGTTTAGGATTATTTTTGTGTTGTTTTGTAGGATTGTACATCCTAGAGTAACATTAATATACTATTTATCTTAGATTAATTCATGTTAGCTGAATATGTTTCTTAACAAGCTTATGAAGTTAAGTGGGCTTTTACATCAATGAAGATTGGTGTGAGACCTATTATTTTCTCACTTGTGTTGTTCCCTCCTTACTATTGTCAAATAGGTGTTTGTGCATTCATTTTCTATCGCATTAAGAGAGAGGGCTCAATAGTGGTGCGAGTACCAATACATGTCATATGATTGGTACATTGAAAGCCCAATATTTGAAAAGTACGGTACTAGTAGTTGTAAGAGAGGACCCAATAGTTGAATAAAATACGCCCATTAGATTCAAAAAACAACAAATCATATGATGTCACATTGACACAATAAAAAACATGACTGAGTGCACAGATGACAACTTTTTCTTGGTCTATGTGGGTGAAACAAAATATTTGAATTACACACATCCCTCGCTACTTGGGGATATAATTGTGTAGTGTCAATGTTACATGTACATTGCTATGTCAACCCATAAAGTTAGGGTGCACCACTATTCGGCCCTATTCCCTATCTTTTTTATCACTTACTTTTTAAGTTGTGGGCATGTCCAAAATGGAAGAGATTTGCAACTCTATGAAAATTGATATATGGTGGAAATAATTAATTGTGAACTAGCCTTGTTTTCTTTTTTTTTCTATGGGTTTTACAATATAGCCTGGTAAGGCCACTAACTCTATTCATTTTATATAGCTAAATTTCTTCACCAAGAGGCCTAAGACATTAAAAATGACATTAAATATTTATCGAACCTCTTGGATCCAATGTGGAGGTCCATTTTGTCTTAGGAGGTCATATCTTCAACTTCCTCCACAAAACTCTCATATGGTGAGCACCCAAAAAACCCTTTTTTGATAAATCTTTTTCGAACCCTAGATCTACAAAAATAACCATAAATCTACAAACCCCAAAAGCCTAAATTTGTATTTTCACAACCTGCACAAAACCCTCATACCTTGAAATGTCTCAAATCTTTCTAGCATTGTCATGGCTTCAACTTTGCATCAAATCTAATCAAACAAGGGTTAAACAAAACTAGGGAGATCACACCTCCCTCATCCATAACCATAGCTTTAATACAACTTGTTAGGAAATTACAAGTTGATCAAACCATTTCCTACATAACCCTATGAGATAAAATGATGCATACAATCTTACAAAATAAACATAATGCAAAGATCACAAGATAACACAAGATATATCTTGGGAAAACCCCCAAGAGGGAAAAACCCATCCTCCAAACCATCCACACTTAATGTATTATTCAAAAATAAAAACAATGTAATACACTTACAAGTCTCCATGAATACTTTTGAAACATCAAGCACCTCCAATGCATCCTCCATGTGTCCAAGTGACACAAATGGGGCAACTCCCCTCTGCTTAACAAACACACACGAACACAGAGTTTACACCATGTGCCAATATTCTTTATTCAAATTGAAATTTCACAATACATCTGATTTCCACAATTACAAAATTTATTCAATACAACAGGAATAAAATTTGCATAATAAAATCTACAACTCTTGGCTCTTAATATTCATCCTCTCCATGAAGTCTCACCTCTGTAATCTCTGATCTGCACTCTACACAATCATCTGCAACCTGTGTCACTCATGCAACCATCTGCATACTCTCCTTTGTCTGCAATACACATTCTCAAAGCCACAGATTGGCTTACCCTTTCTCTTTCTTGGGTAGCGACTGGTTATTTTATCTTCTATTTCTTTTCCAAGGGCAACGAACCTACTTTGCAAGGCATAATTCTCTATATTCTCTACTAGAGGTTCAACTTCTGTTCAACCCTCCATCTCTCCACTCACTCTCCTACAGCCCTATTTTCCTTGTTACAAAATGATGATCTTATTCTCCCAAGCGCCACACACCTTTTCATCTCCTACCTAGCCTTTTTTCTTTTATTCTTCCTTGAAAGAAAAGGTAGAAGGGTATGAATGCCAATGCATTCCAGCTGAGGTGACCCAACCACCCAATCACCATTCAAATTCCAATGTTTTTCACTACTATGAATGGAAGATGAGGTGACTTATTCATTAAAATGTATGTTTCAAAAAGGCGTAGCTCTTGCACCCTCTTAAGGCATTCTAATTGTTGTATATAAAAAACTTTTGGATCTTTTCTACCCACGTGGTCCCACATGGGCACTCAGTTTTTATGTTGGTTTCCTTATTATTTGTAGCTATAGACACCTTCAAAAAAAGACATTTTGTAATTTGATTCTTCATACTACGTTGGGATAAGCACAGAGAGGTTACAAAATAATTGACAATGGACAAGTCACCCCTTTATATTTGTAATGACACAAACATTCCCATGTGGCATTTGTCAAACAGTTAACATGGTATCTTAGAATGTTGATAAAGCATACCACTGATTTGCAATTAGAGCATAGCACCAACAAGGAGATCAATGACATATTTTATAAAGTTGGAAGTGTAGATACATGTGCTCCACCAAGATTCTTCATGGAGGTGTATAATCTACAAAACTTCTCAAATCACCCTCACCACAAACCATGGGAAGATGATCCCTAGGAAAACTTCTCAACAACTATGAGAAAAATCCATTGTGTGAATACGTTAATTGGCAAAGTTAGGTGTCCATAGATGAGAAAATTTAAAGTTCTCCAAATTGCTCGAAAACTTGCAAATACATGTGGATTGATATTACGATGATTTTCCCCATGTTGTTCTCTGCCAAACCTTACAGAATCTAGAATTTTAATGTTTTACCAAACTACCAACGCTAATCACGAAACAATTATATCTCCAAAACCTAGAAGGATCTGATCATGAAACCTTTACCACTAATTCTAGAATTCATTCAACAATCTACCTGTAATAGGATTCGACATGAAACATCATCAATCTTGTTGAATAATTGTTTTAATAAAAACTGCCAAATGTGTGTCAGGATTAAAATTGGTCAAAACTAAAAGCTTTGCAATTCTGACTGTGCCAATGGCACCCAATGCCAAGAAATGTCATTAGAAAGCTAAAAAACCAAACAAAAAAAATTAAACCTACAACTATTTTTGGTTGATGTCAGATTTCCCATTCACCCAGATGCTCCTGCATCAGACACGCTAGGTAGAAAGTTTGTGAGCATAGGCTCACAAAAGGTGGAGTTGAGTGACAGAATGACCCTTTCCAATTGCAAGAAATATGCAATGAACTCCATCGATGTGATAGGTGCACAAGGTAAATTCATTTTCCTCCTCTTCCAGCATCTAGCTAGAACATTCACCATCTTCCTCCAACAAATCTGCATCCTCTTCCACCTTCCTCTGATGGATTTGCATCCACCATGTACCGTCCTCCTCCACCAAATACTCCCTACTCTCCTCTCCTCCTTCATAGGGTCCAACCCACCACAAACCGACCACCTCCACAATGTTTAACCTATAGCTATAGATAAATAATCTCTTTTTCTTTCTACATGCATTAACTCCTTATTCACCTCAACAACATGTGAATTTATAACAAATTTCTCATCAAAAAATATAGAAAATTACAATCTACCTCTTCATTTTTCACTGTTGCAACTTGTGTTTCCTCTTCTTTCACTGTGACATACATCTTCTCATCTTCATCGGTGATCTTCTCAAGCCATTCATCTTGTATCGCTGAAATTTGTGCCGACAAATCATTATCTTATCCATTCGTTGCAACCACATCGTTGCACTCCATCACTGCAACTTTAATTTCCACAGTTGCATCTTCATTCTTTTACATTCTTTCTTTTGCTTCTCACATCTTTCACTTCCTCAATCACTATTGCATGCAATTCTTCATCTTGTTTGACCAATTCTTTCCATTGTCTTGCTTCCAATCTATCCACTCTTATGGTTATATAAACCATCATCAAGGAGATCTTCCTCCTTTGGTACTTGTTCCAGCCTTTCCATATCACAGGCTTCTTCCTCACAAGTATACCCATCTCATCTCATTGCTGCATTCTTTCACAACTCTCACCTCATGATCTGTAATCTGCAATCATAGTTCTTTTCACGGCTCCCTAGCTCTCGATTGCTCAGGGCTTCTCTCTACCTACAACAATCCTCACAGGAGCTCTTCTCTACCGCCTTCACTCCTCTACCTGTAGGTCTTGGTGGAACTTATCCATGCTCAGGATTACCAACTCTCATACCATATGACACAGATAGGGCAACTCCTCTCTACTTAACAAACACACACAAACACATAGTTTACATAGGCCAATATTCTTTATTCAAATTGAAATTTCACAATACATTTAATTGCCACAATTACAAAATTTATTCAATACAATAGGAATAAAATCTGCATAGTAAAATCTATAACTCTTGGCTCTCAATAGACATCCTCTCCATGAATTCTCGTCTCTACAATCTCTGATCTGCACTTTACACAATCATCTACAACCTGTGTCACTCATGCAACCATATGCATACTCTCCTCTGTCTGCAATACACATTCTCAAAGCCACACATTGGCTTACCTTTTTTCTTTCTTTGGTAGTGACTGGTTATTTTATCTTCCATTTCTTTTCCAAGGGTAGTGAACCTACTTTCCAAGGCTTTAATTCTCTATATTCTTTGCCAGAGGTTGACCCTCTATTCAACCCTCCATCTCTCCACTCACTCTCCTACTACCCTATTTTCCTTATTGTAAAATGATGATCTTATTCTCCAAAGGGCCATACACCTTTTCATCTCCTACTCAACCTTTTTTACTTTATTCTTCCCTAAAAGAAAAGGCAGAAGGGTATGAATGCCAAAGCATTCCAGCTTAGGCAACCTAGCCACCCAATCAAATGGCCGATAGGCACAAATATTTATAGGCCTATTGCTAGACAGTTTATATTTATATTTTTACTGGAAAGTTATTACATGTAGTAGTGGGTGGACAAGGCTATAAATACTATAAAAAGGTGGATAGGCACAAATAATTATAGGCCTATTGCTAGATAGTTTATATTTTTATATTTTTACTAGAAAGTCATTACATGTAGTAGTGGTTGGACAAGGCTATAAATACTATAAAAAGTTTAAATTATTTTTTGTAAATAAAAATAATGGAATGGTATTAAATGAATATTGTGAGTGAACCATTAGAGAATTAATTCATAAAGAAACCTAAGAAATATGAAATGTGAGTGAGTGAACTACCTTTGTGTGTGTGTGTAAAGTGTGTGCTTGAAATTTAACATTCACTTTTTGTGTGTGTGAGTGTTTGAACTAACTTTGGCATTCACTTTATATGAAGTGTGTTTGAAGTTTACCTTTCACTTAGATTTGCTTAATTTTGGGGATTGATTATTTTCAAACTAAGTGGTCAATCAATGAAAGTTCCTTATGAAATACACACATAAAGCAATTCAAAAAATGGAATAGTAACAAATGTATTCTAACAAATAAAAAGTAAAATTAAAACTCAAAGATGAGATGTCATGCAATGGATCTCTCTAAGAGATGTTTCAGTGCCTAATAATTGGTGTCTTCTTTGACAATTAACAGATACTTAGTTCCCAACCAATCCTACAACAAATATTACTTTTTCTCATAACCTTTCTTTCCATCCACAAATAAATAGTAAATATATATTAATTATATGAACATTTCTCCAAAAGGATATCAAACCTTATAGGTATCATTGTGTCTTACAATACAAGAAGATAAAAGAACACCTAGGAAATCAATTTTTTGTAAAGAACATAGCCCAAACTAAAGCAAACTCACGTGTCAGTTCCTAGTACTCATCGCAATAAGTATTACTTTCTACCATTACCTTTTTCCCAATTCACCAGTAAATCTATATATAAAGTCTTGGAAATTTGTCATTGTATTCTTCATTCCTACTGTCCCCCTACATATTTTCAAAATAGATTCTATCTTTCATGATAGTGTCCAAACCATTAAGCACACTCTCATCACAACCAAGTAAGCCCACAAGTGATTACCTGAGCCAATAGATAAAAGGCATATACCAACAAGGATTTTGTGAGCTAAAATGAAGAGACCAACAATCATAAGCAGCAACCTTCCATCCAACTTTGTTTGTAATGATGTTGCTGCAGGATCAAGATTAGACAAGTTGAAGGGAAAGTATAGCATAGGGACTTTGTAAATAACATCCATGTAGAGCTATTCCAATCACACATTCCATTTTCTTAGTTCCCATTCAAGATTTTCAATGAAATATGTAAATGCCAATACATTGCTTGATATGCAATTTTGAGGGGGTAAAGAATCATTTTCAAGGGTAAAATAAACACTGAACAACATTACAACTATGAGGTGCATTTTTACATGAACTATATCAAGTGACATTTTTACAGTTCATAACATTTATTCCAAATAATTTTTGGAAAAGCTTTATTCACCTTTTTTATGTGGAAAAAGTGAACACAGTTTTTCTAAAATCTATATCAATGAAAACAAAATTCACCAATCCTATTTTTCTACCAGTAATAGAAGAAGGAAAAATTTAAAAAATTTAAGGGTTAACCCAAATAACAGAATACTCATAACTAGAAATCTCTTTCAAAATCCAATAGAGAAAAAAATGCTCATTATTGTATTTCTCTGCCATCGATAAGGGAACCATTTAAAACATGACAATTTAATTCCCTGTAGCAATATATTTCACCACAAAATTTATCAACTTGGAATTAATCGTATCAATGACGAGCCTATCACCAAACCTCTTATTTCTCCCTAAACCCTGTGAAAGAAATACCACAAAGCCCAAAACGGCCATGACATAACCTCTGTTCACTTCACCAAGAAGAATGCCTTGGAGCTTAGTATCCCTCCGCCAATACTTATTCAACTTGATCCAAGCCCTGTGTTGCTTGAATGTGTAGAGAGATATAATTTTCTGACCTATAATCTGTTGATGAACATGGCAGTGCGATTAGCGGGGACTCTGGTTAGCTCATCGTGCGTGCATGTGACTAGAGCTACAAGGCCCACGTCGAGGAGAAAATTTTTGTCTCATAGGCAGATGACTAAGGATTACAGGGTGTTTGCGCATTGTAGGGAGACGATTGAATTTGATTTTTGAAATAATTGTGTGAAATGGCTGCTCATTTGGTAAAAAAAAAATTGAAGGATTCTTTCATGCACTTCCCTTTTAAAATTAGAAATCCTCCTTGCCTATGTTACCTTACAGTTGAACAGAGTGTTCATAAGATTTAGGTTAAGGTTATGAAAATCTTTTGACGTTAGTAGTTCTTGCTTTTGCAAAATTTCATCTTAAAAGAGGTGATGTCTATCCAACATTCTAGATGCACATTTCACTATATTTATAAAATTGAACCTAGTTTTACCCTTAAAAATTATAAATCAAAAACAATATGATCTTTCTTTGAAAACCCTTTTATGTAAAGAATTAACGGAATAGTTTTGCATGTTAAAAAAATTCAAGGAAGGAGGCAATGTAAATATCTTGCATTGAAATAAATTTTAGCATATTAAAAAAGAATAGTAATGGACTTCAGTTAATTAAATTGCAGCAAACAAAATTTACTTTTTGTGCTAGACAAAAAAAGAACTGATGCAAATACATTTCTTTTGAAAATCCATGACTTTCAATCGATTCCTGAGAAGGTGATTCTTTTGTTTTCTATTCTGATGTAGGAGCATCCAGTGGTGTAAGGGCAATCTTGCATCACCCAAAAAAAAAATGTGTTTCAAAATTGTTGATGTTGTTTCCATTTATTTTCAAAATTTGTGGTTCTGGTTCCATAATCGCTTGAATAATATGTACAACTTTCAATTTTTCCAAACTGCTAAAAATAGCAACCTGCTATTTTTAGAAATTTTGTATTTGGGCATGGAATGAAGTGAAAATTTAAAGGAAGTTACATAACTAAAAAATAAGAACTTTGGCAAAGAAATCATGCAAAGATCATTTGCGAGCTGAAAGATATTAAAGTTTCTGTTTCCTAAACAATGCCTGAAAATTATTCAAACTTAGGTTTGGGGCACTAAACAGTCCCGTACAAGCCCAAAAATGGCCGGAACTAGAAGAACAAGTTCTTGGCGCATAGAGCATTTTGCGAGTTTTTCAACGCATAAAGCAGTTCATCAATCGGACACCCAGATCAAAAGTTATGGCACCCAGAAGTTGACCTATTTTTGGAGGGAGATGCAAATTTCAAAATTAGGTTGTTGGCCACCAAAAAAGCTATTAATAACCATTTTTGGGAACCCTGGCCAGTAGTAGAGTTAAGGGAGAAAGTGTAGAGTTAATAAGAACTAAGAAAATAGAAACCCTAGCTGATTTGGGGTTACAAAAGGCTGATGATTCCAGAGTCTTGTGATAGGAAGTTGTAATGTGTTGCAGCTTGTGGAGAGCTGATTCCTCTTATTGTATTTGAGCTTCTATAATGTAATAAGTTGTCCAAATCAATAAAGAAAGTTCTATTTTCTGTGTACAATTTCTTTTGTTGTGTGTTTTATGATTTACCCCCTTCATCAAGTGGTATCAGAGAAAGGGTTCCTAAGTGTGTAGACAGATTGGCGACCATGAGGTAGTTTGCACCAAGACTTGAGGTTGTGGGTTTGTTGTGGAGATCAAGATGCCCCCATGAAGAAATTGTATTGGGAGGAATGCTTTGACAAAAGAGGGTTTTAGATCCCTGCAAAGGCAAATCGATGCATTGCAAGAAGAGTTGTGAAGAGGGCTTGATCTGAGAATAAGAAAAGAAAGTGAGGATGAAGCTAAAGAAGAGCTATCTGAGGAAGAACAAGAAGTTGCTGGAGATCCTGCAGAAGTTAGGTTGCTGAGGGCCATCTCTAAGATTGGAAAGAGGTCTAGGATCGAAGTTTCTACATATTCTAGAGATTTGAATCTGGAATAGCTTATTGATTGGATCAATGACATGGAGGAGTATTTCGAGTATGAAGACATTGAGGACCCAAATCGGGTCAAGTTTTCAAAAACAAAGTTGAAGGGCCATGCAAGTATTTGGTGAAAGGAGGTCTAGTTAGAGAGGAACAGAAGAGAAAAAGGAAAGATCACCAGATGGGATCAGATGGTGGAGAAACTGAAGAAGCAGCTCATTCCTGTGGACTATAAGATGGAGCTACTGAAGAAGCTGCAAGGACTGAAGCAAGATAACAAGTCTATTAAGGAGTTTACAGAAGAGTTTTATAAAATTACTATCAGCACAGGCCATGCAGAGCCCAACAAGGAGAAGGTAGCCCATTACATTAATGGGTTGAGGCCAAGTATTCAAGAGGAGCTAAGTCTGGTCAGAATGACCAGCATAGAAGATGAATACCAGTTTTCCCTGAAGGTGGAAGAGAATCTAATTAAAAGTTTTGATAGCAAGCAAAGGGGAAGAGGTCAAGGTAGAAGGACTGGTGGAAGACCCTATGGGGGGTGAAATGAAGATTCATAGAAAAGTCAAGAAGCCGGTACAAGTCAAAATCAGAGAGGAGATAACACCTACCTCCCTCATGACCAGAACAATAGAGAGCAAAGAGGAAGAGGAAGAGGCTGACCTGGGCAAGGATCTAGAAGAAGAGGTTTCAAAGGAACTATTGTGATGTTCACAACATGCCCCATTTTGCTCCTTAGCAAAACGAGGACCCCTGCTGATGTCTTGCTTTTTGCTTCTGCTTGTGTTTTTTCTGCTTCCTGGCGGTCTGGTAAAAATGAAGGTCAGGTGCATCATCATCATGATATTGCATAAGGTAGGTCATCATCATGAGGTCTGTTTGTCAAAGTTCATATTTTGTTTCTGTGACCTCATATTTTGAAAGAGCTTGAAATTTCATGCAGGTTTGCCTTTTACTTCACTTGAAAATTCGTCCATATGTGCAAGTTATGCACGGTCAAAGTCTTGGTCAAACCTGATATTCGTAGAAGCATCATCATTTTTTTTATCCTAAGTCATGTTGGCAGCATCATCATGATCTTCGCATTATGCAGCATCATGATGTCTTTTAGGAAGGTCATATTATAAACTCAGTTTTGCTGTATAAACGTCATCATCATCATATTTGAACCCCCCCCCCCCCGATAATATCCTGAGGTTCGAAATATCATGATGACATCAACTTTAAGTCAAGGAGAGTTCCCCGTCGAAGTGGCCCTTTTTATCGCGAGCATCATCATGATATCCTTGCATCGCCTGATCTTAAAATATCATGCTGATGGTATAAGATCACCCTGACTTAGCAAATCCGCCTTCGGCATATTTGCATGCGCACGTTCAAAACCTATTGGAGGGTCATCATCATCATATTTGCTGAACATTCGAAACATGATGACGACGACTTCATATCCTCCTGGTCTCCTTTCGCAGCATCATGATCATCATCCTGATCTTTCACACGAAGGTCATATTTGCTGAATTTCACTAAGTAATGAAGGCATCATCATGATAATTTCGAAGGAGGATCATCATCTTCATATCCTCCTGATATCCGTTTGCCGAAACATCATGATGATCAGCCTATCTATTAAGAGGGGTTCGATATTGCATTTCCTAAACAGCATCATCATATTTTGTAATATCACCCTAGCCAAATTATCATGATGACCAACTTATCCTTGTGCTTCGAAGACAAAATATCATGATGACGTCATCATGATAAATCGATGAGAAGTAAATATCCTGATGATCAGCATCATCATATTTTACAATATCACCCTAGCGCGAATATGATGATGACGTCATCATCATTCTTTATCCTGTCTTGATTGTCAAGATCATCATGATCTTGTTTGTTCGCCCGATATTTCGCCAAGTCCTCCTGCCGATGAAATGCAACCTTTTGCAAGTATCCTGATGATCCTCATCATGATCATATTCTCCCTTCGGCAGGATATTTCTCAAACATGATCCGGTTGGCAAATTATCATGATGACGTCATGTTCAAGTTTAACGAAGGCTCCGGATATCATGATGACGTCATCCCGATCTGAATAACGAAGAGGTAAATATCCTGATCATCATCATCATCATTTTCTTTCTTTCAGCAGGATATTTTCCAAGACCCGATCCGTCTCCCGAATATGATGATGATGTCTTCTTCTGTGTTCGACAAAACAAATATCCTCCTGATGGTCATCATCATCATTTTTCCTTCGAGCAGGATATATTTTTCAAGCACGATCCGGTTCCCGATTATCATGATGACGTCCTATTCCAAGTTCGACACAAGCCGCAAATATGATGATGATCTTCATCATGCTGATTTTTCTCGAGAGGGTTACCTTGGCCGCGAAAGGGTCATATTCACTTCATCATCCTGATCATGCTCGTTAGGTGACCCGATAAAAGCAATTATCCCCCTGATCTTAACCGGATATGACGATGACGTCATCCTTAGCATTTTCATGAATCCCGAATATCATGATGACGTCACCATCATCTTTCTTTCCCGGGCAGCATGATTATCTTCGCATCCTCCATTTCTCCTTCATCATGATGATGATGTTGTTGTTCTTTTCTCCAACATGCAGAAGCGAATATCATGATGATGAGGTATATCGACTAACCTGTTTTTTGACGCACCGACAGGGATGATCATACCGATGGGCGGGAAATGAAGCGGTGGAGTTTTAAAGTGTTTTTTTTGGCGCCTCTGGCACATTTCCCGGTCAGCGATGGTTGACCCATCAATTTTGAGCAGCTTGGGCGCATTTTTCACGTGTTTTGAGCGGATTTTGGATCTGATTTCCGCGATCTTGCGCAGTCACCTGTATTTAAATGCTTATTTTGATTTTCATGTTGTTTTGTCATAAATGGAATACTTATCGCTTGTCTTGTCTTGCAGGCTTGCAGTTGAGGAAGCAGCTGGAAAGTCAACATGGAGGCAGAAGATCTGATCTCAGGAGCAAGAAGATGGAGATGAAATGCAAAAAGTCAAAGCCATTCAAGTGAAGAGGAAGGTCGCAGCTGGAGATTTTTCTGCAAAAGACAAACAGAAGTTATTGCCCAGCTGCTGGAACTTCTCAGAAGGGGCAATATTTCGCCCAGATTTGACCACAGCTCAGAGATATTTTTGAGAACTGGTTCACCTGCATTTATTGCTGTAACTAGAGGTTTGAACCAGGGGTTTAGTTAGGTTTTTGCTGTAGTGAGGACAATCAGAATGATATATATTGTGCCTCTCTGCACTGTAATACTTTACAACAGGGATTTTTAGGAACAACAGGGATTTTTAGGAACAACAGGGATTTTTAGGAACAACAGGGGCTACACACAGAGATTTTAGGAAAATACAGCAGGATAGCTTAGCATAGTTTAGAGTAGAAGAAGGAGGTCGCCTGTTTGTCTGCAGTAAGGTGCGCGTGGAATGTCTGGCTGCCTTACTATATCTGTAAAGCTTGTAAGTTCTCTGTAGTATGATCAATGAAACTAAGAGTCATTCTTACATTGTAAATCATGTATGGCTATTCGTTTCTAATGCAATAGAATCTGGAGTTCTGCATCTATCTTCTGAGTGTTCTCCTGCTCTTCTTTGTGTTTTGAAATATCTTCTTTGAGAGCTTGCAATTTTAAATGTATGTTTGTGAAAATGCTCAGGACTTACATTTAAGGTTTTTACTGTGGATTTGATCAGATTACTGTGGTATTTACATAGTGGATAACAGAAACAATTAGATCCTTCTGTAGATTAGATGAAGTGTAGATTAGATCTCTCTAACTTTTCCCAACCCATCTGAAATATTTAGCTGAACACGCAAAAATCTAAAGGAAATTGTCTCAAATCTGAAGAAGCATGCAAAACAGAGTCTAAGTGGACAGTTTTCATAAGTACATGAAGAAGACAGCTGCATAAAATCCAAGAAAACCCTCTGAAACTTGCAGCCCAGTATCACTCTTATGCAAAGGAATGAAAAGCATTGACATACCTCATGACCTTTTTGCATATTCTTAGGCCAGTAAACCACAAAACAAACCTAAACTACGTAAGGCCCCTTGAACATTACAGCTTCACATTGACCAACTGAACTTGACCAACCGAACCATTGTAGACTTGGGATTAGTTGAATCACCAAATGATTCCTTCTTGTCTTTCAAGTATAGTTTCAGTTCATGTCATGTGAATTTTAACTTATTGTTATGATTGCATCAAAACAGTCATCAACAGTTTTCTGGCGCTAGAAGGAGGGCCTGCCTGAGTTAGGTTTCATTTCA
The DNA here is from genome assembly GCA_027924645.1 of Cunninghamia lanceolata. Taxonomy (NCBI): domain Eukaryota; kingdom Viridiplantae; phylum Streptophyta; class Pinopsida; order Cupressales; family Cupressaceae; genus Cunninghamia; species Cunninghamia lanceolata. Next base: position 12,926,145 of record BSBN01000553.1, on the reverse strand, counting down.
AACTGGCTAACGACAGTAACAGAGTGACTAGGTCTAGGTCCAGTTCAGGAGATATATTTGTGCAACTACCTGATACAAGGCAAAGTAAAAGCCCTTTAATCTGGAATCCAAAAATATCGCAAGCAGGAAGTTCATCTGGAACACCTCCTGGGTCACCTTTTAACATCCGTAGTATTGTAAGTCCTGATAGATCACTGTTCAGATCTTTAAATCTTGGTTCAGGCACTTCTGGAGGTCTCAATCCTCCTCTAAATCCTAATCCACCAATCAATCCAGGTATTTCTGCAAGTTCAAGTCAAGCTCTAACACCTGCAATGGCTTATTTCGATGTCAATTCTCCCATATTCTTCAATGATTATCATGACATGCCAAAAAATCCGGAAAAGATATGTCCCAAATACCAGTTGCATCAAGACCCAGAAGATCATATTAGAATATTTAAGGAAGCATGTTTTAGGGCTATGTTAGAGCACGAGGATGTTGTGTGTAGGTTGTTTCCTTACACCTTTAATGAGCAGGCCTCTAGCTGGTATGTAAACTTACCCAATGGTTACATTTCTTCCTGGGCACTTATGGAAGAAGCATTTCTGTCAAGATTCAGAGGACCCATTGACCCTTGTGCTTTGTATCATAAACTGGCTGCTATAAAACGAGGTGAGGGAGAGTTAATTGATAATTTCAATGACAGATTTCAAAAGGCCTATTCTAGGCTAGCAGCCCCTTATACCATAGCTGATGCTCCCTTGTTGGCTATGTACTATGCTGCTTTGGATCCTTTAACTGCCATGTTTGTCAAAAGGAAACCTGACATAGATTCAGTATCCAAAGCCTATAAAGAGGCAGCCTCAGTGAACCAAGAAATGAGACATACAGCCTACAGTCCATTTGGAGGAAATTTTGGGGTGCAGAATCAGGCACACCCATGGAATGGAGTCCCTGTGCAGCATGCTCCACTAATAAATCCGGTTCCTTCTTACACACCTGTGTATAATCCTACTCCAATCCAGGCTATAACTCCTTACACGGCTAGTACTTCCAATAACAGTCAAAATAATGGTCAGCCTTTCTTCCAACTTCCTAGGGATGTAACTGTGGCAAAAGCACAAGATGATAGGGAAGACATCAAAGAGATTACTGCACATTTGAAGAGATTAACAACCGAAGTGACACAGCTAAGAAATGAGAATCTCTATGGCAGAAGCAACCAAAACTACAATCCACCTCAAGGTCACAACCAAGGCCAAAATCAGAATTACAGTCTCAACCAGGACCAGCAGTACAATCAGAACCAAAACTACAATCAGCATCAAGGCCCCAGTCAGGGGCAACCAATGCAAAATAGGGGGCCAGTGATAGATAATAGGACCTGGGGCAATAATAACAAGAACCAGAATCAACCTAGGCCACCCAAGACATGGAACACTGGGCCCAACAACGGTACTCTGGCTTCTCCTTTCGAGAATACGGATAATCATGGTGCAAAACAAATAACTAACATATAAATGGCCAATACAGCACCCAAAAATTGGTGCAGATTTCACAATACTAATGCCCATGCTGAGCATGACTGTCCACAGTTCCACTTGGCAGCTAGTATCTTCAACATAGATGTACAGCCTCCTACCTCAGAATTTCTCATTCCTAAGGGTAATGAGGTAGTACCCTCAGAATATGACACAGCATTAGTCTTAGAAACGTTTACCTTTGCAACTGTAGAAGGGAGGGAGGATGAATTGCTAGAGGATGAACCATACTATTGTGAAAGTCTTTATCCTGAATCAGCCTTTGTGTTAAATGCTTTTCAGTTTCCTTTTGAATCTGAAAACGAGATATTAAATGAAACAGAGGAGGTGCAGGCCTTTCAACAGACAAATAAAAGCCACACCTACAATTTGAGGAACAACCCTAGGCCGGGAGGACCTTTCACCACTTCCACTCCTCCGAATAACATTAATACACCCCCAGATCAGAATGCTAGCAACAATCCTGCCATACTTAAAGCTAGTCAGCACACAAATAACGGAACAGCAGTGCAAAAGGATCAAACAAGTAGGACAGAAGCAGTAGAGACAACAAGACTAATGAATTACTTGTCAGAGGAAATAAAGAAAATGAAGGTCAGCATACCTCTAAATGAATTATTGAAGACCCCAGGAATCAGAAATGCTTTTCTAAAATCCCTGGACACATCCATAACAAACATGGTGTCTGCTGATATAACTGTTCCTAGTAGTGATTCACCACCTAAGGAGAAAGGTAAGAAAGTTGAGCAGCCTTCCAACACAAATGTAGTAATACATGCGGATAAGAGGGATACTCAACCTTTCTTGTTAACTGTTAGGTTGTGTGGGAAGAATATACACAATTGCATGGTAGATTCTGGTGCTTCAGCCAACGTAATGCCCTTAGGAATATGTAAAACTCTCGGGCTGACTCCCACCAAATCTGCCAAGGTTGTCACACAATTAGATAAGACCGAGGTTAGTGTGATAGGAGAACTCATGAACATACAGGTGCAGTTAGCTTCAGACCCTAGGGTGAGCCAAATCATTGACATCCAAGTAGTGGATATACCTGCAAATTATGGAATGTTGCTGAGTAGGGATTGGTCCAAGACATTAAACGGATATATGGCTACTGACTTTTCACACATGTGGTTACCATGGAGAGGCATCCCAAACCAGATCAGAATAGAGGCAGAGCCCAGAATGAAACATATGATAACAGAGTATAATCGAACTAATGAAATCTTATATGCTGCTGTTGAGCCAGGTGTCTATAGAGTTACCAACAATGGGACGCAGATTGAGGAGGTTATGATGTTAAACAGTAGAAGGAAGTGTGTCAGCAATAGAACAGCACTATTCATTGAGTCTGACGGAAATTCTTCAGATGAGGAAAACAATGCAATAGACAAATTTGGTCATGACACTAGACAAGAGGTGGAAGAGTACGTTACATACAATTTCCCAGTCCAATATGTGTATAAGGCTGAAAGTTGGCAAGGAAGTGAGGAGATTATTGGGCGACAGAAGGATGCAGCAGCAACGGTCGTTAAATGTGTAGAGGATACAAAGATGGAACCAATGCTAGGAATAAAGGATAATAAGATTTACCTCCAGGAATCATGTGATGATTGTTGCAGGTTAATAGAAGCAGACTCCACACTGGACGATAACCGTGAGTCAGTTGATGAACAATTTTTGAAAAAAGAAGATACAGAGGATCATGGAGCTACTGTGCATAATCAGACATCGCCCCAGCACCATGTTGAAAATAAAACAGGGGAGTACTTCTGTCAATCAAAAGATACTGTCCCACTTTTACTCTCAAGTGATTTAGAAATGATTAATTTCTGTATGTCAGATTATGATGATGAAGATACTTACTTAAGTGCTGATGTGCAGGAAACTAATGAGAACCTTGAGAGGTGTGCTAAATTTGAGGATAAACTGAACATCCAGAATGAAGGAATAAAGGTAGATGAAGATGAAGATATGATACATCTAGAGTCATTCATCTTTCAACTTGAAAAAGGACTAGACATAGAGCTGGGCAATGAAAATGCAGAGCTAAATGAAGAGCCAGCTACCAATAAACAAGTGTGTTCCACAGAGCTAAAGGCACATCAGGTTCTCTTTCCTTTCCTTAGTAAACAATGATAAATGCTATTTTGATTATGGGAATTCAAGAGATAAGACATGCATATGGATTAATCATAAACCTGATGAGCAGCCTCAGTTACTAGTTAAGAGCTATTCTGATAAACACAATGAATCTAGAATATCAGAATTTTTTTCAGAATTCAAAGATAAATCTGCTAGGATGAGAACCATCACCAGCACCCTGTTACTCCTGCACAACCTAAAGAAATATGCAAGTAGGGGTGTTCTTGGGTCTTTTTCCTGGGTTTCAGTTTGCCTTGGAGAGGCTGGTATATAGTCTGATGGGGTAGTTGTTCTTCTTTTTGTGGTCTTCTTTTGCTGTTTCTTCTTTGGTTGGCTGTTTGTATAGCCTGTCCTCTGCTTGTTTTTGCTTTTTGTTTCTGTCTGTTTGTACAGTTTTGTACAGTTTTGTTGCTGTCCTATTAACAAGATCATCATGATCTTGTTTGTACAGCCTGTTTGCTTGGTCTATTTGTTGTCTCCTCAGCAGGGATCTTTATTTTACTGTAGAGTATTAAGGAGCAGAACTAGCAACCATTCAAAACAGTATATGATTTAGGATATTCAGGTTAACCATTTGCAATTTACACATAACCTGTCACTGTCATGAATGTAGAGAGTTGTTCATCTTCTGAAGTTTTGTATTCAATAAATGTGATTGAGAATTCGAAGCAGGTTTCTCACGATGACTCACCTAAAATCCTTGGGTTTGTTGAACCTACCAGTGTAGATATTAGGTGAAAAATCAGAGGTCACCCTTGCTACCATTACAATTCTCAGCTTAATTTAAGCAAGTGTTCACTCCTTGCATCATCATCATGAAGTTACAATTGCTATATCTTATGAAATCTTTCAAAATTAGAAAACAAAAAATAAATAAATAAATGAATAAAGTGGATTATACTGAAAATCCAGATTAAGCCATCTAAGTAACTCTACCGGGGCTATGGACGCTCGCTGGCAGTGGGGCTCTACTTAGGAGAATTGTAACGATAACCTTGTCGGGGCTATAGACGCTCGCTGGCAGCAAGGCTCTATCCGGTCGGCTATGAGGGAATGTCCTCACCTACGTAGGCTAATGTCAGTCACTGGTTTGTTCAACTGATCTTCAAGATGAGGATAATTAATCACATGCACACAACTAAACTGAAAATGAAAATTCATGCATCTTTATTGAACACTTTGAGTCTCAAGCTGAATAGTAATTTGTAGGAAAGATAGTTGGAAGTTATGAGTTCATTTCACCTAGTTTCCTTAAACACTCTGAATTTAATTGTTTTGTTTTGGTTGCTAGTTGTTGTGATGTTCACAACACGCCCCATTTTGCTCCTTAACAAAACGAGGACCCCTGCTGATGTCTTGCTTTTTGCTTCTGCTTGTGTTTTTTCTGCTTCCTGGCGGTCTAGTAAAAATGAAGGTCAGGTGCATCATCATCATGATATTGCATAAGGTAGGTCATCATCATGAGGTCTGTTTGTCAAAGTTCATATTTTGTTTCTGTGACCTCATATTTTGAAAGAGCTTGAAATTTCATGCAGGTTTGCCTTTTACTTCACTTGAAAATTCGTCCATATGTGCAAGTTATGCACGGTCAAAGTCTTGGTCAAACCTGATATTCGTAGAAGCATCATCATTTTTTTTATCCTAAGTCATGTTGGCAGCATCATCATGATCTTCGCATTATGCAGCATCATGATGTCTTTTAGGAAGGTCATATTATAAACTCGGTTTTGCTGTATAAACGTCATCATCATCATATTTGAACCCCCCCCCCCCCCCCCCGATAATATCCTGAGGTTCGAAATATCATGATGACATCAACTTTAAGTCAAGGAGAGTTCCCCGTCGAAGTGGCCCTTTTTATCGCGAGCATCATCATGATATCCTTGCATCGCCTGATCTTAAAATATCATGCTGATGGTATAAGATCACCCTGACTTAGCAAATCCGCCTTCGGCATATTTGCATGCGCACGTTCAAAACCTATTGGAGGGTCATCATCATCATATTTGCTGAACATTCGAAACATGATGACGACGACTTCATATCCTCCTAGTCTCCTTTCGCAGCATCATGATCATCATCCTGATCTTTCACACGAAGGTCATATTTGCTGAATTTCGCTAAGTAATGAAGGCATCATCATGATAATTTCGAAGGAGGATCATCATCTTCATATCCTCCTGATATCCGTTTGCCGAAACATCATGATGATCAGCCTATCTATTAAGAGGGGTTCGATATTGCATTTCCTAAACAGCATCATCATATTTTGTAATATCACCCTAGCCGAATTATCATGATGACCAACTTATCCTTGTGCTTCGAAGACAAAATATCATGATGACGTCATCATGATAAATCGATGAGAAGTAAATATCCTGATGATCAGCATCATCATATTTTACAATATCACCCTAGCGCGAATATGATGATGACGTCATCATCATTCTTTATCCTGTCCTGATTGTCAAGATCATCATGATCTTGTTTGTTCGCCCGATATTTCGCCAAGTCCTCCTGCCGATGAAATGCAACCTTTTGCAAGTATCCTGATGATCCTCATCATGATCATATTCTCCCTTCGGCAGGATATTTCTCAAACATGATCCGGTTGGCAAATTATCATGATGACGTCATGTTCAAGTTTAACGAAGGCTCCGGATATCATGATGACGTCATCCCGATCTGAATAACGAAGAGGTAAATATCCTGATCATCATCATCATCATTTTCTTTCTTTCAGCAGGATATTTTCCAAGACCTGATCCGTCTCCCGAATATGATGATGATGTCTTCTTCTGTGTTCGACAAAACAAATATCCTCCTGATGGTCATCATCATCATTTTTCCTTCGAGCAGGATATATTTTTCAAGCACGATCCGGTTCCCGATTATCATGATGACGTCCTATTCCAAGTTCGACACAAGCCGCAAATATGATGATGATCTTCATCATGCTGATTTTTCTCGAGAGGGTTACCTTGGCCGCGAAAGGGTCATATTCACTTCATCATCCTAATCATGCTCGTTAGGTGACCCGATAAAAGCAATTATCCCCCTGATCTTAACCGGATATGACGATGATGTCATCCTTAGCATTTTCATGAATCCCGAATATCATGATGACGTCACCATCATCTTTCTTTCCCGGGCAGCATGATTATCTTCGCATCCTCCATTTCTCCTTCATCATGATGATGATGTTGTTGTTCTTTTCTCCAACATGCAGAAGCGAATATCATGATGATGAGGTATATTGACTAACCTATTTTTTGACGCACCGACAGGGATGATCATACCGATGGGCGGGAAATGAAGCGGTGGAGTTTTAAAGTGTTTTTTTTGGCGCCTCTGGCACATTTCCCGGTCAGCGATGGTTGACCCATCAATTTTGAGCAGCTTGGGCGCATTTTTCACGCGTTTTGAGCGGATTTTGGATCTGATTTCCGCGATCTTGCGCAGTCACCTGTATTTAAATGCTTATTTTGATTTTCATGCTGTTTTGTCATAAATGGAATACTTATCGCTTGTCTTGTCTTGCAGGCTTGCAGTTGAGGAAGCAGCTGGAAAGTCAACATGGAGGCAGAAGATCTGATCTCAGGAGCAAGAAGATGGAGATGAAATGCAAAAAGTCAAAGCCATTCAAGTGAAGAGGAAGGTAGCAGCTGGAGATTTTTCTGCAAAAGACAAACAGAAGTTATTGCCCAGCTGCTGGAACTTCTCAGAAGGGGCAATATTTCGCCCAGATTTGACCACAGCTCAGAGATATTTTTGAGAACTGGTTCACCTGCATTTATTGCTGTAACTAGAGGTTTGAACCAGGGGTTTAGTTAGGTTTTTGCTGTAGTGAGGACAATCAGAATGATATATATTGTGCCTCTCTGCACTGTAATACTTTACAACAGGGATTTTTAGGAACAACAGGGATTTTTAGGAACAACAGGGATTTTTAGGAACAACAGGGGCTACACACAGAGATTTTAGGAAAATACAGCAGGATAGCTTAGCATAGTTTAGAGTAGAAGAAGGAGGTCGCCTGTTTGTCTGCAGTAAGGTGCGCGTGGAATGTCTGGCTGCCTTACTGTATCTGTAAAGCTTGTAAGTTCTCTGTAGTATGATCAATGAAACTAAGAGTCATTCTTACATTGTAAATCATGTATGGCTATTCGTTTCTAATGCAATAGAATCTGGAGTTCTGCATCTATCTTCTGAGTGTTCTCCTGCTCTTCTTTGTGTTTTGAAATATCTTCTTTGAGAGCTTGCAATTTTAAATGTATGTTTGTGAAAATGCTCAGGACTTACATTTAAGGTTTTTACTGTGGATTTGATCAGATTACTGTGGTATTTACATAGTGGATAACAGAAACAATTAGATCCTTCTGTAGATTAGATGAAGTGTAGATTAGATCTCTCTAACTTTTCCCAACCCATCTGAAATATTTAGCTGAACACGCAGAAATCTAAAGGAAATTGTCTCAAATCTGAAGAAGCATGCAAAACAGAGTCTAAGTGGACAGTTTTCATAAGTACATGAAGAAGACAGCTGCATAAAATCCAAGAAAACCCTCTGAAACTTGCAGCCCAGTATCACTCTTATGCAAAGGAATGAAAAGCATTGACATACCTCATGACCTTTTTGCATATTCTTAGGCCAGTAAACCACAAAACAAACCTAAACTACGTAAGGCCCCTTGAACATTACAGCTTCACATTGACCAACTGAACTTGACCAACCGAACCATTGTAGACTTGGGATTAGTTGAATCACCAAATGATTCCTTCTTGTCTTTCAAGTATAGTTTCAGTTCATGTCATGTGAATTTTAACTTATTGTTATGATTGCATCAAAACAGTCATCAACAGGAACCTATTTCCAATGTGGAGAAGAAGGACACCGGGCATAAGAGTGTCCACAACATCAAGGAAGGACAAATAGAAGACTTGAAGGTAATGTACGAGTCACACATGTCAATCAAGATGTGCAATCTGAGTGCTCTGAAGATGGTGAAAGGGGAGAAACCCTTGTTCTCAGAAGAACTTTGTTGAATGAGGAGAAAGAACCCAATCAGAGGAAGATTTTATTCTACACAAGGTGTAAATGTGAAGATAAGTGTTGTGATATTATTATTAACAGTGGAAGTACTGACAATCTTGTTTCAAAGGAGATGGTTGACAAGTTGAAGTTGATAAGAAGAAAGCATTCTCCATATCAGATTACATGGTTGTAGAAGGACCATAGAGCTTTGGTCAATCAGTAGTGTTTAGTGAAGTTCAAGATTGGTGACTATAATGATGAGGTGTTGTGTGACATCATACCGATGGACACATGTCATATGTTATTGGCAAGGCTGTGGTAGTATGATAGGAGCACTGTCCATGATGGTCATGCAAACACATACTCCCTAACAAATGATGGAGTTTGTCATAAGCTGAAGCCCTTGAAGGAGGTGGAAGAAAAGGTATGTAGTACTGCTAGAATTTACTTGGTATATGGTAGAAAATTTTTAGAGGGTATGAAGCATGAGCGTCATTGCTTTGCATTGATTCCTAAGATTAGTCAAGAGAAATGTGAAAATGTACTAGTAGAAGTCTCAGATATGTTGGAAGATTTTTCAGGATATTATCTCTGATAATGTACCAGAAGGTTTACCACCGGTGAGGAAGATAAGTCACCAAATGGATTTGATACTAGGAGCTAGTTTGCCAAATAAGACAGCCCATAGAATTACTCCAGCAGAGAGTGAAGAGTTGGACAGACAAGTTCAACAGTTGTTGAGGAAGGGATTGATAAAAGAGAGCCTAAGTCCATGTGCGGTACCTGTAGTACTAGCACCAAAGAAAGATGGAGAGTGGATAATGTGTATAGACTCTCAAGCCATCAATAAGATCACAATCAAGTACAGATTTCCATTGCTGAGAATGGATGATATAATGGATTGTTTGAGTGGAACCAAGTACATCATGAAGATTGACCTGAAGAGTGGGTATCACCAAATCTATATTAGAGAAGGAGATGAATGGAAGATAGCCTTCAAGACAAAGGAAGGTTTGTATGAATGGTTAGTCATGCCATTTGGGCTAACCAATGCACTGAGCACATTCATGCAGCTCATGAATGAGGTACTAAAAGAATTTTTGGGAAGTTTTGTTATTGTTTATTTGGATGATATTTTAATTTTTAGAAAGACTTAGGATGAGCATCTGATGCATATCAGAAGAGTTTTAGAGAAGCTAAGAGAAAAGAAGTTGTTGATTAATTTGAAGAAATGCAGTTTTTCAAAGAAAGAGTTGGTATACCTAGGATTTCTTGTCTCAGAGGAAGGTCTTAAGATGGACCTAGAGAAGGTGATGGTGATCATTGAATGGCCTATGCCAAGGAGTGCTTCTGAGGTAAGATCTTTTCATGGTTTGTCAAGTTTTTATAGAAAGTTTATCAGGGATTTTAGTAGAAATTGTGCACCTGTAACTGAGGCAATGAGAGGGGATAGAAAAGAGTTTAGATGGACTAAAAGAGTAGATAAAAGCTTTGATACATTGAAGTAGAAAGTCATAGAGCAACCTATTTTAGCACTTCCAGATTTCAATAAGGTATTTCATGTAGATTATGATGCTAGTGGCAATGCTATAGGAGTTGTTTTGAGTCAAGAAGGTAAGCCCGTTGCCTATTTTACTGAGAAGTTTAATGATGCCAAGAAAAAGTATTCTATTTATGATGAGGAGTTTTATCCAATAGTTCAGGCTTTGAAGAAATGGAGACATTATTTGTTGCGAAAGGAGTTTGTTTTGTATACTGATAATCAAGCTTTGCAGTATCTTAATAGTCAAGGAAAGTTCAACCAAAGGCACTTAAAATGGGTTGAGTTTTTGCAGAGTTATACCTTTGTTTTGAAACACAGAGTGGGAAGTCCAATAGAGTTACAGATGCTTTGAGAAGAAGCCAAAATTTGTTGACAGAAATGAAGATAGAGGTTGTTGGGTTCAATGAGCTCAAAAGTTTATATCCTAAAGATCCAGATTTTGCAGAGGCTTGGAAAGATTGTCTGGAACCTGTTACTTTGTATAGGACAAAATGGTTGGATTTCATAATCTCAGATGGCATGTTGTTTAAAGGAAGCCAGTTGTGCATTCTAAGGAGTTCTATGAGAGAGAACCTGATTAAGGAGAAGCATAGTGGAGGATTGGCCGGACACTTTGGTCGAGATAAGACCATTGCTATTGTTGGTGAAAATTATTATTGGCCATAGTTGCAGCAAGATGTGAGGAAATTTGTGCAGAGTTGTAGAGTATGTCAGATGGCAAAAGGACCAAGTTAGAACATAGGTCTATATCAACCATTGCCTATACCAGAGAAGCCACAGGATGATATCAGTATGGATTTTGTTCTTGGTTTACCAAGGAGATAGAGAGGACATGATTCCATTTTTGTGGTGGTGGACAAATTCTTGAAGATGGCACATTTTATTCCTTGTAAGAAGACTAATGATGTTGTTCATATTGTAGAGTTATTTTTCATGGAGGTCGTGAGATTGCATGGTCTACCAAAGAACATAGTTTCAAATTGAGATACCAAATTTGTTGGTTATTTCTAGAGGATATTATGGAAGAAGTTGAAGATAGATTTGAAGTTCAATTCTGCACACCATCCACAGATTGATGGACAGATCAAAGTGGTGAATAGGAGTTTGTGTAACCTGCTACGATGCTTAGTAGGAGATAAGCCCAAGGGATGGGATTTGATTTTACAAGAAGCAAAATTTGCTTACAACAATTCTGTCAATAGGAGTACTGGTAAATCACCATTCTATATTATATATGGGAATAGTCCAAGAAATGCTTCAGAGTTAAGGAATTTGGACAAAGGAGAAAAGACAAGTGTTGAAGCTGAAGACTTTGCAGAAGACATGAAGAATTTGCACGAAGAGGTGAAAAAGCACATTAATAAGATGAATATTTAGTACAAGGCTAAGGTAGATCAGAAGAGGAGATATAAGGAATTCCAGGTAGGAGATGAAGTCAGGGTTCACTTGAGAAAAGTAAGGTTCCCAATTGGAACATACAATAAGTTGAAAATGAAGAAATTTGGACAATGTAAAATTTTGAAGAAACATGATTCAAGAAATGCATATGATGTGGAGCTGCCGCATGAGATCAACATTTCCCCTATTTTCAACATTGCTGATTTATCAAAATATCATGAAGGTGGAACAGAGGATGGACCAACAGAAGAATAGTGGAGTATTCTGGGATCTACTTCAACAAAGGAGATAGAAGAGATCTTGGATAGCCATGTGGGAAGAAGTACTTGGAACAGGCAATATGAAGAATACCTAGTGAAATGGAAATGAAGACCTGTTGAAGATTCTTCTTGGTTATCTAAGGTAGAGGTTGACCATTTCAGTTTCCATCACACAAACACATGAGACATGATAGGGTCACTTCTCAAATTACCCTCGGTGTCTGATGCAGGAGCATCCAGTGGTGTAAGGGAAATCTTGCATCACCCAAAAAAAAGATGTATTTCAAAATTGTTGATGTTCTTTCTATTTCTTTTCAAAATTTGTGGTTCTGGTTCCATAATCACTTGAATAATGATGTAGAACTTTCAATATTTTTAAATTGTTAAAAATAGCAACCTGCTATTTTTAGAAAGTTTGCATTTGGGCATGGAATGAAGTGAAAATTTAAAGGAATCTACATAACTAAAAAATAAGACCTTTGGTGAAGGAATCACCCAAAGATCATTTGTGAGCTGAAAGATATTAAAGTTTCTATTTCCTAAAAAATGCCTGAAAATTATTCAAACTCAAGTATGAGGCACTAAACGGCCCTGTATGGGCTTGAAAATGGTCAAAACTAGCAGAGTAGGTTCCTAGCACGTACAACACTCCACGAGCTTTCTGACACATAAAATGGTTCGTCAATTGGACACCCAAATCAAAAGTTATGGCTCCCAGAAGTTGACCTATTTTTGGAGAGATGTAAATTTTAAAATTAGGTTGTTGGCCACCAAAAAGGCTATTAATAACCATTTTTCGGAACTCTGGGCATAGTAGAGTTAAAGGGGAAAGTGTAGAGTCAGGAATAGGCAAGAAAATAGAAACCCTAGCTGATTTGGGGTTACAAAAGGTTGATGATTCCAGAGTCTTGTGATAGGAAGCTGTAATGTGTTGCAGCATGTGGAGGGTTGATTCCTCTTATTGTATTTGAGCTTCTATAATGTAATAAGTTGTCCAAATCAATAAAGAAAGTTCTATTTTTTGTGTGCAATTTCTGTTGTTGTGTGTTTTATCATTTACCCCCTTCATCATGTTCACTCTCCCCTTCACCTCACCCCAATCTTAATTTTATATGCTCATTGAGTTCTTTGCTTCCAACCATTTTTTGTTTCCTTCGCATTAAAATAAAATAGAAATCACACAGTTTCTGGCTAGGTACACTTAAATGACATAAATGTAGAAGAACTGATCAAAAAAAAAATTGAAGGAAGACAATTTTTGGACAACTAAAAAATTGGACTACCAAATTTTGGACTGTTACAACATGTGTGCACATTAAAATATGCATAAGACAAATGAAACACCAACCACCCATTTTCCATATTCTAATTTTAGTTGTGGCTTGAGAGATTTTTAACAATTTTTTTTTTTTAAAATTTTGGAGCAAAAAAGAAGTGAAGGACTACCAAATTTTGGTAGTTACAAGATGTGTGCACATATAGAATGGCCTATCAGCCAAATTAATACCAATTAATATGATAAACTCAAGACATAAATATTCTAACCACAAACAAGGACTAACAAAGGTAAAACAAACCAACTTGGTAATGTCCCCAACTAAGCTGAAGAATAATCCCAAGATAATCTCAATGGCATTTACTAAGCTGAAGAATAATCCCAAGGTAAGACAATTAAGCATCCTATGCAAGAGATTAAACCAAAAGCTTAAGGCTGAAAAACAACAAAAACTACACAATGCTTTTGAGATAATAGATAGATAACCATCCAAAAATTGTGTCATTTAATGGTTGTTATTTAACTGCTAGCTAAAAGTGAAGAAACCATAAATACCACAGCAAAAATGATCAAACCTATCTATGACATTCTTTAAACTTTGAAAGATATGGAAAATTCTATGTTTAGTGTTGCTGAAGTTATATTGTTGTCATTTGGTTGTTTAGTGGTATTTCTAGTTACCAAACTTACAATATCAATATGGTGGAAGCCTTTGCAAATAGGCAAGCATTTTCAAGCTCAAGGCATTACAGGTCCTCCTTACAAGCTATTGTTTGCAAATTCTCTTGAAATGCCCAAGTTAATGCATGAGGCCAAGTCTTAGCCCATGAAACTCTCCCATGACATTGCGGCCAGAGTGGAGCTTTTCTACCCTTACTAGTTCAAAATATATGGTAATTTTTATTATATATGGTAAGTTTATTTTGTAAGCTAATAATCCTAATACATTCTTTGTCATCTAACTAACAGGGTCCACTTTCCTAATGTGGGCGGGACCAACACCAATGCTAGTAGTTGGTAGATCTGAACTGGGGAAGGAGGCGCTAGGTGATAAGATGGGGATCTATGGAAATCCAAAATGGGATCCTGTCTTGAAGGAGCTGCTTGGGAAAGGCTTGGTGGTACTCAATGGTGATAAATGGGCACATCATAGGCAGAGTATATATCCTTCTTTTCATACTGATAAGCTCAAGGTTAGGGGATTTATATTCATGTCTAAAATTGAATTTGAAATTAAACTTGAACTTGAACTTATTATAGTTTACAAATTTTTATAAAAGTTAATAGAACTGAAGATAAAATTTGGTACAATAAATCAAGATAGAATACTAAAACATTTATTAAAAAAATAAAATAAAACAAAACATTTAACATTTTATATCATTTTTTTTTAAGGGCTGCCAAAATTTGGTAGTTACAAGATGTGTGCACATATAGAATGGCCTATTATTTTCTCACTTGTGTTGTTCCCTCCTTACCATTGTCACATAGGTGTTTGTGTATTCATTTGCAATCTCATTATGAGAGAGGGCTCAATAGTGGTGTGAGTACCAATACATGTCATATGATTGGAACATTGAAAGCCCAATATTTGAAAAGTATGGTACTAGTAGTTGTAAGAGAGGACCCAACAGTTGAATAAAATATGCCCATTAGATTCAAAAATAACAAATCATATGATGTCAAATTGACACACTAAAAAACATGACTGAATGCACAGATGACAACCATTTCTTGGTTTATGTGGGTGAAAAAAATATTTGAATTACCCACATCCCTCGCTACTTGGGGATATAATTGTGTAGTGTCAATGTTATATGTACATTGCTATGTCAACCCATAAAGTTATGGTGTACCACTATTGGGCCCTATTACCAATCTTTTTTATCACTTACTTTTTAAGTTGTGGGCATGTTTGAAATGGAAGAGATTTGCAACTCTATGAAAATTGATAAATGGTGGAAATAATTAATTGTGAACTAGCTTTGTTTTTCTTTTTTTTTCTATGGGTTTTACAATATAGCCTGGTAAGGCCACTCTATTCATTTTATATAGCTAAATTTCTTCACCAAGAGGCTGTTAGGGTTAGCCGGCAGAAGATATCAATTAAATGCAAATAAAGATTAAATAGAGAAATGAAAATACACAGAAATAATAATAGCGAGAGACAAGTTTTAACGTGGTTCACCCAAACTCGGGCTACATCCACCAAACAGAGAGTCCAATATTATTATCCAGTAAATCAAACCGATTACAATCAGCAATCCCTGCAACTCAATACCGCTGCAAAATGCTACAATACAATATCAAAACCCTAACCCTTAGCCGCTTTTTATCAAGCTTTTTGTCAGTTACAAAATAGGGTTTTCTTATGTCGGTCAATGAAAAATTAACTCCCGGTGCATTATAAAATAATAAAAAACCGTGTGAGGTTTCGGGGGCGTTGTCCCCGAGCCCCCATGGGGGCGCTGCCCCTCGACCCCACCCTATATCGCGACAGGGAACGCGCCAGGGGCGCTGCCCCTCGACCCCGCAAGGGGCGCTGCCCCTTGACCCCGTCTTGGGGGCGCTGCCCCCAAACCCCCACAAGGGGCGCTACCCCTTGACCCCGTAGGAATTTGGGGGGAAACCGCACTGATAAAAGTGGGGTAAATATAACCTCCGAATCTGATTAGGCTCCATATAACAACAATCTCCCACTTGGAGACTGATCAGACTCCACACCATATCATCTCCCACTTGGAGACTGATCATAACACCACTGACCCTGTAGCTCCCACTGGAAATAAGCACCCTGGACTCTGCTGTTCTATTTTTGTTGTGTTCAGTCTAGAAGACCAACCGAAGCTGAAGAGGAGCTCAGCTTCTCCCTTGTCACTGCCTTTGTAAACATATCGGCTGGATTATCATCTGTATGTATCTTTGCCAGCTGTAACTGTCCATTATCCAACACCAACCGAATGAAGTGGTACCTCAATTGTATGTGTTTGGTCTTTGAATGCAAGGTAGAATTCTTGGCAAGATGTATGGCACTCTGGCTATCTGTAAACAAATAACTGTTAACCTATTGTGTGCCCAATTCATTCATGAAAGATTGCAGCCATATCATCTCCTTGCTTGCCTCTGTTGCAGCTACATATTCTGCCTCGGTGGTGGATAAAGCAACCACCTTTTGTAACCTGGAAATCCAACTTACCGTTGTTCCACCTACAGTAAAGACATAACCTGTAGTACTCCGCCTGGTATCAATATCTCCTGCCAAATCTGAGTCTACATAACCTGCTAAATCAGTATTAGAGCCCCCAAAACATAAGTGTTTATTGGATGTACCTCTCAAATACCTGAGAATCCATTTTACCGCATTCCAATGCTCTAATTTGGGATGACTCATATACCTGCTAACGACTCCTACAGCATGTGCAATATCCGGTCTCGTGCATACCATGGCATACATTAAACTACCTACAGCTGAAGCATATGGTACCTTGGACATTTTCTCTTCCTCCTCTTGTGTCTTAGGACACATGTCCTTAGTCAATTTCAAATGACTAGGCAAAGGTGTGCTGACAGCTTTTGCATTCTCCATGTGGAATCTCTGCAACACCTTTTCAACATAAGTAGCCTGAGATAGAGTCAATTTTCTGTTTAGCCTATCTCTATAAATTTTCATACCAAGGATTTGTTTTGCTGCCCCCAAATCCTTCATATCAAATGATTGTGCCAACTGCTGTTTTAACTCTCTTATGTGATCCATGTTAGACCCAGCTACAAGCATGTCATCAACATATAAACATAAAATAATGTAGCTGTCATTATCTAACCTCTTAAAATAAACAAAATGGTCAGAATTACACCTACTGTAGCCTTGCTCAGCCATAAAACTGTCAAATTTCAAATACCATTGCCGAGGTGCTTGTTTCAGGCCATACAAACTCTTCTTCAATCTGCACACTAGTTTCTCCTTACCTTTGACCTCAAATCCTTGGGGCTGTTCCATATAGATCTCCTCCTCCAAATCACCATGGAGAAAGGCAGTTTTAACATCTAGCTGTTCCAAATGTAAATCTTCAGCAGCCACAATACTTAAAACAGTACGAATAGAAGTCATCTTGACAACCGGAGAAAATATCTCATCAAAATCAATGCCCTTTTTCTGTGCAAATCCTTTTACAACTAACCTAGCCTTAAATATTTTCTTACCTCCATCTTCCTCTTTCAGCCTATAAACCCATTTATTTGGCAAAGCCTTTTTTCCTATAGGTAACTTACATAATTCCCAAGTCTGATTTTTCAGCAAGGAGTCCATTTCTTCTTTCATTGCAAGCTCCCATTGAACCTGTGTATCCACCTACATAGCTTCATCATACCCTTCTGGTTCACCAGCATCTGTTAACAAAATAGAATACAAAGAGGGAGAAAACCTTTCAGGAGGTCTACTTATCCTTGTGGACTGTCTAACATTCACTGGAGTTTGTGGTATTTCTGCAGAGCATGAGGAACCACTGGAACATCACTATGTGGAGTATCATCCAGCACCACATAATCCTTTTCTTTCTTCTCATGCTGCTGCAACTAATCTTTGTACAACACCTTCTCATTGAATATAACATCTCTGCTTCTCACAATTTTCTGATTTTTAAAATCCCAAAGCCTATAACCAAATTCATCAATGCCATATCCAACAAAGGTACACCTTTTTGATTTTGCATCCAGCTTGGTTCTATGTTCAGAATCTATATGTACAAATGCTTCATAGCCAAAGGTTTTCAGAAAAGAATAACTCACCTTCTTGCCTGTCCATGCTTCCTCTGGAATACCACAGCCCAAAGGAACTGAAGGACCTCTGTTAATTAAATATATAGCAGTGTTGACAGCCTCTGCCCTCATGTTTAAAGGCAGCCCAGCATGCAATCTCATGGTCCTTGCACGCTCCATTATTGTCCTATTCATGCGTTCAGCCACTCCATTTTCCTATGGAGTCCCTGGAACTGTTTTCTACCTACGAATTTCATTAAAGGAACAATAATCTTCAAATTCTTTGCTGCAATACTCACCGCCATTATCAGATCTGAGACATTTTAATCTTTTACCCATCTCATTCTCAACCAAGCTTCTCCATTTCTTAAATGTTTCAAATACATCAGATTTCTGTCTAAGAAAATAAATCCAGACCTTCCTAGTTGCATCATCTATGAATGTAACATAATACCGAGAGCCACCAAGAGAAGATACCTGAGCTAGTCCCCATACATCTGTATGCACAAGCTCCAACTTTTCATTTTTCTTTTGCTTCCCATCCTTAAGAAAACTGACTCTCTTTTGTTTTCCATACACACAACTTTCACAGAAATCCATATTAATACATTTCAGACCTGGTAAAACTTTCTTAGAATGAAGTACCTTCATACCTTTTTCACTCATATGCCCAAGTCTGTTATGCCACAATGTTGTCTCAGAACCTGTAGCAACTTTTCTAGTCTCTTCCTGCAAACCTGCAGCAACTGTTCCTGAACCTGTTTGTTTTTTCTCTGTAACAGCTAAAGTAGAAAGAACAGTATGACCTGTACAAAGATATAAGGTGCCTACTTTCACACCTTTTGCTACTACTAAGGCACCTTTTGAAACCTTCCAATTTTTATCAGTAAATGTAACAGTGCAACCTTGTTCAGTTAGCTACCCTGCTGAAATTAAATTTCTACTGAGCCTTGGAACATGCCTTACCTCTTGTAGTAGCCAATGATTCCCATTCTGCAACTTAATTTTGATTCTTCCCTTTCCAACAATCTGACAGGGTTCGTTATCTCCCAAATAAACTAGCCCAAAATCCCCTTGGACATAATCAAGGAAATAACTTCTATGGGGCGTAGCATGAAATGAGGCCCCTGAATCTAAAACCCATGAATCATCAGCATTATCTAGGGAAAGAATCAAAGCATCATCTTCAGACTTATTGCTTACCATATTTGCTTCCTTATTGCCTTCTTGTTTGTCTCCTTCTTTGTTTTTCTGAGACCAACAATCTTTCTTCAGATGACCTGGTTTTCCACAGTACCAGCAATCCTTCTGTCCTCTGGTTTGGGATCTTTTGTCCTTTGATTTTCCTCATGACTTCCCATGACCTCCAGAACCTTTTCCTCTCTCCTTTGATCTGCCCCTGCTTTCTGTATTCAAAACACTGCCTGATTTGGATCCACCTGAGCTTTTCTTACGAATTTCCTCACTCAGAATAACACCAACAACATCATCAAATTTTAGGGTATTTGAACCAGAAACAGAGTTACTAACCGCCATTACCAAACTATCCCAGCTTTCAGGCAATGAACATAATATCAAGAGAGCTCTAACTTCTTCATCAAATTTTACATTTACAGAAGTCAATTGACTGACAATCATATTAAATTCATTTAAATGACCTGTCACAGATCCACCTTCAACCATTTTCAAATTAAACAACTGCTTCATGAGAAATACCTTATTTGAGGCTGAGGGTTTTTCATACAATTTTGCCAAAGCTTTCATCAGACCATCTGTCGTCTTCGCTTCTGTTATATTGAATGCCACCGACGGTGCCAGGCACAACCGAATGGTTCCCAGTGCCTTTCTGTCAAGAAGATTCCAATCCTCATCAGACATTGTTGCCGGTTTCTTGGCTACTCCTTCCAACGGCCTCCATAAATCCTTTTGATAGAGGTAATCCTCCATCTGCATCTTCCATAACTGATAGTTTTGCCCATTGAATTTATCAACCTTCATTTTACCCTCGTCCACCATTGCTCCCACTCAACTGTGAGGCTTTCTTGTAGACAATAATCGAACACAACCCACTCTGATACCACTTGTTAGGGTTAGCCGGCAGAAGATATCAATTAAATGCAAATAAAGATTAAATAGAGAAATGGAAATACACAGAAATAATAATAGCGAGAGACAAGTTTTAACGTGGTTCACCCAAACTCGGGCTACATCCACCAAATAGAGAGTCCAATATTATTATCCAGTAAATCAAACCGATTATAATCAGCAATCCCTGCAACTCAATACCACTGCAAAATGCTACAATACAATATCAAAACCCTAACCCTTAGCCACTTTTTATCAAGCTTTTTGTCGGTTACAAAGCTGCCCCTTGACCCCGTCTTGGGGGCGCTGCCCCCAAACCCCCGCAAGAGGTGCTGCCCCTTGACCCCGTAGGAATTTGGGGGGAAACCGCGCTGATAAAAGTGGGGTAAATATAACCTCCGAGTCTGATTAGGCTCCATATAACAACAGAGGCCTAAGACATTAAAAATGGCATTAAATACTTATCAGGCCTCTTAGATCCAATGTTGAGGTCCATTTTGTCTTAGGAGGTCATTTCTTCAACTTCCTCCACGAAACTCTCATATGGTGAGCACCCAAAAAACCCTTTTTTGATAGATCTTTTTCAAACCCTAGATCTACAAAAATAACCATAAATCTACAAACCCCAAAAGCCTAAATTTGCATTTTCACAACCTGCACAAAACCCTCATACCTTGAAATGTCTCAAATCTTTCCAGCATTGTCATGGCTTCAACTTTGCATCAAATCTAATCAAACAAGGGTTAAACAAAACTAGTGAACTCACACCTCCCTCATCCATAACCATAGCTTTAATACGACTTGTTAGGAAATTATAGGCTGATCAAACCATTTCCTACATAACCATATGAGATAAAATGATGCATACAATCTTACAAAATAAACATAATGCAAAGATCAAAAGATAATCACAAGACAACACAAGATATATATTGGGAAAACCCTCAAGAGGGAAAATCTCTTCCTCCAAAGCAACCACACTTAATGTATTATTCAAAAATGAAAACAATGCAATAGACTTACAATGTCTCCATGAATACTTTTCAAACATTAAGCACCTCCAATGCATCCTCCATGTGTCCAAGTGACACAAATAGGGGAACTCCCCTCTGCTTAACAAACACACATGAACATAGAGTTTACACATGCCAATATTCTTTATTCAAATTAAAATTTCACAATACATCCGATTGCCACAATTACAAAATTTATTCAATACATCAGGAATAAAATTTGCATAATAAAATCTACAACTCTTGGCTCTCAATAGACATCCATGAAGTCTCACCTCTGCAATCTCCGATTTTCTCTCTGCATAATCATCTACAACTTGTGTCACTCATGCAACCATCTGCATACTCTCCTCTGTCTACAATACACATTCTCAAAGCCACAGATTGGCTTACCCTTTCTCTTTCTTGGATAGCGACTGGTTATTTTATCTTCTATTTCTTTTCCAAGTGCAATGAACCTACTTTCCAAGGCATAATTCTCTATATTCTCTACTAGAGGTTGACCCTTTGTTCAACCCTCCATCTCTCCATTCACTCTCCTACTACCCTATTTTCCTTGTTGCAAAATGATGATCTTATTCTCCCAAGGGCCACACACCTTTTCATCTCCTACTCAGCCTTTTTTATTTTATTCTTCCCTGAAGGAAAAGGTAGAAGGGTATGAATGGCAACGCATTGTTACTAAGGCAACCCAACCACCCAATCACCATTCGAATTCCAATGTTTTTCACTGCTATGAATGGAAGATGAGGTGACTTATTGATTAAAATGTATGTTTAAACAAGGTGTAGCTCTTGCACCCTCTTAAGGCATTCTTATTGTTGTATATAACAAACTTTTGGATCTTTTCTACCCACGCGGTCCCACATGGGCACTCAATTTTTGTGTTGGTTTCCTTATTAAAATATAAATTTCTGAAGCTATAGACACCTTCAAACAAAGAAACTTTGTAATTTGGTTCTTCATACTACAACTGGGATAAGCACAGAGAGGTTACAAAATAATTAACAAATGGAAAAGTCACCCCTTTATATTTGTGATGACACAAACATTCCCATGTGGCATTTATCGAACAATTAACATGGTGTCTTAGAATGTTGATAAAGCATACCACTGATTTGTAGTTAGAGCATAGCACCAACAAGGAGATCAATGACATTTTATAAAGCTAGAAGTGTAGATACATGTGCTCCACCAAGATTCATCATGGAGGTATAATCCGCAAAACTTCTCAAATCACCCTCACCACAAATCATGGGAAGATGATCCCTAGGAAAACTTCTCAACAACTATGAGAAAAATCCATTGTGTGAATACGTCAATTGGTGAAGTTAGGTGTTCATAGATGAGAAAATGCAAAGTTCTCTAAATTTCCCAAAAACTTACCAATACATGTGGATTTATATTACGATGATTTTCCCCATGTCGTTCTCCACCAAACCTTACAGAATTTAGAATTTTAATGTTTCACCAAACTGCCAATGCTAATCATGAAACAATTATATCTCCAAAACTTGGAAGGATCTGATCATGAAACATTCACCACTAATTCTAGAATTCATTCAACAATCTACCTATAATAGGACTCGAAAACATCATCGATCTTGCTGAATAATTATTTTAACAAAAACTGCCAAATGTGTGTCAAGATTGAAATTGGTTGAAACTAAAAGCTTTGCAATTCTAACTATGCCAATGACACCCAATGCCAAGAAATGCCATTAGAAAACCAAAAAAAACAAACAAAAAAAATTAAACCTACAACTATTTTTGGTTGATGTCAGATTGCCCATTCACCCAGATGCTCCTGCATCAGACACACCGGGTAGAAAGTTTGTGAGCATAGGCTCACAAAAGGTGGAGTTGAGTGATAGAATCACCCTTTCCAATTGCAAGCAATATGCAAGGAACTCCGTTGATGTGATAGGTGTACAAGGTCAATTTATTTTCCTCCTCTTCCAACAGCTAGTTGGAACATTCACCATCTTCCTCCAATAAATCTGCATCCTCTTCCTCCTTCCTCTAATGGATTTACATCCACCATGTACCATCCTCCTCCATCAAATACTCCCTACTCTCCTTTCCTCCTTCTTAGTATCCAACGTACCACAAACCAACCACCTCCACCAAGTTTCACCTACAGCATTCCTTACAACCTTTATAGCCAAATATGCACTATACATACACCAATCTACAGCTAAATAATCTCTTTTTCTTTCTACATGCATTAACTCCTTATTCACCTCAACAACAACTGAATTTATAACAAATTTCTCATCAAAAAATTTAGAAAATTACAATCTACCTCTTCATTTTTCACTGTTGCAACTTTTGTTTCCTCTTCTTTCACTATGATGTGCATCTTCTCATCTTCATCGGCGATCTTCTAAAGCCATTCATCTTCTATTGCTGAAATTTGTGCCAACAAATCATTATCTTAGTCATTCATTGCAACCACATCCTTGTACTCCATCACTGCAACTTTAATTTCCACAGTTGCATCTTCATTCTTCTACATTCATCCCTTCACTTCTCACATCTTTCACTTTCTCAATCACTATTGCGTCTAATTCTTCATCTTGTTTGACCGATTCTTTCCACTACCTTGCTTTCAATCTATCCACTCTCATGGTTATATCAACCATCATCAAGGAGATCTTCCTCCTTTGGTACTTGTTCTATCCTTCCCATATCACAGGCTTCTTCCGGTAATCTTTCACAACTCTCACCTCATGCTCTGTAATCTGTAATCATAGTTCTTTTCACGGTTCCCTAGCTCTCGATTGGTCAGGGCTTCTCTCTACCTACAACAATCCTCACATGAGCTCTTCTCTACTGCCTTCTCTCCTCTACCTGTAGATCCTGGTGGATACTCTGCACGCTCAGGATTACCAACTCACATACCATATGACATAGATAGGGCAACTCCTCTCTACATAACAAACACACACAAACACAGTTTACATAGGGCAATATTCTTTATTCAAATTGAAATTTCACAATACATCTAATTGAAAAATTACAAAATTTATTCAATACAATAGGAATAAAATCTGCATAGTAAAATCTACAACTCTTGGCTCTCAATAGCCGATCCTCTGCATGAATTCTCACTTCTGCAATCTCTGATCTACACTTTACACAATCACCTTCAACCTATGTCACTCATGCAACCATCTACATACTCTCCTCTATCTGCAATGCACAGTCTCAAAGCCACATATTGGCTTACCCTTTCTCTTTCTTTGGTAGCGACTGGTTATTTTATCTTCCATTTCTTTTCCAAGGGCAGCGAACCTACTTTCCAAGGCTTTAATTCTCTATATTCTTTGCTAGAGGTCAACCCTCTGTTCAACCCTCCATCTCTCCACTCACTTTCCTACTACCCTATTTTCCTTATTGCAAAATGATGATCTTATTCTCCAAAAGGCCATACACCTTTTCATATGCTACTCAGCCTTTTTTATTTTATTCTTCCCTAAAAGAAAAGGTAGAATGGTATGAATGCCAACGCATTCCAGCTTAGGCAACTCAACCACCCAATCATGATTCAAATTCTAATGTTTTTCATTGCTATGAATGGAAGATGAGGTGGCTTTTGGGTCTTTTCTATCCATGCGGTCCCACATGGGCACTTAATTTTGGCATTAATTTTTTATTAAAACATAAATTTCTAAAGTTGTAGACACCTTCAAACAAAGACATTTTACAATTTGATTCTTCATACTATAGCTGCCTGGATAAGCATAGAGAGGTTACAAAACAATTGACAAATGGACAAGTCACCCCTTTATATTTGTGATGAGACAACATTCCCATGTGGTGTTTTTTCAAACAGTTAACATGGTATCTTGGAACATTGATAAAGCATACCACTGATTTGTAGTTAAAGCATAGCACCAACAAGGTAATCAATGACGTATTTTATAAAGCTAGAAGTGTAGATACATGTGGTCCACCAAGATTCTTCATGGAGGTGTATAATCCGCAAAACGTCTTGAATCCTCACCACAAAGCATGGGAAGATGATCCCTAGGAAAACTTCTCAACAACTATGAGAAAAATCCATTTCGTGTGAATACGTCAATTGGCGAAGTTAGGTGTCCATAGATGAGAAAATTCAAAGTTCTCTAAATTGCCCGAAAACTTTCAAATACATGTGGATTGATATTACGATGATTTTCCCCAAGTCATTTTGTGCCAAACCTCATAGAATTCAAAATTTTAATGTTTCACCAAAATGGTAATGTTGATCGCAAAACAATTACATCTCCAAAACCTAGAAGGATCTGGTCACTAAACCTTCACCACTAATTCTATAATTCATTCAACAATCTACATGTAAAAGGATTTTCCATGAAACTTCATTGATCTCATTGAACAATTGATTTAGCAAAAACTACCAAATGTGTGTCAAGACTGAAATTGGGCTAAACTAAAAGCTTTGCAATTCTGACTGTGCCAATCACATCCAATGTTGATAAATTCCATTTGAAATCCAAAAAAACCAAACAAAATGAAAATTAAACATACAACTATTTTTGGTTGATGTTGGATTGCCCATTCATCCGAATAATCCTACATCACCAAGCAACCACACATCCCATGCTATGCTTCACATATGTACTCTTTAGGAGAGCTCAATATAAATGACAACCTAAATGACTACCCAAACTCAACCACTAAACATGTGCTTGATTTTATAGAATCAAGCTCACACAAATACATATGTGGTATTGGTAAAACTATGTGTCTCAAAACAATGAGAACATAAAACCATTGACCCTAAAATTAAGCATTTACCACAAATATTAAATATGTGTCCTATGTCTCCTACACATAAAATATCTAACCAATGTTACATAGAAATTTACAAGTTAACCAAAATAAATATTTAATGTGGCTAAATACATCACAAAAGGTGCACCAAAAATAAATATTTTACATAATTAAAATAATTCATTCTTGTGCAAGGTGTACAACACCCTTTTCCTAGCAATTAGTATCAAAGAGTAGGTCCAAAGAGTCACAAATTGCATGAGTGATCGAAACACTAATCTTATATTACATAGATATATTTGAAGATATAGATGGTACATAAATTTCCATGAGAGAAAAACAACATTAATTGAACATTGTTCAAATGGTGAACTCACACTAATATACTACAACAAGGCAACAATCTAGTAGTTGAAGATGCAAGTGCCAATGGTCTCACTAACACTGATCAATTAAAGAAGGTAAAAAGTCCCTTCCATAAATAGGCCTGCAAGAGGGTCTATATGGCACATGTTCCATCTCAATGGAATGCATGGATAACTAGCTACTACATCTACCTAGTATATAGGAACAAGGACTAGGTACATTAATCACTCCAAAGAGACTAAAGAAGAATTAGCACAAGTACAAATAGTAAAGCATCCCTCCATAATGATAATGAGGGAGAGGTATGGAAACTCCATTGATTAAATTAGTAGCACGAGGTGAAGAAGCAACATTAGAAGGCCCAATATGAAGTACCCTCAAGTGGAAAAAGGTGCAACAATATGACACACACATGAATGTTAATAGGGTTGTGATGGTAAAAATTGGGCACCCTCAACAAACCAAAAAATAAAAGACATAGTGTGGCACTTTATTTTAGTGCATTTACAAATCTAAAAGTGCATTTAATAGATTCTTATAATGTCCAAAAAATTATAAAATATTGAAAGTATAGTTCTTGTTAAAAGAACACTAATACACTAAGAGGGGGGGTGAATCAGTGTATGTTAAAAACTTTAAAATGAAACCAGCAGTCAAAGATTAAAGGTACACATAAACTACATGCACACAAGAAAACACCAGATCTACATGGAAAACCCAAAAAGGGATAAACCATGGTGAGAATGTTTCTTGAGTCTACTACTCAAATCCAACCTCACAATAAAATATTTTATAGATGTTTTATAAGCACCAACTTATAGGTACATTGACACCCAAGACAATGTTTTGAGGCTCAAACCTTTAGGTACATTATACACCTAATTGAGCACCAACCCAATACAACAAGGTACCAACCCCTAAATCCTTACAAATTCTAATGTGTATACACTGGTTCTTCGCTAACATGAAATGGACCCTTCAATTCATATACAGTCTCATCCGCATTCGTACACTCTATGTTTTCATTAACATAGTCTTCTCCTCTCTCTATGCTCTCTACATTCTCTGTTTACTTTAGCAAAGCCTCCCCTCTTCTCAATACAATCTATCTATGAACATATGTATGTTCGTGCAAACTATGTACTCTATGCCTATGAAAGAAAAATGTTTAGTTCAGTTGAGTTCAGTAACCCATTCACAACAAATTCATTGTGTATAAAAACACATATTTCCAATAGTTGAACCGCCATCAACTGCTCAAAAACTGAACATCGACAGTTTCAAGTCGTTTTATACCAGACTACAATTAGTTGAACTGTTGCACAATAGACTTTTGGCTCAGAAATATTTATTGGCAAAATGTCTAGTTATCCCCACAAAATCCTTAGAAATTAAATTTCCACCTCAGAATCTGTAGGAGCCTCTCAAGCGCATCAACATGACCAAGATCCCATCGTGATTCAAACTGTCACTTAAGTGGCTATTTGATCATTTGTGTGACATTAGCAATCATGTGCTTTTATCAACAAAAATACATTATGACAAACTTAGCTTTTTGTCACATTTATCATCAAAGGCTATATTTTAAATTATGGCTTTATCACCCTTTGTCGGCAAAATCTCAGCTTTTCGAGCTAAGGCCCTCCATTATCTCTATCGGCAAAAATCTTATGTTACAAACCATTCGTCTTGTAAGCCTTCTCTTTTGTTGCCTCTATCAGTGAAAACAAACTTTTCAAAACCTTAGAAATGCTATTGACAAATGTTGCCTTTTTTGAACCTCAGTCAATCCAATCACAAATTCTTATCAGCATATTTATCGATTTTCAAACCATCCCCTTATGCTTTATCGATGAAATATATCTTTTTTGAACTTTGGCCTTTAGTACTCCTTGTTGACAAAGTAGCCATCTCACAAACTTTTCACTTTGATCCATTGTGTTAGCTTATTGGCAAAAGTAGAAAACCACGAACTTACACTTCTACCAACTTTGTCATCAAATTCTCTTTATTGACAATTTTTCGTAGATCATGAACTACCCTTTGTTTGCCTCTTGTTGCCTAATTAGTGAGTTGGCAAAAAATCTCACTTGTGAACAAGTTCACAAAACATCAACTTTCCTGACAACAAAAGCCTTACACTTCAAACATTCATTTTTACACCTCCTTTGTCAACAAATTGGCAAAAAGCCAAACTTGTGAACAAGTTTATAAAACAAAGACTTTTCTAATATAAGAATCTTTACTTCTATTTTCTTCCAAGTCTTCATCACTCCACCTTTCTCTTTTGTCAATGAATCAACCAAAAATGAAACTGGTGAACTTGCTAGTTCTAGAACTACTAAAATATCTAACTGGCTATAACTTAGCCAATTTTCACCCAAATTTCACAAAAATGAAACTAGGGATACCCATTCGGGTCTTTAACAAAATGAAGTCTTCAAATTGAACACACAACCTAAAATAGCCTCCAATTCAACTAATCTCCTTTTCTCATCAAACACTTTCATGGAGATACTCAAAAACAGAGACATCATCACTTGACAACAATGACAACAATTCATCAATATCCACCATGTGTCGATCAATTTCTCCTTTCTTTGACATCAATGACAACAATTCAACAATCTCCCCCTTTATCATTGATGGCAACTCCTGAATCTAAATTGGCATGGTGACAAACATTCTCCCCCTTGCTGCATTACCACTTTGTTGTGAATGAGCACTGACTACAAAATTCTCCCCCTTTGACATCAATTACAAAAGGACTCACAGAAAAATGCCTTATCTGTGATGGTAGTGCTAATCTGCTCCCCCTGAGGACAATCATCCTATAGGACAACTCTAGTACCAAGGATAAAAAAATACTCTGATATACTCCCCTGGATGAATACATTTTGTATTCAATTAGAGAGATGAGAAGGAACAACTTCTAACTTCTTCCTGAGTTGTTCAAATGTCTCATTTGGAAGGGATTTTGTAAATATATCTTCCAATTTTTCTTTTGTAGCAACATATTCCAACTTGACTTCTTGGTCAGCAACTTTCTCCCTAAGAAAATGGTACTTAATGGATATGTGCTTGGTCCTTGAATGCATAACTAGATTCTTTGAGATGTTTATTGCACTGGTATTATCACAAAGAATGTTGACTAGTTCATTAAAATCCACCTTAATATCTTGTAGTGTTTTCTTCATCCATAACACCTGAGTACAATAAGATACAATAGCTATATATTCAGCTTCAACTATTGACAAAGAGACTGATTCTTATTTCTTACTTAACCATGCTACTAATTTATCTCCTAGAAAGAATGCACCACCACTAGTGCTCTTTCTATCATCAACACAACTAGCCCAATTTGCATTTGTGTATGCAATTAAAGTAAAATCATCACCAACAGGATACCATAGACCATAATCTAATATACTCTTCAAGTTTCTAAATATCCTCTTCGCTGCTTGGACATGTGTCTCCTTAGGAGCAACTTGAAATCTAGCTACCATGCAAACAGCTTGCATGATGTCAGGCCTTGTTGTTGTGAGATACAAGAGACTTCCAACTATGGATCTATATAAAGTATGATCTTCTAAAGCATATTCATGATCTTTGCTAAGCTTACACCCAATGACCATAGGTGTACTCACTGGCTTGCAATCTTCCATCTTGAATTTCTTCAGAATTTCCTTCACATACTTGGTATGAGAAATGAAAATCCCTATATGTCTAATTGATTGACCTATAAACCAAGGAAAAATGCTAATTATCCTAGCATTGACATCTCAAACTCTTTCTGCATAGCATCAACAAACTCTCTACACATTTTGTCACTATCTCCACCAAATATTATATCATCAACATAAACAATAACAATCAACATATGATTACCTTTAGTTTTAAATTATAGATTGTTAGCATCTATACCTTTCTTATAACCTTGTTGTTGAAGATATTTGTCCAACCTGGAGTACCAAGCCCAAGGAGGTTGTTTTAGACCATATAGTGCCTTCTTTAATCTATACACATAGTCTTTGTTTTTAGTCACTTGGAATCCTTTAAGTTGCTCTATATAAACTTACTCATCCAAATAGCCATTGAGAAATGCAGATTTCACATCCATCTGGTACACCTTGAAGTGTTTATAAACTGAATATGCAAGAAATATTCTAATGGATTCAAGCCTAGCCACAAATGTAAATGTCTCATCAAAATCCATGCCCTCAACCTGAGGATAGCCTTTGCAGACAAATCTATCTTTGTTTCTAGTTATCTACCCATCTTCATTCAGTTTATTTCTAAACACCCATTTTGTGCCTATGACATTCTTATCAACAGGCCTTGGAACAAGTTCCCAAGTCTGATTTTTCGCTATCTGACTAAGTTCTTCTATCATGGCCTCAATCCAAATTTGATCCTTACTAGCTTCTTCATAAGATTTGGGTTCTATTTTAGATAATAAAGAATAGTTTACCTATTCCTGTTGTGCTAGCTTTAGCTTTCTCCTTGTCATGACACCATCAGATTTATTCCAAGAATCTGATCTTCAGAATGATCTCATTTGACATACTTGGGTTTAGCCTTTGGAGTAGATTTTGGTTGTTCTTCTTCATCAGCATCATTCTCTTCTTGTGACTTTTCTTTTGTAACTTCTTCTTCTTCTTCATAAACAAGAAGCTTTGAATACAAATCATTTCTATGTGACAACTGAGAGAAGTCTTCATCCACTCTAACATTCACACTTTCAATTATCTTATGCAACATTTTATTGTAGCACTTGTAGGCTTCCATATATTCTAAAATGCTTCACAAATGCAGGTCTGCCTTTTTATAATTCATATGGAGTCTTATCATGATTAACTCTTAACTAACCCCTATTAAGAATATAAACAGCAGCATGAACTGCTTCCTTCCAGTATTGATCAAGTAGTTTGGCTTCATTCAACATTGTTCTAGCCATTTTTTGGATAGTTCTCTTCTTTCTCTCAACAACTCCATTTTGTTGAGGTGTCCCAGCTATAGAAAAATGTTGTTTAATCACATGTTTTCCATAGTACTGATCAAAATTATTAGAAGTGAATTCTCCACCTCTGTCTAATTTTTAGCATTTTATCCTTGACCCAATTTCATTCTCAACCATAGCCCTAAAGATTTTAAACGTTTCAAGAGCTTGAGATTTTTCTTTGAGAAATGTTACCCATGTCATTCTTGAATAATCATCTATCAATGACATGAAATATCTTTCTCCTTTGATGCTTTTAGTTTTGGTTGGTCCACACAAGTCTGTATGTATCAATTCAAGAGGTTTTGGAGTTGAATATTCCTTCATCTTGAAACTGACCCTTATTTGCTTCCCTTCTTGACATTCTTTACAGAAGGTATTTTCTAGCTTGCCAATACTAGGCATATGTCTAACTGCATTCGTCTTGCTAACCTTCCCTAGATGGTCAAAGTTGATGTGGCCCATCCTTTTGTGCCATAACCAACTCTCATCATTTTTCCCTAACAGACATCTTCCAACCTTCACCTCTT
Source organism: Cunninghamia lanceolata (assembly GCA_027924645.1). Classification (NCBI taxonomy): domain Eukaryota; kingdom Viridiplantae; phylum Streptophyta; class Pinopsida; order Cupressales; family Cupressaceae; genus Cunninghamia; species Cunninghamia lanceolata. The sequence continues at coordinate 12,894,438 of BSBN01000553.1, read as the reverse complement.
TTAGATGGTATAGGTTGTTGTTTGTTCTATTTTCCTCAGCAACAAGTCTACCAGAGCTAGCTTTTCTTATCTCACATCCACTAGCATGAAATATTAGGTTATACCCCATGTCACACATTTAGCTAACACTGAGCAAATTATGTTGTAATCCCTCTACATACAACACATCTTGAGCATTAGTTTTACCATCTATGCATAATGTGCCTTTTCTAGCTATCTTAGCAGTGGTGTTATCACCAAACTTGATAGAACCACCATTACATTTCTATAAAATGGTGAACTTGCTCTAATCTCTAGTTATATGACTAGAGCATCCACTATCTATCACCCAAGGATTGCCTTGTCCTTTGGCATGAAAAGCTATTTGGACTAACATAGACTTTTCATCTTTCTTTTCTACCCAACGCCTTTTTGAACTTTTCTCCTTTTCCTCAGAATGCTTTGCTGGTTCTTTCTCCTGAGCAGGGGGTGTAGACTCTTTCTTGTGACATGTAGAGGATTGTGTTTTTTTTTGTTTTTGTATAGAAGCATGTGCAAGTCTGTCTTGCCTTGGAGGAGTAAATCTCCTTTTCTCCTGTCTAGAAGGCTGTATAAACACACTTCTACAAAACTTGGAAATATGCCCATAGTTGTTACAATTATAACAAATATCATTCATATCGACTAAAGGGGCAAAAGGATTTTTGCTTACAAAATCATGCCTATCCATTCTCCTAGGTCTAGTTTTGCAGTTTATTGCATTACAGCCAAACTGCTTACATGAAAAACAATAACCATAAAATGCATAATTGAACCTGGCTCAAGTCTTGCAAGTTGATCTTTGAATCTCCTCTTTGGATTGTGGACTTTGATGAAACTAGCATCTTCCTTTCTGAAATCTTCAATCTTCTTATTCTTCATGAATCCTTTAGGCTTCCTAGAATCAACACGTTTCTTAGACGTAGCAAATCTTTACTCAGCATGTTCTCCAACTACATTTTTGAAGGGAGCAACATTCTTGATAGTCTTATCTTCTGCATTCTTCTAAGAGATAACATCCTTGAAACTCTTGTTTTCAACATATCCTAACACAACCGTGTTGGAGAAGGGTCTTTGATAGCCAATTATTTGATCAAGAATTTATGAGCTCTTTTCAAACTTGAGGCTTCTATTTAACTGTTCATTCACCTTTTCTAATTCCTTCCTTAGCGAGACAACTTCAACCTCTAATTTTTGACACTCTTCTAGTTTGTTCTACAAATCCAAACTAGTTACCTCTTCTATTCTTTTAGACTTAAGCTAACTGTAGTTTTAGATCTACAACAAGTTTATCAGATTCTTCAATCCTTAACTTGTATTTTCCATTTTGTTTTCTTACATACCTTAGATCATCTAGACTAGAAATCAGTTCACCTTCCAAATCAACTTCACCCTCTTCTTCCCCATAAGAGTCTTCATAGCAATCTTTTGTAGGAGTATTTTCATCTTCTTTAGTTTCAACATCCATGAAAGAAGTTTCATAATCTTCACTTGCAGAAGAACAATCATCTGAAGAATTAATTTCTCTATCTACATATATAGACTCTTTTTCTTCTTGTTAAAGTTTCTCCTTTTATATTTTGAAACTTCTTGACAACTAGAACTATCTCCCTTTTGTTTTTCACCTAAGAGACATTTAGAGGCAAAGTGACCAATCTTTCTATAATTAAGGCATTTAAAAGGTGTCTTACCTTTGTATTTGCTAGAGCCCTTCTTTAACTTTCTGACAAAGTTTGCTTCTTCTTCATTTGAAATGGTACTTTGTTTTGAATCTACTTCAATCTCCTTAGCTTTGGAAGTCTTGAATGTTTCTTCTTTCTTTGTTGAGCTTATACTTTCACTTCTCATCTCATATGTTGTGAGTGATCCAAATAATTCATCCATAAAAAACTTATCCAGATCTTTTGCTTCCTCAATTGTAGAGACTTTAGAATCATACCTTTATGGGAGAGACCTCAGAACTTTCTTTACAACCACCTTATCTTCTATGTCTTCTCTAAGACCTTTGATAGTATTCACTACCTTGTCTACTCTGAGCATGTATTCTACAATATTTTCAACATCTTTAATCTTTAGAGCCTCATATTTTCCTTTATGGGTTTGTAGTTTCACTTGCTTGACTTTATCATTACCCTCATAGATTTTATGTATCTTATCCAATATGGCTTTAGCAGATGTACAATTCATGACTTTAACAAATTATGTATTGGTTAGCAATAGATTATAGCATTCTTTGCTCTAGAATTGTTTTCACAATCTTTCTTATCAGTTGTAGTGGGAGTAGATGTTGGTGGTGTGTAGCCATCTAAAAAATATTTTCATACATCAAATCTAAGAGAGGTTAGGTAAGTCACCATTCTAATGCTCCAAAAAGCATAATTGGATCCATCAAATGATGGTGCTTTATTTGGAGAAGAATCCTCATGTCCTACCATAGTGTTTTTGAGACCAGATCTTCCTTAAGTGGTTAAACTTTCTTCAAGGAACCTGAGGCTCTAATACCAATTGTTAAAAGAACACTAATACACTTAGAGGGAGGTGAATCAGTGTATGTTAAAAACTTTAAAATGAAACCAACAGTCAAAGATTAAAGGAACACATTTAAACTACATACACACAAGAAAACACCAGATATATGTGAAAAAACCAAAAAGGGAAAAACCACGGTAAGAATGTTGCTTGAGTATACTACTCAAATCCAACCTCATAATAAAAGATTTTACAGATGTTTTGTAAGCACCAACTTACAGGTACATTGACACCCAAGACAATGTTTTGAGGCTCCAACCTTCAAGTACATTATACACCTAATTGAGCACCAACCCAATACAATGAGGCACCAGACCCAACGAGACACCAACCCCTGAATCCTTACAAACTCTGATGCACAGACACTAGTTATTCACTAACCTGAAATGTACCCTTCAATTCATATACAGTCTCCTCTGCATTCCTGCACTCTGTGTTTTCATTAATACAGTCTTCTCCTCTATCTACACTCTCTACATTCTTTATTTACTTTAACAGAGCCTCCCCTCTTCTTTATACAACCTGTCTATGAACATTTATATGTTCATGCAAACTCTACACTCTATGCCTATGAAAGAAAAATGTTCAGTTTAATTGAGTCCAGTAACCTATTCACAACAAATTCATTGTGTATAAAAACACATACTTCCAACAGTTGAACCATTGTCAACTACTCAAAAACCAAACGTCGACAGTTTCAAGTCATTTTATACCAAACTACAATTAGTTGAACTATCACGCAATAGACTTCTGGCACAAAAATATTTATTGGCGAAATGTCCAATCGTCCCCACAGAATCCTCAAAAATTAAATGTGCACCACAGAATCTGTAAGAGCCTCCCAAGCACATCAACATGACCAAGATCCTGTTGTGATTCAAACTATCACTTAAGTGGCCATTTGATCATTTGTGTGACATTAGCAATCATATGCTTTTATCAGAAAAAATACATTATGATGAACTTAGCTATTTGTCACATTTATCGTCAAAAGCTATATTTTAAAATATGGCTTTATCGCCCTTTGTCAGAAAAATCTCAGCTTTCTGAACTAAGGCCCTCCGTTATCTCTATTAGAAAAAATCTTATGTTACAATCCATTCATCTTGTAATCCTTTTCTTTTGTTGCCTCTATCGGTGAAAACAAACTTTTCAAAACCTTACAAATGCTATTGGCAAATGTTACCTTTTCCAAACCTTGGTCAATCCAATCACAAATGCTTATTGGTGAATTTGTCCATTTTCAAACCATCCCCTTATGCTTTATCAGCAAAATATATCTTTTTCAAACTTTGGCCTTTAGCACTCTTTGTTGGCAAAGAGGCCATCTCATGAACTTTGTACTTTAATCCATTGTGTTAGCTTATTGGTAAAAGTAGAAAACCATGAACTTACACTTCTACCAACTTTGTCATCAAATTCTCTTTATCAATGATTTTCGTAGATCATGAACTAACCTTTCTTTGCGTCTTCTTTCCTAGTCAATGAGTCAGTAAAAAAGCTCACTTGCGAACAATTTCACAAAACATCAACTTTCCCAACAACAAAAGCCTTGCACTTCAAACATTCATTTTTATGCCTCCTACTTTGTCAACAAATTGGTAAAAAGTCAAACTTGTGAACAAGTTCACAAAGAAAAAACTTTGCCAATATAAGACTTTTTACTTCTTTTTTCTTCCAGGTCTTCATCACTTCACCTTTCTCTATTGTCGGTGAATCAGCCAAAAATGAAACTAATGAACTTGCTAGTTCTAGAACTGCTAAAATCTTTGACTGGCTATAACTTAGTCAATTTTCACCCAAATTTCACAAAAATGAAACCAGGGATACCCATTTGGGTCTTTAACAAAATGAAGTCTTCAAATTAAACACATAACCTGAAATGGCATCCAATCCAACTAATCTCCTTTTCTCATCAAACACTTTCATAGAGATACTCAAAAATAGAGACATCATCACTTGACAACAATGACAACAATTCGTCAATCTCCACCATGTTTCGATCAACTACTCCTTTCTTTGACATCAATGACAACAATTCAATAGTTCTATTATAGAAAGAGAAGAAATAGAAGGAACCAACATCAAGTACATAGAAAAATATGCACTTTAAGAAAAATAAGACCAACAAGGAGTCCATAGGTTCAATTTATGGCCTTTTGAATTTACTAAAATGACAATTGAATAAGAAAGTCTCTAAAAAGAGTAATTTTTTGGAAAAAAAAATAGATACCTAATCTGAAAACCATTTGAACCATTGTAGAGTATAGAAAATTATATCCCATTAAAAAAATTTAGTTGTAAAAAAGCTTCCATGTATGAGTAAATTAGGATCCTTCAAGCTTGTATTCCAAAAATAAAAGAGAAAATGGTAAGGGGTCTGTACCCCTAGTTCTGCCTTAGTGGATAGAGGGTGATGGATTGGCAACATTGTCAGTGGAGGTGGCATATTGGTGGTACATAGGTTGATAATAGGTTGGTGGGATAGGTAGGGCTTAGATTGTGCTTCATGGGTGGTACGAGTGGTAGTTTGTGGGTTGTAGATTTGTGGTATAGAGCCACTACTAGTGGTGGCCATAGATGTTTTTAAAAAAATAAAAAAATAAAACATGGGAGGGGCTTTAAGTAATTATTACTCACCAAGAAGTTGGAATGGATCCCAAGTCTCTTGCCACCCCTATGGCCCTTAAAAAAAAATTGATAATTTTTTATAAAAAGCACTATAAAATTTTCTACCTTTTTTTATCTCTTGATTCTTTACATTTTATTTAGAATTACAAAAAAATTCAACTACTCTATTTAGAACACTATAGGATTCTTAGACCATACAACCTTGGCTTGTGTGCCTAGGAATCAAAATTGCCTTTTCTTGCAACAATTCCAAATTTGACAAATTTAATGTTGATCGATGGTTTTCATCCACTCTAGAAGCAATAGTGCACTTAGTTTTTCCCCAAATACTCTAAAAATTGAGTTGTCCATAAAATATACTAGAGATATATGCAACAAAATATATATAAAAAAAAAACTTGACTTTAGAATGTCTAGATCAAATGAAATAAAAGTTAATTTTTACTTTTTTGGCTACTTTAAAAATGATGGTGAGCTCTAGTCATGACCTCTAACACTCCATTTGATCTACAACTAAACCTCCTCTAAATATGATATATCCAAAGGTAGACATCCATGATAAATGAATCTAACTAAAGCTAGGCATGCATACTAGGCAGACATGAGTCCTATATGTACTAGCATGATAGAAGAAATGTAACTTAGCCTAGACTATATAAGTGTCAATTAAGTACATAGGAAAAGGGCACTTGACTAATTGACACAACTACTTAAGTGAGATTATCCTAACTAGGTGTATAATGCAATATAGTAATAAACTAAATGCAAGTAAAATAAAAATGCACCAATAGTTTTCATCCGTTGTTCCCTTTCCTAGTCATGTCCTAACCCTTTCCTATGTCATTATTTGTCCCTCTTCCCTAATATTTTCCATTTGATTTAATTTTCCCTCCTTTTCTATATTTATCCTAGGTGTTGTCCCTTTTCATGTCCCCTTACCCCTCCTTTTTAACCTTTTGCCACTAACCTAGCCAAAATAATTTAATGAGATATTATTTCCTAAGCCTAATGCAAAATCCTCTCATTTGACCTTTAGAAACCCATGTTCTATAATTGGTCTTGATAGGTAACCAACACCTTTAGATAGGCACAACTTTTCTTGATTGGCCCTTGAAAATTGGACCTTTGTTAGGTCAAATACCAATCCTTTGGGTTGGTTCTTTGGGCTATATATTGGTCCTTGCCTCCAAATTCTACTAATTATTTGATGGTAATTAAAATTAATCATTATTCTTAGGGTTAGGGGTGTAACCACCCCAAATTCCCTCCAAATTTTCTATAAATCAAGGCCTCCAATTCCTCATTTAACATATAAAATACTAAGTTTTCACTTGAGATTATTGCATTACATTTTTTCCTAAAGGAGTAAGCCCATGTTAGTGTCTATTATATTTCTACATCAAATTAGCTATCAACACAGAGTTAGCAACAATTTCCAAGAGCCCCAAAACAAAAGTTACAACTAATCTCTTCATTTTGGTAATGATTTTTGCATTGACTTAAGTAGGTTTTCATTTTATTGTGTATAAATTCCACCATATTTCCTTCTAATCTACATACAACTTTTTTTAACACCTCTCCTTAACCATTTCCTTCCATTTCCCTTTACCATCACATCCGCTTTCTATTTCTTTTTCCTTTTTCATCGTTCCCATTGCTCTTTTGAGAGATTTTCCCTTCATGGATTAGTTTCCATCACCCTCAGCCTAAGGGAATGATCTTCACCCCTTATAACACTCTCTAACATTTTGTCCTTCAATTAGTTTACCTTTCTTGCAATTCTGCTTAAATGTTTAAATTGCATTTTCTCCTTTGTCCTTCAATTAGTTGGGCAAGTTGACTCATGAGGGTATAAAGGCAGATTTTCAAACCATTGCCAGCACTTTACTTGAAAAGTATGATGAAGTCAAGAAAGAGAAGGAACAGTACAAAGCTAAAGCAGAACAACTTGCTGTTGTCCTTCAAAAGATAGTAAAATCATCAGAAATGGTAGAACCCATGGCAATGACAGTGGAAGATCCCCTGATTCAGAAAGTTGAAAAAGCACAAGCCAGGGGAAGGGTAGTAGAAGATATAGTGGAACACCTATTAGCTCAAGGGCAAATCCTAATGAAAACCACTGTGGAAAGAAAAGAGAAGATGGACAACGCTAAAGCTGAGCTGGATAACCTGGTAGATTTACTTTCACAAGAGCTGCAAGTTCAAGAAGAGAGTCTGGAAGAGTGGATAGATATGAAAAAGATTAGGATAAAGAATCTGATCACCATTGGGGTCATTGCAAACAGGGAATCATATCTCAAGACCAAGGAGACTCTGGTACATCGAATCCACATAATAAAAGGTCTACTTGAAGATCTGTGTCAAGCCCAAGAAGACAGTGAAGATAGTGATGTCACACTTCTACACTGGCTAGAAGAACTTCCATGCACCCTAATAGGGGAAGATCACAAGTTTCTCTCAGCGGAGGAGATGGTAAGTTCCTTTGAAGAGATGGTCCAAAGAAAATTTGAAGAGGAGGTGCCCTCAGTGCTTTCAATGGATAATCTATATGACCAACACTCAACTCTAGAGAACCTGAAAGATAATCTGGACAAGCATGAAAAGGCAATAAAGGCAGTAAAAGACTCAATTCTCTAGGCCCGCACCATCTCAGAGAACACAACAAAACTAGATGCATGCGAGATGGTAGCCATCCAAGCTATGTACTAGAACTTTGTGAAGAAGAATGACAGAGGAAGCTAGTGCCTTAGTTTATTTTTCTTATATATGATATGTAATTTGAATTTTGTTTTGGACATTTTCACATGTAATTTTCCAAAATGTAATTACATGTGAGACAAGAGAAGTCCCAAGTCAAATAGGACTCTTTTGTTGAATAAGTCAAAGTAGTTGTACATTTCCTATTTTTTCTCTAGGCTCCTCCTTATAAATAAAGAGGGCCTCTTTTGTAAATATTATCTTTTATCTATTGCAAGAAAACTCTAGCAAATTGAAAAGCAAATCAAGACTTTGTGCTTCCTTGTGAGAATCAATTATCAAATATCTATCAATAAAAGAAAGCAAGTTCAATTCCAATCTTTGTCTTGGAATTATTTGTGTTATGATAGTATTGTTCTTATGTCTTACTATCGTAATCTTCTTTGGTAATAATTGAAATGTGGAGATTGTTTTAAGTGATTAAAGAGCGTTCTTAATTTGATTGTGATAGACTTTGTGTTATCAAATCATTTGTGAGGATTGTGTTTATGTTTGTGAGAATAAAATAGCTTGAAGACTTTGTGCTACAAGTGGTTATATTCAATCTACTTTTATCATATTGGAGAAGAGTGAAGAATTTGGGCTGCATTCAACTTCAAATAGATCTATTTGCAATTAGACAGTGAAGCAACAAAAAACTTTGTGTTTCTATGGTTTTGTGATAGTTTATAAGTTCTTTAATACTACTTTCATTGAAATCATCATCTTGAAGTATACACATCTATTCTAAAAATAGAGAATGAGATGAAATAGAACCAACACAAATATAGTTTTTAGTGTAAATAAGTTTCATAAGTTATTTGTTTGTAATAGTCAAGCAACTAGAGGGAATCTCCCCTTGCTGAGAGGAGAGACTTTGTCTCATCATAGCTATGGTTGATATACCCATTTTGTCATTAGTGAGTTAATGACAAAATATTCACCTAACAAGCTTGCATTATCCCTTCTTCTTTGACATATACCTTAGCCTCTTCCACCTCTATAATTGTTATATTACCCTCTTTCCTCATTCTCACAGTTGTTTGATTATGATACTTGATTTTGTGGAGGTGTGTTCTTGAGTGCAATAATATTTCTTTGATTTCTCCAGTTAGGTGTTGTTGATGGGTTTTTTTGCACACAACTTAGATAAAATATAAAGTATCTTATTTCTCCTTAAAGGAATCAAATCCCAAATAAATAGAAAATGAATACCCCAAGGTCTCTCACATCCAGGTCTTGACCTTCACAAGATAACTCAATTGTTCAATGTCTTTGTTGTTCCAACTGTTATGTCGTAAAAAGTTTCCCTATGACTTTTTACCTCCTAGTTTAGCTCCTATGTCCCCTTAATCTCATTATGCATGTTTAAAAATTATCCCAGAGTAATTTCCCCCAAAACCCATGTCAAATGGGGCTTAGGGGTCAACATTTAATGTTAATCAAGACTCAAATCATGCCTTGGGACTTGGGTACCTACGCCCTAGTCCAGGCTGATTTGTCAGGACCTAAATTTTGGATGTCAGCATAGGACCTTTAAAAAGGTTTCCCTTTGTTAGCCTTTTCAATTTAAATTATGAAAGTTTAGCAAGAATGCATATATAAGCATGTTTAAGACTTCATTTTACACCTATATGGATAATGTGAACTTGTGATATTGAGCTAAGGGATTTCAAGGCATTCATTGTGTTACAGAGAAGAATTGTGTTGTTATTGTGTTTGATTGTTGTAGATTTGGCTTCATCAATCCATCTCCTCATGGTGTGAAAGATCTTCATCTCCATGAGGGATTCACCTCCAAGGTGAGATCTACTTGTGTTCCAATCAATCTATTTCATCGTTTGATTTGGCCTCTGTCCACTAAGGACACACACTCTATCTAGCAATGGTGTTTGAAGGCTTGAATGTCATTCTGGGGCTTGACTGAGGCAAGCTCCTAAACACCACAACCCTCAAACCCCTCTCTTTGTGATTACAAGTTATAGGTGTGGGATTTAGCGAAGTGGAGTTATATAGAAGTAGAGTAGAGGATAGAGATTCAAGATCTGTGAAGAATGTGTAGAAAATCAACAATACTAGACTAGGGTACTTGCCCCATAGTCCTCCCAACTGGAATTTCCAGAAACATTGAAGTTGGTTGCAGTCTTACACATTCCATTGTTCCATATCTACATAAAAAACTACCATATTAGACTTGGGGGCCCACCCCCTTGTCCTAGAAGTTTCTACCTCTAAGAATCTAAATTCTTGTATGTTTCTAATCTATATTTAGTGTCTTCATGTGTGATCATTTGTCATGTTTCATTCGTCTATATACGATATCACATAATTAGGGTTTAAGGCTTAATTGAACTAGGGTTTGACATATCTATCAATCTAATCTATATTTCAATATCATTTCTAAGTTACATCAACCTATATATGAGTCATCTCCATTTGTAGTGACTCGGGTCAATTTTTTTCCTTGAATGTTATTATGAAAGGAGGGTTTGATTGAATCTACTACATTTCAACCTTATCTTCTCTTCATACATAACATTTTGGTGAACCCATGTTTTCACTGAACTAGCATCTTGTTGAATGTTGTAATCAGTCATTACATTCATTCATATCATATTTATCATCTTGCATTGAAAATTTTGTCATACATTTGAATTTTTTTAAAAAAATAATAAGCATTCTAGGCTCGCATCAAGGCATAGTTTTACATATTTTGTGTTGCATATCATAAAATGATTTAATTTTTATATATTTACATCAGATCTGAGATAAATTACAGGATTTATCCATTTCATGATCTCTTACCTTGCATTTGTATATCTCAATTGCTAGGGTTTTACTTGAAATTTACATTTTTTTCATATAACCTAGTAATTCCAAAAGCTAGGGTTTGTAGTTAAAATCTTATTTCAGATTTTACTACTCATTTAAACACTCTTTCAAATCTGATTTTAGACTGTAGTTTTTCTGCATTGTAATTTTTTGCATTTACATTTGCATCATTAGCACATTTACATTGAAAAAAGTGAAAAAATAAGCATTTTAGGTTCATAAGAAAGCATAGTTTTGCATTGCTTCCTTACATATGTCATAAATATATTTCAAGTTATATTTTTCATTCATCTTAGGCATACTTTCAATGCTCATTTGAAAATTTTGGATCATTTCATACTCTTATTTGGAAATTTGAATATTTTTAATTACACATTGTGTATTTCAACACTAAAGGTTGTATACACTTTCTTCAAACAAAATTCCAAATCACTCATCTTGCCTTGTTGTGTAGCACTATTTCTATCTTACTCGCTTGGTTTGTTGTGAAATTTTTGTGTTTTTCTCTTCAAAAACGTGATTTCCTCAAACAAGTGCTTCAGTGCAAAATAATCTCACATACATGGCTTCTCATGACAAAAATACTATGTTCCCTCCTAGGGTTTATATCAAGAGGAAGACTCCTAAACCTGAATTAGTCTTCACACCACATGATAGGACAATTGGAGACATTGAAGGACCTCTTTACATCATAGTGAAAGTAATGAATAATCTTACAAGAAGAGCCCTTATTGATCCTAATTGTATGACTAATGTGGCTATTGAAGAGCTCCTTTGCTCACATGACTTGATAAAAGAATCTTATGAACCAACCGACATGATTAAAAAACATACTAGATCTCATGTCCCAGCCATAGGGAAGATTACTTTATTGATCATTGTATTTGATAAAGCTTTACAATAATCATTTGATATCATAACTACATCTAACCTCTTCTGTATAAAATTAGGCCATCCATGGCTTAAGGCCATGAAAGTTGTCCCCTCAACAATTCACAAATGTATAAAATTTCCTCTCCATGGAAACATGCATACTATTCATCATAGTAAGTGGCAACCTATAGTTACTTGAAAAAACTTCAATCTTGATTACTTTTGGCCACAACCTACTAAACCTCCTGAACCATGACAAGATCAAATATTTTTGGGATACCAACAATACAAAGCAAAATTGACAACAAAATTGGTTAGACCTCCTATAGAACAAATCATAAACAAAGAGCCACTTGAATTGAAAAAACCTGCTAGACCGAAAGGTACGGGAGTCTATGCTAAGGTTCATCCTCCATCATCCTTACAAGGATTGGGAGATACCCTTAAAGAACAAAACATTTCATCACAAAAGGTTAATTTAGCACAAACTTCCTCCTGTGAGGTGTGGAAGACTATGGAAAATCATGACAATACTTTTGCAAATATCCAATAAAGCAATAAGGAATAGGAAATAAAGAGAAAGGAGGAAGAGAAGACAAGATTTAGCTCGAAAGACACCACCTCAACAAGAGAACATTTCACTATCTAACACTAAATCAAACAAAGAAGAGCTTAAAGAAGATGAGTTTAAGGACAATGACAAAATTTGGGCAATTGTACCTTCTATACCTCTTTCCTCTTGTATTTGATATTTGGAGGAAGATGAGTTGCTCAACAACAACTGCTAGTTCAGTTGTGTACACAAGTAAGTATTTCTAACCCTTTGTGGCCACCTTTGTCACAGCATATCTTTACTCTCTTACATGGCCTCTTCTTATGTGTAGTGTTCCCCCATGTTGTGTTATGTGTTGTTTGGGTCTGCTGGGATGACCCTTGATACTCTTGTAAGGTCAAGGATAACAAGCGATTGCCTCTGTTGTGACCATTCTTCTATTTGTTTCACCATTATTCTATCCTTCTATCCTCTATTTTATTGTTGTGTGTTGTGCCTTAGGGGCATAGCATTGCAGTTGATGTCTTGGGGGCATACTCCTACATGGTGTTCCTAAGGCACTTGTTCTCTGCTCTCATTTTTATTGTTTACCTTCTTCAGTGATTCTACCTAGTTGGCAGATGACTAAAACAAATAAATACTTATAGGAACCATGTGTCCCTTTAGTAAGTAAACAAAAATGGACCTATTCCATATATGAAGATGGGGTTGATATATATATATATATAAACCTTTGCAATATAGTTGCTATGTGCATTTTGGATTGTTTTGTATCTCACCTTATTGTTATGCTTGGTTTTGAGGTACCTGTAGTATAATCCCAATGGATATACTCAAATCTGAACTTCTAAGTGTAGCCTTGGTTACTTGGATGCGATCTAATACATGCATAGCTTCTATGATTTGATTTGGTTATTATCTTAGAATCAGATGTTCTAACCTTATCTCTTGTTGATTATCTTAGCAATTCATATCAATGTGTTTGTGGCAACATTTGGTGATCATGGGACATGCCACCTTTAGGGGCATGGGATTTGTGAGAGCTCTTTTTCTCTTATGTGTTTTCACTCTACCTTAATGTACTTGATACTAGAAAGTGGTATCAACCACCTTAAGGTGGGGGCATATATAAGGGTATCTGTCTAATTATTTTGGCACTAACAAAACATGTTTGAAAGCCCTCACCACGAGGTAGGATGGTGTATGTCTTGAGTTAGTGCACATCCTTAATTAAATTGCAAGCAAGAAAGCCCCCATTGTGAGGAAGGATTACGTATCTCTTTAGCTAGTGTGTATCCTTTTATACAAAGCCCTTCCGCATAAGGCGGGATGGTGTATCTCTTGAGCTATTGCACATCCTTTTATACAAAGTCCTCCATGGAGGCGGGGCTAGATCTTGAGTCATCCACCCTTAAGTGTGTCTTTGGAAGTTGTGGTAGCATAGATCAACCATTAGGTGTGTCTGAAATGTGTTTTAGATGGTAGGACTTAGAAATAAGCTCCTTCTCATCACTCATATTTGCCCTATATAAGACATATAGTGTGTTTATGGCATACTATGTGGTGCTTGTGTATTCGATGTGTCTTCCTTTCCTGTTTGATGTTTCTTCCCTTGAGTGTGGTCTAAAGGCGTGTGGCAATGAGTCCCCTCCACATTTGGGTCTTTGTTTGGCATGTCTTCCCCTGAGTGTGGTTTAAAGGTGCATGGCGATGAGCCCGCTCCACATTCGGGTCTTTGTTTTGCATTTTTCTTGCAGTCTAAAGATGTGTGGCAATGAGCCCCCTCTCCCCCTTAGTTTAGGATTTATTTTAAATGTTATATCATTGTATTTTTCATGTATTGTGTGACTACTCTCCTATTTTCTTCATATATTGCGTGCTTTCACTATATTCTCCATGATTTGCATGCTTCCTACTATCTTCATTGTGTCTTGCATGTCTTCAATGTGTTTTCTAGTGCTTACCTAAGATTCGGGACTAGAAATAGTCCTCCAACCTTTGGGTATGCCTTAGCTTATGTGTCTGGTGTCTTTGATGTGCTTTCGACTATACATTTTGTATGGATCATAAGATCACACATAAATTAAAGTGGGGGCTAAATTTTATGTCATAACAAGTTTCTGTATGACTTTTTACCTACTAGTTTAGCTCTTAGGTCCCCTTAATCTCATTATGTACATTTAAAACTTATCCTGGAGCAATTTCCCCCAAAATCCATGTCAAATGGAGCTTAGGAGTCCACATTTAATGTTAATCAAGACTCAAATCATTCCTTGGGACTTGCGCACCCACACCCTAGTCCAAGCTGATTTGTTGGGACCTAAATTTTGGATGTTAGCATAGGACCTTTAAAAAAGTTTCCCATTTTCAGCCTTTTCATTTTGAATTATGAAACAGTAGTAGGAATGCATATATAAGCATGTTCAAGACTTGATTTTACACCTAGATGGATAATGTGAACTTGTGACATTGAGCTAAGAGATTTCAAGGCATTCATTGTGTTGCAGAACATAATCGTGTTGTTATTGTGTTTGTTTGTGGGAGATTTGGCTTCATCAATCTATCTTCTCATGGTGTGAAAGATCTTCATCTATTTCAATCAATATATTTCATCATTTGATTCGGCCTATCTCTACTAAGGACACATACTCTATCTAGCAATGGTGTTGGAAGGCTTGAATGTCATTTCGGGGCTTGACCGAGGCAAGCTCCTAAACACCACAACCCCAAACCCCTCTCTTTGTGATTTTAGGTTACAAGGGCAGGATTTAGCAAAGTGGAGTTATAGAGAAGAAGAGTAGAGGATAGAAATTTGGGATCTGAGAAGAAAGTGCAAAACAATAACCCTACTAGAGTAGGACACCCTCCCTATAGTCCTCTCAGCTGGCATTTTCATAAACTTCGAAGTAGGTTGCAGTCTTACACATTCCACTATTCCAGATCTATAGAAAAACTACCCTATTGGACTTTTGTGCCTGCCCCCTTGTCCCCAAAGTTTTCACCTATAAAAATCTGAAACCTGGTATGTTTCTAATCTATATTTAGTGCCTTCTTGTGCAATCATTTGTCATGTTTTATTCATCTGTATATGATATCACATAATTAGGGTTTAAGTCTTAATTGAACTAAGGTTTGGTCCATATCTATCAATCTAATCTATCTTTCCATATCATTCCTAAGTGACATCAACCTATAGCTAAGTCCTCTCCATCTGTAGTGACTCGGCTTGATTGTTGTCCTTGAATGTTATTGTGAAAGGAGGGTTTGATTGAATCTAACTTAACTACATTTCAACCTTATCTTCTTTCCATTCATAACACCAACAAGGGTCCTTACACGAATCTAGACAAATTTTCAACACACAACTTGGTTAAATGCACATAAACCAACCAGTTTTCAAATTTAACAACGCATAACCTATTGGAACTAGACAACTAAGAGGGACGGTAAATTAGTTTTCCCACAATAAAAAATTTTTTGCTTTTAACCTTCTTTATTATCTTACTATCAGATTAGTGATGTAAACATTAAAGCATAGATGAACAACATAAGAGCATAAACATAATCAACACATTTGACACCAAGATTTTGACATGGAAACCTGGTTAAGGGAAAAACCACCGTGGGGGTTAACCCACAAAATACGTACCCTGTTAAAAGTACTTAGTAAAATAGAAGGCACATGCCTTCAGGGGCACTGCCTAGAGCTCACTGCTCAATACAGAGGCTCATTACCTATATAATTTATTTAGAAAGAATTAACTGACAAATAGCATCTACTTCATGCCTGATTCAGTTTCAATGAATATTCAAGAACTTTCACTCTACCCCAAATTCTTCTTCACACTCTATACTGCTTTCACTCCTCTTCTTCTCTACTCTACTCCTGATCCTTTCTTTAGATTGATCTATTTTTCACAAGGATGATTTCAATACCACTTCAACAAGTATTTATATAATTCATCAACCTTGGAATGATCAACAAGGTTGGCTAACCTTGACGTGGATCATCACACTACTGACCAAACACAATTGAGACTTGAATCTTCTTCTACAACCACTCCATGCTTCATAAAAATACTCTAAGGCATCTGCAACAGGCTAGGAACATCCAGTTAGCCAAGACTGGGAATAACATCAACCTCAAAGAGAAAATCTTCAATCAACAAGCTCAAACTTCAATGCGGACCTCTAACATAGTAGCCATACAATCGAAAGACCTCCACAAGTACATTGAATTCACCAATAATATCCATTCTAAACCAAATTATCAGAAGCATTTGAATCTTCCTCCAGAATCTCAAGAACACTCTCTACCATGACTGTCAAACTAGAAGGATAGCTTGCGGACCTCCAAACCATGAACCACTTGTGTTGATGATACACATTGACTTCCCAAACATGCCTTCAGATCTACAGATCATAATTTTATATTACCAGAGCAATCCAGCCCTCTTTCCTGACACTCTATCTTTCCTAAGTATTGCAGGAACCAGTTCTACTCATATGACCATAACTCCTTTACATCTTCATTCAGATTTCTCAAATTTTAACTGGAGCAATCTCTAACAATCCTCTACATAGCCACACGATCTACATGCATTGATTGTCATTAATTTTCTCAATATCTTCAACAGTCCCATCTTCTATGCAGATAGCAAAATAGGATATAGTTGACACCAATGGCAACAAGGATATGTTAACATCAATGACAACCCACTTACGCACATATTTGCAACAATCTCCCCCTTTGTCATTCAGGCAACATATGATGTGAAAAACTAAATCTAACCATCAAGAGTAGAACTTCTCCCCCTTTCTCTTCTCACTTCTTTAACTACTTTCTTTACTGCTCCCCCTTACATCAGCAACTAATTTTTCATATGACTTCTCTCCCCCTTTGACATCAATGGCAAAGGGCACATATTTGCTATCTTTTCTCCCTTTTTTCTTCAGACTGATCCCAAAATTTGCATATTGACTACTCCCCCTTTGAGTAGTACCTTCTTAACATCAATCCGGATTACATGATATGAATGTGAATTCCACTGGACTGATGCACCTTGGTGCATCTTAGTTCTACTCAGGAGGGGTAATAACCCCTAACTTCTCTCTGAGATACTCAAAAGTATCCTTGGGAAGAGGCTTGGTGAAGATGTCTACAATCTGATCTTTGGAAGGCACAAACTCTAACTTGACTTCATTTTCATTTACTTTCTCTCTCAAGAAATGCAACTTGATAGATATATGCTTTGTCTTTGAATGCAATACCAGATTCTTTGAGATACTTATTGCACTAGAATTATCACAGAAAATTGTAACTGGCTCCTCAAACATAATTCTGATGTCTTTGAACATTTGCTTCATCCACAAAACCTGAGTGCAATTATTTGTTGCTGCTATATACTCTGCTTCTATAGTAGACAAAGATATTGCCTCTTACTTTTTGCTTATCTCAGAGACCAATCTTCTCCCCAAGAAGAAATCACCACCACGAGTACTTTTTCTGTCATCCACATCTCCTACCTAATCAACATCTATATATGCATGACGAGTGAATTTATTGTCCTTTGGATACCACAGTCCATAATCAATTATCCCCTTGAGATATCTAAAAATTCTTTTCACTGCCATAACATGGGATTCTTTTGGATCAGCTTGAAATCTAGTAACAAGTCCAATTGCATTCATGATGTCAGGTCTGGTTTGAGTTAGATAAAGTAGTCTTCCAATCATTGATCTATATCTTTTCTAATTTGCCTTAGGAGAGTCATCATCTTTGTTTAGCTTGCATCTAGCTACCATAGGTGTACCCACTCGCTTTGAGTCTTCCATTCCAAATTTCTTTAGCAATTCTTTTACATACTTGGACTAAGATATGAAGATACCTTTATCTGATTGAACAATTTGCAAACCTAGGAAGAAATTAATCTCACCAAACATTGACATCTCAAACTCATTTTTCATTTGATCAGCAAATATTTTACACATGCATTCATTTCCACCAAAAATGATATCATCAACAAAAACTTCAACAATTAGAATGTCCTTGAATGATCAATTTTGAAGTAGAGATTACTATTAGCAGTACCTTTGCTAAATCCTAGCTTAAGCAAGTGCTTATTCAATTTGGCATAGTAGGCTCTTGGAGCTTGTTTGAGTCCATACAAGGCTTTTCTCAATCTACAAACCATATCTCCCTGATCAAACAACTAAAATCCTTCTGGTTGCTCAATGTAGACTTCTTCCTCCAAATCTCCATTCAGAAATGCTGATTTAACATCCATTTGATATACTTTAAAATCTTTGAAGGCAATAAATGCAAGAAATAATCTAACTACCTCTATCCTTTCCACCAGAGAAAAAGTTTCTTCAAAATCAATTCCTTCCACTTGAGAGTAGCCTTTACATACCAACCTTGCCTTATTCCTTACTACCTCACCATCTTCATTTAGTTTATTCCAGAAGACCCATTTGGTTCCAATCACATTTTTGTCCTCAGGTCTAGGAACTAGACATCATGTGTGATTCTTTTCAATTTGCATCAATTCATCTTCCATTGCTTTGACCCAGATTTATCATTGCAGGCTTCACTTATTGATTTAGGTTCAATCCTTGAAATCAAACAAATTTCTTCTTGATCTTCAGACATTTTTCTCCTAGTTCGAACACCTTTAGTCTTATATCCTATGATCTGATCTTCAAGATGATTTAACCTTACATACCTAGGAGTTTTGGAGATTGTTTGAGCTTTTGTTTCTTGAACTTGTTCCTCATCATCTGTGTTAACTTCTAGAGTTACCGATTCAAACTAAATCTAAGTCTAAACTTAAACTTGCCTTCCTTGATTGTTACTTTCATCTTGATCTTCTGAATCATATCTAGAGTACCTAGAATGTCCTTCTTTGCTTTCATCAACTTTAATATTCACACTTTCAACAATCTTCTTCAATCTTTAGTTGAAGCACTGGTAGGCCTTACTTTGAGTTGAGTATCCCAAAAATATTCCTTCATCACTTCTTGCCTTAAACCTACCTAAATCTTCAGATCTTTTGATATAACATTTACTACCAAAGACTCTGAAGTATCTCATAGTAGGAGGATGACCAAACCAAAGTTCATAACGAGTCTTACTAGAATTTCCTTTGATTTGCACCTGGTTAAGAGTGTAGATAGCAGTACTCATGACTTCTCACCAATAAACTTGAGGAACATTTATTTCCATCATCATGGTTCTGGTGGCTTCTTGAATGGTCCAATTCTTTCTTTCCACAACTCCATTTTGCTAAGGAGTCCTACGAGCATATAACTGTCTTTTTATTCCATGCTTTTCACAAAAAGCATCAAACTCACTGGAGGTAAATTCTCCACCTTTGTTAGATCTCATACATTTTAATTTCCCACCAATCTCATTTTCAACCATCATCTTGAACACCTTAAACTTGTCAAAGGCTTATGATTTTTCTTTTAGAAAAGTTACCCACATCTTCCAGGAGTAATCATCAATTAACAATATAAAATATATGTCTCCTTGCACACTTAATTCTAGCAGGACCACAGAGATCAGTATGTACTAGATCCAATCTCTCATTTGAACCTTGTTCCTTACTCTTGAATGAAATTTTGTTCTATTTTCCCAATTGACACTCTCTACATATGTTATTAAGTTTCACAAGTCTTGGAAGATCTCTTACAACTTTAGTGGAACTTATTTTGACAATGTTGTCAAAATTCACATGACACATCCTCCTTTGCCATAGCCAACTTTGATCTATTTGAGAAATCAAACAACTTTTCCCATAACTACTTAAGTGAAAGATGTTACCTCTGGTTTGAGTACCAGATGCAATTTTAGTTCTGGAGCTTTCCAAGATTCTACATTTACCATTATTGAACTGAAGATCATAACCCTTATCAACCAATTGTCAACACTGAGAAGATTATGTTTTAGTCCTTCCACATACAAAACATCATTGGTGTTGTTCTTGACATCAAAGGAGATGGATCCTCTGCCACAGATTCTACCAGCTGAGTTGTCTCCAAATTTTACAAGTCCTCCTTCATAGTTTTCAAAATTCACAAACTTACTCTTGTCATTAGTCATATGATGAGAACATCCACTACCAATCACCCATTCATCATTTTCAATAACCTAAGCAGCCAAGGTACTTTCCATATTTTCATAGCTAGCAGATTTAGTAGACATCGGATCTTCTTCTTTGATAGCAATAAACACCCAATCATTTTCAAAGGAACCTCCATGACCAGATTCATCATCTGTTACCCCTTCTTCTCCATTTTCTTGGACATAGTAACATTTCTTCTGATGTTTATACCTATTAAGGTTTAGTTTTGAAAACCTTTCCAGGCATCTTGAGGTAAAATGACCAATCTTATTACAAGCAGAACATTTGAGTGGTAATTTTCCTTCATACTTACCAGATCCTCTTGGCATTCTTTTGGTAATAAGAGCTTCAAGATATGCTATTTCTATTTCAACATCTTCAAGATCCTTTTTTGTCTTCATAAATCTATTTGATCTTGTAGAGGAACTTTCACCTAGATCATATCTTTGTTTTCCATACACACTAGCCTTAAATGCAGATTTAGAGTTGGGAAGAGAATCACCAAACTCACTTAATTCAAAAGCTGAAATCTTGCCAACGAGATGATCTCTTATAACTTCTGAGAATGTCCTAATCTCTTTTATAGATGTAGCCTTATGTTTGTATGAATCCAGTGAAGATCTAGTTACTTTTGATGCAATTTCTAATTCTTCCAAAGTTCCACCAGCACACCTAATGCCACACACAAGTTCATTTATCTTTTGCATGTAGATTGTGATGCTTTCATTTTCACTCATCCTCATAGTTTCAAATTTTCCTCTCAAACTTTGCAACTTTGCATATTTGACATATTTATCACATTCATACAGATACTCCAACTTTTTCTAGATTTCATAAGCAGTTTTTACACCAAAGACATTTATCATTTCTGAATCAGTTAGGGTACTCAACAAGGCTTCTTTAGCTCGAATATTATTTTTCAGCATCTCTGATTTGATAAGGAGTTGAAGGACCTTTCTCCAGAGGTTTATACTCAACACTGGTTATTAGCCAATAAGCATCACCTATGCATTGCAAATGACACTCCATGCGATTTTTCCTAACAGAATAATTTGTTCCATCAAATCTTGGACTATCCTTCTTGTAGGTTGACATCTTAGATCTCCTCAAGTGGTTAGGCTTATAAGAGAGGATCTAGCTCTGATACCAATTGTTGGAACTAGACAACTGAGAGGGAGGGTGAATCAGTTGTCCCACAATAAAAACTTTTTCTACTTTTAACCTTCTTTATTATCTTACTATCAGATTAGTGATGTAAACATTAAAGCATAGATCAACAACATAAGAGCAAAAATATAATCAACACATTTGACACCAAGATTTTGACGTGGAAACCCGGTTAAGGGAAAAAACACGGTGGCAATTAATCCACAAAATGCGTACCCATGGGAGTTAACCCACAAAATGGGAGTTAATGCATGAAGGATAGCTTGCGGACCTCCAAACCATGAACCACTAGTGTTGATGATACACATTGACTTCCCAAACATGCCTTCAGTTCTGCAGATCACAATTTTATATTATCGGAGCAATCTGGACCTCTTTCCTAACACTCTGTCTTTCCTAACTATTGCAAGAACTATTTCTACTTAGATGGCCATAACTCATTCAAATCTTCATGCGGATTTCTCAAATCTTAACTATAGCAATCTTTGACAATCCTCTACACAAATGACACGATCCGCATGCATTGATTGTCATTAATTTTTTCAATATCCTCAACAATTTGGTCTTTTATGCAAACAACAAAATAGGATACAATTGACACCAATGGCAACAAGGATATGTTGACATCAATGACAACCCACTTAGGCACATATTTGCAACATAACCAAACTAATCAAACATATAATACCTTAAAATATATTATTTCATCCTATGACCATCAATATATCAACCTGTATTCATGAAATATGAACCTTACAAAAACAATATGCATGTTTGAAAGTCCTATTCTAACTCTAAATTAACCAGATCTGATAAAAAAAGAGTTCAAAAGCAAGGTGAGATAGAGAAGGGTTATAGAGAAAACTAACTAAAACTCAAACCTTTTCCAACATTTCAGCCTCAAAAATGGATGGACAAGTTTGAAAACATATTGACCATCCTTGGTTTGACCATGACAAGTAAACAATCAAGTTTCAAGGAGGTGCAATAGTCAATGGTGACTTTATGGGTGTTCAAGCTAGCCACACAAAGAAATTTGAAATCAACAAACCACTAGTGGTATGAACACTTTGTAAATTCATCAACTGTCCATGAATCTTTAGTTGAAAATGAAAGAAGTCAACTAGGTGTTTAGAAATCATGTTCAACAAAATTTGTATGATGACAAATTCAACAAATATCAACAATTTGTATTCATTACTTGACTAGAAACCATGATGTAAACTTGTATTCAGCTCAAATGATTAAAAAACATCAACAATTTCTAAACTTGGTGTAGAGAAAACCATGAGAATATCGTGAAAAATTAAAAAATACTATGTATTTGCTCTCAAATATAAAGTACAAATGTTTTCAAGTATGTCTCCAAAGAGTTTTTCTCAAAATACCAAAAGAACACCAACTAATTCCAATACATTTTTACAAATTCTCCCTCTCTACAATGAGTTTCAGTTGTATACATATGTAAATGAGGTTTACAATACTAAGTTTTCACTCTTACATCCAATGGCTATGATCAACTTGATACAATGACTCAAATTTGATGCTCAAACACAAAGTCATTTTTTGTGGCAAGTACAATTTCCAAGGTATCCCACTCATCCCCTTGTAGCTTCCCTTAGTATCAAAAAGTAACTTTTGTTGTCTTGACATTTACTTTTTTTACTAAGTTTTCTAATTTTTAAGAAAAAGTGACTTTGGAAGCTAATACATTAAATATTTGAAACTATATCTCCAAGGCATGTAATTTTTGCAACTACATCTCCAACAACTTGTTGTAGTGTGACAAATATTCATAAATGGGACATATGTAGCTGTAGCAAATCATTTCTCCATTATATATGGCTATTGGGCTCCAATTTCCATGTGCAAACATGAATATCCAATTGTAGGTGATCAATGTCATCATAAAAAGTGAATTTCCAACCCCTATTCTTTATGCTTCCTTCATTTTCAATTATGAATCTTCAACTCATACCTGGAACAACAAGTTGGGAGACATTCTAATGGGTTGTATCAATCATGTATTTGGTTGTAAATCAGGGATACAATCATACAATTCATCTTCACCTAGCTACAAGGCATTCTTTTTTTATTTTCCACCATTTTTGGCTCCAAATGTGTATGTACAACAATAGTATAATTTTGATTTTTTTTTCTTTTCCAACTCTTAGGGTTTGTCCTTATCATTTTTGGAACCATCTTGGCTTCATCTTGTAGGTACACTAGTGGTTTGAATGTGAAAACTAAGTTTCTCCATGGGCATGCAAATGATAGGTAAGAATGTATGGGTGACCACTATAAAAAAGTAAAGGTGGGTATTCAAAATCCTAGAAAGTGGGTTAAACTACATTAAAGTTCCTCCACATAAAACATTGAAATATGAAGCCTCATAATAGTAGTAAAGGATTAGAAAATGTGAGACTAATAGGATTGTGAGCTATTGGAAATTAGTTGGGAGGGCCCAATCATATTTAGTCCTTAAAATTAAAAGACTAGCAAGGTGTTGTATGTGTCACCTCTCATATTTCCCTCCTAAGTATAAAACCACATCACTATAATAATAGCACAAATTTTACCTATTGTTGATTGACAAACTAGAAAAGACACATTCCAACATCGAGAAGAAGCACCTAATCAACAAGCAAAGGCAGACCACCAAAGATATAATAGATGAAATATGTGGTTCAAAATCATAGAGTTTTCTTTGTAAGACATACTAGTGAAATTCCCCACGTGTGAAGCATACAATGTATATCGTATTCCATATATTAAGACTACATCTTGTTGAAATGACCCTTTATGAAAAAGACATAAGAGCATGAATTCATTTAAACACCAAAATGATTCATACACTACACAAGGATTAAAGCATATCATTACTTGCCACTCAAATACTTTGAGCTATCCACTCTCATTAACCTAAAAGTGAAACCCACAAAAATAAAAGAATAATTAAATTGTAGATTGTGTTTTGAAACAAGGTAAAAAGAAACTAACCTCAAAATGAGAGACTATAGGTCATAATAGTTTAAGAAAAAACCCAAATTATGGCTATGATAATTAATATCACTAGCTATTGTATAGTTGTATTTGTAGTCATTTGGTGAAGAAATTTAGCTATGTAAAATGAATAGTGTTAGTGGCCTTACCAGGCTATATTGTACAATCCATAGAAGGAAAAGAAAAAAAAAGCTAGTTCACAATTAATTATTTCCACCATATATCAATTTTCATAGTCTAGTTGCAAATCTAGATTCCATTTCAAACATGCCCGCAACTTGAAAATTAAGTGATAAAAAAGATAAGGGAGAAGGCCCAGTAGAAAAGATAAGGGAGAAGGGCCAGTAGTGGTACACCCTAACTTTATGGGTTGACATAGCAATGTACATATAACATTGACACTACACAATTATATCCCCAAGTAGCGAGGGATGTGTACAATTCAAGTATTTTGTTTCACCCACATAGATCAAGAAAAAGTTGTCATCAATATGTTTTTTGTTGAGGTGTTATAATAGACCCCCCAAAAAAATTAGACCAATAGTTGTGCATTTAGTCATGTTTTTTAGTATATCAATGTGGCATCATATGATTTGTTGCTTTTTGAATCTAATGGGCATATTTTATTCAACTATTGGGTCCTCTCTTACAACTACTAGTATCATACTTTTTAAATATTGGACTTTCAATGTACCAATCATATGATGGTTATTGGTACTCGCACCACTATTGAGCCGTCTCCCTTAATGAGATGGAAAATGAATACACAAACACCTATGTGACAACAGTAAGGAGGGCACAACACAAGTGAGAAAATAATAGGTCTCACACCAATCTTCATTGATGTAAAAGCCCATTTAACTTCATAAGCTTGTTAAGAAACATATTCGGCTAACATGAATTAATCTAAGATAAATAGTATATGAATGTCTACTCTAGGATGTACAATCCTACAAAATAACACACAAAATAATCATAAACTACATATAAACCTAAATCATCACAAACCATTCAAACAAGTTAAGTAGAACAAGGGATTAACATTTGCCAATAGTGGGTGGATATTGTGGGCCATTGAGACAATCAACACATGGGCATGCAAATGATAGGTAGGAAGATGAATGACCACTATAAAAAAAAATAAAGGCAGGTATTTGTCACAACCCACATTTGAGTTTTGAATTTGAACTAGAATACTATGTCTAAAATTGTAGGTATTTTATTTTCAAATAACATAAAAGATAGCTAAATTAAATAATAAAAATATAGAACAAAATAATAAACAATTTTAAATGAATAAAAGAGGTGAGGTACACTTCTACAAAGAGAAATAAATGAGGAACTTTCCTCTCCTCATTCTCAAGTCAAAACTCAAAGTTAATGAAATGAGATTTTTCTCCTTGAATTAATTACCATTGGAAGATTTGAGAAAATATTTAAGGCTTACAAGTCCTTTTCCACAAAAATTGAATGACAAGTTGGAAAATGGAGCAATCTCATTTATGGAAGAGACTTGACTCGAAGACTTGGAGTTCCTCCATATGGGTCAAGTTTTTCTATAAATTGCATGGATTTTTGAGGAAGAGATGCTCATCTCTGGTTTGGGTAATGCTAGAGAAAATTGTAAGAGTTCTCCTTCCCTCATTTTGTTTTCTTTCTTTTGAAAGTTTGGTTCTTGAGTGTTTGTCAGAAAAAAATTAGTTTTAAAATTCATGTTGATGATATGTTTTAGGATAATTTCAAATTGAAGAAATGTGTGTAAGTTTTTTGTGAGAAGAAATGGCACTTTATTTTAGGCATTTGATCGAACAGTTCATACACCTTGTCTCTACTCCCTGAAATAAAGCACACATTTTCTTCTTTGTTTAATTTTCTTCCAATTGATTCATCTTTGAAAATACTGACGACTATCTACATCTATCCAAGCAAGCTTTCTTCCTTCCACTACGTAACCATCTTCTTTTCGCCTAACCTAGGTTTTTGACTGTAGACCACACAGGGATTTTTGCATCATTCACTTCATATGGGTTTTTATTAAATCCAAAGAGAAGGCTTTCGAGCTTTTTTCTATATTGTCCTCCTCTATTTCTAGTTTTTTTTCTCTTGCACCCCTGTGCCTGCAGAGGAACTGTCTCCTACATAAAAAAAAATGTATGCCATTTTATGGCCCTAAATCCGACAGTGATTGGCTCACAAGTCAAGAATGGCCAATTCATGTGGAGGTGGATGGAATTGAATATAGATTTGATTGTGCCCATTCCATATGTAGATTCTTAAACCCAAATCAAATCTCTTATGTGGCAGTAGGGTGGGAATTTAATGCAGATGCAATCCCAAGGGAATTTGGTTGTTTGTGGGTTTGTTGTATGTGGTAATTGTTTGTTTTTCATTCTCTAATCTAGCAGATATACAACCCAATCTAATCTTCTTGCATATGACTTAGTGCAAAATCCAATTTCATTGTGTCCCTCCATTACAGATTTAATGTAAATTTTAGAACAGAGATTTTATTTTATTTGGATGAGTAAGGGTATTGGGAAAAATGTTAGAATCCTATGAAGTCCCCTGTAATTGTGAGTCTCTATATGAGCCATGCTCTAATTTGTATTGAAATTGGTAGTTTTTGGACAAGGATCCAGGGATCTTTACAAATTCCTCTATTTCATTCAATCCCCTGACCTTTTGAATCGCACCACACCCACTGACTTTTACATACATGTCTACCAATTTTTTTTATCTATCAAAAAACCCCTTTCACTATGCTTGGACGGACATCCATCCCCTGTTTTGAGCACCACTTTTTTTTATATTATGCCTGCTAATTCCATTGGCTTGAAAGTTTCTAAATCTTTTCCAACAAATCCATTTTGTGCATAGCCTACATAGAACGACATTCCTTGAGAGGACGTCTCATTGAGGCATTCTGTCATACAGTTCATGTCCCTACTCTATGCTTCCACATTTTGAATACATGTCTACAGGGACACTTGCAACTGCAACACTATCAAAATTCCTCCTTTCTTTATACTTTGAAGGATGACCATACCCTATTTTAAGCACACAATGTACAATTCTAAGTATTCCAAAAACATTGAATGAAGTTGTTTAGATAGTTAAGACAGATAGTCCACATGATACTCAACTGCATTGGAATCTTAAATTTTGATGAAGGGGGTAAATCATAAAACACACAACAATAGAATTTGTACATAGAAAATAGAACTTTCTTTATTGATTTGGACAACTTATTACATTACAGAAGCTCAAATACAATAAGAGGAACCAACCCTCCACAGGTTGCAACACATTACAACTTACTATCACAAGACTCTGGAATCATCAGCCTTCTATAACCCCAAATCAGCTAGGGTTTTTGTTTTCCCACCTATTCTTGACTCTACACTTCTCCCCTTAACTCTCCTACTGCCCAGGGTTCCCAAAAATGGTTATTAATAGCCTTTTTCATAGCCAACAACCTAATTTTCAAATTTGCATCTCCCTCCAAAAATAGGTCAACTTCTGGGAGCCATAACTTTTGATCCGGGTGTCCGATTGATGACCCTTTTTATGCATCAGAAATCTCATGGAGTTCTCTATGCAATAAGAACCCGCTCTACAGTTTTGGCCATTTTTAGGGCCATTTAGTGCCTCAAACCTGAGTTTGAATAATTTTCAGGCATTTTTCAGGAAACAAAAACTTTAATATCTTTCAGCTCGCAAATGATCTTTACGTGATTCCTTCACCAAAGGTCTTATCTTTCTATTATGTAACTTCTTGTAAATTTTTACTTCAATCCATTCTCAAATGCAAATTTTCTAAAAATAGCGGGTTGCTATTTTTAGCAATTTGGAAAAACTGAAAGTTCTACATCATTATTCAATTGATTATGGAACCAGAACCACAAATTTTGAAAAGAAATGGAAAGAACATCAATAATTTTGGAACACATCTTTTTTGGGGTGATGCAAGATTGCCCTTACACCACTTGATGCTCTTGTATCAGACACCTAGGGTAATTTGAGAAGTGACCCTGTCACGTCTCAAGTGTTTGTGTGAGGAAAACCCAAACGGTCAACCTCTGCCTTAGACAACTAAGAAGAACCTTCAATAGGCCTTCCTTTCCATTTCACTAGGTATTCTTCATATTGCTTGTTCTAAGTACTTCTTCCCACATGGCTATCCAAGATCTCTTCTATCTCCTCTATTGAAGTAGATGCCAGAATACTCCACTATTCTTCTGTTGGTCCATCCTATGTTCCACCTTCATGATATTATGATAAATCAACAATGTTGAAAATAAGGAAAATGTTGATCCCACTCAGCAGCTCTACCTCATATGTATTTCCTGAATCATGTTTCTTCAAAATTCTGCATGGTCCAAATTTCTTCATTTTCAGCTTATTGTATGTTCCAATTGGGAACCTTTCTTTTCTTTAGTGAACCAGGACTTCATCTCCTACCTGGAATTCCTTATATCTTGTCTTCTGATCTGCCTTAGCCTTGTACTAAATATTCATCTTATTAATGTGCTTTCTCACCTCCTCATGCAAATTCTTCAAATGTTCTACAAAGTCTTCAACTTCAACACTTGTCTTTTCTTCTTTGTCTAGCTTTCTTAACTCAGAAGCATTTATTGGGCTATTTCCATATACAATCTGGAATGGTGATTTACCAGTACTCCTATTGACAAAATTACTGTAAGCAAATTTAGCCTATGGTAAAATCAAATCCCATCCCTTGGGCTTATCTCCTACTAAGCATCATAGAAGGTTACCTAAACTCATGTTCACCACTTCGGTCTATCCATCAGTCTGTGGATGGTGTATAGAACTAAACTTCAAATCTATCTTTAACTTCTTCCACAATGTCCTCCAGAAATAACCAACAAACTTGGTATCTCGATCTAAAACTATGCTCTTTGGTAGACCGTGTAATCTCACCACCTCCCTAAAAAATAACTCTGCAATATGAACATCATCATTAGTCTTCTTGTAAGGAATAAAATATGCCATCTTCAAGAATCTATCCACCACCACAAAAATGAAATCATGTCCTCTTTGTGTCCTTGGTAAATAAAGAATAAAATCCATACTAATATCATCCCATGGCTTCTCTGGTATAGGTAGTGGTTGATATAGACTCATATTTTGACTTCCTCCTTTCGCCATCTGACATATTCTGCAACTCTGCACAAATTTCCTCACATCCTGTTGCAACTGTGGCCAAGAATAATTTTCACCAACAATAGCAATGGTCTTATCTCAACCAAAGTGTCTAGCCAATCCTCCACTATGCTTCTCCTTAATCAGGTTCTCTCTCATCGAACTCCTTGGAATTTACAACTAGCTTCCTCTAAACAACATGCCATATTGGATTATGAAATCCAACCATTTTGTCTTGTCCAAACTAACAGGTTCCAAACAAGCTTTCCAGGGCTCTACAAAACCTAGATCTTTAGGATACAAACTTTTGAGCTCATCGAACTCAACAACCTCTATCTTCATTTATGTCAACAAATTTTTCCTTCTGCTCAAGGCATCTGCAACTCTATTGGACTTCCCACTCCTATGCTTCAAAACAAAAGTATAGCTCTGCAAAAACTCAACCCATTTTAAGTGTCTTTGGTTCAACTTCCCATAACTATTAAGATACTGCAAAGCCTGATGATTAGTATATAAAACAAACTCTTTTGGCAACAAATAATGCCTCCATTTCTTCAAATCCTAAACTATTGCATAAAACTCCTCATCATAAATAGAATACTTTTTCTTGGCATCATTAAGCTTTTCACTAAAATAAGAAATGGGCTTACCTTCTCAACTCAAGATAGCTCCTATAGCACTACCACTTGCATCACAATCTACCTAAAATACCCTATTGAAATCTAGAAGTGCCAAAATAGGTTGCTCTGTGACTTTCTACTTTAATGTATCAAAGCTTTTGTCTACACCTTTAGTCCATTTAAACTCTTTTCTATCCCCTCTCATTGTCTCAGTTAGGGGTGCACAAATGCTACTAAAATTCCTGATAAATTTTCTGTAAAAACTTGACAAACCATGAAAAGATCTTACCTATGTGGCACTCCTTGGTGTAGGCCATTCAAGGATAGCTCCCACCTTCTCTGGTCCATCTTAAGACCTTCCTCTGAGACAACAAATCCCAGGTATACCAACTCCTTCTTTGCAAAACTACATTTCTTTAGATTAATCAACAATTTCTCCTCCCTCAGCTTCGCTAAAACTCTTCTGATATGCATCAGATGCTCATCCCAAGTCTTACTGAAAATCAAAATATCATCCAAATAAATAATAACAAACCTTCCTAAAAATTCTTTCAGTACCTCGTTCATGAGCCACACAAATGTGCTTGGTGTGTTAGTTAGCCCAAATGGCATGGCTAACCACTCATACAAACCCTCCTTTGTCTTGAAGGCTGTCTTCCATTTATCTCCTTCTCTAATTTAGATCTAGTGATACCTACTCTTTAGGTCAATCTTTGTGAAGTACTTGGCTCCACTCAAATAGTCCATTATGTCATCCATTCTTAGCAATGGAAACATGTACTTGATCATGATCTTATTTATGGCTCAAGAGTCTGTACACATTCTCCACTCTCCATCTTTCTTTGGTGCTAGCACTATAGGTACTGCACATGGACTTAAGCTCTCTATTATCAATCCCTTCCTCAACAACTCCTGAAGTTGTCTGTTCAACTCTTCATTCTCTACTAGAGTCATTATATGGGCTGCCTTATTTAGCAAAGTAGCTCCTGGTATCAAATCCATTTGATGACTTATCTTCCGAGCACTGGTGGTAAACCTTCTGGTACATTATCAAAGACAATATCTTGAAATTCTTCCAACATTTTTGAGACTTCTGCTGGTACATCTTCACATTTCTCTTGACTAATCTTAAGAATCAATGCAAAGCAATAACGCTCATGCTTCATACCCTCCAAAAATTTTCTACCATCTACCAAGAAAATTATGGCGACATACCTTTTTCTTCCACCTCCTTCAAGGGCTTCAACTTATGACGAACTCCATCATTTGTTAGGGAATGTGTGTTTGCACAGCCATCATGGATAGCACTCCTATCATATTGCCATGGCCTCCCCAACAGCATATGACATGCATCCATCGGGATGATATCACATAGCACCTCATCATGGTAGTCCCCAATCTTGAACTTCATTAAACACTTCTCATTGACCAAAGCTCTGTGGTCCTTCTGCAACCATGTAATCCAATATGGATGTGGATGCTTTCTTCTTGTCAACTTCAACTTGTCAACCATCTCCTCTGAAACAAGATTGTTAGTACTTCCACTGTCAATAATAATATCACAACACTTACCTTCACATTTACACCTTGTGTAGAATAAACTCTTCCTCTAATTAGGTTCCTTCTCCTAATTTAGCAAAGTTCTTCTGACAACTAGGGTTTCTCCCCTTTTAGCATCTTCAGAATGCTCAGACTGTGCATCTTGATCTACATGTGCAACTCATGCATTACCCTCAGGTCTTTTGTTTGTCCTTCCTTGATGTTGCGGACACTCGTATGATTGATGCCCTTCTTCTCCACATTGGAAATAGGTTCCTCTAAAACCTCCTCTTTTGGGTCCTTGCCCAGGTCTACCTCTTCCTCTTCCTCTTTGCTCACCATTGTTCTAGTCACGAGGGCGGTAGGCATTATCCCCTCTCTAATTTTAACGAGTGCCAGCTTCTTCATTTTTCTTTTGATCTTCATTACAGCCTCCATAGGGTCTTCCACCAATCCTTCCACCTTGACCTCTTCCCCTTTTCTTTCTATCGAATCTTTTATTTAGCTTCTCTTCCACCTTCAGGAAAAACTGGTGCGCACCTTCTATGGTGGTCATTCTGACTATGCTCAGCTCCTCTTGAATACTCAGCCTCAACCCATTAATGTAATGGGCTACCTTCTCCTTGTTGGGTTCTGCATGGCCTATCCTGATAGTAATTTTATAAAACTCTTATGTATACTCCTTAATAGACTTGTTACCTTGCTTCAGTCCTTGCAGCTTCTTCAACAACTCCATCTCATAGTCCACAGGAATGAACTACTTCTTCAGTTTCTCCACCATCCGATCCCATCTGGTGGTCTTTTCTTTTCCTTTTCCATTCCTCTCTAATTGTACCTCCTTCCACCAAATACTAGCATGGCCCTTCAACTTTGTTTTTGCAAACTTGACCCAATCTGGGTCCTCCACATCTTCATACTCGAAATACTCCTCCATGTCATTGATCCAATCAATAAGTTGTTCCAGATTCAAATCTCTAGAATATGTAGAAACTTTGATCCTGGGCCTCTTTCTGATCTTTGAAATGACCCTCAACAACCTAACTTCTACAGGATCTCCTGCAGCTTCTTATTCTTCCTCAGATAGCTCTTCTTCAGCTTCATCCTTGCTTTCTTCTTTTGTTCTCAAATCAAACCCTCTTCTCAGCTCCACTTGCAATGCATCAATTTGCCTTTGTAGGGATTTAAAACCCTCTTCTGTTAAAGCATTCCTCCCAATACGATTTCTTCATGGAGGCATCTTGATCTCCACAGCAAAACCACAACCTTAGGTCCTAGTGCAAACTACTTCATGGTCAGCGATCTGTCTACACACTTAGGAACCCTTTCTCTGACACCAATTGATGAAAGGGGTAAATCATAAAACACACAACAATAGAATTTGTACACAGAAAATAGAACTTTCTTTATTGATTTGGACAACTTATTACATTATCGAAGCTCAAATACAATCAGAGGAATCAACCCTCCACAGGCTACAACACATTATAGCTTACTATCACAAGACTCTGGAATCATCATCCTTCTGTAACCCCAAATCAGCTAGGGTTTCTATTTTCCCACCTATTCTTGACTCTACACTTCTCCCCTTAACTTTCCTACTACCCAAGGTACCCAAAATTGGTTATTAATAGCCTTTTTGGCGGCCACCAACCTAATTTCAAAATTTGCATCTCCCTCCAAAAATAGGTCAACTTCTGGGAGCCATAACTTTTGATTTGGGTGTCCGATTGATGAACCATTTTATGTGTCAGAAAGCTTATAGAGTGATCTATGTGCTGTAAACCCACTCTACCAATTCTGACCATTTTCGAGGCCATATGGGGCCATTTAGTGCCTCAAACCTGAGTTTGAATAATTTTCAGGCATTTTTTGAGAAACGAAAACTTTAATATCTTTTATCTTGCAAATGATCTTTGTGTGATTCCTTCGCCAAAGGTCTTATATTTGTTTTGTGTAACTTTCTATAAATTTTCACTTCAGTCCATGACCAAATACAAACTTTCTAAAATAGCAAGTTGTTATTTTTAGCAGTTTGGAAAAACTGAAAGTTCTACATCATTATTCAAGTGATTATGGAACCAGAACCACAAATTTTGAAAAGAAATGGAAAGAACATCAATAATTTTGAAACACATATTTTCTTGGGTGATGTAAGATTGCCCTTACACCACTGGATGCTCCTGCATCAAATTTACCAAGTCCCATCAGGCTGAGCTTAAAACAAACGATTTATAAAATTTATCTTTTTTTTTAATCAATTGCAGAGGGAACAAGTCACATAGTTCTATATTACAATGATGAGTGTTTAAGAACTCACCAATTACATGACCAACTAAATCTTTGTATCTAACAAAGCATTGGCATCTTAATGATAAAATTTAGGGTGTACTCATGCCAGCCAGTGTTGTGAAAAAGGTCCACCATGCCACATAACAATCAACTGTAGTTGTAATACAATAAGGGTTACTCATATGATTGAAGTATATACAGCTCTCACCCACTAAACCTACATGGCTACATGCACCGAGAACACAAGCAAAGCTTGCAATGTTAATAGATTAAAAAAATAAACAAATAATTAGAGTAGTGAAGTAATAATAAATTGAGGTATTGATAAATTATTAGAAGGAATGAAAGAGATAATAGAAGTAGTATATAAAAAAAAAAAATTTGATATAGAATAAGAAAGGTTACAATTAATAGAGAGAGAGAATTTTGATGAGGAAAAAAAATCAATAAATTGAAATTAAAGTGAAGACCTAAGAGAAAGGTGTGAGATAGATAAAACTATAGTAAGGATAATAATGGAAGATATGAAGGGTAGAATTGTGAGTGTGTTATGTGTAAATGAAAGAGGATTAGGAGACAAATAATATTAAGTGGAAGGTTAGAATGATGAAAATAAGATGTGTAGTAAAAGTGATAAAATATGAAATTGGAGGTTAAAAAAAAATTGTTATGGGTAGAGTGGTGGAGAATATGACATAGATGTAAAAATATGATAGAGAGTATGGTATGAGTTAGTAAATGAGAAGGATATGTAGATAAATATAAAATGTAATAGAAAAGAATGAATGATGAAGGAGGAAAGTAAAAATGATTGCAGTGAGTGACAAGAAGAATATGGTTAGGAAAAGGAAATAGTAGAATGGATGATATATAGTAATGTATTGAAAAGTAGTTATGGGTAATTGTAAATTAAAAATTGTAGAAATCTGGGAGGGGAGATGAGTATGTGGTGCAAGATATGTAAGTGTGTAGCATCATGTAGAGGAAGATTGAAGAATGGATAGTAATGATACACTAAATCTACTTAAATCAACATTAAAAAATTACTAGGGAAAATGAATGATAAGCAGTATGAAGTTCTAAAATGAAGGTACTTTAAAATGAACGAATCTTATGACTATAGAGGAATCATGAAGGGAACCCAGAAGTTCTGTAAAATAGTTGTTAATTTAGAAAGGCATAACACTTTAGAACTACTAATTATCATTTCTTATAGGAATCACTGCTACCCCTGATCAAGTATATTCAAAAGTTTATTAATAATAGAAATTAATCAGTTTTGTTGAAGTATAAATCTATTTAGAGAATTTCAAGTGAATCTCTTGTTGAGACATCTATCTTATTTTAAAAACTTTTATTAATCCTTACTAGTCCAATTTAAAAATGACCTTATAATGGCCATGCAAGAAAATATATCAATTCTTCACTCTTGGAATAAAGTCTATTGATGTATGACAAAATAGATTATCAATATTCCTTATTTTTCCAAAACTGAATCTTTTTATGTTACGAATTGATAAAATTAATTTAATATTTTCTCTAAGCCAAATGATCATGCATATGTTATGTCCCTTTATCAATTTCTTATTTAGTGATTATGCAAGCTTTCTCTCTTCTACTAGATAGGTAAACCTTGTAAATAAACGTCCAAACTCAAACAAATCGCAGTGTTCAGTATTTACAATACCTTTGGGTCACGTTTACATCTAATGCAACAACGACATCTAGGCACCATCCCTCTAAATCATTGGGGAGTAATAAGGGACATGTCGAAGTTAAATCCGCAGAAAGGGAAAATCTCCTTGGATACCTCACTAAAAAGATTGACTAAAAAGAAAGGACAAGGCTATCGAAAATAGTTATAGGACGATTACCACAACAACTATCAACGAGAAAACCTCGTTGGACAAACATGCATACTAGGCAAACTATCCTCACATGAAAACTTAAATGTTAAATACTCCCAGGAGGTGTGTTTACAAAATAGTTTCCTAGGGATTCCGTCACTGTATCACTCGAGTGGGTGGGCAGTTGGCGAAGAACTGTGTACCCACTCACAGTTACATAAAACATAGTGCAAGACAGAACTACATGTTTACATCCCCATGATTATCGCATCTGAAGAGGGCCTTGATCCTATGGATACAGGGTATATAGGTAGTCTGAATAGTGAAGGATGCCCCAAGTACTCAGGTCCCTCAAATATATGATACTCTTTTATAATCAACTTCGTAATCTCGATCCCTAGTTTAATAGTTATTTAGGTAACTTAAGAACTCTCCTAGTACTCAGAAGAATCCCTGGGGTGGATTACTTATACCCAGCTTTTTCGTAAACTGAGATGAGTACAAATTGATATTATGTGTTCCCTGTTGACATCCTCAGTATAGTGCTTGGGTAGACTATGGTCTCCAGGAAGTGACTCACGAACCCGTATTGGTCCCAAGGGAGTCAAAAATCTCTGGCCAGAGCATAATAATTCCTATCCTATTTAGCCCGGTTGGCTGTCGTGTTTACTTATCCTGTATTGGATAAATTCTTGGTTTGTTTGACCACCAAGCCATTTGGCCATCATTTGTTCTACCCCGTATCGGGTAGCGATAAGGTCCATTAGACCTGGTTCCATATGAACCTGTTTGCCCAAAGGACAGAAGAGCTCGGGTTCACTTAGGAATGTTCCATTTGAACATATGGCCCAAATTGGCTAAAGTTTTTCCTGAGTACTCAATCAAAGTCTTGATAGATCACATATTAACTTGTTATTAAGGTAAATGTTTTGAAAATTCAAGTTTGGACCAAGCGGGTTCTTATAGTATTTTAAATAGAAAACAACCACCAAAATATTTTTAAATTCCTTTATTTTCATTAGTTTGTACCACCCAAGTGAAAAGCCCCAATCAGTCCAAAAAGAAGAGAAGAAAACTGCTAAATTCAAACCACCTTGGTAATGTCCCCAACTAAGCTGAATCGCAAGATAATCTTGATGGCATTAACGGGTATAACAAGCCATTGGCATGGCTTAACTACAAAATGGTTACAGCTGCCACCTGTATAATATATAGCCAGGGGAAAGAAATCAAGTGGATTCACATGAGACAATTAAGCATCCTGTGCAAGCGATTAAACCAAAAGCTCAGCCTGGAAAACAACAAAAACTACACAATGCTTTTGAGATAACAGATAGATAACCACCGAAAAACTGTCATTTAATGGTTGTTATTTAACTGCCAGCCGAAAGTAAAGAAACCATAAATACCACAGCAAAATGATCAGACCCATCTATAACATTCTTAAAACTTTGAAAAATATGGAAAATTCCATGTTTAGTGTTTCTGAAATTATATTGTTTTCATTTGGTTATTTAGTGGTGTTTCTAGTTACCAAACTTGCAATAGCAATATGGTGGAAGCCTTTGCAAATAGCAAAGCATTTTCAAGCTCAAGGCATTACAGGTCCTCCTTACAAGCTATTGTTTGGAAATTCTTTTGAATTGGCCAAGTTAATGGATGAGGCCAAGTCCAAGCCCATGAAACTCTCCCATGACATTGCGGCCAGAGTGCAGCTTTACTACCCTTACTGGTCCAAAATATACGGTAATTTTTAATATATATGTTAAGTTTATTTTGTAAGCTAATAATCCTAATACATTGTTTGTAATCTAACTAACAGGGTCCACTTTCTTAATGTGGATGGGACCAACACCAACGCTAGTAGTTGGTAGATCTGAACTGGGGAAGGAGATGCTGGGTGATAAGATGGGGATCTATGGAAAGCCAAAATGGGATCCTGTCATCAAAGAGCTGCTTGGAGAAGGCTTGGTGGTACTCAATGGTGATAAATGGGCGCATCATAGGCAGATTATAAATTTTTCTTTTCATACTGATAAGCTCAAGGTTAGGGGATTTATATTCATGTCTGAAATTAGTTTACAAATATTTATAAAAGTTAACAGGACTGAAGATAAAATTTGGTACAATAAATAGAGATAGAATACCTAAAACATTTCTAAATAAAATAAAATAAAACAAAAAATTTAAAATTTTATATCATTTTTAAAAATTTAACATTTTATATCATTTTTATTTTATTATAAATATGGATCAATAACATTGATGTAAAATCTTCTATATTGTATCTTTTTCCAAAAAATTTGTTTCATGTCATGAAACGTGTGAAAATCTTAATGACTATCAAAAAGGATGGATCAGGATATGGTTTGTTGCATGGTGGAGAGCACTGCTAATATGTTGGAGAAATGGGAGAAAGTTGTCAAAAATGGTGAGAAAGAATTGGACATGGCTCAAGAGTTTAAGGCTCTGTCTTCAGACATTATTGCCCGCACAGCATTTGGCAGCAGCTATCTCCAAGGAAAAAATATTTTTGACTTGTTGGCTCAGCAAACATCTCTGGCTTGCCAGGACTATGCAAAATTAATGATTCCTTGCTATAGGTAAGGTGCACTTTCATTATCTTGTAACTTGTGTCTGACTGCCTTGGTTCACTAGTTAATGAGTTCTATTCTATA
The DNA here is from genome assembly GCA_027924645.1 of Cunninghamia lanceolata. NCBI lineage: Eukaryota > Viridiplantae > Streptophyta > Pinopsida > Cupressales > Cupressaceae > Cunninghamia > Cunninghamia lanceolata. The sequence goes on along the minus strand of BSBN01000553.1, from coordinate 12,855,834 downwards.
AAGTTTCATCATGTATAGATGTGTGACCCATGTATGTTTTAGCTCATGTGACCCATATATGTTTTAGGTCATATGAAGATGACCTTCGATGACAATTTTCCTTTTCCCATTGACACTGTAATGCCTAATAAATTGCCCTTATCTTACAATTCCTTAGTCGACAAATATTTTTTTTAGTGATTACTTACTAACAAGTTGTTTCACCTTTTAGGTTATTTAAACATTGCGAAGTTAGACTTATAAATCTTTCTTTTTTTAATTATAATACACAAGAACATCCCAAAAAAATGTTTCTTGTCACTTGCCCTTTAAGGGCAACTATGCTAAATCAGAGAGGATAGGGTGGTACATTTTCAAAGTGATTTGCAAGTGCAGCACTAATAGTTTCTTAGTTATTAACATCAAATTATAACTGATGAAGTAAATGAACATACTGTTATGTTTATTTTTGTTGGGTTTTCAGATTTGTGCCTTTCAAAAGGAACAGAGAACGCTGGAGACTCGACAGAGAAATTAAGATTGCCCTGAAACAGCTCATTATAAACCGAGAAAAAACTGCTACAAACACTACCCAAGGTTATGGCAATGATTTGCTTGGCTCCATGATGAACACAATCCAAGAGCTAAGGAGCTCTGAAAATAGTCAGGGCCTCACAACAGAGGAAATCATAGCTGAATGCAAGACATTTTTCTTCGCTGGCCAAGAGACTACAATGAATTACTTAACATTTACTATTATTCTGTTGGCCATGCATCCCGACTGGCAAGAGAAAGCGCGCTCAGAAGTACAAGAAGTCTGTGGAAATTGCCATCCACAATTTCAGACAGTAAACAGACTAAAAATTGTAAGAATTAAAGAACCCATTTGTAACTTAAAATTCAATACTTTGCTTTTAGTATTTCTCTTACTGAATTTTGTGTGTGTTGTGGATAAAGTTAGGAATGATTTTGAACGAAGTGATCCGGCTCTACCCACCAGCTGTTGCCAACGTTAGAGAAACCTTTAAAAACACTACACTGGGAGGAATTTCAATCCCTACAGGCACACATGTCATCTTCCCTTGGCTTTCATTGAACCATGACACTTCTCTGTGGGGGCAAGATGCAAATGAATTTAACCCTCAAAGGTTTAATGAGGGAATAAGTAAGGCTGCTAAGGATGATTCTGCTGTATTTATCCCTTTTGGATATGGGTTGAGGTCGTGTGTGGGCCAAAATTTTGCCATGCTTGAATCCAAAGTTGCCATTGCCATGATATTGCAACGTTTCTCGTTTGTTCTTTCTCCAGGCTATGTCCATGCACCCACATCGTTTGTGACAATCTATTCTCAGCATGGAGCTCCGATCATTCTTCATAGCTTGCATATGGATAAGAGAACAGTTTGATACTAAAAACTGAAGTGCAAATCAGTAAAGCTGTATGTCCATTGTCATGGCAATTGGTCCGATACAGGCAAAAATATCAGCTCCCCCATTCTTGTAAAATAAAAAATTCTCCAGGGCTATACTTTTTGAGTGCTCTAATCAAGAATAAACAATTGGTGAGTTATGAACTTTATGATTATATAATAGTTTAAATAAAATTTTGACCAACAGTCCTAAAAATATATATCTGCATTTAAAGTGAAACGAACTTTTCTAAAATAGAATTATATATAATTTATATGAAGTAAATACACTTCATCCTAAGAAAATATGGATGGAATAAAAATAGGTAAATGAGGATAATTTGGGAAACAATGTATCACATGGCTTCAAAAAGGAAATAACATCCACTATGAAACATAACCCCGAAAAGAAAACAATGGTTCACAAGATAACAAAATTATATAACAATCAATGATAATTAAAAAAAATAAAAACTAGGCAGCCAAAATTATAAAGCTTAAGTTGAGAGAAGGGTCTTGATCATCTAAGTTACTCCACCCTCCATCAGGGAAGTCTTTTCCGTCATCAATAGATTTCTAATTAGTGAGCATCATCTTCATCTTCTTGAGGTTGTGAATCTAGGGCTTTAGGTTGATGCTAAGTCTAGATGTGTCCCAACTCTAAGGCCACTTTGTTGGCTTGAAGTTGAATCTGCATTAGAATATTAGACACCACTAGCAACTTCATGGGAGTAGCAAAGTTAGAATCAAAACAAATATGAGCAAATAGGGAAATAATTTTATCTTCCAAAACGTAAAGAAGGATCTACAATTTGAATGTAAGCATCAAGAGCACATTCAAAGATCAAGGTTTGAATGTGTTGTTAGTCATTTAACTTCATTTTATGCTAGCATTCCTTTAGATCAATCATGAGGTTGCATTAGTTAATGAATGAATTAGGTTAATATTATATTATCTTGTTTCTTGTGTTCATTTTCTTATGTGCACACCTACTTTTTTCAAAATCTTATCTCTATCTATTTTAAAATCATATCCTTATCAATCCATCCAATTCTATAAATAATTCTTCATCCTCTATCAAAAGGAGGGTGATCAATGAAGAATAGGTACATGTTGCCAAAATCTTGCACAAACTCATTTGAGAATCCACATACATCATATGGAAAGAGCACATCCACGTCATCAACACAATTTTCTTAATTGGTAAACTATGAAGGTGTGATTTTCTATTTCCTCTTTATCTAAGGTTTGTAATTAAATTTGGAATTAGAGCTTAATTATTCATATTTTAGGTTCTTGTTTATTGCTTCCAAATTTACTTGCATATAATGTCAATTTAACTTAATTGGGGAAAAATCTCACCAAAGTCTATCCCCTCAACCTAAGAATAGCCCTTTGCAATCAATATTGCCTTGTACTTTTCAATACTTTCATCCAATCAAAACTTCTTCTTGAACAACCATTTATATCCAGCAATCTTGTATCCATCAGATAACTATACCAAGTCCCATTTATCATTCTTCTTCAATGGAACCATCTCCTCATCCATAACCATTCTCTAGGATTAGAATTATTCATATACTATTGCCTCCTTCGAAGTTCTAGGATCGTTGGTATAACTAGTAAACAAAAGAAAAATACATCTTCAATCAAAAGAGGTATACCTTTTTTATTATTATCTCTGAAAAATAGACCTCCTCAAAATATGAGGTGGAGGTTCTACCTATACAAAGCTATCTAAGCTCTCCTCTTCAATTTCTTCATAAGCTTTTGGTTCAACCTTCTTAGTCTGGGGTGGTAGCTAAACCAAATATTTCTTCCCATTCTCTTCTAGCCAGAATACTATGGTTTAGAAGGATTATTCTCTTTGAAAATTACACTTCCAATGTATATAACTCTCTTAGTCACATGGTCCCAAAGCTTGTACCCTTTAACGCTGACACCATAGTCAATGAAGGTACATTTGATTAATATCTTCTCTAACTTTGACTGCTTTTCCCTAGACACATGCAGTGCATATGCCTCAACCAAAAATATGAAGATGTTGTCATGAGGGCTTTTTTCCCATCCATGTGCATCCATAGGGGTCTTGTCAACAACAATTGTTGTAGGAGACCTATTAATCAAGTAACAAGTTGTAGTAGTTCTCTTTCCTATAACTTCTACTTGAAGCCAACTTTACTAAGCATACTCCTAGCCCTCTCCATCAACATCCTATTCATTTTTCACTAAATTCCATGTTCCTTATAAAATCTATCAAAATCTATAAAATAAAACTCACTGCTTTGTCGATCCTCAAAACCTTAATCTTCCTACCAATCAAAATTTTCCTCTTCATGAAGATTGGGTTACACTATCTATCCTGCATTAAACATCTCCTCTACTAGTTTACCAATCTCATTCGTTTTAAAATTAGGATAATGATGTGGCCTAATATTGGGTGGTTTCTCCTCTAGAACTAGCTTAATTTTATGATCCTAGTCTCTTTGGGTGGTAGACCCTTTCACATCTCTCCAAATAGTGATAGTTCATGGCAAGATATTGTTGGTTTGACAATACCACTTCCTCTTCTTATTCTCCTTATTTTTCTCATCCTCCTCTTCCTTGAGTCACATTAGGTTTACAACCCATATTATGTGCATATACTCTTTGCATGTTAGCTTTCTAACTCATATTATTTACATAGACTATTAAGGTTTCCACACAAATCTTGAGAGAATCTATTTGTTTGAGTTATTTATTGATATATTCTTTCTTATCCCCTACCATAATGGTGCCAAAATAATTTTCACAACTTACTAAAAAAATAAAAATAAACTAAAATTGTAACTTGCTTTGGAATAGACCTCATATTTCAAAAAATGTTGAAGAAACTACTTGTTTTCAATCCTTGGGAGTGAATTGGAAAAATCCTTAATTTTACAATATAAATTCTTCAAAACCTCTTCAAATTATCTAAAATAGGAGTTATAGTTACTTAAATATGTTCTTGATCAACCCTCTAGAGTTTATGGGGGAAAATTACAAATTTGAGAGAGATGTGCTTTACAACTTGACCTCCTACATAAAAAAATACCTTACTTATTGTATTATGGATTCTAAGTTCATGCTCAAATACCACTTGCAATGAAATTATTTGCACAAGAGAAGAATATAATAGGATTAAGATGTAAATGCTTGATAATAACAAGACACTTCAAGGGGCAACCTCCAAAAGTAAGCCACACCGAGGGGGAAACCTCCAAAATTAAGACACTACGAGGTGGATACCTCCAATAATCTTCAATAAGAACATAATTCATAATATGATTATAATAAATTAAACATTACCTCCTATATATACCATAGTTATGCCATGGATGCCACCCCAAGTTGACTTAACTACTTATATAGGACTATATAAATGATCTTATATTTTAATTAAAAGTTATGCTAGGCACAAGTAGGCTACACGTATCATAATGAATGCTATAGGTTAAGGGCATAGAATATGGAAGGAAACTTTAGAGTCTAGATACCACTCACCTTCAAATGAATGTGTTATTTAAGGCCATGGCAAAGGCATCTACACCTTCCTATTATGAAGGTCTATCAAACTTGTCATTGGACTCATTCTTTTTCACCTCCTTGTAGTCTCTTCTAAAGTACCTAGTCTTGCTACAGGAGGCTTGGATCTGACACAAGATTTATATCTAGGTTTTTCGTTCTTCTTGTCTTTCTCCTTCAATCTCAAATGAACTACTAGAGCCTCCTTAGTAGATTCAAAATCTTTTCATCACATTTTATCTAAGATTAAAGTAGCCACATATAGATCTCTATCTACAAGCATATCCTCCATCTTGAGTTTTCACAACTCAAAATTAGTGTTTGTAAACCTCTTCATTTCTATCTTTGATGTGCTTGTCATTTTTCTTGTAACAAGATCTCTTTCTATGCAAGTTCTCACTCAATCTAGGATTAGATTAAAAAACCTTGTCCCTAACACCTAGGACCTAAGGTGGACAAAATTTGATACCAAATGAAAGAAAGTAGAATTGAAAAATACACTTCCTACACTAATATATGAGAAGAGGTGTGTGCAAAACAAATTTGATCATGCAATTGCAAGGAAATTAACAAAAAAATAATTATGCCATAAGAGAATGATTACATGGGGAAACCCTTACAAGCCTATATGTTGGTGATCCAAATCATGAGCATATTTTTCCACTCAAAAATCTAGTATAGCAAAATTTTGAGAATGCCCTAATTTAGATCTCATCATTCTACTTGTTAGAATTCTGATTTATGGTTCAAAATTTATGATGATAAAAAAAAATGGACAACTATCTATCAATCACTAAAATTAGCTAAGTGTTTTCATTTTAATTTAATTTCAAATATTTGTTAAATGATCTGACATATCTCCAAATTAAGTTGTTTAGATTTGTGAGGGATTCAAAACTTGTCTTAAATCACCATCAATCATGAAATCTGATGCAGACAACCCTCACTGTCACAAACTCTATGCTCTGATCCCATTCTGTGTGATAGTCTATGCTGGCATTGGATTCAATAACCAAATGCAGATTCAATGCAAAACACGAACTATATGACAGGAAATTGAATACATAACAAGGAATCTAACTTATGGGGGCGGGGGAGGGGGGGATAAAGAACAGATTGACATTCATCCTTCAATACATTTTATTAATTTGGGACAGGAATATAGAATCAGATTACAACTTGAACAGATAATGAATTATTCAAACTATGCATTCCATTCGGAACTATTCTATCGCAGGCTTACATTTACAATATCAAAATAGATTACACGCTTCTTCCCTTCAACTTGTCGTTTCCCATCCTCATATATGATCTGCTTTCATTCTCCTTCCTTTTACTGGCTTCTCCTTCCAATCTTCCCATTCTCTACTGCATCTCCTTCGTTCAGCAATCCTCTTTCTTTTCTATTCTTCTTTCTATCTTTCTTATTCCTCTGGCGCTACTCTTCCTTCTTGCCCTTATCGGCCTACCATCATCCCTTTCAACATTTTCGTATCTGATCATTCCTCCTTCAAACTGTCGGCCTTATCTCCTTATGGTCTCTCATCACGTTACATCATTCACTCTTAATCAACACCTCAGCCTCTACTTACAGCAATTCGACCTTCTTCTGTATCACATCGTCCTTCTCTTACCACGCATCGGCCTGCCTTACAATGCATAGGCCTTCTCACCCTATATCGGTTACCTTTCTCTGTGCATTGGCCTCTGCCTATTGGCCTATTTTTCACCACCTAACAGCCTTCTGCTCCCCATTCTTTTATGCATTTGTTGCATTCTTTCCAACTGCTCTGTTCTTGCCATGCGTCGGTTTCTGTAACTATTTATCTTCACCTCCTTTTCAGATCTCTTTGCATTCCTCTTCAAGTCATTCATTTCCTTCACAACAGTCGACCCAACCTTCCAACTTCCTTTACACTATAGACTAATCAATCGACAAGTGTGACTACCCGGGTTTTGAGGGAGAATAACTGCCAATATACAAAAATCCCTTCTTAGACACTAGTTATTGTCACTCGGGTGACAGGATTCCCTTACTAACCTTAACTCACATATAAACAGATGACAAGAGCTCTTTAGCCAATCCATGCTTCACATAGTGATAGGGCTTACAAGAGCCATCCCAAGACCCAAAAGACCACCACTTATTGATCAAGTTAAGCCAGAAAACAAAACTGCTCCAATGCTCCTACATCAAAATCTTATATATCACCCCTAATTTTTATTTCTGTCCTTATATCTTTAGTTTTATTTTCTTTTATCTCTATTAGTACACAATTCCTATTAAAATATCTCCTCTTCTTATCATATATTCTAAGTACTTATTTTTTAATATTTTTTGTACCCCTATTTATCTATACCTCTTGTATGTTCAACTCAACATTTCATTTCGTCCACTAGAACTATGATTGTTCACCCATTTCATATTTACCTTTACAAATTAAAAACTCTCATTAATATCATCTTGTTGCAATCCATTAAAGTATCTATTAACATCTTAAAAAAACTAAATATGGTTTAAAAATGTTTTTTTTTCCTTCTTATCATTGCCATGTATTTTAAAGGAAAAAATAAAGAGATACATTTATATATGGAACATGAGCAATAAAAGATTCAAATTCCAAATATCAATAGTTTTTATTGCCACTTTTTAACTTAATAACATATATTAAGAACCTAAAAATTAGAATTGAAATTATTATTAATATTCAAATTTTGAATAACACTTTAATATAACATTTATTAATTAAAAATATGAAGTTTGAAACTTTACAATATTGTAAGAAAATGAACAGGTCCAAAGCAGCCAAGGTGAATCTGAATAATTGCAGGCTAGAAAAAATAACAAAGACAAAACAACCAGCTGAAGAATATTCCCAAGATAATCTCGGTGGCATGTACGAGTATTCCAAGAAACAAATAACAAGGCATTGATGTGGCTCGACTACAAAATGGTTACAGCTGCCGCCTGTATGGAATATAGGCAGGGAAAGAAATCAAGTGTAATCAAATAAGACATTTAAGCATCTTGTGCAGGCAATTAAAGCAAACTCTTGTGACTGGAAAACAACAAAATCTACACAATGCTTTTGAGATAATAGATAGATAACCATCCAAAAACTGTGTCATTTAATGGTTGTTATTTAACTGCCAGCCGAAAGTGAAGAAACCATAAATACCACAGCAAAATGATCAGACCCATCTATGACATTCTAAAAACTTTGAAAAATATGGAAAATTCCATGTTTAGTGTTGCTGAAGTTATATTGTTGTCATTTGGTTGTGTAGTGGTGTTTCTAGTTACCAAATTTACAAAAGCAATATGGTGGAAGCCTTTGCAAATAGCCAAGCATTTTCAAGCTCAAGGCATTACAGGTCCTCCTTACAAGCTATTGTTTGGAAATTCTCTTGAATTGACTAAGTTAGTTAATGAGGCCAAGTCCAAGCCCATGAAACTCTCCCATAACATTGCGGCCAGAGTGCAGCTTTACTACACTTACTGGTCCAAAATATATGGTAATTTCTATTATATATGGTCAGTTTGTTTTGTAAGCTAATAGTCCTAATATATTCTTTGTCATCTAACAAACAGGGTCCACTTTCCTAATGTGGATGGGACCAACACCAACGCTAGTAGTTGGTAGATCTGAACTGGGGAAGGAGGTGCTGGGTGAAAAGATGGGGATCTATGGAAAGCCAAAATGGGATCCTGTCACGAACTTGGAGATGGCTTAGTGGTACTCAATGGTGATAAATGGGCGCATCATAGGCAGATTATAAATCCTTCTTTTCATACTGATAAGCTCAAGGTTAGGGTATTTATATTCATGTCTGAAATTGAACTTGAACTTATTACTTTTCATATTGATAAACTCCAGGTTAGGGGGATTTTTATTCATGTCTGGAATTGAAATTGAACTTATTATTAGTCTACACATATTTATAAAAGATAACAGAAGTGAAGATAAAATATAGTACAAGATAGAATACCTAAAACATTATAGATCAATACCATTGATGTAAAATCTGCGGTTAAATTTTGTCCAAAAACTTTGTTTAATGTCATGTAATAAAATGTGAAAATCTTAATGACTTATCAAAAAGGTTGGATCAGGATATGGTTTGTTGCATGGTGGAGAGCACTGCCAATATGCTGGAGAAATGGGAGAAAGTTGTCAAAAATGGTGAGAAAGAAGTGGACGTGGCTCAAGAGTTTAAGGCTCTATCTTCAGACATTATTGCCCGCACAGCATTTGGCAGCAGCTGTTTCCAAGGAAAGCATATTTTTGACTTGATGGCTCAGCAAACATTTCTGGCTTGCCAGGACTATGCAAAATTCATGATTCCTTGCTATAGGTAAGGTGCACTTTCATTATCTTGTAACTTGTGTCTGACTGCCTTGGTTCACTAGTTAATGAGTTTTATTCTATGAAGTTTCATCATGTATAGATATGTGACTCATATATGTTTTAGGTCATTTGAAGATGACCTTCAATGACAATTTCCCTTTTCCTATTGACAATGTAATGCCTAATAAATTGCCCTTATCTTACAAATCTTTAGTCTACAAATGTATTTTTAATAATTACTTATTATTTACTAACAAGTTTCAATTCACCTTTTAGGTTGTTGAAACATTTAGAAGTTAGACTCATAAATCTCTCTTTTTTTAAAATTATAATACACAAGAACATCCCCAAAAATTGTTTCTTTTCACTTGCCCTTTAAGGGCAACTGTGCTAAATCACAGAGGATGGGGTGGTGGTTCTTCAAAGTGGTTTGCAAGTGCAGCACTTATAGTTTCTTAGTTATTAAGATCAAATTATACCTGATGAAGTAAATGAACATAATGTTATATTTATTTTTGTTGGGTTTTCAGATTTCTGCCTTTCAAAAGAAATAGAGAACGCTGGAGACTCGACAAAGAAATTAAGAGTGCCCTAAAACAGCTCATTATAAACCGAGAAAAGACTGCTACAAACACCACCCAAGATTATGGCAATGATCTACTTGGCTCCATGATGAACACAATCCAAGAGCTAAGGAGCTCTGAAAACAATCAGGGCCTCACAACAGAGGAAATTATAGCTGAATGCAAGACATTTTTCTTCGCTGGCCAAGAGACTACAATGAATTACTTAACATTTACCATTATTCTCTTGGCCATGCATCCCGACTGGCAAGAGCAAGCGCGCTCAGAAGTGCAACAAGTCTGTGGGAATTGCCATCCACAATTTCAGACAGTAAACAAACTAAAAACTGTAAGAGTTGAGGAACCCATTTGTAACTTAAAATTCAATATTTTGCTTTTAGTATTTTCTTACTGAATTTTGTATGTGTTGCGGACAAAGTTAGGAATGATTCTGAACGAAGTGATCCGGCTCTACCCACCAGCTGCTGCCAACCTTAGAGAAACCTTTAAGAACACTACACTGGGAGGAATTTCAATCCCTACAGGCACACATGTCCTCTTCCCTTGGCTTTCATTGAATCATGACACTTCTCTGTGGGGGCAAGATGCAAATGAATTTAACCCTCAGAGGTTTAGTGAGGGAATAATTAAGGCTTCTAAGGATGATTCTGCTCTATTTATCCCTTTTGGATACGGGTTGAGGTCGTGTGTGGGCCAGAATTTTGCCATGCTCGAGGCCAAAGTTGCCATTGCCATGATTTTGCAACGTTTCTCGTTTGTTCTTTCTCCAGGCTATGTCCATGCACCCACAGCGTTTGTGACAATCTATTGTCAGCATGGAGCTCCCATCATTCTTCATAACTTGCATATGGATGAGAGAACAGTTTGAAACTAAAAAGTGAAGTGCTAATTGTCATGGCAATTGGTCCGACTACAGGCTAAAATATCAGCTCTCCCATTCTTGTAAAATAAAAAATTCTCCAGGGCTATACTTTTTGAGTGCTCTAATCAAGAATAAACAATTGATGAGTTATGATTTTATAATAGTTTATATATATGTGTATGTGTGTGCGCATGTGTGTGTGCATTTAAAGTGGAACAAACTTTTCAAAAATAGAATTATATATAAATTGTGTGTGTGGTGTGTGTGCATTTAAAGTGGAACGAACTTTTCAAAAATAGAATTATATATAAATTGTGTGTGTGTGTGCATTTAAAGTGGAACGAACTTTTGAAAAATAGAATTATATATAAATTATATGAAGTAAATACACTTTATCCTCAAAAATATTGGATGGAATGAAATTATTTTCCAAAATTATATAAATGAGAATAATTTGGGAAACAATGTATCACATGGCTTAAAAAGGAAATAACCTCTACTATGAAACATAACCCCCAAAAGAAAACAATGGTTCAAAAGATAACAAAAGTATATAACAATCAATGATAATTAAAAAAAAAAAAACTAAGCAACCAAAGCTATAAAACTTAAGTTAGGAGAAGGGTCTTCATCATCCAAGTTACCTCACCCTCCATCAAGCAAGTCTTTTCCATCATCGATAGATATCTAACTAGTGAGCATCGTCTTCATCTTCTTGAGGTTGTGAATCCAGGGCTTTAGGTTGAGGCTAAGTCTAGATGTGTGCCAACTCTAAGGCCACTTTGTTGGCTTGAAGCTAAATCTACATGAGAATACTAGACACCACTAGCAACTTCATGGGAGTAGCAAAGTTAGAATTTAAAAATTATGAGCAAACAAAGCAATATTTTTATCTTTCAAAATGCAAAAGAGGATCTACAATTTGAATGCATACCAAAGTCAAGTGAATTTAGTCATAAATTTGGCCCCATCACCCATGAAATATTTGATCAAGTGAAGGGCCTTGGTCTAAAAGGCTTTAAAAAAACATGAATTCACAACCAAACCAATTGTGCACAGGTACAAAACCAATTGTGCACAGGTACAAAAACAAATGTTTGACTATTTCAAATTGCCCACAAAATAGGCACCTAGGGTTAGACAAACCTAAATTTGTTAATTGGTTATCAAAAGTTAGATTGATCCAAAAAATTGGGTATCTTTTGACATTTGGACCATTGGGTTCATGCCATCATAGCTCATGGAGTGTCATCAAGAAGCCTCAGTGAGGAATTTGTCATCAAACTAGTGTAATATTGATGTTTCCACATAGTGACCGACTTCTTTGTTGCTTGAGAAGGTTTAGGGATGGTATGGGACAACTTGAGATCTTTTTTGGAAAATAAGACATCTTTCTAGGTTTGATTCTACTGAATGTTGGCCTCATAAATTCAATTGTGTTGCAATAAAAAATAATGTGAATATCGAATCAAAAAATTAATATGACTACATATTTGGATTCCTCTCAAAAAGTTGTACAATTTTAAAAAAAGGTACCTTGTTTCAAGCGCACGTGCAAAAGTTATGACTTTAGGAAGAATTCGGTTAGTAAGGGCTAATAAAGTGGTGAGTGTGTGTTCCCCAAAGGTGAATACATGTTGTCCCTCGTGAAGTCATCATGTGAAGTGGTGAATTCATCATCAAAGTGCTGAAATTTTTGTTCACCCCAATGAACTCATCATTGATGTAGTCATGGATAGAGAGTCCAATAAAGGACTCCAACCATGAAGCCTTAATACAAACATATGAACGTTCTATGCATAGAGTTACTTAAAACAAATAGAAACTTATGACAATCAACTTGATTTAATATTTATATAATCAATAATCAAAATTACATCCCCATTCTTTTCCTTATTGGGCTCACAATAATCTAGGCCTCAGTTGTGTGATTACATATGGGTAGGGTGAGTGCATGATCATCATAGGCCAAACAATGGCAATAGGAAAAAAAATGTGTTTTACATAGCCAAAATCATGAAATGATTCTTTCTTTTTTATGGGCTGGTAATAATACCCATTTTGATTTGGAATACCAAACCAAAATGGATATCCATTTAGAACATATATCCATTTTGTGAAACCTAAAACGGCTATCCATTTTGCAAAACCTGTAGCTTGCAAAATGCAGAGAGGGAGAAATGGATATCTGATTACAGAAGAACGGATATCCAATTTGGAGGAGACAAATTCGAGGAGATAAGGGTCTAATTCTTCTCTTTTTTATTTCTTTTGTAAATCAAATAATTTTTTTTGTTCTAAATCCTAAATTTGTATGTTTTAAATTTGAAATAAGTAAAATAGATGAAGAACATAAAAACCCAAACCCTCCCCCACCAAACCCTCCAACAATCCAAGAGCAAATTGAAAGAAATATTGATGAAATAAGTAGGATTATAGAATTTTATTGCCACCACCCTCGATTGTCTTCAATGACATTGAGCTTAGAGGGAATTATTACTCATGTTTGAACCCTCACAAGCCAAAATAAATCATTTTGGCAATGGCGAGAAGCGAAAAAGTAGAATATTCTAATGGTTTATCATATGACCAAGTTAAAGATTTAGACATTACCAAAGCTATGTTAGCCCAATATTTTGTCAACCCTAAAACTGGATTGCAGGTTGATGTCCATAAGCCTAAGTATTCAATCAAATGGTGTACACATCAGGGTATTACTTAGAATGTTTGGGATTGTTGGTGGATAGTTTTTGATAAACCACCCAATAGCAATTTTGATGTACCTTTATATTTCCTTCGTAAACTATATGCAGAGTTTGTAATGGGTCACCATGTGAATTATTTTGATTTTAGAGAATTCTAGGGAGTAGGTAACGGAATGCCTCAAGATAGACCAGGGGCAATGAGACAAGTGCAAGGTCCTTTTACTCCCCCTCCTGCTATCCCTTCTCCACCTCCAATTCAGCACCTATATGTTGTTGCAAATGCAACACAACAGAGCCTCATTGCCATATACTCTTTGACTAGGCACTTGATTACACAGACCTCTTATCTTGTATAGCCACATGATATTGGTGGTCATATTGGATCACCTGAGATTACTAGACCCTCATCGTCCACACATGTTTGTGTGCATCATCATTGCATTTTTTGCAATCAATTACTTAGGTCCTCTTGGGGAGAGTAGTGATCCACCCCTTAACACTTCAAATTATGATGTCCCTCATACATCACCTTCATGAGTTGAGGAAGCAAGGTCCATAACTCAAGCTAAGGGGTCAGGGACAAGAGCACAAGAATAGACAGTAGGGGGTACAAAAGGAGACAAGCAAGGCCAATCTTTCTTAGAGGTGAAATTTAAAGTTATATTTCATGGTGTATTCAATTTGAATATAATATAAACAAAGATTAGTACTAATGTATCTAAGGGGATAACAATTGATGACAGAGGAGGACTTGACAGAAGTTCATCATGGAACTCTTTCTACCATCTAATTTGGCCTAGACTTGCCAGTATAATTTTTTCTACACATCTAACTTTTTATTGTATGCATTTCATTTTTTGTGAGTAATTATATATTAATTTATATCTTGATGTTAGTTTACTTTTATATTCTATCCAAAATGTGAATGATGTGGCACCTTTGCCAATATTCTTTAGTCGAACTCCTGACCAACCCAAGGGACCATCATTCACCGAAAGATTCTTAGAACACCAACAAAGGGAGGAGTTAATTCAATCGAACTATACTTTAAGTGATAATTTAGAAAACTTAAATATTTGATTATTGTCATTAGATAAATAATAAAATAGAGAATCATGGTGTTTGTTACATGTTTGATCAAATAATGGTTAAAAGAATGAAAATATGAAAGAAAGAAACATGCATTATCCATTATTCATATAGATTTGAGCTTTACTAAATTATTCATTTATTCATATAGATTTTGCAATTGATTCAACTAATGATTATGTGATCCATTTTAGTGCATTGATTGATTCATCCTATGAGGATTCCATTATGGGATACAATCTTCATTGATTGCTAAGATAATTGTGTGTATTGATCAATTGATGCTATATCATTTACATACACACATCAATATATAGAAAACACATAAACATACTTGAGGAAACTAAAATTCCACAAAAAATATAGATAATATAGATGCCCATGCCATAAACCAATAAATATGAAGACCAACCATACATATCAAAGTTTCCAATACCAAATGTCATGAATATAACAAAAATCATAACATTATTAGGTACATATCAATTGGGGGAGGTAGCGTTGAGAGTCACTCCCCCATCTCACTCCTAACATTGGCCATCAACCTAGACCTTGTAGGTGATTTTTCCCTACTAATTATACTCCTATATTTAGACTTGCTCATGAAAATTATCTATCATGCCTCATAACCTACTTACCTCCTTTCAGAGGTTGGAAATCTCTACCCATGTTATTTTATAATCTACTTGTGTCACTATAATCTACTTGTTACACTCTATAATTTTTTTGTGTTACTATCAACTTATAGAATATCATTGTACCAATAATGACACCTATATGTGGTGACATGAATACCCTCACTTGTACATGTTCTAGCTCCAAAGAAAGCATGTCTTTCTATAGTAATGACACATCTCTCTTTATCAAGTTGCATTATTCTCCTCCCAAGCTACCATGATCCTTTCTCATAAGATTGAATAGTAGAGAAAATTGACTAGAACATGTATATTATTTCACTATCCACTTTGTCAGTATCATAGGAACACCACTTGTTAAATGGTCTATGGTCAATACAACCACTCATGTCTAAGATACCTACATATTACACATGATCTATGTGTTAGGTGATTTATCTTGAGATATCATATAACTTATAATGTGAGGGAATGATATTTAAATGTTATATATTATGCATGCCTATATCATCAGCCTAGTTCCTCCTCTTTGTTGCATTGGGAATACATTCAATGTTGTCTCTGTTCTATCCACCTCCATGGCCTTGTCACCACGTATTTCCCATCGTATCTTTTCAATTGCTCCTTCTAATCCTCCTTCTCCTTTTGATCATCTTGAACCCACTCCTCTACCTACATCTAATGGATATAATAGTGGGGACACATCTTCTACTAATAATCTCTATGCATTTGTGACCCTACATCATCCTCAACTACAACTTTAATTGGCTCATCTCCATCATTGTCATTAGTAAATTATGGAGTGGAAAATGGTGGTCTATCTATCTCCCAAGGCCTAAGTGGTGAGTTATGGTGCCTCCTATATATTTGAGGTTTTAGGGGAACATCCTACTAGATAACAAACTATTTGAGGATCAACTTATAATGAAAACACTCCAAATATGTAGACAAATACTATTATTATGTGTAGAACTACTGAGGTAGAAATATACATGCATTGGAATACTTCATATTATAAGTTTATCCTATGACAAATGTAAAAGGTGAGTACAATAAATACCTTGTATTTTCTCATGAAATGTAAGAGTTTGTAAAAACAATTCCATGATAGCTCGTTTTCATTGAATCTTTAAAAATTCATTTTAAGGACAATTCTCACTAGATGTGCTAATGTGGAGAGTTGCATGATGAGTCAAACCTCTAAAATTTAGTTGTAGTTATATAAAAATCCATATCACATTTCTAAAAAACTAGAGGTCCTAGGACAATATTCCATGTAACTTCTACATGGTCGTAAAGTTATCCCTAATGATTAATAGCTCCTCTCCCCTAATGCTAGTGAGAATTTTTTTGTTTTGTTTAAATTGATCTATTAATTTAAAATTTATTATTATTATATGTATACATAGAGTCTTACATTCTTGTCATTTTGCATATAGGAAATATTAGTTGGTTCATCCATGATGAGTCCTTCTCAATCAATGTAGGAGGCCTCGTTGGTGGTATGTTCTTGTTTTCTAGTTGATAAATTTGTGTTTAGTGAAGTCTGGATTGTTTATTTGTAACACATGTTCGAACCTTTTTAATGTATGCATTCCCTTTTTTGTTATTAATTATATATTACTTTATTTCAATGTTATTTTACTATTAGAGTCTATTGCGAAAGTGGTGATGTGGCACCTTTGCCATCATGCTTCAATAGGACACCTGATCATTTTAAAAGACAATCATTTGTAGAATGGCTCTCTGAACAACAAGAAAGAGTTGAGGTAATTGAGTTGAATTTTTCTAAATAATTGATAGTTTAGAGAGGTCTTATAGTTGATTTGAGTGATTTAGATGTATGTTAATAAATGAAAGTTCTAAATTGTAGTAGATAAGATTCTATCTACTAACTCTAACTTATTTATATTTACTATTAAACTAATTAATCAAATTTGTGGTTTAACTTGTTAATGTAGTCAACTTTGCATCCATGAACTACTAGACATCATGGCATGAAGAGGACACTTTTTGAGAATCCATCACAGATTGAGGATTCACCAGAGACATAGGGTCAAGTGGACCTTTAGTATTTGATGTAGCTATTCGACATGTAGATTGTATATGAATTTTGAGATGGCATATGCCACATTTTGTAAAAAATGTTTTGAGTTGGCATATTTGCCAAATTTTTGTATATGTCTACCATTATAAACTAGATTTTAATATATATACACCTTGATATACAATATAATTTAAATTCCTTATGTGCATGTATTCCTACTTTGAAACTTAAAAGTTTAATGTATAATCACTTTACAATGGTTAGTTATGATCAATAACATGTTATAGATTGATTTCTTATTATATATGATTGTTTTTTCTTGGTAGAAAGATGATATATGTAGTTTCATACCTCAATACATAACTTCATCTTAATTGCCACATGGTTGTAGTTTTAGTTAGATATAGGATTTTCTTAGATGACATGTGACCTTTTTTTCCTTCAAATGATAGTGCATTGTCCAAACACCATTAAGAATATCTCCTTGTTGTTTTCATACTGATGACTATCTTATTAATAGCATAAAACCACATATTTGTACATAAGTAGATGTTACATGAGTCACTATATATTTGTACATATGAATACCCTAATTAGTAATAATTAATAAAAAAGAAGCATAATTGCAATCATATGAAATCTATATTTAACATTTCATTTTAATGTATGCTAAATTAGTACATATTTATTCAAAATTTGTTTATGCTAAATTATTACATGGATGCTTAGTCTTAGTTAACATATTTGTTGTATTAGACTCTTTTTGAATACATCTCATTATAATCATCATATTGAAACTACTATATTTGATATAGAAACTACTAGATTTGATATGGTAATCATTGATAATTTCTCATCTTACATGTTAAACATGCAAGATATGTGTTAAAAATGATAAAAATTATGATGTTTTTCATTAAATCAAAGATAGTTATTTTTGTATTAATGAGCAAAGACATGTTTGTGTGTTTACCCATTTCGGTATCTAGTTTATGCAAAGAAATGTCATCCACAACCCAAATTCAACAGTCATTGCATTTTAAAATGTAAATAGGTGTACATTTAAAATGGAAGTATGTTTCAATATCATATACTCCATGTTTCAATATCATATCCTCATTTCACAGTCTGTAGGTCTAGCATACCCTCATTTCACCTTCTATGTGGGTTATGGAAAGAGCATCTAATGAGGTAGAGAGGAAGAAAGAGAGACATAGCGAGATAGACACATTTGGCATGATTTGCATATCCCTATTTCACCTTCTATATGGTCACCATGCTTTACATATCCTCATTTCATAAGTCCACATGTTTGACATGATTTGCTTATCCTCATTTCACCTTCTATATGTATAACGTATCCTCATTTCACCTTCTACATGTATAATGTATCCTCATTTCACCTTCTATATGTTTGACATTATTTTCTTACCCTCATTTCACCCTCTATATGGGTTATGGAAAGAGTAGAATGAGGTAGAGAAGAAGAGAGAGATGTACATTTGGCATGATTCGCATCTCCTCATTTCACCTTCTATATGGTCTACATACTTTGCATATCCTCATTTTCCTCACATCTACATGTTTGACATGATTTACTTATCCTCATTTCACCTTATTATGTATAACATATCCTCATTTCACCTTCTTTATGTTTAACATGATTTTTGTAATATCCCCTTTTAGGATATTCCTAATTTCTTTACTTGCACACAATAATATCACTAAAAAGGGACATTAGACATATTAAAAATCAATAAATTAAGACAATATTTAGTTCATAGCATCATTCATATTGAATTCATCTATTATTCATATTAAACTCATCTATAATAGCATAGTCAATAATGAGAACAATACTACATAACATAATGAGATCAAATCATCATAGCATAATCCGTATTTAGTTCAATTCATAACACACTTCAATATCGCTTATGTTCAAGTCTTAATCCTTACTTCCTTTCTAATCCCTAACCTTGGATGGGGATTTACTTGTCTAGGGTGCGTGACACCACCTCATGGATTCGATTTACTGTGCGTCTACCTAACAATTTTACTTGACTAGGGCGCAATGACACCAACTCAATGGATAAATTTACTCCACCTCTCCCTAACAACACCATGCCACTCACTCACAGGTTGGAGGCAATAGAAATAAATCGGTATTGAGTTTGAAAATACCAAATGTGTTGTGAATATAATCTATATTTCATAGCAAGTTTCACAATGCTTATGATACTAATGATATATATATATATATATATATATATATATATATATATATATATATATATATATATATATATATATATATATATATATATGCGCCTAGTAAACTTTTTAACGTGACCAGCGATGCTGGTGCAACACGCCCTCCGGCTCCACATGAATACTTTTTCCTGGAGCAATGAACCAGTGAGGCCACAACATGGGGGACCTCATCCCCTAGCAAGAACACTTCAAACCCATGAGTTCGTTGGCCTAGCGAAGACGTAAAGCCTGCAAGCTTGTTGGCCCAGTGAGAGTTTGAACTCTGGTGGCTACCACTACAACCGAGCGACTTAACCACAAAACCATGCCCTTATCGACTATGTATTTATTTATATTAGTATATATATTTATATAATAATATTTATATTTATAATATATTTACTATTATATTATTATAATAAATGATTATAATAATATTAATATTTATGTTTATATATTTTAATAGTTGTATTTGTTATTTATATTCAGCTTTATATAATAATAATATATTTAATTATTAAATAAATATATTATATTTAATTATATTAGAATACTTTTATAATAATATTATTTAATATCATTTATTAAATATTATATATTAATAATTAAATGACTATATACCACATTTTACAAAACCGACTTAACCGTCTTTATTATAATGTTTAAATCTTTAATTTAAACATGCCTTAATATCAGGGCATGACAATTTTCCTATCATCATTTCATTATCTATAGGTCTAGTATACCCTCATTTCACCTTTTATATGGGTTATGGAAAGAGCAGAATAAGGTAGAGAGGGAGAGGGAGAGAGAGAGAGAGAGAGAGAGAGAGAGAGAGAGAGAGAGAGATGTACATTTGGCATGATTCGCATATCCCCATTTCACCTTCTATATGGTCTACATACCTTGCATATCCTCATTTTCCTCGCATCTACATGTTTGACATGATTTGCTTATCCTTTTTTCACCTTCTTTATGTATAATGTATCCTCATTTCACCTTCTATATATTTAACATGATTTTCCTATCATCATTTCATTATGTATAGGTCTAGAGTATACCCTCATTTCACCTTCTATATGGGTTATGGAAAGAGCAGAATGAGGTATCTAGATGAAGAGAGAGAGAGAGAGAGATAGGGAGAGAGACACATTTACTGATAGTGTAGGGTCCATGTCAGATAACCTACAGTTCCATGTGGCTGAAAATTTTGAATTGGGAATGAGTTGTTCCCTTGGTGTGTTCCAATGTTTGTGGGGGAGTGAACATTTTTCCCTTGTAAACAATGAAGATGACTACATAGGGAGAGAGATACATTTTACATGATTCACATTTGGACCTAACTAACAGTGTCAATAGGTCAAGGGGGTGGGTTTATGCTAGTGGAGACCTTGTTTCATTCCCCAGGTGTCCCAATCGAATCGAGCTACATTGTACAAACAAAGTCTCTTAAATGACTTAAGAGCAAAAAGTTGCAAAACTTTGATGGAATAGTTCTCAGACTTCATGGAACTTACGAATAATCCATTTGGACCTACAACTACATGTCAGGTCCCTCCACAATAACCTCTCTCATTTTTTACCAACTGAACATCGTTTGACCATGCCAATAGCGGATGCATTCTTGCAAAATGCCTCAGTGGCATTTAGTGCAAAGATGCCAAGAGCCATATTTTGCATTCTTCACCTTGTGGAACCTAAATGACAATACTGATAGGTTAGGGTGGGTGGATTTATGCTAGTCGAGGCCATGTTTCATTAACGAGGTGTCCCAATCAAATCAGGCTACACTGTACCGGTAAAGTCTCTTAAGAGACCTAAGAGCAAAAAATTTCCAAAATTCTATGGAGTATTTCTCAAACTTCATGGCACCTATGAATGATCTTTTTAAACCTATAGCTAGATATCAGGTCCCTCCACAATAACCCCTCTTGGTTTTGACAAGTAAACATCATTTGACCATTCCAATGATGGATGTGTTCTTGCAAAATGCCTCAGTGGCATTTAGTGTAAAGGTGTCAAGAGCCATATTTTGCATTCTTCAGCCTATAGAACCTAATTGACAGTGCTGATAGGTCAGGGTGGTTGGGTTTATGCTATTGGAAGCCATGTTTTTTTCCTCTAGTGTCCCAATCGAATCGGCCTACATTGTACTGACAAAGTCTCTTAAGAGACCTAAGAGCAAAAAATTGCCATACTTTGATGGAGTAGTTCTCAGACTTCATGATACCTATAAATGATCCATTTGGACCTACAACCAGATGTTAGGTCCCTCCATAATAACCTCTCTCAGTTTTGACCAACTCAACATCATTCGACCGTGCCAACAACGGATGCATTGTTGCAAAATGCCTTAGTGGCATTTAGTGCAAAGGTGTCAAGAACCATATTTTGCATTCTTCACCTTGTGGGACCTAACTGACAATGCCAACAGGTCAAGGTGGGTGGTTTTATGCTAGTGGAGCCCATGTTTCATTCCCCAGGTGTCCCAATCGAATCAAGCTGCATTGTACTAGCAAAGTCTCTTAAGAGACCTAAGAGCAAAAAATTGCCAAATTTTGACGAAGTAGTTCTCAGACTTCATGACACCTATGAATGATCCATTTGGAGTAACAACTAGATGTCATGTCCCTCCATAATAACCTCTCTCAGTTTTGAGCAACTCAACATCGTTTGATAGCGGGGGACTGAACATTTTTCCCTTGCAAATGATGTTGAGTTGGTTAAAATTGAGAGAGGTTATTAGGGGAGTGAACATTTTTCCCTTTCAGTGGCATTTAGTGTAAAGGTGCCAAGAGCCATATTTTGTGTTCTTCACCTTGTGGGATCTAACTAACAGCACCTATATGTTACGATGGGTTGGTGTATGATACAAGAGGCATCTAGGAATGTCTCATTTGTGTATATAGTTGGATGTTGGATGTTGGGCTAACTCATAAAACAATAATGGTGTAGATAGAATACAATAGCTCAATCGAAGCCATTCAGTGGGTCTAAGGGCTTATTTAATGGTTTTGAGTATGATTCAAGGTGGTTTTCTCAACTTTTTCACTAAAATCCCATGAGGAAGGCCTCAATTGAAGCCTAGGGTTTGGTTTCCAAGGGAAACTCACCAAGTCCTAGGGAGGGTTAGTCATTAGATCATCAAGGAAAGCATTGTTAGGATACCATGAGGGTGTCATGAGTGGAGGGTAACCTTATTGAGCATCCAATACCCTCAGTATCCCTATCAAAAGCATGTAAAATTGTGATAGTCCTAAGACTATAGCAGCAGCAAGAAGATGTCTTTTTCATAAGAAAAGACCCTAATTTTCATAGGGGGAGACCTATGATACCTTCCCATGGATTTAATGCAACATTTGAATAGCAAAGGAGTTGCAAAAGTTTAAAGAGCTTCAAGGATTTTAAGAGGTTTTGGGACATAAACATCATATAGAAAATTTCATGTGGTATGAGCAACCACCTTGAAGAGATATACTAGTTTATTATTAAATTATTCATGACATCAAATCACTACATATATAAACTAATAAAGGACCAAAACTCCTATATATGCATTAATATTGTCTTACTACAACTAGGTCAATCCTACAAGTATCATGTCTAAGATATTAACATAGAACCCTTTTTCTTTTCTTGAAATCAAAAAAAAATATTAACATAAAACCCTCACCATAAAATTTAGCATAAAACATAATGAAAAAATACACCTTAAAGAGTGTGCTACTAAAATCACATAAAATGGTTCTCAATTCTTAGCACCAAATGTGAAGAAACACTATGAGGATTTGTAAGATGGAACCTTTGTCATTAAAACTCATAGCAACATGATGATTATGGTCATAATCGCCTCATAGGATATGGCAAAGCCGGTTAAAAATCTGAAATGTAAAAAATATACAAAATGTCCTCGAAATGTCTCCACAATGAAAGCTAAATGCTTTTACCACTTATCTCAATCCCTTGAATACAATAGCTTTATTGTCTAGAACACCTACATTTATAAGTTAAAAAATAGTTAAACAAAGTAAACACCATCAACTACAACTAACTTAATATTTTTTATAAAACATTTGATGAAAGATTAAGAAATACTAAGTTTATAATTCTATCTTATATGTCACCTTAGGAATTATATCGAATGTCTCCAAAATGAAAGCTAAATGCTTTAACCACTAATCTTAGTCCCTTGAATGTACAATATCTCTATTCTCTAAAACACCTGCATTTATATATTAAAATTTTACAAGAAAAATAAACTTTAACCTACTATTAACTCAGCAATGGTGGATGTATTTCCATCATAACCTTGAGTCATACTCATAACACAGTAATGGTCTAGGTAGAATACATAAAATGTTATTTCCAACTGCATAAGTAGATCTAAGTACTCCATCCCTATGGGAAATACACATGCATTTATAAGTTAAAAATTTGTTAAGCAAAGTAAACACCACCAAATGCAACTAACTTACAATAATTTTCCATAAGAAGTTTGATGGAAGATTAAGAAACACTAAGTTTAGGGTTCTATCTTATATGTCACCTCAAGAATTATATTGGATGTCTCCAAAATGAAAGCTAAATTCTTTAACCACTGATCTGAGCAATCCCTTCAATAAAATAGCTCTATTGTCCAAAACACCTGCATTTATATATTAAAATTTGTCAAGAAAAATAAACTTTAAAATATATATACAATAGGGTATGGTTTCAATGGTCTCATATATTGTTGCATTTCTCTTTAATTGTCCTAGTACTAAGTACCTCTAAGGAATTTAGCCTCCTAGGTTTATTAGAGTCTAAAGAAGAAGAAGATCCTACCCTCTCTTATTTGATTGGTCTCATGACTCATATGAATGATCATGCAACATCATGTATGCACACTATCCTAAGCTCACCTTGGTCCCACTTCATGTCACCTAAGTTACTTTGTTGCCAATGGCATAACATTTCACTAAGATCAATGATATCATCCCTTTGGATGTGGACTCACTTTTTGCCTTTGAGCTCATCATCTAGTTCTTGTACCTCCCCATGTTGTAAGATGATATAATGGTTTAGGTTTATATATTCAGCCATTAGATCATTTATAATCTAGAGTCTATACATCTATAACTCCTTTGTACTCTAACACCACTACATGTGTAGACCATTGATCTCCCTTATTATGATCTCTCATCACATTCTTTCCACAACTCTCTCTTGATGCATAATGACTTATCCCTTTGGTAACACACCTACTAATCATCCTACCATCTCACTTTTTATGGGCATTGTTGTGGTTTCATCCTCCCCGTGATCTCATTACAACATCATCCTCCTACATATGCATACAACACTAGATAATGCTTTCATAAATTGCTTAAACATTGGCAATAAGGAACTATCACATACAAATGTTCAAGTTATCAAATCGCCCTTCAATGTTATGATATACACATTATTGAGGACTATCATGTATAGGGTCATATCTAACAACCATAGGAGGTTTAAAAGTAGCCTTAGGAACAATTCATCAGTATCATAGAGCATCTAGGACATTCAAACTATTATACCAGCACATGTTGGTTATGGTAAATAATCTCATTACAAGGGGCCATAAGATGGACATAATAGTCCATGAGGGTGATGTTAGGGACTCTTTCAAACAAAAATAAGTCTTAAACCTATTCTTAAATGTCTCAAAATAAAAAATAATCTCTTTAATTTAGAAATTAGTATGTACAAAAAGCTAGAAAGAAAAATATTAAGAAACACAAATGCACACTAAAAATTGCACCTCGTGTCTATGATGTCATGGTAGATAACCTCATTCATAGTCTTGTATTGTCAATAGCATGCATTATAATTAAAGAAACAAGATTTTTAATAAAACAATTCTAAAAAATAGAGAAAACAAGAAAACTAAGATAAAAATTGTCATACCTGTCCCATCTGCAAGTTTACATGCTAGTCAAGTGTACCTGAGGAAACATCTCTTACCTTCAAAGTATCCAATATTACTTCATGATTAGAATTAAACTAATTGTCCATAGTTGTTTTGTTTTTGTTTTTTCATGATGCTTTAGTAACTTAACATTTGTTGCTACAAATAGGTACGAATACATGAATATGGTTTTGTGCTTCTCAAAGTTTTCAAATGCAGGGATGCCATTCTTTCTAATCATATATGTTTGCAACCAAGTCCCATCAATAACAACTAATCCTATAGGATATGTGAACCCATCATCATCAGTTGTAGGTCATGTTAGCTTTTTCTTTCCTTGTACACATCATACCAACCAATAGTATAATATCTCTTCATTTCCATGTGGTTCAACAACTGCATAAACATGACCTGGTTGTACAAAGTCTGAAAGATGTTCATAGTTAAATGAGCTCTCCATGTCATTGAGTAAAGATGAATGAATTTAATATAAAGGGGTTAAATATTGTGGAATCCATGTATCTACCCACTCACTTGACTCACAATTATCCCAATCACATTTAATACAACTCTGACAAAAACAAGCTAATTCTTGTGTCCAAATAGTCCATGCACTTGCATCTGAGCTTTGAAATGAATGAATATTTGATCATTCATTGATTCTCTGACAATCCAATTTCTCTCCTGCTATCCCCTCATCAACCAACCAAAAGAACCTGTGCACTTTTGAATCAAGAGCCACTCCTTGTGACAATGCATAGTTATACCACTTAACAATAGAATCTGCATCATTGAATGTAGCACCACCTCTATTCTTTAGTTGTTCTTTAAAAAGAGCTCTCTTCATGCATGCACCCACTCCATCATGTTCCCCTTTTCCATGCCCATCTTCAAAAAATTATAAATATGAGGTATACCCTTCTCTGCATGCATTTTCCTCAACCAATAGAACATACGAGCATTCTTGAATTGACTGGTGCAATTATCTAACCAAATAAGATGTTGATCTATTCTAATATCTTTTTCTTGCAAGAACCCATAAAATTGTTGAAAACAATATTGCACATACTTTGATGAATGAGATCGATAATCACTCATCTAAAAATGGTATTCTCTGAAAATATTCCTATTCTTTTTTGTACTCTTAGGGGCATGTCTATATGTGATGTGAACAAAAATAGCAATCTGAATAGAATTGTAGTACTAGCATTGCACTTCATTTTGTGGTTGCAACGTGTAGTTTTCTATTGACTATAGAGGCAATAGTTCCAATCAGAAAAAAGTCTTTAAACATACTAAACTATTGATCTTTAACCATTGAGACCTGTCGTTGTGTCTGGCATACTTGTAAAAAAGATTTTTCTTAAAATCAGTTATAAAATCAGCAGTACTTACTTCTCTTGCAACCAACTCACATCTAGAACCTTCACCTCCAGTTTTCAAATTGTATTTCACTGTCTCATATCTCTTTTTCTCAACCATTTGATTTCCAAAATCATGCTCACTACCCTCATGAATACATGATATAAACTTTGATAACCCACCACATTGTAAACACTTTCCATTTAAACAATCATTCTTGTAGAAAATGCAACCATCATCTCTAATATATAAAAATAAATCCAATAAGTCCCTAGATGACTTTGGTAGTTGAATTGCACCACACTCTTGTAACATTTCGTTAGTGTGCAAAGTAGA
Organism: Cunninghamia lanceolata; assembly: GCA_027924645.1. Taxonomy (NCBI): domain Eukaryota; kingdom Viridiplantae; phylum Streptophyta; class Pinopsida; order Cupressales; family Cupressaceae; genus Cunninghamia; species Cunninghamia lanceolata. Next base: position 12,828,748 of record BSBN01000553.1, on the reverse strand, counting down.
ACGAATATTGCATACTAATTCATGATACATATAAAACTCTACATGGTATTTGCAACAACATGTATTATGAATTTTAAGAGGAACGCAATAAAATGGCTTATAAGATTTAAATGCTCTTTGTGAGATTGTCATATGTAGGTGTGTTTCACAATATTGTTTGTACAATGTTGTTTGGCTACATTCCAAGTAATATTTAGGATGTGGTCTGTGGTCTTTATCACCAATTCTTAACTTTAGAACATCTTTTACATTTAGTGATACCCTAGAGTTAGTGTGCCAAAATCATTCAATTTCATCCTTTGTGCTATTGATTGGCTTCTTATCAACTCGTGGAAGCTTACCACTAAAATCTCAAGTATTATTTCCAAGAGGACTATCTAGTCTTGATCTTAATGCTAGTGTTTTTGACAATGTTTTATGATTCAAGCTTAAGTCAACACAAGTTTTCCTCATTAATCGAGCCTTTCTTAATTGCTTGCTCACTATTGAGGTTGTTATTACTCTACGAGCAGCTCTTTTATATTTCTCTTTGTTAGTCTTTCCAATAGAATTGAGTGCATTGAAAAGGCTTCTAACAATAATTTTATTCCAATTAGATACTTTGTTTACTCGAATCTTTGATTTCTTTAGTAAAGGTCTCATTTTGTACATCTTTAGTAATTGTACAAAAAGTTGGCATTGTTCGGTTAATGTTTTATTCTCAAAGTATTCATTGAAAAATTTTGAAGCCCACAATCAAACTGTTTGTGACAATCTCTTGCCTTCAAGTTTTTCCATTATATTCTCATCAATTTCAAGTACCCATTTTGGGGTTCTTGGATGTTTTACAATTTCATCACGCTCATTCTCTTCTTAACAAAGGTCATTTCTTAATATGTAATTTGGAGATACATTGATTTTAATTGTTTCATCCATGTTATCAACCTCATCAATTTTATTAATAAATGGATTATGGAGTGCAAATTCAACGTCATGAGGTTCATATCCACAATCTTCAAGAAAATGTCTATGTTTTTCTTCTTCTATGTCCATGACATTACTCTTATCAATAGGTGTTTCATAACATTTTGCAATATTTTCATTTTCAATATCATAGTCAATTTCATTCTTATCTAACATTTCATTATATTCAACATTAATTTGCATGTCATTAAATGGTAAAGAAGAAGCTTTACCTCGATGAGCATCCACCAAACCCATTCTTCCAATCCTCTTCCTTGCTCTATCCTTTTCCCTAATTGCTTCAATTTCCTCCAATGTAACTTTCCTCCTTTTTTCTTTACAATGACTATTGCTCCCCATTAGGGTAACAAAATTATCACTCTAATGATTAAAACAAGAAAATTTTGTGTCCAAAAGTGTATAAGAGTATTTTTTGACTGTAACATGTAGAGATCATGGGTTTCTTGATAGCAAAGGGTTTGTGGGTGCCGTTGTCGGGCCCAACAATATTCTTTTTTTCTTATTTTTGGCTTTTACGTAACAGATATCCATTACCTAAAGGCCAATTCTTTGGGCTATGGATATCTAGGTAATGGATATCCATTCTACAAAATGGATATCCATTTTGCCTATTTTATTAAATTGAGGTAAAGTATAAGAAGTGAAAGAGATCTAAATTGACAAGTAACTTGGTGGGCCTTATCGACAAGATGAGGACCAAAGGATTGATTTCCAAAGGTAGAGTTATAGTTCCTAGATTAGACTTTAGAGAGACTTTGGGAGAAACTAAAGGAAGAAAGGATGAGAAAGGAGGAGTTGATGAAGTCACTAGGAGGTATGGCCCTTTCAATTAATCTCTTAGTAAAGAAAATGGGAGTTCACATAGATTAGAAATCCATTTGTGATAAGGGTATTTAGTTGAAAGAGGTGCCAAAGAGTAAGGTGATTTTTGGTGACACAACCAACATTAGGTAAAGAGGAGGAATAGTTTCCCTATAAGAAACAGGTGATTATTCCATGGAACAATGGAGTTGTGGCTAGATAATTGACCTTGAATAGTTGGAGAGTGAGATGCCGTGAATGGAGTGTCATTGATTAAGGAAATATATTGGTTTGATGTTGATGTGAAAAATTTGAAAATGATTTTTTGAGTGGATCAATGATGCTCTTTAGAATAATGACCTAATAGGGTTTAGATTATAAGGCTCATGGATCAATAAGAAATAAGGTGGTGAACAAAACCAAAGGACTTATGTGTGGTTGAAAGAAGAGGATGTGATCTTCATTAAGGATTAGCAACTTTAGAAGTGATACCTAAAGAAGGAGATACATTGGAGGATTGTGATCTCTAGAATGTTCCCATAGAAGGAGCAACTAAGTTGAAGGAACAACTTTCCATGGAATATGTCTATAGATTTCCATAGCCCTAGGAAGGCAATATAGTTCAAACTTCATAGTTGAAAACACATTTGTGAGAATCTGATAAGAGTTGAGTGGCGAATCTACGATTGTAGATATATGATTTTCAAAAAAGTAGACAAGTTACATGAGTTGTCATAAGGTGTCATCCCGAGTGAAGATACTAAGTTCTTGTTCCATGGTTAACATATAAATTGAGTGAACATGAATATTGTGGTAGTAGCTTGGTGAAAACTAAAAATCTAGAGGATGGATCTAGGAGAAGAACACCATTCTAGATGACTATTGGAGACATTACTAAGGGTTTTGATGGCACACTAGAGATTTCAAGTGGCTAAGGCACTAGTGTAACCTATGAAATTTTTATAGGGATCATATAGAATAACATGTACAATATACATATCAAGTAATGCATCATGATACTTGGTATGGGTTTGTTAGACTAGTAGAGTTGCTTGGTTGGAAAAGGCCAAGTGTAGGAAAGAAGAGGAATTTCACCAAGGTGTAGATGGACTAGAAATTCTAGATTAGAGGCTAATGGCATAGTCTATGATGACACTTGAAAGGATAAAAGACTATAGCATGGGAAATAGGTGGATCAAAGATGTATGAACCAATAAAAAATAAAATCTATGAGGTTGTGGTCAACACACAATGGACAAAGACCCATCAAAGGATGGAATAGTAAAGGTAGGAAGGCAATAGAGGTAACGAAAAATGGCCATAAGAAGAAGATCTCGATTGAAGGGAACAATGGCATATTTTGTGCTTATAGATTTTTGGTGACACAACCAACATTAGGTAAAGAGGAGGAATAGTTTCCCTAAAAGAAACAAGTAATTATTCCATGGAACAATGGAGTTGTGGCTAGATAATCGACTCTAAATAGTTGGAGTGTCATTGACTAAGGAAGGATATCAGTTTGATGTTGATGTGGAAAATTTAAAAATGATTTTTTGAGTAGATCAATGATGCTCAAGAGAATAATGATCTAATAGGGTTTAGATTATAAGGCTCAAGGATCCATAAGAAATAAGGTGGTGAACAAAACCAAAGGACTTATGTGTGGTTGAAAGAAGAGGATGTGATCTTCATTAGGGATTTAGAACTTTAAAAGTGATACCTAAAGAAGGAGATACATTGGAGGATTTTGATCTCTAGATTGTTCCCATAGAAGGAACAACTTTCCATGGAATGTGTCTATGCAATGCCATAGTCTTAGAAAGGCAATAGTTCTAACTTGATAGTTGAAAATACATTTGTTAGAATGTGATAAGAGTTGAGTGGCAACTCTAGAATTCTAGATATATGCTTTTCAAAAAAGTAGACAAGTTAGATGAGTTGTCATAGGGTGTCATCTTGAGCGAACATATATTGAGGAGTGAACCTACATATTACGGTGGGAGTAAAGAGAAAGATGCACAAAGAGATAAAAAAATAGAGAGATAGAAAGAGAGAGATTGACAGAGAAAGAATAATAGAGAACAAGAGCTCATAGTATATATATATATATAGAGAGAGAGAGAAGAAGAAGAAGAAGAAGAAGATATAAAGAGATAGGTAGAGGGAGATATAGAGAGAGGAAGATTGATAGAAGAGGAAGAAGATGTAAAATTTGGCTTTCAGGAATGGATATCCATTTTCTAGGAATGGATATCTATTTCCTAGGAATGGATATATGTTTCCTAGGAAGGATATCTATTTCCTAGGAATAGATATCCATTCCTGGCTCTACAAAATAGATATTTGTCACACCTTGGGAATACCTTAGATTTAGGCTTGGGAGTGTCATAGTTGACTTTTTTATTCAAATTTGATAAAACAAAAAGAGTTTATTGAAGAAACTGTTAGGTTTCTAAATATATATGATTTTCTTGATTATCATATTATTAAACAATTATTAATAATTTTCTATATAGAGTGTGTTTGAAATCCTGATAGACACATTGATTGAAAAACATCCATAACTTTCAAATCATTTCACTTTTTTCAAATCTAAAAGATATGTCACACTCTATGTTTTTCTGGCTATAGGTTTAAGAAACAATTTTTTGAATTCTGATTTTTTATCAAGTTAGGTTAGTGTTGTGCCTTGCACACACACCCCACTTTTTGCATGAGAAAAATGGGGACCCCCTCTTTTGCTTGAGTCTTTTGGTGAGTTTATTAGCCTCTTTTGGGTGTTTCAACTTGTTATGAGTGCTCTAAGTTGCGGTTGAGTAGATTGGTCTAAATGTACAAGTTCATGATCCATTGCATTATGTTGACATATTTTGACGATTTCTTGGGTCTTAGTTGTCTCACCTAGTTTTAGATGCATTTTGATGATCTATCTACTTTTATGAATTTTGATATGCTTTGATTGGGTTGGTGTTGGCATGTTTTAGGTTTGATGAGTCTTGATCAAGGATGTGCTTCATTGTTTCATTTGGTTTTTAGTTTGCATGGAGTTGTGGTGATTGTTCTTGTCTCATTTTATCATACTCATAGTCATATTGACAAGTCCTTCATGGTTGATTGATTGCATTTTGAGGCCTTGTGGACTCTTGAAAAGGAACGACATTTTTTGTTTTAGAGGATGGGGTTGATTTTTATGATCCATTCAAACTTATGTATTGCTTCATCTTCATATATAAAGTTAAGAGTATAATCCTTCATTTTTTAAGAGTCTTAGGAGGTGTCAAGATGACTAAATGTATGAATGCATTCATGTGGTATTGCTTAGATCTTATCATGGACCATTATCATTAGTTTTGGGTCTTTTATAAGACCAAGGGCTTGATCAAGGTCATGAAATACTAATAAAGTGAAACCATTAGCTAGAAGTGAAGAAAACAATCCATGCAAGGGTGAAAAGAGCACAATTTATACAATGTTCCAAAATTGTCTTTTATGATTGTCCTAAAACAATATTGTATACATGATCATAAAAGCCATAAAACCTTGAGAAAACCCTTATAATTGGCTAAAGTATTTGAAGGAGAATGTTGTATAAATATCCTAAATATAAAAACTAATCATTGTTTCACCTAAAATGGTCAAAAAAATAGTCCTAAAACTGAATTTTGACAACCCAGAAACCCTAGGACAACCATGAAGAAGTTGAATTTCTGATCTTGTTTTGGCCTCTATAATGGACTCAAAAGATATTTTTAAATTGATAGAAGGATTGAAAAGGTAGAGAGGATGGAAAGGTCAAGAGGATGCATCAATAAGCCAAATTAATCGAGGGGAAACCACAAATTTAATGACAATATAATCCCAATTAAATATCACCAGAGATAGGTAGTTAACAATTCGATCATATCTCTGTACATCTACAATCTGGGTATGGTTAATTTCTTGTGGGGATATAAAATCTAAATTCTACAACTTCCCTAAAAATCTTAGAAAAAGCAAAATCGTAAAATAAAATTCATAGTTTCCATAACAGACTGTTTTGTTTTTATGATAGGTTTACCATTTTTTTTAGAAAAGAAAACAAGTTTTAATCATTATTTGTCAACTTGCACATGATTGATCAATGATGAAAATGGATATGATTTGATAAGTATTGACTTAAAATGATTTATTTTTTATGAAATTGATGCTTGAATTTATTGGTTGCAGGTCTAAGAGGCTGGAAACATGAGGAGATCAGATGGAGCTGTCATTGAAGCATGGAGATCTAGAGGCACCCTGCTGTCCCAGCCATGGACAAATGTGATTTTCATGCCCAGATCACTGCTGCACTTACAAAATGAAGCCAATATGATGTCAAGGATGATGAATACAAACCCTAGGAGTGTTTCAACACAAAAATTAGGCCTAAGTACTATTGTACATGCACATTTGGAGCCCTAAATGATGAAAATTGAAGGGAACAATGTCATGCAGCTGTTGTAAGATGGATTGCGCCTCCTTGTACCTAATTTGAAGCCTTGTTCATGACTAATGCATCCTTCCACAAGTGCCCATCTTTCTGTTCCAGATCTTAGTTGAAGATTTATGATTGAAAATGAAGAAAACAATGAAGAATAGAGGGCTGGAAATGCATTTTTATGACAAAATCAGTCACCTACAGCTACATATTCATGTCTGCACATGGAAAATAGATAGCTATAGCCACCTATGATGTAGAAAATAAATTTATACAGCTGCCTATGCCTTTCTTATGAAGATTTGTCATACTACAATAACTTGTCTAGGATGTATTGTCAATTATTTAATATTTTTTGGCTTCCAAAGTTACATTTTGTAATATTTGGAAAACTTAGTAACAAAAAGTAAATTAAAAAATTACTTTTTGATACTTAGGGAAGCTTGTTGATGAAGCCACATGGGATGAAGTAGAATATTCCTTGCCACCAAAATTGACATTTGTGTTGGAGCATCAAATGTGAGCCATTGGATCAAATTGATCATAGCCTTGGATTTTAGGGTAAAAAACTTAGTATGGAAAAGATGATTTGAATATGTATACATTTGGCACTCATTGTAAGAGGTTAGAATTTGTAAAAATAAGAATTGGTGAAGAACAATTGGTTCTTGTTGGTGTTTGGAAAAAACTCATTGAAAATCCTTGGAAAACAATTGTACTATTGGGATTTGAGGGCAAATACATAGTATTTTCTGATTTTTCATGTAACTTTCATGGTTTTCTCCACACCAAGTTTAGAAATTATTGATGATTATCAATATTTTGATCTTAATACAAGTTTACTTCATGGTTTCTAGTCAAGATTGTGAATGGAAATTGTTGAGATTCTTTGAACTTGTCATCTTACAAAGTTTGTTTCATGGTTTCTAAACACCAAGTTGGGTATTTCTTCCATTTTCAGCTAAGGATTCATAGATATTTGATGATTTTGCAAATTGTTCATGTACCACTTGTAATTTGTTGATTGTAAATTACCTTGTGTGGTTAGCCTAAACATCCATAAATTCACCTTTGATGATTGTACCTCCTTGAAACTTGATTGTTGGGTTTTCATGATCAAATCAAGGATGGTTAAATGTGTTTGAAAACTTGTCTATCCATTGTTGAGGCTGAAATGATGGAATGGGTTTAAGATTTAGTTAGTTTTCTTAGTAATCTTTTGTCTATATTACCTTTCTTTTGTAGTTTTTATTAAATATGGTTAGTGTAGAGTTACAATAGGGTTTTCAAACTTGCATATTGTTGTTATAGAGTTGATATTTTATGAATGAAAGTTAGTATATTGTTGGTTATGATCTGAAAGGATACATTTTAGAGAAATATATGTTTATATCAGTTTGCTAATGCATTTCTAAATCTAAAAACTGATTGGTTTATGTGTAATTTAACCTTGTTTGTTGAAGTTTGTCCAAATTCATGTAGGCCCCTTGATTGGAATAGAAAAAGACATCATACAACTGAGCTATCTTATGAAGGTTGAGACCTAGCAATATAGACCTTGGGGTACAGTCATTCTCCATTTCTTTGGGATTTTATTCCATTTAGGAGAGATAAGATACTTAGTATTTTATCTAAGTTGTTGTGTGGAAAAGTACCCATCAACAGTTAGCTAGAAAATTACCTTTTAGTTTTAAAAAAAAGTCACAGTAAAAAAATCATAACAAAGTATTTTCTTGGAAAAAAATTTCAAAAAAATATGTATCACATCCGGGCATGAGTCCTTTACTTATTCTTAAAGAATGACACCCACTTTTTATTTTTTTCTAAAAATTTAATAGTTGTTCGTTGAAATATTCATTTTTCACCAAGTAAATTTAGTTTTTTTCGAAAAAAAAAATAGTAGCCTATAAACTAGATTCAATTCTCTACAAATTTTTTTCTTACATATTTTTCAAATTGTGTAGATAATCCATTCAAATTTTTACATAAACTTGATTAAGTATATTTTTTAGTATTTTCATTGCCACTTAGAAGTATTGTTTGGCCCATCATGATCCTCCATTCACCCGACACACTGAGTGTGAATTACAAAATTTAAATGATATTGTAATAGAATGATCAAACTTGACTCTAACTTGAATATCCAACTTGACTACTTTAAAATGATTATGAGTTATGTTTATATCTAGTAGCTCCTAGCCTTAGGAATGATCTCAGTCAGTTACAAGTAGGTGTAAATCTTGATGCCAAGTTTTAACATGTAGTTGACCAAATATGTAGATGGAAGATTTTGAAATGAATGTAGTGATGATGGTTCAATAAATCTCATTAAGGTTCATACCATAATCTCTCCTAGGTCTAATGAATTTGGAAATGTATTCCTTTGTTGTTGTACACCCCAAAAAAGTGTTGCAAGGCTTGAATAGTGAAACTAGGTGTATTTTTGTAAGCTTTATAATAAGCCTAGGACTAAATTATGCCTTTGCAATGACCCAAATATCCTAAAAGATGGGTAGGACATCATCAACTCCAAATAGATTCTGTGTTCTCACCTGCATGATGAAATGTGCAACTATGGTGAACTACAATAGAATTTGTAATGCCTGGATAATGACTAGAATATAATTGAAAGCCTATAAACAAACAAACAATTAAAAGAAAATATTTTTGAGTGGTGCAAGATTGCTCTTACACCCTAGGATGTTCCTACATCAAACACCTAGGGTAAGTGATTTGTGAGTATAGTGCTCAGAAATATGGGTTGAGTGATAGAATCGCCCTTTTGGTCAGTAACCAACCTTTGTGTGCCCTCAACCCATGAATTGGCTTTTGGGAAAAAATCAATGTTGCTAATCCTTCCACCTCTACTAGTCCCTAGAAAGGAATTAAAACATACCCAAACTTCCACATTTCTTCTTGTACCTACATTTGAATTCCTCAAGTGTTCTTTAATATTTCACTTCACTCTTCTAAAATTGAGTCTATTGCACCAATCTAATCTCCTTCTATACCCTTCAAAATCTACCTTTTGTCAACTCAAATTGAAACTCCTCTCTTAGACCATTTTCAATCACTTTCCTTATTTTTGGTATCCAATTCTCTAATCATCCCTTAGTCTTGCACTATATATTATTCCATGGTCCACCTATAGTTACTATTTTCTCTCTTGTACCAAAATTTTTTGCCACTTACTCCCGACTTTTGTTGTTTCCTAAATCTATACTATCTACTATAATCCCAAACATAATTGCTTCTATCTACGTTCTATCATTCTTTTGAAATCTCATAATCACTACATATTCTACTATTTCATATCTGAGACAATATTTCATGTCATTTTTCTCTTCATATCCATCTTTTATACTATTGTGGTACAAACCAATGCATGTTTCCATCATCCACTCACTTCTAACACACTCCAAGTTACTTTGTTTGAGAAATTTACCTTCTACAACACTTTCTTGATTACCTTACATCTTCCAATTATGTAATGCCCCCTTTGTTCTATTGGAGCTTTGAACACAAATACACACATTCGACTATAATTGATTAAGCCAACTCACATAAACTAATCATGAAAAGCATGTACAAGTTGCTATAGGTAAAATTGACTAAACCTACGATCATTATTTTGCCTCAAAACTTTTGTTAATTAAGGTTAATTCTTTGGTACATTGTGGCATAATTTCAAAATGAATGCACAAAATAGATTTAATCATAGCATGTACATCCTTGGCATGGAATGGCTAAGTTTACCTGTGCATATTACACCAATCAGAGTTGTGACATTGATCACTCAGATCTATTTTATCAAGAGAGAATGACAATGAATCTATGTGACAAACTTCACATCTAATTGATACTAAGTAAGAACTAAACACACCAAAATCTTTAACATAAGTTCATTGTATTCAATTATACCTTTGGATTCTTTCACTTTACCTTGCTCCATAACCGTAAATAAACTTTCCTTTCTCTAGCATCATGTGTCTTTGTACTATCACATTTTATACACACTAGATCAAGGATCAATCTCTCAAGATAGATAGATAATCATGAATAAAACTCCAAAACAATCAAGGTGATAGGATCTAGGAGGCTGGACCTATGCCTCGAGGGCTCATCCTCAATGGTCTTGCCTACTTATGTGCAAAGGCTTCGTAGTTCAGTTAAAAGAACTTGCAACCACAAGGTTGACTTAAAAATACATATATCTATGAAAGCAATAGAACTAGTTAAAAAGACTAGATACATAATAAGAATTCTAGGTACTCCTTTCTAAGTCAAAGAAAAGATGCAATATCAGATGGACAAAGTTACTTGACACAAATTGGTTATCACTAGATTATCATGACATATGAACATATTGGCATTCTTACAACCAACAATAATAGAAACTCTATCACAATCTATAATTTCCATCTTAGGTCAATTTACTTGTGAAATTCAGCGATTATAAAGTTCACTAGGTTGGAAAAGTAAAACGTTCCCAAAAGGGTCTTTAACACAATGATAGATTTAAAAAACAATGACTACTATTGTTGGTTTGTAAACATAGCCTCGGTTAAACCATCTTCGGTAACAGAATACCAAAAAAGAATGCCACAATGCGACCAACTCTAAATACAAGAAAGAGTACAGAAATATAATTGGCAATTAATCATAATCTATAACTAGTCAAAACGTGATAATATTTGTCATGATAAACTTTCAATGCAATTAGTTATACATTGAACCAATTTCTACGTACAGATAATCGATGTAAAGACGCATCTATAGTCCATCATAGACATCGATTATTAATTAATTACTAAAACCCATAGTGTCGACCTATTATGAAGAATAAGGAAATTGAATACTATCAACTCAAGTTACTTAACCAGCCAAATTGCAAATTATAAGAAGTGAGTATAAGAGAATGAATCCCTGGTAATAACAATATATGAAACTTCAGGAATTTCCATTACTATCAATATACACTTATTAAATATATAGTTTTCATCTAACATGAACTTCAAATTTTATATATATATATATATATATATATAGAACTTCAAATTTAAGATAATATATATAACCTTCTTCCATCTCAACCACCTTGATATATACTTATATAGAATGCACTAGACAAGAAAAAAAGTCAGATTAATAGTTTCCCTCTGTAATTAGTGGAAAAGCCAACTCAACCTTTGCCAAGGTGTTCTTGTTGGTGTTGGAAATAAGCCACACCCGGACCAACGATGGGCTGGTCCAAGAGGGCCAGTAGCTCAATGGTAGAGCACTCCAGCAATGAATGGAAGGTCCTAGGTTCGAGTCCTAACTGGTCCATGTCTCAACATGGTATCAGAGCTAGGCCCAAGCTAGGAGCCCCAAGCACACGAGAGGTGTGGCTTAAGGGGGGGTGTTGGTGTTGGAAATAAGCCACACCTAGACCGACAATGGGCTGGTCCAAGAGGGGCCAGTAGCTCAGTGGTAGAGCACTCCAGTAGTGAATGGAAGATCGTAGGTTTGAGTCCTAACTGGTCCATGTCTCAACAGTTCTTGTCAATGCTAAACTGGGTTCAAAACATCATAAGAGAGTGTGCATTTATAGCAAATTTGTCATTGATTTGATTCCTTAACTCAAAGCTGAGCGACTTAGGCTCTTCACTTCAACATCCATGCAAAGGTGGTCAATTGTGATGAGAAGATTAATGAAAATTAGAGGAATTTGTCAGATATTATAGTTGAAAAGAGTTGTTCGACATGCATTCAATATGTGGAAGCGCAAACAAGGCACGTGAACTGTTTGACAAAATGCCTTAGAGATTTCATCTCATGGAATGCAATGATTGCAGGATATGCACAAAATGGATTTGTTGAAAAGGCTGTAGAAACTTTTAAGCAAATGCGAATGAAAGAAAAATCCACTAGCCGAGACTTCATCTTCTACCTGCATGGAAGCACAACTTGCCTATGCCATACTGGTCGCTTTGAAACATGGTTTGAACATATTTCAAAGCATAAAAGATAGAGAAATTCATTATATGTTGTATATGCAATGCCCTGGCAGACTTATATGCAAAAATTTTTGAAAGCAAACACCATAAACTTATTGCCATCATCAAATTAACCCAAGCTACTCTATTTGTAAAGGAGGACATTTGGATAAATGTGTATGTTTGTTTTTATGTGTGAGGAAGAGGCTATTGTTTTATTATTGAAAAGTCTTAAACTGTATCTACAAGAATAATGGAAGAACTCAGAGCAAGAAATATATGTTGACAGGCTGTTAGAATTGCCACGCCAAGCAAAGATATGGATAAAATGATTTGCAGAAGGGCGTTCAAACTTTTATGCCTAGAAATTGGCAGTTGTAAAGCCAACTTCCAACCATTGTTGGTATCCATCTAACCCGCCCTTGATGGAAAATCAAATTATTATGTATCTAAATGATCTAACCAAAAACAATACCCAAGTTCTCAGATATAAAGTTTTAAATAGAGTTGAAGATTTATCGATACCCATACACCAAAAAGTTATTTTCATCTATGGCTGTAATTGATGGCTATTTCCAAGACTTATTAGGCAGCTAACTACTACAGAGTCCAGATTGATCGATGGAGAAGAAAGATGGATGTATCAAATATTACATAGTTGTTGAATTTGTAGACATCTATTGAAGATGTTAATTCCAACTTCAAAATTTTTGCTTCCGATCTAAAATATATAAGGGTTTTCCTCATGGCATGTCTTTTGTTGGATGATATAGTTCTAAAACCACAAGAATGGCCTACAGTTCCATAAATGTGAATGATATGAAAATTATCTCACATAGATGGTTCAGACCTCTTTAAAAAAAGGGTAGCCATCCCATGAAATTGAATGTGCATCCTACTGCAATTACAGTCACTTAACCAACTAGTTTGAAAATTGATAAACAGTCATGTCACATCCATTTTATTACCGCAGAGCTATGTTACCACAAACGGGAAATGGATTTTAGATACATATATTTTTTCAAAATTTAAGATTTATTATAAAGTAAAACAGTTAGAATAAAACTAGGAAAAAACCAAAACTACATCTTTATACATATATATTTTTATGAAATTTATTTTATAAAAAAAACTTCAAACACATTTATTTTTTAAAAAAACATAAAACTACATTTAAAAAGCCATGCATTTATGTTTTTAATGAAACTAAATCTATAACCACATTTATTTTTAGGTAATAATTAAACATTATAAAAACCATGTATTTATTTTTTAATAAAATTTGTTTTGGTAAAACAAAACTATTTTCTTAATAAATAAATAATATCATAATTAAAAAAATATTAAAAAATCACTTTTATTCCATAATAAATAAACTATATTATAAAAAGTCATTCCAAATTTTAAAAAAATCAAAAGTTTAGGGTAAAAAGTCACAAAGCTTTTAATAAAAATCATGATTGCAAATTAAAAAAAAAATAGAAAGGTTCACGGCAACGCAAAAACAAAACACAGAGAGCAGGCACGCATAGCAGAAAAGAAACAATTGCTACAGCAAGAATAAATATTTTATTGGATCTACTTTTTCATTCTCCTTCTTCTAAATATGATTACAATCTACCTCTATTAACAGAGGATTCTTTTACAATGCAAAAATCGATCACTAAACTTAAATTGCTGAAAACTGGATATTAAACTTAAATGCTCAAATCATGTGGTCTAACTGAAGATTATTATTCATGCAGAAACTAAAGACTAGAGTATTATTTAGAACTGTTCTCATGTGGTGATTCATGCAAACATACGGGAGAAATTAGACTGCAGTTCTAACACTCCCCCTTAATTTCTACCATTAACTACTTTACCATTTACAATGTCCAAATTCTGTCTTAGATATTCAAAATTCTCTTTTGCTAATGCCTTTGTGAATATATCTGCGAACTGGTCTTCAGATCTGCAAAACTCCAAATGGATTTCTCCATTGTTCACTAACTCTCTGATGAAATGAAATCTCGTATCAATTTGCTTGCTCCTCTTGTGAAAAGCATGATTTTTTGACAATGCAATTGTTGATTTGTTGTCACAAAAAATTGGTGTTGACTCCTTCTGTGCTTGCAATAAATTTGTCAATACTCTCCTCATCCAAATTGCTTGACATGTTGCTGATTTGGCTGCCACATACTCTACTTCAGCTAATGAAAGTGTCACTATGGGTTGCTTTTTGGATGCCCATGAGACCACACCTGTTCCAAAATGAAAGGCATGTCTAGAAGTACTCTTCCTATAATCAATGCTACCTACAAAATCACTATCAGTATAATCAATCAAACCAAAATCATTAGTTGTGGAATATAAAATTTCATATTTTGTTGTTCCTACCACATATCTCAATATCCTCTTTCCAACTTGCCAATGTTAGTCTTTTGGTGACTCCATAAATCTTGTAGCTGTAAGATACATCAAACTACCAATTAGTCTTTTGAATGTTGTAGAATCAACATTAGGCCCTTTGTCCTCTTTGCTAATTTTAGTCTCTGTAGCAACTGGTGTAGGTGCTGAATTACAATTCAACATTTTAAACCTCCTTAACACATCATTTACATATTTAGTTTGACAAATAAAAATTCCCTTCTCTAATTGTACAACTTCAATGTCCAAAAAATACTTCATTAATCCTAAATTTGTCATCTCAAATTCTTTCTCTGTTGCTGATTTAAATGTGTCTACAGACAAATTTTTAGTAAAAATCAAATCATCAACATACAAACACAATCAAAATCTGACCTTCTTTGTTGATTTTTGTGGTGACTCTAAGCTTCTTGGGGAATTCGATCCTTGACACTCTTTGGTGGGCTTCTATTCAGAATATTTACTACACATGCTATTGCTTCTGCCCAATATTCATTTGACAAAAGCTTGGCCTTCAACATACTTCTAGCCATCTCCATGATTGTTCTATTCTTCCTTTCTACTACACCATTCTGTTGTGGTGTGTACCTTGTAGTCAATTGCCTTTTAATGCCATGATTCTACAAAAATCTTGAAATTCATTAGACATATATTCACCTCCTCTATCTGATCTAAGTACCTTGATGTAGTGGCCACTCTGTTTTTCAACCATAGCCTTGAATTCTTTGAATTTTGCAAAGGCTTCAGATTTCTCGTTGAGAAAATATGTCCAAGTCTTCCTGCTAAAATCATCAATGAAGGTTAAAAAATAAGTACTACCTCCAAATGATGGAGTTTGCATTGGTCCACATAAATCACTATGAACTAGCTCCAATAATACCCTTGCTCTATATGAAACTCCTACTAGAAAGTTCTCTCTATGTTGTTTTGCCAAAATACAACTCTCACATGAATTTCCTGGCTATTCTATTGGTGGCAATCCCTTCACCATATTTTTCTTCTGTAACAAACTCAAACCTCCAAAATGTAAATGTCCATACCTTAAATGCCATAGCCATGGTTGGTCTAAATACATGGTTTTGAAATGGGCTTCCTCTTCTCCTTCGATGCACTGAATTCAAAGGGGGAACATCTGATTCTTGGTCATCTCCACTCTTGCAATCAACCTGTCATTTGGAAATTTGTCTAGTATTGTGCAAACATTATCTATGAAAGATACTCTGTAACCTTTCTGTACTAACTGTCTAACACTCATAAGATTATGCTTTAGTCCAGGTACAAAATAAACATCAGGAATAAATCTTCTTTCACCACTTTTTGCAAAAATATTTATTACTCCTTTACCTATTACATCTACTTTATTATCATTTCCCAATTTCACTTCTGATTTTATGGAATCATCAAGACTAGCAAACAATTCTTTATTCCCTGTCATATGATTACTGCATCAACTATCAAAAAACCAAATATCTCTATCATTTTCTTGAGAAACATGATAAGTGAGGAATAAGCTTCCAGAATTAGAATTAGATTCATTCATGTAATTAGCATTCTACCTCTCCACATCTCCTTGTTTCTTTCTACATTCATTTGCATAATGTCCATTTTTTTGCAATAATAACACTGAATGTTAGACTTATCAAACCTCTGTGGATTTTGCTGGAAGTGATTGTTGCCACATCCTCTATTGTTGTAGTTTTGATTATTGTTTTCACCTTGATCTGGATTGTTCCTTCCATCTCTGCCTCTGCCTCTTCCTCTGAAGTTTGACCTTCCTCTTCCTCTTCCTCTGCCAAATGATACCTGAGACTTGAAAGCATTCTCAAAAGAAGCATTGTTATTCCTACTCATTCTGGATTCATGTGTTATCAAAGATCCCATTAACTCATCTACTGATAACTTTTTCAAATCCTTGGATTCTTCAATAGCTACAACTATTGCATCAAATTTACTGGGTAAACTCCGAAGAAGTTTTTCTATGATCTTCTGATCTATTATTGCTTCTCCATTAGATCTAATTTGGTTCACAATATTCAATACTTTACTCATAAACTGGTGTATAGACTCTGAATCATTCATTTGCAAATTTTCAAAATTTCTCCTAAGAGATTGTAGTTTAGCTACTTTCACCTTTGTATTACCTTGATAGGTAGTCTCCAAAATTTTCCATGCCATCTTGGATCTCATTGCTGCTACAACTCTAGGAAAGATGGACTCATCCATTGCCTGTTGGATTAGGAATAGAGTTTTTGCATCTTTTTTCTTATTTTCTTTAAGCTCTTCCTTTTGTGTTCGAGTTAATGCCTGATGGGTAGCCTCATCTTGTGGTTCTACAGAACAATTTTCTACCAAATCCAAAGTATCTTGTAAACAAGACAAAGTTATCATTTTAATAGACCAAAAATTGTAATTCTTACCATTAAAAATCGGGACCTGAGGCTGTGAGAGATTGCTGCTCGATGCCATAATATAATCACCTACAGCAATCCAAAAACTTTCACTCCTAGGCAGCTTCAATGCCTTTTATCTTCTCATTCATGAGCACTTCAGATCTACACCTTATGACTCTGATAATCTAATGCCCTAATCTTTTTCTCTGATCTGATAACACTTTATTACCGTAGAGACAAAAAAAACAAAAAACAGAGAGCAAACACGCACAACAGAAAAGAAATAATTGCTACAGCAAGAATAAATATTTTATTGAATCTGCTTTTTCATTCTCCTTCTAAATACGATTACAATCTACCTCTATTAATAGAGGATTCTTTTACAATGCAAAAATTGATCACTAAACTTAAACCGCTGAAAACTAGAAACTACACCTAAATGCTCAAATCATGCGGTCTAACTAAAGATTATTATTCATGCAAAAACTAAAAGACTAGAGTTTTATTTAGAACTGTTCTCATGCGGTGATTCATCCAAACATACGAGAGAAATTAGACTGCAGTTCTAACACACTTCACTTATCTACTACTTGAACTAGAATCTCGATAAACCCTTGCCTACTATAAAAGATTAGGTTTATTGCAAAGATTTATCTTTTCATATAGGAAAACAAAAACAAACAAAACATGGTTAGATGTGTTTACCTCAAGTTAGATCTTTCTATGTCGATCAAGGATCATACTCAACCTTCACATTCTATCAAGGATGAAAGGGTATAAATGGGTAACAAATATTTTTTAGATTCACAAGGAACTTCGAATAGAATTTCTTAAACACCGGAACTCGCACAACAATGGCATCGCTAGCTACGCCTCCATGAAAAGATAAGCTAATAGTATTTCCTAAGCTACTAAATGTGTCCTCCAGAAGATTTCTCTTAACCTTCCCTCTCAGATTTGCCCCATAAAACCCCCGCAAGAATTCCCCATAAAAATCTATAAGGCAAAGTTAAAGTAAAATCAAACACAAAAACAAAATAAATTGATATATATATATCAATTTTAAATAAAATAAAATAAAGCATAAATATATTTTATCCAATATTTTAAAATTTCTCTATTCTTTTTAAATCTAAAAATCAAATCTTAATAAGACAAAAATTATTCTTTCTCCTAATTCTTTCATTTGTTTTTTAAAAAAACTTAAAAGCATGTATCATTTTCAATCTACATATTCTAATCAATTCATTAGGCAAGATTTTATATATATAGACACACACACACTTTTAAAACCATAAAGAAGAAAATTATAATTAGTATACTTTTTAGATCACTCTTATCTATTATGCTAGTAGAGAAACGGAAAACACACTTTATACAAAAGATTTAGTGACTCAGATAGGAGATTCATCTAAGCGAATTAGCAATGTCCACCATTTAAATTTTCAACAAACATTACTTAATTGAAATTATGTATACCTCTAATTGTGTCACTTCACAAACAACACTGAGATATGCAAAGTATGGCTCATAATTACCACTTGAAGATCCACCATCTCCCAGAATCCATATGTTTCAAGCCAGTACAAATTTGTGCACCAGGTTCATAGTAATCCTTACCGTAAGGGTATGGTCCACATAAACCATTCCTTAACATGTTCATCGTACAACCATTTTTACAAGCAAATAACCATCTCAAAAGTTTTTTCATTAGAAAATCATCAAGTACTAAGGAAGAGTTATCACCATCATTACCATTAAGCATATCATCATTATCTAAATCTAATTCCCTATATAAGTCATACGAAGTAGGTTAGGTGCCCTTACATTCTCCCTCTGTAAGAATGGACTTCCTCCTAGAAGTCCTCTAGAGGAAAGGACATTCCCTAGCTTCAATAAATCAAACAACAAGAGTTAGGTACAACCTAGATAGGTTTATCCGATAACAAAACAAAAGTAGTAAGATGCCATTATTTATTTGAAGGATAATTTTGTCAGCTCACTCTATCAATTCAAACATCAACATACCATAATGCACAATAATAATCTTCCTTTTCACAATAATAATGTAAGGACAATAATAATCTTCTTCAACCCTTCATGCACAAACCCAACTACAGTTTGCCACAACCCTTGAGGCATAAACCCAACTACAAAATTTCTCACAACCCTTCAAGCACCACCCAACTACAATTTTGCCTCAACTCTTTAGGCATAAACCCAACTACAAATTTTTCCACAAACCTTCAGGCACCACCCAACTACAATTTTCTCCTCCCATCTTCACACATACCCAACTACAACTTCTTCTCATATAACTCAATGGGAAAGATGGTCTTAGGGCCATCCTAGGATAAAATAGTTTAATACAAGCCACTTTGACTCATGTAAGCCAACAATAGCAAAAATAGATAATGCCTCAAAAACAAGGAAATTTTCAAGAATGAAATTTTAAAATTCCAATTAAGAATCAAAATATAATCAACAGAAACTAATGCAATGAATCAAATTAGAAAACAAAGAAAACAAAAAGTCTAAATAGACTAGTCCTTGAGGAAAAAGGATGATTCCAATCCTTCATTTAATCAAGAAACTTAAGTAAATTTAAAATTGTCGGCTTAATGCATTAAAGAGAAATCAAAATAATCAAAGTACTTTCCAATAAACTTGAAAAACTCACATTACAACAAAACGTGACTTCAAACAAGCCACCTAAGGGGATAGAGAAGAATTTTCCCATTACAACCCTTCCATGGCACCAAACACACACCGACACCATCAGTGATCACAACCCTTTGATGGCACGAAAAACAACACTTGACAATACATCCCTTCAATGGCACAATTTCCAACATCATAATTTCCATACACCATTAGTTTACCAGGAAATGATAGAGAATGAAACATAATTTTTCATTTGCATAGCTGATATTAGCTACTATTATCTAATACTTAGATTCATACTAGCTCTCGCATGAGTAAAATATGTCTGAAGTATCTTGACAACTTTTATTCAAAAACAATAACTATCATGAGTTAGTGAGTTCCATAAGTCTCCAGAGTTTGATAAAACTGGATCTAATACCAAATGTAATGGCCCCTCTGTTCCATTGGAGCATTGAACACAAATACACACATTTGACTATAACTGATTAAATCAACTCCAATAAACTAATCATGAAAAGCATGTAATTTGCTATAGGTAACATCGACTAAACCTACGATCATTTTTTTGTCTCAAAACTTTTGTTAATTAAGATAAATTCTTTGGTACATTGTGGCATAATTTCAAAATGAATGCACAAAATAGATTTAATCATAGCATGTACATTCTCAGTCTAGAATTGCTAAGTGTATCTGTGCATATTACACCAATCACAGTTGTGACACTGATCACGCAAGATCTATTTTATCAAGAGAGAATGACAATGAAATAGATGTGACAAACTTCACATCTGATTGATACTAAGTAAGAACTAAACACAACAAAATCTTTAACATAATTTCATTGTATTCAATTATACCTTTGGATTCTTTCACTTTACCTTGCTTCATAACTGTAAATAAACTTTCCTTTCTCCGGCATCTTATGTCTTCGTACTATCACATTTTCTGCACACTAGATCAAGGATCAGTCTCTCAAGATACGTAATTATGAATAAAACTACAAAACAATCAAGGTGACAGGACCTAGGGGCCGAACCTATGCCTCAGGGGCTCATCCTTGATGGCCTTGCCTACGTACTTGCAGAGGCTTCGTAGTTTGATTAAAAGAACTTGCAACCACAAGGTTGACTTAAAATACTTATATCCATGAAAGCAATAGAACCGGTTAAAAAAACTAGATAAATAATAAGAATTCTAGGTACTCCTTTCTAAGTCAAAGAAAAGATACAATATCATATGGGCAAATTTACTTGACACAAGTTGGTTATTACTAGATTATCATCACATATTAATATATTGACATTCTTCCAACCAACAATAATAGCAACTCTATCACAATCTATAATTGCCATCTTAGGTCAATTTACTTGTGAAATTCACCGATTATAAATTTCACTAGGTTCAAAAAGTAAAACATTCTCGAAAGGGTCTTTAACACAACGATAGATTAATAAAAGAATGACTACTATTGTTGGTTTGTGAACATGGCCTTTGTTAAACCATTTTCAGTAACACAATACCAACAAAAGAATGCCACAATGCGACAAACTCTAAATACAAGAAAGAGTACACAAATACAGTTGGCAATTAATCATAATCCATAACTAGTCAAAACGTGATAATATTTCTCATAATAAATTTTTAATCCAATTATTTATTCATTGAACCAGTTTCTACGTACAGATAATCGATGTAAAGATGCATCTATGGGCCATCATAGACATCGAGTATTAATTAATTACTAAAACCCATAGTGTTGACCTACTATGAAGAATAAGGAAGTTGAATACTATCAACTCAAGCTATTTAACCACCCAAATTCGAAGTTCTAAGAAGTGAGTATAAGAGAACGAATCCCTGGTAATAACAATATATTAAACTTAATGAATTTGCAGTAATATAAATATACACTTATTATATATATAGTTTTCATCTAAGATGAACTTCAAATTTAAGATAATATATATAACCTTCTTCCATCTCAACCATCTTGATATATACTTATCTAGAATGCACTAGACAAGAAAAAAATCAAATTAATAGTTTCCCTCTAGCGGAAAATCCAACTCAACCTTTGCCAGGTGCTCCTGCCCATGCCAAACTGGGTTTAAAACATCATAAGAGAGTATGCATTTATAGCAACTTTGTTGTTGATTTGATTCCTTAACACAAAGCTGAGCGACTAGGCTCTTCTCTTCAACTTCCATGCAAAGGTGGTCAATTGTGATGAGAAGATGAATGAAAATTAGAGGAATTTGTCAGATATTTTAGTTGAAAAGAGTTGTTCGACATGCATTCAATATGTGGAACAGCAAATAAGGAACGTGAACTGTTTGACAAAATGCCTCAGAGATTTCATCTCATGGAATGCAATGATTGCAAGATATGCACAAAATGAATTTGTTGAAAAGGCTTTAGAAACTTTTAAACAAATGTGAATGAAAGAAAAATCCACTACCCGCGACTTCATCTTCTACCTGCATGGAAGCACAACTTGCCTATGCCATATTAGTAGTAGCTTTGGACCAGCTTTTGAACATATTTCAAAGCATAAAAGATAGAGAAATTCATTAGATGTTTTATATGCAGTGCCCTGGCAGATTTATATGCAAAAAAATTGAAAGCAAAGACCATAAACATATTGCCATTATCAAATTTACCGAAGCTACTCTATTTGTAAAGGAGGACATTTGGATATATGTCTATGTTTGTTTTTATGTGTTAGCAAGAAGCTATTGTTTTATTATTGAAAAGTCTTGAACTGGATCTACAAGAATAATGGAAGAACCTAGAGCAAGAAATATATGTTGACAGGCTGTTAGAATTGCCACGCCAAGCAAAGATATATGGACAAAATGATTTGCAGAAGGGCGTTCAAACTTTTATGCCTAGCAATTGGCGGTTGTAAAGCCAAATTCCAACCATTGTTGGT
Source organism: Cunninghamia lanceolata (assembly GCA_027924645.1). NCBI lineage: Eukaryota > Viridiplantae > Streptophyta > Pinopsida > Cupressales > Cupressaceae > Cunninghamia > Cunninghamia lanceolata. The sequence continues at coordinate 12,806,152 of BSBN01000553.1, read as the reverse complement.
ATCCATCTAACCCGCCCTTGATGGAAAATCAAATTATTATGTATCTAAATGGTCTAACCAAAAACAATACCCAAGTTCTCAAATATAGAATTTTAATTAGAGTTGAAGATACCCAAGTTCTCAAATATAGACTTTTAAGTAGAGTTGAAGATTTATAGATACTCATACGCCAAAAAGTTATTTTCATCTATGGTTGTAATTGTTGGCTATTTCCAAAACATATTAGGCAGCTAACTACTACAAAGTCCAGAGTGATTGATGGAGAAGAAAGATGGATGTATCAAATATTACATAGTTGTTGAATTTGTAGAGAAAGATGGATGTATCAAATATTACATAGTTGTTGAACTTGTAGACATCTACTGAAGATATTAATTCCAACATAAAAAATTTAGCTTCCGATCTAAAATATATAAGGGTTTTCCTCATGGCATGTCTTTTGGTGGATGATATAGTTCTAAAACTACAAGAATGGCCTACAATTCCATTTATGTGAATGATATGTGTTATGTATGAAAAGTGGGAAGATGGTGGATAGTGTTAAAGTATATCAAATCAAACCCTCCTTTCACAATAGCATTCGAGGACAAAAACTGAGCTAAGTCACTACAGGTGAATGAGGACTCAGCTACAGGTTTGTGTACTCAGGAATGATATGGAAAGATAGATTAGATTGAGAGATTTGTCAAACCCTAGATTGAATAAGCCTCAAACCCTAATTATAATGCAATCAGGTAGAGACAGATAGAATGCTATAGGAAACCATACAGGAAGATACTCAGGGATGATTAGAAACATACCATAAGTTGAGATTTCGAAAATAGAAATTTTGAGGACTACAAGACAAGCGCCCAAGTCCAATAGGGCAGTTTTTCTGTAGATCCAAAGTAGTGAGATATGTCAAACTATATCCAAATCCTGAGTTTGGGGCCAAGCCTGTCGGGAGGACTACGAGGCGGATGCCCTATTCTAGGAGGGAGGAATATCAGTAAATTTCTTCCAGATCCTGAATCCTTATCCTTCAAACTACTTCTCTGCACCTGTACTTTTCCAACTCTTGCACCTGTAACCTGCAATCACAAAGAAAGGGGGTTGAGGGTTATGGTGTTTAGGAGCTTTCCTTGGTCAAGCCCCTAAAGGACATTCAAGTCTTCCAACACCGTTGTTAGATAGAGTGCGTGCCCAAGGAGGGTAGAGGCCAAATCTAATGAGGAAATGAAATGATTGAAACACAAGTTGATGTCACCTTAGAGGTGAAGCCATCATGGAGATAAAGATCCTTCAAATCATGAGGAAATGGATTGATGAAACCAAATCTACAACAAACAAACACAATAACAATGTGCAACTCTGCTCTGCAACACAATGAAGGCCTTGAAATTTCTTTGCTCAATATCATAAGTTTGCATTATCCATCTAGGTGTAAAATGAAGTCATAAACTCACTTATATATGCTTTCCCACTAACATTCATAAATTAAATTGAAGAGGTTGATAGAGGGAAACCTTTTGAGAGGGCCCAAGCCGACACACATTAATTTTCATCCTGACAAATTAGGTTGGACTTGGGTGTGGGTGCCGAAGTCCCAAGGCCTATTTTGGTCATGTTTAAGCAGTTAGAATGGGCCCCTAGTCCCCATTTGACATGGGTTTCAAGGGAAATTGCTTCGGAATGAGTATTTATTTGTAAAGTATAAACATGGGGACCTAGGAGCTAAACTAGGATGTAAAAAGGCATAGGGATACTTTTTACTCCATAACATTTAGCCCCCACTTTAATGTATGTATGATCTTACGATTCCATACATGCATTAAAGTATGGTCAAAGCACATCAAACACATCAAACACGCCAAGCACATAGAGCTAAGGCATACCCAAAGGTTGGAGGACTATTTCTAACTCCCAATCTCAAATAAGCACTAGAAAACACACGGAAGACACACAAGACACAAGGAAGACAGTAAGAAGCATGCAAAACATAGAGAATATAGTGGAAGCACACAATACACAAAGAAGACATGAGAGCAATCATGCAACACACAAAGTATACATTGAGAGAAGACATGATTAAGCAAATACATGTATACATATATATCTCTAACTAAGCGACAGGGATGGAGCTCATCACTACGTACCACCATCAAAAACATGCAAGACACATACAAAACATGCAAGTCATGTAGGGAAGACACATGGAAAACACATGGAATACATGAGCACCGCATAGCATGTTGTTGACATACTACACATCTTATACACGACAAACACAGTTAATGGGAAGGAGCTTATTTCTAAGTTCCACCATCTAAAACACATTTTAGACACACCTGATGGTTGAGCTACTCTACCACAACCATCAAAGACACGCTTAAGGGTGGATGACTCAAGATCCAACCCTGCCTCTACAGAGGACTCTGTATAAAAGGATGTGCACTACCTCAAGAGATACACCATCCCACTTTCTACGGAAGGGCTTTATATAAAAGGATATGCACTAGCTCATGAGATATGTCATCCCACCTCGTGATGAGGGCTTTCAAACATGATTTGTCAGTGTAAAAGTAATCAAACAGATACCATTATATATGCCCCCACCTTAAGGTGGTTGGTCCTATTTGCCAGTATCAAGCACATTAAGGTAGAGTGAAAACACACATGGGAACAAGAAATTTTGCAAAGCCCATGCCCCCAAAGGTGGCATGTGCCATGATCATCGAATGTTCCCAAAAACACATTGATATTATTTGATAAGATAATTAATAAGAGATAAGGTTAGAACATCTTACTCTATGATAATAACCAAATCAATTCATAAAAGCTATGCATAAATCATGTATTAGATCACATCAAAGACCAAGGCTACACTTGCGGGTTCAGACTTGAGTATAGCCGTTGGGCTATACTACAGGTATCTCAGAACCAAGTGTAACAATAAGGTGAGATACAAAACCAACCAAAGTGCATTGAAGCAGATTGAGAGTATTGCAAATGTTTGTTACAAGACATATGACAACATGATACCTCACACGAAGTGATTCTACTAGTCAAGTGTTAGATATATATATCAACCCCATCTTCATATATGGACTAGGTCCATTTTTTTCTTACTTGCTAAAGGTACACACAGTCCTTATCAATATTTATGTTTTATCATCATCTGCCGACTAGTAGGGCCATGGAAGAATGGAAACAATAAAAATGAGAGAGAAAACAAATTTCCTTAGGAACACCACGTAGGAGGATACCCCCAAAACACCCTCCACAATGCTATGCCCCCAAGGCACAACACACAACAATAAAATAGAGGAGAGAATAGTATAGAAGAATTGAGATACAAATAGAAGAATGTTATGATAGAGGTGGTCCCGTTGTATCCTTGACCTTACAAGAGTATCAAGCGTCATCCAAAGAGACCTGAAAAACATATAACACAACATGTGGGAACACAACACAATACTAACAACATATATATCTGGGAGGAGGCCACCCTTGAGAGCATCTGGAATAGGTGCTACATTAAGTGTGCCTAAATGAGGGAGAAATGCTTACCTGATTTAGTGGGATATTTCCTGGTGGAAAATCCATGTCTATCATTGCAGGATGTATCGCATGTAATTTTGGTCTTGTTGATATTACATTAACATTTTAGGACAACAATAAGCTTTTGTGGGCTTCAAAGAATGGTATCCAATATCTATCGTGTAATTAATTCCAGCAAGTTGTAGAGGTACTCTAATTCCTTGTTGATTTACACCACAACCATTGTCTATGTAGTCACAATTTTTATAAAGGATTTTAAGTCCTCGACCATAGAGGCATGTCATATCTTTAGAAGATGGTGTGGCCTCGTAGGTCTCATAATTTGTAGTATAAGTAAGAGTGTTGTCTTTGTTTTCTACCAAGGAGATTTTTGGGTTTTTTAAGTATTTCCAAAGATTGCTTGGATGAGATCTATGTGACCTTTGATGTGTCAGGATTAGAGTTATTAATTTATATTCCCCCCTAAAGGATGGAGTAAAATCTAATGAACCCCAATCATCACCAAAAAGTGCATTTGATGGTTTAGAGTCTTGCACAACATTATCTATGTCAACAGGTATTAATGAATCAACTCGTAAGTTGTTTAGACTCTTATGATTGTTAACTTGTTTTTGCATTTCAATATGTAAACAATTATTTGATTTAGGGTTGGCTTCAACAGTGTGGAGCTTGTTTTCATAAATAAACTTTATTGATCGATGAAGGGTAGACAAAACTGCCCCCTTGGAATGAATCCATGGTCTACCGAGAATCATATTATATGAAAGAGAACCGGGCATGACATGAAAAAGGGTAGATAATGTCATGGGTCCAACCTTTATAGGTAAAGTTATGGTACCTAGGGATTGCCTACCAACATTATCAAAGCCACAGATGTTAAGCCTGTTTGGTTTAATTACCTTGTTATCAATGTTGATTTTGTGCACCAAATCAATGCCACGAACATTAAGAGTCGATCCATTGTCAATCATAACTCACTTTACAAACTTTTTATTTATTATGACAAATATTATAAGAGGATCATTTTGGTCTTCAATTGATGGTACTTCATGTTGTTGAAACAAAATATCCATTTTGCCGCATGCATATAATCTACAAAGTTGCTACATCATTTAGCTTAATAGTAGGTGGTACAATCACCTTTTGTAAAGCTTCTTGGAACATTCTATGGTATGTAGGTGATGTTTGTATTAAATCCCAAAGAGAGATCTTAGCTGGAGTATTGTGGAGCTGTTCAACAAGATCATATTCTTGACCATCTTTATGAGTAAGGCGACGTGGTTGAGGAAGAATAGGTTGAGAAGATGGAAGAGAGACATGAACATGTGGTTCTTGCTTACTTTGCTTGTTATTACAGGTGTTGTATGTGTGAGCAATCATGTGATCCTATGGCACATTTTGAACACCTTGATTTCTTTGAGTGATTTGTCTTGCATAATTTAGAATATAACCCAGGGGTCGAGGTGGTTTTGGATCACCTTGAACCATAATCATCAGTTTTAAGCAAGAAGGTGCATTAGGTGCCCCATTCACAATGAGTTTACGAACATTTGTACAATTATTCACTATCCCCTTAGTAGGTTGAAAAAGTCTATTAGTGATGATTGAATTAATATTATTTTGAGTTTGATTAATCTCAACATTCATCCCTAAAGGATTTGATGTGAGAGACCTTTCTTGATCCACCAATGCTTCGTCTTTAGGAAGGAGAGCATTAGAATGAAGGGAAGGTAAAGTGTTGTTAAGAGAATTATCGATGACTATATCTTTAGTGATGTCTAAGGGGTTTGAACATGCAGCCATAGAAGAACTATTCATATCCTTAGTGATGTCCAAACTACTTGAACAATCATCCAAAGGAGGAAGATCGAGGGTCTTCGCTTCCTTAGTGATATCCAAGGTGCTTGAACATTCAGCTATAGGAATAGGATGACTCATAGAATCATCATCATCATCATATAATTTAGATATTAGATCCAATACATTATCATGATTGATAGAAGAACTTCCACAATCCTCTTTCTCAAGAGTGTTCATGGATATGAATTCAGTTCTAAAGATTTTCTAACATTGTAGGATACTCACTCATGAGGGTTAGGAATCTATGAAAATCAAGATCTTTGATATATGTATGTGAAGATACCAAAGAGAAATGACATGAAGGTGCCATAATGAAATGTCTTGTAACAACAATATACAATAAGGTCTATTCATTTATCACATACAACCAATATGAGAGACTTTTGTACACCACAACACTAGTTTGAGGAAATCATGTTTTTGAATCTTCTTGAAAAATACAAAAACACACTAGTGTCCTTACAAACAGAGTGATCAAGATGTAAAAAAGTACTACACAAAAGGTAATATAGACAACATTAAGATTTCTTGCAAAGAAATGTTAGAGAGGTTAAAAATTGCTTATGTTAAAATACACATTATGTAATTACAAACATGTGAAATTTTCAAAGTAGAGTATGAAATGATGCAAAATTTTCAAATGAGAAATGAAAATATGGTTTAAATCATTGGTAGATCTGAATTGAAAGATGTTTATGACAGCAGCAAAATCTGAAATAAGATTTTGACTACAAACCCTAGCTTTTGGAATCACTAGGTTATATGAAAAATACTTTTTAAGCAAAACCCTAGCAAATGAGATCTTCAAATGCAAGATATGATATGATGAAATGATGAATTACTATAATATGGATCAAATATGATGCAAATATAAGAAAAATATATCTTTTTATCATATGCAAATGAAATCATGCAAAACTATGTCTACATGTAAGCCTAGAATGCTTTTTTAAAAAAAAAATTTAAATGCATGTAAGATTTTCCAATGCAAGATGGAAAATATGATATAAATGAATGCAAGGACTAATTACAACACTCAGAAAGATGCAAAAATCTCATTGTTCTAGGTTCACCAAAATGTTATGTATGAAAATTGGGAAGATGGTGGATAGTGTTAAAGTATATCAAATCAAACCCTCCTTTCACTTGATAACATTCAAGGAAAAAAATTGAGCCATCACTATAGGTGAATGAGGAATCAGCTATAGGTTTGTGTACTCAAGAATGATATAGAATGATAGATTAGATTGAGAGATTTATCAAACCCTAGATCAAAAAAGCCTCAAACCCTAATTATAATGCAATCAAGTGCAGAAAGATAGAATGCTATAGGAAACTATACAGGAAGATACTCAAGGATGATCAGAAACATACCAGAAGTTGAGTTGTCATAAATAGAAACTTTGCGGACTACGAGGCAGGCACCCAAGTCCAATAAGGCAACTTTTTTGTACATCCAGAGCAGTGAGATATGTCAGACTATATCCAGATCTTGATTTTAGGGCCAAGCCTATAGGGAGTGTTGCAAGGTGTGCGCCCTTGGTCTCCTTGTGTTGTGTAGCATAGTGATTGGGTTCATGACAAGGCTTAACTGCCTCCCATGGATTCATTAACTCTAGTGGTTGTATCGGGCATTAACAGGTTGATCTTTTGGTGCAACGGCAACTGTCTTGCTAACAATTGGTATCAGAGCCTAGGTCACAGGTTTGAACCCCTCACTTGTGTTGGGGGGATTATTGCAACATGTGCACCCTTTGTAGTGCCCCCTCGTTGTTAGCTTGTGATGGTGGTAGTTCTGCATTGCTCTCTGTCAGTCAGAGACAGTTGTTAATCATTCATTTCATTGATTCAGTTTTGAGACAGTTTATTAGTAGGTTATGATTTATGTTTATTTGATGAACGGCGTTTGACTGCTATATTTAGACATCTATTATGAGTTATGATGACATTATGAGGATTTCAGTTATGATGTGTTGAATAAGTTTAGTAATGGTTTATTATTTACATGTTTCATTTGATTCATAGATATCTGTTTTCAAATGTTATGATTATAATCTTATCCAAGAGCAGGGACGGTGTAGCATTACTCATTTCGAGTACCCTACTGTGCCGTGATTATCTGACTCTCTATGTGTTGACATATATGTACTTGCTTGTATTTAATCAGTTGTTTGGATGCAGGCTGTAGGTACCGAACCTCGACTCCACCTGATATAGCAGGTTTGAGCGGGTTCTTTCACCAATGGATATTAGTAATTGGAGATAACACAAGGTCTGTTCCACTAGGTTGGTTGTTGTCTTTTGTTGTGGTCTTGAGTTGTGATGTGTCTCTCGGTTCGTGCCATTTATGTTTGGTAATCTCGTGTTGAGGTGTGTAGTCGAGTTCTGTTATTAGGCTTATGTGTGTGGTTGGAAAATACTTTAAAGAATATTATTAATTAATAATACTCCTATTTTGTGTTAGATAATTATTTAATTAACCTTAAGCTGTGAAAGACACCTTGGGTAAATTTTATAATAGATGAGAATTGTAACCTGCTATCCAAAAGTATGTATGTCATAAATTGAAGTACGGGTATTTAGTGGTTATTTGGTAGAGAATGTTTTGGGGATATGCAAAGTTAATGCTGTGTGTTATCAAATTGGAGGACTTGGGAATCTTTTGATATAGTTAATTTTTGAAACTCATGAGGGAGTGGGTTGTTGGCAAGAGAGAGACATGTCTTTACATTTACTCAAGAAGTTGAATCCCTGCTTTTGAGGAAGTGGGTTGTTGGGAAGAGAGAGGCATGTCTCCTGCATTTATTTGAGGAGTTGAATCCTTGTTAAAAAAGAAGAAGAATAGAGAAAATTATGGGGGGGGCAGGAGTTGGAAAATTTGGAGGTGGAACTGAATTTAAGGTATGTAGTTGTCCCTCTCTATGAATTTACAATTGTTGTAGTTTGGAAATTATGTTTTATTGCAGCATGATTCTGTTGTGTGGTACTAGCATATCCTAGGTGTGAACTTGCATGACATGATTCTATAAATTGAAATTTATCATCCCTGTAGCACAAACCTGTAATATAGAATTATCAATATCTAATTATGTTAAACCTATAATATAGAATTATCAATATCTGATTATGTTACTTAGTTGTGTTATGATCTCTTCTCTACCCATTCTTGGTTTTTCAAAGCACCAATTTGCCCAATCAATTGTCTCAACCATGGTACCTGGAATCATCCTAATTATGATACGACCTCACATTAAGACTGCCAAATCTCTCTATTGCCTAGCATTGCTTCATCCATAACCCACTGAAATCTTGCGGTCATCATCTGTAATTCTGAATTGTGAACTTAATCCTATGCAACACATGATTCTATGGTAAGCTTTCATCTCATCCCAGTGGCTCTTGCAATTTATCTCATATGTGTATCTCCCTGATAAAAGTGAATTGCTCAGTGAGAGGTGATTGGCATATATATACCCTCCATGCAACCTGTTATTGCTTGCAGTCATGTGGTTGGTCCTCATTTTATTACCAGTTTTTGAATCCTCTTGACTTGATTGTCCTCTATGTAATAGTTCAGCCTCACTCTGTTTTAACCGTCAGAATGGTGGCTTGCAATAGAGTCCTCTTGCATTGAGTTCGAAATCAATGTTGACCTAAAGAAATTCTAATTGTAGCTTCTACCTCAGTCAATGGATTTGAGGTTGTCATTTATGTTGCCCTAAGATTCTGAGACTCGGAGAGGGAGAATGAAAGTTTGTAGCATCAAATCAACTATTTTAGGAAATATCTTTGTGAGATAGCAGCAGCTTGTGTTATACCTTTTTCTGATAATGTTGGTTACATCCTAGAAAGCTGAAAATTTTGCTTCTCATGGGACAGACCATTTTTCTACAAACCATTTGTATCTGCACTCAAGAGCACCTGCTGTAAAAAGTTAGGAACCACTGCCTAATTTGCACCTTGGGGAGAAATACTTGTAGACTTGTAGTTGTAATCCAAAAATGATCAATGCTCACCAATGCACCTGGCCTAAACATATGAGAGAGCCTAAGGGGTAATACATAAGGAGGACAACACAATTCTTAAAGTAACTGCACTGTAACAAAGTAATATATATGTAGGTTAACAAACTTCTTAAAGTATGCTGAAAATTGTAATATAATTATTAAAGCAACCGTGCTGCAAGAAATGAACATTCAAGTATGCTAATACTGATATAAAAGTAAGTGGACTGTAAAAGTAACCTATGGATTAGCACCTCCAATGTTTTGGAAACCTTCAGTGTATGCCAGATCAGTGTCAATATGGATCTACACTAGTCATAGTAGCCTTTTCGTCTCTTCTATCTAAAAACTTTGCAAGTCCAGGCAAGGTTAGGTTGTGTTTAGCCTTAAACCAAACGTTGTGATAACCCTCGTCAGGCCCTAATTGGTAGTTCAGGCATCGCATTGGCTTTTCTTTTATCCACATCGAAAAATACATATAGGACTCATTAATAACACTTTCGAGGTCGAATCTACTAGAAGGTCCAAGCATAAAACGATTATACTTTCCCCTCAATTAAAATACTAGAAAACCCCATGATAATTTATAGTATACTCTATCCTTAACTCATTACACTAAAAATTGGATTTTATTGTAAATTTGACTGCATGTTATAATGCAATCCTGGAAAGGCATTCATGTATCAGAAACAGGAACAATTTTGCTACTGGCCTACACTAAGGCATGTTTATCTATACTCTATCATCCTTAATTTGTAATGATTTCCTTCTTCCCGATCGGGCAGCATGTGATTTCAGCAAGTTTTAATGGTCATTCCACCATTTTGGAAACTTCCTTTCTAGACTCACGTTTCTCTATAGCAATGATCTCTTTTGGGATTCATAGGTAGTTTTAGTTAGTGGGCAGATTTATTAGTAATTTTCGCTGCCATCTTTAAGGTTAAGTTAAGTAGCAATTATAGTATTTACTTTGGTTTTAGTTGTATTGGAATCGTAGTTTTTGGAATGTTTCTACGCATAGCGTATTTGTGTAGTGGCAGTTGGTTGTGTGGCATGTTAAGCTTATTGCAATTAGATGGTGAGATAGTCGCTATTAAGGATTAGTAGAGGGAACTGTGTGGGATAGAGGAAGGTTTTGTTCTATTTGTGGTCGCAGTGAGTAGTCATTGTCACAGCAAATTTTATTATAGTTCGTAGTTGATTAGTTAGCTGGTATACGTAAGGATGTAGTCTTATCTTGTAGGCTTGTAGTCACTTGTAGGTGGTGTCTCTTTGGCAGACCATTCTATTAGATCTTAGTTTGTTTTGGTTCTTCCAGAAGGGGTTGTCATAATGTTGTATTTGCATTGGTATATTGACCTATTAGTTTGTAGTCGACTAGCTGTGGCATAATAACATAGCAATAGTGTTGATTTCTATGTTTATTTTCACTGCCACGTGCTATGTCAAGCCAGTCATAGCATAATGTGTCTTTGACTTAGATAATGGTTTGATGGGATTCATACCTTAGCTTTGATCGACTTATTTCTATGTGATGACTGAGAGTGTTATGGTCGGCTTTCTCCGCAGAATCTATGTTAGTCACCTTCGCTAGCACTGTCGTCGCTGCAGTATAATGATTAGTCAGCAATGCATAACAGTTGATCAATGGTAGTCATTTCATTTTAGTGGAGTCGCTTCTGCATAGTCGTTGAAGTCGTCTGAGGGTTGAGAGTGTAGTTAATGATCTGCCAAACCGTGCAGGCAAGGAATTGTATTTACTTTCGGTTTATTTTTTTTGCCGTGGTTGCAGAAGTTTAAGAATGGTCGAAGCCACCCAACATATTGCAAGCTTTGTCTTAGTCGTAGGAAGTCCAAGGGTTGTTCGATGTCCATAGTCTAGTAAATGTATATTGGTAGTTATTGTTAAGTCTTGTAATGTTGATTTGGGGTTGCTTCAGATTAGTTGAAACTTATGCTTGGTTGTGGGGGTTAAAGAAATAGTGGTTTTAGTAATCGGTCAGAGTTGAAGTTAGGCTTGTATGGATATTGAAAGGTTTAGATTGGTAGTTGTGGAAGATAGTTATGTGGGTAGTATCTTAAGCAAATATAGTCATAGATCTTATTCTTGTAATTGCCCATTTTAAAATTGTTAAGTAGTAAAATGTTAGGAAAATGCTTATATGTTTTAGTATTTTGGAATTGAAATGATTTTGGTAAGTTTGTTTTGAATTTGGGATATAGTGAGTTATGCTCATGAAAATTATATGAATAAAAATTTAGAGATGTTGTTTTAGCAATTCATAGTTATTAAAAATTAGTGAATGGTGAGATGCTAGGAAAATATTTTGTATATGTTGAAGTGTTTTCATTAGGAAGTGTAGATGTCAAACGCTATCTGGTAAACTATGTTTGTAGGTAAAAATGCACAGTGTCTTGTTTTGAAATTGAATTTTGTATTAGGAGAAACGGTAAAATATGCTTATAAGGAAGTTGTTGTTGTAAAGAAGTTTATGCTTTTGGTAATCATATATCTCTTCTCCTTATAGCTTGGTTTAGTGGATAATGGTAGATAATAGCCTGTTAATTGTTGCTTTTGCAAAATAGATAAGTTAACGACCCATAACTTGAACAATTGAGATTACCATTACCTTCGGTAATTTAAATTACTAATTCTATGAATTTATTTTAGTGGAAGCATTATGGTAGAGAATCTGATCAATGGGATCGCATTCATATTCTTTTAACATTTTAATAGGATTTAGCTTTAAACAAGCTATAATTACTGCCTTCTTTTAAGGGAAAAAATTTTAGTTGTACAAGACTATAGAGGTAAATGTGCATAGAGATTCTTATAGCTATCGCATTTGGACTTGTATTTTGGTAAGAGACTAGATTATAGGGAATCATACATGTGTTATAGTTGTTTAATAGAAAATAGAATTAGTCAGGCAATCAACGGAAAATTTCGGTACCTTAACAAGGTTATAGATATTTTGTAGTAGATGTTCATGTCAGGGAATATCTTTAGGAACCTTAATTGGGAATTCTTGGTTAGCAATCTATTATGGTTATTTCCTTTTAGCTTGATAGTTAATAAATTTAGGCCTTGTGTTGTTAGGAATTGATACTTGCATATACTAGAACATTTCCTTAATGAATAAGTATTTTCCATCCCATTTTTTTGTCGGGGTTGTCGTCCTTATCATATCTTAATGTTGTATTAAATACTTGTGTTTTTTTTGGGGAAATGAATTAATATTGTTGTGCAAGTTCTTTTAGTAGTTGTTGAAAATTGTAAAATGTTAGATAAGTATGTTATGTTTAAAGGATACTGTATGTTATTAAAAAGTTGTGATCACTGGAAGTTTTATACTTAATTAAAGTTGTTCTTAGTAGGAAGTATTATGTTGTGAAGCTTAGAAGGAAAATTCTTGTGGCTTTTAGACTATGTTTTGTTTGGATTATGGTTCACCGTCCTTGCCTTATTATTTCCAAGTGATGTAGAGTTTTGCTATGTGGGTATTCTTATGTAGGTCGAACTATTGTCGTGATTTGGAGCAAGGGGTCATGTTTGTGTTTCCAAGGCTTGGATGATTATGGCTTTAATTTGGTTAATGTTTTATTTTATGACCATGTATGGGGGCCCTGGTTGTTTATGCATGTAAGAATGATGCAAATGGTCTATTTCATATCTTAGTTTTGAGTCACATCTTGTGTCAAGTTGCTAAATCATGGTTTCCATTTTGGATGAGGAACTTCTATGTGATATAGTATCTATATACCTAACTCCAGAGGTGTAGTTCTTGGTTTGGGTTCAATTTACGGCATGTCAATGGATTCACTAGATTTTCGTACCTTGTAATGAATGGGGAATGGCCCTTGGATGTAGTACTTGGTTCTTGATGGTTTTGCTTCATTTTGAAGAGATTATGGATTTCTTGTTGTGGCCTAGTGAAAGGCATATGTTATGGCCAGATCTGATTTGTGACTTTTATACCTATATGTTGTGGTATGTATGTTTGACCCAAGAACGCTAAGGGAGTGGCTTTCATGGTGGGGCCAGTACCTAGAGAGAGGCTGCCTAGGTAACAATGGATGGGGGCCAGCTTCTGGGGATAGATAGCTTGGGTAACCCATGTAGGACCATGCAATGACACTCTCCTTATGCAGTTCTAATGTTTCTGGTGATACCTCTGGAGTGTTGTCTTGGCTTGTACAGTTATGTTGACATGGTCAATTGTGTCAAGTCAGTTGTTGTTCATTTATTTTGGATGTTGTATCATGGCTTAGTGGAATCCTCATCATTATCTCCTAGCTCGGAGGGGTGGGCCTCAGGGTTCCACATGGTTGGGTGGTAAGAGCTATCCATTGGTCCTTTTTGGAGATACGGTTCGAGTTCTGCGCAAAGGTGTTCCAGATCCAGTTTGCTTCCTACCTTCGGTGGTGTTGTATACTTTCTTATGTATACTTTTGTAAACTGACATGATCGGTCTTATAATCTTGTAATCATGTAATCCTGTACTGAGACTCTGTAATTGATCTATTCTGCTTCAGTAAAAGTTATTGGTATCTATTTTAGCAGTGTAATGGTTATTGCTTCTGTAGTTTTTTTTTCTTTTATTAATGCATTTATGTTGCCCTAGAGCTGTTAGAAGAGTAATCTCGTTTATACGGTGTAATATGGTATGTTTGGTTACTACTTTGCACCATCTTGCTTTCAAAAAAAATATTTCTGTTACTTTTGGCACTTTTAGTCTAGCACTCTAGGGTTACATGACAGGGCATTACACTTGGTATCAGAGCACAGTTTCAATACTAGGATCTCTGGATAAGGTTGTCGCCCATGTTTAGTTATAGTAATACTTCTTATGCATGTGGTAGGAACCCTTGTGTTGTATACCATGCTTAAATCCAAACACCTAGCTTGATGTATTGGATAGATGATCGTGATATTGACATTCTGCATCGTGTGATATGTAGCAAAAGTAGAGTGAAAGGAAACTGGAAAAAAAAGGAAGTGAATAACAAGTAATGTTATGATTTTGTAAAGGGAATCACATTGTTATGGAAATATATGTGCTTATGGTAGTAATGAAATTGTGTATGTGAATGTAAATCTTCCCCAGTAAATGTGAGAAACCAGTAACTGTGCCTTGGTTGAGTGTTGTAAATATCCCGTACTTGCTTTGTGTGCCTATAGGATGGTGATACTAGGTACCCATCCATGGGGAATGTGTGTATTTTGGTGTGAAATTTGCCATACCACTATGTGTGTTTGTATGTTTGTTACCCAATTGAGGGCCAACCCTTATGTGGTTGAAGATATATATATATAAAGAGTAGCCAAAAGTTAGATTCATATATTCTCTTCTTTTGGTTCTCTAGTTCCTTAGTCTATGAAGGGGTAGTAGCAGCCACAAAGTTCCTTCGGCGGAGTGTGCAGCCTATGCTTATGATAGCACAGAGCGGTCCCTCGCTCAACCGAACCTAAGGAAACGTACTCACTACTTCCCCTTATGATGGATCAGGGTACTTGATTCATATGTGTCAGCCTAATCCCCACAGTTTCTGAGCATCTAGATGGTATTTCTTGGATGATCACTTACCTTGTCTTCACGAAAGGTATGATATGCCACATGAGTTATCAGTTGGGGGCCAGGGTCTAGGACCTGCATGGACAACCCAACTGGAACTATGTGATGACATGAGTCATCATTTGGGGGCTGGGGACTAGGACCTGTGTGGGTAACCCAAGTGAGACCATGTGCCCCATGTATATTTTGAGGTCTAGCATGTGGAGGGAGATTTGTTACCCATGCTGAGATAGATTCCGTATCTGCTCATGTTCCGACATGATGCAATAGGTACGATGCCACACCCCACTAAGGTTCTGACACAGTGCTAGTGATGATGCCGTGTTGCTGATGTTAGCGAGCTAGGCTCGAGGACATGATGCCATGTGCATAGACATGTGAAGGTGTACTATGAGATTGTGTTATAGCCTACTTGTGTGATGAGTGTAATGGGGCCTTGCACACTTGTAGAGGGATACCCATATTTGCTTTCGACAGTGTTGGGTCGGTTAGCATATGGGTAGGTCCTAGCCATGTATACCTCTGGCTATAGCAAGTACCTACGTGTGTCTTTTCCACGAGGTGTCGCTATGCAGGGTGTGTTCTGCGTGTGTTTACTTCCACGGAGCCACAGACACACTGCCATGCGGCATACGGCCAGTACATGCCTTCTCCAGCTAGCGTATGACCATGCAGCACTGAGATGCGATGTGGGATGTGGCTGAGGTGCACATTCCATGCGGGTAGCCAAGGAGTGTGTGGGCCACTTGGTTAGTCCATGCCATGTGACGACGCGATGTAGGGTGTAGCCGAGGAGTACACTCTGAGCCATGTGGATGGCATGCTCATTCCGCACCACATGAGGGCTACTGTTATAGCCTAACGTTGTTCCCTCCTTCCTCGTTTGGCGGCTAGTATCTAGTCACATAGTGTTGTATAGTGTAATTTCAAAGATTGTAGACCTGCATCATCGTTATTGATGATTTTCTATTGATTGTGAAGGCCGACACCTTGTTTATATTTGATTGTGATGGTTTAGCCACACCTTGTAATCTTATTTGCTTGTAGCCCTCATGGTTACATTTGATTTAGTGTTGAAATTGCACACATTTCTTGCTCTATTGTTGAAATTGAATTTCTATTTAATCTTTCTTTATGACTTTGGTGGCTAAACTAGTTTATCCTTATTGTTTTCGATGTTGGTCATGTGTTGTATTATGATTCCTCTCCAAGGACGTATGAGGTGGACTTGGTGAGAGTATACGAGGAAGCAGACACAGGAAATCTTGAGGATGGGGGTATGTGAGGCTGTTATACAGCTAGGACCCACTACCCACCTATGTGTGATGACTATCTCTTGGAGGCTAACCACCTTATACAACAAGAGAGAGGTCATTATGGATTATGTGGATGGTCTCATCTTGACAGTGTGGCCTAGCACCAACAAGTCACTATGTGTGAGGTATGGATTATGTGAGATGGATTTGACTCTTGGCTCAGGGATTATGTATCATTGATTAGTATGTGGTTTCCGGTATCTAGATGGACCCTTGTGTAGCCTTGTGATGTGAATCCCAGTGATGTATATTGGTGTGTGTGTGTGTGAAGAATGTATGGCAATGGAATATGGCAATATTATTATACTATGTTTATACCCTAATCTGTGACTTCTAGGAGTAAGTCAAGCTTTAGGGGGGAGGATGTAGTGCCCCCTTGTTGTTAGATTATGATGGTGGTAGTTCTGCATTGCTCTATGTCAGTCAGAGACAGTTGTTAATCATTCACTTCATTGATTCAGTTTTGAGACAGTTGATTAGTAGGTTATGATTTATGTTTATCTGATGAATGACATTTGACTGCTATATGTTAGTGTAGGTTTTTATTTCCTAGATGGGTTATTTATTTTTCTTATATTCCTAGGTTTTTCCTACACTTCTAATTAATCTCGCTTAGGTTAATAAAGCATGTCTTATTAGGTGAGTAGTTACGAGGTGTCACCTTCCTACATGTGAGCATCCATTAGCTATCTTGGGAAGATACTTTGCTATCTTTAGTCCGATAGATGGTTGCTCCTCATTGGTCAGTGTTGCCACCTCCTCTCTCTTCCTAGTCTATATAAGCATGCTACTTGGCTTGTATTTGATATCTTTTACTTTTGCATCCTCTTAATGCTATTTTACTTCTAGCATTTGCATTACTCTCTTGGAGACTAACTCTGTGTTACTATTTTGATTTTGTATCATTTGCATTCATAGTTTTAATATCTATTCTTTGCACTAGTTTTCTAGGTTATTAATCTTTTTAGATTCTAACATGGTATCAAAGCTATTCTATGTGCAAGAGTAGATTTTAGTTTCCATATTTGAGAGATTCAGGGGGGGCTAATAAATCTTATTACAGTTTTTTGAAGAACCCAGTATGCTCTTCTCTTGCATCTTCGGATGATCTTGAGAATCAGAAAAGTTTGACAAAAAAAAATTTAATCTCTGGGGTTGCACATGCGTTTTATGAAATCTGAGTGATTGCAGCATTTCTGGTTATACTGGCAGCATTTCCGGCTGTTCCAATGCGTCCAGGAGGCTTTAGAAAGTCAGATTTGGCTTTCGTTTCACCGAAATTGGAGATCATCATACACAATTGCGGAACTGGGGTTTCAAGCTCAAATTCTACAACCAGCTTGCATATTTGGTCTTTTGAATCAATATTGTAGGTTCCAGCATCTGATTCAGCCTTTGCATGTCATTTTTTGGTTGTTGGGGTCTTTTTTGGAGCTAAAGGCATTCTATTTACACTGGAGCAACATCTTCTGTATATTTGCAAGAAAAATGCCTTCTAGGTTTTGTTCGCAGCATAGAAAAACTATCTGGGTATCTTTCTATTTTTGCATGCAATCTGTATATTTTGTAGAAATGCACTCAGAAAGCTACAGTAGGACCCCTCTCTGTTGGCAGCTACAGTTTTGAAGACAATTTTCAAATGCTCCGTTCTTGCTCATACGGACTCCTTTTCCCATGAAATGTTTTTTGATTTTAGCTATTTTTTCATGCTCTATGCACTAGTACAGTCATTTTTTGATTTTGATGCCAATATTTTTCAAAAATTGCAGATTCTCAGTCGTGACATTGCACGGTTCTCATTTTGGGAACTTTGGAGGATCATAACTTTCACATACGACCTCGTATCGAGGCGATTCTTGTTTTGAAAGTGCATGATTTTTCGAGTAGATCGCAATGGTGCTGTTTATTTCTCTAGATATTATGCCAAAGTTGTATTTTCAGCATATGCTCTTCATGAGGGTTTTGTAATGCATTGAAATCAAAACCACTTAGTATTTATTGCTAGTGGTAGTTGTAAATGCACTAATATAAAGTGCCAAATCATATTTTCTTGGGGGGGTTCTTTGATTGAGTGAAAAGGGGGGGTTGTCTTGGTTGGGTTCTCTTCTTTTCGACACTTCTTCTCTACATTTCTTCATCATGGATCAAACAAATCTGCCTATCCTAACTCCATACAGTTACTTTGAGTGGAAATCATGCATGACAATTCACTTAAGGAAAGCTAGATTAAATAGGATAACTATGGGACTTGAAACTGAACTTGCTAAAGATGAAGATAAGCCTAAGTGGTTTAACAAATGTGATGAGGCATATGGAACATTGTGTTTGTGTGTTTCTCCTGATTTGCTCTTTCACATTGAGTCTTTGAATACACTAAATAAAATCTGGACAAAGCTAGAAACACTATTTGGCACACAAGATTCAATGAGGGGTCATATGTTGGAAAATGAACTAATTAGTTTAAGTCCAGGCAATTTCAACACAATCCAGGATTTCTTCACCAAATTGAAATCACTAAGGCTGCAGTTAAAATAATGTGGAATTGAAAAGAAAGATGAACAACTGATTCTTAGTATTCTCTCTAAGCTAAGTTCAAAATATTCTATGTTTGTTTCTACTTTCTATGCTACTAAGGGTGCACTTGGTACTCAATTCACCATGCCATCTTTAGATGAATTTGCTGTCAATCTCACTCGGGAACAAGACAAGCTAATCCAGATGGGCACTCTTAAGTCCTCTAAGTCACATGCCTTGGCTGCCAACCAAGGCACAAAAGAACAGAAAGGACAAAGTAGTAACAACAATAGTAAGGATAAGAAACAAAAGAATAGCAAGGAGAAGAAGGATCAGATAACGGTTGCTTCAAAAGCAACTAATGAGACCCAATATTCCAAGGGTGACAAGCCTAAGAAAGAGAGGGTCCAATGTGCCTATTGTAAAAGACCCGGTCATGAGGAACATAAATGTTTGAAGAAACAAATTGATCACTTGACACACATTCTTGAGAAGAATAATATCAGTGTTCCTGATTCTGTCAAACTGAGTTCTAATGAGGGGTCTAATAAGGCAAAAGAAAACAGCAAGGGAAAAGGAAAGGGCAAGGCCCTTGTTGTAGTTGCTTCTTCACCATCCACTTGGGTTCTTGATTCGGGTGCTTCGCACCACATGGCTTCATCTAAGGAAGAACTTGCATCCTTGGAGCCGTGTACTATGCCTTCTATTTTGATGGGTGATAACACTCCTGTTGAGGTGTGTGGGAGAGGATCTATTGATGCAGGGGATGGCACATTCCATGATGTTCTTTGTGTGCCCTCATTATCAACTAATCTCCTATCGGTATACTAGATCACTCACACAAGTTCAGGCAAGTGGGTTGAGTTCACTTCTAATTCAGTGGAGATTCATGAGTTGCACAGTGGTTCTACAGTTGCAGTTGGGAGAGCAGATCATCAGTCACAGCTCTATCTATTTTCTCACTTTGTTCCTGATCCTCCTTCGACTATTTTGCTCACTCATTCTAATGATGTGAGTAGATTATGGCATGAGCGGTTTGGCCATCTTAACTTCCGCTACTTGCAGCAGCTTAACTAGTAGAGCATGGTCATAGGGTTGCCTTCAGTTCAGTTTTCAAGTGGTGTTTGCCAAGGTTGCATTCTTGGTAAGCATCCTAAGGAAAAGTTTGACAAAGGTAAGGCATGGAGAGCTTCACAGATAGTGGAGTTAGTTCACAGTGATATGGCTGGTCCATTTCAGCATCCTTCTTTCAGCAGGGCTAGATATGTCCTCACATTCATTGATGACTTTTCTTGAAATACTTGGGTGTACTTTCTCAAATAGAAGTCAGAGGTATTTGATCATTTTCAAGACTTCAAGACTTTTGTAGAGAAGCAATCCAGGAAAGCCATCAAAGTTTTGTGCACTGACAATGGTGGTGAGTATGTCAACCATCGATTTGAGAGGTTTTGCACTTCAGAGGGGATTGATTTGCGGCATTCAGTTCCATACAATCCTCAGCAGAACGGTGTTGCAAAACAGAAGAATAGGTCCTTGAAGGAAATGGCGAACTGCATGATTCACTCCAGATCTCTTGCACCACAGTATTGGGCAGAGGCCATTAACTGTGCTTGTTATATCCAGAACCATGTTCCTCACCAAGCCTTGAAGGGAGTCACTCCTTTTGAAGCTTGGAGCGGTCGGAAACCATCAATTAAGCACTTTCAAATTTTTGGTTCTCCTGCATGGGCCCACATTCCTACAGAGAAACGCAAGGCCTTGGATCCAAGAGCAGACCTTGCATATTTGTAGGTTATCCTGATGGTGGGAAGGGTTATCGGTTGCTCCACCCTACTACACATGAGTTGTTCATTGAGAAGAGTGTTCAATTTGAGGAGGGCTCTTCGAGCTCACTTTCTATCACTTCTCTAACTCCTACTTTGACATTGGAGTCACTTGGGATACATGACAGATCTTCTGATGAGTCAGATTCACCTAAGCAGTCTTCTACCTCCACTTCTGATGCAGAGAGCGATTCAGAGGACTCACCTCCTTCCTCTCCTAGTCATCATTCAGAGGTTGATGATTCTCCTCCAGATTCTCCATCTTCCGGTCCACTTTGGGCTAGACAGACCTTGAAGTCTGCAGGTGATTGGGTTGGGGATCCATCAGACACCAGGCGAATGCGTTCACAGTTATAGGATGCTCCACATGTCTTCATTGCTACTGCCTCAGATCCACAGTCTTTTCATGAGGCTTCTGGTATTCTTGAGTGGGATACAGCTATGCAGGAGGAGTATAGTTCCTTGATGAGGAACCACACTTGGGATCTTGTCTCTCTTCCTAAGGGAAGAAAACTTGTTCGATGTAAGTGGATCTATCGAACAAAATTTGCAGCAGATGGGTCGGTTAACAAGTATAAGGCTCGCTTGGTTGCCAAAGGATTCTCCCAGGTTCCTGGGATTGACTACTCTGAGAATTTTGTGCTAGTTGCCTGAATGAATTCCATTCGACTTGTTCTTGCCATTGCTGCAACTAATCGTTGGGAAGTACACCAGATGGATGTGAAGAGTGCTTTTCTTCACGGTGACCTTTAGGAGGAGATCTACATGGAGCAGCCACAAGGGTTCCTCGGAAGTCTCTCTATGGCCTCAAACAGGCTCCTCGGGCCTGGTATGCCAAGATGGATTCCTTCCTTCTATCAGTTGGGTTCACTCGGTCCCATTCTGATCCCAATATCTACATTCTGTAGCAGGATGATTCACTCCTATTTCTAGTTCTATATGTTGATGACTTGCTGATCACAGGGAGTTCTTCATCCACCATTGGGGCTATCAAAACTACCCTTCATGACAAGTTTTTGATGACTGACTTGGGCTTGTTGCATTACTTTCTCGGGATTGAGATCTACCAGTCTGCTTCCGGGATCACCATCAACCAGTCCAAGTATGCTCTAGATTTGCTCTCAAGGTTTCATATGGCTAATTGCAAGCCTGCTCCGACTCCCTTTCTTTCTGGAGTCAAACTTGAGGCTCAGTGTTCTTCTCCACTTGTTGATGGCACTTTGTACTGACAGCTTGTTGGGAGTCTCATTTATCTAACTCATACGAGACCCAACATTTCATATGCTGTAGGCATGGTCTCTCGATTCATGCAGGAGCCTCATGAGCTACACTGGAAAGTAGCCAAGCGGATCCTTCACTACATTCAGGGTACTCACAATTTTGGGATTCACTATGCAGCGGGCATTGAGCTTGACTTGGTGGGCTACACAGATTCAGATTGGGTGGGCGATTCTTAGGATCGCAAGTCTACTTTAGGTTACAACTTCTCACTTGGTTCAGGTCCTGTTTGTTGGTCGAGCAAGAAGCAATTTGCTATTGCTCTATCTTCTACTGAGGCCGAGTATCGGGAGGCTGTGAATGCCTCTACTAAGGCCATTTGGCTTCAAAATCTTCTCATTGAGTTTGGCATCCAGATCAGACGGCCATCAGTCATAGTTTGTGACAACCAGAGTGCCATTCAGATCTCACGGAATCTAGTCCATCATCAGCAGACCAAACACATAGAGGTTCACATGCACTATATCTGGGAGCTCATCCATGGCCACGTCATCAACCTTCGCTATTGTCTGACTTCTGAGCAGGTTGCTAATATCTTCACCAAACCCTTCACTGAGAGCAAGTTCCTTCATTTGTGAGCTTTGCTGGGGGTGCGGGATGCTTCATCTTTTGGGGGGGCTTCTTCCTCTCACTCGGAGTCCTGACTCTCTCTACTTTTGGGGGGGTCTCTTTTCTCTCTCTTTGGGGGGGAATTTTATGTACATGGGTACCTCATCAGGTTTGATTTGCCAGGACCCATTTCTACATCCACCTAAGCTTCGCTTATGGGGGGGTGTTAGTGTAGGTTTTTATTTCCTAGATGGGTTATTTATTTTTCCTATATTCCTAGGTTTTTCCTACACTTCTAATTAATCTCACTTAGGTTAATAAAGCATGTCTTATTAGGTGAGTAGTTGCAAGGTGTCACCTTCCTACATGTGAGCATCCATTAGCTATCTTGGGAAGATACTTTGCTATCTTTAGTCCGATAGATGGTTGCTCCTCATTGGTCGGTGTTGCCACCTCCCCTCTCTTCCTAGTCTATATAAGCATGCTACCTGGCTTGTATTTGATATCTTTTGCTTTTGCATCCTCTTAATGCTATTTTGTTTCTAGCATTTGCATTACTCTCTTGGAGACTAACTCTGTGTTGCTATTTTGATTTTGTATCATTTACATTCATAGTTTTAATATCTATTCTTTGCACTAGTTTTCTAGGTTATTAATCTTTTCAGATTCTAACACTATATTTAGACATCTGTTATGAGTTATGATGACATTATGAGGATTTCAGTTATGATGTGTTGAATAAGTTTAGTAATGGTTTATTATTTACATGTTTCATCTGATTCGTAGATATCTGTTTTCAAATGTTATGATTATAATCTTATCCAAGAGCAGGGACAGTGTAGCATTACTTGTTTCGAGTACCCTGCTGCGCCGTGATTCTCTGACTCTCTGTGTGTTGACATATACGTACTTGATCATATTTAATCAGTTGTTTGGATGCAGGCTGCAAGGACCAAACCTTGACTCCACATGATATAGCAGGTTTGAGTGGGTTCTTTCACCAATAGATATTAGTAATGGGAGATAACACGAGGTATGTTCCACTAGGTCAGTCGTTGTCTTCTGTTGTGGTCTTGAGTCGTGATGTGTCTCTCGGTTCGTGCCATTTATGTTTGGTAATCTCGTGTTGAGGTGTGTAGTCGAGTTCTGTTATTAGGCTTATATGTGTGGTTGGAAAATACTTTAGAGAATATTATTAATTAATTATACTCCTATTTTGTGTTAGATAATTATTTAATTAACCTTAGCTGTGAAAGACACCTTGGGTAAATTTTATAATAGATGAGAATTGTAACATGCTGTCCAAAAGTATGTATGTCATAAATTGAAGTACGGGTATTTAGTGGTTATTTGGTAGAGAATGTTTTGGGGATATGCAAAGTTAATGCTGTGTGTTATCAAATTAGAGGACTTGGGAATCTTTTGATATAGTTAATTTTTGAAACTCACGAGGGAGTGGGTTGTTGGGAAGAGAGAGACATGTCTTTACATTTACTCGAGAAGTTGAATCCCTGCTTTTGAGGAAGTGGGTTGTTGAGAAGAGAGAGGCATGTCTCCTGCATTTATTCGAGGAGTTGAATCCTTGTTAAAAAAGAAGAACAGAGAAAATTGGGGGGGGGGGGGGGGGGGCAGGAGTTGGAAAATTTGGAGGTGGAACTGAATTTAAGATATGTAGTTGTCCCTCTCTATGAATTTACAATTGTTGTA
Organism: Cunninghamia lanceolata; assembly: GCA_027924645.1. NCBI lineage: Eukaryota > Viridiplantae > Streptophyta > Pinopsida > Cupressales > Cupressaceae > Cunninghamia > Cunninghamia lanceolata. The sequence continues at coordinate 12,781,985 of BSBN01000553.1, read as the reverse complement.
GTTTGGAAATCATGTTTTATTGCAGCATGATTCTGTTGTGTGGTACTAGCATATCCTGGGTGTGAACTTGCATGACATGATTCTGTAAATTGAAATTTATCATCCCTGTAGCACAAACCTGTAATATAGAATTATCAATATCTGATTATGTCAAACTTGTAATATAGAATTATCAATATCTGATTATGTTACTAAGTTGTGTTATGATCTCTTCTCTACCCATTCTTGGTTTTTCAAAGCAAAAATTTACCCAATCAATTGTCTCAACCATGGTACTTGGAATCCTCCTAATTATGATACGACCTCACATTAAGACTGCCAAATCTCTCTGTTGCCTAGCATTACTTCATCCATAACCCTCTGAAATCTTGCGGTCATCATCTGTAATTCTGAATTGTGAACTTAATCCTATGCAATAGATGAATCTATGGTAAGCTTTCATCTCATCCCAGTGGCTCTTGCAATTTATCTCATATGTGTATCTCCCTGATAAAAGCGAATTGCTCAGTGAGAGGTGATTGGCATATATATACCCTCCATGCAACCTGTTAGTGCTTGCAACCATGTGGTTGGTCCTCATTTTATTATCAGTTTTTGAGTCCTCTTGACTTGACTATCCTCTATGTCATAGTTCGGCCTCACTTTTCTTTAACTGTCGGAATGGTGGCTTGCAACAGAGTCCTCTTGCATTGAGTTCGAAATCAATGTTGACCTAAAGAAATTCCAATTGTAGCTTCTACCTCAGTCAATGGATTTGAGGTTGTCATTTATGTTGCCCTGAGATTCTGAGACTCGGTGAGGGAGAATGAAAGTTTGCAGCATCAAATCAACTATTTTAGGAAATATCTTTGTGAGATAGCAGCAGCTTGTGTTATACCTTTTTCTGATAATATTGGTTCAATCATAGAAAAGCTGAAAATTCTGCTTCTCATGGGACAGACCTTTTTTCTACAAACCATTTGTGTATGCACTCAAGAGCACCTGCTGTAAAAAGTTAGGAACCACTGCCTAATTTGCACCTTGGGGAGAAATACTTGTAGACTTGTAGTTGTAATCCAAAAATGATCAATGCTCACCAATGCACCTAGCCTAAACATATGAGAGAGCCTAAGGGGTAATACATAAGGAGGACAACACAATTCTTAAAGTAACTGCAATGTAACAAAGTAATATATAAGTAGGTTAACAAAATTCTTAAAGTATGCTGAAAATTGTAATATAATTATTAAAGCAACCGTGCTGCAAGAAATGAACATTCAAGTATGCTAATACTGATATAAAAGTAAGTGGACTATAAAAGTAACCTATGGATTAGCACCTCCAATGTTTTGGAAACCTTCAGTGCACGCCAGATCGGTGTCAATATGGATCTACACTAGTCATAGTAGCCTTCTCTTCTATCTAAAAAATTTGCAAGTCCAGGCAAGGTTAGGTTGTGTTCAGCCTTAAACCAAACGCTATGATAACACTCGTCAGGCCCTAATGGGCAGTTCAGGCATCGCATTGGCTTTTTTTTTATCCACATCGAACAATACATATAGGACACATTAATAACACTTTCGAGGTCAAATCTACTACAAGGTCCAAGCATAAAACGATTATACTTTCCCCTCAATTAAAATACTAGAAAACCCCATGATAATTTACAGTATACTCTATCCTTAACTCATTACACTAAAAATTAGATTTTATTGTAAATTTGACTGCATGTTATCACGCAATCCTGGAAAGGCATTCATGTATCAGAAACAGGAACAATTTTGCTACTGGCCTACACTAAGGCATGTTTATCTATACTCTGTCATCCTTAATTTGTAATGATTTCCTTCTTCTCGATCGGGCAGCGTGTGATTTCAGCAAGTTTTAATGGTCATTCCACCGTTTTGGAAACTTCCTTTCTAGACTCATGTTTCTCTATAGCAATGATCTCTTTTGGGATTCATAGGTAGTTTTAGTTAGTGGGCAGATTTCTTAGTAACTTTCGCTGCCATCTTTAAGGTTAAGTTTAGTAGCAATTATAGTATTTACTTTGGTTTTAGTTGTATTGGAATCGTAGTTTTGGGAATGTTTCTACGCATAGCGTATTTGTGTAGTGGCAGTTGGTTTTGTGGCATGTTAAGCTTATTGCAATTAGATGGTGAGATAGTCGCTGTTAAGGATCAGTAGAGGGAACCGTGTGGGATAGAGGAAGGTTTTGTTCTATTTGTGGTCACAGTGAGTAGTCATTGTCACAGCAAATTTTATTATAGTTCGTAGTTGATTAGTTAGCTGGTATACATAAGGATGTAGTCTTATCTTGTAGGCCTATAGTTGCTTGTAGGTGGTGTCTCTTTGGCAAACCGTTCTATTAGATCATAGTTTGTTTTGGTTCTTCCAAAAGGGGTGGTCATAATGTGGTATTTGCATTGGTATATTGACCTATTAGTTTGTAGTCGACTAGCTGTGGCATAATAACGTAGCAATAGTGCTGATTTCTATGTTTATTTTCGCTACCACATGCTATGTCAAGCTGGTCCTAGCGTAATGTGTCTTTGACTTAGATAATGGTTTGATGGGATTCATACGTATAGGAAACAATTTCATCTTAGCTTTGATTGACGTATTTCTGTGTGATGACTGAGAGTGTTATGGTCGGCTTTCTCCGTAGAATCTATGTTAGTCACCTTCGCTAGCACTGCCATCGCTGTGGTACAATGACTGGTCAGCAATGCATAATAGTTGATCAATGGTAGTCATTTCATTTTAGTGGAGTCACTTCTGCATAGTCGCTGAAGTCGTCTAAGGGTTGAGAGCATAGTTAATGATCTGCCAAACCGTGCAGGCAAGGAATTGTATTTACTTTTGGTTTATTTTTTTTTGCCGTGGTCACAGAATTTTAAGAATGGTCGAAGCCATCCAGCATATTGCAAGCTTTGTCTTAGTCGTAGTAAGTCCAAGGGTTGTTCTATGTCCATAGTCTAGTAAATGTATATTGGTAGTTATTGTTAAGTCTTGTAATGTTGATTTGGGGTTGCTTCAGATTAGTTGAAACTTATGCTTGGTTGTGGGGGTTAAAGAAATACTGGTTTTAGTAATCAGTCAGAGTTGAAGTTAGGCTTGTATGGATATTGAAAATTTTAGATTGGTACTTGTGGAAGATAGTTATGTGGGTAGTATCTTAAGCGAATATAGTCAAAGATCTTATTCTTGTAATTGCCCATTTTAAAATTGTTAAGTAATAAAATGTTAGGAAAATGCTTATATGTTTTAGTATTTTGGAATTGAAATGATTGTGGTAAGTTTGTTTTGAATTTGGGATATAGTGAGTTATGCTCATGAAAATTATATGAATAAAAATTTAGAGATGTTGTTTTAGCAATTCATAGTTATTAAAAATTAGTGAATGGTGAGATGCTAGGAAAATATTTTGTATATGTTGAAGTGTTTTCATTAGGAAGTGTAGATGTCAAACGCTATCTGGTAAACTATGTTTGTAGGTAAAAATGCACAGTGTCTTGTTTTGAAATTGAATTTTGTATTACGAGAAACAGTAAAATATGCTTATAAGGAAGTTATTGTTGTAAAGAAGTTTATGCTTTTGGTAATCATATATCTCTTCTCCTTATAGCTTGGTTTAGTGGATAATGGTAGATAATAGCCTGTTAATTGTTGCTTTTGCAAAATAGATAAGTTAACGACCCATAACTTGAACAATTGAGATTACCATTACCTTCGGTAATTTAAATTACTAATTCTATGAATTTATTTTAGTGGAAGCATTATGGTAGAGAATCTAATCAATGGGATCGCATTCATATTCTTTTAACATTTTAATAGGATTTAGCTTTAAACAAGCTATAATTACTACCTTCTTTTAAGGGAAAAAATTTTAGTTGTACAAGACTATAGAGGTAAATGCACATATAGATTCTTATAGCTATCGCATTTGGACTTGTATTTTGGTAAGAGACTAGCTTATAGGGAATCATATATGTGTTATAGTTGTTTACTAGAAAATAGAATTAGTCAGGCAATCAACGGAAAATTTCGGTACCTTAACAAGGTTATACATATTTTGTAGTAGATGTTCATGTTAGGGAATATCTTTAGGAACCTTAATTGGGAATTCTTGGTTAGCAATCTATTATGGTTATTTCCTTTTAGCTTGATAGTTAATAAATTTAGGCCTTGTGTTGTTAGGAATTGATACTTGCATATACTAGAACATTTCCTTAATGAATAAGTGTTTTCCATCCCATTTTTTTGTCGAGGTTGTCGTCCTTATCATATCTTAATGTTGTATTAAATACTTGTGTTCTTTTTGGGGAAATGAATTAATATTGTTGTGCAAGTTCTTTTAGTAGTTGTTGAAAATTGTAAAATGTTAGATAAGTATGTTATGTTTAAAGGATACTGTATGTTATTAAAAAGTTGTGATCACTGGAAGTTTTATACTTAATTAAAGTTGTTCTTAGTAGGAAGTATTATGTTGTGAAGCTTAGAAGGAAAATTCTTGTGGCTTTTAGACTATATTTTGTTTGGATTATGGTTCACCATCCTTGCCTTATTATTTCCAAGTGATGTAGAGTTTTGCTATGTGGGTATTCTTGTGTAGGTCGAACTATTGTCGTGATTTGGGGCAAGGGGTCAATTTTGTGTTTCCAAGGCTTGGATGATTATGGCTTTAATTTGGTTAATGTTTTATTTTATGACCATGTATGGGGGCCCTGGTTGTTTATGCATGTAAGAATGATGCAAATGGTCTATTTCATATCTTAGTTTTGAGTCACATCTTGTGTCAAGTTGCTAAATCATGGTTTCCATTTTGGATGAGGAACTTCTATGTGATATAGTATCTGTGTACCTAACTCCAAAGGTGTAGTTCTTGGTTTGGGTTCAATTTATGGCATGTCAATGGATTCACTGGATTTTCGTACCTTGTAATGAATGGGGAATGGCCCTTGGATGTAGTACTTGGTTCTTGATGGTTTTGCTTCATTTTGAAGAGATTATGGATTTCTTGTTGTGGCCTAGTGAAAGGCATATGTTATGGCCAGATCTAATTTGTGACTTTTATACCTATATGTTGTGGTATGTATGTTTGACCTGAGAACGCTAAGGGAGTGGCCTTCATGGTGAGGCCGGTGCCTAGAGAGAGGCTACCTGGGTAACCATAGATAGGGGCCGGCTTCTGGGGATAGATAGCCTAGGTAACCCATGTAGGACCATGCGATGACACTCTCCTTATGCAGTTCTAATGTTTCTGGTGATACCTCTGGAGTGTTGTCTTGGCTTGTACAGTTATGTTGACATGGTCAGTTGTGTCAAGTCAGTTGTTGTTCATTTATTTTAGATGTTGTATCATGGATTAGTGGAATCCTCGTCATTATCTCCTAGCTTGGAGGGGTGGGCCTCAGGGTTCCACATGGTTGGGTGGTAAGAGCTATCCATTGGTCCTTTTTGGAGATACAGTTCAAGTTCTGCGTAGAGGTTTTCCAGATCTAGTTTTCTTCCTACCTTCGGTGGTGTTGTATACTTTCTTATGTATACTTTTGTAAACCAACATGATCGGTCTTATAATCTTGTAATCATGTAATCCTATACTGAGATTCTGTAATTGATCTATTCTGCTTCAGTAAAAGTTATTGGTATCTATTTTAGCAGTGTAATGGTTATTGCTTCTGTAGTTCTATTTTCTTTTATTAATGCAATTATGTTGCCCTAGAGCTGTTAGAAGAGTAATCTTGTTTATACGATGTAATATGGTATGTTTGGTTACTACTTTGCACCATCTTGCTTTCAAAAAAAATATTTTTGTTACTTTTGGCTCTTTTAGTCTAGCACTCTAGGGTTACATGACGGGGCATTACACCCTTGGTCTCCTTATGTTGTGCAACACAGTGCTTGGGTTTGTGACAATGCTTAACCATCTCACGTGGATTCATCAACTCTGGTAGTTGTATCAAGCATTAACGGGTCGATCTTTTAGTGCAACGGCAACCATCTTGCTAACAAGGAGGACTACGAGGAAGGCATCCTAGTCCAGGAGGGTGGAATATCAACAAATTTCTTCCAGATCCTAAATCCTTATCATTCAAATTGCTTCTCTGCACCTATACTTTTCCAACTCATGCACCTGTAACCTACAATCACAATGAAAGGGGGTTGGGGGTTGTGGTGTTTAGGAGCTTGCCTCAGTCAAGCCCCGGAAGGACATTCAAGTCTTCCAACACCGTTGTTAGATAGAGTGTATACCCAAGGAGGGTAGAAGCTAAATCCGATGAGGAAATGAAATGATTGAAACACAACTTGATGTCACCTTAGAAGTGAAGCCTTCACAGAGATGAAGATCCTTAAAATCATGAGGAGATGGATTGATGAAGCCAAATTTGCAACAAACAAACACAATAACAACACAACTCTTGTCTGAAGGCCTTGAAAACTCTTTCTCAATATCATAAGTTTGCATTATCCATCTAGGTGTAAAATGAAGTCATAAACTCAATTATATATGCTTTCCTGCTAACATTCATAAATTAAATTGAAGAGGCCGACAGAGGGAAACCTTTTGAGAGGGACCAAGCTGACACACATTAATTTTCATCCTGGCAAATTAGGTTGGCCTTGGGTGTGGGTACCCAAGTCCCAATGCCTATTTTGGTCATGTTTAAGCACATAGAATGGGCCCGTAGTCCCCATTTGACATGGGTTTCAGGGGAAATTACTTTGGGATGAGTATTTAATTTGTAAAGTGTAAACACAGGGACATAGGAGATAAACTAGGAGGTAAAAAGGCATAGGGATACTTTTTACTCCATAACAATATGAAAATTATCTCACAGAGATGGTTTAGACCTCTTAAAAAAAAGGGTAGCCATCCCACAAAATTGAATGTGCATCCTATTGCAATTACAGTCACTTACCCAACTAGTTTGAAAATTGGTAAATAATCATGTCACATCCACTTCACTTATCTACTGCAAAGATTTATCTTTTCATATACGAAAACAAAAACAAACAAAACATGGTTAAATGCATTTACCTCAAGTTAGATCTTTCTATGTCGATCAAGGATCATGCTCAACCTTCACATTCTATCAAGGATGAAAAAGTATAAATGGGTAATCAATATTTTTTTAGGTTCACGAGGAACTTCAAATAGAATTTCGTAAACACCAGAACTTGCACAATGATGGCATCCCTACCTATGCCTCCGTGAAAACATTAGCTAATAGTATTTCCTAAGCTACTGAATGCATCCTCCAGAAGATTTCTCTTAACCTTTCCTCTCGGATTCCCCCCATAAAACCCCCACAGGTTTTCCCCATGAAAATATTTAAGGCAAAGTGAAAGCAAAATCAAACACAAAAACTAAATAAATAAAATAAAATAAATCATAAATATATTTTATCCAATATTTTAAAATTTCTTTTTTTGTTATAAATCTAAAAATCAAATCTTAATAAGACAAAAATTATTCTTTCTCAAAATCAAATCTTAATAAGACAAAATTTATTCTTTCTCCTAATTCTTTCATTTGTTTTTTTAAAAAAAACTTATAAGCATGTATCATTTTCAATCTACATATTCTAATCAATTCATTAGGCAAGATTATATATATGTACACTTTTAAAACCATAGAGCAGAAAATTATAATTAGAATACTTTCTAGATCACTCTTCTCTATTATGCTAGTAGAGAAACAAAAAACACACTTTATAAAAAACATTTACTGACTCAGATAGGAGATTCATCTAAGTAAGTTAGCAATGTCCACCATTTAAATTTTCAACAAACATTATTTAATTGAAATTATGCATACTTTTAATCATATCACTTCACAAACAACACTAAGATCTACAGAGTATGGCTCATAATTACCACTTGAAGATCTGCCATCTCCAAGAATCCATACATTTCAAGCCAATACAAAATTGCACACCAGGTCCATAGTAATCCTTACCAAAAAGGTATGGTCCGCATAAACCATTCATTAACATGTTCACCATACAACCTTACATACTCACAAGCAAATAACCATCTAGAAAGTTTTTCATTAGAAAATCATCAAGTACCAAAGAAGAGTTATCACCATCATTACCATTAAGCATATCATCATTATCCAAATCCAATTTCCTAGATAAGTCATACGAAGTAGTTATGTGGCCTTACAAATTACCTCTAGATACTACCACAACTTCTTCACCTTCAAATTGCCTTCCTGATATACATCCGATGCTACTTGATTACCTTCCACAAGTTTGTACATGGATTTCTTTCTACTCTCTAACTCATCATCCTTCAATTATGCTACCGTATATAAGCTCTTGATATCATTATTGTCCGTTCTAGTTCTATCAACTCAACTTTCATTCCTTTGACCACAAACTAAATCTCCAACTATCCACCTAGCTCTATCAGTATTTCTTCATTTACTTTAATTATCACTTTCATCTTCCCACTTGTCTTTTTTTGGTCAATCATCCTTCCTTCAAAAACTCTATTTTTGATACTTCCTATCAATCATATAAACTGTTCCAAACTACTGCAGTCTTGTTTCATCCTCAATCTCCTATCTGCCAACAAATCAAAATTTTCCTTTCCCATTGTATTCCTATGCTTACCTTTTGAATCCTCCTCTATAATCTTCAATTATTCCTTTTCATCTGGTGCCTTACAATCATTCCCTCTCCTACTTGTAACTATATTTCTCTCAATTTCCCTCGTTTCTTCATTAACAACCATTTGTAACATCTATCATTCCTCTTTCTACATTCTTGTTTTCACAGTATCTTCATTTTCAACTCTAGATTATCCATGCTTTACTACATCTCTGTATTCGTCTTCCGCATTACCACATTCTCTTTTATCTTCAATTGTCCTTGCTTATACATCCTTGGTTTTGTCTTTTGCATCACCACATTTGTTTATTTCCTCATCTATCTCACTTTGAATATCTGCATTACTACTTCCTAACTCACCGTAGTCTCTTAGTATTATTTTTGTATTGTCTATTGGTCTATCAACTCTGCTTGTTTTGTCTCGTTCAATCTCATTATCATTTCCAGTGTCACCGCATTCTCTATTTATGTTATCTTCCACTAACTCTGTACCTCTCGCAAGTATCCTTTCTTCTTTTCTTTCATTCTCATCAATATTTATATCTTCAAATTTATCCTCTAGTTGACTACTGTCATCACATATCTATTCACAACTTATAACTTCCACAAGTTCTCCTTCTTTGTCTACCTCATCTTCCTTACTATTATTTATTTTTGAACTTTTTATTCTAAACAATATTATCCGATCATCCCCATAAGTACTATTAAATTTTTCATAAACACTACCTTCTTATTTCCTTTCCAAACCTTCAAATTTGAACCCTATTAACTCACTACCCTTAAAAGCATTACTAACCCATTCACAATTCATACCTCAAATCTTCTTTATTTGTTTTTGTTTCCTCCACAAAAATATATTATTCCTCCCTATGTTTGAATCCTTCACCTTCCTTTGGCATGTTCAAAATGGCTTCTAAGTCTTAATCCTCTATTTCTTCTTCTCCTTCATCTAAATTGATCTTTGGGCTTCTATTGTCATTCACCTCAAGGCTTGTCATCCTATTTGAAAGCTTCCTTGCCATACTAAACATTACTTCTACCTTGTCTACAACATCATCATCTCCAAATTCTTCTTGATCTTCTTCTAGTTTCACATTCTTCTATATCCTCATTGGAAATATGGCTTCAACTTTGTCTACTACCAAGTCTCTCACAATACATCCTTCATACCACTTGGCAATACTGCACTTTACATGCTACTTTGTTCTACAATTGGATTTCTTTATTCTGATCTCTATCCTTTCTTCTTCATTATGTCTCACATACAAAACTAACTCTCTTTGTTCATCTTTTTCCAATCTATCAAGTCTGCTTGCTACATATTTCTCGCTACTGTAATAGTTATAGTAGGGAGTAGGTTTCATCGAATTGGTTTTACATGGGATCTCTTTCACAGTGTAGAGCGTGCGTAAGAGACAGAGCGGCCATCTCAACCTCGAGTAGGAAGATCCTGCTTAAACAAAAACGGATGGATTAGTCATCTATTCTAGATATGGCAATAGCTAACAGTCAGGCAGGGCGGAGTGCACTCTGCAGGCATGGCGCTGGAGTTGCTATTTGACGTTCCCGTCGTACGTTTGATTATGAGGCCCGTCATTATTTCTCACTTGCCGTCAATGCAGAAGAAGTGTGCTATTCCTATTGGACTCTTGGCAGGCCCAAGCTAGGAATTTTGCTCCATAGTTCGACCAGCAGGCAACCGATCGATAGTAGAGTACAGATCAAAGCTAGATCAGGATAGGCCATCTTAAAGATCCCATTTTCTCTCCCCAACCCCTAGCTGTATTCCATTCATCGTTGTGGTGATTGGGAAAAACCCCTTTGTTACATACTAGGAAAAGCTCTCTACGAATCTTTATCATCAAATCTAACATTTGTAATTCCTTCTCTAAGAATCTTTCCTTCACACTAGCAACCCTAACTTTATGACTCGCATTTACTCCTTTCATCTTCATAATCAAATCATAAAATACTTACTTGCAAATTGCCCCAAATTTTGGCACTCTATTTTCTCACCTTGTATATTCACTAAAATTCTTCTACAAATTGTCTCTCTAGTTAGTGATCTATCCACCTCACTTACCACTCCTCTTAGATCTCACCTCTCACACTTGACTTATATATATCACTACCAGATTGCCTCACTATCAACCGTCTATCTAAAGGCTGATTTCCTTTCTTATTCTCACTTTTTGCCTTTTGCAAATTGCCTCACAATTGGTAGTCTATTTGCTCTAGATTTCAACTTTCCTCCTTCACAAGTATGATTCTATCTACCTCAGGTTCAATGATCTACTTACAAACTCCTTGTGACTACCTCAAGCTCAACGATCTATCCACAAGATAACTTTGCAAGTTGTCTCAATTCAATGATCTATCAACAAGAAAAAGCTTCCTCTCTTTCAAGATGCCAAACCTTAACTCTGATACCACTTCATGCATTCATGGATGGAGAGTCCAATAAAGGATTGTCCAACCATGTGTTCTTAATACAAACACACACATTCTATGCATAGCATTACTTAAACAAATACAAACTTATGACAATCAACTTGATTCAATATTTATATAATCAACAATTAGAATTACATTTTTAGTCTCTATGGCAATGGGCTCACAACATGCTAGGCCTTAACCATTTAATTAGGTATGGGCACACCATGTGTGAATTATAGAATTCCAATGATATTGCAATATAATACTCAATCTTGACTCCCAACTCAAATTTGACTACTTTCAAATGATTATGAGTGATGTTTATATAGTAGCTCCTTGCCTTAGAAATGATCTTAGTTAGCCACATGTAGGTGTTAAGCTTGATGACAAGTATAACGTGTAGTCGGTCAAATGTGTAAATGGAATATTTTAGAATGAATGGGGTGATTATGGTTTCATGAATCCCAATGTGGTACATACCATAAGCCCTCCCAGGTCCATTCAATCTAGAAATGTCTTCCTTTGTTTCCATATGTCTCAAAAAGGTGTCACAAGCCTTGAACAGTGAAACTTGATGTATTTATGTTAAGCTCGATAACAAGCCTAGTAGTAAATTATGCCTTTGTGGTGACCCAAATCTCCTAAAAGTTGGATAGGACATTATGATCTCCATGTAGATCATGTGTTCACAATTGCATGATGGAATGTGTAATTATGGTGAATTGTGGTAGGATCTATGGTGCCTAGATTTAATGAATGGAATATAATTAAAAATCTGCAAACAAACAAATCAGTAAAAAGAAAATATTTTTGGGTGATGCAACATTGCTCTTACACCCTAAGATGCTCAATTTTTTTATTTAAACTATTATAAAATCATAACTCACCAATTGTTTATTCTTGATTAGAACACTCAAAATTTATAAAATCATAACTCACCAATTGTTTATTGTTGATTAGAACACTCAAAAAAGTATAGCCCTGGAGAAATTTTTTATTTTACAAGAATGGGGGAGCTGACATTTTTGCCTGTATCGGACCAATTAACATGACAACGGACATACAGCTTTACTGATTTACATTGTAGGCGCCAAGCTATTAGCACTTCACTTTTTAGTTTCAAATTGTTCTCTTATCCATATGCAAGTTATGAAGAATGATCGGAGCTCCATGCTGAGGAAACATTGTCACAAACGATGATGGTGCATGGACATAGCCTGGAGAAAGAACAAATGAGAAACGTAGCAAAATCATGGCAATGGCAACTTTGGACTCAAGCATGGCAAAATTCTGGCCCACACACGACCTCAACCCATATCCAAAAGGGATAAATAGAGCAGAATCATCCTTAGCAGCCTTACTTATTCCCTCACTAAACCTCTGAGGGTTGATTTCATTTGCATCTTGCCCCCACAGAGAAGTGTCATGATTCAATGAAAGCCAAGGGAAGAGGACGTATGTGCCTGTAGGGATTGAAATTCCTCCTAGTGTGGTGTTCTTAAAGGTTTCTCTAAGTGAGCCAACAACTGGTGGGTAGAGCCGGATCACTTTGTTCAGAATCATTCCTAACTTTATCCACAACACATACAAAATTCAGTAAGAAAATACTAAAAGGAAAGTATTGAATTTTAAGTTACAAATGGGTTCTTGAATGCTTACAGTTTTTAGTTTGTTTACTGTCTGAAATTTTGGATGACAATTTCCACAGACTTCTTGTACTTCTGAGCGTGCTTTCTCTTGCCAGTCGGGATGCATGGCCAAGAGAATAATAGTAAATGTTAAGTAATTCATTGTAGTTTCTTGGCCAGCGAAGAAAAATGTCTTGCATTCAGCTATGATTTCCTCTGTTGTGAGGCCCTGATTGTTTTCAGAGCTCCTTAGCTCTTGGATTGTGTTCATCATGGAGCCAAGTAGATCATTGCCATAACCTTCGGTGGTGTTTGTAGCAGTCTTTTCTCGGTTTATAATGAGCTGTTTCAGGGCACTATTCATTTCTCTGTCAAGTCTCCAGCATTCTCTGTTTCTTTTGAAAGGTACAAATCTGAAAACCCCCCAAAAAAATAAACATATCATTATGTTCATTTACTTCATCATGTATAATTTGATCTTAAGAACTAAGAAACTATTAGTGCTGGATTTCCAAATCAATCTGATCTTAATAATTAAGAGAGATTCATTATTGTATTGGAGAATGGTTGAGTTTTTCTAATAGTGAAATTTTTTTATGTTCTTGGGTTTTTACTCTAAAAAATTTTCCCAAATGAAAATAATAGATATTATCTTTACTTTCTATTTATTCTATTATTGTTTCAAATTGTATATACACTACTTTTATTATACAAATTTATTAAACTTCATTTTCTGTACTGGTAAATAATGGAACTCTATAATTTATAAAACTCATTAACTAATGAACCAAGGCAATCAGACACAAGTTACAAGTTAATAAAAGTGAACCTTACCTATAGCCAGGAATCAGTAATTTTACATTTTCCTGGCAAGCCAGAGATGTTTGCTGAGCCATCAAGTCAAAAATATGCTTTCCTTGGAGATAGCTGCTGCCAAATGCTGTGCGGGCAATAATGTCTGAAGACAGAGTCTTAAACTCTTAGCCATGTCAAATTCTTTCTCACCATTTTTGACAACTTTCTCCCATTTCTCCAACAAATTAGCAGTGCTCTCCACCATGCAACAAACCATATCCTGATAAGTCATAAAATTTTCACATTTCATTTGACATGAAACAAAGTTTCTAGGAAAAAATTCATCTATAATTATAATAAAATAAAAATGATATAAAATGTTAAATGTTTTGTTTTATTTTGTTTTGTTTAGAAATGTTTTAGTATTCTATCTTGATTTATTGTACCAAATTTTATCTTCAGTTCTGTTAACTTTTATAAATATTTGTAAACTATAATAAGTTCAAGTTCAAGTTCAATTTCAGACATGAATATAAATCCCCTAACCTTGAGCTTATCGTATGAAAAGAAGGATTTATAATCTGCCTATGATGTGTCCATTTATCACCATTGAGTACCACCAAGCCTTCTCCAAGCAGCTCCTTCAGGACAGGATCCCATTTTGGCTTTCCATAGATCCCTATCTTATCACCCAGCGCCTCCTTCACTAGCGTTGGTGATGGTCCCGCCCACATTAGGAAAGTGGACCCTGTTAGTTAGATGACAAAGAATGTATTAGGATTATTAGCTTACAAAATAAACTTACCATATATAATAAAAATTACCGTATATTTTTGACCAGTAAGGGTAGAAAAGCTGCACTCTGGCCGCAATGTCATGGGAGAGTTTCATGGGCTTGGACTTGGCCTCATGCATTAACTTGGTCAATTCAAGAGAATTTCCAAACAATAGCTTGTAAGGAGGACCTGTAATGCCTTGAGCTTGAAAATGCTTGCCTATTTGCAAAGGCTTCCACCATATTGATATTGTAAGTTTGGTAACTAGAAACACCACTAAACAACCAAATGACAACAATATAACTTCAGCAACACTAAACATAGAATTTTCCATATCTTTCAAAGTTTAAAGAATGTCATAGATGGGTTTGATCATTTTTGCTGTGGTATTTATGGTTTCTTCACTTTCGGCTGGCAGTTAAATAACAACCATTAAATGACACAGTTTTTGGATGGTTATCTATCTATTATCTCAAAAGCATTGTGTAGTTTTTGTTGTTTTCCAGCCTTAAGCTTTTGGTTTAATCGCTTGCACAAGATCCTTAATTGTCTTACCTTGGGATTATTCTTGGGATTATTCTTCAGCTTAGTAAATGCCATCGAGATTATCTTGGGATTATTCTTCAGCTTAGTTGGGGACATTACCAAGGTGGTTTGTTTTACCTTTGTTAGTCCTTGTTTGTGGTCGGGATATTTATGTTTTGAGTTTATCATATTAATTGGTATTAATTTGGCCGATAGGCCATTCTATATGTGCACACATCTTGTAACTGCCAAATTTTGGTAGTCCTTAATTTTTGGTAGTCCTTCACTTTTTTTTTTGCTCCAAAATTTTAAAAAATAAAATTGTTAAAAATCTCTCAAGCCA
Source organism: Cunninghamia lanceolata (assembly GCA_027924645.1). Taxonomy (NCBI): domain Eukaryota; kingdom Viridiplantae; phylum Streptophyta; class Pinopsida; order Cupressales; family Cupressaceae; genus Cunninghamia; species Cunninghamia lanceolata. Next base: position 12,766,882 of record BSBN01000553.1, on the reverse strand, counting down.
CAACTAAAATTAGAATATGGCACATGGGTGGTTGGTGTTTCATTTGTCTTATGCATATTTTAATGTGCAGATATCTTGTAACAATCCAAAATTTGGTAATCCAATTTTTTTTTCTTGCGTCAGTTCTTCTAGTATTTATGTCGTTTAAGTGTACCTAGCTGGAAACTGTGTGATTTCTATTTTATTTTTATGTGAAGGAAACAAAAAATAGTTGAAAGCAAAGAACTCGGTGAGCATATAAAATTAAGATTTGAGGTGAGGTGAAGGGGAGTGCGAACAGAAAACAAAAGAATCACCTTCTCAGGAATTGATTGAAGGTCATGGATTTTCAAAAGAAAGGTATTTGCATCAGTTCTTTTTTTGTCTAGCACAAAAAGTAAATTTTGTTTGCTGCAATTTCATTAACTGAACTCCATTACTATTTTTCTTTTAATATGCCAAAATTTATTTCAATGCAAGATATTTACATTGCCTCCTTCCTTGAATTTTTTTAACATGCAGAACTATTCCGTTAATTCTTTAAATAAAAGGGTTTTCAAAGAAAGATCATACGGTTTTTGATTTCAAAGAAAGATCATACGGTTTTTGATTTATAATTTTTAAGGGTAAAACTAGGTTCGATCTTATAAATATAGTGAAATGTGCATCCAAAATGCTAGATAGTCATCACCTCTTTCAAGATGAAATTTTGCCAAAGCAGGAACTGTGAACATCAAAAGATTTTCATAACCCTAACCTAAATCTTGTGAACGCTCTGCTCAATTGTAGGCAAGGAGGATTTCTAATTTTAAAAGGGAAGTGCATGAAAGAATCATTCAATTTTTTTTTTTACAAAATGAGCAGCCATTTCAGACAATTATTTCAAAAATCAAATTCAATCGTCTCCCTGCAATGCGCAAACACCTTGCAATCCTCAATCATCGGCCTACGAGACAAAAATTTTCTCCTCGACGCGGGCCTTACAGCTCTAGTCACATGCACACACAATGAGCTAACCAGAGTCCCTACTAATCACACTGCCAAGTTCATCAACAGATTATAGGTCAGCAGATTATATCTCTCTACATATTCAGGCAACACAGGGCTTGGATCAAGTTGAATAAGTATTGGCGGAGGGATACTAAGCTCCAAGGCATTCTTCTTGGTGAAGTGAACAGAGGTTATGTCATGGCCGTTTTGGGCTTTGTGGCGTTTCTTCTGCAAAGTTTAGGGAGGAATAAGAGGACAGGTGATAAGCTCGTCATTGATATGATTAATTCCAAGTCGATGAATTTTGTGGTGAAATATATTGCTACAAGGAATTAAATTGTCATGTTTTAAATGGTTCCCTTATCGATGGTGGAGAAATACAATAATGAGCATTTTTTTCTCTATTGGATTTTGAAAGAGATTTCTGGTTATGAGTATTCTGTTATTTGGGTTAACCCTTAATTTTGTTACATTTTTCCTTCTTCTATTGCTGGTAGAACAATAGGATTGGTGAATTTTGTTTTCATTGATATAGATTTTAGAAAAACTATTTTCAATTTTTCCACATAAAAAAAGGGAATATAGTTTTTCCAAAAATTATTTGGAATAAATGTTACAAACTGTAAACATGTCACTTGATATAGTTCATGTAAAAATGCACCTCATAGTTGTAATGTTGTTCAGTGTTTCTTTTACCCTTGAAAATAATTCTTTACCCCCTCAAAATTGCATATCAAGCAATGTATTGGCATTTACATATTTCAAGGAAAATCTTGAATGGGAACTAAGAAAATGGAATGCGTGATTGGAATAGCTCTACATGGATGTTATTTACAAAGTCCCTATGCTATACTTTCCCTTAAACTTGTCTAATCTTGATCGTGTAGCAGCATCATTGCAAACAAAGTTGGATGGAAGGCCATTGCTTATGATTGTTGGTCTCTTCATTTTAGCTCACAAAATCCTTGTTGGTATATGCCTTTTATCTATTGGCTCAGGTAATCATTTGTGGGCTTACTTGGTTGTGATGAGAGTGTGCTTAATGGTCTGGACACTATCATGAAAGATAGAATCTATTTCAAAAATATGTAAGGGGATAGTAGGAATGAAGAATACACAGACAAATTTTAGACTTTGTATATAGATTTACTTGTGAATTGGGAAAAAGGTAATGGTAGAAAGTAATACTTATTGCAGTGACTACTAGGAACTAACACGTGAGTTGGCTTTAGTTTTGGCTATGTTCTTTATAAAAATTTGTATTTCCTAGGTGTTCTTTCATCTTCCTGTATCGTAAGACACAATGATACCTATAAGGTTTGATATCCTTTTGGAGAAATGTTCATATAGTTAATATATATTTACTATTTTTTTTTATATCTAAAAAAAAAATAGTAAATATATATTAACTATATGAACATTTCTCCAAAAGGATATCAAACCTTATAGGTATCATTGTGTCTTACGATACAGGAAGATGAAAGAACACCTAGGAAACACAAATTTTTATAAAGAACATAGCCCAAACTAAAGCCAACTCACGTGTTAGTTCCTAGTAGTCACTGCAATAAGTATTACTTTCTACCATTACCTTTTTCCCAATTCACAAGTAAATCTATATACAAAGTCTTTGAAATTTGTCAGTGTATTCTTCATTCCTACTGTCCCCTTACATATTTTTGAAATAGATTCTATCTTTCATGATAGTGTCCAGACCATTAAGCACACTCTCATCACAACCAAGTAAGCCCACAAATGATTACATGAGCCAATAGATAAAAGGCATATACCAACAAGGATTTTGTGAGCTAAAATGAAGAGACCAACAATCATAAGCAATGGCCTTCCATCCAACTTTGTTCACAATGATGTTGCTACACGATCAAGATTAGACAAGTTCAAGGGAAAGCATAGCATAGGGACTTTGTAAATAACATCCATGTAGAGCTATTCCAATCACGCATTCCATTTTCTTAGTTCCCATTCAAGATTTTCCTTGAAATATGTAAATGCCAATACATTGCTTGATATGCAATTTTGAGGGGGTAAAGAATCATTTTCAAGGGTAAAAGAAACACTGAACAACATTACAACTATGAGGTGCATTTTTACATGAACTATATCAAGTGATGTTTTTATAGTTTGTAACATTTATTCCAAATAATTTTTGGAAAAACTATATTCACTTTTTTTATGTGGAAAAAATGAACACAGTTTTTCTAAAATCTATATCACTAAAAACAAAAGTTACCAATCCTGTTTTTCTACCAGCAATAGAAGGAAAAATGTAACAAAATTAAGGGTTAACCAAAATAACAAAATACCCAAAACCAGAAATCTCTTTCAAAATCCAATAGAGAAAAAAATGTTCATTATTGTATTTCTCCACCATCAATAAGGGAACCATTTAAAACATGACAATTTAATTCCCTGTAGCAATATATTTCACCACAAAATTCATCGACTTGCAATTAATCATATCAATGACGAGCTTATCACCAATCTCTTATTCCTCCCTAAACTCTGCAGAAGAAATGCCACAAAGCCCAAAACGGCCATGACATAACCTCTGTTCACTTTGCCAAGAAGAATGCCTTGGAGCTTAGTATCCCTCCGCTAATACTTATTCAACTTGATCCAAACCCTATGTTGCCTGAATGTGTAGAGAGATATAATCTGCTGACCTATAATTTGTTGATGAACCTATTGATGCGATTAGCGGGGACTCTCGTTAGCTCGTCGTGCATGCATGTGACTAGAGCTGAAAGGCCCACATCGAGGAGAAAAATTTTGTCTTGTAGGCAGATGATTGAGGATTGCAGGGTGTTTGCGCATTGTAGGGAGATGATTGAATTTGATTTTTGAAATAATTGTCTGAAATGGCTGCTCATTTTGTAAAAAAAAATTAAAGGATTCTTTCATGCACTTCCCTTTTAAAATTAGAAATCCTCCTTGCCTATGTTACCTTACAGTTGAGTAGAGCATTCACAAGATTCAGGTTAGGGTTATGAAAATCTTTTGACATTAGTAGTTCCTACTTGGCAAAATTTCATCTCGAAAGAGGTGATGTCTATCCAGCATTCTAGATGCACATTTCACTATATTTATAAGATCAAACCTAGTTTAACCCTTAAAAATTATAAATCAAAAACCTTATGATCTTTGTTTGAAATAAAAAACCCTATGATCTTTCTTTGAAAACCCTTTTTTGTAAATAATTAACGGAATAGTTCTGCATGTTAAAAAAATTCAAGGAAGGAGGCAATGTAAATATCTTGCATTGAAATAAATTTTGGCATATGAAAAAAAACAGTAATGGAGTTCAGTTAATGAAATTGTAGAAAACAAAATTTACTTTTTGTGCTAGACAAAAAAAGAACTAATGCAAATACCTTTCTTTTGAAAATCCATGACCTTCAATCAATTCCTAAGAAGGTGATTCTTTTCTTTTCTATTTGCATTCCCTTCACCTCACCTCAAATCTTAATTTTATATGCTCACTGAGTTCTTTGCTTTCAACCATTTTTCATTTCCTTCACATAAAGATAAAATAGAAATCACATAGTTTCTGGCTAGGTACACTTAAATAACATAAATACCAGAAGAAATGACATAAGAAAAAAAATTGAAGGAAGACAATTTTTGGACGACTAAAAAATTGGACTACCAAATTTTGGACTGTTACAAGATGTGTCCACATTAAAATATGTATAAGACAAATGAAACACCAACCACCCATGTGCCATATTCTAATTTTAGTTGTGGCTTTAGAGATTTTCAACAATTTTATTTTTTAAAAGTTTGGAGGAAAAAAAAAGCGAAGGACTACCAAAATTCAGCAGTTACAAGATGTGTGCACAAATAGAATGTCCTATTCATTTTATATAGCTAAATTTCTTCACCAAGAGGCCTGAGACATTAAAAATGACATTAAATATTTATCGGGCCTCTTAGATCCAATGTTGAGGTCCATTTTTTTTAGGAGGTCATTTCTTCAACTTCCTCCACAAAACTCTCATATGGTGAGCACCCAAAAAACCCTTTTTTGAGAAATCTTTTTCAAACCCTAGATCTACAAAAATAACCATAAATCTATAAACCCCAAAAGCCTAAATTTGCATTTTCACAACCTGCACAAAACCCTCATACCTTGAAATGTCTCAAATCTTTCCAGCATTGTCATTGCTTCAACTTTGCATCAAATCTAATCAAACAAGGGTTAAACAAAACTAGGGAGCTCAGACCTCCCTCATCCATAATCATAGCTTTAATACGACTTGTTAGGAAATTACAGGCTGATCAAACCATTTCCTACATAACCCTATGAGATAAAATGATGCATACAATCTTACAAAATAAACATAATGCAAAGATCAAAAGATAATCACAAGATAACACAAGATATATCTTGGAAAAACCCTCAAGAGGGAAAAACCCATCCTCCAAAGCATCCACACTTAATGTATTATTCAAAAATGAAAACAATGCAATACACTTACAAAGTCTCCATCAATACTTTTGAAACATCAAGCACGTCCAATGCATCCTCCATGTGTCCAAGTGACACAAATAGGGCAACTCCCCTCTACTTAGCAAACACACATGAACACAGAGTTTACACATGCCAATATTCTTTATTCAAACTGAAATTTCAAAATACATCTGACTGCCACAATTACAAAATTTATTCACTACAACAGGAATAAAATTTGCATAATAAAATCTACAACTCTTGCCTCTTAATAGCCATCCTCTCCATGAAGTCTCACCTCTGCAATCTCTGATTTGTACTCTACACAATCATCTGCAACCTGTGTCACTCATGCAACCATCTGCATACTCTCCTCTATCTACAATACACATTCTCAAAGCCACACATTGGCTTACCCTTTCTCTTTCTTGGGAAGCAACTGGTTATTTTATCTTCTATTTCTTTTCCAAGGGCAATGAACCTACTTTCCAAGGCATAATTCTCTATATTCTCTGTTAGAGGTTGAACCTCTATTGAACCCTACATCTCTCCACTCACTCTCCTATTCCCCTATTTTCCTTGTTGCAAAATGATGATCTTATTCTCCCAAGGGCAACAGACCTTTTCATCTCCTACTCAGCCTTTTTTATTTTATTCTTACCTGAAGGAAAAGGCAAAAGGGTACGAATGCCAACGCATTCCAGTTGAGGTGACCCAACCACCCAATCACCAAAAGAATTCCAATGTTTTTCACTACTATGAATGGAAGATGATGTGGCTTATTGATTAAAATGTATGTTTAAACAAGGTGTAGATCTTACACCCTCTTAAAGTATTCTTATTGTTGTATATAACAAACTTTTGGATCTTTTCTACCCACGTGGTCCCACATGGGTACTCAATTTTTGTGTTGGTTTCCTTATTAAAACATAAATTTTTGAAGCTATAGACACCTTCAAACAAAGACATTTTGTAATTTCATTCTTCATACTATGGTTGGGATAAGCATAGAGAGTTTTCAAAATAATTGAGAAATGGACAAGTCACCCCTTTATATTTGTGATGACACAAACATTCCAATTTGGCATTTGTTGAACAGTTAACATGGTATCTTAGAATGTTGATAAAGCATACCACTGATTTGCAGTTAGAGCATAGCACCAACAAGGAGATCAATGACATATTTTATAAAGCTGGAAGTGTAGATACATGTGCTCCACCAAGATTCTTCATGGAGGTGTATAATCTGCAAAACTTCTCAAATCACCCTCACCACAAACCACGGGAAGATGATCCCTAGGAAAACTTCTCAACAACTATGAGAAAAATCCATTGTGTGAATACGTCAATTGGTGAAGTTAGGTGTCCGTAGATGAGAAAATTCAAAGTTCTCTAAATTGCCTGAAAACTTGCAAATACATGTGGATTGATATTACGATATTTTCCCCATGTCGTTCTTCACCAAATCTTACAGAATTCAGAATTTTAATGTTTTACCAAACTACCAACGCTAATCGCGAAACAATTATATCTCCAAAACCTGGAAGGATCTGATCGTGAAAGCTTCACCACTAATTCTATAATTCATTCAACAATCTACCTGTAATAGGATTCGACATGAAACATCATCGATCTTGCTGAATAATTGTTTTAACAAAAACTGCCAAATGTCTATCGAGACTGAAATTGGTCGAAACTAAAAGATTTGCAATTTCAACTGTGCCAATCACACCTGATGCCAAGAAATGCCATTAGAAAGCCAAAAAAATAAAACAAAAAAAAATAAACCTACAACTATTTTTGGTTGATGTCGGATTGCCCATTCACCTAGATGCTCCTGCATCAAACACACCAAGTAGAAAGTTTGTGAGCATAGGCTCACAAAAGGTGGAGTTGAGTGATAGAATCATCCTTTCCAATTGCAAGCAATATGCAATGAACTCCATCGATGTGATAGGTGCACAAGGTAAATTCATTTTCGTCCTCTTCCAGCATCGAGCTGGAACATTCACCATCTTCCTCCAACAAATCTACATCCTCTTCCTCCTTCCTCTGATGGATTTTTATCCACCATGTACCATCCTCCACCAAATACTCCTTACTCTCCTCTCCTCCTTTGTAAGAACCAACCCACCACAAACCGACCACCTCCACTAAGTTTCACCTACAACATTCTCTACAACCTCTATAGCCAAATATGCACTATCTACACACCAATCTACAGCTAAATAATCTCTTTTTCTTTCTACATGCATTAACTTCTTATTCACCTCAATAACATGTGAATTTATAACAAATTTCTCATCAAAAAAATTAGAAAATTACAATCTACCTCTTCATTTTTCACTGTTGGAACTTGCGTTTCCTCTTCTTTTGTTGCGACATGCATCTTCTCATCTTCATTGGTAATCTTCTAAAGTCATTCATCTTCTATCATTGAAATTTGTGCCAACAAATCATTATCTTAGCCATTCGTTGCAACCACATCCCTGCACTCCATCACTGCAACTTCAATTTCCATAGTTGCATCTTCATTCTTCTACATTCTTCCCTTCACTTCTCACATCTTTCAATTCCTCAATCACTATTGCATGCAATTCTTCATCTTGTTTGACCGATTCTTTCCGCTGCCTTGCTTCCAATCTATCCACTCTCATGGTTATATCAACCATCATCAAGGAGATCTTCCTCCTTTGGTGCTTGTTCCAGCCTTCCCATATCACAGGCTTCTTCCTCATGAGTATACCCATCTCATCTCACTACTGCAATCTTTCATAACTCTCACCTCATGCTCTGCAATCTGCAATCATAGTTCTTTTCACAGCTCCCTAGCTCTCGATTGCTCAGGGCTTCTCTCTACCTACAACAATCCTCACATGAGCTCTTCTCTACCGCCTTCTCTCCTCTACCTATAGGTCCTGGTGGATTCTCTCCATGCTCAAGCTTACCAACTCTCATACCATATGACATAGATAGGGAAACTCCTCTCTACATAACAAACACACACAAACACATAGTTTACATAGGCCAATATTCTTTATTCAAATTGAAATTTCATAATACATCTAATTGCCACAATTACAAAATTTATTCAATACAATAGGAATAAAATCTGTATAGTAAAATATACAACTCTTGGCTCTCAATAGCCATCCTCTCCATGAATTCTCACCTCTACAATCTCTAATCTGGACTTTACACAATCATCTACAACCTGTGTCACTCATGCAACCATATGCATACTCTCCTTTCTCTGCAATACACATTCTCAAAGCCACGCATTGGCTTACCCTTTCTCTTTCTTTGGTAGCCACTGGTTATTTTATCTTTCATTTCATTTCCAAGGGCAGTGAACCTACTTTCCAAAGCTTTAATTCTCTATATTCTTTGCCAGAGGTCAACCCTCCATCTCTCCACTCACTCTCCTACTGCCTTGCTTTCCTTATTGCAAAATGATGATCTTATTCTCTGAAGGTCCATACACCTTTTCATCTCCTACTCAGCCTTTTTTATTTTATTCTTCCCTGAAAGGAAAGGCAGAAGGGTATGAATTCCAATGCATTATAGCTTAGGTGACCCAGCCACCCAATCAAATGGCTGATAGGCACAAATATTTATAGGCCTATGGCTAGATAGTTTATATTTATATTTTTACTAGAAAGTCATTACATGTAGTAGTGGGCGGACAAGGCTATAAATACTATAAAAAGGTGGATAGGCACAAATATTTATAGGCCTATTGCTAGATAGTTTATATTTTTATATTTTTACTAGAAAGTCATTACATATTTTTATAGTTTATATTTTTATAAAAAGTTTAAATTATTTTTTGTAAATAAATTGTGAATGAACCATTAGAGAATTAAGTCATAAAGAAACCTAAGAACTATGGCCTCCCATTCAACCACAATGCAATCTATTAACACTATCATAATTAGTGTTATACTATTTGTAATGTGAGGTATGGGTTTGAACTTTGGCATTGACTTATATTTGTTTCACTTTGTATGTTTAAAATTGAATTCACTTTTTCGCATTTATTGTTTGTACGAAGTGTTTGTTTGTGCTTTGGTATTTGCTTGGTGTGTGTGCTTAAATTTTGGCATTCATTGATTGTTTGTTTTGAAGTGTGTTTGAACATTAGGCATTACTATGTGTCCATTATTGTTTGAATTTTGGAGTTCACTTTTTTAGGTGTCTTGGCATCCATTTATTGTTTGTGTGAAGTGTGCATTTGAATTTTGACATCCATTTATTATTTGAGTGTGCTTTTGACATTCACTTTGTGTGTATGAACTAAATTTCGCATTCACTTTGTGTGTGTGTGTGTGAACTAACTTTGACATTCACTTGAATTTGAGCCACTTATTGGATGAGAAGCATATGTTTGAACTTTGACATCCCCTTAATTTTTTTGAGTTAATTGTGGATTCATATTTTATTGTGGGAAATGTGAGTGAACTACCTTTGTGTGTGTGTGAAGTGTGTGCTTGAAATTTAACATTCACTTTTTGTGTGCGTGATTGTTTGAACTAACTTTGGTATTCACTTTATATGAAGTGTGTTTGAAGTTTACCTTTCACTTAGATTTGCTTAATTTTTGGGATTGATTATTTTCAAACTAAGTGGTCAATCAATGAAAGTTCCGTATGAAATACACACATGAATCAATTCAAAAAATGCAATAGTAAAAGATGTATTCTAACAAATAAAAAGTAAAATTAAAAGTCAATGATGAGATGTCATGCAATGGATCTCTCTAAGAGATGTTTCAGTGACTAATAATTGGTGTCTTCTTTGACAATTAACAGATACTTAGTTCCCAACCAATCCTGTAACAAATATTACTTTTTCTCATAACCTTTCTTCCCATCCACAAATAAATAGTAAATATATATTAATATATATAAATAGTAAATAACATCCATGTAGAGCTATTCCAATCACGCATTCTATTTTTTTAGTTCCCATTCAAGATTTTCCTTGAAATATGTAAATGCCAATACATTTCTTGATATGCAATTTTGAGGGGGTAAAGAATCATTTTCAAGGGTAAAACAAACAATGAACAACATTACAACTATGAGGTGCATTTTTACATGAACTATATCAAGTGACGTTTTTACTGCTCGTAACATTTATTCCAAATAATTTTTGGAAAAACTATATTCACTTTTTTTATGTGGAAAAACTGAACACAGTTTTTCTAAAATCTATATCAATGAAAACAAAATTCACCAATCCTAATTTTCTACCAACAATAGAAGAAGGAAAAATGTAACAAAATTAAGGGTTAAGCCAAATAACAGAATCCTCATAACTAGAAATCTCTTTCAAAATCTAATATAGAAAAAAATGCATATTATTGTATTTCTCTGCCATCGATAAGGGAACCATGTAAAACATGACAATTTAATTCCCTATAGAAATATATTTCACCAAAAAATTCATCGACTTGGAATTAATCGTAGCAATGACAACCTTATCACCAATCCTCTTATTCCTCCCTAAACACTGCGGAAGAAATGCCACAAAGCCCAAAATGGCCACGACATAACCGATGTTCACTTCGCCAAGAAGAATGCCTTGGAGCTTACTATCCCTCCACCAATATTTATTTAATGCCATTCCATTATTTTTATTTACAAAAAATAATTTAAACTTTTTACAGTATTTATAGCCTTGTCCACCCACTACTACATGTAATGACTTTCCAGTAAAAATAAAAAAATATAAATTATCTAGCAATAGGCCTATAAATATTTGTTTCTATCCACCTTTTTATAGTATTTATAGCCTTGTCCACACACTACTACATGTAATGATTTTCCAGTAAAAATATAAATATAAACTATCTAGCAATAGGCCTATAAATATTTGTGCCTATTGGCCATTTGATAGCACCTTTGGTGCTTTTGCTAGTTGGTATTGGTAATTCTGCTAGGGAAAAATTAATTTTCTTTATTAATGGTGGGTTTTTGTTTTTTATTTTTCAAATTAGAATTTAGCTGTTTTCTTCTTCTTTTTTCTTTTTTTTTTGGTCTGATGGGACTTTTCACCTCGGTGGTGTAGATTTAAGAAAATAAAGGAATTTAAAAATATTTTGGTAGTTGTTTCCTATTTAAAATACCCACCTTTACTTTTTTATAGTGGTCACCCATCTTCCTACCATCATTTGCATGCTCAAGTGTCAATTGCCTCAGTTGCCTACCATATCCACCAACTATTCACAAATGGAAATCCCTTGTTCTACTTAACTTGTTTGAATGATTTGTGATGATCATGGTTTATATGTAGTTTAGGATTATTTTTGTGTTGTTTTGTAGGATTGTACATCCTAGAGTAGACACTCATATACTATTTATCTTAGATTAATTCATGTTAGCTGAATATGTTTCTTAACAAGCTTATGAAGTTAAGTGGGATTTTACATCAATGAAGATTGGTGTGAGACCTGTTATTTTCTCACTTCTATTATTCCCTCCTTATCGTTGTCACATAGGTGTTTGTGTATTCATTTGTCATCTCATTAAGAGAGAGGGCTCAATAGTGGTGTGAGTACCAATACATGTCATATGATTGGTACATTGAAAGCCCAATATTTGAAAAGTATGGTACTAGTAGTTGTAAGAGAGGACCCAACAGTTGAATAAAATACGCCCATTAGATTCAAAACACAACAAATCATATGATGTCACATTGACACACTAAAAAACATGACTGAATGCACAGATGACAACTTTTTCTTGGTCTATGTGGGTGAAACAAAATATTTGAATTACAGACATCCTCGCTACTTGGGGATATAATTGTATAGTGTCAATGTTACATGTACATTGCTATGTCAACCCATAAAGTTAGGGTGCACCACAATTGGTCCCTATTCCCTATCTTTCTTATCACTTACTGTTTAAGTTGTGGGCATGTCTGAAATGGAAGAGATTTGCAACTCTATGAAAATTGATATATGGTGGAACTAATTAACTGTGAACTAGCTTTGTTTATCTTTTTTTTCTATGGGTTTTACAATATAGCCTGGTAAGGCCACTAACTCTATTCATTTTATATAGCTAAATTTCTTCACCAAGAGGCCTGAGACATTAAAAATGGCATTAAATATTTATTGGGCCTCTTGGATCCAATGTTGAGGTCCATTTTGTCTTAGGAAGTCATTTCTTGAACTTCCTCCACAAAACTCTCATATGGTGAGCACCCAAAAAACCCTTTTTTGATAAATCTTTTTCAAACCCTAGATCTACAAATATAACCATAAATCTACAAACCCCAAAAGCCTAAATTTGCATTTTCACAACCTGCACAAAACCCTCATACCTTGAAATGTCTCAAATCTTTCCAGCATTGTCATGGCTTCAAGTTTGCATCAAATCTAATCAAACAAGGGTTAAACAAAAATAGGGAGCTCACACCTCCCTCATCGATAACCATACCTTTAATACGACTTGTTAAGAAATTACAAGCTAATCAAACCATTTCCTACATAACCCTATGAGATAAAATGATGCATACAATATTACAAAATAAACATAATGTAAAGATCAAAAGATAATCACAAGATAACACAAGATATATCTTGGGAAAACCTTCAACAGGGAAAAACCCATCTTCCAAAGCATCCACACATAATGTATTATTCAAAAATGAAAATAATCCAATACACTTACAAAGTCTCCATGAATACTTTTGAAACATCAAGCACCTCCAATGCATCCTCCATGTGTCCAAGTGACACAAACAGGGCAACTCCCCTCTACTTAACAAACACACATGAACATAGAGTTTACACATGCCAATATTCTCTATTCAAATTGAAATTTCACAATACATCTGATTGCCACAATTACAAAATTTATTCAATACAACAGGAATAAAATTTACATAATAAAATCTACAACTCTTGGCTCTCAATAGCCATCCTCTCCATGAAGTCTCACCTCTGCAATCTTCGATCTGCACTCTACACAATCATCTGCAACCTGTGTCACTCATGCAACCATCTGCATACTCTCCTCTATCTACAATACACATTCTCAAAGCCACACATTGGCTTACCCTTTCTCTTTCTTGGGAAGCGACTGGTTATTTTATCTTATATTTCTTTTCCAAGGGCAACGAATCTACTTTCCAAGGCGTAATTCTCTATATTCTCTGCTAGAGGTTGACCCTCTATTCAACCCTCCATCTCTCCACTCACTCTCCTATTGCCCTATTTTCCTTGTTGCAAAATGATGATCTTATTCTCCCAAGGGCCACACACCTTTTCATCTCCTACTCAGCGTTTTTTATTTTATTCTTCCTTGAAGGAAAACCCAGAAGGGTACGAATGCCAAGCATTCCAGCTGAGGCGACCCAACCACACAATCACCATTCAAATTCCAATGTTTTTCAATGCTATGAATGGAAGATGAGGTGACTTATTGATTAAAATGTATGTTTAAACAAGGCGTAGCTCTTGCACCCTCTTAAGGCATTCTTATTGTTGTATATGACAAACTTTTGTATCTTTTCTACCCACGCGGTCCCACATGGGTACTCAATTTTTGTGTTGGTTTCCTTATTAAAACATAAATTTCTAAAGCTAGAGATGCCTTCAGACAAAGACATTTTATAATTTGATTCTTCATACTATGGCTGGGATAAGCACAAAGAGGTTACAAAATAATTGACAAATGGAAAAGTCACCCCTTTATATTTGTGATGACACAAACATTCCCATGTGGCATTTGTCGAATAGTTAACATGGTATCTTGGAATGTTGGTAAAGCATACCACTGATTTGTAGTTAGAGCATAGCACCAACAAGGAGATCAATGATATATTTTATAAACCTAGAAGTGCAGATACATGTGCTCCACCAAGATTCTTCATGGAGGTGTATAATCTGCAAAACTTCTCAAATAACCCTCACCACAAACCATGGGGAGATGATCCCTAGGAAAACTTCTCAACAACTACGAGAAATATCCATTGTGTGAATTTGTCAATTCGCAAAGTTAGGTGTCTGTAGTTGAGAAAATTCAAGGTTCTCTTAATTACCCAAAAACTTACAAATACATGTCGATTGATATTATGATGATTTTCCCCATGTCGTTCTCCACCAAACCTTACAGAATTTAGAATTTTAATGTTCCTCCAAACTGCCAACGCTAATCGTGAAACAATTATATCTCCAAAACCTGGAAGGATCTGATCATGAAACCTCCACCACTAATTCTAGAATTCATTCAACAATCTACCTATAATAGGATTCGACATGAAACATCATCGATCTTGCTGAATAATTGTTTTAACAAAAACTACCAAATGTGTGTCAGGGTTGAAATTGGTCGAAACTAAAAGCTTTGCAATTTTGACTATGCCAATCACACCCAATGCCAAGAAATACCATTAGAAAGAAAAAAAAAACAAACAAAAAAAAATTAAACCTACAACTATTTTTGGTTGATGTTGGATTGCCCATTCACCCAGATGCTCCTGCATCAGACACACCCAGTAGAACGTTTGTGAGCATAGGCTCACAAAAGGTGGAGTTGCGTGATAGAATGATCCTTTCCAATTGCAAGCAATATGCAATGAACTCCATCGATGTGATAGGTGCACAAGGTCAATTCATTTTCCTCCTCTTCCAACATCTAGCTGGAACATTCACCATCTTCCTCCAACAAATCTGCATCCTCTTCCTCCTTCCACTTATGGATTTACATCCACCATGTACCGTCCTCCTCCACCAAATACTCCCTAAACTCCTCTCCTCCTTCATAGGATCCAACCCACCACAAACCGACCACCTCCACCAAGTTTCACTTACAACATTCTCTACAACCTCTATAGCCAAATATGCACTATCCACACACCAATCTATAGCTAAATAATCTATTTTTCTTTCTACATGCATTAACTCCTTATTCACCTCAACAACATGTAAATTTATAACAAATTTATCATCAAAAAATTTAGAAAATTAGAATCTACCTCTTCATTTTTCACTATTGCAACTTGCGTTTCCTCTTCTTTCGCTGCGACGTGCATCTTCTCATCTTCACCGGTGATCTTCTAAAGCTATTCATCTTTTATCGCTGAAATTTGTCCCAACAAATCATTATCCTAGCCATTTTTTGCAACCACATCCCCTTACTCCATCACTGCAACTTCAATTTCCACAGTTGTATCTTCATTCTTCTACATTGTTCCCTTCACTTCTCACATCTTTCACTTCCTCAATCACTATTGCATGCAATTCTTCATCTTGTTTGACCGATTCTTCCCGCTACCTTGCTTCCAATCTATCCACTCTCATGGTTATATCAACCATCATCAAGGAGATCTTCCTCCTTTGGTACTTGTTCCAGCCTTCCCATATCATAGGCTTCTTCCTCCTGAGTATACCCGTCTCATCTCACTACTGCAATCTTTCACAACTCTCACCTCATGCTCTACAATCTAAAATCATAGTTCTTTTCACGGTACTCTAGCTCTCAATTGCTCACTACTTTTCTCTACCTACAACAATCCTCACATGAGCTCTTCTCTACCGCCTTCTCTCCTCTACTTGTAGGTCCTAGTGGATACTCTCCACGCTCAGCATTACCAACTCTCATAACATATGACACAAACAGGGAAACTCCTCTCTACTTAACAAACACACACAAACACATAGTTTGCATAGGCCAATATTCTTTATTCAAATTGAAATTTCACAATACATCTAATTAGCACAATTACAAAATTTATTCAATACAATAGGAATAAAATCTGCATACTAAAATCTACAACTCTTGGCTCTCAATAGCCATCCTCTCCATGAATTCTCTTCTCTGCAATCTCTAATTTGCACTTTACACAATCATCTACAACCTGTGTCACTCATGCAACCATCTACATACTCTCCTCTGTCTACAATACACATTCTCAAAGCCACACATTGGCTTACCCTTTCTCCTTATTTGGTAGCAACTGGTTATTTTATCTTCCATTTCTTTTCAAAGGGCAACGAACCTACTTTCCAAGGCTTTAATTCTCTATATTCTTTGCTAGAGGTCAACCCTCTGTTCAACCCTCCATCTCTCCACTCACTCTCCTATTGCCATATTTTCCTTATTGCAAAATGATGATCTTATTCTCTGAAGGGCCATACACCTTTTCACCTCCTACTCAGCCTTTTTTATTTTATTCTTCCCTGAAAGAAAAGGCAGAAGCCTATGAATGCCAATGCATTTCAGCTTAGGAGACCCAGCCACCCAATCAAATGGCCGATAGGCACAAATATTTATAGGCCTATTGCTGGATAGTTTATATTTATATTTTTACTGAAAAGTCATTACATGTAGTAGTGGGTGGACAAGGCTATAAATACTATAAAAAGGCAGATAGGCACAAATATTTATAGGCCTATTACTAGATATTTTATATTTTTATATTTTTACTGGAAAGTCGTTACATGTAGTAGTGGGTCGACAAGGCTATAAATACTATAAAAAGTTTAAATTATTTTTTGTAAATAAAAATAATGGAATGGTATTAAATAAATATTGTGAATGAACCATTAGAGAATTAATTCATAAAGAAACCTGAGAACTATGGCCTTCCATTCAACCACAATGCAATCTATTAACACTTTCATAATTAGTGTTATACTATTTGTAATGTGAAGGATGGGTTTGAACTTTGCCATTGACTTATATTTGTTTCACTTTGTATGTTTAAAATTTAATTCACTTTTTTTGAATTTATTGTTTCTATGAAGTGTGTGTTTGTGCTTTGGCATTTACTTGGTGTGTGTGCTTAAATTTTGACATTGATTGATTGTTTGTTTGAAGTGTGTTTGAACATTAGGCATTACTATGTGTGCATTATTGTTTGAACTTTGGCATCCACTTATTTATTTGAATTTTGGAGTTCACTTTGTTTAGTGTCTTGGCATCCATTTATTGTTTGTGTGAAGTGTGCATTTGAATTTTGACATCCATTATTAGTTGAGTGTGCTTTTGACATTCACTTTGTGTGTATGAATGTGTATAAACTAAATTTTGTATTCACTTTGTGTGTGTGTGTGTGAACTAACTTTGACATTCACTTGAATTTGAGCCACTTATTGGATGAGAAGCATATGTTTGAACTTTGACATCTCCTTAATTTTTTTGAGTTAATTGTGGATTCATATTTTATTGTGTGAAATGTGAGTGAACTACCTTTGTGTGTGTGTGTGAAGTGTGTGCTTGAAATTTAACATTCACTTTTTGTGTGCATGAGTGTTTGACCTAACTTTGGCATTCACTTTATTTGAAGTGTGTTTGAAGTTTACCTTTCACTTCGATTTGCTTAATTTTTGGGATTGATTATTTTCAAACTAAGTGGTCAATCAATGAAAGTTCCTTATGAAATACACACATGAAGCAATTCAAAAAATGGAATAGTAACAAATGTATTCTAACAACTAAAAATTAAAATTAAAAGTCAAAGATCAGATGTCATGCAATGGATCTCTCTAAGAGATGTTTTAGTGACTAATAATTGGTGTCTTCTTTGACAATTAACAGATACTTAGTTACCAACCAATCCTGCAACAAATATTACTTTTTCTCATAACCTTTCTTCTCATCCACAAATAAATAGTAAATATATATTAATTATATGAACATTTCTCCAAAAGGATATCAAACCTTATAGGTATCATTGTGTCTTACGATACAGGAAGATGAAAGAACACCTAGGAAACACAAATTTTTATAAAGAACATAGCCCAAACTAAAGCCAACTCACGTGTTAGTTCCTAGTAGTCACTGCAATAAGTATTACTTTCTACCATTACCTTTTTCCCAATTCACAAGTAAATCTATATACAAAGTCTTTGAAATTTGTCGATGTATTCTTCATTCCTACTGTCCCCTTACATATTTTTGAAATAGATTCTATCTTTCATGATAGTGTCCAAACCATTAAGCACACTCTCATCACAACCAAGTAAGCCCACAAATGATTACCTGAGCCAATAGATAAAAGGCATCTACCAACAAGGATTTTGTGAGCTAAAATGAAGAGACCAACAATCATAAGCAATTGCCTTCCATCCATCTTTGTTTGCAATGATGTTGCTGCACGATCAGGATTAGACAAGTTCAAGGGAAAGTATAGCATAGGGACTTTGTAAATAACATCCATGTAGAGCTATTCCAATCACGCATTCCATTTTCTTAGTTCCCATTCAAGATTTTCCTTGAAATATGTAAATGCCAATACATTGCTTGATATGCAATTTTGAGGGGTTAAAGAATCATTTTCAAGGGTAAAAGAAACACTGAACAACATTACAACTATGAGGTGCATTTTTACGTGAACTATATCAAGTGATGTTTTTATAGTTTGTAACATTTATTCCAAAGAATTTTTGGAAAAACTATATTCACTTTTTTTATGTGGAAAAACTGAACACAGTTTTTTCTAAAATCTATATCATTGAAAACAAAAGTCACCAATCCTGTTTTTCTACCAGTAATAGAAGAAGGAAAAATGTAACAAAATTAACAGTTAACCCAAAAAACAAAATACCCAAAACCAGAAATCTCTTTCAAAAACCAATAGAGAAAAAAATGTTCATTATTGTATTTCTCCGCCATCGATAAGGGAACCATTTAAAACATGACAATTTAATTCCCTGTAGCAATATATTTCACCACAAAATTCATCAACTTGGAATTAATTGTATCAATGACGAGCTTATCACCAATCCTCTTATTCCTCCCTCAACTCTGCAGAAGAAATGCCACAAAGCCCAAAACAGCCATGACATAACCTCTATTCACTTCACCAAGAAGAATGCCTTGGAGCTTAGTATCCCTCTGCCAATACTTATTTAACTTGATCCAAACCCTGTGTTGCCTGAATGTGTAGAGAGATATAATCTGCTGACCTATAATCTGTTGATGAACCTGGTGATGCGATTAGCGGGGACTCTCGTTAGCTCATCGTGCATGCATGTGACTAGAGCTGGACAGCCCACATCTAGGAGAAAAATTTTGTCTTGTAGGCAAATGACTGAGGATTGTAGGGCATTTGTGTATTGCAGGGAGATGATTGAATTTGATTTTTGAAATAATTGTCTGAAATGGCTGCTCATTTTGTAAAAAAAAATTGAAGGATTCTTTCATGCACTTCCCTTTTAAAATTAGAAATCCTCCTTGCCTATGTTACCTTACAGTTGAGCAGAGCGTTCACAAGATTTAGGTTAGGTTTATGAAAATCTTTTGACATTAGTAGTTCCTACTTGGTGAAATTTCATCTCGAAAGAGGTGATGTCTATCCAGCATTCTGGATGCACATTTCACTATATTTATAAGATCAAACCTAGTTTTACCCTTAAAAATTATAAATCAAAAACCGTATGATCTTTGTTTGAAATAAAAAACTATATGATCTTTCTTTGAAAACCCTTTTATGTAAAGAATTAACGGAATAGTTCTGCATGTTAAAAAAATTCAAGGAAGGAGGCAATGTAAATATCTTGCATTGAAATAAATTTTGGCATATGAAAAAAAATAGTAATGGAGTTCAGTTAATGAAATTGCAGAAAACAAAATTTACTTTTTGTGCTAGACAAAAAAAGAACTAATGCAAATACATTTCTTTTGAAAATCCATGACCTTCAATCGATTCCTGAGAAGGTGATTCTTTTCTTTTCTGTTCGCACTCCCCTTCACCTCACCTCACCTCAAATCTTAATTTTATATGCTCGCTGAGTTCTTTGCTTTCAACCATTTTTCGTTTCCTTCGCATAAAGATAAAATAGAAATCACACAGTTTCTGGCTAGGTACACTTAAATAACATAAATACCAGAAGAACTGACGTAAGAAAAAAAATTGAAGGAAGACAATTTTTGGACGACTAAAAAATTGGACTACCAAATTTTGTACTATTACAAGATGTGTGCACATTAAAATATGCATAAGACAAATGAAAAACCAACCACCCATGTGCCATATTCTAATTTTAGTTGTGGCTTGAGAGATTTTTAACAATTTTATTTTTTAAAATTTTGGAGAAAAAAAAAGCAAAGGACTATCAAAATTCAGTAGTTACAAGATGTGTGCACATATAGAATGTCCTATTATTTTCTCACTTGTGTTGTACCCACCTTACCTTTGTCACATAGGTGTTTGTGTATTCATTTGTCATCTCATTAAGAGAGAGGGCTCAATAGTGGTGCGAGTACCAATACATGTCATATGATTGGTACATTGAAAGCCCAATATTTGAAAAGTATGGTACTAGTAGTTGTAAGAGAGGACCCAACAGTTGAATAAAATGTCCCCATTAGATTTAAAAAATAAGAAATCATATGATGTCACATCGACACACTTAAAAACATGACTGAATGCACAGATGACAGCTTTTTCTTGGTCTATGTGGGTGAAACAAAATATTTGAATTACACACATCCCTCGCTACTTCGAGATATAATTGTGTAGTGTCAATGTTACATGTACATTGCTATGTCAACCCATAAAGTTAGGGTGCACCACTATTGGGCCCTATTCCCTATCTTTTTTATCACTTACTTTTTAAGTTGTGGGCATTTTTGAAATGGAAGAGATTTGCAACTCTATGAAAATTGATATATGGTGGAAATAATTAATTGTGAACTAGCTTTGTTTTTCTTTTTTTTTTCTATGGGTTTTACAATATAGCCTAGTAAAGCCACTAACTCTATTCATTTTATATAGCTAAATTTCTTCACCAAGAGGCCTAAGACATAAAAAATGACATTAAATATTTATCGGGCCTCTTGGATCCAATGTTGAGGTCCATTTTTTCTTAGGAGGTCATTTTTTCAACTTCCTCCACAAAACTCTCATATGGTGAGCACCCAAAAAACCCTTTTTTGAGAAATCTTTTTCAAACCCTAGATCTACAAAAATAACCATAAATCTACAAACCCCAAAAGCCTAAATTTGCATTTTCACAACCTGCACAAAACCCTCATACCTTGAAATGTCTCAAATCTTTCCAGCATTGTCATGGCTTCAAGTTTGCATCAAATCTAATCAAACAAGGGTTAAACAAAAATAGGGAGCTCACACCTCCCTCATCCATAATCATAGCTTTTACAGGCTGATCAAACCATTTCCTACATAACCTTATGAGATAAAATGATGCATACAATCTTACAAAATAAACATAATGCAAAGATCAAAAGATAATCACAACATAACACAAGATATATCTTGGAAAAACCCTCAAGAGGGAAAAACCCATCCTCCAAAGCATCCACACTTAATGTATTATTCAAAAATGAAAACAATGCAATACACTTACAAAGTCTCCATGAACACTTTTAAAACATCAAGCACGTCCAATGCATCCTCCATGTGTCCAAGTGACACAAACAAGCCAACTCCCCTCTACTTAACAAACACACACGAACATAGAGTTTACACATGCCAATATTCTTTATTCAAATTAAAATTTCAAAATACATATGACTACCACAATTACAAAATTTATTCACTACAACAGGAATAAAATTTGCATAATAAAATCTACAACTCTTGCCTCTCAATAGCCATCCTCTCCATGAAGTCTCACCTCTACAATCTCTGATTTGTACTCTGTACAATCATCTGCAACTTGTGTCACTCATGCAACCATCTGCATACTCTCCTCTATCTGCAATACACATTCTCAAAGCCACACATTGGCTTACCCTTTTTCTTTCTTGGGAAGCGACTGGTTATTTTATCCTCTATTTCTTTTCCAAGGGCAATGAACCTACTTTCCAAGGCATAATTCTCTATATTCTCTGCTAGAGGTTGAACCTCTATTCAACCCTCCATCTCTCCACTCACTCTCCTATTGCCCTATTTTCCTTGTTGCAAAATGATGATCTTATTCTCCCAAGGGCCACAGACCTTTTCATCTCCTACTCAGCCTTTTTTATTTTATTCTTCCCTGAAGGAAAAGGCAAAAGGGTATGAATGCCAATGCATTCCAGCTGAGGTGACCCAACCAACCAACCACCATTCAAATTCCAATGTTTTTCACTGCTATGAATGGAAGATGATGTGGCCTATTGATTAAAATGTATGTTTAAACAAGGTCTAGCTCTTAAACCCTCTTAAAGTATTCTTATTGTTGTATATAACAAACTTTTGGATCTTTTCTACCCACGTGGTCTCCCATGGGCACTCAATTTTTGTTGTTGGTTTCCTTATTAAAACATAAATTTCTGAAGCTATAGATGCCTTCAAGCAAAGACATTTTATAATTTCATTCTTCATACTATGGTTGGGATAAGCATAGAGAGGTTTCAAAATAATTGAGAAATGGACAAGTCACCCCTTTATATTTGTGATGACACAAACATTCCAATTTGGCATTTGTTGAACAGTTAACATGGTATCTTAGAATGTTGATAAAGCATACCACTGATTTGCAGTTAGAGCATAGCACCAACAAGGAGATCAATGACATTTTATAAAGCTAGAAGTGTAGATACATGTGCTCCACCAAGATTCTTCATGGAGGTGTATAATCTGCCAAACTTCTCAAATCACCCTCACCACAAACCATGGGAAGATGATCCCTAGGAAAACTTCTCAACAACTATGAGAAAAATCCATTGTGTGAATACGTCAATTGGCGAAGTTAGATGTCTGTAGATGAGAAAATTCAAAGTTCTCCGAATTGCTCAAAAACTTGCAAATACATGTGGATTGATATTACAATGATTTTACCCATGTCATTCTTCGCCAAACCTTATAGAATTCAGAATTTTAATGTTTCGCAGAACTACCAACGCTAATCGTGAAACAATTATATCTCCAAAACCTGGAAGGATCTGATCATGAAACCTTCACCACTAATTCTAGAATTCATTCAACAATCTACCTGTAATAGGATTCGACATGAAACATCATCGATCTTGCTGAATAATTGTTTTAACAAAAACTACCAAATGTCTATCAGGACTGAAATTGGTTGAAACTAAAAGATTTGCAACTCTAACTCTGCCAATCACAACCAATGCTAAGAAATGCCATTAGAAAGCCAAAAAAACCAAACTAAAAAAAAAAACCTACAACTATTTTTGGTTGATGTCAGATTGCCCATTCACCTAGATGCCCCTGCATTAGACACACTGGGTAGAAAGTTTGTGAGCATAGGCTCACAAAAGGTGGAGTTGAGTGATAGAATCATCCTTTCCAATTGCAAGGAATATGCAATGAACTCCATCGATGTGATAGGTGCACAAGGTTAATTCATTTCCCTCCTCTTCCAGCATCTAGCTAGAACATTCACTATCTTCATCCAACAAATCTACATCCTCTTCCTCCTTCCTCTGATGGATTTGCATCCACAATGTACTGTCCTCCTCCACCAAATACTCCCTACTCTCCTCTCCTCCTTTGTAAGAACCAACCCACCACAAACCAACCACCTCCACTAAGTTTCACCTACAACATTCTCTACAACCTCTATAGCCAAATATGCACTATCTACACACCAATCTAAAGCTAAATAATCTCTTTTTCTTTCTACATGCATTAACTCCTTATTCAACTCAATAACATGTGAATTTAGAACAAATTTCTCATCAAAAAATTTAGAAAATTACAATCTACCTCTTCATTTTTCACTGTTGTAACTTGTGTTTCCTCTTTTTTTGCTATGACGTGCATCTTCTCATCTTCATCGGCAATCTTCTAAAGTCATTCATCTTCTATCGCTGAAATTTGTGCCAACAAATCATTATCTTAGCCATTCGTTGCAACCACATCCCTGCACTCCATCACTGCAACTTCAATTTCCATAGTTGCATCTTCATTCTTCTACATTCTTCCCTTCACTTCTCACATCTTTCAATTCCTCAATCACTATTGCATGCAATTCTTCATCTTGTTTGACCGATTCTTTCCGCTGCCTTGCTTCCAATCTATCCACTATCATGGTTATATCAACCATCATCAAGGAGATCTTCCTCCTTTGGTGCTTGTTCCAACCTTCCCATATCACAAGCTTCTTCCTCACGAGTATACCCATCTCATCTCACTACTGCAATCTTTCATAACTCTCACCTCATGCTCTGCAATCTGCAATCATAGTTCTTTTCATAGCTCCCTAGCTCTCGATTGCTTAGGGCTTCTCTCTACCTACAACAATACTCACATGAGCTCTTCTCTACCACCTTCTCTCCTCCACCTATAGGTCCTAGTGGATTCTCTCCACGCTTAGGCTTACCAACTCTCATACCATATGACACAGACAGGGAAACTCCTCTCTACTTAACAAACACACATAAACACATAGTTTACATAGGCCAATATTCTTTATTCAAATTGAAATTTCACAATACATCTAATTGCCACAATTACAAAATTTATTCAATACAATAGGAATAAAATCTGTATAGTAAAATCTACAACTCTTGGCTCTCAATAGCCATCCTCTCCATGAATTCTCACCTCTGCAATCTCTAATCTGGACTTTACACAATCATCTACAACCTGTGTCACTCATGCAACCATATGCATACTCTCCTCTGTCTGCAATACACATTCTCAAAGCCACGCATTGGCTTACCCTTTCTCTTTCTTTGGTAGCCACTGGTTATTTTATCTTCCATTTCTTTTCTAAGGGCAGCGAACCTACTTTCCAAATCTTTAATTCTCTATATTCTTTGCCAGAGGTCAACCCTCTGTTCAACCCTCCATCTCTCCACTCACTCTCCTACTGCCTTGCTTTCCTTATTGCAAAATGATGATCTTATTCTCTGAAGGTCCATACACCTTTTCATCTCCTACTTAGCCTTTTTTATTTTATTCTTCCCTGAAAGGAAAGGCAGAAGGGTATGAATGCCAATGCGTTACAGCTTAGGAGACCCAGCCACCCAATCAAATGTCTGATAGGCACAAATATTTATAGGCCTATTGCTAGATAGTTTATATTTATATTTTTATTAGAAAGTCATTACATGTAGTAGTGGGCGGACAAGGCTATAAATACTATAAAAAGGCAGATAGGCACAAATATTTATAGGCCTATTGCTAGATAGTTTATATTTTTATATTTTTACTGGAAAGTCATTACATATTTTTATAGTTTATATTTTTATAAAAAGTTTAAATTATTTTTTGTAAATAAAAATTGTGAATGAACCATTAGAGAATTAATTCATAAAGAAACTTGAGAACTATGGCCTCCCATTCAACCATAATGCAATCTATTAACACTATCATAATTAGTGTTATACTATTTGTAATGTGAGGTATGGGTTTGAACTTTGGCATTGACTTATATTTGTTTCACTTTGTATGTTTAAAATTGAATTCATTTTTTCGCATTTATTATTTGTACGAAGTGTTTGTTTGTGCTTTGGTATTTACCTAGTGTGTGTGCTTAAATTTTGGCATTCATTGATTGTTTGTTTTGAACTGTGTTTGAACATTAGGCATTACTATGTGTCCATTAATGTTTGAACTTTTGGCATTCACTTTATATGTGCGTTTGAGCTCTGGCATCCACTTATTTATTTGAATTTTGGAGTTCACTTTGTTTAGCGTCTTGGCATCCATTTATTGTTTGTGTGAAGTGTGCATTTGAATTTTGACATCCATTTTTTTTTTTTTGTGCTTTTGACATCCACTTTGTGTGTATGAACTAAATTTCGCATTCACTTTGTGTGTGTGTGTGTGAACTAACTTTGACATTCACTTGAATTTGAGCCACTTATTGGATGAGAAGCATATGTTTGAACTTTGACATCCCCTTAATTTTTTTGAGTTAATTGTCGATTCATATTTTATTGTGTGAAATGTGAGTGAACTACCTTTGTGTGTTGGTG
Organism: Cunninghamia lanceolata; assembly: GCA_027924645.1. Taxonomy (NCBI): domain Eukaryota; kingdom Viridiplantae; phylum Streptophyta; class Pinopsida; order Cupressales; family Cupressaceae; genus Cunninghamia; species Cunninghamia lanceolata. The sequence continues at coordinate 12,740,590 of BSBN01000553.1, read as the reverse complement.
AAGCGTGTGCTTGAAATTTAACATTCACTTTTTGTGTGCATGAGTGTTTGAACTAACTTTAGCATTCACTTTATATGAAGTGTGTTTGAAGTTTACCTTTCACTTAGATTTGCTTAATTTTTGGGATTGATTATTTTCAAACTAAATGGCCAATCAATGAAAGTTCCTTATGAAATACACACATGAAGCAATTCAAAAAATGGAATAGTAACAAATGTAGTCTAACAACTAAAAAGTAAAATTAAAAGTCAAAGATGAGATGTCATTCAATGGATCTCTCTAAGAGATGTTTCAGTGACTAATAATTGGTGTCTTCTTTGACAATTAACAGATACTTAGTTCCTAACCAATCCTGTAACAAATATTACTTTTTCTCATAACCTTTCTTCCCATCCACAAATAAATAGTAAATATATATAAATAGTAAATAACATCCATGTAGAGCTATTCCAATCACGCATTCTATTTTTTTAGTTCCCATTCAAGATTTTCCTTGAAATATGTAAATGCTAATACATTGCTTGATATGCAATTTTGAGGGGGTAAAGAATCATTTTCAAGGGTAAAAGAAACACTGAACAACATTACAACTATGAGGTGCATTTTTACATGAACTATATCAAGTGACATTTTTACAGCTCATAACATTTATTCCAAATAATTTTTGGAAAAACTATATTCACTTTTTTTATGTGGAAAAACTGAACACAGTTTTTCTAAAATCTATATCAATGAAAACAAAATTCACCAATCCTATTTTGCTACCAACAATAGAAGAAGGAAAAATGTAACAAAATCAAGGGTTATCCCAAATAACAGAATACTCATAACTAGAAATCTCTTTCAAAATCTAATAGAGAAAAAAATGCTCATTAGTGTATTTCTCTGCCATCGATAAGGGAACCATTTAAAACATGACAATTTAATTCCCTGTAGAAATATATTTCACCACAAAATTCATCGACTTGGAATTAATTGTATCAATGACGAACTTATCACCAATCCTCTTATTCCTCCCTAAACGCTGCGGAAGAAATGCGACAAAGCCCAAAATGGCCACAACATAACCGATGTTCACTTTGCCAAGAAGAATGCCTTGGAGCTTAGTATCCCTCCGTCAATACTTATTCAACTTGATCCAAGCCCTGTGTTGCTTGAATGTGTAGAGAGATATAATCTATTGACCTATAATCTGTTGATGAACCTAGCGAAGTGATTAGCGGGGACTCTCATTAGCTCATCGTGCATGCATGTGACTAGATGACTGATGATTGAATTGGATTTTTGAAATAATTGTCTGAAATGGCTGCTCATTTTGTAAAAAAATAATTGAAGGATTCTTTCATGCACTTCCCTTTTAAAATTAGAAATCCTCCTTGCCTATGTTACGTTACAGTTGAGCAGAGCGTTCACAAGATTTAGGTTAGGGTTATGAAAATCTTTTGACATTAGCAATTCCTACTTGGTGAAATTTCATCTCGGGAGGGGTGATGTCTATCCAGCATTCTAGATGCACATTTCACTATATTTATAAGATCGAACCTAGTTTTACCCTTAAAAATTATAAATTAAAAACTGTATGACCTTTCTTTGAAAACCCTTTTATGTAAAGAATTAACGGAATAGTTCTGCATGTTAAAAAAATTCAAGGAAGGAAGCAATGTAAATATCTTTCATTGAAATAAATTTTGGCATATTAAAAAAAAACAGTAATGGAGTTCAGTTAATGAAATTGCAGCAAACAAAATCTACTTTTTGTGCTAGACAAAAAAAGAACTGATGCAAATACCTTTCTTTTGAAAATCAATGACCTTCAATCGATTCCTAAGAAGGTGATTCTTTTGTTTTCTGTTCGTACTCCCCTTCACCTCACCTCAAATCTTAATTTTATATGCTCACCGAGTTCTTTGCTTTCAACCATTTTTCATTTCCTTTGCATAAAGATAAAATAGAAATCACATAGTTTCCGGCTAGGTACACTTAAATAACATAAATACCAGAAGAACTGACGTAAAAAAAAATTGAAGGAAGACAATTTTTGGATGACTAAAAAATTGGACTACCAAATTTTGGACTATTACAAGATGTGTGCACATTAAAATATGCATAAAACAAATGAAACACCAACCACCCATGTGCCATATTCTAATTTTAGTTGTGGCTTGAGAGATTTTTAACAATTTTTTTTTTTAAATTTTAGAGAAAAAAAAAAGTGAAGGACTACCAAAATTTAGCAGTTCCAAGATGTGTGCACATATAGAATGGCCTATTATTTTCTCACTTGTGTTGTTCCCACCTTACCATTGTCACATAGGTGTTTGTGTATTCATTTGCCATCTCATTAAGAGAGAGGGCTCAATAGTGCTGTGAGTACCAATACATGTCATATGATTGGTACATTCAAAGCCCATTATTTGAAAAGTATGGTACTAGTAGTTGTAAGAGAGGATCCAACAGTTGAATAAAATATGCCCATTAGATTCAAAAAACAAAAAATCATATGATGTCACATTGACACACTAAAAAACATGACTGAATGCACAGATGACAACTTTTTCTTGGTCTATGTGGGTGAAACAAAATATTTCAATTACACACATCCCTCCCTACTTGGGGACATAATTGTGTAGTGTCAATGTTACATGTACATTGCTATGTCAACCCATAAAGTTAGGGTGCACCACTATTGGGCCCTATTCCCTATCTTTTTTATCACTTACTTTTTAAGTTGTGGGCATGTTTGAAATGGAAGGGATTTGCAACTCTATGAAAATTGATATATGGTGGAAATAATTAATTGTGAACTAGCTTTGTTTTTCTTTTTTTTTCTATGGGTTTTACAATATAGCCTGGTAAGGCCACTAACTCTATTCATTTTATATAGCTAAATTTCTTCACCAAGAGGCCTGAGACATTAAAAATGGCATTAAATATTTATCGGGCCTCTTGGATCCAATGTTGAGGTCCATTTTTTCTTAGGAGGTCATTTCTTCAACTTCCTCCACAAAACTCTCAGATGGTGAGCACCCAAAAAACTCTTTTTTGAGAAATCTTTTTCAAACCCTAGATCTACAAAAATAACCATAAATCTACAAACCCCAAAAGACTAAATTTGCATTTTCACAACCTGCACAAAACCCTCATACCTTGAAATGTCTCAAATCTTTCCAGCATTGTCATGGCTTCAACTTTGCATCAAATCTAATCAAACAAGGGCTAAACAAAACTAGGGAGATCACACCTCCCTCATCCATAACCATAGCTTTAATATGACTTGTTAGGAAATTACACGCTGATCACACCATTTCCTACATAACCGTATGAGATAAAATGATGCATACAATCTTACAAAATAAACATAATGCAAAGATCAAAAGATAATCACAACATAACACAAGATATATCTTGGGAAAACCCTCAAGAGGGAAAAACCCATCCTCCAAAGCATCCACACTTAATGTATTATTCAAAAATGAAAACAATGCAATACACTTACAAAGTCTCCATGAATACTTTTGAAACATCAAGCACCTCCAGTGCATCCTCCATGTGTCCAAGTGACACAAACAGGGCAACTCCCCTCTACTTAACAAACACACACGAACACAGAGTTTACACATGCCAATATTCTTTATTCAAATTGAAATTTTACAATACATCTGATTGCCACAATTAAAAAATTCAATACAATAGGAATAAAATTTGCATAGTTAAATCTACAACTCTTGGCTCTCAATAGCCATCCTCTCCATGAAGTCTCACCTCTACAATCTCTGATCTGCACTTTGCACAATCATCTACAACTTGTGTCACTCATGCAACCATCTGCATACTCTCCTCTGTCTACAATACACATTCTCGAAGCCACACATTGGCTTACCCTTTCTCTTTCTTGGGCAGCAACTAGTTATTTTATCTTCTATTTCTTTACCAAGGGCAACAAACCTGCTTTCCAAGGCATAATTCTCTATATTCTCTCCTAGAGGTTGACCCTCTATTCAACCCTCCATCTCTCCACTCACTCTCCTATTGCCCTATTTTCCTTGTTGCAAAATGATGATCTTATTCTCCCAAGGGCCACACACCTTTTCATCTCCTACTCAGCCTTTTTTATTTTATTCTTCCCTGAAGGAAAAGGCAGAAGGGTACGAATGCCAATGTATTCCATCTGAGGTGACCCAACCACCCAGTCACCATTCGAATTCCAATGTTTTTCATTGCTATGAATGGAAGATGAGGTGACTTATTAATTAAAATGTATGTTTAAACAAGGCGTAGCTCTTGCACCCTCTTAAGGCATTCTTATTGTTGTATATAACAGACTTTTGGATCTTTTCTACCCACGCAGTTCCACATGGGCACTCAATTTTTGTGTTGGTTTCCTTATTAAAACATAAATTTCTGAAGCTATAGATGCCTTCAAACAAAGAGATTTTGTAATTTCATTCTTCATACTACGGCTGGGATAAGCACAGAGAGGTTACAAAATAATTGACAAATGGACAAGTAACCCCTTTATATTTGTGATGACACAAACACTCCCATGTGGCATTTGTCAAACAATTGACATGGTATCTTAGAATTTTGATAAATCATACCACTTACTTACAGTCAGAGCATAACATCAACAAGGAGATCAATGACATATTTTATAAACCTAGAAGTGTAGATACATGTGCTCCACCAAGATTCTGCATGGAGGTTTATATTTCGCAAAACTTCTCAAATCACCCTCACCACAAACCATGGGAAGATGATCCCTAGGAAAACTTCTCAACAACTATTAGAAAAATTCATTCTGTTAATACGTCAATTGGCGAAGTTAGGTGTCTGTAGATGAGAAAATTCAAAGTTCTCTGAATTGCCCGAAAACTTGCAAATACATGTGGATTGATATTATGATGATTTTCCCCATGTCGTTCTCTGCTAAACCTTACAGAATTCAGAATTTTAATGTTTCACCAAACTGCCAACACTAATCGCAAAACAATTATATCTCCAAAACCTGGAAGGATCTGATTGTGAAACCTTCACCACTAATTCTAGAATTCATTCAACAATCTACCTATAATAGGATTCGACATGAAACATCATCGATCTTGCTAAATAATTATTTTAAAAAAAACTACCAAATGTGTGTCAGCACTTAAATTGGTTGAAACTAAAAGCTTTGCAATTCTGACTGTGCCAATCACACCCAATGCCAAGGAATGCCATTAGAAAGCCAAAAATACCAAACAAAAAAAAATTAAACCTACAACTATTTTTAGTTGATGTCGGATTGCCCATTCACCCAGATGCTCCTACATCAGACACACCAAGTAGAAATTTTGTGAGAATAGGCTCACAAAAGGTGGAGTTGAGTGATAGAATCACCCTTTCTAATTGCAAGCAATATTCAATGAACTCCATCGATGTGATAGGTGCACAAGGTCAATTCATTTTCCTCCTCTTCCAGCATCTAGCTGGAACATTCACCATCTTCCTCCAACAAATCTGCATCCTCTTCCTCCTTCCTCTGATGGATTTGCATCCACCATGTACCATCCTCCTCCACCAAATACTCCCTACTCTCCTCTCCTCCTTCGTTGGATCCAACCCACCACAAACTGACCACATCCACCAAGTTTCACCTACAACATTCTGTACAACCTCTATAGCCAAATATGCACTATCCACACACCAATCTACAGCTAAATAATCTCTTTTTCTTTCTACATGCATTAACTCCTTATTCACCTCAACAACATGTGAATTTATAACAAATTTCTCATCAAAAAATTTAGAAAATTACAAGATCTACCTCTTCATTTTTCACTGTTGCAGCTTGTGTTTCCTCTTATTTCACTGCAACGTGCATCTTCTCTTCATTGGCGATCTTCTAAAGTCATTCATCTTCTATCACTGAAATTTGTGCCAATAAATCATTATCTTAGCCATTCGTTGCAACCACATCCCTGCACTCCATCGCTGCAACTTCAATTTCCACGATTGCATCTTCATTCTTCTACATTCTTCCCTTTGCTTCTCACATCTTTCACTTCCTCAATCACTATTGCATGCAATTCTTCATCTTGTTTGACCGATTCTTTCCGTTGCCTTTCTTCCAATCTATCCACTCTCATGGTTATATCAACCATCATCAAAGAGATCTTCCTCCTTTGGTACTTATTCCAACTTTCACATATCATTGGCTTCGTCTTGACGAGTATACCCATCTCATCTCACTGATGCAATCCTTCACAACTCTCAACTCATGCTCTACAATCTGCAATCATAGTTCTTTTCACCACTCCCTAGCTCTCGATTGCTTAGGGCTTCTCTCTACTTACAACAATCCTCACATGAGCTCTTTTCTACCGCGTTCTCTCCTCTACCTATAGGTCCTGGTGGATCCTCTCCACACTTAGGATTACCAACTCTCATACCATATGACACAGACAGGGCAACTCCTCTCTACTTAACAAACACACACAAACACATAGTTTACATATCCAATATTCTTTATTCAAATTGAAATTTCACAATACATCTAATTGCCACAATTACAAAATTTATTCAATACAATAGGAATAAAATATGCATAGTAAAATCTACAACTCTTGGCTCTCAATAGCCATCCTCTCCATGAATTCTCACCTCTGCAATCTCTGATCTACAGTTTACACAATCATCTACAACCTGCCACTCATGCAACCATCTACATACTCTACTCTATCTACAATACACATTCTCAAAGCCACACATTGGCTTACCCTTTCTCTTTCTTTGGTAGCGACTGGTTATTTTATCTTCCATTTCTTTTCCAAGGGCAGCGAACCTACTTTCCAAGGCTTTAATTCTCTATATTCTTTGCCAGAGGTTGACCCTCTGTTCAACCCTCCATCTCTCCACTCACTCTCCTACTGCCCTATTTTCCTTATTGCAAAATGATGATCTTATTCTCTGAAGGGTCATACACCTTTTCATATCCTACTCAACCTTTTTTATTTTATTCTTCTCTGAAGAAAAGGCAAAAGGGTATGAATGCTAACGTATTCCATCTTAGGCGACCCAACCACCCAATCACCATTCAAATTCTAATGTTTTTCATTGCTATGAATGGAAGATGAGGTAACTTATTGATTAAAATGTATGTTTAAACAAGGCGTAGCTTTTGCACCCTCTTAAGGCATGAACTTATTGTTGTATATAGAAGACTTTTGGGTCTTTTTTATCCACACGGTCTCACATGGGCACTTAATTTTGGCATTGATTTCCTTATTAAAACATAAATTTCTGAAGTTGTAGACGCCTTCAAACAAAGACATTTTGCAATTTGATTCTTCATAGTACAGCAAGGATAAGGATAGAGAGGTTACAAAACAATTGACAAATGGACAAGTCACCCCTTCATATTTGTGATGAGACAAACATTCCCATGTGGTGTTTTTTCAAACAGTTAACATGGTATCTTGGAGCATTGATAAAGCATACCATTGATTTGTAGTTAAAGCATAGCACGAACAAGGAAATCAATGATGTATTTTATAAAGCTAGAAGCATAGATACATGTGGTCCACCAAGATTCTTCATGGAGGTGTATAATCTGCAAAACTTCTCAAATCATCCTCAGCACAAAGCATGGGAAGATGATCCCTAGGAAAACTTATCAACAACTATGAGAAAAATCCATTTTGTGTGAATACATCAATTGGCAAAGTTAGGTGTCCATAGATGAGAAAATTCAAAGTTCTTTGAATTGCTTGAAAACTTACAAATACATGTGGATTGATATTACGATGATTTTCCCCAAGTCATTTTGCGCCAAACCTCATAGAATTCAAAATTTTAATGTTTCACCAAAATGGCAATGTTGATCGCAAAACAATTACATCTCCAAAACCTGGAAGGATCTGATCACTAAACCTTCACCACTAATTATAGAATTCATTCAATAATCTACCTGTAAAAGGATTTTCCATGAAACTTCATTGATCTCACTGAACAATTGATTTAGCAAAAACTGCCAAATATGTGTCGAGACTAAAATTGGTCAAAACTGAAAGCTTTGCAATTCTGACTGTGCCAATCACATCTAATGTTGATAAATTCCATTAGAAATCCAAACAAACTAAACAAAACAAAAATTAAACATACAACTATTTTTGGTTGATGTTGGATTGCCCATTCACCCAAATACTCCTACATCACCAAGAAACCACACATCCCATGCCATGCTTCACATATGTACTCTTTAGGGGAGCTCAATATAAATGACAACCTAAATGACTACCCAAACTCAACCACTAAACATGTGCTTGATTTTATAGAATCAAGCTCACACAAATACATATGTGGTATTGGTAAAACCATGAGAACACAAAACCATTGACCCTAAAATTAAGCATTTACCACAAATATTAAATATTTGTCCTATGTCTCCTACACATAAAATATCTAACCAATGTTACATACAAATTTACAAGTTAACCAAAATAAATATTTAATGCGGCTAAATACATCACGAAAGGTGCACCAGAAATAAATATTTATTTTACATAATTAAAATAATTCATTCTTGTGCAAGGTGTACAACACCCTTTTCCTAGCAATTAGTATCAAAGAGTAGGTGCAAAGAGCCACAAATCTACATGAGTGATCGAAACACTAATCTTATATTACATAGATATATTTGAAGATATAGATGGTACATAAATTTCCATGAGTGAGAAAAACAACATTAATTGAACATTGTTCAAATGGTGAACTCACACTAATATACTACAACAAGGCAACAATCTAGTAGTTGAAGATGCAAGTGCCAATGGTCTCACTAAAACTGATCAATTGAAGAAGGTAAAAAGTCCCTTCCATAAATAGGCCTGCAAGAGGGTCTATATGGCACATGTTCCATCTCAATGGAATGAATGGATAACTAGCTGCTACATCTACCTAGTATATAGCAACAAGGACTAGGTACATAAATCACTCCAAAGAGACTAAAGAAGCATTAGCACAAGTACTAATAGTAAAGCATCCCCCCATAATGCTAATGAGGGAGAGGTATGGAAACTCCATTGATTAAATTAGTAGTGCAAGAAGGTGAAGAAGCAACATTAGAAGACCCAATATGAAGTACCCTCAAGTGGAAAAAGGTGCAACAATATGACACACACACATAAAGGTCAATAGGGTTGTGATGGTTAAAACTGGGCACCCTCAACAAACCAAAAAATAAAAGACATAGTGTGGCACTTTATTTTAGTTCATGTACAAATTTAAAAGTGCATTTAATAGATTCTTATAATGTCCAAAAAATTACTAAATATTGAAAGTATAGTTCTTATTAAAAGAACACTAATACACTGAGAGGGGGGGTGAATCAGTGTATGTTAAAAACTTTAAAATGAAACTAGCAGTCAAAGATTAAAGGCACACATAAACTACATGCACACAAGAAAACACCAGATATACGTGGAAAACCCAAAAAGGGATAAACCACGGTGAGAATGTTGCTTGAGTCTACTACTCATATCCAACCTCACAATAAAATATTTTACAAATGTTTTATAAGCACCAACTTATGGGTACATTGAAACCCAAGACAATGTTTTGAGGCTCCAACCTTCAGGTACACTATACACCTAATTGAGTGCCAACCCAATACAATGAGGTACCAACCCCTGAATCCTTACAAATTCTGATGTGCATACACTAGTTCTTCACTAACATGAAATGCACCCTTCAATTCATATACAGTCTCATCTGCATTCCTACACTCTGTATTTTCATTAAAATAGTCTTCTTCTCTCTCTACTCTCTCTGCATTCTCTATTTAGTTTAGCAAAGCCTCCCCTCTTCTCAATACAGTCTATCTATGAACATATGTATGTTCATGCAAACTCTGCACTCTATGCCTATGAAAGAAAAATGTTTAGTTCAGTAACCCATTCACAACAAATTCATTGTGTATAAATACACATACTTCCAACAGTTGAACTGCCATCAACTGCTCAAAAACTGAACCTCGACAGTTTCAAGTCATTTTATACCAAACTACAATTAGTTGAACTATCGCACAATGGACTTTTGGCTCAGAAATATTTATTGGCAAAATGTCCAGTTATCCCCACAGAATCCTTAGAAATTAAATGTCCACCACAGAATCTGTAAGAGCCTCTCAAGCGCATTAACATGACCAAAATCCTGTCATGATTCAAACTGTCACTTAAGTGGCTATTTGATCATTTGTGTGACATTAGCAATCATATGCTTTTATCGATAAAAATACATTATGACAAACTTAGCTTTTTGTCACATTTATCATCAAAAGCTATTTTTTAAATTATGGCTTTATTGCCCTTTGTCGGCAAAATCTCAGCTTTCCAAGCTAAGGCCCTCCATTATCTCTATCGGCAAAAAGCTTATGTTACAAACCATTCATCTTGTAAAGCCTTCTCTTTTGTTGCCTCTATCAGCGAAAACAAACTTTTCAGAACCTTAGAAATGCTATTGACAAATGTTGCCTTTTTCGAACCTCAATCAATCCAATCACAAATTCTTATCAGCAAATTTATCCATTTTCAAACCATCCCCTTATGCTTTATTGGTGAAATATATCTTTTTTGAACTTTGGCCTTTAGCACCCTTTGTTGGCAAAGTGGCCATCTCACAAACTTTTCACTTTGATCCATTGTGTTAGCTTATCGGCAAAAGTAGAAAACCATGAACTTACACTTCTACCAGCTTTGTCATCAAATTCTCTTTATCAACAATTTTCGTAGATCATGAACTAGCCTTTCTTTGCCTCTTGTTGCCTAATTAGCAAGTTGGAAAAAAATCTCACTTGCGAACAAGTTCACAAAACATCAACTTTCCCGACAACAAAAGCCTTGCACTTCAAACATTCATTTTTACGCCTCCTTCTTTGTCGGCAAATCGGCAAAAAGCCAAACATGCGAACAAGTTTACAAAACAAAGAATTTTCTGATATAAGACTTTTTACTTCTCTTTTCTTCTAAGTCTTCATCACTTCACCTTTTTCTTTTGTCAATGAATCAGCCAAAAATGAAACCAATGAACTTGCTAGTTCTAGAACTACTAAAATCTCTAACTGGCTATAACTTAGCCAATTTTCACCCAAATTTCACAAAAATGAAACTAGGGATACCCATTGGGGTCTTTAACAAAATGAAGTCTTCAAATTGAACACACAACCTAAAATAGCCTCCAATCCAACTAATCTCCTTTTCTCATCAAACACTTTCACAGAGATACTCAAAAACAGAGACATCATCACTTGACAACAATGACAACAATTCATCAATATCCACAATGTGTCGATCAATTTCTCCTTTCTTTGACATCAATGACAACAATTCAACAATCTCCCCCTTTATCATTGATGGCAACTCCTGAATCTAAATTGGCATGGTGATAAAGATTCTACCCCCTTGCTACATTAGCACTTTGCTATGACTGAGCGCCAACTACAAAAATCTCCCCCTTTGACATCAATTACAAAGGGACTCACAAAAAAATGCCTAATCTGTGATGACAGTGCTAATGTGCTCCCCCTGAGGACAATCATCCTACAAGACAACTGTGGTACCAGCGATAAAGAAATACTCTGATATACTCCCCCTAGATGAATACATTATGTATTCAATTAGAGAGAGGAGAAGGAACAACTTCTAACTTCTACCTAAGTTGTTCAAATGTCTCCTTTGGAAGGGATTTTGTAAATAGATCTACCAGTTTTTCTTTTGTAGCAACGTATTCCAACTTGACTTCTTGGTCAGCAACTTTCTCCCTAAGAAAATGGTACTTAATGGATATGTGTTTGGTCCTTGAATGCATAACTAGATTCTTTGAGATGTTTATTGCACTAATATTATCACAAAGAATGTTGACTGGTTCATTAAAATCCACCTTAATATATTATAGCATTTGCTTCATCCATAACACCTGAGTACAATAAGATATAGCAGCTATATATTTAGCTTCAACTGTTGACAAAGAGATTGATTCTTATTTCTTACTTAACCATGCTACTAATTTATCTCCTAGAAAGAATGCACCACCACTAGTGCTCTTTCTATCATCAACACAACTAGCCCAATTTGCATTTGTGTATGCAATTAAAGTTAATCATCACCAACAGGATACCATAGACCATAATCTAATGTACTCTTCAACTTTCTAAATATCCTCTTCACTGCTTTGACATGTGTCTCCTTAGGAGAAGCTTGAAATCTAGCTACCGTGTAAACAACTTGCATGATGTCAGGCCTTGTTGCTGTGAGATACAAGAGACTTCCAACCATGGATCTATATAAAGTATGATCTTCTAAAGCATATTCATCATCTTTGCTAAGCTTACACCCAGTGACCATAGGTGTACTGACTGGCTTGCAATCTTCCATCTTGAATTTCTTCAGAATTTCCTTCACATACTTGGTATGAGAAATGAAAATCCCTATGTCTAATTGATTGACCTGTAAACCAAGGAAAAATGCTAATTATCCTAGCATTGACATCTCAAACTCTTTCTGCATAGCATCAACAAACTCTCTACACATTTTGTCACTATCTCCACCAAATATTATATCATCTACATAAACAATAACAATCAACATATGATTACCTTCAGTTTTAAAATACAGATTGGTAGAAACTATACCTTTCTTATAACCTTATTGTTGAAGATATTTGTCCATCCTGGAGTACCAAGCCCAAGGAGCTTGTTTTAGACCATATAGTGCCTTCTTCAATCTGTACACATAGTCTTTGTTTTTAGTCACTTGGAATCCTTCAAGTTGCTCTATATAAACTTACTCAACCAAATAGCCATTGAGAAATGCAGATTCCACATCCATCCGGTACACCTTGAAGTGTTTATAAACTGAATATGCAAGAAATATTCTAATGGCTTCACACCTAGCCACAAATGCAAATGTCTCATCAAAATCCATGCCCTCAACCTGAGCATAGCCTTTGCAGATAAATCTAGCTTTGTTTCTAGTTATCTACCCATCTTCATTCAGTTTATTTCTAAACACCCATTTTGTGCCTATGACATTCTTATCAGCAGCCCTTGGAACAAGTTCCCAAGTCTGATTTTTCTCTATGTGACTAAGTTCTTCTATCATGGCCTCAATCCAACTTTCATCCTCACTAGCTTCTTCATAAGATTTGGGTTCTATTTTAGATAATAAAGAATAGTTTACCTATTCGTGTTGTGTTAGCTTTAGCTTTCTCCTTGTCATGACACCATCAGATTTATTCCAAGAATCTGATTTTCAGAATGATCTCGTTTGACATACTTGGGTAGAGCCTTTGGAGTAGATTTTGGTTGTTCTTCTTCATCAGCATCATTCTCTTCTTGTGACTTTTCTTTTGCAAATTTTTCTTCTTCTTCTTCTTCTTCTTCGTAAACAAGAACCTTTGAATACAAATCATTTCTATGTGACAACTGAGAGAAGTCTTCATCCACTCTAACATTCATACTTTCAACTATCTTATGCAACCTTTTATTATAGCACTTGTAGGCTTCCATATATTCTAAAATGCTTCACAAATGCAGGTATGCCTTTCCATAATTCATATGGAGTCTTATCATGATTAAATCTTAACTGAGCCCTATTAAGAATATAAACAGCAGAATGAACTACTTCCTTCCAGTATCGATCAAGCAGTTTGGCTTCATTCAACATTGTTCTAGCCATTTTTTGGACAATTCTCTTCTTTCTCTCAATAACTCTATTTTGTTGAGGTGTCCCAGCTACAGAAAAATGTTGTTTAATCACATGCTTTTCACAGTACTAATCAAAATCATTAGAAGTGAATTCTCTACCTCTGTCTAATCTTTAGCATTTTATCCTTGACCCAATTTCATTCTCAACCATAGCCCTAAATATTTTAAACCTTTCAAGAGCTTGAGATTTTGCTTTAAGAAATGTTACCCATGTCATTCTTGAATAATCATCTATCAACAACATGAAATATCTTTCTCCATTGATGCTTTTGGTTTTAGTTGGTCCACACAAGTCTGTATGTATCAATTCAAGAGGTTTTGAAGTTGAATATTCCTTTGTCTTGAAACTGACCCTTATTTGCTTCCCTTCTTGACATTCTTTACAGAAGGTATTTTCTGGCTTGCCAATACTAGGCATATGTCTGATTGCATTCCTCTTGCTAACCTTCCCTAGATGGTCAAAGTTGATGTGGCCCATCCTTTTGTACCATAATCAACTCTCATAATTTTCCCTAATAGACATCTTCCAGCCTTCACCTCCTTTAGATGGTATAGGTTGTTGTTTGTTCTATTTGCCTCAGCAACAAGTCTACCAAAGCTAGCTTTTCTTATCTCACATCCACTAGCATGAAATAACAGGTTATACCCCATGTCACACATTTGGCTAACACTAAGCAAATTATGTTGTAATCCCTCTACATACAACACATCTTGAGCATTAGTTTTACCATTTGTGCATTATGTGCCTTTTCTAGCTCTCTTAGCAGTGGTGTTATCACCGAACTTGATAGAACCACCATTACATTTCTACAAAACAGTGAACTTGCTCTTATCTCCAGTTATATGACTAGAGCATCCACTATCTATCACCCAAGGATTGCCTTGTCCTTTGGCATGAAAAGCTATTTGGACTAACACAGACTTTTCATCCTTCTTTTCTACCCAACGCCTTTTTGAACTTTTCTCCTTTTCCTCAGAATGCTTTGTTGGTTCTTTCTCCTAAGCAGGGGGTGCAGACTCTTTCTTGTGACGAGTAGAGGATTGTGTTTTTTTTTTGTTTTTGTATAGAAGCATGTGTAGGTCTGTCTTCCCTTGGAGGAGTAAATCTCCTTTTCTCCTATCTAGAAGGCTGTATAAACATACTTCTACAAAACTTGGCAATATGCCCATAGTTGTTACAATTATAACAAATATCATTCATATCAACTAAAGGGGCAAAAGGAGTTTTTCTTACAAAATCATGCCTATCCATTCTCCTAGGTCTAGTTTTGTAGTTTATTGCATTACGTTCAAACTGTTTACATGAAAAACAATAACCATAAAATGCATAATTGAACCTGGCTCAAGTCTTGCAAGTTGATCTTTGAATCTTCTCTTTGGATTGTGGACTTTCATGAAACCAACATCTTCCTTTCTAAAATCTTCAGTCTTCTTATTCTTCATGAATCCTTTAGGCTTCCTAGAATCAACACGTTTCTTAGACGTAGCAAAGCTTGACTCGGCATGTTCTCCAACCACATTTTTGAAGGGAGGAACATTCTTGACAGTCTTATCTTCTACGTTCTTCTAAGAGATAACATCCTTGAAACTCTTGTTTTCAACATATCTTAACACAACCGTGTTGGAGAAGGATCTTTGATAGCCAATTATTTGATCAAGAATTTATGAGCTGTTTTCAAACTTGAGGCTTCTATTTAACTGTTCATTCACCTTTTCTAATTCCTTCCTCAGGGAGACAACTTCAACCTCTAATTTTTGACACTCTTCTAGTTTGTTCTACAAATCCAAACTAGTTACCTCTTGTATTCTTTTAGACTCGGCTAACTATAGTTTTAGATCTACAACAATTTATCAAATTCTTCAATCCTTAACTTGTATTTTCCATTTTGTTTTCTTTCATACCTTAGATCATCTAGAGAAGAAATCAATTCACCTTCCAAATCAACTTCACCTCTTCTTCCTCATCAGAGTGTTCATAGCAATCTTTTGTAGGAGGATTTTCATCTTCTTTAGTTTCAACATCCATGAAAGCAGTTTCATAATCTTAACTTGCAGAAGAACAATCGTCTGAAGAATTAATTTCTCTATCTATATATATAGACTCTTTTTCTTCTTATTAAAGTTTCTCCTTTTATATTTTGAAACTTCTTGACTCCTAGAACTATCTCCCTTTTGTTTTTCACCTAAGGGACATTTAGAGGCAAAGTGACCAATCTTTCTGTAATTAAAGCATTTAAAACGTAGCTTACCTTTGTATTTGCCAGAGCCCTTCTTTAATTTTCTGACAAAGTTTACTTCTTCTTCATTTGAACTGGTACTTTGTTCTGAATCTACTTCAATCTCCTTGGCTTTGGAAGTCTTGAATGTTGCTTCTTTCTTTGTTGAGCCTGTACTTTTACTTCTCATCTCATATGTTGTGAGTGATCCAAATAATTCATCCATAGAAAACTTATCCAGATCTTTTGCTTCCTCAATTGCAGAGACTTTAGAATCATAACTCTATGGGAGAGACCTCAGAACTTTCTTTACAACCACCTTATCTTCTATGTCTTCTCCAAGACCTTTGATAGTATTCACTACCTCGTCTACTCTAAGCATGTATTCTACAATATTGTCATCATCTTTCATCTTTAGATCCTCAAATTTTCCTCTATGGGTTTGTAGTTTCACTTGCTTGACTTTATCATTACCCTCATAGATTTTATGCAGCTTCTCCAATATGGCTTTAGTGAATGTACAATTCATGACTTTAACAAATTATGTATTGGTTAGACCACATAGTATAGCATTCTTTTCTTTGGCATTGTTTTCACAATCTTTCTTATCAGTTGCAGTGGGAGTAGATGTTGGTGGTGTGTAGCCATCTAAAAAATATTGTCATACATCAAATCTAAGAGAGGTTAGGTAAGTCTCCATTCTGATGCTCTAAAAAGCATAATTGGATCCATTAAATAATGGTGCTTTATTTGGAGAAGAACCCTCATGTCCTGCCATAGTGTTTTTGAAACCAGATCTTCCTTAAGTGGTTAAACTTTCTTCAAGGAACCTGAGGCTCTAATACCAATTGTTAAAAGAACACTAATACACTGAGAGGGAGGTGAATCAGTGTATGTTAAAAACTTTAAAATGAAACCAATAGTTAAAGATTAAAGGCACACATTTAAACTACATACACAAAAGAAAACACTAGATATACGTGAAAACCCCAAAAAGGGAAAAACCATGGTGAGAATGTTGCTTGAGTCTGCTACTCAAATCCAACCTCACAATAAAAGATTTTACAGATGTTTTGTAAGCACCAACTTACAGGTACATTGACACCCAAGACAATGTTTTGAGGCTCCAACCTTCAGGTACACTATACACCTAATTGAGCACCAACCCAATACAATGAGGCACTAGCCCCAACGAGGCACCAACCCCTGAATCCTTACAAATTCTGATGCATAGACACTGGTTCTTCACTAACATGAAATGCACCCTTCAATTCATATATAGTCTCATCCACATTCCTGCACTCTGTGTTTTCATTAACATAGTCTTCTCCTCTCTCTACGCACTCTGCATTCTCTATTTACTTTAACAGAGCCTCCCCTCTTCTTAATACAATCTATCTATGAACATTTGTATGTTCATGCAAACTCTACATTCTATGCCTATGAAAGAAAAACGTTTAGTTTAATTGAGTTCAGTAACCTATTCACAACAAATTCATTGTGTATAAAAACACATACTTCCAACAGTTGAATCATTGTCAACTACTCAAAAACCAAACATCAAAAATTTCAAGTCATTTTATTCCAGACTATAATTCATTGAACTATCGCACAACAAACTTCTGGCTCAAAAATATTTATTGGCGAAATGTCCAATAGTCCCCATGGAATCCTCAAAAATTAAATGTGCACCACAGAATCTGTAAGAGCCTCCCAAGCACATCAACATGACCAAGATCCTGTCATGATTCAAACTATCACTTAAGTGGCCATTTGATCATTTGTGTGATGTTAGCAATCATATGCTTTTATCAGAAAAAATACATTATGACAAACTTAGCTTTTTGTCACATTTATCGTCAAAAGCTATATTTTAAAATATGGCTTTATCGCCCTTTGTTGGCAAAATCTCAGCTTTCCGAACTAAGGCCCTATGTTATCTCTATCAGAAAAAAGCTTATATTACAATCCATTCATCTTGTAAGCCTTTGCTTTTGTTGCCTCTATCGGTGAAAATAAACTTTTCAAAACCTTACAAATGCTATCAACAAATGTTGCCTTTTCTGAACCTTAGTCAATCCAATCACAAATGCTTATCGGCGAATTTGTCCATTTTCAAACCATCCCCTTATGTTTTATCAGCAAAATATATCTGTTTCAAACTTTGTCCTTTAGCACTCTTTGTTGGCAAAGAGGCCATCTCACAAACCTTGCACTTTGATCCATTGTGTTAGCTTATTGGTAAAAGTAGAAAACCACGAACTTACACTTCTACCAACTTTGTCATCAAATTCTCTTTATTGGTGATTTTCGTAGATCATGAACTAGCCTTTCTTTGCCTCATCTTTCCTAGTTGGTGAGTCAGCGAAAAAGCTCACTTGCGAACAATTTCACAAAACATCAACTTTCCCAACAACAAAAAGCCTTGCACTTCAAACATTCATTTTTATGCCTCCTACTTTGTCGACAAATCGGCAAAAAGTCAAACTTGTGAACAAGTTCACAAAGCAAAGACTTTCCCAATATAAGACTTTTTACTTCTTTTTTCTTCCAAGTCTTCATCACTTCACTTTTCTCTGTTGTCGGTGAATTGGCCAAAAAGGAGAGCAGCGAACTTGCTAGTTCTAGAACTGCTAAAATCTTCGACTGGCTATAACTTAGCCAATTTTCACCCAAATTTCACAAAAATTAAATCGGGGATACCCATTTGGGTCTTTAACAAAATGAAGTCTTCAAATTGAACACACAACCTGAAATGGCCTCCAATCCAACTAATCTCCTTTTCTCATCAAACACTTTCACAGAGATACTCAAAAACAGAGACATCATCACTTGACAACAATGACAAGAATTCATCAATCTCCACCATGTTTCGATCAATTGCTCCTTTCTTTGACATCAATGACAACAATTCAATAGTTCTATTATAGAAAGAGAAGAAATAGAAGGAACCAACATCAAGTACATAGAAAAATATGCACTTTAAGAAAAATAAGACCCAACAAGGAGTCCATAGGTTCAATTTATGGCCCTCTGAATTTACCAAAATGACAATTGAACAAGAAAGTCTCTAAAAAGACTAATTTTTTGGAAAAAAAAAATAGATACCTAATCTGAAAACCATTTGAACCATTGTAGAGTACATAAAATTTTATCCCATTAAAAAAAATTGGTTGTAAAAAGGCCTCCATGTATGAGTAAATTAGGAGCCTTCAAGCTTGCATTCCAAAAATAAAAGAGAAAATGGTGAGGGGTCTATCCCCCTAGTTGTGCCTTAGTGGATAGAGGGTGATGGATTGGCAACATTGTCAGTGGAGGTGGCATATTGGTGGTACTTAGGTTGATAAGAGGTTGGTGAGTTAGGTAGGGCTTAGATTGTGCTTCTTGGTTGGTACGAGTGGTGGTTTGTGGGTTGTAGATTTGTGGTATAGAGCCACTACTAGTGGTGGCCATAGATGTTTTAAAAAAAATAAAAACTAAAACATGGGAGGGGCTTTAAGTAATTATTACTCACCAAGAAGTTGGGATGGATCCCAAGTCTCTTGCCACCCCTATGGCCCTTTAAAAAAAATTGATAATTTGTCATAAAAAGCACTATAAATTTTTCTACCTTTTTTATCTCTTGATTCTTTACATTTTATTTAGAATTACAAAAAAATACAACTACTCTGTTTAGAACACTATAGGATTCTTAGACCATACGACCTTGGCTTGTGTGCCTAGGAAACAAAATTGCCTTTTTCTTGCAACAATTCCAAATTTGACAAATTTAATGTTGATCGATGGTTTTCATCCACTCTAGAAGCAATAGTGCACTTAGTTTTTCCCCAAAATACTCTAAAAATTGAGTTTTCCATAAAATATACTAGAGATGTATGCAACAAAATATATAAAAAAAAAATTGACTTTAGAATGTCTAGATCAAATGAAATAAAAGTTAATTCTTAATTTTTTGGCTACTTTAAAAATGATGGTGAGCTCTAGTCATGACTTCTAACACTCCATTTGATCTACAACTAAACCTCCTCTAAATATGATATATCCAAAGGTAGACATCCATGATAAATGAATCTAACTAAAGCTAGACATGCATACTAGGTGGACATGAGTCCTATATGAACTAGCATGATAGAAGAAATGTAACTTAGCCTAGACTATATAAGTGTCAATTAAGTACATAGGAAAAGGGCACTTGACTGATTGACACAACTACTTAAGTGAGATTATCCTGACTAGGTGTATAATGCAATATAGTAATAAACTAAATGCAAGTAAAATAAAAATGCACCAATAGTTTTCATCCCTTGTTCCCTTTCCTAGTCATGTCCTAACCCTTTCCTATGTCATTATTTTTCCCTCTTCCCTAATATTTTCCATTTGATTTAATTTTCCCTCCCTTTCTATCTTTATTCTAGGTATTATCCCTTTTCATGTCCCCTTACCCCTCCTTTTTAACCTTTTGCCACTAACCGAGCCAAAATAATTTAATGAGATATTATTTCCTAAGCTAATGCAAAATCCTCTCATTTGACCTTTAGAAACCCATGTTCTATAATTGGTCTTGATAGGTAACCAACACCTTTAGATAGGCACAACTTTTCTTGATTGGCCCTTGAAAATTGGGCCTCCATTAGTTCAAATACCAATCCTTTGGGTTGGTTCTTTGGGCTATAGATTGGTCTTTGCCTCCAAATTCTACCAATTATTTGATGGTAATTAAAATTAATCATTATTCTTAGGGTTAGGGGTGTAACCACCCCAAATTCCCTCCACAATTTCTATAAATCAAGGCCTCCAATTCCTCATTTAACATATAAAATACTAAGTTTTCACTTGAGATTATTGCATTGCATTTTTTCCTAAATGAGTAAGCCCATGTTAGTGTCTATTATATTTCTACATCGAATTAGCTATCAACACAGATTAGCAACAATTTCCAAGAGCCCCAAAACAAAAGTTACAACTAATATCTTCATTTTGGTAATGATTTTTGCATTGACTTAAGTAGGTTTTCATTTTGTTGTGTATAAATTCCACCATATTTCCTTCTAATCTACATACAACTCTTTTTAACACCTCTCCTTAACCATTTCCTTCTATTTCCCTTTACCATCACATCCCCTTTCCATTTCTTTTTCCTTTTTCATCATCCCCATTGCTCTTTTGAGAGCTTTTCCCTTGATGGATTAGTTTCCATCACCCTCAGCCTAAAGGAATGATCTTCACCCCTTATAACACTCTCTAACATTTTATCCTTAAATTAGTTTACCTTTCTTGCAATTCTGCTTAAACATTTTTACATTTTCTCCTTTGTCTTTCCCTTAAAACCCCAAAATACCTAGTTGTATTTTTGTCTCCCAATTTCTTAACCAATCCACACTAATTTTCCCTAACCTTAAGTTTAACCCTTCTCACTTTTGATACCTTTCCAATCATATCAAGTTTTTATTTTTAAAAGTTTCCATTTGAGTATTTTTCCTTATCTCCTAATCTAAACTTTTATGAAGGATTTGTCATTGTTGCCATTTTCCATTGACTACTAGGGTTTTAGGTTATTACTTTGAATTAGTTTAGTTTTTAGTATAGGCTTTATTTAAGTATTCTATTACATTAATTTTATAGGTGGATCCATGGTTGAAATCCCACAAGGGAATTGACTAGGAAGATATACCCCTTAACCTTTAAGTTTTGCAGGGTTTCCTTCACATAGTTTTGATCTTATAGGTGAAATACAAAAAATGTTGAAAATCTTGAAAAGTTCAAAGAGGAATAATTGTTGCAAATCATCTAATAAAGGTTCACACAAAATTTGGAAACTTTCTGAGCTATATGATTAGGTTGTTCACCTAGGTGTAAGGGTTTTAAGACTCAAACAATGTTGAGATGTGATTCATAGAGTGTAATTTGTTTAGTCAAGGATCTTGTTTACCATGTTAGAACCAAGCATATTGATGTGTAGTATCATTTTGTGAAGGATATGGTTTAGAGTAGGAAAGTATAGATAGATAAAAATGATACTCAAGTAAAAACTACAGATTCTTTAACAAAACTTGTAAGTACAACCAAGTTCATGTGGTGTAGGGATGAGATGGGCTTATCCCATTCTTGAGCATGAGTTTAATATCTTGTGTTAAATGCCACACTATATCATGTGGTAAATATCAAGTAGGAGAATGTTGGGACCTAGGTGATATTCACATGTAGAGAGTTCGTATAGGAAGAGTTTGTTTGTAAAGTGCAATGCAGTGAGTTTCAAGTATTGTGATGTAGCATATATGTTGATTACATGTGGTGATACTATGGTAGTAAGTTGCAGTGCAACATACATGGTTTGTTTACATGTGGTGGTGCTATGACAACAACCACAAGTTATTTGGAAGAAGATCTCACAACCACATATGAAATTAGTGTTTGTTGAAAGCATGAATAGTCATGCAGGAGCACTTGGGATAGAACTAGAATTCATGTGACACAATGTAAGAGTAGGATAATGTTCTAAAATATGGCACAATGTATCGAAAGACTATATGTTGACTTCATTTTCAAGGAATATAACTTTAATTTCAATGCAAGTCTATTAACTAGAAGCTTAAACTGATATAATGTATCTATCTTCTTCCAGAATGAATTTGTAGTCTACTCCTCAAACACGTTCATTAACACAAGATTTGATAGACATAACCAGATATTCCTTCCTTCTTTCTTATCTAGTTTTACCTAGTCTTCATCAAACATACTTGAGGGTGTGGTCAAAGAATATATTATATCCCAATCATCTCTTTTCACTAGAAGATCCTCCATCTTCAACTTCTATAGTTTAAAGTTCTACCCATTGAATCTCTCACTTTTAGACCTTGACATGCTAGACAGAGATTTAATGCTATTCTATCTTTCACAAAATCCTTCAAAATCTTCTTTTTTGACAAGTTATACATAAATTATAACACATTAGTTGTTTTAAGGTTTACCACCACACATGATAGGGTTTTGATGTAGAAGCATCATATGGTGTAAGGGAAATCTTGCATAAACCAAAACAAAAATATTTGCTTGTTTATTTGTTTGCAATTCTTAGTCACAGTCAGTCACTGGAGAAACCACTACACTTTGTTGCAAGTTTAGATTGGGTCTCACAGTTTGGAGAGTATTTTGTATAGTGATGTGTCCACATCATATATATATTTTAGAAGATTTATATTGTTGCAAAGGTCTAACTTGGTTTATGCACATCTTTTGGGCCAACATGCTTACACAATTTCACTTTTCTTCACTTGTGCTAGTTTTTTGGAAGTTTGCACCAACAAAGGAATTCATGTAGAGATACTTTGGGCCTAGGGGAGCCTATGATGAGCACCACATGAAGAAATTTCATTTTGTGACCACTACATTCAATTATAAGGCTTATTTACACATTGGCCAACTAAATGTGGCATAGAGCTTTGCACCACCTTGTAGCTGACATAAACCATCAAGTTAATGTTTGGGATTTCTATATACATTACATGATCATTTGAAGACATCATTGAGGGAGTGAGTAAGTGAGATAATAAAGTCAGAGGGAAAGAGTGTGAGCATGATGATGAGAGTCCAAAATGGAGAATGATATTGATAATAAAGGTGCTAACAACGTGACAAGTAGGAATGTATTGAGTTTTATGTGAATAGTTTAATTTCATATTTAGTAATCAAATGGTTGTAGGATAGCATGTAGGAAGCCCATTGTGGTAGATTGTAATCATTATTGGTTATGAAATCAATAAAATTCATGTTTTATTTCATTGAGTTTCTATTGTCTTGTTCTATGTTTGATTTTAATTGCATGGTTGGATAATCTTTCATTGGATCCTCTATCCATGATTGCATCAAGTTGTATTAGAGTGAAAGGTTAGAATCCTAAGAGTGGAAGAGAGTGAGGGAGAAAGTCTATGCTTGCTAAACTGAGGCATCTTCTAAAGGTAACTTGTGGATAGATCATCAAGTGAGGTAGCCATAACGGTTTGTAAGAAGATTTTTGAAACCTAAGGCAACCCATAGGAATCTTGTAAATAGAGCACTAGTTGTGAGTCAATTTACAAGGTGATTGTGGATAGACCATTAATCCAAAGTAGTTTACACTAGATCTAGGATGTTGCCAAAAATAGGGCATGGTATCATTAATGCCATTGGGAGAATGGAAGAAATGTATAAGATGATGAAGGATATGTAGAACCAAATGGATGCCTTTGAACAATATCATAGAAGAAACCCTAACCCTAGATTGAGGAGAGTGATGAAGAACAAGAAGCAATCCATGTTGAGCACAGTGGAAGCCAAGAATGAGATAAGGAAGAAAGGATGTTGAGAGCCATATCAGGTATTGGTAAGAGGACTAGAGTAGACAATCCTAATTATTTTAGTAATTTAAACCCTAAAGAGTTGATAGATTGGATAACTAATTTAGAAGAGAACTTTGAATATAAGGATATTGTTGATCCAAATAGGATAAAATTTACAAAAACTAAATTGAAAGGAAATGATGCCATCTTATGGAAGGAAGTTCAATTGGAGAGGAATAGAAATGGTAAACCTAGCATAATAAAATAGATAGGATGGTAGAGAAGCTAAAATCCAGGTTCATTCCTACGAATTATCATCTAGAGTTGTTGAAGGAGTTGCATAACTTAAGGCAAAGAAAAATGAATGTGAAGTAATATATTGAGGAGTACTATAGGCTAACAATTTGATCCATACATCATGATGAAGAAGTTGAGAAAGTGGTGAAATACGTCAATGGTTTGAGGGAATCTATTCAAGAAGAGTTGGGCATGTAAAGTATACAAATAGTGGAAGAAGCATATCAACTGGCCCTTGGTGTAGTGAAGAAATTGAATAGAAGGATTGAAGATAGGTAGAACCACCAAATAGGAAGAGAACGGAGATTCCAGAGCAACAAGATAAGATGTGGTGATAGAGAGTCACACCTAAGAGACCATAGGAGAGATAGACCATATTGCAATGAAGGAGGAAGTTGGAGTGCCCACTACAGAGATAGGGAAGATGGTGATTCTTATCACAACAGCATGGAAGAAAACATAATACCTACCAAAAAGATAGGGAAGATGATGATGCACATTGTAGTGATAGATATCAAAGAGGTAGAGGAAGATATGAGAAAAATGAGGGAAGAATTTCTAGACGAATGTGTTTCAAGTGTGGGGAGGAAGGACATCGAGTATTTGAGTGCTAAGGAAAGAGGGGAAAAGGTAGTGCAAGAACTTCATTTATGGATGAAAGACCACCTAGCTCAAAAGATGAACTAGAACATGGGGATACACTTGTCTTGAGGAGAGATTTGAAATATGATGATGGAAGATAACTGGTATAGAAAAATAACTTGTTCAAGATTAGATGAAAGATTGGAGGAAAATATTACAAAGTTGTGTTGATACTAGTAGTACAGATAACCTAGTTTCTAAGGAAATCGTTGATAAATTGGGGTTGAAGAGGTTGAGACATTTGGTCCATATAGGATTGGCTATTTGTAGCATGGAGACGAGATATTGGTGGAAGAATGATGTTTGGGAAGATTTAAGATAGGATCATACTACGATGAGTTGTTGTTTGATATTATACTAATGGATTTATATATCATTTATTTTTGGGGAGGCCATGGAAATTTGATAGGAATGTTCTATATGATGGGAGAGATAACACCTACATAATACTAAAAAATGGCAAGAGGCACAAGTTGATTTTGTTTAGTGAAATAGAGGAGCAGTTATCCAATAGTGTCTAAGTTTGCATAAGAGATTCATGTTCATTGATTCTAAGGACATGTAGCACTGGAAGCAAGTCAAACAGCAACTTAACCACAAAAGAGATGCCACAAAAATATGAATGTGGGAATAAGGCTCATCAAAGTAGAACCAACGAAAGAACAAGATTAATTAAGGATAGAGCAAGGAGTGGTACAGAGGAGCATGTAGTAGTATAGGCTAGGGCAAGGAGTAGTACAGAGGAGTGTATGATAGTAGAGAGTTTGCTAAAGAAGATCAATGATAGCTGTGGAAATAGGTTGATAAAGAGAAAAGAGATAGAGTTTGTGATTGAAAAAGATTAGCAGTATGTGGCACAAAAGATGATTGATGGAATAAGGTATCACAACCACAAAAGAGGAAGCTTGGAGAGATGTCAAACAATGAAGAGGAGAGAAGCATGCATAATGGACCAGTTGGGGGCATATGTGAAGAGATAGAAGGAATGTGTTGAACAAAGAGTTTTAAGTTTGAATTCTCAAGCTAGGATAGATCATCTTGGTTTCCCTCTAGCCACCTATAAGTGAGGGAATCACTTTTCAAATAACCTTGGGTGTCTGATGCAAGAGCATTTCAAGGTGTAAGGACAATCTTGCATCAACCAAAAAAATATTTGCTTGTTTTTTGTTTGTAGTTTTTAGTTATAGTTAGTGACAAAAGAAGCCATCACACTTTGCCACAAGTTTAGATCAGGTCTTGCAGTTTGGATAGTATGTTGTACAATGATACATCCATGTCATATCTATATTTTAGAATATTTGGATCACCACAAAAGTGTAACTTGGTTTATGAACATCTTCTAGGCTGATAGGCTTACACAGTTTCACTTTTCTTCACTTGCACCAATTTTCTAGAAGTTTGTGCCAACAAGGGAATTCATGTAGAGATACTTTCAGCCTAGAGAAGATTATGATGAGCACTACATGAAAAAAAATCATTTTGTGATCACCATATTTGATATTAATGCTTATTTACACATTGGCCAAATACACATTTCATGTGGCATAGATCTTTGCACCACATTGTAACCAATGTGGATGATCTCTAAGGCTTGAGATTGATATATATACATTACTTATGATTGTTTGAAGACATCATCGAGGGATTAAGTGAGAGAATGAAGTCAAAGGGAAAGAGTGAGAACATGAGGATGAGGCTCTAAAATGGAATATGATATTGATAATGAAAATGTTGATAGTGTGACAAATAGAAATATATTGTGTTTTATCTGAATAGTTTAATTTCATGTTTAGTAATGAAATAATTATGGCCTAGCATGTAGGAATCCCATTGTGGTAGATTGTGATCATTCTTGACTATGAAATCAATAAAGTTCATGTTGTTGTTTCATTGAATTTCTACTATGTTTGTTGTGTGTTTGATTTTCACTACATGGTTGCACAATCCTTCATTGGATCCTCCATCCATTACTACATTAGGTTTGGACTCCCAATAAAGTAGTAGCTTTCCTAATAACCAACCTTGCTTTTTGATACGAAATGTTTTGGATTTTAACCCTTGTTGTAGATGATTGATAAACTGTGACATCTGAAGGAAACTTGATAATATGTATACAAAATATAGTCAACAATACTTGCCAAATCTATTTAACATGTACATAATTAACTATCTAGAATAGTATGCATCCAAAAGATTACACACAAGACTCAAGATTTACATGAGAAACCCTTTTGGGAGAAAATCCACCACCAAAAGATGTTCACAATTATATCATTAAAAATTAACAAAGATACAATATAGTGAGGTCTTAATAGAGTCTTAGTCTACAATTTACTCTTTTGTAATCACTCTAATGTTTCACACCAACAATTTACAATACAATGCTATTTGTAGACACCTAACTTTGACCACATCCTAACACTACCAAATTTATCCCACATCTCCCATTCCAAGCATTAATTAAATAAATCATATTTATTAAATTAACCAATCCAATCCAATCATCCTAATTCCTAATTATTTAATTAATAGATCTAATCATCTTCCTAGATTTAATTAAATAAATTTTATTTATTTATTTAATTAATTGATCATTTTGACATTTTCCTCTATAGCCTAGTCTAAATTAAATGAATTCAACATTTATTTAATTAAGTTCATCATTCCCATCATTCATCTAAAAATTAAATAAATACAAAAATATTTATTTAATTTATCCTAAATCCCCTCACATCATTGGTTGGCTGAAAATCAATTAGTTAACTAATTATCCACTTGCACATTCCTAAGCATCATAACCAAGTCAACCTTGCATATGGCTCAAGGTTGCACATGGATTAATGCATGCACAAGGTTCCATGAATGCACATCCCTCCAAAAGGTACCTTTTTGATCCTCACAATCCAATTTAAATTTATCAAATCTTAGCCATCCAAATCTCTTCAATCTAAACCCTCATCATGTGCATCAATCATCAAGTGCCACTTGGTAGTTTCTCATGCACCCTAATCTCTCAAGCATCCTCATCTATTGAGCTCTCAAATCAATCTCATCCATTGATCTTTAATCCTCTTAATTTATAAATCCAAGCACACCCAAGCCATTTGTAAGTCTTCTTTGAATTTAATGTCATGTTATCCAAGTGAGAAAGCAAAAATCAATCTCAACAACACCAAGTCCTTTGAGCACAACCAACACTAGTGCAAAAAGAGTTTTTTCTAGTGAGAAACTTAGTTTTTTAATTAAATTTGCAAATCCTTAGCTTAATCTAGAGGTTATGATTAGATGTAGATTAAATAGATTAGTACGCATTTTCAATTTGTTTATGGTCTATATTTCTTAATATACATTTTGGCATGCCTAGTGGGACCCACATCCCTTCCTAACCATCTTGTGTGAGCTTGTTTTTTTAGGTCTATAGTTTAGCGTATGTGTTCATAGTTTAGCACATGTCTTTCACAGTTTAGTGTGTCTATTTGGCTTGTGTAGTGATACAATTAGTAGCCCTAACCCATTTTTATTTCTAATGTTTTACATAAATTATAATTTTTCCTAGTATGTTATGTAGGGTTATTGGTTTATCATCTAACTGTAATTCTTTTTGACCCTTTGGATGTAGATTTAATCCTCTTTATTAGAGGTTTAGTTGCATTTTTCTAGCTTGCTTCATGATTTAGTGCATGAGTTCACATTTTAGCATGTGTTTTTATAGTTTAGCACATGCATTTCATGATTTAGTGTGTGCATTAATCTTTGGTGTAGTGATAAAACCAATAGATCTAACTTGTTTTCACACTTGTTTTTGGTATTCTATAGTTTTTTTTAATTTGTTTTGTAGGCCTAACATCTTATTATCAGTTTGTAATGCCTTCTTGACCCTTTGAGTGTAGGTTTGACCTCTGTGGTTGCAGTTTTTCCTCCTTTTTTAGCCTCCTACATGGTTCAACATGTGTGTTCATAGTTTAGTGCATTCATTCATGGTTTAGCCAATGTGTTCATAGTTTAGCACATGCACCATTTAGTGCATATGTCATGGTTTAGCATATGCATTGTTCAACATGTGTTCATAGTTTAGCTCATGCATTCATGGTTTAGTGCGTGCATTTTACTAATAAGCACACCTATGGTAACTAATTGATAAACAATTTAGTGCCTTTGTTCATCTTTTAGTGCATGCACTCTATATTTTGGTGTTTCTTCCCCTATTTTAGCACATCCACTTTGTCATTAGTTATTTATCATTTTCTTGGATTTTGTGCTATCCTTCTTTTCCCACTAATCATTACTTTATATTTCCTATGAGATAATATCATTTTTCATCCAAATCACTTGTCCAAGACATATTTTTTAATCAAACTACTAATCTATTTGTGGTGTATCATGCTTTTCAAAGGTTCAATTTTTTCCACTAGATTAGTTGCACACTTTGCATGTTTAATGGTAAAGAAACATTTGTGTGCTTTTCTTGTGTGAGAATTTAGGTGTGTATTCTCTCCCCTCACACTGAAAGATGATCATGGGGATCAAAAACACCTTCTTGTTCACTTTCTTGTTTTAAACCTAAGAAGTCAAGTGTGTATGCTCTTCATTTGTGCCACAAGGTGATCTTGGGAATACAAAGCACTTGGTCTTGTTTCCCTTGTAGTGGGCTTGCATTTGCATTTCATCACCAAGAGGGACAACCCAAACCCCTATGTTTTGGTGGGGTATACAAAGCTAGGAGAGAATCGAAAGACTCTCTCATTAAGGTACATTTGTCGCTTGGGCTAAGCTAGTAATAACTTTATACCTTACAAAGTGAAGGTGAAGAGTGGGTTACCATATTGAATTGAGCAATTAGACATACACCTTTTCTATATAATTTTGACTCCCATACCCTTGGGCATGTTGAGGACATCCCTAGCATACCTTGTATAGCCTAGATAGGACCTATCGACCATATATGCTTGTAATGCACTAGTTAGTGGATAGTCTAGGAAGTTACTCATCACATGCCCCTAGAAACAATTTTGTAGGTTGCGTATGCTCTCCTCTCATACCATTGTGTGATCCTGATAAAAAATGGTTAGTGCCTCTTTATTGTCCCTACATTCTATGTTGAGACAAGGCATTAATGGTGGGATTACAAGTATATACATTCCTACTTGAATAATCTAGGGTGTTCATGTGCTTGGTGTGTCTTCATTTGTGTGAAACTCATGAATTATCCCTTAAAATACAAAACATGGACAAATTATACAAAATTCAAAATCCTTATCAAGTCAAAGGTTGAAATCCCTCAAAATCTAAATCTTGAATTAAATACCAAATATCCAAAATCCAAATCTCACAAATTGATCCCCTATCTCAATTTCTCAATCAAATCATCCTAAATCCCATCCATCCATCCAAAATCCTAATATCCCAAATCAACTCATTATCCCAAATTGATCTATCATCCATCCCAAATCTCACCTTGTTTAAGGACCTAATCAAATCCATTAAACTATCCAAGGTCTTGCACATTCTCCTAACAAAATCTTAATAAATTCCCTAACTAAACCATCCAAATAAATCCTAATCTACTCCAATCCAAATCCATCGTCCAAATCTAAACCTTATCACTCCTACATCAATCTCCATCCTAATCAAGAAAATCAAAATTAAACATAAAACCAATCAAATCATCAACAAACAAATAAGATCCTTGATCTTAAATCAATCCATCATCAAGTTCCTAAGATCCTAGACCTTCCATACAAAATCAACTAGGGATTTTTTTAGTGGCGAATCTTTTCTAATTGGTGAATAGTTCATATATGCCAATTGCAATTTGGCAAATATTTTGCAACCGGTGGGGGGGGCAATTCACCCAGTTTTTTTGAATTTTTGGTCAAATGCATTTCAATTCACCACCATTTATTTATGAGGCATTTATAATTAGTATTTTTTCCACCATATACTAAACGGTTCTAATGGTGATTCACCTAGAATCTTGGAGGCATGTTTTAATTCACCCACATATTTGCCAATAGCATTAAACGGTTCACCGTGTATGAGGACCAGTTTTGTCAATACCATTATAACTCCATGCTCATCCCAGGGCCATATTGATGTGTGCATTGGAGTGTGCATGTATTTATATGGCAA
Source organism: Cunninghamia lanceolata (assembly GCA_027924645.1). Lineage (NCBI taxonomy): Eukaryota > Viridiplantae > Streptophyta > Pinopsida > Cupressales > Cupressaceae > Cunninghamia > Cunninghamia lanceolata. The sequence goes on along the minus strand of BSBN01000553.1, from coordinate 12,709,253 downwards.
TTGGAAATTCGGAGGTCTCTCGAATAACCCCTATAAATTAACCCCACAGTGCACCTAACATAGTCACTAAGGTGGACTAAGGTATTGTTTAATTTTTATAATGATGTAATGTGTTTAATCTTGTATTTTTAATATTTGAGTGTCTTAAGGTTGTCTTGGGATGAGTAGGATGATGAGTTGTCATTCATGTGTTCAATTTCGAACTTGGGCTTTTAGGGATTTTTAAGAGGTGTTATTGGACTCTTTTCTTGATCACTTTACAGTTTTTAGGGCCCTAAGTCAAGTACCTATGGTATAGGTACCTTTTGGACCAAAACTCTTTGGTCTTGGACAAGATTTGACCATTCCAAATGGCCTTGGGAGAAGAGCGATGAGTTAGGGTTCTAGGAAGAGGGATGGGTGACTTGTCATGGTCATCCCATTCCCACTCTCCTAGGTTCATGAACGGGCTTGGGTGGATCCCAAAGCCTAACATGTGTGATCCCGCAATGTAAGAGTTTCATGAGAAGAGAACCCAAGTACTTCCCACTCCCCAATGTCACATACATGTGTGAGAGCATTTGTTGGGAGATGTGCTCTTGAGGGTGAATAGGAAGGTGACAAGTGTCACCTCCCCATTCAAGGGAATGCATTTTGTAACACTATTTATCTCCCCCTTTGGGGAGAGAAAAAGGATTTTTGTTCATTTTTTATTTAGAGGGATTTTGGATTGGAGAGAAGGATATTGTTGCAAGAGTTGGAAGGAGAACTTGGAGATTTCACTCTTGGAAGGCTCCTACATTCTTCATCATTCTTTGGAAATCTTGAGAGGTAGGCTCTCAAGATTTCCAAGCTTATTATGTTTAGTAGTTTTACTCTTCTCACCTTTCTCTTTAATGTTTGTGAATATATGTGTGTTGCATCTTTTATTTTTGTTCCTTTGTGCAAGGGTAAGGGTTGTAATGGGTATGATCTCTCCATGTGTGGGACCATGCTTTGTGTGGGGTATTGAGAGAGGTGTGAATTGTTTGGTGTGGAGCTTGATCAGTCTCCAAGTGGGATATTGTTGGTATGTGGCAATTGATCATGCAAGTACTATACACTCGTAACATATCCTCGCTGGGATTTAGGGCTGGGTTGGGCCCCGAAAAAAAATTTCCCTCTTTTTGCCCATTCAAATTCAGTTGATAATTTTTGTTAACCGACAAAAGAAAAATGAAATTGTAAAACCTTAATCCAAGAAGCTTCCAAAAAGCTTGTTATAAGCAGCTGGGACATATGTTGCGAGTGTGGAATTCGTGAGATTGTAATCTATTTTGCACTGGATAATAAAATCATTGGATGGCTGAGTCTCTGTGGATGTAGCCCATTTTGGGTGAACCACATTAAATTTCTATGTTGATCTTTTTTGTGTTGTTCTTCATTGTTATATTTGGGTTATTTGATCTGCATATAATTGTTAGTGTTTATTGCTTCGATCTACCTAAACCCTAATAACTAGTATCAGAGCAGGTTGTGTTTGATTATTGTCTGTAGGAAGGTCTCACAGTTGAGTGGGAGTGTCACGATTAAGTGGGAGCAATGGTGGACGAGGGTAAATTGAAGGTAGATAAATTCAATGGGCAGAACTATTAGTTTTTGAAGATGCAAATGGAGGATTATCTCTATCAGAAGGATTTATGGAGGCCATTGGAAGGAAAAGACAAGAAATTGGCAACAATAACTTATGAGGATTGGGAACTTCTAGATAGAAAGGCACTAGGAACCATTTAGTTGTGCCTAGCACCATCTATGGCATTCAATATAATAGAAGTGAAGACAATAGATGAACTGATGAAAGCTTTGGCTAAATTGTGTGAAAAACCCTCAGCCTCTAATAAGGTATTTCTCATGAAGCATTTGTTTAATCTAAAAATGATTGAAGGTGGATCTGTGTCAGATTATTTAAATGAGTTTAATACAATTACCAGTCAATTAACTTCTGTAAAAGTGAAATTTGATGAAGAGGTGAGGGCTCTCTTGGTTTTATGTTCTTTGCTAAAAAGCTGGAATAGCTTGGTAATGGATGTAACTCTTTCTCTGGTTCAAATACTTTAAAATTTGATGATGTTGTTGGTGTTATCCTTAGCGAGGAAATGTGACGGAAAAGCACAGATGAGAGTTCAACATCAGGTAATGCTTTGACTACAAAGAATAGGGGAAGAACAAAGGAGAGAGGAAAAAGCCCAACAAATCATGGGAAGTCACAAGGGAAGTCAAAGAAAGGCAGATCTAAATCCAGAGGAAGAATGAATTGCTGGCACTGTGGAAAGCCAGGACACTTGAAGAAGGATTGCTGGTCTCGATAGGGCAAACAAGGAGATGGACAACATGATGACAGTAAGGAAGCTAATGTTGCAAGTAATAAATTACAAGATACTTTAATTTTGTGTTTAGATAATGCTAATGATTCCTGGGTAATAGATTCAAGGGCTTCATTTCATGCCACACCCCATAGGAAATATTTTGTAGATTATGTTCAAGGTGATTTTGGACATGTATATATGGGTGATGATGAACCCTGTCAGATTGTTGGAAAAGGAAAGATAAAAATCAAGTTGTAGAATGGAAATGAATGGTTGCTACAAGAGGTAAGGCATGTTCCAAAATTTGAGAAGGAATTTAATTTTTGCAAGACAACTAGGTAGTGAATGTTGCATAGTTACCTTTTCAGACAAAGTCTGGAAGGTCACTAAAGGTGCGTTAGTAGTAGCTAAAGGTGAAAAGGTAGGCACATTGTATTTGTGTACTGGTAATACTTATTCTACCTTAGCTGCTACAGAAACAGTTGCTACTGAGATAGTTATAGCACTTGCTACAAAGACAGAAATAGAATTGTGGCACCATACACTTGGGCACATGAGTGAGAAATGGATGAAGATCCTTCACTCTAGAAAGTTGTTACCAGGTCTGAAGAAGATTGACTTGGAGTTCTGCAAAAATTGTGTTTATGGAAAATAGAAAAGAGTCTAATTTCTCAAAGTTGGGAAAGAGAAGAAGAGTGAGAAATTAGAGCTTATACATTCAGATGTATGGGGACCAGCTCAGGTATCTTCTCTTAGTGGCTCTTTCTATTATGTTACATTTATTGATTATGCAACTAGGAAAACATGGGTGTACATTTCCTAAAACAAAAATCAGAAGTATTTGAAACTTTTAAAAAGTGGAAAGCTTTGGTTGAGAATCAGATAGGAAAAAAGTTGAAGTGTCTCAGATCTGATAATGGAGGTGAGTATTGCAGCAAAGAATTTGAGAATTACTATTCATATAATGGAATCTGTAGGTAGAAAATGATTCCTGGAACCCCACAGAAAAATGGTGTGTCTAAGAGGATGAATAGGAGCATAATGGAGTGTACAAGGAGCATGAGATTGCATGTTGGACTACCCTTACACTTTTGGGCAGATATTGTACATACTGCTATTTATTTAATAAACGGGGGAACTTCAAATCCTTTGGATGGTGGCATTCCAGAGGAGATATGGATGGGTAAAAAGGTAAACTATTCATTTCTAAAAGCCTTTGGTTGTGAATCTTTTGTCCATGTTGATTTGAAAATATAACCAAGCTTGAGGCTAAGTCTAAAATATGTACCTTCATTGGATATGGAGTAGATGAATTTGGTTATCGGTTATGGGATTATGAAAATCATAAAATCATTAGGAGCAGAGATGTTATATTCAATGAGAAGGTCATGTATAAGGATCAGCTGCAGGAAAAGAAGCATGAATAGGCCAAAAAGGAATATGTGGTGCTGGATGAGATTTCAGAAAATAAAATGCCAGTGGTACCTGATGCTCAGCAACAATTTATCCCATAGACTCCTGCAAGTGTTAGACATTCTACAAGGATAAGTAGACCTCCAGAAAGATTTTCTTCATGGTTACATTCTATATTATTAATTGATTTTGGTGAACTTGAAGGTTATGAAGAAGTAATGCAGGTAGATACTAAAAAGCAGTGGGAGCTAGGCATGAAAGAGGAAATGGATTCCTTGCTGTAGAATTAGACTTGGGACTTAGTTCAATTGCCTGTAGGTAAAAGAGCAAATCCAAATAAATGGGTTTACAGGTTGAAGGAAGAAGATGGAGGCAAGAAAAGATACAAGGCCAGACTCATGGTAAAAGGTTTTGCACAGAAAAAAGGTATAGATTTTGATGAAATATTTTCTCCGATTGTAAAGATGACTTCTATTAGAACTATTCTAAGTCTTGTGGCTATGGAAGACTTGCATCTTGAACAGCTAGATGTGAAAACAACATTTCTTCATGGGGATTTGGAAGAGGAAATATACATGCAGCAACCATAGGGATATGAAATCAAGGGTAAGGAGGATTTTGTGTGCAAGTTAAATAAGAGTTTGTATGGCTTGAAGCAAGCACCTCAGAAATGGTATTTGAAATTTGATAGTTTTATGGCTGAACAAGGTTACAAAAGATGTCATTCTGATTGATGCAGGAGCATCCAGTGGTGTAAGGGCAATCTTGCATCACCCAAAAAAAAAAGATGTGTTTCAAAATTGTTGATGTTCTTTCCATTTATTTTCAAAATTTGTGGTTCTGGTTCCATAGTCGCTTGAATAATGATGTAGAACTTTCAGTTTTTCCAAATTGCTAAAAGTAGTAGCCTGCTATTTTTAGAAAGTTTGCATTTGGGCACAGATTGAAGTGAAAATTTATAGGAAGCTTCGTAACTGAAAAATAAGACCTTTGGCAAAGGAATCACACAAAGATCATTTGCAATCTGAAAGATAGTAAAGTTTTTGTTTCCCAAAAAATACTTGAAAATTATTCAAACTCAGGTTTGAGGCAATAAATGGCCCTGTATGGGCCCAAAAATGGATAGAACTAGCAAAGTATGTTCTCAACACGTAGAGCACTCTGTGAGCTTTCTGACATATAAAACGGTTCGTCAATCGGACACCTGGATCAAAAGTTATGGCTCCCAGAAGTTGACCTATTTTTGGAGGGAGATGCAAATTTTGAAATTAGGTTGTTGGCCACCAAAAACGCTATTAATAATTATTTTTGGGAACCCTGGGTAGTAGTAGAGTTAAGGGGGGAAGTGTAGAGTCAATAATAGGTGGAAAAATAGAAACCCTAGCAGATTTGGGGTCACAAATGGCAGATAATTCTAGAGTCTTGTGAGAGGAAGCTGTAATGTGTTGTAGCCTGTGGAGGGTTGATTCCTCTTATTGTATTTGAGCTTCTGTAATGTAATAAGTTGTCCAAATCAATAAAGAAAGTTCTATTTTCTATGTACAATTTATGTTGTTGTGTGTTTTATGATTTACCCCCTTCATCAAGTGGTATCAGAGCAAGGGTTCCTGAGTGTGCAGACAAATCACCGACCGTGAGGTAGTTTGCACTAGGACCTGAGGTTGTGGGTTTGCTACAGAGATCAAGATGCCTCCATGAAGAAATCATAGTGGGAGGAATGCTTTGATAGAAGAGGGTTTTAGAGACCTACAAAGGTAAATCGATGCATTGCAAGAGGAGCTACAAAGAGGGTTTGAGCCAAGAACAAGAGAGGAAAGTGAAGATGAAGTTGAAAAAGAGCTATCTAAGGAAGAACAAGAACTTGCAGGTGATACTACAGAAGTTAGTTTGTTGAGGGCCATTTCAAAGATTGGAAAAAGGCCCAGGATTGAAGTTTCTACATATTCTGGAGATTTGAATCTGGAACAGCTTATTGATTGGATCAATGACATGGAGGAGTATTTTGAGAATGAAGATGTGGAGGACCCAGATCGGGTTAAGTTTGCAAAAACGAAGTTGAAGGGCCAAGCCAGTATTTGGTGGAAGGAGCTCCAATTAGAGAGGAATAGAAGAGGAAAAGGAAAGATCACCAGATGGGATCAGATAGTGGAGAAACTAAAGAAGCAATTCATTCCTGTGGACTATGAGATGGAGTTGTTGAAGAAGCTGCAAGGACTGAAGCAAGGTAACAAGTCTATTAAGAAGTATACAGAAGAGTTTTATAAAATTATTATCAGGACAGGCCATGCAGAGCCCAACAAGGAGAAAGCAGCCCGTTACATTAATGGGTTGAGGCTGAGTATTCAAGAGGAGCTAAGTCTGGTCAGAATGAACACCATAGAAGATGCATTCCAATTTTCTCTGAAGGTGGAAGAGAAGCTAAATAAAAGATTTGATAGCAAGTAAAGGGGAAGAAGTCAAGGCGGAAGGACTTGTAGAAGATCCTATGGGGGGAGAAATGAAGATTCAAAGAAAAGTGAAGAAGCTGGCACTAGTTGAAATTAGAGAGGAGATAATACCTACCACCCTCGTGACCAGAACAATGGTGAGCAAAGAGGAAGAGGAAGAGGAAGAGGAAGAGGAAGAGGCAGACCTAGGCAAGGACCTGGAAGAGGAGGTTTCAGAGGAACCTATTTCCAATGTGGAGAAGAAGGGCATCAAGCATACGAGTGTTCGCAACATCAAGGAAGGACAAATAGAAGACCTGAAGGTAATGCATGAGTTGCACATGTAAATGAAGATGCATAGTTTGAGAGTTCTGAAGAAGCTGAAAGGGGAGAAACCCTAGTTGTCAGAAGAACTTTGTTGAATGAGGAGAAAGAACCCAATCAGAGGAAGAGTCTATTCTGCACAAGGTGCAAATGTGAAGGTAAGTGTTGCGATATTATTATCGACAATGGAAGCACTGACAATCTTGTTTCAGAGGAGATGGTTGATAAGTTGAAGTTGACAAGAAGAAAGCATCCACATCCATATCAGATTGCATGGGTGCAGAAGGACCATAGAGCTTTGGTCAATGAGCAATGTTTAGTGAAGTTCAAGATTGGGGACTACCATGATGAGGTGCTGTGTGATATCATACTGATGGATGCATGTCATATGCTATTGGGGAGGTCATGGCAGTATGATAGGAGCACTGTCCATGATTGTTGTGCAAACACAAACTTCCTAACAAAGGATGGAGTTCCTCATAAGTTGAAGCCATTAAAGGAGGTGGAAGAAAAGGTATGTAGTACTGCCAGAATTTTCTTGGTAGATGGTAGGAAATTTTTGGAAGGTATGAAGAATGAGTGTCATTACTTTGCATTGATTCCTAAGATCGGTCAAGTGAAATGTGAAGATGTACCAGTAGAAGTTTCAGCTATGTTGGAAGAAATTTAGGACATTGTCTCTAATAATGTACCAGAAGGTTTACCACTAGTGAGGAAGATAAGTCATCAAATGGATTTGATACCAAGAGCTAGTTTGCCAAATAAGGTAGCCCATAGAATGACTCTAGCAGAGAGTGAAGAGTTGAACAGACAAGTTCAGGAGTTGTTAAGGAAGGAATTGATAAGAGAGAGCCTAAGTCCATGTGCGGTACCTACAGTACTAGTACCAAAGAAATATGGAGAGTGGAGAATGTGTACAGACTCTCGAGCCATCAATAAGATCATGATCAAGTACAGGTTTCCATTGCCAAGAATGGATGACATAATGGACTATTTGAGTGGAGCCAAGTACTTCACAAAAATTGACCTGAAGAGTGGGTATCACCAAATCCGTATCAGGGAAGGAGACGAATGGAAGATAGCCTTCAAGACAAAGGAAGGTTTGTATGAGTGGTTAGTCATGTCATTTTGGCTAACCAATGCACCGAGCACATTCATGCGGCTCATGAATGAGGTACTGAGAATTTTTTAGAAGTTTTGTTATTATTTATTTAGATGATATTTTGATTTTTAGTAAGACTTTGGATGAGCATATGATGCATATCAGAAGAGTTTGGAGAAGCTAAGGGAGGAGAAGTTGTTGATCAATATGAAGAAATGTAGCTTTGCAAAGGAGTTGGTATACCGAGGATTTGTTGTCTCAGAGGAAGGTCTTAAAATGGACCCAGAGAAGGTGAGGGCTATCATTGAATGGCCTACACCAAGGAGTGCTTCCAAGGTAAGATCTTTTCATGGTTTGGCAAGTTTTTATAGAAAGTTTATCAGGAATTTTAGTAGCATTTATGCACACTTAACTGAGACAATGAGAGGGGATAGAAAAGAGTTTAGATGGACTAAAGGAGTAGATAAAAGCTTTGCTACATTGAAGAAGAAAGTCACAGAGCAACTTGTTTTGGCACTTCCAGATTTCAATAAGGTATTTCAGGTAGATTGTGATGCAAGTGGCAGTGCTATAGGAGCTGTTTTGAGCCAAGAAGGTAAGCCCATTGCCTATTTTAGTTAGAAGCTTAATGATGCCAAGAAAAAGTATTATGTTTATGATCAGGAGTTTTATGCAATAGTTTGGGCTTTGAAGAAATGGAAGGAGTTTGTTTTATATATTGATCATCAAGCTTTGCAGTATCTTAATAGTCAAGGAAAGTTGAACTAGAGGCACTTAAAATGGGTTGAGTTTTTGCAGAGTTATACTTTTGTTTTGAAGCACAAGAGTGGGAAGTCCAACAGAGTTGTAGATGCCTTGAGTAGAAAGAAAAATTTGTTGATAGAAATGAAGATAGAGGTTGTTGGGTTCGATGAGCTCAAAAGTTTCTATCCTGAAGATCTAGATTTTGTAGAGGCCTAGAAAGCTTGTTTGGAACCTGTTACTTTGGACAGGACAAAATGGTTGGATTTCATAATCCAAGATGGCATGTTGTTTAGAGGAAGCCAGTTGTGCATTCTGAGGAGTTCCATGAGAGAGAATCTGATTAAGGAGAAGCATAGTGGAGGATTGGCTAGACACTTTGGTCGAGATAAGACCATTGCTATTGTTGGTGAAAATTATTACTGGCCATAGTTGTAGCAGGATGTGAGGAAATTTGTGCAAAGTTACAAAGTGTGTCAGATGGCAAAAGGGATAAGTCAAAATATAGGGCTATATCAGCCATTACCTGTACCAGAGAAGCCATGGGATGATATCAATATGGATTTTGTTCTTCATTTACCAAGGACATAGAGAGGACATGATTCCATTTTTGTGGTGGTGGATAGATTCTCGAAGATAGCACATTTTATTCCTTGCAAGAAGACTAATGATGTTGTTCATATTGTAAAGTTATTTTTCAGGGAGGTGGTGAGATTACACAGTCTACCAAAGAGCATAGTTTCAAATTGAGATACCAAGTTTGTTGGTTATTTCTGGAGGACATTGTGGAAGAAGTTGAAGATATTTTTGAAGTTCAGTTCTGCACACCATCCACAGACTGATGGATAGACCGAAGTGGTGAATAGGAGTTTGGGTAACTTGCTACGATGCTTAGTAGGAGATAAGCCCAAGGGATGGGATTTGATTTTACCATATGTAGAATTTTCTCACAACAATTCTGTCAATAGGAGTACTGGTAAATCACCATTCCATATTGTATATGGGAATAGTCCAAGAAATGCTTCAAAGTTAAGGAATCTGGACAAAGCAGAAAAGACAAGTGCCGAAGCTAAAGACTTTGCCGAACACATGAAGAATTTGCATGAAGAGGTGAAAAAGCACATTAATAAGATGAATATTTAGTATAAGGCTAAGGCAGATCAAAAGAGGAGATATAAGGAATTTCAGGTAGGAGATGAAGTCGTGGTTCACTTGAGAAAAGAAAGGTTCCCAATTGGAACATACAATAAGCTGAAAATGAAGAAATTTGGACCATGCAGGATTTTGAAGAAACATGATTCAGGAAATGCATATGAGGTGGAGCTGCTGAGTAAGATCAACATTTCCCCTATTTTCAACATTGCTAATTTATCAAAATATCATGAAGGTGGAACAGAGAATGGACCAACAGAAGAACAGTGGAGTATTCTGGCATCTACTTCAATAGAGGAGATAGAAGAGATCTTGGATAGTCGTGTGGGAAGAAGTACTCAAAACAAGCAATACGAAAAATATCTAGTGAAATGGAAAGGAAGGCCTGTTGAAGATTCTTCTTGGTTGTCTAAGGCAAAGGTTGACCATTTGGGTTTTCCTCACACAAACACCTAAGACGTGACAGGGTCACTTCTCAAATTACCCTGAGTGTCTGATGCAGGAGCATCTAGTGGTGTAAGGGCAATCTTGCATCACCCAAAAAAAAAAGATGTGTTTCAAAATTGTTGATGTTCTTTCCATTTATTTTCAAAATTTGTGGTTCTAGTTCCATAATCACTTGAATAATGATGTAGAACTTTTAGTTTTTCCAAACTCCTAAAAATAGCAACCTGCTATTTTTAGAAAGTTTGTATTTGGGCACAGATTGAAGTGAAAATTTACAGGAAGCTTCATAACTGAAAAATAAGACCTTTAGTGAAGGAATCACGCAAAGATCATTCACGAGCTAAAAGATATTAAATTTTCTATTTCATAAAAAATGCTTGAAAATTATTCAAACTCAAGTTTGAGGCACTAAATAGCCCCGTACAGGCCCGAAAATGGTTGAAACTAGCAAAGCTAGATCTTCGCGCGTAGAGCACTCTATGAGATTTCCAACACATAAAACGGTTCATCAATCGGACACCTGGATCAAAAGTTATGGCTCTCGGAAGTTGACCTATTTTTGGAGGGAGATGCAAATTTTGAAATTAGGTTGTTGGCCACCAAAAAGGCTATTAATAAGAATTTTTGGGAACCCTGGGCGGTAGTAGAGTTAAGGGGTAAAGTGTAGAGTCAAGAATAGGCTGAAAAATAGAAACCCTGGTAGATTTAGGGTCACAAATGGCAAATGATTCCAGAGTCTTGTGAGAGGAAGCTATAATATGTTGCAGCCTGTGGAGGGTTGATTCCTCTGATTGTATTTGAGCTTTTGTAATGTAATAAGTTGTCCAAATAAATAAAGAAAGTTCTATTTTCTGTGTGCAATTTCTGTTGTTGTGTGTTTTATGATTTACCCCCTTCATCACTGATTATTGTGTTTATTTTAAGAAATTAGGTAATGGAAGCTATATTATCCTATTGCTTTATGTTGATGACATGCTTGATGCTGGGTCTAACATGTAGCATATTAATGAACTTAAGCATAAATTAGCAAATTCATTTTCTATGAAGGATTTGGGTGCAGCAAAACAAATCCTTGGTATGAGGATCACACGGGATAGGCCAAACAGAAAATTATTTTTATCTCAAAGTGAGTATGTAGAGAAGGTGTTGAAAAGGTTTAACATGCAGAATGCAAAAGTAGTTAGTACACCTTTGCCTAGTCATTTTATGTTGACTAAGGAGATGTGTCCAAAGACACAAGAGGAAGAAAACAAAATGTCTAAGATACCATATGCATCAGCAGTTGGTAGCTTGATGTATGTAATGGTATGTACAAGGCCAGATATTACACATGCAATGGGAGTTGTGAGCAGGTATATGAGCAATCTAGGGATGGAACATTGGAATGCAGTAAAATAGATTCTCCGATATTTGAGTGGTACTACTTCAAAGAAACCATGTTTTGGAGGAACAAATTCTACTCTAAAAGGATATGTTGACTCTGATCTGACAGGTGATATTGATAGTAGGAGTACTACAGGTATGTTTTTACTGTAGGAGGTACTGCAGTTAGTTGGATTTCAAGGTTGCAAAAGGTCATGCTTTCAACCACTAAAGCTAAGTATGTTGCTGCTACAGAAGCTAGCAAGGAGATGATTTGGTTACAACATTTTCTGGAGGAATTAGGGCAATGACAAGAATATAGCCCTTTATACACTGATAGCCAGAGTGCCATTCATCTTGCTAAGAATTTAGCTCTACATTCAAAAACTAAGCACATACAGCTCAAATACCACTTCATCTAGTCAGTGTTGGAGGATGGATAGTTGAAGCTGGAGAAAATTCACACAAGCGCGAATCCTGCAGATATGTTCACAAAGGCAGATACATGGGAGAAATTGATTTCCTCATCAGTTTTCGTTGGCCTTCACGACTGATAATGGTGGATATAAGAAACTAGCTAGGCCTGTAATCCAAGGGCAGCTGCAAGTGCAGTGGTGTCATCTAGGATTAGTCTCCAAGTGGGAGATTGTTTAGTGTGGAACCTGATCAGTCTCCAAGAGGGAGATTGTTTGTATGTGCTGACTAATCATACAAGTACTATACTCAAGAAGTGGAGGTTCGGGGGCACAGCCCTCGAAAAAAAAATTCCCTCTTTTTTCCCATTCAGAGTCGGTTGTTAATTTATGTTAACCAACAAAAGAAAAATGACATTGGAAAACCCTAATTCAAGAAGCTTCCAAAAAGCTTGTTATAAGTGGCTGGGATGTATGTTGCAGGTGTGGAATTCATGAGAATTTAATCTGTTTTGCACTGGATAATGAAATCATTGGATGGCTGAGTATCTATGGATGTAGCCCATTTTGGGTGAACCACATTAAATTTCTATGTTGATCTCTTTTGTGTTGTTCTTCATTGTTATATTTGGGTTATTTGATCTGCATATAATTGTTAGTGTTTATTGCTTCGATCTGCCTAAACCCTAACATGAACTTCCTTGGGGGAAGACCACTCCTTGAGAGGAGTTGGTAGGAAAGTATGTCTTGTTCTTAGTGATTTGGATATCATGTTTTGGATGGAAAGAGTGTCTTGGTTCCTTGGGAGTTATAAGTTTGTATAGCCATAGCAAGAGGAGCTATGGTTTTGACATTGAGTTATGAATATGGTTGTTACAAGTTTCATATGTGTATCTTCCGCCTTGTAGGAGTGATGTTTACTCTCTCCCCCTATTAAATCCATGCAATGGATTTGGTGTATGTGAATCTCCTTGGGTAGGGAGTGTTTGGTGTGTTTTGTGTGTGTGGAATGAATCGCCTTGTGTGAGTATGTGATCTCAGGTTACTTGAAGGCCTCCTAGCTCAAGGTTGGCTTGCAAGCAAGCCTATGGTTGGGTGATGAGCCCTCCATTGGCCTAGTTAGTGTTGTGTATTTTTGCAGGAATCTTTGCTAATCTGAGGAAAGAGAAGAAGGAGAAGATTCTCCTTGTGAAACCTAGTTCTTGTTTGTAAAAGCGTTTAAATTGTTGTTATGGCTATGTAAAAGTCCAAGCTTGATGAGATTTGTAAATGGGAAGAGAAGTGTAAGAGAGTTGGATAAAACCTCTCTTGTTCAAGTTTAAATGTACTTTTATGCACTTTGTAAAGTTTTTAATATTTTTAGGAAATAAAAGAATAGAAAAATTATCTTATTTCTATTGTCATTTATTTGGTGTTGCAATATATCAAAGAAAAGGGAAAATATGTATTGTTTACAAAACTCATTTGAAAGAAATAATTTTTGTTGTCTTTCCTCTCTCATTTCCTCTACATTAGATAACTATCTAAGTAAGAAAACAAAAATATGGGCCTTTGTGCTTTATGAAATTATTCTTTTTAAAAGCTTCAAAATAATATAGATATGTTTTATATTCAAAAGAAACAAAAATGAGTAGTATAGTGCTTTAAAAGATTTGTTTAGAGTTTTGGAATAAATATCCCTCTTTATCAAATCCTAGCTTATAGAAACTTACATTGTTTTTATATTTTTAATGGTAATTTATGTGTATTGATTTAAAATATATATATTCATTTAAATGAAGAAAGAGTGCTTTTAATTTCTGATTTATTTATTTCTCTATATTTAAAATAAAGACAAAACAATAATTATATTATATATAGATATATAAACATGTATAAATAGATTTGAATAAATGCATGTTTGATAGTAAAAAACTTTAGAAATGTTTCAAAGTATTAATGATATGGCATTAGTTTTCTTTAAAAAAATGGGGGAAAAAAAGTGGGACGAGGGCAGGGCCGAAGCCTTAACCCGACGCCCCGCCAATTATAGTGGAGAAATAGGAGGGGTTGGGAAACCTGACCATAGTGCCCATAGGCACTATGGGCGGGAGGGCTGCGGACTACACAATCCATAGGCTCTCCTCTTGCCCATGTAGTAACACCTTTCTTCAAACAAAAAATTGCAATCTTTATTAATATTAAACGCTACGACTTTTAAAACTGCATTTGGCCCTTTGCTCATAGTGACATGTTTGACGTGCATTCATTTTGGTATACTAATATATATAGACAACTCTATAACAACATCATTAATATTTATATATATAGTTTTATATAAATAAGAAAACTATTCTTCTATTCTATTATTTTTCAAAACAATAACTTGGAGGGAAAACTTGAAACATAAACAATAAGCTGTTAGAAAACAAATATAGGAAAATCTTAGAAAATAGATGTTAAAAAATAAAACATAGAAGAGCAATCTTATTTTAAATTTAGCAAAATCTCTTCTAAACCTATGGGAAATAATCTTTCTTTAGGAAAGAGATTTTCCTCTTGCATTTTTTCCTTTCAAACCTACAAACAATAATAATCTCTTAGAGATTTAAAACCACTTTTATAACCTCTTCTTAAGGTTTTTTGAGTTGCTCTAATGACTTAGGGGTCAAATCCAATCTTTAGATTAATTAATCCCAGATAGTGATCATTAATCTCTTTTACAAGGTTTTATAGTTTAGAATTAGATTATGACTAGAAATTAATTGTGCTAGACCCTAGAGGGGTGTTTTAAATGTTTAGATCATTTTACTTTCAAATAAGGTTATATTTAGTTATTGGATATAGATTTAAATGCATTGATTAATTATTTTTTTGGAATTCGAATTTGATCATGAAGGTTATTTAATTTCTCCGCACTTGGTTTAAAAATTGATTTTAAGATGATTTTCAAAGGATTAAATTGAATTAAATTATTATTTTATTCAAGCTATTTTCCCTTGGTTCTTTTAGATGTTATTCATTTATATTTAAATGTCATAATTTCATGATTTTACTTTAGAAAAATTTATGATTAGATAAATGTATTACGTTTTTGTAATGTAATTTATTTCTTTATTTAATTTAATTAGGGCTTAATTATTGTTTAGGATGTTAGGTCTCGGCCATAAGGCGAGACCATCTTTTCTGCAACATCTAGGAACCTTAGGAGTTTGTCACCTTGGAAAGGGACTCCCCTCGTGGTGTCACATGTCACATCGCCTAACCCTAATTAGGTTTACTTCCATATCAAAGTGGTGCAAAAGGATTTTCGCACTACCCTTATCTCAAGTTTCACCTCTTAGCATTAGTGTGGCATGTCAATTGTACGTTGTATGTGAAACAACGTTGGGTGTGCATGTTAAATGAGTTGTGTGTAGCATGCAAGTGCATTTTGATGTTGATTTTTATTTAAAAAACTTGTTAGTTCAATTTTCATGTCCACGTGTAAAATGCGGGCATGACATTTGGTATTAGAGCTTGAGTTTCAACATTGGGGACTCTGGGTGTATACAAATGTATGTGTTGGGATACTAGTTGGTGGTGTGTACCTAAGACATGTGTCTAACTCTAGCTATGTTAGCGATGAATTTGTAAGACACCTTGCATGGGAATGACTAGTTTCCTCAAATTTGCTTCTTGCTAACCCCCATGTACAACTCGGTGTCATAGGCACTTAAGGGGTGAAAGCACGATGGGTAAGTGACTGAGGGACCTTGCAAGTCCTGGTTATCTAAGTTTAACAACCTTTTTAATATTATCCTAGGAAAGATATTTATTATATAAGAATTATTGAGTTTTATATTTTAGCGAAGCTTTGCTTCTATTCAAGTAGTCAATGGCACATATTTGACCTTGAGATAGGGTTCATTGGCAACCTTATGCATTGTATTTTTAGGAAAGGGGTTTATTTTGGCAATGATTATCTATTAGCAACCTTGAAGGCTTGTTGTTGTGAACATTTGGGGTTGCACATTGTAAGTTGTGAGCACTTTCACATTTTATAAGATTCACCTGAATGTGAGCATTGGGTTGTGTATGTCCTACCATGTAGGAGGAAGAATTGCAAGGTACACCAACCTTGAACAAGGACTTATGTACTCTTTTACGTCTATCGCCCACATGTTAAGGTTTAGATAACCTATGTAGTATGGGGGTAAGTTTTTATCTAAGTTAGTAGACTCCTTGTTGGGATGCTAATGATGTTAGAGAACTATAGGTCACGTTTGTCTTATGTTATAGGGTTATGTTACCCTAGTGGATTATTGTCACCTTGATGTGTGAAAATAATGTTGAGCTATTCCCTTGTGTAATGCATTGTAACACATATGTCTTGAGGATGGTTTAGTGGGCATTATAAGTGTGTAGTGTGTAAGGGGCTTTTATGGCTATCATCTTGTGTATCCTTATAGGTAAAGTGAGATGATAATAGTGGTTTCACAAACCACTTCTTTTTTGTGTGAACCTTGTGACACTTGTTGTGCCACTTTGAGATAGTCCCTTGGTAATGTGATTATGCCTAGTGTTTAGAAAATGTTGTATAATGCTTTGATGCATTCTATTACAATGAGCTATATTCACTTATAGAAAGATTCATTGATGGAATTGGTTTAGAATAAGTTAATCGCATGGTATGTGAACCATGCTATGATTTTCAAGGAATAAAATCTAGTTGTGTGAGTAATTGTCTGAGTTTCTTATTAACTGAGAATTTAAGAACTGTACTCAATCCTCATGTTGTTTTCCTTGTTTCATTTAAACATTTATGTCTTGTTAGGGTGATGAATCACACTAGGAAGCAAGTTGTGTTTATGTGTGCAAAAGGATTTAGTAGGATCTATGTGATAATGAGATAGACTATAGAAGGAAAATAAGTATTGATTAACGCTTAGTCATTTTCGGTTGTTGTGAAACTGCTATTTTAGAACCTCCTTGTTAATTTATTAATTAGTACAAAAGGACTCACAGGAGGGCTATGGACTGCACAGTCCACAAGCTCTCCTCTCACCCATGTAGCAATGCCTTTTTTTTAAAAAAGTACTCTTTATTAATATTAAACCCTGCAACATTTAAAATTGTGTTCAACCCTTTGCTCATAGTGACACGCTCAACCTATATTCATTTTGGTAAATACTTATATATATATTTGTTATTTAAACAAAAAAATACAGAGAGCTATTTGCAATAGCATCATTAATATATATAATATAGGAAAATCTTGGAAAATAGATGTTAGAAAATAAAACTTAGAAGAACAATCCTATTTTAACTTTAGCAAAATCTCTTTTAAACCTATGGGAAATAATCTTTCCTTAGGAAAGAGATTTCCCTCTTGCATTTTTTCCTTTCAAACCTACAAACAATAATGATCTCTTAGAGATTTAAGACCACTTTTATAAGCTCTTCTTAGGGATTTTTGAATTGCCCTAATTACTTAGGGGTCAAATCTAGTCTTTAGATTAATTAATCTCACTTAGAGATTATTAATCTCTTTTGCAAGGTTTTATAGTTTAGAATTAGATTTTGATTGGAAATTAATTGTGCTAGACCCTAGAGGGGGGTTTTAAATGTTTAGATCATTTTACTTTCAAATAAGGCTATATTTAATTATTGGATATAGATTTAAATGTATTGATTAATTATTTTTTGGAATTTGAATTTGATCATGAAGGTTATTTAATATCTCTACACTTGGTTTAAATATTGATTTTAAGATGATTTTCAAAGGCTTTTAGATTGAATTAAATTATTATATTATTCAAGCTATTTTCCCTTGGTTCTTTTAGACATTATTCGTCTATATTTATATGTCATAATTTTATGATTTTACTTTAGAGAAATTTATGGTTAGATAAATGTGTTACATTTCTACAATGTAATTTATTTCTTTATTTTAGTTTAATTAGGGCTTAATTATTGTTTAAGATGTTAGGTCTCGACCATTAGGCGAGACTATCTTTTCTGCAACATCTAGGAACCTTAGGGGTTTGTCACCTTGGAAAGGGACTTGCCTCATGGCATCGCATGTCGTGTCGCCTAACCCTAATTAGGTTTACTTCCTTGTCAAAGGGGTGCAAAAGGATTTTTGCACCGCCCTTATTTCAAGCTTCACCTCCCCACCTTAGTGCAACATGCCAATCGTACGTGTTACGTTCAATGACATTGGGTGTGCATGTTAAACAAGTGCACATGTAGCACACGAGTGTGTTTTGATGTTGAGTTTTATAAAAAATGGTCAGTTTGGTTTTCATGTCCATGTGTAAAATGTAGGCATGACAACAAGCCCCAGTGAGCATACATAACACAAAAAATAAACCAAATTAAAGGCTTCTTCAGATCCAAGTGAGATTTGAGAAATAAACCAAAATATATATTCATTTTGGGTCCATAGGTCAAAGTTTTTGAAATTTGAAAAACAAAATAGAATTTATAATATTTTCAAGCCTTCCACCAAACCGTTGCCACTGTACCACCCACACGCCACTACCACTAGTGTGCCACCTACCTATGTAGTGCTGACATCATCCTATACAGATGGCTTTTTTGTCCCCCTTTTAGCCCTTGGAGAGTTTTTCTTCCACAGGGCATAACTTTTACCCACAGTATTGAACTTTTGACTTCTTAATGGCATCAGAAATCTCTCTTTGAGAACTATGTAGTGGTATAGTTTTATTCATTATATTTTTTATTTCTCTTAATAGTTGGTGCTTGAAACCAAGTACTGCTCTGAAATGGTTAAAAGGTCATAACTTTCGCATACAGAATCATATTTTAGATTTCAAATAGGTGATAGAATGAATTTGTAGAATACTACATAGTGGATCAGGTGGTTTTTTACTTGGATGGGTAGAGAGGATTGTACTCATTTGAGCAATTGTAGGAGCTTGAGATTCAGGGTCTCATTATGTGAGCATCCAGATGAATTGGTGGACAAAAACTTGTGGGAGTACATGTTTTTATGAGATCAATATGATGGTATAGTAGATTATCAAATTTGGTACTCCCTAATAAAAGTTTACAGGTATTTTTAGAGTATTAACTTTGATGGTCATAGGTACACAGGTTGTCTTCTAGTTTGAAAACATGGTTGATACACATGTGATACTAGGCGTCTTAATTTAGTGGGAGTTGAGTATAGGTATAGTGATGGTGATGATTATGGTGTCATGGGTATTCATGTACTTTTGAGCATTGGCATGACATGGTCATGCATATGGTTGACAGGTTTGGGTTGTGATTATTTGGTTGGTTCATGTTTATAGGTGGTGGTGTGGTTTAGTTTTAGGAGGTTGTTCTTATCTCCTAGATGCTTGATTGGTTTCTTGAATATGGTTACTTGAATGTGTACATATTTGGCAAATGGAATCTAAGGTTCATCTAGTGTTTGAGTCTTGAGGTCTATAGGTTATCTTCTTTGTTATCTTGGTTTGCAAGTTACTAATGTGATGATGAGTTTGCACATTTCATTGGCTTGGGATCTATGAGTTATGCACTTAGTGGATTTGGTACCACCCATTGGTTGCAGTGGGATGACTTGGATGTGGACTACCTAAATCCATATGTCTTTTCATTGTTAATACAGACTTTGTTATTTGGCCTATTTTGTGGTCATTTGTGCATTGGTATGTTGCATTAGGATGAGATGATGGATGATTAGAGTGTTTGCATAGTCGATTATTGGGATTTGTAGCATGGTTATTGATGAGACCACGATTTGTCTTATTTTTATTACTTTAATTACCTATTTCCCAAAGACATTTCCAAACTTATATATATCTTAACTATGTCTATGTTTATCCTTAAGACACTAAAGCATGAAGATGGTATATAATATTTTGTTAATTAATTATGTGTGGATGATTGATTGTTCATGTAATATGTTAGTATTTTATGTTAATTTTAGTGATAGTGATGCATAAATACTATGTGGTACACTAAATCCTCATGCATCAAAACTGTGGCTTCATATCATGAAGAACACTGGACAACACATAGCCAAAGGAGATGTTGATATCCACAGAAGATGATATAGGTACCTACAACCAAAGGAAGAATATCTCAAAATGAGTGGGATGAGTCATCCATGACTCCATAATGGTTATCCTTCAACGAATGATGCAATCCTAAATGATGAAGGAATCTAGAACGTGTTCTCTATTATGTTTCTAAGTCATTGATTATTCTTCATGGATAATGAAGAGATAGAGTTACAATAGGGCTGTATTATCTATGCTACCTGACAAGGTGTCACTATTCCTCAACATTTAATCTATTTTTAAATGTCAAAGAACCAGGGCTATGTCCACGACTGTCTGCAACTAGGGATTCTATCGTTACTAGTTTATAGCTAGTCCTAATTTTTAAAAGAAAGATTAATCTATCTGCTTGTTGAATAAATGTAATGAATGCTAGAAAATAGAATAAAATAGGAAATGTACTCAAAGCAAAGAAACAATAACATGCATCTATCTATTAAAGTAGGAAACACTTTTCTAAGAGAAAACTGAAACAATAAAATAGTGGTACTAGCCTCCTACCTGAGTGGTGAGAGTGGGCCCTTGCTCCACACCCTTGGCTGAAGGCTATAGTAGGAAATCAGCACAAAAGATGATCACAACTAAATTTAGTCCAATTCATTCATTTCCACATTCATGAAAATATGGCTATAATAGAACTGAGATCTCCAAGAGTCAGAATAATTTTATCCTTGTTATTTTCTACTATTTCTGAGAGTATATATAAAAATGAGTGATGATATATCACTGCACTTTTCTACCAGTCTTTCTACGAGATAACACCATCTCTTTATTGTACTTAACTGTCTAACTTATGAAAAATCACCATGCGAGAAAGGTAGACTTGAGTGGAATAGAAGTCCACTCAGAAGTCTAAGTTTAAGTCTTAATACACTTGGGCATTAAGCCCTGAAAATAAGGATATTGGATTAGTTTAGTTCATAACTCATGCAAAATCTTTGAAAAGATAAAACTTCAGCAGTATAACTAATAGTTGACCCTACACCACTCAGGTGATGCTTTCTGTGAAGTGAGGGGAATTAAGATCACTACTGAGAGTGTCTGGTCGATAGCTCTACTTGGAATCATGCCCTGCTCTTAGGAGGTACCGGAGATAGTTGTTCCTATTTGCAGCTCCAGTGATACTCCAGACTCTTGCAAAGCTCTGGAGAGGCATTCCCCATATCTTCAAAACTTCAAGTGTCATGGTTCTTTGGTATTTTCTCCGGAGATCATTGAGGACAATCTCCAGAGATGCACGAAATCGTTGTTCCTGGTATCTACACCTGTTGGTTCAAAAAGAGAGAGAAGTTCTGCATTTTTCCATCAATCCCACGCACATTAGTCACCTAATTAGAAATTCTAATCTTAAGTAATCTATCTTAATTAATCACAAAATAAAACAATCTTGCTAACTTATTTGGGTGCAAACACTAGGAAGATGAACTGAGAGAGAAAAAAAGAGAGGCAAAAAGATGTATTTCATGAGTGCAATTTGGCACTCATCATCCCCCCCATACCTAAGGTTTGGCAGGTCCTCCTGCCTTTCACAATCTGGATTTATTTTGGCGAAGCAGCCTGTCAGTCAGTCTATACTCTTGGAGATAGGTGGTCCAAGTGGTTCTATTGGTGTTACCATTTCCTCTGTACTTATCAACTTACTTCAACCAGTTCTATAATTTTTCATCTTCCAGTTGTTCTATCCATACAAGGAGTGGTTCAATTATCAGAGGAGGCCTGAACTGTCCACCTATCCATTCCTGTTTATGTGTATCCATTAGTTTGGATATCAACTTTACCTTTCTCATGAATAATCTCAGGCTTGCAAGGGTGACCACCTCTCTAAGTTTCTGCTTTGGGGTCAAAATATTCCATCTCCTCTTTGCTACAGCAAGTATAGAATTTGCCGAATTAACCATAAAAAGACCAAAGTCAATGGAGCATTCCTACAAATTTTTTAGGTATAATGGCAACATTCTGGTTGCATTTTCAGGATGATAGATAAGGGACCTGAATTAGGTCTGAAAGGCAAAAAGATTGGGACATTCTTTCCTGATGAAGAGATCTGTTTTTAAATCCTTTTGGAGATGACCTTCCATCCTTTCATTCTAGATCTGCTGGTTTCTCATTAGGGACATGAATGCCTTAAGCTGGCATTCTCCTACAAAGTGATTAATAATGAAGGCTATATCATTAATATAGAACCCATGCAGGTACAATTCACATAGGAAGTTTTTGTCTTCATCATTGCTTCTAGTGTAATCTTCCATGAATCCTTCTATTGTTTCGGTATCCTCAGTTATGTTAGACAGGACTAAGGAGAGTTTCCTTTGCAGTACCCTTTCCTGTAAGAACATTGAATAGCTGGCACTTGGAGGCTTGCAGGATAGAATTTCTGAGGAAAGGGAGGCCATTTGAATGACTTTGCCTTCCAAAGTTGCTATTCTTTTTGCTCTGGCAGTGACTGCCCTTTATAATTGCAACATTGGCTTGGAGGCCTCAAATTCTCTACACCTTTTCTCCCAATGAAACAGTGCTTTGGGAATGTCAATGAGGATTGGACCCACATAGGCATCTGTTTGAATCTCCTACTCATTGGTTGCCCTTGGGCCAGACAATTCTTGAATATATTCTTCTTGGTCATCCAGTCTGTTATTGGCCCAAGTTAGCTGTTTATCCTAGCTTTGTACCTTTTCAATCAGTGCCTCCATTATTGTGAGGCCGTTGTCTCTAGCCATGGTGAGCTAAGAAACCTTCTGTGCTATTTCTTTCTCTTTCTCTTCCATCCATTTGGCTGCCTCACATTTCTGTGCTTCCAACTCTGCCTCTTTCTCCTAGATGATTTTATCCTTATTTTGGAGGTTTGTTTGGATATGTGCAATAGTTTGTTTCAGCTCCATCTCCACCTCTACTCTGACCTTCTTGAGGTCAGTAATAATCAAATTCTTTCCCTAGAGCATTCTTTTTAAATTTTCAATTTCTTCCATCAATTGTTGTTCTGCTGAAATTTCTATATCCTCTTGGTCAGAGGGATGAGATAGAGTTTCTGCCTCTGCTTCTGTGGCTGTTGGCTAATCATCAAGGTTATCCATGGCCATCTGCCATGTTCCTCCCAATGTATCCATTTGCCCTGTTCCTCCTTCTTCAGTGTTCCTGTCTCGAGGATCCTCTGCTGTTGCTGGCACTGATGAGGGTCCAGCTTTATCCTCACATGTTCTCAATTCCAGGAGTGCCTCAGCGAGTAGGGTAGTATCCTTCTTAACTTGTGAGAGCTGCATCTTCCTTTTGCTTCTCCGGAGCAAAGCTGGGGCTGGTGCCTCCAGAGCAGGTCTCCCTTCCTCAGAATCCAAGGAGAGAGTAAAAGTTTGTAAGTTTCCTGTCTCTGGGTCACATGGTGGCATTGAAACTAGACTTGATTCCACATGAACAGATGGTGCTAGAGAATTTCCACTTTGCTTCCTCTTCCTGACCAGAGGGATCTCATCTGAATCATGGGATGGTTCTTCAGCCCACCACTTTTCCTCAATTCCCTATCCTAACTTTTCCCCTGTTAATTCCTTAGGCCAAGACTCCTCAGGTAGAGTCATCTTTCACCTCACTGACCGAGTCATGTATAGGGGTCATGTAGGTGCAGGTTCTGCAACTCGTTTGCCTTTCCTCTTTTTATCAAGAACAGGGGCTGCAGATGACGTAGCCTCTTGTGAGGGTGACTTCCCTTTGTGAATAGCTATAGAGGAGGCTGAAGGCTCAGTTTCTATATCCTGGTGAGAAGGAGAATTCTCCCCTTCTGGTTGTGTTATTTCTAGTTCTCTGACCAAGGGGTTGTGTTCAAGAAATTTTTGCAATAGTTCTTCTCCATTAGCTTGAGATAGGAAGTGGTGCTTGAGCACCAGAAAGATGAGGCCATGATGTTTCATGGGTCCCTTACCCTGTTGATATTTCTCTGTGATGGCAGAATACAAGAAATTGGGGATATTTATGCTATACTCAGGGTGCCTATTTCCATGTCTAAGAAAAAACAACATTTTCATTATGGGCCCTAAAACTATGGAGAATTGGCCATCACAAGTAAAGTACTTCATTAACCAGGTAGCAACAGTTGCCCAAGGGTTTGGGAGTGTGGACCTCAAAATTCCTTTGACCTCATTCTTATCCGTATGTAATTGAATATCAGGTTCACCACAAACAGAAAAATTTCTAATTAAATCAGTATATAAGGTTTTCAGGTGGTAGAACCTCTCACCTTGTTCGGGAAGCCCAGAAATGTGGCTGATAATTGTTGAGGAGAGACTGATTTAGTTTCCTCTCACAGTTCTCTGGTTGTCTCTTAAATTCCTAAGGAATTCGTCCACAATATCCTCCTGAAACCCTTCAAATTTGTCTAGGAAATCTAACCATCCAGCAGCCCTTAAAATGTTTGCTGCAGCTGCATCTTTTAGAAGACCCACAGTATTTTCTGGCTTAGACTTTTTCTTGACTCCCATTGCTGAATTGATGCCACCTTTTATGTTTATTCTTTTACCTTCCCAATCTGTAGTCTATCTTTCGCTCTTATCTCAGTGTGCTCCAGAGTATGGTTCAAATTGCTCTGTAGACTCCGGAGAGTTGTTTAATTTACCTTATTCTTCGGTCTATTCTAGAGGTTTGAATGAGGGATGCTATTATTTTCAGGCTATGCTTATGCAGATGGGTTAAGGGACCAAGGCAGCCATAAATGTAGTAGATTGACAAGGCACTCCGGAGGTAAAGTGGCATTAAGGCATAGATGGCGGCATGCTTGGATGTGAAGAAGGAAATGATGGTGGAAGGACGTGGCATCTTGGCAGCACCCAAAATAGAAAGATAGGATAGTTACTAATTAATGATTAATTAAAAATAGATTTACCTAGAACAGTTTTAATGATGAGGTGATGTACATGGGAGAAATGTTGTGCCATTTTTGGAAACTGCATGCATCGTGGCAATTGAGCAGCGGCTTGAGATGACGTCCACTTCCCACTTGTACATGACCTATAATCATTGCACTGAGTGGTTCAAAAATCCACACCCTTAGGTGATGTCAGCACCGGCTCGTGAACACTCTTGCAAATGATTATTATTCTAATTCAATTACTCTTCATGTTGAAGTAGAGGATGAGTCATGATGACCTCATCAGATGATTTGTCTACTTTACCACTGGGAGAGGTGGGTCCCTCCCTTATTATGGAGACTGACGGCATTATTAACAGAGTGTCAGAGGTGCTCCTAATTGGAAAGCGCCAGAGGTGCTCCCGGTTGAGAAGCACCAGAGATGCTCCTAATTGGAAAGCGCCAGAGGTGCTCCTAGTTCAGAAGCACCGGAGATGCATTGGGCCAACTTCTGGCAACTGATCATAACCGGAGCTTAATTATTTCAACTGTCCTAAGAAGGGAACCACCATTTTATTGGTTTTCAACTCCCTTGGTCGAGAAAGATAGCCATTTGCTAGTTTTCCATCTTTCTCTATTTTCTTTTCTTTTTTTTTCAGAAGGCCGCCATTACTGGTTTTCAACCTCTTTTATTTGTTTTTTATTTTTTATTTTTTAAATCAGAATTATTCAACCCAACACCGTGATAGAGGAGGTATCCCCTATATCAAAACACATATTATTCAGAAACTCTTCTTTAGTAGATGGTCTTTTGTAGAGCCTGATTCGGTGACCATTTACTAGAAATGTATCTGTGCTCCCATCAATTGGTTGCAATAATACAGTTTTATTTTCAAACACGTCCTTTATTTGATAAGGACCCAGCCAGTGAGTTTGTAATTTCCCTTTGAATTCTTTGAATTTAGAATCATAAAGAAGAACCCAATCTCCTTGTTGAAATGTCCTCCTCTTAATGTGTTGGTCATGCCATTGCTTCCTCTACTATTGAACCAGTTCTGTTTGATGAATGGCTTCTGTCCGAATCTAATCCAACTCGTTGAGCTAAAGAATTCTATTCTGCTGAATTATAGACAATGGCAGACCAACATCTAATACAGTTTTAAGTGTCTGGAGTTCAAATTCTATAGATAATATAGTCTTTTTCCCATAAACCAATTCATATGGTGAAAACTTCATTGTGGACTTCCAAGTGGTGTTGTAAGCCCAAACTACTTTAGGTAATCTACTAGCCCAATCTTTTCTATTCATTGCCACTGTCCTTGTTAGAATATTCTCAAGTTCTCTATTAGTTACTTCTACCTGCCCATTTGCTTGAGGATGGTAAGGTGAAGATTTTCTATGCTTGACTTGGTATAAATCTGTGAATGCCTTGATTACCTGTGAAGTAGACTGAGGTCCTCTGTCTGAAACTATTGATCTTGGGGCTCCAAATCTCAAGAAAATTTTATTGTAGAGGAAATCAACAACTTTTTCTTCTCTTGCAAATTGTAATGCTTGAACCTCAGCCCACTTAGTAACATAGTCTGTGCACACTAGAATATACTCCTTGCATGATGATGGTGGTGAAATTGGTCCCACAAAGTCTAGACCCCATTGGTCAAACGGTTCCATCATGACTTGAGGATGTAGCAGCATTTCCTAGGTAAAGGTTGGTTGCCCCATCCTTTGGCACTAGTCACAGTGCTGCACATACTTCTTTGTGTCCTTATGAAGAGAAGGCCAATAGTAACCAGCTCCAAGGATCTTATGGACTGTCCTATGGAAAGAGTAGTGGCCACCAGATGGTTCATCATGACATGCTCTCAACACATCAAAAGTCTCATCAGCCTTTAAGCACCTGCGTAGAATGAAATCAGGACCACATTTAAATAGTAAACCATTCAACCATTTGTAGGATAAACTTTCTTTAACTAAACATTTTCTTAGTTTTGAAGTAAAATGGGATGGATACAAGCCTGTAGCTAAAAGATTAGCTATGTCAGCAAACCAAGGTGCAGTAGTGGATATGGCAAAAATATGTTCATCTGGGAATTTGTCCTCCACTGGTTGGTCCTCCCCTCCTGTATGCAATCTTGACAGAAAATCAGCAACCAAATTAAACTTCCCTGGATTATCGACTATGCTAATATCAAATTCCTGCAATAGCAATAACCACCTGATGATCCTTGCACCTACTACTGGTTTATTCATTAGGTACTTGATGGCTGCATGATCAATGTGCACAAATATTTTATATCCAGTGATATAATGCCTGAATTTGTTTATAGCATAGATGACTACTAAGAATTCTTTTTTAGTTGTATAATTTCTTTCTATAGAGGTAAGGTTTTTGCTGATGTAATAAATGGCATGCATACTCTCTCCTATTAGATCTAGGGCATACAACTAAGAGGGGGGGTGAATCAGTTGTACAAAAAACTTGCTTTTACTTCAAACACTTGATTCTTCTTTGTTAGTTAACAGCATATTAATTAACCATTCATAAAAGCATAAAGCATAAACACCGGAGCAGATAAACATCAACACATTAAACACCAAGATTTTTGACGTGGAAAACCCGGTTAAGGGAAAAACCACGGGGTGATTAACCCAAGGATTATTCTCTATTAGAAGAATAAGAAAAATGAATGGCACATGCCAATTAGGGCTCACTGCCTGAGCACACTGCTCACAAGGAGGCACACTACCTACAAAAGACACACTGTCTACAAGATCATAAGTATCACAAACTTGAACTAGAGAATGACATCTTTACCATGTCTGGATCAGTTCCATTTAAGCCCAAAACACTTCTACTCTGCCTTTCGTTCTTTCACTATACCACACTCATCTGCACCACAACACACTTCGAAATGAACTCACAAACCTTTATTTATACAAGGCATCAACTTAGGAACAATCATCTAAGTCGACAATCAACCATAAGAACATTCGTAAGATGAATAACTCATCCAGTCGGCCAATCTGAACAAGAACAACTTCATCCGGAAGAACTCATCCAGACGGCCAGCAAGAACACCTCCATCCGAAAGAATATCTCCAATTCTGGGCTCTAACACTAATGTGGACCAACAACACAACCTCAAGAGGATCCAAGAACCTTCACAAGCTTGCCTGAATGATAAGGTACATCCGCACTTCCACTACTTACTAGAATCTATTCTCTTCTTCATCTAGAACTTCAAGAACACAGTCTGTCGCCACTGTCACAATCACAAAGGTGCTTTCAGACCTCCAAACCATGAACAAATAGAGATGACACATCACAAGGACATCCCAAACACTCCTTCCAATCTGCAAAATAGGAAAATGCACTTCCGGATCTCACTGAACCTTTTTGTAGCACTCTGTCACTCCAGAGCATCTTCCGAAACTAGTTCTACTTGATCAATCACAACTGCTTCATTTCTTCATGCAGACCTATGAAATCTTAACTGGATCATCTCAAGACTCATATCTACAAACCCTTTAATCCACATCCTCTGATATTCATCTTATCTTGGCCTTTTACCTTAATGACATCACTGTTCTTCACTGTTCCTGATTGAGACTAATTTTCTCAATATCCTCAGCACACAGCTCATCCAATCCTTCTCATCAATGCAATATGAGTATGTTGACATCAATGACAACACTGGTTAACCTCATACTTGTAACAATCTCCCCCTTTTTCATTGATGGCAACATATGATGTGAAAAACCATCAAGACAAGAACTTCTCCTTTCTACCACAGCTCCCCCTATCAGCAGCAACTCTTCACATGTCTTCTCTTCCTTTACTACTTCCCCTTTGATCATCAACCACTTGTTTTTCACATGTCTTCTCTCCCCCTTTAACATCAATGGCAAAGGGCTCATACTTGCAATTCGAACACATCAGAATCATACCAGCTACTCCCCCTTTGTAGCAGCTCCCCATCATCAATCCGGATCACAAGATATGACTGTGATATCCACCGGACTAATGCATATTAGTGCATCCTAGTTCATCTCTGGAGGGTCCATGACCCCTAACTTCTCCCTGAGATACTCAAAATAGTCCTTGGGAAGAGCTTTAGTAAAGATATCTGCAATCTAATCCTTGGAGAATACATACTCCAATCTGACTTCATCCTTGTTCACTTGTTCTCTCAGAAAATGAAACTTGATAGATATGTGCTTGGTCTTAGAATGCAACACTAGATTCTTAGAAATATGTGCTTGGTCTTAGAATGCAACACTAGATTCTTAGAATGCAACACTAGATTCTTGGGAGTTTCTTGCACTACTATTTCTTGATCAGGCTCATTTAGGCACACCTCTTCTTCCTGATTTACTAGATCAGTCTGAATCTGAATTTCAAAGGAGGATTGAGCTCCTTGCACTAGGGAATCATTCTAATCATCTTCATCATATTCATAAAACCTTGAGGGCTTCTTAATTCCTTCATCAACCTTCACATTTGTACTTTCTATCATCTTTCTCAATCTCTTATTGTAACACCGATATGCTTTGCTTTGAGTGGAGTAACCCAAGAAAATTCCTTCATCACTTCTAGCATCAAACTTTCCTAGATCTTCATCTCTTTTGATGTAACACTTGCTACCAAATACTCTGAAATATCTCACAGTGGGAGTTAAAACAAACCAAAGTTCATAAGGAGTCTTACCGGTATTGCTTCTGATTTGAACTCGATTGAGAGTATAGACTGCAGTGCTGACAGCTTCTCTCCAAAACATCTGGGGGACATTTGCTTCCATCATCATTGTCCTAGATGCTTCATGGATGGTCCGGTTCTTTCTCTCAACTACTCCATTCTACTGTGGAGTCCTAGGAGCAGACAACTGTCTCTTTATACCATGCTTCTCACAAAAGTTTATGAACTCACCGGATGTGAATTCACCACCTCTATCAGACCTCAGACATTTTAGTTTCAATCCAGTTTGATTCTCTACCAAAGCTTTGAAGATTTTGAACTTCTCAAGGGCTTCTAATTTTTCTTTTAGAAAGCTAACCCACATCATCCAAGAGTAGTCATCAATCAGTAACATGAAATATCTATCACCTTGCATACTCTTGATTCTTGTCAGACCACAGAGATCAGTATGAACTAATTCCAGTAATCCGATAGAGGACTGATCCTTGCTTTTCAAAAAGACTCTGCTTTGTTTACCTAGCTGACATTCTTTGCACAAACTATTTGTAGGTTTCACCAATTTTGGAAGATCTCTTACAGCCTGAGTATTGCTTATCTTAATGATGTTGTCAAAATTCATATGACACATCCTTCTATGCCATAACCAACTCTGATCAACTTGAACAAACAAACAACTTTTATCAAAACCAACTAGATGAAAGATATTACCTTTTGTTTGAGTACCGGATGCAATTTCAGTTTCAGAACTTTCAAAGATCCTGCATCTTCCATTCTTGAACTGGAGATCATAGCCTTTGTCTACCAACTGACCAACACTGAGAAGATTGTGCTTCAATCCTTCAACATACAGTACATTACCGGTTTTGCTCTTTCCATCAAAAGAAATAGTTCCCCTACCTCTGATTCTACCAGCAGAATTGTCTCCAAACTTTACCATTCCTCCTTCATACCTTTCCAAATCTAAGAACTTGCTCTTGTCACCTGTCATATGGTGAGAGCATCCACTGTCAATGACCCAATCATCCTTTTCTTCAACTTGGGCAGCCAAAGCTCTTTCTACAACCTTGTGATTGACAGATTCAGAGGATATTGGATCTTCTTCCTTGATGGCAATAAACACCCATTCATTTTCAGATCTGTTTCCTATTTCTGCTTCATCATCTATTACACCTTCATTATCATCTTCTTCATGAACATAATAATGATTCTTTTGGAACCTTTGTCTGTTAGAATTAGACCTTGTAGATCTTTCCGGACATCTTGAAGCAAAATGACCAATCTTATTGCAGTTGAAGCACTTAAAGGGTAATTTTCCTTCATACTTACCAGATCCTCTTGGCAGTCTCTTTGCAATGAGGGCTTCAAGTGTAGTTGTTTCTACTTCTTCCTCTTCCATGTCTTTCCTTGCTTGATCATACCATGACAGCTTCCTTGCAGAGTTCTCTCCCAGATCAAATCTTTGTTTGCCTTTCACATAGGCACTGGCTTTGAATGCAGATTCAGTCTTGGGGTGATCATCTCCAAACTCGGTCATTTCAAATGCAGCTAGTTTGCCAGCTAATTGCTCTCTTGTAACAGTTGTATGAGCTCTGAATTCATCAATGGAAGCAACCTTGATTTTGTAGGCAGCAGGAAGGGATTTGAGAATTTTGCAAACAATCTCATTTTCATCCAGAACTCCATCAGCATTCCTGATTCCACACACCAGCTCATTTACCCTTGGCATAAAGGTAGTTATATTTTCATCATCTCTCATCTTTAATCTTTCAAATTTCCCTTTGAGACTTTGCAACCTTGCACTCTTAACAAACTCATATCCTTCATGCAGAAGTTCCATTTTAGTCCAGATCTCATAGGTAGTTGGTAGGTCAATAGCATTTGAGAGCTCTGAGTCAGTTAGTGCACTTAAAAGAGCTTCTTTTGTCTGCAGATTGTTTTCAGCATCTGTGATTTCATTCAGATTTGTCGGACCACCCTGTGGAGGTACATATGGTTTTGAAACCATGGTCAGGTATGCTTTTCCCATACACTCCAAGTGACATTTCATGCGACCTTTCCAGAGAGAGAAGTTGGTTCCATCAAACTTCAAACTATCCTTCTGGTATGACGACATCCTGGATCTCCTCAAGCGGTTAAGCTCCTTTTAGAGGAACTTATCTCTGATACCAATTGTTAGATCTAGGGCATACAACTGAGAGGGGGGGTGAATCAGTTGTACAAAAAACTTTCTTTTACTTCAAACACTTGATTCTTCTTTGTTAGTTAACAGCATATTAATTAACCATTCATGAAAGCATAAAGCATAAACACTGGAGTAGATAAACATCAACACATTAGACACCAAGATTTTTGATGTGAAAAACCTAGTTAAGGGAAAAACCACGGGGTGATTAACCCAAGGATATTCTCTGTTAGAAGAATAAGAAAAATGAATGGCACATGCCAATTAGGGCTCACTACCTAAGCACACTGCTCACAAGGAGGCACACTGCCTACAAGAGACACATTGTCTACAAGATCATAAGTATCACAAACTTGAACTGGAGAATGACATCTTTACCATGTCTGGATCAGTTCCATTTAAGCCCGAAACACTTCTACTCTGCCTTTCATTCTTTCGCTATACTACACTCATCTACACCACAACACACTTTGAAATGAACTCACAAACCTTTATTTATACAAGGCATCAACTTAGGAACAATCATCTAAGTCAACAATCAACCATAAGAACATTCGCAAGATGAATAACTCATCCGGTCGGCCAATCTGAACAAGAACAACTTCATCCGAAAGAACTCATTCAGTCGGCCAGCAAGAACACCTCCATCCAGAAGAATATCTCCAATTTTAGGCTCTAACACTAATGCGGACCAACAACACAACCTCAACATGATCCAAGAACCTTCACAAGCTTGCCTAAATGACAAGGTACATCCACACTTCCTCTACTTACTAGAATCTATTCTCTTCTTCATCCAAAACTTCAAGAACACAATCTGTCGCCACTATCACAATCACAAAGGTGCTTCCAGACCTCCAAACCATGAACAAATAGAGATGTCACATCACAAGGACATCCCAAACACTCCTTCCAATCTGCAGAATAGGAAAATGCACTTCCAGATCTCACCGGACCTTTTTGTAGCACTCTGTCACTCCGGAGCATCTCCTGGAACCAGTTCTACTTGATCAATCACAACTACTTCATTTCTTCACGCGGACCTATGAAATCTTAACTGGATCATCTTAAGACTCATATCTACAAACCCTTTAATCCACATCCTCTGATATTAATCTTATCTCGGCCTTTTACCTTAATGACATCACTGTTCTTCACTGTTCCTAATTGAGACTAATTTTCTCAATATCCTCAGCACACAACTCATCTAATCCTTCTCATCAATGCAATATGAGTTTGTTGACATCAATGAAAACATTGGTTAACCTCATACTTGCAACATCTCCTTCCTCCTTTTGTCCTAAAACTACCCCAACGGATTCATTTGAAGCATCAGTTTGTATGTGAAATGGTAAAGTCCAATTAGGTCCCCTTAAGACTGGTGTGATAGTAAGCTTCTCCTTCAAAGTTTCAAATGTTGATTGACAGTCTTCTATCCACAGAAATTCTATTTCCTTGTTAAGCAGGGTAAACACAAGGGCAGCTATTCTGCTAAAATTTTCTATGAACCTCCTATAGTAGCCTGCATGACCCAGAAAACTTCTGACGTCAGTCTGATTTTTGGGTGAAGGCAACCATGTGATTACTTCTATCTTGTTCTGATCCACTCTGATCCCTTTTTCTGAAATATGGTGTCCCAAAACAATTCCTTCCTCCACCATCATAAAACATTTCTCATGGCTAAGGGACAGTTGATTTTTATCACAGCATTTTAGTACTTTTCTAAGGTTTGTGAGAGCTTCCTCAAAGTTATCCCCATACACAATAAAGTCATCCATGTAGACCTCCATGCATTCATTAGCCAGTTTAGCAAAGATAGCTAGAACTAGTCTCTGAAATGTAGCTGGGGCATTGCATAGCCCAAAGGGAAGAACTTTGTAAGCAAAGGTTCCCCAAGAGCATGTGAAGGTGGTTTTGTCTTGGTCTTCAAGTGCTACTTGAATTTGATTATACCCATTGAATCCATCTAGAAAAGAAAAATACTTTCTCCCAACAAGGTTGTCCAAAACTTGGTCAATAAATGGTAAGGGAAAGTAGTCCTTTTTTGTGGCCTTATTGAGTTCTCTATAATCAATACACACCCTCCATTTCCCATTCTTTTTAGGCACAATGACAAGGGGTGAGACCCATTGACTGTCTGAGATTGGATATATGAACCCTGCCTGGAGTAATTTTTCTATTTCAGTTTTGACAATGTCCTTTAAAGCGGGATTCAATCTTCTTTATGGTTGCCTGACAAGTTTAATATCCTTAGTGTAGATATGATGGGTACAGATCTCAGGAGGTATGCCTTTCATGTCTTGGTATTCCCAGGCAAAAGATGCTGAGTGGGAGACCAAAAGCTGGATCAGTTTTTCTTCCTGACTTGCTATTAACTGAGTATTTATATTAAGTGTTTTCCCTGGCAGAATCATGACCTATTTTGTGATTTGATCCATAGATGTGGTCGGTCCATACATTGGTGTCATGGTATTGAGAGGACAAGAATGTGGAAGCAACATGTCGAAGGTAGCTAAGTCCCTGTAAAAGGTTTCCCCACAAGGAATAATGTTGGCAAGGGTACAATGAGAAGAAATAAGAAGTTGTCTCTGAGGATCTTGGGCGAGTTCCATCACATCTTTATTGATTAGGATGTGAGTGAAGTCTTCCATTGTATCATAGTATACTTCTTCTTCTAATTCTCCCAGATGTTCCCTAATGGTTACCATAGCTAATGAGGCACTGTTGTCCATGTTCTCTAGTTCATCCACCCACACTCTTCCTATGTAATGCACCGATGGTTTAGCTAGAGGATACAGAGATATTTTCTTTAGATCTATCCCATTAGAAATGACCATATCTCCAGTTCAACAATCAATAAATGATGCTGCAGTAGCCAGCCATGGTCTTCCTAAAATCAGCGGATAAGCATTTCTCTGGTTTCTAGGTTCTAGTATTAAGAAATCCACTAGGAATTCCCATGAATCTATCACAACAGGTACATCAGTGATTACTCCTTTTGGAATAGCTACTGACTCATCAGCAAGTTGAAGAATTGTAGTTGTGGATTGGATACCTGATAGAGCTAACTTGTCCATTGTATGAACTGTCATCACATTAATTGCTGCTCCTAAATCAACCAGAACATTTGAAATTTCTACCCCCGAGATGAAAACAGTTATGATAGGATTTCCAGGGTCTCCATATTTTGGGAGGATAATTTCTCCCATCAATAGATCCGCTACTTTTCCTTCCACCTGTATTGTGGAGGGAAAGCTTTTCTTTCTACCCTGTGTTTTGATACAATACTGTTTAATGAACTAATTTAGTTCCAGTACATCTCTGATTGCCTGGAGAAGAGGAATTTCAATGTTTAGCTGCTTGATTTCTTGTAAAAGTTCTGATTCCTGATTGGTTTGGATTTGTTTTTGTAGAATCTTTCTCTGGGGAGCATTCTGTTTAAGTCATTCTGGGTATGGTGTTAGCTTTTCCATCTCCGGAGCATCTCCGGAGCTCTTATCAGAATTGTGTTCAAGACTATTCTCCGGAGCCAACCTTTTAGGACTAACTCTGGAGTTGTCTATGGATGATTTTTCTAGCACTTTTTCGTTAGTAATCTCCTCTGGGGGTTGATTGGATGGATTTTCAGGTTCCTCATCATTGGTTATTTCAACTATAGTTGGATGAGAAGGACTTGGGAATGCTTTCCCAGAACGCAGCTGGAGATTATTTGAATATATAACATTAATTCGAGCTAGATTTTCTTGCTCTGTCATGTAGATAGCTGCTCCCTATTTATTCTGTGGGTTTGGTATAGGCTGAGCTGGTAAAGGTGGTTGACTAACTGGTTCATTTTCTGTTTGACCCTATGTGTTGGAGGATCCAGTTAGTAAAGCCTACTGTTGAGGTTGGAAACGTCTAGGTTATCCTTGGTATTGTTGATGATATCCCTGTTGAGGACCCCATTGAGGTTGCATGTTCTGTGATCCAAACTGTGGTGGCCACTGTTGATTTCCCCAAGGCTGATTTTGCCAGTTTTGGTTTTGCCAATGTTGACTTGGCCAATCCTGTTGTCCCCAAGGAGGATTATTTTGAGGGCCATGCCAAGTTGGATTCCACTGATTATTTCCCCAATTAGAAGGAACCCTGTAAGAAGACTGGTTTGGATACTGATTATAAGGGAAATTTCTGGTTTGTTTTTGTCCCACATAGTTCAACTCCTCTTCTATCATAGCATTCTTTTTACTCAATCTTTTCAAGGCTGGAAGTTGACTACACTGACTGGTAGGATGTTCCCTATCACAGATCTGGCAAATCTCTAATTTGTCCAAGGGGCATTCTCTCAACAGGTGTTTGTTTCTACACCTAGGACAATAGATGGAGAGAGGTTCAGTTGCTCTATTTTGATCAGTTGTTCTGGTTTTTGTTTGAATCCCATCCAATGTGGTATTTAGTTGGACCAGAATGTCTGTTTTTAGATTTGCAATTTCCTCCATCAACTGTCCTATTTCATTTTTCCCTTTAAAAGTTTTGGATGACCTTACTCCATCTTGGGTTCTAGAATAGTTCCTACAGATTTCCTCTATATTATGTATTTCCATTTTGTTAGCGTTCCCTTTTCCCATTAGGTCCAGTGCCTATTTTGATTCTTTATCCAATCCTTTTATAAACAGGGTTCTGGCCAAGGAGTGATCCACTGGATTGCCATACCTGCTCAAGGCAAAATTAAACCTATCCACATAGTCTTCTAAGGATTCTTCCTCCCCCTACCTAATTTTAAACAATTCTTCATTTTTATTACTAGATTTGCAATAATCTTGGTATTTTTCCAAAAACTCTGTTTCCATTTGATCCCAAGAATGGATAGAATCCTGGGGTAAACCCATAAACCATCTCATCGCAGAATCTTTCAGGGTTGAAGGGAACAGTTTGAGTTTTTGGTTATCTGATCCATAATCATAAGTTTGGCAGACTACTTTGAATTCAAACAAGAACTGATCTGGATCCTCAGAAGAAAGTCCTCTAAAATTTGGCAAATGTGCTGGTGAGATATTCTTCATAGGAGCATTGTCTCCAGCAGCCAAAACAATAGGATAAGAGAAGGTTCTTGGAGCTTCATTTTCCCCTTCCCCATGATTATCATTTTCCATGTTTAGTACTGGTTCTTCTTCCTGAGGTTCTAGGAAATTAGGTTCTACCAAAGGATCTGCCTCAACTTTTTGTTGTAATTCCTGGATATAATTGGCAAGTGGAATGTCCGAAAGATCTAAGGGATTACTGTTTTGAAGTGCAGGTTCCAAATTAAGATCTAGATTTCCTTCTTCAACAAGATTTTGTACCACCCCACTGCTTTCCCCTATGGTGTGTTATTGGGGTGTCTGCTTAATATATCTTCCTTTTAGATCTATAGCTCTAACCATACAGGTCTATTCTAAAAACTATTTTAACTCAATGTCCCTAATTAACACAAACTAGTCCCCAGCAACGGCGCCAAAAATGACAAGGTGTCATTGTTCCTCATCATTTAATCTATTTTCAGATGTCAAAGAACCAGGGCTGTGTCCACAGCTGTCTGCAACTAGGGATTCTATCGTTACTAGTTTATAGCTAGTCCTAATTTTTAAAAGAAAGATTAATCTATCTACTTGTTGAATAAATGTAATGAATGTTGGAAAACAGAATAAAATAGGAAATGTACTCGAAGCAAAGAAACAATAACATGTGCATCTATCTATTAAAATAGGAAACAATTTTATAAGAGAAAACTGAAACAATAAAATAGTGGTACTAGCCTCCTGCCTGAGTGGTGAGAATGGGCCCTTGCTCCACACCCTTGAGGCTGAAGGCTATAGCAGGAAATCAGCACAAAAGATGATCACAACTAAATTTAGTCCAATTCATTCATTTCTGCATTCATGAAAATATGGCTATAACAGAACTGAGATTTCTGAGAGTCAGAATAATTTTATCCTTGTTATTTTCTACTATTTCTGAGAGTATATATAAAAATGAGTGATGATATATCACTGAACTTTTCTACTGGTCTTTCTACGAGATGACACCATCTCTTTATTGTACTTAACTGTCTAACTTATGAAAAATCACCATGCGAGAAAGGTAGACTTGAGTGGAACAGAAGTCCACTCAGAAGTCTAAGTTTAATTCTTAATACACTTAGGCATCTAAGCCCTGAAAATAAGGATATTGGATTAGTTCAGTTCGTAACTCATGCAAAATCTTTGAAAAGATAAAACTTTAGTAGTTTAACTAATAGTTGACCCTACACCACTCAGGTGATGCTTTGAGTGAAGTGAGGGGTATTAAGATCGTTGCTGAGAGTGTCTGGTCGATAGCTCTGCTTGGAAACATGCCCTGCTCTTAAGAGGCACCGGAGATAGTTGTTCCTGTCTGCAGCTCCGGAGATACTCCAAACTCTCGTAGAGCTCCGAAGAGACATTCCCCATATCTTCAAAACTTCAGGTGTCATGGTTCTTTGGTATTGTCTCCAGAGATCATTGAGGATGATCTCCGGAGATGCACAAAATCGTTGTTCCTGGTATCTACCCCTGTTGATTCAAAAAGAGAGAGAAGTTCTGCATTTTTCCATCAATCCCACGCACATTAGTCACCTAATCAGAAATTCTAATCTTAAATAATCTATCTTAATTAATCACAAAATAGAATAATCTTGCTAACTTATTTGGGTGCAGACACTAGGAAGATGAACTAAGAGAGAGGAAAAAGAGAGGCAAAAAGATGTATTTCATGAGTGCAATCTGGCACTCATCACTGCCTTCATGTTAGTTAGTTAGTTTCCTATTTCTAGTTGCTCTATAATAAAGTCCTTTTCCTATGATGTGGGATAATGGATAGTAATGACATTTATTGTTCAGTAGCTTTATTTATATAGAAAATGTTGATCTCAGTTAGCTAGATTGGATGAGATTAGATTTTGCTTCATACAGATTAGAGAGAGATATAGTGTCAAATTTTGTAGTATCGTTGTTACTTTTGCATTTAATAAAGGAATATGTGTTTTAAGTTCTGTTAATGACTACAAAGATTCAGTGGATATTTAGCTAGATCTTGTGGGATCATAGTCACTCAAGCCAGCCACTTTCAGGTACCATGTTTCTCCACCTTGTTCATATGTTCAGTTTATAAATTATATATTTATATAAATGTGTGATTGATGTATGTTGTTTTGAATAATGTGAAGTAGTTTAACTATGGTAATTTCTGTTATTAAGTCCATTGAGTCAAGGTGATCACCGACTAAACCAATTGTTAGTTCTCTCTTACGTAGAAGTTACAGAGAATCATTTGATTACTACTATGTTAGATAAGCTTAGTTATTTCTATTGTTCTTGTTTACTTAGAGTATTGTATTTTCTTTATTTAGTTCCCTTACACAACCTCTAGAATAAAATTTAGGAATCATTAACTATACACACAATACAGGCATCATCAAGAAGAATACAATTCCCTAGTTTGACAATGTGAATGTAGCATGTTATATAACTAGTAGGTTCCTTGATATAGGATCTGTTGGTCTATTGAGTAGTGTGCATGCTCTTTCTGCATCAATATATTGGTTAATAATGGAGCCTGATATTTTTGGTGTCATTGTTGGGGATGGTACTAAGGTTTAGAGTTTCTGAGTTCTTGTTTATTTATGCTTGTACTTTCTTTAGTAGGACATAATATTTTCTTTTTCAGCATATAGGATCACTTAGATATTCAATCCATCTCCAAACTATTCACTAACATAGTGCAGGAACAGAGCCATTAGTTCATATATTATTGTATGTGGTGGCTAAGAGACCAAAGAGGGAGGTTTCTTCCAACTAGTTCAATAGAGGAACAAGAAGAACATTTTGAATCATCCCTTGGTCTAGAGAACACTAAAGGTTTTGAAGATCTTGTAGATTGGAACCAAGATGTCATGGAAGATGAAGAAGTAGGAAACCTAGCTAAACTAGTCACCTTTACCTTTCCTATTACAAACTAGGAGAGAGTTGACACCTTGAAAAATATCCCTCCTTCAGCTCTACCAAACTTTCATGGGCTAATCATTGAAGACCCTGATACATTTCTCTTTGAGTTTGATGTACTCTATAGGAGTTATGATTACACTCCAGATGCATATAGGCTCAAACTCTTCCTATCCACCCTCAAGGATGCTGCATTAAGATGGTTTATGGGTTTGGGTGAGAATTTTGTAACTACTTGGGACACCATGAAGGAGAATTTTTTGCCTAAATATCAGGATTATTGTCAGGGCAGAGATATGAAGGGGGGTGACATCTTCAGGATGTCACAAAAAGAAGATGAGCCCCTAGAAGATTATGTAGAGAGATTTTAGTTTTTCCTCAAGAAGTCAAGGCAGAACAGGCTCTCTCCAAAGTCACTCAAGCTAGTCTTCCTAAGAGGTCTAAGTGAAGAATGTATGGATGCACTCAATCTAATTAGAGCAGGAGATATCTCTCAATTGGGATTTGATGAAATTTGTCAAATCTATAGAAAATATTCACGCTCTACTCTAAAGAAAAATAGATGTTTTAGAAAATTATCTTCAAGTAAATCACCCACTAGAGTCTCCAGAGTAGAGCTCAGCAATCTCCTGTCCAACATGAAAGAGGATATCATAAGCCATCTGGAAGCACAGTTGGACACTCTACACATAAAGAAGAAACAAGAGGCATCAGAGGCAACTTTGAGTGAATACGGTCCACTTTGTCGACAAAAGAAGGCCAATTTTTTATGCAAGGGACTTGCTAGTATTTCTGAGGGTAAGAATGAGAAAGTAGATTTTAGAGCCATAGAATATGAAGAAGGTCAAGTGTTCTACATTGTACAATGAAGGCCATGGAAATAAAGACAAGGTATGCCTCAATACCCCTTGACCAACTCCATCTCATTTGCACCACCTATTTCAAATCCTCATAATTGGAACAATGCACCTTGGTATAACTAGGCACAACTGCAATGGGCAACCATGCAACCTAGTTGGACCCAACAGTAGGGGGTATGGCCACAATAGCCATCCCAATCCTCAAATTATAATCCATAATGGTAGGCCAATCAAAACCTATGGCCACAACATTGGTGTGGGAACCAATCTTGCAAAATCCAAATGTGAACTACCCATAGCCACAACAAACCTTGCCTCAGCAACCTTCCCTTATGCCAAATACAGCCTCACCTACTCCTACCTAGCCTAGAGCTACTCAATTACTAACACAACCTGTACCTAACCCTAACAACAAGCCTATTTAGTAGGCCTATACTAATGAAGCCATTCAATACCCAACCTATACGATTTAAGTTAGCGATGTGCACTTGCACTCAGGAAAGATGCTTGTTGAACCATCATCAATACTTATCACAGAACTTCCTGATGAGGAACCACCCTCCATCACTGACAACCATCTAAATAACTAGCAAAATCCTTCCGAGAAAATCTCTCTGCAAGAAGAAACCATTACCAGAAACCCTCCATTTCTAGAGAGATTGAAAATGCTCCCTCCACCAAATCCATCTGAACCTGATTTGGATTTCATGGGGCAACTAAAAGATGTATGTGTTAAAATTTCTTTCATCCAAGCCATCAAGGATGTGCCCATATATACCAAAGCCATAAGGGATTTATGCCTTAAGAAACCAGGAAGGAAGAAAAAAGATCCTCAAACAGTCCATGTTATAGGACAACTTGCTGATATCATGTTAGGTAACTTGGCTGTTCCAAAATATGCAGATACTGGAAGCCTTGTGGTTCATGTAAACATTAATGGTACCCTTATCAAAAACACCTTGATTGACCTAAGTGCAACCATAAATGTAATGAAAAAAGAAATAATGAGTAACCTTCAGCTAGATAACCTTAGACCTACTCCCACAGTACTCCAGCTGGCAGATAGGTCCACAGTCAAGCTAGAAGGGGTTATAGAAGATCTTGTTATCACATTGGATTCATAGGAATACCTTGCAGACTTTATGGTCTTGCAGCCCAATGCTAGACTAAAAGGATATCCACTCATCCTAGGGAGACCCTAGTTGGAAACAACATATGCCTTCATAGGATGTTAGTCAAGAAATATGATAATTTCCAATGGGAATGTAACAAAGAAGTTGGTCCTTTATCCACCTGCTCAACCTTTTGCTAATATGGAGAAATCCATTTGGCAAGACTAGGGGATCTTGACCAATATTCTCTTCAGACATTAATGACAATTGAAAGAGACCCACTATTGTCTATTTAGGATGAAGATGAAGTGCTTTCCAATGTCATACAAAATCATTATGGAACAGATATATGTATAGCAAGACCCATGTCTAATATGTATGGTCTGTCCTCTTCACAATGTTCTGCCTATAATCAATACTCCAACCTATGCTTCCTCTAACAGAATGTTTCATCAGTTGCTACCTCATAGTTGTAGTCTCAACTTATTAGGGTTGGATATTACCTCTGTGATTCCTATGGCAGGACCAATTGACATTACACTAGGTAGAACACTTAACATCAACAATGAATTAACATTTGTCCAAAAGACTGAACTAATTAAAATATGGCAAACACATAAGACAACATTTGCATTAGACTATCATGATATGAAGGGAATTGACCCAAACCTTTGCATCCATAGGATATACATTAATGAAGGATGCATACTAGTGAGGCAACCTCAAAGAAGGATGAACCCTGCAATGAGAGACATACTGAAGAATGAATTGCAAAAATTACTGGATGTAAGATTCATATACCCAATATTAGATAGCCAATGGGTGTCTCCCCTGGTAATAGTGCCAAAGAAAGGAGGTAAGTGGAGAGTTTGTGTAGACTACAGAGAATTAAATACTACCACTAGGAAGGATCATTTTCCTCTTCCTTTCATTGACCAAGTCCTAGACTCCTTGGCTAGTAAAAAGTATTTTTCTTTTCTTGATGGGTTCAGTGGATATAATTAGATCAAGATAGCATCTGAAGACCAAGAAAAGACCACATTTACATTCCCATAGGGGACATATTCCTATTCTATCCTTCCATTTGGACACTGCAATGCACCTACCACATTTTAGAGAGTTGTTTTAAGCATCTTTGCCAACCTTGCTCATGACTCTATGGAAGTTTATATGGATGATTTTACCACTTATGGAGAGTCTTATGAAAAGGCCTTGAAGAACCTTGAAAAAGTATTACAGAGATGTTAGGGTCATAATCTATCCCTTAGTCATGAAAAATGTTTCATGATGATGCAGGAAGGAGTAGTGCTTGGTCACTTTGTGTCCAAAGATAGAATTCAAGTGGATCCACACAAAATTGAAATCATTTCAACCTTACCTATTCATCAAAAAATGGAAAGATGTCAAAAGTTTTCTAGGTCATGTAGGGTATTATAGAATATTTATAAAGGATGTCAATAAGATTTTTGCTCCTTTGTTTGCCTTACTCTCTAAAGATACAGAATTTGATTGGATAGCTGACTGTCAGATATCCTTTGACCATCTCAAAGAGTCATTAACAAAGACACATGTACTCAAATGACCTAATTGGGCAATACCTTTCCATATAAATATAGATGCTTCTAATTTTGTAGTAGGAGCTATGTTAGGATAGAAAGAAGGGAATATGGAATATGCAATTTACTACATCAGCAAGAATCTTCAAGGTTTTGAACTTAACTATACTGTTACTGAGAAAGAAATGTTAGCCGTTGTTTATGCAAATAATAATTTTAGGCATTATATCACTGACTATCCTATTTTCATTCACATTGACCATGTAGCAATAAGATATCTTATGAATAAACCAATGGTAAGTGGCAAATTGGTTAGATGGTTACTACTCCTTTACGAATTTGATATCACCATTGTACATAAGCCAGGGAATGCCAATGTTATTGCTGATTTCCTCTCCAAGCTCCCTACTTGTAATGAGGACCCAGTCATTGATTATTCTTTTCCAGATGAACACTAATTTTCAATGACTGTACAAACTCCTTGGTATACAGATATCTCAAATTATCTAGTCATAGGGAAAACACCTCCACACCTCTCACCTAGAGAGAGGTGCCACCTTGTGGAGCACAAATTTCCCTATTCATGGGTATCTGGTTATCTCTTCTAGACAAGACCTGATCATATTATGAGAAGGTGCATTAGGGAAGATGAAGTGTATGACATTCTCAGAGCTTGCCATGATGAACCTGTGGTGGACACTTTGCAGTCAAGAGGATAGCAATCAAAATTCTGAATACTGGATATTTTCAGCCAACATTCCATAAAGATACAACTCTCTATACAAGAAGATGTGACTGTTGTCAAAGGATGAGTAGACCTACAAGAAGTGATGAAATGCCTTTACAACCACGACTGGTGGTCACACCATTTGACAAATGGGGCATTGCTTTTTTTGGACCCATAGACCCACCTGTTGGAATTAGTCTAGATAACTAAGAGGGGGGGTGAATCAGTTGTCTCACAAATTTAACCTTTTCTTCTTTTAACCTTCTTTATCAACTTACAATTAGATTAATAATGGAAACATTAAAGTATGAATCAACAACACATGAGTAGAAATAAACTGAGCACACATAACACTAGGATTTTTACGTGGAAACCTAGTTAAGGGAAAACAATGGTGGGGGTTAACCCACAAGATTCGTACCCTATTAAAAGTACTTAGAAGAAAAGAGAAGGCACATGCCTTCAGGATCACTGCTCAAGAGAGGATCACTTTCTATAGAATTTATGTTTAATACAAAAAGAATTAACTAATAAATAGCATCTCCTTCATGTCTGGTTCAGTTTCATTGAATTATCACAAAACTTCTGCTATGCCCCAAATACTTCTTCTCTAACTCATCATCAAAATAGCTCTTGTTCTTCTACTTCTCCTCCACTCTATTCTTCCTTTGATCCTTTCTTCGGATTATATTATTTTTGCACAAGGATATTTTTTCACAACTCATCTACATGCCTTTATATCCTTCATCAACCTTGGAATAAACATCAAGGTCGGTATTACAAAAATCTTGACTTAATGCAAATCATTTTACTGTTGGTCAAATATAACTGGGACTCAAATCTTCCTTGATCAATATGCCATGCTTCATAAAATTGTTCTTGGATCATCCGCAACACACTTGAATCATCTAGTCAACCAACACTGGGAAGAATAGTAACATCAAGGAAGAAATCTTCAACAACGAGCTTAATCTTCAATGTGGACCTCCAACATAGCAG
This sequence comes from Cunninghamia lanceolata, assembly GCA_027924645.1. NCBI lineage: Eukaryota > Viridiplantae > Streptophyta > Pinopsida > Cupressales > Cupressaceae > Cunninghamia > Cunninghamia lanceolata. Next base: position 12,664,562 of record BSBN01000553.1, on the reverse strand, counting down.
TCACACGATCCAGAGACCTTCACAAGCACATTGAATTCAACAAACACATCCGCACTCCTCCAAGTTATCAGAATCACTTGCATCTTCATTCAGAACCTCAAGAACACTATCTTCCATGACTATCACACTAGAAAGATTGCTTGTGGACCTCCAAACCCCTAACCACTTGAGTAGATGATACACACTGACTTCCCAAACATGCCTCTAGATCCATAGATCATCATTTTACATATCCAAAATAATTTGGACCTCTTTCTTGTCATTCTGTCTCTTCTGAACACTGTGAAACTAGTTCTACTTAGATGGTCATAGTTTCTTCAAATCTTAACTAGAGCTTCTTCAGACATTCTTCTACTCAGCCATATGGTCTACATACTTTGATTAATTTTCTCAATACCCTTAACATTCTAGTCTTCTAAACAGGCAACAAAATAAGATACAATTGACACCAATGGCAACAAGGATATGTTGACATCAATGACAACACCGCTTAGGCACATATTTGCAACAATCTCCCCCTTTGTCATTGATGGCAACATATGATGTGAAAAATTGATTCAACCATCAAGACAAGAACGTCTCCCCCTTTCTCTTATCACTTTTACAACCACTATCTTCACTGCTCCCCCTTTCATCAACAACTAGTTTTTCACATGACTTCTCTCCCCCTTTGAAATCAATGGCAAAGAGCACATATTTGCAGTCTTTTCTCCTTTATATTTCAAACAAATCTTAAAACTTGCATACTGACTACTCCCCCTCAGTAGTACCTCCTTAACATCAATCTGGATCACAAGATATGACTGTGAATTCTGCTGGACTGATGCACTCTAGTGCATCTTAATTTTGATTAGGAGAGGTAATAACCCCTAACTTCTCCCCAAGATACTCAAAAGTATCCTTGGGAAGAGGCTCAGTGAAAATATTTGCAATCTGATCCTTTGATGACACAAACTCCAACTTGACTTCATTCTCATTTACCTTCTCTCTCAAGAAATGAAACTTGATGGATATATGCTTTGTCTTTGAATGCAGCAACGGATTCTTTGAGATGCTTATTGCACTTGAATTATCATAGAAGATTGTGACAGGCTCCTCAAGCACAATTATGATGTCCTTCAACATTTGCTTCATCCACAGAACTTGAGTATAATTGTTTGTTGCTGCTATATACTCTACATCTATTGTAGATAGGGATATTGCTTCCTGCTTTTTTCTTAGCCAAGAAACCAATCTACTTCCCAAGAAGAATGCACCACCACTAGTGCTTTTTATATCATCCACATCTCCTGCCCAATCAACATTTTTATATGCATGAAGAGTGAAGTCATTATCCTTTGGATACCATAATCCATAATCAATTGTCCCTTTGAGATATCTAAAAATTCTCTTAACTGCTACAACATGGGATTCTCTAGGATCAGCTTGAAATATAGCAACAAGTCCAACTACATTCATGATATCAGGTCTAGTCTGTATCAAATAAAGTAGTCCTCCAATCATTGATCAATACCTTTTCTGATCAACCTTAGCGGAGTCATCATCTTTACTCAACTTACATCCAGTTACCATAGGTGTACCTAATGGCTTTGAATCTTCCATTCCAAACTTCTTCAACAATTATCAAATATTTAGACTGAGATATGAAGATACCTTTATCTGACTGAGTGATTTGTAGACCTAAAAAGAAGTTCATTTCACCAAACATGGACATCTCAAATTTGCTCTGCATCTCATCAACAAATGTTTTATACATACTCTCATATCCGCCAAAAATAATATCATCAACAAATACCTCAACAATCAAAATATTCTCATGATCAATCTTTAAGTATAACCTAGCTTTAGCAAATACATATCTAATCTTGCATACTAGGCTCTTGGGGCTTCTTTGAGTCCATACAATGCTTTCCTTAACCTGCAAACCATATCTCTCTGATCAGACAACTGAAATCCTTCCGGTTGCTCAATGCAGACTTCTTCTTCTAGTTCTCCATTTAGAAATGCTGACTTGACATCCATCTGATAGACTTTGAAATCTTTATAAGTAGCAAAATCAAGAAACAATCTGACTGCCTCTATTCTTTCCACCGGAGAAAAAAGTTTCTTCAAAATCAATTCCTTCCACTTGAGAATATCCTTTGCATACCAACCTTGCTTTATTTCTTACAACTTCACCATCTTCATTTAGTTTATTCTGAAAGACCCATTTAGTTCCAATCACATTTTTGTCCTTAGGTCTAGAAACAAGATCCCAAGTGTGATTCTTTTCAATTTGCATTAATTCTTCTTCCATTGCCTTTACCTAGTTTTCATCTTTGCAGGCTTCACTTATTGTTTTTGGTTCAATCTTTGAAATCAGACAAATCTCTTCTTGATCTTCAGCAATTCTTCTCCTAGTTTGAACACCTTTATTTCTATCTCCTATGATTTGATCTTTAGGATGATTCATCCTTACATGCCTGGAAGTTTTGGGATTTGCTTGAACTTCTATTTCTTGAGCTTGTTCCTCAACTTCTGCACTATCCTTTGAATTACTTAATTTTCTGGATCAATCTGGGTTTGAGCTTGCCTTCCTTGATTTTAACTTTCATCTTGATCTTTTGAATCATATCCGTAAGACCTGGAATGACCTTCTTTGCTTTCATCAACTCTAACATTTGTACTTTTGACAATCTTTTGTTGAAGCACCAGAATGCCTTTCTTTCAGTAGAGTAACCCAGAAATATTCCTTCATCACTTCTTGCTTCAAACTTGCCTAGATCCTCATCTCTTTTGATATCGCATTTTCTACCAAAAAATTTAAAATATCTCATAGTAGGAGGATGACCAAACCATAGTTCATAAGGAGTCTCACCAGAATTACCTTTGATCTGCACCTGGTTAAGAGTGTAGACAACAATACTCACAGCTTCTCACCAATAGACTTGAGGAACATTAGTTTCCATCATCATGGTCCTGGCAGCTTCTTGAATGGTCTAGTTTTTTCTTTCCACTACTCCATTTGCTATGGAGTCCTAGGAGTAGATAATTGTCTTTTTATTCCATGCTTTTCACAGAATGAATCAAACTCACCAAAGGTAAATTCTCCACCTCTATCAGATCTTGGACACTTTATCTTTCCACCAATCTCATTCTCCACCATAACCTTGAACATTTTGAATTTTTCAAGAGCTTCTAATTTTTCTTTTAAGAAGGTTACCCACATCATCCGAGAGTAATCATCAATTAGCAACATAAAATATGTCTCCTTGCACACTCCCAATTCTAGCAAGGCCACACAGATCAGTATGCACAAGTTCCAACCATTCAATTGAAAATTGTTCTTTACTTTTGAATGAAATTTTGTTTTGTTTACCCAATTGACATTATCTACACATGCTATCAGGTTTCACAAGTTTTGACAGATCTTGTTGGAAACAAGGCAGATAACTGAGAGGGGGGGTGAATCAGTTATCTTAAAACTTTTTTTACTTTCACTTTCTTAACATTTAGTGCTATATCAAAACATGAAAACATAAGCAACTATAAGAACTGAAATGAAATTAACACACATAATATACAAGGATTTTTATGTGGAAACCTTGTTAAGGTAAAAACCATGGCGTGACTAACCCAAGATTGTATTCTTTGTTAAAAGAATAGAAGAGTACAAAATGGCACTTGCCAGTTAGGGCTCACTGCCTACTAGAGACTTACAAATAATACTAATGTGTTTGAACTAATGAATAGCATCTACATATGCAAAAATTTAGTTCCGAATAGGGTCAGTATACTGGTCTAGCACATTTCATTCTTCTTCTAGTTAGTATCACTTTTCTATCACATTTCAAGCTTGGATTACTGACTTCTCACTTTTCTTCGCACTTCTACCAAATATCCATCACTATTATACCTTCACAAGCTTGAATCCATTGGGTACATATATCTGTATCAAGGATTTCCAACAACTTTCTAGTCAGCAACAAAAACACTTAGGATATTTGCAAGTTACTATTTTGTCAGCTGAATCCATACTTGATTGATGATGCACACCAAAAACTTAGGTATAGAAGTCATTAATCATGTTGGCCAACAATGTATAATGCCACAAATTGCTTGATCAACACCTTTTACACATCTGGATTGAAGTCTGATACTCTGTCGGTCAATTCTTCATCTGTCTGCTCTACCTGACTGGGACCCAACACTCAGATGCTCATAACTTTTTCATGCTTTATGATTGAAGGCTAAATTTCTAGAATACAATAGTCATGATACCCCTTTTGACTTGTCTAAGTCTGCAACTTACTGAATTACACCATCTGAGAGATCTGGACCTGATTGTCGAACCATGTTACATACTATGTTCTTGTCCACTGGACCAAATCAATCTTCAATCTAACTTCTGGTAAAGGCATATTATGTACTGTGGATGTGTGGGATAGACTTTGTTGCCATCAATGACAACACTTATGAAGATACACAGTGTCTCTTGCCAACAATCTCCCCCTTTGGCATTGATGGCAACACTTAGAGAAAAATGGCTAAGTGTCGCAGTAACTCCCCCTTTAGTTGTGCTCTTACAAGAGCTCCCCCTTTGCTAGATTCCTCATTTTTCACTACTCTTCACTCCCCCTTTGACATCAATGGCAAAGGGTGGAATCTACATACGGAAATTGTGAAAAAACTATTATATATATGGCTGCATATGTATATACAAATCATATGTTATACTTACATATACTTAAGTATATCCACAAAGGTTGTCTTCAACTGTACAATCTTTGTGGTTCAACTCCTTTTCATTCTATCCAAAATGGAGATGTGTCCACTTAACAAAAACGCATATGCTTCTACCCTCTTCAAATCTATCGGATTACTGGTCTAGGCTGTACGTTGAGCATCTATTAAAGCATCATGTAATACCTCTAACTTAGGGAGGATTATTCCCCTAAGTTCACCCATTCTATCCATCAAATGCCTCTTCTCCTTAACTAGTTTCTTTACTTCATTCATGATAACAACAGCTTGACATTCTTGGTTTACTAGAGAAATAGTAAGAGGATCAAACTTCTAAGATAGGTTTGTCAATTTTTCTTCTTATTCTTTTATCTTCTTCTCAATGTCCTCTGTAATTCTAGGCCAAGATAAACAAAATTTATATATATCTCCTCCATCTTTAAGATCATTTTTAATTCTCTTTATACCAATGTCTAAGGTTCTTCTATCATTGTAAATTAGTCCTTGTACTTCACTAAATCTTTTTCCAAAGTACTCTTTCCGAACCTTAGTTTCTACTGATTTTTCTAAAGATTCAAAATGAGAATTGACAGAGTTAACCAAGTTTTTCACATTACAATATGGAGAGGTAGATACATCCTTTTGATATGTGGACATGATCTTCTCTAGTATTTCGGATGCAATATTCAGCAATTCACTGTCCTCCATATGAGATTTTAGAAGTTTTTCTTTTGCTTTGGCCTGAGCAAAAGATGTTATCTTCATTATCTGAACTGGAGAGAGAGAGTCCAGATTCAGTGGCCCTTAAATCAACTCAGGTTCATCCAGCTCCATCATTTCTTTGTCCAAGAAATTATGCAATGTCTTTGCAATGTCTCTTACTGGGGATTCAGACCTCTTCCCTTTAGAGGTGCCCGGACTGGCTGGTTTGGATGTGTACACACCATCCTTTACTGCTTGTTCTTCTTCCTCTTTTGCCTTATCTTCTTGATTCTCCTTCTCTTATTTTCTTCCTTCCTCTACTTCTCTAGTGACTAGAAGATTTGTCTTGGAAACAGTGGGATCTGGTGGAGTAACATCCTTTTCTTTGTGAACTTCTTCCGGAACCGAAGAGTCTAATGCCTCAAATGGATCTTCATCAATTTTCTTTAATCCTTCGACATCCTTGTTAGACAATTCTTCACTGATTTCTTTTAATCCTTCAACATCCATGGTAGAAGCCTCTTCATCTGCTTCCTCTACAATGGGAAGATTAAACCTATTCAGGGCTTTGCAGAGAATTTCTTTTGTTTCATCATCTATTTGATCAGTTTCTCCAAGCATGGGGATATTCATTTAGGACATGCTTCAGAAATCATTTTTACAATCCTTGAAAACCATTTCCATTTGTTTTGGAGTGATAGAAGTACATAGTTGTATCATTATCTGCTCCCAGATCTCTAAGTCTTTTGCCTTTGCATTCTCTTTTCTTAGCTCGAATACTTCTTCTAGGCTCTTAGGGATTAATGAAATTATTTCAATGAATGCTTTGTTATAGATATTCAAATACCTGACAGTTGCCTCCTCAAGTATTTTCTTGTCTACATCATTGTATTCATCATAAAATTCTGTCACCGGCTATAGGTTTCCATCCATAGTGATTGCTTTGATGATGTCTTCATTTGAGATAGTGGGTTTCTCAACAAATTCCTTTGTTTTCTCTTCCTCATTTCTGCTATTAGAGGACTTCCCAGAAGTTCTTTTCTTCTTCATTTTCCTTATTTCCTCATCTCATTATGTCTCTTCATCATCCTTTTGTCTCACATATGTTCTTTTGGCATTGGTCTTCATTCTCTTTCCTCCTTTACCAAATGGCTTGACTTCTGATTTGGTTGGTCTTGAGTTTTTAGGAGTAACAAGAGCAGAACTCCTAGAAGATCTTGTCCAAGAGAAGGCTTCCACCGGAATGCTTTTCTTCTTTGCTTCTTGCCTTTCTTTTTCTGTTTTCTCTAATTTTTCTCTATTAGCATCTATTGCTTCTTTTGTTATGCCAAACCTTTTGGCAAGTTCTTCAACTTCCTTCCTCACTTTTCTCTTGATCTCAGGCTCCCTTAATTCAACATATATTTTTATGCTTAGCTCATGAAAGGTGCCAAACCTTTCTACTTCAGTGTCCTTAGGTTGGCTCAGCAAGTGTTGAACATGAACCTCCAATATGTTTTCATCAACCTCATAACCTGTGGGCATTACCCACACAATTCTTGGCTCAACTGCCTCCATTAGGCATTGATCTGTGTCAACCATGAAGCAAATTGTGTCTTTGTATTTCTCAACTATTGACTTTGGTATTCTTTCTCTGGCATGCATCATGCTTTGGAAACTCTTGAAGTAACCCCAGAGAGCTATGTTTTGGGCTTGAGCATCACCAAGTCCATACATGTAATCTCTTATTTGAATTACAACAGGTTTATCACTTTGCCAGACCCAACCCTTTGATCTAGGTAGCTCATTCATATAGTAGAAAAATAGACACAATATTAGACTGCCATATTTGAAAGAAGTTTTCTTATCTTTCTTGATCTTCTGCAAATTTTCCATTAGTTCATTCAATAGAAGCTCACACAAATCATAATCTGCATTTTCCTTTAGCATATGATATGTAGCATAGATTATTGTACCAGACACAGAATTTTCCCTACTTGAGTGGTAGATTTTGTAACCAATTATCATTGATGCAAGCTTGACATCTGGATCCGTGATGTCATCTATAGTCATTGCTCTCTTGTCATATTTTGATCTGGTAGCTTCAGTTACCGTTTGGTTCTTTACATATTTGAGTGTGGGCACCCTACCAGTTGAATGCAGTCTAATCATAGCCTTGAAGGCATCTTTGGTTATCTTGAATGGGCTCATTAGCCACATAAAGTTATCATGCATCCTACTCAGAATATACCAGACCCATTCGTCTTCTACAAAGGATCGGAAATGTACGCAATGTTCAAAGTGCTTGTCCTTTAGAGTCTTGAATTCATGTTTGACGTCAAAATTCTCATCTATTAACTATTTGTGATAGATATCGATCAATTTTGAGTCTCCAAAATCTTCAATGTTTGCATGAATATAAACCCTAATATCTTCTACATGCAGAACACCATGTGGAAACTAGAAAATGCACCCAAGGGATCAACTTTTAGAGACTTGTAAGGGTGTTTCTTGAATTTTGGTCTCGGCCTTTCAGAGATATTGACAACCATCAGAGTAGCCATTCTAATTGACAAAATTTGAAGAGATTTTGTAGAAAGAAATACCTTGTTACGCCTTAGGGTTTGTTGCAACTGTATGATCGAAATTCTAATTGACTACTTGAATGTTCTGCAGGATCTCTTTTCAAAGCTCTTCTCTCTTCTTCATTTTGAATGTAAAGTGTGATAAATGGTGAATGAAGACCCTTTTATCCTTCTGCAAAACCTAATTTTTCATTGCAATAAATGCACAACCTTTTAAGTCATCCAGTTACCCTATTTCTCAAGTGATATTTTCATGAATCATCTTGCAGATCTTCAACCTAGTATCTTAGTGAGTTGATAACACATATCTACCTTATAAACTTGCCTCTAGATCCGCAAATCAGAATATTGTATTTTTAGATCATACCGAATCAATTTGTATTGCTCTGTTAACACTAGATGGTTGCCAGAATTGGATCTACTCAAGTGGTCATAAACCCTTTTGAATCTTCATGCGGACTTCTCACATTCTGACTGAAAGCTCTTTGAAGGATTCTCTAGGAACCCTTTAATCCGTAAGATCAAATGTTTATTCAATGTGCTGAATTCAGGCACTTACAACCTGGCTGGGGGAATTTTGATCTTCTTTTGCTTCTCCCCCTGAGCTAGAGCTCACCCTTTTAATTTCTGGAAGGATTATCAGCACCAGATTCTAGTGTGGACCCATCACCAATGTTCATCACATTCTTCTTTGTCCAAATCTTGTTCATTTCCTTCTTAACCTCATCCGCATTCACTTTACCTTTGCCTTTGTCTTGTTTCTGATCATGTTTCACCAGACCTTTTCCATTTTGATTTCTACTCCTGCAAAATCTGGCTATATGACTGGATCCATTGCAATTGTAACGCACAACATTTCTTTGCTTATTTGAATGATATCCTCTTGATCTACACTCATTAGCCATATGTCCAATTCTATTGCATGCAAAGCATCTACTATTGAAATAGTTGTTCATTTGCATATTTTTGCATTCATGAGATTTGTGACCATACCTTTTGCAACTGAAACATTGACTGGAGAAGGATGGATTGTTCTAATTCATTTTGTTCCTACACTGAGTTGCTTTATAACCAAATTTGTTGCAATTGAAGCAGTATCCATTGAAAGATGGATATCTTTGAGCATTTGGTTGCCTTACTGGAGGTCTTCTAAGCTTGTTTCTTTGACTTTCTGATCCAAAGTTCTTTTGACCAGATCCAGAGCTTTCACGTTTCTCATATCCCAAGCCATGCTTATCATCTACCCTCTTTTGACTTTCAAGAAGAACTTCAAGTTGGGCTGAGCTTATCTTGAATTTTTCTTTGTATTCATTTGCAGATTGAAGATCTTATTTAAGAGGGTCAATCTGGCTCTCAAGTTGTTCTTCATTGTATCTAGCTTCTTCAAGATTAGATTCAAGATGTCTGATTATTCTGTCCAATTTGTGGCAGTCCTCTATTTTCTCCTTGAGGGATTGTTTTAGGTTTCTTTAGTCTTTCTCTTCTCTTCAATTTCTTGGGTGAATTTCATAACCCCTAATTCCATTTCATGTCTTATCATAATGACTTCTTTGATATCTTCTCACATAGCTTAGTTTTCTCATTCAGATCTTCATTAGTATTATTGGCTTCATTCTGATTTGCTAATTTTTGAAGTAGTTCCTTTCTCTTTTTCATAGAATTACTGAGTTTTTCTTTCAGCTCAATGATGAAATCATCATCTTCCTTGAGCCGCTCTCTCAAATTATTGACCTCAGAATGGGATTGTTCAAGATCATCTAGGGAAGACTGAAGTTGTTTTTCATACCATATGCATCCATTGAGATTCCCAAATCCTCCTCAAGCTATTAGGCTTTTTCTGAGGAACTTGGCTCTGATACCAATTGTTGGAAAAAAGACAGATAACTGAGAGGGGGGGTGAATCAGTTATCTTAAAACTTTTCTTACTTTCACTTAACTCTTCTCTTTTTCTACATTTTATAGTTAATTACTTTCTTGATCTCTATTCACCTTTTGGTTTTCTTTTTAATTCGTTAGTTATTGTTTTTTCCTTGATTTTTCTTTTCCTTACTCCTTGTTTGGCCTCCCTCCCCTCTAGTTAAAATTCGTGCCCACACTCCCCTCTCTCTTTTTTAAGCAACCATCTCTATAATTATAATTTACTTATTCTCTTCTCTTCATCCTAATGATGGATCATGGAGTGTGATCCGAAATGTCAATCTAAAAAAGCTGCACACAGTCTAATCTAGAAGCACACACTCTAACTCATCATGGACTATGGAAATATCATGTCTATAATTCAGTGCTATATCAAAACATGAAAGCATAAGCAACTATAAGAACTAAAATGAAATTAACACACATAACACAAGGATTTTTACGTGGAAACCCTGTTAAGGGAAAAACCACAGGGTGACTAACCCAAGATTGTATTCTCTGTTAAAAGCATAGAAGAGTACAAAATGGCACTTGCCAGTTAGGACTCACTACCTGAGCACACTACTCACAAGAGACTCACTACCTACTAGAGACTTACAAATAATACCAATGTCTTTGAACTAATGAACAACATCTACATATGCAGAAATTCAGTTCTGGTTAGGCTCAATATACTGATCTAGCACATTTCATTCTTCTTCTTCTTAGTATCACTTTTCTATCACATTCTAAGCTTGGATTACTGTCTTCTCAATTTTCTCTCTTTTCTTCACACTTCCACCAAATATACATCACTATTACACCTTCACAAGATTGAATCCATCAGGTATATATATATCTGCATCAAGGATTTCCAACAACTTTCTAGTCGGCAACAAAAACACTTAGGATATTTGCAAGTTACTATTCTGTCGACTGAATCAATACTTGATTGATGATGCACACCAAAAACTTAGGTATAGAAGTCATTAATCATGTCGGCCAACAATTTATAATGCCACAAATTGCTTGATCAACACCTTTTACACATTCAAATTGAAGTCTAATACTCTATCAATCAGTTCTTCCTCTATCTACTCTGCCTGACTGGGACCCAATACTCAGATACTCATAACTTTTTCATGCTTTATCACCAGAGGCTAAATCTTTGGAATACAATAGTCATGATACCCTTTTGACTTGCCTAAGTTTACAACTTACTGAGTTACACCATCTGAGAGATCAGAACCTAATTATCGGACCATGTTACATACTCTATTCTTGTCCACCAGACCAGAACAATCTTCAATCTGACTTTTGGTAGAGGCATATTATGTACTGCAGATGTATGGGATAGACTTTGTTGCCATCAATGACAAGACTTATGAAGCCACACAATGTCTCTTGCCAACAAATCTATTGCAGCCTAAATAGAACTTATCTTGACAATGTTATCAAAATTCACATGACACATCCTCCTATGCCATAACCAACTTTGATCTGTCTGAGAAATCAAACAACTTTTGCCAGAGCTTCTTAAATGAAAGATGTTACCTCTAGTTTGAGTATCGGATGCAATTTCCATTCCAGAGCTTTCAAAAATTCTGCATTTTCCATTCTTGAATCGGAGATCATAACCCTTGTCAACCAACTGTCCAACACTGAGAATATTGCACTTTAGTCCTTCCACATATAAAACATCATTGGTGTTATTCTTACCATCAAAAGAGATGGATCCTCTACCACGGATTCTACCAGCTGAGTTGTCTCCAAATTTCACAAGCCCACCTTCATATTTTTCAAAGCTTACAAACTTACTTTTCCCCCCAATCGTATGATGAGAACATTCACTATCAATCACCCATTCATCCTTTTCAACAACCTGAGTAGCCAAGGTACTTTCTACATTTGCATAACTAGCAAATTCAGTAGACACCGGATCTTCTTCTTTGATAGTAATGAACACCCAATCATTTTCAGTGGAACCTCCATGATCAGATTCATCATCTATGACTCCTTCTTCTCCAGCTTCGTAGACACAGTAACATTTCTTCTAACCTTTATATCTATTAGGGTTTGGATTTGAAAACCTCTTCGGACATCTTGTGACAAAATGACCAATCTTATTACAAGCAAAACACTTGAGTGGCAACTTTCCTTCATACTTACCAGATCCTCTTGGCATTATTTTGACAATAAGAGCTTCAAGATTTGCAGTCTCAATTTCATCATCTTCAAGATCCTTCCTTGCCTTTACAAATCTGTTTGATCATGCTGAAGAGCTTTCACCTAGATCATATCTTTATTTTTCATATACATTGGCCTTAAATGTAGATTCAGACTTAGGAAAAGAATCACCAAACTCAATTCAAAAGTTGAAATTTGGCCAACCAATTGATCTCTTATAACTTCTGAGAAAGTCCTAATCTCCTCTATAGCAGTAACCTTATGTTTGTATGAATCAGGTAAAGATTTGAGCACTTTTGCCACAATCTCTGATTCTTCCAAAGTTCCACCAGCACACCTGATACCACACACAAGTTCATTTATCTTTTACATGTAGATTGTGATGTTTTCATCTCCACTCATCCTTAAATTTTCAAATTTTCCTCTTAGACTTTGTATCTTGGCACATTTCACATATTCATCACCTTCATAAAGATTCTCCAACTTCTTCCAGATTTCATGAGCAGTTTTTAGTCCAAAGACATTTGTCATTTCTGAATCAGTCAGGGCACTCAACAAGGCTTCTTTCGCTCAAAGGTTATTTTCAGCATCTTTGAGTTGATCTAGAGTTGAAGGACCTTTCTTTAGAGGTTTATACTAATCCTTGGTTATCACCTAATAAGCATCACCCATGCATTGCAAATGGCACTCCATGCGACTCTTCCAAATAGAATAATTTGTTCCATTAAATCTCAGACTATCCTTCTTGTAGGTCAACATCCTAGATCTCCTCAAGTGGTCAAGCTTCTTTTAGAGGATCTGGCTCTGATACCAATTGTTGGAATTAGTCCAGACAACTGAGAGGGGGGGTGAATCAGTTGTCTCACAAATTTAACATTTTATGCTTTTAACCTTCTTTATCAACTTACAATCAGATTAATAATGCAAACATTAAAGCATGAATCAACAACACATGAGTAGAAATAAACTGAGCACACATAACACCAGGATTTTTATGTGGAAACTTAGTTAAGAGAAAACCATGGTGGGGGTTAAACCATAAGATTCGTACCTAGTTAAAAGTACTTAGAAGAAAAGAGAAGGCACATGCCTTCGGGTTCACTACCCAGAGCTCACTGCTCAAGAGAGGCTCACTGCCTATAGAATTTATGTTTAATACAGAAAGAATTAACTAATAAATAGCATCTCCTTCATGCCTGGTTTAGTTTCATTGAATGCTCACAAAACTTTTGCTCTGCCCCAAATACTTCTTCTCTAACTCATTATCAAAACAACTCTTGTTCTTTTGCTTCTCCTCTGCTCTATTCTGCCTTTGATCCTTTCTTTGGATTATATTATTTTCATACAAGGATAATTTTTCACAACTCATCTACATGCCTTTATATCCTTCATCAACCTTGGAATAAACATCAAGGTCAACATTACAAACATCTTGACTTAATGCGAATCGCTTTGCTATTAACCAAACATAACTAGGACTCAAATCTTCCTTGATCAACATGCCACACTTCATAAAATAGTTCTTGGATTATCCACAACACACTTGAATCATCCGGTCAGCCAATACTGGGAAGAACAACAGCATCAAGGAAGAAATATTCAACAACAAGATTAATATTCAATGCGGACCTCCAACAAAACAGTCACATGATCCAGAGACCTTCACAAGAACATTGAATTCAACAAACACATCTGCACTCCTCCAAGTTATTAGAATCACTTGCATCTTCATCTAGAACCTCAAGAACACTATCTACCATGACTGTCACACTAGAAATATTGCTTGTGGATGTCCAAACCCTGAACCACTTGAGTAAATGATACACATCAACTTCCCAAACATGCCTCTAGATCTGCAAATCATCATTTTACATATCCAGAACAATCTGGACCTCTTTCTTGTCACTCTGTCTCTTCTGAACACTGCAAAACCGGTTCTACTTACATGGTCATAATTTCTTCAACTCTTCATGCGATTCAAATCTTAATTGGAGTTTTTTCAGACAATCTTCTACTCATCCATATGGTCTGCATACTTTGATTAATTTTCTCAATACCCTCAACATTCCAATCTTCTAAATAGGCAACAAAATAGGATACAGTTGACACCAACGGCAACAACCTAATATGTTGACATTGAAATGACAACACTGCTTAGGCACATATTTGTAACACCACCTTCTAACCACAAGGGATATATACTTTTTTGCATTGATTATCTTACAAAATGGGTAGAAGTGAAAGCCTTGATAGTAGCCAGAGAGAGTAAGGTTGTATTCCTTTATGAAGAGATATTTACAAGGTATGGGGTCCCAAGGGAAATAGTCACATATCAAGGGCAATAGTTTACATCTGCACTAATTGCTAACCTTGTTTAAGAGTATGAAATCAGGCATAAACAGTCCACCCCCAATCATCCACATTCCAATGGTCAAGTTGAGGTGACCAATAGAGAGCTTAAGGCAATATTCACAAAGATAGTTGCAATGCATAAGAAAGATTGGGTAGCAAGACTCTCTGAAGTAGTTTGGGCATATAGAACTACATGGAAGACAATAATAGGGTACACACCTTATGAGTTAGTTTATGGAAAGAAGGTTGTCCTTACTATTGAGTTTGAATATAAAACATTGAGAATAGCTATCCAACTTGGTATGGACCTGTCACTAGCTCAAAAGGAAAGAATACATTAGCGTAATGTCTTGGAGGAGTTAAGGATGGAATCAATTCATCACATTGAATTAGTTCAAAACTAGAGAATCAAATGGCATGATCAATATATCAAAACCAAGGACTTTCAATCATGTGATTGGGCACTTCTCTATGACTCCAAGTATAAAGATCATAAGGGCAAATTGCAGACAAGATGGTTAGGCCCTTACATGAGATCAAAGAAGTCTTCCCAAATGGTGCAATCCAATTAACTACAATTGACCAAGTTACATTCTCACTGATGGTTAATGGGCATAGATTGAAATTGAATAAGAAGCCTTTAAGTAAAGTTGCATTTCTCTAGCAATTAAAGGTAGATATGGATAAAAATGATCCACAGCCTCTTGCCTTAGATGTGGTCTCCAGCTAAGTAGCAGCTGAAAACAATGTTCCAACACCAACTCCAGATGAAAGCTTGACTGAAGTTCCACAGCCCTCTGCCTCCGTTGAGGATTCCAACCAAGTATTAGTTGATCATACTGATCCAGTAATAGGTCAGGCTACAAGCTTGACTGAGGTTCCATAAGTAAGTTTGAGTTCTACAAACTTTGTAAATAAATAATAACACACAGTGCACACACATCACATAGAAATAACAATAAAACAAGGCGATCTTCCAATCAAAAGTTTAGGCTCCATCATTTCAGTACCATTCTACACTAGAACTTTCCTTTGTCATTCAACCACTTCATTGAAGGGACCTATAGCCAAAGGTAATGTACTATTCCATGGGACTTGTATTTGCTACACCCGCAGCCAATGGTTTTTCATTCACTTGGGACCTGTAACAACTGCACCCGTAGCCAATGCACATGGGACCTGTTCATTTCACATTCTAATTGTGTGCATGTAACTAATGCTTTCTACAACACCTTTTCTCGTGTCATATGCATGTCACCTTATTTTAGCTAGATATTACTTCATTGCTATGTGTCACACATCTACTACATTTTGTCAGCACACTTTGTCACTATCACATCATTGTGATTCGCTCTGGCTCGTTTGTTGAGGACACCAACTCAATCTACCATGCAATCATATTTACATGCAACAATTTTAATTTCGGCATCACCTCAATGGTATTCATCTCCCTCATTTCTTTAATTAACATTTATTGCTACTTATTTTGTGACTTTCTTTATTCACACATAATTAATCCTCCATATTATATCAATTCAACATGCTTTGAGCCCGTCCCTCCATACCATTGCCAGTATTTTCATTTGAGGACAAATGAAATTTTAATTGGGGGGATTCTGAATTATTTTACTTAAAATCAAACTTCAAAACCCCTTACTCCATAATTATTACCATCCGCCGCATAACATACAAGCTAAACATATCAAGCAAACGACAAAAGCAACTGGTAATAAGGTCTTGGTGAGTAGCATTGGGTATCAAATAGAGGATTAAGAACAACAAATTAAAAAATAGGGGATTGAGTGTTGTCTTGAGATACCATAATGGGTGGTGACCCCATTAGAAGAGAACCTACTATTCACTCAGCACTATTGGTTGACATGGAGTCCTTGCCATTTTTTCAGTAGGCAGGATGATTGTAATATTTTCTCATGATAACAGAGTATAATGAGGACATTACTCAACAGTTTGCATAGACATTCCATAATGAGGAAGCTATAGTGAAAGGTTTAAGGATTGACGTGACTGTAGCTACTATAGCTGAAGTTACAGGGCTACGAGCAACTGGAGTTGAATTTCCTATCAAAGCAGATGCCATTTCTGCAAGGGTTGAGTTCATACAACCAGGAGAAAGGTTAGAATTGACATCTCAAGGTACCAAACAACTTTCTTTACCTTGGTTTTGGGCCTCAGTAGCTTCCTAGATTATTAAATACCTTACATGTGATGGAAGGTAGTCTTTACTTTATACTGTACATTTTAAACTTTTGAGCCATCTACATTATGGAAGGATGCTGAATGTCCCAAATTTTCTATTTAATTTGTGATGAAGGGGGTAAATCATAAAACACACAATAACAAAAATTGCACATAGAAAATAGAATGATATTTTATTAATATGGGAAAAACATTAGATTACAAAAGCTCAAATACAATCAGAGGATGAATCCCCTACAGGCTGCAACACATTACAACTCCCTCTCTCAAGACTCTGGAATCATCTGCCTTCTGTAACCCCAAATCAGCTACGATTTCTATTTTCCCGCCTATTCTTGCCTCTACACTTTCCCCCTTAACTCCACTACCCCAAGGGTTCCCAAAAATGGTCATGTATAGCCCTTTTTGGCAGCCACTAACTTAATTTCAAAATTTGCATCTCCCTCCAAAAATAGGTCAACTTCATGGGGCCATAACTTTTGATCTGACCATTGGATTTTCAATTATAATACCCTCTCAAAAACCTCTCGAAAAGACAATTGTGCACAAGCAATACCTAAAGGCAGACTATTTGGGTTTTCCACCAAATTTTGGGCCCATTCGAAGCCTCTAAGTGCCTCAAATTTGACTTTGAATATTTCAATAGGATTTTGGAATTTGAAGTTTTAATATCTCACAAATGACAAATGATATTGAAGTGTTTTCTTCACCATTAGCTTCAATTCACCATTCTGGAGGTCCGTGTAAGATTTTGTATCCAACCGTGCACAAATGCAAACTTACTAAAAACAGTAACCCTGCCAAATTTAGCCCTTATTGAAAAGAAACAACATTTTTTTGTTAATGCAAGATTTCTCTTACACCTTGGATGCTCCTGCATCAGACACCTGGGGTAATTTGAAAAGTGACCCTGTCACCTCTCATGAGTTACAGGGAAACCAAAATGATTAACCTCAATCTCAAATAACCATGATGAATCTTCAACAAGCCTTCCTTTCCATTTCACCAAGCATTCTGTATACTGCCTAGTTCTTGTACTCTTACCCACACGGCTATCTAGAATTGCTTCTATCTCCTCTGTTGACGTAGATGCTAGAATACTCCACTGTTCTTCTGCTGGTCCATCCTCTGTTCCACCTTCATGATATTCTAATAAATCAGCAATGTTGAAAATAGGGGAAATGTTGATCTCACTCGGTAGCTCTACCTCATATGCATTTCCTGAATCATGTTTCTTCAAAATTCTGCATGGTCCAAATTTCTTCATTTTTATCTTATTGTATGTTCTAATTGGGAACCTTTCTTTTCTCAAGTGAACCATGAATTCATCTCCTACCTAGAATTCCTTATATCTCCTCTTCTTATCCACCTTAGCCTTCTATTGAATATTCATCTTATTAATGTGCTTTTTCACCTCTCCATGCAAATTCATGTGTTTTGCAAAGTCTTCAACCTCGGCATTTATCTTTTCTCCTTTGTCTAGATTCCTTAACTCTGAAGCATTTCTTGGACTATTCCCATATACAATTTGGAATGGTGATTTACTAGTACTCCTATTGACAGAATTGTTGTAAGCAAATTCTGCCTATGGTAAAATCAAATCCCATCCCTTGGGCTTATCTCTTACTAAGCATCGTAGTAGGTTACCCAAACTCCTATTCACCACTTCAATCTGTCCATCAGTCTGTAGATGGTGTGCAGAACTGAACTTCAAATCTGTCTTCAACTTCTTCCACAATGTCCTCTAGAAATAACCAACAAACTTGGTATCTCAATCTGAAACTATGCCCTTTGGTAGACCGTGTAATCTCACCACCTCCTTGAAAAATAACTCTGCGATATGAACAACATCATTAGTCTTCTTGCAAGAAATAAAATGTGCCATCTTCGAGAATCTGACCACCACCACAAAAACGGAATCATGTGCTCTATGTGTCCTTGGTAAACCAAGAATAAAATCCATACTGATATCATCCCATGGCTTCTCTGGTACAGGTAATGGCTAATATAGCCCTATATTTTGACTTGTTCCTTTTGCCATCTAACACGCTCTGCAACACTACACAAATTTCGTCACATCCTGCTGCAACTGTGGCCAATAATAATTTTCACCAACAATAGTAATGGTCTTATCTCGACCAAAGTGTCCAGCCAATCCTGCACTATGCTTCTCCTTAATCAGGTTCTCTTTCATAGAACTCCTTGGAATACACAACTGGCTTCCTCTAAACAACATGCCATCTTGGATTATGAAATCCAACTATTTTGTCCTATCTAAAGTAACAGGTTCCAAACAAGCTTTCCAGGCCTCTGCAAAATCTAGATCTTCAGGATACAAACTTTTGAGCTCATCAAACCCAACAAACTCTATCTTCATTTCTGTCAACAAATTTTGCCTTCTGCTCAAGGCATCTGCAACTCTGTTGGACTTCCCACTCTTGTTCCTCAAAACAAAAGTATAGCTCTACAAAAACTCAACACATTTTAAGTGCCTCTGGTTCAACTTTCCTTGACTATTAAGATACTGCAAAGCCTGATGATCAGTATATAAAATAAACTCCTTTGGTAACAAATAATGTCTCCATTTCTTCAAAGCCTGAACTATTGCATAAAACTCTTGATCATAAACAAAATACTTTTTCTTGGCATCATTAAGCTTCTCATTAAAATAGGCAATGGGCTTACCTTCTTGGCTCAAACTAGCTCCTATAACACTGTCACTAGCATCACAATCTACCTGAAATACCTTATTGAAATCTGGAAGTGCCAAAACAAGTTGCTCTATGACTTTTTGCTTCAATGTATCAAATCTTTTGTTTGCTCCTCTAGTCCATCTAAACTCTTTTGTATCCCCTCTCATTGTCTCAGTTAGGGGTGCACAAATGCTACTAAAATTCCTAATAAACTTTCTGTAAAAACTTGCCAAACCATGAAAAGATCTTACCTCGGAAGCACTCCTTGGTGTAGGCCATTCAATGATAGCCCTCACCTTCTCTGAGTCCATCTTAAGACCATCCTTTGAGACAACAAATCCCAGGTATACCAACTCCGTCTTTGTAAAGCTGCATTTCTTCAGATTGATCAACAACTTCTCCTCCCTCAGCTTCTCCAAAACTCTTCTAATATGCATCATATGTTCATCCCAAGTCTTACTCAAAATCAAGATATCATCTAAATAAACAATAACAAAACCTCTCAAAAATTCTTTCAATACCTCATTCATGAGCCACATGAATGTGCTCGGTGCATTGGCTAGCCCAAATGGCATGACTAACCACTCATACAAACCTTCCTTTGTCTTGAAAGCTATCTTCCATTGATATCCTTCCCTAATACGAATCTAGTGATACCCACTCTTCAGGTCAATTTTCATGAAGTAATTGGCTCCACTCAAATAGTCCATTATGTCATCTATTCTTGGCAATGGAAACCTGTACTTGACTGTGATCTTATTGACGGCTTGAGAATCTGTACACATTCTCCATTCTCTATCTTTCTTTGGTGCTAATATTACAGGTACAACACATGGACTTAGGCTCTCCCTTATCAGTCCCTTCCTTAATAGCTCTTGAACTTGTCTATTCAACTCTTCACTCTCTGCAGGAGTCATTCTATGGGCTGCCTTGTTTGGTAAACTAGCTCTTGGTATCAAATCTATTTGGTGACTTATCTTCCTCACCGGTGATAAACCTTCTGGTACATTATCAGAGATAATATCTTGAAATTCTTCCAACATATCTGAGACTTCTGTTGGTACATCTTCACATTTCTCTTGACTAATCTTAGGAATCAATGCAAAGCAATGACGCTCATGCTTCATACCCTCCAAAAATTTCCTACCATCTACCAAGCAAACTTTGGCAGTACTACATACTGTTTCTTCCACCTCCTTCAAGGGCTTCAATTTATGACAAACTCCATCCTTTGTTAGGGAATATGTGTTTGTACGGCCATCATGGATAGCACTCCTATCATACTACCACGGCCTCCCCAATACATTATGACATGCGTCCATTGATATGATATCACACAATACCTCATCATGGTAGTCTCCAATCTTGAACTTCACTAAACACTACTCATTGACCACAGCTCTATGGTCCTTTTGTAACCATGCAATCTGATATGGATGTGGATGCTTTCTTCTTGTCAGCTTCAACTTGTCAACCATCTCCTCTGCAACAAGACTATCAGTGCTCCCACTATCAATAATAGTATCACAACAATTACCTTCACATTTACACCTTGTGTGGAATAAACTCTTCCTCTAATTGGGCTCTTTCTCATTCAACAAAGTTCTTCTGACAATTAAGGTTTCTCCCCTTTCAACATCTTCAAAGCACTCAGATTGTGCATCTTCATCGACATGTGCAACTCGTGCATTACCTTCAAGTCTTCTATTTGTCCTTCCTTGATATTGTAGACACTCGTATGCTCGATGTCCTTCTTCTCCACATTGCAAACAAGTTCCTTTGAAACCTCCTCTTCCAGGTCCTTGCCCAGGTCTGCCTCTTCCTCTTCCTCTTTTCTCACCATTATTTTGGTCACGAGGGCGGTAGGTATTATCTCCTCTCTAATTTCAACTGGTGTCAGCTTCTTCACTTTTCTTTGAATCTTCATTTCGGCCCCCATAGGGTGTTCCACCAATCCTTCCGCCTTGACCTCTTCCCCTTTGCTTGCTGTCAAATCTTTTATTCAGCTTCTCTTCTACCTTCAGGAAAAACTAGTATGCATCTTCTATGGTGGTCATTCTGACCAGGCTCAACTCCTCTTGAATACTTGGCCTTAACCCATTAATGTAACGGCCCACCTTCTCCTTGTTGGCCTCTCCATGGTCCTGATAGTGATCATATAAAAATCTTCTGTATAGTCCTTAACAGACTTGTTACCTTGCTTCAATCCTTGCAGCTTCTTCAGCAACTCCATCTCATAGTCCACAAGAATGAACTGCTTCTTCAATTTCTCCACCATCTAATCCCATCTAGTAATCTTTTCTTTTCCTCTTCTATTTCTCTCTAACTAGACCTCCTTCCACCAAATATTGGTATGGCCCTTCAACTTTGTCTTTGCAAACTTGACCCGTTCTAGGTCTTCCCCATCTTCATACTTGAAATACTCCTCCATATCATTGATCCAATCAATAAGTTCTTCCAGATTCAAATCTCCAAAATATGTAAAAACTTCAATCTTAGGCCTCTTTCCAATCTTAGAAATGGCCCTTAACAACCTAACTTCTATAGGATCTCCTACAGCTTCTTGTTATTCCTCAACTAGCTCTTCTTTAGCTTCATCTTCACTTTCTTCTCTTGTTCTAGGCTCAAACCCTCTTCATAGCTCCTCATGCAATGCATTGATTTGCCTTTGCACGGCTCTAAAACTCTCTTCTGTCAAAGTATTCCTCCCAATATGATTTCTTTGTGGAGGCATCTTAATCTCCACAATAAACCCACAACCTCAGGTCCTGGTGCCAATTGCCTCACGGTCGGTGATCTGTCTACACACTCAGGAACCCTTGCTCTGATACCACTTGATGAAGGGGGTAAATCATAAAACACACAATAACAGAAATTGCACATAGAAAATAGAATGATATTTTATTAGTATGGGCAAAAGATTACATTACAGAAGCTCAAATACAATCAGAGGATGAATCCCCTATAGGCTGCAGCACATTACAGCTCCCTCTCTCAAGACTCTAGAATCATTTGTCGTTTGTAACCCCAAATCAGCTAGGGTCCTATTTTCCCACCTTTTCTTGAAATCTGCACTTTCCCCCTTAACTCCACTACCCCAAGGGTTCCCAAAAATGGTCATATATAGCCCTTTTTGGTAGCCACCAGCTTAATTTTGAAATTTGCATCTCCCTCCAAAAATAGGTCAACTTCACGGGACCATAACTTTCGATCCAACCATTGGATTTTCAATTATAATACCTTTTCAGAAAGCTCTCAGAAAGATGGTTGTTCACAAGTAGTACCTAAAGGTAGACTAGTTGGGTTTCCCACCAAATTTTAGGCCCACCGGGAGCTTCTAAGTGCCTCAAATTTGACTTTGAATATTTCAATAGGATTTTGGAATTTGAATTTTAATATCTCACAAATGACAAATGATATTGAAGTGATTTCTTCACCATTAGCTTTAATTCACCATTCTTGAGGTCCGTGTAAGATTTTGTATCTAGTCGTGTACAAATGCAAACTCACTAAAAATAGTAACCCTGCTAAATTTAGCCCTTATTGAAAAGAAACAACATTTTTTTTCGTTGATGCAAGATTGCTCTTACACCCTGGATGCTTCTACATCAATTTGTTACAATGGATGTTAGCTGAATATAGGAGAAAAAGTTATCAATCCTCATTATCTCATCATGGTTTGATTGTCTTGTTAGTAAAAAGAAGTCTATCTATCCATTACCTTGAATTCTCTTTGGAAGGATTTCTTGAAGTTAATCATGTTAATGAGGGGCCAGTGAGAGTTGAACTAGAGGTAGAAGAATAGGTGCAGGTAAAAAATTTACAAACAGGGGAAGAAGAGGAAGCGCCAGCAACCTCTTCTCACCTAGAAGCTTCTCCTGCCCGTAGCCATGCAACTGTTGAGGAGCAGCCAGCTCCAAGCTTTGCTAAACCCATTGACCAACCTACTAGTTCTTGTGCACCCATTGTCTCGCCAATTTCAACCCCAATGCTAGAACATGTATCCTCACAAACCAAAAGCAACAAATAGAAAAGGCTAAAACAAAAAATGTGGCCTAAAGCTTCTAGTTCACCGCCCGTAGCATCTGAAACTGCTAGTGAAACCCCAGCATTTGAAATTCCTATGAAACTCCTTACATTTCAAAGGCCACCAAGAAAAGGAAATCATCTTCTTCCAAAGTTAAGAACAAACAAGGAACCCCTGCTCAATCATGTATGTGTTGAGGTCACCTAAAGGAAAAAGAACTTTTAGGGGAACCTGAAAGGAGGAATGCAATTGATCTTGATACCAACTTCGAGAAGGAGCACATGTTTGTTGACAGAGACCAAAAAAATTTGGGCTATACACGTGTTTAGGAGTCTAATGTAGAGTCTAAGGAAGAAGATATATGGACAGCCAGAAAAAGTCTTAGACCTCCCTCTGATATTGAAGAACCTGATTTCTCAATCCCTCAAGATGAACCTCAGGAAAAAGAATTATTTTTAGACTCTAAAGACACAGCAGAGGGTGAGAAAGATAAGTTATAGCTGGCAATGAAGAAAATTGCAGAGTTGGAGGAGAAACTAAAGGATTATCAACAAAAAGAAACTGGATTGAATGACAGGGTTAAAAAGTTAGAAGAGTAGTTACATGTCTTCCAGAAATAGGAATTAAGACTTGAACAATTGGCCCAATTGGCCATCATTGAAATAATAGAAGAAACCAAGAGCCTATGTAGCTAGAAGAGCAGTCTGTAGAACCTACTCCAGTTACATTATTCTCGGTCACCTTACAATTGTGGAATGAAATATATAAATTAGTAAAGGAATAAGCTGAATTAGAGGAGAAACACAATAAGGAAATTGAGATGAAAAATGCAGAAGTAAAGAGGTTGAAATTCAAACTAGATAGAATGGCAGACATGACTATTCAATTGATGAGATGTAGGCCACCTACTAGAGTGTATGTCCTCTATTTGCAAGAGTGGTATCTGAGATTCCAATTTACCCAATTATACAATGATGCCCCTGTCTCCTTATTTACACCTGCCTTGTTTCTTTCAACTTACCAAAGAGCTACACTTGAAATACAAAACCAACTATGTGAATTCTACCTACATGCACTTGCCATTCCTTATAACACTCACTGGAATCCCCTAGCTATAATCAGGGATGTGCAATTGAAGGCCTTAGCCTCATTTATTCAAAATGAGCATAGGAGGGGAGAGTTAATGCAGCAATAATGAGAGAGAGTGAAGTCACTTCCTCTCAAATTGAGAGAAGAATCTCCAAATCCTCAAAAGATAGTAGAGGAATGGATTAATTTAATTGAAGATACAAAGGTAGAAACTAAACTATTGGAATGTAGATCCATAGATTATTAGAAATTCAGGGAATTGGTAGAAAAGATTAGTAAGGAAACTATGGGTTTCTCATAAGGTAGATCTAAGGAATTAACACCAGCATTATAGAGAAAGGAGCCTCACTCAGTCTTTAACCTCTCAGTAGCAATCCACAGAGCATAGAGATATATAAGGTCAGCCAAGGAACATGGGATAACATGGTTACCACTAGTCTTCCATCCTCCTCTACTGCTTTATCTTATTCCACGTTGGATGGGGCAGAGGACTAATTAGGCTACAGAACAAACTAGGTGGGATCGGTTGGCACATCAAATGGGCTTCTACCTCAAACAAGAAAGAGGAGTAGAAGAGCCAACAGGCTACATGGAGATAGCCCTCCAGTGCAATTTGAGACCTTGGTTGTTGGAGGACCAGCAACATGATTAGTTGGGGGTGTGATGAGACCATGATTTGTCTTATTTTTATTGTTTTAATTACCTATTTTGGGTAAAGATATTTCAAGACTTATATATATCTTAATTATGTCTATGTTTCTCCTTAAGACACTGAAGCACGAAGATTGTATATAATATGTTGTTAATTAATTATGTGTGGATGATTGATTGTTCATTTAATATGTTAGTATTTTATGTTGATTTTAGTGATAGTGATGCAAAAATACTGTGTGGTTCACTAACTCCTCGTGTAGCAAAAGTGTGGCTTCATATCATGAAGAACACTGGACAACTCACAGCCGAATGAGATACTGATATCCACAGAAGATGATACATGTACCTGCAGCCAAAGGAAGAAGACCCTGAATTGACTGGGATGAGTCATCCATGACTCCATAATAGTTATCCTTCAACGAATGATGCAATCCTAAATAATGAAGGAATCTAGAACATGTTCTCTATTATGTTTCTAAGTCATTGATTATTCTTCATGGATAATGAAGAGATAGAGTTGCAGTAGGACTATATTATCTATACCTCCTTCATGTTAGTTAGTTTCCTATTTCTAGTTTCTCTGTAATAAATTCCTTTTCCTATGATGTGAGATAATGGACAGTAATGACATTTATTGTTCAATAGCTTTATTTATATAGACAATGTTGATCTCAGGTAGCTAGATTGGATGAGATTAGATTTTTCTTCATACAGATTGGACATAGATATAGTATCAGATTTTGTTGTATCTTTGTTACTTTTACATTCAATAAAGGAATATGTGTTTTGAGTTTTGTTAATGACTACAAATATTCAGTAGAGATTTAGCTAGATCTTGTGGGATCATAGTCACTCAAGCTAGCCACTTGAGGTACTGTGTTTCTCCACCTTGTTCATATGTTCAATTTATAAATTGTATGTTTATATAAATGTGTGATTGATGTATGTTGTGAGTAATGTGAAGTAGTTTAACTTTGGTAATTTCTGTTATTAATTCCATTGAGTCAAGGTGATCACTGACTGAACCAATTGTTAGTTACTCTCTTACATAGAAGTTACAGAGAATCATTTGATTACTGCTATGTTAGATAAGCTTAGTTATTTTTCATTGTTCCTGTTTACTTAGAGTATTGTATTTTCTTTATTTAGTTCCCTTAGACAACCTCTAGGATAAAACTCAGTAATCCTTAACTGTACACACAGTACAGGCATCATCCAAGAAGAATACAATTCCCTAGTTTGACAATGTAAATATAGCACATTATATAACTAGTAGGTTGCTTGATATAGGATATGTTGGTCCATTGACTAGTGTGCATGCTCTTTTTGCATCAATATATTGGTTAATAATAGAGCTCCATAGTTATCATGATGTCCTGTGTATCTCGATATCATGTTTCAATGGGAGCTTTGACAGGGATTTGTATTCATCACGTAATGATGGATGATCTTCTACAAGTGTTGTGGGTGTAATGGAGAGGCTCTTGGATCATGATTCTTATATCTAGTGAGAGTGCTTTAACATCTCAATTTCTATTACTATGAGATGGTTATCTTCATGTGTTTAGAGATGTTGAAATCTTGGTTTACCATGGAGGACTCTTGGATTCCTTATTTGAGGTGTTAGCTTATGACTTGTTGGTTTTCACAGGTGATCCTTGCTTAAGAGAATGTTTGGTATTTGTGTCTTGGTTTAATTTGGATACTAGTTGGAGTTTTGGCATGATAGAGTTTCTCTTAAGAGAAAGATATGTTCATTGGAGCATGTGATCTTCTAGGAGAAGATGTTAGATCATGATGTCATGATGTGTTCCTAGATTCTATAGACATGCAATGGGAGCTTTGATAGTGATCTAGTTACTTTTCTTGGTATTGAGTACATTGCTCATGTGCTTGGGAGATTCATGATAGTTTAATGTTACATTTGGAGCTTCGCATGGATTGATCAGTTGTAGGTGATCATGGATACTTGGAGACTTGGTTGAGGCTAGAGTTCTCTTGTTTGTAGAGACATATTTGAGATGGCTACTCTTTGGAGGTTTCAAGAAGAAGTCTAAGGAGCCTTCACCTAGATGTGGACATGAGTTCATGATGGACCTGAGAGGAGATTGTTCTTGAAGAGTCATTGTGGCTTCATGTATCCTCGAGGAACATTCTCATTCCCCATTGTTGGTCTACTTGGTAGATAATCATTTGAGAGGTATTGTCCATCCTATTTTCAAAAGCATTGTGTTTTATGCTTGTCTTCTCATATATATGGATCTTGAGCTATGTTAGTTATAGAGGGTTCATTTGAGGAGTGCTAGGCATGGTTATCTCCTTGTGCATATGAGTTTGATTTATGATGACATTTATGAAGATTTAGGAGATTTTTATTGGGTTAATTCCTAGTTTTGGGGAATGGATTTGAGTTTGATCTTCCTTGGTTAGAGAGTATTACATCCATGTTGGTTACATAATACATATGTGTTATTTGATCTTGGAGATTGAATAATTGGGTGTTGTTAAGGATTTTCGTTTGGGGTTGTAAAGGAGATCATACTTGACATAGATTAGCAATTTCAAGTT
This sequence comes from Cunninghamia lanceolata, assembly GCA_027924645.1. Taxonomy (NCBI): domain Eukaryota; kingdom Viridiplantae; phylum Streptophyta; class Pinopsida; order Cupressales; family Cupressaceae; genus Cunninghamia; species Cunninghamia lanceolata. Next base: position 12,636,891 of record BSBN01000553.1, on the reverse strand, counting down.
TTGGTAGAAGGACATGGTATGAGATATGATTTATAGGTTTGTCTCTTTGTACCATGGCTACTTTTTGGAGGTTCATGTTCACATGGTTTATTATGGTGAACTTGGAAGAGTTATGGTGACATGTGAGGTAGTATGCAACAGTTTGTGTTGCATGTGTGGATCATTGTGTTTGTTCTTTGTTACTACATGGCTTGATTATTAGCCACACCTTGGTTTCATTTTTGATTGGTAGACTTGGTATGTCTTTATCTATTTCAGATTTGACATTAACCATGCAATGGGAGTTCTTAGTTGTGTATTTAGTGATAGGTTTTATGCAGGTTCTTGTTATTGTAGTTTATGGGTTGGATATGTTGTTGGCATGAGTTTACTGATGGTGTTTTGATACCTTTTGAGGTATGGATGATTGGATGTATTAGAATTTTTTGTGGGTGTTATTTCCAGTCATGTGGTTTTTTTCCTTAGTAGTAGCTTGGAACCTTAGTTATCTCTTGGATTTGATGCTTGTGTTCTTTGGATTGGCACATCTTCACCTTGGCTTGTTCCTTTTCTTCCATAGGTGGCATGTTGGAGGATGAGAGGTGTTTTTGCTTGAGATGGTGGTCACTTTGGTTTTATTGTAGGTATCTTGATAGAGAAAAAGAGCATGCTATAGATTTGTGTAGTTTCATGGATGAGTATGATGATGTATTTCATTGATTGACCCTTAAGCAATTTGTATACAAAAAGTAGGAGAATGTTAGGAAAACGGTGTTGTACACCTTGCACAAGAATGAATTATTTTATGTAAAATAAATATTTATTTGGGGTGCATCTTTAGTGATGTGTTTAGCCACATTAAATATTTATTTGGGTCCACTTGTAAATTTGTATGTGAGATTGTGGGGGACATAGGACAAAAATTTAATATTTGTGATAAATATTTAATTTTGGGGTCAATGTTTTAATTCTCTCATGGTTTTCAAACACATGGTTTTGCAAATACCATAGTTGTATTTGTGTGCGCTTGATTTTATAGAAGAAAGCACATGTTTAGTGGTTGAGGTTGGCTAGTCATTTAGGCTATCATTTGTATGGAGCTCTCCTAAAGAGTGCATATGTAATTCCCACACTAGTGTTTGCCTGGCGTGCTTTCTAATTCATATGTTATATGTTGTATTGAGTGTTTATCAGTATATTATGTGATTCTCATGCTTTGATCCATTGCATCGAACTTGGTGATGAGGCATTTTGTACCATCAAGGGGTTCTAAGGGTGTATTCTAGATGACCATTGAGGTGTTTTCGATTGGGTTTTGTATTGTCTTTGGATTTGGACTCTGACTATTGGTTATGGGATGTATATGTTGTGATTTTTGTGTGATAGATCATTGTAGTGCGTCAACTCCACTATTTTCACTATATTTGTTATAGTTGTGATTATCATATGGTTTAGAGTTGTGATAATCATATGGTTTAGCATTGTGAAATGTTACTACTTATGCATTGTTAGAAAATGAAGGCAACATTACTCAAATGGAAATCTGATTCAATATGTAAATGATCTCAAACAGTTATAATATCAATGAAGATTGCATTTGGAAATTAAATCACAACACATGAATAAACACCATAGAAGAATGACAAGATATAACATGGAAAAAAACCCTTTTGGGTAGAAAACTCCACCAAGAAAAGAGGCTCAAGTTGTATTATCTTTGAAAACTAAATAACATAATACATGCACTTCCTTCTTCTCTCAAACCTTCACTCCAACAGTACCAGTGTACAAAAATCTATCATACTACAAAAATTACATGGCAATTTACTTATAGAAGTATTTTCCCTCCAATCTAGGTGTCCACATTCTCTCTCCTAAGAACCTCCAACATGCAAACAATAAATGCCAACTTACAAGCTCATGTCACTTGTCCAAAATCCGCTATGCAAATTTGGGTGTCCAAGGCTAAATATGTTTTATTATAGCATCTTATGACACATCATAACTGTCATAGATTCCTCTGGAAATTATCTTCCCACTATGGGTGCCTAGGGCTAAACATAGCAACTTACACCTATTAAATATCCATCATATGTCATCATAGTGTCATAGAATTTTATGGCAACTTGCAGCTGTCATAGAGTCTCTTACATGCACTCACCAAACATTATGATGTGTGTCATACATGCTAAAAATAGTTGATTCCTCCAAAGTGGTGCCTACAATCATTTACTCATGATTTTTACAATTGTCAACCATAAATGTCACTCCATAATTACCTCCAATAAGTCTAGAATTACCATTGCCAGTGAAACTACCTCATTCCCTTATGGGTAATTACAAATTATAAATAACAAAATAGAATAAACACAATATTGGGATTTACAAGGTGAATGGCACCTTACCCTAACATTCTCCCACTTGACATTATACAATGTAAATCAACCCATAGGAAATCAAATGAAAATAATCAGGAACTAGAAACAAGGCCCATGGCCTCTCTGCACCAAACAAATTTCTCTATGCTCACCGGCTTGGTCAATAAATCTGCAACATTCTCCTGAGTTTCTATCTTCTTTAGTTCAATCAGTCCACTTGCAACTAATTCTCGAATGAATTGATACTAAACAACATGTTTAGTCTGAGCATGATACATAAGATTCTTGGCCAAATAAATAGTGCTCTAGCTATCACAACCAACTTGAATGACCCTACAATCAAAACCAATACATGTACATAGTCTCCTCAACCAAACTACCTCCTTAAAGATAGGAGTAGCAGCCAAATACTTTGCTTCGGTGGTGGACAAAGCAACCGCAGGATACCTCTTTCTCATCCAACTCACTCCTCTAAACAAAGTAAACACATAGCCACTAGTGGACCTTCGACCATCCAAGTCACCTGCCCAATCTGAATCAACAAATACATGTATATCCAAAGTTTTATCAGCACTATCAATACTAGAATAAACCAAACAATAATTAAGAGTACCTACAAGATATTTAAGCACTCTTTTTAGATAATTCCAATGATGTCTACCAGGGTTAGACATAAATCTGCTCAAAACTCCCACTGCTTGGGCAAAATCTTGCCTATTGCAAAGCATTGCATACATCAAACTCCCTATAGCACTAGCATATGGCACATTAGACATGTCCTCAAAATCATCCTTATTCTTTGGACACATATCTAATGAAAGCTTAGTACCAATGGGTAAAGGAACTCTAACTAGGTTACAGTCTTGCATACTAAATCTTGACAAAATGGTATGTACATACTTACTCTGAGACAACCAAAACTTTTAGTTACCTCTGTCCCTCTTGATCTCCATACCCAGAATATACCTAGCTGCTCCAAGATCCTTCATATAGAATGCACCTAAAAGTTGGGCTTTCAGCTCACTGATCATACCCTTAGTATCGTTGAAAATTAACATGTCATCAACGTACAATGCAATGATCAGTATAGAGTCATCAATACAATAAATGTAAACATAGTGATCCTCCTCACGTCTAAAAAAACCCAATTTCAACACAAGTGATTAAAAGTTTTGATACCACATTTTGGGGGATTGTTTTAGACCATAAAGAGACCTCTTGAACCTACAACCCCAATGTTCTTTTCCTTTTACCTCAAAACCTATAGGTTGTTGCATATAAATTTCTTCCTCAAGATCTCCATGCAAGAATGCAGTCTTAACATCTATTTGCTTTATTTCCCAATCAAAAGTTACAGTAATGGATAAAAGAAATCTAATAGAAGTTAACTTAGCAACAGGAGAGAAAGTTTCACCGAAATCAACTCCATCTCTCTGGGAGTAGCCCTTGGCTACTAGTCTAGCCTTGTACTTCTCCAATGAACTATCTACTCTAGGGTAAAAGCACAAAGTTGTGTTACACTTTGAGCCAACTTATCAGCGCAAGTGAATTTAAATATTTCTAACTAAAAATCAATTTTGGTCAAACATATGATCTTGTAAGATTCATTCTAGCTAAGTTAGATATGTCCACAACTTTTCCAACTAAATTTTTTGGCTTAATCCATATGTAGCACCACAATGAGGCCAATTTGACAAAAAAATAAAATTATTTGAAAAACTTGATATTTCAACAACTTCTACTCATGTAAATAACATATTTTTATAAAATATAAAAATACCCTTTTGTAGATCTATAAGTTTAGTTTTCAAAAATATATATTTTAATAGTTTAATTATTATTTATATTTTCCTTTTTATTTTTACTAAAAGTAGGTTATCAGCACAAAACATTAGGTCGATTACCATGTCAAGGAAAAATAGTAAAACTTATTAAAAAAATTGAAAAAAATATGATGCATTAGATAAAAGAATTTATATCAAGATGGTATAATTTTTTTTCTATTTTAGATAAATAGTTAATATGAAAGTTAATGTCAAATGGAAAAAATATATATTTATCAAAATTAGAAAAAAAATATATCCATACACTAAAGTTTCAAGTTATAAATACACACAAAAAAATTGAAGAAAAAAAAAAAATTACTATATAAAGATTGGTGTCTCATGTAACATCATTTTTTAGCATTTTATCAACATCTAAATTATAGAGTCAATTTATTAAAAACTATATTCAAATAATTTTTTAATTTTTTCAAAAAAATAAAAACATAAACTATACAAAAAAATATATATTTTTTTAGTTTACGTCATTTCAAAATTCAAAACATGTCACTTTTTAGTGATTCAAGTTTTAAAGTTGGATCAGTCTTCGTCATTTCCTTTATAAAAGTGTGACAGCTTTGTACTTTTACCCTCCAAACTTCTTCTTGAAGACGCACTTGCAACCTATGGCTTTCTTCCTTTGGGAAAATGAAAAAGATCTCAGGTGTTACAAGAGTCTAAAGCCATCATCTCCTCCTGCATGGCTAACTGCCAAGACTCACTATCATCTGCATGAATAACTTCCTTGTAGGATCTAGGTTCACCATCAATACTAAATAAAACAAATATACAATGGAAATCTGGTGGGGTATACATGTCAACTGGGTTCTGTTGTCTTGTGGATCTCCTCAAGGATGGAGTAAGAGTCTCAACTTGTTCTTATGGGATCTTCTGCACCAACTTCTTATGTTACAACAGATTCTTCCTCATCAAAACTACTAGAATCTTCTTCTTCTTCACCCTCTAATCCATCATTTCATTCTTCCTGAGGTGCATCTTCCTACTCTAAGACAAAGTGCACTCTCTTCACCTTTTTTTTCTCCTTTGGTTGCTCAAGTTCAAAAATAGTTCTAAATTCCCTAAAAATGACATCTCTAGAGAAAATTATTTTTTTGGTTAGAGGATCCCAAAGGTTATAACCTTTAACATTCTCACCATATCCAATGAAGATGCATTTATGTGCTTTTGGATCTAACTTAGATCACTTTTCCTTAGGCACATGAACAAAAGCCTAATAGCCAAAAACCCTTAAATGTGAAACAAAATTTTTCTTACATGTCCACACTTCATAAGGTGTTGAATCAAGAGCCTTACAAGGAGTTTTGTTAATCAAGTAACAAGAAGTACACGTAGCCTCTACTAAAAAGTATTTCTCCAACTATGAATTACTCAACATACTTCTAGCTCTTTCCATGATTGTTTGGTTCATCCTTTCTACAACACCATTCTGTTGTGGTGTATACGGAGTTGTCTTTTGTCTGATTATACTTGCATGCTTACAAAAATCATCAAATTTCTTAGAACAATATTCCCCTCCATTGTCAGATCTTAATATTTTTATCTTTAATCCTGATTGGTTTTCATATAAGACTTTAAAATCCATAAACTTAGTGAAAACTTTAGATTTGTGTTTCATAAAATAAATCCATGTAAATTTGGATACATCATCAATGAAGGTGACAAAATAACAAGATTTTTTGATAGAGACATTATCCACATGTCCAAACACATCTGAATAAATAATTTCTAGCTTCTCTTTTTGTTAGAACTACTTCCTAAAGGAAATGATGTTCTGTTTTGTTTTCCAAACAAACAATACTCACAAAAATCAAAGTGTTCATCATAATAAGAAAAACCATCCAACAAATCTTTATTCTTAATAGTTTTCAAAACATTATTACTTGTGTAGCCCAAACTACGGTGCCACAAAATATAAGTATTTTCAAAAGCTTTAGAAACACAAGAGGAATTACAAACTGTAGTGGCATCTATCCTAAACAATGTTCCCAATCTCTTCCCCTTCTCTACCACCAAGTTTCCTCTCACCAATCTGCAACCATGCTTATCAAATGTTACATGCATTCCCAAATCATTCAACTTTGAAACTAAAATCAGATTTCTAACTAATCCAAGAACATGCAAAACACTAGGGAGGGTTTTAATCCTCCCATTACTAAAACACAAAAATACCTTGTCTTTCCCAACTATCAGATATGTAGAGTTATCCGCAAGGTACACTTTACCTCCATCATACTCTTCGTATGTGGAAAACCATTCGTTATGTGGGGACATGTGATATGAGCATCCTAAGTCAACCAACCAGTGATCATTAGAAACAACATTGCATACAGAAAGCAAAACATCTTCACCTACATTCAAGGACTTCTCAAAAGTGGTCTCCCACTATTTCTTTGGGTTTCTGCACACCTTTTTCAAATGCCCTCTTTTTCTATAGTTCCAAAACTTGACTCTGTTCTTCCTTCCATGAGTCTTAGATCAGCCCTTAGACTTGTCTTTGGCACCCTTCTGATCTCCTTTTGGTCCTTTTTCCTTAGACCATCCCCTAACACTGAGAGCATCCCATGAACTATCTGAAATCTTCTTCCTCAATTCATGTGCTAGCAAAACTACAACAAGAGCACCCAACTTCAGATCCGTGAGGTTAGCAGCGATAGCAAGGATAACATTCTCCCAAGATGTAGGGAAATAACAAAGAAGTAAGATATATTTATCTTCCTCAGTAACTTCAACATCTACAGATGCTACCTGACTCAACAACAAATTAAATCAATTTAAATGATCTACAACTGATTCACCCTCTTTCATTTTCATAGAAAAAGTTTATGCTTCAAGTAAAGCTTGTTTACCATACTCTTGGCTTGGTAGATCTCACCCAAACCCTTCCATAGGCTATGTGCAATCTCTTCCTTCATGACATTCAATAGGACAGAATTTGAAAGACACAATTAGATTGTACCTCATGCCTTTTTATCTAGTCTATCCCACTCATCTTGAGAGACATCATCAAGTTTCTTCTCTCTTATAATAGCCAACCAATAGTTTATTTCTACCAAAAAGTCCTCCATTTTTAGATTCCACAACTCATACCCCATACTGTTGAACTTCTTAATGTCCAATCAAGAGGTTGAAGTAGCGGTGGATGTAGCCATATTATCAACTCAAGATCCCCAAAAAAAAATACAACCAAATCTCCCACTGCAGCTAAATAGACTGCACACTACCACCCAAGAGTCAAAGTTGGCCAAGCTCTGATACCAAATGTTAGAAAATGAAGGAAACATGACTCAAATGGAAATCTAATTACAATATGTAAATAATCTCAAATAGTATAATATCAATAAATATTGCATTTAGAAATTAAATCACAACACAGGAATAAACAGCATAGAAGAATGACACAAGATATAATGTAGAAAAAACCCTTTCAGGTAAAAAACTCCACCAAGAAAAGAGGCTCAAGTTGTATTATCTTTGAAAGCTGAATAATATAATACATGCATTTCCTTCTCTCCAACCTTCACTCTGATAGCACCTGTGTACAAAAATCTATCATACTACAACAATTACATGGAAATTTATTTATAGAAGTATTTTCCCTCTAATCTAGGCATCCAATTTCTCTCTCCTAAGAATCTCCAACATGCAAACAATAAATGCCAACTTACAAGCTCATGTCACTTGTCCAAAATCAGCCATGCAAAGTTGGGTGACCAAGGCTAAATATGTTTTCTTACAGCATCTTATGACACGTCATAACCATCATAGATTCCTCTAGAAAATATATTCCCAAGATGAGAACCTAGGGCTAAACATAGCAAATTACACCTATTAAATATCCGTCATATGTCATCATAGTGTCATAGAATCTTATGACAACTTGCTGCTGTCATAGATTCTCTTTCATGCACTCACCAAACATTATGATGTGTGTCATACATGCTAAAAATAGTTAATTCCTCCAAGGTGGTGCCTACACTCATTTACTCATGATTTTTACAATTGCCAACCATAAATGTCACTCCATAATTACCTCTGGTAAGTTCGAAATTACCACTCACGGTGAAACTACCTCATTCCCTTATGGGTAATTACAAATTACAAATAATAAAATGGAATAAATACAATACTGAGATTTACAAGGTTAATGGCACCTTATCCCAACATTCTCCCACTTAAAATTATACAATGTAAATCAACCCATAGGAAGTCAAATGAAAATAATCAGGTTCTAGAAAGAAGGCCCATGGCCTCTCTACACAAAACAAATTTCTTTGTCCTCACAGGCTTGGTCAATGAATCCACAACATTCTCCTGAGTGTCTATCTTCTTTAGTTCAATTAGTCCACTTGCAACCAATTCTCAAATGAAGTGATACTAAACATCAACATGTTTAGTCTGAGCATGATACATAAGATTCTTGGCCAAATAGATAGCACTCTTGCTATCACAACCAATCTCAATGACCTTGCAATCAAAACCAATACCTGTACACGGTCTCCTCAACCAAACTGCCTCCTTAAATACATGAGTAGCAGTCATATGCTCTGCTTCAGTGGTGGACAAAGAAACAATGGGCTGCCTCTTCATCATCCAACTCACTCCTCCAAATAGAGTAAACACAGCCACTAGTGGACCTTCGATTATCCAAGTCACCTGCCCAATCTGAATAAACAAATCCCTGTATGTCCAAAGTTTTATCAACACTATCAATACCAGAATAAACCAAACAATAATCAAGAGTACCTGCAAGATATTTAAACTCCCCTTTTCGCATAATTCCAATGCTGTCTACTAGGGTTAGACATAAATCTTCTCAAAACTGCCACTGCTTGGGCAATATCTAGCCTAGTGCAAAGCATTGCATACATCAAACTCCCTACAACACTAGTATATGGCACATTAGACATATCCTCAAAATTATCCTCATTCTTTGGACACATATCTAATGAAAACTTAGTACCAATGGGTATAGGAACTCTAACTGGGTTACATTCCTGCATACTAAATCTCGACAAAATGGTATTCACATACTTACTTTGAGACAACCAAAGTTTTTTATTACCTCTGTCCATCCTGATCTCCATACCCAGAATATACCTAGCTGCTCCACGATCCTTCATATCGAATGCACCTGAAAGTTGGGCTTTTAGCTCACTAATCATACCATTAGTATAATTGAAAAATAACATGTCATCAACATACAATGCAATTATCAGTATAGAATCATCAATACAATAAATGTAAACATAGTGATCCTCCTCCCTTCTAAAAAAACCTAATTTCAACACAAATGAGTCAAACTTTTGATACCACATTCTGGGGGACTATTTTAGACCATAAAGAGACCTCTTTAACCTACAAACCCAATGTTCATTTCCTTTTACCTCAAAACCGTTAGGTTGTTGCATATAAATTTCTTCCTCAAGATCTACATGCAAGAATGTAGTCTTAACATCTATTTGCTCTATTTCCCAATCAAAGTTTACAGCAATGGATAAAAGAAATCTAATAGAAGTTAACTTAGCAAAATTTCACTGAAATCAACTCCCTCTCTCTAGGAGTAGCCCTTGGCTACTAGTCTAGCCTTGTACTTCTCCATTGAACTATCTGCTCTAGAGTAAAAATACAAAGTTGTGTCACACTTCAACCAGCTTATCAGCACAAGTGAATTTAAGTATTTCTAATTAAAATTAATTTTAGTCAAACATATGATTTTGCAAGATTCATTCTAGCTAAGTTAGATATGTCAACAACTTTTCCAACTAAAATTTTTGGCCAAATGCATATGTAGCACCATAATGAGGCCAATTTAGCCAAAAAATAAAATTATTTGAAAAACTTGATATTTCAACAACTTCTACTTGTGTAAATAACATTTTTTTTAAAATATAAAAATACCCTTTTTGTAGATTTATAAGTTTAGTTTTCATATATATATATATATATATATATATATATATATATATATATATATATATATATATATATAGTTTAATTATTATTTATATTTTCCTTTTTATTTTTACTAAAAGTAGGTTATCAGCACAAAACATTAGGTCAATTACCATGTCAAGGAAAAACAGTAAAACTTATTAAAAAATTTGAAAAAAATATGATGCACTAGATAAAAGAATCTATATCAAGATGGTATAATTTATTTTCTATTTTAGATAAATAGTTAATATGGAACTTGACGTCGAATGAAAAAAATATATATTTATCAAAATTGGAAAAAAATATATCCATGCATTAAAGTTTCAAGTTATAAATACACACAAAAAAATTGAAGAAAAATAAAATAAAATTTACTATATAAATATTGACATCTCATGTAACTTCATTTTTCAGCATTTTATCAGCAACTAAATTATAGTGTCAACTTATTAAAAACTATATTCAAATAATTTTTTAATTTTTTCAAAAAAATACAAACATAAAATATACTAGAAAATTAATATTTTATTAGTTTGTACATTATTTCAAAATTCAAAACATATATGTCACTTTTTAGTGATTCAAGTTTAAAAGTTGGATTAGTGTTGGTTGTTTCCTTTATAAAAGTGTGACACAGCTTTGTACTTTTACCCTCCAAACTTCTTCTTGAAGACCCACTTGCAACATATGGCCTTTCTTCCTTTGGGAAAATGAAAAAAATCCCAGGTGTTACAAGAGTCTAAAGCCTGTTGGAATTAGGGCTAACAACTGAAAGGAGGGGGGTGAATCAGTTGTCTTAAAACTTTAATGCTTGCTATAGTTAATTCATCTTTATCACTTCTTAATAGATTAATGATATAACCATGAAAAGTAAGAATCAATAACACATGAGTAGAAACACAAATAACACACTTGACACCAAGATTTTTGATGTGGAAACCCGGTTAAGGGAAAAACTACGGTGGGGGTTAACCCACAAGGATTATACTCTATTAAAAGTATTACAATAGGGGAAGGCACATGCCTTTGGACTCACCGCCCAAAGCTCACTGCCTACAAGAATGATTACAAAAGGATTACAAATTGTTTGAACTGATGAATAGCATCTGCCAATGGACTTGAATTTAGTTCTAATTAAGCATAGAATATTGATTTTACACACTTCATCTTTATTCAGCCCTGTTTACTACTCTTCCATAATCCGGACCTTAGATCTCTTCTCTTTTGCACTTTAATCTACCTTTTTCGCACTTACTCCATTATCGGATCACACCCACACCAAAACACTCAAATGCATTGGATATATATATCCACATCAGCAAACTCAATCAACTGTAGTCATCTTCAATAAAACTTAGAACATTTATTAAATACTCTGTTCTATCGGTTGAATCTATGCACAAATTGTTGCAAATATGTGCCTAAGTGGTGTTGTCATTGATGTCAACATATTCTTGTTGCCATTGGTGTCAACTGTATCCTATTTTGTTATCTGTATAGAAGACCAGATGGTTGAGGATATTGAGAAAATTAATGACAATCAATGCATGTGGACCATATAGCTATGTAGAGGATCATCAGAGGTTTCTCTAGTTAAGAATTGAGAAATCTGCATGAAGATTTGAAGAAGTTATGGCCATCTGAGTAGAACCAGATTTTGCAGTATTCAGAAGAGACAGTGTGATAGTAAGTTGGTCCGGATTGCTCCGCAGTGAAATATCTTGGTCTGCAGATCTGAAGGCATGTTTGGGAAGTCAGTGTGTATCATCAACTCCAGTGGTTTGTGGTTTGGAGGTCCACAAGCTATCCTTCTAGTTTGACAGTCATGGCAGAGAGTGTTCTTGAGGTTCTAGAGGAAGATTCAAATGTTTCTAGTAATATGGTTTAGAGTGAATGTTATTGGTGATTTCAATGTGCTTGTGGAGGTCTCTAGGCCATGTGGCTACTATGGTGGAGGTCTGCATTGAAGTTTGATCTTGTTGATTGAAGATTTCTTCTTTGAGGTTGATATTCTTCCTAGTCTTGGCTAACCGGATTTTTCTAGCATGTTGCGGATGCTTTAAGAGCATTTTTATGAAGCGTGGAGTGGTTGTAGAAGTAGATTCAAGTCTTAGTTATGTTTGGCCAACAGTGTGATGATCTGCATCAAGTTTAGCCAACCTTGTTGATCATTACAAGGTTGATGAAGCATATAAATACTTGTTGAAGAGTTATTGAAAAGCATCCTTGAGCAAAACAGATAAAATCTTAATAAAGGATCAAAAGAAGAGCAGAGAAGAAAAGGAGCGAGAGAAGTACAGTGTGAAGTTAGCAAAGAAGAATTCGAGACAAAGTAGAAGTTCTTGAGCATTCATTGAAACTGAACCAGGCATGAAGTAGATGTTATTTCCCAGTTAATTCATTCTGTTCTAAATAAATTTTGTAGGTAGTGAGCCTCTCCTTTTGAGCAGTGAACTCTAGGCAGTGCACCTGAAGGCATGTGCCTTCTATTTTTCTACAAGTACTTTTAACAGGGTACAAATCTTGTGGGTTAACCCCCACCGTGGTTTTTCCCTTAAGTAGGTTTCGACATCAAAATCTTGGTGTCGAGTGTGTTGATTATGTTTCTGCTCTTATGTTGTTGATCTATGCTTTAATGTTATATCATTAATATGGTAGTAAGATAATAAAGAAGGTTAAAAGTAGAAAAAGTTATTATTGTGGGACAACTGATTCACCCCCCCCTCTCAGTTGTCCAATCTAATTCCAATAATTGGTATCAAAGACAGATCCTCTTATAAAATCTTGACCGCTTGAGGAGATCCAGGATGTCAACCTACAAGAAGGATAGTCCAAGATTTGATGGAACAAATTATTCTATTTAGAAGAATCACATGGAGTGCCATTTGCAATGCATGGGCGTTGCCTATTGGGTGATAACCAATGTTGAGTATAAGCCTCCAAAGAAAGGTCCTTCAACTCCAAATCAAGTCAAAGATGCTAAAAATAACCTTTGTGCTAAACAACCCTTGTTGAGTGCCCTGACTAATTCAGAAATGACAAATGTCTTTGGTCTAAATATTGCTTATGAAATCTAGAAAAAGTTGGAGTATTTGTATCAAGGTGATAAATATGTCAAATGTGCCAAGTTGCAAAGTCTGATAGGAAAATTTGAAACTATGAGGATGATCGAAGATGAAAACATCACAATCTAAATGCAAAAGATAAATGAACTTGTGTGTGGTATCTGGTTTGTTGGTGGAACTTTGGAAGAATTATAAATTGTATCAAAAGTGCTTAGATCTTTACCAGATTCATACAAACATAAGGTTGCAACTATAGAGGAGATCAGGACTATCTTAGAGGTTACAAGAGATCATCTAGTTGGAAAATTTTCAGCTTTTGAATTAAGTGAGTTTGGTGATTCTCTTCCCAAGTCTGAATCTACATTTAAGGCCAGTGTATATGGAAAACAAAGATATGATCTAGGTGAAAGCTCTTCTACAAGATCAAATAGATTTGTGGAGACTAGGAAGGATCTTGAAGATGTTGAAATTGAAACTACAGATCTTGAAGCTCTTTTTGCCAAAAGATTGCTAAGAGGATCCAGTAAGTATGAAGGAAAATTGCCACTCAAATGTTTTTCTTGTAATAAGATTGGTCATTTTGCCTCAAGATGTCCAAAGAGGTTTTCAAAACCAAACCCTAACAAATATAGAAATCAATACAAATGTTAATATGTCCAAGAAACTGGAGAAGGAGTCACAGATGATGAATCTGATCATGGAGGTTCCCCTAAAAATGATTAGGTGTTCATTTCCATCAAAGAAGAAGTTCCAGTGTCCACTGAATCTGCTAGCTTTGCAAATATAGAAAGTGCCTTGGCTGCTCAGGTTATTGAGAAAGATAAATGGGTGATTGATAGTGGATGTTCTCATCATATGACTGGTGACAAGAGTAAGTTTGTGAATTTTGAAAATTATGAAGGTGGGCTTATGAAATTTGGAGACAACTCAACTGGTAGAATCCATGGCAGAGGATCCATCTCTTTTGATGGTAAGAATAGTACCAATGATGTTTTGTATGTGGAAGGACTAAAACATAATCTTCTCACTGTTGGATAGTTGGTTGATAAAAGTTATGATCTTCAATTCATGGATGGAAAGTGCAAAATCTTGGAGAGTTCTGGAACTAAAATTGCATCCAGTACTCAAACTAAAGGTAACATTTTTAACTTAAGCAGCTTTGGCAAAAGTTGTTTGATTTCTCAAATAGATCAAAGTTGGTTATGGCATAGGAGGATGTGTCATGTAAATTTTGATAATATTGTCAAAATAAGTACCACTCAGGCTGTAAGAGATCTTCCAATACTTGTGAAACATAATAGCATGTGTAGAGAATGTCAATTGGGGAAATAGAGAAAAATTTCATTCAAAGTAAGAAACAAGTTTCAAATGGTTGATTGGAACTGGTACATACTAATCTCTATGGTCCTGCTAGAATTAGGAGTGTACAAGGAGATATATATTTCATGTTGATGATTGATGACTACTCCTGAATGATGTGGGTAACATTCCTAAAAGAAAAATCAGAAGCTCTTAACAAGTTTAAGGTGTTCAAAGTGATGGTGGAAAATGAAATTGGTGAAAAATTGAAATTTTTGAGATCTGACAGAGGTGGAGAATTTACTTCTCATGAGTTTGATGCTTTCTGTGAAAAGCATGGCATAAAAAGATAGTTATCTGCTCCTAGGACTCCCCAACAAAATGGAGTTGTGGAAAGAAAGAACAGACCATTCAAGAAGCTACCAGAACCATGATGATGGAAACAAATGTTCCTCAAGTTTATTGGAGAGAAGCTGTAAGTACTACTATCTACACTCTTAATCAGGTGTAGATCAAAGGCAATTCTGGTAAGACCCCTTATGAACTATGGTTTGGTCATCCTCCTACTATAAGATATTTTAGAGTTTTTGGTAGTAAATGCTATATCAAAAGAGATAAGGATTTAGGCAAGTTTGATACAAGAAGTGATAAGAGAATATTTTTGGGATACTCTACTCAAAGCAAGGCTTATTGGTGCTTTAACAAGAGGTTGAAAAAGATTGTTGAAAGTGCTAATGTTAGAGTTGATGAGAGAAAGAAAGGACATTCGAGGTTCTACGGATATGATTCAGATGATCAAAATGAAAGTCAAAGTCAAGGAAGGTTAGTTCAAACTCTGACTTAGATGCAAATTGATCCAAAAACTCTAGAGACTCAAGGAATTAGTACAAATGTTGAGGAACAAGCTCAAGAAATAGAAGTCCAAGCAATTCCCAAAACCCCCAGGTATGTAAGAATGAATCATCCTGAAGATCAAATTATAGGAGATAAAAATAGAGGTGTTCAAACCAGGAGAAGAGTTGTTGAAGATCAAGAAGAGATTAGTTTGATTTCAAAGATTGAACCTAAATCAGTAAGTGAAGCTTGCAATGATGAAAATTGGGTTAAGGCAATGGAAGAAGAATTGATGCAAATTGAAAAGAATCACACTTGGGATCTTGATCCCAGACTTGAGGACAAAAATGTGATTGGAACCAAATGGGTCTTCCGAAATAAATTGAATGAAGATGGTGAGGTTGTAGGAAACAAGGCAAGGTTGGTATGTAAAGGTTATTCTCCAGTGGAAGAAATTGATTTTGAAGAAACTTTTGCTCTGGTGGCAAGGATAGAGGCAGTCAGATTATTTCTTTCTTTTACTGCTTTTAAAGATTTTAAAGTTTATCAGATGGATGTCAAATTTGCATTTCTAAATGGAGATTTGGAGGAAGAGGTATACATTGAAAACTGAAAGGATTTCAGTTGTCTGATTAGGGAGATATGGTTTGTAGACTAAGAAAAGCCTTGTATGGACTCAATCAAGCTCCAAGAGCCTGGTATGCCAGATTGGATAAGCACTTGCTTAAGCTAGGATTTAGCAAAGGTATTGTTGATAGTAATATGCACTTCAAGATAAATCATGAGGACATTCTAATTGTTGATGTATTTGTTGATGATATCATTTTTGGTGGAAATGAATGCATGTACAAAGCATTTGTTGATCAGATGAAAAGTGAGTTTGAGATGTCAATGTTTGGTGAGATGAATTTCTTCCTAGGTCTGCAAATTGTTCAGTCAGATAAGGTATCTTCATATCTCAGTCCAAGTATGTGAAAGAATTGTTGAAGAATTTTGGAATGGAAGATTCAAAGCTAGTAGGTACTCCTATGGTAATTGGATGTAAGTTAATCAAAGATGATGACTCCCCAAAGGCAAATCAGAAAAGGTATAGATCAATGATTGGAGGACTGCTCTATCTAACTCAGACCAGACCTGACATTATGAATGTAATTAGACTTGTTTCCATATTTAAAGCTGAGACAAAATAATCCCATGTTGTGGTAGTCAAAAGAATTTTTAGATATTTCAAGGGGACAATTCATTATGGACTGTGGTATCGAAAGGACAATGATTTCACTCTTCATGCATACACAGATGTTGATTGGGTAGGAGATGTGGATGACAAGAAAAGTACTAGTGGTGGTGCATTCTTCTTAGGAAGAAGATTGGTCTCTTGGATGAGCAAGAAGCAAGAAGCAATTTCTTTGTCTACTGCAGAAGCAGAGTATATAGCGGCAACAAACAATTGTTCTCAAGTTCTGTGGATGAAGCAAATACTGAAGCACATCAATGTTGTGTTTGAGGAGCCAGTCACAATCTTTTGTGATAATTCAAGTGCTATAAGCATTTCCAAGAACCTGGTATTGCATTCAAAGATAAAGCATATATCTATCAAGTTTCACTTCTTGAGAGAAAAAGTTAATGAGAATGAAGTCAAGTTGGAGTTTGTGTCCTACAAAGATCAGATTACAGATATCTTCACTAAGCCTCTTCCCAAAGATACTTTTGAGTACCTCAGAGAAAAGTTAGGGGTAATTACCCCTCCTAATCAGAACTAAGATGCACTAAGGTGCATCAATCTGGTGGAATTTACATTCATATTATGTGATCCAGATTGATGTTAAGAAGGTACTACTCAAAGGGGGAGTAGTCAATATGCAAATTTTTGGATCAGTCTAAAGCAAAATGGGAGAAAAGATAGAAAATATGTGCCCTTTTCCATTGATGTCAAAGGGTGAGAGAAGTCATGTGAAAAACTTGTTGCTGATGTAAGGGGGAGTAGTAAAGGAAGTAGTTGCAGAAGTAAGAAGAGAAAGGGGCAAAAATTCTTGTCTTGATGGTTAGATTCAATTTTTCACATCATATGTTGCCATCAATGACAAAGGGGGAGATTGTTACAAATATGTGCCTAAGTGGTGTTGTCATTGATGTCAACATATTCTTGTTGCCATTAGTGTCAACTGTATCCTATTTTGTTGTCTGTATAGAAGATCAGATTGTTGAGGATATTGAGAAAATTAATGACAATCAATGCATGCAAACCACATGGCTGTGTAGAGGATCATCAGAGGTTGCTCTAGTTAAGAGTTGAAAAATCCACAGGAAGATTTGAAGAAGTTATGGCCATCTGAGTAGAACCAAATTTTGCAGTATTGAGAAGAGACAGTGTGATAGTAAGTTGGTCTGGATTTCTCTGTAGTGAAATATCTTGGTATGTGGATCTAAAGGCATGTTTGGGAAGTTAGTGTGTATCATCAACTCCAATGGTTCATAGTTTGGAGGTCCATAAGCTATCCTTCTAGTTTGACAGTCATGGTAGAGAATGTTCTTGAGGTTTCGAAGGAAGATTCAAATGTTTCCGGTAATATAGTTTAGAGTGAATGTTATTGGTGATTTCAATGTCCTTGTGGAGGTCTCTAGGTTGTGTGGCTACTATGTTGGAGGTCCACATTGAAGTTTGAGCTTGTTGATTGAAGATTTCTTCTTTGAGGTTGATGTTCTTCCTAGTCTTGGCCGACCGAATGTTCCTGGCATGTTGTGGATGCTTTAAGAGCATTTTTATGAAGCATGGAGTGGTTGTAGAAGCAGATTCAAGTCTCAGTTATGTTTGGTTGATAGTGTGATGATCTGTGTCAAGTTTAGCCGACCTTGTTAATCATTCCAAGGTTGATGAAGTATATAAATACTTATTGCAGAGTTATTGAAAAGCATCCTTGAGAAAAATAGATAAAATCTGAATAAAGGATCAAAAGTAGAGCATAGAAGAAAAGGACCAAGAGCAGTACAGAGTGTGAAGTTAGCAAAGAAGAATTTGGGGCAAAGCAGAAGTTCTTGAGCATTCATTGAAACTGAACCAGGCATGAAGTAGATGTTATTTCTCAGTTAATTCATTTTGTTCTAAATAAATTATGTAGGTAGTGAGCCTCTCCTTTTGAGCAGTGAGCTCAAGGCAATGCGCTCGAAGGCATGTGCCTTCTATTTTTCTAAAAGTACTTTTAACAGGGTACAAATCTTGTGGGTTAACCCCCACAGTGATTTTTTCCTTAACCGGGTTTCCACGTCAAAATTTTGGTGCCAAGTGTGTTGATTATGTTTCTGCTCTTATGTTGGTGATCTATGCTTTAATGTTATATCATTAATATGGTAGTAAGATAATAAAGAAGGTTAAAAGCAAAAAAAGTTATTATTGTGGGACAACTGATTCATCCCCCCTCTCAGTTGTCTGGTCTAATTGCAATACAAATATCAATGCGAACCAAAAACTTGTGTGCCTAGATCATCAATCATGTCACCTAATACTGTTGATTATCATCAATTGCTTAACCAACAACTTTTCTACATCTAGACCAAGATCAAATACTAGGTTGCCTTGTTCTTCTTCTGACTGTACTGACTGACTGGAACCTGATACGTAGATCCGTATAAATTTTGAATCCTTTATCACCAGAGGCTAAATCTCTAGATTTAGATAATCCTGACAATCCTTATCACTCCCTCAGATCTGTAGCACACTATGACTTACCACTGGAGAGATCTGGACCAAGATACCAGACCCTATCACATGCTTTGTTTCTAACATCTGGACTTAGACAAATCCTCACTCTGACTTCTGGTATGAACAAATCATGTAATACAGATGTGCAAGGTAGACTTAGTTGCCATTAATGACAACACCTGTCATACGTAGCAGTGTCTCTTGCCAACAATCTCCCCCTTTGGCATTGATGGCAACACTTAGTGAAAAATGACTAAGTGTCGAAACAATCCTCCTTATTATATACACTTGTACTTTTCACTGATCACCAATGCTCCCCGTTTGCTGGATTCCTCATTTTTCACTGCTCTTCACTCCCCCTTTGACATCAATGGCAAAGGGTGGGATCCACAAACCAAAATTTACACAAAAATACCAAGCCGCCTCTGTACAAATAGTCATTGAGTCTTATTTACATATAATTAAGTACATCAGCAAAAATGTTCTCCAAATGTGCCAGATCACTATTCCATCTCTTCTTTATAGTGTTCAAAATTGAGATGTGACCACTGAAAAGGAATGCTTGTGACTCTGCTATCCGTAGATCAATGGGGTCACTTGACTAAGCTACAGCTTGGGCTTCAGACAGAGCGTTGAACATGGCTTCCATTTTGGGGGAAAGTAGTCCCCAAAGCTCACTCATTCTTGTTTCTATGCTCTCCTTTTCTTTTGTCAATTTATTTATATCTTCAATTAGGCTGATTATTTGACACTCTTGGCACATTACTGACACTGTCAGAGGGATCAAAAGATTGGGATACATTTGACATTTTTTCTTTGGACTCTTTTATTTTTATTTCAATGTCCTCTATAGCTTTAGGAGAAGACAAACAAAATTTGTATACATTCCCTCCTTCTTTAAGATCATTTTGAATACCCTTTACACCGGCAACTAGCACCATTTTATCAACTCCAATCAAACCTTTAAGAGCATCAAATCTTTTATCATTGAATTCCTTTTGAACCTTGACCTCTGGGGACTTCTCTAAAGATTCAAAATGAGAGCTTACCAAGTTTATCAAGTTCTTTAACTATCCAAAAGGGGATACAGAAGAATCCTTTTGGTATGTTGGCATGATTTTCTCTAAAATCCCTAATGCTAGACCAAGTAGCATATTGTCTTCTATGTGAGATTTCAAAATGTCTTCTCTAGCTTTAACTTGAGCAATGGAAGCAAGCTTTATCTTTTGTACTGGAGATAATGTGTCAAAATTTATTGGACCTTGGATTATGGCCTGATCTTCTTCAATTTGTTGGTCCCTTTCCAAAATTTCTTTTACTACCTCTGCAGTGTCTCTTGCCCAAGATGATGATGTGTCTATCTGATTCTTATTGGTACTATCAATCGGATTATCTTTCTTGGGTTCTTCATCATCCTTTACAATCTCTTCTTCTTTATCATTTTTCTTCTTGGCTTCTTCTGATTCTTGGTTCTTAGCCTTTCCTATTTCATGCTCTTCAATACTCAATGACTCATCTTCAATTTGATCGCCTGTTTCTATATTCATCTCTGTATCCTTTTTGTCAGAATGGTCCGGAGGAGTTAGAATACATCCTACATCAGCAATTTCGTCTGTCATCTTTTCATCTTTCTTTCTTATAGTTTCCTCTTCCAGGACAGAGAGGTTATGTATTCCAAATTGTTGCTCATCCTTTTGCTTCTCTTCTTCATCCAAAACTAATGTGTCATCAGAAGGTTCATCTACAACCACAAAGAACTTGTTTTTATCCAATGCTTTTCTTAGAATTTGCTCAGTTTCTTGGACAACTTCGTCTATGTCTCGAATCATCAATTTGTTCATCCTTGTTTTACTCCTGAATTCATTTTTGACCTCTTTAAAATTTTTATATGCTTCTTTGCTAGAGATCACCAAACATAGAGTGGTCAGCACATGTTCCCTCAGTTCCATATCTTTAGTCTTAGTAGCTTCTTTTCTCATTTCCAAGATGTCTCTTAAGCCTTTTGGAACTTCTAACAAAATTTCTACCAGTGCTCTATTGTATACATTCAAGTACTTGATAGTGGCTTCTTCCAAAAGTCTTTTTCAGCCTTATTGTAAAGATCATAGAATTAGTCAATGGTTTTAAATTTCCATCAACGGTAATTTTTTTGACAATGTTTTTCATAGAGGGAATTTGCTTCTTAACACCAACCTTTGATTTATGCCTCTTATTTGTCTTCATGCTTTCGGAAAGCTTCTCTTCAGATACTTTAACAGCTTTAGCACCTGTGGCCTTTAGCTCCCTAAGCCCATCATCTGAGTTTGTCTTTTCTTCATCCTCTTTATCAAAGCTGCCATATGGCCTTTTTACCATTAATTTTGTTCTTTTCTTTTCCTTACCAGATGATTTGTCTTCTGGTTTCCCTATCTTGGTAGATTTTGGGGGAATAGGGGTAGCAGTAGAGCTCCTAGTTTTTCTAGGCTGGCTGGAGGAGACTTCCAGAGCACTTTCTTGTTTCTTATCCTACTTTTCCTTCTTAGCCTTTTTAGTTCTTTCCCTAAATTGCCTTACAACTTCCTTCACGAGGCCAAGATTCTCAACCAACTGCTCAACTTCTTTCCTTACTTTCCTACTGGTTTCAGTTTTTCTGAGTTCAACATGCAGTTTCATACTTAGCTCCTCATATGTTCCAAATATTTCAACTGTTGTGTCCTTTGGCTTGCTCAAAAGGTGTTGAACATACATATTCAAAATTTTCTCATCTACCTCATACCCATGGGCATGATCCAAACAGTTCTGCCCATTCTACTACTTCCATTAAGCACTTATCAGTGTCCACCATGAAACATATTTCATTTTTGTACTTCTCAACAACTAATTTAGGGATTCTTTCTCTAGAATGCATCATATTCTGAAAGTTCTTGAAGTATCTCTAGATTGCAGTCTTCTGTGCTTTATAGTCACCAATGTTGTGTCAACTGGCTCGTCATTACCCTTTACTCTAGGTACCTCATTCATAAAGTAGAAAAATAAACATAGAACCAATGTACCATATTTAAAGGTGTTTTTCTTATCTTTCTTAATTTTGTTCAAGTTCTAAATTAGTTGATTCTACAATAATTCACACAAGTCATAATCTGCATTTTCTTTTATCATTTGTATGCAGCATATATGGTCATTCTAGAGACAGAATTCTCCCTGTTGGAATGATAAATTTTGTAACCAATTACCATTGAAGCAAACTTGACATCTGGATCAATAATATCATTGATGGTCATTGCCCTTTTGTTGAATTTGGCACTGGTTGCATCAATTACAGTCTAGTTCTTCACAGATTTCAGCATGGGTAAACCACCAGTTAAATTTAGTCCAGTCACAATCCTGATAGCATCCTTTGTAATTTTGAATGGTTTCAACAGCCACAAAAACTCATCATGCATTTAGTTTAGAACATATCAGACCCATTCATCTTCGTCAAATGTTGGAAACCCCATAATTTGATCGAAATGTTTATCATGCAGTGCCTTATGCTCAGGATTAAGATCATGATTTTCATCCTTTATATGAATCTCAAACAAATCTACAAACCTTGAGTCCCCAAATTCATCTATGCTCGCATGAATATAAACCCTAATATCTTCAACATGTAGCACAGCATACAAAACACTTGAAAATGCACATAATGGGTCAACTTCTATTGATTTATGTGGATGATTCTTAAATTTGCATCGAGGCCTTTTAGTAATATCAACAACCAAAGGTGTAGCCATTGCAAAAGATTACAAGTTCAAAGCTTCGTAGATAAATACCTTTTTCACGAAATTAGGGTCGGTGGACAAATTTGTTGGTCACACTTCAAATCCTTGAAATCTTAGCTCAGACGCTATTCTTCTTGCTCTCTTCGAATGCAAAGTGTTTCAAATGAAGAGTGAACAACCCTTTTGTTAGTTTCAAGATAGACAACTGAGAGGGGGGTGAATCAGTTGTCCCAAAACTTTCTCTTATTAACCACTTAAATCCTTCTTGTAATTCAGTAGTATAATAATAAATCAATCATGGAAACACAGTGCAACAATTTAAGAGTAGAAACACATTAACACATATGACACCAAGATTTTAACTTGGAAAACCTAGTTAAGGGAAAAACCATAGGGTGACTAACCCAAGATTGTATTTTCTATTAAAAGAATAAGAAGAATCAAATGGCACATGCCAATTAGGGCTCATTGCTAGAGCACACTGTTCATAAGAGGCCCACTGCCTGCAGGAGACACACTATCTACAGAATGATAAATATTACATACTTGAATTGAAGAATAGCATCTTCACCATGCTTGAGTCAGTTCCATTTAAGCCCAACACTTCTACTCTTCTTTTCACTCCTCCTCTCTACCACACTCTCATCTCCACCAAGATGCTTTTGAAATGACTTCACAACTCTTATTTATACAAGACATTGACTTTGGGATAATCATCCAAGTCGGCATACTTTACAGAGAAAATACATAAATACAACATGACTAATTACAAAAGACTTCATTTGGATCATCTCACTATCAGCCACACAAATCTGAGACTTCAATATTCTTTGAGGAACACACCATGCTTCGCAAAACATCTTCAAGATCATTCGCAAGATGTGTAACTCATCTGGTCGGCCAAGTTTAGGAAGAACATCATCATCCAGAAGTAGTTCTTCAATTTTGAGTTCAATCTTCAATGCGGACCACCAACATGAACTAGACACAATCCAGAGACCCCCACAAGCTTTCCTGAATCACCAAGAACATCCACACTACTTCTACTTACTGAAATCATTCTCTCCTTCATCTAGAACCTCAAGAACAAAGTCTGTCATCACTGTCATATTGGAATAGATGCTTGCGGACCTCTAGACCATGAACCAATTGAGTTGTCAATTCACATTGACTTCTTAAACACTCCACCAAATCCGTAAAACAAGGTATTTCATTTCTGGATCTCACCAGACCTATTTGTGTCACTCTGTCACCTCTGAACACCTATCAGAACTGATCTCACTCAAATGGCCATAACTTCTTCAAATCTTCATGCGAACCTCTCAAATCTTGACTGGATCATTTTTAGACACATATCTACAAACCCTTTGATGTGCATCCTCTGATCTTCATCTTAGCTAGGATATTTACTTCACTGTCTTCACTATTCTTCTCTGTTCCTGATAGGACTAATTTTATCAATATCATTAGCATACAACTCATCTAATCCTTGACATCAATGCAACAGGAGTATGTTGACATCAATGATAACATCGGTTAGGCCCATACTTGCAACAATCTCCCCCTTTGTCATTGATGGAAACATATGATGTGAAAAATTGTTTTAACCATCAAGACAAGAACTTCTCCTTATTGACTAACATAATTCCCCCTATCAACAACAACCATTCACATGTCTTCTCTTCCTTTACTGCTCCCCCTTTGATCAGCAACCAATTTTTATTTTTCACATGTCTTCTCTCCCCCTTTGACATCAATGGAAAAGGGCACATACTTGCATCACTCAGAATCATACCAACTGCTCCCCCTGAATAGTAGCTCCCCATCATCAATCTAGACCACAAGATATGACTCTAAGATCCACTGGACTAATGCACATCAGTGCATCTTAATTCAGAACCGAAGGGGTAATAGCCCCTAACTTCTCCCTAAGATACTCAAAAGAGTCCTTAGGTAGAGGCTTAGTAAAAATGTTGGCAATCTGATCCTTGGAGGGCACAAACTCCAATTTGAATTGATTCTTGTTCACCTGCTCTCTCAAAAAGTGAAACTTGATGGATATATGTTTTGTCTTTAAATGCAACACTAGATTTTTTGATAAATTTATTGTACTTGAGTTATCACAGAAGATTGTGATGGGTTCCTCATACTCCACTCTGATGTCTCTTAGCATTTGCTTCATCCACAATACTTGAGTGCAACTACCTGCTGCTGCAATATATTCAGCTTCTACAGTGGATAGAGATATTCCTCTTATTTCTTGCTCAACTAAGAAACCAATCTTTTCCCTAAAAAGAATGCTCCACCACTGGCACTCTTCTGGTCATCCACATCTCCTACCCAATCCGCATCTATATATGCATGAAGAGAGAAATCATGATCTCTAGGATACCATAAACCATACTCAACTGTCCCTTTTAGATATATCTAAGAATCCTCTTGATTTCCATCACATGAGATTCTCTAGGATCAGCTTGGAATCTAGCAACAAGACCAACAGCATTCATAATGTCAGGTCTAGTTTGACTGAGATACAGTAGTCCTCCAATCATTGACCTATACTTTATCTCATCATCCTTAAGAGAGTCATCATCTTTGCTCAATTTACATCCAGATGCCATGGGAGTACTCATTGGTTTTGAGTCTTCCATCCCAAATTTCTTCAACAATTCTTTTACATATTTGGTCTGTGAAATGAAGATTCCTTTCTTTGTTTGAATGATTTGTAGACCCAAGAAGAAATTCATTTCCCCAAACATGGACACCTCAAATTCACTTTTCATTTGACTTGCAAAATTTTTGCACATACTATCTCTTCCTCCAAAAATGATATCATCAACAAATACTTCAACAATCAAGATATTTTCATGATCAATTTTGAAGTACAAGTTACTTTCAACAGTACCTTTATTGAAACCAATCTTCAAAAGATGCTTATCCAGTCTTTCATACTAGGCTCTTGGGGCTTGTTTGAGTCCATACAGTACTTTCTTCAACTTGTAGATCATATCACCATGATAAGACAATTGAAATCCATCTGGTTGCTCAATATATACTTCTTATTCCAACTCACCATTCAGGAAGGCAGACTTGACATCGATCTGATATACCTTGAAATCCTTGAAGGCAGCAAAGGCAAGAAATAATTTGACTGCTTCAATTCTTGCCACCGTAGCAAAAGTCTCTTCAAAATCAACTCTTTCTACTTGGGAATAACCCTTGCAGACCAATCTGGCTTTGTTTCTGACTACTTCACCATCTTCATTTAGTTTATTCCAAAAGACCCATTTGGTTCCAATCACATTCTTGATTCTAGGTCTAGGAACAAGATCCCAAATGTGATTTTTCTTAATTTGCATTAGCTCTTCCTCCATTTTTTTAGTCCAACTTTCATCGCTGCATGCTTCACTCACTGTCTTTGGTTCAATCTTTGAAATCAGACAATACTTTTATGAGTCTTGAGTAATCTTTCTTCTTGTTTGAACACCTTTGCTCTTATCACCAATGATTTGATCTTCAGAATGATTTAGTCTTAAATACCTGGGAGTTTTGTGAATTTCTTGTACTTCTATTTCTTGAATAGGTTCATCCAAACTTATCTCTTCTTCCTAATTCTTTGAATCAGTCTGGATCTAAATTTCAGAAGGGGCTTGGACTTCTTGGACCAAAACATCATTCTAATTATCTTCATCATATTCATAAAACCTTAAAGGTTTTTCAATACCTTCATCAACCTTCACATTTGTACTTTCTATAATCTTTCTCAATCTCTTGTTATAACACCGGTATGCTTTGCTTTGAGTAGAATAACCCAAGAATATTCCTTCATCACTTCTAGCATCCAATTTGTCAAGGTCTTCATCTCTTTTAATATAAAATTTGCTACTAAAGACTCTAAAATACTTCACAGTGGGAGTGATGCCAAACTAGAGTTCATAAGGGGTCTTACCAGTATTGCTTCTAATATGTATTTGATTAAGAGTATAGACAGCAGTGCTTATAGCTTCTCTCCAGTAGATCTAAGGAACATTTCCTTCCATCATCATGGTTCTAGATGCTTCCTAGATGGTCTGGTTCTTTCTCTCCACTACTCCATTCTATTGTGGAGTCCTTGGAGCAGACAACTATCTTTTTATCCCATGTTTCTCACATAATTCTATGAACTCTCTGGATGTGAATTCTCCACCTTTGTCAGACCTAAGACATTTTATGTTTAATCTGGGTTCATTCTCTATCATAGCCTTGAATATTTTAAATTTCTCAAGAGCCTCAGATTTCTCTTTCAGAAAAGTCACCCACATCATCTGGGAGTGGTCATCGATTAATAACATGAAGTATCTATCACCTTGCAAACTCCTGATTCTTGCCGGACCACATAGATCAGTATGTACTAAGTCCAACAATCTGGTAGAAGATTGTTCCTTACTTTTGAATGTGACTCTGCTCTACTTATCCAACTGACATTCTTTGCACAAACTATTGGTAGGTTTCACCAGTCTTGGAAGATCTCTTATAGCCTGAGTGTTGCTTATCTTGATGATATTATCAAAATTCACATGACACATTCTCCTATGCCACAACCAACTCTGATCAATTTGAACAAATAAACAACTTTTCTAGTACCAACCAAGTGGAAGATGTTACCTTTTGTTTGAGTACCAGATGCAATTTCTATTCCAGAACTTTCAAAGATCTTACATTTTCCATTTTTGAATTAGAGATCATAGCCTTTGTCCACCAACTGTCCAACACTGAGAAGATTGTACTTTAGACCTTCAACACATAGTACATTTATATTATTTGTCAGCTCTAAATTAGATAAGGCACTTAGTAGAGCTTCTTTAGCCCAAAGATTGTTTTCAGCATCTCTGAATTCATCTACGAGTCTCAGACCATTCTGTGGAGGAACATACTTCTTCAAAGCCATGATCCAATATTGCAGTCCTATACATTGCAAGTGACATCCCATGCGGCTTTTCCAAAGAGTGTAATTTTTTCTGTCAAACCTCAGACTATCCTTCTTGTAGGAAGACATCCTAGATCTCCTCAAGTAATTAAGCTCTTTTAGAGGAACTTAGCTCTAATACCAATTGTTAGTTTCAAGATAGACAACTGAAAGGGGGGGTGAATCAGTTGTCGCAAAACTTTCTCTTATTAACCACTTAAATCCTTCTTGTAATTCAGCAATATAATAATAAAACAATCATGGAAACACAATGCAACAATTTAAGAGCAGAAACACATTAACACATATGACACCAAGATTTTAATGTGGAAAACCTAGTTAAGGGAAAAACCATAGGGTGACTAACCCAAGATTGTATTCTATGTTAAAAGAATAAGAAGAACAAAATGGCACATGCCAATTAGGGCTCACTACCTGAGCACACTGCTCACAAGAGGCCCACTGCCTTCAAGAGACACATTGTCTATAGAATGATAAATATTACATACTTGAACTAAAGAATAGCATCTTCACCATGCTTGATTCAGCTCCATTTAAGCCCAACACTTCTACTCTACTTTTCACTCTTCTCCTCTCTACCACACTCTCATCTCCACCAAGATGCTTTTGAAATGACTTCACAACTCTTATTTATACAAGACATTGACTTTGGGATAATCATCCAAGTCAGCATACTTTACAGAGCAAATACATAAATACAGCATGACTAATTACAAAAGACTTCATACGGATCATCACACTGTTGGCCACAGATCTGAGACTTCAATCTTCTTTGAGGAACATGCCATGCTTCACAAAACATCTTCAAGATCATCCACAGGATGTGTAACTCATCCAGTCAGCCAAGTTTAGGAAGAACATCATCATCCAAAAGTAGTTCTTCAATTTTGAGCTCAATCTTCAATGCGGACCACCAACACAAACTACACACAATCCAAAGACCCCCACAAGCTTGCCTAAATCACCAAGAACATCAACACTACTTCTGCTTACTGAAATCATTCTCTCCTTCATCCAGAACCTCAAGAACATAGTTTGTCATCACTGTCATACTGGAATAGATGCTTGCAGACCTCCAGACCATGAACCAATTGAATTGTTAATTCACATTGACTTCCTAAGCACTCCACCAAATCTGCAGAACAAGGTATTTCATTTCTGGATCTCAACAGACCTATTTGTGTCACTTTGTCACCTCTGAACACCTGTCAGAACTGGTTTCACTCAAATGGCCATAACTTCTTCAAATCTTCATACGGACCTCTCAAATCTTGACTGGATCATTTTTAGACACATATCTACAAACCCTTTGATGCGGATCCTCTAATCTTCATCTTAGCTAGGATCTTTACTTCACTATTCTTCTCTATTCCTGATAGGACTAATTTTCTCAATATCCTCAGCATACAACTCATCCAATCCTTGACATCAATGTAATAGGAGTATGTTGACATCAATGACAACACCCATTAGGCCCATACTTACAACACTTTTTATGCTCTGCAAAGCCTAATTTGCCTTTGTAATAAATGCTCTGCCCTAAAACATCTGGTTACACTATTTTAGCATACAGTCAATCTTTAATTGCTCCACAGATCACCATATTCACTTCTTTTCTTCTGGAAATCCTTTCAAAAGGTTTGCAATAACCCAAATTATCTTTTCTCATCGTGCTAGATTTAGGCACCCACTTACTGGCTGGGGGAATTAGATTTTCAATGCAACTCCCCCTGAGCCAAAGCTCTTGATTCAATTCTCAGAGGAATTATCAGCACCAGATTCTGGTGCAGATCCATTGTCAACATTCATTTCACCTTTCTTTACCCATGTTTTGTTCATTTCATTCTGGACCTCATTCACATCAACTTTACCCTTGCCTTTGTCTTGTCTTTTCTCATCCAGTTTTCTGTTTACTAGACCTCTTTTTTCATTATTCCTACTTCTGCAGAATCTTGCAAAATGACTGGATCGATTACAATTGAAACACACAACATTTCTTTGTCCATTTGTTTGATTTCCTCTTGATCTACACCGACTAGCCATATGTCTAATACTATTGCATGTAAAGTATTTGCCATTGAAAGAATTGCTATTTCCTCTATTGTTATAGTTATTCATTATCATACTTCTACATTCATTGGATCTATGACCATACCTCTTACACTTGAAGCATTGGCCAGAGAAGGATGGACCATTCTGATTTATTCTGCTTCTACACTGCGTAGCTTTATGACCAAATTTATTACAATTGAAACAATTTCCATTGAAAGATGGATACCTTTGAGCATTAGGTTGTCTTAACAGAGGTCTTCTAGGTCTGTTTCTCCCATTCCTTGATTGAAAATTTCTTTGTTTGGATCCAGAGCTTTCACCTTTCTCATACCCAAGACCATGCTTATCACTAGCCTTCTTATGACTCTCAAGCATTGCTTCAAGTCTAGCTAAGCTTATCTTAAACTTCTCCTTGTATTCATTTGCAACTTCTAGGTCAAGTCTGAGAATGACAATTTGCCTTTCAAGTTCTCTCTCATTGTCTCTGCTTTCTTGTAAATCAGACTCTAAATGGCCATCTATTCTATCTAATCTGTAGCATTTTTCAATTCTTTATTTTAGAGTTTGATTCAGGTCTTCTTCAGTCTTCTTCCTTTTCTCAATTTCTTTAGTTAGCCTCATTACCCCAGATTCCATCTCATGTTTTAGAACAAAAACTTCTTTTATTAGATTCTCACATTCCTTTGTCTTTTCTTCCAAGGCCTCATTCATTCCATTTTCTTCAGTAAGATTAGCTTGCTGATGAAGTAGTTCCTTCCTTTTTTCCATTGATTTCTTTAATTTATCTTTTAGCAAGTCAATGCAATCATCAACATCCTTAAGGTTCTCTTTCAGGTCATCTACTTCTACTTTGGACTAGTCAAGATCTTCTAAGGCCAATTGAAGTTGTTCTCTGAGTGAACCCATTGAAACTCCTTCCTAGATCTTCCTCAAGTTGTTAGGCTTCTTTCAAGGAACCTTGATCTAATACCAATTGTTGGAATTAGGGCTGACAACTGAGAGGGGGGGTGAATCAGTTGTCTTAAAACTTTAATGCTTGTTGTAGTTAATTCTTCTTTATCACTTCTTAACAGATTAATGATATAACCATGAAAAGCAAGAATTAATAACACATGAGCATAAACACAAATAACACACTTGTGTTGGAAAGAGACACTGTGTGGCTTCATCATTGTTGTCATTGATGGCAACAAAGTCCATTCCACACATCCGCAGCACATGGTATGTCTTTACCAAAAGTTAGATTGAAGAGTGTTTTGGTCCGGTGAGCAAGAACAGAGCATGTAGCAAGGTCTGACAATTAGGTCTGGATCTCTCAGAGGAAGTATTTGAGCAAAGTGTAGACTTGGCAAAGTCAAGAGGAGTACCATGACTGCTACATTCTAGAGATTGAGCCTCCGGTGATGAAAGAGTGAAAAGATATGAGCACCTAAGTGTTGGGTTCCTGTTTGGCAGAGTAGACTAAGGAAGAACTGACTGGTAGAGCATTAGACCTTAATCCAGATGAGAAATTGATGGTAATCAAGTTTCTTAAGGGATATGTTGATCATGATGTTAGTCACAAAATTAGAATAAAAGTTACATGACAACCTTTACTCATCTCGAAAGATACAATGAATTCAAAGAATTCTTGATCCCAAGTCTCTGTGGATTAGTTCTTAATCTACTGACATTACTCAATGGTTGATGTGTGTTGTTGTTTCCATTCGGGGGCCTTACGTTTGCTTATCAGTAGGGTTTTGTTCCTTTAATGATGCTACGCAAAAAGGTTATTCCACACAGTATATTTCTCCAAATAGTGTGTCTATACTTAGATCTTTGCATGATATTTGTCAATTGTACATGCTTTAACTGCAAATATGCTATGAATTTTCAGTTATCTACAAGATGTCTGCATATTTCATGTTGCTTGCTTATGATTATCAATTATTTGCAATTGTGATGGTGAATTGTTCTGAAATTAAAAGAAATTGTAAAAGAATACTTCAAATTATGATAAATCTTCAGCTATCAAGCCACATACACACTTGATACTATCATTAGGAGAAGAAATCAAACCATATTTTCACCAGGATGTTCCATAGCTGAATACAGATTATGCTAACTTCAGAGGATGGTGAATGAAAACAATACAAGCAGACTGATGAGCACTCCAAGGGACATAGCTAATCAAAGCAAGTATCAAGAATCCATACACATATTACTCAGGATTTACTATGATTTGTAATTAAAATGGTCTTCTCTTTCATTAAGTATGCAAAAACATGTACGTTTACAATAACTTTGAAATAGGCCCTGATATTTCAGCAAACAAATTTCAATTAAGCTTCTGAATGTTTAAAACAAGGCATCCCTACACCTTTTATAGAATAAGATGAGGGAGCGGTTACACATGATCAATGATCAAGATTTATCGATTAAGATCAATGGTGCATATTCCGTTTGACTTAGTCAACTATCTCTCATGGCACAGGTTGCCAGCTGGCAACCATCTAGGTAGGTTATTTTATTTTAAGTACCTGATGCAGATGTTTCCTTTATAGCGCATCTTCATCTACTCATCAGGTTCTTCTTCTTCATCCTCATGATCATCATGATCATCATTTTTCATGTCGTCATCACCTTGATGAATGTCGCCTTATACATGGACCTGCATTATTGTCCTGATATTTTCATATACTTCTACTACTCTTTCAATTTCCCCGCCATCCTGAGTTTTTACTTTGCTGATGGCATGCTTATGTGCTTGGAATTTATCTCTGAGGGTTTCTAATTTATTCTTCTTGCTGCTCAATGTTTCATTATAGTTCTCCACCCTGACCTTGATCCTCATGATCTTGTTCATTGCTTCTTCTGTCAAGTGGGTAAGAGTGTCATCAACCATTGGCTAGAAGTTATTATGTAGAGCTTTTATGGCAAAGTCCGCTTCTTGGTTCTCAATTTTCCTCTCTACTTTTCCCTCTAAGGCCTCTAGGACTTCTGCTTCAAATGACATCATGTTGTGTAGTTTCACACTAATATCTCTTAATTTACTATTGCACTTCTTCAGTACATCACATTCAAACTTGATGTCTTTATACCAAATGTCTACCAGCATGGTAGTGTTATTATCCAGCACTTAATTATTTATTAGGATCTGAGGATTAATCCTCTTTATTTCACTCAAAGCACTCAAGGCTTTCTCTAACTGGAATGACTTTCTGGTCTCATTCTGTAATTTATCAACTTTCTTCCTGGAGATACTCAAAGAATTCCACCTCTGCAAAGAGGCTCTCACTACTTCTTCAGCTCCTGTGAGTGCGGATGACATCCATTTCCTCATAATCACTGACTCATGCTTCATAAGGTCTAATTTATTAGCCTCTTCTTGAGAAATTGTAGTCAATGGGACTGCTTGATCTGATGATGAGTGCAACTAAACAATGTGCTCTTTATGTTGCTTATTCTTCTCCTTTTCTTTCTTCACCCTTTGGGTTAAAGAATATATTATATCCTTCCCTTCCTGACCTTCTTGGTCTTCATTGGCAAACCCCAAGTCAACTATGGTGATCTAGAATTATTCTAGGGCAATTTTTCCTTGCTCTTTCTCAACCATGGGAAGTGCTACCTAGGCGGTCCTTCTACCTGTAGAAGGATCTCTTCTTATTGCAGATGTTAATCTAGCTTTCCTCTTAGGTTGCATGATAGTTTCTGAAAACAACGTTGAAACATCAAATTCCTGAATCTCGAAACCTGATCCGTACCTATTTCTTTCTCTAGCCATTGAGGTATTTGGTCTCCAGATCCTTGATGTCCATCATCATCATGTCCACCCTGATCTCCAGCATTTATCTCTGTTCTCAGTGGAGAGGGTAATTTACTCATTTCCTCCTCATGATACTCTTCATGAGGGGGATCCTATGGTACTTCTTCCTATTGAGGAACTTCTTCTTGCGGAGGGTGATCATGTTGTGTATCTGCATGCCGGTCCTGGACCTGATCTTTCACTTCCTCCTTTTGTGTCTCATCCACTTTAGGAATTTCCTCATCCTGAGATATACTTGTATCTGTGGATATCACTGTATTTGTACTAGGTGCATCTACCTGATCCTGAATCACATTATGATCCACACCTGATATATCTACCTCCTAGGTCTTTGGGTCATCATGACCTAATATATCCTTATCTCCTGAGGTTTCTTGAGTTCAGGGGGCATCATCAGCTGATGTGTCTTTATCATTCCCTCCTTTTGCTAGACTTCTACTATTTTGGGTTTAGCTAGTATCTCTTGTTGTTACTGACCCATATCTGGAGAATTGCTCTTCACTTCTGTTTGTTTGACTTCCTCAATATTTTCTATTCTCTCAGGTGCACCTGCTTGATGTTCAGGACTTACATCCTCTCTGTATGTTAGGTCTATCACCGCAGGGCTAGTTACGTGATCAACTAACTTATCAAGCCCTATTTGTTGGGCTGCCCTCTCTCAGTTGTTTTCCTTCTCTTGCTTTGCTTCTTTCAACTCTTCTAATACCACCATTTGTGCCGATGGGGTTCCCTATGGAGTCATGCAAGTGCTAGAAGCAAGGGTCTCCATCTGCTGAGAGGCTACGTTCTACACCACATCATCATCTGATAGGTCCACAGTCTCCTCCAGTGAGAAAGGACTACCTTGACCTACTCTAGTGGCTTCTTCTGCTTGCTCTTTAGCCTTCTCAGTCTTAAACTGAATGATGGTAGGAAGTGGCACATCATGTTGCAATTCTTTCTTGAACACTTCACTACCAACTCCCCTTAATACTATGGGGTCATGTCTTATTTTACCCCTCATAGATGTTCTCTGTCTTTTAGGTGGTGATGCCACCAGGGGTGATTTCCTCTTTCTTGTAACCATCATGGGGTCATCTCCTGCAAGCTCTTTATTCACTGGCTCCTCCTCAAGAATGATATCCTTTTCCACATTCCGCTGTGAGGTTTGGCCCTTATCTTTTACTACTACAGTCTCCACAGCTGGCCTTTGGATCCTTTTTGTTCTTGGCTCATCTACCAAAGGCTGTGCAGATGAGGCTGATGCCTATCCTGATGCAGATGCACCTTCAATTGGTATATAAATTCTTTCAATTATTACCCCCTTAGGTTCACTGTCAATCTTCTTTCTTCCTCTAGGGTGTCTTTTGCTTTGTTCCTGAGGTGGCAGCCTTTCTCAATTAGATTTTCTCTTTTCAACAAGAAAGTCATCATATTCTTCATCTAGAATCTCCTGCCTTTTCCTCTTGTTGTCTACTGTGATAGCCATACCTTTCTTCTTTAGTATATTAATTTGTTCATTTACCCATGACTGGGTCAACCACAGCACCCCACCTATAAACTGATCTAATGAGATGTCTTCAGGTTGCATCAGGTCAGGGGCTGAAATGGTGTCATTGTACACCTTATTGTCCTCATATTCATTTGACAAAATCTTGCCATCATCTTTCTTCAATTGTGCAGGCATTAGAATACAGTCAAATGTCCTTACCTGATTGAGGGTGAGCCTTTGATATTTTCTTCTTCTGACCTCGGCCTCATCTTCAGAATCAGTCCAGAAATCTTCTAAGTTCTTCTGGTGTATGGGCTTCCCCATGATCGTTTGCATTCTTCCATAGGGGTCGTATGATTTGGCCATTGGAAATGGCTATAAATTCATCATGTTCAAACTGGCTATGGCCTTCTTTATGTTTTCTGAATCAGGGCAGATATACCACCCTATAGTTACTAGAAACAAAACTAGAGGAATCTTATTGTTTTCTTTATATGCATCCAGTATAGTTGATACCTGTCTCAAAAACTCCATCAGGACTACCCCATCAGTAGGGTACCTGGGTAGCATTAATGGTTGTCCTTCAAAGCCTTCTATTCTAATGTAAGAGAATGTGGCAAACTAGATAAACCAGTCACCATGCTTGTATATAACTTCCTGAGCTTCCATGCTCAGTCTTTTGGTTCTGTCCTCCTCCATTGTTCTGACCAGATGCATAGAAAATGCATCATTCACTAATTTGTAGTCAAGGAGATAGTTTATCCTCTACAACTGAGGGTAGTGGTCCCATATATGGGCATCATTTAAACTGCCACCAATCTTTCCAACTATGGTCAGTGCATCAAATGTACCTTTGTAAGCACATGAGTATACAACATATGAAGTCATGTAAAATGAACACTCCAAGCCTCCTAGGTTCATCATCTACATATCAAGGGCATCACTGATGATTTTAACCCATAATGGCTTATTATTTGTATAAATGCACACCATGATGACCCCATACATCCAATCCTTGAAACTTCCAGCAGTAGGTTGGCCTGTCACTCTGTTGAGTAGGGCAATCATATACTGATATTCCTCATCAAAATCAAATTTATACAAATGCACTGGTAATTTGGCAAAGGCAGTGTAAGTGTTGTTCTTTGACCTCCACTGATATATCCTCTTTCTTGCAGTCTTCTTATTATTTTCATATTCAATTTCTAATTTCTTCAAATCCATACTAACTACCTTCTTTCCAAGTGGGAGATTGAAAGTAGTTGCAATCCCTTTGATGGACAAATCTGCATAAACCCTACCATGTTTTTCTACCTACCTCGTCTGAGGGTTGTAATTTCTGGCACATTCTATTACCAACTCTGGAGCTTCCATGGAATAGGGAAATCTAGCCGCATACCACATTCCTGATGTAAAAGCAGTGTCCCGTAGGGTACTTTCTTTATCGTTATGCATTTTGGATGACCATGCTACCAAATTTGTGTTTCCCTGGCGAGTATCTTTGATGACACCATATTTGAACTGCACTCCCTCAGGTTGAGAAAACATAGGCTAAAGAAACTCAGACTCAGACTTGCTCCTCCTGACGTCCGCCATGGATTCCTGCAATGAACACGACTGGTCTTACCATTTGATATCCACATGCATGCATACAATATTGTACTTTTTACGTCTTCATGCATATTATACTTATTAATCTCCATTTCGTCATGATATGTATAATTACTATCTCAAACCATTGGAAAAGCATCCTACCTGGACATGCAAAAAATGACAACAGGAGGGTTTTTATTTACTTACCTAATAACGCTTATCTCCTGATTAGGCTAATGATTATGGAAAAGGGGCTCAGATACCAGTGATAATCATGTGTTCTATTTTGCTACAAGCTATATGCGACCACAGGTAGGTCATATGAGGGTTTGAATGTCTGCTCTATAAATTCTCATTTCTTCACAAGGAAAATGCAAAATGACCTTGGAAATTCACTTTTATCCTCATCCGTCGGGCAAATTAGGGCAAAACCGGGTTAAATTGATCAAAACCATTGACCTTCTGTACAAAATTCACGGATGTTGCCAGGTGTGTGTATCACATTCACAATTGGCAGGAACCACCTACTGCATTTATGTTCATTAAATGTTATGCAGCAAGAGGAGGGGGTGATCTTCAAAAGATCGGGTGATATTTGGAATATCGGGTGATATTCAAAATATGACCCCCTCTGTGCAATATGACCTTCTGCCTTCGAGCGGGAAAACTGATGTCAAGGGATCAGGTGATATTGAGAATATCAGGTCATGTTTTGAATGTCAGGTCATGTGGGAGGTCTCTTAAGATGACCCCCTTTTCAAAAGATCAGGATGACGTCACCGTCACGTTACTTAAAAGGGTGATCATTTGAAATATACCTCCGTGAGGTAAAATGGATGATAATGTCATCATCAGGGTGATTTTCTTTGTTCATCGAGATTGGATGACATTATTAGCATATTGGCTCTGGGGTGATATTTTGCAATAGGGTGATATTCGAAAGATTGGGTGATATTCAAAATATCGGGTGATATTCGAAATATGACCCCCGCAAAATATATGAAGCTGTTTGACGGGTAAATGTCACTACCATGTAAGATTGACGTCTAGAGTTTCAGACCAAGTGATTATTGGGTGATAAAATTGGATTGGGGTGATCTTACATAAGATGACTGATGTTAAGAAATATGACCCCCCTCAGAATATCAGGTTTGACCAAGACTTTGACTCACCATAACTCTCGTTCCCAAAGGAATATTAGGGTGATCCAAAAGGCAAACCTGCATGAAATTTTGTACTCTTTCCAACCATGAGGTTATTGATATGAAAAATTAACTTTGACAAACTAACCTCATCATGATGACTTACCCAGCTCCCTTATGCAAGGTCACCTACATGACTTACTTTTACCAGACTGCCGAAAAGCAAAAAAAACACAAGCCAAGCTAAGCAAAAGTTGGGTCCTTGTTTTGTCAAGTCAAAATGGGGCATGTTGTGTAACCACACAATAGGATCATTCATGGTTGGTTGACATGATTGATGACTCCTATAGCTATATTTTTTATACACATCACTTAGTAAGCATGGATTCGGCCGACAGACTAGAGTTTGGGAAAATCTTGAGTATTCTAGATGACGACTAGAAAGATGTTAGAATCCTTTCTGCAGATATATATACCAGATGGATTTTGATGTGAAGGTGTGTGTTGTGTAGTAGTGTGTGTGAAGAAAAGCAGAGAGTAGTGTGGAAGAAGCTATACAAATCCGGTATGTGACAGAACAACAGCACTAAACAGAGGAAGAATGAAGTGTAGCAGATCAGTATATTGAGCCTAACTGGAACTGAACCTCAGCATATGTGGATGCCTCTAATTAGTTCAAACACCTGGTTACTTTCTATATACCTTGTAGACAGTGAGTCTCTTGTAGGCAGTGAGTAGTGTGCTCGGGCAGGGAGCCCTAATTGGCAAGTGACATTTTGTACTTCTTATTCTTTTAACAGAGAATACAATCTTGGGTTAGTTACCCTGTGGTTTTTCCCTTAACAGGGTTTTCCACATAAAAATCCTTGTGTTATGTGTGTTGATTTCATTTATGCTTTCATGTTCATTTATGCTTATATGTTTTGATACTGCACTGTTGTTAAAGAAGAAAAGAAAGCTAAGAAATTTAAGATAACTGATTCACCCCCCCTCTCAGTTATCTACCTTGTTTCCAACAACTTGACACCAAGATTTTTGACGTGGAAACCCAGTTAAGAGAAAAACCATGGTGGGGGTTAACCCACAAGGATTATACTTTGTTAAAAATATTACAATAGGGGAAGGTACATGCCTTTGGGCTCACTGCCCAGAGTTCATTGCTCAAGAGAGGCTCACTGCCTACAAGAATGATTACAAAAGTATTACAGATTGTTTGAACTGATGAATAGCATCTACCAATGCAAGAATTCAGTTCTGATTAAGCACAAAATACTGATTTTACACACTTCATCTTTATTCAGCCCTATTTACTGCTCTACCATAATCCAGACCTTAAATCTCTTGTCTTTCGCACTTTAATCTGTCTTTTTTGCACTTACTCCATTATTGCATCACACCCACACCAAAACACTCAAATCCATCAGCTATATATATCCACATCAACAAATTCAATCAACTGTAGTCGGATTCAATAAAACTTAGAAAATTTACTAAATACTCTGTTCTTTCGGCTGAATCTATGCACAAATATCAATGTGAACCAAAAACTTGTGTTTCCAAATCATCAATCATGTTAGCCAATACTGCTGATTATCATCAATTGCTTAACCAACAAATTTTCTGCATCTCGACCAAGATCAAATACTAGGTTGCCCTATTCTTCTTCTAACTGTGTTGACTAACTAGAACCTGATACTCAAATCCTTATAACTTTTGAATCCTTTATCACCAAAGGCTAAATCTCTAGATTTAGATAGTCTTGACAATCCTTATCAGTCCCTTAGATCTGTAGCACACTGTGACTTACCACTGGAGAGAAATGGACCAAGATACCAGACCCTGTCACATGCTCTATTTCTAACATCCAAACTTAGACAAATCCTCACTCTGACTTCCAGTATGAATAAATCATGTAATGCAGATGTGCAAGGTAGACTTTTCTATCAATGACAACACCTGTCATGCGTAGCAGTGTCTCTTACCAACAAAGCCATAATATCCTCATGTATGGATAACTACCAAGTCTTACTATCATCTGCATGAGTAGCTTCTTTGTAGTATCTAGGTTCGTCATCGGTACTTAATAAAGTAAATACACAATGGAAATCTAGTGGGATATACTTGTCAATTGGGTTCCATTGTCTTGTGGATCTCCTCAAGGGTGGAGTAAGAGTCTCAAGTTGTTCTTCTAGATGATCTTTTGCACCAACTTCTTCTGTTACAACAGATTCTTTCTCATCAGAACTACTGGAATCTTCTTCTTCTTCTTCACCCTCCAATCCATCATTCTGTTCTTGTAGAGGTGCACCTTCCTGCTCTAAGTCAAAGTGCACTCTCTTCACCTTTTATTTCTCTTCTGGCTGCTCGAGTTCTGAAATAACTCTAAGTTCCATTAAAATGACATCTCTAAAGAAAATAAGTTTTCTGGTTAGAGGATCCCAAAGTTTATAACCTTTAACATTCTCACCATATCTAATGAAGATGCATTTCTGTGCTTTTGGCTCTAACTTAGATTATTTTCCTTAGGCACATGAACAAAAGCCTGACAGCCAAAAATACTTAAATGTGAAATAGCAGGTTTCTTATCTGTCCACACTTCATAAGGTGTTGAATCAAGAGCCTTATAAGGAGTTATGTTAATCAAGTAACAAGTTGTACACATAGCCTCTGCCCAAGAGCATTTCTTCAACTATGAATTACTCAACATACTTCTAGCTCTTTCCATGATTGTTCAGTTCATCCTTTTTGCAACACCATTCTGTTGTGGTTTATATGAAGCTATCTTTTATTTTATTATACCTACATGCTTACAAAACTCATCAAATTTCTTAGAGAAATATTCCCCTCCATTGTCAGACCTTAATATTTTTATCTTTAATCCTGATTGGTTTTCAACTAAGACTTTAAAATCCATAAACTTAGTGAAAACTTTAGATTTGTGTTTCATAAAATAAATCCATGTAAATCTGGATACATCATCAATGAAGGTGATAAAATAATGAGTTTTTTTGATAGATTCATTATCCATAGGTCCAAACACATATAAATGAATAATCTCTAACTTCTATTTTGCTTAGAATTATTTCATAAAGGAAATGATGTTCTGTTTTGTTTTGTAAACACACAATGCTCACAAAAATCAAAGTGTTCATCATAATAAGAAAAACCATCCAGCAAATCCTTATTCTTAATAGTTTTCAAAACACTATTACTTGTGTGGCCCAATCTACGGTACCACAACATATAAGTATTTTCAGAAGCTTCAAAAATACAAGAGGAATTACAAACTGTAGTGGCATCTATCCTAAACAAGGTTCCCAATCTCTTCCCCTTCACTACCACCAAGTTTTCTCTCACCAATCTGTAACCATGCTTATCAAATGTTACATGCATTCCCAAATTATTCAACTTTGAAACTAAAATCAAATATCTAAATAATCCAGGAACATACAAAACACCAGGGAGGGTTTTAATCCTCCCATCACTAAAACACATCAATACCTTGTATTTCCCAACTATCGGATATGTAGAGTTATCCTCAAGGTACACTTTACCTCCATCATATTCTTCATATGTGGAAAATCATTCCTTATGTGAGGTCATGTGATACAAGCATCCTGAGTCAACCAACCAGTGATCATTAGAAACAACATCGCATGCAGAAAGTAAAACATCTTCACTTGCATTTGAGGACTTCTCAAAAGCAGTCTCCCACTATTTCTTTAGGTTTCTACATGCCTTTTTCACATACCCTCTTTTTTCACAATTCCAGCACTTGACTCTGTTCTTCTTTCTAGGAGTCTTAGATCAGCCCTTAGACTTGTCTTTGGCCCCCTTCTGATCTCCTTTCGGTCCTCTTTCCTTAGACCTTCCCCTAACACTAAAAGCATCCCCTAAACTATTTGAAATCTTCTTCTTCAATTCCTATGCTAGCAAACTGCAACAAGAGCATCCAACTTTAGATCCGCGAGGTTAGGGTGCTGCCACAATAATGGGTTACACTTTCTGGGACACCCTATTTTTTGCTAAAATCGCATATTTTTAGAAAATATAATGATTTAAGCCTTGAAAGGTTCCATTTAAAGGATTTTAATTAAAGAGGGTTTGATCAAACCCCCTTATATTCAAACCCCCTTAGATAGAACCCTACTAGTTTTAAACCATACCTATAATAGAGTCTCCTCTACACTTATCAAAATGCTGATAAAAAACCACTTTTGATTTACCTTTTAGGGGATCAAATGAATTCATTTAAAATTTATGTTTTGTATGTAGTCCTTATTATAAGCTTCCCAAAAAGTATAATTTTAAATATATTTAATTTGATTATTATATTTATTTTTTATTTCTTGTGAATGTAGGTTTTTCAATGAACATCAAGGTCTTTGTTTCACACATATGAAAAAATAGGAAAATAGAGAAAAAAATTCTAAAAAATACATCTCCTCTAGGTATTGATGTCCTTATTCCAACAAAAAAAAATTGAATTCTGATACATACAAAAAATGTTATGTTGGACAGAATACGCCTATGTCTAAATTATAATTGGTTTAACTTCAAAACTTAACTAAGAGAATATTCAACAAAATATTATGAAACAAAATGCATCCTCTAGATATCAATGTTACCAATCTAAATTCAAAAGAATCAGAATTTTATCCTTTGTAGAAAAAAAGTTATGTGTGACAAAATACACATCACTTTAAAAAAATGGTGTTTACTATTAAAAACTAGTTATCAAAGGAGACACAAAAAAATTTACAACTTAACTCTAATTTTTTAAAATATATATATTTAGAATCTATAAACAAAATCTCACAAATCACTAGTTTGTATCATCTTCAAATTCCTAATGGTTTAGGGGCTATAGGTGTCAGAAAGTGAAGATTTAGTTTAAAATATTGATTTCAATGTCAAGTTTGGCCAAAAAGTGTAACCCATTATTGTGGGATGACCTGTTAGCAATGATAGCAAGGATAACATTCTCCTAAGACTCAGGTAAAGAACAAAGAAGTAAGATACATTTATCTTCCTTAGTAACTTCAACATCTACAAATGCTAGCTGACTATTGACAACAAATTAAATGAATTTAAATGATCTGCAACTGATTCACCCTCTTTGATTTTCATAGAAAAAAGTTTACACTTCAAGTAAAGCTTGTTTACCATACTCTTGGTTTGGTAGATCTCACCCAAATGCTTCCACAGGCCATGTGCAGTCTCTTCCTTCATGACATTCAATAGGATGGAATCTGTAAGACACAATCAGATTGTACCTTGTGCCTTTTTATCTAGTCTATCCCACTCA
Organism: Cunninghamia lanceolata; assembly: GCA_027924645.1. Lineage (NCBI taxonomy): Eukaryota > Viridiplantae > Streptophyta > Pinopsida > Cupressales > Cupressaceae > Cunninghamia > Cunninghamia lanceolata. Next base: position 12,593,784 of record BSBN01000553.1, on the reverse strand, counting down.
TCTTAAGAGACATCGCCAGGTTTCTTCTCTCTTGTAACAACCAACCACTAGTTTTTTTCTACCAGAAAGTCCTCCATTTTCAGATTCCACAAATCATACCCCATACAGTTAAACTTCTCAATGTCCAATTGAGAGGTTGAAGCAGCGGTGGATGCAGCCATATTATTAATTCAAGATCTCCAAACACAAATACAATCAAATCTCCCACTGCAGCTAAACAAACTTCACACTACCACCAAGAGTCAAAGTTGGCTAGGCTCTGATACCAAATGTTAGAAAATGAAGGCAATACTACTCAAATAGAAATCTGATTACAATATGTAAATGATCTCAAATAGTATAATATCAATGAAGATTGCATTTAGAAATTAAATCACAACACAGGAATAAACAACATAGAAGAATGACACAAGAATAACATGGAAAAATAACTTTCGAGTAAAAAACTCCACTAAGAAAAGAGGCTCAAGTTCTATTATCTTTGAAAACTGAATAACATAATACATTCACTTGCTTCTCTCCAACCTTCACTCCGGCAGCACCTGTGTACAAAAATCTGTCATACTACAACAATTACATGGCAATTTGCGTATAGAAGTATTTTCCCTCCAATCTAGGCATCCACTTTCTCTCTCCTAAGAATCTCCAACATGCAAACAATAAATGCCAACTTACAAGCTCATGTCACTTGTCCAAAATTAGCCATGCAAAGTTGAGCGCCCAAGGCGAAATATGTTTTCTTACAGCATCTTATGACACGTCATAGCTATCATAGATTCCTCTAGAAAGTATCTTCCCAAGATGGGTGCCTAAGGCTAAACACAGCAACTTACACCTATTAAATATCTGTCATATGTCATCATAGTGTCATAGAATCTTATGAAAACTTGCAGCTGTCAGATTCTCTTACATGCACTCACCAAACATTATGATGTGTGTCATACATACTAAAAATAGTTGATTCCTCCAAGGTGGTGCCTACACTCATTTACTCATAATTTTTACAATAGTCAACCATAAATGTCACTCCATAATTACCTCCGGTAAGTCCAAAATTACCATTGCTGGTGAAACTACCTCATTCCCTTATGGGTAACTATAAATTACAAATAATAAAATAGATTAAATACAATATTGAGATTTACAAGGTTAATAGAACCTTATCCCAACATTCTCCCACTTAACATTATACAATGTAAATCAACCCATAGGAAATCAAATGAAAATAATTAGGTCCTAGAAACAAGGCCCATGGCCTCTCTCCACCAAACAAATTTCTTTGTGCTCACAAGCTTGGTTAATGAAACCGCAACATTCTCTTAAGTGTCTATCTTCTTCAGTTCAATCTATTCACTTGTAGCCAATTCTTGGATGAAGTGACACTAAACATCAACGTGTTTAGTCTAAGCATGATACATAAGATTCTTGGCCAAACAGATAGCACTCTAGCTATCACAACCAATCTCAATGACCCTGCAATCAAAACCAATACATGTACAGAGTCTCCTCAACCAAACTGCCTCTTTAAAGACATGAGTAGTAGCCATATACTCTACTTTGGTGGTGGACAAAGAAACAATGGGCTGCCTCTTCCTCTTCCAACTCACTCCTCCTCCAAATAGAGTAAATGCATAGCCACTAGTGGACCTTCGACTATCCAAGTCACCTGCCCAATCTGAATCAACAAATCCCTGTATGTCCAAAGTTTCATCAACACTATCAATACCAAAACAAACCAAACAATAATCAAGAATACATGTAAGATATTTAAACTCCCTTTTTTGCATAATTCCAATGTTATCTACTAGGGTTAGACATAAATCTTCTCAAAACTGCCACTACTTGGGCAATATATAGCCTAGTGCAAAGCATTGCATACATGAAACTCCATACAACACTAGTATATGGCACATTAGACATATCCTCAAAATCATCCTCATTCTTTGGACACATATCTAATGAAAGCTTAGTACCAATGGGTAAAGGAACTCTAACTAGGTTACATTCCTACATACTAAATCTTGAAAAAATGGTATTCACATACTTACTTTGAGACAACCAAAGCTTTTTATTACCTCTGTCCCTCCTGATCTCCATACCTAGAATATACCTAGCTGCTCCACGATCCTTCATATCGAATGCAGCTGAAAGTTGGGCTTTCAACTCACTGATCATACCCTTAGTATTGCTAAAAAATAACATGTCATCAACATACAATGCAATGATCAGTATAGAATCACCAATACAATGGTTGTAAACATAGTGATCCTCCTCGCTTCTAAAAAAACCCAATTTCAACACAAATGAGTCAAACTTTTGATACCACATTTTGGGGGACTGTTCAGATCATAAAGAGACCTCTTTAACCTGCAAACCCAATGTTCTTTTCATTTTACCTCAAAACCTATAGGTTGTTGCATATAAATTTCTTCCTTAAGATCTACATGCAAGAACGCAGTCTTAACATCTATTTGCTCTATTTCCCAATCAAAAGTTGCAGCAATGGATAAAAGAAATCTAATAGAAGTTAACTTAGCAACAAGAGAGAAAATTTCACCACAATTAACTTCCTCTCTCTAGGAGTAGCCCTTGGCTACTAGTCTAGCCTTGTACTTCTCCAATGAACTATCTGCTCTAGAGTAAAAGTACAAAGTTGTGTCACACTTTCAACCAACTTATCAGCACAAGTGAATTTAAGTATTTCTAACTAAAAATCAATTTTGGTCAAACATATGATCTTGTAAGATTCATTATAGCTAAGTTAGATATGTCCACAACTTTTCCAACTAAAATTGTTGGCCAAATGCATATGTAGCACCACAATGAGGCCAATTTAGTAAAAAATAAAATTATTTGAAAAACTTGATATATCAACAACTTCTACTCGTGTAAATATCATTTTTTCAAAATATTAAAATACCCTTTTGTAGATCTATAAGTTTAGTTTTCAAAAATACATATATGTATTAATAGTTTAATTATTATTTATATTTTCCTTTTTATTTTTACTAAAAGTAGTTTATTAGCACAAAACATTAGGCCAATTACCATATCAAGGAAAAAAAGTAAAACTTATTAAAAAAAATTGAAAAAAATATGATGCACTAGATAAAAGAATTTATATCAAGATGGTATAATTTTTTTTATATTTTAGATAAATAGTTAATATGAAAGTTGGCATCGAATGGAAAAAAAATATATTTATCAAAATTGGAAAAAATATATATATCCATGCACTAAAGTTTTAAGTTATAAATACACACACAAAATTGAAGAAAAAAAGATAAAATTTACCATATAAAGATTGACATCTTATGTAACTTCATTTTCAAGCATTTTATCAGTAACTAAATTATAGTGTCAGTTTATTAAAAACTATATTCAAATAATTTTTTAATTTTTGCAAAAAAATACAAACATAAAATATACTAGAAATTTAATATTTTATTAATTTACATCATTTCAGAATTCAAAACATATATGTCACTTTTTAGTGATTCAGGTTTAAAAGTTGGATAAGTGTTGGTTGTTTCCTTTATAAAAGTGTGACACAAATTTGTACTTTTACCCTCCAAACTTCTTCTTGAAGACCCACTTGCAACCTATGGCCTTTCTTCCTTTGGGAAAATGAAAAAGATCTCAGGTGTTACATGAGTCTAAAGCCATCATCTCCTCCTTCATGGATAACTACCAAGACTCACTATCATCTGCATGAATAGCTTCCCTATAGGATCTAGGTTAATTGTCAGTACTCAATAAAGCAAATACATAATGGAAATCTGGTGGGCTATACCTACCAATTGGGTTTTGTTGTATTGTGGATATCCCCAAGGGTGGAGTAAGAGTCTCAACTTGTTCTTCTGGATGATCTTCTGCACCAATTTCTTTTGTTACAATAGATTTTTCTTCATTAGAACTACTAGAATCTTCTTCTTATTCTTCTTCACCCTCTAATCCATCATTTTATTCTTTTTGAGGTGCATCTTCCTACTCTAAGTCAAAGTGCACTCTCTTCACCTTTTCTTTCTCTTTTGGTTGCTCGGGTTCAGAAATAGCTCTAAGTTCCCTAAAAATGACATCTCTAGAGAATACAATTTTTTTAGTTAGAGGATCCCAGAGCTTATAACCTTGAACATTCTCACCATATCCAATGAAGATGCATTTTTGTGCTTTTGGATCCAACTTAGATCACTTTTCCTTAGGCACATGAACAAAAGTCTCACAACCAAAAACCCTTAAATGTGAAACAGAAGGTTTCTTACCTGTCCACACTTCATAAGGTGTTGAATCAAGAGCCTTACAAGGAGTTTTGTTAATCAAGTAACAAGCGGTACACACAGACTCTGCCCAAAATCATTTCTCTAACTATGAATTACTCAACATACTTCAAGCTCTTTCCATGATTGTTCGGTTCATACTTTCTGCAACACCTTTCTGTTGTGGTGCATACAGAGTTGTCTTTTGTCTAATTATACCTGCATGCTTACAAAACTCATCAAATTCCTTAGAGCAATATTCCCCTCCATTGTCAGATCTTAATATTTTTATCTTTAATCTTAATTGGTTTTCTAATAAGACTTTAAAATCCATAAACTTAGTAAAAATTTTAGATTTGTGTTTCATAAAATAAATCCATGTAAGTCTAGATACATCATCAATAAAGGTGACAAAATAGTGAGATTTTTTGATAGATTCATTATCCATAGGTCCAAACACATCTAAATGAATAACCTCTAACTTCTCTTTTTCTTAGAATTACTACCTAAAGGAAATGATGTTTTGTTTTGTTTTCCAAACACACAATGCTCACAGAAATCAAAGTGTTCATCATGATAAGAAAAACTATCAAACAAATCTTTATTCTTAATAGTTTTCAAAACATTATTACTTGTGTGGCCCAATCTACAGTGCCACAACATATAAGTATTTTCAAAATCTTCAAAAACACAAGAGAAATTACAAACTGTAGTGGCATCTATCCTAAACAAGGTTCCCAATCTCCTCTCATTCACTGCTAGCAAGTTTCCTCTCACCAATCTACAACCATGCTTATCAAATGTTACATGCATTCCCAAAAAATTCAACTTTGAAATTGAAATTAGATTTCTAACTAATCCAGGAACATGCAAAACACTAGGGAGGGTTTTAATCCTTCCATCACTGAAACACAACAATACCTTGTCTTTCCCAACTATTGGATATGTAGAGTTTTCCCCAAGGTACACTTTATCTCCGTCATACTCTTTATATGTGGAAAATCATTCCTTATGTAGGGTCATGGGATACGAGAATCCTGAGTAAACCAACCAGTGATCATTAGAAATAACATTGCATGTAGAAATTAAAACATCTTCACCTGCATTCGAGGACTTCTCAAAAGCGGTCTCCCACTATTTCTTTGGGTTTCTGCATGCCTTTTTCACATGCCCTCTTTTTCTGCAATTCCAACAATTAACTCTATTCTTCTTTCCAGAAGTTGCAAACCAGCCCTTAGACTTTTCTTTGGCCCCCTTCTGATCTCCTTTCGGTCCTCTTTCCTTAGACCTTTCCCTGACACTGAGAGCATCCCATGAACTATCTAAAATCTTTTTCCTCAATTCATGTGCCAGCAAAACTGCAACAAGAGCATCCAACTTCGGATCTGCGAGGTAAGCAGTGATAGAAAGGGTAACATTCTCCCAAGACTCGGGTAGAGAACAAAGAAGTAAGATACATTTATCTTCCTCAATAACTTCAACATCTACAGATTCTAGCTGACTCAACAATAAATTAAATGAATTTAAATGATCTGTAACCTATTCACCCTTTTTCATTTTCATAGAAAAAAGTTTACGCTTTAAGTAAAACTTGTTTACGATACTCTTGGCTTGGTAGATCTCACCCAAATGCTTCCATAGGCTATGTGTAGTCTCTTCCTTCGCAACATTCAATTGGACAGAATCTACAAGACACAATCAGATTGTACCTCATGCCATTTTATCCAGTCTATCCCACTCATCTTAAGAGACATCGTCGGGTTTCTTCTCTCTCGTATTAGCCAACCACTAGTTTCTTTCTACCAGAGAGTCCTCCATTTTCAACTTCCACAACTCATACCCCATACTATTGAACTTCTCAATGTCCAATTAAGAGGTTGAAGTAGTGGTGGATGCAGCCATATTATCAACTCAAGATCTCCAAACACAAATATAATCAAATCTCCCACTGCAGCTAAACAGACTTCACACTACCACCCAAGAGTCAAAGTTGGCTAGGCTCTGATACCAAATGTTAGAAAATGTAGGCAACACTACTCAAACAGAAATCTGATTACAATATGTAAATGATCTCAAATAGTATAATATCATTGAAGATTACATTTGAAAATTAAATCACAACACAGGAATAAACAGCATAGAAGAATGACACAAGATATAATGTGGAAAAAACCCTTTCAGGTAAAAAACTCCACCAAGAAAAGAGGCTCAAGTTGTATTATCTTTGAAAGCTGAATAACATAATACATGCACTTCCTTCTCTCCAACCTTCACTCTGGCAGCACCTGTGTACAACAATCTGTCATACTACAACAATTACATAGCAATTTACTTATAGAGGTATTTTCCCTCCAATCTAGGCATCCACTTTCTCTCTCCTAAGAATCTCCAACATGCAAACAATAAATGCCAACGTACAAACTCATGTCACTTGTCCAAAAGCAGCCATGCAAAGTTGGGCACCCAAGGCTAAATATGTTTTCGTACAGCATCTTATGACATGTCATAACCATCATAGATTCCTCTAGAAAGTATCTTCTCAATATGGGTGCCTAGGGCTAAACATAGTGACTTACACCTATGAAATATTTGTCATATGTCGTCATAGTGTCATAGAATATTATGACAACTTGCAGCTGTCATAGATTATCTTACATGTACTCACCAAACATTATGATCTATGTCATACATGCTAAAATAGTTGATTCCTCCAAGGTGGTGCCTACACTCATTTATGCAGGATTTTTACAATTACCAACCATAAATGTCACTCCATAATTACCTCCGGTAAGTCCGGAATTACCTTTACCGGTGAAACTACCTTATTCCCTTATGGGTAATTACAAATTACAAATAATAAAATGGAATAAATACAATATTGGGATTTACAAGGTTAATGGCACCTTAACCCAACATGCATCATGTTCCTTGATCATGCTAGTTGTAGATGATTTACAATAGATGTGATGATTTTATAGCACATTATGATTTACACCACATTGGGTGGATTATGTTCCTTTGGCTATTATATGTGGAGCAATTATTCCTGATGTTTGACTTGAGAACGTAGGTACAAGGTTATTTTCCCAATGGTGGTTATATTGGAGATGGTCATCTTTGGGTAAAAACATGTGTGTTTTAAACTCTATCTCACTTGGTTTAAGTACAAGATGAGTCTTGTAAATCCTTGTGTTAACCTAGATTAGAACCGATAGCAATTATGGATTCTACATGTTTTGGAAACTTGTGAAGTGTGAACCAGTCCTTTGCATGTGTTTCTTTTAGATTTTTACATTTTATTTTAATTTATCTCAAAAAAATATGTTTTTCATGTTTTCAAAATAATTGAATAGTTTACTCAAAAAAGATTAAATTATCTTAGTGGAAAAGTTTATGGCATTATTTTATACTAGAGGAAGAAATTTAAAGTGATTTCAATTCTTTCTTAGAATTTAATATATTTTCCTTCAAAAAAGTGGAATTCCATTATAAAAGAAATTAATTTTTTTGATATATGAGTGTTTGGATTTTTTGGAATGTAGTTAAATTATATTGCAAATTCCTTGTGAAAATAATTGCATTAGTTTAGCTGGTTAATTTTCCTATTGTTCAAAACTATTTTTGAAAGAGTTAATTGGGAAAAACAAATAAAAGAAAATATGACATTAGGGCATTTTTGGTTGAAAGGGGAAAATAGACTCATTTTTGGATTCATTCTTCATTTTGCTCTCTCAAACCCTCTCTTTGCTTGATTGGAAAAAGAATTGTTTTGGATTGGAATTGAAGAATTCTTGCTTGCTTGGATTGAGATTTTGGTTGGTGAATGCTTGGAGGAGGATTGAATTATGTGGAAAAATATTGTTTACAACAAACTCTTCATTGTGCCTTTCTTTCAAAGAATGTTTGGAAAGGTAAGATCTCCCATTTCTTTGTTTTAAAAATATTCTTTGTTCTTCCTTTTCTATGCCACTATATGTGGTTTACGTGTGGCTTCATTTGGATAGGAATTGAGTGTTTTAAAAAGGTAGTTGTTTGTGGTTTATTTGTTGAGTTTAAATTTTTGAAAAAACTTGCAAATACAAACAAAACTATGGAAAAAATTTATTGGAAACACCCATTTTCAATTCTATTGCATGAATGAAGTGTTGTTCATATTTGTGGCAATGGGTTTTCATTAGATTTTTGAGAAAACTTGTATTTTGAAAAATGAAAAATCCAAGGTTCCAAAGCAACCATTAATGGTGGAATTGGGATTTTATGGTTGTTTACATTATGAAAAAAATGGAAATTTTGCATTTTAGAGCCGATTTAAATGAATTGAGTTGTGGGATAAGTAGTTTCTCTTATGATTTTGAATATTGCATCTTTTGACTTCATGTCACAATTTTTATCCTATTAATTTTTGTGTCATGCCCAATTTGTGAAATTGGTGAGATTGACATGTAGAAAAAGGTATAGGGTAAGAAGCAAGTGGCTCCCACCATGTACCACGATACAAAGGAATCATAGGAAATACTGAGTGGGGAGTTTAAAAAAGATTAACCATAATCTCATTGGGTAAATAAAATGTAATAATAAGATCTATCTAAATGGGGATGCATTCCTAGATTCAATTTTGGTTGTAAAGAGCATGTCACAACTAACAGAAATAGTGAATGTTGGAGTAGACCCCATGATTGGGCAGCCAACTACTCATATTCTATGAGGTAATTGTACCATCGTAATGATACTCCTTGTCTTGATTGTTATGTCTCTCTTCCTTCTTTACCGTTGAAGTTGTATTCAATGTGTGATGTGACCCTAGCATTTGCTTATGCATTGAGATGGTTGATTCATGCTTACAAATGTGTTGTTAGGTATATATGTTGTTTAATGTGCTTTAAAGGTGTGAAAATTCCTTATGCTTGATTATTGAGATGGCATTCATGTATTCTTGTTGGCTCGTATGAGTCATTCATACTTGTATGTATTTGATTTGACAATTGTGCCACATGTACTTGTATGCATTTGATTGGCATTTGTGCCACATGTGCTTGTATGAATTTGATTGGGCAATTGTTCCACATGTACTTGTATGGATTTGATTAGTAGTCATGCCACATGTTATATATGTTGTGTATGTTTTGATTGGCATGTGTGTTGCCATGTACTCCTTCATTGTGTGAATGTGCTTGTACCCAATTCAACTATCTCCTAGGATAGTGGGGTGGGCATGAGGGTACCACATGGTTGGGTGGCACTAAACCACCATGGGGACTAGAGAGCTTGGAGGATGCTCTTTGGAGAGTGTGCTAGACTTGTGATATATTATGCACTTGTATCATTTAATTATTGTAATTTGATAATCTTTATAAAGTGGGTCCATGGGACTGTTGTAATAATATTATGATCATGTTATGAGGTATTCACTAATGTGGGTTATGACTCATCCATGTTTAGGATGAAACCCTTTAAATGTAATAATTATTTGTTATCATCTTATATTTTTCCACGCCTTGGCTTGTGAGGGTGTTGGCATGATTTGCATGATTTACATGTAAAGTTGCTATATGTTAGCATGTTAGATTCAATTGTTGTAATGACATAATTGATGGATATGGATGCATTAGTATTAGATCACATTCCACCCACATAGGTGTAGAGGATCCTATCATTGCTTTTGGCATGTGTTGACATTGGTGTTGAACTTGCATAGCATTTTGGAATGCTTTTATAATATTTGCTTATATGGATATTGTTGGCTTAAAGCCTTAACTCAGCTTGTAATTGGCTAAGTGTTAGTGTTGATAGTTTTAGATGTTTCATTGGCTTATTGAGTCATCTTGAGTTGGTTGTCGACGGTTGCATAGGGTAGCTCATACCCCTCATCGTCTACCATTTCCTTCATGTGTGGGTGTGTCCATGTGAGAGTAGTGTGTTGAATAGGTGTCTTGTGGCACTCTATCTTGTCTTGGTGAGTGTTCCACTTGGCACCCTTCTCTCTTGTTAGAGAGTGTGTCAGTTTTGTGCTTGTTTAAAGATTGACATGTTTGGAGACCTCAAAATCATCTCCTGAAGCTTGTTTCATATTTTTTCGGTTCATAGGAGGACTAGGGATGGATTCCTTGATAGTATATTCCTTGTTTGACCTTGTGTAAAGGTCCAGAGTAGTTGTTTTGAGGAAATTTTCCATTCAAACACTATAGAAGGATGACAACACCAAAATTGGACACTAGCACCAAAACTAGACACTAGCACTATAAATAGACACTAGGAGGATGAGTTGTAGTCATCCTTGGGTACTAGAGCCCTCTGGAGATTTGTAGTCCTTTAAATTGCTCAAACAGTTGTGGGACCTCAAACAATGAGAATTTCCTAACTTTTCTCAAAGAAACAAGTTGCATATGGAAGTTGTTACCCTTGGTCAATTAAGTCTTCCCATGCCAACACTTTTTCAGTAGGTATCTTGGTTTGGAAGTTATTCCCTCTTTTGTATTGGGAAGTGTGCCCTTGCACGAAGTCAACTAGTGATCATTCATATTGGTTGAAGACTTGTACCTCCTAGTTGAACCATCTCTTGGGTGAGTTTTCCCCTTGTGTTGGGATATTGTTTTATGTCATCATGCAATGGATTCAAGGTAGTTGTAACCTTCATCCTACTCCATGTGTTTGCAAGGAAGCAAGGTATGGACATTATCTGATCGTCATTATGGAGTGAGTTTTGCCTCTCGCATGGTCATCATGGTGCCACACAATGGGTGAAGTCCTCCACTTGTACCACCTTTCCTAGTGAAATGGTGATGTCTTCTTAGGTGTTGTTGTACTTGTTACAACACCTAGTGTGCATGTGAGTGCAATGCAACATGTAAATGTCGCACTTGAAAACATAAAAAAATTGTTCGTCTGGTGTTGTTCAGCTAATGTCCTGGGTGGTATTATGGCATATGTGAAGCATGGAATGGGATGCCTTGTTGCTTGGACACATGGAGGATGCATTGGAGGTGCTTGATGTTTCAAAAGTATTCATGGAGACTCTATAAGTGTATTGTAATGTTTTCATTGTTGAATAATATATTGAGTGTGGATGCTTTTGGAGGTTGGGTTTTTCCCTCTTAAGGGTTAGCCTAGGATATATCTTGTGTTATCTTGTGATTGTCTTTTTATATTTTCATTATGGTTATTCTATAAGCTTGTATGCATCATTTTCTCCCATAGGGTTATGTAGGAAATTGTTTGATCAACCTGTAATTTCCTAACACTAATTTCATTAGTGGTTCTTTCGTTCTACCAGTATAACAATTATTCTTCGATAGTTGTTTACAACTTCTTTGTGCTTATTTTAGTGGATTTCTTCATGTTCATGTTCCTAATTCTTTAGGGACAAATTTTGGAGGCTTATCAATCCTTCTCATGTTCTCTCTTTTAGAGAGGATCTTTTTTTCCTACAAGTTTTCTCCCTTTCTTTGTTTATGAGAGATTTTTTTTATAAATGGGTACCTAAAGCCTATTTGTCAAGACCCATCATTTATCTATGTCTCCCTATTTTTTTCTCATGTGGTGTTGGTACATTTTTATTTTTTACTTGCATTTAGTTTGTTACTATATTGCATTATATGTGCCTGGTTAGAATAATCTCACTTAGGCAATTGTGGCAATCAGTTATATGACCTTGTCTTATGCACTCAATTAACTTTTATCTACTCTAGGCTGAGTTACATTCCTTATATCATGCTAGTTCATCTAGTCATGTCCACCTATCATACAATAATGCACTTTTTATAGTTTTAGTTAGATCCATATATCATGGATGTCTACCTTTAATTAATTTCCACCTTCCATGCATTACCTTGCTCTACATAAGGGTAGGCTTCTTTCTACTTTGTAATACCAACTATTCAATATAATTAGTTTGTACCCTTTTCATTATGCCTTTTTCATTAGCTTTGTTTAGATTTACTTATGGCAGGTTTATTAGTTTTACAAATCTTATATCCATGGAATATTTTGTTATTTCTACAAAAAAATATTCAAAAATGCATAAATAGCACTTGGAGGCTTAAAAAGTGCAAAATACAACAAAGAAAATTGTAAAGTATGTAATTTTTTATCTTACAAAAACCTACACACCTTGAAAATAATTTGACAATACAAGGATTATACACACAAAAACCTCTATGTGTCACCCAAAATATCCTATAAGTGCCAAAGAACTTTTGGCTTTATTGCCAATTGATAGTTAATTTCCACCATTAACTAGCTAGGGAATCAATTTTTTACACTATTTTCTACTTGGAATCCAAATGACATAAATTAATGGAGGAATTAGAATGATGCTACACAAAGAAATGAAATATTGAAACATAAAAATGCAGTTCACAAGTATTTGATACTTGGAAAATGCCTATAGGGGATGAAAAACTAAGTTAGTAGAGGTAATTTCTCTCTACTAGAGTGTATTTCGCAAAAGAATACAAGTACAAAGACATATACAACCTCTATCAATCATGTTATTACTTCAACTTCTCTTTCTAAGAGATACAACATTAAGTCCTCCTCCTCCCCCTACTTTTTGATCCCAATGGATTCTCATAGAGTCTTATAAGACTTCCCTCATGTGTATAAATCCTTCTATTCAAGAACCAAAGAGATAAGGTTGCCAATTCATTTCAAATTCTACTTATAATTTCAATTCAGATGAAACTGTCACTTTCAATAGGAGGTAATTTTGGAACCACCTTGGTGGTTGCAAAACCACTTCTATCACTTTCAAAACTATTAAGAAAAGTGTCTCAACCTTGCAAATTTGAAAGATTACTATTCTTCCCAGTTTTGGTCTTTTTGAATACCCTTTTATCTTGGGTAATGGTCTGGAACTTTCAAAGTATCCAAAAGTTTCCAAACAAGCTAAAAATAGAGAGACTTACTATTTTTAGTAAGTCCTTTGATTGAAATCAGATTGACCTAATTTTTTTCCCAGAAGGTGCAGAACAGCTAAATGAACATCTTGGGTGAGTTTCATCTCAAGATCATATCTGGATCGCGAGATATTAAAGTTTCTATTTTTTTAAACTGCTAGAAAAAAAGTATTGAACTCAATTATTAGAATCAAAACTTCTCTGAATGTCCTAAAAATTGTCATAACTGGTGTAGTAGGTTATAGGGTGATAGATCTCTTCACGAGATTTCTGACACATAAAATGGTTTGTTAATCAAACACCTAGCTCAAAAGTTATGGCCTCTGGAAGTTGGACCTTCTATTTTTGGGAAATGTAAAAACATGTTGGAAAAATAAAAGAGTTGTAAAGGGGAGAGTTACACGTGTTGGTGTGTGGTTTGGCACATCACAAGGCATCTTTGATTGGATATAATTTGGGTGCCACTTTTGGGTGGTTTTAGCTCATGGTTTTGTAATTACCATTGGCGGTGTATTGTATTGTATCTCCTATATATCAGGAGCTTGAGATGGAGATTGTGTGTAAGAATCTTATAGATGTTGAGTTACCTCCTGGATCTCTAGTTGGATATACTCCTATAAAAGCTTTCTCTGCAAGTATATTGTAATCTTCGTGATTCCTGAATAATATATTAGGTGGCTTTCAAGTGTGGGGTTTTTTACCTAAAAGGGTTTTCCCCATGTATATCTCGTGTTGTGAGTTTTATGTTTGCATTTGGAAGTTGTTATTATCTTTATATTAATGTGCATCTTAATCTGTAATTGTAAAAGTTGAAATTTGCATAAATCTTTCCTCAATATATCAGTGTAGGAAGCGTTTTCCATGTACCTTGCTTCCTTTCAGTTGTTATCAGAGCCTGATCAACTTTGGATCTAGTTGCTAGGTAGAGGGGTTTTTGAGCTGATCTTCATTTGAGTGGGAGCTTGTGCATATTTTGAAATCTTTGTTGCAGGTAAGAGATGGCGAGCACATCTCAAAGGTTTGAGATAGAGAAGTTAAATGGCAGTAATTTTGAGTTGTGGAAGCTTAAAATGGAGGACATGCTTGTAGATCAGGATTTATGGGAAGCCATATCTAGTACAAAACCAATGGCAGTGTCTCAAGACTAGGATCTCAAAGATCGAAAAGCTAAGGGTTTGATAAGACTCTGTTTGCTTGATTCAATGCTCCTGAATATCCATGAAGAGAAGACTAGAAAGGATCTTTGGAAGAAGCTTGGAGATGTTTATCAAGCTAAATCCCTGGTGAATAAGTTATTCCTGTGAAAGAATTTGTATTCTCTATGGATGGAAGATGGAAGATCTGTCACTGATCACCTGAATACATTCAATATGCTTATTGCCCAGTTGAGTTATGTTGGTGTGAAGGAGGAGGAGGATCGATGTATGACATTATTGTGTTCCTTACCAGATTCATGGGACCACCTTTTTATGGCCATTGGGAGTACCACTACCACCTTCAAGATGGATGAAGTGGTTTCTTCACTATTATCTAAAGAGATGTAGAGAAAGTCTTTCGAATCAACTAAGGAGGCTCTTGCAGTTTGTGGTAGATCTAAAGAGAAGGGAAAGAAAAGGGATAAGAAGGAAGAAAAATTAAGATCCAAATCCCATGAGAGATCTAAGCCTACCAGAAAATCCAAGGCCCTATGTTGGAACTGCGGCAAACCTAGTCACTTCCACAAGGAGTGCAAGGAGAAAAAGAAAAAGAAGAAGAATTATGATTCAAATTCTAACAAGTCCTCTCAGGATGAAGGAGAAGAATTTGTTACTGCCTTGGAAACACATGCATCTGAGGATGTTTGGCTTATTGACTTTGTTGCATCTTTTCACATGACCTCGCATCAGGGCTGGTTTTTGAAGTATGAAGAATATAATGGTGGAAAGGTGTACTTGGGTGATGATTCTCACCTGAAGATTGTTGGTTGTGGAAGAGTCCTGATTTGATTCCCTGATGGATGAGTGAAAGGAATCAATGGTGTTCTGCATATCCCTAGTTTGATACAAAACCTTCTTTCTGTAAGTAAGTTGAATAATGTGGGTGTGCAGGTTGTTTTCTTGAATGGAGGATGCAAGATGACTAGAGGATCTATGGTGTTGGCTAAGGGTGTTAGGATTGGCACTCTATTTCAGCTTGATGCATGCACAGTTCAGTCCAATAGTGCCTCTATTTCAAACAAGAGAGCTTTAGAGTCTTCATCTTCACCATTGGAACCAACAGCAAAAAAGACGATTGCATCTACTTCCAATGGTCATGTTTTCTAGGTACCTAAGGGTGCTCATTCTATGGAGATAAAACCTCCAGCTAAGAAGACAATGTTATGGCACCAAAGGCTTGGCACATTGGTGAAAAGGGTTTGAGGACCCTGAAAAATAAAAATCTTGTTGAGGGTATGAATGACTGTAATCTTGGGTTTGACTTCTGCGAACATTGCATTTATGGAAAACAAAACCATGTTTAGTTTTATTCTAGTTCTTATAAATCTTCTAAGGTGTTGGACTTGATTCATTCTGATGTGTTTGGTCATGTTAATGTTCCTTCAATTTCAAAATATGTTTACTTTGTTTCGTTCATTGATGACTATAGTAGAAGGACATGGGTTTGTTTCCTTAGAAGTCAATATGAAGTCTTTAATAGATTCAAAGAGTTCAAAGCTCTTGTAGAGTATCAAAAGGATAGAAAGATTAAGTGTTTGAGGACTGACAACAGTGGTGAGTTTTGTTCAGCAAATTTTTGACAAGTTCTATAAAGAATAGGGGATTGAGAGGCACAAGACAACTCCGTATATCTCCCAGTAGAATGGAGTTGCAGAGAGGATGAATAGAACGTTGATGGAGAGGGAAAGGAGTATGATAAGTGGAGCTGGTCTTGAACAAAAGTTCTGGGCTGAAGTTGTTTCTACCACTTGTTACCTGGTTAACAGTTCTCCTACATTAGCACTCGTTGGTAAAACACCTATGGAGGTATTGTTGATGATGATTGTTAGTCATAACAACATGCATAAAAATTTGCACAACAAACCTTCATTATCTTGTAAAGTATGATCAACTTAAGATAAGTTGATGACTCCAAGTCTCCTTTGATCAAGTCACGATCATCTGACGTTAATCAGAGGTTGGTGCGACATGTTGTTTTCCATTTCAAGGGGCCTTACGTTTGTCTGGATGATCGGTATTACACTATTTCTTGTAAATTTACTCCACAAAGAGGTTATTTCTACTCCATTTCCAAAGAGAACTGATGTATTTACAAGTTTGATCAATTCTTCTTATTATTAATCATCCTAAACTTGTTCTTTCTTTTTACACAATATATTTATTCAAATGATGTGTCTGTAAGTGGATATTTGTGTGTATCTCATGGATTTATGTATGAATCTACATGATATTTATCAATTTAACATGCTTTTACTCTAAATATGTTATATATTACCAATTATCTACAAGATTTCAGCATATTTCATGTTATTTGCTTCTGATTCTCTGTTATTTGCAATTATGATGATGAATTGTTATGAAATTGAAAGAAATTTAAAAGAATGCTCCTAACTTTGGTGAATCTTTAGCCATTGAACCACATACATACAAGATACATTCATGAGGAGAAGAAATCAAACCATATTGTCAATAGGATGTTCCACAGCTAGATATGGATGATGCTAACTTCAAAGGATAAGGAATGAAAATGACACATGCAGACTGACAAGTACTCCAAGGGACGCAGCTAATCAAAGCATGTATCAAGATTTCAAATATAGATTACTCAAGATTTATGATGATTTGTAATCAAATTGTCTTCTCTTTCATTCAGTATGCATAACATGTACATTTACAACAACTTTGAAATAAGTCTTGATATTTCAGCAATCAAATTTCAATTAAGTTTCAAATCATCAAAATATGGCACCCCTACACCCTTTTATAGCATAAGGTGAGGGAGTGGTTACAAATGACCTATGGTCAGGATTTGTCAATTAAGATCAATGGTAGATAATCTTTCTTTGTCTCGGTCAACTTTCCTTCGTGGCACAGGTTGCCAACTGGCAACCATCTAGATGACTTATTATCTTATGAGTACCTAATGCATATGTCTTATTGTGGTGCATCTCCATTCATTCTTTGGGTTCTTCTTCTTTATCTTCTTCTTCTTCATCATGATCATCATCTTTATTACTTTCTGTATCGATGTCCCCCTAATGAACATCATCCTGTATATGGACCTTCATTGTCGTTCTGATATTCTCATAGGCCTGTACAATTTTATCTACCTCCCTGCCATCTTGGGTTTTAGCTTTTGTTATGGCATGCTTATGAGACTGGAATTTATCTTTGATTGCCTCTAGCTTAGCTTTTCTACTGTTCAATGTCTCATTGTAAGTCTCCACCTTGACCTTGATCCTCATGATCTTATTCATCACCTCTTTTGTCAAGTGGGTAAGGGGATCATCAGCTACCAGTTGGAAATTAACATGCAGAGCTTTAATAGCAAAGTCTATGTCTTGATTTTCTATCTTTCCCTCTATTTTTCCTTCTAGAGCTTCAAGGATCTCTGCCTCATAAGCCATCATATTGTGCAGCTTTATACTGGTATCTCTGAGCTTGCCACTACATTTCCTTAGGATATCACATTCGAACCTGATATCCTCATACCATATATCTATCAACAGGGCATTGTTATTATTCAATACTTGGTTATTTATTAGGATCTGAGGATCAATCCTCTTTATTTCACTTAAAGCAGTTAGGTCCTTTTCCAATTGGAATGACCTTCTTCCTGTTTCATTCTGCATTTTATCTACTTTTCTCTTTAAACTGCTTAAAGAATTCCACCTCTGTAAAGAGGTTCTCAATACATCCTTAGCTCCTATTAGGGCTGAGAGCATCCTCTTTTGCATGATCATGGCCTCATGCTTCATGAGGTCTAGCTTATTAACCTCCTACTGGGAAATGACAGTCAATGGGATTGCCGGATCTACTGGTGTACTGTCAGGGTTAATTAACCCCTTTATATATGCATGCAGCTGGGCAATGTGCTTCTTATGCTGTTTATTTTTCTCTTTCTCCTTCTTAACCCTTTGGGTCAAAGAATCAATGATGTCTTTCCCTTCCTGACCTTCTTGGTCTTCATTAGCAAAACCCAAATCAACAGTTGTGATTTGGAACTCCTCAAGGGTGATCTTGCCCTTCTCTTTTTCTACAGTGGGAAGTGCTACTTGGGCAGTCCTTCTGCCTGTAGTAGGATCTCTTCTAATAGCGAATGTCAATCTAGCTTTCCTCTTTGGCTTCATGATTGTCTCTGCAAACAAGGTGGAAACATCAAATTCTTGAATTTCAAAGCCTTGTTCAGTACCTATTTCTTTCTCTAGCAACTGGGGCACTTCATTTGTAGATCCTTGTTGTCCTTTGTCATCATCATGCCCCCCTTTTTCTCTAATATTTGTCTCTATTCTAGGTGGAGAAGGCGGCTTCCTAATTTCTTCCTCATGTTGTTTCTCATGAGGGGGATCCTGTTGCATCTCTTCTTCTTGAGGGGCCTCTTTTTGTAGGTGAGGATCTTGTGGAATGTCCACATGATGATCATGTGCTTGATCTTGTACTCCCTCTTTCTGTGTTTCATCCACCTTGGTATTTTCCTCATCTTGAGGCCTATTGGTATCCGTGGTTGTTTGTGTGTTTGGGCCTGATGCATCAGCCTGATCTTGGGTCACATTTTGTTCCACACCTAATGCACTGACATCTTGTCTTAAGGTCCTTATAACATAATTTATCATTTTCTCCTGCATCTCCTTGAGTCCCGGAGGCATCATCACCTGATGTATCTTTATCACCTTCGCCCTTTTGTTGGACTTCTACTATTTTTGGCTCAGCTGGTATCTCTTGTGTTGCTGGCCCATATCTAGAGCATTGCTCTCTTTTTCCACCTGCTTGGCTACCTCAACTTTCTCTGTTACATCAGGTGCACCTGCTTTGTCTTTGGGGTTCACATCCTCCCTGTATGTCAAATTTATAACTGCAGGGCTAGTCACATGATCAACCAATTTATCCATCCTGATTTGTTGGGCTGCCCTTTCTAGGCTACTTTCCTTTTCTTCCAGAGTTGTTTGCTTCAACCCTTCCAATACCACTGTTTATGGTGATGGGGTCCCATGTGGAGTCATGTGGCTACTAGAAGCAAGGGTCTCCATTCTCTGAGAAGCCACATTCTTCACTACTTCATCAACTGATAGGTCCATGGTGTCTTCCAAGGAGAAAGGACCACCATGACCTACTTTGAAAGTCTCTTTTGCTTGCTCTTCTGCTCTCTCAGTTTTGAACTTGATAATTGTGGGAAGCGGCACATCATGCTGCATCTCTTTTCTAAACACTTCACCACTAGCTCCTCTCAATACAATGGGGTCATCCATGATATCACCATGCATAGATGTTCTTTGCTTCTTGGGTGGTGATGTCAGCAATGTTGCCCTCCTCTTCCTACTAACCATCATCGGGTCATCACCTACAGGCTCTTTACTTACCAGCTCTTCCTTAAAAGAGATATCTTCTTCTACATCATGTTGTGAGGTTTGGCCTTCATCCTATATTTTTTTAGTTTCTACAGCTGGCCTCAGGATCCTCTTTGTCTTAGGCTTGTCCATCATAGGTGATGCAGATGAGGCGGATGCCTGTCCTGATGTTGATGCACCTATAGCTGGTATGGCAATTCTTTCGATTATCACCCCCTTAGGCTCATCATCAGTCTTCTTTCCTCTAGGGGGACCTTTCATCTATTTCTAGGTAGGTAGCCTTTCTCCATTGGATTTCCTTTTCTCATTGAGGCAATCATCATATTCCTCATCAGTTAGCTCCTACCTTTTCTTCTTGGGATCAACAGTAAGGGATACACTCATTTTTTTCATTCTAATTGTTTCTTCATCTACCCAAGCTAGGGTTAACTATAGCACCCCACCTGTAAACTGATCCAAGGAAATATCCTCTGGCTATGTTAGATCAGGGGCTGAGATGATGTCATTGTAGACCTTCTTGTCTTCATATTCATTTGACATGGTTTTACCATCATCTTTCTTCAGTTGTGTTGGCACTGGGATGCGGTCATATGTCCTTATCTGGTTCAAGGTGAGCCTTTGGTATTTTCTTCTTCTCACCTCAGCTTCATCTTCACAATCTATCCAGAAATCCTTCAGATGCTTCTGATGTATAGGCTTCCCCATTATTTTATGCATCCTGCCATAGGGGTCATAAGATCTAGCCAATGGAAATGGCTACAGATACATCATTTTCAGACCTCCTATGACATGCTCTATGCTATGTGAATCTGGGCACATATACCATCCCATAGATACTGGAAATAGTACAAGAGTTATCTTCTTTTGTGCTTTATATGCCTCCACTATGGTAGACACTTGTCTTAGAAACTCCATCAGGACCACTCCATCAGTAGGGTACCTAGGTAGCATAAGGGGTTGGTCTTCAAATCCCTCTATTCTTATATATGAAAATGTGGCATACTGGATGAACCATGCCCCATGCCTGTAAAGTACTTCCTGAGCCTCCATGCTCAAGTCTCTTGGTTCTATCTTCCTCCATGGTTCTTACTAGATGCATAGAGATTACATCATTCACCAATTTGTAATCCATAAGGTAATTCTTTCTTTGTAATTGAGGATAATGATCCCATATGTGGGCATCAACTACACCACCGCTAACCTTATCCACTATAGTTAGGGCATCAAATGTTCCTTTGTAAGTACATGAGTACACAACATATGAGGTCATATGGAATGAGCATTCCTGACCTCCCAAGTTCCTCATCTCTTCATCCAACACATCACTGATGACCTTGGCCCATAATGGCTTGTTATCTGTATAAAGGACCATCTAGATGATCCCAAACATCCAATTCTTAAAATTTCTAGCATGAGGCTGGCCTATCATCATCCTGAGCAGGGCAATCACGTACTGATACTCATCATCAAAATCAAATTTATATAGGTGGGCGGGAAACTTAGCTGAGGAAGTGTAGGTGTTGCTCTTAGACCTCCACTGATACATCCTCTTCCTTGCATTCTTTTTATTGTTATTATACTTTGTTTCTATTTCTATAGATCCACACTGACCACCCTCTTTCCAACTGGCAAATTGAAAGTAGATGTGATATCCTTAATTGAAAAGTCAGCATATACCCTTCCATGCTTCTCCACCCACCTAGTCTAAGGGTTATAATTCCTAGCACATTCTACTACCAATTCTGGAGTTTCCATGGCATAGGGGAATCCAGTTGCATGCCACATTCCTGATACATATATTGCATCTAGGAGGGTATTGTCTTTATCATGATCTATTCTGGATGACCATGCCGCTAGATCTATATCTCCCTAGTGAGTGTACCCAATGATGCCATACTTGAATTGTACCCCTTCGGGTTGAACAAACATGGGTTTAAGAAATTCTGCACCAGACCTATTTTTCCTTACATCCACCATGGAATCCTACAATAAACATGCCTTGTCTTACCATACGATATCCATATGCACTTTTGCAACGTTATATATTTCTATGGCATCATGCATATCCTTTTCATTACTCTTTACTTCATCATGATATGCACATTTTACAGATTCAAACCTTAAGAAGGAACATACTACTTGAACCTGCAGATAATGACAACAAGAGGGTTTTCAATTACTTATCTAATAACACTTTACTCCTGGGTTAGATGGGTGATTACCAAAAAAGGTTGCAAATGCTGATGATCACCCATTCCGTTACACTAGAAGATCTTGTCCGTTCACAAGTAGCTCGTATGGGGGTTTGACTTCTTTGCTCTGTAATTTCTTATTTTTTCGCAAGGTAAATGAAAATAACCTTGGAAAGTTACTTTTAAACACATCCGTAGGGCAAATTGGGGTAAAACTAGGTTAAATCGATTAAATCCGTTGATCCTCTACAGAGAATCCATGGATGATGCCAAGTGTTTGAATGGTATTCTCAATCGGCAAGAATCCATCTACCACATTTATGTCCATTTAATGTTAGGAAATAGGGGGGATCTTAGAAAGATCAGGTGATATTCAAAATACAACCCCCTGTATGAAATGACCTTCCACCTTCGAGTGACAAAACTAATGCAAAAGGATTGGGTGATGTGGTCAAAGGCTGACCACATGTAAATCGGGTCATGAATTTAAGATCAAGGGATGCTCAAAATATGATCACGTAAATAAAATGACCCCCCCTTGGGAAAAGATCAGGATGACATCACCGTTCGGTGACCTTGTTTAAACATTGTGTTGTGATGACGTCATTGTCATGTTAGTGAGTATGGTGGGCATTGGATACATACCTTTGAGGGGCAAAATGAAATGATGATGTCATCATCAAGGTGATATTCTTTGTTCGTTGAGTTTAGATGACGTCATTGTCATATTGGCGTTGGGTGATATTTTGTGAAGGGGTGATATTCGTAAGATGATAGATATTAAAAATATGACCCCCGCAAAATATATGAAGTTGTTTGACAGGCAGATAACAGCTATCACATAAATTGACATCCAAACTTCACAGACCAAGTGATTATCAGGTGATAAACTTATATCGGGGTGATCTTATATAATGAGACTGATGTTTGAAATATGACCCCCTTCCTCAAAATATCAGGTTTGACCGAAACTTTGACTCAACATAACTTCCTCCCCTTAAAGAATTTCGGGTGATCCAAAAGACAAAACTGCATGGAATTTCGTACACTTTCCAACCATGATGTTAATAATATGAACTATTGACTTTGACAATTGACCTCATCATGGTGACCTATCTACCCCTGTAGGGCTATCTACATGACTTAATTTTACCAGACCGCCCAAAACAAAAAAACAACAAGCCAAAGCAGCAAAAAAGGTTGAGTCCCCATTTTGTCAAGTCAAAATGGGGCATGTTGTGTAACCACACAACAACTTGCCACCAAAGAACATAACTAAATTCCAATGATTCAAGTGATGTGATCACATTCTAACATAGCATGTTAACTCTTTCTAAATACAAGTATTATAATCTTTCTAAATGATAAGGTTCTCATCATGGCAATAATGCTATCAAAGGATCAGGTGTGTGCACATGATTAATTATCCTCATCTTGAAAATAAGTTGAAAACATAAGTAAGTGATGTTAAGCTACATAGTTTGGGAGCATCCCCCATATCTGACTTGGATAGAGCCTTAATGCCAGTAGGAATCCATAGCCCCGACAAGGTTATCTATACAATCCCCCTAAGTAGAGCCCCACTGCTAGCAGGTGTCTATAGCCCTGATAGAGTTACTTAGATGGCCTAATTTTATTTCTTTTTAGATTTTCAATATTTATCTCTATATTCATATGATGTCATCATGTAAGCTTAATGTCCAAGGTATGGTCACTTTCTGATTTAGGTTGGAGATTGTATTGGTAGCAAGGGAGTCCCTTTAGATTTTTCACTTAACACCTATACTTATGTGTTCCACAAACCCAAGGCTGTTAGGTGAGTCGTTGTGAAAGAATCACTTTGGTCAAGAAAAGGTACCCTGATGAAAAGACATCACAAACCTGATCACCAACACTTCTCAAAATGAGTCATAACCTATATATGAATTTGTTCTCATCACTTGAATCTTAACAATTTAGTTATTTTCCTAGGGTGATGAGCTACATCATCTTGACTAATGAAAACAGAACTCAACAAGCAGGTGAACCAAAACAAAACCAAACTATACAAACAACTATACAGATATGCACACTATGATACACATATGGTCTGGTAAAAAGCCTTCATTAAGACACATTTGAGTATTTGGTTGTGAAGCATATGCACATGTGCCTAAGGAGAAGAGGTCTAAGTTGGAGAACAAGACCGTAAAGTGTATCTTTATCAATTATGGCATCGGTGTGAAAGGGTACAAGCTTTGGGATCCAGTGGCTGAGAAAGTTCTATATAACAAAAGTGTGATCTTTAGAGAGCTCAATCCTTCTTCTATTGTCTTGTAGCCAAAGAAAGAAGAGAATAAAGGTGATGTGGTTCAGCTTCCTTCCACCCCTGAGAAAGTTGAACCAAAAAACATCTATTGGACCTAATAATGAGGAGAGCTCTAGTAGCTCTGAAAGTTCAGAAGAAGATGAAGAACCTCAACCTTAATCTACGAGGAGGTCCATGTAGATAAGGCAGCAACTTGATAGGTTTGGTTATTCATTGCATAATTCTAGTTGTATTTTTGCTTTGATTTCTAACACTAATGAGCCTAGAACTGTGAAAGAGGCTATGGGTATGAAAGATGCAAGTTCCTGGAAGGAAGCCATGGAAGAGGAGATGGATTCTTTGGAAAAGAATAATACTTGGGACTTAGTGCCTTTGCCTAAAGGATAAAAACCTATTGGATGCAAATGGGTGTTCAAAAAGAAATTCAGTGTAGATGGTAGTGTTGAGAAATATAAGGCTAGATTCATTGTGAAGGGGTATTCTCAGGTGGAGGGAATTGACTATGGTAAAATTTTCTCTCCTATTGCAAAGATGACATCTATTTGGTTCCTATTATCTCCTGCAACAACATATGATCTAGAAGTGGAATAGATGGATGTGAAGATAGCATTCCTTCATGGTGACTTGGAGGAGGAAATCTATATGTCACAACCAGAGCACTACATGGTGAAAGGTAAAGAAAATCTGGTTTGCAAATTGAAAAAGTCTTTGTATGGTTTGAAACGGTCTCCTAGGATGTGGTACTAGAAGTTTGATGCCTTTGCGTTGAGTATTGTATTTTAGAGATCAAAATTAGATCATTGTGTTTATTACAAGTTTGACAATGATCACATTCTCATTATTGCATTGTATGTCGATGATATGTTACTCATTGGGAATGGTAAAAGTTTGATTTCTAATTTGAAGTCTCAGTTGTCAATACAGGTTGAGATGAAAAATCTAGGGGCAGCTCGATACATTCTAGGAATGGAAATTAGAAGAGACAGAGCAAACATAAAACTTTGGTTAGGCCAGAGTAAGTATGTTAACACTGTGTTGGAGAGATTCAGCATGGTGGATTGTAGACCTTTGACTATTCCTATTACAATGGGGACAAAATTATATGTTGAAGATTGTCCAAAGTCTCCTTCTGAGATAGAGGATATGAGCAAAGATCCTTATGCTAGTGCAGTTGGCAGTTTGATGTATGTGATGGTCTGTACAAGACCAGACATTGCCCAAGCAATGGGAGTCCTTAGTTGATTTATGGCTAATCCTAGATGGGTACATTGGGATGCAATGAAGAGAGTGTTCAGATATTTGTGGGATACTTCCAAGTATTCCTTATGTTATCATGGTTATCCTACAGGACATCAGCATTCACTTTGTAATCGTGGATTTGTGGATTTAGATTGGGCAAGTGACATTGACAGCAAGAGATCCACCAGTGCTTATGTGTTCACTATGTTTGGTGGTGCTATTAGTTGGATGATTAAGTGGCAACTTGTGGTCGCTTTGTCCACTACTAAAGTTGAGTACATGACAACAACTCATGCTTGTAGAGAAGCCATTTGGCTTAAGAGATTGTGTTCTGATGTTGGGTTTGATGCAGGGAAGATTACTATTTGTTGTGACAGTCAAAGTGCCATATGTTTGGTGAAGAATCCTACTTTCCATGTGAGGACTAAGTTTATTGATGTCTAGTACAATTTTGTTCATGAGATGGTAGAGTATGGCAAGGTAAACTTGGAAAAAGTTGAAACTTTGATGAATGTTACAGATTCCTTGACAAAATCTGTGAGCACAGAGAAGTTCAGATGGTGTTCAAAGTCTATGGGCCTCTCGCCCCTTGCAATTAAATCATGGTGTTGATACTCCCTTTGCTCTTGCAAGGAGTTAGACAAGTGGGAGAATGTTAAGAAAAGTGTCTCAACCTTGCAACTTTGAAAGATTACTATTCTTCCCAGTTTTGGTCTTTTTGAATACCCTTTATCTTGGATAATGGTCTAGAACTTTCAAAGTTTCTAAAAGTTTCCAAACAAGCTAAAAATAGTGGGACTTACTATTTTTAGTAAGTCCTTCGATTGAGTTTGGATTGACCTAAAAATTTTCCCAGAAGGTGTAGAATAGCTAAGTGAACATCTCGGGTGAGTTTCATCTCAAGAACATATATGGATCACGAGATATTAAAGTTTATGTTTTTTGAAACTACTAGAAAAAGTTTTAAACTCAATTGTTGGAATTGAAACTTCTCTAAACATCCTAAAAATTGTCATAACTGGCGTAACAGGTTATAGGGTGATAGAACTCTTCATGAGCTTTCTACCGCATAAAACAGTTCGTCAATCGGACACCTGGATCAAAAGTTATGGCCTCCGGAAGTTGGACCTTCTATTTTTGGGAAATGTAAAAAACGTGTTGAACACATAAAAGAGCTATAAAGGGGAGAGTTACACATGTTGGTGTGTAGTTTGGCACATTACAAGGCATCTTTGATTGGAGATAATTTGGGTACCATTTTTGGGTGGTTTTAGCTCATGGTTTTGTAATTACCGTTGGCGGTGTACTGTATTGTATCTCCTATATATCAGGAGCTTGAGATGGAGGTTGTGTGTAAGAATCTTATAGATGTTGAGTTACCTCCTGGATCTCTGGTTGGATACTCCTGTAAAAGCTTGCTCTACAAGTAGATTGTAATCTTCGTGATTCTAGAATAATATATTAGGTGGCTTTGGAGTGTGGGGTTTTTTACCTGAAAGGGTTTTCCCCGCGTATATCTCATGTTGTGAGTTTTGAGTTTGCATTTGGAAGTTGTTATTATCTTTTTGTTAATGTGCATCTTAATCTGTAATTGTAAAAGTTGAAATTTGCATAAATCTTTCCTCAATACATCAGTGTAGGAAGCATTTTTCATGTACCTTGTTTCCTTTCAAAAACTTACCTAATGATTTTAAAATTTCTAGTGACATTTTTAAAACCACCTCTATTGATAGTTTTAATCCTTCTTTTTGAAGCCACAACTTTTACATACGGACTCAAAAGGGGGTGCTATATTTTTTGAAATTGCGTACTTTTTGAGACAAATGTGAATATGTAAACATATTTAACTTTTGATGCCATATAAATGTTTTTTTCCCCTATAACATGCTCAATTGTCTTTCCCCTTGTTAGGTCTCAAAAATGCAAGTTGCTAATCCTAAGAGGATGCCAGGCTCTATATTTGGATTTGCAACGTTTTTGAACTAACTTGACGAAATCAACTTTCAAGGTTTGATGATTTCCTACACTTTAGGTCCTGCTACACCTAGGTGGGTGAACCTTGAAATATTAAAGCAGTCTGAGTGTGGATGAATGGACTAACTAGGTCTATCTACAATGGCATAGGATGTAGGATAGATGACAAAGCTGACTAATTAATTCTATGTGTAATGTTTAATAAGTGATTGGCAGAAATTGTATAAGCAATATCAAAAAGGTTTTAATTAATGAGTTGAATGAGACTAGTGCCTTGTTGGGTAACAGAGTCAATTTGAAGGACTAAAAACAGTAATTTCTAAATGGTAATAATTCTAGATATTTGGCACAGTTCTGGTTCATAGCTTGTATAAACGTGCAAGTAAGTGACTGACAGACTCTTCTTGATAATCCAACCAAATAAAATCAGATATCCTATAATTCACCAGAAGGTATTTTAATCCTTACTTGAAGGAACCAAATGAAATGAATAGACAAGATTAACAGATAATATTTTACTGGAGACAGTGTATCAATCCTAACTATATGGCTCTACTTAGTGATCCCAACTTACTACTTCCAGGTTACTGTGAATAAATCAGAAGGGTTTAATTCCTTGGGATGGACACCAACCGAATCAATCACACAGATACAGCGAATGTGTATTGACAGATTAAATATATACTTGATAGTTTAATCTGAATAACAGGGAAATGCAGAAATGGAGACAGCCACACAATTGAATAATTTCAACAAATAACTGATACCAAAATAGAAATACTGAATCAGAGAACTTCAAATTTCTTCTTCAAAATAAAATATGCAACATGGTCATTCTGGAATATTATGTATATGTATATATGAATATCTTCTACTGCTGATCCTTTTTCAGCATAGATTGTTTGAACTTATATAGATATTTTCATGAAGAGATACAACTCTTCAATTAGTCTCTTGGGATTTTAACCAATACAAACAATAATTACATAAGCTTAATTAGGCTCTGTTTAGCCATAAATAGACTTTTGTCAGATGATCTAAGTACTCCTGCGCACGGTGAGAATCAGTAAGCTCGACTGCACTCCTGGTGATTATATCAAGGGTGACCATTTCCTCCAGTTGTTTGCAAACTTCTGTAGATACAGAGGCTTTATCTTTTAGAGCTCCTGTGGCTTTGTGCAATATAACTTGACAATCAACAGTCCACTCTTCTTTGCTCTTTACCTCTCCATTATCTTTGAATATCCTGGGCACCCCTGCGTCTGATGCATCAGTCCCTTCCTTAGCATCAGCTTTGAGTTTATCATAATAATTTTGGTGCCGTTTGAACAATGCTCTTGCATCAGAGATATCTGTGCTATCAGTGGCACCTCTGTTTTGCAACTCGATCATCTTTTCTTGTATCCTCTGATCAAGCCTTTCATGTTCTTTGACTGCTTTATGATTTTCCAAGTAGTTATCCCAAAACTGGTTTAACCACCGTACCATGTTTGCATACCTGCTCTGCAGTATTGTAACAAATGCATCTATTTGAATTTGTTTGGCTTGATCATGGGATATCTCTTGACTACTTTGTGAGCTCTCACCTTGAGTTATTCTCTTCGTAGATTGGCCAAAGGTGCTCTTAACAGCGTCCTTCAAGTAGTCATTCTCTTTTGTTAATCTTTCACAATTTAGCTTATAAGCATCTCTTTCCTTGATTAACATCTGAGCTTGTGCTTTATTCAACTTTGCAACATTGATACCAATGTCTGCAGTAATTATGGGGTCAGTTTCACCTGCTCTGAAAGTCATAACATGGCCAAAAGTTTTTTCAGTGTCTATGATGGCCGTCTTCTTATGGGGAGGATACAATGCCCATATCATCAAAGAATTTTCATCATTATTGTATCTCGTTCCCATATAGACTTCATTAACTCCTTCTGGAGTAAGCTTATACTTATCATCAGCATTATTCAAAAAACTATCAAAAACCAGAGCAGAATTTAAATCCAAACCGGGAAAAATCATAACCCCTGCATCTTTAAGCAGCTGTCTGCCTCTGCTTGGTGTCATGTCCTGCATTTCCTTGTCCACTGTCTCCTTTAACATCTCTAATAACTGTTTTTCATTGTCAGCAGAAACATTATCTACTGACTCTCTAATTTCTTTTCCCTTGTATTTATACAGGAATGATTTAAATTCCTTCGAATGAATGAATGTATCATCTGACACAAAAGAATCATAAGCCTTTTGGCGTGGATCTTCATCAGCAGACCCCTCCTCATCATGTATCACAACTGGAGGCTGATATTGTTGCATTTTTCTTTTAGACATTTCTATTGTCTTATCTTGTGGCTGTTCAGTCAATTCTTCCTCTTCAGAGGATACCACTTCAACTTCTGCCAACTGCTTTTTCTTTTCATTCAAATCTCTATTATATTTCTCCACCACCAAGTCGACTTCAGCCTCTTCCAAATTTCTAATGACATCATCATGTGGATAATGTATGTGCATGTATCCACTGAGATTTTGTTTTCTTCTTGCATAGTCAATGAAACCCTCAGGATCAAACCCTTTCCTCACCTCAGCAGTCACCATGTTATAATGCATTAGTTTATCCAAAATGAGATTGTATCCTTCTTTTGAAACCACAGTAAAATCTCCAAAACACAAAGTACTGGGCATGAATGATTGCTTATCATGCGAACTTAGATGCATGACATTTGAACAATGCATTTGCCTAATTATTTCCAAATATTCAATTCTGTCGGGGACAGTTTTAGGCAATATAAATGGAGCATCCTCAAAACCATACACTCTGATCATAGTAGCATCCTCAAAACAATACCAATCTCCCCAATTATGAGTGACAGTAGGGGGGCCACCAAAATCTTTTGGTCTGAGGAATCTTTTTATTTCATCTAAAATTGAATATTC
The DNA here is from genome assembly GCA_027924645.1 of Cunninghamia lanceolata. Classification (NCBI taxonomy): domain Eukaryota; kingdom Viridiplantae; phylum Streptophyta; class Pinopsida; order Cupressales; family Cupressaceae; genus Cunninghamia; species Cunninghamia lanceolata. Next base: position 12,563,461 of record BSBN01000553.1, on the reverse strand, counting down.
ACAGGGGTGGTTGAAATACCTATATAGCACTTTAACACAATGCTCTTCAAATTGAGCATAGCTGGAGTTAGCATACCTGCTATCCCAGATTCTGGTCCACATTGGTACAGGTATCTTCTCCCCTTTCTTATCCGCAGAAACAACTTGAAGCTCATTTGGCCACAATCCTACTTCCTGGCCGTAGTATAAGACCATATGCATGAGCATCGAGTAATGCTCAAAAGAGCATGCTGGAGCATTGTTTTTTATTGTAGATAGACCAGAGTCTATTCTAGTAGCAACATAGGAGGCATAATCAAATTGTCTGGCATTGTGACATTGAATATCAGAGGTTATGACCATTAGAGGAATAGTCATGAATTCAGGGACCTCTGAGCCAAGGACTTGGCCTACAGAATAGTAAGTATATTGAATGTATGGTTCAAAAATGGATACATGAAAGGGAGGGCCATCATTCTCAGTCAAGGGTATCACTTCTCCTTCAATCCTGGGTCTATGAATGGGTAACCTCCATCCATTGTAGGTTGTATCCATTCTCCAATATTCTTTATCCAAATCTTCATAAACAACAGGGACAGTGCACAAATCATCCAAATCATACACCTCACAAATAGCATTTTTTGATAGGTGTACAATTGGTTCTCCTTGAGGGTTGCAGATAGCTTTCAGGCCTGAATTGTAATGCCTGGCTAACAGTTGTAGGAGTTCTACATTCAAGAATACATTAGGTACAACTAGTTTGCCTAAATTCATGTGCCATAGGTTTGACACAGGAGCATTTCTAAATCTTCTGTTGTAGTGGAATCTGAAGAGTTCATATCCCCTAATTGGGGTCCAAATATCTCCCAAGCGCTTATGTTTGTCTTCCAATTTTTCTACTTCTGCCCTGAGTTGGGCAGACCTCCTGGCCTTGGGAGTTGACCCAGGCAACTGATCAATCAAGTCCTGATTTAGTTTTCTGTCTTTCACTTTTTCTTCAGGGGTTTGATCAGTTTTTTGCTTCTTTGGTTTACTGGTTTCCCCTTGTGATTTTCTTCCTTTTCCTTTCCCCGAAGTTTCCATTTTTGAAAAATTTGGCAGGAAATTCAAATACAGGTAATATAGTGGTTTGTGTATGTGTACCTGTCGCTCGATGGCTGGAATTGGAAGCCTTTGCTTTTGCCCTGAGAATTCTTCTGTATTCTGCTCTCGGACGGTTTTTTGCAATTATAATGATCGTATGAACTTTGTAGCCGTTTTGTATTAATTATCTGATCAATTCAATGTTCATCGCTGTGAAGTGTCACATCGCCATAACTCTTCCTATCGGCGTGCTTTTTGAAATGTCTGGGCGACCTCAACGTTTTTTTTTTATGGCGCGAACAGTCAATCGGCGTGACCCCTCAATTGTATCCCCGACGCCATGTAGTATCATATTTCAAGTGGGTGCGACCATCGGCATGACTTCCTTCATCGCCAAGGGTTTTAGATCTCTCCGCGATATGGCAAGTCCCACCGATATGCTTTGCTTATCGGGAAGATTGAGACCATCGGGATACTAAAATTATGTTTTCCCGATCCTTATTGTCTTACCGATAGTCTCTTCATGTATGAACTTTTATCTTTATCGGAATGACATTCACTATCGGGATAGCTTTCTCAAGATATCCCGATCCAAATTATCTCCCCGATGCCCTTTGTCATACCCTTCATCGGGCAAAGTTTAGTAAAGTGTCACCGACACCTTTTGATCGCCGTGACTTATGAATCGACAGGACTTGTTTCTTTTATTCCGATATGTCAAGTTATCCCGATAGGGGTGCATCGCTGTGAGTCTTGCCGATGGCTTTCTTATCGCCAAGACTCTTGATCGTCGGAGCCTTACTTGTTTTCTATTCCGATGGTTCATTTCTCACCGATGACTATTGCTTTGTTACCCTCGCATGCTGTTCGGTGAAACTTTTGCCGAAAGTGCTTCATCGGTATGATATATACCGTCGGGGCAGCTTCTAAAAGATCATTCGATAGATATTTGTCATACCGATCGGCATGACCACTTGCCTTTCTTGCCGATGTAGAGTCATCGGTGTTGCTTACTCCATCGGTGAGCTCCATAATTCTTCTTCCGATCTCTATTTTCACGCCGATGGTTGCTTTCAAACAATTCCTTGTGTATCGGTGTAAGCCACACGACCTCTTGCCGATGGATTGATTTTGATGAAATTTGACACTGCTCATCCCTAGACATTTTATTAGATACAAAAAATTTTATATTATGGTCCTTTTGGGATATTCCTCAGGGTTTATTCAAATATGATGGAGTAAGGAAATAGTAAAATTTTGAAAATTTTACTGTGCTAACACCCCTTAAGGATGAGATTTACTCCCAGATCTCATAAGGATCTATTACTCAAGTTTTTATTTATTTTCATATGATCTTTGTCAGACCCAAAATAGATTTCACCCAATTTAAATTTATGTTGGGTCCCAATTTGTTTCACATCTCCTAGGCTTAGGATTTATTTCCTTTATTAGACCTAACAGGATCTTATATTTAATTTGATAAATCACTAAATCTGAGTGTAGACACCTAAAAATGTCTTCACCATCTAACCGACCTCCAACATCACCAAACACATCAATTCCCCTTCCAAACAATTAATTAAATTTGTATTTAATTAGTTATCCTTTTCAACACCTCGTTTCCCATCATTTCATCCTTTAAAATTGGATTAATTTGATTAATTCAATAGTCTAACTTAGCCAATTAATTAAATAAATGTGCAAATATTTATTTGATTAATTTATCCTTTCCCTAAACTCGATTAATTAAATAAATCATGTTTATTTAATTAATTTAACCTACTAATTACCCTATCCCTACCCTAGTTAATTAAATATCAATTATTTAATTACCTAGCCTAACATACATGACCCTAGACCTAGGATTAATTAGGCTAATTACCATGATTAAGATGGTCAAACCTAGCTTAACACCCTTACCCACATCCTCCAAATAAAAAATTGATAAATATGCCACATAAATCATTTTTTTATACACAAATGTCATAATCCTTGTTAAATACCTCTTACACCCCTTACACATGTCATAACTCATTTATTTCCATTCTTCTGCAAATAAATTTTTAATTCATTTTCTTTTCCCCGTGTGAATTTTTAATTCACATCTAATCCATCTCACCCAACCTCATTTAATCCACCCCTTTCCCAAGATGAATTTAAAATTCATCTTTATTCACAACCCTCCATTTTTGGAGATTAAATCTAGGCCCTCCACATCACATGCATTCACAACCATTGATCTCTGAAATCAATCTCCACCCTTGGATCAAATCCTCTCCCAAAATCCTCTAAATACACCATCTCTCAAGCCATTTTATCATCCACAATTTAAGCAAACTTATCATGCCAAAATCTCTCCTCTTGAGCTAGTTATACTTATTGATTTGCATAGAATTTGAGAGCATCTCACATTGTTATCACCATCTTGGGTAAAGCTAGAGTGCTTGGGTACAACACTCTCCACCTTATCTTGAGTTTGTGGGTCACATTTGAAGGTATAACACTTGTTTTATTGCATTTGTTTATGTTCTTGCTTTCGTTTTGATTTCCATAGACTACATTGGCATGCCTGGTGGGACCCACATGGTCCAATCTAATGTTTTTGTGTGATTTTTGTGCTTGAAGGTGTGTTTTGTAGGTATCAGCACTAAACACCCTCTGTTTAGTACCATCTCTCTTCATAGTAGTGCCATTCCATCACACAGTGGTGCCTTTCTTCACTGTTCTAACACCATTCTACATGGCCATCACACTAACCTACCAACTTGAATATTGGGTTTTTTTATAATTTCTAGTGTCTTTTGGCATTATTTGCTCTCTATTTTTGCAAGAAACATGCAGAGATAAGGGTTTACTATGGCAAAAAAATTCTAAAAATCCATCAAATATCTTTATCATCTAACCTTTGTTTGATTGGCTTACTTAGAGCTTTGATTATATCATTTTCACTGGTGTTTTGGGTGTCTTTGAGGTTACAAACATTTGCTAACCTAGATTAGCCTAACATTTTTGAGAGAAAAGTGTGTTTTTGCAGCCTCCTTTGAAGCACTGTGTCGTTTTAGCGCTATCAATGCCCAATTCGGTGCCTTTTGACCATGTAGCAAGGAAAACAACATTTCAACCCAGTTTGGTGCTATTATCTAGTTTCGTAGTGCCTTCCTATATTATGGTGCCATTTTAACTTACAGTAGTGCTATTTTCTATATAAACAATCAGGAGCATATCTTAGCGTCATTTGTGTAAACTTTAGCACCATTTGTGTAAATTGTAGCACTTTTTGTAATTTTGGCACCATCCTGGCATATTGTAGTGCCTTATTCTATAATAGATAGTAGATATGGGTCTTTTGTCTATAGCACCATTTCATAGTTCTGTAGAGCCATTTGGCTATTTTCTGGTGCCTCATCTATCTGTTTCAGCACTATTTTTTGTACTAACTTTGGGATTCGTGTAGGTTGTTGACTATGTTCTACAGGTGAAAATCATTTGTCCAAGACCATCATCTAAAAACTACTAACAATCTTGCAGGGGTTTTAGTAGTATAGAAAGAACATTTCATTTTGGTGCATTTAAAAAGAACCTTTGCTTTGTTTAGCTCAACATTTGGAATTGGTGCATTAAAATTAACTATTGCTTGCCAAATAATCATTAGAAAACATTTTATCATGGTGCACTTAAAAAGAATCTTTGTTTGCTTAGCCTAGACAACATTTGGAATTGGTGCATTAAAATTAACAAGTGTTTGCAAACAATCATTAGGAACACTTCATTTGGGCTCTAAAAAGAACATTAGCAATTGTTTGTCGTGTTTGGTGCACTTTCACATTTGTGCCACCCAAGTGGGTAGAATCAAAGTATCTTTTTCCCTCGCCTTCTAAAGGACCTTAGGTGAAAAGAAATGGCTCTATTCTCTTTTCCTTTTTAGAAAGTGGGCCTGCCCTTGAGACACATCCTCAAGGAGAACTCATTGGCGACCCCAAGTGGTACTTCCATTCAGTCCGCTATATAAAATAGGATAAGGCAAAAGCCAAGTCCAAATCGGTATTAGTGATTACCATTTAGTGCTATCTCAAAAGGAAGTAGTCCCTTGTGTATATGATACTCCTAGTAGAGCTAGTCAAAACCTTAAGTGGTTTATCGGATGCTCATAATGTGCCAATCCCCTGAATGTTCCCCCACTACGAACCATTTTTTTAGAAGCCAAAAAACTTTCTACTTATTGGCGCAGGAGGTCGGAAGATAGACCTTTGAAGCCATCCCATACTCTTGCAATTCAAAGTAGAGATAACAGATTTCTTGAGATCTTTGTTTCTTAAAGAATTCTAAGGTTGGTGTACTCGAGAAGTGAGTGCCATGTAAGGGGGAGCCAATGTCACCAAGCTTCTAGGTTATCCACTTTGGGTAAGTACGGCTAGAGAAATCCAAGTGGGAACTCAAAAAGTATTGTCCTTGCCTCGCCTTAGGTTGTACATGCTTGATAAATCTTCACATTTTCCACAAACAAAACCTTTGGCTATTGTCTTCTCTTTTGTTTGAAGTATTTTCAATACTTGCCAAGCAAAAACATCATTAAACCACCATTACAACATTTGACAATCATTTGACCTTTGCAAAATCAAAATTTGGCATAAAAACCCACATTTGCCAAAGCATTGACAACCACTACCCTGATTTAGTGCCATTTTGTAAATACCTGGTGCCATTTCTCACTGTTTTGGTACCATATACTTGGGAATTGGTGTTATTTCTGAATCACCTTTCACACATACCTCAAAAATTATTTTGGGACCTTTAGAACATACATATCCATAATCCATATCCACCTTGCCAAAAACCATCCAAACCATAGTCATTTTGACCCAAAATTTTTCATCCATATTCCCATATTGGACCTTAGAGAATAACCATTTTCACTATTGGACCCTTCATCATACTATTAAAACCAACCATAATTGATCCCCTTTCATAAACCTTTCATCCCCCTTGATTTCTACTTTTAGACCTTGAATCATCATCCAAACAAATCTATCCCAATATCATCCTCTCATTCTACATCCAACATATCCAAAAATCCCATAATCAAAACATCAATCAAAAAACTCAATCAATCATATCCAAAATTAACCTTTTGAGCTAAAAAATTGAATCTAGATTTTCATCCTTTCACATCCTATTTTTCTTGTTGGTCATTAATCTATCTCCAAGTAGAATAATCACCCATTTTTTTCCCAAGGTCATAAGTCTACCTTGAGTAAGAAGAAATATCCATTTTGTAACATCCAAAAATCTAGACCTATTTTAACTCATTTGTTGATTTGTATCCCTTCCAAACATCATCAAAATCTATTCCCCCCCCCAAAAAAAAATACATCTAAATCACCTAAGGTTTTCCTTAGGTTGAGACATCATCCAACCCATCACCTAATCTCTCTTACCAAATAATCTTTTCAATCTATTCTCCATCCATTTGGTCTAAAATTTGTTAAAATTAATATCCTTGACATTTACCACCCTTAGGTTTGCCACCTTTTTGAGATTTATCTCTTAAAGGTTAAGACCTATAAATCAAAATCATAACATCACCCCATGCCATATTTGATTTAGATTTTAGGGAGAATATTTTCTTGGACCTAAATCTTTCTCCCATACTACCCTCATCACTATATATCCTTGGGTCCAATAAATCGAATCAATTCTCTAAGGTCTTGACCTTCATCCACCAAACCAAAATTGACATACCAACCATTGCATGCCCATAACAAGGTCCCAATCCAAGAAAAATCAAGAAATGGCCAACCTTGGAAAAAAATTTGGTGTGGGAATGCCACAAACTGACCAAAATAACATGCCCACAATCCAACAAGTACCCAACATACCTACAATCCAACAAATACCCTCATATGATACCAATGCTATGTTAAATCCTTTCGCCTTTTTGCAATCAACCCAACTCATCACCAATCAAGTAGATCAAGATGTCCTAAGTTTGATGCAAGATCACAATTCCATGGACATGCTCGACATAATCCTAAGATCGGATCCCAATATGTATCTTGATTTTCTCCTCAAAAACAATGCTAGTGTGCCTCAAAACCCATCCACCTCAAACAACACCACAACTTCATCACAACCTTCTACGTCCCATACCACCCCTAATACATCCCAACCTTCTAACATAACTACATCTACGGTCCCCTCAAATCCCACAAACACATCCACAAATCCCACCAACGTCTCAGCCACAACTACTTCTACCACCAAGAACCCCATTGTTACCTCTACCACCACATCAAACATAACAACGTCTATCCCACAAATCACTCTCACTATCCCCAACAACCTCGGGCATGCAAGTTCTTCCACAAGCATGCCTCCACTTAACCCCAACACCGTAGCCTTCATGAACCAACTATTCTTTAGGCAACCCCACAACATCCCCGTTAATAATCCATCATCCAACTAATCACCTCCTCCATCCAAACATCACAACCAAACCCCAATCAAAATCAATTTCCACCCCACATTCTACAACTTAACGCCTACCAACAATACCTCACCCAACTCAACCAAAATCAAAAGCCCGTTCCACAAAATCAAAACCTACATCAAAAATCTCAATATCAAATCCTGCCTCACCTCCAACAACTCATCAACCAACAAACATACATTCTGCAACCACCCCCAACACAAGATTTAACGAGCATTGTGCAAACCCTAATCCAAAAAGTGAATGACATACAACATGGATATAAACATATGCAATATTCTTTCTAGGATATTTGCCCATACCCATTCGACAGGACACTGTATATGCCGCCCTTCCCAAAGAACTTTGAGACTCCCAAATTTGACAAATACAAAGGGAAAGGATACCCTTGGAAACATCTTAGGGAGTTCTATATCGCTTGCCTTGAAGTCTCATATGACGACACATAGTTAATGAGACTCTTTCCTAGAAGTCTCGGTGGTCAAGCCACCAAATGGTTTGCACACCTCCCTACTAGTATTAGGACCTTCCCTAAGCTAGTAGAGAAGTTTGTAAATTATTTCTCCTATAATTTCAAATACAAAATATCTATGATGGATCTTTGCAATACGAAACAAAAGAACAAAGAATCCTTTTTTGCCTTTTTGCAAAGAGGGAGAGGCTTGGCAAGCAAACTCCCTTGGCCTATCCCTGAAAAGCAATTAGTCACCATATTCATGCCTAACCTTAGTCAAGAAATGGGATTTCACTTACAAATTCAATGCACCTCTACCTTTAAAGAGGTCATCAACAAGGGCACAACCATTGAAAGAGCCCTTATTGCCAAGGGCTCGATCAATCTTTATGACAACAAAACCTACAACAACAACAACAACAACAACAAAGCCAACATCAATACCCCAAACACAAATAAAAACACATAGTCAGATGCAAAACCTCACTTTTGGGGTAAGAACAAGAACACCCTTAATGATGGCATCATTGATGTGAAGGCTGTTCAAAATGTACAAAACCAAGCATCTCCAAACACACCCACCACCAACAATGTCAATATCCCCAAGGGACCACCCAAACAAAATAACACCCCTAGGAGGAAATTCACACCATTGGGAGAACCAATAGAAGATGTTTGGACAAGATAGTAATGGGGAATTTGATAACTCTCCCCCCTATTAAGCCTTATGATGAGAATCAATTCAAACCCGCATGGTTTGATGAGAATGCCAATTGTGAATACCAACATGTCAAGGGGCATAAAACATCTAACTGCATGAAATTAAAACATTGCATACAAGATCTCCTAGAAAAGGGTAGAATCAGTTTTGAGGAACCACCAAAACAGTCGCCAAATGCAAACCTCAGGACTTACAAGTATCATCTACCCGACCACAATAAAGGAAAAGAATCATCATCCAACCAAGCTTACAATATTGTTCTGCCTCCTGCTTCTTTTGACTCCATTATGGGTTGAATAGAAGAATCTTCTAACCGTGTCAACACCATTATCATCCAAGCACAAACACCCGATTGTGCTATCACTACCCGTCGTGGTCATGTCTCCATACATGGGGCACCACCAACAATCAACCATCCATATCTATGCCTACCAACCCACCATTTGTTTACAAATACAACCTCCTAGATCACCTAGGTAAGACACCTACCCAAATCTCCATCCTTGAGTTGCTCCGAACGTCACCCCTTCACAAAGAAGTCCTTGACAAAGCTCTAATGGAGACTCAAGTCCCCACCAACTTGAATGTTGATCAATTCCAAGCCATGGTGGGCCATATCGCTTCACCTCATCATCTCACTTTCTCATAAAAGGATCTCCCTACCTCCAACAATCCACATAACGATGGCTTGCATATTGAAGTCCACATCCACAAGCATATCATAAAAAGAGTCTTAATAGATGGTGGCTCCAGCCTAAACATGTGCACTCTTAAATTATTTAAACATTTGGGATACTCTAATGTGGTTGTGGACACCAGCGAATGTATAACTATTAAGGCGTATGATGATATGGAAAGACTCTCTAAAGGCACCATTAAGCTCCCAATCGAAGTGGGGCAGAAAATCTTGGAGACCAAGTGTCAAGTACTTGATCTTGACCTCCCTTATTACATTCTCCATAGTTAACCATGGATCCATGTCATGCAAGCCATACCATCCACATTTCATCAATGCTTAAAATTCCCCCACAACGACACAGAAGTAACTATCTATGTTGATCCCCGCCCATTCCAATACTACAGTTTCTTGGAAGGACTGTTGCAAATATGTGCCTAAGTGGTGTTGTCATTGATGTCAACATATCCTTGTTGCCATTGGTGTCAATTGTATCCTATTTTTTTGTCTGTATAGAAGACTAGATTGTTGAGGATATTGAGAAAATTAATTACAATCAATGTCTGCAGACCATATGAATGTTTAGAGGTTTGCCTGAAGAAGCTCCAATTATGATTTGAGAAATTCACATTAAGATCTGAGGAAGTTATGGCCATCTGAGTAGAACCAGTTCCTGCAGTACTGATGAGAGATAGAGTGACAAGGAAGTGGTTGGGATTGCTTGGGTAATGTAAAATGATGATCTGTGGATCTAGAGGCATGTTTAGGAAGTCAGTGTGTATCATCAATTCACATGGTTCGTGGTTTGGAGATCCACAAGGAATCCTTCTAGTTTGACAATCATAGAAGATAGTGTTCTTGAGGTTCCAGATAAATATGCAAGTGATTCTGATGAGTGGGAGGAGTGCGGATGTTTCTATTGAATTTAATGTTCTTGTAGAGATCTCTGGATCATGTAGTTTCTATGTTGGAGGTCCACATTGAAGTTTGAGCTTGTTGTAGAAGATTTCTTCTTTGAGGTTTTTGTTCTTTCTAGTTCTTGGCTGACTAGATGTTCCTAGCATGTTACAGATGATCTAAAGAGCATTTTATGAAGTGTGGTGTGTTAGTAGAGAAAGATTCAAGTCTCAGTTATGTTTGGCTAATAGTATAAAGATCCGCATTAAGTTTAGCCGACCTTGTTAATCATTCCAAGGTTGATGAAGCATATAAATACTTGTTGAAGAGTTGTTGAGAAGTATCCTTGTACAAAAATGAATTAAATCTGAAGAAAGGATCAAAAGCAGAGTAAAGAAGAAAAGGAGCAAAAGGAGTATAGAGTGAAGAGTTAGTGAAGAAGAATTTGAAGATAGAAGTAGAATTTTTTGAGCCTTCAAAGGGACTAAATCAGGCATGAATGTAGATGTTATTTCTCAATTCATTATCTTTGTGTAAATCATAAATTCTTAGGTAGTGAGCCTCCTTTTGAGCAATGAGCTCTAGGCAGTGCACCCGAAGGCATGTGCCTTCTATTTTCTTAAGTACTTTAACAGGGTATGCATTTTTGTGGGTTAACCCCCACTGTGGTTTTTCCCTTAACCAGGTTTTCCACGTCAAAAATTCTGGTGTTGTGTGTTCATGTTGTTTCTGCTCATTCATGCTTAAATGTTTACATCATTAATCTATTTGTAACTTAAGAAAGAAGATTTAAACCGCAGAAAAGGTTAAAGTTTAGGGACAACTAATTCACCCCCCCTCTCAGTTGTCCAGACTAATTCCAACAATTGGTATTAGAGCCAAGTTCCTCTAAAAGAAGCTTGACCACTTGAGGAGATCCAAGATGTCGTCTTACAAGAAGGAAAGTCTAAGATTTGATGGAACAAATTGCTCCCTCTGGAAGGTATGCATGCAGTGTCATCTTGAATGTTTGGGTGATCCCTTTTGGTTAATAACCAACAATGTGTATAAGATTCTAAAGAATGGACCTTCAACTATAGATGAACTTAGAGATGCTGAACACAACATTTGAGCCAAAGAAGCACTATTGGGTGCCCTGTCTGATACCGAATTGGCAAATGTCCTTGATTTGAAAACTGCTCATCAAATCTGGAGTAAATTGGAAAATTTGTATGAAGGTGACAAATATGTTAAATGTGCCAAGCTACAAAGCCTGAAGGGTAAATATGAAAGATTAGTAATGAGTGAAGATGAAAACATTACTTCCTATATGCAAAAAGTAAATGAACTTGTGACTGGTATCAGAAATGCAGGTGGAGTATTGGAAGAATTAGAAATTGTTGCTAAAGTCCTCAGATCCTTACCTGCAGCTTACAAGCATAAATCTACATCCATTGAAGAAATCAGGACAGTAACAACTGTCACAAGGGATCAGTTAGTTAGCAAGCTTTCAGCATTTGAAATGAGTGAGTTTGGTGATTCTCTCCCTAAGCCTAAATCTGCATTCAAGGCCAGTGTTTATGGTAAGCAAATATATGATTTGGATGATAGTTCTTCAAGAAGATCAAATAGATTTGTGAATACAAGGAAGGATCTAGAAGATGATGAATTTGAGACTATAGATCTTGAAGCTCTTATTGCCAAAAGAATGCCAAGAGGATCTGGTAAGTATGAAGGAAAGTTGCCATTAAAATGTTTTGCTTGTAATAAGATTGGTCATTTTGCCTCAAGGTGTCTAGAGAGGTTTTCAAAACCAAACCCTAATAGATACAAAAGTCAGAAAAATTGCTACTATGTCCAAGAAGCTAGAGAAGGACTCACAAATGATGAATCTGATCATGGAGAAGGTGATTGGGTGTTCATTTCTATTAAAGAAGAAGATCCAATGTCTATTAGATCTACTAGTTGTGCAAATGTGGAAAGTGCCTTGGCTTCTCAGGTTGTTGAAAAGGATGAATGGGTGATTAATAGTGGATGTTCTCATTATACGACTAGTGACAAGAGTAAGTTTGTCAATTTTGAAAAATATGAAGGTGGGCTTGTGAAATTTGGAGACAACTCAACTAGTAGAATCCATGGCAAACGATCCATCTCTTTTGATGGTAAGAATTGCACAAATGATGTTCTATATGTGGAAGGTCTAAAACATAATCTTCTCAGTGTTGGACAGTTGGTTGACAAGGGTTATGATCTTTGATTCAAGGATGTAAAATGCAGAATCTTGGAGAGCTCTGGAACTGAAATTGCATCTGGTACTCAAACTAGAGGTAACATCTTTCATTTAAGTAGCTCTGGCAAAAGTTGTTTGATTGCTCAGACAAATCAAAGTTGGTTATGGCATAAGAGGATGTGTCATGTGAATTTTGATAACATTGTCAAAATAAGTGCCACTCAGGTTGTAAGAGATCTTCCAAGACTTATGAAACCTAATAGCATATGTAGAGAATGTCAATTGGGTAAATAGAACAAAATTTCATTCAAAAGTAAGGAGCAAACTTCTAGTGGGCGATTGGAACTGGTAGATATTGATCTATGTGGTCTTGCTAGAATTAGGAGTATGCAAGGAGTCAGATATTTCATGTTGTTGATTGATGACTATCCCCGAATGATGTGGGTAACTTTCCTAAAAGAAAAATCAGAAGATCTTGATAAGTTTAAAGTGTTCAAGATGATGGTTGAAAATGAGATTGGTGGGAAATTGAAGTGTCTGAGATCTAACAGAGGTGGAGAATTTACTTCTGGTGAGTTTGATGCCTTATGTGAAGAGCATGGAATAAAAAGATAGTTATCTACTCCTAGGACTCCTCAACAAAATGGAGTTGTGGAAAGGAAGAACCAGACCATTCAAGAAGCTGTCAGGACCATGATGATGGAAATAAATGTTCCTCAAGTTTATTGGAGAGAAGTGGTGAGTACTAATGTCTACACTCTTAACCGGGTGTAGATCAAAGGAAGTTCTTGTAAGACTCCTTATGAACTATGGTTTGGTCATCCCCCTACTATGAGATATTTCAAAGTTTTTGGGAGTAAATGTTGTATCAAAAGAGATGAGGATTTAGGCAAGTTTGATACAAGAAGTGATGAAGGATTACTTTTGGGATACTCTACTCAAAGTAAGGCTTACCAGTGCTTCAACAAGAGGTTGAAAAAGATTGTTGAAAGTGCTAATGTTAAAGTTGATGAAAGCAAAGGATATTCCAGGCATTGGGAATATGATTTAGATGATCAAGATGAAAGTCAAAGTCAAGGAGGGCAAGTTCAAATTTAGACTTAGATCCAGAATGATCCGGTAACTCCAGTAACTCAAGAGGTTAGTGCAAATGATGAGGAACAAGTTCAAGAAACAGAAGTTCAAACAATTCCCAAAACCCCCAGGTATGTAAGAATGAATCATCCTAAAGATCAAATCATAGGAGATAGAAATAAAGGTGTTCAAACCAGGAGAAGAGTTGTTGAAGATCAAGAAGAGATTTGTTTGATTTCAAAGATTGACCTAAATCAGCGAGTGAAGCCTGCAAAGATGAAAAATGGGTTAAAGCAATGGAAGAAGAATTGATGCAAATAGAAAAGAATCACACTTGGGATCTTGTTCCTATACTTGAGCAAAAAAATGTGATTGGAACCAAATGGGTCTTCCGAAATAAGCTAAATGAAGATGGTGAGGTTGTAAGAAACAAGGCAAGGTTGGTATGTAAAGGCTACTCTCAAGTAGAAGGAATCGATTTTGAAGAAACTTTTTCTCCAGTGGCAAGGATAGAGGCAGTTAGATTATTTCTTGCATTTGCTGCTTTTAGAGATTTTAAAGTGTATCAGATGTATGTCAAATCAGCATTCCTGAATTGAGATTTGGAGGAAGAAGTCTACATGGAGCAACCAGAAGGATTTCAATTGGTTGATCAAGGAGATACGGTTTGTAGACTGAGAAAAGCCTTGTATGGACTCAAGCAAGCTCCAAGAGCCTGGTATGCAAGATTGGATAAGCATTTGCTTAAGCTAGGATTTAGCAAAGGTACCACTAATAGAAATATGTACTTCAAGATTAATCATGAGGACATTCTAATTGTTGAAGTATTTGTTGATGATATCATTTTTGGTGGAAATGAATGTATGTGCAAAGCATTTGCTGATCAAATGAAAAGTGAGTTTGAGATGTTAATGTTTGGTGAGATGAATTTCTTCCTAGGTCTATAAATTGTTCAGTCAGACAAAGGTATCTTCATATCTCAGTCCAAGTATGTTAAAGAATTATTGAATAACTTTGGAATGGAAGATTCAAAGCCAGTAGGTACACCTATGGTAATCGGATGCAAGCTAAGCAAAGATGATGACTCCCCCAAGGCAAATCAAAAAAGGTATAGATTAATGATTGGAGGATTGCTCTATCTGACTCAGACCAGACCTGACATCATGAATGCAGTTGGACTGGTTGCCATATTTCAAGCTGGTCCAAAAGAATCCCATGTTGTGGAAGTCAAAAGAATTTTTAGATATCTCAAGGGGACAACTGATTATGGACTATGGTATCCAAATGACAATGACTTCACTCTTCATGCATATACAGATGTTGATTAGGCAGGAGACATGGATTACAGAAAAAGTACTAGTGGTGGTGCGTTCTTTTTGGGAAGAAGATTGGTCTCTTAGATAATCAAAAAGCAAGAGGCAATATCTCTATCTACTCCAAAGGCAAAGTATATAGCAGCAACAAATAATTGTACTCAAGTTTTGTGGATGAAGCAAATGTTGAAGGACATCAAAATTGTGTTTGAGGAGTCAATCACAATTTTCTGTGATAATTCAAGTGTTATAAGAATTTCAAAGAATCCGGTATTGCACTCAAAGACAAAGCATATATCGATCAAGTTTCATTTATTGAGGGAGAAAGTAAATGAGAATGAAGTCAATTTGGAGTTTATGTCTTCCAAAGATCAGATTGTTGATATCTTCACTAAGCCTCTTCCCAAGGATACTTTTGAGTATCTCATAGAAAAGTTAGGGGTTATTACCCCTCATAATCATAACTAAGATGCACTAAAGTGCATCAGTCCGATGGAATTCACATTCATATCTTGTGATCCAGATTGATGTTAAGGAGTTACTACTCAAGGGGGAGTAGTCAGCATGTAAATTTTGGGATCAGTCTGAAGCAAAAAGGGAGAAAAGATAGCAAATATGTGCCCTTTGCCATTGTTGTCAAAGGGGAAAAGAAGTCATGTAAAAAACTAGTTGTTGATGTAAGGGGGAGCAGTAAAGAAAGTAATTGTAGAAGTGAGAAGAGAAAGGGGGAGAAGTTCTTGTCTTGATGGTTGAATTTAGTTTTTCACATTATATGTTGCCATCAATGACAAAGGGGGAGATTGTTACAAATATGTGCCTAAGTGGTGTTGTCATTGATGTCAACATATCTTTGTTGCCATTGGCGTCAACTGTATCCTATTTTGTTATCTATATAGAAGACTGGATCATTGAGGATATTGAGAAAATTAATGACAATCAATGTTTGTGGACCATATGGATGTTTAGAGGCTTGCCTAATGAAGCTCCAGTTATGATTTGAAAAGTTCACATTAAGATCTGAGGAAGTTATGGCCATCTTAGTAGAACCACTTCCTGCAATACTCAGGAGAGACAGAGTGACAGGGAAGTGGTCTGGATTGCTCAGGTAACATAAAATGATGATCTACGGATCTAGAGGTATGTTTAGGAAGTCAGTGTGTATCATCAATTTAAGTGGTTCATGGTTTGGAGATCTGCAAGCAATCCTTCCAGTTTGATAGTCATAGCAGATAGTGTTCTTGAGGTTCCAGATAAAGATGCAAGTGATTCTGATGAGTTGGAGGAGTACGGATGTTTCTATTGAATTTAATGTTCTTGTAGAGATCTCTAGATCATGTAGCTTCTATGTTGGAGGTCTGCATTGAAGTTTGAGCTTGTTGTTGAAGATTTCTTCTTTGAGGTTGCTGTTCTTTCCAGTTCTTGGCTGACTAGATGTTCCTAGTGTGTTGCAAATGATCTAAAGAGCATTTTATGAAGCGTGATTTGTTAGTAGAGAAAGATTCAAGTCTTAGTTATGTTTGGCCGACAGTATAAAGATCTATGTTAAGTTTAGCTAACCTTGTTAATCATTCCAAGGTTGATGAAGCATATAAATACTTGTTGAAGAGTTGTTGAGAAGTATCCTTGTACAAAAATGAATTAAATCTGAAGAAAGGATCAAAAGCAGAGTAGAGAAGAAGAGGAGTGAAAGGAGTATAGAGTGAAGAGTCAGTGAAGAAGAATTTGAAGATAGAAGTAGAAGTTTTTAAACCTTCAAAGGGACTGAATCAGGCATGAATGTAGATGTTATTTCTTAGTTCATTATCTCTATGTAAATCATAAATTCTTAGGTAGTGAGCTTCCTTTCAAGAAATGAGCTCTGGGCAATACGCCCGTAGGCATGTGCCTTCTATTTTCTTAAGTACTTTTAACAAGGTACACATTTTTTTGGGTTAACCCCCACCATGGTTTTTCCCTTAACTAGGTTTTCCATGTCAAAAATTCTAGTGTTGTGTTCATGTTGTTTGTACTCATTCATGCATAAAAGTTTACATCATTAATCTATTTGTAAATTAAGAAAGAAGATTTAAAGTGCAGAAAAGCTTAAAGTTTAGGGACAACTAATTCACCCCCACTCTCAGTTGTCCAGACTAATTTGAACAAGGATATGTCTATACCTTCTGTCCTTACAACAATGACACTAAGAAACCTACCTCCCAAACTAATCCTACATCATCTACCTCATACGTTGACCCCTCCAACATCGCCACCACTTCATTCCAAACCTTCACACCACCTGAGGTCAAGGTCAAGTTAAGTGATATGAGGTGTGGTGAATACGACCTGCACGGTACCTTCTGTGTAGGATCATTGCCCACCCCTAAAACATTTGGTGCTCCGAAGGAAGAAGAGGTCTCCACAGTAATCATCAAGTGTAAACCATCCCCCACCTTCGAGAAGAAGCACCTTCTTGACCAGGATGGTCTCAAGGATGTATCATCATGGTTATACAAGGATGAAGAAATAGAACAGGAAGCCCCTACCATTCTAACTGAAATCTATGGAAAAGACCTTGAGATTGTCAAATATATGGGCTACAAAGGACAAGGTGGTATTGGCCTGCACGAGCAAGGCATTGTGGAGCTGATTCAAGCAACGAGGAACCCCCATTATCAAGGGTTAGGGTATGGAAAGCAAGAATCCATCCTCAATAGTGGTGAATGTATCTTAGGGAAAGTTGCTAAGGTTTCCCCTACTATCAATAATGTCAACGAAATGGACCATCAAGACTCCTTTAGCAATTCTGATGAATTCTTTGAAACCTCTGTTTACACCATCTATACCATGACCACCACTCCACCCAATTCCAGTGACTTACCTCTTATATACCCATAGCTTATTGATAGGGACCAACAAGGGCCTCCAATCCTTGATGTGGCAAAAAATGATGAAGTAATAGCAGAAATGATGGGGGTTAGAGATCACTTCCCCCTCAGAGACCATAGAGCTAGGTATATCATGGAACTCAACACATCCGCCTATTTCGGTGAAACCACCCATGCTCCTAGTCACAAAAATATAAAAATAAATACAACACCCCCTAGTGAAAACCACTCTGTGGCATGTTCGGGGGAAGAAAAGGTCAAAATAAAGGATGTATCCCCTAGTGAAAACCTCCATGAGGTGCTAAGAGATGGAAGCATGGGCCTTCCCGAGATAGAGAAAGTATATCCAGACAAATCACCAATCCTTGTGGAACCATCGAAAGAAATGAACCTTGGGATAGAGGAAGTACCAAAGATTACATTCAGAGCAAAATCTCTTATAACAACAGAATAGGAGAACTTCCCATCTTTCTTTAAATAAAGAAGCTACAATTTTGCATGGACTTATGCTGATATGCTAGGGCTAGATCCTACCTTGGTTGTTCATCACCTTGCAGTACAGCCCAATGCAAAACTAGTAAAGCAAAAACTAAGGAAAATGAATCCTCAAATTGCGATCCTCGTTAAAGCAAAGATTAAGAAACTCCTAGATGTGGGGTTCATCTGACCAATAGACTACCCTGAGTGGGTGTCCAACATTTTACCTGTAGCAAAAGTCACTGGGGGCATCCGATGCTACATGGATTTCAAAGACCTTAATAAGGCATGTCCTAAAGATGACTTTCCATTACCTAACATTGACATCATAGTGGATCTCACGGAAGGACATGAGATGTTATCTCTAATGGATAGCTTCTCAGGATACAATCAAATTAGAATTGCAGAGGAAAACCAACACAAGACATCCTTCATATGCCTATGGGGGATATACTGCTAGGTTGTAATGCCTTTTGGCCTAAAAAACGCAAGTGCAACATATAAATGTGCCATGATGGTCATCTTCCATGACCTTTTCCACCACATCATGGAGGACTATGTGGATGACTTGCTGGGAAAATCCAAGACCAGAGAGCAGCACTTAGATTTGATGGCTATAATCTTTGACAGACTGGAAAAGTACAATGTGCGGCTAAATCTGAAGAAATGCGTCTTCGGGGTCACTTCTGGTAAACTCTTGGGGTACATAGTGTCAAGAAGAGGAATCAAAGTGGACCCTGCCAAAGTCAAAGCTATCACAAAGATGCTTCCTCCAAAAACACTTAAGCAGTTGTGAAGTCTATAGGGGAAACTCCAGTCTATCTGACAGTTCATAGTGCAACTTGCAGATAAATGCCAGCCATTCCAACACCTCCTCCGCAAGAACACAACCTTTGTGTGGGACAGTCATTGTCAAAAATGCTTTTGAACGATTGAAAGAATACCTCACTAATCCACCGGTCCTGATTCCACCAAAGCAAGGAGAGCCCCTCCTCTTGTACATTTCAACAACAGAAATAGCTATAGGGGCCTTATTGGCGTAGCATGACAAACAAGGGAAAGAAAGAGCAATATATTACATCAGTCGTACCTTGGTGTCCTTTGAGCTGAACTATACCCCAATTAAACGAGCATGCTTAGTTGTTGTCTTTACCTTGCAAAAGCTAAGACATTACATGCTCAATCACAAGACCAAGCTCATTGTGAAGATCGATCCGCTGAAATACTTGCTAAATAGGGCAGCCCTTACAGGAAGGATGGCTAAATGGGTAATGATCTTAAGTGAGTTTGATATTGAATACATAGAAAGAAAAGCCATTA
The DNA here is from genome assembly GCA_027924645.1 of Cunninghamia lanceolata. NCBI lineage: Eukaryota > Viridiplantae > Streptophyta > Pinopsida > Cupressales > Cupressaceae > Cunninghamia > Cunninghamia lanceolata. The sequence goes on along the minus strand of BSBN01000553.1, from coordinate 12,543,907 downwards.
AAGGACAGACCATCATTGATCAATTAGCCGAGGCACCCATCTCAACAGAGCAACCAATGCTTGCAGAATTTCTAGATGAGTCTATATTGACTATAGCACTAATAGCAGAATCATGGAAGATGTATTTTGATGGGTCTTACACACATCGAGGATAGGGGGTAGACATTATTTTGTAACCCCTCAAGGAGACACCATCCCAAAATCATACAAAATTACATTTCCATGCACAAACAATGTAGCATAATATGAGGCTCTTATCACGGGACTCTGCATGGCAATTCAGTGGAGGATCGAGAAGCTGGTAGTCTATAGGGACTCTCAACTGGTCATTCAATTGCTAAACAATGAATACAAGACCAAGGATGATAATCTCTTGCCTTACAAAATAATGGTGGATGATTTCAAAGATTACTTTCATGACATCCACTTTGAACAAATCCTAAGGTTAAACAACAAAGCAGCAGATGCCATGGCCACAATTGGATCACTGGTGGACATGAAGAAAGACAGCAAGAAGTGTGAGTTCTTGATAGAACTCCACATCCTGGCATATGATGTCCCACAATTAGAGTTGGTATGTGACATTGTTGGCCCACTATCTCCATGGTATCAAGAGACATATATGTACCTTCATGACAATGTCATCCCACCCAATCTATAACCCTCCCAATGAAAAAGCTTCATCTATCAAGCCTCCTGCTTCACTCTTGTAGGTGACACCCTATACAAATGAAGTCTTGATGGTATGCTTCTATGATACCTTGACTCTAGGGAAGCTAAGGTAGCTTTACAAGAGGTACACGAAGGCATTTGTGGGGCACATTCTAGTGGACCTACCTTAGCTAAGAAAATCTTGAGAATAGGGTACTATTGGCTGACTATGGAGTAGGATGCCTACCAGTTCGTGAATCCATGCACCATCACAAGAACTGTAGTCGACAACAACTCCATGGCCCTTTTCACAATGGGGACTCGACCTCGTAGGAAAGATTCACCCTCCATCCTCCAATGGTCATAAGTTTATCATCACAGCCACCAAATACTTTACCAAGTGGGTTGAAGCAATTCCACTCACTTTCACCACTGGAATCCAAATATCCAAGTCCATTCTCCACTACATAATATTTCGATACGGCATCCCCCATTCCATTGTCACAGATAATGGGAAACCATTCAAAAACAAGAAAGTCTGCACCCTATGCGAAAAATTCCAAATCCAACACCACTTCTCCACCCCCTATTACCCTCAAGGTAATGGTCAGGCTGAAGCCTCAAACAAAACCATCCTGCGTATTCTGAAAAAGATGGTTAATGAAGTAGGCCATGACTAGCACCTCCAACTTAATCCCACCCTATGGACCTACCAAACAAGCATCCACACACCCACAAGAGCCACCCCATACTCCCTAGTATTTGGATCCAAAGCTATCTTACCTATTGAGGTCGATCTCCCATCACTCAGAGTATCCCTACAGAATGTATCACTGATGAGGAGTATCACGTTTCAAGGCTGCATGAGTTAGAGTTATTGGATGAGAAATGCCTGGATGCACTCAACCATCTACAAGCTTACCAAAACCACCTACAAAGAAGCTACAATAAAAAGATCAAGAACCACAAATTTGAAGTAGGTGACCTTGTCCTCATGGAAAATCAGAAAAATCTATAGGAATGCACCAAAAAGGGAAAATTTGAGCCCAATTGGCTGGGGCCCTATGTCATTATAGCCAGCTATGGATCAAGGGTGTATCAGCTTGTAACACTTAAGGGGTAGCCTTTGTAAGAACCTATGAACATCCTACATTTGAAAAGGTTATATGCATAACCACTGAGTATCCCAACTTAGCAAAAATACAAAAAAATGAAAAAAAATAGAAAAATACCAAAAAAAGAAAAATCAAGAAAAACTTGAGTGCAATAAAGCTGTCCAATGGTAAAAATCACTTCGGTGACGCCTTGGATAAGTACCATGGTTAAAACCTGTCTCAAGCGCCATGTGTAGTGGCCGGTTCCACCATCTAATAAGTCATCTTTCTATCATAACACTCCATATTGCACATATCACATGGCTTGGAACTCTGAAACATCAATCACTCGCCCCACATAACCCCACCCAAGGTTAACCTACGGAACAAGGATCCTTGTAAGCTTCTTTCTGTACAACTAAAATCTCAAAAATCCAAAAACATTAGAAAATCTCAAAAATCCAAAAACATTAGAAAATCTCAAAAACCTAAAAACATTAGAAAATTCAAAAATCCCAAAAACAAATTGATTGTACAATGTACAACACATATTCACAAAAGATACAGTACCTAAGTCAGCACCTTTTTGACCAAATTGATAGACTGTTAAAAATCCCAACCTAAAAAATGAATTCTAACATCAAATCAATTCCATCAATCAAAAGCAATGTACAAACTACATGGAATAGGTGTGAAAAATTAATATTTAATATTTTCTATCTATAGCAGTACTCTCTGCGTGTAATTTGACACTGATCTAGATTTTGCTAACGATTCACTCACACCTTCACCCACAATCATCACATCCATCTCAAACCATCCCCACATCATCAAGTCTTACTAGAACTACATATTCATCTCGCCCACATCTTGAAAGTACCTTGATCCCATGGACATAGAGTATGTAGGCAGTATAGAATACGAAGGAAGTATCCAGTACTCAGGTACATAAGATGCACCCATCCAACCCGTTTGGATGGTCCCTATTTACTAAGCTTGTTAGATTCCACAAATGATACACATGCTAAGCATATGCCCGAAACATCACACCTCACACAAAAATCATCAATCAAAATATCAACTACAATCATCACAGATGGTTGGACTATCATTTTTCCCACCTTTCAAAAATCATCCAACAAAATCCAACCAGTTTGCATCCTAGGATATACCGTTCCTACAATGGATAGAATCCATCATCCTATCAACCCACATCTTGGCAAGAGAACACAATGGTTGTTTGTGTCTTTCTTGGTCTTTTGATTATTGATTTTTATCTTTTGAAGAGATATAGGAAAGCAACTTTCTTTCAACTAGTATGATGATACACACATTGACTAGACAGCTTGCACCATCATCATAGTGATTGTCAAATAACATGTAATTCACTTTTGTTTGCATGGGAAAAATAATTACTAAGTGTGGTCAATCATTTATCTCTCTTGCTTGTTTCTGTATGCTTTTCTTGTGGGTAGATTTGATTACTCCAAGAATAGTATTCATATATTGAAGCTTGGGTCAGTTCTAGCATAGTGCATCTCATTTGCATATACAGGTACTCATACCTTCTATGTACCATGAGCCGTCATGTTATGAGTCCCCTTCCCTTAGCTAGGCAAGGTTATACTACCTTGGGCATGCATGCAATCAACCTATTATTTTTGAGTCTAGTCCATGCAATTGTGGGATAAATATCATCACCTAGGTCATTGCATACCTTCGTGAAATGTATCCTACATTGCTATAATAAATCTAGAAATGCTCTCAACTAGTCTAATGCAAATACTATAGCTAGATCACATCATCTTTTACCACCCATCTAACCATATTATATGGGCCTAGAATTTTAATCCCCCTTTCATCCTAATCCCCCCCTACCCAACCCATACCCTTATCCCCCTCCCCCCCCCAACAAACTAACAATGCAACCAACCAAAACACCAAGCACTTGAAAACTAAACGAAATGGGAATGAACGTACAACCAACCACCTCAAAATTAAGTGGCTAACACATCATTAAGAAGCACAAGTGACTGGAAATTGCCCATAATTTAACAACCCCCCCAATCCCCTCCCCTCAATGACATGGTGTCTCATACCCTAGAAATCCCCCCCATCCAACCAATAAACCATTCCCCTCCCTAACTTAAAACCCCCCCACCACACAACCCCATCACCCAGGGTTTAAAAGAACGTAATATGTGTCATGACTTGGCCACTTCATAAATCATTGCATTACGCCATTAGTTGCATTATCATATTCACCTACTCATCATTTGACCATTGCATTGCCATACATAATATATGTTTATTAATTTGAGCATATATTCCCATTTCATTACATTTTACATCCATAATAAATGTGTATTAATTTAGGCATTTATTTGCATTTCCCATTCATTATAATCCACATCATAAATCCATAATCATAACATGCATCAACATTATCACATCAGCATAAGCAAAAACATAACATCATCACATAACATACATGATCCATCATCATTCATCCATGTAACCATGACATCATCTAATCATACACCCACAATGAAATCATAGCATAATCATGAAGACATGAGGGAAACAGCCCACCAAGTACCACATGCATAAATCATGATATCATAATAAAAATATACATCTAGAAGCCAACAGATTCACAATTAATATTTGAATTAAATTACCATTAGTAAGGGATTTCTCACAAGCCCACCAAGTACGATCAGTATAATCATTGATCATATAATCACATAATGCAACATACACAAAACTATCTATCATATCATCATCCAAAATAAACCACAACATCATCAGTATATCCATCACATCATATAAATCATCACATATAGCATAAATGCATCCATAATGTCAAAAATCACATAAACATCATCATAATACATCACATCACATAATAAATCCATAACACCATAAATATGCATAACCATCCATTTATATATCATCATCATCATACATCGCTGCAAAATCATGTACATCACTCCATAATCATACAAGTCATGATACAAAATGCCTCTAAGGGCTCAAAATACATCAATATATGTCAGCCCTGGGCTGATGATCCCCTAACCAAACCAGTGGGTGACCCAGGGTGTGGCTACTACTGTGGTGTTGGTTGTGGTGGTTGCTAAGGTACCTATGGTGGGGGTCCCATAGGCTACTACACTGAATGAATCAATCTAGATCTGTGAGACCTAGACATTCGTGATCCGCTCTACTGATTGTAGCTAAGAATCTGCTGACCCTCGGGGACGGCTGAACAATAGGCCGCATGGTAGTCCTCAATTTGCTAACTCTGATCTAGTAGTTATCCATGCAACTGTGATCTGAGCCTACATCTGTGACAATACTAGCCCCATTCCACTCCCTGAAACCATCCCCTGCAAGCTAGCCACCTGCTCCTCTGCCTACTAAGCTCATGCTATAGTTGTATCCCGCTCTGTTGTAAGAGTAGCCACCCAAATATGAGCCTATGCTAGATCATGTTGCTGCCTCCACACTGTATCCTTTTAGGCTAGCCAACTAGCCTCAGAGGGTCCCCACCTCATCCTCAAAGTCTGCTCGAGTGTGTCAACCTAAGGTATGCTGCCTAGGTGCCAACTCTGCTCTTATTGCTAAGGTACCCACTTCAGCCTCTCCTACCTCTAAACTAGCTACACTCACCCTCTGTCTTTGCAGTTGTAAGGGTGCCTGTGGAAGTGGCATCAATCCCCTATCCCCTCCTACTGCTTGCTAACCAGATGACCTATGCTTGGAACCCTGTTGTCAAGGCACTCACTACTCTGACCTCTGCTCTCACTGTACCTACTACACAGGTATCTGTTGCTATGCATGTTGTGGCTGCTACTGCTATGAGGCCTACTGTCTAGGCCTTACCACCTATTGTCTCGCTACCCCTGTTGTGTAGTAATTGGTGCTTGCAGCGATACCTACTCCTGTACCTATGGCGATACCTATAATGATGGTATCACTGCCCGTCTGCCCCTCTCTCTACCCCATCCTCTCGCAGCCTCCACCTATTCATATGTTGCTGCTGCCAACAGCCTAATTAGATCATCATCAGCCACCTCCATCTCCTCCACCACTATCTCCTCCACTACATCTTCCTCTGCCCCTGCCTCCATGGTCATGTCTGGATCCTCGGTCGGGTCCGTCATACAGATTGGCTGCCACATCTGCCACCATGTATCATATGCCAGTGTGGTACCTGCATCTACCACTGTACTCCTCCAACCCCACATCAGTGGTTGTAATGTTGCAAAGTTATCTATCACTACCTGTGGTGCTATGGCTGATAGCCATCTCTCATCCCACAGTGTCCACGCAAATATCGCCATCCCCTGAGGAACATCCTAGCACTAGCAAAACTAATGCATGACCCACGATGGTAGATACATGTCAATGGTGTGGTCACCTTGACCCATCAAGTATTGAGGCTAAAAAGTATATGGCATGTGAATATCATCATCAGACCATGGCTCTACTCCAATATATAGTCACCAGGTGACACGAATCAGATCATCTAAAACCCATCGCCAATAGTGCACCTACCCTGTGTAAGAATACTCAACAAGCTGCTGATACAAAAATACAAACTCCTCAAACTGCCATCGATGGTATCCTCCCTTCAGCCTCATGATAGTAATGTGCTCAAAGGCCCACACACGTAGCAATTTGACCCCAGCTGATAGTGTCGAATCATGATGATAAACCACTATATGCATCTCATGATATAACTGTGCTAGCATGCATGACCCCCAAGAATAGATAGTCTCATCCTGCACCATCCCCTCTATCATCTCTCCCTACCCCACTGGAAAACCTCTACCCAGCCAATCTGACATCACCACACCTCCAATCAATGCACACAGAAATAGGGTGAAATGATCTACACCCACCGCTAAACTCTCCTCATAGCTAATCTCTCACCTGTCTGTTGATAACCCTGGTTGGCCTGGGGCAAATGCTCTACCTAAGGCTATCCAAACTCTCCTCATGTCATATACCACTCAATCCCCATGACTAGTGTTGGGTGAATATTTTGTCTTCAACTAACTAAAGGCAAAATGGTTATATCAACCACAATGTAATGAGATAAATCTCTCCTCTCAGCAAGGGGAGGTTCCCTATTAACTATTACAAACTTATTTACACTAAAAACTAATTTCGAGGTGAAACCATGTCATCCATTTCTCTTTTTTCATAAATGATGTTTACAATATAAAATAACACTTTCACAATACAAATCGAAATAAGCAAGAAAATCACAACAGCACAAAGTCTATCGTTGCTCCTTTTACTGATTTACAATTTAGAACCAAGTAGGATAAAGTGCAACTCAAAGTCTTCACTGAATACTACGACAAAATATACGATCACAAAAGATAATAGTAGTTCAAAGCCTTTCCAATATCTTTTACTTCAAAACATAAAATCACAAGCTAAAGATAATTGTTGTAGCACAAAGTCTCCAAAATCAACTCTAGAACATCTCCCAGATTATTCACACTCACACTACAATTTGATCAAGTAGATAAGATAGTATAAGGAAAAGGACATAAGAACAATTTCCAATACACCACAAGTTATTCCAATGCAAAGATTGAAAGATCGCTTGCTTTTCTATCCACTTGATAAAATATGATTTACAATTTGAACAAAAAGTCTCAAAATGCTCTTTAATTTGGTAGAGTTTCGCTTCAATAACTAAAAGATGATAAATACAATAGAGGCCCTCTTTATTTATGGGGAGGAACCTAGAGCAAAAATAGGAAAATCCTAACTACTTTGACTTATTCAAACAAAAGAGTCCTATTTGACTTATGACTTCTTTTGTCTCATACGTAATTACATTTTGGAAAATTACACATGAATATGTCCATAACAAAATTCAAATTACATATACAAGAATAAAACAAACTAAGGTATCAAAAAGGAACTTCAGCTTCCTCCATCATTCTTCTTTAGAAAGTCTCGATACATGGCCTGTATAGCTGCCATTTCACATGCATCTGGCTTCGCTGTAATTTCTGAGATAGTGCTGGCCCAGAGAACTGCATCTTTCACTACTTTTATTGCCTTCTCATACTTGTCAAGGTTGTCCTTTAGGTTCTCAAAAGTTGAATGTTGATCATAGAGGTTGTCCATAGAAAGTATTGAGGGCACTTCATCTTCGAATTTATGTTGAACCATCTTTTCAAAGGAGCTTATCATTTCATCTGCTGAAAGGAACTTATGACCTTCACCTATGAGAGAGCATGGGAGTTCTTCCAACCTGTGTAGAAGCATGACATTGATGCCTTAACTGTTTTCACGAGCTTGGCATAAGTTATCAAGTAAGCCTTTTACAATAGTAATACGATGAACAAGAGACTCCTTAGTCTTAAGATATGATTCCCAATTTCAGATGACCCCAATGGTAATCAGATTCTTTATCTTAATCTTCTTCATCTCTATCCATTCCTATAGGCTTTCTTCCTGATCCTACAGTTCTTGAGAAAGTAAGTCAACCATGTTGTCAAGCTCAGCTTTGGCTCTATCCATCTTTTCTTTTCTTTCTACGGTCGTCTTCAGTAGAACTCACCCTTGGGCTAGCAAATGTTCCACAATATCTTCTACCACTCTTCCTCTTGTCTAAGCTTTTTCCACCTTCTGAATCAGAGGATCTTCTACAATTACTGCCATGGGTTCCACAATTTCAAATGACTTTACTATTTTTTGAAGAACAGTGGCAAGTTGTTTTGCTTTAGCTTTTTACTGCTCTATCTCCTTCTTGACTTCATCATATTTTTCAAGCAAGGTGCTGGCAGTAGTTTGCAAATCTGCCTTAATGCCTTCATGAGTTAGCTTACCTAACTCAACCCTTGAGACGACATAATCATTCATATCAAAATTTTCAATAGTAGCATCCTCTGGTGGCTTGGCAATTTCTTCATATCTGATCCCTTTTTCATTGATAAGCCTCGAAAAAGTCTTAGCCTTTTTCTTTAGAGTTTTTGACTTCAAAGGCAATAGCATCTCTATATCAATTTCATCTAGTGAAATTGCTTGCTTTTTCCTCTTCGGGGTATATGCAGACAACCAAGGAGGAAGTATAGAAGCACCCACATCAGGAGAAGAATCCATCACTTGCTTTGCCAGATCCATGTTTATCCCTGTTATTGTAACAATGGAACTGGTAGGAGTAAAAATAGCAATAGCATCAACAACCTTTTTAGAACTATCTAGAAAATGTTCTAACATAGTTTGTTCACCGATATCAAAAGACAGGGAAGACAAACTAGGAATGGACCTAGATGAATCAAACAGTGTTCCAAAACTTGTTCTTACTGAAGGGGGAGTATTATTAGAGTAAACAACCAAAATAGGAGAAATAGGAGTATTTGAAACTGTAGGAAAAACACTAGAAATAGGAACATGAAGCTAAGATTTAGAAACTTGGGATTCTGATGGAAGGTCCTTCTATGGGGAAAGTTGTGAATCACCAAGTTGTTCCTATTCTACATTCTCATCTTTACCTTGTTCTGTTTCATCTTCCTCGGCTGACTTTTTAGACATTTCAGCTTGCTAGATATCCTTAGCTTTCTCAATATTTTGTTGTTCAATTTCAACATCCTCAACCTCCATCTACTCAACATTAGTGTCTTCAATACCAAATTTAGTAACATTAGAGGTCCCTGCAACCTCCTTCTTTTTCCCTCCCTTAGATACAAACTTGATTTTTGGCTTACATGTTTTGGAGGAAGAAGGGGTGTGACTCTTGTTCTTGGTTCTATTTTCCACTTTCTTACCTATTTGCTCCTAAATTTTAGTCTTTGACCCTGTAAGAAAATATTTCAAGCTGATCCCTTTACTTTCCAACCATATGTTTATGTTAGCCAAGATTGGCTGAAATCTTTTCCTTATAGATGTCTCCTCTTTGACTGACCATTTGACCTCTGGAAGAGGTGAGGCTTCAACATTTTTAGTATTATATTTGGGATCTAGAACATCCCCATCATCTTCCATTCCATCTAGAATATCCGCAAGGCCCAGCTCTTCTATCTGACTCAAATGTAGTCTGCAAAAGTCTAACTTCCTGATCTCATTTTGTGTCCTGAGTTTAGCCCAAATATCTTCCACCATTGGCATGTGGAAAGTTGACTTTCTTTTGATTTTATCTTGTACCCTCCTGAAGTCAAAACAGTCCCTTTTTTTGAAAGTTTTCATAGTGACCAGTTGCAATCCAGAATCAACTATTTTCACCTTGTTAGCTAACTAAACTAAATACATTCCAATTTCTACAGGAAACTTTATCCCTGACTTTTTCAGCTCCATTTGTTTATTATGTACCACAATCAATTGCCTACATAATTCCATGAGAACAATCCGGTCACTGGGATATCGTGGAAGTATATAAGGGTAACCAGGATAATACCCTACTCTGAGATATGTGAAAGTAGGAAACTGTAAGAACAAGCAGCCAAAAGAATTTACAACTTCCCAAGCTTCATCTGAAACCCTCTTCTAAACAAGATCATTGTCCCATAAGCACATAAACACTGCAAAGAAAGCATCATTAACCTTACAGAAATGATGGATTGATCCTTTTAGAGTGATTTGAGGATAATACTCATATACGGAAACCAACCTCATGTCACCAACCTGAGTAAGACCAGGAAAACTTCTCATGCTTGCGGCAGCATATACAAGATATGAGGTCATATAAAATTTGAATGTTGTGTTGACTCTCACCAACTGCTCATGCAAAGCATTACTAATCTGTTCTCCCTAGAATATTTTTTGTGTGCCCTGAAGAATCACCTTGATGTATGTATACATCCATTCCTGAAACTTGGAGGAAGAAGGGAGTCCTCTGATACAACTCAAAAGTGTGATCAAGTCACAGACCTCCTCAACAAAGTCACTCCTTGGGAGATCCTTTAGCCATCTGGTCGGATTACTCCAAGGAATCTTCAACCATTTATTGTTTATGTATCTTCTTGCGGCTTCCACATCTTCATCATAGTCTCTTTGCCCTTGAGTAAAATCAATTTGTCCAATATTTTCAATAGGAGGACAAATGAAGATTTTGTCAAGAAATTCTGCATCTAATCTCATAATCACATTCTCTTGGGAATCTGTCAAAACCCTAGTATTCCTATTGTAATGGCTAGCCACCTGAAGAACAAACTCAGGATTATGGGCAACAACTGGAAAAGAGGCAACCAAGTGAATGTTGTTGTCAATGATCTTCTGTATGTGTCTGGAAGGATTTGTTTGTCTAGTTCTACCCATAAATTGTCATATCTACATGCCCTATCTCTGTATCTCTTATTTCATCAACATGAGACTGTACTAAAGTGACCAAGAAGACCCCTTGGTATTTGTACTTCATGATTTTAGCTTTGGATGGAGATGGCTCCGACATCAGTTTTGAAGAGAAAACTAGAAACAGCAACTACCACAGATGTTTGTCAAAAACTGCAAAAAGCCATGATCTTGTAGTTAGGGGGAAAATGGGTAAATTGGGATTACTGCGATTCGATTAGCATGAACCGGGAAGCATGCATTGAAGGGCTTGAGTACACACAAATCAAGGTAAAAGGCAAAAGCAGGTTAATAGGCTTTGAAAGGTGAATTTTCCCCAGTGTTAGAAAAATTTAGGAAATTGTGCACAGGTGGTCAAAATGACCACTCCTGCACAATGGACCATTCTCTTACCATATAAAGTCTGTCAATTTGACCACTATTGCATGTTAGAGGTAAGATAATATTCATGATGTAATGGCGATCAAAATGACTGCTCTTACACATGTGGGTAAAATAGCAAGTTTATGTGGCACATGCAAAGGCAGTGAAAAGGTCCACTAGTGCACGTTGAAAGGAAAAATTTTGATGTATAGTCAGTGAAAATGACTACTAATGCAGATGTTTTGGAAACTCCAAGTTAGATATGCAAGAGCAGGAGTTTTGACCGCTTATGAACATTGGTAGGTAATGTATAAAGTTTTATGTAAGGGCAGCTGCTTTAACCACTGACACATGTTGGGAAGACCATATAAGGTTCATGTAGGGGCGGCAAAAATTGTTGCCCTTACATGAAGTATGAACACGAAAAATGCAAGGGAAAAACATGTATCAGCGGCAATTTTAACTGTCGATACATGTTAAGGAGAACAAATTAGCAATACCTAAGTTCCTTAACATGGACAATAAAAACCTAACCCATTTAACAATGCAATCGAAACAAAAAGAAAACTAGGGTTTAAAGAAAAATGATGAAAAATACATATACAAATGATACAATTCAACTAATCTGTAAAAGAGAAATTCTGACAAAACAAAAATATAGATGTTAAACTCATACGAAACCCTAGCTCTAAAATAAAAACAAGAATCAAAAACATCAACTTACCTGGTGAAAAAGCAAAATGCTAAATGCAGTCAGGAAATAAAATCTGCTTAGATCTAGAATCCACGCGAGTGCCATGAAGAAAAATTGGTATCAAGGAGGTATTAGGTTCATTGGAGGTTGTGGAAATGAAAGATAAGCAAATCAAAATGAATGTAAAACACTTTAAAAGGATTTAAAGTTGTGCATTTAAACATGGCACGAGCACCATTAATGCCTTCTTTGAGTTCATATATTTCACGGGATTTGCTTAGGAAGCAAAAACCCCCGACATTACACAATAACTTTGAACATGCCGAAGCGGCGGATATGACTGCTATCGCATATAGGGAAAAATAATCATGTAAGAGCAGTGAAAATCACCACTATTACAGGTAAAACAACAACAAACATGTAAATTTTCTAGCACCCCAAAATAGTCAGAAATTGATATTTTGACGAGTTTATGACCTAGTCAATTTTCAAGATTTTTGAGAAATCATCCTAGGGGAATGTTGCAAACCATTTCAATGATGTTAGATGACTTCATCCGAGGCTAAGAGAACTTGTCTTGATTTGCGAACTTAGAGTGTAGACTATGAAATGAACAAGTTTTGTAGGGGTTGTCTACAAAATTGAGCACAACTAATTTTGAGAACAAGTAGGTAGCTTGAGGATGTGATAAACATCCTCAAGGGTGATGGTGATCTCTCTTGTCGGCAGGAGAAAAGAGCATGTATTGGGTCGATAGATCTTTAAGAGGGTCGTCATTAGTGCTCTATGAGCTCGTAAAACTGACATAGCTAATATTGTCAACAACCCTAACCTCACCAATCAACCTCATGTCGGTCCATCAAAACTATCAAATAGCTCCATCACAGTAGGCACATGTCGCTCCTGTGAACTCACAATGAAGGATATAGTCACCTACATCCACCAATTTTTGTCAAAAAATGCACCTCTTCATTCCAAATCAGCCTCCCTACACTAAATTTTCTTCCTTTGGCGGCCAAATCATTTTTGGCACTACTAAATTCCCCTATCACGCCAATCTCTTGGATGGCACTACCCTTTCCCCAGATGGCACCACATTGGCAGATGGCACCACCACACAGACCTTAGGCGTCGATTTGGCATAACCCCATTCACCCCTAGCCAAAAGGCACCATTTTATAAAATGTTGTCGCATTGCATTTTGGCGCCAACTTACAAGATGGCGCCACTTCCCTGGATGGCGTTGATTTGAAGGATGGTGCCATGACTTAGCATGGCACCAATCTAGACAATGGCGTCGCTCCCCAACTTGGTGTCGATCAAGATGTTCGCTTCACAACAAACCCTTTTGGCACTACTTCACGAAAAACCTAACCATGCGCATTATTGCGCCAATTCACCCCATTTCCCCCTACATAGATGGTGTCAATCAGGGCCATTTTGGCACCAATCAGTTTCCTAATTGCACTCAAACCCTAAAACCCCCTTTTCTTGAAACAATAAATGCAATAAACAAAAAAAACAACAAAGCTAGGGTTTCGGCCTACCTGGGCGCCAGCCTCTAGTGATCTCTCGTACAATCAGAATCGCTCAGAAATGTGCTCAAAACGTAGGAACATGGGGTTAGGGTTCACCATCCTCTTCTTCTCTCCTTCATCCAAGTGGCTCTATGTGTGCAAATGTGGCATTTTAGGGCCCACTTTTCTATTTATAGTAAGCCATTTCATCCTCCAACACACTTTTTCCTCCCTAGGGTGCAGATCATAACCTTTTTCACCTATTTTTCTTCCTGCAAACCTATTTTTTTGTTTTTCTTTCCTCTATCCATTTTTCACCTCCATTTCCTCCTTTTAAGAACTCATCTGAAAAAAAATTATTTTTTCAACTGACCTCTCAAGGGGGGCATCCCTCACCCATTTCATTCCTTTCCGAGGCAGCTGGGGCAAATTCTTTGATTTGATGCCACTTCCCTGCTAGGTCACAACACCACGTCAAAGAGGGGCAAATGTAGACACCTAAAAATGTCTTCACCATCTAACTGACCTCCAACATCACCAAACACATCAATTCCCCTTCCAAACAATTAATTAAATTTTTATTTAATTAATTATCCTTTTCAACACCTGGTTTCCCATCATTTCATCCTTTAAAATTGAATTAATTTGATTAATTCAACAGTCTAACTTAACCAATTAATTAAATAAATGTGCAAATATTTATTTGATTATTTTCCCATTTTCCCTAAATCTAATTAATTAAATAAATCATGTTTATTTAATTTATTTAACCTACTAATTACTCTATCCCTACCCTAGTTAATTAAATATCAATTATTTAATTACCTAGCCTAACCTACATGACCCTAGACCTAGGATTAATTAAATTAAACATTATTTAATTAATCTTAACCTCTTATTAACCCATTCCCTAATTTCTTCCAGCCATATTAAATAGGCTAATTACCCTGATTAAGATGGTCTAACCTAGCTTAACACCCTTCCCCACATCCTCCAAATAAAAAATTGATAAATATGCCACACAAATCATTTTTTTATACACACATGTCATAATCCTCATTAAATACCTCTTACACCCCTTACACATGTCATAACTCATTTATTTCCACTCTTCCCCAAATGAATGTTTAATTCATTTTCTCTTCCCTATGTGAATTTTTAATTCATACATAATCCATCTCACCCAACCTCATTTAATCCACCCTTTCCCAAGATGAATTTAAAATTCATCTTTATTCACAATCCTCCATTTTTGTAGATTAAATCTAGGCCCTCCACATCACATGCATTCACAACCATTGATCTCTCAAATCAATCTCCACCCTTCGATCAAATCATTTCCCAAAAGCCTATAAATACACCATCTCTCAAGCCATTTTATCATCCACAATTTGAGCAAAGTTATCATGTCAGAATCTCTCCTCTTGAGCTAGTTATACTTAGTTATTTGCATAGAATTTGAGAGCATCTCACAATGTTATCACCATCTTGGGTAAAGCTATAGTGCTTGGGTGCAACACTCTCCACCTTATCTTGAGTTTGTGGGTCACATTTGAAGGTATAACACTTGTTTTATTGCATTTGTTTATGTTCTTTCTTTCATTTTGATTTCCATAGACTACACTGAGTTTCAAAGGATTGGTTTACCTAATTCCCCACTTAGTTTCTTCCAAACTTATAGACCCTCCAAGATCCTAGAATTTGATTGAAAGTGTCACAAATCCCTTTTTTCTCATTATGTCAAAAGTTGTATGATTCTAGCAACTTTCATTCCTAGATCTTTCTGAGGCTTGACACCTATTTTCTACACTTGGAAAAATCTTGACATGTGACATTCTCTAACTCCTTTGTTTTTGTTTCTTGATCATCTAATTTTTTTACTATGTCACCCTCTATTCATATTTTGGACTTAGTTGGTATTATGTCAAAATGTATAGTCTAGGGGGTCCACTTTTGGAGGTTAAATTCATTCACTTAGAATTTTTTCCTTTGAGAACCCAAATTCACTGCATTTATTCAATTCGGTTTAACATTTTTGTGTTTATTTTATTTCACTATTGTTTCTTTGATGTCATCTAGAACTTCTTAAATATCACCACCTAGAGAAAGGAGATGTGTCTAATAAGCCAGCCTAGTGCACGATGTACATGTGTGTGTGTGCAAGAATGAATTAGACAAGAGAATTCCATTGGCCTGAACATCGAAATGGAAATATTATGGATATTTCTCAAGTTCAATCTCATCCACCCTCTACTAGATAGAGATGATGGTTCCATCTTTAGATTCATATATAAATGAAGCAAAATAGTTGTGGGTACTTGATATCACCGACCAAGTGTATCAAAGAATGTTGTGGCTTTCAGAGGAATGTAATTATGAAATTTGGAGACCTTGGCAAGAGATCTACATCCCAATCTCAACATTCTCACCAATGATCTCCACACCACCTACTACTTCCACACTGCCTTCAATGTGGTTAACACGAATGTTCAACAGTCTGAAAAAAAATTGGCTTCATAGCTAAAGGAATTATTGGGTCCCAAAACTACTAAGCCCAATCCCTAGAATGCTTACTCACTCCTAGGCCAGGGATGTTATCAAGGAAGTGAAAAGGGGGTTCATCAATAGGATAAAGGTGATTAAGGTTTAACTAAAAGGAGTGGGTAGGCTCCCCTATGCTTTGAGCTCAGCTTAAACTCTAGAGGGATATTCCAAAGGGTATACCTTAGCAGGTATTGACTTCAAAACCAAATGAACAGCTAAAAATAAATGAACAAACAAACCCAATATGTTTTTTTAGCCCCAAAGGTTGTCACTAGACCAAGAATAGTTCTAGTTGTCACAAAACCCCTATATAGCTGATACAAACTGTGCAAATATTCATGCACAAGAAAGATGGTTTTCCCATAAAACACTGATAGATATTTTTTTCACTTAAATGATGTGAGGCTAGTTTGAATGGATCTAGATCGGTGCCTATTTTATGGGCAACAGAGTCTTAGTTCATTAATAAAATAAAAAATGAAACCAAAAGAAAAATGAGCTATGTATTTGCATACACCATAGAATATGAGATCTTGGAATCGAACAAATACTTAGTAATTCAAAACACAACTACATATACCCTATATAACATGAGAGAGATTATTACAAAGATTGCAATATTTTTAGAATGTTGTCACATTCATCTAGAACCCAATATTACATTCGTTCCATCAAACATGGAAAAGAAAAATACTCAACTGCAACTGAGAAATCTTCTTAGGTACATACCTAATGACCTAAAGACATTCTACAACAAGAATCATATACAATATCTACTCTTTTGACCTTGTAGGTCTGTACTTCGCAATGAGTTGAACTACCATTTCAATGGTTGTCCCACAACTTTCTACACCTATATCTATCTTCTAGAAATCACAAAAAAACCAACCCCTTCAAGTGCCTTTCAAACATACATATATAGCATCTTGCTATCTGCAACTCTAGGTATTGAAACCAAATCAGCATGTACATCCATGCTGCATTAAAATTGGCCCATGGCTCTGTCAAAAAATCTCTATGACTGGAAGAGTGCCCATTCCTTGGCATGTCTAAAAACTAACAGAAGATTTCCCACATGCCATAGGTACCTGGAGCATTAAAGGGGGAAGGCCAAATCCACATTCTGGTACCTGTAGTATTTGCTTCATCCACTTTGTCCTCCAAGTGTGCAGGCACATTGAAGATTTTTATTGTTTAATCGAACACATGTGCGACCTTGGCCTACAACACATTAATTTTTGAGTACCAATGTACATGTATTACCCTGCAATCATGGCGCAATTTTAGGTACCCAAGAAATTAGAATCTTTTACAACACTTTAAAAGTGTTGTCATTCAATTTTCCCTTATAGGCCCTCTTTAAAATTTGTTGCATTTTGATGACCCTAAGGAATTTATACCTTATTCATCTTCACCTTTGTCAAACAATCTAAATTCTGGTTTTATGTCCTTTCTATGCTAGGCCTTTCTTTGTCAAAAAATTCACTGAATGGTAAACCTCTCAGTTGACAAACTATCAGGTTCACTAACTCTTCCCCTTTTTGACAAAGGCCTTCAACTTCTTTTCCCTCCTTTATTCCCTTTGTTAGTGATTTTTCTTTTCATGAACAATGGAATTTCCTTTCTTTTCTTCCTTCTCCACCTTGTCCTCATCCATCGGCCCTATTTTCCTTATCGGCAAAAAATGGAATTGGTGAACCATTCACTTCATCTTTCTTTTCCCCTTTTTCTTTTCCTTTTTATCCTTTATCAGCAAATTTTCCCCGCGGTGAACTTGGCCATCGGCAAACTTATCAGTTCACAAACTTCTCCTTTTTTATCCTTTTATTCCTTTGTTAAAAAAATTGGCATGCGGCAAACTATTTTTGTCAGCGGAGAGAGTAGGGAAGGAAAAATAGTCAAGCCCCACCAAATCGAGCTTCCTCTAGGTAATCAACTTTTGAAAAGGTGAAGAAGGAAACCCTAATCTCCAAAGTCTGAAAGGAACAAAGGGAAACCATCGAGCTTCAGAGATTGGGCCTTCAACAACCATTGTTCACTTTGGAAGAGAAGGAAAGGACCACCTGACCCTAAAATACTTAGAAGAAACAAAAGTCACCGAGGGTCGAGCTTCAGACCTTCTTCCTTCCGCCTTCAAAAAGAAAGGAGGAAGAGAAACTCTCTAGTCACCATCATCCAAAACACTTAGAAGAATGTGAGCTTGCTGAACTTTGGTCATTAGGCCTTTCACCTTCCATCTTTCAAAAGGAAAGAGGAAGAGAAAACCTCTGGTCGCCAAGGCTTGAAACACTTAGAAACCTTTTAGAATCTTGGCGGACTTTAGTTATCGAGCCTTCCACCTTATGTCTACCAAAAGGAAGAAAGAGAGGACACCTCCTGCTTGCTAATGCCAAAAACACTTAGAAAGATTAAAGCTCCATCAGAATTCAGTCGCCAGGCCCTCACCCTTCTACCAATCTACAAAAAGAAGGAAAATTGCAACTCCGACCTCTGAATATCCGTGATACTAAAAAAAACTTGGAGCCTTAGCACACCTCAGCGATCGGTCCTTCCTACTGATGCATTCTTGGAAGAAGGTGGAAGACCACCACCCCGACCCCTGATGCCTGAAACACTTAGGTGAATTTTGGATTACCAATGGGAAAATTGGAGCCGATAGGAGAGGCACAACAGAAGACAGAAGGCCAAACTTTGAAGTTCTAATAGAGATGAAAAAACACAAGGAAAAACCATGATTCACTTGGACTTAGCCATTTTTTCAAGTTTTCTTCCTTGCACTTCAAAAGGTAAACACTTGGAAACTTATTGGAGGGAAACCATTCAAAATAGTCTTCGATTGGATATAAATGATGGGCTCAACAACAAAGGAACAAAGTGGGATTTTTGATGGATTTGGGGTAAAATGATGCATGTTTTAGGAGATAGTTTTTCAAGTCCCAACAGGAACATTATTTGTTATAATATTGTAGTACTTACTGTTATATTACATATCCCTTAGAAATATGTTTGTGGAATCTAATATCTCTATACAATGGTGCAATGGTGGTGGAATATGGGTGGTGGATAAATTGTAAGGAGGTAAAGAAGATGTGGTAGAATAATTGAACCAAAAATTTGCCATTTGATCGAGACTTTTTATTTATAGAAAAATTATTCAAGTGTCTTTTTTCTAGCACTAAATCTATTTTAACCACATGAGACAAAATAAATTTGATTTTTTTCACATGTTACAATCATGTATTTAACTCAACAGTCAAGATATTTTTTATGGTAGTCCTTTCAATCTCCACCATTAATTTATGTAATTTATCTAGTATTCCTCAATAAGAGAATTCCTAACATAATTATAAATTAAAGTCTTTACTAACATTGAAAAAACATTGAAATGAGTATTTATGAGTCCTAAAAGGTGGGGATATTTGATAGGAAATCCTTACATGGACATATTCTTAATTCATCTTATAAGAAATCATGTAGTGTAAAAATGATGTGTAGCCACAAATATGATCAATATATTATCATTTAAATGTAGTATTTAGTGTTTCTATGTGAGAAAACTTGTAGAAATTATTTCTATAGTTTTGTATTTATGATTCAAAAGAAGAGGACAACCATTGCATTGATCCTAAATTGTGATAACTAGATGTAGGTAACATACTATGAATTGTAGTGCATTTAGTTCACCCACCAACCCCATGTAAACTTGGATTTGATTGTCCAAAATCAAAGAAACAATGATGAAACACATGTTGGAGCACATGGAGATGCTGATCTATAACACCAAGAGGCTTATTACAATAGAATCAATAGTTAGAGTTATCAGTAATCAATTATAAATATTTTTTATCTATGTGAAGGGAACAATAAGATTCCACATTTTAGGTAGGGACTAATAAAACAAGTGTCACCTAGAAACTAAATCCTATCTATGAAAAATGTTAAAAATTATATTTAATAATCATGAATTAAAACTAGGGGGAGGTTGGGAGGGAGCCTTGCCACCTCATCATAGGTGGCAAGGCCGAGGCCTTAAAATCAAGTGAGGAAGATCTTGATGAATTTGTTATGATTGTGGGCAAGCTGGTAGAGTTGGATTGTAATAATGAATCGATGACAAAGGGCATGCATCAAGAAACTTCCCCTCAAGTGGATTTAATAAGAAGGCAAGCATTTGATAGTGTGGCAGTGTTATCATCAGTTGGTTTCAATGCCTTCCTGATTTGTAGTCATTTTCTCTACAGAGGCCATTCGTTGTAGAGGGATGGAAACACCAGTTAGGTTAGTAAGTAGCAAAAGGCAAATGGCGTTCCTTGGTCAAGTAACTAATCTCCAACTATAGAGAATGCTCTGTCATTCGGATTAATTGATGGTAGGAGCTGTCAGAATCATTCTTGGGAGAAAATTCATGTTGAATGATGAGAGGTATCAGGTAGATATAGACATCTCCTCAAGGGTGTTGGCAATGCTGTTAGAATTGGAAACTTCAAAGGCAGAGGCAGAGGTGATTATGAAAGGTATTTTCTTTCCTGAGCATCTGGGTGACTTGGAAATCATTCTTCAAGTGGCTAGTTTGGGAGTGGGAGCTCCAAGGCCGAAAGACATGGCTCTCAGTGATCCAGAGGAGATTGTGAAGTTGTATCCATTCATTTTGGATATCAGAGGCCTTGAGCTAATGGTCACCAAGGAACAAGCTCAAATTGTTGTTGACTTCATCAAGACAATCTTGGGACTAGTGCCAATGGAAGGGTTCGAGTGGGTGGCAGAATTTAATTTGCAACTGTTAGACTTTGATAAGGTGTAAGTTGTGTTTTGGTTGACAGAAACCCTTAACTCTATTTTTGTTTACTGCAATTGGCTTCATTTTGGTCTTGGAAGACCTAATATGTATAGGCTTCAGCTCATAGTCTCAGATAGACCCTGTGTGGTCCTTAATAGGAAGCAAGTCAACCCTACGTGGTCATGATATGTAAGTTTAGGCAGTCAAATAGCTTTTAGGTAGTAGCAGACATGATCAATTAGCCAAGATATGGCATATGATAGTGTATACTTTTTCTCTCAGTTTAATATAAATTTATAAATACGCAGCAAAAAAAATAATGAATTAAAAGTAAATAAATATTGATTGTTATAGTTACCCTACTAAAATAGGGATAGTAACTTTTATAGTCCATAAAGCCATGATGTCCTTTGTTGATGCAATTTTTTGAATTTTGTGCACTTGTGAAGATGTATACTTTTAGAAACAATGTGGTGCTAATAACCACCTTTGAAGGTTTGCTATATAAGAGAGTTGAAGTATGAAACTTTGAAACAAAACCCTAGTGCTAATTTCTTAAGATTTTAAAAAATAAAAGACACATGATACAGAATGTGTAAGTGAATTATTTATCTTAATTGATGCAATTCATGAATACTGCTACTTTTTTTTGTATTGAAAGAATGCATTTACAAAAGAGGAACGACTGTGAAAAGTAGTAGAAAACAGCTGCATAGACATATACACATTAATGCGAAGAGTTCATATATACATTACCTATTTGACAGGATTTGTAATAGGTTGAATATGAATACTACTACTTGGTAGTGTCCTTGATATGATCTTATTCAATTCCATGATCTTTTAATGGATAAGTAGTGTCCTAGGGATTTTCTTTAAATAGTACATCCTAGGAACTCAATTCAAATATCTTGGCATGTAAGACAATGAGTAATGGTTGGATTTAGTGAAAGGACCAACTCAAAATAAACAAAAAACAAGTTTAAATTAGGAAGATGTAATTTTGTTCCTTAATAAAATTGTGTTAGTGATCTAGTCCAAGATGGAGGAATGGGTATGATTTAAAATAGGTTCAGACCTCTAGGACTAAGGTCTAAGAAGGTTTGAGGTTAATGAATTATCTAAATTTTGTTAATTTATTGTAATGGTGAAAAATGCATCCTTAGTGCATTTCCCATTTAGTTTTGTGTCTAATCTGAGGCAACATCTTAATGCATTTATATAGCCACAAATGACATAGTTTTGTGCACAGTTGGTATGTGTATGTGCCTTAGTTTGACCATCCCTATGCTTATTGCTTATCCTAATGCTTATGTCCACACAATCTGAATCCAATTGGCTTATCTATCTAATTTTAATCATTAATCCAATCTAATCCATCTCGAACACT
Organism: Cunninghamia lanceolata; assembly: GCA_027924645.1. NCBI lineage: Eukaryota > Viridiplantae > Streptophyta > Pinopsida > Cupressales > Cupressaceae > Cunninghamia > Cunninghamia lanceolata. The sequence continues at coordinate 12,521,556 of BSBN01000553.1, read as the reverse complement.
AATCCAACTTGGTAGTTTGACCTAGGTCATGTCCATGCGTGCAAGGGCATCCTCATAGCCATGATATTGATCATTTTAATTTAAAAATCAAAATCATTGAACATTTAGTCAACTGACCTCATTCTACTCTTTGATCTCAAGCTAACTTTGCACAAATCTTGCACTTATGATCATGTTTATGTATAAAAAGACATTCATTGCATTTAATTCTAACCATTTGATCATTCAATTCAAAAGAATTCAAAGAATCTCTCAATGCAAGGACATTCAAGAACAATTATTCACATTTACTCATCCTAACACATGTGAATCACCTAGAGATCATTCTAGAATTCATTTTCATGTTTTGAAATTGTTGTCTATCGAGGTATTTTTAAATACCACCAAATTAATAGAAAACCTTGAGAGATGCTACATTGGAGTTAGCATCTAAGTACAATTCTTCAATTCATTTATATTTTGCATTTGATTTTGTCAAATATCTTGATTTGTGTGGTAAAGCTATATAATAGATTTAATATATGGGTAATTATATTGTGTATGCATATTATCTAAATTAACCCAGATTAAATATAGGGTGAAATTTATTCCCTACACTTATACACAAAATAAGTCTAATAAGAATTCCCTACACAACCCTCGTATTACAAGAAATCCTTTTGAGGTGATTAAATTTCATCGATTCCTTCCTTGCAAAATGAGCTCATTCATTTCATTCCCTAAAATAATAAACAAGATAATAATTCATTGTAGGTTAATTTGAATGTGTCATGTGTGGAAGAAATATGGTTTCAGGTTCAAATTGAGTCATTTATAGCAATCACAAATATATTTTGTCTTAGCATGTACTTTGGCAAGTTGTCTATCCACTATTTGTAATATTAAGAATAGATTGACTACATATCAAGGACACATGTGCATTGTATATATGTTATAGGTGCATCTAGTATGCTAGATAGTTGCTTCCCCGTAATACAAACTTTCTAGGGCACTTTGAGATTATCTTAGGAAATTTCCCAATTGCTTTTCCATACATGCTACTTTAATTAGGCCATGTATTACTCTATATAATGCACTCTATTTGGTCATATTAACAAACTCCCAAAATGAGTCTTGTCAAATATGGGAGAGGGCCCAATAGTGGTGCACCCTAACTTCACACCTCTCAAAATCATGCGTGGTAATTTTGAATCACTCCAAAAAATTTATAGTAGCTTACTTGGCAACACCCCTACTTATAACTAAGGTTTTAGGGCCACATCATCAAATATGATGCCACATCAACATGCTTTTTTGTTAAGGTGTCAAATAGTTCCCCAAAAAAAAGGGTGGACCAATAGGTGTGCATTAAGTCATGTTTTGTTGGTGGGCTGATGTGGCATCACATGATTGGTTGCTTTTTAAATCTAAAGGGCACATTTCATTTAATTATTAGTACTTATAGTAACACTAACAACCTTAAAGTCACAACTACTAGTACTAAACTTAAAAAAATATTGGACCTTAAATGCACATATACTATCTCAACCATTGGAACTATCTCACCTATTGGGTCTTTTCCCCTAGTTTAAGACATAAAAAATTTATAGTAATGAGTAATATGCAGCATGAATAAGAAATATATGACTTGCCCACTATAATTAATATAATTAATAGATAAGAAAAACAAAGTCACATTAATGAGCAATAAATAACTTGAACAAGAACTATATGACCTACTTCTATAAGCACCAAACTATGCTTGAAAATTTGAGAACTTTGTCGTTACATATCATGGACATCATTACTTATCAATTCTGCTCCATATCTTTAATCTCAAAATTTGTACTAATATTTGCTAGCCTGGGAAATTTTACATTGCAAGTTGCCTATTGGCCAGTTAAATGCCCTTATTATCAATCAAATAAAATATGAAGCATTTTTTCTGGGGATGTACCTTTTCTAAGAAACAACGGTGTGTTATTTTTAGAGACTTTCCAACTATATTTGATCATCATTTATCTTGGAAGGAAGCTTTGTTTAGTATAGGACTATAAAATAATGTGATTGCTAACATTATTAAATAGGTTACCTTGATCCATCTGTGGGAAGTTAAATGTTTAAAACTATTTTCTAATTATAATGTTCATTAAGAAGTTGTAATCCCAAAGCTTTACTTTGACATATTCTTCTAGATTACTTCTATATATGCTCAATTTCAGGGACAACGAAAGAAGAACACAGAGTTAGACTACTAGCTAGAAAAAATTAAAAGGAAAATAGTACAACTTCAAGGCAATGGAAAGATTACAAAGCTTGCTTTGAAAACTCTTAAAATGTTGAATGATACGGTTTAAGGATTGTGTATTGTTAGTTGTTTACATAGTGATTATTTTTTATATTTGTAATATTCTGTTGTGTTTCAACTTGTTGTTAGAGTGTTGTTTTGTTCCTTCTCAAATGTTAAGCAACCTTTTGTAGTTGTAATTCTCTTTATAATAATCAACTCTGTTCAATAGAAAAAAAATGTATTAAAATAATTTGTAAAACAAATAGAAACATTTAGTAAAAAAAATATCATACAATTTAAAATCTTCTACACTATAGTTAGAAAAATTCTCCATCTCCTCACCAAGGGAGATTTGAGTGTAAATTTAATCTCATGATTCAAGTCAATGTTTGGTTCCTTCTCTCTCTCACATAGACACATGAATCAAATGTCTCTTAAATAATTAATACATATCAAACCAAAAAATGAATTGGATATAGGACAAGTTACTTCTATTCTCTCCTTAATTATGATCACAACATTTTAGTCACCATCTAGTAAAAATGGGACAATTGTTTGAGGCTAAATATTGGATAACGAGTAAAGCCAAGCATTTCAAAAAACAATATGTAGATTATTTGGTAAAACTCTTACATGACCTAAAACTACATCCTTGATTAACAAGTAATCAAATTTCACTTGGATTTCTAAATTTTCTTTATCAAATGGTATGTTTCAATTTCAAGGTTATATTTCTACACTTATTATCATTGGAATTTTTTCATTTGCATATTCAATTTACTTTATAAATTAAATGAAAGACCAAATATTTATTATGATCGAGAGAATAATTAAATTAATAAAATACTTAAAAGAAAAATCTAAATAAAGTTAGCAATTAAAAATTAGAAAGTTTATACTTCAAAGAAAAGGTGAGATTTAAATACAACACAAGAACTAACTTTTAGGTATAAATATAGAATACACTACCAAGAGAAAAGTCTAAGAATACAAACATAAAATTAATAAAATTAAAGTAATTTAAAAAATAATTAATTAATAAGAACACTTGATAATCACAAATATTTATAATCTTCTTCTTTAAACAATTGACTTTACTCTAAAACAAAAAAATTGTAATGTTAATAAAAATACAAATATTTATAAACTATATAGATATCTTATATACATATAACTAAAAAATAGTGAGAGATATCAATTTGGAGCCATTTTATTTACTTAAGAATTATTTTATTTTATTTTAGAACTATTTTATTTACTATATACATAGACACATAAATTTATTATAGCTACATTGTTTAGTTTATTTTTTGGTAATACACTTGTTTTACTTTTATATATAACTTCTAATTTTATTTAGATATTTAAAAAAGCAACAAAAACAAATCAGGAAAAGCCCTTGAGCATTGTTAGTTGAATAAAAAAGCAAGCCTAGAACTTTCCAAAACCCATTTAAAAATTAATTTAAAAAATATTGCAAAACTAAAATTATCCATCAAATTAGATATTTGAGATTTTCGCAATTACACATTTTGGTAAATAGAAGGAAAGAGTATATAACACAACTGTCTAAAATAACTAATTTAAAAGATCTTCACAAATTTTGGAAAGAAAACACTGAAACAAACATTTGATCTCATAAAACAAATTTAAGAAATGAGCATTAATTCTTTTTAAATGGATAGATTTAGGAATGAATAGACTTCATGCATAAGTAAATTTTGATTGTGAGAAAAATAAAATTTAAAAACACTAATATCCAGATTATAAAAAAAAAAGTTAAATGGCCACCCAAAAAAAAAATTGATGAATAGGCGACCATATCTATATTAATAAAAATAAAAATACACATATTCACAAAAAAAGGTGGGTGGTAAGAAGGCGCACCTTGAGAGTCACATGGGCAGAGCCTAGAAAATCAAAGAGTCTTGGGCCACGCCCAGAATTCAGGAAACATTACAAAAATAGTAAATAAAATGGCCATTAAGTGACCAGAGCAGTGCCAGAGGGTGGTGGGTCCCTATCATCTAGGTTTCCCCATACAACAACGAGGTCTAGAATGACGTCAGGAGGAGCCCAACCATCATCATCTTTCTCATTTTCTTTATCTTTATCTTCACGGTGAGGTGAAATTGCCAAGTCCAAACGTGGGACCTAGTTAGAAGTATCACTGGACCAACTAGAACCACTTCCAGGAGTGCCACTAGAAGGCCACCCAGAATCTCCACTTCCACCCCCTACACTCCTCCAGAAAGCCACCCTAGGTCAGCCCATGAAGGAGGAGAGGACGACCGCCTGCAAGGACGAGAGCTGCAACGAGGAGGAGCCTGAGCATGGGGGCAAAAATCCCTAGCAGAGCCACTTCACTACTGGCCCCGTGAAGGCAACCAGCCCTGGGAGGAAGTGGGAGAGGGAGGCACACAAGCCACAGTGTAAAGGGTATTGCCCCAATGGTCCAGAAGCTCCTGAAGGTGAGAAACTTCAAGGACAACTTTGTTTTCTTGCACTTGAATCTTCAAGAGAACATTAGAGCAAATAATGGCTTTAGAATATAAAGAAACAGATGTATCAAACTGGTTATGAGAAAATATGCAAGGATTTCTATCTTTCCAAATACTGAAGAGGATTTCCACCTTGAAAGTGTACCAACTATGAGTATACTTTGCGGGGAGCCTGGGAGAATCCCCCGGCAAAACCATATGCCAGGAGAAGGACTCTGGCCGAAATAGCTAAAAGAAATCATGAATCCAATTCTACTGTTGTTGAGCTCTAGTACAGAACCAGAAGAGATGCTTAAATGACTTGGCCTACCCACAAAAAGGGCAACGAGAGTCTTGAACCCCTAAGTGAGAAAGTCGAGACCCCACTGGTAAGCCTTGGAAGAGAATACACCAAGCAAAGTGGGCAAGCTTTGGCTCAATAATTGCAGACCACGCAGTAGAAAATATTTTGTGCCAAACAGACACCGAGGACTGGAGGTGCCATCTTTGGTTCAGGTTGGCTATCATGGGAAAATGAGGCAAAAGCTAGTGATAACCAAGCTGAGGCTTGTAATTTCTGAAAGGGGTTTCTGGATACCATTTATAGTCCTTCCACCAAGGCTTGGTGGAGTGGATACCCACCTTATGAAGCATATCAGCTGGAATGGCACTCACCAGGCTATCGTAGGTTTCACAGTCATGGTTTTGAAAACCAAACTAGGCACAGAAAGCTTCCCATGACATAATACTCATGGTGGATCTATGAAATATATATTGTAGGGTTTGGATACCCTTCTTGTGGAATCTGAGGGCCTTAAGCCAAGGAAGCTTGGCCAACGGCCGACTTGTACTAGATAAAAGAGACCACCAAATATTCTACTGATTGAACAAGAGCACATCACGAATTCTAGTCCCAATCCAACAGAGCAAGGGCTTGACCACCTCCCAAGCATGCCAAATGCTTTTGGCAACAAAGGTACCCAAAATTTGGACTGGCTCTCTCATAACAAGAAGAGTTGGAAAGCTAATTCCCTTCCAAGAAGGTCTGTGGGTGGGATAATCTGCTTCAATATAATGCCAGAGGAGGATTTTCTAGGCCTCATTACCAGTAAGAGCATGTAAGATCCATTTGACACAAAGATCAGTCCCTTACCATTGAGTGGAAAAAGGGCCAAGCCCACTAGAATCTCTGGGGAGGCAGCAAAACTCCCAGGCAACGCGGTGAAAGCCTCGGTGAGTCTTAGAACAGGCCCAAAGAAAATCTATGAGTAATTTTTCCAGCTTAGCGTAAGAGGCCTTGGAAGGGGCCCAACATGAAGAGTAATACACATGAGTCACTGCTAATATTTTGGAGCACACCTAAAATTTCCCAGCTAGAGAGAGTGGCTTGGTAACCCAGAAAGCTAATTTCTGCTCAATTCAAGATAGAACCGCTTGCCAGAGGTTAGCAGAAGAGGCTTGAAAGGTGAAAGGGATGCCAAGAAATCAAAAGATTTTTCCAAGAGCAATCCACTTCCACCCATATTGTTGGATCCAGAGAGGACTGGGAAGAACTGATTGCCTATAACATAAGGTTTTGTGGCACTAAATGGCAGAACCAGAGGCCAACCAAAAGGTCTCGAGACAACCAAGAGCAGCTTTGATAGTATTTTCTTCTTCTAGCAAGGTAAGGAAGGAAACATCGACAAAGTGGCCATTGACCAACTGAGCTGATGAATTAGGCAAGGAGATCCCTCGAACAAGTCCCTAGGAAACGGAATGAGCAAGAAGATAGCCAAACCCTTTAGTAGCTAGCACATAAAGCAAAGATGCAAGCGAGCAGCCTTGACAAATGGAATGGAATAGACCAAAGGATTGAGATTGGTAGCCATTAATGGTTATGCAAGTTGAATCTTTGGAGAACAACATGTACACAGACTGAATGAAATTTGGGCCAAATCCCAGTGCAGAAAGCATAGCTAAAATGAAGGGCCATTCTAGGTGGTCATAAACTTTGGGAAAATCAATTTTAAGAAAAATTGCATTTTGATTAGAGCGTCTCACCCACTCCATGCCTTCCCATACAACAATTATGTTGTCCAAGATGAACCTAGATTCAATAAAACTAGTCTGTTCAGGGCGCGCAACTTGAGGCAAAAGATGGTGGATTTTTAAAGCAAGGGCTTTGGCAATTATTTTGTAGGAAATATTGAGGAGCATAATGGGTCACTAGTTACAGATATCCTTGGGATCACTAATTTTAGGTATGAATTTTATATTGCCTTTATTGATAAGATTACCTAGGGAATTAGAATGAAAAGCTTCAAGGTAGACTTTATGTAGATCCTTCCCCACACAATCCCAAAGAGCTTTGTGAAATTCATAGGGAAACCCATCAATTCCTAGAGATTTGTCATTGGCCATAGTGTAAACTACTTCTTTGAGGTCTTCAATTGTGAGCAATTGCTCACATAAAGCTTTCTGGGCTGAGGAAAGCCTATTTGGAACAACAGCAAGGCAATCGTGGAGCACATTATTCTACTCAGGAGTATACTCTTGGGCTGTGAAAACTTGTTCATAGTGCTTAACAAATGCCTAGAGAATATCAGGTAGTTCTGAAAGCACATTATTGCCCTCTTTAATTTGCTTGATGCCAAGTGACAAATGTCTGGCTTGAAGAGCCAGAAAAAATTCTTTTGAGGCACAGTCCCCAATCTTGAGCCATTGCAATCAGTGCTTGAGTTGTACCCCTCTGGCTACATAATTATTACCAACTTGTTTTTGATGTCTTCACTCCGCAACCCTGACTTGCAAAGAAGGGGAGAAGGGGTTAGCCACCAAATCCTCAGTGGCGGCGCGGAGATCAAATGTTGTTGCTTCATAAGACCATCTATGAAAAATAGACAACTGGAGCCCGTAAATACAAAGAAACCTCACATTCTGGGTGATGGTATCATTCCACCACTCGATCCAACCAGTTGAGTGGGGTGGTCTACATTGAAGATTCCAAATGGTGTTGATGTGGGCCAGTGTGGGCTGGTGACTCGGCAGAGAGGTATGTAGAAAAAAATGGGTCCTACTAGTGTGGGGCTACCTTACTTGCCATTCAATGTGAAACAAAATAGAAAAGTGGTCTGACAATGTCACATCCACTAACGGCTTAAGTAGAAGTGGGGAAGAGCTAGCAAAAGAAAAAAAAAATTGAGCCGAGATCATAGCACGATCAAGGCATTTAAATATCTAGTCAGACCCAGCTCGATAATTGCACCAAGTGTGCCAGAGAGAATGAGAGTGGTGGTGGCCAATGTTGGGGTTGAAAAGACCCAATTTATTACACATGTAAAACTAGGCCTCTTGCTCACTAGCTGCCCATCGAAATGGTAGAGTACCATCCTTGTCATACATCATCTCAACCATATTGAAATCTCCACAAAGCAACCAGGTGGCAACTGGTAATGATTCAGTAATCCATTGCCAAAGAATAGATCTTTCAATAGCATCATTCAAGGCATAAACATTAATAATCCCAAAGGAATGATTATCAATGTTTAGCAGAATTTAGACAAGCCAATGTGTGGGGTCAGACCCATGAGCAACCACTAAAGCATGCCATTGTGTGGAAAAAGAGTGACCACACCGCCACGCCTGGCTTCATGATCAGTACAAAACATTTTACTAGCTGGCCAAATAGAGCGGCAAGCCGAAGAAAGCAAAAAACCAACAACTTTCACTTACTAAAGACATAAAACATCAATACCAGCATACTTCTGAGGAGTATCCTTAACAGAATACTTCCTAGAGAGGTCTGTTCGACCTCGAACGTTCTAGGAAAGAAAATTCATGTTAGATACTCCACCATTTCATTGGAGTCCGGCTCTTCCAGAGAGGAATAGCGATTCTGCAAAAATTCTGGTGGGACTGACACAATCTGAATGGTAGGAGATGAATGCCTCCATTTTTCTTGAACATATTCTCCTTCTTTAAGAGGTTGACAAGGTCTACGAGAGTGCCTGTGAATTCCTGACACGGGAGGAGACTCATTCGGCTGAGTTATCATTATTGAGACAAGCTGGGGCATAGTCGAAGGCTTTGGCTGAGCTAAAATGCTATTAGAAACCATTTGGGTTTCCTTCCCCTTCATAGAAGGGTTTGAAACTTCTTTTGTCGATGCATGGGTTTTGGTAACCGTCCCGGAGCCATTGGACTTATTTTTCCAATTGGTAACCGTTGACCATTTTTCCTCTAGTTTGGCGGCAACACCTTCTGCTTGATGGGGCTCGTCAGCTTCCCATGGTGGAGGCTAAGTATGGGGGACTACAAGAGGGCAATCCTTAATCTTATGTTCAGTGGACTAACACCGATAGCAGGTCTTTGGCAGATTAAAATAAGTGACCTCTGGGTATGTCAAATAGTACCAATTTGAATATCAATGGACTCTTTCAAATCCTGTGAAAGGTCCACTTCGGCACAGACTCACTTTTGAGGGAGAGCTTGAAAGAACCTATCAAGTTTGACACAAATAACTCTCCCCATGGAGGAAGCAATAGGCTGTAAAAAATTCAAGCAAGGTAGGGGAAAACCGAAAAACTCAATCTAGACTGGAACTTGTAACTTGGTGTTATCTGAGATAGCGAAGTCCTAGGTCTAGGGCTGGAATACCAACAAAGAGGACCGGACATACCAAGGACCATGATTTAGGATTGCCTAAACATGACTGACCTCTGCAAAATGAAAAAGAAAAAAACCCTTTGTTAAATTTTGAACCATATCAAGGTGGACCCCATGAGGGACCCAAGCCTTTTGAACCCATTCTTTAAGAACACTTTCAAGGGGATTCCTCCCAAAAAAATAGCCAACAAGAGTATGTTGCTCTAACCATTAATATGCAGAATCAAAATCCTGGGTGAGTAACACCACATCAGCAAGAGAATCAAAAGACTTACCTCGTGGAATACTTTTGGAACAAATTTTTGGGGATGCTTGTTCAAGGGGGGAGCCATTTAGCATAGTCGTCAAACCACCAACACCAACAAGAACTGTTGGGTTAGAGCCAGTTGTAGGCATTATAAAAAACACAAAAACTGTAGTAAATGCGGTCGTACAACACAGAGTAAATGAAAAATCTTGTGCCTAAGGCGCGGTATGATACAAGAGGAGCCAATGAAAACTGTAGACACAAGAAACCCTAGCAAAGCTCATTCACTACTTCACCTTTCCTTCCTCCATTCCTAGCTCGCCACCAAATTTTCAACTAGATAGATTTCCTAGATTTGGCAATGAACATAACTATAGACCTAAATTTTGGATCAAATTAACCAACATAATGATACCATAAAAAATCTATAAATGAGAATGAAAAAAATTTGGATCAAATTATAAACTAGATATCAAACCTTGTTGTGGAATGGGTATGTCGGCAATGATTGTTTTTGTCAAGTTCATTATTTTTTAGCCTACAATGGGGCAATGCATGAGGTCAATTGGAAATCCATTAAGCAAGTGACATTTTGTGTGCAACCTATGTCCCCATAGATAAGTGGCAGCTTCAGTTTTTTTTTTTTTTGCAAATAAAAATACCACATACAAATGTACTACTAAATTATTGATATTTTGGAAATTTGAACTAGAAACCTTCAACTTGGGATGCTCATTACACCCAAAAACTATATTAAAACTTATATAAAAAATAAGAAGGTACTTGTGGTCACAAAACTAAGATAGTTACAAATAAGGCTGTTGAACACAAGGAATACTGAGAGGGAGGTTGAATCAATATTCTATAAAACCATTCCTTCACATATTATTTAATCTATTTACTGAATTCAATAACATGAAAGCAAAATAAACAAAATAAGAGCAGTAATAAAGTCATAACACATAGACACCAGGATTTTTATGTGGAAAACCCAAAAAGGGAAAAACCACAGTGAGTGTTAGCTCACAATATATTATAGTATCAAAACCAGATTACAGAAAGGCTCACTACCTTAGGGTTCATTACCCAAGGACTCACTGTCCAAAGAAGTGCTCACTACAATAGGATCATTGCCATAAAGAAAGGAAGATAGAGAAAGGGTGACTCATTGCCAAGAAAGAACTATTACAAATGTATCTACAGTATGCTGGAATACAGTTCCATTGATAGCTCAATATAAAGATTCAAAGGTCTTCATTATGCATGTTTTGTTTCTCTACTCTGTTCACATATGCTCTGTTCTTCAGATCTTTGTACCCTTACCATACTTTTCAAATCACAAGAATCACATACACAACAACTTCACAACACATTTGCATCCACACATCACTCCAACATTGAAATTTATCAAGTATATATATCCGCAACAAGATTTAACTCAAAACTAGGTCGGCATGCTAGATATGAAACGTGTACACAAAAATTATACCTTGTCAGCTTGATCCTTTGCACAATCAACAATGCGAACCCATAAAATCATTCAAGAACCTTCACAAAGGTCTGGACCTATTATAGAACCACTTAGGATGATGATCTAAACAAAATATTTTTACCGCACATCGATCCAACTGTGTGTCGGCCTTATACTTGAGTATACACTTAACCATATTGTCTGTCATATCATAACTTTTAGTGTGGATCACATGGGACTCCAAAATTCATATCAAACATTCAATGGGCATCACCAATCATACATTCATAGCCACAAATCATAATATTCTTAAATGGTGAGATGTGGATCTCTGAACTGATGACTCTATCTTTATGAAACACTGTCAAGCTAAATACCGATACTTAGAAGCTTGTAGATGATCTTCTAGTGAACTTCAAAATCTGCAAATCTAGAATTAGATACTTCTCATATGTGTTTGCAGCACCTCCAAACTACACATCGAAATAATCAATACCAGAGGAATATGAATTGAAATACTTAGGTATTATGCAATGTTCCTGACTGAACTTTGTTTACCCTAACTTAGGCAAATCATAATATGGCTTCTGGAGATTTTCAAGACATGAAACTTGGAATGTATCATTGTGTAACAACTATGTGTAACATACTAGAACCACACACCAAAATCTTCATCTGCGGAGGAGTACTAGCTAAATCACTATCACTGCCTTAGTAAACTGCAAACACTTAGTCAATTTGACTAAGTCATTCTTTCCGGACCAAAAATACTATGCATAACATGTCTCAAGAACTATTTCCAATCATATATGGTTGTTGTCATCAATGACAACATCAAATCTCCAACATGTCAGTAGTGTCTCTTGACCATGTTGCCAACAATCTCCCCCTTTGGCATTGATGGCAACACTTAGTGAAAAATGCTCACACTGCTCCCCCTTACTATGTATAATCTATTTTTCCTCTTCCCTTAATATGTTTGGCCATTTTTCATTGTTTCTTCTTCTCCCCCTTTGACATCAATGGTAAAGGTGTATGTACAAGTAACAAAATTGTGTCAAAATTGCAAAATTGTTATTCTTGTCCGCATATGTACAGGTGCAATCATATAGCTTCCCTACTAAAGGTGGAGAGGATGTCTAAGTATATGAATTTCAATTGAGCTATCTCTCCATCCCATTTGGCCTTGGCACTATTCAGAATTTAAATGTTTCCATTCACTTGAAACACTAATTCCTCTACTTTGTCTCATATGTGTTTACAACACCTCCAAACCGCATATAGAAAAATTAATACTAGAGGAATGCGGACCGAAATACTCAGGTATTCTACACTGTTCCTGACTGAACTTTGTTTACCCAAACTTAGGCAAATCACAATATGGCTTCCAGAGATTTTCAAGACATGAAACTTGGAATGTAGCATTATGTAACAACTATGTGTAACATACCATCACCGCACACCAAAATCTTCATCTGTGGAGGAGTACTAGCTGAATCACTGTCACTGCCTTAGTAAACTACCAACACTTATGCATAACCTACCTCAAGAACTATTTCCAATCATATCTGGTTATTGCCATCAATGACAACATCAAATCTCTAATATGTCAGCAATGTCTCTTGACCATGTTGCCAACAATCTCCCCCTTTGGCATTAATGGCAACACTTAGTGAAAAATGCTCACACTGCTCCCCCTTACTATGTACACTCTATTTTTCCTCTTCCCTTAAGATGTTTGGCCATTTTTCACTGGTTCTTCTTCTCCCCCTTTGACATCAATGACAAAGGTGTATGTACAAGTAACAAAATTGTGTCAAAATTGCAAAATTGTTATTCTTGTCCGCATATGTATAGGTGCAATCATATAGCTTCCCTACTAAAATGTGGAGAGGATGTTTGAGTATATGAATTTCAATTGAGCTATCTCTCCATCCCATTTGGCCTTGGCACTGTTCAAAATTTGAATGTTTCCATTCACTTGAAACACTAATTCCTCTGCTTTATCTACTATGGTAGGCACATCAATTATTGTCTTTACCTTTGTTGCCTCTGCTAGAAGACCAATCATAAATTCAATCTTGGATTCTATTATTTATCTGACTTGGCACATTCTTGATGCAGAAGCATCCTTGGTTCAAGAGAAATCTTGCATCAACCAAAAACATTTGCATTTCAGTTCTTTCATTTTCTAGTTTAATTTAGGCAATTCAGTTAGAAGCAGTTTCAACTTGTGGTCCAGTATTGGCACTTCACATCTTGCAAATTTGGATTTAGCATCTACATTCACTCATCTACATCATATCAATAATTCAGAGCATTTGGATCAGTTACCGAAAAGATATCGCTATCAGAAGATTGACTGTTTTCTCATAATAGAGCATCCTGACAGTCTCAGACAAATCAGCTAAAGGAGTAGGCTTGCAGATTATTCCTTGACTTATGGATCCTAATGATTCATCATTCAATGATCCTTGGTTCATGGCTGACCTTCCTCGGAGGTCTACATGTTATTCCATTCATTTGAGGAAGTGTTCTATGCATTTGGTCCAACCTATATGTGAACATGTTATAGCTCTTCATTGGAGTTTGTGATCTTCCTTGGCTGACGCGAAGGAATCTATTGGTCCAGAAATGATATATAACGATGTTATACATCCTTAGGAAGGTAGTTCATAAGATAGTGATAGTTGATAGTTTAGATTTGTGAGAAGGAGCTTCAAAGCTTTATCTTGCACAAGTATGTAAGCAGGCCTGTGAGCCCTAATTGTAAATCCACATGTTGCCGGCCAGTTTGTATTTGAATTATTTGATATACTGAATGATTGAATCTACATTATTCCATTTTTTTTAGTTGTTCTGTTGTGTTTACTCTTGCTGCACGGTTTGGACAGTTCATTCTATGAACCCTCCTACCATGACTGCACCAAGTGGTATCAGAGCAAAAGTTTGAATCTTTGGGAGCGAATTGAGCGAAGTTGGTGAAGGAATTTCATAAGATCTTATTGTGGATAGATCGCCGAATTGAGGCAAGTTACTTGTGTTGCAACCGATTACCGATTGAGAGGCAGTTGTCACCTGGTAGCTCGATTGCCAAACTTGAGGCAGTTTGTACTTGATCCTAGGAAGAATGCCGCCAAGGAGAGTTGTTGTTGTTGGTACAATGGCTAATAGAATGGATCAGATGATGGAATTAATGTGAATTCATTTGGATGTTGTTGAGGAAGATAGGCGAAGAGGATTGACACTTAGACCTAATGTTGAAAGTGATGATAAAGAGGAATTCCAATTTGCTGAACAAACTGGCAAAACCCTAGAAGGTAATGAAGAAGAAGAATCATATCAGGTAAAGATGTTGTGAGCTATTTCAAAGATTCAAAAGAGACCTAGAGTTGATTTTCTGAATTATACTGGTAATTTGAACCCTAAAGAGTTGATTGACTGGATAAACGACATGGAAGAATACTTTGAATATGAGGAGGTTGAAGATCCGGAGAGGGTGAAATTTGTAAAGACAAAGTTGAAGGGACATGCTGCTATATGGTGGAAATAAGTTTAGTTGGAAAGAAATAGAAGAGGAAAAGAAAAGATTACAAAGTGGAACCGGATGGTGACAAAATTGAAGAATCAGTTTATACCTGCTGACTATGAGTTGGAGCTGTTGAAAAGATTGCAAAACCTGAGACAAAAGGAGAAATCTGTGAAGGAGTACACTGAAGAATTTCATAAAATGATCATAAGGACATGACATAGTGAAGTAAACAAGGAGAAAGTGGCTAGATACATCAATGGACTGAGATTGAACATTCAAGAGGAACTGAGTTTGGTAAGGACGACATCTTTAGAAGAAACATATCAGTTCGCCCTGAAAGTTGAAGAGAAGATGAATAAGAGACATGATCAGAGATAGAGAGGCAGAGGAGGTAAATTTTAGAGAGGTAGAACATTTTCCGGAGGAGACAGATCATATCTAGAGCAGAACAAGTTTGACAGCCCATTTAAGAAGGATGATAGAAATAACAGTGCTTACCGGAGAGATGGTAGAAATTTTTACTAAAGAGGAAACCCTAGTACATACCATAATGAAGGATACAGAAGAGAAGGAAGAGGATTTGATAAGAAAACATTCAGAGGTACTTGTTTCAAGTGTGGAGGTGAAGGACATAGAGCATTTGACTGCAATCAGGGTAGTACAAGTAAGAGGACAAAAAATAGTGGAAGAACAGCCTATGTGGAAGAAGAACCTATTGAATCACCCAGTTCAATTGGCAAACCTAAGAAAGGAGAATCATTGGTGATGAGGAGAGCACTATTTCAAGTAGAGACAAATGAGGAACCACCGCAGAGGAAAAGCTTGTTCAGAACTTGATGCAAATCAGGAGGTAAGTGTTGTAAAGTTGTAATTGATAGTGGTAATTTAGATAACCTAGTTTCAAAGGAGACGGTGACTAAGCTGAAGTTGGAAAGATTAAAACACCCTAAGCCTTATCAGATAGCATGGATTCAGGATGATCATAAGGTACTGGTGAGTGAACAATGTTTTCTGAAATTTCATATTGGATCATATCATGATGAAGTCTTGTGTGATATTATGCCTATGGATGTTTGTCATATCTTGTTGGGTAGACCTTGGCAGTATGATAGAAAAGCTATACATGATGGGAGAAAGAATACATACACTATAATAGCAAATGGAAAGAGAATTACTTTGATTCCTTTAGAAGATGATCCTAAGGGTGAAGTATGTGGGAATATTAGAATATGTTTAGTAGATGGAAGAAAATTTTTGGATGGTTTGAGACATGAGAATATGTGTTATGCCTTGATTCCTAAGAAGCCTGAAACATTGAAGGAGACTAAAGAATCATAACTGGAGGAGATAAGAAAACTGCTGACATAATATGAAGACATCATATCAGATAATGTACCTGAAGGATTACCACCTATAAGGAGTATCAGTCATCACATGGATCTAATACCTGGAGCAAGTTTGCCTAACAAAGTAGCACATCGGATGACACCGATAGACAATGAAGAACTAAATAGACAGATACAAGAGTTTTTGAGAAAAGGTTTGATCAGAGAAAGCTTGAGTCCTTGTGTAGTACCTACAGTGTTAGCACCAAAGAAGGATGGAGAATGGAGAATGTGTACTGACTCTAGAGCTATAAACAAGATCACAATTAAGTATAGATTTCCTTTACCTAGGATGGATGATATTATGGATTGTTTGAGTGGAGCAAGATATTTCACAACGATAGACTTGGAGAGTGGATACCATCAATATTAGAATCAGAGAAGGAGATGAGTGGAAGACTACTTTTAAGACAAATGAAGGATTGTATGAGTGGTTAGTGATGCCCTTTGGATTGACAAATGCAGTGAGTACTTTCATGAGATTGATGAATGAAGTCTTGAAGAAATTCTTGGGTAAGTTTGTGATTGTGTACTTGGATGATATTTTGATTTTTAGTAAGACAAAAGAAGTGTTGGAAACAAGGAAGATAATTGAGAGGGGGGGGTGAATCAGTTATCTCAAATATCTTTAACTTTCTTTTCTCCTTTAATAATTAGTGAACATATAAGCATATATGAACATAAGAACAGAAATAAAATCAACAAACATAACACAAGGATTTTTAAATGGAAAACCCTGTTAAGGGAAAACCACGTGGTGACTAACCCAAGATTGTATTCTCTGTTAAAAGAATAAGAAGTACAAAATGGCACTCGCCAATTAGGGCTCACTATCCGAACACACTTCTCACAAGAGGCACACTGCTCATAAGAGGCGCACTACCTACAGGAACTCACTGTCTACAGAACTTACAAAAGGTAATCAGGTGTTTGAACTGATGAGAGGCATCTACAAATGCTAGAGTTCAGTTCTGGTTAGGCAGAATATACTGATCTAATGCACTTCATTCTTCCTCTGCTTTAGTGTTGTTGTTTTGTCACATACCAGACTTTTATTGTTGCTTCCACACTTATCCCTGCTTTTCTTCGCACTTTATTTCATTATCATTTTTCATCACTCCCCTACATACTAGAATCCATCTAGTATTTATATGCGCATCAAGGATTTCATCAACTTCCTAGTCGGCAACAAGAATACTCAAGATGTTTACAAGTTACTGATCTATCGGCTGAATCCATGCTTGAATTGTGATGCGTATAAAAAACATAGACCTAGCAGTCATCAATCATGTTAGCTAACAATGTATGATCCCTCAAATTGCTTGATCAACATCATTTACTCATCCAAATTGAAGTCTGATACTCTGTCGGTCAGTTCTTTCTCTGTCTGCTATGTCTGTCTGGAACCCAACACTCAGATGCTCATATCTTTTTCATGCTTTATCACCGGAGGCTAAATCTCTAGAATATAGTAGTCATGATACTCCTCTTGACTTAGCCAAGTCTACAACTTGTTGAGTTACACCATCTGAGAGATCTAGACCTAATTGTCACACCTTGTTGCATACTCTATTCTTGTTCACTAGACCAAAACAATCTTCAATCTGACTTCCGGTATAGGCATACTATGTACTGCGAATGTGTGGGATAGACTTTGTTGCCATCAATGACAACACTCATGAAGCCATACAGTGTCTCTTGCCAACAATCTCCCCCTTTGGCATTGATGGCAACACTTAGTGAAAAATGACTAAGTGTCACAGTAAACTCCCCCTTAGCTGATGCTTTGTCTTATGAACTATTTTACCAGAGCTCCCCCTTAGTTGGATTCCACATTTTTCATTACTCCTCACTCCCCCTTTAACATCAATGGCAAAGGGCAGAATCCACACACCAAAGTTTGTAAAAATTAACCTATACATAGCTACATAAGTATATATATATATATATATGTGTGTGTGTGTGTTATACTTACATATACTTAAGTATATCTACAAAAGTGGCCTTCAATTGTACAAATTATGTGGCCCAGCTCTACTTCATCCTATCCAAAATGGAGATGTGACCACTCAACAAAAATTCATATGCTTCTGCCTTTCTTAAATCTGTCGAATCACTGGTCCGGGCTGTGGTCTGAGCATCTGTTAAGGCCTCATGCATTGCCTCTAACTTAGGGATAATTATCCCTCTGAGTTCACTCATTCTGTTTATTATATCCTTCTTTTCTTTGTTTAGCCTCTTTATTTCATTTATGATGACAATGGCCTAGCATTCTTGATTCATTAAGGATGTAATGAGGGGATCACAATTCTGAGATAAACTTGACTGTTTACCTTCTTGTTCTTTCACCTTCTTTTCAATATCCTCTATCACTTTGGGCTAGGATAGACAAAATTTGTACTTGTCCCCACCATCTTTAAGAACATTTTCAAGGCTCTTTATTCCAATGTCTAGGGTCCTCCTATCATTAGCAATGAGTCCCTGTACTTCAGTGAATCTTTTTCCCAAAAACTCCTTCTGGACCTTTGCTTCTGTTGATTTCTCTAAAGATTCAAAGTGAGTGGTAACAGAGTTTACCAAAGATTTTAGGTTGCCAGATGGTGTGGCTGAAGAATCCTTTTGGAATGATGGCATGATCTTCTCCAACATCCTGGATGCCATCTCCAACAACTCACAGTCTTCCATGTGAGATTTTAGGAGTTTTTCTTTTGCTTTGGCTTGAGCAAAATATGATATTTTCATTGCCTGGACCGGAGAGAGAGAGTCAAAATTTAGTGGCCCTTGAAATAGCTCAGGTTCATCTATCTCCATCATTTCTTTGTTCAAGAAATTCTTCACTACCTCTGTAGTGTATCTTGCTAGAGATTGAGTCTTCTTCTTCTCTGCTTGTTCTTCTTCTTTTCCCTTTACCTCCTCTTCTTGACTCACTTTTTCCTCTTTTCTTCCTTCTCCTTCAGCTCCTGAATCTGGAATGTCTGCAGTGGGATCCGGAGGAGAGATGTTATATGTGTTTACTGCTTCATGAGCTTCCTCTTCTAGAATAGAGGAATCCAAGTCTTTAGACTTCTCTTCGTCTATCACTTTTGATCCTTCTACATCTTTGTTAGAAGAATCTTCATTGGTTACATGTAATCCTTCAACATCCATGGTAGAAGGTTCTTCATTTGTTTCCTCTACAATAGGAAGATTGAATCTTTTGAAGGCATTCCGGAGGATGTCTTTTGTTTCTCTTGCTACTTGGTCAGTTTTTTCAAGCATAAGCTTATTCATTCTTGCTTTATTCCAGAATTCATCCTTACAGTCCTTAAAGATCATGTCCATCTGCTTTGGAGTAATAGAAGGATAGAGATGAATTACAATCTATTCTTAGATCTCTAAGTCTTTTGCTTTTGCATTCTCTTTTCTTAGTTCAAGTACCTTCTCTAGAATTTTGGGAATTAATGAAATAATTTCAATGAATGCTTTATTGTAAATATTCAAGTACTTGACTGTAGCTTCTTCCAAAATCCTCTTGTCAGTATCACTATATTCATCATAAAATTTTGTTACTAGTTGCAGGTTC
Source organism: Cunninghamia lanceolata (assembly GCA_027924645.1). Taxonomy (NCBI): domain Eukaryota; kingdom Viridiplantae; phylum Streptophyta; class Pinopsida; order Cupressales; family Cupressaceae; genus Cunninghamia; species Cunninghamia lanceolata. Next base: position 12,501,963 of record BSBN01000553.1, on the reverse strand, counting down.
CCATCCACAGTAATTGCCTTGATGATATCATCAATGGAAAGAGTGGGCTTTTCAACAAATTCTTCTACTTTTTGTTCTTTATTTTTACTAGCAGAGAATTCCCCGGATGTTTTCTTCTTCTTCTTCATTTTCTTAATTTCCTCATCAGACTCTGTTTCTTCATTATCTTTGAGACTTGTGTATGACCTTGTGTCTTTTGTTTTCATTCTCTTTTCTCCTTTTCCAGATGTCTTGACTTTCGGTTTGGTGCCTTTTGAGCTTTTAGGAGTGGCAGGTGCAGAGCTCTTGGAGGATCTAGTTTAAGAGGAGGCTTGTACCAAAACACTTCCTTTCTCTGCTTCTTGTTTCTCTTTCTCAGCCCTTTCCATTTTCTCTCTGTTTGCATCTACTGCCTCTTTTGATATGCCAAATCTTTTGGCAATTTCCTTAACTTCCCTTCTAACTTTCCTCTTTATCTCCAATAGTCTTAGCTCAACATGTATTTTTACACTTAGTTCTTGAAAGGTTCCAAACCTTTCTACCTTAGGTTCCTTAGGTTGGCTCAATAGGTGTTGAATATGTAGCTCCAAGATTTTCTCATTGACCTCATATCCCATTGGCATTATCCACACTATTCTAGGCTCAACTGCCTCCATTAGGCATTGATCAGTGTCAACCATGAAGCACACTGTATCCTTGTATTTCTCAACTATGGATTGAGGTATCCTCTATCTCGCTTGCATCATGCTTTGGAAGTTCTTAAAGTAACCCCAGAGAGCTATGCTTTGAGCTTTAGTATCACCAAGTCCATACATATAATCTCTAATCTGGATTGCAACCAGTTTGTTATTTTGCCAAACCCAACCACTTGATCCAGGTAGCTCATTCATGTAATAGAAGAATAGACATAGTATTAAACAACCATACTTAAAGGAGTTCTTATCCTTCTTGATCTTTTGTAGGTTTTCTAACAATTGATTTAAGAGAAGATCACATAGGTCATAATATGCATTTTGCCTCAACATCTCATATGTTGCATATATTGTAGTCCCAAACATAGAATTCTCTCTGCTAGAATGATAGATCTTGTACCCAATTATCATTGAGGCAAACTTGACATCCAGATCTGTGATGTCATCTATGGTCATTGCTCTCTTGTCAAACTTAGATCCGGTGGCTTCAGTTACTGTCTGGTTCTTGACAGATTTAAGTACAGGTAAGCCACCGGATGAGTGCAGTCTAGTTACTACCCTGATGGCATCTTTTGTTATCTTGAAGGGCCTCATTAACCACATGAAATTATCATGCATCCTTCTTAGGACATACCAGACCCAATCATCTTCTACAAAATAGGGAAAGTGTATGCAATGTCCAAAGTGTTTATCTCGGAGGACCTTGTATTGAGCTTTGAGTTCAAAACTCTCATCTATTAATTGTTTATGATAGATGTCCATCAACTTAGAGTCTCCAAATTCCTCAATGTTGGCATGGATATATACCCTAACATCTTCTACATGTAATACCCCATGCGGAATGCTAGAAAAAGTACCTAAAGGATCAACTTCCAGAGATTTATAGGGATGTTTCTTGAATTTAGGATGCGGCCTATCAGTGATCTTTACAACCATTGGGGTAGCCATATTACAAAGGATTCAGAGGTTGAATTTGATTTCCCAGTCGATCTTTGAGTGGATTGTAGAAACTTCGTTACAGAGCTCTTCTTAACTTCTTCATGAATGAAAGTGTGCAAATTATGAGTGAAAGAACCCTTTTATTCTTGTGCAAACCCTAATTTCCTTTCGCAATAAATGCACAACTTAAGTTATCTGGTTGCCCTGTTCAGAGAGAGAGATCTTCTCAAATCACTGTGCTGATCTTAGAATCATTGTTAGTGAGGATTGACAATGTATCTTCTTTTCTTTAGTCATGCCATGGGTCCGCAGATTAAAGTATCTCAATTTTGAATCATACCGAATCTATCTGTGAAAATCCTACTTTACCGGATAGCTATCAAACTAGATCAACTTGAATAGTTAAACTCTTGCAAAACTCCATGCGGATCTTTCATATTTTTTACCGAGGGTTATTTAGATATTTTTCTGAGAACCCTTTAATCCACAGCATTCCACGTGCTAAATTTAGGCTCTAATTGACTGGCTGGGGGAATTTATTTTTCTTTGTGACTCCCCCTGAGCAAGAGCTCATTTGTTTAGTTTCTGGAAGGAATATCAGTACCAGATTCTGGTGCGGATCCATCCCCAACATTTTTTGTACTCTTCTTAACCCAAATCTTGGTCATCTCCCTTTGAACTTCATCTGCATTCATTTTGCCTTTTCCCTTATCTTATTTTTTATTATGATGCACCGGACCCTTTTTACCCTGATTTTTACTTCTACAGAATTTGGCAATATGACCGGATCTATTGTAATTGTAACAAACAACATTTCTTTGCATATTTGATTGATATCCTCTTGATCTACATTGATTAACCATGTGTCCCATTCTATTTCATGCAAAGCATCTACCATTGAATGAATTGGTTATTTGCATATTTTTACATTCATGAGATTTGTGACCATACCTTTTGCAGTTGAAACATTGTCTGGAGAAGAATGGATTAGTCTGATTCATTCTCCTTCTGCACTGAGTTGCTTTATGACCAAAATTGTTGCAATTGAAGCAATATCCATTGAAGGATGGATATTTTTGAGCATTTGGTTGCCTTACCAGAGGTCTTCTTGTCCTGTTTCTTCAATTTCTTGATCCAAAGTTCTTCTGAGTGGATCCAAAGCTTTCACCTTTCTCATATCCCAAGCCACGCTTATCATCTACCCTCTTTTGTCTTTCAAGAAGAACTTCAAGTTGGGCTGAGCTTATCTTGAATTTCTCTTTGTATTCATTTGTTGTTTGAAGGTCTTGTTTAAGAGTATCTATCTAATTCTCAAGTTGTTCTTCATTATCTCTAGCTTCTTCAAGATCAGATTCCAGATGCCTAATTATTCTGTCCATTTTTAGGCAGTCCTCTGTTTTCTCCTTGAGGGATTGTTTTAGATTATCTCAATTTTCTTTTTTTCTTCAATTTCTTAGGTGAATCTCATAACCCCTGATTCAATCTCATGCCTTACCATAATGACCTCTTTTGATAGCTTCTCACATAGCTTGTTTTTCTCATCTAGATCTCCATTAGTATCATTGGCTTCACTCTGAGTTGCTAATTTTTGAAGTAGTTCCTTTCTCTTTTTCACAGAGATACTTAGTTTTTCTTTTAGCTCATTTATGAAATCATCAGCTTGTTTGAGTCTTTCTCTCAAGTTATTGACTTTAGAGTGGGATTGTTCAAGATCATCTAGGGTAGACTGAAGTTGTTCCTTCATACCATATATATCCATTGAGATTCCTAGATCTTCCTCAAGCTATTAGGCTCTGTTTAAAGGAACTTAGCTCTGATACCAATTGTTGGAAACAAGGCAGATAACTGAGAGGGGGGTGAATTAGTTATCTCAAATATATTTAACTTTCTTTTCTCCTTTAATAATTAGTGCAGCATCAAAATATATAAGCATATATGATCATAAGAACATAAATAAAATCAACACACATAACACAAGGATTTTTACGTGGAAAACCCTGTTAAGGGAAAAACCACGAGGTGACTAACCCAAAATTGTATTCTTTGTTAAAAGAATAAGAAGTACAAAATGGCACTTGCCAATTAGGGCTCACTTCCCGAGCCCACTACCTACAGGAGACTCACTGTCTACATAACTTATAGAAGGTAATCAAGTGTTTGAACTGATGAGAGGCATCTACAAATGCTAGAGTTCAGTTCTAGTTAGGCACAATATTCTAATCTGATGCACTTCATTCTTCCTCTGCTTTAGTGTTGTTGCTCTGTCACATACCAGACTTGTATTGTTGCTTCCACACTTATCCCTTCTTTTCTTTGCACTTTATTTCATTATCATTTTTCATCACTCCCCTACATACTAGAATCAATCTGGTATTTATATCCACATCAAGTATTTCATCAACTTCCTAGTCAGCAACAAGAATACTCAAGATATTTACAATTTACTGATCTGTCACCTGAATCCATGCTTGAATTGTGATGTGTATCAAAAACATAGACCTAGAAGTCATCAATCATGTCAACTAACAATGTATGATCCCTCAAATTTCTTGATCAACATAATTTACTCATCTGGATTGAAGTCTGATACTCTGTCGGTCAATTCTTTCTCTGTCTGCTCCACATGTCTGGAACCCATCTGACATGCTTTATCACCGGAAGCTAAATCTCTAGAATATAGTAGTCATGATACTCCTCTTGACTTATCCAAGTCCGTAACTTGCTGAGTTACACCATCTAAAAGATCCGGACCTGATTGTCAAACCTTGTTGCATACTCTATTCTTGTTCATCGGACCAAAACAATCTTCAATCTGACTTCTGGTATAGGCATACTATGTACTGCGGATGTGTGGGATAGACTTTGTTGCCATCAATGACAACACTCATGAAGCCATACAGTGTCTCTTACCAACAAGAAGAACATTAGTGGCATATTAGACAAGTTTTACAAAGACTGAGAGAAGAGAAATTGTTGATAAACATCAAGAAGTGTAGTTTCATGAAGGGAGAATTGGTATATTTGGGATTTGTGATTTCTACGGAAGGATTGAAGATGGACCCTCAGAAAGTGAAAGCAATTGTTGAATGGCCTACACTGGAGAGCATTGGAGAAGTTAGATCATTTCATGGATTGGCTAGTTTCTACCAAAAGTTCATCAAAAAATTTAGTTTAGTTTGTAACCCTATGACAGAGACAATGAGAGGTGATAGAAAGGATTTCAAGTGGACATCAGGAGTGGATAAAAGTTTTGAGTTGTTGGAGTAGAAAGTGATAGAGCAACCTATTTTAGAGTTACCAGATTTCAATAAGGTATTTCAAGTTGATTGTGATGCTAGTGGAAATGCGATTGGAGTAGTGTTAAGTCAAGAAGGAAGACCAGTGGCATATTTCAGTGAAAAGTTGAATGATGCAAGGAGAAGATATTCATTTTATGATCAAGAGTTCTATGCAATAATTCAAGCCTTGAAGAAGTGGAGACATTATTTGTCACCTAAGGAGTTTGTGTTGTATACAGATCATCAAGCTTTGCAATATTTGAACAGTCAAGGTAAGTTGAATCAAAGACATATGAGATGGGTAGAGTTCATGCAGAGTTATACTTTTGTGTTGAAGCATAGGAGCAGAAAATCAAACAAAGTTGTTGATGCATTGAGTAGAAGAAGAAACTTGTTGATAGAGATGAGAGTTGAAGTGTTGGGTTTTGATGAATTAAAGAGCATGTATGAGGGAGACACTAATTTTACAAAACCTTGGAAAGCATGTAAGGAACCTATTGTGACAGATAGGAGTAAGTGGTTAGATTATTTCATTCAAGAAGATATGTTGTTCAAAGGAAGTCAGTTGTGCATACCTAGAAGTTCAATGAGAGATAATCTGATCAAGGAGAAGCATAGTGGTGGATTGGTAGGACATTTTAGCATTGATAAGACAATGGCTTTGGTGAGTGAAAACTACTTTTGGCCTCAGATACATAAGGATGTTCAGAGATTTGTGTAGAGTTGTAGAGTTTGTCAAGTTGCAAAAGGGAGTAGTCAAAACACTAGATTGTATAAGCCTTTGATAGTACCAGAGAGACCTTGGGAAGACATAAGCATGGATTTTGTAATGGGATTGTTGAAGACATAAAGAGGACATGATTCAATATTTGTAGTGGTTGACAGATTTTCAAAAATGGCTCATTTCATACCTTGTAAGAAGACAACTGATATAGTACATGTAGCTGACCTCTTTTTTAAGGAGATTGTGAGATTGCATGGATTACCTAAGAGTATAGTTTCAGACAGAGGTACAAAGTTTTTTGGATATTTTTGGAAGACACTTTGGAAGAAGATGAAGACAGATTTGAAGTTCAATTCAACTTTTCATCCACAAAAAGATGGATAGATAGAGGTAGTGAATAGGAGTTTGGGAAACTTGTTGAGATGTTTGGTTGGAGAAAAGACCGGAGGTTGGGATTTGATTCTTTCACTAGCAAAGTTTGCATACAATAATTCAGTAAACAGAAGCATTGGAAGAACACCTTTTGAGATTGTGACCGGAGTGAATCCTAGAGGAGTTGCAAAATTGAGAAACATCAATATAGAGGAAAAGAGAAGTGTAGAAGTAGAAGAATTTGCAGATCATATGAAGACAGTGCATAATCAAGTGAAGAAGCATTTGGAGGATATGAACAGTAAGTATAAAGAGAAGGCTTATGAGAAGAGAAGACATAAGGAATTTGACATTGGAGATGAAGTGATGGTGTACTTGAGAAAAGAGAGATTTCTAGTTGGAACATATAACAAGTTGAAGATAAAGAAGTTTGGACCTTGTAAGATACTCAGAAAATTTGATTCAAGAAATGCATATGAAGTGCAGCTACTAGAGACATTGGGTATTTCACCTATTTTCAACATTCTAGACTTACATCAGTATCATGAAGCAGAGTCCAGTGACAGCATGGAAGAGGACTTGAAGAACCAATTACCACAACAAGCACCTGAGCAAATTGAAGACATTTTGGATAGCAGAGTTGGACGTAGCACTAGAGGAAGGCAATACAAAGAATATCTTGTGAAGTGGAAAGGCAGACCGGAAGAAGATTCATCATGGATTTCTCAGGATGAGGTGGACCGTCTTGGTTCTCCCCTAGCCCCAGCAAAGTGAGGGACTCACTTTTTCAATAACCCCAAATGTCTGATATAGGAGCATCCCTGGTTCAAGAGCAATCTTGCATCAACCAAAAACATTTGCATTTCAGTTCTTTCATTTTCTAGTTCAGTTCAGTCAAAAGTAGTTTCAGCTTGCAGTCTGGTATTGGCATTTCACATCTTGTGGATCTGGACTTAGCATCTACATTCACTCATCTACATTATATCAAGAATTCAGAGCATTTGGATCAGTTACCAGAAAGATATCGCTATCAGAAGATCAACTATTTTCTTAGAACAGAGCATCCTGACAGTCTCAGATAAATCGGCTAAAGGAGTAGGCTTGCGGATCATTCCTTGACTTGCGGATCCTAATGACTCATCATTCAATGATCCTCGGTTCGTGGTCAACCTTTCCTAGAGGTCTACACATTCTTCCATTAATTTGATGAAGTGTTCTATGCATTTAGGTCTGACCTATCTGTGAACACATTAAATCACTTCATTAGAGTTTGTGATCTTCCTTGGCTAACGCAGAGGAATCTATTGATCCGAAAATGATATATAATGATGTAATACATCCTTAGGAAATAAGTTCATAAGATAGTGATAGCTGATAGTTTAGATTTATGTGAAGGAACTTTAAAGCTTTATCTTGTGCATGTATGTAAGCAAGCCTGTGAGCGCTAATTGTAAGCCCGCATGTTGTCGGCTAGATTGTATTTGAATTCTTTGATATACTGAATGATTGAATCTACATTTATTCCATTTCTTTGAGTTGTTTCTGTTGTGTTTACTCTTGCTGCATGGTCTGGACAATTCATTCTATGAACCCTCCTACCGTGACTGCACCAATTCTACTCTTAGTGGCCTCTTTCTTATTATGCAGACTGCTTATCTTTGCATGAATGCCTACAATTTTTGTCTTTTTGTTGCTGATGGAGTCAAATGCAAGATCAAATGTTTCTAAGATTTTCATCAATTGAAGTTCCAAGTCATCTATTTTCTCCTTCATTTCCTTTGTTGTCTTAGGCCATTTTAGACAAAATTTGTATATATCACTAGCATCCTTAATAGAAGTACTTATGTTCTTGATGTTATTGTCTAACAAAATTGTATCCTTAGCTAACTTATCCTTCAGCTCAATTAGCCTCTTATCATTTATTTCTGCCCTAACCTTAATGTCTGTGGCTTTTTCAAAAGATTCAAAATATGAACTTACAGAGTTTATGAGCCTTTTAAGTTGCTCAAATGGTGTTAGGGATGTATCTTTCTGTAGTCCAGGCATCAATTTCTCCAAAACACCAAATGCCTTATCAATGAGTTTACTGTCTTGAATATGAGACATCAAGATTTATTTCTGAGCTTTGGCTTGAACAATTAACACTAATTTGAATTTTTACAGAGGTGACATTGAGGCTAGGTTTATTGGTCCTTGCAGCAACTCAGGTGAATCCAAAAATTGAGCTTCTTGTTGCTTCTCCAAAAACTCTCTGACTAAATCAACAGGGTCTTGTGTAACTACAGCAGTGTCTCTTGTTATATCATGAGATAATTCTTCTTCTTTGGACTACTCTAGAGGTTCTTGATCCTTAGCTTCTTGCTCATTATTTTTGTGTTCCAGAGGAGGGCTCTTCTTAGCTTGCTCATCCTCTTGATTTCCTTTATTAATATTTTCAATTTGCTCTGGGGGGACTTCAGTATTCTCAGGAGTCTTATCTCCTTCTTGCTCCTTTATTTCTTCATCTTTTCCAGGGCTTACCAGAGGAGTCTTTGTCTGATTCGGGTCTTGTTCAAAGTTGACTTTCGAAAGGAAACTATCATAACCCACATTTTGTTCTTCCTTGTCATGAATAGTTGGGATGTTGATTTTTTTTGGACATCAAGAGTTATTTGTTCTGTGTCCTTTACCAACTTCTCTGTCTCTAGACATCAAAATGTTGGTCCTTGTTTGATGTCAAGCTTTCTCCCAAGTATCTTGTTTCTTGTTTTCTCTTCATCTATTATATCTAGACATAATTGTATCAATGCATGTTCTCTTAATTCCAAGTCTTTAGCCATTGCTGCTTCTTTTCTAGCAGACATGATACTACCCAGGCTATCAAGTAGATCTATAATTACCTCAAGGAAGGATTTGTTGGACATTCCCAAAAATTTGATCACTGTAGTTTCAATGATGTTTTATCTGCATCATTATACTCATCATACAGGTCTGCTATAGGCTTTAGATTACCATGTGTTGCCATAGCATTTAGGACATCTTCCAAATTTATTGTAGCCTTTGCTTTTTCTTGCTTTTGCCCTTATCAGTGGGCTTGTCCTATTTATTCCTGGAGACTTTACTGGCCTTGGCCTTTATTTTCTCTTCCTCTTCATTTGTCTCAGTCTCCTCATCATCAGCTCCTATACTAACATACATCCTTTTGCCTTTTGTTTTCATTCTTTTGTGCTCATTTCTAGTGGTCTTCTTTGTAGGTGCTTCCACATTTACTCAAGGAGTGGGACCGAAGAACTTAGAGGTTGAACCTCTTGTTCTTCTTTTTCGTATTGCAGGCTCCTCAGTTTTCTTTTCAAGCTCTTCTAGAGCTTTCTCTCGTTCATCTTGCTTCTTTTCTGCAATTGCCTTTGCAGCTTCTACCTTTGCTCTAGCTTCTAAAATTTATTCTTTTGTAAAGCCCTTGCTCTAGGCATATTCTTCAGCCATTCTCTTAGCCTTCTTCACACTTGCAAGCTTTCTCAATTCAACATGAACTTTGACAGAGATTTCTTCATAGATGCCAAATATTTCTTCTGTGGTGTCCCTGGGTTTTCTCAACATGAGCTCAGCATAACCATTCAACACATTTTCAGCTACTTCATAACCCATTGGAAGGACCCAAACTTTCTTGGATCCACAGCCATCATCATGCATTGATCCTTATGTATAATAAAGCATGTCATTTTTGTACTTTTCCACAATTGTCTTAGGTATTCTTTCCCTTGATTGCATGGCCCTTTGAAAGTTTTTGAAATAGCCCCATAGGGCTTCATTTTGTGCATCGCAACTGCCTAGGCTATTCAAATGATTTCTAATTTGTGTGACAATAGGTTCATTACCAAACCAGATCAACTTTCTCATTTTGGACAACTCTTTCATAAAATAGAATAATAGCAGAGAATTAATGTACCATATTTGAAGGGATATTTAGACTCCTTGGTCTTCTTTAGATTTTCCATCAATTATTGCCAGAGAAACTCACAGATGTCATAATCAACATTCTTCTTAACCATATCATAGGCTGTGTAGATGGCTATATCGGAGATAGAGTTCTCCTAGTTTGTGAAGTATATCTTGTATCTGATTACCATCGATGTGTACCTTATTGCATGGTCTACAATTGTGTTAACTGTCAATGCCCTTTTATCGAATTGAGCTCTGGTGGCCTCCATCACAGTGCTATTCTTTACAGCCTTTAGCACAGGCATTGTTCCGGTAGAGTTCAATCCTATTATAGCCCTTATAGACTCCTTTGTAATCATAAAGGCTTCTTCAAGCCACATAAATTCATCGTGAATTCTGCTGAGCACATACCGAACCCATTCGTCCTCTGCAAATGTTGGAAAGTCTATATATTGTATGAATTTCTTTTTCTCCAATGCCTTATATTCTTCCTTCAAATTAAAATTATCACTAGTTAGATGTTTCAGGTGCAAATCTATAAGTTGGTTGCCTCTGTGTTCTTCTAGGGTAACATGGATGTATGCCAGGTAATGTCTTCCTTGTGCATTACACCATATGGTACTCCAGAAAATGCACCATTAGGGTCGACTTCCATTGATTTGAATGGGTGTTTCTTGAATTTCAGTCGAGGTCTCTCAATGGTATCAATTACTTGTGGTGTTGCCATTTCTGCAATGATTCAAATAATTTCACAGTAGGGTTTTAATTGTAAATACCTCTTTTTGCCAAAATTTAGGTTTTCTCTACTTTGAATCACTAGAAATCACTGAAGTAGCTTAGGGTTCTACTTTTGATCTCCTTGGATGCTTGAAAACTCGAATGCAAAGTGATTAATCTTTCGGATGCGACCCTTTTTAACCTTTGTTTACAAAAACCTAATCATCATAGATGTTGTTCTCCAAAAGCTGTCAAACATTTCACTATCAACCATAGTTGATCAAGATTGCTCTGCAATGTGCCACATTAGATCTTTTTCTACCAGTTTCTTCTTCAAATGATTTATCCAATACTTCTTTAACTCATACCTTAGTGTTGGATCTCATGACCCACTATCTGGCTAGGGGATCAGGATATTCAATAAAAGCTCCCCTTGAGCCAGTGCTCCCAATTTACTTCCCGAAGGAAGTATCTGCACCAGAAGCTGGTGCAGATCCATCCTTGACCTCTTTTACATCCTTCTTAATCTAGATCTTACTCATTTCCTTCTTGGTGTCTGTCGGATCAACCTTATTCTTTCCCTTATCTTCCCTCTACTATGTTTTCCTCTTTTCTGCAGAATAGTTTCTTTTCACATTCTTGCTCCTACAGAATTTTGCAGCATGTCCAGGCTTATTGCAATTGTAGCAAACAACATTCCTCGGTCCTTGGTTCCTTCCATTGATTGGATTAATTCTTGATCTACATTGGTTAGCCATATGCCCAAATCTATTGCATGTAAAGCATTTTCCATTGAAAGGTTGAGTATTCCTTCCATTGTTGAAACCTTTCCTAGTATGACTTCTACATTCATTTTCTTTATGACCAATTCTCTTGCAATTGAAACACTGACCGGAGAATGATGGAACATTTTGATTCATTCTGCTCCTACACTGAGTAGCCTTATGACCAAACTTATTGCAATTAAAACAATAGCCATTGAAAGATGGGTTCCTTTGAGTATCTGGCTGCCTGAATGGAGGTCTTCTAGGTCTATTTCTCTGATTCTAAACCTAGTTTCCTTTGACTCTCTTCATCTTAGTGTTAACTTGTCCTGATTTAGAACTTTCTCCTCTTTCAAAACCCAAACCTTTCTTGTCATCTAGACTTTTCTGACTGTCAATCAGCTCATCAAGCTTTGCAAAACTTAGTTTGAACTTTTCTTTATAGCTATTAGCTACTTCCAGATCATGCTTCAGAAGCACAACATCTTTTCCCAACTTTTCACATTCTTCAGACTTGCCTTTCAAAACTTAATTTAAATGCTTCTCAATCTCTTCTTTCTCTTCAACCAACATTGATAAACTGCTTAGGGTTTCATTTGCTGCTTTCAATTGTTCACTTAGCTCTTTTCTCCTTTCCTTTGATCTCTTGACTTGCTCTCTTAGCTTTAGGATGCATTCATCAGCTTCTTTGACATTCTCCTTCAAATCCTGGATATCTGCTTCATACTTATCAAGATCTTCAAGAGTAATTTTCAGTTGTTTATTGCTGACATATGTGCAATCATCAATTGTAACACTACCAGGATGAATAGCTTCTGGATGAGTAGGATATCTTATGGCCGCCATGTGTTCACTTTCCTAGATCTTCCTCAAGCTATTAGACTTCTTCCAAGGAACCTTTCTCTAATACCAATTGTTGAACACAAGGAATACTGAGAGGGGGGATGAATCAATTTTCTATAAAACCATTCCTTCACATATTCTTTAATCCATTTACAGAATTTAATAACATGAAAGAAAAATAAACAAAAGAAGAGCAACAATAAAGTCATATCACATAAAAACCAAGATTTTTTCATGGAAAACCAAAAAATAGAAAAACCACGGTGAGTGTTAACTCACAATATATTGTAGTATCAAAACCGGATTACAAAAAGGCTCACTGCCCAAGGACTCACTGTCCAAAGAAATGAACACTGCAATAGGCTCACTGCCATAAAGAAAGGAAGATAGAGAAAGGGTGGCTCACTACCAATAAAGAACTACAAATGCATCTACAGTATGCCAGAATATAGTTCCATTGATAGCTCAATATATAGATTCAAAGGTCTTCATTATGTCTATTTTATTTCTCTGCTCTGTTCACATATGCTCTGTTCTTCAGATCTCTGTACCCTTACTGCACTTTTTGAAACACAAGAATCACATACACAACAACTTCGCAACACATTTGCATCCACACATCACTCCAACATTGAAATTTATCAAGTATATATATCCGCAACAAGATTTAACTCAAAACTAGGTCGACATGCCAGATATGAAATGTGTACACAAAAATTATACCTTGTCAGCTTGATCCTTTGCACAATCAACAATGTGAACCCATAAAATCATTCAAGAACCTTCACAAAGGTCTGGAACTATTATAGAACCACTTAGGATGATGATCTAAATAAAATACTTTTACCGCACATCGATCCAACTATGTGTCGGCCTTATACTTGAGTATACACTTAACCATATTGTCTGTCATATCATAACTTTTAGTGTGGATCACATGGGACTCCAAAATTCATATCAAACATTCAATAGGCATCACCAATCATACATTCATAACCACAAATCATAATATTCTTAAATGGTGAGATGTGGATCTCTGAACCGATGACTCTATCTTTATGAAACACTGTCAAGCTAAATACCGATACTTAGAAGCTTGTAGATGATCTTCTAGTGAACTTCAAAATCTGCAAATCTAGAATTAGATACTTCTCATATGTGTTTGCAGCACCTCCAAACTGGACATCAAAATAATCAATACCAGAGGAATATGAATTGAAATACTTAGGTATTATGCACTGTTCCTAAATGAACTTTGTTTACCCTAACTTAGGCAAATCATAATATGGCTTCCAGAGATTTTCAAGACATGAAACTTGGAATGTATCATTGTGTAACAACTATGTGTAACATACCAGAACCACACACCAAAATCTTCATCTGCGGAGGAGTACTAGCTAAATCACTATCACTGCCTTAGTAAACTGCCAACACTTAGTCAATTTGACTAAGTCATTCTTTTCAGACCAAAAATACTATGCATAACATGTCTCAAGAACTATTTCCAATCATATATGGTTGTTGCCATCAATGACAACATCAAATCTCCAACATGTCAGTAGTGTCTCTTGACCATGTTGCCAACAATCTCCCCCTTTGGCATTGATGGCAACACTTAGTGAAAAATGCTCACACTGCTCCCCCTTACTATGTATAATCTATTTTTCCTCTTCCCTTAATATGTTTAGCCATTTTTCATTGGTTCTTCTTCTCCCCCTTTGACATCAATGGTAAAGGTGTATGTACAAGTAACAAAATTGTGTCAAAATTGCAAAATTGTTATTCTTGTCCGCATATGTACAAGTGCAATCATATAGCTTCCCTACTAAAAGGTGGAGAGGATGTCTAAGTATATGAATTTCAATTGAGCTATCTCTCCATCCCATTTGGCCTTGGCACTATTCAAAATTTAAATGTTTCCTTTCACTTGAAACACTAATTCCTCTGCTTTGTCTACTGTGGTAGGCACATCAATTATTGTCTTTACCTTTGTTGCCTCTTCTAGAAGACCAGTCATAGAATCAATCTTGGATTCTATTATTTCTCTGAATTGGCACATTCTACTCTTAGTGGCCTCTTTCTTATTCTGCAAACTACTTATCTTTGCATGAATGCCTTCAATTTCTATCTTTTTGTTGCTAATGGAGTCAGATGTAGGATCAAATGTTTCTAATATTTTCATCAATTGAAGTTCCAAGTCATCTATTTTCTCCTTCATTTCCTTTGTTGTCTCAGGCCATTTTAGACAAAATTTATATATATCACTAGCATCCTTAATAGCAGTATCTATGTTCTTGATGCTATTGTCTAACAAAATTGTATCCTTAGCTAACTTATTTCAGCTCAATTAGCCTCTTATCATTTATTTTCTTCCCTAACCTTATTGTCTGCAGCTTTTTCAAAAGATTCAAAATGTGAACTTACAAAGTTTATGAGCCTTTTATGTTGGTCAGATGGTGTTAGGAATTGTAATCTTGCAAGATCACAATATCAAAAAAAGCACATAATCCTACAAGACAAGTATGTCAATACAAAAATGAAAGCAGTAATAGAGGAAATATAATATAGTGAGAAGAATGACATGAGTAGAAAGGTGGATTGGAGAGAATCAATCAACTATTATGAAGAGAAAGGAATGTTGTTGAAATGAAGAGAAAAGAATATTGATCAAAATGACATGACTTCATGGCCTATCTTGCTCTATTGATTAGAATGACATGACTTCATGACCTAACTTACTCTTGTTGTTACCTGATTGTCAGAAAGGTAAGAACAAGAAAAGGAATAATTTGTGAATGCAAAAAAGATGGCAAATGCCCCCAACAAAAGTGGGAAAAATAATTTACCATTTCATATTTTTAAAAAGACTTTTGGATGAAAACACTCTTTGAAGGGTTATTATGGAAAATAATAACACAATGAAAAGTGCATGATGAAGAAGAAGAAGATAGAGCCTAGACTCGCACAAAATAAATGGTGCAAAAATCCAATCCCGTGGCCAAACGTTAGGAGCATTTCCATGAAGAAGGTGCTAAAACATTTGAAACTTTCTTTATAAATATGGAAAAAAGTTAATTATTACTTATTCACTTTTAGAAATTTTTTGCACTCAAAGTGCCTTGAGAGACAAAATACCATGATGAGACTTCCAACATCCCAAAATGGACCAACTCAGGGAGTGGGGGACATTAGGCCTAAAGAGGTAAGGAAATTTTTTGTTTTTAATCATTTTTTTATCTTTTTTTGGCCATGTAGGACCTACAGTTCATGCAGGAATCCTTGAATTGTATAGGAATCCAAGGACATTGCAAGGCATTGGGGAGACTTGAGTTTCCCAAAGAATTTTAGTGTTAAGCTATGTTGCTCCCTTTTTGACATAATTTGGAAGAATGTTGGCAAATGTTGTGAGGTCTAGCAACACTTTTGTCCATTACGGCATTTTCTTGAAAGTTATAAAAATTAAAAATTATAAGTAAAAATAAATGGCACAAGAGTGATGTATACAAACACAAATGCCATCAACTTCTTCTAATGACTAACAAGTTGAATGAAATATAAATTGAAACACAAATTATATATACACAATTCTATATATTTCCCACAATCAAATTATCTAGCAGACATTATAGTTTTTTGTTGTTTTAAGCTAAAAACCATTGGCATGTTCACATTTGGGATATGTGATCTAGTATTTGGGTATTGGTTAGGAAGCAAAAGATTACGAGACCTCTTTAGAATCCCTCATTCCTCCAAGTCATCTTGGTAAATAGTGACTAAATAGACATATTATAAGTGTAACAGATTACAATTTTACATTTCTTGTTCCTATTCTACCTATGTAATAAAATTTCCTTAGGCAAAGTCTCCTTTATCGTGAACAAGAAATCTTGGAAATTCAATCTAGGCACCATAAAAAATAAATTACATTGCACACAACTTCTAGTCCTTCTAAAACTCCTATATTTCTTTTTTTCTTTATTTTTTAAACATTATTTTTACTAAATTATGTATTATTTTAATACAACCAACTTATTTACCAAATAAAACTAATAATACTAAATCACCAAAAATTGTTTTAAAATGTGTTTTTGTGAATTAATATATGTGTGTATGTGTATGTATGTATGTATTTATGTATGTATATACACATACATATATATGTATAAGTATATATGTATATGTATATATGTATATGTATACACACACACACACCTATATATATATATATATATATATATATATATATATATATATATATATATATATATATATATATATATATATGTATGTATATGTATATAGTATTATTAAAATGCTTAAAACTCTAATTTTTAAATTATTTACGTAAACAAATCCCTAAACCTAAATCCTTGACATATATATATATTATTGTGACTCTGTTGAAATGTTCTATATGCCTTGATGCAGGAGCATCCAGATGTGTAAGGACAATCTTACATCACCCAAAAATAATGATGATTCAAAATCAATGAATTTTTTTCCATTTCTTTTAAAAATTTGTATTTCTGGTTCCATAATCGCTTGAATAATGATGCAGAACCTTCAGTTTTTTCCAAACTGTTATTTTAGGAAAGTTTGCATTTGGGCACATATGGAAGCGAAAATTTACAGGAATCTTCGTAAGTGAAAAATAATACCTTTGGCAAAGGAATTAGGAAAAGATCATTTGTGGGCTGAAAGATATTAAAGTTTTTGTTTCCCAAAAAACCCCTAAAAAAGTTTCAAAGTCAAGTTTGAGGCACTTCGAGGCCCCGTACAGCCCTGAAAATGGGTAGAATCGGCAAAGCTGATTCTTATTGTGTACAGTGCTCTGCTAACTTTCCAACACTTCAAACGGTTCGTCAATCGGACACTCAAATCAAAAGATATGGCTACCGGAAGTTGACCTATTTTTGGAGGGAGATGCAAATTTCAAAATTTGGCTAGAGGCTGCCAAAAAGGGCTATTTATGACCATTTTTGGGAACCCTTGGTAGTAGTAGAGATAAGGGGGAAAGTGTAGAGTCAAGAAAAGGTAGGAAAATAGAAACCCTAAATTGTTTGAGGCTATAGAAGGCAAAAGGTTCCAGAATCCTGAGATAGGAAGTTGTAATGTGTTGCAGCCTATGGAGGATTCATCCTCTGATTGGATTTTAGCTTCTGTAATGTAATGTGTTGTCTAAATCAATAAAATAAAATTCATATTTTCTGTGTACAATTGGTGTTATTATGTGTTTTGTAATTTACCCCCTCATCAAGTGGTATCAGAGAAAGCGTTCCTGAGTGTGTAGACAGATCGTCGATCATGAGGCAGTTTGCACTAGGACTTGAGGTTGTGGGTTTGATGTAGAGATCAAAATGCCTCCACAAATTAATTGTGGTAGGAGAAATACTTTGACATAAGAGGGTTTTAGAGCCATGCAAAGGCAAATTGATGCATTGCAAGAGGAGCTGTGAAGAGGGTTTGAGCCAAGAACAAGAGAAGATGAAGTAGAAGAAGATTTATATGAGGAAGAACAAGATGGTGCAAGAGATATTGCAAAAGTTAGGTTGTTAAAAGCCATTTCAAAGATTGGAAAGAGGCCTAGGATTGAAGTTTCTAACTATTCTGGAAATCTGAATCCAAAAGAGCTTATTGATTGGATCAATGATATGGAAAAATATTTTGAGTATGAAGATGTGGAGGATCCAGAATGGGTCAAGTTTGCAAAAACAAAGTTGAAGGGCCATGCCAATATTTGGTGAAGGAGGTCCAATTGGCGAGAAATAGAAGAGGAAAAGGAAAGATTACCAGATGGGATCAGATGGTGGACAAACTAAAGAAACAGTTCATTCCTGTGGACTATGAGTTGGAGTTACTGAAGAAGCTACAAGGATTGAAGCAAGGTAACAAGTCTATCAAGGAGTATACATAAGAGTTTTATAAGATTACTATTAGGACAAGCCTTGTAGAGGCCAACAAGGAGAAGGTAGCCTGTTACATTAATGGGTTGAGGTCAAGTATTCAAGATGAGTTGAGCCTGGTTAGAATGACCACCATAGAAGATGCGTACCAATTTTCCCTAAAGATAGAGAGTTTGGTTGAATAAAAGATTCAAAAACACAAAGAGAAAAAGGTCTAGGCATAAGGACTGGTGGAAGATACTATGGAGGCTGAAATGAAGATCAAAAGAAAAGTGAAGAAGCTGGCACCATTCAAAATCAAAGAGGAGATTATGCCGCTCTCATGACCAAAATAATGGTGAGCAAAGAGGAAGAGGAGGAGGTCGACCTAGGCAAGGACCTGGAAGAGGAGATTTTAGAGGAACCTATTTCCAATGTGGAGAAGAAGGACATCAAGCATACAAGTGTCTACAACATTAAGGAATAACAAATAGAAGACCTGAAGGTAATGCACAAGTTACACATGTAGATGAAAATGCTCAGTCTAAGCATTCTAAAGATGTTGAAAGGGGAGAAACCCTAGTTGTCAGAAGAACCTTGTTGAATGAGGAGAAAGAACTAGATCAGAGGAAGAGTTTATTCCGCACAAGGTGCAAGAGTGAAGGTAAGTGTTGTGATATTACTATTGATAGTGGAAGCACTAACAATCTTATTTCAGATGAGATGGTTAACAAGTTGAAGTTGACAAGAAGAAGGCATCCAAATCCATATCAAATAGCATGGTTGCAGAAGGACCATAAAGCTTTGGTCAATAAGCAGTGTTTAGTCAAGTTCAAGATTGGAGACTACCATGATAAGGTGTTGTGTGACATCATACCAATGGATGCATGTCACATGCTATTGGGAAGGTCATGGTAGTATAATAGGTCCGTTGTCCATGATGGCCATGCAAAAACATATTCCTTAACAAAGGATGGAGTTTGTCATAAGTTGAAGCCCTTGAAAGAGATAGAAGAAAAGGTATGTAGTACTACCAGAATTTTCTTGGTAGATGGTAGGAAATTTTTAAAGGGTATGAGGCATGAGTGTCATTGCTTTGCGTTGATTCCTAAGATCGGCCAAGAGAAATATGAAGATGTACCAGCAGAAGTCCCAAATTTGTTGGAAGAATTTCAAGATATTGTCTCTAATAATGTACAAGAAGGTTTACCACTTGTGAGGAAGATAAGTCATCAAACGGATTTGATACCAGGATCTAGTTTGTCAAATAAGGTAGCCCATAGAATGACTCCTATAGAGAATGAAGAGCTAAACAGACAAGTTCATGAGTTGTTAATGAAGAGATTGATAAGGGAGAGCCTAATCCATGTGTGGTACCTGAAGTACTAGCACCAAAGAAAGATGGAGAGTGGAGAATGTGTACAGATTTTTGAGCCATCAATAAGATCACGATCAAGTATAGATTTCCATTGCCAAGAATGGATAACATAATGGATTGTTTGTGTGGAGCCAAGTACCTTATCAAGATTGATCTAAATCTAGTGGGTATCACCAGATCTAAATTAGAGAAGGAGATGAATGGAAGACAACCTTCAAGACAAAGGAAGGTTTGTATGAGTAGTTAGTCATGCCATTTGGGCTAACCAATGCACCAAGCACATTCATGCGACTCATGAAAGAGGTATTGAAAGATTTTTTGGGAAGTTTTGTTATTGTTCATTTAGATAACATTTTGATTTTTAGTAAGACTTGGGATGAGCATCTGATGTCTATCAGAAGAGTTTTAGAGAAGCTGAGGGAGGAGAAATTGTTGATTAATCTGAAGAAATGTAGTTTTACGAAGACAGAGTTGGTATACTTGGGATTTGTTGTCTCAAATGAAGGTCTTAAGATGGACCCAGAAAAAGTAAGGGCTATTGTTGAATGGCCCACGCCAAGGAGTGCTATAGAGGTATAATCTTTTCATGGTTTGGCAAGTTTTTATAGAAAATTTACCGGGAATTTTAGTAGCATTTGTGCACTCCTAATTGAGACAATAAGGGGATAGAAAAGAGTTTAAATGGACTACAAGAGCAGCCAAGAGTTTCAATACATTGAAATAGAAAGTCACAGAGCAACCTATTTTGGCACTTCTAGATTTCAATAAGGTATTTTAGGTAGATTGTGATGCTAGTGGAAGTGTTATAGTTGTTTTGAGTCAAGAAGGTAAGCCCATTTCCTATTTTAGTGAGGAGCTTAATGATGCCAAGAAAAAGTATTATGTTTATGATCAGGAGTTTTATGCTATAGTTCAAGCTTTGAAGAAATGGAGACATTATTTGTTGCCAAAAGAGTTTGTTTCATATACTGATCATCAGGCTTTGCAGTATAATAGTCAAGGGAAATTGAACTAGAGGCACTTGAAATGGGTTGAGTTTTTGTAGAGTTATACTTTTGTTTTGAAGCACGGGAGTGGAAGATCAAATAGGGTTGTAGATGCCTTAAGAAAAAGGCAAAATTTGTTGATAGAAATGAAGATAGAGGTTGTTGGGTTCGATGAGCTCAAAAGTTTGTACCCTGAAGATCCAAATTTTGCAGAGGCTTGGAAGGCTTGTTTTGAACCTATTACTTTGGATAGGACAAAATGGTTGGATTTCATAATCCAAGATGGTATGTTTTTTAGGGGAAGCCAGTTGTGCATTCTAAGGAGTTCCATGAGAGAGAACCTAATTAAGGAGAAGCATAGTGGGAGATTAGCTGACACTTTGGTCAAGATAAGACCATTGCTATAGTTGGTGAGCATTACTATTGGCCACATTTGCAGCACGATGTGAGAAAATTTGTGCAGAGTTGCAAAGTGTGTTAGGTGGCAAAAGGAACAAGTCAGAATACAGGGCTATATCATCCATTGCATATACCAGAGAGGCCATAGGAGGATATTAGTATGGATTTTGTTCTTGGTTTACCAAGGACACAAAGAGGACATGATTCCATTTTTGTGGTGGTGGACAGATTCTCGAAGATGGCACATTTTATTCCTTGTAAGAAGACTAATGATGATATTCATATTGTAGAGTTATTTTTCAAAGAGGGGGTGAGACTACATGGTCTAACTAAAAGAATAGTTTCATATCGAGATACCAAGTTTGTTCGTTATTTTTGGAGGACATTATTGAAGAAGTTGAAGACATATTTGAATTTTAGCTATATACACCATCCACAGACTGATGGACAGACAGAAGTGGTGAATAAGAGTTTGGGTAACCTGCTATGATGCTCGGTAGGAGATAAGCCCAAAGGGTGGGATTTGATTTTACCACAGGCAGAATTTTTTTACAACAAATCTGTCAATAGGAGTACAGGTAAATCACCATTCCAAGTTGTATATGGGAGTAGTCCAAGAAATGCTTTAGAGTTAAGGAAGATGGACAAGGGAGGAAAGACAAGTGCTGAAGCTGAAGACTTTATAAAACACCTGAAGAATTTGAATAAAGAGGTGAGAAAGCACATTAATAAGATGAGTATTCAGTACAAGGATAAGGCGAATCAGAAAAGGAGATATAAGGAATTTTAGGTAGGAGATGAAGTCATGATTCACTTGAGAAAAGAAAGGTTTCCAGTTGGAACATATAATAAGTTGAAAATGAAGAAATTTGGGCCATGTAGAATCAGGAAATGCATATGAGGTAGAACTACCATGTGGGATCAACATTTCCCCTGTGTTCAACATTGTTGATTTAACAAAATGTCATGAAGGTAGAGAAGAGGATGGACCAACAGAAGAATAGTGGAGTATGTTGGCCCATGATTGTCGTTAAACCCAAAGGTCGACCTTTTGGATTTTATGAGTTGCAACATGAATGTATTTTGCACATATGTTCAGTTTCAATGTTGATTTTATATGAGAAATGCTTCATTTCATGTGTTTATCTACTTGTCTCCATTTGTTGCATGTTATTCTCCTTCTTCTGAATCTGGTTGCTAAGGGTTTCTCAGGTTCTAGAGTATGGTTTTCTGTATCACATGTTTGATCTCTAACTTTCATTCAAGGAGTGGATTAAATTGTTTTAGGTTGAGCACGGGGAAGGTTGCATGTCAACAGGGATATCTGTAAGTAGAGGCAGCTAAATACCCATCCTTGGGTGATGTTTGTAAGGCAAGCATCAAGCTCAACCCCTTGAAACTTGAATGACAAGTTGTAAACCATCTATTGTATATGTCTAGTTGACTCCTTGCCCAATGGATAGGCACCAGTCTGCTCCTGGGTAAGTAGTGATGATCCAAAATCCCTTGTCTTGCATCCAGGACTTTATGTCCACCCATTTCATCACTTCAACCTGTTAGTTGTAGGAGTAGGATTAGGAACCCCTTGCATGTTCTCATACCCACCAGACAAATATGTCCAAGAATGTTGCCAACCACTGTTGGTGCCTGCATGAGCAGTCAAGTTTCAAGCATATAAACATGCAGGCACCTTCCCAAAAAATCCAAAAAAATCTAAGTCTTTGGGCCTCCTCAGCATGTTTCAATGTCAGCATCATTTTCTTTCTTCTGAGGAGGTCATCATCATCATATTTCTGGTTATCTCCCTGATGTTGCGAGGGTCATCATATTTTCTGCCTGCATGATCTTTCGCCGGGGTGATATTTTAACATCGGGTGATCTTAGTTAAGATTATCTTGATGATGTTGCTGCAAGGTTCTAAGTGTGACTCGATGTTCATTGGGGTCATCATATTTGAACATCAGGTGATCTTGTTAAGATCATCCTGATGTTACTTTATCACTTCATGTTTGATTTATCGCCCGGTGCTGCTGACATCATTCTTTTATCGGGGCGATATTTGCCTATCTACATCATCCTTTTTCTGAAAGGGGGTGATATTTTGAATATCAGGTGATATCCTGAATATCACCCAGGTGCCGATATATGAATGTGGTGGTGACATCATCAAGGTCCGAGGGGATCATATTTCTAGCAGCGGTCATCTTACAAAGATCCCCTTGATATTGCAATATGACGGTGACGTCATCAGGATTTTTGTGGACATGCAAGATTTTCGTCAGCCAGACATTTGGTATCAGCTAAGCAGGAGGATCTTCCTCTAATGCATCAGGTTGTGCCGATGAAGGTGATTATCGTGCGGGTGATATTGCAATATGATGCTAACGTCAGGGTGAAATTTTCTGCAGGGTGATATTTCACATCGGGGTGATGTGAAATATCAAGGTGATATTTTGCATATCTGAGAATGTGTGCAGTGAGAGTCATCAGCATGACTTTGGTCATCGGCGTGTTAGGAATGTGTCACTCCGATATGTTGGGTCCTCCTAATGAAGGTTGTTCATTGGCAAGATATGTGATGTCGGGAGGACAAGCAAGTGGTTTGCCGATGAGGAGGGTCTGGCCGATGGAAGATGATGAGGTTTATACTGGTGTCGTCGGGAGCAAAAGCACCGACATCATATATGCTCATGGCCCAGTATATAAAGTGTTGAGGGGGTCACCATGGGGTGCATGTGGGATAATTTGTTCCTACATGATTTGAAATATCAGGGTGATAAATCTTGGCGGCAAACGGTTGCGATGCATAGTATGATGTTTTTCCCAAGGCCGCCAGTTGGTGCACCATTATTGGCAAATCTTACAGGGTATGGGCAATGGCATGGATGGATCAACCACCTATCTAAAGATGTAGATGCCCAAATCAGCGGCGCAGGGCTCGAGGCCACCTCCTGTCTCCTCCTCCCCCTGCTGTATTAAATGTTTGAGTGCCAATCTGATGATGCGTTATATCTAGTGGACTCTTGAGTCACCCAGTAATTAATGCTGAGTACCTTCCTAATGTATTTAGCAGGTTGTGTTGCTCATTTGTTGGTTGTTGAAGGCCTGGGGCATTTTTGTGTAAATAACGAAGAACAGGGCACATGATCCTGGTTGTTCTATCTCTTTGGAGTTTATGAGTTGCATGATGAATGTATTTTGCACATATGTTCAGTTTCATTGTTGTTTTCTATGAAAAATGTTGTAATGCATGTGTTTACCTATCTGTCTCCTTTGCTGCATATCATTCTTCTTCTAAATCTGGTTGCTAAGGGTTTCATAGATTCTAGGGTATAGATTTCTATGCTGCATGCTTGATCTGTAACTTCCATTCAAGGAGTGGATTAAATTGTTTTAGGTCAATGTGTGGAGAAGAATGTATGTTAGTTGGGATGTTTGTAAGTATAGGCAGCTAAATACCCATTTTTGGGTGATGTTTGTAAGGCAAGCATCAACTCCAACCCCATGAAACTTGAATGCCAGTTGTAAACCATCTCTTGTATACATCTAGTTGACTCCTTGCCCTGAGATAGGCACCGGTCTGCTTCTGGGTTAGTAGTTATGATCCACATCCCCCTTGTCTTGCATCCAAACATCACTTCTAACCTTTCCATAATTTCAACCCGTTAGTTGTAGGAGTAGGATTAGGACCCTTGCATACTCTCATACCCAACCAGACACATATGTCCAAGAATGTTGCCAACCTTGTGATCTATCATGCAGATCTTGGTCCATACATGAGAGTATTATGCCTGTTGTTGTCAAGTTAGATCTTTCTATCATTGAGCTAGTCAAGGTTACATCTTTAGTTATAGGGATACTCCCCTTGGTGCGGCAAAACCAGAAGTGAAGGGGAGGAGCTCACGCAACCTCCTGTATTAGTTGGTTGAATCTGCATGTGCATAGGAACTAGCAAACCCTGATGTTGATTCAGAAGAAAAAACCAACAATTCACTTGAGAAAAGAAAGGTTTCCAGTTGGAACATATAATAAGTTGAAAATGAAGAAATTTGGGCCATGTAGAATCCTGAAGAAGCATGATTCAAGAAATGCATATGAGGTAGAGCTACCGAATGGGATCAACATTTCCCCTGTGTTCAACATTGTTGATTTAACAAAATGTCATGAAGGTAGAGAAGAGGATGGACCAACAGAAGAATAGCGGAGTATGTTGGCCTATGATTGCCGTTAAACCTAAAGGTCGACCTTTTAATTTCCCATACAAGTGCCAAAGTTAATGAATCCACGGGAGGTGTTAGCCCATGTCACAAATCCCATGGGGAGTGCTGACGATTTTCCAATAGACTCCCCCCCAGCGTTACCTGGGGGGATTCGAACCCATGACCTTTCGCTCTGATACCAATTGTTGGCCCACGATTACTGTTAAACCAAAAGGTCGACCTTTTAATTTTTGATACAAGCGCCAAAGTTAATGAATCGGCGGGAGTTGGTTAGTCCATGTCACAAATCCCATGGGGAGTGCTGACCATTTGCCAACAGAGTATACCGGCATCTACTTCAAAGGAGGAAATAGAAGAGATCTTGGATAGCCATGTGGGAAGAAGTACTCAGAATAGGCAATATGAAGAATATCTAGTGAAGTGGAAAGGAAGGTATGTTGAAGATTCTTCCTGGTTGTCTAAGGTAGAGGTTGATCATTTGGAGTTTTCCTCAAACACCTGAGATGTGACAAGGTCACTTCTCAAATTACCCTGGGTGTCTAATGCAGGAGCATCCAGAGGTGTAAGGGAAATCTTGCATCACCCAAAAACAATGATGATTCAAAATTGATGACTTTGTTTTCATTTTTTTTCAAAATTTGTATTTTTGGTTCCATAGTCACTTGAACAATGATGTAGAACCTTTAGTTTTTTCCAAACTGCTAAAAATAGCAAACTGTTATTTTTAGAAAGTTTGCATTTGGGCACGTATGGAAGCAAAAATTTACAAGAAGCTTCATAAATGAAAAATAAGACCTTTGGCGAAGGAATCAGGCAAAGATCATTTATGGGCTGAAAGATATTAAAGTTTTTGTTTCCCAAAAAACCCCTGAAAAGGTTTCAAAGTCAGGTTTGAGGCACTTAGAGGCCCCATACGGCCCCAAAAATGGGTATAATTGGTAGAGTGGATTCTTAGAACGTAGAGCACTCCATGAGCTTTCCAATGCTTTAAACAGTTTGTCAATTAGACATCCGGATCAAATGTTATGGCCCCCAGAAGTTGACCTATTTTTGGAGGGAGATGCAAATTTTGAAATTTGGCTGGAGGCCGCCAAAAAGGGCTATTTATGACAATTTTTGGGAACACTTGGCAGTAGTAGAGATAAGAGGGAAAGTGTAGAGTCAAGAAAATGCAAGAAAATAGAAACCCTAAATGATTTGAGGCTACAAAAGGTAGAAGGTTCTAGAATCCTGAGATAGGAAGTTGTAATGTGTTGCAGCATGTGGAGGATTCATCCTCTGATTGGATTTTAGCTTTTGTAATGTAATGTGTTGTCCAAATCAATAAAAGAACATTCCTATTTTCTGTGTGCAATTGGTGTTATTGTGTGTTTTGTAATTTACCCCCTCATCGTGCCTATACACATTATATATATAATATTATTTTAACTCCATTGAAATGTTCTATATGCCTATACACATTGAGTAGTGAGAATGGTAGTAGGCTAGAGTAACAAGATATACTTATTTGGATACATAGTAATATGTATAAATTTATAATTCATTCAATCTACAATAGTTACTTTGTTTTTGTGCATCATGAATTTGAGAGAAATGTCTAGTTTATCAAAAGTGTCATGGAACTCAAATATTGTTTCTTGCAATTTCTCAATATCAAGTTCTTCTACAAGGCATTGAGTTTGACACATTTGCTTGAATTTGTTAACAATCTCGCAACAATTAAGTGAAACAATGGATGTGATAGTTTGGACCTCACTTTGAATAAATATGGTCTTGTTGTCAAATGAACATGATATTACTCCCATGGATGAGTCATCCAATGTAAGAAATGAGCCTATTATGCTTGCATCTAAATTTATGCTTGCATGTGAATCTATACTTGAGATTTGAATTACTTCTAAAGCTTTTAGATGGTTTTCCATAGCCTAGATAAAGGGCACTAAAAGGATTGTACAATTAAGAGAGAAGCAAGTAGTTAAAAATTATTGTTCAATTAATTAACCAAAATTTAAAATATGTCATTTAAAATGAATATTTGAATTGGCTTAGTGTAATTACTAAATTACAAATACACAAAAAAATTAAACTAAATATTTTAACCAATTTTTAAATATTTATCCAAATTTGAAAATATTTATGTATTATTATAGCTAACTTAAAAGTAAAATTAGAATTTTTTCTACTTATTATGTGGCATATCACTACTTGGTGAAAATATAACCAAAAACAAATTAAGAAAGATGGTAGGGTTATAGTCTTAAGAACCAATTGAGAGCATCCCAAGAGGAATTTTAGCAATGAAAATGCACTAACTAAATTTATGTTACAAGCATGATATTATCCCACTTTAAAAGAGTTGTGTTGGAAAAAGGGAGGCTTAACCATATCTGTGATTTTTTTAAGAGTTGTGTTGTATACTATTTTGTATGTTTTTGTTAAGTTTGTTGACTCTAAATTATTGTGTTTATCGAATTTTTACACTAAATGTAAAGTGGATTTTATAGAGATAAAGTACACACCATGATCCATGACATAAAATTCATACAATGCAATGCTAAACTACCTATTGACATCCATAAAAGATGACAAGTGTTAACCACCCATACTTTATGCCTTAGAAATTCTTAAATATTATATGTAAGAGAATATTTTAAAAATAGACACCATGGTCTCATTCTCAACCCATCCACAAAGGCATTGGGGCATGCCATTATTGCACTAGGAAACACACCTTCAAGGAGCTTTGTGTCATGTATGTCCACCAAAATGCTACATGCTATTTCATTTCTCATGAAAACTACAACCAGCTTGTTGTGAACAAATTTGATCTTGGCAACATCTTGGAATAATACTTGA
This sequence comes from Cunninghamia lanceolata, assembly GCA_027924645.1. Lineage (NCBI taxonomy): Eukaryota > Viridiplantae > Streptophyta > Pinopsida > Cupressales > Cupressaceae > Cunninghamia > Cunninghamia lanceolata. The sequence goes on along the minus strand of BSBN01000553.1, from coordinate 12,474,016 downwards.
ATCAAAGTGATAATTTTTAGGATTGCCTTCAGAAGCTCCTTCCTTTAATTTTCTTTCTTCCAAATATTTCGGCAATTCTTCATTTCTATGCTCGCCCAACTCGACTAAAGCTCTACGCACTTTTTTGCTTTCTCTCAAATGTTGCAAGTTTTACAATTTACTTAGTTTAGTCCAATTTTGTCTTAAATTTTAGAGGAAAGTAAAAACTCCTTTCAAATACCATATAAATGTTGAGATAATCAAATCCATGATTTTTTTTTTTGGAAAATTTACCATTATTAGTTAAAATATTGGATCTTCCTAAATGGATATTTTGTAGCTACAAAGATAGCCATGTAAAGACTAGGAATGTTTTTGTTCCTTACTATCTAGGTCTTGATTTTCTACGAATTTAGAAGATGGGAAAAGTATTAGAAATGGATAAATCTTAAATGATGTAAGTGTTATCAACTTCTTTCCCTATAAACATTGAATTTGAAGGGAGGATTTAAATAAAAAACTTCAACAATGGAGGTTTGGAAAATGGGTTTACCCTTTACATTGTTCCATAGCTTTGTGCTTTTGTTTCTTCCAAAATTTGATTATGGGGATTTCAATTCCTGTTAAATTTTTATCTCACATAACATTGCACTTAGCTCTATACCAAGGTATGATCTTGAATTTTTTTTAATTTGCTGTGAAGATATGTGTCAAACTTCTATTCTTTAGTGGTTATAAATTGTGCAAAAAAAAATCATTGTGCAGATTAAAACATGTAAAAAGTGGAACCATACTTGAAGCTCAAGATTGGAGATAGAAGGTAAATGTACAAATAGGTTCAGTGTAGTTCAAATGCTCAAAAACTGCCATCTTTGATTGCAATCATTGTTATCCGTGAGACCACATCTCTTAAGAGGTATTTTATAAAAAAATTCATGTGCCTTATCTATGCTTCCACATTTTTCATATACATCTACTAGAGCAATTGTAACTACAACATCTGACAAAATTTCTCTATCCTTTATGCTTCGTTGGGTGTCCATACCAAGTGCAAGACATATAATCAACACCCCCAAATGGGCAAAGACAGTCAATTGATGAGAAAATTTACTTAAGCAATGCCTATTGACATGCATTTAGATGTCATTTTCCTTTGAGATTGACCTTCAAACTTTCACATGGAGGATGGTTATGTTCGTGCACAATGGGAGGTTAATTGGTGAGCATTTTAGGTTAGATCTATAATAGACAAGGTGGGAGGTTGATAATCAGAGGGCCAACACTCAACACCCCTTTCACTACCAAATAAAATTAGATTGATCACCATCAAGCCTCTGTGTGCTACTACTCATGAATATTATAGCAATATAGTATTTTGAAGCAAACATCATCTTGAGCAGATACAGTGTCAACTTAATAAGAAGGGCTCTGTCTGTGATCTATCGCATGTTCTAATGGGCCACAACCCTCTATGGTGAGTGACCCACAAGGGATGCTACCATAGGGGCCATTGCATATCCTTTGAGTTGGGCTTGTCCCTGCCAAGCACCATAATAAACCCCTCTTTTCATCTATCACCCTTCCAATCCTATCACTCCTCTAAACTTTGCATTTCCTCCTTGATGTCCACCATTCTTGCAACTCTCACATGGCTGCCTATAATACTTCCTACAAACAGTATTCAAAAATAATTAGAAAAGCAATATCAACACACCATTCTTGCAAGTCTCTCGTGATGGTATTTAAAGGGATTTGGGAGCATTTGTAGTTTGAGGTGAAGTGAGGGAGGGGGTTCCTATCAATCGCCTGGTTCTCACTCCTTCCTAGCATGTGCCATACAAGCCTTATCTATCAACAATAGAACCCCAAAGATGGATTGTGGACATGTCATGTCTCACATCATTGATTGTTGAAAAGTCCTACAGACGAGAATGAGGTTTCAACATAGTGAGATATTAAAAATGATTTATCGCAGTCATAAATCATAAGCAGTGAGTGCCCCCCAAAAAAAAATTAGACACGTATACAACAAGGATGGATTTCCTTAAATGAATTAAAATGTAAATCACTATCAAATTTAACCAACATAGATTAATTTTTAAGCTATATTTTTTAACTATATGTCGGTGATATAATTTTTACAAAAATGTAAATTTACACACTCACATGTAAAAAATCATTGTGCAAATTAAAACATGTAAAAAGTGGAACCATACAGGAAGCTCAAGGTTGGAGATAGAGGGTAAATGTATGAATAAATTTAGTGTAGTTCAAATGCTCAAAAACTACCATATTTTGATTGCAATCATTGTTATCCATGAGACCACATCTCTTAAGAGGTGTTTTGTCAAACAATTCATGTGCCTTGTCTATGCTTCCACATTTTGCATAAACATCTACTAAGGCAATTGTAACTACAACATCTGACAAAATTTCTCTATCCTTTATGCTTTGATGAGTGTCCATACTAGGTGTAGTACGTGTAATCAACACACCAAAATGGGTGGAGATGGTCAGTTGATGGGAAAATTTGCTAAAGAAATGCCTATTGACATGCATTTAGATGTCATTTTCCTTTGAGACCGACCTTCAACCTTTCACATGGAGGATGGTTATGTTCTCAACGTGCATAGTGTGAGGTTAATTGGTGAGCATTTTAGGTTGGATCTATAGCAAATAGGGTGGGAGGTTGATAATCAAAGGGCCAGTGCTCAGTGCCCCTTTCAAAACCAAATATAATTAGATTGACTACCATCAAGCCCCTGTGTGCTACCACTCATGAAAGGGCATATATCAATGTAGTATTTTGAAGTAAACATCGTCTCAAGCAGATACAAGTCCAAGCTAAATAAGAAGAGCTCACATATGTGATCTATCACAGGCTCTAATGGGCCACAACCCTCTTTGGTGAGTGACCCACAATGGTTGCCACCATAGGGGCCATTGCCTATCCTTGGAGTCAGGCTTGTCCCTACCAAGCGCCACTATAAACCCCTCTTTTCATCTATCGCCCTTCCAATCATGTCATCCCTCTAAACTTTGCATCGCCTCCTTGATGTCCACCATTCCTGCAACTTAGTCATGGCCACCTGTAATAGCTCCTACAAACACTATGCAAAAAAAATTAGAAAAGCAATATCAACACACCATTCTTGCAAGTCTCTCATGGCAATATTTAAAGGGTTTGGGAGCATTTATAATTCGAGGGCAAGGCGAGGGTGAGGGTTCATGTCAATGGCCTGCTTGTCACGCTTCTTACCACGTGCCATACAAGCCTTATCTATGAGCAATAGAACCCTAAAGATGAACTGTGGAAATGTTATGTCTCACACCATTGATTGTTGAAAAATCCTACAGACGAGAATGAGGTTTCAACAAGTGAAGTATTAAAAACAATTTAACATGATTAATTTTTAAAGTGTATTTTTTAACTATAAATCAGTCATATAATTTGTTTGAAAAACATAAATTTACACTCACAACATAAAATTCAAATAACAATAATATAGGAGGTATCAACCATTCAAATAACACATTTAGCTAAGTACTTCAATCCCTAAACAAAGTCCTCAAAAGTGACATTGTCTTGTTCGTAGGTCCCCAAAACATATACACGTTCGTGGCATGTATACAATGCGACATCCGTTAACTTATGTGTTTAAAACACGTGCGAGAAACTGCATTTGCTAAAACCACGTGCAATTTTTTTTTTAGGTAAATACCATCAAACGAAACAACTCGACCAAAATCACAACTGACAAGACATTAATTGTAAAAGCCAAAGAAAATATTAGAACTTTCTGGAATGACATGACATCGTAAACGACAAAATGCATGGCCCAACACCCCATATTTCAACTCCACGCTTAGGCAATAAAATCCACTAAATTGCAACAAAGAATACTCACAACTTCTGCAAACAATTTTTCTTTTTAATAAACTTTTAATAGTAATTATGTTGATAGGTGTTTTTTGGTGAGAAGTTGTTGGTTATAACTATAATGGTGTTCATTATTTTTCCACAGTCCATGATGTTGTTGAGAGAAAGCTTCTGGATTTGACTGTGTAATTGTTTTTCCTCAACGTTTCGGGTCACACTCAGTGAACCATCTTCTCTCCTTTCTCTTGAAGATGGTTCACTGAGTGTGACCCGAAACGTTGAGGAAAAACAATTACACAGTCAAATCCAGAAGCTTTCTCTCTATAACTATAATTACAATGTGGAATTAATGGTTTGGAATTTATAAAAGAGATTGAACAATTATGAAAACAATTTTAGTTGGACTTGTATCTCAGGTTGATGTTACTTTTATTAATATTAAAATTGTTAGTTTTTTTATGAGATTTGATTTGTGATAGGTATCAATACTGACAGGCGGGATAACTAACGACAATTTTTTATGAGATTTGATTTGTGATAGGTATTGATATTGCTGACAGGCGGGATAACTAACGCATCCGTTGGATGCAATTTCATTTCCTATGCAGCTAATGGTTTTCGAGTATTTAAATTTCGAAATAACAATGTTAAAGTTTAAAATCATTTTTTTTATGTTATAGTTTAGAAAATATCAATTTTAGGCATGAGCTTTCCACAGTCCATAGAATTTAGTTTTCTATTCGCCGATTGGTTGATATTGTGAACAATAAGTGTGAAAATGAAATAAACGGTTTAGATTTTAGCGGATTTTAAAATTAATGGAGAGTGGCAATTGATGGTGTGCGCGAGAACATACCAAGATGCAAATGAATCTATTAGTTCTTAAATTACTGTCATTTCAACAAGCAAACAAATTTAGTGGATTGATTTGGTTTTGCCACCTATGTTGCGCCTTTATTTTTCATTTGCCACTTGTTGACTTTGCATGTAGGCTTGTAAATAATGATCCCTGGAACACATCGGCTAATAATTTCAACTTGCTAAAGTCAATTTAATTAGTTTGGTTATTAGTTTAGCATGTTTAGATATTTATACTTATATTTCAATCAATAATATTATATTAATATTAATTATATTAATACCTAAATCTATGTACGTTTTTTAATAAAGTTAAAAAACATGAATAACCTAGTAATATATAATATTAATTAAATGATAGAGGAACATGACACAATGCATTACTATTATCATACTATTAATATTATATTATTCATTGAAATTATATTAATTAATATTAATGATATATCATTGAAATTATGTTAATTAATATTAATTATTATTATAATACATTAATTAATATCATAATTTCAATATTTGCAAGAATATAACTTTAGGACTAATATAATTTTATAATTATATCATTAACTTAAATGTATATTATCATTTAAGGTGCATATTATCAATATTTACTATAATATGATTATAGTGCAGTGCTTCTGGAAAAAACTGTGTTGCTTTTTTGTCTCAATGTTTCAGATCACACTCTGTGATCCATCATCAAGAGGAAGGGAAGAGAATACCAAATGGTTTGATTTTGTATTCTCTTCCTTTCCTCCTGATGATGAATCACGGAGTGTGATCTGAAACGTTGAGACAAAAAAGCAACATAGTTTTTTTCCAGAAGCATTGCACTATCATTATGGACTATGGAAATATCATGTCTACAACTATAATATGATTAATCAAACCATAATTTCAATATTGGTAGGAACCAAACACAATGCATCACTTGTCACAGTTTGAAATTGATAGTAAAGATTGAAATTTATAGATTTAGGCTTTTGTTTGGATGGTGCAAGAAAGTTGGAAGAATATGGAAGAAGAGAGCACGTTGTAACCACCAGAGAGCTCAATTATATATAGTAACAAGTGTCAGTTCTTTGGAAAAAACACTAGGGATGAAGATGTAAAAATGTTAGGCAATTTTGATGATAGAATTATATGTTAAATATAGAAGTGCACTTTGCAAGCTTTGTGAGAACGTATAAGAAGTACTCAGTCCTAGAGGAGCACTCCCATTGATTTGCAACAATCCTACGAAATCCTTCCATGTTATCTATTTGCAACATGTCAAACAACCCCACCTATTTCATCAAACAAATATTGGAGGATTTATACACTAAAAAAGGATTATGGTGGACTTCATTAACTATCAAATTCAAGTATGCAAGTCTATTATTCACATTCATTTTGCTTCTCTCTTATACCTAGATATGTGTTTCCATTTTGGGAAACTAATTTTCTTATTGGCTACTCTCATGCCCTGTATTTTGCTCAAAATAATAAAATATAGTCAATATGACTAGGCTTATCTCACACTCTCTAAGCTTTGACTGCTTAAGTGGCACATGTGGGGACCACTTAACTTGTCTGTTTCCCAATGCTCATTTTTAATCCCTTAAACCATCTTTGTTAATTGTTACAGTCGCCCTAATTTTGATGTCAAGTGCAGAAGTTTGGTGGATGCTCGTAAAGTGTTTGAATGAATGAATGAAAGATTTTAATAATGTCCACAAGACCAAAGCAACCTGTGGGACCAAGAGCAGCATGCAATTCATGCCTTGAGAGACAAGGGCACCAAAGCCTTATAAATTTTGTAAACTCATCTTGATGTCAAATCTTCTACATTGGATCTTGAGCAACAAGTTTGCAATTTTGCCCAACCTTGCCTCCTCAAACAAGGTGTTTAGATTGTCCACTCTCAAGTTGTCTTCGTAATTGATACGGATATCATTGTAGGTTGAGCACTCCATGATGTAATGCCATTATGTCTCCACCATGCCCTTGTTGCAAAATATGCAAGTTCTCATTTTCCACTTCTCTTTAGGTATCGACCATCTATCAATTTCACACCTAAGATGATGTGAGCTAGTCCTTAATTGGGCTATCAACATTTTTATTTTCACTTAATATCAACTCCAATGTAATTTTTTCCCCATGTTCCCATGTGGGGTTAAATTCTTTGATATAGTAAGATTTCTTCTGACTAATTTGCTTTGTCCACATTGCAGTCCTAAATTTTTCTTTAACATACGTTTTTTAATTTCCTTGTTAGCATTTGGGCATTCCTGCACATTAATGTTCCATTTATTTATCCACCTTTCATTATGTTTCATCCATGTGTTCTTTTGCCTAGTTTGCTCTTCCTCAATAACCAACCTAAGCTAGCATTGGTTCTCTATATTTTGAGTCTTTTTTAGGTAGCTTAACAATAGAACCATTGCCAATGCTTCCAAAGGGAAAGTACCTATTTCAGCTAATAAAATCTTGTATAGAACTGAAGTCTTAGTTTTGAGACTTCTTATGATTAAATGTTTCTATATTCTTTTCACCTACCTCCATTTCTAATCTAACATGTTGCTGCCTCAAATTTCACACCCATAAAGAATCATCGGAGTGACAAGTAGACCAAATAGGGTTATCTTGGTTTTCTAATCCCATAATTCCACATTCCTACATCTATTTTGTAGCGAGTATAAAACTTTCTATCCCCCTTGAATTCTTTTTACTTTGCATGTTTCCCAACTAAGCTTGTTGTGAAAATTGAGCCTGATTCTTCCATTTCTAGTAGGCTACATTCAAAAAGAAAGTTAATTTGCTTCTTTTTTCTTTGTAATGAAAATATCATGACTTTGGTTTTGTTAGTGTTCACTTGCATCCTAACCTCCTAACAAAAGATTTTGAGAGCCCTCAAGTGTTCTCTCAAACTATGAGTTGTTTTTGCAATTAAAAGGAGATCATTCGCATATAAGAGTAACTTTATTATGTACTTAGTAAGATAAACTCCCTCCCCACCAGCTTTGTTTGATAACATAAAAGAATGTGATAGCATATCTTGTACATAAGCCAAATAGTTCAAACTCTCTTCTTGTGCATAAGCCAAACAAACAAAACTTTGTTCTTGCACATAAGACAATCACTTTCACTTGTCATTTTCTTCAAAACATCCATTAGGTCTTTGTTTTATAGGTGGGTCATAGTTTTGTTATTCTAAAAAGACATGGGTGTCCTCACAAGGTAGATGCACTATTTCACCATATGCAATAAACAAGTCTCCAACCCAATTAGTTTACATTTACAAGCATACTCCTAGCCTATGCCAAAATGGGAGCTTTTGAACATGGTATAGGTATCCAAAAAAACATATTGGATAGAGGAATTTTGTCAGATGTTGGAGCTGGAAACATTTTAGTAGACTTGTATGTAAGATATGGAAGCATAAACAACGCATTTGAACTATTTGACTGAATGCCTCAAAGACATGTGGTCTCATGGAATACCATGACTGTAGGATATGCACAAAATTGATTTGTTGAAAAGGCTTTAGAAACTTTCAAGAAAATGCAATTGGCAGGTGTAAAACCATACTATGCAACCTTTGCTAGCACAATCCCTGCATGTGCCAAAACAATAGTTTTGGAATAGGATATGGACATCCATCAAAGGATAAAGGATAGAGGAATTTTGTCATATGTTGTAGTTGGAAATGCATTAATAGACATGTATCAAAAATGTGGAAACATAGATAAGGCAAGTGACAATTTCAAGACACCAAAGCTATGTTAGACACACAAGAATACTGAGAGGGGGGGTGAATCAATATTCAAACAATTTTCAATTTCAACAACTTCAACTTATCCAGAGAAGATTAAACCTTAAGCATCACAATATCAACATGAAAGAATAACACAATTCACATAAACACATAACACCACATATTCGTGGAAAACCCTAGAAGGGAAAAACCATGGTGAGGATTAACTCACAATATATGAAGCTTAAATAATAACTTTGTTTTAGGGGCTTTAACCCAAGGAAGCTGCTACTCCCTAAGTAACTTTGATTTAGGGTCACTCCCAAGGAAACTTCTACTCCCTGATGACTTTGTTTTAGGGTCACTCCCAAGGAAGCATCTACTCCCTAAAATGAGAATACACTTACAAAAGATTATCGTATGACATTCTTTCTACTGTCTAAAAACTGACATTAAAGCTCACACTTTGATGATTGCACTTCTGCCTCCTCACACTTTCTTCTAAAGATCTAATCAGTTAGGCACATTCCATACTTGATCACTGTCTCAAATATGTCTTCAAGATGAATATGCACAGCATCAACAACATCTGCTCTTTCTCCTTCAGTCGCACATCAATAATGCATTTATTCTGCTAGTTATCTGCTTGTGAACCTTTTCAATCAACTTGCAAGCATGCCTTCCTTACTCAATTTAATTCACTATTTATATATGATATTACATTGATTACATAGCTTGTCAGCCAGATACAATATGAAAAATACATTTACAAGTCGGCTAGACATCACACAATATGAAACGTGTAGAAGATAGGTCCTAAGTGAACACACACATTACACCAGCAGAAGATCCAAGCCTTGTGGACCCCAACTCTTGCTTAACTAGGTCCAAAACATCCTTCATAGCTTCAAACATCAAGGAATTACATCCACACACTCCACTCATTTGGAAATAGGATAACCTTGAGAAAAATACATTAATACTTGAAGTACAATGGCCATATCAACTTGAAAAACCTTGTGCGGCACTGGAAACAAGAAAGATCTTTGTGAAGCTTTTCCATATGAGTCCACATGACTCATAAAACATCCCCAAACACTCCTTTGCCATTGCACATCAAAGAATTATGCCTCATAGCTTCAATCATTAACTCTAAGAACACTCTACCATCCAGAACACACTGCAACATGCTGTCATTTGAAAAACTGAGTTGTGGACCACCAAGAACCTTGAAACTGGAAAGAAACATATAATGCTTATCTAGAAACATGTCCTCAAAACTGCAAGGGCAATCATTCATTTGTAGAGGAATGTAGAGCATTCCAATAAACCTTCAACACTAGCTTACTCTGCTAGAACACATGTCGGTACTCTGTTATGCACAACTTTCACAGTGGAAGAATAAATGATTTGAATCTATGGAATTATCATCTTCACTGCCATCTTAACATACCTTCATAACCGCATAGCCAAATCTTCAAATGTGGAGGAATGCAAAGCATCCCGCTTTCATATGGTGATTGTCTTCACACAACCAAGACTGTCTTCACTCCATCTTTTTCAAAACATATTTTCGGTAGTTCACACATCATGAAACTTGGAATATGAAAGATTTGACATTACATTTTAAAGCTATATTCCAATCTTCAAAGGCCCAAAACCAACTTGATGGAAATGCGGAGCAATTTCTTGAATAGTCTTCAAAGGTGGTCATTCTGAAATAGAGACTATCACCAACTTCCAGAGGCTAAATCTTCTTTGCTTTAACACATGCATTCTTAGGGACAGTAGAAGAGAGAATGCAACATATCTTGGTCCATCGATACCACATCTTAGTGCTTCTAAATCCCATATTAATGTGTCTTCTTGATGCTTCTAATTCTCATCTAAATTTATAACTTCATACTCAATTCTGCAATGAACAAGACATGATATGAACTTCTAATTCCCATCTCAATGTATCTTCTTCAAGAGCATGGCATGCATATCTTCTCATCTCAATATATCTTATTTAGGAGCATCACATCCAACTATGAACACTATTACACATTCGTATCAGTGTTGACATCAATGACAACCTTGTGACAGTGTTGACATCAATGACAAACAATGCAACCATAGGAACCATATGTGTAAAAATCTCCCCCTTTGGCATTGATGGAAACACATGCTTGCACATTTCTCCCCCTTTGACATCAAGGACAAAGGACAACTACCATCAGCTTCATCAGCAACCATACATCTACACATTTTCCTTTAAGATATAACTTTTTCTTGCAACAAACAAACTCCCCCTATCATCAGCAACCACTACCTGCTCCCCCTATCATTAGAAACCACTACCTGCTCCCCCTAAGAGGTAGCCATCATCAGTTCAAGAAACAAAGATATAACATTAACTCCCCCTAGACAGATGCATCACTATACATCTTTAGCAAGAAGGAGGGGCAATTACCCCTAACTTTTGTCAGAGATCCTCAAAGGTGTCCTTTGCAAGAGCCTTTGTAAATATATCTACAATTTGATCCTTTGTTGGAACATATCCCAACTTCACTTCCTTATCTACAACCTTCTCTCTCAAAAAGTGATGCCTAATTTCTATATGCTTGGTTCTAGAATGCATCACTGGATTCTTGGAAATATTGATAGCACTTGTATTGTCACAAAAAATAGGAATAGGCTCATCATACAATACCTTGATATCCTTCAGAGTTTGCTTCATCCACAATACTTGTGTACAGCAGGAGGCTGCTGCAATATATTATGCCTCTGCAGTTGATAGGGACACTAAATCTTGCTTCTTGCTCTGCCATGAAACCAGTCTACTTCCTAGAAAGAAAGCACCACCACTTGTACTTCTATCATCAACACAACCAGCCCAGTCAACATTAATGTATGCACTTAAATCAAAGTCTTTACCTTTGGATACCATAGACCATAGCCTGGAGTTCCTTTCAAATATCTGAATATCCTTTTCACTACATTCTCATGTGTTTGCTTAGGATTGGCTTGATATCTGGAAACCACACATAATGCATGCATAATGTCAAGTCTAGAAGCAATCAAATACAACAATGCTCCAATCATAGACCTATAGACAGTCTGATCCATCTTTGGAGACTCATCATCTTTGATCAAGTGACATCCAGTGACCATGGGAGTACTCATTAGTTTTGAATCCTCCATTCCAAACTTCTTCAACAATTCTTTGACATACTTAGCTTGAGAAGTAAAGATACCATCATCTAGCTGGGAAATTTGAAGTTCAAGGAAGAAAAACATTTCACCAATCATGGACATCTCAAACTATTTTTGCATCTTCTCTACAAACCTTTTGCACATATCATCATCTCCACCAAAGATGATGTCATCAACATATACTGCAACTATTAAAATCATGTCTCCTTCCTTTATATAAAGATTACTATCTGTGGTATCTTTCTTGAAGCCCTGCTGAAGTAAGTACTTGTCTAATCTTGCATACCAAACCCTAGGTGCTTGCTTGAGACCATACAAAGCCTTTTGAGTCGACATTATTGAAAGGGACAAGACAATTGAGAGGGGGGTGAATCAGTTGTATCAAATACTTTAACTTCTTTAAAGAAAAATAACTTTCACATTCACTTAATCTAACTCCTTATTCTGTTATGAACATTAAACATGAATAGCAAAATTAAAACATGAACACATCAACACCATGCACACATGAACACTAGATTTTTATGTGGAAAACCCTAAACAGGGAAAAACCACGGTGAGTGTTAGCTCACAATATAATGTAGTCACAATACCGAATATCAAAAGTGGCTCATTGCCCAAAAGAATGGCTCACTTCCAAAGGGTGGCTCACTGCCGAGAGTTGGCTCACTGCCGAGGGTTGGCTCACTGCTGGGTTGGCTCACTATCAAGGTTGAACTGATATATTAGCATCTACACCATGCCTGAGTTTAGTTCCATTGAAGCGCAATACAACTCCTCTACTCTTCTTTGCTTTTACAACTCACACTTTATCTTCACAACTTAGCCACTCAATCATGAATTCATTACATACATTTATACCTATCATCAACCTTGGAATGTACATCAAGGTCGGCATTACATTCTACAACCATTAGAACTATCTTCAAGGTCAGCATACATACATAAATCAAATTAGGACGAGACCTAAACAAACTTGTAGAGAAAATGAATGAAGGATGAACACATAATAGCTTAGCTTGGACCCAAATACATCTCCACACGCTTGGACACGCTTCTACAATCCACAAATCACCTTTGCAATAAGTGTGACTAACCAGGTCGGCCATAACTTGTGCACATATCAAGAACACTTCGAAACATGCTTGCAAGATATTCATTGTAGTTTGCGGATCAAGCACAAGCCTTCAATACATTCTAGAGACATCTACAAACAACATAGAATCACTTGGAAGCCAACAAATCCAACCGCAATAGATCTCACTTGAAGACAACAAATATCACTTGAAGATACATCTCAGACTGCTTCTCAACAGACACTGTCAAACTCTGCTAATCACTAACTTGTCTTCTAGAGTACCAAATGAAAAATCCTTTGGAATGAAGATAACTAAGGACCTATAAGATTAAGTCCAGGACCACAAAGCCAAAATCCAATCTGTGGAGAAATGCGGAGCAAAACACTTTCTCCCTGTCACTCTGCACACATTGCCAGGACTAGTCTTCAAACTGGTGAATAGAACTTTTTCTACACAGCAATCCAGACCACCAAATTCTAGATTTAGCATCTTCAAACACTTCTCTAAATCATATCTAAAGCTCATTCTCTAATCTTCACTACAGAGAAAATGCAGACCAAAATACTCAGACAGTGAACTTTAATCAATAAGCAGTAATATCAGAAGATATAGTTGGCACCAATGACAACACAAACATGTTGACATCAATGACAACACCAATTAGCACATACTTGCAACAATATCCCCCTTTGTCATTAATGGCAACATATGATGTGAAAAACATGTTCTACCATCAATACACAATTCTGCATTAGAACTCCCCCTTTCTTTTTCACATGATCTCTCTCCCCCTTTGACATCAATGACAAAGGGCATTACATTTCTTCTACTACACACACTTGCACACCACTACCTGCTCCCTCTGAGAGGTAGTCTCCAACATCAGTCCAAAAGGAGAAATTTACTTTGAAGCACACTGGACTGATGCACCTTCATATGCATCTAGTTCAAGGAAGGAGGGGCAATAACCCCTAATTTCTCTCGGAGATACTCAAATGTGTCTTTTGGAAGAGCCTTAGTGAATATATCAGCAACTTGATCTTTTGTAGGCACATACTCAAGCTTCACCTCATTTTTTGCAAATTTCTCCCTCAAAAAGTGATCTTTGATTGAAATATGCTTTCTCTTTGAATGCATCACTAGATTCTTTGAAATGTTTATGGCACTTGTGTTATCACATAGAATAGGAATTGGCCCATCATACTCAACTTTGATATCCTTCAAGGTTTGCTTCATCCATAACACCTGAGTACAGCATGATACTGCAGCAATATATTATGCTTCTGCAGTAGACAAGGAGACTAATTCTTGTGCTATGCTAGGACATTGCCCTATCTCCAAGGAAGAATGCACCTCCTCTTGCACACTTTTCCTGTCATCAGCACATCCAGCCCAATCTGCATCTATATAGGCACTTAAAGAAAAACTCATTATTCTTAGGATACCACAATCCATGATCAGGAGTGCCCTTCAAATACCTGAATATCCTCTTTACTGCCATTACATGTGATTCTCTAGGATCTGAGTGAAATCTGGCCACAAGACAGGCTACATGCATGATATCTGGCCTGGTAACAATTAGGTAAAGTAGACCTCCAATCATTGATCTGTACTTTCTTTGATCAGCCTTAGGAGATTCATCATTCTTGCTTAGTTTACAACCAGTAACCATAGGAGTGCATACCAGTTTAGAGTCCTCCATTCCAAACTTCTTCAACAATTCCCTAACATACTTTGATTGAGAAATGAAAATGCCTTTGTCTGTCTAATTGATTTGCAATATAAGAAAGAAGTTCATCTCACCACACATAGACATCTCAAATTATTTTTACATTTCATTTGCAAAATTCTTGCACATTTCTTCATTTCCACCGAATATGATATCATCTACATAGACTTCAATAATCAGGATTTGATCTTTGCTTACCTTGATATACAAATTACTATCTGCGGACCCTTTACTGAAACCTTGCTGCACCAAATACTTATTTAGTATTACATACAAAGATCTAGGAGCTTACTTCAATCCATACAAGGCCTTCTTCAATTTGCATACCATGTCTAGTTTATCTGATAACTAGAACCCATCCGATTGCTCTATGTAGACTTCTTCTTCTAGTTCACCATTCAGGAAGGCAAATTTCACATCCATCTAATATACTTTGAAATTTGTGTGTGCTGTAAATGCCAAAAGTAGTCTAATATCTTCCATTCTTGCCACCAGAGCATAGGTCTCTTCATAATCAATTCCTTCAACTTGGGAGTAGCCTTTACATACAAGTCTTGCCTTGTTTCTCACAACTTCTCCAACTTCATTCAGTTTGTTCCAGAAAACCCACTTTGTCCCAATCACATTCTTGTTTGCAGGTCTAGGGACAAGTTCCCATGTCTTGTTCTTCTCAATCTATAGCAGTTCTTCTTCCATTGCCTTGACCCAATGCTCATCATTGCATGCTTCATTTGTTGTTTTAGGTTCCACCTTTGAAAGTAGGCAGAGATTTACTTGTTCTTCTGTAATCCTACTTCTTGTCATCACACCTTTCCTTTTGTCACCAATAATTTGATCTTCAGAATGATCTCTTTTCACATACCTTGGAGTTTTAGGAATTTTTATGGAGTTTCAACTTGATTTTCTTCTTCTTCCGGAGTAGCTTGTTCTTCAGTCTAAACTTCTTTTTCCTTGCCTTTTTTAACCTTCTCTATATTAGCACATTCATCTGACTCATATTCATCTAGTTGGATGTCTTCATCTACCTTCACATTTGCACTTTCAATGATCTTTCTCAGTCTTTTGTTATAGCACCGGTAAGCCTTGCTCTTAGTGGAGGACCCAAGGAATATACCTTCATCACATCTAGCATCAAACTTTCCTAATTCTTTATCTCTTCTAATGTAGCATTTGCTTCCAAAAACCTTGAAGTATTTGATAGTAGGAGTTCTACCATACCATAGCTCATAAGGTGTCTTTGTTTCTTCTGCTCTAATTTGCACTCTATTTTGAATGTAGACAGCAGTGTGCATTGCTTCTTTCTAGTATACTTCTGGTAGGTCTACTTCCTTGATCATTGCTTTGGCAGCTTCTTGAATAGTTCTATTCTTCCTTTCAACCACTCCATTTTGTTGAGGGGTCTGGGGAGCAGAAAAATGTCTCTTTATTCCATGTTCTTCATAAAAAGCATTGAACTCGCTTGAAGTAAACTCACCTCCTCTGTCAGACCTTAAACACTTGATTCTCAAATCCAACTCATTTTCAACCATAGCTTTGAATTCTTTGAACTTATCTAATGCTTATGCTTTTTCTCTAAGGAAAGTAACCCAAGTCATTCTTGAAAAATCATCAATAAGAAGCATAAAATACTTTTCACCTTGTAGACTTCTTGTTCTTGTAGGACCACACAAGTCTGTATGCACCAGCTCCAGCAAACCGGTAGGGGATTGTTCTTTACTTCTGAAGGTAGTCTTTGTCATCTTCCCAAACTGGCATTCTTTGCATATAGCATTGATATGCTTCACAATCTTGGGCAGGTCTCTTATAGCTTGAACAATGCTTATTCTTACCAAATATTGAAGTTAATGTGACACATTATCCTATGCCATAGCCAACTTTCATCTATCTTAGCCAACAAACAACAATTTTCAGCACCTTTCAAATGATAAACATTACCATGAGTCTTCTTACCAGTAGAAATTAAGGTTCCAGAGCTATTTTTTATTTTACACCCATTGTCCTTGAACACAAGATTATACCCTTTGTCACACATTTGTTCAACAATTAGAAGATTATGCTTTAGGCCCTTGACATAAAGAACATCATCTGTATTATGCTTGACATCAAAAGTAATAGATCCCTTTCCACAAATCTTACCAACTGCATCATCACCAAACCTAACAAGTCCTCCATCATATTTTTCAAACTTAACAAACTTGCTCTTGTCTCATGTCAAGTGATTTGAGCATCTGTTGTCTATGATCCATTCATCTTCCTTTTCATCATGAAATGCAGACAACTCTCCTGGACTTCCTTCCTTCACACAGCTAGCAAGATTAGCAAAAACAAGTTCTTCTCTAAGTGCAATAAATAGGCATTCACTACTATTACCATCATCAGAATTAGATTCATCATCAGTTCCACCATCATCATCTCTAACATAGTAACTCTTTCTTACCATCTTTCCTTTACTTTCATTAATTTTCAAGGCTCTGTCACGACATCTTGAAGCATAGTGACCAATTTTACCACAATTGAAGCATTTGAAAAGTAACTTACCTTTGAACTTTCCTCTTCCACCCCTTTTTATTCTACTTGCAAATTTGGCTTCAAGCTCTACAAAGTCTTCATCATATGATTCCACAGCATATTTCTCTGAACTAGCAGTCTTAGTTTCTTCCTTGGCCTTGAAAGCAGTCTCAGTTTTCATAGGGGCATCAGTAGCACCAAACTCTCTTATCTCAAAAGCAGTCAGTTTACCAAGCAATTGAACTTTTGAAAGCTTTCCCATATCAAATAACTCTTCAATAGCAGATACCTTGTGACTATAAGATTTGGGAAGAGTTCTGAGTATCTTATCTGTAACATCCTCATCCTTTAATTCTCCACCAAGACCCTTAATGATGCCAACAACTTCATCAATCTTTTGTAACTTGTTATGTTCTCATCTTCATCCATTCGCATGGTTTAATATGTGGTCTTCAAGTTCTGCAACTTGGCCTTCTTGATAGATGTATCACGCTCATAGATTTGCTTTAATTTGTTCCAAATCTCATAGGCAGTTTCCAGATTCACAACTTTTGCCATGTCATTGTTAGACATGGCATTTAATAGAGCATTTTTATCTTTGTGATTAGCCTCAAAATCTTTAATCTCTTCTTCAAACTCCGGACCATCTTTAGGTACTATGTACTTATCTTTAACCATTATCCAAACATGATAACCAATAGAAATAAGATAAATTTGCATTTGTACCTTCTAGTAAGCATAGTTAGATCCATCAAACTAAGGAATGTCTTTCTTATGTGCCATCTCAGATCAACTTTAAGCTGTTAGGCTTTCTTCAAAGGAACCTTGCTTTGATACAAATTGTTGAAAGGCACAAGACAACTAAGAGGGGGGGTGAATTAGTTGTATCAAAACCTTTAACTTCTTTAAAGCAAAATCACTTTAACGTTCACTTAATCTAACTCCTTATTCTGTTATGAACATTAAACATGAATAGCAAAATTAAAACATGAACACATCAACACCATGCACACATGAACACCAAATTTTTATGTGGAAAACCCTAAACAAGGAAAAATCACAATGAGTGTTAGCTCACAATATAATGTAGTAACAATACCAAATATCAGAAGTGGCTCACTACCCAGAACTCACTGCCCAAAAGAATGGCTCACTACCAAAGGGTGGCTCACTACCAAAGGATGGCTCATTGCTAAAGGGTGGCTCACTACCAGGGTTGAACTAATATATTAGCATCTACACCATGCCTAAGTTCAGTTCCATTGAAGCATAATACAGCTGCTCTACTCTGCTCTGCTTTTACAACTCACATTTTATCTTCACATCTTTGCAACTTAGCCACTCAATCACAAATTCATTACATACATTTATACCTATCATCAACCTTGGAATGTACATCAAGGTTAAACTTACATTCTACAACCATTGGAACTATCTTCAAGGTAAGCATACATAAATCAAATTAGGACTAGACCTAAACAAACTTGTGGAGAAAATGAATGAAGGATGAACACATAACGGCTTAGGTCATACCCAAATACATCTTCACATGCTTTAACACACTTCTGCAATCCATGAATCACCTCCGCAATAAGTGTGACTAACCAGGTCAGCCATAACTTGTGCACATATCAAGAACACTTAGAAACATGCTTGCAAGATCTTCATTGTAGTTTGTGGATCAAGCACATGCCTTCAATACATTATAGAGACATCTATGAACAACATAGAATCAGTTGGGAACTGACAAATCCAATCGCAACAAATCTCACTTGAAGGCAACAAATATCACTTGAAGATACATCTTAGACTACTTCTCAATAGACACTATCAAACTCTACTAATCACTAACTTGCCTTCCGGAGCACCTAACGACAAATCCTTTGGAATGAAGATAACTAAGGACCTTATAAGCTTAATTCTAGGACCACAAAGCCAAAATCCAATCTGTGGAGAAATGTGGAGCAAAACACTTTCTCCCTGTCACTCTACACACATTACCAGGCACAATCTTCAAACTGGTGAATAGAACTTTTTCTACACAGCGATCTGGACCACCAAATTCTAGATTTAGCATCTTTAAACACTTATCTAAATCATATCCAAAGCTCATACTCTGGTCTTCACTACAGAGAAAATGCGGACCAAAATACTCAGACAGTGTTCTTCAATCAATAAGCAGTAATATCAGAAGATACAATTGGCACCAATGACAACACAAACATGTTGACATCAATAACAACACCAGTTAGCACATACTTGAAACATGCATACCATGTTTGGATCTTCTGATAACTAGAAACCATCTAGTTGTTCAATGTATACTTCTTCTTTTAAGTCACCATTCAGAAATGCTGACTTGACATCCATCTGATATACTTTGAAGTTCTTATGAGCGTCAAGAGTAAGGAACATTCTAATTGCCTCCATCCTTGCTACTAGAGCATAAGTCTCCTCAAAATCAATGCCATCTACTTAAGTGTATCCTTTGCATACTAATCTTGCTTTATTCCTTACAACTTCACCTTCTTCATTCAGTTTGTTCCGAAACACCCATTTTATTCCTATAATATTCTTGATTGTTGGTCTAGGAACCAATTCCCATGTTTGATTCTTCTCAATCTGATCCAATTCTTCTTCCATGGTTTTTATCCATCCCTCATCCTTGTTGGCTTCAAAAAAGGTTTTAGGTTCTACTTTTGATAACAAACACAAGTTCGTTTGCTCATGTGTCTTGGTAAACCTTCTCCTTGTTAGCACACCTTCATTCTCGTCTCCAATGATCTGTTCTGTTGAGTGATTCTTTTGAACATACTTTGCTGGGGTCTTAGGCATCTGCTTTGGTTCTTGTTCATTTCGATCTTTCACTTCTTCCTCTTCATCATCAATGCAAGGAAAAATATTAGATCTGGTGTCTTTTGAATCTTGTGAGAACTGATACAAGTCTTCATCTACTTTGACATTTGTGCTTTCAATCATCTTTCCCAACCTTTTGTTGTAGTATCTATAAGCCTTGCTTCCAGTTGAGTAACCGAGAAAGATTCCTTCATCACATCCTGAATCAAACTTTTTGAGGTCTTCTTCATCTCTTTTGATATAGAATTTGCTACCAAAGATCCTGAAGTATCTGATAGTGGGAGGTCTTCCATACCACAACTCATAAGGGGTCTTAGTGCTATTGACCCTTAACTGCACTCTGTTAGTTAGATAGACAATGGTGTGAATTGCTTCCTTCTAATATAAATCAGGTAGATCTGCATCTTTCAACATTGCCCTAGACATTTCTTTCACAGTCCTATTCTTTCTTTCCACTACACCATTTTGTTGAGGGGTTCTAGGAGCAGACAGATGCCTCTTAATACCATGATCTTCACAAAATGTTTCAAATTCATTTGAAGTAAACTCACCTCATCTCTCTGACCTTAAACATTTGATCTTAGTATCCATTTCATTTTCAACCAAAGCTTTGAAAACTTTAAACTTATCAAGGGCATCAAATTTTTCTCTTAAGAAAGTAATCCAAGTCATTCTAAAATAATCATCAATGAACAACATAAAATACCTTTCACCTTGTTGACTCTTTAGTCTTGTAGGTCCACATAGGTCTGTGTGAATTAGCTCCAATGGTTTTGAAGAAGAGTACTCCTTTCTTTTGAAACTTGTCTTTGTTCGCTTTCCCATTTGACATTCCTTGCATACAGTGTTTACAGGCTTGATTATCTTCTAGTCATATCTCTCACTGCATGAGTAGAGCTGATTCTTACCATATTATAAAAATTAAATTGTGTCCCATTCTTTTGTGCCACAACCAACACTCACTAGACTGATTCAATAGACATGTTCTTCCATTTGCCTCTTTCAAGTGATAAATATCACCACATGTCTTGATACCTTTTGCAACTAGCTTTCTAGATCCTGCCTTCCTGATTTCACAACCATTAGCATGAAAAGTAAGATTGTAATATTTCTTGCACATCTAACTGACACTGAGAAGATTGTGCTGCAATCCTTTGACATAGAGAACATCCCCAGTCCTATTCTTTCCATCAATAGTTATGACACCTTTTCCACATATTTGAGCTGACTCGTCACCTCCAAACTTGACAGCTCCACCATCCCACTTCTCAAGGCTGATAAACTTCTCTTTGTCACCAGTCATATCATTTGAACAACCATTGTTAATAACCCAAGCTTTGGTTTCTTCTTTTGCATGGAAGGTAGTCCATACAACCATTGATCTTTCATTGTTTTGGACTGCTTGCATGGTATCAGTTTTTCCACATTTTCCAACATCATCCTTTTTGTCACCAACACTCATGGCCAAGAAAAGAGTTATATCATTTGAATCATCATGACCCTCATCTTCTGAAGAACAATTGTCTTCTATGGAAAACAAACTCCTTTTGAATTTACTATTTCTATTATTTCTCCTAGCTTCTTTAAGAGGACATTTAGAAGCAAAGTGACCAACCTTTCCACAATTGAAACATTTGAAGGGTAACTTACCTTTATATTTTCCATAGCCTTTCTTCAGTGTTCTTACAAAAATTTCTTCAGCATCATCAGGGCTTTCATCTTCATCAGCAGTCTCATCCTTTGTCTTTTTACTGAATTTGAAGGCAACTTCTTTCTTTGGAACATCACTGTCAAATTCTCTCATTTCAAAAGTAGTAAGGGTCCCAAACATTTGATCTAAAGAGTATTTGTCCAAGTCTATAGTCTCCTCTGTTGGAGTATAGGACAACACTGAGAGGGGGGGTGAATCAGTGTTGTATAAACTTTTACAAGGTTTGCACCTTTTAACTTACAAGACAAATATAGAGAAAGACATCAATGATCTGTTAAACACATATGCTTAAGTATGATAATAAAAAATATGAATTAGAACATTAAGAACAAAACATTAGGGCACATGAACACACTGAGACAAACAAGAAATATAACACCTGATATGATGAGTGGAAAACCCTCAAGGGGAAGAAAAACCACTCTAAAATGCCTCACTGGCTTAATCAAAACCTCACTGGTACATTCAAGCCTCACTGGCTATCAGATGCCTCACTGGCTTAATCAAAACCTCACTGGTACATTCAAGCCTCACTGGCTATCAGATGCCTCACTGGCACTTAGTGTCTCACTGACAATCAGATGCCTCACTAGCACTTAAAGTCTCACTGACAATCAGATGCCTCACTGGCAAATACTCCTTGGTCTTAATGATCGGTCTCCAATGACATAAGAAAAATTTATTTTAGAGCATTGCCCTATTACAATACAATTCATATTTTCTACAAGATTGCGTATTAATGATTACAGATTGTAAATACATTTTAATATTTCCCTGCATATTATGTTTATCTTCTCCTTCATCTAGACTTTATGATTAGTACATCAACATGTAGATATACCTCTATAGAATCACTCAATCAATCTACACATTCCCACATGTCAGATAATGCAAATACTTTGTCTTTGTCAAGATATCAGTTCTCTCTGAACAACATAATCATATACAATCTATATTCTTCATTACTCTTCACAAACAAAAACTTAATTAAGATGCTCTAGATGCTCTCTGTCTTTTCATCTTTATTATTGTTTTGATTCAATCCTCTATCACAATTGCAAAGTGCTTTTCATTACATCCTATTCTTAGTTTATCAAAAACCTCTTCAATTCCTCTGTAATTCTCCACCATACTTCATAACTTGCAGATTAGCATGTAGGTCTGTGTATTTTTGATACACACGGACTAAGTCTCACATGTATACCTGTCTTAAAGAGCCCTTTACAAGGTTCACTGGCCCTCTTAGTCAATTGGCATTCTGTTATAAAGCAGTTGAAGAGATGTGTTTAAAACCACCAGTCAAATTTCATCATGTAAAGAAAACTGTTGTAATTTAAATTCATTTTAAACACTGACCATCAATCTTCAAGATCATGCCCAAATGCCTTTAAATTATAGTCGTCAATCTCTTTAAGGCGCTCATAGTGACCAGGTGGCCTGGTGACTCCACAAGGGGCTAGTCAAACTTTATGTTATGAGAACCATTCAAACAATCACTTTAAGTGACTTTACCTGCTAGATCCAGTCAACTTCATATTATAACAAAAAGTGAATATTTCTTCTGATGAGCAAAATAGGGCTTAAGACAAAGCACTAGATTAGGGTTTTAAGAGACAAAGATGATTGGAGATTGAAATTCAAAACCCTAAAAACATTTTTCTCATAAAAATACAAAACTCTAATGACATTTTAACATAGATATGCTAAACCCTAAGGCCATTTAATCACAGTTACTGTGAACCTTTGCAACTTGAACTCTAGGATAAGGGTTCATACTTAGTTATTGAACAAGGATGATCATGTGCCTTCACTTGATTGACCATGTATCATGTGTTTCTATATGTATAACCATATGCCTTGCACATGTGTATCCTTACACCATACTCCTCTTATCAAATCATCTATAACCAAAACAAACAAATGACCAATTCTCATGACTTTGGCAACCTAGTAACATCACATGACATGAAGGAGACATTTCAGACTATAACAATCACTTGATCTTACAAACCTCAAATTCAACCTGATCAATAATCAACATCAAGACATTCTGATCTGACAAACACATCCTTGATGAGTAGAGGATGAACCTAATTCAATGATGACAACCAAACCTTATACCAAACTGACACATGTTGTCATGAAGAATCCTAATTACCATAGAGAGGAGAACAACAAACATTCTAGAAGCTAACTAACAATCAAACAACATGAACATCCTGAAAAAACATGAATGCCCTTGTATATCAATACCATATCATATCAATGCCAATTAATTCCAATGCATGCATCCAACTCAACAACTCAATACATTGTGACCCATCAACTCAACTACTAACAAAAACTAAAAACTCCTAGATAAAAGACTTTTGATATCACCATGTCCTGAGAGACTCCATCACATGTCCTACATCTTCTAAGAAAAACACAAACAACCTTAAAGATAATGAAAATATCCATTACACAAATGACATCATGGAGAATGAACCATTATACCCATGATAAACATGAACACCATCCTGATCAAATACATCTACCACAAACTAAAACTTTTCCTGATTGATAATGATCTCTATTTTCAACTCAACCCATCTCCTGGTGAGAATGGTATCTACCTTTGATCTGCATGAATGACCATGTGAACTAACTTTGCATCAACAACTCAACACCTTTGCTACAT
Organism: Cunninghamia lanceolata; assembly: GCA_027924645.1. NCBI lineage: Eukaryota > Viridiplantae > Streptophyta > Pinopsida > Cupressales > Cupressaceae > Cunninghamia > Cunninghamia lanceolata. Next base: position 12,449,802 of record BSBN01000553.1, on the reverse strand, counting down.
CATCATATGATCTCTAAAACACTTTTTGACATCAATGACAATCAACTTTCATCATCCTCAATAGCAGATACCTTATGACTAAGATTTGGGAAGAGATCTTAGAACCTTCTTCACAATTTCATCTTCTTTTATTTCACCACCAAGACCTTTGATACCATTGACCACCTCATTCACTCGGATCATAAATCCAACAATGTTTTCATCCTCTATCATCTTTAGGGTTTCAAATTTGCTTCTAAGGATTTGCATCTTAGCTTGCTTTTCTTTCTTATCTCCTTCATAAATAGTTTCAAGTTTATCCCAGACTTCTTGAGCAGATCTAAAACTCATCACCTTTAAAAGTTCTGAATCAGTTAATCCACTCATGACATGGAAAACTTTGCCTTGGCATTGTTATCATACTTCTTGATTTCATCTGCATCTGTAGGAATAGTAGCAAGAATAGTGTAACCTTTCATGACATAATCCCAAACTCCACATCCTAGAGAATTGATGTAAGCTTCCATCCTTAGCTTCCAAAAAGCATAATTTGTTCCATCAAACCTAGGTATCTTATTGGATCCACCTTGTGCCATCTCAAACCTTCCTTAAGTGGTTAAGCTTCCCTTAGAGGAACTTGGCTCTAATACCAATTGTTAGACACACAAGAATACTGAGAGGGGGGGTGAATCAGTATTCAAACAATTTTCAATTTCAACAGCTTCAACTTATCCAGAGCAGATTAAACCTTAAGCATCACAATATCAACTTGAAAGAATAACACAATGCACATCCACACATAACACCAGATATACATGGAAAACCAAAGAAGGGAAAAACCACGGTGAGCATTAACTCACAATATATGAAGCTCAAATAATAACTTTGTTTTAGGGGCTTTAACCCAAGGAAGTTGCTACTCCCTAAGTAACTTTGATTTAGGGTCACTCCCAAGGAAGCTTCTACTCCTTGATGACTTTGTTTTAGGGTCACTCCCAAGGAAGCATCTACTCCCTGAAATGAGAATACACTTATAAAAGATTACAATATGACAGTCTTTCTACTGTCTGAAAACTGACATTGAAGCTCACACTTTGATGATTACACTTCTGCCTCCTCACACTTTCTTCTAAAGATATGATCAATTAGGCACATTCCATACTTGATCACTATCTCAAATATGTCTTGAAGATGAATCCAGATAGCATCAAAAAGATCTTCTCTTTCTCCTTCAGTCACACATCAATAATGCACTTATTCTGCTTTTTATCTGCTTGCAAACCTTTTTAATCAACTTGCAATCATGCCTTCCTTATTCAATTTGATTCACTATTTATACATGATATTACATTGATTACATAGGTTGTTGGCCAGATACAATATGAAAAATACATATACAAGTCAGCTAGACACACACAATATGAAACGTGTAGAAGATAGGTCCTAAGTGAACACACATGTTACACCAACAGAAGATCCAAGCCTTGCGGACCCTAGCTCTTTCTTAACCAGGTCCAAAACATCCTTCATAGCTTCAAACATCAAGGAATTACATCCTCACACTCCACTCATTTGGAAATAGGATAGCCTTAAGGAAAATACATGAAGACTTGAAGTATAACGGCCATATCAACTTGAAAAACCTTGTGTGGTATTGGAAACAAGAAAGATCTTTGTGAAACTTTTCCAAATGAGTCCACATGACTCATAAAACATCCCTAAACACTCTTTTGCCACCGCACATCAAAGAATTATGCCACACAACTTCAATCATTAACTCTGAGAACACTTTGCCATCCAAAACACACTGCAACATGCTATCATTTGAAAAATTGAGTTGCGGACCACCAAGAACCTTGAAACTGAAAAGAAACATTTAATGCTCATCTAGGAACATGTCCTCAAAACTGCAAGGGTAATCATTCATTTGTAGAGGAATGCAGAGCATTCCAACAAACCTTCAACACTGCCTTACTCTACTAGAACACATGTCGGTACTCTGTTATGCACAACTTTCACATCGAAAGAGTAAATAATCTAAATCTCTGGAATTATCATCTTCACTGCCATCTTAACATACCTTCAAAACCACATAGCCAAATCTTCAAATGCGGAGGAATGCAGAGCATCCTGCTTTTATATAGTGACTGTCTTCATAGAACCAACACTATCTTCACTCTATCTTTTGCAAAACATACTTCCAGTTGTTCACACATCATGAAACTTAGAATATGCAATATTTGACATTACATTAAGCTATATTCCAATCTGCAAAGGCCCAAAACCAACCTAATGGAAATGTGGAGCAATTTCCCAGACAATCTTCAAAGGTGGTCATTCTAAAATAGAGACTATCACCAACTTCTAGAGGCTAAATCTTCTTGCCTTAACACATGCATTCATAGGGACAGTATAAGAGAGCACACAACATATCTTGGCCCATCTATACCACATCTTAGTGCTTCTAATTCCCATATTAATGTGTCTTCTTGATGTGTCTAATTCCCATTTGAATATAACTTCATACTCAATTCTACAATGAACAAGACATGATATGAACTTCTAATTCCCATCTCAATGTATCTTCTTCAGGAGCATGACATGCATATCTTCTCATCTCAATATATCTTATTTAGGAGCATCACATCCAACTATGAACACTATTACACATTCATATTAGCGTTGACATCAATGACAACCTTGTGACAGTGTTAACATAAATGTCAAACAATGCAACCATAGGAACCATATGTGTAACAAGCTACTCTCAAAAAAATCTTGAGGCCTAAAATTTTCCAAGCAATAATTGCTCAGAGGCACAGGTACCAATCTCATTTGATATTGCAATCCAAGCTGAAATGAGCCCATAAGCACTAGAGTAGGACTTATGTTGGGATAAGAAGCAATCATAGTTTATCATTATAAATCATTTATATCACTAAGAGAGTGGATCATGTAATATCATCTCATACAAATCTTGTTAACAAGCATAAAGGGAAGTTGCAAAGGCTAGTTTCTAGTGAGGAATCGATGGACACCTCCTATTTGCTTCAAGAAACAACACATTACATCACATCTCTTACAACACAAGTATAAATCTTGTAATATTTGATAAATTATGTGAATAATAACCAACACCTAGTTTGTAAAAAAATTGGCCCTTAAGTATATAGGAAACCCCAACTATGCCTCCACATTTCACACACATTTCTCTGAGGCATTTTGTGAAATAATTCATGTGCCTCATCTATACTTCCACATTTGGATATATTTCTTCCCAATTTGAAACCCATTGCACTCCTTACCAGCAACTCTCACTTGCTTCATCATGCAACCCAATTAACATTACAAGTATATATAATGGGTATATCAGTCTCAAACCAATTTTATTTAACATTCCACTAAATAAAAAATCCTCTAACTTTTATACATAATAGCATTGTTATAAACTAGGAAACACAACAAACCAAATACTAGATATTCAGCATACAACATGACAGTTCTAGCTACATGTGGTCTCATTTTTATCTAAAATTTGGGTAGGAGTACAACTCTTATATTTTTGTTTAGGGACTTGTTCACATTCACCAAATGTCTGCATGCAATGATTGAATCTATTTTGGGAGGTTTAGAACATCTTGTTTTCGCTACCCCAGGAGTGGTGCAAAATAATTTTTTTAATCCATAAAATACATACATCAATACTTTTTTCTAACTTTTTGAGCACAAATAAATAACAACCTTGTTACAACTTGTTTCATACAATATTTAAAATGAAGAGAAGAAGGTTCTTCCAAGACTCCATAACTCCAATCTTTAAGCTAATGGGAGAGAGGCTACCTCTTAACCATGTGCAACCATGAGGTCCACCCTACCCTGCTCAAGAGAGTGATACACATGGTAACAAGCATACACCCTTCAAAAAATACACTCATTTGGTCACATAAACAAACACATACATGTAAGGGTATTCTCAAAACACAAGTGCAACCCTCAAGACTCACAAGGAGAGGTAGGTGAAGCAAGACCATGGAGTGCCTTTTACTAAGGACATCCAAATCAATTTGGTGAGTTTAACTAAGAAATATTAAGGGTTTAAATCCATATTCCATGCCTCCTAAACATGTTAAAGGCATCAAACCCTCATAGATGACTCTCAATAAGGTGTCAAAATCTCATTTACACAAGTAAATCACCATACTTGGAATAAAACACTTTCTTTTCGACTTTGAACACATTTTTATGTATGGTTCATCCTTTTTAAATACAAGCAACATAGTCTTAAATTTATACATATACAAATCATTAGAACTCCATTAATACATTTTAAAGCTTTCTTTCCAAGCACAAAGAAAGGAAAATGTTAAGAATTTTTTTAACACACTCATGAACATATTCATGGAAAGAATCATTTCATTGATCATGCAACACAAAGGAAGTATAAAAATAAATGCAAGAGAATAAAGAAGGTCCTACCAATAAAATTCTAAATTTTTTCAAAAGAAGATTTTTAACTTTCTATTATTTTTTCAAGCACAATCCTTACCTTTTCCAATATCAAACATTCCCTAGCTCTAGAACTATTCTTTAGCATAAGAAATCTCTCTCAAGAGCTCAAGAACACTACCCTCTTTCTCTTTTCTCTTCTCTAATCTCTTTAAAATCAAACATGAAAGTGAATAATCAAATCTAAGAGTGTCTACCCCTCTCCTTAACCTATCCAAAGGTTATGAAAGCTCATCTCACCTCTCAAGTCCTCACTAATCATAAGGCGACAAGTGTCCCCTCTCACTCAAGCAATTCAAATGTCAATAATGACATCTTTGAGGAGATAAATGAAACAATAAAGAAAATAAAAGATAAATATCTCTATCCCATTGTAACATCAGAAAATGTCCCCTTGGGGGCTTTTCCCTCATAAGGTTTACCTCCTGGGTCTTTTAGCTGTATTTAGGACATCTTGCATCATATTTTGACATCTTGATGAAATGAGCCCTAAGTTTCATGACAAATGGGACCTAGGGGGATCCCTTGAACCTAACCCTGACCAAAATATGGAGGAAGGACTTGGGTGTCCGCACCCTAGTCCTACCCTTTTTTGGGTCAGTCCCAAATTTTGAGTGTTGGCTTGTGACTGTTATTTGGGTCCTATGCTGACACGGTAAGTTTGAATTACGAAATTCTTGGCAGGAATATTTGTAGTTGCATATATAAGCATGCTTAGGCATTCATTTGTAAACTAGATGACTATTGTGAACTTTATGCATTCTAAAGGTGATTCAAGGCATTCATTGTGTAGCAAGAGCGGATTTGTGTTGTTTATGTGTTTGTATTTGCAGATTTGAGCAATCATCTCCTCATGGCATGAAGAGCTTCTTCCTTCCATGAGATCTTCACTACAAGGTGACATCATTTGTATTTTTGAGCATTTATCATTTGGTTTTTGCCTCTGCCTCTCAAGGACACGCACTCTCTATCTGACAACGGTGTTTGGAAGACTTGAATGTCTCTCCGGGGCTTGACTGAGGCAAGCCTCTAAACACCACAACCTCCTCCCAAAGTTTCTATGATTACAGGTTACAGGTTGAAGATATAGGAAAAGTGGAGTTGCAGGTGAGTACTACAAAGTGTCAGATTTGAAGATTAAAGCTAGAAATAGGGACCTAGACTCAGGCGCCTGCTCATTAGTCCTCCAGATTCTGCTATGGCGAAATCTCTGTGACAACAAGAACAGGTTGTAGACTGAGTTCCCAGATCCCAACAAAAAGCATGGCACTGGACTAGGGCACCCGCTCATTACTCCCCAACCATTCTACTTCCAAACCCCAAAAATAGGTGCACATTTATCAGTCATTTTACATCTTTCTGTAGCAGCATTTTCCAATATTCATCTGTTTGCTTCCGTATTTGCATAATTAGGGTTTTGATATATAATTGAGCATAAGTGAGCATAATTGGAAAATAAATCATACAAATCCAAGTTTCCCTACATTCCTAAGTGACCAAGGGTATGATAGTGCATTTCTACTCGACCCAAAGTCCTTGAATGAAAGGGTGAAAGGAGGATACACATACGAAACTACCAAAAACCAAATATCCAAATTTTACCCTTTACATTTTGGTGAACCCGTGTTGTTGGACTTGTTTGCACCTTGCTAAGTGTTTTGCTTTATATTTTCTTTGATTTCATTCATTCATATCATCATTCATCTTATTGCATTGGAAAACTTACAAAAAAATTGTAAAATTTGAAAATTTTAAAAAAAATTACATTCTAGGGTTTCTATTTTGCAACAATTAATTTGAATTTCATCAAATTTCTAATTTTTGCATTAAATCTAAGCTAAATTGCAGAAAATTATAAAAATTCAATAGCTTGCATTGCATTTTTATCATAAAATTGCTAGGGTTTTGTTGGAAATTTTGCATTTTTCATATAACCTAGTAATTTCAAAAACTAGGGTTTGTAGGAAAAATCTTGTTTCATATTTTTCTACTGATCTTAGACATTCATTCAAATTTTCATTTGTCTGTAGTGTTGCATTTTCGTGTAAATTTGCATTTAGATCTCAAAAATTTACATTTTTACATAGAAAATTTCAACAAAAACTAGCATTTTCATTTATTTTTCCTTAGATTTGCACTTGCATTTTGCATGGTAGGGTGTGAAAATAATTTTAAGATCTGAGTGGACTTAATTTTCATCATAAAATAGATTACAAGACATTCATATAGCATTTTGCATCAAGATCTCAAACCTAGGGCTTGAAAAACCTTGATTTTCACTAGATTTGGCCTTATCAACTTTCAAAATTTGCACCATAGGTGTGTTGTGAAGAATATGTTTGCCCTAATTGGATTTTATTAGGGTTATTGTCTTATTCCCCTCCTAAAAATCTTCACAACACCTTGTTATTGAGCTCTTGTATTGAAAATTTGGTGAAAAATTGCACATTTTTGCTATATTGGCCCTAGGGTTTGACCTAGATTACACTCCGAGCATGTTGTGACCAATTTTATGGATTGAGGTGACTAATATCATTTCTATTATTTTCTCCACATCCTAAAATTCTTTACAACACCCCTTTTTCTAGGTCTTGGAGTTGAAAAATCACATATTTTGCTATATTTTCTCTAGGGTTTGACCTTGAGTGGCACTATAAGCGTGTTGTGATGGATTTTTTGGCATTATGTGGCTGTTATTACTGATATGATTTTATTTCAATCATCATTTTCCTCACAACACCCTTTGTCATGCTCCGTTGCATTGAGATTTGGTGAAAAAATCACATATTTTAGTGTATTTTCACTAGATTTGGACTAGTCATCATCCTAGATTTGCATCAAGAGTGTGTTGTGACAGATAATATTGCTGTATTGTACTGATATCAAACATATTATTTGCTTCCCCTGATCAAAATCTTTACAACACCTTTTCTTTCATATATTTGCATTGAAAAAGTACAAAAAATCAAGCATTTTAGGTCACTTCTACATATAATTTTGCACTTGTCTTTGGCATACTTATGGAAAACTTTTAAATCTGATCTTGCATTAATTTTAACATATACACATGGCCTTTAATAAAAAAAACAACAATAGGTTCCCTCCTAGGCCTTACATGAAGAGACGGGGCCCTGAACCTGAAATTGTGTTTACACCTCATGATAGAACAATCAGAGACACTGAAGGACCTCTTTACATCACTGTGAAAATAATGGAAAACCCTATGGATGGAACCCTTGTTGATCCTAACTACATGACTAATGTCGCCACAAAAGAGTTCCTCTTTGCACATCAATTAATGCAAGGATCTTATGATCCTTCGGACATGATGATTAAAACACATAAGGGAACCTTTATAAACACTTCTGGGAAGATATCATTGTTGGTCATAGTATTTGAGAAACATGTAGAACAATGGTTTGATCTTGTCCCTATTTCTGACCTCTTTTGCATTAAATTGGGACACCCTTGGTTAAAAGCTATGAAAGTTGTCCCTTCAACAATTCATAATTGTCTAAAGTTTCCTTTTGATGGACATGTAATTACTATCCCTCGCAATAAGTATAAACCTTTGGTTGCAAGAAAACATTGTACACTGGATTACTTTTGGGACAAATCTAAAAAGAAATCAGAGCCATGAACAGACTTTAACTTTTTAAGCTATAGAAATTACAAAGCAAAACTATTACATCCAATTGCCGATCCCCCTATGCAAGAAATAACAAAAGACAAGCAACTTGCATTTGAAGAGAACCCTAGACCGAAAGGACAAGGTCCCTATGTTGAGGTTCCTCCCCTGCCATCCTTACAAGGATCGGGAGGTAATTGTCAACAACAAAGCATTCCACCTAGACAAATGAGATTTGATCCCGGTGCTTCCTCTTCTAAAATGAAAAAACCCATGAAAGAACAAAGCCCTATCTTACAAGAGATAAGTGGTAAGAGAAAGAGAAATAGAAAAGAAAGAGAAAGAAATATAAGAAGACAAGCTTATGCCATAAACCTTGCATCTCAACAAGAAAACATTGATCCAAACATTGAACTAAACAAAGATGATCCTAAAGACAAGGATAAGAATTGGGCTATGGTACCTTATGTCCCACTTTCCTCTAAAATTTGGGAGTGGGAGGATGATGATGATTTACTTGATGACGAGACTTATCATGAAGATCCTACAAGTAAGTATTTCTAACCCTTTATCTCTCTTGTGATGTGTTTCCCCCATGATGTGTTATGTGTTGTTTAGGCCTCCTGGGATGACCCCTAATTCTCTTGTAAGGTCTGGGATACCAGGAGACCACCTCTATTATGACCTTCTATTTGTATCATCATTCTTCCACATTGCCTCTCTCTCTGATTTCATTGTTTTGTGTTGTGTCTTATGGACATAGCATTGCAGTTGGTGACTTGGGGGCACCCTCCTATGTGAATGTCTCTAAGACACTTGTTTCTCCTCTCTTATTTATTGTTTCCCTTCCTCTAGTGTTTCTATCTAGTGGGCGGATGATGAAAAAACATTTATACTGATGCGGACCTAGCGTTCCTTTAGCGAGAAATAAAAAATTGGACTTAGTTACTAATATGATGATGGGGTTGTATATCTTATCTGATGCTTGGATAGTAGAAGCACTCCGTGCTTTCTGTGTAGTAATTTTGATGATGTTTTATCTCACTTACAAACCTTCACAATACTGCTGCTCTGTGCACTTTATTTGTCTTTGAATCTCACCTTAGTGACACTCGATTCTAAGATTTTCGTGATATAGCCCCATGGTTATTCTTGATCTTAGAATTCATAGTATAACCTTGGCTCTTTGTGTGACTGATCATATGCATTGATGTTGTTGTTTATCATGATTATATAGACACTAACATGTTTCTTGCAGGGATGTGTTTGTGCGAACATTTGGCAATCGTAAAGTACATGTCACCTCTGGGGGGCATGGGCTTTGTGAAAGTCCATGTTCCCTTGTGTATTTACTTCCTACCTTAACATGCTTGATATTGATACCTGATATCAACCACCTTAAGGTGGGGGCATATATAAGGTAAGCTGTATGTTGTAGATGTTAGCAATGTGCTTGTCCCTAGGTGCAGTTTAAAGACTGGTGGCGATGAGTCCCTCTTGCACTCTAAGTTTGTTTGCAATCAATCAATCAATCAATCATCTTAAGCCCTCTGCGGAGGCGAGGATGGTGTACTTCTCGGAGAAGATTGCATCATCCTGTCATTTTCAAAAGTCCTCATCAGGAGGTGGGGAGCGATTCTATGACTAACTCAACCCTTAAGCGTGTCTTCGGCGATTGTTGTGGCGAAGCCCAATCGTCAGTGTGTGACTGAGATGGTGATGAGCCTAAAAATAGGAACACTCCATCACTTGTCTACCATGTTTTCTCTGTGTTTTTAAAGTGTATGTGTTTGGCGTGCTTGCTTTGTTTGGTGTGTCTATTTCCCCATATGCATGTTGGCAAGAGACACTATATGGATTCATGGTTGTTGTCATTGATGGCAACAAAGGTCATCCCACATATCCGCAAGTCATGATGTGTCTCTACCGGAAGTCAGAATAAAGAATGTTGTGGTCCGGTGAAGAAGAACAGAGCATGTGGCAAGGTCCGACAGATTGGTCCGGATCTCTCAGAGGAAGTGTCTTGGTGCAGTGCAGATTTGGGGAAGTCAAGAGGACTACCTTGAGTGGTATATTCCAAGGATTTAGCCTCCGGTGATGAACAAGGAAAAAGATATGAATGGTTGAGTACCGGATTCCTGAGAGACAGTGAAAACAGAGGAAGAACTGACTGACAGAGTATCAGACTACTTTCCGGATGTGTTACTGTTGATGACAGAGGTTGTGAAGGCATGAATCATGTTTGGCCGACATGATTAATGATATCTACAAGTATATGCTTGATCCGCATTGCTTGGTGAGGAAGGATTCAGCCGACAGAACAAAAGTTTGTAAGAAACTAGACTGTTCCGGATGCCGACTAGAAAGGTGATGAAATTACTTGTGCGGATATATATAGAGGATGGATTTAGTTGTGAAGTGTGTGATGGTGTGAAGATATATGCGAATAAGTCCAGAACAGAGCAGAGGTAGCAAAAAGGATCCGGTATGTGAAAGATAGCAGAATAAAGAACAGAGGAAAGATGAAGTGCAGCAGATCAGTGTACTGAGCCTAACCGGAACTGAACTCCAGCATATGCAGATGCTTCCAATCAGTTCAAGACTGTGATTCTTATCACTTTGTAGACAGTGTGTCTTCTTGTAGGCAGTGGGCCTCTTGTGAGCAGTGTGCTCGGGCAGTGAGCCCTAATTGGCAAGTGCCATTTTTTTGTAATCTCCTATTCTTCTAACAGAGAATAATTTTGGGTTAATCACCCCGTGGTTTTCTCCCTTAACAGGGTTTCCACGTCAAAAATACTGTGTTATGTGTTTCTTATTTCATGTTAATGTTTTAGTGTTTGATTCAATGCTGCATCAATTAATAAGAAAGTTCAATAAGGGAAATAATTAGGATAACTGATTCACCCCCCCCCCCTCTCAGTTATCAACAATGTAGTCTAAAGACTAGTGCGATGAGTGCTTCCTACATTTTGGGAGGTTTGGTGTGTCTTGCATGTGTGTTGCCCCATATATGCAATCTAAAGACCAGCGCGATGAGTGCTTCCTGCATTATGGGAGGTGTGTTTACTTTCCTTGTACTTGCATCTGTATTTCATATATATGAGAAAAAGAAAAGAAAATAAATCATTCATGTCTTCCATGCATTAACTATCTTCTACACATCCACTATTTTCTCTGTGTTTTGCATGACTGTAACTATCTTCTTTGTGTTTTGTGTGCCTATCATTGTCTTCAATGTGTCTGGCGTGTCTTCTCCGTGCTTGGCATGTTTGCTATGTTTGTTGACCATACTTTAATGCATGTATTGGCCTCACATTTATACATACATTAAAGTGGGGGATAAATGTAACGTCAAAAAATGTCCCCTTGGGGGCTTTTCCCTCATAAGGTTTAGCTCCCAGGTCTTTTAGCTGCATTTAGGACATCTTGCATCACATTTTGACATCCTGATGAAATGAGCCCTAAGTTTCATGACAAATGGGACCTAGGGGGATCCCTTGAACCTAACCCTGACCAAAATAGGGAGGGAGGACTTGGGTGCCCGTGCCCTAGTCCTGCCCTATTTTGGGTCAATCCCAAATTTTGAGTGTCGGCTTGTGATCGTTATTTGGGTCCTATGCCGACACGGTAAGTTTGAATTACAAAATTTTTGGTGGGAGTGTTTGTAGTTGCATATATAAGCATGCTTAGGCATTCATTTGTAAACTAGATGGCTATTGTGAACTTTATGCATTCTAAAGGTGATTCAAGGCATTCATTGTGTAGCAAGAGCGGATTTGTGTTGTCTATGTGTTTGTATTTACAGATTTGAGCAATCATCTCCTCATGGCATGAAGAACTTCATCCTTCCATGAGATCTTCACTGCAAGGTGACATCATTTGTGTTTTTGAGCATTTATCATTTGGTTTTTGCCTCTGCATCTCAAGGGCATGCACTCTCTATCTGACAATGGTGTTCGGAAGACTTGACTGTCTCTCCGGGGCTTGACTGAGGCAATCCTCTAAACACCACAACCCCCTCCCAAAGTTTATATGATTATAGGTTACAAGTTGAAGATACAGGAAAAGTGGAGTTGCAGGAGAGTACTACAGAGTGTCAGATTTGTAGATCAAAGCTAGAAATAGGGACCTGGACTCAAGTGCCTGCTCATTAGTCCTCTAGATTCTGCTACGGAGAAATCTCTGTGACAACAAGAACAGGTTGTAGACTGAGTTCCCAGATCCTGACAAAAAGCATGGCACTAGACTAGGGCGCCCGCTCATTAGTCCCTAACTATTCCGCTTCCAAACCATGAAAATAGGTGCGCATTTATCTGTCATTTTACATCTTTCTGTAGCAGCATTTTCTGATATTCGTCTGTTTGCTTCTATATTTGCATAATTAGGTTTTTGATGTATAATTGAGCATAATTGGCAAACAAATCATACAAATCCAAGTTTCCCTGCATTCCTAAGTGACCAAGGGTATGATAGTGCATTTCCACTTGACCCAAAGTCCTTGAATGAAACGGTGAAAGGAGGCTACACATACAAAACTACCAAAAACCAATCATCCAAATTTTACCCTTTACACCCATAACCATTAAATGCAAATGCAATTAGTGGAGACAAACTCCTATAACACATTAAAGGATCTTATAAGATCATGCATGTGCCATGTGAAGAGGACATGGTCTTCAAAGACCTCCTTCTGAAATCATAAATACACCTCTAATAAATATATGGAAATATCTAATCTATATGGCCAACTAGGGATTTATAGAAGCCTTTAGATTATTTTGAACATATCTACTATTATCCATAAGTTAAAATTTGCATTCAAATGAAAGAAAAGTCATTTTATGATGTCACCAAAGTTTAATATTCATAAAAATCTAGCGGTACATTTATCAAGTTGAAATTAACCAGAACCTTATCACATGTCCAGTAGAATTAACCCAAAATTATTACCTTACAAGCCTTTTAGCCTTATTGGGATGTAATAGATTAATAGCCACTTGATTGTTCATTTCCATTAATGGGGTGACTATTAGACCATTACACTTTATTGTTCATCTCTAGGCACCCCTTTGGATTTAGATCCATGCATTTATATAAATTCAACCTTTACCTCCAAGCATCCTCAGACAAGGTTCCCAAAAAACATATCAAATAGAATTTTTCAATTCATAGATAGAAATATTGGACATAAAAATTTCCTTGATTACAAGATTGTTGCCTTTGGTGAAGGAATTAGCCCTGTGAAAATAGTGGGCCATGTACATTGATATAACCATTCTTTTGTGGGGAGAACAAGAGCCCCTCTTAATTGGCCCTTCTTAGGGCACCAATTATTTTAATTAACAATTTGAATTGGCATTGGAAGGCATTCCTTCCAGATGGTGCTAATAGGGACCACCCTACAACCAGTGTGTTTGGGCCCAATGCTCATGATATATCTAACCTTCATCTATCTCCCTTCTTGGTGATGGTAGGAGGTCACGGCCCACTTCAAGATTGGCGACTCAGATATATCAATAATCTCAAGAAGATTAACTAGGAAGTGGAACTTCTTTTCTTTGGGGATGTACAGTCCATTCATTTCATTTTTTCTAGATTCCTAGGTCCTCAAAGTTCATCTATGATCTCAATGCAATCTTCAAAAAATGTGGGGAATAAATGGTTTTTTCATTAAGCACCTCCTTTGGTGTTGTGTGGAGATGTATGGATGAATTGGATTGATTGAAGAAGAAAATATGAGTTTTTTGCTATGAATTGTTCAATTCTTAGCTTTTTTCATAGACCATTTCCTATAGCATTATAGAATAAATAAAATTCTACCTAAATTGAAAATAAGAAGCATTAGCACATGTAGGTGCAATGGATATGGGGCATTGTTGTAATTCAAGTCCTTTGTGTTGGAAATCAACATTAGTTGTCCTATCAAACTATTGCATCAAAAGTGTGATAGATGGAACTTTTGAAAACTAGGACATTTGATGTTTAGCTTCACATTCCCCGATATTTATGTTGGAGTAATGTTTTATGAGTATCATTGTTGGCAAGAGACACTGATATGTATTAGACTTGAGTGTTCTCATTGTTGGCAACAAGGCAAAGATTATTCATCACAATGGCAAAGACACATTCCTCCGAAAGTCATCTGATGAAAAGGCTAAGTCCAGGTCAGCAGAAGTAAGACAGAAATAGTGAATAGTGCATAATGAAGTGGTCTGCATTCCTCCGCATTAGCATGTTTTGTTTTGCAATTCTGAAGTAAGATAGAGATAGGTCATGACTATCAAAATCCAAGTTTGTAGCTCCAGAAGTGCAGCAGATTTTATTCTATAGGCTCTCCAATACCAGCATCCAGTATGACAGTGTTATAATGTGACAGGGCAACAGTTCTAAGGTCTGCATTTTGGCATATAGATTTATCTTGTTCTACGAAGTTGAAGACATGTCAAGAGATCAATTATGATTGCTAAATATGATTCATGAAGTCCCATTTGGTCTGTAGCATGAGTTGTGATGTGACAGAGGAACCTATCATATATGTTATTAAGGAACAAGCCGATAGGCTGGTTAAATCCTTATGCGGAGAAGAAATATGAGTTGGATGATAAATATAAGTGGTTGTATGATTAGAGACAACACATATGAAGACATGTACATGATGGTTTGGATCTGCATTGAAGATTTAACACAAGAACAAGTCGACATGATATAACACTTGGTATACACATTTCATAGTTTGCTTGTTGACCTGATCATGATAAAGATTTAGTTGTGAATATAAATAGAGGATGGATTTTAGTGTTTGAGTGTAGAAAAGTGCGATGTGATGTATGAGGATGTGAAATATGCAAAGATAGAGTGGCCGTAGCAAATGAAGAGAGATCTTGAGCATATATAAGAACAGAGCAAAGAAACAGGGGCAGACTGAAATGAAGAGTTCTAAGTCAGTATTTATAAGCATAATTGGAACTGTAACCATGCATAAGTAGATGCAATCATAATAGTTCATCTTTGGCAGTGAGCTCCAGGCAGTGACCCCTAAGACAGTGAGCCTCTTGTAATTCGGTATTGTGCTATAATAATATATTGAGAGCTAACACTCTCTGTGGTTTTTCCCTCCTTGGGTTTTCCACGTAAAAATCCTGGTGATCATGTGTTATGTCTTTGTGGTTGTTGTTCATTTGTTTAATCTTCTTTCACATAATTGAATTTGGTAAATCAATAAAAAAGAAAGTGCATAAATGGTTTTATAGAACACTGATTCACCCCCCTCTCGGTGTTCATTGTATTCAAAAATCATGTAATATAGAATCCTTCAATATAGAGGCCAAAGAAGCCTAGTGTTGTTCTCAAAATTAGTTGTGCTCATTTTTGTAGACAACCCCTATGAAACTTGTTCGTTTCAAAGTCTACACTCTAATTTTGCTTATCGAGACAAGTCCTCTTGGCATGAAGTCTTCTAACATTGTTGAAACGATTTGTTACGTTCCCCTAGGTCAATTCCTCAAAAATTGTGAAAATCAACTAGGTCGTAAGCTTATCAAAATACCAGTTTTGACTATTTTGGGGTGTTAGAAAGTTTTTGTTTTTACATGCAATAGTGGTCAAAATTACCGCTTTTACATGTGTATTGTTTTGAAACATGCAATGTCGGCCAAAACTGTTGTCGATGCATGTTTTAATTATCTTGTTTTTTTATAAATATGCATAAGAAGCGAATTTCGTCGCCCATGCGTGTTTCTTTTTTGTTAGTTTTCATATGTAGTGTTGGGGTTTTTCGCCACTCCGGCATGACCTAATGCATATGTTGTGTTAGGATTTTTTGCCACCCAAGCAGATCCTGTGAAATCTATGAACTCAAAGTAGGCATTAATGGCACTTGTGCCATGTTTAATGCACAACTTTAAGAGCCTTTTAAAGTGTTTTATTTTTCTTATTGTTTGTTTTCGAGACCTCCAACTAGATTGATACCTCCTTGATACCAGTTTGCTTCACAAAGCTCGCATAAATTTTAGATCTAAGCATATCTTGCCTCCGTGATTGCATTTAGGGTTTTGGTTTCGCAGACCAGGTAAGTTGTTATTTTTGTTCTTGGTTTCATTTTAAAACACTAAGTTTCCATATGTGTTAAACGTCTTTACTTTTGTTTCGTTGAAATTTCTCTTTTGTGGATTAGTTAAATTGCATCGTCTATATATATTTTTTGCTATTTTTCTGTAAAACCCTAGTTTTTACTTTTTGTAGCTTTGATTAAATGGGTCGGGGTTTTTACTACCCATCTTAAACACTTAGGTTTTCACCAATATCTCCTTAACATGTATTGACGGTCTTTTCTGCTACTGATACACATTTTTACCTTTGCATTTCTATCCTTCATGTTGATTCATGTAAGGTCAGCGATTTTTGCCACCCCTACATGAACTTTACATGTTTCTACCCTCTGATATGTAATGTCAAGGGTTTTCCCTGCCTTCACATCTCTTTCATGTGTGGTTTTCCGTAAACATGTAAGGGCAGTTAAAATAGTCGCCCTTACACAAACTTTGTATTACCCTCAATGTGCATAGGCGGCATAAACCTCCGCTCTTGCATAATGATATGGAATTTCAACACATGCATAAGTACTCTTTTGGCTCGCCCCTACATAAAATGTTTCTCATCCAAATCATGTGCAATGATGGCAAATTTTTCTAACCTTGCACATACATTGAAATCACTCCTAAACCTACAAAAGTGACAGATTTTGCCACCAATCCACTTAAAGAAATTTTCAATCTACATGCAGGGTCGGCAAAATTTTCCACCCTAACACCTGTAGTTTATCCCAAAAATGCAAGGGCGGAAAATTTTGCCGCCCATGCATTCACTCTCTCAAATTTTTCTAACTCTAGGAGATTTTCAAATTTACTTTCTTAAGTCTGCTTTCCTCCATTTTTTTGACCTGCTTGCACTCTAGCTCTTTCAAGATTATCCCAGTAGTCGTGATCATCAACATGCAATTTTCCCAGATTGCTAGTATTTCCCCTAATTGCATGATCATGGCTTTTGTTGCATTTTCTTCTGCAGATTTTCTCTCTTCATTGCCACTCCTTCTAGTGTTAGTTTTTCAAATGACTGAGCTATCTCCAAAGAAGTCAAAAGCAATGAAGTATAACTATCAGGGTGTTTTTCCAATCACCTCAGTTTCCTCCAATGTTGATGATATTCGAGATACAGAGATTGGCCCTGTAGACATGGCCGAGTTCGTGGAAAGAACTAAGTCTGCTAACCCTAGTTCTGTGATGAAGAAGATTGTTGATAGCAATATTCACTTGGTATCATCTTTCCCGGTAGTAGCTCATAATACAGAGTTTGTTCTGCAATGTGCTCAGTTCTACAACAAAGACACTAGGGCAGTGGTGGATGTGAATGGCAATGTGATCATTAGATTGGATCTAGAATTCATTGATAAATTTTTCATGTGTCCTGCTGCTACAGAGGTTGTGAAACTAGATTTTGCTGAGGCTCAAAAAGAATATGACAAGAATTCTGAGAAGGCTAAGAAGACAATTAACACCAAGTGGCTTAAGACTTCAAGGTCAAACTTATCTAGGTGGCCGAGGAGTTTTCCCAGAAGTGATTTATTAAGGGGGTTGGTGATCTCATAACTCTTCTTAGTAGGATAAGGGGGCTAGATTCTTCCTCTCTTTTCCGTGAATGTATGTACCCATTTATCAAGGTTATACTCCAAGGTAAGCAAGCCATCTTTTGGGGTGAACAAATCAGCAATGCTCTACATGAGCAATTGACTAAGGTGTCCACTACTTTTAAGTTCTATATGACTTTCTATCTGGTGTATATAGCAGATTCAATGAGAATCTTTCTAGGTTTGACATCTGATGGAGATAGAAGAATCATTCCTGTGTATCAATACTATCCTCAACTGACATTGAAAGGTTCTATCCACCACTTTAGGAGGGTGAATGATGCCTTCTTTGTAGTGTTTCTGTGCCTTTTTTATCCTCAGTTAGAGCAAAGAAGAGTTTTTGATGAGGCTTGGTCAGTTGTGAATGATTATGGATGCATGTTCTTACAATTTCAGACTTTCTCATATTTAAGGGTTGGCTTTTTCCAAGGCTATCCTTATATGTTGCCCAAATTTCCTTCTGATAAACTTGTTCTGATGGAGTTATGTAGACAAATGATTATTGTACATAATAAGCAAATGGAACTCAAGAAAGCAGGATTTAGATTTCCAATTGAAATTGGCAGATACTCAGTGTCAACTGCAGCAAAGGCCAAGGTGATGGAGACCGAGATGCAGCTAGTGACCATGAAACTATTCAAACAAAAACCAAGGTTTTATTATAGGGGTGTAAAAGACAAGATCAAAAGGAAGACCCAATTTTATGAACCAATGGTTGAATACATATGGGTGGACTTAAGGACAGAAGAAGATATCAAAAAAATGGACTATAGCAGATTATCTCTGGAACAGATTGAGTATCTAGGTTTGGCTGATATTCCTAAAGACCTGGTGGATGATGAAGAGATGATTGATCCTAGGTATAACACTGAACAGATTGTTGATTCTCATCTTCCACCTATTCAATGGTCTCAGAAATAATTGACTCCTTTAAGGAAAATATTTGAACCTATATTGGCTAACACAAACAAGTGGTTAGAAGGTAAGGGGGTTGATTTGAAATAATTCCTTACTGGATCAGATACCGAAGTCCAAGAACAAATAGGCAAGAAGGTGGAGAATAGGACAAATAATAAGAGTGGCATTCCCTCTTCTTCTAAGACACATAAACCCAGGATCAAATTTATGTCTAAGAAGTCAAAGGCTGTAGAGAAAGAATTTGAGGTAGAAGAAATGGAAATTGAGAAATAGAATACTGATGAGTCAGCTATAGAAGAAATGGAGGTTGAAAATAGATCAACAAAGGAGATAGGAGAAGAACAAAGGGATGAAGTTATGCCTCCATAGAAGAATGTACCACAGGATACTGGAGTCTCTTCTCCTTTGCCTAACATACCTGTTTCAGTTCCTCTGTCTGTTTCACCTATCAACATCCCATCTTCTGAATCTCCATCACCCTCAAAAATAATTTTTGATAATCCTCAAACTGCTTTTGATGATGTTCTCCGTTCTTCTGGGTCCATTCCTAGTCTATCCTCCTCATCTTTTGATATTGGAGATTCTTCAATATTTGATCACTTTGTATTGGGTTCTGAGCAAGTTTCGAATGTGAATGTGTCAGGTGTAGTGTTTACTAATACTCCACCTATTATTTTTACTTCTAGTGCCAGTACAATTCCCGTAAGACCAACAATGGAACTGGATCCAAATGTGAGTACTTTTGTGGTTCCTCCATGGTTGTTAACATATACGCCTAAAAGAAAGAAACAAGCCATCTCTCCAGATGACTTTGATTTTGGTAAGATGATGCCTGTTAAGGCTAAGACTCCAAAGAAGCCAAAAATTCTTTCTAGAGTGATAGGAGACAAAGGGCACAAATTTGTGGAGATTGCAAGGCCCCCACAGGATGCTACCATAGAAAATTTTAGTATGAGTGATTACTCTATTTCTAGAATTGAGCTAGGCAAAATAACACATGAGAGTGCAAAGACTGACATGCAATTGACAATGGATATTTTGATTCAGAAGTTTGATAAAGAAAAAGAGATGAAAGATCATTATAAAGCAATGGTAGAGCAATTGACTACAGTGGTAAGGAAGATTACTTTGAATTCAGAATCAGTGACTCCTAAGGCCGTTTCTGTTGAAGATCCTATCATCCAAAAAGATGAAAAAACTCACCTTAAGGGAAAAGTGCTTGAAGAATATTTGGAAAGGATGCACACACAGGAAATCTCTCTTCTTATAGAGCTAGCTGAGAAAACAAGCAAAATGGAGAAAATTGGGGCAGAACTTGATGATTTGATTGATGCTATTGCTCAGGATATTGAGCATTTAGAGCAAAGTCATGATAAGTGGGTAGAAATGAGGAAGTTGAAAATAAGTGCTTTGATATCAATTGGTGTTATTCCAAATCCAGATTCATATACCGAGACTAAGGAGGCATTGACATATCAGAGTCGTGTGTTGAAAGATCTGATCAATGACTTAGAAACTGCAAGGAAGCTGAGTGACCAAAGTGACATTAGTCTCTTACACAAGTTGGAGCTGCCATGCAATTTGGTGTCAAAGGATAATCAATTTCTTTCTGTAGAGGAGATGACCTAGGAATTTGAGAATATGTTTCAGAAGGAGTTTGAGGACAAAACATATTCAGTAGCTTCCATGGATAATATTCTTGATAACCAATTAACTTTGGATAATCTGAAGGCCAAGTTAACTAGCCATGCAAAATTAATTACCACAGTCAGAGATGCAATAGTCAAAGCCCAGATGATTTTTAGGAACATAGTCAGTCTGGATAGTTTGGGGATGCAAGCTGTGTTTACTATGTATGATTGCCACATGAAGAAAGAAGGCAATGCAAGTTGAAGCAACTTTTTCATCACCTAGTTTATTTTCTATTTTTTAGATGTACTTTTGAAATAGTTTTGGACATTTTTACATCTACGTTTCTCATATGTAATTACATGTAAAAACATAGGAAGTCCCAAATCAAAAAGGACTCCTTTGTTGAATAAGTCATAGTTATTTGTTCTTTTCCTATTTTTGCTCTCAGTTTCTCCTATAAATAAAGAGGACCCCCCATTGTAATGATCATCTTTTAGTTATTGAAGTGAAACTCTGCCAAATTGAAGAGCATTTTGAGACTGTGTTCAAATTGTAAACCATATTTTATCAAGTGAATTGAAAAGCAAGCGATCTTTCAATCTTTGTATTGGAATAACTTGTAGTACATTGGAAAGTGTTCTTATGTCCTTTTCCTTATGCTATTTTATCTACTTGATCAAATTGTAGTGTGAGTGTGGATAATTTGGGAGATGTTCTAAAGCTGATTTTGGAGACTTTGTGCTACAACAATTATCTTTAGTTTGTGATTTTATGTTTTGAAGTAAAAGATATTGGAAAGACTTTGAACTACTATTATCTTTTGTGATCGTATGTTTTGTCGTAGTATTTGGTGAAGACTTTGAGCTACACCCTATCCTACTTGGTTCTAAATTGTAAATCAGTAAAAGGAGCAACGATAGACTTTGTGCTCTCGTGGGTTTCTAGGTTATTTCAATTTGTATTGTGAAAGTACTCTTTTATATTGTAAACATCATTTCTGAAAAAAGAGAAATGGATGACATGGTTTCACCTCGAAATTAGTTTTTAGTGTAAATAAGTTTGTAATAGTTAATAGGGAACCTCCCCTTGCTGAGAGGAGAGATTTATCTCATTACACTATGGTTGATATAACCATTTTGCCTTCAATTAGTTGAAGACAAAATATTCACCCAACACCTAGGAAACCATCAATGATCTACCAAAACCATGGGTCAAAACAAGACTCAAAACCATGGTCAAACCCATGTGCCCTCCTTCAAAAGTAACTCCCCCTAGAGTATAATGTAACTCTCGAGTTGGCTACTTGATTCCTATGACCAAAAAGGGCCCAAGTGCTCCATGTGGGTACAATTTAATATACATTATTGATTTCACATTTACCTTAGTCATTGTTGATTCACTTTTAAAATCATTGCCCATATTGGCATTCAATATCCTTGGGATATTTACCTTTAATCTTGGTGATGGGAATAATTGCAATAATTAGATGTAGCATGTTTTAAATAGTTACCAAACATGTCTAGAATTTCTACCAAGTGTGCTATATCATGTGTGGAAATTTTCTAATCAAATGCTAACATTTTTGTTTATGTACTAGATGGATGTCAATTGGGCCCACATCATGGACTAAGCCATTCAACACCCCCCTCATGAAAAGTTTTCCTACAAAGACCTTTCATGGGAGATGTATATCCTTTAAGGCTCACAGTTATTTTCATCTTAAATTGAGGTTAATAGATTCAATGACTTTATTGAGGGATAAATTTCAAGGGACTCCTACCCAACCCACTTTCACAAGAGTCATACAAAGAAACTGCCTCTTGATTCTAATGCAAAAACTAGGATTATTAGCTTTTTGGAATACATGTAAGAATAATTGGTTAATTACAAATGTTCGTACTCACAATTGTGAAGTGCAGCAGTGATAGAATCATCAAGGTTAACTACATATGTTAATAGTTTGAAGATTCTTTATTATTTTCATAGGTATTGGTACATGTATGGACCAAAGGACTTCAGGGAAAAATATGAAACACATTTTGATCCTTCCTCAGTGCCCAAATTAGGGAATGGTAGTAGACTTGACCACGAACATACACAACGTGGTTGTACCTATCATTTTAGCACGAGTCATGGTTCACGTGTTCGACCTTGTATTTGTATGGTACCACCAAGTTCAACATGTGGACAAGGCAGACATACCTTATCACAGTCAAAAGAACAATGAATTTTTGGAAATGAGGTCCTTTGCACCATATATTAGCAAACAATTGCATGGATGGGTGGAGTCATTGTTGCTTGGCATGCTTGCATATGTAGTGCATAAAAAATAAAAGCAAATGGTGCATGAGAAGATGACCATGTTTAAGGGTCAATCTTCTTGGGATATTTTATTACCATGGATGATATTGCAAAAATTGATGATAAAATTAAGACATCAAGCTATATGCTTGATGGTAATCACACTCTTTCAGTGAAATAAAGGGTTTTGGTGAACCCCAACAAGTAGTTTGCATATCATGAGTACAGTGCTACTACTATCAATGGAGATGGGAAAACCTCATTTTTTGGGGAATCCAATTGCTAGAAAAACATGACTAAATGCTTAATTATGGCCACAACAACATATTGTCCATGGATTCTACCTTTGGTACGAATTCAATGAAGGTATGTTGTGCATTCCTTAATACAATTGAATTGAAAATGTTTACACTCAAATAAAACATAGTATTGATACATCATACCCTATGTCTTATAAAAGTTTCAATTATATATAGTGTTTGCATTTGAATCAAAGCATATGGGGGTGTCTGTAGTATGGGTCATTATGTCCAAATCTTGTGCATATGATATTTTATATTGGATGTGTATTCTTCTCCAATAGGTTCACTTCAAGAATATTGATTGGAGACTAAATGTATTCATGGTGGATGATGTAGGTGCTGAGATTAGAGATAGCAAGTGTTTTATCTTTCATTAAAACCTTGTATTTTGTAAATATTTCAATATTTCCCATGGAAGAATATTGAATACTAAGTAAAAGTAATCTTGGTATAGAGAAGTGTTTTAGTTTGATGTATATCTATGTTTTTAGCATGTTAGATGTGTGTGGCTGAAGAACTTGATCACAAAGGTCAAAGATAATTAGTTAGGAAAGAGATGTTTGATAAACTTGGATATATCATGCAACATTCAATAGATGAAGATTATGCAAGGAATTGGGTTCACATATTTATTAAGGACTTTAAAGATACACAACGCTCATTCATGGAATATTTTAAGGGATGATGATTTGATAGATTGAGCATGTGGGCTATATGTTGCCATACACTACAGTATGCAGGCTAGGAGATAAATGGAGCCATAGATTCCTACCACTCACACCTAAAGAGATGATTCCTGAAGACAATCGAGCATGCCATAAATAATCATGTTGATTGATTGGTACATCAACTAACAACACATGTTTATATCTATTATTGGTGGATGTAAGTCAACAAGAAACATGGGTTGTATAAGACTTGAAGATAATGCACTCCTTGTAGTTGGTAAGGTTGGCCATCAATCTTGGCTCTTTTCTTTCTCTCATTTTGTTCCTAATACTCAATCTCCTACTTTTCTCACCCATTTAGATTCTATGAGCAAACTATGGCATGAGCAGTTTGGCCATCTCAACTATCGATACCTTCAACAACTTAGCACACAGGACATGATCACAGGTCTTCCTCAGATCACTTTTTCAGATGGTGTTTGTTCAAGTTGTGCCTTGGGAAAACATTATGAGGACAAGTTTGACAAAGGGTAGGCTTGGAGGGCTTCAGAATTCCTTCAGCTTGTTCACAATGACTTAGCAAGTCCATTTCCATCCTTGTTTTTCAACAAGGCTTGCTACTTGCTCACTTTCATTGATGACTATTCTAGATACCCATGGATCTACTTCCATTGATAGAAAGGTGAAGTGTTTGATAGATTTTAGGAGTTCAAGTCTCATGCAAAAAAATAATCTAGAAAGATTGTCAAGATTATCTGCATTGACAATTGTAGAGAATATGTGAACCATCACTTTGAATAATTCTATACTCTTGAAGGGATTGATCTTTAGAATTTAGTTTCCTACACACCTTAGTAGAATGGTTTTGTAGAGAGGGAAAATAGATCCCTAAAAGAGATGGCTAGCTACATGATCCATGCCCATTCTCTGGCACCTAAATATTGGACCAAAGTTATCAATTGTGTTGTTCACATATAGAATAAGGTT
Organism: Cunninghamia lanceolata; assembly: GCA_027924645.1. Lineage (NCBI taxonomy): Eukaryota > Viridiplantae > Streptophyta > Pinopsida > Cupressales > Cupressaceae > Cunninghamia > Cunninghamia lanceolata. The sequence goes on along the minus strand of BSBN01000553.1, from coordinate 12,425,199 downwards.
CTACATAAGGCATTGAAGGGCATCACTCCCTTTGAATCTTGGTGCAGCAGGAAACCTATTGTGCAACATTTCAGAGTTTTGTCTCTCCAGCATGGGTACACATTCCTTCAAAGAAGTATAGGGCCTTGGAACCTCAAAGTAGGCCCTACATATTTGTTTGATACCCTGATGGTGTCAAAGGATATCAACTCTTGGATCCTGAGACACATGAGCTCTGCATTGAGTGAAGTGTGCATTTTGAGGAAAGCTCTCCTAGCTCATCCTCACATATTCCTTCCTCCATAGAGAATTCAAATGATAGTGACTCAGAGGATCTTCATTTAGCTTCATCTACTCATAAGTTTGATCATGAGGCTCCACCTCACCCTTCACAAAGTTCAAATTCAGAGGTTGGGGACTCTCTTCCTCCATTCCCTTCTATGCCTCATTGGGCTTGACAGACTCTTCAATCTACCAGCACTCTTGTTGGGGATCCTTCAGATACTCAAAGGACTTAGTTACAACACTAAGATATCTACGTTCCTATATTACCATTGCTTCAGATCCATAGTCCTTTCATGAAGCATCAGGTATTGCTGAGTGGGATTCAATAATGGAGGAAGAGTATAACTCTTTGATCAAGAACAAAATATGGGATCTTGTTCCACTTCCTGAGGGAAGAAAGTTGGTTTAGTGTAAGTGGAACTATCGAACCAAATTTTTAGTAAATGGATCAGTTGACAAGTACAAATCATGGCTTGTGGCTAAATGTTTCTCGTAGGTTCCTGATGTTGACTATACCGAGACCTTTGCCCTCATTGCCAAAATGAACTCCATTCACCTAATTCTTGTTATTGATGTAACTCATGGTTGGATTGTACATCATATGTATGTGAAGAGTGCCTTTCTTCATATGAATCTACAGGAGGAGATTTACATGGAACAACCACAAGAATTTGTTCAGGATTCTTCATAGGTTTGTTAGTTAAGGAAGTCTCTCTATGGAATTAAGTAGGCCCCATGGGCTTGGTATACTAAGATGGACTCTTTTCTTCTCTCATTTGGGTTCTCCAGATGCCACTCAAATCTAAATATCTATATCTTGAGATAGGAGGATGTTCTTCTCTTCTTGGTTCTCTATTTTGATTATTTGATTGTCATAGGGAGCACCTCATCCATTATTGCAAGTGTCAAGACTATTTTGCATGATAGATTTTCCATGACTATATTGGGTCTCTTGCACCACTTTCTTAGGATTGAGATCACTCAGACCTCTTCTGGGATCACTCTTGCATAGACCAAGTATGTTCTTGATCTTCTAGCTAATTTTTGCATGGCTAATTGTAATCCTACACCGACTCCCTTTCTATCTAGAGTCAAGCTTGAGGCGAAGTGTTCCACACCACTGGTTGATGCCACTTTGTATCATCATCTTATTGGTAGCCTCATCTACTTGACTCATACTCGCCCAGACATTTCATTGTAGTTGGCATTATTTCATGCTTCATGATGAAGCCACATGAGCTTCATTGGAAGACAGCCAAATGCATTCTGCACTACATTCATGGAACTCATAGGTATGGGATTCACTATGTAGTAGGCACAAATTCATATCTAATTAGATACACAGACTCTAATTGGGCTAGTGATCTTGATGATTGCAAGTCCACATCTGGCTATAGTTTTCACCATTAGTTCTAGTCCCATTTGTTGGTAAAGCAAGAAGTGGCATGCCATTACTCTTTCATCGATTGAGGCTGAGTATAGGGGAGCTCTCAATGTGTCCATTGAGGCTATTTGGCTTTGTAATATCCTCTCTAATCTTGGCATCACTTTTTAGAAGGCATCAGTTATCTACTGCGACAACCAAAGTGCTATCCAAATCTTGAAGAATCCAGTCCATCATTAGTAAACCAAACACATCAAGATCCATATGCACTTTCTTTGGGAGATGATACAAGAGTAGGGCATCGATTTGCACTATTGTCCTATAGTAGAGCATGTTATAGATATCTTCACCAAACTCTTCACTGAGAGTAGGTACATCCATCTTTGGTCTCTCTTGGGGGTGTAGAACATTTCTTCAGGGGGGTCACTTATCCCTTCTTGCATTTTCCTCTCATGCGGTGAGCTTTTTCCCTTTGGGTTTTCTCCTTCTCCTATGTTTTGAGGGGATCTTTACTACATGGGTACCTCATCAGGCCTTATAGTTGGGACCCATCCTTTCTTTTCCCCTAAGTTACACTTAAGGAGGGGTGTTAGTGTGAACAAAGTATATTTCCTAACTAGTTCATTTCCTAGCTAGTTCTCCACCTAAGTCCTTTTCACATTAGGTTAAGTTTACTTAGGGCCTTTTTACACATTATCCGACATTAGTTGTGTTTCTAGTTTCCTAGGTAGTATATCATATATATACTCACCTATATTTCATTTGTAAACATACATTCTAGATTGCTTTGCATTCTTGGTTGAATATAATATAGTTTATTCTTTCAATTCTAAGATTTTTGCTATTGCTTTCCTTCAGTCATTTGATTTTGGGTAGCTTTACAACCAAATCTTACAACTTTGATATTGAGAAGATTGAAAACACATCTTGAGTTTGAGCCTCGTAAATTATAGATAGCCATGTTGTGTTCAATGACAATGATGATTGCATAGCATGGGTGACAAGTGAAAAGCAATCCTTGTTTTCGATATGAGGTATATAGATCCTTGTCTAATCTATGTATGTTCTCTTGCAAATTTTCAATGCAAGGATACATATGCAAGCATGTCATCAAGGTGAACTTGATGAGGGAGAGACAACATCTTTCAACTTGCATGTAGAGCTTGATAATCTTGCCAGTACAATTGCATCTATAGAAGACATATGCATCATCGATCTTTGATCATTTGGTATTTGATAAATATGATTTTTTTATTCTATTGGTATATTATTCTTTGCAAAACATGTGTTTAAAATGCATTGTGATGTTAATGCAAGAAATAATTGATGAATTTGATGGGATTGGACGTAATGAAAATTGCTAACTCTGGGAGGATTCTTGTGTGCATATGTAGGTGATGTTATAACCATACTTTGCTTATTCCAATTCTTGTTAGTTTGATTCATAATTGTTGAAACATATTTATTTTTATTTGTAGACCATTGACAACAAAGATGGACATGTAGAGATAGAAATGAAGTTGCAACTCACAAATAAGACTCAGGGAATTATGACTCACACATTTGATTTGGAAACACTTACTTTCATTGATAAGATTTTAGAGGAGTTGTCAAACAAGGCCAAAAGTAGACATGTCTCATCCTAGCTCAGATTAGATCATCCAAGTGTGCATCCATTTCTCCCTATACAAGATGGATTTGGTGACACCCTTTGTCAATAAATGTAGTGCCCCTCCATTCTCACCTTGGATGTGCAGGGCGTCTAGCTAAGGAGCATGAAGGTGAAGGTAAAATAATAGGAATATTTAGGGTATGTTAGACAGTTGATGTTGTACGTTATATGATGTTGGTAGATGCTACATTCATGTTGGTGACATTCCTGATTATCCTCATGTGGTTTCATATGACAGTTAGTATGTTTTATCGATAATCTTTGTTGCGACACTAATATTTACTTGAGTTATGCATATGTTATGACAACTTTATGGACTTAATTGATTATGTGGATCACTCTTATTATGTGCATCACATGATTATCTGATGATTTTTCTTATCTGGTTGATCAGCTATTGAATATTATGCGTGATGTGGTTACTTGTTTGATGTGTGTTTTTGAGAGGAATAGTGTTGCATTACTCATGCCTGAGTACCCTGCTACACTACGATTTCCTTTCACGGTGTGTTTGATTGTATGATTATATATATACATCTATATGTTCGACAATTTTTTTTGGTTGCTGTAGGTTGCAGGTATCAGGCATCGACTCCACCTGAATTGACAGGTCTGGGCATGCCTTAAACCCAATGGAAACTATTGAACGGAGATGACATATGGTCCCCTAGTTAGCCATCATCCTTGAAAAGGATGAGTATCCAGTTTTGCACCCAGTCAGTGTTGTCTGTATGGGTGTAATGGTCAGTCATTGTCATTGTGGTCGTGCTTTCAATCGTGCATTGTGTCAAGTATTGTTCGACATTTGGGTTATTTAGTTTGGCATTGTTTGATTACTGCTTTGGTTAATTGTTGCATTAAAATAATATTATTAGTTATGAAAGCATTTTTATTATATATATATATGCCTTTATGAGAATTTGAGTTTATGGAAATAAATAATAATAAAATAATAATAAATGTAAATGCTAGCTAAAGATAAATAAATTAATTAATATAATTAAATGTTGTGTTAAGTGGCAATAAAAATAGATAATATTTATGAGTTGTCATAAAACTCATATATAGTAAATACTAAATAAATAAGAATAAAAATAATTCTTGTCTAGTTGTAAAGGAAATAAATAAGATAAAAAAAAATTGTCTGGTCTGGTTGTAAATGATAAAAAATAGCAAATTGTAAAATAGATAAAACCAGAGAGAAATTATTGTAGGGTTAAAAATAGAAAATTGTAAGAAAGTAATAAAGGCAAAATTTATTGCCTTTAATGGGAGGAATCTTCTAGAAGATATTGGGGGGATTTCTCTCTCATAATAATCTTCAGGAGATAGAACTTTTGGGGGAAGAGGAGATGGGAGAGACTGGTTTGTGGCTTCAGCAGTTGAACCCAGCTTTGAATCTTCAGCCTAGTTAAGCAAGCGAAATCAAGTTCCTTTGGTTCTAATTTCTGTCTCAATTTTCTGTTGAAGAAAATGTTTGATTTATATTTTTCTTGTCGATTGTAATTTGCTTGAGAGGTTAGAATTCTTGTTATTAGATCCAATTGTGCATGTCTGTATCATTGCATTTCTAGGAATCACCGATTGAAGTGACTGTCTATCTCTCACCCATTTCGTCTCTATTTTAATAGTTGTTGTGTTAGCCATAACTTTATTTTTACAAACTAAGTTCCTCTAAATTTTTTATATATGGTGCACGACCTAGTTATCTAAATCATATCCGAAAATCAGCTTTACTCAGTTTGTTCTTTTGAAGATATGAATATTTTGTGATTGTCTATCTCTCACCGATTTCATCTCTATTTTTACAGTCTATTGCATTAGCCATGACTTTATTTTTACAAACTGGGTTCCTCTAAATTTTTTATATATGGTGCATGACCTAGTTATCTAAATCATATCCGAAAATAAGCCTTACCCAATTTGTCATTTTGGAGATATGAATATTTTTTTGACTAGCTACCTCTCACCCGTTTCGTCTCTGTTAAAACAGTTAGTTGCGTCACCAATAACTCTACTTATTTTGGTTGTTTGTTAGATTATAAGAAGGCTATTAAATCTATATAGAATAGAAGTAGAAGAATTCAATTTGGATAGAGTGATTGTATATTAATGTTGATAAATTTAGTTTAAATTGATATTGGTTTTATTACGATTTATTAGTAGAAATATGATAAGTATGTTTGGAATTTAGGTTTGTAAACAATGTATTTAAGATTTGATTTATAAGTTTGTTTTAGAAATTAGTTGATTATGAGTGAAATTGTATAAGGTAAATGGAACTTATGTAAATTGTATCAGTGGTTGAATAGGGTCATGTTGTTGAGGTTTAGTTTTCCTGAGGCATAAATTAGTATGTCCTGATTTCTTATGTATGCGATGTTGTAAGTGAATTTTGATGTGATAATAAAGTCCTTTACATATGTGGTGGTTCATTAGTTGTATAGAACATTTTTATTACTTGTGCTTAAGAAATGTCACGTTCTTGTTAACCTTATTGTTGAGAAAATGTTTGTATCATATTTATGTCTTGAACTCAATCAACCCTTTCCTATTCCTAGACTTGGTATGTTAGCAGGTTAGAATGCTTTGTATTGGTTTATTCCTTTAATACTAGTTTTGGGTAAGGGATTTTAACAAGATTGGTAATCATTATGAGGTGTAGACACCTCTAGAAGAACTATGTATTAGGTATGTTCGTTTTGGTATTCATAGGACCATGTGATGACACTCTTCCCTACTGTAGCCTAGCATTCCCTAAGTGTGTTTTCCTCTTTTATTGTGTATTGCCTCTGGAAGTGTTGGTTGAGTTTCTTATGATGTTCATATTGACCAGTGTTGTATTGGAGTCATGTGTAGTCCTTGCACCTATTAGCCTATTGTCTTCTTGACTGTTTGCTTAGTGGGACCTTATTGTTATCTCCTAGCACAGGGGGTGGACCTTAGGGTTCCACATGGTTAGGTGGTTGTGCTTTTATCTCCATTGGTTTCCCATGTTGTTGTTTGCATGCGAAAAGGATGTACTTCTTATATCAAATTACAAATCTTGTTCTAGCTTGAGGAGATAGATACTTATGTTCATGTTCTAGTCTTGTATATCAGTTGAATCATGTGTTGTTATCTTGATGTATGTACTCCAATGTAATCAAGAAAGTGATATTGTAAACAATGTAATATTGTACTCTCTTGTAAAGGAAATTGTATATGTACTTGTATCCTTTTTGCAGGATCTTCATGATTACTTATCTGATGATATAATATGGAAATGTATGTGTTTATTCATTTGATGCAATTAGTTTAGAATGAACTATAGTTGTTAGTTAATTCATAATGTTGGTTAGATCTTGTTAATAGTTTGTTAGTAATGCAGCCATGGAACCCTAGAGGATAATCTTAACTTGATGATATGAATAAATTTTATTTACATTTTGTTGTTATTTCCTTCTTTAAAAAAAATTTGTCCTTTTGTTTAGCATAGTTGAGTTGTTCCCTAGAGTTTCTTGGCGATGCGTTACAATAAAGAGACTTGATCAAGTGCATGAATGTGAGGAGAAGGGTGAGTATCTCCAACAAAACACCTATGTTTCCACAAATGCCATTGAATCCAAAGCCTCAAAATTGGTTTGATGGTCTTGATAGGGCAAGTAAATGAGACAAGGATCATACTAAGTACACTAAACTTAATTTTTGCATGGTTGGTGATATGGGGTTTGCAAGAAAGCAAGATACTATTGTAAGCATGCATGATTTTAAACATAAACATGTGGAAACATAGGTGGTAAGTATGGAACATAAGAGGACATATGAATCAAACAAGGCATGTCGGAAAATATGGAAGGAAACAAGTAAACATAAGAAAATAAAGGAGCTAAACAAGGAACATAAGAAAACATGGAAGCTACACAAGTTACAAAGGAAATCATGTGAGCTAAACATGGAAGAATCAAGAAGTGGAGAAACAAAGCATGAAGGATAATATAGAAGGTGAAATGAGAATAGGAGGTTCACAACAAACATTGTAGAAAAAAAAGGCCAAAGTCTAAGGATAGACAAGTTAAATAGAAGAATAAGAAAGGAGGATCACAACATACATATCATAAGCAAAAGAAATGATATTGAATCAAAAAGGAAAAGTGACGTAACACATGTTTAGAGTCACTTATGTTGACATGCACAACTAAAGGTGTCTTTGCATCATCCACATGCTAACTAGGAACATGGAAAGAACATAACATAAATAGAAAACCAAGGAAAACAAAAGAGCAAAGTATACAAAGTAGTAAGCGAGATAAATAAGGATATATAACTAAAGTATTCATCCCCATTAGGTGTGTATCTAATATAATCTAAAATGTATAGCTAAAATCAATGCCCCATGGGACTATCCATGTCATCAAGAAGTGTGACCTCATGAAGAATATTGTGACGTAAAGATGTCGAGTGTTATGTAGGCTTGTAAAGAACTAAATTAGATGCTATATTACATTACTTTTCCTTTGTGTCATGTGTAACCTTGACATATGTTGTGCTCTGATCAATAAAACCAATATATGTTAACTAACATTATAAGAATCCTCATCATTTGATTTCATATGATTATTCTCAACTTGTATTATTTCTTTATCTATAAGATCTTGAATTTGATGTTCAATTTTGATGCATTTATCTATAGAATGTTCTATATGATGATGAGCACAAAAATATTTAACCCTATGTGGTGAAAGCTTAGACATGCCCATTGGCTTAACTAGAGGTAAAGTAATAATATTGTGTTCCAAAATGTGTTCCAATATAACATGTGGAGGCTTCTCTAATATAGTGAATTATCTAAATCTCTTTGGTTTGATATGTGCATGATTATCATCATTAGATATCCTCATTGACCCAAATATTTGAATGTCATAATAATGTTAACTCATGAACACAAGGGGAAGTACTAGAAATATGTTGATATAAAAGAGGAACTTCTAATAATCACACTCACTTTTACATATGCTAGCACATGAATTTGAAAATGAATGATGAAGCATGTAATACACTCAACTTTTAAGGAGTGGAAATAAACCATCAATAAATATGATTTGAAGTTCACCATCTTCTAAGTTAGAACTCATATTTTTAAGTAACACTTGAAATTATAATATGTAATCTCTAATTGGCTCTTGTTCTACTTGTTTACATTACATGAAGTTAGCAATGTGTGTCTTGAGTTCAATTTTATAATGAAAATGCTTCATGAAAGCACTAGTCAAATCCACAAAAGAAGTGAAAGAATCATGTGGTAATGAATAGAATCAAGTGTATGCCCCACTTAAGCACATTGGAAACAATCTAGCAAGCAAGTGATCCTCATAAAAAAAGGAAGCATATAATTTGGAAGTATTGTAAATGTAGTAATGGATCACCACTACCCTCATACTTCAAATAAGAAAGTCCCACAAATCCACTTCATGCAGGATAAGTGAGAATGAAATATGCTAAAGGATTGTGCAATAATAATTTGATAGGATGACTTTCTATTTAAATTTTTGCATTTAATTATAAATGCATTTTTTTAGATAGTCAATCCTATTAATGAGGTAGTTCAGATAAGGTGAGCTATCATTCTCAACATGTCCTATATCCACATGTGTATGCATGTAATGTGTAATAGTGGAAGAGGATGAGAAAGATGTATCATCTACTAGTGGCACATTATCCTCACATAGGCTAAGTAACAACTGTAAAAGTGTAGTGTAGGAAAAACTACTCCTCAACTGAATGTATCAACCAAGGGAGCTTTTCACTAACAATACACTTTAGTTCTATTTGATTGATGTTTTAGGCCTACTCTAGATCTACAAAACCACTTTATATTCCACCAAAAGTAAATCAAGTAAACTAGATGCTCACAAGAAGGAAGGAAATTGATGAAATGCTAGAAAATAGACTACTGTGTATAGAATTTCAGAAAATGAGCTATAGAAATCAAAAGAGGGATAGACGAGGAACCTATCACTAGAAGAGGAGGCTCACTTCCTTGGATGGTAGTGCACCATGGTGATGTTTGTGCTAAGTGTTGGTGTCCTAAAAGTCATAAAAATAAAAAAAACTTCAGGTTTGTACGAACCCAGGACACCTGCACAGCACAACAATGGATAGAACAAGTATCCACCAGTCTCCAAATGACACGGGTTTTAAAATAAAGCTTATTATTCTATCAAAATGAAAGGAAATAAGATGTAAAACAAAAAGGAGAAATATTACGAAACCTCTGTGCGCTTTACAAAGTCTCTAGTCCAAAAGTACCTGCAAAGAAGAGGAGGAAAATGTTGCGCTGCTAAGGAGCTTGCCTTAGTCAAGCCCCAGTTTTAGTATTTCTACCTCCACAAGCAGCGAATACGAAAATATTTGGAAAAACAAAGTGTGAATTTCTATTCTTAAGTGTATCTAAGAAGTACAAATGATGAAAATCAAAATAAACTAAAGAGTTAGCTTCCCTGGTCTATGGGGAACAATACCCTTGAGCACACAACAAGGAAAAAGAAATGGTGAGCTACACCATGCAATTGAACAAATGGTGGTCTATACCATGAAACTAAGCAAATGGTTGTCTACACTAGGAAACTATAAAATAAATGAACTAAAACTACATGCAAATAAATTCAGATGTGAGAATGATATTTACTAACCATAAAACAATATTACCAGCTTAAACAATGAAGAAGGAGGTTGTAACTCTTTGAGGGAAGAAATCTGGTTGCTTAGCTTCAAAACCTCAAAAGGAGAGCCTTCACAAATGATCCAGCTGCGAATACAAATCTCCAAGAGCTAACAGATATGCTTCTATCAATCAATAGAGCATGGGAAACTTTAATAGCTGCCTATGGAGAGCCAAGAGAGCAATACTTTTACAATACTTTCAGTCCAAGATGCAATGCAATCAATTTAGAGCCCTAAAAATATTGAGAGAGAGTCAGAGATAGCATTCAAAATCTAACACCAAAGAGGAATAATCTCAAAAATAGCAAGCAAGTATACATTTTGAGCCATGGAGGGATGTTACAAGAAAGTCTCGTCATCACTAGAGGCATCTGGTAATGCCTAGGAATGGTCACCTGGCACCAAACAGATGCAAGACGCTAGTGTGTTGCACAGACGTCTGCACATAGCACTCGTATCCAGGTGAATTTAGTTCCTTGTCACATGGACCACCTTAGGATGATGTGACAAATAGAGCATTAAAACTAAATTTCATGAAAATCAACATAAAAACACTTACAAGCAATACTAAAAGCATGAACACAATACTAAAAGCATGAACACTAATGTGGTCACCAAAAATATAGTGTGAAATTGCAAGGGTATTTAATTTTTTGACGTTACATTTAGCCTCCATTTTAGTAGGCTTATGATGCTACATGTATATGCAAGATAAAGTAGAAAATAAATAACATAACAAATACTACCTAAAAAATGATATTATAGAGGATGTAGAGGATTCTTTGAGCGAGGAATAAAGCCCCCAGGTTGAGAACCTGTAAAATCATAGTATTAGATAATAAAATTTGCATAAGAGGCAATGTTAGAACCACACACACACACACACATGCACACACACACATATATATAAAATCACACTAAAAGGATTAGATCAGATATGGTTTTCCTAAACATCAAGGTTTAGCAAGTCATATAATATAATACACAACTACTACTATCTAAAACAAACCAACACACAACACACACAAGAAAAGCAAAAACAAGCAAAACAAAAGGGGCATTTCTAGCACACTACAAGAGCTAGAAGGATGCCAAGTATGGTTCTAAGGCTAGCACACTATGAGAGCTAGGAACAATACCAGACTCTTTTGGGCTACTAGAACTAACAAAATATGTTGTTAGGTGACTCACAAAGAGTGCCAAAAGCGAGTAGCTGAAAATTGTAATCAGGCCAATTAAGTGCATCTACTTAGGATCAAAAGCTACAAAATGTTGCCAGAGCAAACGATGCCAAGAGAGAACCACAACATGGTGTGTGTGAAAATGTGAAGTGAGAAAGTATGCCCCCACCTTAAAATAATTGCATAAAGCATCAATATGCAATTCATTTTAAGGTAGACAAGGGGAAGAGAGCTTGAAGAAACATATATAGGAAAATATGTTATCAAATTTGTGCCTTACAAAAGAAAATAGAAAGAGATGCCCCAGGGGAAGGCAATAAAGGTGATGTTGTACGCATGATACACAAAGGCTTGTGTAAGCATGGTATGACACCGAGCAATGCTAACACTTGTCATGAGAAAACAAGAAACAACACCAAACACACTAAGGGATATACATGCTTTGGGCTCAGTATGCACTGGGAAGGGTAATCATTAAGGGATGATTGAATGAATTTTCATCATCCTCTAAGCACATATAACTACGAGCACAATGGAAGAATGGCACAAGAAAACCAAAATTTTGGGTCAACATGGAAGGAAGCTAAATCTTCCAACACTTTGCATCATCCCCAAAATGTCACAATAAACAAAGAGACAACAAATAGAAGAATATAGGGACAAATAGAAGAATGTCACAACATTTTCATTTTGCCTATATCCACGTGTCTACAAGGGCATCATGGGTCCTCCATGTAGAACTAACAAATGTAAATACACATGTACGGGGGAAGCATTACAATCAAGCATGAAAACACACAAAAACACATGAAACAAAGGTACCACCCTCAAGGGTTAGGAATCATCAAATCATCCTAGTCCTAGTCTTGATAATTATAGGGGGATGGAGGAAGAGCTAGCAATGGGACCACATCAAGAGTAGTACTAGTAGACTCTCATGGTGCCAAGTGTTATGGATCACTAGCAGAAGAAGGATCCTCAAGAGCACTAGGAATAACAATTGTCAACGATTGTGTGAAGATCACAGAAAATGAGGAGACATCTAGGACGGACTCAATGATTCACTCTTTAGGAGAGGAATCATGAGAGTCATTGTCAGCATAATATACTAATCGTGGTTCATCAATGCTCTCAGCCACAAGGTGAGCACTATGAGTCATGGGTGGAGGGATATCCTTCATAGATGGAAGAGATGTTGAAGAAGGGCTTATAGGTAGTGAGGAAGGTGGCATGCACTTAGGATTGTAGAATGGCGAGGTGGGGTAGTGCTCTAGTTTACACTTAGGCGGTGGGTGCATAATGTCTATGTCAATTGTAGCGGGGCGAAGGATATTTGGGAAGACAAAATAACGGGTGTGCTGGAAAGGCACAAGAGTGGTGAGGGTGGCGCTAGGAATGATAATGATGTTAGGCATATTCAAGGGTTTGGGAAAGGGTGGAATGTTAGGGATGGATGGAAGGATGGAGTTCTCCATGGAAGGAGCCAAGACTACTTTCACCCTTGGGAAATGATATTCATCTAGACCCAACTATGGAGGAGGAGGGGTTGGAGACAGAAGACACAAAGGCTAAAAAATAGAATGCTAAGGCACTAAAAAATAAATAGGATTAGAGGGAAGCTACACAAGAGAAGGATGCCCAATGGGAGGATGCACATCGGTAGCATGCTCATAGGCTACAGCATGATGATGATGCTTGCAATCTCTTGCAAGCTGGTTATGTCTGGTATGGGCCATGGCTTCTGATGATGGAGTTGGGGGTTCTTCCAACATGGGCTCTATGTCATCCATTACCACAAGGAAACGTGAAGAAAGAAAAAGAACCTCTAAAGGTTGGGAAACCACGGGGGCAAGGGAGGGATCCCATGACATGGGTTGTTTTCCTAGTGCCACCGAAGAGGCATGAGGAATAGAAGCAACTGTCGAAGGTCGAGGAACCAAAGGAGAAGGGGGAAGAGGAGTGCTCAGCACTGGTTGGTTTCTTGATGCCACAGAAGAGGCAGGAGAAAAAAACCAACCAACAGAGGTTGAGAGGCCCTAGAAAAATGTGGCACACAAGGTTGTACTCCAGGTGGACCTCAAGGCCTTAAATAGGAAGATGGAGGTGGTATTATGGAGTATGATCCAGGAGCACAAGAATGGGGGGTGTACTTTGCACAGGCTGTTGTCCTTGGACTATCAGAGGGGTGGCAGAAGGAACAAGAGAAACCTCTAAGGACAAAGACACTAAATGGGAAGCAGCCACAAAAGATGAGGGAGAAGGGCCAGCAGACAACTGGGCTATGCAACTTTTCTTGAACTTCTAGTATGAAAGGAATAAGAAGTCATTGTGTGGTCGTAGCAACTTAGTCAATGCTAGCCAAAAGTAGGCCAAGGAGAAATTTCCTTGGATGGCTAGAGGCGTAAATATGTTATGGCAGATTGTGTACACACCACCATCGTGGGAAAATTTCAAACATCTATGAACTATCGACAGGACCGCTCACATAGCAGTGAGCCATGGCTAGCACAACTTCAAACAAAAGCGATCAGAAGTGGGAATGATAGAGTAAGAGACATCCAGGGTTTAAGGTCCTACCTGGATAGGGAGGGTGATCAGAACTAGGCTAGGTTGTGACCATCATGACATCGTATAAAGATATTTGATCTCTCATAGGCATCTTTATACAATTCATGAATATTGAAAAATTCCTTTGTAGCTATATTTACCAGGCATGTGGGGTCAACTAAAACAACCTTAACAGGTTTACCATTGACCTTGTCAACAATATAGGGAGGACCATCATATGTGTCGGTAGGGATATCAGAAGAAGAGAAAGAGATGATGGGCTTGGGAACAAGATGCTCTCGAGTGGGGTAAGGGCGAATGCCCACCATACCCACTGTAACGTCAGAAAATGTCCCCTTGGGGGCTTTTCCCTCTTTAGGTTTAGCTCTTAGGTCTTTTGCTTGCATTTAGGAAATCTTGCATCATAATTTGGCATCCCAATGGAATGAACCCTAGGTATCATGACAAATGTGGCCTAGGGGGACCCCTTGAGCTTGACCTTGCCCAAAATAGGGGGGAGGACTTGGACACCCACGCCCTGGTCCTATCCTATTTTAGGGCAGTCCTAATTTTTGGGTGTCGGCTTGTGACCGTTATTTGGGTCCTATGCCCATACAGTAAGTTTGAATTACGAAAATCTTGGCGGGAGTGTTTGTAGTTGCATATAAAAGCATGTTTAGGCATTCATTTGTAAACTAGATGATTACTAGCAAGCTATTGTGTTCTCAAGGTGATTCAAGGCTTTCATTGTGTTGCATGAGTAGATTTGTGTGGTTTATGTGTTTGTGTTTGCAGGTTTGAGCATCCATTTCATCATGGAATGAAGAGTATCTTCCTCCCATGAGATCTTCACTACAAGGTGACATTATATTGTGTTCGTGATCATTATTTCATTTGGTTTTTGCCTCTACCTCCCTAAGCACTCACTCTCTATCTGACAAAGGTGTTCAGAGACTTAAGTGTCCTCCGAGGCTTGACTGAGGCAAGCCTCTAAACACCACAACCCCCTCCCAAAGTTTTCATGGTTGCAGGTTACAAGTTGAGGAGCTAGACAAAGTGAATTTACAGGAGGGCATATTGGAGTGTCAGAATTGTAGATCAGTGAAGAAAAACACACCCTGGACTTGGGCACCCACTCCCTAGTCCCCGAAGTTCCATGACAGGAAAATCTCTGAAACAACAAGAACAGGTTATAGACTAAGTTTCTAGATCCTGACAAAAGTTAGGGCCTCAGACTTGGGCGCCTTGCTCTTTTGTCCCCGACTTTTTCGCCTCGGAACCCCGAAAACAAGTGCACAGGCATTTGTAATTTTACAGCTTTATGTAGAGGTATTTTCCGTAATTCATATGTTTACTATCATTTTCACATAATTAGGGTTTTGATGGATAATTGAGCATAAGAGAAGGAAAATTGATAATCAAGTACCCTAATCCAAATTTTCCTACATTTGTAAGTGACCAAGGACCTGATAGTGCTCTGCCACTCAATTCGAGGGTCCTTAAATGTAATAGGTGAAAGGAGGATTTAAACACTAAACTAAACAAATCCAATTTTACCTTAAACATTTTGGTGAACCCATGTTTTTGGACTTAATTGCAACTTGTTGAATGTTTTTCTTCAGATTTGGGTTGAATTTCATTCATTCATATAGTCATTCATTTTATTGCATTGAGAAAAATTTGAAAAAATTGCATTGTTAGGCCTACTAATTTGCATCAATTCTTTCTAAATTTCCCTAATTCATGATTTTTGCATAAGATCTGATATAAACTACAGAAAAATACAAAAATTTAATAATTTTCATTGCATTTACATCATTAATTGCTAAGGTTTTGTAGAAATTTTGACAATTTTCATATAACCTAGTAATTCCAAAATCTAGGTTAAGTAGGCAAAATCTTATTTCAGATTTTTCTACTGATTTTAGAGACTCATTAAAAATTGAATTTGGCTGTAGTCTTGCATTTTAGTGTAAATTTGCATTTAGATTTCAAATATTTGCATTTTTGCATAGAAAATTTCAACAAGAATCTAACAATTTTCGTGCATTTTCATTAGATTCTCATTGGCATTTTTCATGTTGAAGCTTCAAAATCATTTTTAGATATGAGAGTATTTTATTTTCATCATAAATCAGACTTCAAAACATTCATATAGCATTTTGTGTCAAGATCTCAAACCTAGGGCTTGAAAAACATCGATTTTCACTAGATTTGGCCTTATCGACTCTCTAGATTTGCACCATAGGCATGTTGTGAAGGGTAATTTTGCACTAATTGATTATTATCAGGGTAATTATTTTCTATCCCTCCTAAAAATCTTCACAACACCTTTTTATCGGTCTCTTGTATTGAATTTTTTTAAAAAAATTGCATATTTTTGTTATTTTTGCCCTAGGGTTTGACCTAGTTTACACTCCAAGTGTGTTGTGACCAATTTTATGGATTGAGGTGACTAATACCATTGCTTTTATTTTTTGCACCTCCTAAAATTCATTACAACACCCTTTATGCTAGGTCTTGGAGTTGAAAAAAGGTGAAAAATAGCCTATTTTTGCTATATTTCACTAGGATTGGACCTTAAGTGGCACTAAAAGCATGTTGTGACGGATATTTTGACTTTAATTGTTTGTTATTACTGATATAATTTATTTTCTATTAGTAAAGAGATTTGTCCTTCGAGAATAAATGCAGAAAATGACTCAAGTCGCCCAAGAAGAAGAATAAACAATACTAGCAGTTGGAGAAGTTGTCATTGGATTGACAACTTTCCTCTAAATTTTAGAGGTACAGCTCCCTCTTAAGATATGCAATGAATAAAAATATGGGGTATGCTTTTAACCAGAAAGCAGAAAAGGTGTATTAACATCTACTCATCACCATGAAATAGATGTGCATGAATGATTTCAAAAAGAAATGAATGCAGATAAACGATACACAACCCAACTATCCAACATTCACAAACAAGGATAAATTGATTTAAAGATACAGCTATATTCCTCCTTAACACGTATTAACATAAAAGAAGCAATATCGAAGATAGATCACAAAAACAATTGCAATCACAAAAGATACTTGGAGACACAAAGTTCTGTAAGTAATTCTTCATTTCTTCAATAGAACAAAACTCAAAGCTTCTGCAATGCCTCCATACATAAGCTGAGCTAAGAAAAATATAACTGGAAAATAAAACAGAATAAACTTGCTCTCCTTCCCCTATTCATAGACAGCCAAAAAAAGATGCCTTCCCTTCGAAAGCCCTTCACTTTATATAATTTTTCAAAACTTCCCCAAAAATTATAACTGTCCGAAACGATCTTTTTGAGTAACCGTTATCAAGAAAGTGACCTAAAAAATGGAAATGGTTACATTAAATCAAAATTGTAATTATCATCACTAATTACAAAAGAACTTCATGCATGCAAGACAAGTGGCATTAAACTACCCCAACTCCTAATTCCAGGCGAATTTCCATAAAAAGTCGGTGCAGCTCAGCATGTTCTTCTTCCTCCAGGATGAAAATTGCCTTGCAGTATTTAGCGTAATTGGTCTTCTCCTTCCAAACAACTGTGAGAAACTGAGAGATGATATTAATTTGTTCCTCCTCGGGCCAATGCAAATCGGATTGTAGAATAGGCATAGGCTCATCATCCCAAATTTCATTATTCGTAGGAAGTCCCATTCTAAAAGATGACTTGATCGACAAGAAAGACTGATCTTAGAGAGCACCGTCACCTTTCTCTATAGTCAGGTTTATTTAATTACGCCAGTAAGTAATGATGGTTTTTAAACTCGTTAATGTCGTGCTACCACCTTACTGAGCTCCGTTGCACTTGTCATTTAAGAGGTAATTAATGCATCATTGATTTTGTATCTTGAGAAATGAGTCTCAAGATTGAGCTCGCATTTCATAACTCCTGGAAAAGACATTCTCATTGCATACCACACAAGTAATCTGATGAGCTGACAATACCTTGAAAAATGAGCACCGTCAAGATGTTGATTAGTCGAGGGTCGAAGCAGATTCCAAACTTTGAATCTTGAGAAGGAGTTCACAAAATTTGAACTTCCCCGACACAAAGGAGAGGTCAGGAAGTCGGCCATCTCGCACTTAAGAACATAAGTCAGGGAAACATAAGATTCAAGAACTTGAAGAATGCCCGACGACAAAAGCTCATAAAAAAATTCCCAAGACTTCAAAACTTTTGGGACGGAAAAAGACCGGACTGGGGCAAAGTGATGATTACATCAATCCCTATGCACTAAAATTTGAAAATTTTTGGGTTCAAATTTTTGGGGTAACACTTTCCATCATCATTTTCCTCACAACACCCTTTGTCATGCCCCTTTGTATCGAGATTTGGTGAAAAAATTACATATTTTTACATATTTTCACTATATTTTGACCTATCGCCATCTTAGATTTGCATCAAGAGTGTATTGTGAAGGATCTTACTGCTGTTTTTGACTGATATTAGACATATAATGTGCTGCACCTGATTAAAATCCTTACAACACCTTTTGTTTCATTCATTTACATTGAAAAAATACAAAAAAAATCAAGCATTTTAGGTCATTTTTGCATATAGTTTTGCACTTGTCTTTTGCATCAAATTTGAAAAACTTTTAAAATCTAACTTTGCATCTCATTATGGCATCTTCATGTTATTCATCTCTGAAATCTTGGCATGAATACATCCTAGATTTTGAAAATTTATCTAATTTCACTAATGAAAATCCTCATGTTCTAGAGCACATAGCTTCTACAAGTGGTATTGATGCTTCTATATGTTCTACATATGAGCTGCAATTACTTTGTTATACACATGATTTTAATATCTTCACGTTATTCATAGGAGCATATCCTTTGATATTAGAAGATCTAACTAAATTCATCTCTAGGAATACTCATGAGAAAGATGAGAGAGAAAACCCTTTTTCCACCACAGAGTATGATGATGATGATGTACCTTCCTCTCATCCCATCACTCTCCCTAGCCAAGATGTAGCACTAGTGGATGAGAAAAGGTCTCTCACATTAAATACTTTAGGGATGGATGTTGGGTGCAATCAAGAGGGAAACAGTGTTAATTCAATATTGATTAATAAACTTTGTAGCACTATTCCTAAGATGATTGTCCGAGGGGCACCTAGTGCACCCTCTTGCTTAAAGCCAGTGATTATTGTTCAAGGTAGATCCCCGGATCACATCTATGACTATGCAAAACAAATTGCTCCTAGAAGTTAGGGTATTCAAAATGTGATTGCTCATACATACAACACCCGTAATAACAAGCAAAGTAACTAAGCATCGCATGTGCCTATCTCTCTTCCATGTTCTCAACCTATGCTCCCTCCACCACCTCATCTTACTCATAAAAGTGGTCAAGAGTATGATCTTGTCAAACAGCTTTGCGCTACTCCAGCTAAGATCTCTCTTTGGGATTTAATACAGACATCGCCTACATACCATGGAATGCTCCAAGAATCTTTGCAAAAGGTGATTGTCCCACCTACTACTAAGCCTAATGATGTAGCAGCCGTATTGAATAGTATGCATGCGACAAAAATGGATATTATCTTTTGACCACATGAATTACCATCAATTGAAGTTCAAAACCAATATGATCCACTTATAATCTTTGTCACAATAAAAACAACGTTAGTAAAACAAGTTATGATTGACAATGGATCGACTCTTAATGTTTGTAGCATTGACCTACTACACAAAATCAAGATTGACACATCACAAATCACACCAAATGGAATTAGCATTCGTGGCTTTAATAATGTTGGACGACAATCCGTGGGCACTATAACTTTACCTATACAAGTGGGACCCATGATTGTGCCTACCTTGATTCATGTCATGCCTTGTTCTCTAGCTTACGACATGATTCTTGGTAGACTGTGGATTCATGCATTGGGGGCAGTTCCTTCTACTCTACATTGTTCAATTAAATTCATATTCAATGATAAGATGCACACTATTCATGTCGATCCTGAACCAGATAACTGCTTACACATTGAAAAGCAAAAACGAGTTTACAATCATATGAGCTTAAATAGTTTATGAGCTGGTTCATCAATGCCTCTAGCCACAAATAATGTTGTGCAAGATTCTCAACCATCGAATGCACTTGTTGGTGATGATTGGGGTTCATTAGATTTTAATCCTTGCAGTATAGAGGAATATAAAATTAATAGCCTTGACACATCAAAAGTAGCATCGATCTCACCTAAGCAATCTTTTGAACCACCTAAGAAAACTAAAGTAGCCTTGGTCAAAAATAAAAACAATACTCTTACTTATACCACAAATTACGAGACCTATGAGGCTTCACCATCTTCTAAGGAAATGACATCCCTTTATGGTTGAGGATTTAAAATCCTTTATAATAATTGTGAATATGTAGGTAAGGGATGTGGTGTAAATTAACAAGGGATTCGAGTACCTATAGAATCCGCTTCAACACATTACTCAAGTGGCATTGGATATAATCCTTTTAAAGAAAAGAAAGCCTCCCGTCATCCTAAACTTAATGTTAATTCAACAAGATCAAAACAACATGACAGATATCCCATATGTGTATGTTCTTAATGATGGTACCCTACCAGGTAAGTATTTCTAACCCTTTATTTCTCTGGCGATGTGCTTCCCCTGTGATGTGTTATGTGTTGTTTAGGCCTCCTAGGATGACCCTTGATTCTCTTGTAAGATCTGGGATACCAGGAGACCGCCTCTATTGTGACCTTCTTCTATTTGTATCATCATTCTTCTATATTGTCTCTCTCTCTGATTTCATTGTTGTGTATCATGTCTTACGAACATAGCGTTACGGTTGGTGACCTGGGGGAACCCTCCTACGTGACTGTCCCTAAGACACTTGTTTCTCCTCTCTGATTTATTGTTTCCCTTCCTCTAGTGTTTCTATCTAGCGAGCGGATGACGAGAAAATTTTATACTGATGTGAACCTAGTGTCCCTTTCAAGAGCAATCAAAAAATGGACTTAGTTCCTGATATGATGATGGGGTTGTATATTTTATCTGACGCTTGGCTAGTGGAAGCACTCATGCTTTCCGTGTAGTGATTATGATGATGTTTTTATCTCATTTACAAACCTTAACAATATTGTTACTCTGTACACCTTTGTTTGTCTTTGAATCTAGTCTTGGTGGTACTCGATTCAGAGAGCTTCGTGATATAGCCCCATCATTATCCTTGAACTCTAAATTTGTAGTATAACCTTGGCTCTTTGTGTGGTTAATCATATGCATTGATGTTGTTGTTTATCATGATGTTGTAGACACTAACATGTTTCTTGTAGGGATGTGTCTGTGGGAACATTTGGCGATCATAAAGTGCATGTCACCTCTGGTGGGCATGGGCTTTGCGAGAGCTTGTGTTCCCTTGTGTGTTTTCTTCCTACCTTAACGTGCTTGATATTGATACATGATATCAACCACCTTAAGGTGGGGGCATATATAAGGTAAGCTGTATGTTGTAGATGTTAGCTATGTGCTTGTCCTCAGATGTAGTTTAAATACTAGCTTGATGAGTGCTTCCTACATCCTGAGTTTGTTTGCAATCAATCTATCAATCATGTAAGCCCTCTGCGGAGGCGGGATATCGCATATATCCTTTTTATCTTAAGCCCTCTGCGGAGATGGGGATGGTGTATTTCTTGGAGCAAATTGCATCATCCTATCATTTTCAAAAGTCCCCTACAGAGGTGGGGAGTAGTTCTGTGACTAACTCAACCCTTAAGTGTGTCTTCAGCAATTGTTGTGGCAAAGCCCAATCGTCGGTGTGTGCCTGTAATGTGCCTAAGATGGTGTTGAGCCTAGAAATAGGAACACTCCATCGCTTGTTTGTTGTGTTTTCTCCGTGTCTTCAAGTGTGTGTGTTTTGGTGTGCTTGCTTTGTTTGGCGTGTCTATTGCTCCATATGCAGTCTAAAGACTAGATCGATGAGTGCTTCCTGCATTTTGGGAGGTTTTATGTGTCTTGTGTGTGTGTTGCCCCATATATGCAGTCTAAAGACTAGTGTGATGAGTGCTTCCTGCATTATGGGAGGTTTGTTTACTTTCCAGTACTTGCATCTACATTTCATATATATAAGAAAAAGAAAAGAAAAGAATCATGCCTGTCTTCCATGCATTAATGTGTCTGCTATGCATTTACTATCTTCTCCATGTTCTACGTGACTGTAACTGTCTTCTCCGTGTTTTGTGTGCCTGTTACTGTCTTCTATGTGATTGGCATGTCTTCTACATGCTTGGTGTGTTTGTTGTGTTTGTGACCTTACTTTTATGCATGTATTGGCCTTGCTTTTATACATACATTAAAGTGGGGGCTAAATGTAATGTCAGAAGATGTCCCCTTGGGGGATTTTCCCTCTTTAGGTTTAGCTCTTGGGTCTTTCACTTGCATTTAGGACATCTTGCATCATAATTTGGCATCCTGATGGAATGAACCCTAGGTATCATGACAAATAAGGCCTAGGGGGACCCCTTGAGCTTGACCTTGCCCAAAATAGGGGGGAGGACTTGGGCACCCGCACCCTAGTCCTACCCTATTTTGGGGTAGTCCCAATTTTTGGGTGTCGGCTTGTGACCGTTATTTGGGTCGTATGCCAACACGGTAAGTTTAAATTACAAAAATCTTGGTGGGAGTATTTGTAGTTGCATATAAAAGCATGTTTAGGCATTCATCTGTAAACTAGATGATTACTAGCAAGCTATTGTGTTCTCAAGGTGATTCAAGGCTTTCATTGTGTTGCAAGAGCAGATTTGTGTGGTTTATGTGTTTGTGTTTGCAGGTTTGAGCATCCATTTCATCATGGAATGAAGAGTATCCTCCTCCCATGAGATCTTCACTACAAGGTGACATTATATTGTGTTTGTGATCATTATTTCATTTAGTTTTTGCCTCTGCCTCCACAAGCATGCACTCTTTATCTGACAAAGGTGTTTGGAGACTTAAGTGTCCTCCAGGGATTGACTAAGGCAAGCCTCTAAACACCACAACCCCCTCCCAAAGTTTTCATGGTTGCAGGTTACATGTTGAGGATTTGGACAAAGTGAAGTTGTAGGAGGGCATATTGGAGTGTCAGAATTGTAGATCAGTGAAGAAAAAGACACCTTGGACTTGGGTGCCCGCTCCCTAGTCCTTGAAGTTCCGTGACGGGAAAATCTCTGAAACAACAGAAACAGGTTACAGACTGAGTTTCCAGATCCTGACAAAAAGTAGGGCCTCAGACTTGGGCACCTGCTCTTTTGTCCCCAACTTTTTAGCCTCAGAATCCCAAAAATAGGTGCACAGTCATTTGTAATTTTACAGCTTTCTATAGAGGCATTTTTCATAATTCATCTGTTTACTATCATTTTTGCATAATTAGGGTTTTGATGGATAATTGAGCATAAGAGAAGGAAAATTGATAATCAAGTACCCTAATCCAAATTTTCCTACATTTGTAAGTGACCAAGGACCTGATAGTGCTCTGCCACTCAATATGAGGGTCCTTGAATGTAATAGGTGAAAGAAGGATTTAAACATTAAACTAAACAAATCCAATTTTACCTTAAACACCCACCATGCTACCATAGGAAGGAGAAGGGAGAACATCAAAGGTCGAAGCTAGTGTCATAGAAGATGATGCAAGATCAACAAAATTAAAGCTATGACATGGCATGGGATCAATATAGATCTACAAATGCTGGTTCGGGGAAGCCACTGACTTATTACTTCTGTCATTCACATCAGAGACCTGGATGATGTTTTGGTCAATGAGGTCTTGCACAGTTTGCTTAAGATGAAAGCATCATTCTGTATCATGGTCAGGTACTCTATGGAATTAGAAGAGGGCCTTCAAGTCATACAAAGGTGGCAAAGGCTTACGAGTATCGAGTGGATGGATAGGAGGTAGCTACACTAAACCATTGTTTAGGAGCTATTGCATAATTAAGTAGAGATACTCCTTCAAATGAGTGAACTTGTGATTATTTGATGACTTTAGAGTAGAGAGGACTAAAGCAACCTGGGAAGGTGCTTCAATCACTATAGTTTTGATTACTGTTGATGAATTATTTTTACAGAAATTTTTATTTTTCTTATAATTGGAAAAATAAGAAGAGGCATCGAATTGAACAATAGGAGCTGGTGAGGGAGACACCTCGAACTAGCTAAGCAACTACTAATAATCGTGAAGTGTAGTGCACAAGTGTGTGAAGGATGACTATTTCATCAACAAAATCCTATCCTGGATTTGTGGCTATAGGTTTCCTATAAAAACCCATTGCACATCAAAGTCTGGTAGGCCATAGGGTATTTGTGAGAATAGAGACTAGTATCAATAGATAAAATTAGTTACTTTTTCATTAGGTCCTTGCCGATAGTGGACAAGGTATGTGAACGTGACTTGCAGGTCAATGTTAGCTTGGAAATGTTGAAGAAACTAATTCACCAACTGATTGAAAGATAAAATAGAGTGGTTGGGAAGTGAGCAAAACCAGTCCAACATGGTGTCCTTTAAGGACCTTAGGAATGATTTTGCTTTAATAGGGCATCCTGAAAGATGAAATCACTATGTAGAGCAGTGAAAGCAGATACATGAGTCTATGGGTCACCTTTACCAATATACTTTTTGAACCTAGGTTCCTCAAAGCCTTGTGGGAAAGGTGTAGCAAGGATAGCAAACAAGAGTGGGTTGTGCCTGTAATAAGCAGGAACTAGTGGTTGTGATGATGAAGTGGAAAGAGAGGCGAGCTATTGCTGAAGGGAACTATCATTTTGTAGAAGTTGGTTAATAATAGGATTGATGGTATGAGTGGGTGGAGGTGGAGGAGTGGAAGAAAGAGGTAAAGACAGCTGCTAACTAACTCTAAGGGCACCAGTAGGAAAAGTAAACTATAAGGGCCTTGAGGGTGAAACAAAGCCATATTGTTTGATGGGGTTCACTACACCTCTAGATAAACTAGTACCTGTGCTACCATGATGTGAAGTACTAGTAGCCATTTGTGATGATGTAAAAGTCTGAATTCCTGATATATGAAGAGGAACAGATAACTGATTACCAGTTATGTTTGACTGAGTCCTGAAGTTCTTGAATGTAACTCACCAAGGGTGGCGTATTAGTATGAACTATGCATGCGATGCCACATAGGAAGTCAAGACCTTTACTATGACTATTTAACATGTAGTGAAGAACATCAACCAAAGGGACTATAGCCTCAGGTATGTCCTCATGACTCAGAAAATTCTAGTAATTTGCCAAATGGTGATCTAAATCATGAATCTTCTCAAGCGGGACATAACCGAGGGCAACATGATCAAAAGCTTTGTTTACATCATGATAAGTAGTCATAAGAACACTTTTGGAAGAAGAAGGAAGAGAAACAATTGAAGTAACTTGTTCAAAAGAAAAGTTGGTAAAATTAGGAGTTGAGCGAATAGGAGTGGTAGGATTTGCAGTAAATGCCATTGAAAGACGTCTTTTACTCCTATGCACAATAAATAGAGAATTTGAAGACTGGGTTGTGAATCTCATAAACACGGTTTAGGCTTAACAATAGATAGTGTAGTGTGATGAAAGGGGAGTGTTTTGGTTAAAGAAGGTGTTTGTTTAAAACACAGGTTCACCAAAAATGTAGTGTAGGAAAAACTACTCCTCAATTGAATGTATCAACCAAGGGAGCTTTTCACTAACAATACACTTGGGTTCTATTTGCTTGATGTTTTAGGTCTACTCTAGGTCTATAGAACCACTTTATATTCTATAAAAAGTAAAGCAAGTAAACTAGATGCTCACAAGAAGGAAGGAAATTGATGAAATGTTGGAAAATAGACTATTGTGTACAAAATTTTAGAAAATGAGATACAAAAATCAAAAGAGGGATAGACGAGGAACCTATCACTAGAAGAGGAGGCTCACTGCCCTAGATGACAACGTGTTGTGGGGATCTCTATGCTAAGCGATGGCATCCTAAAAGTCATAAAAATAAAAATCTTTAGGTTTGTATGAACCCAAGGCACCTGCACGACACAACAATGGATATAACAAGTATCTAGCAATCTCCAGATGACAAGTTTTAAAATAAAGCTTATTAAGCTATTGAAATGAAAGGAAATAAGATGTAAGATGAAAAGGAGAAAGATTACAAAACCTTCATGCACTTTGCAAAGTCTCTAGCCCAAAAGTACTTGCAAAGAAGAGGAGGAAAATGTTGCGCTACTAAGGAGCTTGCCTCGATTAAGCCCTGGTTTTGGTATTTCTACCTCCATGAGTAGCGAATACGAAAATATTTGGAAAATTGAAGTGTGTGTTTCTACTCTTTAGTGTATATAAAGGCAATTTGAAAATAAACTAAAGAGATAGCTTCGTAGTTACGAGGAAGAATACCCTTGAGCACACAAGGAAAAAGAAATGGTGAGCTACACCATGCAATCAAAAAAATGGTGGTCTACACCATGAAACTAAGCAAATGGTGGTCTACGCTAGGAAACTTCAAAATAAATGAACTAACACTACATGCATATAAATTTAGATGCGAGAATGATATTTACTAACCATAAAACAATATTACCAACTTAAACAATGAAGGAGGCTGCAACTCTTTGAGGGAAGAAATCTGGTTGCTTAGCTTTAAAAACTCAAAGGGAGAGCCTTCAAAAATGATCCAGCTACGAATACAAATCTCCAAGAGCTAAAAAAGATGATGTTATCAATCAATAGAGCATGGAAAACTTCAATAGCTACCTCTGGAGAGTGAAGAGAGCAATACTTTTACAATACTTTCAGTCTAAAATGCAATGAGATCAATTTAGAGCCCCAAAAAGATTGAGAGAGAGTCAGATATAACATTCAAAATCTAACACCAAAGAGGAATAATCCCAAAAATAGAAAGAAAGGAGATGTTCTAAGATGCAGAGAGGCATTACAAGAAAGTCTCATCATCACTGGAGGCATCTGGTAATGCCTAAGAACAGTCACCTGGTGCCAAACGGACACGGGATGCATAGACGTCCATGCATAGCACTCGTGTCCAAGTGAATTTAGTTCTTGGTCTCACATAACACCTTAGGACTATGTGACAAACACAACATTAAAACTAAATTTCATGAAAATCAACACAAAAACACTTACAAGCAACACTAAGAGAACAAACACTAATGTGGTTGCCAAAAACATAGCGTGAAATTGCAAGGGTATGCAATTTTCAACGTTACAAAAAGGTCCACATGTTCTTCATCCTTGTTCATGTCTAATCATGCGTTTGTTTAAAAGGTGTATAAGAATGTACTCCACAAGCACTCAAAGATACATCATAAGAAGGCACAAAATGATCTAAAGGAGGGTCTCCATAAAAAAAGTATATCATAATGATACATAGACAAATCCATGGTATCTACTAAGGAAGGGTGGGTAGAAGGGGAATCATGAGCAAAACATGGTTAGGGGCTAGGGTAAAGTAATCGTTATACTATTTTGCCCTCCTAGCCAATTAGTCTAAGATCCATGAGATCTTGGTGTTTACCCTTCTGAGGATGCAAGGAAAGACATCAAAAAATGGTTAAGTCCCAGAAAATTCAAAGTTTTCCTTATGTGTTTCTACCTTGTTAGGATGTCAGAGTTTGGGCTTCACCTCTTCACCGTGCCAAAGCCAAAGTCCCGAACTCCCCCCTTTTTCTCATTGCAAAAGTGCTCTAAGTGTTATATCGCCAGAGTTTGGAGTTCTCTCCTTTCACCTTCCTTGCTTCAGAAGGTGGAAGGCCTGATGGGCGAACTCCAACTCTTTCCCTTTGCAGAAAATGTTCTAAGTATTTCAGTTCCAGAGTTTAGAGTTCTCCTCTTCTCCCTCCAAGAAGGCGAAGAGGTCGGGGTCCGAGCTCTGACTCTTCTTTTCAAAAATCAGCTAAGTGTGAAGAGGTTATCGAAGGTCGATCTTTTCTTCTTTATCCTTCTACTTCAGAATACCAAAGGTTCGCTTGCCGAGGTCTGCCAAGTAAAGCTTTATGTATTGTTAGGGGTTGAGGTTCTGCTCTTCCACGTTCTTCTTTGAAAGGCGAAAGGCTCAGAGCCTGAGCTCCGATCTTTTTCTTTGTAAATTTAGCTAAGTGTGGAACAATTGTTAGACTTCGGAGTTATGCTCTTCCATGTTCTATCTTTGCAAGGCCGAAGGATTAAAATCCCAAACCCGACCCTAATGGGACATGTGGCATGTTTTTGCCATTCCGTGGGGATTATTTTATTAAGGAAAAGGAGGACTGCGGAACTGTGGGAAGCTGCTAGGTGGCGGTGACGTCATCAAGAAAAGAGAAGGCAGAAGACTCAAGGGCTAATTTCCATGAAAGATTTGTGGAAATAATGCGAAGTGTTTCAGACTTTCAGGGGTCAGACTTTCCCTCTTCCTCCTTCCCTCCTAGAAGGTGGAAGACGGAAGGCCCGAGGCCTGAAGTCAGTTGATAAGGTAAAATCTTCTAAGTACAAGGCAGAGCTCAGGGAGGCAGACTTTCTTTCTTCTTCCTTCCCTCCTGGAAGGCTAAATGACGAAGGCCCGAGGCCCAATCTCCGCAGAGGCAAAATTATTCTAAGTATAAATGTTGGAGCTCAGTGTTTTCGCCTCCCTAATTCTTTCTTCTGCAAGTGATAGGGAAGAAGGCCGAAGGGCCGAACTATGAAACTCCGATGAGCCATTTTTTCACTGTGCTAAACGTGATTCGACTACTTGGCAACCCTCCTGGTCACCATTAATGCATCTTCAGAGCCCAATTTCATGTGGGAGATGGATTTCCCACCTCCCCATGCCATTGTTCCTCATCTACATTGAATTTCATGTACTCACAACATGGGCGGACCTCTTGTTTTAGCGGATTTCATGGGCAGAGCCATGTCGGCATGCTCCAAGAACATCAGAATGAGTTTATTGCAACATGGGTGATGGTTCCTTCTTGTTGACCATTCTTCCTCTCTTCCATGGCTGCTACAGTGTGATTTCAAAAGCTATATATGCATGTTTCAAAGATGTATTTTGGGTTGTTAATTGTTGTTTTGGGCTATTATGCTGCCAAATTTTTTGTTGTCATAGGTCTTGTAATGTGATTGCAAGAACCGATAGAATCTGATGCATTGTGCATGTAGCTAGGCCTTTGATGTCTTCTAGTTTTGTTCACTAATGAATGTAATCGATTATTTTGTACCTATTTCTGCTACAAATTGTTCTCCTTTGTAATGGTTATTTGACCTCTATGATCAATATACACTGAATATTGCCTCTATGATTATTCTTGTACTATGTTTATTTGATAGATCTAAACTGTGTTTTGTGGATAAAATGGTTCCTTCCATAGTTTTGTCTTTCTACCCTAACCTCTGTTTGAACCTACATGAGTCTGTGTGATTTCCCTTTAGCTTTGAGATCATTAATGTGTTATGTCAGTGCAATCCAACACATTAAATCTTGGTGCATCACCTTTTCCCTTTTTGTTTCCCTCTCTCCCTTTTCCCTAGTGATCATTAGTGTAGGCTTAGTCTATTTCTCTACGCCTTAAACTTAGAAAGAAGAACCAACCTTCTCTGAAGCTCTGATTTCAAAATTTCAAGGTTCCACACCTTGAGATCATTCCCATTGTGTCATTAGAATGCTTGGAGGTCTCCAAGCAGGGTGCAATTCTAAGTGATAACAGTTTCTGGCACGCCCGGTGGGACCAGTTCGATGAACTCTATCATCCATTAAATAATTTGGTGTGTTCTTCAGTGCATTTTGCCATTCAAGGTAGTCTTCAAACACCATGGCGACTCTATTGAACAAATCTACTGTGCAACCAGTCCAAGCACTTAAAGATTCCCTAAGGATCAGGATTTTGGTGGTATTCCTGATCTAGCTCGCTTTTAGAAACATCTCCAATCACCTGGCGACTCTTTCTTGGTACGTATCCAGTTTCTCTTTGGTTATTGACCTGTTCTGCTCTAATTCTGACATTTTTATGATTATCTAGCATTTAGATGCTATAAAATATCAAGTTATTATGGGAGTTATGGCTATTCCCCGATGCCCAACCAAAATGCAGGCTATTGGCCCCCATATCAGTAATATCAAGCCCAAGACACATATGGTTTTATGCCCTACGCCCCTGTCACTACAGAATATCAACATCCTCATGATACTTATCTCCCACCCACCCTTGCTTAGTCTTCTTGTTAGCCTAATAATGCCTGTTATCAACCCCAAGAAGACTACCTTGCTCTGCTAGAGCTTAGGGAATGTTTGGACAACATTAAAAGAAACATGGGGTATAATCTGCCACAGGAACCCTTTAATTTTAATATTAGAAGCATGGATGATGTGATGGAGATACTTCGAGGTTTCCAACAGGAGTGGGATGAAATTTAGGGAATGATGGAGTATAACATATAGCAAGAGGAGCTTGCTTATCAGGCTCATCTTCAATAATAACAGATGGATGCAGAGGAAAAGGCTTACCAAGAGCAAATTAAAATGCAGCTCGCAACGCTATCTGAGGACTAATTGAGGCAAATGCTCGTCAATGTAGAGAGGCAGGAGGCTCTAACAGTCACCTCCATTCCCAGTTTCAAGTAGCCTCCCACTTCTACACCTATACAACCAGTAGCAGAAATAACACCCAAATTCAAGATCCCAAGCTTTAGGCAAGATAACCCCTCTGGGCCTCCAAAACCACCTTCCAAATTCAAAATCCCAAGTTTCAAAGGCCCCCAACCTTCATGAGAGCTAGTTCCTATACAAATTCATCCTATCACTCATAAGGAACAGCCCACTCAAGAAGCCCTTCCAACCCCCATTCCATGTTAGCCCTCTTGCCCTAGCCCTAAAGTGGAAAATATGCCAGTTTTCTGGCAAGATGCTAGGTTTTATGAGCCACAAAAAGAAATATTTGATGCTACTATGAAGCAACCAACTGTTAATGAACTCCCATGTACTAGTGAAACAAAAAACTTAGATCTGTTGCTAGAATAAGTTAAGCCAAATCTGATGGAGCAGCAGTGTGTTGAGCATGAGATTAATGTTAATCCAAGTGCAGGGTTGAGTCCTTTGGACTTTGGCTCATTTGTGGAGTTTTCTCATGCTTTTAACAAGAGGAATGAAACCCAAATGTAGAGAAGGCGTGGTGAAGAGTTCCAATTGCAAAGACAACTCAATCAGAATAATGTGGAGCAATAGTCAAAGGATGAGGGCATGCTGGCAGAAATTGCTCCAATTGCTCCAAAGGTGGAAGACGCCACTATACT
This sequence comes from Cunninghamia lanceolata, assembly GCA_027924645.1. Classification (NCBI taxonomy): domain Eukaryota; kingdom Viridiplantae; phylum Streptophyta; class Pinopsida; order Cupressales; family Cupressaceae; genus Cunninghamia; species Cunninghamia lanceolata. The sequence continues at coordinate 12,394,182 of BSBN01000553.1, read as the reverse complement.
TGATGAACTGCCCAGTTACATTGAAGAAAATGATGAGGGTAGATAGATGCTAGTAGCAGCACGGGAACATTGAAAATGATGATAAGTTGCTGGAATGTGAGGCCGAGCATGACAGTGAGGTCCCAAACAACAAAGAAGAGCAAACATGTTGCTCTATGCTGAAAGATATAGAGGCTAATGATGATGATATGTTTGAGCAACTCCCACATTTTATTGAAGATGATAGAAATATAGAGATTGAGTATGGGTAGGAACAAATTAAAGATTTGTTCTTTATTATCCAACAGGGATATCAACTCCTTGATGAAGGATATTTCTCCATTAAGCATGTGCAGGGCTCATTTCTTGAGCCTGATCCAAAAAATCATGAGCATCTTGTTCATAGGGTGGAAGCAACCATATTTCCAACCATATTCCAAGTCAAACCATAGGAGCCAGAGCATTCAGACCAGCAAGAGAAGAAAGAATCATAGTAGAGGCATGAGATCAACTCCGTTGATTTGCATGTCATTTCAAGGCGATGCCCTATAAGGCATTTGGCCTAGCTGGGGACATATCATGAAGAGTCACCACTTGTCACGCTTACCTCTAAGCATGAAGTTGAGCATCAAAATGAGTGGGATCAACCCATTTATTCACCTCTTGGTAGAAGCATCAACAATTAGTTCTGGTGGATAGGTGAGTTTATCCCCATTCTTGGGGGAGTGCTCCATCAATTTGTCATATGTCAACTCCTTCCCCATCTCTTGCTAACTGCCCATAAGCATGAAAAACATTGTAAGTTGTTGAGAAAGGGCAGTTACTTTCAGGAACTAGTTAATGGCTTTTTTTAAGGTCAGCTCTAGTTGGTTAGTTTATGTGTAGGTTAGTTTTGTTTCTATTTTAGGTTTCCTTTCAATAAGTACCCTTGCACTTTACTGCATTCTTATTAGGAGAATGCATGCTTGGTTTGTTTGTTTTGTTCTTGAAGGCATGCTTAGTTATATTGACCAACCCTATTCTTGTTGCTGTGCCCTTTGACTCTGTGCCCAATGGATGGATAGGCCTCTGGATCCTAGTGTTTAGGCAAACAAACACCCCTGTAAAGTCGCCAAACTATTATACTATTTTGCCCTCCTAGACAAATAGTCTAAGATCCATGAGATCCTAGTATTTCCCCTTCTGAGGATGCAAGGAAAAACATCAAAAAATGGTTAAGTCCTAGAAAATTCAGAGTTTTCCTTGTGTTTTTCTACCTTGTCGAGATATCAGAGTTCAGGCTTCACCTCTTCACCGTGCCGAAGCCAAAGTCTCGAACTCCGCCCCTTTTTCTCCTTGCAAAAGTGTTGTAAGTGTTATATCGTCAGAGTTCGGAGTTCTCTCCTTTCACCTTCCTTCCTTTGGAAGGTAGAAGGCTCGATGGTCGAACTCTAACTCTTTCCCTTTGCAAAAAATGTTCTAAGTATTTTGGCGCTAGAGTTCGGAGTTCTCCTCTTCTCCCTCCTGGAAGGCAGAGAGGTCAAGGTCTGAGCTCCGACTCTTGTTTTCGAAAATCAACTAAGTGTGAAGAGGTTGTTGGAGGTCGGTCTTTTCTTCTTCATCCTCCTACTTCAGAATGTCAAAGGTCCACTTGTCGAAGGTCTACTTGTTGAGGTCTGCCAATTAAAGCTTTATGTATTGTCGAGGGTCAGGGTTCTGCTTTTCCACGTTCTTCTTTGAAAGGCGAAAGGCTCAGAGCTCAAGCTCCAATCTTTTTCTTTGTAAATCTGGCTAAGTGTGGAATGACTGTCAGACTTTGGAGTTCTGCTCTTCCACATTCTATCTTTGCAAGGTCAAAGGATGAAAGCCCGAACCCTGACCCCGATGGGACACGTGGTGCATTTTCGCCATTCCGCATGGATTATTGTATTAAGGAAAAGGAGGATCGTGGAACCACGGGAAGCTACCAGGTGGCAGTGATGTCATCAAGAAAAGAGAAGGCAGAAGGCTCGAGGGCCAACTTCCACCAAAGATTTGTGGAAGTAATGCTAAGTGTTTCAAACTTTTGGGGGTCAAACTTTCCCTCTTCTTCCTTCCCTCCTGGAAGGTGGAAGACAGAAGGCCTGAGGCCCGAAGTCCATCGATAAGATAAAATCTTCTAAGTACAAGGTAGAGCTCGGGGAGGCGGATTTTCTTTCTTCTTCCTTCCCTCCTAGAAGGCTAAACGATGAAGGCCCAAGGCCCGATCTCCACAGAGGCAAAAGTATTCTGAGTATAAATGTCGGAGCTCAGTGTTTTCACCTCCCTCCTTTCTCCTACAAGTGATAGGGATGAAGGCCGAAGGCTTGAACTCTGAAACTTTGACTAGTCATTTTTTCACTGCGCTAAACACGATTCAACTGCTCAGTGACCCTCCTAGTCACCATTAATGCATCTTAAGAGCCCAATTTCATGTGGGAGATGGATTTCCCACCTCCCCATGCCATTGTTCCTCATTTGCATTGAATTTCATGTACTCATGACATGGGCGAACCTCCTGTTTCAGTGGATTTCCCAGGTAGAGCCATGTGGGTGCGCTCTAAGGATGTCAGAATGAGTTTATTATAGCATGGGCAACGGTTCCTTCTTGTTGACCATTCTTCCTCTCTTCCATGGTTGCTACAGTGTGATTTCAAAAGCTATATATGCATGTTTCAAAGATGTATTTTGGGTTGTTGGTTGTTGTTATGGGCTGTTATGCTGCCAAATTTTTTGTTGTCATAGGTCTTGTAATGCGATTGCAAGAACCAGTAGAATCTAATGCATTGTGCCTATAGCTAGGCCTTTGATGTCTTCTAGTTTGGTTCACTAATGAATGTAATCGATTATTTTGTACCTATTTCTACTGCAATTGTTCTGCTTTGTAATGGTTATTTGACCTCTATGATCAATATAAATTGAATATTGCCTCTCTCATTGTTCTTGTACTGTGTTTATTTGATAGATCTAAACTATGTTTTGTGGATAAAACAGTCCCTTCCATAGTTTTGTCTTTCTGCCCTAATCTCTGTTCGAACCTGCATGAGTCTGTGTGATTTCCCTTCAGCTTTGAGATCATTAATGTGTTATGTCAGTGCAATCCAACACACTAAATCTTGGTGCATCACCTTTTCCCTTTATGTTTCCCTCTCTCCCTTTTCCTTGGTGATCATTAGTCTAGGTTTAGTCTATTTCTATAATCCTTAAGCTTAGAAAGAGGAACCAACCTTCTCTAGAGGTTTGATCTCAAAATTGCAAGGTCCCACACCTTGAGATCATTCCCATTGTGTCATTAGAATGCTTGGAGGTCTCCAAGTAGGGTGCAATTCTAAGTGATAACAGTAATCTAGGAAAGCATATGACAAATCATGGAATGATGTATAATAAGTATGACATGAATTAACCTATTGTTTAGCTTTATCAATCAAGGTATCACCAAATGCATTCATCAATGTAGCATCAATATGTATGTAGAATAATACAAGGATAAGAATGATTTGACATGTAAATGTGCACTTTCACTACTACTAAATGACTATCATAAGCGTGTTAAAAGAATGTGCATCATAAATTGAATCATTGTGAATCAAACAGTAATCAACCTCATCATAGAAAGATAAAGAACTATCACTATGCTTCTCACTAAACATATTATCAATAGACCAAGAGTTGCAAGAAAGGGAAGAAGGGATAACTACCTTATGTGGAGGTGAAACATGTATATATACATAAGTAGGATCCTCGAGGAAAGATGAAGCAAGATATGCACAAGTATAAAAATTCATAAGTAAACAAGAAAACTAGGATAAAATATATAAAGGATAGGCTCACTAGGTATATTAGACATCACATCATGGAAGATCCTTGGATGTATCATGAGAATCAAGAGCTAAAGTATCATCAACATGAGCTAAAGCATGAGGAGGAAGGGTGCTCAAAGGTAAAACTTTGCTATGCTTATGCACATTACTATCACTAGTCATAGGAAAAATAGAGGTAACATGAAGCTCATGGACAAGTTCATCAAATGTGTCTAAGAGAGAAGGAAAACAATAATTAGATCTAGGTGGAGGACAAATCACAAATATGATGAAATATTGCCTCCATAGAAAATGTTGGGAAAGGAGTCTCAATCTTGCATCCTAATGTTCATATTTATTTATTATTGTGAGCCCTTGTGGAAAAGGGTGTCCCACTATGACTTGGCCATTATTGCCATGTGTACACTTTCTTATGACGTGTGTAAGAGAATGTCTTGTCATGAAGGATATGTAAGAGCATCTATGACAAAATAAGTGGTATAAGAGAATCTTTGATGTGTAATCTAGCATGTTAGAGGGGGTTACATTGTTGACTTGACTAAGTTGACCAACTTATGATGCATGTTATGACATGTCATAAGGCATCTTTGAATGGAGATAATGCAACTAAAATGGAGCACCCAACTTGGGGAGTTACATATGATAGCTTATGACATGGTATGACAGACCTATAAGAGCATATTCCCTTTTTAGCTTGGAAGACCAAGACCAAGGAGTGCATTGGAATATGGGCCCATCATTTTTGGCCATGGTTTGATTTCTCTATTTATTGGATGCTAGAGTTGGAGGATTTCATAGTGAGTTTGTAAGTACTGTTATGTTGCCAAAATTTCTCTAGATCTAATTTTGGTGATATGCTTGTAAAGGCATGTTCCTAGTTATTATATTATAATTATTCTTGTTGATAATACAATTGGTTCATGTTTTGAAGTGTTGGGTTTTTCTCCCAAAGGGTTTTCTCCATGTACATCATTGTGTTATGGGTATATTGTATTTGTGTTGTTTTTCCTTGTAATTTTAAGATTAAAATTATTTTTGTACATATCTTTTAGCTCATAGATTAGTGTAGGAAGCATTTTTCTCACCTCTACTTCCTTTCAGAAAACATATCCCCATCCATGGGATAGAAAAACATAAGAGTATCGATGATAGAAGAATCACAAGTAACAAAATGTAGAACTATATCAAGATCTATAACATCAGCATGGATAGACACTAAGGACAATGGACCATGAGAATCCATGATAAAAGATCTATATTAATGATGCACAAATAAGGGCTGGTGTGTAGGGATCAAAGAGAAATCTATATTTAAATAAGAAGGTGCCACAAATCCACTTGGTGCAAGATAAGTTAGAATGCCATATCTCAAAGGATTGTGCAATATTGCTTTGATAAGATGATTTTGTTTAAAACTTTGTGCGTATAATCATAAATTTATTTTTTTAGATGGTCGATCCTACTAATGAGGGAGTTCAAATAAGGTGAAATATCATTCTCAACATGTCTCATATCCATACATGTATGCATGTAACATGTAATAGTTGGAGAGGATGGGAAAGACACACCATCAACTAGTGATACATTATCCTCACATATAGGTCAAGTAACAATTATAAAATATCCACATGTTGCTCTTCTTCCTCATGCATGTCTAAGTCATGTGATTGTTCAAAAGAAGGTGTATAATAATGTACTCTACAAGAACCTACAAATACATCATAAGAAGGCATAAAAGGATCAAAAGGAGGGTCTCCATAAAAATGGTATATTATCAAATGCATAGAAAAGTCTATGGCATCCACTAATGAAGGGTCACTAGAAGGGGAAGCATGAGAATTATGAGTAAAACATGGTCTAGGGCCAATAGGAAAGTAATCTATGAAAGCATATGATGAATCATGGAAGGATGTATAATAAGTATGACATGAAATAAATGATTGTTTGATTTATCTATCAATGTGTCACCAAATGCATTAATCAATGTAGCATCACTATGTATTTAGGCATGTCATTTGAAGATAAACAAGATTTAAAATGTAAATTTGCACCTTAATTACCACTAAATGACTCTATCATAAGTGTGTTAAAAGAATGTGCATCATAAATCAAATCATCATGAATCAAAGAGTCATCAACCTCATCATGGGAGGATAAAGAACTATCACTATGCTCCTCACTAAACATATTATCGATAGACCAAGAGCCACATGAAAGGGAAGAAGGGATAGCTACCTCATGTGAAGGTGAGACATGTGTATCTACATCACTAGGATCCTCAAGGTAAGATGAAGCAAGATAAGCACAAGTAGAAAAATCCATAAGTGAGCAAGGAAAGCTAGCATGAAATGTATAAAGGATATGCTCACTATGTATATCATCATCACATGACAGAAGATCCCTAGATGTATCATGTGAGGTGAGAGCTAAAGTATCATCAACATGAATCAAAGCATGAGGAGAAAAGGTGCCCAAAGGTAAAACATTGCTATGTTTATGCATATTACTATCACTAGTCATTGAAAAAATAGAGGTAACATGAAGCTCATGGACATGTGAAGTAAGTGTGTCTATAATTACATCTATGTGAAGGACAAATCATGTAAATATCATGAAACATCAACTCCATAGAAAGATATCCCCATCCATAGGATAAAAAGACAAGAGTATCAATGATGGAAGAATAATAGGTAACAAAGCATAGAAATATATCAAGATTTGTAACACAGACATGGATAGTTGCTAAGGACAATGGACCATTAAAAATGATAAAAGATCTATATTAATGATGCACAAACAAGGATTGGAGGGTAGGGATCAAAGAGAGATCAAGCAATATGAGCCCAAACCTCAATAAAGATAAATCATTGATAGACAAATAAGAGTGGATCCAAACCATTATCAGATTTGAGAGAAATATGTAAGAATATGAACATTAGATCTAAAACCCTAATGTGGAAGGAATAAACTCCAAGGACAAAATGTAGGGGGTTTAATATGAGTTGGGTTCATAAAATTTGTTAGGGAAAAAACATACCATCTTACATAAATATCTAGACTAATTAAATAAATAATCAACCAAGATAAATGCGTTGGGACTAGAAATAAAAAAATGCTAAATTAATTGCAAAAATTAAATGTGATATTTAGTTGGATTTTGAAGACTAGAAAATAATGTTAATGATGCCAAGTATTGATTCACCACAATGATAGATTTTTAGGGCTTGTTTAGATGATTGTCTTATAATTTGTAAATTGATAATGTTTTTCTCTAGTTCAAATATGTGCTTGTAGAACTAATCTCTATATTGATAGAAGTGAATTGACGTGCATATCTAAACTTGTACCCGTGGGGATGAACTATCAAGAATTTGATTATTGTAGTTTACTTGCTTTGATGTTTTGATATTTGAATATTCAAAATGATTGACGTTGTTGACAAGCACCTTTGAAGAATTAACTAAATTGTGAGAGCCATGTTCTCCTTAGTTAGACCCCTAATTGGACAGAATCAATGACTTTGGAACAAGGATCAATAACAACAAACAATCATGCAATGGATCTAAAGATGATGCATGCTAATGTAATGTTATGATAATACTATGATAATGCTCTATAACAATGCTCTTCAATAACTCCTTGGTTGTTCTTGATGATTTCGAGCATGATCTAAAATGAATTGATGAATGTCTTTAAATAAAACAACATAGCACACAAATCAACATAATCGTGTGCTAGGTTGACTCATGACGACTAGTGAAAATGTCAATAAGGTTTAAAACTTGAATTTTGAATTTCAAAAGGTCAAGGTTTAGATTTGCAACTATGGAAATGACCTAGGTCAAGTCTGCACCTATAGATCTAATCTAGGGTAGCAAATGGGGAATCTAGTGATTAAGATCAAATATTTGGGAATGGATGATAATGGGATTAGGTTATAGTGATGTCATGAGGCAAATTTGAGCAAGAATGTGTCACCTATAGACTTGTTATTGCATTACGAACGTTCTAATCAAAGCAAGCACAAAACATAAGGGAAAAGGGCATTGATACACAATTTTTATCAAATAACTTCTTTATATGAGAATACCAAAGTTTAATGTGAGTAAGTAGGTTGTACATAACAACACTTCACTAATTGTAATAACCAAATTTTTTATTGAGGACTTAAACTTGTGACCTCCATGCTTCCAAGGTAACAACCTACCAATCTCCCTACCACCTCATACATCTAGGTCAAGTCTAATCTAGGGTGACAAAGGGGGAATCTAGGGATTAAGATCAAATATTTGGGAATGGATGATAATGGGATTAGGTTATAGTGTCATGAGGCAAATTTGAGCAAGAATATGTCACCTATAGACTTGTTATTGCATTACAAATGTTCTAATCAAAACAAGCATAAAACATAAGGGGAAAAGGGCATGGGTACACAATTTTCACCAAATAACTTCTTTACATGAGAATACTGAAATTTAATGTGAGTAAGAAGGTTGTACATAACAACACTACACTAATTGCAACACCCAAATTTTTTTTGGAAGGCTTAAACTTGTGACCTCCATACTTCCCAAGGTAAACAACTTACTAATCTCCCTACCACCTCATACATGCCCAAAATATTAAATATTAAAAAATTGTGAAGTAAATACAACCAAATAAAAGACAAATTACTGGCATATAATATTGACGGTGGTTTAGATATTTGTGATCATTTCTGTCATAATTTATTTTTATATATGTTTACAAACTCAGCTCAAATATGTCAATGTATTTTATTCGTTCACTTTAACTTGCATAGTAGGTAAACATTCACGTCTCATTTATATATTTATATGAACTTGCATTGATATTCACAATACAGTTTTTAGTATTTTACTGTGACGAAAATACATCTGTGAGATGCACAGGTGGCAGTCATGTTTAAAACAGTTATAAAATTAAAAAAATAAAAAATAATTAATATTTAAAGCAGTTTCCGTCCTTTGACTTACAAAATTCAATTTGACAAACACGTTTAAATAAAGATTTTAAGATCTCTTGACTTGACGCGCAAGCAAATTAAAACCCTATTTGATGAATGTTGAATAGAAAAAATTCCCTAAAATGGCTCAAAGATCTGCTGTACTGGACGGCGTACAGGCACTCCAAGCTTTGTGGAAGCTCTACATTTTCCAGTGATTTGAGCTCCTTTGGCTTTAATGGACGCCTGTTGAACAAATCAAAGCCGTCTTTAACAAATAAACTTGAGGCTTCCTTACCATTGGCGCAGGAACAGGAACAGGAACAGGAACGTGAAAAGTAACAGATTTACAGCTAGTAAGTAATATTCTTCAGGATCTTCGTCTTTGGCATGTATTGATTGGTTGTGGCGGAGTATTTGTTAGCACAAGACTTTAATTCTTTGGAGGCTGGTGATCTACTCACATCCTATTTTCAACTAAAATAAAGAGGATCGGAGGCCGGTGGTCCACCTCACACCCTATTTTTACAGCTATTTAATTAGCTGAGAGATTTTTAAGTTTTTCGAAGTGATCTTATATAAACCTTTAAAAAAATGGTGGAAAAAGCAGTAAAAATGTTTCGTATGATATATTTATGTTAAAACTGTCATTTTCCTATAAATTAAGTTGCCGATTTTTCTCGTAAAAAAGTATTCTTTGAGATTCTGTCCACAGCCTTCCATCCCTAACCTAACAACGGAACCGCTTTAATGAGAAACAATGAAAACTTCCAACTGCCTTGCTAGCTAACGCGCAAACTGACACATCGGACAAGAAAAGAGGATCCAAATGGGAATCTACCCTAAATTCGTGGTCTGACGTGGCACAGCCAACGTCCTACGTTCGAATCGCATCGCCCTCGCAAACGTGTTTTCTATAGCAGCCGCAAAGATACCGATGGTTTTTGTCCCCTAGTAAAAGTATCGTTCATTCGTTCTTCTTGAAAACGTCGACCGGCCATGCAACAAGAAAGCCGTCGATTGTAGTCAAGTCCGACGATTTGCCCCTATTCTCATTCCTCTTGCTTTCCCCGCCTTTCCAAGAGCTTCCATTCCACGTAAATAACTCCGAATTTGGCTCATAAACGGGGAAATGCCGAGGACTTCAGCCACCTTTATGTGCTGAACACGGCGATTGCTCCCACGCAAACTTTGCCAACAAAACGAGTTGTGGTTCACGTCTTCTGAGCCAAGATTGTTGGACTCGGTATGCCTCTTGCAGGTTTTTCTGAGCAAATTTAACGAGATTTGTCGCTCGGTCGAATTTGCATTGAGATCTGCCTTTTTGGTTTTTAGACCTAATTCACCTTTCTTTGCCTCTCAGCCAAAATTGCACTCAAAACCACTTTTTTTTATGCCAAAGAGGAGCTAAATTTGTCAAGTTCTTGTTGCTCAGCCGAAGCTGCAGTCGAAACCACTTTTTTCAGGCCAAAGAGTTAAGTTTGCTATTTTTTTGGGTTCCTCAGCCAAAGTTTTACGCAAATCGCTTTTTTCAGGTCAGGGAGGACCTAAGGTTATTAATCTTTGTCCCGCAGCCAAAGTTGCCCTCAAATCCGCTGTTTTCAGCCGCCCAAAAAAAGAAGTTTACCAATAATTTTCCCTGAGCGCTGAAATCTGCTCATTTCAGGACAAAAAAGAGCTATATTTTACCAGTTTCAATTATTGATGGCACAGTTGATGCAGAACCCTCTCATGGCCTACAAATCTCCAGTGAAAAATGCAATCCCTTCCTTCCCTTCTTTCAGAGGAGTCCAATCCTTGCCATTTCAGGTCAAGCTTAGTAAATTTAACAGACCGAAACTCCGCCATACAGCACTGAAGGAAAACAAGGTTTATGCAATCCTTGAAATGGATAAGTCTGCAGTTATTTCAGAGGCACAGGACACCACGGGTAGAAATAACCTTATAATGGGTAATAATTCTTTTATGCCCTCTTCTGTTATTGAGGTGGACAGTGTGACTGAGCTCGATTTGAAAGAAAATGGGTTCCGCAGCACGAGAAGGACAAAGCTGGTGTGCACTGTGGGACCGGCTTGTTGTAGTTTTGAGCAGCTGGAATCTCTGGCCATGGGTGGCATGAACGTTGCGAGGATTAATATGTGCCATGGCACTAGAGAATGGCACCGGGATGTTATCAGGAACGTCAGGAAACTCAATCTAGAGAAAGGGTATGCGGTGGCTATCATGATGGACACAGAGGGAAGTGAGATTCATATGGGGGATTTTGGTGGTGCTCCTTCCGTCAAAGCTGAGGTATTTTTGTTTAATTTCTTGTGCTATTTTTTTAAACCCAAATTCTAAACTTTTTAATTCATTGTGATTTGTGTCTTAAATTGTATTTACTTTTGGTTAAATTGCTGTTCAAGTTGTTAACCAAGACCCGGTTTATTCCCAAGCCTGCCTATGAGGTCGAAACCCAAAGAGTGCGATTTTTAGAAAAAATATATAATATGGAAGTGAAGAAATTCCTTTATTCTCATATAGGAGGAGGGTTTGCTAGCTAGGCTGTGACCTAAAACGTAGCATTTGTGTTTTGTATTATTCCTTAATATTCATTTCTGCTTTGAGAATATAGACATACAGATGAAGCAGAGTCACATGAATTGGACTTAAACTCTCCTATTGCCTCTCCCTTCCAATCAGAAGAAAAAAAATCCCTTCAGACCAAATAAAAGAGGTGGCATGGGTTGGGAGCATGTGAGCAACGTTCGACTTGCATGTGTTGAGCATGTAGCTAGCATTCGTTCTGAGCCAGGATCAAACTCTTCTTTGATATGATTCTTTCCAATACAGTCGGCATTGAACCTATTCTTTCCATTGGCAGACACCCAAACTGGCTGGCATGGAACCAACCTGCTATCTGTAGTTCTATGCTTCAGAATGAACCAACCCTGAACTATCCTACCCCTACCCCTGTTAAAGGGAGGGGAGGGGAGCAGGGTTACAGGGATTATGTTGGATTTGGTTTGAGTAGTGGAGAAACTTTTTCTGATACAGTAGCTTCCTGTATGTATTGAACAACACACTATTTATATTCTATACTTAACAACCCACATCCACTCCTATCCATACCCTTATCCCTACCCCTACCTGTACTGTAGGTTAGGGGGTTGGAGGTCAGGTTAGGTAGCTGCAAAATTCTTTCCTGATACAGTGGACAGATTGAACCGCCCCACCTCACCTCCACCTCCACCTCCACCTCCACCCAAAAACTTGTTTGGTTGAATCTTTCTTAGCTTTTTCTCAGTCCAAACTTGTTGAAAAGAACTAAAAAGAGTGGAATTTTATGTAATTTTTCAATGCAATATCACACTGAAATCACACCTTTAGTGTCTCCCTTTCCCCTGATTGAGCATGGGCCCTGAAGGACAAGTTGTCAAGCTGATGATTAAACATGTTTGTATGTTGACAATTTGATAAATGAAGACATTGAAGAGTGATCATCGATATGATTTTTTTCATCTCCCTCTTTCTTGTTTTGAGATAAGAAGCTATATATTGGATAACTTAGTCACAATTCACTTGCTATCAGAGTTATTCTTTCATACTGACTGGACATCCTTCTCTGTCTGCAGCAGTTGCAATCTACCGGGAATGCCCCATTTTGAATGCCTTATACTCTTTTGTTTTATTCCACTTTTGAGGGAACTTAAGAGGGGTGAGAAATAGTATATGAATAAACCAACTTGCAAACAAGAAATCCCATCTCATTTTTGGCATTTTCAAAGCCTTGGTATTTATGGCACTTGATGTCCATCTTTTTGATTGTTCATTTTTCTCTTATTAGTTATTTCCTTTGAAGGTCTTTATCAAGCTTTCAAATAGATTTGAAATTAATCTTAGTTATTCAGTTCAAAAATACTCGCATTGTAACATATGATTTATACATTCTAACAGGAGTTTATGAGGTTTTGTGAACATGCTGTGTTTCTTTATATTGTAGAGTTTATTTGCTTCCTGTGTCCCTCTATCATGGGGCGATCACCATGTGATGGCATTGGAAGTTGCTTGATAGTTTTTTGTTTTGCCCCTGATCCTGTAAATGATTTTTGATCTTTCCAGGATGGTGATGTTTGGACTTTCAGCGTACGGACTTTGAATGGGCCTCTTCCACCTAAGACAATCCATGTCAACTATGAGGGCTTTGCAGAGGGTTAGCATTTCTTCTTCTTTTGATAGATTTTAGTTGGTATCTAGGATTCTAGGAAGTTCTGTCAGGGATTATGTTATCCGGATTGCTTAAAGCATGATTAGCAAAATGGTGCTGTTTTAATTAAGCCTTAAGAGATAGCTTTTGATTCTGAACTAAAATATGGGAAGTATTTGCTGGAATGCATGTTACATACCGGAAAATGAGCTTAGAAGTATCATGGCTAGTTTTTAACTTAAATATAGTGAGCATTTGCTGGAATACATGTTTCATACTTGAAAGCAAGCTTAGAAATAATCTGGATAGGTCTTTTCTTAGGTTATATCTATGCAATTTGCAATGCTACCTTATGCTTTTATAAAATCTTCACATGGCCTACTCTTTGATGACTGACCAGATGTCAAAGTTGGGGACGAACTAGTCGTAGATGGTGGTATGGTGCGATTTGAAGTGCTAGAAAAACAAGGTCCTGATGTGAAGTGCCAATGTACAGATCCTGGTTTGTTACTACCACGTGCAAACCTTACGTTTTGGAGGCAGGGAAAAGTGGTTCGTGAAAGGAATGCTATGCTTCCCACAATTTCTTCAAAGGTGGTTTGTATTCAGTTATATGTCTCTAGTGTTTGTGTTGAGATTAAGTTCTTGCAGACCCTAATGTTCATTTTGTGTTGCAGGATTGGCTTGATATAGATTTTGGGATTTCTGAGGGTGTTGATTTCATTGCAATATCTTTTGTAAAGTCAGCAGATGTAATCAGACATTTGAAAAGTTATATTGCTGCTCGATCTTGTGACAGGTAAAGACTACAGTCTAAATGCATGACACTAATCCTCAAGAAAACTAAAATGCTTGTCTGTTAGTATGGTTTTGTTCTGTTTTCATTGACAGATGCTCTGTAGTATTTTATTGTAGTTTAATATGCGTATCTCTCGCATTTAATACACACACAAGCAAATTTGCAGTTTGACATGAGTGTGCTTTGGATCCCCATTCTCTGCAGTGATATTGGTGTCATCGCTAAAATTGAAAGTTTTGATTCTCTGAAGAATCTAGAAGATATAATTCAATCCTCTGATGGTGCTATGGTAGCAAGAGGAGATCTTGGTGCACAGATTCCTTTGGAACAGGTTCCATCTGTCCAACAACATATAGTCCAGCTATGTCGGCAACTGAACAAGCCAGTTATTGTTGCATCTCAGCTACTTGAGTCAATGATAGAATACCCTATACCGACAAGGGCAGAGGTAACTTCATTTTACTGATTAGACCTTATTAAGGGAAATTTAACAGGAGTTTATTAGTTTAATCCTCTCTTATGGTCTTGTAGTTGTGGAAAGTAAAATATATGCTGGTTTTGTTGAGGCTAAGCAATGTTTTAAACTTGTAGCCTTTTCCTGCAAGATGCTTTTGAACTTTAAACTTTTAGAGCATAGCAGGATTGTGTTTGCACGTCCAGTGCAAGATTTCTCTTTAGCATAGTCGCATTCCATTCACATGATATTGCAAAAGTGTAAATGGAATTAAATTAACCAGGTTTAAATGGGGGGAAAATTCACAAAAATCAAAGTGGGTAAAATTAAAGAACGATGTAATATTTGTAATGTGGGAAAAAATATGATTTGTTAGCTTTCATGTCAAATATAGTGTGCAGAGATAGAAGTAAACTTAATATGGAAAATCAAAGTGCTGGCGCTTAAAATATTTTACTTCTACCTAAGAGGGTTTATTAAAAAATGTTTTCTTTTTATCCCAAGAGGGTTTATGTTAAAAATAAAGGGCTGGTGCTTAAAATGGTAGCCTGTGCCATCATGCATCATGACATACTATTCTAGTGGCAGACCTATGGTTTTTGTTTTTTTGCCTAAACCCTTGTTAAGGTTTAAAACTGAACTTTTAAATCAAATCTATTAAAAGTATAATTTATAAGATAATTTAAAATGCCCTAATCCTATTCCTAAACTAAAAATTTTCAGTCCACCTTTGCTCCATATTTTCTGCTTCTAAGTGCAAAAATAAACCCCCCAAAATCTCTCTCTCTCTCTCTCTCTCTCTCTCTCTCTCCCCCTCTCTCTCTATACACACAAACACACATATATATTTAGGAAACGGCACAACAAATGCGGCAGGTCACATTTACTCATGAATAATTGCAAGTTTGCTTCTATGCTTTAAAGTTTTGTAAAAGTTTATCAGCTTTTTGGATTTAATTGTGTTTCAGTTGTACTTGAAATCTCAAAGCTTTAGGTTTTCCCAAATTTCTTTTGCATTTTCTTATGGGTGATTATATGAATGATTTTGTTTAGCGATATGGGTACATAAATACTCATGTTCATTGCCATAGGCCACCTTGATCTCACATTGTTTTCCTTCTCCCTTCTGAAAGATTTTACAGATACAATTATACTAGAAAATGATTTTGTGAACAATGGATGTGGAATTTGCTTTGCTAAACAGCCCAGCAAACCACCTGTATCTTAATTTAGTGGGTCCTGTGGAGTTTCCAGCTGAATCATACCACTGAATGCTTTAAAATTAAGGCAGCAGACAGGATTATGAGTCATTTGTTAGGGCTTTTTTCTTTTTAGTCTCAGGGTGACTAAAGACAGCTGCTAAGTTTTGAATTCTTGTAAACAGTAAAACTCTCTTTGACAATGCGTGGAAAATGTATGTGCTTGAATTTTCTCTGCTACACAGCCCAGCAAAGCATCTGGACCTTAAACTAGCGTGTCCTGTAGAATTTTCTGCTGAATCATAGCACTGAATGTTCTGACCTAAAGTGGCAGATATGATTATCAGCATTTGATAGACATCATGATAGGGCTTCTGTTCTTCATTCTTAGGGTCATAAAATACAACCTCAAAGTTTGAAATTTTGTAAAACTCTCTTTACCAAGTAAAAGTCAAATCTTTTCAATTTTGATAATGATATTGCATGTAACAGCAAAAAAAAGGAACAATTAAAAAGAAATTAAAGTATTGCCAATGCCTAAAAACCTACACAATTAACTAACAATTTAGCACAACTGAAAGACAAACCACGCTTTGAAATCACGCATATTATGTTAACAGTAGTGATAATGATCCAAGGAAAATAAATAATGAACAAGATACAGCAGACACAAATAAACACAATTTCCACTTATTGAGCAGTCCTTGTTAAGTAGATAAATTTCTTAGCAGATGATGATATGTTTTTAAACCAGATAACACTGCATTCTATTATCTTCTGTCTGTGTTGAAATAAATGATGCTATTATCTAATTATCTGCAGAGATATATCAAAATATCAATAGTAAAGGCAATACAAAACAGATAATTATGTGTTTAAAGTACCGTAGTTAATAGGAAACAGGGATGGGGCAGGCAGGGGTCAGGGATAAAGGGACTGGAATGGATTCATGTGCACCATTTTTTCAAAAAAATATGATAGTATTCAGAGAACACCAAAATACTAAGTTTTATTTAAATTTCTGAAAATAAAAAATATTACAAGATATATGATTGAATGTTAAAAAAACTTTACAATAATTTACAATATTTTACTGTACATAGGTCAAAGTAAGACCATAAGACTTAGAAAAACAAGCTGATTCAATTGCTCTTGAACAAGATCGAATTAAATAAACTCAACTCTATAAGGTTCCCTACAGGCAGAATTCTATTCCCTAGTGTTAGAGATCATATATCTTGAAATTTCCAAAATAATTATTTCTCTTACACTTCATTGTATGTGATAATCCTTCTTTAGACATATTGCCAGCAATGGTTGAATAATTTTGTGGGCCTCATGGCAGAAGCTGATTACTATTGAGAATTCTCTCTTAATGTATTTTTGTTGTTACAAGAAAGTTGCAAATGCAAACCAAGCAACGGTATAGTTTATTAGCACATGCTACTAACATGGAATACTCCTCTTTCCCATTTCAATCCGTTGATAAAACCTACGTACATAGATATATTAATCCTTCTTAATGTTTTCTCTTCTTACTAGTACCTGTTTAGCCGTTGATAAGAATATTCTATACCGCAAAATATGTCAAAAATCTTAATGCCAAAGCAAAATAGATACTTGCCTACTAGTATTTTTCTTTAGTTCTGTGCGTAGGAGGAAAATATCCATGTAATTTATGGCATATTTCAGAAACTTCTAAAGGAAAATTTCCAACTGTCAAGAAAAATTTCTGGAAAATGCAATGAGACATTAGGAGATGTCCACTTAAGTCTTCTGATGTTTGGAGATATTCTATACATATCTGAGATAGGGATACATTTAAAAGACAAGAGATGAGTACCTGCTTAACTACGTGTTGATGAGGTTTTTGTGACTACAACAACATTAGAATAAAATACTGGGTATCCTATCCTCTCTTGAATAAAGCTTCTCAGACGCTGAACTATGTGATCGAATGAGACTGCTCCAAGGTTCCTTTTGTGTCAGGTCTTGACGTGCATAGGGATAGACTCAGTGGAATGATGTGATTTGCTGGTAATCACGAGGGGGACTTACATGGGATTACTCCTTCGTGGACGTGGAATTCACTCTTGGGACTCAGACTTGTGGGTGAATGGAATTCCTTCACAAGTGGACAACTTGGAATTCCTAGGTTCCACTCTTGAAGAGGCGGATGATTTGGCAATGAGGCTCTGAAAAACTAATCCTAGCGAAAATCTAAAAGAAAATGCAAAAGATGGGGTAAGGGTTCAGGAATCTAATCAATGGAAATGACTGCTGTTGAAGATGGAAACTGGAATCAGTCCTCTGCTTCGTCATGAAACAACAGCTAGGCAGGGATGGTGCTATTTTCTGAGGGGGGAGTAAGGATTTTCAGATTGCTCTTGCAAGGGACATGGAACTGAAACATGCAGAACAGTCGAAGTTAGACTTAGAATTAGTTCAGGCTAACCATGCACGGTGATTTGCAAGCCACAGATCACCAATGGTATGAACAAACAGATTCAACCATTCAACAGTAATAATCTCCATCATTCTAACTAATGAAATACTGAAAGAAAATAGAAATGAAACAACTTAGATCTTGGAGCTTATGATTTGCTTCAAAGAAGTCAGAAAACCATGCCACAATCCAAAGAATATCAAGAACACGAATCTTCAATGTCCATGTATTGATTTGGGAATGTCTTACAACAATCTTGCTGATTCTTCAAAGTTCCTTGCTCCAGAAATGGAGTGCAACAGAAATGAACAGCTAACTAACTACTTGCTCTAAGAGCATGAAAAAAATGAGAGAAGAAAGAGGGCCCCTTCAAATGAGGCCCCTCAGCCTATTTATAGGCAAACAAAATACGAGGAGGTGAGGAGATCAGATCTCCTTGAAATCCGTGCAAACCCTAAAGAGATAGGGATGAATATGTCATAGGCTCCATGGGATGCAGCCACCTGTCCTAGACGCCACCTACCCTGGATGAAAAGTTGCCACTTGTCTTGGACGCCAGGCTGACTACGCTGCTTGGTAGGTAGGTGAGACAAGTCAACTGTCTGTTTGTCCTGCTGCTTGGTCGCAAATTCCATGGTGTCCTGGAGTCCACTTGTCCTGGTCGCAAATTCCACTTGGAACAGGATTTTGCGACCAGGAATGATTTTCTTCCTGGGCGCAAATTCCACGAGGTCAAGGAATTTTCGTTGTGGAATTCCTTCCAGGCTGGAAATCAAATCAATCCTGATGGAATTCTTGGAGTGATCCATGGAATTTTGTCTCGGTGCTGTGTATTTTGGAATTGAAATTCTATCCATGCTGTATCTTCCTTCGCACCGATACGGATCTTGCTCTTGGCGTGGATTCTCGTTCTTCTCGATGGATGGTGAACTTGAAGTGCATCCTCCGGGTTGTCCAAGGATTGATCCTCTTGTCCGGAACCGGAATCCCTGATACTGGACTTGGAGTGATTTCTCCCATTCCGCCATCCTTGATGCAGGCATTCTCTGTCATTTGAAATCTTTGGAAGGACATCTTGATCTTCCTTATCCCTTTGTGCGAAGTCTCCCTGTCGCCGAACTGGAATCTTTGATGTTGCCTTCCCTTCCCTTGGTATGCATGTGTAGTCTTCTTATTGTTGGAACTCCTGGATCCTTGAAATGGTCATCATTTCCGGCGCTTGAACTCTCTGCATCCATTCTGCTTGCCCCGGATTATCCTTGTTCATCATCCCCATGGAACTTATCCTCGTCTTGGATTCCTGCAAAACAAGGGAAACTTCGAATAGTCATGATGCACAAAATCCATAAATGCAATGCAATATGAAATGAAACATGAATGATTTTGCAAGTTTTGATCAATTTCACTTATAAATTCCTGAACAAACAAAGGATTTCCCTCATTCTCCGGCATTCTTCATACTCGACTGACTTTTCCTTCATTCCAGGGTTACCAGGCATGGACAGGAGGAATTTCAGTTGGTCAGGATTCTATGGAGTCGGGGATTCCTACTCATCCTGGAATTCCACTTGTCCTGGAGGATGAATTTCTGTCCTTGGAGGATGAATTTCTGCCCTCCTTGCTCTGGAATTGAATTTGAATGCTTGGAAATGACATGAGCGCCCCCTTTATATAGGTAACTTAAACCTTCTTTGCCACTTGGCCGACTTAGGTTAGCCTAGAAAAACCCTAGCCGCCATACTTTATGACCCAGCCGACTTAGATCTTTTGTCTTTTTCTGCTTTGTCGGTGGTCGGGGATTTTGCTCTGTCGGGGAATTCTTGATGTCGGGGATTTCCTGAGGTCGAGGATTATGCGACCTTGGACAAATTCTCCTTAAGTCAGGGATTCCTTCCGTTTGAATGATTTTGTAACTTATCTGTTTGAAATTGGCTAAGTCTGGTAGCCTGAAATCCTAAAAAATTGACAAAGTCTAAAATCTGGTGGATCCTCCAAATTCTAGATTTTGCATGTTAAATCCGGTGGATTCGAGACCTATCTCAAACATCTTGAAAGGTATATTGAAAAATATTTAAAGTATACTTAAATATATTTTATAATATACCTTTACCCTAAGAGACACTGAAAAATGGCTAAGTTCCCCAGGAGTGCAATTTCCACTGGTGCAGGATTTTGCGCCCAAGGACAAAAATTGTCCTGGAGCGCACATTCCCAGCAGTCAAGGATTTTGAGCGCAAATTTCAGTAAGTCAGGGATTTTGTGCCCAAGGACAAAAATTGTACTAGAGCACACTTTCCAACAGGTCAGGGATTTTGCGCCCAAGGACAAAAATTGTCCTGGAGCGCACATTTCATCTTGTCAGGGATTCTGCGCTTTTGACCTGTCTGTCTAGTTTCATGGATTTTGGCCTTGGAAATATCTTTTCTTCAATTTTGAGTGGGATTTCAGTTTTGCATCAGGTACACTTTGAGCTGTTTTTACGGAGGTTCAGTTATCGATACGGGATCAGAAACACGGGACTTTTGTTTCTTCCATCCCTCGTTTCTTCCATCCCCTCGAGGAATCTCATTTCCATGGCGAGATTCAGAGTTCGTTTCTTCCATCCTTCGTTTCTTCCATCCTCTCGGGGAATATCTCATTTCCATGGCGAGATTCAGAGTTCGTTTCTTCCATCCTTCGTTTCTTCCATCTTTCGTTTCTTCCACCCCCTCGAGGAATCTCATTTCCATGGCGAGATACGGAGTTCGTTCCTTCCATCTTGACTGTGAATTCCAAGATTTAGGCATCCACAGAGGAGTTAGAGACAGATTTTCAAGCGAGGATTGACTGGACAGGTCAGGAGGCTGAACTGGACACCTCCAGTCCTAGGGCGCAAAATCCAGTAGGTATTGGATTTTGCGACCAGGACAAAAAAATGTCCTGGGCACATATTCCAGTTGGTACTGGAATATTCAAAGGTCTGCATTTCTAGCTTCCGGAGGGGTACTCTGAATACTGATTGTTTTCTGAAATCGCCCCAAGTCCTGAAAATCCTACTGATTTGAGAGTCTTCCGAGTTTGTGAAATGAGGTTGAGTGCCGGGTTGGGATCAGAAGGATATCCCCTGGATTGAACTTCCGGACTGGAGCTGTCGGGCTGGGAACTGAGTTCCATGACTGAAGGATGATCGTGCCAAGGAGTGACAGTCCTTGTTGAATTCCGCCTTGGTTGGAAGAAGAATCTAGATAGACCTTGAAATAGGATTCCGGGCAGGAATTCCTCGAACAAGACTCCGGGATAGGCACTTCCGGACAGGACTCCTGTTTGGACCTCCGGGCTGGATTTCTGGATAGGAACTTTGGAATAAGATTCCTTGATAAGAACTTTGGAATAAGATTCCTTGTTCATCAAGGAGTTTTATGCTGAGGGCGAATGATTTGGACCCTTTTCCATGGAATGATGGACTCCTTCCATGGACTGGCCAGATTTAATCGAGGAATGATAGGTAGGGCATTATTCATCCTTAGGAGAGTCACCCTTTTCTTCACTACTTCAAGCACTCCTAATGTTCCCTGTGAGCTAACTGCTTGGACATTCTTTCCTAGCTTCATGGATTCGGGCAAGAAACTGCAAGATCAAAGCAAAAACGATGGCGAAAGCGAGCAAAAGAGAGAGTCCCCATTTGCAATGGGGCGATGTGTGAAAACGTCACAACACTACGGAACTCAAAACTAAAGATGTCAATGGCACCAAGATCAAGATTCTTCTTCCAGATCACTTTTAACTGCCTGTACAGCTAATATTGTATAAATGCTCAAGTCTAACCTATCTAAGATGAAATCTGACCAATACAGGTCAAAATTCATTAATTTTCACTAGTCCATTTCATACACTTCTCAATGGTCATAAAGGTTGAAATTTTATTGAGAATAACTTTACTAGATATATGCAAGGTAACAGAATCTGGAGGTTGATAAATATAACCTCATTCGAAATCAAATAACAATTCCAAAAGAAGATACCATATTTTCTGGAACTCATATCAACGTCTGAAAATGCCATCCTTGCCAAATTGTATGATATAATCTCGAAAACAAGAGAAGAATTGATTCTAGTAATAATCTAATGTGGGATCATTTCAAGAAGAGATCACTTGTGTTTAACTCCATTATTTGGAAGAAAAGTGTGTCGTCTTCATCAAATAGTCACCCACCCATTCAAAAAATTGTATATTGACATTGGTTTTAATGTAGACAATCTATTCGTCAATTTTTTAAAATATTTATTTTTTTCTTTCAGGGTTTGCTTCATTATGCTTTCTTTGTCTCTGTTTAAAGCTTTTTCTCCAGTCATATGACTAAAATTTGCATGTTTAAAACTAATTCTCTACTTATAGATTTACTTGGTGCAAAGAGCTTGACATTTCTGTGATATGGCAAACAATTTGACAAAAAATGTCACTTTTCAATATTTAACATGGTGTAGGGTAAGCTTGGAGCAAGATGATCATTATACCACCTTACTGCTAGAGTTAGTGCCATATCATTAGAATGCAAGCCACTGGACACTTGGACCAAATGTTAGGGTATATACTTTAGGGCAAAGCTTGTAGAGAACATGGAGGTGGTCTTCAATCTTTGATATTGTTAAACTTGACCATTACCTTGAGGTGTCTCATTGTGGCTCATAGGAATGAGTGTGGGACCATGTTTTGCCATAAAATTAGCCTCTATTTGTAGGAGTCCCCATGCTTGCTACAAGGTGCCCAGTTGCCCATGAGAATAGAACCTGGGCATAAAATACGAAACTTACCATTTTCTACTGTTTACCCCTAACTCCTTGGATTCAATGTTCTTATACTTAAAAGCCTTGCACGTTTTCAAGTTTTAAGTTTAAAACTCAGGCTATGTGTGGAAGATTGTTAGGGCATTTTGTACTCACCTGTATTGCTTATGTTAGCTGGACTTATATATTATTGCATTTGTTTCATGAATATATATTGTGAAGTCAGCTTGATTTAAGATTTCATTAGGAAGTCAACTTAAACAGAGATCAAGAGGCTTGAGAAAGAGTGGTGTGTGTATATAAGTTTGCCTTGTTCATTCAGAGTTACTATAATTTTCTGGTTTTTAGTTATATGTATTATATATTTCTTATATATTTGTTTTTACTTATTGGATCATTCTCTCTCTCTCTCTCTCTCACACACACACACACACACATATGTATGTATATATGTATAGGTTGTGTGTGTCCATATGTGTGTTTACATATATGTTTATAATTGTATATATATAAATATATTTTATCGATTTATATTTGTAATCAGCCATGTCTGTATACATTTAGAGGCACTTTTTTAATGTATTACTATTTTTATTTCATTTGTGCTCTCCTCTTTCTTAAACCTCTTGATCTCTGTGCAACCCCCCACACCCCTTTCCATTCCCCCACCTCTCCTCCCCTCTTTTTAAGCTGTCTTGGTCTGTAATTCATCATTTTTTCTCTTCTAGTTCTAGCTTTCTACATCCTGATGATGGATCACGGAGTGTGATCCGAAATGTTGATGTTAAAATTTCTTACACAGTTTCAATCCAGAAGCTCAAATGAACAATACTATGGACTGTGGAAATCTGATGTCTTTGTTTGCTGCCATTGCCAACCAGAAACCTTTGTAATGAGTAGAGAACATGGACAGTCCCATCAAAAAACCTGGTTTTAATAACTAGAAAAATTGAATATCACAATCTAATAAAAAGTGGACCCAGAATTTTTATGTTTAGCTAAGTCCAATAGTGGTTATGAATGCTGCTTGTTGATTTTTTAAGACACAAGTTCCAAAAAGCGAATCCAACCCTACTTTTTCATTTTTCTGTCATTTCAAGCTAGTTTTAATCTTTGATGCTTTACCGAGGGTACCCTCGAAATATGCCCCAAAGCATTTCTTATTCAAATCTTTGGTATCCATATGTATATTTGGGCCTGTTAATGGGTCTTTTGATCCAGTATTCTGTCATGCTGGGGTTTATATGCACAATGAAATCGACCAAATTGCCATTTATTTCTGTAATTTTACGATTCTGGGAAAATTACACTGTGATTTGTTTACTTTCTCTTTGTTCTGTTGTCTTCTTTCAGAATCATCTTTATGACATACGATAGTCTGCTTTTTCTTCTGGTATATTAAGTTTGTTCTCTTATTTTCATGAGAGAGAGGATATAACAATTATGGCGGTGAACTCGATTAACACTTTTATGTAAATGATTTTGACATGGTAGTTGACCTTAAGTTATGCATGATTGTCTATGAACTTCACATTCCCTTTTATAAAAACTGGCAATTTTCTTGTCTATTCACATTGTAATGTTAACATCGTCTTCTGTGGGGCTAACTTCTCTCGGAGGTGTTTATGTGCTTTGCCAGCGTCTCTCTGTGTTCTGATTATTCCTAATGTAAATGTTCTAAATATTGGAAGCTGGTTCTAAATACTGTGGCATATACTTAGTTGAGGGTTTAGTTCCACATTAATATTCATCTATCAACATATTTAAAAAAGCATAAAAAAGAAAATTTGTTGGATGTGTACCATATTTATAATAATTGTTAGACAAGGAAAGTTTACAAGGCACTGTACACATTGAAAGATTTGCCAATCGAGCAGGCATTGAGGGTGCAAGTCCCAGGATTGATGTGTTGTAATTTTCTGTGTGGTACTGGAACTAACATCGCGTGGAGGTGCTTGTGTGCTTTGTGGGTTTACCTTGCCTTGTAATATTGCTAATGCAAATATTAAAAAAGTCACAAGCTTGTTCCAAGTACTGTGACATATCCCTTGACGATTTAGTTCCACATTAATATCTATCTATCAAGATATTTGGTACTAATTTTCTCATAATAATATGAATCAGTCTCTGTCTAAGTTTGTATTTCGCTCTGTTTTGTATCTAGGTTGCTGATGTGTCAGAAGCGGTAAAGCAGCGTGCTGATGCATTGATGCTTTCTGGTGAGTCAGCTATGGGTCAATTCCCAGAGAAAGCTCTGGGTGTGCTTAGAAGTGTAAGCCTACGTATTGAACATAGTTGTCGTGAAGAAAAGAAGTATGAGTCCATGCCTCTTCCAGACATTGCTTCATCACTTGAAGCTAGCATCTCTGAAGGGATTTGTAATTCTGCTGCCCAAATGGGTAAGTAGATTGTGGGTGTACCTAGTTTTGTAAGAACTATTGAGGTGCTTCTGATTTTGATTGTAAAGACTAGAAAGAGAAATATGGAGAGAGTTATCAGTAAAATGAAATTACTTAGACAAATACGAAGGCTTTAAACAAATTTAAATTTTACTCATTAAACTCAAATGCTTTTGTTTCAGCCAACAAACTGGGAGCTGATGCCATCTTTGTGTATACAAGACCGGGGCACATGGGATCGCTTTTGTCAAGATGTCGTCCAGACTGTCCAATATTTGCTTTCACAAATTCAATGAGTGTGCGGCGCCGCTTGAATCTTCAATGGGGTCTTATTCCTTTTAGACTGGATTTCTCAGATGATATGGAGAGTAACATCAATCGGACGTTTGCTTTGCTAAAAGCTAGAGGTATGATTAAGTCAGGGGACTTGGTGATAGCCGTTTCAGATATGTTGCAGTCTATTCAGGTTATGAATGTGCCATAAACTGTTTACTCAAGGACAATCTTTTTTGGCCAGTGAAGATCTTTCTATTTCTTTCTTCAGATCTCATATCTTTATTATTTCATTGCCATTAGTTCAAGCCAATCTTCTAATGGCAAAATTTCTGTGTCTTGTAAGTTGCAAGTGAATAGGTGGTGTATGTCTTATTTCCTACAGAATTAAAAGAGGGTTTTAGTTCAATGATTAACAGATTTGGTTTTATGTTCATCTGTGGAGCTGCTGTCTATTCAATGTGACATTTTTCTTCAAGATTTTAAGTAAAAAGAGCTCTACTCTGCAATTCTTATGGACGGGTATTTGCATTTCTGGAGAAATGTGTTAGATCAATTATTTAGCTGTGTAATGACGATTAACTTCGTCAGAAATAAATAAATTTGCAACTTTTTTACGATCTGTATGAATTATCTCATCAAAAAGCCTCAAGGGCGTAAATATTAGATGGATGTTTATAGTTTGCCACAAGAAACCTGGCGACCTCCAGCTATTATATCGTTGTATAGATTCCCGCTTTTCATAAAGGGCGAACCTCTGTCCTTCCTTTTTTGATATTGCAAAACAAATATATACATCAAAATCATTTTTAACACAAGCCAAAATTTAGCCATAAGGCACCTTAAGTATATAACAAATCTGCATTATCAGCTTTAGCATTCTAAAAATATCTCAAAAAAATATTTGAATTCATATGAATATGGATTAATTTTTCATAGCTATTTTGGAGTATAAACATTATTATAGTAGAATATTTTTGACATACAAAAATTTGAACTTAAGTTTCATCTTTTAACAAGTTATGTGAACAGATAAAGGTTTGGGAAAGTTCTATTATATAGAGATAAGCACTTTTATTTTTGTCTCGATGGCAATGGCAAGAGTAGTGTAATCATTAGTGGGTATTTACTATGCATAAAATCAAACAGTAATAACAACCTTAAGGCCTCGTTAAAAACCATACTACTTGTACGGAGTTTTAAAAAAACTAAACTAAAATTTTATGATCTCATATTCTATTCAGTTGAATAATTGAAATGCATCACATAACAACAATCTTTAAAAGTGCCAATGAAATTATCTTAATGTAATAGTAAACTTTGGACTATAACCAAAGTTGAAAAATAAATTAATGTCGACACCTCTACAAAGAGCTTACCAGACATTTATAGTAAAAGAACCATGTAAATAATTTAACTATAATGGCCAAAGAACTAGAGAACCAAAAATAGCTACTAAAACGACGCTACCTAAGGATCCACAGGCCTCTAAACTTGCTCTAATGGTGTCCTAGACTGCTTTGAACTCTACGTGTGGTGGCCATGAAGAAAAAAACAAGGGAAAAAGGGGTCAATGGAGATTTGGAGATTGTGAACCAAACGGAAACATTTGCCTTTGAGGAATAGAGCCCATAGCTCGCACTAGCCATTAGTACAAGGCAAGGTATTGTGACAATAGTCATTCACTCAAATGACCTGTCAGATAACTCAAACACGCCTTCCTTTGTTTTTGCCAATCCTTTTTATGGGACAATCGGTGGACAAACCGAGGTTACCACCGTGCCAAAACCCCAAAAACAACCACCAAACAATCACTCTCATCCAGATAACTCAGCTAGAGGCAAGGTAATCTTGTTTGAACTCCCTGAAGAGATCGTAGATGTAATTTCTGATGTAAAGCAAGATCCATAATTTTGCTTTTTCTTAAAGGCATTCCTTCTGAACAAGAATTCATCAAATGGGCTCGTATAAACTGGGAGCAAAAGGGTTGGTTTATTGATTCAATTAGGGGGTTAGGAAGGGGTTATATCTCGCGTACCTTTGTAGACCCAGACCATGCCCAAGTAGTCCTTCACTATGGCACATGGATCATCTATGGGCAAATATGCTACATACAGCCCTGGGACCTTGACTTCCACCTTGAAGGAATATCTAAAATCCAAATATCTGATGTGGATCGAGTTTCCCTTTCTCAATCTCGCTTTTTGCTCCTTCATGCATGACATTGCATGACAATTGGGCAGGGTAATTTGGTGCAAACAAAATTCTGACAAGTGGGCCAGCCTAAGAATACAACCTAGAGTATGTGTAGAAATGAACTTGACTCAGTGACTATTGGAATCCATTAAACTTGTGGGGCTTGGCTTCAAGTTTAATCATAAAATTAACTACTTAAATAAACCTAATGCCTGTTTCTATTGTCGAAGAGAAGGTCATCTCATCCAGAACTGCCCTATCTGCAAGCAACACCCTCTAGCAACATCTCCCAATGGTCATGTTCTTGTTGTGAGCTTTCAATCCCTAGAATCTAGTCAGTTGTTATAACCCACTCCTAATCATCCTCCCACCATCTCAAATGCCCCCCCTTCATAACCCATCTCCTTCACAACCACCATCCTCCTTGAACCCCTTATCCTACAAAGATGCGACATTGGAGATTGAGAAGGAACTTCCCAAGAAACGAAAGGAATTAGCCTCAACCCTCACCTCCAATGGATTTGACTCAGCCACATTATCCAGAATAGTCAACTCCATGAATTCCCAACCAACAAATCCCATGAGATCTCAACCTGCTAGCCCCATGGGACCTCGATCCCGATCTACCTCTAGGGAGTGTTCTCCCCATGATGCTTCCTTGGAATCTCAAGCTTTTGCACCGGAAAATCAATCTAGTGCCCTCATTATGGATGAGGACATTCTTCTTGACTCCTCCCAATGAAGTGCCACGTCCAGTCTTGGAATGTGTCCATCCCCTCTTGAAAATATCAAGTTAAGCAGTCTATCTAGAATAACCACACAAATGTCATTATGCTTCAAGAAGTAAAAATCAATGTTGTTCGTTTAGAAGCCACCTTGGCCACCATCTGGCAAGAGGCTCATTTCCTCCACACTGAGCATTCTGAAGGTCGTGGTGAGGTTGTTTTGGGTCTCGCCCCTTGGCTTGCCAAATCAATTGTTGCTTTTGGAACTAACCCCCATAAGTGTTGCATTTGGGCTATTGTTCTTTTGCAAGGTAGAATGCTAGGTTTTTGCTCTATTTATGCCCCCAATGCGCCTAAGGATAGAACTCTCTTGTAGGTTTGGTTACACCTCCAACTTCCAATTGCTGATTGGGTGCTTGGGGGTGACTTTAATATGGTTGAACACTTTGTAGACCACAACTAGGAATGCACTTCTCATCTATCTCAATTTGAGTTAGAAGCTTGGATGCTAGCTTACAACTCCTTGGGGTGTCTTTGATCCCATCATGGGCAAAATGAACACTCACAAGCCTCATTGGTACACCTGGAGCAACTATTGTGAAGGTTTCCTTAGAAAAATGAGTCACCTAGACAGATTTTACATCACTCAATATCCATATCCAACCATCATCCTTTAGCCACATCGTCCATCTAGATATGGCAGCCACTCTATCAGACCACCTCCACATATTCACCACTCTATCTCTCTCCAAGCCCGCTACCCTTCCCAATGACCTTCCCTTTAAGTTGAATGCTACCCATCTTCAAAATCAAGATTGCATTGATGGCCTTGTTGCTACATAGAATGTTGAACCTCAACCCCAACAAGATAGGTGGATTAGTTGGTGGGAGAGAACAATTACTCATTGTGCACAATTTCTCTGAGATTATGGTAGAAGAGTTGTGTCTAAACATCGAAGTCTTGAGAAATCACTTAAAGTGCATATTGAACACAACAAAAAGCTATTGGTCACCAACCCCATAGCATCCCACTCCAATAGTCAGTTGTCCACATAGAACATCTCTTTTGGAAATTGGAAGTCTATAAGTGCAAAGGTGCACAAATGCATGCCTGACTACAATGAATCAAAGATAGGTACAAGGGGTCCAATTTTTTTTTTCAATTTTTGCAACAAAAACACAAAAAAGAACATATTTCAATAATCAAAAGTGTTGATGGTAATCCCCAATCTAGCCATGAAATAATTATGAAAACTTTCTATGACTATTATAAGCAACTATTTACTGATGACTCAGCTAAAGACCCTCTCGTTCCAATTCTTGAAGAGAATATTGCGAGCTATGTCCCTTGCAAAATTGATCTTGAGTACAACTTCTATCTTGATCAATACCGATCCATGCATGAGATTGAGGAAGCCATGTACTCTTGGCCTTAGAAAAAAGCCTTGAGATGGATGGTCTCCTAGTTGAATTTTATAGGGCCCTTTGGCCGAACATACATGAAGATTTTTACAATGTTTATCTTGAAAGCATTGAAACTGGATCATTAGGAGTTTCCATCAATCAAGGTCTCATTAAACTTATACCAAAGGGAAAATAAGAGGACACGGTTAATGGTTGGTGCCTCATCACATTACTTAACACTTCTTACAAAATTATTGCCAAGGCATTGGCCCAAAGAATCAAACCTATCACTCAAGAAATTGTGAGGCCTAAATAGACTGGCTTCTTGGGTGGTCGATTTATATTGGACAGTTTAGTGTTGGCATCAGAGACGGCTGAATGGGCCCAACAAATTGCCCAAGATGCTCTTATCAAGTTGAATTTTGATAAGGCTTATGACCATCCGTTGGCCGTTCATTCTCCAGATGCTTCATTGGTTGGGATTTGCCCCCAAAATATGTGCCCATGTCAAAATGTTGTTTATGGATGCAAATGCTAGGATAACAATCAATGGTTCTCTCTCCCCTCAATTTCCCCTCCAAAAGTTGATCTGCTAAGGCTGCCCCCTTGCTCGGTTCCTATATGTCAATGCAACTGATGCCCTCAGATACCTCTTTCAAAATGCCTAGGTTAATAACCTTATTCGAGTCATCTCTCTTCTCAATAATACTAAGGCTCTTAACTCACATTTTGCTGATGACAACATGATTTTCATCCAAAACTCTGTCGAAGAAGTGAACAATACATTAGACATCTTAGAATTATTTTGTGCTATCTTTGTTGTAAGTATGTGCTATCTGGTGTTGTCATTGGTGTCAACTGTGTCTTCTGATATTGCTGATTGTTGCTTGATTGAGTTGTCATGTTGAGGTAATTTGAATGACTTGAAGAAGCGCTGATAAAGCTAGCATATTGTTCATGTTGCTGAGTTTCCAAGTGCTTTTGAGAAAATTTGCTCTCCAAGTGGAAACAGTGTGTTGCAGAGTATTCTGGCTTGCAAGATACTGCCTGAGTTTTTGCTTTGTATTTCTTCTGTGATGAAGACTAGAGTATGAGATTTGGATATGTTTTAGAGAAGTGTTTGAAGATGCTAAATCCAGAATTTGGTGGTCCAGATTGCTGTGCAGTAGAAGTTATGTTCACCAATTTGAAGATTGTATTTGACAAAGTTTCTGAAGTTGTGCAGAGGTGTCTGGGAGAAAGTATTTTACCCCACATTTCTCTGCAGAGTGGTTTAAGGTGATGCGGTTTTGGACTTATGTTTATAAGGTCCTTAGCTATCTTCATTCCAAAGGATTTGTGATTTGGTGCTTCGGAAATCAAGTCATTGAGTAGCAGAACTTAGCAGTGTTGATTGTAAGTTGTCTTCAAGTGAGATTTGTTGTCTTCAGGTGAAATTGTTGTAGCTAGATTTGTTGGCTCCCAAGTGATTTTATGTTGTTCGTGGATGTCTCTAGATCGTGTTAAAGGCTTGAGTTTGATCCGCAAGCTAAGATTAAGTTCTTGGAAGCGTGTGCCTAAGTATTCTTGGTGTTTGCACTAGTTTGTCTGACTTGGGTGCTAACACTCCTTATGGTTGTGTTTCGTGGATTGTAGAAGCGTGTGAAGATGTATTTGGGTCTGAGCTAAGCCGTGAAATGTTCTTTCATTCATTTTCTCCACAAGTTTGTTTAGGTCTAGACCTAATTTGAATTATGTATGTTTGCCGACCTTGGAGATTGTTCCAAAGGTTGTAGATTGTATTGTCGACTTTGATGTATGTTCCAAGGTTGACGATTGGTACAAATAAATGTAATGAATCCGTGTGTAAAGTGTGTGGGTGTGTAGATGTGAAGATGAAAGTGTTGTAAGGCAGTGAATGTGATATGTATTGTGCTTCAATGGAACTGAACTCAGGCATGTTGTAGATGCTATCATATCAATTCATGTCAGTGAGCCACCCCCTTGGCAGTGAGCCTTTTTGTAGTGAGCATTCTTTTGGGCAGTGAGCCTCTTTTGTTATTCGATATTGTTACTACATTATATTGTGAGCTAACACTCACCATGGTTTTTCCCTTTTTGGGTTTTCCACGTAAAAATTTGGTGTTCATGTGTGTATGGTGTTGATATGTTTAAGTTTTGATTATGCATTTCATGTTTAATCTTCATAACAGATTAAGGGGTTAAAGTAAGTGAATGTGAATGTGATTTTGGTTAAGAGAATTTAAGGCTTTGATACAACTGATTCACCCCCCCTCTCAGTTGTCTTCTGCCTTCAACAATTGGTATCAAAGTTGGTTCCTTGGAAGTAATCATAACAGCTTAAGGTAGATCCGGGATGATGCACAAGAAGGATGTGTCTCTGCTTGAAATATGAGAATAGTAAACTATTTGATCTTTCTTGGATATGTTGTCTGGAATTTAGTTGTAACTAGATTCAAGACTGCCAAACCTAAGGAGACTGTGGAAATAGATCAAAAGATTGCTGATAATATGGAAACTGACTTTGAGAGAAGAAGAAAATTAGATATTGATATGCATAGGGACAAGCTACCTCTCAAATGTTTCAAGTGCAGTGAGATTGGTCATTATGCATCAAGATGCCCAAAGGGAAATTTGAGAAGTAAGAAAGAAGAAAATAAAAGTAGAATGCCTAAGAGAACCTATTATGATGTTGAAGACAATAATGACTGCTTGCTCATTGATTCAAAGGATGTCATTTGTGGCGCTGACCCTGAAGGATGTATGAAAGAAAATGATCCAGAGGTAAGTCTTGATAGTGAAAATACTTTTCAAGAAAAGAATTATTAGGTTATTGACAATAGTTGCCCAAATCATATGACCGGTGATAGAAGTAAGTTTATGAAAGGAAGCTAGGGGTGTGGAAGTCACTTCCTACACTAATCTAATGAGGGGAGAACTATACAAATTCAATTTAATCCTTACAATTACAGCAACATGAAACATATAAATGAGATATTGCAACAATACACAGAACCAGAAAGAAGACAGAAGAAGAGAGACAATATATATTGTGGGGAAAACCCTTATCGGGTGAAAAACCCCACACTCAGAAACCTGCACAATGTATTATCAAAATTGAATGTTGTTTACAATACACTTGCAATGCAAGCTTTAATAGTTTTTGACACTCATGTCTGCGTCAATCGGGCAGCATAATAGTACCTGTCAATCACATAATACATCTCCTCCAAGCACCTGTTTATATAGAATATACAAGGCAAAATTGACTCTATCTTGAGATGGGCGTCCAACTTGGCCTCATGGCCCAAAACCCATGCCTAAGGACACTTGGTCAACATTGTAGAATGTATCTGACACTTGTCCACAGTTCCCATCCCAAAGAGGTCGCCTATTTCCAAAATGGGCTATGACAGATACTCTTACGACTGTCATAGAATCTGTCATAGCAGTTACAACTTATAGCTGCAAGAGAATATGTCATACACAGGCTATAAATAGCATATTCTCTTACAATATGTCATAGTCCACCTTGGGGTGCCCAAATATGCCTTTTTCAAAGATGCTTCATGACACATGTCTTCACCTGTCTTACAAGCTTCTATTTCCGACTCTTACATGTCATAACTTCGTCATAGGAATCCGTCATAACCGTTTCGGTCAACATTCCCTTACACAACATCCAAGATGCCAACACATGGCAAAATTCTCCTACCACAAAGTGGGACGCCTATCTCCTCATGTGAGGACAAAATTACAAGTTGTCAACTTCCATGTAGGATGACACATCACCGTGCCACATCCCACAATATGACAATATGGAATTTACAATTAATTTACAACATAGGCAAATGAATTAATAAATATAATCATAAATAATGCAAGGATTTACCAAGGTTGAGACACCTTAATTCCCAACATTCTCCCACTTGTCGAACACCTTGTAAGAGCCAATAGAATAACATGATTTAACTGCTATAGGCCGAGAGGCCCATAGACTCCGAACACCATCTAAACTTCTCTGTGCTCACTGGATTCGTTAATGCATCTGCAACATTCTTCAAAGTATCTACCTTCTCCAAATTTACCTTCCCATCCTCTACCATGTCTTGCACAAAGTGAAATTGAACATCAATATGCTTTGTTCTGGCATGGAAAGTTGGATTCTTTGCAAGGCAAATCACACTCTGACTGTCACAACAAATCATATATGTCCTGCATCAACACCAATATATGAACACAATCTCTTAAGCCAAATGGCTTCCTTACAAGCATGAGTTGCTGCCATGTACTCAACTTCTATCATGGACAAAGCAACCACAGGTTGTCGCTTACTCATCCAACTAATAGCACCACCAAACAGTGTAAACACATAAGCATTGGTGGATCTCCTGCTGTTAATGTCACCTGCCCAATCTGAATCCACAAATCCACGAATATCAACAGAATGTGGAGGTCCTGTAACATTACCATGATAGCATATGGAATACTCGAAAGTACCCTTCAAATATTTGAACACTCGCTTAACTGCATCCCAATGAACCCGTCCAGGATTAGCCATAAATCGACTAAGGACTCCCATTGCTTGGGCAATGTCTGGTCTTGTGCAGAGCATAACATACATCAAATTGCCAACAACACCAGCATAAGGTACTCTGCTTATGTCCTCCACCTCACTAGGAGATTTTGGACAATCATTAACAGACAACTTTGTCCCCAAAGAAACAGGAACACACAATGGTCTACAATCTGCCATGCTGAACCTATCCAACATGGTCTTCACATACTTACTCTGGCTTAACCAAAGTTTTCTATTAGCTCTGTCTCTTCTGATTTCCATTCCTAGGATGTACCTGTCTGCCCCTAAATCTTTCATTTCAAACTGTGCTGACAACTGAGACTTAAAATCAGAAATCACATTCTTACCCTTCCCAATGAGCAACATATCATCAACATATAGTGCAACAATAAGAATACGATCACCATCAAACTTATAATACACACAGTGATCTGATTTTGATCTCACAAATCTAATTGACAACACAAAGGCATCAAACTTTAAGTACTACATCCTAGGAGACTGCTTCAAACCATACAAAGACTTCTTTAACTTGTAAAGCAAATTTTCTTTACCTTTCACCATGTAATGCTCTGGCTGTGACATGTAGATTTCTTTCTCCAAATCACCATGAAGGAAAGTTGTCTTCACATCCATCTGCTCCATCTCTAAGTCATAAGCTGCTACAAGAGATAATAGGAATCAAATGGATGTCAGCTTTGCAGCGGGAGAGAAGATCTCACCATAATCTATACCCTCCACTTGTGAATACCCCTTCGCAACCAATCTAGCCTTATACTTCTCAACACTGCCATCTACACCAAATTTCTTCTTGAACACCCATTTGCATCCAATGGGTTTCTGTCTAGGAGGTAAAGGCACTAAGTCCCAAGTTTGATTTT
Organism: Cunninghamia lanceolata; assembly: GCA_027924645.1. Taxonomy (NCBI): domain Eukaryota; kingdom Viridiplantae; phylum Streptophyta; class Pinopsida; order Cupressales; family Cupressaceae; genus Cunninghamia; species Cunninghamia lanceolata. The sequence goes on along the minus strand of BSBN01000553.1, from coordinate 12,359,117 downwards.
TTTCCAAAGAAGTCATCTCATCCTCCATGGCCTCCTTCCAGGAACCTGCATCTTTCATTTCCATAGCCTCTGATACAGTTCTAGGTTCATCACTGTTAGTAATCAAAGCATAAGCACAACTAGAATCAAGCAATGTAAAACCAAACCTTTCAGGTTGCTTTCTTATCCGTATAGACCTCCTCAAGGGCTGAGGTTGAGGTTCATCTTCTTTTAAGCTTTCAGAGCTGTTAGAGCTCTCCTCATCATCAGGTCCTACATTGTCTTTCTGTTCAGTCTTCTTAGGGGTAGCAGGAAACTAAACAACATCCTCTTTCTTTCTTTTTCTTCTGGCTGTAAAACAGTGGAAGAAGGTGTAAGCTCTCTGAAGATGACTCTTCTACTATACAACACTTTTTTAGCCACAGGATCCCAAAGATTGTATCCTTTCACATTGACACCATAGCCAATGAAGATACACTTAACAACCATGTTCTCCAACTTTGACCACTTCTCCCTAGGCACATGTGCATATGCCTCACAACCAAAAACACGAAGATGCCTTACTGAAGGCTTTCTACCAGACCACACCTCCATGGGTGTCTTACCAACAAGAGCTGATGTAGGAGATCTATTTACAAGATAGCAAGCAGTGGCAACAACTTTAGCCCAAAACTTTTGTTCTAGGCCAGCTCCACTAAGCATACTCCTAGCCTTCTCCATTAGTGTCATGTTCATCCTCTCTGCAACTCCATTTTGCTACAGGGTGTATGGAGTTGTCTTATGTCTTTCAATCCCAAGTTCCTTGCAATATTTATCAAATTCTGTAGAGCAGAACTCACCACCGTTGTCAGTTCTCAAACAATTAATCTTTTTACAAGTCTGATTTTCAACAAAGGCCTTAAACTCCTTAAACTTACTATAGACTTCATATTTGCCTCTAAGAAAATAAATCCATGTCCTTCTAGTGTAGTCATCTATAAAAGATACAAAATACACAGATTTTGATAAAGAAGGAACATTAACAGGATCAAATACATCAGAATGAACAAGGTCCAACAAACTAGAAGACTTATGAGAACTTGAGTAAAACTGAACACGATTTTGTTTTCTAAATATGCAATGTTCACAAAAGTCAAACTCAAGATTACAATCATCTAACCCCTCAACGAGGTTTTTATTTTTCAGGGTTCTAAGACCCTTCTCACCAATGTGGCCAAATCTCTTATGACATAACATTGTCTTTTCAGCAGGAAGTTTAACTTCTAATGCACGATTACAACCATAAGGACTAGATACAACAGATTTATTCACTACTCGTTTAGATGGTGGGGATGAAGTGACAGCTGCCCTCTTCCTTGAGTTAGAAGAACTATTGCATTGTGAAATGCATGCCTCCAGCTAAAACATAGTACCTCTCCTAGTACCCTTAGCAAACACCATAGCTCCTCTAGTTATCTTGCATCCATCTTTCGAAAAGACAACCTGCACACCTACATCATTCAACATACTTATAGAAAGCAGGTTCCGTGCTAAGCCTGGGATGTGCATAACCCCAGAGATCCCCTTCACTCGTCCATCAGGGAATCGGATAGAGACTCTTCCATGACCAACAATCTTCAGATGAGAGTCGTCACCCAGATACACCTTTCCACCATTGAACTCCTCATACTTGGTAAAACAGTCTCAATGGGAGGTCAAGTGGAATGATGCACCATAGTCAATCAACCACACATCATTAGATGCATGGGTTGCTAGGGTTGCGATGAAAGCATCACCATCATCTTGTGACTTGTCAGAATCTGAATCTGGGTGGTTCTTTTTCTTTTTCTTTTCTTTTGCATTCCTTTCAAAAATGCCCAGATTTACCACAATTCCAACAGAGAGCCTTGGACTTTCCAGGAGATTTGGATCTCCCACGGGATTTGGATCTACCCTTCTCAGCTTTCTTGTCCTTATTTTTCCCTTTCTCCTTGGGTCTTCCACGAACTGCAAGAGTCTCTTTGGCTACCTCAGAAGACTTTCCTTGCATCTCTTTAGACAATAGTGAAGAAACTACTTCATCCATTTTGAATGTGGATGTGGTGCTTCCAATAGCTATGACAAGATGATCCCACGAGTCTGGCAAAGAACAAAGCAAGGTCATACAACGATCCTCCTCCTCCATCTTCACACCAACAGATGTCAATTGTGCAACCAACATGTTGAAAGCATTCATATGTTCGGCAACAGATCCTCCATCCTCCATTCGAAGAGAATATAACTTCTTTCTCAGAAAAAGTTTGTTAACCAGGGATTTGGCTTGATACACATCTCCCAACTTCTTCCAAAGCAAGTTTGCAGTAGCCTCCTCATGGACATTTAATAGGACAGAATCAACAAGACTAAGTCTTATGAGACCCTTAGCCTTCCGATCCTTGAGATGCCAATCAGCTTGTGACATTGCAACTAGTTTAGTTCCACTGATAGTTTCCCCTAGGTCTCGATCAACAAGCATGTCTTCCATCTTGAGCTTCCACAACTCAAAATTAGTGACATTGAATTTCTCCACCTCTATCCTTTCAGATGTGCTTGCCATCTCCTTGCTACAATAAGATTTAGAATACTCTGCACAGACTCCCACTCAACTTAAGATCAGCTCAAAAAATTCCTACCCAACAACTAGGACCAAAGGTGATCAAGCTTTGATACCAACTGAAAGGAAGCTAGGTGTACGAAAATCGCTTCCTACACTAATCTAATGAGGGGAGAACTATACAAATTCAATTTAATCCTTACAATTACAACAACATGAAACATATAAACGAGATATTGCAACAATACACAGAACCAGAAAGAAGACAGAAGAAGAGAGACAAGATATATCGTGGGGAAAACCCTTATCGGGTGAAAAACCCCACACTCAGAAACCTACACAATGTATTATCAAAATTGAATGTTATTTACAATACACTTGCAATGCAAGCTTCAATAGTCCTTGACACTTGTGTCTGCGTGAACCAGCTAGCATAACAGTACCTGTCAATCACATAATACATCTCCTCCTCCAAGCACCTGTTTATATAGAATATACAAGGCAAAATTGGCTCTATCTTGAGATGGGCGTCCAACATGGCCTCATGGCCCAAAACCCACGCCTAAGGACACTTGGTCAACATTGTAGAATGTATCTAACACTTGTCCATATCTCCCATCCCAAAGAGGTCGCCTATTTCCAAAATGGGCTATGACAGATGCTCTTACAACCGTCATAGAATCTGTCATAGCAGTTACAACTTACAACTGTAAGAGAATCTGTCATACACAGGCTATAAATAGCATATTCTTTTACAACATGTCATATTCCACCTTGGGGTGCCCAAATATGCCTTTTTCAAAGATGCTTCATGACACATGTCTTCACCTGTCTTACAAGCTTCTATTTTTGACTCTTACATGTCATAACTTCGTCATAGGAATCCATCATAACCGTTTCGGTCAACATTCCTTTACACAACATCCAAGATGCCAACACATGGAAAAATTCTCCTACCACAAAGTGGGACGCCTATCTCCTCATGTGAGGACAAAATTACAAGTTGTCAACTTCCATGTAGGATGACACATCATCGTGCCACATCCCACAATATGACAATATGGAATTTACAATTAATTTACAACATAGGCAATGAATTAATAAATACAATCATAAATAAGGCAAGAAATTACCAAGGTTGAGACACCTTAATTCCCAACAGTTTATTAATTTTGAGAAATGTGATGAAGGATCAGTTATATTTGGAGATAACTATACTGCTAAGATATGTGGAAGATGGAAAACATTATACTAATGATGTTCTTTATGTTAAAAGTTTAAGGAAAAATCTTTTGAGTGTTGGACAATTGTGCAGAAAAGGATATAGTCTTGTATTTCAGGATGATATTTTTTAGATAAGAGAGAAATCTAGAATTGTGTTAGTTGTTGGAAAGAGGACAGAAGGAAACCTTTATCATCTCAAAGAAGGTGATAATTATTGCTCTATGAATCAGATCAGTGAGAGTTGGCTCTGGCATAGGAGATTGTGTCATATCAATCTAGATGATCTGGTAAGAATAAGTTCAGCTCAAGTTGTGAAAGACTTACTAGAGATTACAAAACCTAATAGTATCATTTGCAAGGAATGTCAAGATGGAAAGCAAGCAAGAGGAAGTTTACAAGATGAAGAAAAATTCTCTACCAGACTATTGGAGTTGGTTAATACAAACCTTTGTGGTCCTACAATAGTAAGAAGTTTCCATGATGACAGGTATTTTATGCTATTCACTGATGATTATTCTAGAATGATGGGTTATTTTTCTTAAAGAAAAATCAGAAGCTCTAGATGGGTTTAAAGCATTTAAAGCAATGATTGAAAATGAGTTGGATATGAAGATCAAATGTTTGAGGTCTGACAGAAGAGAAGAGTTTACTTCTAACGAGTTTAATGTGTTCTATGAGAATCATGGAATAAAGAGGCAGCGATCTGATCCTAAAATTCCACAGCAGAATGGAGTGATGGAAATAAAAAACATGATTGTTCAAGTAGCTGCAAGGACAATGATAAAGGAAACAAATCTACCAGAATTATTTTGGAGAAGCAATTCATACTATTGTCTACATACAAAACAAAGTATAGGTGAAAGCAAATGATGCAAGGACTCCCTATGAGCTATGGTATGGAAGAACTCCCATAGCTAAATATTTCAAAAATTTTAGAAGCAAATGTTTGATCAGAAGAAATGAAGAAATAGGAAAGAATGATGCAAAGTATGATGAAGGTATTTTTCTTGGGTGTTCAACTAAGAGCAAAGCATACCAATGCTATAACAAAAGGCTAGGGAAGATTGTGGAAAGTACTAATGTCAAAGTTGATGAAGACATACGGAAGTATTAGAAGTCAATGAATATGTATCATACGTAGATAGGTTCTTTTGCAGAAAAAAGAGAATGATACAAAAAGGGAAGTACAGACTAAAGAAGAAGAATTACAAGTTGAAGAACAAGAAGCTCTAGAAAGAATCTCTAAAATGTCCAAGTACATGCAAAGGCATCACACTGGAGACTAGATCACTAGTGGTAAAAGCAAAGGCACATTGACAAGAAGCAGAGCTGCTGAAGAACAAATAAATCTGTGTTTGATCTCTATAGTTGAACCTAAAACAATGACTGAGGCTTGCAATGATATCAAATCTTCAGAAGAAGAATGCATATCTGCTAACATTGAAGAACTCAAAATTGCTCTTGAAGACCTAGAAAGATCTGAAGAAGAAAACATGGACTTGAAGGAGAATATCAAAGAAGCAAAGGAATGCATAAAAAATTTAAGAGAGCAAGTCAAGAAGCTTAAACAAAGACATAAAGAGGACAGTGAAAAGTTGAAGTTAGCAAATAAATCCATGATTGATCTAAAAGTGAAAGTTGAATAAAAAGTAAGAATTGAGGAATGTTTGAGAAATAAAACTGAAGACTATACAAAGCTTGAACAAGAGGTTGTGTACCTGAAGTCATACTTGGAGAAGGTAAAGAACTATGAAGAAAATTTCAAGATAAGTCCTGCAAAACCTGATGAGATGATTGATAGTCAGAAGAGCTCTAATGACAAAGAAGGCCCAGGATTTGAGAAAGGTGAATGCTCCAAATTAGGTCAAACAGTGAATGCTAAGAACAAGAAGGACAAAGGGAAGCAAATCTAGAATCAAAGGAATGGACCAAGAAGACCACTGGTCAGGCAACCAAATGCTCAAAGGTATCCATCATTCAATGGTTACTGTCATTCTTGCAATAAATTTGGTCACAAGGCTACTCATTATAGGAGTAGAATAAATCAAAATGTTTTATCTTTATCTGGTCAGTGCTTTACTTGCAAGAGAGTTGGTCATAGAGCCAGTGGATGTAGAAGTCAAATAAGGAAGGGCTATAGTGATGGAAGGAATACTCAATTCTTCAGTGGCAGTTGCTTTACATGTAATAGATTTGGACACAAGGCTGACCAATGCAGGTCTAGAATGAATGGAAGGAACAACGATTAAAGGAATGATGTGTGCTATGATTGCAATAGGCCTGGACATATTGCAAAATTCTGTAGAAGCAAGAACATGAAGAAGGATAACCCAGTAGAAAAGAAGAAACCAGTACAAAAGGATGATATGGAAGAAACCAAGAAGGAGATGAACAAGACAAGGATCAACAAGGATGTCAACAAAGTCAAGGTTGAGCCTATGCTAGCCTCTGGTACATATGTTTCCTCCAGGAACTAATTGTGAAGGCTACCCCTTAAGGGGAGCAGGTAGCAACATAGAAGATTGCCATAGGTAAAGGAAAGTATTTAGAGCAGCTAAGGAGAGTGCAAGTATGTGCTATATCATAATCAGGGGGAGAAATCTTGGAGAAGGTGTGTCACCCTTTGCCATTGATGTCAAAGGGGGAGAGAGTTCATGTGAAAAATAAAGGGAGAGTAAGATGTATAAAGGAAAGGGGGAGAATAAGATTAGTGCAAAATTGTGTCATGATGGTTTTTCACATCATATGTTTCCATCAATGACAAAGGGGGAGATTGTTGTAAGTATGTGCTATCCGGTGTTGCCATTGATGTCAACGTGATTGTGTTGTCATTGGTGTCAACTGTGTCTTCTGATATTGCTGATTGTTTCTTGATTGAGTTGTCATGTTGAGGTAATTTGAATGACTTGAAGAAGTGCTGATAATGCTAGCATATTGTTCATGTTGCTGAGTTTCCAAGTGCTTTTGAGAAAATTTGCTCTCCAAGTGAAAATAGTGTGTTGCAAAGTATTTTGTCTTGCAAGATACTACCTGAGTTTTTGCTCCGCATTTCTTCTGTTATGAAGACCAGAGTATGAGATTTGGATATATTTTAGAGAACTGTTTAAAGATGCTAAATCCAAAATTTGATGGTCCAGATTGCTGTGCAGTAGAAGTTATATTCACCAGTTTGAAGACTATATTTGACAGAGTTTTTGAAGTTGTGCAGAGGTGTCTGGGAGAAAGTATTTTTTTCCACATTTCTCTGTAGAGTGGTTTAAGGTGATACGGTTCTAGACTTATGTTTATAAGGTCCTTAGCTATCTTCATTCCAAAGGATTTGTGATTTGGTGCTCTGGAAAGCAAGTCATTAAGTAGTAGAATTTAACAGTGTTGATTGTAAGTTGTCTTCAAGTGAAATTTGGTGTAAATGGATTTGTTGGCTCTCAGGTGATTTTATGTTGTTCGTGGATGTCTCTAGATCATGTTAAAGGCTTGAGTTTGATCCACAAGCTAAGATTAAGTTCTTGGAAGCGTGTGCCTAAGTATTCTTGGTGTTTGCACTAGTTGGCCGACTTGGGTGCTAACACTCCTTGCGGTTGTGTTTCGTGGATTGTAGAAGCATGTGAAGATGTATTTGGGTCTAAGCTAAGCTGTGAAATGTTCTTCTTTCATTCATTTGCTCTACAAGTTTGTTTAGGTCCAGACCTAATTTGAATTATGTATGTTTGTCGACCTTGGAGATTGTTCCAAGGTTGTAGATTGTATTACCGACCTTGATGTATGTTCCAGGGTTGACAATTGGTATAAATAAATGTAATGAATACGTGTGTAAAGTGTGTGGGTGTGAAGATGAAAGTTTTGTAAGGCAACAAAGGTGATATGTATTGTGCTTCAATGGAACTGAACTTAGGCATGTTGTAGATGCTATCATATTAGTTCATGGCAGTGAGCCACCCCCTTGGCAGTGAGCCTTTTTGTAGTGAGCATTCTTTTGGGCAGTGAGCCTCTTTTGTTATTCGGTATTGTTACTACATCATATTGTGAGATAACACTCACCGTGGTTTTTCCCTTTTAGGGTTTTCCACGTAAAAATCTGGTGTTCATGTGTGTATGGTGTTGATATGTTTAAGTTTTGATTTTGCATTTCATGTTTAATCTTCATAATAGATTAAGGGGTTAAAGTAAGTGAATATGAATTTGATTTTGGTTAAGATAATTTAAGGTTTTGATACAACTGATTCACTCCCCCCCTCTCAGTTGTCTTGTGCCTTCAATAATCTTAAGGTCCTAATTAACCATAGATAATTTTTTTGATGATTCATCCTACTCTCCACCCACCATGGATCCCCAAGGAATGGAAAGAGGTGAAGCATGTCACTATTACTAGATACCTTGGCATCCCTTTTGGTATTGGTGTCTCTTTACGGATACTTGGAAATGGTACTTAAGCAAAGTGAAGAGAAAATTCTTGTCTTGGACCAATTGATTTTTATCCATGGCAGGATGTGTTTAGGTGGAAAACAAAATTCTCGTAGAAAGCCATGTCTATATCTCCTCTTCTTGGTTACCCTCTAAAGCATGCTATAATGAACTAACTCAACTTATCAAAAAATTCTTATGGGCCAAATGGGAGAACCAAAATGGCATACCCACTACCTCTTGGCTGCATTGCGTCCTTCCAAAAGATAAAGGGGGTCTAGTTATCATTGATCCATACACTTAAGGGGTTTCTTTGATAGACAAATGGATTGTGAGGTCACTTGAAGGGAATGCTCCTTAGAAACACCTAGTTCTCTTTGCATACAATCTGTGACATCATGTAACCCCTAGGAGATAGTGCACTAGAGTGACAAGATTCTTTAGGCTCCTTTCTTCAAGACCAAATGTTCAACCTCCTCCAATAGTATTTGGAAGGCTTGGTATATGATTTCATCCAAATTATCACAGTTTGATCAGTCTCCCAACCACGGTCTTAGTTTTTGCACATCCTCTATTTCATGGAACCGACTGATTCAACTTTAAATGAAACCTTTGGGGGTCATTCCTAGACTCAAAGGTAAAAGACAACTCAAAATCTATTTTAACCTATCTTATAAAGACAAATTATTAGTCTTTGAACTCAAAAAGCTTATTCCTCCCAATCTGTCCATCTTGCTCTCCACTTGTTCTCATTCTAGTTTTCTCAAAGATTGGAGATGGCCCAATGGACGTAGAATTCTATTGTTCCCCCTTAAAGATTTCTACAAGCAACTCATGCCTTCTATACCTTTTGCACGTTAGCTCAACAACATCTAGAATTGTAAATTCAAACGGTCCAAATGGACCAAACTCAACTTATTCATTTGATAGTCCAAAGATGATTCACAAGCCCAACTTGGAAGCTTCTCCATGCTAAACTTCCCATTGGCATCCACCTCAAACTTATCTTTCCACCACACTCATGTCCCTTTTGCACCAAGGCTGAGTCCATCATGCATTGCCTTTGGTCTTGCCCCCATGCTCACATGCTTTGACACTCCCTTTAATCCTCCTCTTCTACTCTTTTTCACTTTGCTTGGACTTGGAAATTTTCCCTCCTTGGTGCTTTAGCGAATCATAATGTGGTTACCAACACTTGTCACCAAGTTATTATCGAACATGTTTGGAAGTATTGTTGCTTAGCTATTTTATCCCAAATAGTTCATCCCTTACAAGTTGAACTCCAAATATTATATACCATATTTGTCGTTGCACATGACTAACTTGGCCATAGTGATCAAAGGACAACTCAGGGATAATAATGAGCTTTAAAAAAAGAACTCTCTAGCTTACAATCCCAACTTCAAGATTTGGAGGATAAACATACTATCTAGAGACCTCATACCAATGGGCGATTCTTTCCATTTCTTGTAGTGCTTTGAATATCAAGATCCACCATTCATTTGATGATTCAAAAAGTGAAGGGACATGAGCCTAGCAAGGATAATTGTTATTTTTTGTCTTACTTAATTCTATTGATGTTGTGTTTTTGTGGATACAATAGCTAGACCCAAAACAACAACAATCAGATATATGAAATGGATTGGTTCAGACGTTACTCTTTTCCTACACTCAAAGCTATACATAGGCAGATGCTTTCCTTTATTCATTGCTGTGTAAGGAACAATTGGAGGGTTTCAATGACTTGGAAAGATAATTTGATGGCTTTTTGCTGCAAATTTTGCTTGTCATTGTTCCACTATTTTTGGACAACATGCTTATGTTTATACAATATTCTTAGGTGGACAAAAAATCATTATTTTTGTTGTTATTAGTGTGTGAGCAACACTTGTGAACAGTTATGGGCAACTACTTTTGTAATGTTGTTTGCTACTGTTTCTTCTTATGAAAACAATGATCCTTATTTTGTATTCTTTTCCTTCATTCAATAAAAAAGGAACCACACAGAGAAGAGAGATCATGATTTGATTACACGACAAGAAAAGTAGTGCAAAAATGGAAGAAAACCATTATCACTCTAGATCATCTTTGGAAATAGAAAAATGTGCATTATCAATTAATACAAGATTTAACAAATTCCATAATAGGTTACTAGGGCTAAGTAATGTAGATTGGATGGTCTTAGCGAGGTGAGGTATCAACTTGATAGGCTCTCCTAGTCTCTATGGTTGATAAATCACTAGGAGGGGGAAAGTCGATGATGCAAAACTAGCTCAATCCTCATTTGATGTTGTTTATTGGAAGAACTATGTTCTCAATGTCAAATGAGTGTTGAAGTGTGGTAATTCGATGAGAAGTTGGCCTTGTGAGCATCCTCCATTTTCATTCTAAAGATCAGTTTGCTATTCTCTACCATTCTCTTTTTGTTATTGTTTGGTATTTCATTATAAACTTTGGCACTTTGGAGTCATCACCTCCTAACACTTCTCCATACACATGGATAATAGTAGGTACACATTATTATTCTTTTTATTAGTTACTTTATTGCTCTTAGTCATGTATTTCTTTATCTCCTTTGACACTTTAGAGCAGTCACCTCTTAGCTCTTCTCCATACAAATAAGGATAATAATAGAATATTATTATTCTTTTCATTAGTTTATTTCTCTTAGTCGTGTATGTACATAGAATAAGAGTGCACACACTATTCCAATTTATTTTCTATATGATTTCCCATGGAGGTCAAAAGACCAAAATAGGGAATCGACCTAAAAGTAAGCTCTCAAGCAATCACCAACATTTTTCTTGTCCTAGCTACAAGTTTCTTGGAATCTATCTCACATGGAGGTTTCATATTTCTAATCCTCCTTTGTCTTTTGGTCATTTTAGTTAGTTTTTCTGCGCAGACATTTTCTAAATCTGTAAAGGGCCTTTCCTTTTTCAATTTTCTCAGATGATAGTGAGGAAGTTGGACGACAATCCACCAATGGACTCTAGATTTCATTCCCTAGGTTCTTCATTATTTTGTGTTTATTGTTCTACAAATTACTTTTATATTATGCTTGTCTATTTCCTATATTTCCTAATTTTTCATTTTCTATCTCATTAATATAATATAAGTTTAAAGTAGCATACTTTTATATTACATAGTAATGTAGGTGAAGTATTATATGTTGCCAGAATATTATTAAACTAAAGAGTTGGAATGGATTATATTGATGTAACTGATTCTTTCAAATTAATACAAGCTTAATGTCTCTTTGTTAGTGGAGTTTTTTTGAAAGGGTTTCTCTATTTACATATAGTGTTATGTGTTATTATTGATTTTAATTTTCTGCTCTATGTGTTTCTCCATGTTATATTTCATATTTGATGGTTAATCACATGTTAATCTAATTAGTTAATTGGATTTGTACACTTTATGTTTATACTTTCATTGTATCTGTTTACCCTATTCTTAATAGTGGTATGAGATTTGTTGGTTTTGATTTAACGTGGAAGAACATGGGCTACATAGAATTGTGCACATATCATAAAGAGGCAAGTGGAAAGTTTGGAAACATAGAAGCAAGATAGAGATAGGGTGGTAAAGCTTATAAGATGTCCAAAATGATAGAGAAAATCAAAATATATGTGGATTATGGACATAGAAAAATGATTGACAACATATATGGGACAAGTAGGTGTGGGAGAATAAGATGATGATAGTAACAAGGTAAATGTCCCTAAGGGGAGAGAGGAGAGATATCCCCCCAAGGGATGAAAAGGGTAGAAAATATGTAGGAAAGACAAGGGAACACGTATGATAATGCCTCCAAGGTTAGTTAAGTATAATAGTGGAAAAATGGTAAGTTTGAATAGGAGATAGAAGAGAGAAGGGTGATAAGAGATAAAAGATGTGGTAAGATGTGATTATAAGTGATAAGAGGGACTAGGTCATAGGAAGGAGGAAAAAGATAATAAGAATAGGTGGTAGACAAGTGGCATAAGGAGAAGGGTCATAACATAGCTACACAAATCATGCAATGCCATCCTAATCTTTAAAAGGAAGTAAGGTATGTGGAAAAACTTCCTACACTAAACTTCTGAGGAGAGTGTTGTGCAAATTTCAACCTTATAACAATTATAGAAAGTAGAAACACATATAAACATAAAATAAACAATGTACTATGACATATGTGTATGTGGGGAAAACTCTTTCCCAAGAAAAACCCCACACTCCAAAGCAATCCAATGTATTATCTAGTAAACAACATAGTTACAATACACTTGTAGACAAATCCTTCATAGCCGGAGCACCACCAACCAAAGATATGGAGGAATTTTGATAGCATATAAATACCTACAAAACTTGCAATCAAACCTCCATCTCAAGAACCCAATAAATATGAGATATAATACATGAAACCATAAATGATAATTAGAAAACCATGAGCTAAAACCACCCAAAATAGTGGCATCCAAATCCTTAATTATAAATCCAACACTCAAATTCCAAGATGAGTCCACAAGCTAAAAATAACATATTCCTTACACCTGTCATAACCTTGTTATAATCCACTCACCAAATTAGGCATTCCATTTTGGCTCCATTATCCCCAACCAAAGATGCCTTATGACATGTCACAACATGCATCATAAATTGGTCAAGTGTAACTCCTCTTTATAGCTCTTTTATGTGTACTAGATGTTTTTACATTTCCAATGCAGGAGGCCCAACATTTGGAGGCCATAAATTTTGATCTGGAGGCCAATAGGGCCCTTTTTTTTAAATTTTAGAGCTCAAAGAGGTCCACATGACAGGTGTAGACATCTGAAAATGACATAACACGTGCTTCCATTCTCTGACATGCTTGTACCAACTTATTCCCCTCCCTAATTAATTAAATAAAATCAATTTATTTAATTAATTTAACTATTCCCCATAGTCCATTGTTCATAATTAATTAAATAAATGTCACAATCTATTTAATTGATTAGTCCATCCTTTACCACTAACCTAAATTAATTAAATAAAATACATTTATTTAAGTAATCCACCTAGCCCATGACTAAACCTAGGTTAATTAAATAAATATTATTTATTTAATAAGCTATCATACCCTACCTAGCCCCTAGACCCAAATTAATTAAGTAAAACCCTTAATTAGTTTATGCCACTAATTAACCCATCTCCTAATTTCCAACATCCATATTAATTATGTTAATCACTTAATTAATTAGCTTAACCCCTCATTATCCCATCTCCCCACACTTGATTAAAAATTAACATTTTCTAATTAAGGGGAGTCACATGTGTCTCCACCTCATATTTCCTCATTCATGCAAGAGCATTATTTAAATAATAAATCTCATACATGTATCCACCTCACCTTTCCAAATCCATGCATGTGTCAATTATCATCACATTTATTAATAAAATCTAATTTTAAATTCACTCTCTCCCACACAAATAAATTTTTAATTCATTCATAAGTCATTATCTTACTTAATGCAAAGCCTTCCCAAGATGGATTTTAAAAATCCAAAATATTGTGAGCCCTCCAATATTGATGATGCAACCTTAGCCCTTGATTTCACTATTAAATCTCCACCATTGGATCTCCACTTCAAACCTCCACCATTGATAAAAAATCCTCCAAAAATCTATAAATACAAGCCATCTCCAAGAATTTTGAACGACAAGTCTTCAAACATCCAAATTATGCCAAAATCATAGCCAATTCCTTTCATCTCATTGCTAAATCCTTTCTTCACTTGTGTTGGTTAGAATAGAGCAATCCACATTCTTTTTGGATTGAATATAGCTAGGAATTGCTTCTTGGGTGCATGCATTCCTCCATCTTATCAAGGAGAATGGATGTGAATATTTGAGCTATAATTTTGTTTTTATGCTTCCTTTATGTTTTATTGTCTTCAAACATTTCCATCATCTTCATTTTGTTAGGATTAAGGTGCCATCCACCTTGTAAATCCTATGTAATTTATTATTCCTATTATTATTTGTAAATCACCCATGAGGGATGAAAGGTTTCACCAACAATGATCTTGTTTCAACTGCATGTTTATATTTGATACCCGACGCTAATTTGTCTTCTACGGGGGGTCATAGGGGGATTCCCCCTACGAGGGGTCTGAGGAGATCATCCCCTCGGCGGGGGGTTCGGGGGCTACACACCCCAATAAGGGTTATTGAAAATTTGGACCATTCATCATTAGGTCAGAGATCTGGTAGTCGATATTATGTCAGTTTTCTTTCCCTAGAAGGCAACCTCCTTTTATTAGGATATTTCTACTACGTTTTTAGTAGAGTTTAAAGTAATAGGCGCCGCTAGATTGAAGATTGAAGAAGAAGAGGAAGTGCATGTATTGTAATCTCATATTTGAAGATAATACAACTTGGAGCCTCTTTTCTTGGTGGAGTTTTTTACCTGAAAGGGTTTTCTTCATGTTACATACTATGTTATGTGTTCAGTTCTTAATGCATATCATTTCTGTGTAGTGGGTTTTATTTCTGTTCCAATCTCCATTGATTCTACATTGTTTAGAGGACATAAATAAAGTTTGAATCAAATTTCCGTTGTGTGGTTTGCACCATCATTTCTAACACATTTGGCACGCTTGATGGGACCCACATCCCTGGAACTAACCAAAATCTTGCAAGTTTTGTGAGTTTTGTTGTGCAAGTCGTATTAGCGCTCCGGGTTGTGGATTAGTGCTTCCAGGAGCTAGAATAGTGCTTATGGTTCTTTTGTCAGCACTTTTGACTGTGTTAACATCTATTTTGCAGGTTTGTTTAGCGCTTCTGATATCTCTATTAGCACCTAGGGTCTGCGCAGTAGCACCTGCATCATTTGTGTTAGTGCTAAAGTTCTCTATTTTAGCACCTATATTTCTCATAATAGCACTTGTGTCATCTAAGATATTGCTTTCATTTTGATAATAACTGTGGAAGCTTACCTTTCTTTGTTGGTTGACAATTATTCTTTGCAGCACTTTTGACACGTTTTTTGCAGGTCTAACATCCTATTTTTGTAGGATATCAGGGTTTCCATTAGTCTAGTGATTAACCTTGAAATATTTTCTAGTTTGTGATTATTGTGGCACCCCTAACTCTCTGTTTCACTTTGAAAATGATCACATTTTCCTGAGGTGGCTAACCCTATCTATAGGAGATAGGCTGTCCTGCCTGTTTTATCATAAGACTAACATTTTTATAGGATCCTTTGGCCTCTCTGTCAGAACAACGCCTCTGCATTCAGATTCAATGCCTCTAAGCTCTATTTTAGTGCCTTCAAATTCTAGGTCAGCGCTTTCAGCTGCAAGTAAAGAAGGTAATATTGTTTTAAGTCTCTATTTTAGCGCATTTGGTCCCTGTGTTAGCGCATTTGGTCTTTGTTTTCACGCATTGTGTCTCTATCTTTGAGTAGCTGTTTTAGTGCATCTATTACATATTTCAATGCATTGGGGTATTTTCTTAATGCATTAGTGTACTATTTTAGTTTTTCTGATGGCTTTGTCAACACTTTTGTAAGCTCTATCAATTCCTCTGAAGCCTCTGTTAGCGCTTTAGTTTGAATTCTGTTAGCGCCTACGTTAGGACATAGTAGAATTTAACATTTTGAGGACTAATCAACTCTCTTGCTTGGTCAAAGACACCCAAACAAACTACTAACATTTTTGGTGCAACCCCGCTGTCAAAGTATTATTTTACCTACTAGTCTTAGTTGCACATTAATTAAATTAGGAAGAAAAGAATCTTGTTTTCCATGTTTTGATTTTCCTTTGGACATATGCTATCCCCTCACACCTTTGGGTGATCTTGGGGATCATAAATCCTTGAGCAAATCCTTTTGTTGTGTTTATCCTTAAGGAGTACTACTTCATGTATGCTCTCCCCTTGCGCTTCGTGTGATCTTGGGGATCAAAAGTGAGTAGTATCTTCTTCCTCTAGGGGGGCCTACCTTGGATTTCATCACCAAGGGGATGACCTCAATTGCGTGTTCTAGCACGAGATATAAACATTGTGAGAATCGAAAGATTCACTTCAAAGGAAGGACCCCTTCCACCTAAGCCAAAACCCTGAGATCCTCGGTTCGCTGAGACCTATTTTTGGTTGGCACTTGGTTGGATGATTGGGACACCCCCATTCATAGATCGTCCCTCGTACCTTGCGTATATTGGGACACCAATTTGAAACTTGTAAATCCTAGTTAAGACCTTCAACTATCATATCCTATGATGCATCACTGCAGTAGGGGGAGAAGAGCTCACATTATTATCTCTATTGGTTGAGATAGAATAAATCTTGGGAAAAACTTTATTCTCCAAGATAAGGAGTGTAAGGTGGTACATGACCTTGCATTCCCTATCTATCTAAACAATGGTAGATGGTATCAAGGGGATGGAAATTGCCATTATCTAATAGTGGGGATTGAAGTCGCACTTGAGTGAGTCCATGGGATATGACACTCCCATTTGAATAAATCTAAGTTTTTCATTTATTTGATGTGTCTTCTTTGTTCAAAACCCACATAAACCATTATTATCTGTGAAGTGATTCACACCCAATACCTTTTTGAGTCAATTAGCCATTGTGTCTTTTTGCTTACAAAGTCTCTTGCCAAAAAAATTAGTCAACCTAAAGACATCATTCAAACTCAACAATCAAACAAATTTTTGACACTTTAGTCAGGCCTGTCAACACCTTTGGTCTTTGTCTCAGTACCTTTGGTCTTTGTCTCAATGCCATTGGTTTCTATTGCAGCGCTTGGGGTCTTTGTCTCAGCTCCTCTAGGCTCTATTTTAGCACCTCTGGACTTTGGATCAACATCTTTGGTCTTTGTCTCAGTGCCTCTGGTCTCTATCTCAACGCCTCTGGTCATTGTCACAACGCTTTCGTTACTGGAATTAGCACATCCTCCTAACTAAACACTATCACCCTAGTCTGACCATTTACCTAAGAATAAAAATCAAAACAAACTTTTCAGACCATGAAGATAGATCTTGTAACCTGCAAACTACCTATTTTTAGCATCCTTCCAGATCTCACTACTCAAGATCATTGATTTTTACCAAATTTGGCCCTGTCAATCTATGCCTATCATCCTTTGTCCTGTCAGCACTTTTGTGAGTTTTGTTAGTGTCTTAGTCAAAAATTCTAGTGCTTTTGGTCCACCTGTCATCGGCTTAGGCTAATCTGTTAGCACTTCTAACCTTCTTGTCAGCATTTTTGGTCTATTTGTTAGTGCTTCAAGTTTTACTGTCAGCACTTAAGTCAGACATGTTAGTGCTTCTGTCTTAATTTTCAACTTTTGCATATGATCTATCAGTGCCTGAGTCTAATCTATCAAAGCTTTTGGTTGATCTATCAATGTCTGCGTTTGCATTATCAAACAACCGAACCTAGTGTCATAAATCTGATTATCTTGTAGATTATGGCAAATTTTCAAAGGTGGCCTAAAACAAAAAAGATCACTCATCTCATCTTCCACTTCATCAAAGTCTTCCCTCTCTCAAAATCACCCCAAACATCACTATCATCCATTTTCAATCTAACCTTACAAAAAAATTGATTTACCAATCCCATTTTGGACCTTCACATCAATTTCACCCATAATCAAATTCTATCAAATCCCCAAAACCCACCAAAACAAATCTCATCATCTCAAAACCAAATCAAATCCAATCCAATCATCCCTCAAATCAAAATTTAGCTAGAAGTAAATCTAGATCTTATCTTTATGCCCTAATTTATATTAAGCTTAAGAACTTGTCTATCTTAAGTTTGTATAAATTAGCCTTATCAATCTTAGATAAATTGGCTTAGGAGCTTAGACTAGTCCTAAGTTAGTGAACTTTAAGAATCTCATTTTGCTTGGTGTGTCTTGTCTACCCCAAGCAAAATAATCCCCATATCTCCCTTTTGCTTAGGCTCTTGTCTATCCTAAGTAAGAAGAGATAAAAATCCTTTGTATCTCACAAGATCTAGATTTTCCAAAGCTCCTTTTAATTTGATATCCAAACTATCATTTGATCAAAATTACCTAAGGTGTTATCAAAATCATCCATGTCATCCTTTGATCATCAATTTCTATCCAAAATCACCCCTTTACCATCACCAACTTATCCTTCATCTAGTCCACTTGGTCCAAACTTTTGGACAACTAAGGTCCAACATTCTTCACCCACATCTTCCACACAACATATCCACTCCAACATCAACTCAAAGTCTCTTTTTTGTATACCACAAACAATGTCACAAGCTAGGAGAAACCAAGAAATGGAATCAAATAGGCCATTTGGGATGCCTAGTACCGATGATAACAATGTCATGGTTGATCCCTTTGGAAACCAACCACAAATATCCAATGATCTCAATCAAAACCCCGATCAATAAGTCATAGACTTTACACAAGATCCAAGTGCTATGGATATGTTGGACCGAGTCCTAAAATCTGATCCCAATAGATATTTGGACTTCTTGCTTCAAAATGGTGCTATAGTATTAACCCAACCACCCACTAACACATCTCAACCATCCTCCTCCAACAATATACCCAACACATCTACACCATCCACGTCAACATCAACATCTATTCCCACATCAAAACCTACATCAACCATATCCACATCCATTCCACAAATGACCCTCAATATCCCTAACAATGCCACATACACTAGTGCTTCCACTAGTGTACCCCAACTTGACCCAAATACCATCGCTTTCATATCCCAATTTCTTTCTCATCCACCGAATAATACATTTAACAACCTCAACAACAATACGCCAACATCTACCTTCACTTCCACATACACACAACTCCCCATCTCACAACCACCAACAACATCTTCCACCCAAAAGACTAACCACACATTTCTACAACAAATCCAACAACTTCAACTTCAACAACAACAACAACAAAACCAAAACCAACTACAACAACAAATGCCACCCAATATCCTTCAACAAATCATCACCCAACAACAACAAAACCAACAACAACAACCACACAATTTCCTCCAACACTTCATCCATCGACAACAATCTAATATACCCAAACCACCTACCATAGACTTATCACAAGTCGTCCAAAATTTGATGCAAAGAGTAGACGACATACAACAAGGGCACAAAAGGAAACAATGCTCCTTTGAGGATATTTGTCCATATCCTTTTGATCACTCTCTCAACATGCCACCCTTCCCCTAGAATTTTGAAATGCCAAAATTTGACAAATACAAAGGGAAAGGAGACCCTCAAGAACACCTCAAGGAATTTTACATTGCTTTCCTAGAAATCTCTTATGATGACACTTATCTCATGAGGCTTTTACCTTGAATCTTAGGAGGACAAGATACTGAATGGTTTGCACACCTTCCCCGAGAATCAAAATATTTCACAAACTTGCAGAGAAATTCATTAATCACTTCTCCTATAACTTCAAACATGAAGTATCGATGACGGACCTCTGCAACACAAAACAAAAGAATGGGGAAACCTTCGCTGACTTCTTGCAATGATGGAGAAGTCTCGCAAGCAAGATTCCATGGCCCATCCCTGAGAAATAATTGGTCACAAATCTCAACCAAGAAATTGGCTTCCACCTCCAAATACAATGTGTCTCATCATTCAAAGAAGTCATTGACAAAGGCACCACCATTGAAAGAACCCTTATTGCAAAAGGGTCTATCAAACTCTATAGAGATAACAATGACAGCAAGGAAACAATAAGGCTAGCCATAGCACCAATAACACCAACAACAACAATAACAATAACCAATCCTATAAGAAACCCCATTTTTGGGGTAAAAATAAAAACTCTTAATGATGGTGTAACCAATATAAAAAATGTTTAAAACCTACAAACTCTCATGCCATCAAATCCATCCACAAGAAATAATAATGCCAGCATTCCTAGGGGTCAACCAAGATAAAACAATGCACCAAAACGAAAGTTTACACCTTTGGGGGAACCCATCGAAAATGTTTTGAGTAACTTGGTTAAAGATGACTTGATCCAATTGCCTGATATTCGACCATATGATGACAATCAATTCAAACCTTCTTAGTTTAATGAAAATGCCTATTGTGAATACCATAGGGTGAAAGGGCATAAAACATCTGATTGTATGTGGTTGAAGAATTGCATACAAGATCTTGTAGATCATGGTGATATAACAATTGATGAACCTCCCAAAAGGTTGCCTAACAAAAAATTAAGAGCATATAAAGATCCACTTCTTGACCACAATAAGGGAAAGGCCTCTAATTCAAACCAAACATACAACATCGTTCCACCTCCCTCCTCTTTCGATTCCATTGTGGTTTGAATAGAGGAATGCCCTAGCCGCATAGCCACCATCACCATAAAGGCCAAAGCTCCTAATTTTTCTATCACAACCCGCCGTGGCCACGTCACTATCTGAGGAGCCTCATCCGAAGATCCACCCACCACTATCCCTTCCACAAGAAACACATCCTCCCACAAGTACAACCTTCTCAACCACCTCAAAAAGACCCCCACCCAAATATCCATCTTAGATTTACTTCGTACATCACGTAGATCCATAAGGAAGTTTTTGACAAAGCACTGATGGAAGATCAAGTACCTAATGACCTTAATGTGAACCAATTTCAAGCTATGGTTAGACACTTGTCCTCACTGCACAACCTAACTTTCTCCAAACAAGACCTATCCACATCCAATACATCTCACAACAAAGCTTTACATATCGAATGCCGCATCCAAAACGATATCATTAAACGAGTCTTAATAGATTGTGGCTCTGGCCTAAATCTTTGAACTCTAAAATTAATAAAACACTTGGGATATTCTGATGAATTTGTGGACTCACATAAAAGTATAACCATCAAAGGCTATGATGACATAGAAAGACAATCTCAAGGAACTATCAAGCTCCCAATTTAGGTTGGATAAAAGATTTTGGAAACAACATGCCAAGTGCTTGATTTTGATCTCCCCTACAACATTCTCCTTGATCATCCATGGATCCATGCCATGCAAGCCATTCCATCCACTTTCCACCAATGCCTCAATTTCCCACACAATGGGACTAAAGTCACCATATATGACGATCGTCGTTCTTTCCAATATTATAGCTTCTTGGAAGGACACGATAAAACTTTTTGTCCCTACAACAATGCCACGAAATCATCCACATCCTACATTGACCCATCTAACATTATATCCACTTCCCAATCACCACCCACCATCTTCGAGATCAACATCAAAGTAAGCAACAAGGGGTGTAGAGAGTACGACCTACATGGTGCATTTTGTGTAGGGCAACTTCCTGTTATGTCAGAAAATGTCACCTTGGGGGCTTTTCCCTCTTAAGGTTTAGCTCTCAGATCTTTAGAATGCATTTAGAGCATCTTGCATGATAATTTTGACTCCCAATGAGAAAACCCTGAAGTCTTATGGCAAATAGGACCTAGGGGGTGCTATTTTGATGATCCCTGAAAAAAAATAAGGGGGTGGACTTGGGCGCTAGCGCCCTAGTCCTACCCTATTTTAGGTCTTCTCTAAATTTAAATAGCGGTTTTATGACCGTTATTTAGGTCCTATGCCGACATCTCAAGTTTGAATTACGAAATTCTTAGCTAAAATCTTTGTAGTTGCATATAAGCATGTTTAGGTTATCATTTGCAAACTAGAGATGGAAACTAGATGAATATTGTGAACTTGTGATTTTGATTCAAGGCATTCATTGTGTTGCAGAGCAATACTTTGTTGTTATTGTATTTATATTTGTAGATTTGACTCCATCTCCTCATGGCATGAAGATCATCTTCCTTCCATGAGATCTACACTTCAAGGTGATATCTATTGTGTTTTCAATTATTTATCATTTGGATTTTTGCCTCTATCCTGCAGGGATATGCACTCTTATTTGACAATGGTGTTTGGAAGACTGGAATGTCTCTTCAGGGATTGACTGAGGCAAGCCTCTAAACACCACAACCCCCTCCCACACTCCTTTGTGATTGCAAGTTACAGGTACCGATTTCATGGAGTGGAGTTGCAGAAAGAAGGTTGTAGACAACAAGGATTCAGGATCTGAAAGAAAGAGGACAAAGGTGAACATTTTGGGACAAGGGCGCTAGTGCTAGTGTCCTCCATCTTTTCTAGGGCAGAAACGAAAGATACAGTGCAGATCAGTGTCAGAAGGAGATTTAGATTCTGTGATGAAAATTGTACCTTGGACTAGGGCGCTAGTACCAGTGTCCCTAACTATTTTGCATTTTGGATTTCAAAAAATAGTGAGTTAATAATCTCTATCCTTCACCTTAGTCTGAAAGGATTTGTAGTAATTCATTAATGTGCTTACTATTTTTCTTATTTAGGGTTTTAAGAGTAATTAATCATTAAATTGAGATATTGTTTGATACATCTGAACTTTTGCATCATTTCAACTGGCAACCCAACCTGATAAGTGATTGCTTTCACTTAGTGGAGATTCAACTCGGTTGATATGCCCTTGAATCTTTGGTGAGAAGGGAGGATTTTCCTTTGAAACATAAACCAAAAAATATCCCCCCTTTTTAACCCTAAACACTTCCATTATCCCCTAAAGCATTTGGTAAACCAAAATCGAATGTAGTATCCATGGTTGTCATCAAATGTAAACTGTCACCAACCTTTGAGCTAAGATACCTAATGGAGCAAGATATTCTTGAAGATATATCCTCTTAGCTATACAAAGAAAAAGAAGAAGAAGACAAAGCTCCTATTCTACCAATAGAAAAATATGGAAAAGGTCTTAGCATTGTGAAGGGCATGGGCTATAAGGACAAGGCAGTCTAGGCCTTCATGGACAAGGAATCATTGAGCCTATCTAAGCAATAAAGAATCCCCATCACCAAGGTCTAGGATATAAAAAACATGAGCTTGCATCCTCAGAAATAGAATATATCTTAAGTGAGGTAGCTAAGGCCTTTCTAGATATCGAAAACACTGATGAAGGATACCATCAAGACTCTTTTGAATATTTCTCTGAACTCTTTGAATCCTCCATCTGTACCATATATGAACTTTCCATCACACCATCATCATCAAATGACCTTCCACTTGTCTATCCCTAGTTCATAGATTGGGACTAACAAGGACCTCCAGTACTTGATATTGTTTAGAATGACGAGGCCATAACAGAACTAATGGGGGTAAGAAAAAACATACCCTTGGGATATCATAAAGTAGGATACATTATAGAGTTCAACACATCTGCCTACTTCGGGGAAACTTCCGAATCTCTTAGTCACAAAAACATAAATAAAAAATACATCCCCTAGTGAAAACCACCATGTGGCACTTTTGGATGATAAAAAGGTAAAAATAAAGGACGCATCTCTTGGTGAAAACCTCATAGAGGCACCAGAAGATGAGAGAATGGACTTCCCTGAAGTACCAACACTATATCAAGAAAGGTCTCCCATCCTAGTGGAAGAATCACAATAAATGAACCTTGGGACAAATGAGTCACCAAAAATCACCTTCAGAGCTGCTTCACTCACCCCTACAGAGCAAGCAAAATTTTTAGAATTCTTCAAACAAAGAAGCCATAATTTTTCATGGACATATGCCGTTGTGCCTGGTTTGGATCCAACACTAGTGGTACATCACTTAGCAGTACATCTTGATGCAAACCAGTCAAACAAAAACTTAGAAAGATGAATATGCAAATATCACTTCTGGTCAAAGCTGAGCTCAAGAAACTCTTAGATGTTGGTTTCATTCGACCCATAGACTATCCTGAATGGGTCTCAAATATTGTACCAGTAGCAAAAGTCACCGGGGGCATCTATGTACTTACAAACTTCAGATATCTAAACAAAGGATGCCCTAAAGATGACTTTCCCCTTCCCAACATCAACATCATAGTGGATTTAACAACTAGACATGAGATGCTATCTCTTATAGATGGTTTTTCAGGGTACAATCAAATAAGAATAGTTGAAGAAGATCAACATAAAACTGCATTCATTTGTGCATGGGACACTTACTGTTGGGTAGTCAAATGTCCTTCAGGCTTAAAAATGCAGGGGCTACATATCAAAGGGAAATGACCATAATCTTCCATGACCTATTTCACAAGATCATGGAAGATTATGTGGATGACTTACTAGGAAAATCAAAGACAAGAAAAGAACACCTAGATATACTAGCTAAAATATTTGATCGGATAGAAGAATATAAAGTGCGTCTAAATCCAAAAAAGTGTCTTTGGAGTTACTTCAGGAAAACTCCTAGGCTATATCATATCCTGAAGAGGCATAGAAGTTGATCCAGCAAAGGTGAAAGTTATAATTGAAATGCCTCCTCCAAGAGATTTAAAACAACTCCGTAGTCTATAAGGAAAACTCCAATCTATTAGGCACTTCATTGTACATCTAGATGACAAATGGCACCCATTCCAACATCTCCTCTGAAAAGAAGTGGCATTCACATGGGATACAAATTTCCAAAAAGCCTTTGAACAACTGAAGGAATACCTTGCAACACACCAGTTCTCATGCCATCAAAACAAGGACAACCTCTATTATTATACATCTCGGCAATAGAAACAACAATAGGGGTCGTACCTTAGTGGGATATAAGCTTAATTACACATCAATTGAGAGGGCATGTCTCGTGGTTGTCTTTTCATCTCAGATTCTTTGACACTACATGCTTAATCATAAAACTAAGCTCATTGGAGAAATAGACCCACTAAAGTAACTATTGTCAAAAGAAGCTCTCACAGGTTGTATGGCTAAGTGGGTAATGATCCTCAGTGAATTTGTCATTGAATACACAGAAAGAAAGACTAAAAAGGACAAGTTATAGAAGATCAACTAGAAGATGTGCTTATCTCAACAGAACATCCACTTCTTTTTAAATTTCTAGATGAATCCATCTTCACAATTGCACCTACACAAGGATGGAAAATGTACTTTGATGGATTATACACACATCATGGATTAGGGGTAGGGATTCTATTTATTTCCCCTCAAGGAGATTGCATCCCTAAGTATTAGAAGACAACATTCCCCTACACCATTAATGTAGCAGAATATGAAGCACTCATCATCAGATTTTGTATGACCATCCAATGGAGAATAGAGAAATTATTAGTTTACGATGACTCAACTAGTAATAAAACAAGTAAAAAATGAGTACAAGACAATGGAAGACAAACTTCTACCCTACAAGAATATGGTAGAAGATTTTAAGGAATACTTCTCTGAAATCCAATTTGAGCAAGTCCCTAGACTCAACAACAAAGCAACAGATGCGATGGATACCATAGGTTCTCTTGTGGACATGCAAAAAAAGCCAATGATGTGAGTTTCTCATTGAAGAATTAGCAATGCCATCATATGATCTCCCACAGTCTGAGCTAGTTTGCGATATTGTTGATCCCTATCTCCCTGGTACCAGGACATCTACTGTTATCTCCCTAATGATACCCTTCCACCAGACATATCATCCACCCAATTCCAAACATTCACCCACCGAACCGCTCATTTTACTATCATCGGCGATAATCTATATAGGAAAAGTCTTGATGGTACCCTTCTAAGGTGTCTAGAATCAAGGGAATCCCAAACTGCCTTACAAGAGGTACATGAAGGTATCTATGGGGAACACTCAAGTGGACCTACCCTTGCAAAGAAGATCTTAAGAGAGAGATATTATTGGATGACTCTGGAACAAGATGCTCACCAGTTTGTTAAGAAATGCCTTCCTTGCCAACAACACAGTTATTTGATCCATGCTCCATCTCAAGAATTGCAACCCATCACTACTCTGTGGCCCTTCTCACTATGGGGGCTCAACCTCATCAGAAAAATCCATCCACTCTCCTCTAATGAGGTGAATTCATTATCACCACTAATGAATATTTCACAAAATAGGTTGAAGCCATTCCACTCACATATACCACAGGCATCCAAATATCCATATTCATACTCCATTATATCATATGAGGCTATTGTATCCCCCTCACCATAATTACTAACAATGGGAAACCTTTTAAAAATCAAGAAGTTCACACCCTTTGCCATAAATTCCATATCCAACATCATTTTTCTACCCCTACTACCCCCAAGGGAATGGTCAAGCTAAAGCTTCAAACAAAACCATCTTGAGAATTTTTAAGAAAATAGTTAATGAAGCCGGTCGTGATTGGCACTTACAACTTAACCCCGCCCTATGGGCCTATCGCACCAGCATCCATACCTCCACAGAGGCCACTCCATATTCCCTCGTCTTTGGATCCAAAGCTATCTTACCCATCAAGGTCGAGCTCCCCTCTCTAAGAATATCACTACAAAATCTCATTGATGAGGAGGAGTATCAGGTTGCATGATTACAAGAATTAGAAATCTTGGATGAAAAGAGCCTCAACGCTCTCAACCACTTACAAGAATATCAGAATCGTCTCCGCAGAAGCTACAATAAGAAAATCAAGATTTGCCGCTTTGAAGTAGGTGATCTTGTATTAATGGAAAACCAGAAGAACTTGCAAGATCACGACAAAAAAGGCAAATTTGAACCAAATTGGCTGGGACCTTTTGTTATAGTAGCTAGTTATAGATCAGGAGCATATCATCTAGCAACACCTGAGGGACAGCCTTTGGATGAGCCAATGAACATCATACACCTCAAGAAGTTTTATGCCTGACTCATCAAAAATCCCAAGTAAAAAATCAAAAAAATAAAAAAAATAGAAAAAAGTTCAAAAAAATCAAATCTCTAAGTTTTCTTCCCCACATCTAGACAAGATTGTACTAAGTTGGGCATGTCTAAAAACACCCTTTTGTTTGAGCATCAAGTCCATTGAAAATTGGATATATATCATCACCTTGGTTCTTTATACCTTGGTAAAAATATCCTCTTTGCTATAATAAACTTAGGATTGCTCTAAAACATGCCAACACAACATCCACCCTTAACCAATCTATCTAATCTATCCTCTCAGCTAGGTGCGCCTCATGTGGAATCTTTCTCTTTGTCATCCCTATCGCTCTCTTCTCTCTCCTAGTTAGCAAGTTTAGGTGTACAAATGTAGCATGTTGGGACCCCCATATCCTATCTATACTTTCCACATAAGCCCTAACCTTACCTTTTCACCCCTAGGCCACAAAACATATATGTTTTCACCCCTAGGCTACAAAACATATCTGTTTTCACCCATTTTTCCTCCTATTGAACCCAGTTTTCATCCTGACCCACTCTTTATCACCATTTCCTTATTTTCGAAAGCTCACCTGAAAATTATTTTTTTCACTCAATCTCTCGAGGGGGCATCACTCATCCATTCTTCCTCTCCTCCTCACCTGGGGCAAAAATTCAAAATTCTTTGATCTAACTCAACTTCCTCTTGGTCATGATGCCCCATCAAAGAGGGACAAAATGTAGACATCCGAAAAATGACATAACCCATGCTACCATTCCCCGACATGCTTGCTCTAACTTATCCCCTTCCCTAATTAATTAAATAAAATAAAATCTATTTAATTAATTTAACTATTCCCCATAGTCCATTGTTCATAATTAAATAAATAAATGTCACAATTTATTTAATTGATTATTCCATCCTTTACCACTAACCTAAATTAATTAAATAAAATACGTTTATTTAATTAATCCACCTAGCCCATGTCCAAGGGGTTGAGATTAATTGGTTAAAGCATTGAGTTTTTATTGTGGAGACCCAAGTTCAAATTCTAATACGTGGATTTCTAAGTTGTGATTCTTGATCTTCCATTGTTGGGTTCTAGTGTTGAGGTGGCTTCTAAATAAGTGGATTTCTAAGTTGTGACTCTTGGTCTTCCATAAATGGTTTCTAGTGTGGTTGCTCGAAAGGAGCTTGTATTGGTCTCATTGTTGTGCTGGCAAAAGCTTGTATTAGTCTCATGTTGATGTTCAGTTGAACAAAATATTTGTAAGCGATTAGCAATATAAAGAGATCCACCTAGCCCATGACTAAACCTAGGCCAATTAAATAAATATCATTTATTTAATAAGCTATCATACCCTGCTTAGCACCTAGACCAAAATTAATTAAATCCTTAATTAATTTATGCCACTAATTAACCCATCTCCTAATTTCCAACAATCATATTCTCCCCACACTTGATTAAAAAATTAACATTTTCTAATTAAGGGGAGTCACATGTGTCTCCACCTCATATTTCCTCATTCATGGAAGAGCATTATTTAAATAATAAAGCTCACACATGTCTCCACATCACCTTTCCAAATCCATGCATGTGTCAATTGCCATCCCATTCATCCATAAAATCCAATTTTTAATTCACTCTCCCCCCCACAAATGACTTTTTAATTCATTCATAAGTCATTATCTTAATTAATGCAAACCCTTCCCAAGATGGAATTTAAAAATCTAAAATATTGTGAGCCCTCCAATATTGATGATGCAACCCTAGCCCTTGATTTCACTATGAAATCTCCACCATTGATAAAAAATCCTCCAAAAATATATAAATACAAGCCATCTCCAAGCACTTTTAACTAAAACTCTTCAAGCATCCATCTTATGCCAAAATCTTAGCCAATTCCTTTCATCTCATTGCTAAATCCTTTCTTCACTTGTGCTGGTTAGAATAGAGAATTCCACATTCATTTTGAATTGGATATAGCTAGGAATTGCTTCTTGGGTGCATGTATTCCTCCATCTTATCAAGGAGAATGGATTGTGTGAAGATTTGAGGTATAATTATTGTTTTTATGCTTCCTTTATGTTTTATTGTCTTCTAACATTTCCATCATCTTCAATAGGCACCCAAGAACTAGTGCCAAACAACCCATAATTTTTATTTTGGCCAAAAACCAACTCTATAGCCTAGAAATTAAGTTATTTCTATTTATCCATTTTGGCTCCATTATCCCCAACCAAAGATTCCTTATGACATGTTACAACATGCATCATAAATTGACCTTGCATGATAAGAGTTGATTGGAAGTGAGCAATGGCCATACCATCCTTTTGTTTTGGTAAAGAACAAGGCTAAGAGAAGAGTATATATATTTTTCATACTATCCACTTCAAAACACTAGAACCTATGGATAGGATTGGAAATAAAGTAATAATGTGGTGGAGGATAGGGTGGATTGGGGAGGAGATGATGCCTTTGGAGTAGGCTATTGGGGCATATGTTGTGGTTGTCTAGATGTTATTTTTTTGGCATGGTTTTGTATGGTTCTTGTTGTGTGATCATCTTCCTAATATCTAACTCATATTTTGGATCACTAAAGTGTTATTACTCATGGAGGTATCTCGATTTTGGTGTTGTCTATTTCATGGTGGTAGCAAGGATGATTTTTTTAGCTTCAACCCTCTAGATAGCAAGGCATTTTCTAGGTGTTGGTAGTTTATTCTTTTCGTTGTATTTCAATTCTATATTTTTTGGCTTCATAGCCATATTCTTTTAGTGTACTTTCTTATTTATTCCACGAGTAGGGATCCCTACAAATTTTTCCAACTATGTAATCTAAAAAATAAATAATGATCACAATACAATGATATTTCTCTTGTTCTAATCCTCTAGTTGCAACATGTACTCCCTAGCTAACCTATTGTTCTAATACATACTTGATATCACTAATTGATACATCTTATTGTGTAAATCTTGTTTATATTTTTACAATCTTTTAAGCTTGTATTTATAGGGATAAAGCTCATATAAAACCACCAAGTTGTTTAACAATACAATGGGTAAAAAATGTGGGCCATGACCCTTCATGTTCCAGACATGTTCCCTCATGTTTCACAGGACCTCTAACACCCCACACATGAATTTTCATGTTCCACATGCAACTCCTCAATCTCCACATGACTCTTCATCTTCTACATATTAGTCCACACACCCACACATGATTCCTTGTGTTCCATATCTAGGGCACCACTTAGAATGATGGAATGTAACACATACTAAACATTAAGTAAAGTGAATTATACAACACAAACTCAACATTTCCCCACTTTTTAAAAATGATGCATAGGGGTTGTGCATACATAGATCATAGTTATGCCCATAGATTTTGTACATCAAGGTATATTAATTAATTTTCCCATCTTAGGTATTCCTTGGTATTAAATTGCATAATCTACAATGTCACATAAATATCTTAAAACGTTCTTAATTGTAGTCCAATCCTCTTTTCCTTGGTTTGACATGTGATTGCTCAAATTTCCCACTACATAGTTAATGTTTGGTCCCTCTAAATTCAAAACCCATTTGTAACCAATAGGTTTTATTTTGGTAGATAGGTTGACCAAAGCCTAAAATTTATTTTTGTCTAAGGTCTCCATATCTTCATTCATGGCCTTCTACTAGCACTTAATTTCCTTTGAAGTGCTCAATATTTCATGTGCATAACCTAGATTTAGCTACACATGGCTCCCACTCAAACAAAAAGGTTATCATGGAACCAAAATCCATCCCTCTCACAAATCTTAGCAAAACCAAGATTTGATACCAAGTGAAAGGAAATAATAGTGCTTGATAAACTATTACTATTTCCTTGATAAGATTTTGCAAAATATTTTGAAATGCAACAGAATGTAAACAATGGTACACTCAAATATGACACAATATTTACCTTAAGAGACCCTTCTAGGGAAACCCAACATAAAATAACACCACTCTCTATATTAACAAATAATAATCACAATATAATGAGATTTCTCGTGTTAATCCTCTGATGAAAGCATGTGCTCCCTGGATAACCTACTATTCTAGGAATTCTTTGATATCACTATTTGATACCTCTTTTTGTGTAAATCTTGCTTACATTTTTAGAATGTGACATGGAGCTTGTATTTGTAGGCACAAAGCTCATAAGAAAAGACGAAGTGGTTTTACAATACAATGGCTACAAAAATATGGGTCATGACTCTTCATATTCCAAACAAGTATCCTCATGTGCTACACACAATTCCTCATGCCCCACACACGACTCCTCATATTCCATAGCTAGGGTGCCACTAGGAATGATGGGGTGCAACAAATACTCAATATGAAGTACATGCAAAGTATACAGCATAAACCCAACATCGTACTATCTATGCATGGAAAAGATAGTAGAGGGTTCATAAGATAGAGGGAATTAAATTATACAATGAGGGATTTACAATATTTATTATGCTAGTTATTCATAGGGCATGAATCATGTTCATGATCTATTTACTCAAGAAATCTATGCCATATTGCCTTCATTTGTCAAAGTCTAAATAATAACACTAATTTTATTTCTAGATCTCAATGTTCTATTTAAAACCCTCTCCTAACACACATTTACAATAAAAGTAGCCTCTTGTTTAACAATACATCCTAACAACCCATTTTCTTGGTGACTTTATTTATATCTCTTTTTATTTCTACCCCTCATAACTTTCTTAGTTAATGTCATGACCACCACTCTCATATCCAATCATTGGTATGTCAATGGAATATTTGTATATAGTAATATGAATTTAATTTGACAAATAATCTCTATTAAAAAACCCCAATATGAATTAACATGATATAATATTGCCCATCTAGTGAATACTCCATGGAATCCAGAATCATTAGACCATGATAGATTGGGATGATCAATGGTATAGAAGAAAGGAGTTCATGCTAACCTCTTTAAAATCATGAAATAGAAACTCATTTAATGGTGACAACAAATTAAACAATAGTAATGAGCTTAGAGAGCTAAATAATATAATCATCAACATACAGAGCATCAAAATGGATAGACATGATGTGGGTCCAAGCAAGGGAGTAGTGTAGGGACTAAGAAACCATATAAAGGTTGAAAAAAAAGATAGCATGAAGCAAGAGGAAAGATCAATATAATGAATATAAGGCATCAAAAACCCATTGGTATGCACATAGTCCACCACACTACCTCACCATGTCTTCCCTTACTATCCCCACTATTATACAAGAAGATGATGATGGGGAGACAAAAAGTATGTTGCTCTAGGGCATCATTAAAAAAGTATCAACAAAGGAGACTCATAGCTAAGAATTAATATCCACTTACGAGACTTCTTTGGGAAGAGGGTGTGCCAAAAAGATGTTGAAAGTTAGGAAGGATATAAAGGAACTCACATTTCCTATATATAAGAAACTTGTATTTTTTATGTGAAAGAAACAATGGTAGTCTCTTCACATGAGGGAGATAGTAGAGTGCTAATTAGCTAGAAAGAACCAAAATATATGATGAAAGAATTTATAATCCTTATCATATCAATTATCCATAGGACAAAAATTATAAGGGCAAGATGTATTAGGATGATGGTTGGTGTGGGGGTGACAAGTCTATGTCAATGTATTTAGAGGCATGGGATAAAAACTCATTTAATTATGATAGTAGAGTAAATGGTTGTCAATAATAAGATTTGAGAGTTAGATGATATAATCATCAAACTTTCCAAGATTAAAAATGGATTGAGACACTCAAAAGAGGTGAACCCAAGCAAAGGAGGTGTGGTGATACTAAGAAACCTTGTGAATGGTGAAGGTCAAGATAACATAGGAAGAGAGAGTTAAGAGTCAATATGAATATTTCAAGTACAAGGAATTGGAAAATTACTAATAAGGACAAAAACCACCACACTACCTTGTCTCATCCTCGCTATCTATCATCACCACTATATAATAAGAGGGAGAGGGAGAGACACAAATAGAAGGTTGATCTAGGACATCATAAAAAGAACCAACAAAGGACAATTTGGGTTGAGAATAAATATCCATTAGGGGATATCTCCTTGGGAGGTGGGTGCACCAAAAAGATATTGAAAGTTAGGGAGGGCCAACTCACATCTCCTAGATGCAAGAAACTCATGCTTTTATGTGAAACAAGGCAATGGTACTCTGTGTAAGATTTGGCTATGGAGATAGCCACCTAAGATCTAGGAGCTTCAATGAAAGCACAAGAGAGACCCAACATGAAAGAATAATTCTATTCTATCAAATGATGCAAATACACAATATCCATGAATTAATATTACAATGTGAAGCCCTTGGTTATATAGGCTAATGTGAAACATAGGACAACATAAGATTATGAAAAGTGTATTAATCTTATGACTTGAGACACAAAGAGATAATTATCCTAAGTGTGCCCTAAGTAAACTTAACTAGACAAGTGTGAATAGGACTTAGTGTTGAATCAATTAGGTAATATACCATGTTCACACCAACACTCCTTCTTAAGTGCAACTTAGGGAGGATAAAACAAATGTAAAGATGCAAGGATAGGTCTTGACTACAAGGCCATGCTAGGTACCCATGTATAAACAATCTCTCACAAATAGAGAAAATGAGAAAGCCCCATAGGAAAAAACACCTTTCTAAAAGAAAGAAAACATGCAAACAAAATGATGAGGTCATTATAGTTCTTTTAATTCATCATCATTTAATTTTATCAATCTAGAGGTGTTTGGAGAAATCTGTAGTAAGATTTTCTTGTGTGGGGGTTGGAGTGGAATTTGAATCTTGTGGGACAAAAAGACTATGCTAGCTACTAAAGGAAACTCACACTCTGAAATTCAAACTAATCTATTTGTTGGAAAGAAACACACATGTTGAAATTCAAACTAATTTATTTGTTAGAAAGGAACACACATGCTGAAATTCAAACTAATCTATTTGCTGGAAAGAAACACACATGCTGAAATTGAAAATGTCTGAGCTATTTTGCAGGAAGGAAACTATATTAACTATCAAAGCATTGAAATTATATGATCCCACAACAGAAATAGAATACTCATGTAAAAAACATAATATTTGAATAACAAAACTTCTTTTTGGTATTTTTTGAATTAAGAGACAACCTGTAGTTATTTAGATACTTAGAACATGCATATAGAATAAGAACACATCAATTAACTATAACACAGAAAATGACAATGAAAAGGAAAAACAAAAATATGTACTGAGAGATCTCCTTCATTGGGGAAGTGAGCCCTACTTTCCCAACAAGAAGGATCCTCTTGAGCTAAATCAACTTCAACAAAAATTTATCTTTATTTTCATTGAATCTAAACCTGGGTGGGCATGGATACACGATGAAAGAAGAAACATTGCCTCCTTGATGAAAATAATAATTCTTAACTACAAATTGGGACAAACTTTGAGAATCTACTAGGCTCCTACTTATACATTGAGCCTTTATTTTATGAAATAACTACACTAGTCTTAGCTACAATGAAACTTGGACTTAACAAGTCACTTATTCAATGCTTCAGAAGTTCCTTTGATTTTAAGACTTTGGATCAGATTCTGAGTCAAGCATGATTATCAACAATCAGACATGTCTTGGATTGTCGCAGTCATGAAATGGGAGTCACTTTTAGTTATCGTAAACCAAAATGACTTTGAACTAGAGTTCTAGATTTGTCAATGAGTTATGTCACTGGAATAGAGAACTGGAATTGTTTGGAGTCTGCATCATTAGATTTCAGAATAAGCCTTGGTTTTGCTTCAATAATTGTCAACTCAAAGGGAGGATGACTCTTTTGCAATGTTGTAGGAATCTAGAGCTCTTTGGAGTTTGGGTTATTTATGAGGAAGGCAGCTCCAGAGAGGTGTGGAGGCTTCTAAAAATCTCCTTGTTGTATTCATCATGCAATCAACATACAACTTGGACAAGAACTCAATAAAACATGCATTTGAAAGTAGAATTCATAGTAATTTGTCAAAAGAATTTATTTAAAGAAATAAAGACTAAGCATGAATATCCATTCATTTAGAAGATAATTATAATCATAATAATGTTATATATATATGTGTGTGTGTGTGTGTGTGTGTGTGTGTGTGTGTGTGTGTGTGTGTGTGTGTGTGTGTGTGTGTGTGTGTGTCATAACATAGTATCAGAGTTTTTGAAAAGAGTATATGCAGAAATTAACATAACCATAGATTTGCCTCATCACGTCCCCCTGCTTAATCCGAACCATGTCCTCATGGCGAAAGATGAACACCATCTAAGTCATCTGTTACATTCTTCTCCTCTAGGATTTCACTGCAATCAAAGTCTTTTGTCTTGTAATTGAAAATATATCACCCTCTTGCTGCAAAGCCATTATTTTCTACCACCTTGGCATACCATTTATCTGATTTCTATTGCCTCATGGGTCCTTGAGCACTGGGAAGTGGAGTTGATATCAGCAAGAGTGGTGGCTGGAATCTCATCCCAGCCCAATTCTGCTTCTTTTCTTGGATTAGGGCTACCAATTTTTCTACCCATATAAAAAGCCACCTGAGATTTAGTGGGGATATTGGCTCCCATCGCTGGAAGCAATTAGGTAAATCCTCATATCAAAAAATACAACTTTGAGTAGTTGCATTGGGGAGAAAGTTGGCGACTTCTTGAAAATATGCAAATTAGGAGTTCAAATTTTCCACATACTGGTCCTTAATACCTTGCCTATAGACTTGACTCTTGAAGGCCTTGGTCTACCATGTAGTTTTGGGGCATTCATCCTCATTAGTAGACCAATATTTCTAGATGTTATGTTGTATTCTTCCATTCATTCTTCCCACAACCTATTGTTCCCAAAGAGAGATAGATAGCTCTGGAGTTGGAGCTCTCCCACATAAGTTCAACATGGAGGTATTAACATGGCGCATAATGTGCCCATGTTGGAACAACTCACACATAAGGTTCTATTGTTCTTTAGGATTTCACACATAGGTCTCCATGAATTCTTTGTCATTGTCAAAATCAAAAGGCAAAATATAGATAATACAGAGTAACTTCCA
Source organism: Cunninghamia lanceolata (assembly GCA_027924645.1). Taxonomy (NCBI): domain Eukaryota; kingdom Viridiplantae; phylum Streptophyta; class Pinopsida; order Cupressales; family Cupressaceae; genus Cunninghamia; species Cunninghamia lanceolata. The sequence goes on along the minus strand of BSBN01000553.1, from coordinate 12,323,152 downwards.
CTGTAGAAATTATTCTCTTAAAAATAAAGCATACACAACTGAAGGTGACCATTGTGCCAACAACGTTTCCCTTATTTCATAGGCAAGGGCAATCCTTTTTTCTACTACCATCTTCTCTGTCTAGAGAGTCTCTAGGTCTATCCAGAGCTGTACATTTTCCCTCCTGAGTTGTGCATCGTCCTCAGATATTTGCATGCTAATCTCATAAATCCACAATGTAACTAGTGCAGGGGTAGGTTGTGTTGGCTGTTGCGCAAGAGTTGCAATTTGAGTATCATTTTGTGTAATTTTGGATTTCTACTGCTCCAAATCCTTTTGTAATTCATAGATTATTTTATCTTTTTCTTCTTTTTCCTAAGCAACTTTTTGTAAATTCTGCTCCAATTCTGTATCCTTAGCCCTTAATTGTTGAGTTAGGGCTTCCAACTGCTTTTTGCATTCCCTTATATCATGCCTAGATTTTGAAAGAGCCAGAGCATGTAGGGTTTGTTCTTATTCCTCACCCTCAGTAGCAATATCAATTTGAGTTTCTTTTCCTTTTCTTTGGGGAGGTTTAGAGGTTTCCTCCTTCCTTTGTTCTTCAAGAGTGGAGAGGCTCCCTGAAATTGTTGCTACCTCTGATTCTACCTCCGCCCTCTCTTCCTCATCTAATGAAATAATAAATGTTCTTGGGTGGTGCATTGATGCAAAGGTAGAGGCACCAATTTCTTCACCTATTTATTTCTAGGTCAATTGCTCCACAACCCTTCGGAGCCATCTGTATTGTTGTGCCTATGGCTCCACGGAGATCGGAGCAATAGAAGTTTGATGTTTCTGCTTCTTTTTCTTTGGCTTAAATTCAAGAAAATCCTCCCTTTTTGCTTGCCCATCCTCTTGTTGGATGAAGTTTTGCTAAAATGATTAAATAAATTAACCCATGATGGTTGATTTTTCCCTCATTTTGTTTCACCTTAGCCATCATATTAAGCAAACATGTATGCAGATAAGTAGGAAGATTTAATAAGGATTCAAGTCAGTTTGCCCCATGCCACAGGTGGATTAGCATGTGCATGCCTGGGCCCAAAACAACACCATATTGTCCATCACACATAAAGAATTTCATGACCCACAGGATGACAGTCTTCCATGGGTTTGGAAGACTAGTCCTCTCAATGCTTTTAGTTACCCCTTTACTAACAATTTATCTTGGTAAGGGCTCCAGAGCAACATGGAAGCTCTGGATTAAATCCTCATAAGAAGGCTTAGTTTGAAATAAACCTGCCCCTACTTCTAGAATTTCTAAGATTTGACTAATAACAGTAGGGCTCATGGGAATCCTTACCCCCTTTATTGTGGAGAAGGTTCGATGAAAGTTGGTGATGAATTCCTCCATCAATTCTTCTTCATAACCCTCAAACTTCTAGAGAAACCCTAGCCATCTTTCTCGCTAAAAGATATCTGCACTGGCTTGATCTAGGATTGCATTCTTAGGCTTGGCTTTCCTCTTGTTTCCCATTGCTAGAGTGCTTCTTTAATGTTTTGATTTTGACTAATGCTAAACAGGGCAAAGGGAAGAAATGGTTGCAACTTGGATAGAGAAGAAATGAAATTGGCAAGTGCCCAACCTATTTTTCCCCCAATTGATGATGACCTCAACACATTGAGTGTAGACAGACCTACAATTATTCTTGCCATCATTTTAGGAATAATGGCATACACGGTGGATATGTCTACCCTATACCTTGAACCTCTTAATCTCAAGTTGCTATGTGTGAGAGGTCATGTTGAGCCGCCACCTTAAATGCTATTTCCATTCAAATCTGGAGTTGACAACAACTCTTGTTTGCTCCAACCTTCTTGTAATTAATAACCATTTATGATCACAAATTCTAATCATGATTACCCTTTTTAACACTCATTAATTTCCATTTATGGCATCTTTTGAAAACCCCGTTGTCATGATTAGATGGTACTGCACTTGCCAACTGTTCTCGAGAGCCCCTTTCTACCACATGTCTTCTTCTCAAATGATTGCATTAGTTTTGCGGCTGCATGAACTCATGCGCTTGAAGAAGGAAACTACATGTTGTGCATTGCAAGGGTGGCACGTGGCATATATACATACATTTAAAATGATTATAATTGTTTTAAGAAAGAAAACATATTTTATGCAAAGTACTTACTTCCTGAGACAATGTCATTTTAACTTTACCGAACTCTCTTTTCAAAGGCAAATGTAATTTGGCACTCAACTATACTATGGTAGTAACATCTGTCTTCATGGAGATCTATCTTGAGTTGTCTATATCCATCTAGAGCTATCTAGATCTTTGTACTTTTATGATTCAAAACCTATAGAAACTGCAAAAAGGAGTTTTATTTTTGATAGAGAGGAAATTTCTAAGGAAAGACCGCCATTTCTAGTTTTCAATCCATCCTCTAGGCAAGGCCACCATTTCTGGTTTCAACCTTGCCTGGTTTTTTTTGACAAAAAAGGCCACCATTTCTAGTTTTCAACCTTCCTATTTTATTCAGCCTGCAACCTACTTTAGAGCATAAGCCCCATGGAAGAGATGCCCTCCATGGGGATATGCTCTATTCGAGACTGTAATTCTGTGGAGAATTCTTCTTTAGATGCTGGCTTATGATATAGCTTCAATCTGTATCCGTTTACTAGCAGAACTCATTGGTCCCCATCAATAAGGGATAGTTGGACAACAACATGCTGAAAGTCTCATTTCTCATATGGTCCCAGCCACCGAGTGTGCAATTTTCCTTTGAGATCTTGATATTTTGAATCATAAAGTAAAGCCCAATCTCCTTTCTTGAATTTCTTGGTGATGATGTGTTTATCATGTCATTCCTTCCTTTGTTGCTGAATCAACTCTGTATGATGTAGCGCCTCCATTCTCATTTCTTCCATTCTATTTAACTGCATGATCCTATGTTGGTGGTCTTTTGTTAAGTCAATACCAACTTCGAGTGTTGCTCTCAAGGTTTCCACTTCATATTCAAGAGGGAACATTGGCTAAAAGGGAAAGGAGAACCCAACATGCACCTTATAGCATCCTATATTTTACTTAAACAGATATTCAATAACTTGATGCAAGCACATACTACTATGCCCTTAAAGTGGAAACAAACATAGTTGATCTCCCATCTCATTAACCCTTAGAGGAAAGATAATGTAGTTTACAGATCTAAATAAATTTTAGTAGCATAATGTCAAATAATTTAACACTTTAAGAACATGAAAAGAAGAAGAAAGATAGATAGAGGAGAAGATACACCAATATACACGGGGAAAAACCTTTCAGGTAAAAAACCCCACACTCCAAAGCATCGAATCAATGTATTAATCTGCAACAACAAACATGTTACAATACACTTGTAGGCTCAAAGCCTTAACATGGAGATTTACATCTTGCTCCTTTGGAGGAAAAACTGACAGCATAACCCTGCATAAAACTCTCCTCAAGCCTTCAATTTATAGGAGTTCCAATACAAGAAACCACCAAAATGGAAACTCAAAACCATGAGTTCCAATGCCTAGTCATGGAGAATCAAATCCACCATAATATAGAAAGTTACTCAAATCACACTAACTCTCCAAATATGGCACTCGATTTTTGGCTCCTAAAATCATGCTTTCACAATCTCCTAAAATCATGCTTTTCAAGTTTCCAATTGTAATTTCCTTTTTCAAGCTCTTTCCATTTTAGCAACTCTTACACACCTTACAAGTTGTCATAGTTGCATTTAGCAATTTCCATGACACTAAGTGACAATAAACAAATTGCCAAAATACAAATAAATAAATATTTCAAATATTAGAACTTGCAAGGTGTATGACACCTAATCCCAATATTGGCTTCTTCCCATAAACTAATTCATAGGGAGTGAAGTTGGTAGTGGTTCTCTAGGTGGTATTGTAGGCCTAAACAACTTTTATTATTCTTTCTATCCAATCAGTTCTTTTGTCTGAAACTATTTTTGTAAGGATATTCCCCAATTCCCAGTTTGTCACTTCTACTTGACCATTACTCTGAGGATGGTACGGGGAAGATTTCCTGTGACTGATCTGGTATCTATCCAGGAATGCTTTGATCATGGTAGATATGAACTATGGCCCTTGATCAGAAACAAGGAACCTTGGGGCTCCAAACCTTTGTAAAATGTACTTGTACAGAAAATCCACTACTCTTTCTTCTTTTGCAGCTAGTAGAGCTTTGGCTTCAACCTATTTGGTGGCATAATCAGTACAAACTAGGATGTAATGATTGCCTCTAGAAGGTGGGTCAATAGGTCCCACAAAATCAATTCCCCATTTCTCAAATGGTTCTAGGACCACTTGAGGATGGAGTGACATTTCTACAGTCGGTGTAGGTTGTCCCATCCATTGGCATTGATCACATTGGCTGACGTACTGATGGATGTCCTTGATCTTTATTGGCCAGAAATATATAGCTCCTAGATCTTGTGCCCAGTTTGAAGATTTGAAAAGTGTCCCCCTGAGGGTTCATCATGGCAGGCTCGTATGATATCATAGATTTCTATTTCCTGCACACATCTTCTCAACACATGATTAGGGAAATTTTTAAATAGAATATTGTTTACCCATTTATACCTGGAACTATCCCTGATTAACCCCCTTATCTCCTCCTGGTTGAAATGTGGTGGACATTTTCCCATGGCCAGGTAGTTGGCCAAATCAGAAAACCAAGGAGACTGTACGGAAATAGAAAATAGATGTTCATCTAGAAATGCATCGTCAATTGGTTCATTATTTCCCTGCACAATCAATCTCAATAAAAAATATGCAACCACATTATCCTTTCCAGGTTTATCAATGATAGTTATATCAAATTCCTGTAATAGTAACAACCATCTAATAATTATACTTCCTACTATAGCGTTATTCATGAGATATCTGATAGCAACATGATCCGTGCGAACAAAGACCTTATATCTTGTAATGTAGTGGTAGAATTTGTTAATCACATAGACTACTGCTAATTTTTTTTTTTCCTTGGTTGTGTAATTCTTTTATATAGGATTCAAATTTTTGTTGAGATAGTATATGGTGTGCATACCTCCTGACTCACTCACTTGCCTTAAGACAACTCCAATGGCTTGGTTAGAAGTGTCTACATGAATATGAAAATGTTCATTCCAGTTTCACCCTTTGATGACAGGTGCAATCATTAGAGCTTTTTTTATAGCCTCAAATGATTCCTGGCATTGTGTGGTCTAGTTGAACTCAGAGTCTTTCTTGAGAAGGGTAAACAATGGGTTAACTATTCTACTAAAATTTTTAATAAATCTCCTATAGTAACCAGCATTCCCTAGGAAGCTTCTTACTTCAGTTTGAGTCTGAGGTGCAGGTATTTGCACTATAATCTCAATCTTTTTAGGATCTACTTTCATATCTTCCTGGGAAATGTGATGACCTAGAACTATTCCTTTTGTCATCACGAGGAGACACTTCTCATCATTTAAATACAATTGATGCTCTTCACACTGTTTAAGCACTTTATTAAGATTCTCCAAGGCTTCATTGAAAGTCTTCCCATGAACAGTGAAATCGTCCATGTATACTTCAACACATGTGTTGGCTAGCTCAACAAAAATTGCCAAGAAACTCTTTGGAATGTGGTTGGTGCATTACACAACCCAAAGGTAAAACCCTGTAAGCAAATGTTACCCAAGGTCATGTAAATGTAGTTTTTTCTTGATCCTCCGAAGCTACCTAGATCTAGTTGTAGCCATTGAACCCATCCAAAAAGGAGAAGTAGTGACTACCAGCCAAATTATCCAACACTTGATCAATAAAAGGAAGAGGGAAGTAGTCCTTTTTAGTTGCTTTGTTTAACTCCCTGTAGTCAATATAGACACATCATTCCCATTTTTTTGGTACGATCACTAATGGTGACACCCACTGACTATTAGAAATGGGATAGATGGAGCCTACCTGCAATAATTTCTCTATTTCTTCTTTTACTATTTCTCTTAGTTTAGGGTTGATTCTTCTTTGTGGTTGTCTTACAAGATGAACATCTTCTATGTAAATGTGCTGTGTACACACACTAGGATGAATTCTCCTCATATCCTTATATTCCCATGCAAAGGCTTGTGTATGTTTTTGTAGTAGCTTCGTTAATTTTATTTCTTCAATTTTTGTCAACCAGCTATTTATGGAGAGTTGTTTGTTAGGCTAGACAGTGATTTACTTGGTACCAAAATGGATAGAATGAATTTCCTTGTAAGGACTGATTAACGTATTTAAGGGACAGGAGTGACGCAAGATTAGGTGTAAGGTTTTTTCTTGTTGATAGTTTAGATTAGACGCAATTTCCTCAGAATATGGATAGTTAAATGCCCTCAAGGAGTCTCTTGGATCCTTTTGGAGCCATTTAGAGATCTCCTGTTGTGCAACACTATAAGAGGATGTTTCATTGTTTTCCTCCAACTCACTGTATTCTTCAAAATGCTCCACAATTGTCACCATAGCCAATGAGGAGGCATCTTCTTCATCTGAATCCATTAAATCATCTACCCATGGTTTATTTTCATATTACAAAAATGGCTTAGCAGGTGGGTAGATTGAGAGTTCTTTTAATCTTTTTCCATTGGAGATAGTCATGTTTCCAGATTGACAATCAATGAGGGCTGCTGCAGTGGCTAGCCATGGTCTACCCAATATTATTGGCTATACTGATCACTTCTTTCTTTTTTTGAGGATAAGGAAATCTACCGAATAATCCAAAGTATCAACGGTGACTATAACATCTTCTAGAACTCCCTCTAGTTTAGTGATGGACAGATTAGCAAGTTGTAAAATAGTTGATGTCAGTTGCATGTAGGTTAATGCTAATGCTTTTGTAGTATTTGTAGTCATTACATTAATAAAAACACCTAAGTCAATCAACACATTTGAAACTGACATTCCCTTTACCATTATTGAGATAACAGGGCTTCCAAGGTCTCCATACTTCTGAGGAATTAGTTTACCTGCTAGGACATCATCAAGTTTTCCCTCCACCTGATTGGTATTTGGTAATTTATGTTTCCTCCCAAGAAGCTTTAAGCATAAGATTTTGATTGTTTGGTTGATTTTAGGGATTTCTTTAATCACTTGTAATAGAGGAACTTCTATGTTTATCTTTTTGAGTTCCTTAATCAGCTGAGAGTCATCTTGAGTAGTTTGGAGCTCTCCGGATCTCTTTGGGGGTAGTTCATCTTAGTCATTTTGGGAATGGAATAGGGATATTTTTGGGGATCTCCTCAGGATTCTTTGCCTTTGTTTCCTTATTCTGGGGTTGCTCTTCTTTTCTAGAGTTAGACAAAGTCTCATCCTCTTCAGGGCCTTCCTTAGAAGGAGATCTTATAGGGACATTTCAGGAATGTAGTTGAATATCATTGATTTCTACCACATTCAAGGTGGTTGTACTAGGATCAGTGTTATAAAATTGTTTCTAAGGCCACTTATTCTTGGGGTTTGGCACAGGTTGAGCAGGCAATTGAGGTTGATTCACCTGATCGTTCTAATTTTGGGTCGCTAGTTGTGGGTAATCCCACAATAATGAGTCCCACTTTTTGGCCAAGATGGACATGATCATTCTAATTTTGGGTCACGGGTTGTGATGGTCCATGAAATAAGGCTTGTGGTTAGTTCCCGTAACATCTTGGTCCTTGGTTATATTGGGGCATCTAGTGTTTTTGATATTGATTTTGATTTTGCCACTGGGGGGTGACCTAAGACTGGTTCATCCACTCTGGTTAGGGCCATGGTAGCCCCCACTGAGGTGGCATTTGCATTTGTGGAAGCGAGGCTCCCCATGATCCATTCCATTGACTTGTTCCCCAACTAGGAGGGCCTCTTGGACCATATTATCCTGAAAACTAGTTAAACCCATAGTTTGATTATTTTTGGCCTATAAAATTTAGCTCCTCTTCTACTGATGGTGCCTTTTTCAGCCTATTTTTGATTTCAGGGAGTAATCTGCATTCATTTGTGGGGTAACTTTTTCACAGATTCTGCATAACTTTGTACAATTTAATGGACACTCCCTAAGTGGATGCTTTTCTCTACAATGAGGACAAAAGATGGCCAAAGGTTTAGTATTCTTTTTGCTTTCTTGACTACCATCAAGAGTGGTGTTTAAATGGAGTAGGATGCCAATTTTTAGATTGGCAAGTTCTTCCATAACTTTAGTGACATCATTTCCACCACTTTTTCCTTTCATTTGAGCTCTGTTACTTGCTCGCATTTGAGAGTAATTTTTGTTGAATTCCATAATTTCTATGAAACTTAGTTTGTTAATGCCTCCCTTCCCCATAAGATTTACAACTTCTCTTATTTCATCATCAATTCCTCTCAAAAAAATGGTTTTCCTAATCTCTTCATCAAATTATTGCCAAATCTTCTATGGACAAATAAAAATTGATCCACATAATCTTCCAAATTTTCATCCTCCATCTATTTCATTTGGAAGAGTTCATCTTTTATGTCTCTGACTCTACAATAGTCCTGGTATTTGTCAAGGAAGACATACTCCATGTTATCCCAGGTAGTTATAGAGTCTGTTGTCAAGCCCATGAACCATCGTAAGGATGATTCCTTAAGAGTAGAAGGAAAGAGCTTCAACTTTTGATTATTTTTTCCATAATCATAAGTCTGGCAAAGATCCTTAAATTTGAATAACAATTAATCGGGGTCCTCTAAGGCTTTCTCACTAAAAGTTGGTTGGAATGCAGGGGATATATTCTTCATCGGTGATTCATTCCTTTCAGGAGTTATGGCAATTGGATAGGAAAATGTTCTATTAACTAGTTCATCTCCACCAAAAAGGTTATCACCCATTGTGATAATAGGTTCAAGAAAAATAGGAGATTTTGGTGACAAGGGAGATCGTTGATCAACTAAATGATTCAGAGGTTCTTCCAGGTTAGGCTCCAATGGTGTACTAACTAAAGTTTATTTTATGAACTAACCTAAAGTGTCCCTAGGCCTACTCATAAATTGGTGGATCTGGAATGTTCTCGGTTAAAAATCTTACTAACACCTAAACCTACAAAAGTTTGTAGATTTTCCCTGGCAACCGCGCCAAAAATGATGAGCTCATTATAGTTCTTTTAATTCATCGTCATTTAATTTTATCAATCTGGAGGTCTCTGGAGTGATCTACAATAAGATTTTCTTGTGTGGGGGTTGGAGTGGAACCCAAATCTTGTGGGATGAAAAGATTATGCTAACTACTAAAGGAAACTCACATGCTGAAATTCAAACTAATCTATTTGTTGGAAATAAACACACATGCTGAAATTCAAACTAATCTATTTGATGGAAAGAAACACGCGTGCTGAAATTCAAAATAATCTGTTTGAAAGAAACACGCATGCTGAAATTGAAAATGTCTGAGCTATTTTACACGAAGGAAACTATATTAACTATCAAAGCATTGGAAATTATCTCATCACGCAACAAAAATGGAATACTCAGGTAAATGACATAATATTTGAATAACAAAACTTCTTTTTGGTATTTTTTGAATTAAGAGACAACCTGCAGGTATTTAGACACTTAGAACATGCACACAGAAGAACACATCAATTAACTATAACACATAGGAAATGACAATGAAAAGGAAAAACAAAAATATGTACCGACAGATCTTCTCCATTGGGGAAGTGGGCCCCACTTTCCCAGCAGAAAGGATCCTCTTGAACTAAATCAACTTCAACATAAATTCCTCTTTATTTTCATTGAATCCAAACCCGGATGGGCATGGATACATGATGAAAGCAAAAAGATTGCCTCCTTGATAAAAAATAATAATTCTTAACTACAAACTAGGACTAACTCTAAGAATCTACTAGGATCCTACTTATACAATCATGCATTTATTTTATGAAATAACTACACTAGTCTTAGCTACAACGAAACTTGGACTTAACCAGTTGCTTATTCAGTGCTTCAAAAGTTCCTTTGATTTTGAGACTTCAAATTAGATTCCAAGTCAAGCATGATTATTAGCAGTCAGAAAGGTCTTGGATTGGCGTGGTAGTGAAATGGGAGTCACTTTTAGTTATCATAAACCAAAATGAATTTGAACTAGATTTCTAGATTTGTCAATGAGTTATGTCACTGGAATAGATAGATGGAATTGTTTGTGAGTCCCCATCACTGGATTTCAGAATGAGCCTTGGTTTTGCTTCAATAATCATTGACTCAAAGGGGACGACGACTCTTTTGCAATACTATAGGAATCTGAAGCTCTTTGGAGTTTGGGTTCTTTACAAGGAAGGCGGCTCCGGAGAGGTCTGAAGGCTTCTAGAAAGCTCCTTGTTGTATTTCTCATGTAATCAACATACAACTTGGACAAGAACTCAATAAAACATGCATTTGAAAGCATATTTCATAGTAATTTGTCAAAAGATTTATCTAAAGAAATAAAGAGTAAGAATGCATATCCATTCATTCAAAAGACAATTATAATCATAATAATGTTATAGATATGCCATAGCATAGTATCAAAGTTTTTGAAAAGAGAATATGCATAAATTAACATAACTATAGATTTGCCTCATAACGAACATGTACAAGTGATGAAAGGACAACTCAAGAAGACCCCCCAAGGATTACATCCATAATAAAAATACAATCAATAGTTCCCCCATAAGAGGGAAATAATGAGACTATGTATCCTTCCCACAAAGAAGTAGCTCATGTGTGAATGGTGAATACTAGAAGATGAATGCTAAAAAGAATCCAAAACCTGCAAAAACATTTCTCACCTTGGAAAGAAATAAATCTACTTGTATATGTAGAAGAAACTCCATCTCCAAGAAGAGAGATGAGGGAAGAAGTCCCATGAAAGATGATGCCTCTAAAAATTGCTCAAATGTCTACATGTCACAATCAATAGATGCCACAAAAAAATTAGGAACTCCATGACTAATCAAAGAGTGTGAGAATCCAAGACAAGGTGGAAACTCATGATCAACACTATCCAAAGAAAAAGATGGTGTGATAACAATTGTGCCATAATTATCATCAAAGAGGAAATGGATATCTTTAAGTGTGTCCTCCAAATCTACAAGATGAGAGTCATAAAATAAATCTGCAATACTTGTCAAGAAATCATCCCATAAAGCTAAATCCGAAAGATAATGACTATGATCCTATTGCACTGAACCACTAGAATCCATGGATGAAACAATACTAGATTCAAATGGAGCAAAAAGAGATGGTGATGAGATCTCAATGCATGTCATCTAACTACACTGCTCATTCCTGAATGATGTGTCCACACAAGATGTTGAAGTATGAGCATCTAATATACATACTGATGCTAGAACAAGGAGAGTCTCAATCAATGAAGGTGAATGATCAAAAAGCGTCTATAGTAGGAGAAGGAGAAGAAGACTCATCATCCTCATGATATTCATATGGTATATTGTCTGAATCATCAAGAGGTACGAGACAATTTGAAATAGAATATTTGAGAGTGATTGAGTATCAGGATCTCCATATATCTCTCAAGGTTTGGTCCACATAGCATGACAACACTTAATGTGTAAAAGGGCACTCCAAGTGTTATCATCAATGTGTAGAGCAATCACTCCTTTGACATGATCACTTTGTGAATTCCAAACAAACTTTCTCCAAAAAATACCTAGTTGAGGAATAAGAGCATATAGATGTGGCAAAAGATGAAACAATGCAAGTGCTTCAAGATACCATCTCTCTATTGTTTATAGTTCCTCCTTTGCAAGATGATTACAAAAGGATGAAATAAAAAATCCATGATGAATTAAGATATTCTCCTCAAATTTTAGTCATGCAATAGACCAATCAAGAGACTCAATCCAACAAAAGCACAAGATTACCCCCCTAAATTCATTTAATCATAAAATCCCCCAACAAATTATGATCTTGACACTTTATACTTAGTGTAGTTCTAACTGCCACTAGCCAAAACAACAAAGTGGTCTTGATCTTAGTATACGTAGATGCCAAATTAAGTCACAAAATGAAAGTATAATTTTAGTGTAGAATGAAGTCAATCTGATTATATCAATGAGAAGTACATGAAAAATTATGCACTTTCAAAAAAATTTGCACCCCAAAATGTTACATTTTGAACCCAAATGGAGCCTTCGAAGTTACCAAAATGAGAACTACTTAGCAATAGCTATGAAAATATGTAATTTTTAGAAAACATTGTAATGTCCCTTTCTTGCACATGAGCAATTGATAGCCATTAGCCTATTTTCCTAAGTTTTCTCGTAGGCTAATTGGTATTAGTAAAGGGAAAATAAATTAAATAATTAATTTAAGTTGTCAAAAAGTTACTTTATTTTATAATTCTATTTGACGAATTATTTAATTATTTAATAAAAGATACTTTAAGTTGTGCAGATAAAGTGGTGTTAGGCACAAGGGGCAAAAAGGTGGACTTCTACACACATAAATATGTTTTTATTATATTTTGAGGAGAATATGGAGGGAAAGGAAATTAATATTTTATTCTCTCAAAAAAAGCTATGAAAAGAGGAGTTGTGTACAGAGTAAAGGTTAGACTATGATATTGCTTTTGCTATTTGTTCGAAGTGAGAACTTGAGTTCTTCATATTTCTTAAGAATGAAAACCCTTTTCGAATACCAGTTTCGGGGATGAAAACCCTCCTAGTTGGATAGAGTGATTTCACCTAGAAATCACCATTGTACTAATAAGGAGTCTCTGAAGTTTCTACTTTTTTCTACTCTTGTTATTATGAGTGATTTTGTTGTATTTTGATTTTGAGAGGGTTTATGAAATTTTGGATTGATGTTGTTCCTTGTTGGAGGTCGTACCATTGCTAGACCTGTTGGGTCATACTTTTTGTTTGGAGCTAAACATTGAGTTTGAAGATATAATTTTATTTCTATAGGAGTTGTACATGCTTGAAGGGGGAGATTTGAGTTGAGGATTATTATAAGACTGATTTTTTTGCCCAACTATACTTATTTGTTGATTGTACCATATGTTAGAAGGGGTGTGTGTGGTCAAAAGGAAGATTCCCTTCCTTGTTTGTTTTTTGTGGAGTGTGGTAGGGGTCGTCATACCATTTATTATTAGAGGAGTCTAAGTTTTCTTGGTTTCCTTAGCTTTTTTCTCTACTTTGTGATGTTGTACTACCTTGCTTAGGCAGGTCGTACTCTTCAACTAGGTTTGTAGTAGCACTCAGTGACTTGTAACAGTCCAAATCTACCTTGATAGGAATTAACAGAGGTATAAGTTGATTGTTCTATATTTGTTTAAATCAACACTACAATTTATTAGTGTTTTATATTAGCTTTGGGGTAGCTTAGAATTTTTTTTTAGTCTGATTGATCAGGTTTTATCAGTTTCAGTGTTAGTTCAGTTTTGATTTTCCAGTGTTATCAGCAGAATAGAGTATTTTGAAACTTATACTTGTACTCTTCATCAACTTTCAAAGTATGTTTCAGTGGCCTTGCTTACCCAACCTATGTAAGCATGATTACTTGCACTATTTATGAGTTTATGGATTAATATTATTGTTGTACTAGTCTGATTATTTGATTAGAATATATATATATATATAGATCAATTTATTGTAGCTATTTTACTTGTAATTTATCAAATTGTAATGTATTTCATGTTTGTCTTGTAACCTTGGATGGTAGTAGCATCAGAGGCATTTCATATTGTAAACCTAGATGGTTTACCACCAATTCATATAGCATATCATTCAACCCATTTTGGCATTGAACAAGCTTGCTTTTTGTTATGTCTGAAATTGTCCTCCTACATGGAATGATACAATTTCTCATAGTTTAGCTCCTCTCTTTTGATGACCTTTCAACTTATCTTATTTTAGACCTTCCTAAACCCTGATCGACCTATGTCTAACTGGAAGAATGTCATGTTTCGGGATAACTGAAGACTGAGAGTGAAAAAGAAAGTTTGGATTTGGGATTTTAGGACCCCTTAAAGCAAACTTGATCAAGAAATCAGGGCTTGGACTTGGGTGCTCACGCTCTTGTCCTACCCTATTTCCTAGGGTTTTGAATTTTGGTGGGATGTTGGCTCCTGCCGTACATTCCAGGATTTTGTTTTCAAATTTTCATTTTTCACACAATGTCTACATCTTATTTCGAAATTTGAAATTCCTAAGGTTAGATATTTAAAGACATTTGGAAATAATTTTATTACACACAATCTGAATGCAAGCTTTATGCCAAAACTCTACCAAAATTTCCATTGAAGATCAGTGATTTGTTGAAGCTCCTGAAGTTATTTGAATTTGCTATCATGGAGACAATGGATGAAGATTAGGAATCAAGATCTTAAGACTATCTTGCTCTTCCTAGGGTTTTTACACCTTTTGCATGATCGAGAGAAGGGTTGAAGCCTCCAACATTGAGCTTGGAATCCTCCATGGATACGGTTGCCTCGCCTTCTTGTTCATGCAAGTCATCATTCCTTTCATCTCCTTGAGGTGAAGTTGTGTTTGTTCATTGAGTGAAGCAAATTGTTGATCTTTCCTTGATGCTTAAGTCATCTAGGGTTTTTATGTTTATGCATACATATTTGTTAGATGAACACACACATCTGCAGATCTTTATCTTTGGCTATTGTTGAGGTAGGAATACCAAAAATGGGGCTTGACTAAGGCAAGCTCCTATATAGCCACAACCATCTTTCTCCTCCTTTTGCATGTACATAACGGATTCGTCGAGATCTGGCAGAAAGGAGTGATAGGAAGATGGATATTACAGACACAGTCATCATAGAGTTTTAGATTTTGAGATTGCAAGACTTTCAGGACACTAACACTAACACCCTATTCCAACTGGGTGATTTCTTCAGGATTTGGAAGCCCCTGGAGATTGTAAGATAGTTGTTACAGAAAATCTTGACATTTAGAAACTTCTAGGACACTAGCATTAGTGCCCTAGTCCATTAGGTCCTCTGTTTCTGGGTACACTGTCAAGCTGTACTATTCCCTCTGCATTTTTGTAATCCTTTTATTTGTATATGTGTTGGAAATTAAGTTATTACAATTTGATTGGTAATTTAGGGATTCATGCTTAGTGAGAGATACTAGCTTGTAAAAACCTGATCAAAACAGTCACACATACATAATTAGCAAGAAAAGGGAATATTGGAAATTAGCAATTTATCCCTAAACTTGTTCCTTTCTTCCCTAATGATTTAGTGTGAGAAAGTGTGGGACTTGAAATCTTCCATCTTACTTCCCCATTTCATACTAAACACTTGTTATCAACCATTTTGGTATGATCAAACTTAGACATTCTACTAGTGGCTTTGCATTAATAC
The DNA here is from genome assembly GCA_027924645.1 of Cunninghamia lanceolata. Lineage (NCBI taxonomy): Eukaryota > Viridiplantae > Streptophyta > Pinopsida > Cupressales > Cupressaceae > Cunninghamia > Cunninghamia lanceolata. Next base: position 12,307,823 of record BSBN01000553.1, on the reverse strand, counting down.
ATGCTTTTCCGTCGAAGAGGTGTAGATTTGGGATGGCTTTGCTACCTGCATTCTTTCATTCTATAATTTTGACTACACACACTTGTTCACCGAAGAGGTGTAGATTTGAGTAAGCTCTATCATCTGCATTCTCTAGTCAGCTTGTTGCCTTCATTCTGTAATTGCATACATCTTAGATAGTTGTGTGGTCCAAAGCATTATATTCTCTCACCTTGCCTGCACTAGGATCTTGGTGATCAAAACGTGTCCAAACATTACATTTACATTTTATATATTGCAATAAAAAATTAAAAAATGAGTGTGGGTTACTTTAGTGGTATCAGAGTTGGTGATTTTCAAATCTATAGTTGTTTCCCTCATGTTACTTGGTGAACAAGAGTATATTCATTATCAGAATCGGTAATACACAAAGAGATTGTAGGGAATCAAAATTGAAGAGCCAAATCCAAATGGTATTCTAGAAGTTCTTCTTGAAGTTACTTCAGAAGAGATCATAGATAGAGATAAGAGGATTGAGTGAAATAGTTTAGAGATGATTCTAAATGATCTTGCTCAAGGTCAGAAACTAATTAATACTATAACTCTGATATTGTAGTGTTATGTCATAAAATATCCCCCTAGGACTTTTACCTCCTAAGTTTAGCTCCCAGGTCCTTTAGATTTAATCATGCATGTTTAAAATGAATCCTAGAGCAAAATCCCCTGGAACCCATGACAAATGGGACTTAGGGGACACTCTTGAGCTTAAACTAGTTCCAAAATAAGACCCTGGGCAACGGTACCCACACCCTAGTCTAGATCTATTTGTCGGGACCCAAATTTTAAATGTTCGCAAAGTGACCATTAAAAGGTTTCCATTTGTCAGCCTATTCAATTTGAATTACAAATGTTTAGTGGGAATGTATATATAAACATGTTTAGGACTTCATTTTAACTAGAGATGGATAATGCGAACTTGTGATCTTGTGCTAGGGATATTCAAGGCTTTCATTGTGTTGCAAAGTAGTATTGTGTTGTGTTTGTACTTGTTTGTTGCAAATTTGTCTTCATCAATCCATCTCCTCATGGCATGAAAGATCTTCATCTCCTCATGAGAGCTTCACCTCTGAGGTGACATCTATTTTGTATTTCAATCAATTTATCATATCATTTGCTTTTGTCTCTATCCACCAAGGACACACACTCTATCTAACAATGGTGTTCAAAGGCTTGAATTCTATTTCTGGGGCTTGACCGAGGCAAGCTCCTAAACACCACAAGCCCCAACCCGTCTCTTATGATTGCAGGTTATAGGTGTCTGATCTTGCAGAGAGGAGTTGCAGGAGGTCAGTACAGAGCATAAAGATTTCAAATTTGAAGAAAATGATAGAAATTATCCTTAATTGGACAAGGACGCCCGCTCTTATGTCCTCCAGTTTTGCAGTGTCAGGAATCTCTGAGTAGGGAATAGTCTAAAGCATATTTTACTCCGAACCTCTTAGAAAAAGTACCACCTTGGGAAAGGGTGCCCGCTATTTTGTCCCCGAAGTTTCTACCTTCCAAAATCTAAAATCTGGTATGTACCTAATCTGCATTTAGTGCCTTCACGTGTGAGCATTTGTCAGGATTCATTTGTTTGTTTACGATTTTACATAATTAGGGTTTTAGGCCTAATCAGACTAGGGTTTAACATATTAATCAATTAATTCCAAATTTCCTTATCATTCCAAGTGACACCAAACCTATAGCTAAGTCCTCATGCAAGAGTTGTGATTCAACTTGGTTTAATGTCCTTGAATGTATGTAGTGAAAGGAGGATCTAATCAAACTATCAACCTCATCAACAAACCCTCTTTTTCTACATAACATGCAGAATATGGATATGCCTAGAGTGGATTAGAATAACCATGGAGAAGCTAGTCATTCTACAAACAATGGGAACAAAAACCACAACAACCCCAAAACTATTGTGGGATTAGTAGGATCGAGGCCTTTGATGCCTACATTTCTACATAGAGATGGTACTGCAGAAGGCAATGGAGGATAACAGAATTTAGAATAGAGATATTTGGATTATTTTCATGAGTACCAAGGTCTGGGAGATGAATTTCACGTTGCCATGTCATTGACAGATTTTTGTCAACTCAAGTTAAGGAATAAGCTCGGGAGGGATAGAGGTCCTCAAAATTAGGATTTGCAACATAGGGTGGGCAAGTTGTCCATAATTTGCTTTGATGGTTCTAGCAAATGCACTGCATGTACATGGGTCCAAAAGCTTGATACATATTTCTCTCTCAATCCCATGATTAAAAATGAGGCGATTAAGTATGCAACGTTTCATTTGGAAAGAGATGCCCATGAGTGGTAGTACCATGGGATGATGACTTTGGGACATGATCTCATTGACTCATATGTTGGATTCACCTAAAGGTTGATAGAAAGATTTGATAAGAAGGATCCAAAGTTGCATTTCAAAGAATTAGCTTAGCTAAAATAATATGGCTCAGTTGACACTTATGTAGCTGATTTTTAGAGACTCTCCATAATGGTTTTGATGTATCAGAGAGGAGAATTGTTGTTTTATTCATTGAAGGATTGGTTGAACCTCTTAGAGGATGGGTTAAAGCATTTGCCCCACCTAATTTATAAGAGTCATTTAAGAGAGCAAGAAATATGGAGTTCTCTACTCCAAAAAGTAAATCTCAGCTTATCTTTCCCACATAGGAAAGATAAGAAACCATTTCAGAAAAGTTTCAAACAACCCAAGAGTTTACCTTCAAAAATGGATGAGGAGGACAATAATGAGTTAAGAAGAAAGAAACTTTGCTTTACATGCAAAGAGCCTTGGGCCTCGAGTCATAGGTGCCTTGGAAAGGGCCAAGTTCATTACATAGGGTTGGTTTCAAATGATGAATTAGAATCAGAAAATTCAGAACAAGTTGATCATGAAGAAAATGAAGAAGAAAATGTCACAGAAGAACTAGAAGAGGAGAAAAATACTGATAGTTCCTTTTCTCAACTTTTGAGTAATCAGAAAAATGATCCTTTTAGGATCCATGGTGTTTTATGTGGCCAAAAAATCACTGCCTTCATTAATACTAGTGCTACACACAACTTCATTAATGAACGTGTTGTTGCATGAAGAGGGCTGAAAACTAAGGAGTTTGAAGGATTTAATGTTATGGTTGCAGATAGTTTCACTCTTCATTACACTGGTAAAATTCCAAAGATGAGTCTCTTATTAGGAAAATATGAAGTGAAGGATGATTTTTATGTGGTAAGTATAGGAGATACTGATGTTGTTCTAGAAGTTCAGTGGCTTCATTCCTTGGGAAAGATCACATTGAACTTCCAATCTATGGAACTTAAGTTTCATGTTGATGGTAAGAATCTGGTTTTGAGAGGCATGTCAAATGGTGCACCTCATGTTGTTACTACAAAGATGATGGAGAGTATGTTTTGTCATGGCAAGTTGATTGGATAGTCCAATGCTTAATCATGCCGACTACTTCTCTAGAGGGGAAAAGAGAGTACCATGTGGATGTGCAAGCTTTGTTGGATAAGCATAGCAAGGTTTTCAGTGGGATACCACCTAGAAGGCCTTTAGATAGAGGTATTGAGCACGTGATTGAGATGAAGGAAGGCGCAAAACTTGTTACTACTCCTCCTTATCACCATCACAAAAGGCTATGAAGGAAGAGATTGAAAAGGACATTAAGGAGATCCTGGAGATGGGACACATCCATCCTAGAAAAAGTCCTTTTGCATCTTCTGTTGTTTTGGTTAAAAAGAAGGATGGTATTATGTGTATGTGCATAGATTATCGTGCTCTAAACAAGAAGACCATCAAGAATTGGTATCCAATTCCAAGGATTGATGAACTTATTGATGAATTGCATGGTGCAATTTATTTTGCTAAAATAGACTTAAGATCTAGATATCACCAAATCAGAGTTAGAGAAGACATCTAGAAGATTGCATTTCGATGCCATTATGGACATTATGAGTTCTTAGTCATGCCTTTTGGCTTGAAAAATGCACCTGCTACTTTCCAATCTTGCATGAACTAAGTCTTCAATCAACAGCTCAATAAGTTTGTTTTGGTGTTCTTTGATGACATCCTTATTTATAGTAAGATTTGGGAAGAGTACTTGAGGCACTTGGATGAGGTTTTGGGGATTCTTGAATCTCAATCTTTGTTTGCAAAATAGTCCAAGTGCGAGTTTTCTATGACAAAATTTTTGTATTTGGGTCATTTGATCAGCTCTAAGGGTGTTAGAATTGACCAAGAGAAGATCAAGGCCATTTTGTGTTGCAAGGTGTGTGCCCTTTGTCTACTTGTACTATGCAGTCTAGTGCTTGGGTTCTTGACAAGGCTTAATTGCCTCCCATGAATTCATTAACTCTAGTGGTTGTATCAAGCATTAATAGGTTGATCTTTTGGTGCAACGGCAACCATCTTTGCAACAATTAGTATCAGAGCCTGGGTCAGGGGTTCGAACCCCTCGCTTGCACTAGGGGGGATTATTGCAAGGTGTGTGCCCTTAGTCTCCTTGTGTTGTGCAGTGCAACACTTGGGTTCATGACAAGGCTTAACTGCCTCCCATGGATTCATTAACTCTAGCGGTTGTATTGAGCATTAATAGGTCGATCTTTTGGTGCAATGGCAACTGTCTTTGCAACATTTTGGATTGCCCTCTACCAAAGACTCTATCACATGAGGGGTTTCTTTGGTCTATGTAGTTTCTACAGAAGATTTGTGAAGGGGTATTCATAGTTGGTTGCCCCACTTATTGATTTAACCAAAAAGACACATTTTCATGGTCTCCATCAGTGCAACAAATTTTTGATCAGTTCAAGAAAGTTATGAGCTCTTGCCCTATTTTGGCCATACCAAACTTCTCAATGCCTTTTGAGGTTGAGTGTGATGCCATGAGAGAAGGAATCAGTGTCGTGTTGATGTAGAATAAGCATCTAATTGCCTTTGAGAGTAGGAGGTTAAGAGGAGTGGAGAGAAGCTACTCTATCTATGATAAAGAGATGCTTGTCATTATGTACACTTTGGCTAAGTTCAGACAATACCTGGTTGGAGGGAAGTTTGTTGTTAAAACAGATCATAATAGTCTAAAATACTTTCTTAGCAAAAAATATCTTAATGAAAGGCAACATAAGTAGGTGAGTAAGCTACAAGCTTACTACTTTGACATAAAATATGTGAAAGGGAAGAAGAATGTAGTGGATGATACATTGTCAAGAAGGCCACATTTGAGTTCTATTATGAAAATTATAGTAGATTGGAAGGATCAAATTTTAGTAGAATATGCTAAAAATCCTTTTGCAACTAACATCTTGGAGGGTACTTTGTACGATGAAAAGTATGTAGTGGTAAATGAGTTGATCCTATACAAATATATAATCTTTCTGGTGCCTGAATCTAAGCTTAAGGAGAAGATTTTGAGAACTTTTCATGATGCTCCCTTGGCTGGTCACCAAGGATATTTCAAAACATATAAGCAAATTCAGGAAATATTTTCATGGAAGGGGATTAAGGATGATGTCCTTAAGAATATTAGAGAATGTGAAGTATGTCAAAAAAACAAGAATGAACATACTTTTCCTATTGGTTTGTTGTAGCACTTGCTCATTCCAATAAAAAATGGGAAAGGGAAAGTATATCAATGGACTTCATTACTGGGTTGCCTAAAGTACAAGGTAAAGATTGCATTTATATTGTTGTTAATAGATTGATAAAGTTTGCACATTTCTTTGCTATTTTTACAAAGTTTAGAGCATCTCAATTTGTTGATTTGTTCTTGAAAGAAGTGTTTAGATTGCATGGCTTGTCAAAGAACATTGTAAGCGATAGGGACAATAGGTTCTTAAGCTTGTTTTGGAAATAGTTATTCAGATTGACCAGGACTGAGCTCACTCCTAGCACGAGTTATCACCTACAGATTGATGGGAAAACATAGATTATGAATAAGTGGGTGGAAGGATACTTAAGAAATTGGGTTTCAGGGCAACAAAAATCTTGGGTGAGATGGCTCCATTTGGAATAATATTGTTATAATTCCACTTATCATATGTCTATTAAAATGTCACACTTTATGGAATTTTATATTTATAAAGCTCCTAGATTCATCAAGAACTTTTGTTTTGTTACAACAAGGTTCCTGGAGCCAAAGATTTATTGCAATAGAGCCAAGATGTCTTGAAAACTTTTAAAGACTGTAACCTCTAGCATTCCTAGAATTAGTAGAAGTTGTATGTTGATCAACATAGAGTTAAGCACATCTTTTAAATGGATGATATTGTGTATTAGAGGTTGAAGCCCTACAGACAGTCTACTCTTAAAAAGAGTGGAGTTGAGAAGCCCAAGCCATGGTTTTATGGTCCATTTAGGATCAAAAGGAGATTTGGAGAGGTGGCTTATGAGTTGGAGCTACCAGAGAGTAGCAAAGTGCACAATGTTTTCTATGTTTCATGCGTTAAGAAGGCACTTGGTCACAATGTCACACTTTATGGAATTTTATATTTATGAAGTTCCTAGATTCATCAAGAACTTTTGTTTTATTACAACAAGGTTCCTAGAGCTAAAGATTTATTGCAATAAAGCCAAGATTGTTGAAATGCGCCAGACAACTAAGAGGGGGGGTGAATCTATTGTCCCAAAAACTCAACCACTTCTGCACTTAAACATTAAACACTTGTCCACAGTCATTATGATTAAACAATGAATGCATGAAATCAGAAACTTAAACACAGATACAACATTAAACACAAGAGACACCAGATTTTACATGGAAAACCCCAAGGTGGTGAAAAACCACAGAGAGGATTAGCTCTCAAAATATATTGTAATCTTTGAAAAATGATGTTCAGGCTTGATCATTCCACGGGCCTAAAACATGCTGGCTCACTGCCATGAAGCACAACTAGGTCTAGCAGGCTCACTACCTCAACCTTAAACCTAGAAAGATTACAATGAGGGCTGTTAAACCCTATTGGTGGCTCATTTCCAAGCTCACTGCCAAGATCAACATCTTGTTAATGTCTGAGATTAATACATTGAAGTACAATAGTTCCTCTGCTTTGCTCTACCTTTCCACCTCTTTCCTTATCTGCCCATCTTCGCACAAGGACATCTTTTCCATCACTCAATTACAAGTATTTGTACACTTCATCAACCTTGGACTGATCATCAAGGTCGGCATTACAATCATCAACCATCGGAACAATCTCCAAGGTTGGCATTACAAACATTTACAAAATAGGTCTTGACATAATACAAAATTATGCTAAGGATCTGTAGTATAGATGTATGTGGATCACGCCATGCCTTAGCTGGGACTCAAACATGATCTTCCATGCCACAACACACTTCCATAATCTTCAAGGGATCTCCGCAATCATTGGAATTAACCAAGTCGGCTAAGACTGGTTACACGCTAAGTTATCTGGGAATAATCTTCAAACACGATCTCAATTTCTTAACACAGACCAATGTAATAGTAGGAACATGATCAGGAGGTATCCACAAGCACGTTGAAATCACCAGGAGCAACCGCACTAACTCGGACCACTTTTTCCATGAGATTCTCCACACTGGAGCACATGAACTTCACTATCTTCAACTGTCATAAAAGAAAGATAGCTTGTGGACCACCAAAACATGAACCATTGTAATTGTAGGCACTTATCATCATCCCAGACTTCCCTCTAGAACCGCAAAGTAAATTACTTTAATGCGGAGGAATGTGGAGCAAAATACTTTCTCGCAGGCACTAGTGAATAATTAGAAAAAGTAGGTTTTACTTTGGTGACTATAGCTCACTCAAATATTCATACAAGAGGCTCAAAATTAGGATTTAGCATTTGTAGCCATGTCTCTAAAAAACTTCCAATACGTAGACCAAGATCTTCAGTCAACAAGAAATGCAGAGCAATCTTTTGGATTGTTCTTCAGTATGCAACTCACTATCTTCATTGTGATTCGCTGTTTACTTTCTGATTGTTCCAGAGGGGCTAATTTTCTCAATATCCTCAACATGTAAAGATTCTAAACAAATAACAAAATAGGATACAGTTGACACCAATGACAACAAATATATGTTGACATGAATGACAACACCGATTAGGCACATACTTGCAACAAAGATGTCTTGAAAACTCTTAAAGACTATAACCTCCAGCATTCCCAGAATTAGCAGAAGTTGTATGTTGATCAACATAGAGTTGAGCACATCTTTGAAATGGATGATATTGTGCATTTGAGGTTGAAGCCCTACAAACAGTCTAGTCTTAAAAAGAGTGGAGTTGAGAAGCTTAAGCCATGGTTCTATGGTCCATTTAGGATCAAAAGGAGATTTGGAGAGGTGGATTATGAGTTGGAGCTACTAGAGAGTAGCAAAGTGCACAATGTTTTCTATGTTTCACGCGTTAAGAAGGCACTTGGTCACAATGTGGTTGCTTCTATTGAGTTGCTTCCCTTGGATGAAGAAAGGAAGCTTATCTTGATTCATCAGGTAGTGATTGATTTCAAAGAACACAGATTGAGGAATAGAAGCATCAAGGAATACTTGGTGAAGTGAAGAAATCTTCCAGTTGAAGATGCTACTTGGGAAGGTGAGTAGATATTGGAGCATCCTGAGTTAAAATTGTTTGGGGACAAACAATTCTGGGGAGGGAGGATTGTAATGTCTCCTTCTTGCACGTGAGTAGTTGATAGCCATTAGCCTATTTTCCTAAGTTTTCCCATTGGCTACTTGGTATTGGTAAAGGGAAAATAAATTAAATAATTAATTCAAGTTGTCAAAAAGTTACTTTATTTTATAATTATATTTGACATCTTATTTAATTATTTTAAAAAAGGTTCTTTAAGTTGTGTAGATAAAGTGGCGTTATGCACAAGGGGGCAAAAGGTGGATTTTTGCACACATAAATATATATTTTATTATATATTTGAGGAGAGTATGGAGGGAAAAGGAAATTAATATTTTATTCTCTCAAAAAAAGCTATAAAAGGAGGAGTTGTGCACAGAGTAAAGGTTAGACTGTGATATTACTTTTGCTATTTGCTCTGAGTGAGAACTTGAGTTCTTCATATTTCTTGAGGACGAAAACCCTTTTGGAATACCAGTTTCGAGGATGAAAACCCTCCTAGCTAGATAGAGTAATTTCACCCAAAAGTCGCCATTGTGCTGATAAGGAGTTTCTAAAGTTTCCAGTTTTTCTACTCTTGTTATTATGGGTGTTTTTGATGTATTTTGATTTTGAGAGGGTTTATGAAAATTTGGACTGATGTTGTTCCTTGCCAAAGGTAATACCATTGCTAGACCTACTGGGCCATACATTTTGTTTGGAGTTGGATGTTGAGTTTGAAGATCTAATTTTATTTCTATAGGAGTTGTACATGCTTGAAGATGGTGATTTGAGTTGAAGATTATTATAAGATTATTTTGTTTGCCCATCCATACTTATTTGCTAATCATACCATATGTTAGAAGGGGTGTGTGTGGTCAAAAGGAAGGTTCACTTCCTTGTTTGTCTTTTTTGGAGTGTGGTAGGGGCCATCATACCATTGCTTATTGGAGTTATCTAAGTTTTCTTGGTTTCCTTAGCTCTTTTCTCTACTTTGTGGTGTCGTACTACCTTGCTTGGACAGGTCATACTCTTCAGTTGGGTCTGCAACAGCACTCAGGGACTTGTAACAATCCAAATCTACCTTAATGGGAATTAACAGAGGTATAAGTTGACTATTCTATATTTGTTTAAATAAGCACTATAGTTTATCAATATTTTATATCAGCTTTGGGGCAGCTTAGAATTACATTTTAGGTCTTATTGGTCAGGTTTTGTCAGTTTCAGTGTTAGTTCAGTTCTGATTTTCCAATTATATCAACAAAATAGAGTGTTTTCAAACTTATACTTGCACTCTTCATCAACTTTCAGAGTATTGTTCAGTGGCCTTGCTTACCCAGCCTATGCAAGCATGATTACTTACACTATTTATGAGTTTTTGGACTAATATTGTTGTTGCAGAAGTCTAATTATTTGATCAGAATATATATCAGTTTGTTGTAGCTATTTTACTTGTAATTTGTCAAATTGTAATGCATTTCATGCTTGTCTTGTAACCCTAGATGATAGTCCCGCCAGAGGCATTTCATTTATGCATTTCATATTGTAAAACTAGATGAATTAGCTCTAGTTCGTATGGCATATCATTTAGCCCATTTTGGCATTAAACAAGATTGTTTTTTATTGACCATTTTGGTCTAATCAAGCTTAGACATTCTGCCTGTGGTTTTGCATTAATGCATACTTATCCACTGAAGAGGTATAGATTTGGAACAACTCTGTCGCATACGTGATTTTATTCTGTAATTGCAACTACACACGCTTATCCACCAAAGAGGTGTAGATTTAGGTCATCTCTGTCACTTGCGTGCTCTGGTCGGCTTGCCGCCTTCATTATGTAATTACATACATATTAGATAGTTGTGTAGTCTAAAGCACCGTATTCTCTCACCTTGCCCACACTAGATCTTGGTGATCAGAACATGTCCGGAAATTACATTTGCATTTTATATATTGCAAAAAAAATCAAAAAAATTGGTGTGGGTTATTTCAAACACAAAGACCAAAATAAAAACTATATGTACCACTATGAAGCCTACAAAATAATGCCCCAAATTAAAAAAATTGCTCACTAAAAGGAGCATGTATGACTGAGAATGGGGCCTGCAAATTTTGAGTGCAAAATCAAAACTACCAATGGAGTAGAAGCATTGGTTGGGGTTGAAAATGTGATGATGTCAGCATCCGCTAATGAAATATTCGTCTAGGATGCTAGAATATTCCTCAAGATTCAAAGAATTTCATAAAACTACCTAATAATTCTGAAACCATCGTCACTAGGTCTTGAAACCACCCTTGTGTAGTGCCAAACCATTTTTTAGCTAGGAAAGGTTATTTTTGGCATTGTAAAGCTATTTTTGGTTGCAAAACTAGTTCACAACAAAAAGGGGGAATATTCCCTAGATTTGATCACTGACAAGGGTTGGTTGACTAGCAGATGCCCACGCCATGTGGCATCCCCAAACAAGACCTATGGGTACTGCATACTCTACAGTACTTGGCAATGCAAGAACAACCTGTAGAAAATTTAAAAAAATCCACATAAATTAAAATAAACTAGAGGACAAATTAATTTACCCGGCATACAAAAAAATTGAGTGGGTAATGACTATGATAGAGAATCTATCGATGCTTGCACATGCCTGCACAAAATATTTTGCATACAATAGGACCATATGATTGAGTAGGGAAAATTTCTTTGATGGCCCAAGGCAAAAGTGTACAATTTTGATGAATTGGCAATCGATCCTTAGGTTCTTAGACCTTCTAGTCACGATGGCAGAGTTAGATTTGATGTAGAAGCATCCGGGTTCACTAGCAATCTTGTGTCACCAAAAATATGTTTTATTTCTTAAGTTGTTTGCCTTTGTTTTCCTTGAAATTTTGGCTTTTGTGTTTCAGGAGCAATTTCAGTCAATCTAAAGACACCATCTGGTAGAAGACCCAAATGGGTATCTGCAGTTAAAATTTGGTGAAGATTGGATGAAATTTAGCTAAGTTATAGCCAGTCAGAGAAATCATGAGTTTACGAACTCATAGGTTCGCCGATGGCTCAGTTCGCCAATGGACGACTTCTTTGATAGGATTTTATACAATATTCTTTTTCATTTATCTCGACTTTGCATTGTGGATAGAACTCATTATTGGCAAAGGCTCGGGTTTTAGAACTCTATCGGCAATCTTGCGAGTTAGCAAACTCATGAGTTTGTTGATAGTCTCTTTCGTCAACAGGACTTTTTATTCAAAGTTCACTTTTCAAAATATAAAGGCTCTGCAGTGTTCAATCGGTGAAGTTTCAAGATTTCAAACTTTATCGGTAAAAATACGAGTTAGCAAACTCGTAAGTTCACCAATAGCCTATTTTGCTGACTAACCTTGCCAAGCCGAAATTCAAGCCTTTGGTTCATGAATGAATGTAACTATCGATTGAAAGAATATCGCTTAGTCGGCAAATTGTTGAATTGTCTAACCAGTTCGTGGGTTCTAACATTTGCCACTGATAAAGGCTTGAGAATGGAGTTTGAATTTGTTCCAAGTTGTCGATGCTGCTAAAGCAAATTCTTAAGTTTCAAAAAGTAAAATTTTGTCGATAGAAGGAAATCACTTGGTCGGCATACCTTCGAATTATCTAACTAGTTTGGGACTTCCAAAAGTCGTCGATTTGCTGACTAGGTTTGGAAAAGCTTGGTTTTGCCAATAAAGGGGAACTGAAGACCTTGGATGATTTGGGATAATTAAGTTTCGTCGATAACATGCTTCAACCTCTAAGTTCCTAAGATGAACTTTTTGCCGACGGACCTTGTGTCGAAAAAGTCAAAGTTGTAAAACTTGAAGTAACGCCAATAAGGGACCCCAAGGTTTGTGGAAGTCATACTTTGCCAATAACTTGGGCAAGTGACTAAGTTTGTAAAATCCTTATTTTGCTGATAACAAAGGGATGTTCCCAAGTTCGTGGAAAATGTATTTTGTTGACAAGTTATTCAAAAGAAAGGTTCGCGAGTGGGTCAATTTTCCAATAATCTCATGAAAGCGGAATTTTGGCGATGGGTCTTTATAATGAAGGTTCAAGAAACCAAGAATTTGCTGATAGGCATTTGTTTCTCAAGTTCAAAAAACTAGACAATTACTGATAACATGGAGAGTTTTGCACAGTTTGGTTTCTCCAATAGATGGCTCCATGGTTGCAAAAAAGGGTATTTTAGCTAATGTTTGCCGAGAGCTGAATATGTCTAAACTAATGAATTTGCAATGGCGATTGGAACGTCCTTATGAAAGAATTGATGCTGATAGTTAGTTCGGTTCAGATAGTTCTGATCAGTTATGTAACGATTTGGGTGGTTGAACTATTTTGGGCAAAGGGTCATAAATACATTTGTGGGGACCAGATTGGGGGTTCGATCTGGGAGGATTTGATTGTTGGGGATTTGATGGTGAATTGAATGGTGAGCTAACTTTGTCTTGGTTCACTCTCTTGGAGGAGAGATATGTTGGAGAAATCTCTGTAAGCGAAGATGGATGTAACATGTTGACTATATAATGGCATTTTGTACTCCTATAATCATTCTATTACTGATAATAATAAGATCATTTTTGTGGCATGGTGTTTGTATTTGTTGCTTAACTTAGTTGTCTGATAAGATCCTTGAGTTTAGTCCTGCATCAAGTGGTATCAGAGCAGGTTTCCTTAGATGACTGTGGACGTGTTGAAGAAGAGATTCTAATATTTTTGTTGTAGGAAAAGAAGAGTGAGTGTAGACCTGCAATTGTAGAGAATCTGAAGTAGACATGGCACAAAGAGGACGTGGTAGAAGAGGACCACGAGGAGATATGGCGATTGTAGAAATGTTGAGAGGGATAACCACACGGTTAGATGCTATCAAGATGGTGCAACGTAGAGGAGTACATGTTGAAGATGTTAGTGAGGATGAAGAAGTTGTAGTAAATGAAGATGATGCAAATGAAGGAGATGAACTAGACAGGCAATTTTTGAGAGTAATATCTAGAATAAACAGTAAGCCTCGTTTAGACCTTCCTAGTTATAATGATAGTTTAAATCTAGAAGAATTAATCGACTGGATTTCAGATATGGATAAATATTTTGATTTTGAATCGATTGAAGATCCTAAGAAAGTGAAGCTTTCCTGCACAAAGTTGAAGGGTCATGCTTCCCTATGGTGGGAACATGTTCAATTAGAACGACAGAAAAAGGGAAAAGAGAAAATTCAAACCTGGGAGAGAATGGTAACTAAATTGAAGGCCAAGCTTTTGCTTGTAGATTATCAAAATAGTCTGTTCAAGAAATTACATAATTTGAAGCAGAAGGAGAAAAATGTGCAAGAATATACTGAGGAGTTCTATAGATTGAATATTCGGGTTGGTCATGTTGATGAAGACGCTGAGAAGGTTTCTTGATATATCAATGGATTGCACTACTCCATTCAAGATGAGTTAAGCATGGTGTGAATCACCAATGTTGAAGAAGCCTACCAATATGCCTTGAAGGCTGAAGACAAACTTTCCAGAAAGCAAAATAGTTCTAGAGGTAGGGGTACATTTTCATGTGGAAGAGGCCAGTATAGTGGTAGAAGAGGATACCAAAAAAATCAAGGAGAGGCCAGTTCATCCCAAACTAATACCCAGGAAAGCAAAGGAAGAGGAGATTATGTAAGAGGAAGAGGTGATTATTTCAGAGGCAGAGGATCTTTTGGTAGAGGCAGGGGAAGAGGATTCAGTGGTACTTGTTTTCAATGTGGGGAAATTGGACATAGGGCATTTGAATGCCCACAGATCCAACAGAGTACTGAAAAAGGAAAAGAAACACAAGTGAATGTGGCACAAGCAGAATGTGAAAGTGTGGCTTCACCGAAGTATGGAGAGGATCCTGAGGATAGAGAATCCTTGATGCTGAGAAGGATTTTGTTAAATCCAAAAAAGGAGAAATCTGAACTTGTTCAGAGGAGAAACTTGTTTCGAACCAAATGTAAGTTAGGTGGTAAGTGTTGTAAAGTGATAGTAGATAGTGGCAGCACAGACAATATTGTGTCTGAGGAAATGGTAAACAAACTGGAGTTAAAGCAGTTGAAGCATCCTAGTCCTTACAAAGTTTTGTAATTGCAGAAAGAGCATCAATTGGTGGTAAGTGAACAATGTCTAGTTAAGTTTCAAATTGGTAGTTATAAGGATGAAGTTTTGTGTGATATAATGCCAATGGATGCATGTCATATTTTGCTGAGTAGACCATGGAAGTTTGATTGACACACTATCCATGATGGGAAAACAAATACATATAAGGTAAAGAAGGATAGGAAAGAGTATACTTTGAATCCTATGAAGGATAAAAGAGATGAAGTAGAAAGTAACCCTGGCTCATTTGTTTGATTTATGGTAAGAAATTTATGAAAGAATTGAAGAAAGGAGGATCATGTTTTGCTTTTATTCCTAAGCGAGAAGTGTTGATGACAACAGAAAAACAAGAAGAGCCACCAAAAGAAATTCAAGAGACACTGGAAGAGTATTCAAATATCATGATGGAGTTACCAGATGGATTACCACCTATGAGACATATTAGTCACCGTATGGATTTGATGCATGGTGCAAGTTTTCCAAACAAGGCACCGTATAGGATGACGCCTATGGAAAATGAGGAAATAAATAGGCAAGTTCAAGAATTGTTGGATAAGGGGCTAATCAGAGAAAGTCTCAGTCCGTGTTCAGTACTAGCAGTGCTGACACCAAAGAAGGATGGAGAATAGTGAATGTGTATGGACTTGAGGACCATTAACAAAATAACAATCAAGTATAGATTCACATTGCCACAGATGGATGATATGATGGATTTTCTAAGTGGAGCAAAATATTTCACGAAGATTGATTTGAAAAGTGGATACCATCATATTAGAATCAGAGAAGGGGACGAGTGGAAGACAACTTTCAAGACAAAAGATGGATTGTATGAGTGGTTGGTGATGCCTTTTGGGTTGACGAATGCTCCTAGCACTTTCATGAGGTTGATGAATGAAGTGTTGAAGCCATTTCTTAAGTTTGTTATTGTATATCTTGATGATATTTTGATTTTTAGTAAGACAAAGGAAGAACATTTACTACATGTTAGGGTAGTATTGCAGAGGTTGAAAGAAGAAAAGTTGTTAGTTAATTTGAAGTGTAGTTTTATGAATAAGGAGTTGATTTATTTAGGATTTGTAGTTTCTGGTGATGGCCTAAAGATGGATCCAGAGAAGGTCAAGGCAATTGTGGATTGGCCTTCACCTCGCAGTATATTTGAAGCCATAAGTTTTCATGGCTTAGCGAGCTTCTATAAGAAGTTCATTCAAAATTTTAGTGGGATTTGTGCACCTATTACTGAGACAATGAAGGGTAATAGGAAGAAGTTTGTGTGGATAGCAGCAGCTGAGAAGAGTTTTAAAATTTTGAAGAATAAAGTGACTGAACAACTAGTTTTGGCAATCCCTAATTTTGGGAAAGTTTTTCAAGTAGATTGTGATGCAAGTGGGACAACGATTGGAGGTGTCCTTAGTCAAGAGGGAAGACCAATTGCATACTTCAGTGAGAAGTTGAATGAAGCAAAGAAGAAATATTTTGTATATGATCAAGAATTCTATGCAATTGTACAGGCACTCAAGAAGTGGAGACATTATTTGCTACCTAAAGAGTTTGTAGTGTATACTGATCATCATGCTTTGCAGTTCATCAACATCCAAGGTAAGTTAAATCAAAGACATATAAAATGGTTTGAATTTCTACAAAGTTATTCTTTTGTTTTGAAACATAGAAGTGGAAAATATAATAGGGTAGCTGATGCATTGAGTAGGAGATGTCTGTTATTGAATGAAATGAGGGTGAGTGTAGTTGGTTTTGATTCCATGAGAGAATTGTATAAGGATGATGTTGATTTCAAGAAAGCATGGGCTGCTTGTATGAATCCAGTAGAGACGGATAGAACACCCTAGTTGGAATATTTTATCCAAGAAGGTTTGTTGTTCAAGGGGCAGAAGTTGTGTATACCTCAAGGATCAATGAGGGATAACTTGTTGAAAGAAAAGCATAGTGGTGGTTTGAGTGGACACTTCGGTGTTGATAAAATGTTGGCTCAATTGAGTGAGAGCTATTTCTAGCCTGGTATGGTTGCAAATGTGAAGAAGTTGGTACAAGTTTGTAGAATTTGTCAATATGCCAAGGGAGTCAGGCAGAATACTAGTTTATATCAACCATTGCCTATATACCAGAGAGACTATGAGAACACATAAGTATGGACTTTGTTTTGGGGTTGCCTTGAACACAGAGAGGTAATGATTATATTTTTGTTGTTCTTGACAGATTTTCTAAAATAGTTCATTTTATACCATGTCAAAAGAGTAATGATGCTTCTTGCATTGCTACATTATTTTTCAAGGAGGTAGTTAGATTGCATGGCTTGCCCAAAAACATAATTTCAAATCATGATATAAAATTTGTTGGGCATTTTTGGCATACCTTGTGGAAGAAAATGGGTACATAGTTGGGTTTGAGTTCAGCATACCATCCTCAGAGTGATGGTCAAATGGAAGTTGTAAATAGAAGTATGGATAATTTGTTGAGGTGTTTGGTAGGGAATAAGCTTAACCAGTGGGACTTAGTTTTGGCTCAGGCATAATTTGCCTATAATAACTCAGTCAATAGGAGTGTGGGGAAAAGTCCTTTTCACATTGTGTATGGTTACAGTTCAAGGGGGGTAGATGAGTTGCGAGATAGTGTTAATTTGACTCGTAAGAGTGTTGTAGCTAAAGATTTTGTAGAATATATCCATCGTTTGTATAAACAAGTAAAGGACGAGTTAGAGAAAAGTGCCACCAAATACAAGGGGCATGCTGATATTCATAGGAGAGAACAAGAGTTTCAGGTTGGAAATTTGGTTTTGGCGCACTTGCGGAAGGAGAGGTTCCCACAGGGAACATACAATAAACTCAAATGGAAGAAGATTGGACCTTGTAAGGTCTTACATAAGTTTTCATCCAATGCTTATGAAATTGAACTTCCACCAAGTGTAGATATTTCACCCATTTTTAATGTGACAGATTTGTATCATTCTTATGAAGAGGAGTCACACGCACTAGCAGAATTCAGTTCAACTATTCAGGATAAATGTGAATGAATTCATCAGTTGCCTGAAAAATAGTTTGAACAGGTTGATCATGTGATTGACTCTCATGTGGATAAAAGAACAAGAGGCAAAGAATACATGGAGTATCTTATCTAGTGGAAGGGTAAACCAACCGAAGAAGCCTCTTGGTTGCAAGCTTCTGAATTGGCTAAGTATGGGATTTCTATTTCAGGCTTACTGAAATGTTCTTGACTTGCAGCCTCAAGAAACATTTCTCTTACCTAGCGTGTCTGATGCAAGAGCATCGAGGTTCACTGGCAATCCTGTGTCACCAAAAATATGTTTTATTTCTTAAGTTGTTTGGCTTTGTTTTCCTTGTAATTTTGGCTTTTGTTTTTCAGGAGCAGTTTCAGTTAATTTAAAGACATCATCTTGTAGAAGACCCAAATGGGTATCTGCAGTTAAAATTTGGTGAAGATTGGATGAAATTTGGCTAAGTTATAGCCAGTCAGAGAAATCCTGAGTTTGCAAACTCATAGGTTTGCTGATGAGCGACTTTGTTGATAGGCTTTTATACAATATTCTTTTTCATTTGTCTCAACTTCGCAGTGTGGACAGAGGTCATTATTGGTGAAGGCTCGGGTTTCATAACTCTATCAGCAATCTTGCAAGTTAGCGAACTCATGAGTTCACTAATAGTCTCTTTCATTGACAGGTGTTTTTATTCAAAGTTCAATTTTCAAAATATAAAGGCTTTGCAGTGTTCAATCGGTGAAGCTTCGAGATTTCGAAGTTTATCGGTAAAAGCACGAGTTAGCGAACTTGTAAGTTCGCCGATAGCCTATTTCGTTGACTAACCTTGCCAAGCTGAAAGTCAAGCCTTTGGTTTGTGAATGAATGTAACTACCGATTGAAAGAATATCACTTAGTCGGCAAATTGTTGAATTGTCTAACCAGTTCGTGGGTTCTAACATTTGCCGATAAGCCGATAAAGGCTTAAGCATGGAGTTTAAATTTGTTCCAAGTTGTCGATGGTGCTGAAGTAAATTCCCAAGTTTCAAAAAGTAATTTTTTGTCGATAGAAGGAAATCACTTGGTCGGCATACCTTCGGATTATCTAACTAGTTTGGGACTTTCAAAAGTCGCCGATTTGCTGACTAGGTTCAGAAAAGCTTAGTTTTGCCAATAAAGGGGAATTGAAGACCTTGGATGGTTTGGGATAATTAAGTATCGCCGATAACATGCTTTGGCCTCTAATTCGTAAGATGAACTTTTTGCCGACAGACCTTGTGTTGAAAAAGTCAAAGTTGCAAAACTTGAAGTAATGTTGATAAGGGACCCCAAGGTTCGTGGTAGTCATACTTTGCCAATAACTTGGGCAAGTGACTAATTTTGTAAAATCTTTATTTTGCCGATAACAAAGTGATGTTCCCAAGTTCGTGGAAAATGTATTTTTCTGAAAAGCTATTCAAAAAAAGGTTCACGAATGGGTCAATTTGTCGATAAGTTCATGAAAGCAAACTTTTGTCGATGGGTCTTCATAATGAAGGTTCAGGAAACTGATAATTTGTTGATAGTCATTTGTTTCTCAAGTTCGGAAAACTAGACAATTGTGGAAAACGTGGAGAGTTTTGCACAGTTTGGTTTCACCTATAGATGGCTCCATGGTTGCAGAAAAAGGGTATTTTAGCCAACATTTGCCTAGAGCCAAATATGTCTAAACTAATGAATTTGCAATGGCAATTGGAAAGTCCTTATGAAAGAATTGATGTTGGCAGTTAGTTCGGTTCGGATAGTTCTGATTAGTTGTATAACGATTTGGGCGGTTGAGCTGTTTTGGGTGAAGAGCCAAATATATTTGCGGGGACCAGATTGGGAGTTCAATCTAGGAGGATTTGATGGTTGGGGACTTGATGGTGAATTGATTGGTGAGCTAATTTTGTCTTGGTTCACTCTCTTGGAGGAGAGATATGTTGGAGAAATCTCTGTAAGCGAAGATGGATGTACCCTGTTGATTGTGTAATGACATTTTGTACTCCTGTAAACATTTTATTGCTGATAATAATAAGATCATTTTTGTGGTGTGTTGTTTGTATTTGTTGCTTAACTTAGTTGTTTGATAAGATCCCTGAGTTTAGTCATGCATCAAGATTTAACCCAAAGTGCTCCAAAAATATAGCTACCTCCCAGATTTGAGAACCACCTCCCAACTTCATACCCTTGTAGATTTGACCTCCAATTTTTAATTTGGACAAATCAAAAGACTAATTTGACTTTCTTGGACACCCTGAACTTAATGGTGAGCTTAGATTTGCTTCAACATGCTCGAAAATAAACCTGCAATACAAAGCCACAAAAAAGAAACCCTCCCAAATCTAGTATTTTTATCAAGTTTTTCTAATTCTCTAGGTCATCATTTGATGCAAGAGAAGAGCATACTCAACTTTTCAAGAGCAATCAAAATTTTCATCCTAGATCTCTCAAAAGACTAACATGAAACAATCCTACAAGCTTTGATACCATGTAAGAGTAGGCTATAGAGATAGCCACCTAAGATTTAGGAGCTTCAATAAAAGCACAAGAGAGTCCCAACATGAAAGAATAATTTTGTTCTATCAAAAGATGTAAATACGCAATGACATGAATTAATATTACAGCCCTTGGTTATCTAGGCCAAGGTGAAACATAGGACAACATAAGATTATGACAAGTGTCTTACTATTATGAATTGAGACATAAAGAGATGATTATCCTAAATGTGCCCTAAGTAAACTTAACTAGACAGGGGTGAATAGAACCTAATGTGGAACCAATTAAGTAATACCATGTTCAAACCAACATATACATGGAGGAGATAGAAGAGTGTTTGTAAGCTAGAGAAAGAATTATATGTGTGAGATATAGTATGATGATGGGTGGTGTTGGAGGAGTTAGTATCAGTGTCTTTTAAATTAAGCATGAGTCAATCTCATATTTAATAGTGATAGTATAATAAATTATAGTCAGTGACAAGCTTAGAGAGTTGGGCAATATAATCTTCAACATACAAACCATTGAAATGGACTTTGCCAATCATAAGAGGTGGACTTGAGCAAAGTGGGTGTGGAGGGACTAAGTAACTAGGCAAAAGTGAGTCCAGATGGCATGATTAGCAAGAGACAGTTAAGAGAATTAACACGTTACCCAATAACATCCTATGATGATAGAGTAGGCTAAAGGATCTCATGACTCATTGTGAGAAAGATGTGATCACAAGGAACAATAACATCTTTAAAAAGTACTTGAAGAAGATTCCACTATACCATTGCATTTCTAATTAGCAATTGAGATGCCACCACCATCTATTAGGACCAAGAACACCATTATCACTTGAGATTACCCATCATCAATAGACTTCAAACTTTATTTTATCAACATTGAATTTCTCAAAATTTTCCCTTGTGTTGTCCTACTTGTAGGGAGAAGGAGCTGAGAGACTCTTTCCCTAATTCTAGGTCCCTTACTCTTAATGAATCTTCATTAGGCACTCTAAGAATTTGATCAGAATTAAGAAAAATAAATCCTTCAGAAAAGAGACGGAACAATTCAAGATGGTTCTTCATTCTCATTCTAAGAAGCAAGTTGAGGTTTTTCAGTGTGACTATAATTTCTTCTAGTCATGATTGGTCTTTTGTTTAATAGTTAGGTCTTACTGAGTTTATGTGGGACACATATTGCTTGAATTGGGTAGTGAAAGTGCTTAATTTTCATGCACTTTTTATTTGAAAGTTAATTAAAAGGGAGATGGGCCCACTCCCTTCACTTATACATAAAAGGGAAAAAAATGGCATTGCACTAAATCAATTACAAAAATATACTAAAAATTTAAACAAAATTGCCATAAACATTGAAAATGGTAAGCAATGAATACAATAAACATAATATAAATGACTTATTCACCATATTTAAATGA
This sequence comes from Cunninghamia lanceolata, assembly GCA_027924645.1. NCBI lineage: Eukaryota > Viridiplantae > Streptophyta > Pinopsida > Cupressales > Cupressaceae > Cunninghamia > Cunninghamia lanceolata. The sequence continues at coordinate 12,286,155 of BSBN01000553.1, read as the reverse complement.
AAAACAATAGAAAATGTCAATTAATTTAATAATTAATCATTATATCAAACATAAAATGGCTTTGCACTGATATTACATAGTAGTTTAATTTATCAAGTAAAAGAAAAAGTCACAATACTTAAATAAGAATTATAATACATAACTTATATTATCTCAAGTCACACGTTTAATACATAGCCTGTACTCTTTAAGATTAAATACAATTGTTTATGCACAAGGCCAACTCAACAAAAGATTAAATACAATAATCATTAAATATTTTAACTATACACATAAATCAATTAATCATATGATAAGCAATCTTTTATAAAGGCCCATAATGAGCAAACTATAGGAAACAAAAAAATTAAAAACTTTTCCCCATCTTGATGATGGATTAAGAAGAGTAATATGAACTATTGATAATAAAAACTTCTACACAGTTAAATCCAAAAACATTCTTAAATTCTCTCTTCTTATAAACTTCGTTAAGGCTAAAAAAATATTACAGTCCAAATTATTGCTTATAGAGCATAAAACATGTCATTGCATGGATATAATTGCTCTTTTTAAAAATCAATTAAAAAACATTGCAAGTTTAAATCATTGTTGGAAGGGTGTAAAACATCTTTAAGTTCAGATTGTTGGAAGGGTGTAATGTTAAATTTTAATATTCAGATTGACAGTAAGAAACCATTAAACTCAAATGCACACATAATACACATATACCCTGGGAAAACCTCCCTCTTGGAGGTGAAAAACCCAGCAAGAAAATCTCAGATCTGATTTATATTAAAGGCAGAAACAGATTACAACTTTGCCCAACTAGGGCACGAAACATAGATATCAAATACAAATTATCTCAACCTTAATTGAACAGGTTGAACCATTGAACCTGTTGAACTGACGAACTGGTTGAATTGTTGAACTGACGAACAGTTGAACCGTTGAACCGACGAACTGACGAACTGGTTGAACCATTGAACTGACGAACCGTTGAACCGGTTCAACTATCAGCGGAACCTTTGCACTGACGAACCTTTGAACCTGTGGAGCTTTGATGAACTCGTTGAACCGATGAACCTGTCGAACGGTTCAACCAACGGCGGAGCCCTTTCACTGTGTTTGTAGTAGATCGCTAATGGATTAGATTTCGCAGAGCAGAATTTGGTAAGATGATTGTTATATATTGTGACTACCAGTAACTTTTCATTTATATGAGATCGCTCAAACAATTTTGGCGCCAAATTACATATACGTTACATTTCAAATAGGTCTTGACCTATTTGTAATTTCAAGATACATAGAATAATGAGTTCGCCCAATTGGGGCCTACCTTAATCGGATAACACAACTGAGTTCTTGAAATGCTAAGGCCGATAGGCCATTCAGCATTTCATGACTAGGTCGGTCTCTAGAAGGGATCTGACCTAGCTACCAAAATCAACACTCCCTCTTAGCTAGGGAGGATTCCTTCATAAGGATCAAGTCACATAGTGACTATCATCATGGCTACTCCCATAGATGAAAACATAAGTGCTTATTGTCATCTCCACATGACGTTTACCATGGATACTTCCAGAGGGTGAACAAGCACATCATGGAATTTCTCCCATGATATCCACCATGCCTACTTGCAGAGGGTGACTCCACCATGCCTACTTGCATAGGGTGGAAGAGGGCTTTCACCTCAAACTTCTCCCAGAGAAGAGTGCATTACCACCATGCCTACTCGTAGAGGGTGGATCCACTATGCCTACTCGTAGAGGGTGGATGATACAGTATAATGTATCACTAATGCTGAGACTCCCTCTCAGCTAGAACTTCATTCTCCACAACTCCAAGCTTATCTCAAAAATATGCAAGTTTCACTCGAGCAAGGGGTTTGGTGAGAACATTTGTTGTTTGCTCATCAGTGCTGATATACTTCAGCTGAATAGCATTCCTTTGCACCATATCCCGGATATAGTGATACTGAGTTTCCACATGCTTTGATCTGTCATGAAACACAAGATTGGCAGAGAGCTTCACATAGCTCTGATTATCACTATGAATAACTGTAGGCTCCCAAGGTTGTCCAAACAATCCTGCAAGGAGTTTTCAAAGCCACACTGCTTCTCGAGATGCCACACAAGCTGCAATATATTCTGCTTCAGCAGTACTCAATGCTACTAAAGACTATTTCCTGCTGCACTAGGATATCATGGCGGATTCCAAGCTGAAGCAAACTCCAGAAATGCTCTTTCTATCAGTGACACTTCCTGCCCAATCAGAATCAGAATAGCCTTCCAAGGTAATGACTGTATTGGAGGAGTACTTCAATCCATATCCAACTGTACCACACAAATATCTCAAGATATGCTTGGCTGCAACAAGATGAATCTACCTTGGTTCACACATGAACTGACTGAGGGCACTCACTGCATAGCAAATGTCAGGTCTAGTGTTAACTAGATACATCAAGGATCCAATCAGCTGCCTGTATTCAGTGGGATCCACAAGATCAGACCTAGCTGCAGATTCACTCAACTTCTTTAAGTTAGTTTCCATAGGAGTAGGCATAGGTTTACAATCTAACATTCCAAATCTCTTCAAAATATCAATGGTATATTTTCCTTGACTTAGAATAATTTCATTTGGTCTTTGCCATACTTCTAACCCAAGAAAGAAATGCATGAGACCTAGATCTTTCATTTCAAATTCTGAAGTCAATTCTTCCTAACATCTAAGAATGAGATGATCTTCTCCAGTTAGGAATAAGTCATCAACATATAAAACTAAAATCAACATTTCACCATTGAATACTTTGAAGTAAAGGTTAGGATCAGCATCATTCTTCCAGAATCCTAGGCTTACCAAGTACTTGTCAATTCTTTCATACCAAGCACGGGGGGCCTGCTTAAGGCCATATAATGCTTTCTTCAATCTGCATACATGAGATTCTTTCTTATGGATCACAATGCCTTCAAGTTGCTCAATGTAAACCTCTTCTTCAATAACACCATTGAGGAAGGCTGTCTTTACATCCATCTGATGCAACTTCCATCCCTTAGCTGCAGCAATAGCAATGATAGTCCTGATGGAAGTATATCGAGCAACAAGGGCAAAGGTTTCCTCATAATCTATGCCTTCTTTCTGAGAGAAGCCACGAGCCACAAATCTAGCTTTGTATTTCTCAATACTTCCATCAGCAGCATGTTTAATTTTAAACAACCATTTGGAAGATACGACAGACTTACCTTTGGGTCTAGGCACAATATCCCAAACATCATTCTTGATGATGGACTGATATTCTTCATCCATAGCATTCTTCCATGCTTGTTGTTTCATGGCCTCTTCAACAGTGGAAGGTTCAGTCTCAATGAGATTGCACATCAATGTAACATAGTCGGAGAATTTCTGAGGCCTCCTACTTTTTCTGGATGTGCCACTTGGAGCTGCAAACTTTTCCGCCTCTTGAATCCAGAGAGGTCTCTTCTTGCTCATGGTAATGTCCCTAGGCCCATCGGTAGGATCCAAAGGTTCACTTGGATCATCATGATTTTCAGATTCTGTAGACTCTCTCTAAATCTTAGTATCATGCTCAATATCCATGTCTTGAGGGTTGTCATGGTCTTCATTATCAATCTCTATACTTGAGCCTTTAGATCTTTTGAGTGCAATATTTTCTTCAAAAGTGACATCTCTACTAACCTCAATAAACTTCTAACCTGGAATGTAAATTCTGAATGCTTTGGATGTTTCATTGTAGCCCACAAGAATGCCTCTTTTGCCAAAAGGTTCCAACTTGGTTCTCTTCTCTTTGGGTACATGGATATATACTGGACTCCCGAAGATCCTCAAATGACTGATATCAGGTTTGATCCCTGAAAATGCTTCTTCTGGAGTCATATCTTTCAATACACTGTGAGGGCATCTATTCTGAATGTAGACAGCAGTCCTAGATGCTTCGGCCCATAGGAAAGTCTGTAGATCCTGATCATGAATCATAGCTTTTGCTGCCTCGACGATGGATCTGTTCTTTCTTTCTGCAACCCCATTTTGCTGAGGGTTGTAGGGAACACAAAACTCCCTCTTGATCCCTGCCTCAACACAGAAATCATGAAAGCTACCCGAGGTGTATTCACCTCCGTTGTCAGACCTTAAAACTTTAATTCTTTTCCCAGATAGATTTTCAACTGAAGCTCTAAATTCTTTGAATCTACTTAGGACTTCATCAGATTCTTTTGATTTGAGAAAATAAATCCAAGTTTTCCTAGAATAGTCATCTATAAAGATTACATAATACAAAAATCCACTGGGGGAAGCAACAGAGATAGGTCCACATAAATCAGAATGCACAAGAGCTAATTTCTCTTTAGTCCTACTTTCACTTTGATGAAATGGACTCTTAGTGTTCTTACCCATAGCACAACCTTTGCATGTATTATCATGAATATGACTAAGTTTAGGCATACCTTTAACTATCTTCTCAAGAGTGGGAAGGGCTCGAAAATGAAGATGTCCAAGTCTTCTATGCCATAGCTCGCTTGATTTAGGTGCTTCATGAATGAGAGCTTGAACTGGACATGCTGAAAGCTTATATAGGCTCTCATACCTATTCCCAATGATGAGCTGATTTGATGCTAGACTTCTTAGGCCATGCAAGCACCCTTCCTTCAGAAAATGCAATCTGATAACCTTTATCTTCTAGTGCTGATATGGAGATAAGGTTTCTTTTGATTCCTGACACAAACAAAATATCACTGAGGTGAAGAGAAATTCCAGAATCTAAATTAAGGGAAGTGGTACCAAAACCTCTCACAGAATAGCGAGCGTCATCACCAATGACCACATGAAGATTAAACTCTTTCTCCACTAAATCTGAGAGGTGCTCTCGATAGCCGGTGATGTGTCTAGATGCACCACTATCAATCAGCCAAGTATCACTGTCTGAGGGTACATTGCTTGACAGAGTAGAAATGAAAAGAAAGTCTTCAGTATTAGACTGATTTGAGACTTCATTTAAGTTTGCTCCTTGTTGCTTAGGCTGGGATAAACAGTCCCTTGCAAAGTGACCGAATTTGTCACACCTGAAACACTTGATGTGAGACAGGTCCTTTTTCTTTTTCTTCGAATCATGAGGTGGATTAGACCTTTGATCTCTATTTCTTTTGAAATTGTTCTTCTTCCAATAGCCTCCTTTCTTCTTGAAAGACTGGGCAGCAAGGACATGATTGTTTTCATGAGTGTTTTTGATAACTCCTCTAGCAGCTAGTCGAGACTCTTCTTGAATACAGTCAGCCCTTAATCTGTCAAACTTGGGCAGATCAGCCCTTGCACTAATTCCTTGAATGTAGGATTCCCAAGATGCTGGAAGACCATTGAGGGCTAGCATAGTTAAATCATTTTCATCAACAATCTTTCCAATAGATGAGAGCTGATCTCTCAGATCAGAAATCCTCATGAAGTAAGCCATGACGGATTCACCTTTAGCCATCTTGATGTGATAAAGCTGTTGCTTCAAGGCTAGAACACGACTAGTGTTGTTGATTTCATACATCTCCTCCAAGGTTCTGAACATTGTGCTTGTTGTCTTCAGCTTGGAGATGATTAGAACAATGTGGTCCTTTACTGAATCAATTAAGATCTTCTGAGCTTGAAGATCTTTCTTCCTCCATTGGGCCTTTTCTCCTTCTGCCTCAGGCTCGGAAGATTCTTTGATCACAAAGTCTGCAAGGTCATTTTCATTCAACGCAAGCATGATGCGGACTCTCCATGATGTGAAATTGGAAGCCCCATCCAATCTAGCTTCCACCTTGAGAACCATCTTGAAGCAGTGATAAGAGCATAAGTAGATAATTGGTTACTGCAAATCTGATTACACTAATTCGAACTTGGCTCTGATACCATGTTAAATTTTAATATTCAGATTGACAGTAAGAAACCATAAAACTCAAATGCACACATAATACGCATATACCCTGGGAAAACCTCCCTCTTGGAGGTGACAAACCCAGCAAAAAAATCTCAGATCCGATTTATATTAAAGGCAGAAATAGATTACAACTTTGCCCAACTAGGGCACGAAACATAGATATCAAATACAAATTATCTCAACCTTAATTGAACAGGTTGAACCATTAAACCTGTTGAATTGACAAACCGGTTGAACCGTTGAACTGACGAACCGGTTGAACCATTGAACCGTTGAACCGACGAACCGGTTGAACCATTGAACCGTTAAACCAACGAACCGGTGAACCGGCGAACTGACGAACCGGTTGCACCGCTGAACTATCGGCAAAACCTTTGCATTGTCGAACCTTTGAATCTGTGGAGCTTTGATGAACTCGTTGAACTGTTGAACCGATGAACCTGTCGAACGGTTCAACCAACGGCGAAGCCCTTTCACTGTGTTTGTAGTAGATCGCTGATGGATTAGATTTCGCAGAGCAGAATTCGGTAAGATGATTGTTCTATATTGTGACTACCAGTCACTTTTCATTTATATGAGATCGCTCAAACAATTTTGGCACCAAATTACATATACGTTACATTTCAAATAGGTCCTGACCTATTTGTAATTTCGAGATACATAGAATAATGAGTTCGCCAATTGGGCCCTGCCTTAATCAGATAACACAACTGAGTTCTTGAAATGCTAAGGCCGATAGGCCATTCAGCATTTCATGACTAGGTCGGTCTCTAGAAGGGATCCGATCTAGCTACCAAAATCAACATGTAAAACATCTTAAATTCAGATGAGATGTTAAGAAAAACTTTTTCTGAGAATGGCATGGGTGATAGAGCCCTACATAGGGATTTTCCATGGAAATATTAATGCTCATAATTAATTAGGCATTTGAATAAAACAAATAAGCTTAAATTACCAGTTAAAGAAGCCCAGTTTGGATGAATAAATTAGTAATTTCTATAGACTATGTTCCAATGGGGAGGATACAAATGAGTCGTTTGACACTCTTCTTCTGTGTTAATATGAAACAAGTGGTTTGCCAAACCGAGCACTGGTGAACATGCCTACCAATAGTTAATTATTTGACACCACTCATCCTGCAATTAAGATGACAGACAATCTAATCAACATAAACGTAAAGGGGGTTATTTAAATAATGGTTCCAGAAATACCAACTCTAGAATGAACAAAGCAAGACATCCCTGCTCAAGGATGTGAAGAATTTAGGTTAAAACACTAAATAGGCAATATTAGACCTCTTTAATCTCCCCAAAAAAATCAATATATAGAGACAAAACGCTCCTCAATCTTTATTTTATGTAAGCAACAAGAGTAGGGATTTCACACGACAAAGACTATACCAAACCAACACTTTACAGTGCGAGTAACAAGGTTGTGTTAAAGATCTCTTTTTTAGACTTGGATCGTTTAGCAATGGCTATCAACCTATGGAGTACCATGAGTGGTTGTTATCGTTGTAGTGCTTTCTTGATTACAAGTTTCTGACTTAATACGTCCTCCTCTCTTGTGTGGTATGTGCATAATTAATCTCCCATGAATCAAGGACCATTTTATGAAGCATCATGTTCACCAAAGGCATTGTCAATCTATGAAAAAATGTTTAAAAAAATCTTTGCAATAGCACACAATCCTATCCACACATTTATTCTGAAAATGGTTTTTGCCAAATAATCTTGTCACCCAGAATGAATCATAAGCAACTTTTTTGAAGGACCTCAAATTTAACCAATAAAAAATATGAATATTTTATTGGATATTGGAATAAAATATCTGTGTTTTTTAATTCTTTTCTTTTTTTGCTTTTTTTTTATATATATTTCTAGAGGTGAAAAGCATTGATGGTTTTGCCTAATTTTCACCCTCCATGGTGCAAATGGAATTCATAAAATGTCGTTTATTGGTGTATAGTCATGGTGTTTTAATGACTACTGATGAACCAAATACTTGTGATGCACCATTGACGTATACTAATTCATATCCTAACCAATAAATTACATAGATAGTTCAGAAGCTAATACACTGTGATGTGCAAGCATTCTATCCCTAAATACAATTGCCAGTGTTTTCTAGTGCAGGTGGTGCAGGCTTGCATTTCTCAAAATCAGCGTTAGTAAAAGCTCCAGTAGTTGGGCAGATTGGGCAAATCACTTTTTACAAAATATTGACAGCGAAAAACCTATAAAAAAATTGAAGATACAAAGTAAGCTGTTGTTATTACTGATATTAACAATAAGAAACCTAAAAACAGGTGAAATCTAATGCAAATTACTTCAAGTTTGGATTTACTTCGCTTTAGGTTCCTGTGGAGGGAAGACACGCTTCTTTTCTGAGGGTGCAAGTGTGAGTATGCAGTGATGTTAATAGTTAATTTAGGATCATAGGTTCTGCACCTGGGAAATGTATCCAAGACTCAAGTACCTTTGTTCAGGGACCCACCCAGCAGGCTATGCATATCTTGTTACATGGTTTTATTTTAGCAGCAGGTATCCAAGAAAGTGAACATAGTAACAAAATTGCACTCAGGACATATTTTTCTGGACCAATTCCAAATTTATATTACCCTACCAATTAATAATCACAGTTTCATACTTCAATTATAAAGATCTAAACTACCAACTTGATGGCCTGCCATGCCAAATGTATAAAAACTGAATGCAACCCCTGCCTAATAGGAGTCTAGAAGTAATTTTTCAACCCTTCGCGTTATTTGAGAAGTACTCTTAAGCTCTCTCCTTTGAGCATTCTACCAGTGATGACATATAAATATAATAATATTCAATATTCCAAACCATAACATGTCATTTTTCTTCTTCTGATCAAATATATAATCATGAAGGATATATAATTACAAGTTGCAAGAAACATCAATGCATGTTACATGATCCAAGTTTCAACACCAAGATGGATGAAAACATTTGATTTTAGACAATGGAAATTGTTTGTCTTGAGGTAGCTATTTCAGAGATCTAGACTCCTGCAACAATTATTGGAACTGCAATGCAAGGCCAAAGCCCCCAAATCCTCATATTCCTAAGATCTCTGTAATGTTCTATTCTTGAAGCTTTCTTGTTTGTCATCTTTGATGAATCACAATACATTATAAAGCTCGTATCTTGATGATGTGCAACAGCTACAATATAAATAAATCTGTAATATTAGCCACGCCTTAAGGTAAAACACCAAAAAAAGGCACTAGAATATGATGGTCAGCACAATCCTAGAATCTCTTGAAATATCATAACTATTTTCATTAATTCCTCTAGCACATCAAAGTGACCTGAAATCTTCTCAGCCTGAACATGTTCATCCAAAAATCAATAATCTCATTTGAAATACCTTTTGATGCTTGCAAAGGGATGAAACCTAAAAGATCTTCATGCAAATGCCTGGCAAACAATCAAAGGGATGTATTATTAAATTCTTCAACACAACCAATATAAAATATTAGCCTCAAAGATGCATATATCACGTCTCTGAAATCATTCATGTTCATCTTATAGCTACTTTAAGCACTTTACAATTCACATTGTAAAGCCAAAAATTGGAGTTATATTCCTTGAAATTGAAGACACAATAGAGCTGCTACTGTAGGTCTGCAGTTTTATATAGCAGTACGGGGTATAAATAATAGCATTTTGTCTATAAGAACAAAAGCATTATCATCTACAGAGACATGACAATGTATTCAGAAAAAGAGGGACTCTATTACCTCAAATGATAGATGAAAATCTATGCATAAAAATCAGAATAGTAGACAAGACATTAGTGATCCTCTTCTTCAGTTCCAGGGCAGTTTGAAAGAAATACATCTACAGATTCATACTGCATAAAAATTCAAAACAAGAGGTAAAAAAGGTGAGGATGGATTAGCAGATAAACCAATCAAAACCAGAATTGTATGTCCTGCACTCACGAGAAAATTCTGCAAATTAAAAGAGAGTGTCATTGCCTAAAGAAGTGTAGTGAATGCAAGTCATGAGCGAGAGATTACTTGCCTGACAACCACAGTACAAGCAATAATGGAACTCAGTCCTCAATCTGTCTAATACTTCTTGCAATTCCTGTAGATCAAAACACAAGTGAAGAAATAAAAACAAGTTCATGTTACAGGCAAAAAATATTTACAACCCCAAAACAGATTTAGCTCATTTAAAATTTAAAGCTTCAGACATCAAACCTAGATATTTAGCATGGTCTGATGTTAGAGAGAATTTCCTACATCTAAATATGTTTAAACTTTAAAGCCATGTTTATTAGCAATGGACTGAATGAGTGACCTAGAAAATATGGCTTTTGTCTAAGGCCTGTCTTTGTCAGTCAGAATGGGGTTAACCTTAGAAAACAATTATTATGCCTGGGTATGTTGAAGGACACATTCCTTAACTATTCACTGAATGAGTAGCCTTGAGATTAGAACTATTGTCGTGATCCATTTCTTAAGTTACAAGGTTCACTGGAATTTGGTTTCAGGTAGAATCCAATAGTCCATAATGTTAGAAATCCAAAATGCTATTCACATAGACAATGATTGATTATCATTACTATGGAACAGCATCCCAAATGACAGCTGCTGAGAAACAACAGATAGACAAATGCAAATGAGTTAAATAAAGTGTCACTGCATTTCACATTTACAGGCAATGAGAGGCATGCTGGAATCACCCAAGAAATATCCGAATATTCTCAGCTCCTATTGGACTCAAACATCCCACTAAATATTTGCACAAAGCATATAGATTAGCTGGTGCTAACAATATCTGTTAATCAGATTGGACAGAAATAATATTTCCTTTCCTTTGTCGCCTATTTATGTCATGAAAAGAAACCTGGACCACAGAGTATTTCAGTCTAATGTTTTAAGAAATCACAAGAAGCATGTTTCAGCATATTCAATCTACTGCAACTTAATGGAGAAAGGATAAAAACTAAAAATTTATATAAAAAATTCAAATACAAGTTTGCTACTCTTGGTAAGGATGTTGAGTCCTTGCGGCTTGCAGCACAGCTTCCAGATGTCTTTCCATGCCTTCTTAGGAGGGGATTGTTTTCGTAACCATGTCATAAAGCAAATGGAATCCACTTTTTCTCAATTGTAAAACTTGTAATACAATATTCATCTCCTAATTAATTAAATAAAAAAAATTACCTCCACAGTTACTTTCTCCTCTTCCTCTTCTACAGTTTCTTCAGCATCCTGCTCAGTCTCATTTTCCTTCCCATACTTAGCCTCCTCCAGCTGAGACAGTGTAGCTCTGGCTTTCTTATAATTCATCACTATTTTTCTACATTGCCATAATATATTTTTTCTCTCTTCAAACTCTGATATCATGTTTATCTCATTCAGTTTCCTCTTCTGAGCAATCATCTCCATTTCCTTGGCCTTCTGAATCTGCTTCTCTTTCTCAATATGGTCTCTTCCAAGACCGGTCCTTGATCTCTTGATCTCAAGATTGACTGGCTCAATCCTCCCTTGCCCATGCTTTCCAAGAGCAACACCAGGGCTATAACCCATTTGCTGAAGCATTTTAAAGCCAATGTTTGATGAAGGTATGGCAGAATTGAACCCTCTTTTCAGCTGTTCATCTTCCTCCTTCTGTTGTTCCTCTTTCTTGATCTTTCTCTTTTCCTTCCAATTTAACTTTCTTTTGTAGCCTATAATCTCACTCTCTTTTTCTTTCTGCACTCATCGCGCATGGAGCTAATCAGAATTAGGCTACTTCCAACATAATAATACTAATTTTTAAGTTAAATTTCAACAACCCACCAGATCATTCACGGAATTCAATGTTAAGCCCAGTTAACAAAATGAGCAGTTAGCACACAATCGGAATCATCTTAACAAACTAGGTTCTAGGAAAGAATAGTCTGAAAAGGGCAATTTTTGTATGAATTTTTTTCTTAAAATATTCTTAATGCGTTGGATAGAAACAATTAAACCCATTACAGAGCCTAAAGAAAACGCCACACCCATATGACTTAAAATACTCCCCCAAAAAGTGACAAATCTGGAATCCATCATAACTTAGCGCCCTCTAGGGAAAAAAACTGAACTTTGCTACTAACTAAAATATATAAGTTTTGAAATTTTCTAAATGCACTGGACATGCGAAACACATCCATTAAAATGCTCCGGGAAACGGCCAAACTCACATAATTTTTTGCCAAAAAAAAACAGAGGAAGGGTTTAATTTTACAGCTTGCAGACTGGCGACTTCATCGGGCGGAAGGAATTGAGACAAATCGCCCATGTAACCATCGTCTCCTTCATCTCCCTGCATTGTTTTAAAAAATCAAAACAAAAAAAACGTCAAACCTACCAATTTTGAGGACAAAGAACATCGATAGTCATGTAAGTACAGCTGCAATAATTTAAATGTTTGAAGTGTTTACGGCTCCCTGCTAAATAGCACAAACTGTAAACCAAAAAAGAAGATAAAGATCTGTTAATTAATGTAGTGCTCTTTACTTTTGTAAGGGTGAAAAGTGCAATCCTAGCACTTACCATTTCTTTGAATATTTCTTTTGATTCATGGTCTCTAATGTAATAGTAAATAGTATATTTGTGTAAGAATTGACCTCTTTTTAAGGTTTTTTTTTTTTTTTGGTTTTTTGTTTGGATTTAATTTTTAAATATGTATTTAGTTTTGGTTTAAAATTGTAATGACGATCTTAAATTTGGTTCAAGATCGTATGGTTTTCAACTCGTTTTTCAAATCTAAAATTAATCTTGAGCCGAAGTTGACTTGCTTCCAATCAACTATTGCCTAATAACTCAAATATGAAATAGTCAAATTTACACACAGAGTGTTACATAAAAGGACACAACCCTAGTTCATTTTATATATCCACTCATATCGATCGTCAATACATCATTCAATCAATAGAGTATTGCATTAGCATCCATAGTCATAAAGATAGACTAATATAGGCAAATAAGAATCTAAAGACTCAAAGTGTAAAGTTCAAGACTACAAAGAAGGTTTAAGGCCAAAGAAAGAGGTTTAGGACCCTAGGTGTCGGATTGAACCAAAACAGAGTGAAGGTCAATTTCCAATTTGTTGGAACCTAATAGTCATAAATCTAATAGTAGAAGTTAGAGTTGGATCACAGGCTACACACTAGAACATATTATTCAAGTGTCACATCTAGAGCTAAGTACACCTATCCCTCTATGTCAATTTAGCATTTATTTGATTACATATTTTAGTAATATTTTGAGACTCGATTCTATTATCTACGCTTGTCGCTATATTTATTGCTTAATTACTTGATTAACCTAGATATTTGAAGAAGAGTTTATTTCTTTTCATTTTGGTGAACATGTTTGATCTTACACCCCCTAGGATTTGTCTTTAGGGTTTGATTTTTTTATTTTATTTTCAAATCCGAGTTTTCTAATTTTCAAATCATATATGAGCCTTCTTTTGATCTTTATTGCCTTTTAGGGGTTTGTCTTTTAATCGTATGCTAAGGTCTCACCATCCTCCTTGTTTCCCATTAAGGAGAAGTTGTAGATTGAACCTTACTATATCTTTGATTCAAGTTGAAGATGTTGTGATAGAGGATTTGAATATCTCTACTTAAAGACATAATATTTTTACAATCTATTTAAATGTATCAAATTGCTTTTGGTTGAAACTATGTATAGCTTTTGTATCAATATTTTGGATCACACTCAATGATCCTTCCTCAAAATGAGGAGAGCGAAAAATGAGATGGATTGCAGAAGATTGCAAACCATAGTCTTTATAAAGAAGGAGATGAGAGGAGGCACAAAAAAAGGACCAATGTAGAAAATGGAAGTCAATAGAAAACAAAAATAAAAGAGAAAGGAAAGATGTGATAGGTAGAGATGTGGAAAGAATTATTAAATTATTATAAATAATTAATAATTTCCTTACTCTCTTATTTTGTTTCTATTGACTTCTATTTTCTACATTGGGCCTTATTTTTTCATGCCTCCTCTCATCTCCTTCTTCTTTACAAAGACTATGGTCTACAATCAATGTCATTTTCATTCTTCTCATCCTAATGAAGGATCGTTGAGTGTGAATCTGAAACATTGATACAAAAGCTATACATAGTTTCAACCAAAAGCAATTTGATACATTTCTACTTACTTTGATCATGATGCCCATGTGGAACAAATGGATAAGCAAGATATGGCTCTAAATCTTACAAATTTGGGCAATGATGCTAATCCTTCTACATTGATTGATGTCCTTCACAATTTTTTGATTAACAAGTCATATGGAATGGAAGTAATTAAGGATATAGGTCAAAAGATCTAAACTCACCCTCCCTTCTAAGCCTTTACTTCCGTTGTTCCTCCCAGCTCTTCCTCTCTTACTTTTGGTATGTCATGTTCCTTATTTCATAAACCCTTCCACTAATCCTCTTCTTGTCTCCATTTCTTATATTCAACCCCTTATTGTGCCTACCTCTCATGTCCAACCTACTTCTATTGCACACCCACTTCTTATCCCAATAGTGTTATGCCTACATCTCATGTTGCCACCCCATCTTCCTCCACTATTCCCCAACCTATCTACACTCCACCTATTATATTTCATGTTGCTACTTCCACTACTCTTCCTACTACTAATGTATCTCTCTCCACCCTTCTCCTTAAAAGTTTTGTTGAGATGCAAAGCAAAGTTAATTCATTACCTGTTGGAAATGAAAAGGATATAACTAGTGAGATCAAGCATAATTCTCTTGCTTTTGAGATTTTATCATCCATTTCTAGTTGGATTTGTAGTCCCTAGGTTTGAGATGTATAATGGTAAAAAGGATCTTAGGACACACTTGAGATATGTCAATGCTACATGTTTGGACTATGTGTATGATGATAAGTTAATTACTAAGCTCTTTTAAATTTAAAAGAATACGCAATTAAATGGTTATATTCACCTCCACTTGGATCTATATATTGTTTCTCTGATGTAGCCAATGCATTTGTAGGTCACTTTAATGTCAATATTTGTTTGAAGATCACTATTTTAGATTTGTTTGATTGTAAACAAGGATCAAATGACCATATTCATGACTATGTTATTAGATTCCAATTCTTGTCAGTTAAGACACTTTATCAAAATCTTGATGATGAGCTACACAAAAAAATATTAAGGGATTGTCATCTACTATTCAATAAAATGTGCACGTTAATAGTTATGCTTCTTTCATGGATTTGTGTGCCAGTATGAGGAATGTTGAGTTAAAATTGCCTGAGGCTAATGCACTATTTGTATGGATTTTCTCATTCCCCTTCTTCATCATCTTACCAAGGGGAACTATGCTTGCAACATCCCTAGTACCAAAAACTCAAAATAACTAGATTTGATACTGCATGAAGGAAGATTTTAAATAATTCATACATTAACTTAATGAGAGAAGTTGTAATGTCCCATACTATGCAAATAAATTTAATTCTAATATAGGTTGACCCATATGCCTTGGCACCTTTGATACAATATGAAAATTCAAATTTAAACATATAAAATGTGGCCGACTTTCCAAGTGGCCGACCCATATTCACCTTGGTGCCATCTGTTTTGAAATTTAAATTAAAATTAAAAGACGTCCTTAAAGGCGAACTCTATACAGGCCGACTCTCTTTGCAGTAAAAAAATGTTAATATAGCCGACCTCCCTACATGGAGCGCCATGTAAGATAAATTTGTTAGCGATCTAATTAACAAGGTAAGACAAGTTATATATATATATATATATATATATATATATATATATATATATATATATATAAAGCAGTTATTTAATGAAAGAGCAACGATTATCCATTGGGTTGCGATTTGTCTTAGAAGGGACACTATTTGTGAAGAGATATCATCGCCTCCTTTGGAAGAATATAAGAGATAAAGGAATAAAAATAGAAGGAATAACATGGGGAATAAGAGCAGAAGATATATAGCAGAAATTAGCAAGGACAATTCAAATATATATTAAAGAAGGAAAAAATAATAAATTAGCAGAGATAAATACACAAACAGATCAGCAATGATATATATGTAACAGCAGAGAATTATTCTACAATACTATTCTTCTATCATCCTATTATTCCATCCTTCTATTATTATATCCTTCTACTCTTCTATCATTCTATTATTCGATTATTATATCATTCTCTCATTCTATTGTTCTATCATTATATCATTTTATTCTTCTATCATTCTATTATTCCATCATTCTATTATCATCTTATTCGTCATCCTATCCTTCTATCATATGATCATCTTATTCTTCTATTATTCTATCATTCTATCATTCTGTCATTCGATTATTCTATCATATGATTATTCTATCCTTATATCATTCTATAATTCTATTATAAATTGAATCAATCCAATCAACAAATATCTGAGATATCAATTAGCAATCAAGGAAGCTATCTTCATTGGAAGGAAGTCCTGTAAGAACCCTAAAATAATTATATGTATGCTTCATGTATGATGTGTATGCTTCGTGTATGACGTGTATACTTTGTGCTTTTTAATATATGTATTGAACTCATTATTAATTAGGCTATGATGATTAATCTATTGATGCATAATTACTCGCATATAAAGCATATGTATGCTCTATCACGATTGTTGTGTATAATGATATATTTATGAATCTGGATGTATTTTTATCAAGCAACCAAGGGTGGCAAGATGAGGGGGAACGACTATAGGATTCCTCACTAGGTACACCCCCTCATATGGATGGTAAGGGCCACATGAGGCCAAGAGGGATGGTATATTTGCTCTTGGGCCTAGGGTAGAGGATCGCTTCAGGCACCCTATCATACCCCCTTAGGTTTGGCTATTGGGTTAAGGAGCCCCAATCATAGCGACTAGAATAAGGATGGTAAGATAAGGGGGAATGACTATAGGATTCCTCACTAGGTACACTCCCTCATATGAATGGAAAGGGCCACATTAGGCCAAGAGGGATGGTATATCCACTCTTGGGCCTAGGGTAGAGGATTGCTTCAGGCGCCCTATCATACCCCCTTATCCTAAACATATTTGGGTTAGACTCCATTGATGTTCATGAGTTATATCATATGATTAAGATAATGTTCCTAACCCTAGTAGGAAAGATCTATTTTATGGATTATGCTTTCAATGATTATCTAACATGGTTGCAAGTTCTCAACCAGGATCTATCTTGTTCAACAATTTAAATTGGTAAATGATATCACTAACTCTATTTCATTTCTTGATTTGCTTGGAATTGTGATTTTAGGGAAGAAACTAGGGCATTTACAAAAGGGGGCATTACAGAAGCAATGCAATAGGTTACAAATATACTCAATAAACAACAAATACTAATGCATAACACAAGATATTCCTTGGGAAACCCCTTTCAAGAAAAAATAGCCTTAAAAGCACACTCAATGTATTATCAACAATAAATACAATTACAATACACTTAGAGCATGAGTGTTCTATTAGAAGAAAGAGGAGATCTTCAACCATTGGCTTCTAGAGTTAATACAACAATTTGTAACCTTTTCAAGTACAAGTGTGTCCACTATAAACCACCAACCCATGCATCCAATATATAAGCTAAGTCCAAATCTAGAAACCACACATGGTTTCCAAAACCATGAGAAAATATGGTGCCCAAATACCATGCTCAAATTCCAATGCCCAAGTCTTGATGGGTCAACATTCCCAACATGGAATATAACTCCTCATGCCATAACCACCCACTAAAATTGGGTGCTCCATTTTGGACTCATTCCTCATTTATCAAGATACTCTTATGTTTCATAACTTCTGCATCATAAGTTAGTCAAAAGTCATCCATGACTTTTCTATCCCACTTTGTAACTCCCTCTTACATGCTCTTACACATAATAGAACCTCTTACTCATCCTACAATATCATAGAATCTCTTACTCATCTTACAATGTCATAGATGCCCTTACATGATGTCATATTACCTTTACAAGTGGCATAAAGTGCACCTCAAGTGGGATACTCTTTTCCATGTGGGCACATTAATAATATAAATTAAATAATAAATACAAACCTTAGGAATAGCAAGGCATATAACACCTAATCCCAGCATTCTTCCACTTGTTATTTATATTACAAGAGCAAAAGGGAAACCAACAAAAATGAACTAATCACTAAGGGTTACAATGCCCATAGCTATGTTGCACCAACTCAACTCCTATGTGCTTACGAACTACATCAAATAATCTACAACATCCCATCAAGGTGTCCACTATCTCAACCAAAACCCTCTCATCCTCCATCATATCACCAACATAGTAATATCATGCTTCCTACATGCATGAAAGATAAGATCCCCAACTAAGTTGATGACAAACTAATTGTCACACAATTACCATTGTATCATGCTTCAACCCAATATCCAAACATAATCATTGAAGCTAGATATCCACCAAAATAGGCCCAAGTAGCTACCATATACTCTACCTCTATAGTTGGAACAATGACCATAGCTTGTCATTTACTCTCCAAATTGCACCATCAAATAGGGTAAACAAATACCAACTAGTAGACCTCATGTTGTCCACATATCCTTCCCTATTTGTATCCATAAGTCCTTGCATATCCACTATCCTACACAAAGTCTATTCTAACACTACTACAATTACACCATAAAATAGGGTAAACACATAACAACTGGTACACCTCATGTTGTCCACATATCCTACCCTATTTGTATCCATAATTCCTTACATATCCACTACCCTACATAAAGTCTTTTCTAGCACTACTACAAGTGTGTTGTAAGTGACCCAAATCACTAGTACAAATATCACCAACATTTCTTGGGTAATGTTTGGTCTATTGAAAATCATAACGTACAAAATTCCACCAATTCACTCACATAGGGGAAGCATTTAATGTCCTCTATTACATCTAATGTCAAAGAACACTCATTGATCTATAATACTACAAACTAAATTGCTACAATACTAAGTTAGCATACTTTCTCTAACTAACCCAAAGTTTTATACTCACACACACATTCTCTTTCCCCTAATATCCATGCCAAAAAATGGATCTCTTAAGTTAGATTCACATCACATAAAAAATTTAAGATTAAAGAGTCTCAATCACACTGATACTATTACTAAAAACTAATGAAGTGAAATAATAGTAAATGACAACATGTTTGACACAAGCATAATGATCTAATTAGTGCGACATAATCGCAACTCCAATAACATATGAATCAAATGTCATACCAAGATGGAACTTGAACAATAGAGAGATATCCTACAAACTATACCATATCCTTCTATCAGCATCACCAAGTGCTCTAGCTATGACAAGTAGATCTCCTCCTCCAAATCCCACATAGAAAATCCATCTCCACATCTAACCATTCAACCCTAAGATCAAACATAATACCAACTTATAAAAGAATCTAAAAAAGTTATAATCTTCTCAACTGAAAGAAGTTCATACCAATATTCATTCCCACATCTAGGTAATAATCCCATAGTCACTAACCATGCCATGTACTCCTCAATCCCATCCTCATAATCCCATCCTCATAATTGACTCCATAGCTTAAGACACACACTAGGAGATAAAAGATAAAGTAGAATGCATATAGAAATAAACTAGGTAACCAATACCTATCGAATCATTCTCTACCAAATGGACCTCCTTGAGAGTAGGGTATGAGGTTGTTCTTCATCTTGCAATGCTCCAAGCAATTCTAACTCTCTATAAAAAATCTCCTCATGAGGCTCATGTTGAACTCATATCTAGCTGGAATTATAGACTCCTCAATCTTTTTGCTAAAATCACATTAAGAAACTCACTATTCCAACACAATCTCCAATGTCCAAGAGATCTCTAGCATCATCCAAATCTATCTAGCATCAACAAGTACCCAACTAGTCATCTCATGTCAACTAAAATCCAACTACAACACCACAATATCCAAGAGCTCTCTAAGGCAAATTGATCACTATACTCAACACTAGAAGACTACCTCAAGTCATTGCTAAAGATCTCACTACACAATCAGTGTCAAATCTAGGAACTCCTCATGGCGTTGTGATTTGCATCTTCAAACCCTAAAGATAACATCTATCTCTAACCAACATATGGAATTGGAATGAAGAAACTTGTATTCCCTTACAATTTCATGTTGTGTTTTGGACCCATGAATCTAAGCTTAGGCTTACATTCTACTTTCTATCATCCTCTTTGTGTAGTTTTATTGTAATGCTATGTTATTCTTATTGTTTCTTGGTGATTGGATCTTTCAAGAGTTGTAGCTTCCTAGATGTTGGTGCAACGTTCCAATGTCTATGTGGCATGCTAGTGTCCAGTGAATTGTTTCATACAACAATCATTTTTGGAGTGTGTTTCCATTTTTCTCCTTTTTCTAGTCTTTTGTAACCCCTCTAACACGAGTTCAAATGACTTCTTGAGACCTTGGACCTCCTATTTCCCTCTCGTTCTCCATTTTTGAATCTATCTTTGAATATCTCTTAAATCTACTGCAATATCTCAAGCTCTTGAACAACCTACAACATTCTTGTGATCTACAACATTTTGTTTTAATTTTTGGCTCTCGAATCTTCTATGTGATTTAACACAACAATATTTGAACACTCCATTAGGTCTTGAGCACACCACATCCAATTTCATTGACACCTTTTTCTCTTGGTTTTGTAGGTTTCATCTCTTTCCATTTGAGGTGATAGTGTTCTTAACTCCTTTTTTCATTTCTATTTTGTTTGTATAATCCATTTAGTGTCCTTGGAATTTGTGGACTCTCTCTCTTCACACACACTCTAGTTTGTTATTTTTTGTAGACCTAAGGGCAATATTTGTAGTTCTTGTCTTTGCTTTTAGTTCTAGACACATCTAGGCTAAGAGAACACACTCCTACATCATTTTATTGGCTTCTTGTGGAGGTCAAAAGACTAAAATAAGGGAAATTGACCATTTGTGGCAAGATTCTTTGTAGCTTCAATCTTTTCTCCTTTGAGCCTCAACTACAAGTTTTGTTGGGAAATATTTATTTGCACAAAGGTTTGCAAGTATTTTTCCTCTTGTCATTTTCATATATTTTCTCAAAATAATTAGATTAAATTGTTTACTTTTCATTTCTATTATCACCTAGAGAGCTACTCTCTTGCCCTTGTTTCTCTATTGTGTAGTTTGGGCATAAATATTGAGGAAAATCACACTTTACTAGAGTTTTTGTTGCAATAGTTGTACAAATTATAGTGCATCGTGTAGATGTTCATGCATCACATAGGCATCCTCAATAGAGACCTCCAAAGTTTAGTGCCAGATTTCTCTTTATCTATCATTTAAAGTTTTGTGTTTTGGCTTGATAAAGAACATTGTCTTTCAAGATTAAAACATGTTATGATTTTCTAGTTTAATTTGTTCTTTCTAATTAGAATAGCAAGAAGTTAATTTCTTCAAAAGAGCTAGCTTTTCCTAGTGTAGTGCCATAAGAGAACATTTAGCTTACAAAACAAGATTTTTCTTAGTTGAATTATTTTTCCTACACTATATTTTGGTGAGTATCGATGCTTCTAAACATTTCAAGACTTTATTTCTTGGTTCACCCTACATTTTTGTGAACTTGCCTCCTGTAAACACTTACACAAAAAAATTCAAAAACTTTTCTTCATCATCTTAGGTTATGCGATGTAAAGCCCATTTCTCATCTTATGAGCTTTATGACCCAATCTCTCTATTTAGATGGCATTGTTTGAAGAAGCTATCACAATCTAAGAATGGCACACTCTCAAACTATTACTTATCCTATTTGAATAACTATTGATTTCATAAACTTCTACTATAATCCAACAATAAAAACTCTTCCACATCTTCTAAATTCTCCAACAGTTCAACTTACCATGAAATGGATGTTGCCTTTGCTCATGAAACTACATTATGCATTAGTTCCCAAACCAACATGCGTAACTTAGATAGGCACCTTGTGGATTTCCAGTCACATTTGAATGAGACTAAGAACATGTCCAATGCTATTATTCCCATAGTTGAGTTATGTACCATGTTAACTAATCATCCTAATGGTCTTGACCTCTTACACATGATTGCCTGTATTGTGAACAATGATGTTCCTACTTTAGTGGTCCCTTGTGAGTAGAGTCAAAACTTACATTCTAATATCATGAACAATCATCTATCAATGTCTATGCCAACTCCTAGTGTGCATATGTTGATCCCCATGCATGTTGCCACTAATATTGCACAATGTAGTCAAGCGGACCCTTCATCCTATGGGATGTAGAAAAACCTCATTTATAATTATGGCTTTCTTCCTCCATCTAAAACTCTTCAATTTAATTATCCTAATGTTTTGTAGCCTCTCACTTCACAACCTTTTCAATCATAACCCCTTTTCAGCATTGCTACATATATTATTTCTATTGTACCTATCCATACTATTGATCCCATCATCAATTAACTTTTGCAGAACATAGGAAACTTGAGAAACAACTAGCCTCACTTTCTACTTCATCTTCATAGTTGCTTCTTGCTCCATACTACCATTACAACCCCTATCTATTGATATATTAGCCACACCTCTTATTATTGGATTTGAGGTGTTGTACTTTGACAAATACAATGGTAAGAGAGACTTGTAGACCCATGTCTCTGTTTTCAGTGCATTGTACAGTGATTTCATCTTCCAAGATAGGCTTTTAGCTAAAAAATTTCCTTGGCCCCTCAAAGAGATTGCCTTGGATTGGTTCTACTCCCTTCCTGATCACTCTATATTCTCATTCAATTAGTTGGTTAATCAGTTTCTTCAACAATTTCAATCTAGCATTGGCCCCCAGGTTACATTTATTGACTTGGTTCATTGTCAACAAAGTGCCAGTGAAAAAGTGATTGATTTTATTCTTCGATACCAATCATTATTTTCTCAATTCCTTATGTACTCCCAAATTTAGATGTGTAGAGGGTTTTTATCATGAATATTTAGCCTCTTATTCAAGATAAGATTATTCTCATGATGTATCCTTCATTCACACACTTATGCATGGCCCTTTGTGACTATTAGTAGACCATTAGCTAGTTCAAGGTACTTGCTTCATAGGCTCCTACAACACCGTTAGGGTCATCTCCATCATATAACAATAATTATTAAAAAAACAAAAAAATTATTTAAAAATGCTACATCTATTGTTGCTAATAGCAATGTTGCAACTGCACCTTCATCAGTTGTTATGGCTCTTTCTTCTTCTCAATGGAAAAGAAACTGATAATTCATATCACCATCTAAGTCTCTTCATTCTATCTTGCAGTAACTCCTAACTAATAACTTGGTTCAACTATTGCCCTTTAGACCTTTGGACATGAACAAGCCTTGTCATCCTCTTATGATCATAAGGCCTTTTGTCAATTCCACAAAGTCCATGGTCATGACATTGAGAGATGTATGCATCTAAAGAATATAATTCAGGATCTCATCGATTCAAATGCCACCCAAGTCACTAGAGTGAATGATAAAGGAAACAAATCCATCGCTAAGCCCAATCAAAATCTCCAAATTTACATCAATCCATTCCTACAACATTCTTCTATTATGCAAACCTCCCTCTACTCCACTTGTGTTGGACAATGACACTGATCATTCTACTTCTCCTTTTCTTAGCATGGTGGGGATGGTAGACACCCACCCTTGAGTACCTCGAGGGAGGAGTATCTCTAAACCTATCATCTCTTTCTTTTCAACTCACATGTCTATGGGTCTATATGACGGTCCTCTTTACATCAATGCTTAGGTCAACATGAGAGTCATTTGTAGTGTCTTGATTGACCTTGCCAGCATGGTTAATATTGTTACTAAGGAGTTTTTGTATATCCACCATCTTAATAGAGATGCATATAATCCATCAGACATCTTTATGTGTATGTATGGTGGCCTCTCTATGCCTACATTGGGTTTGAGCAACCTCTTTGTTCAAGTTGGACCAAAGAGCCTGAACATTCCTTTCTTCCTCATCCCTACCTCAGACTGTTTTTATCTTTTATTGGGACAACCATGGGTCATGATGATGAGATGTGTCCCCTCTATCAGCCATAAGTGTTTGAAGTTCCCTCGCAATGGCATTGTTCACACTGTCACTCATAGTGGGTTCCAACCACTCTCTTTGTGGGTAACTTCTCCCTTAATTATTTCTAGCCTACCCCTACTAGACCTCTCCGACCCCATATAGAAATTTTTGTTTATAGTCTACCAAAAACACGACAAGAGTCAAATAGATTCTATTGCTCCTTTAATGGTCTCCCAGTCTCAAACGAATACTTAGGTTCCTCCTCCCACCCCTTTGATAGGTGAAGGAAAGAAACCTGTGCAAGTAGACCCTCCCTCTCTTTCTATTGAGTCTTTAGCATGCACATGATGTAACAAGATTGTGAGATTGCACAAGTGTCATCAATGTGCTATTGCTAAAGCACTCTCTGCCTAGTCTGCTACTTACCTTGAGTGCCCTTTCCCTATCCAGCCACCTCCTAACCTTAAGCCTCCTTCTACCCTTAGCCTCCTCCTAAGCTTGATCCTTTTCCTATCTCTACCCCTCATCCTCCCTATGAGTTAGATGAAAGGAAAGAAAAATGAGTATAAGAAGTCCTAGCTACTTCCACTAAGCCACCCCTAATCCCACTCATTCCAAATTGACCCCCTTTCTCTGAGCACCTTGACATGCCAAATGTTAATGTTATCTCTAGGATCACCCTAGCCTCTCTTGTGGACCCATCATCATATATTCCCTAAGCTCTTCCCTACTACCATTGACATTGACATCCCTAGACCACCACCCAAATGTAAGCCAGACTGTTACCTAACCCCACCATTTAGTAGACCAAAGTATAACCATCCTTCACCACCTCTAAGCCCTTCTTCATCACTTCCCCTTGTTGTGGAGGATCTTTCTCCACTTGTGTCTATTGCTCACAGCTCACACTTTTGTTGTTAGTAGCGATGATCAACAACTAGTTCCATATTCAGATACAGATTCATCAACATCTTATGCTAAGCAATGCATGTTTGAGACCGTGTGATATTAATGTTCTCTATCATCAATATTTACAAGATCATTTAACATCGCTCCACCAGCAGATACATAGAAGGATGTTGCTCCTATAGTTGTTCTGCTATGTTCCATTGGTAGCATTTCTACAAATACTACTCTTATTACGGTTTCACCATTAGTGGTCTTCCTTCCCCACATGGACTAGATTGGGAAATTGAAGATGACTTGATGGACCATGAACCCTAGGAGTAGTATCTTTGTGTCATTTGTATATATGGTGTTTGCATCATTGTCTTGTTTTCCCCATCTTGTTGTTTTCTATGTGTTTGTTAGTTCCTCCTAGAGGACACATGTTACCCTTTTAGGTACATGGATACAAGAGGAATGAAACATCATCACATTCTTCTCTTCGTATCTATCTTCTTCCACTTGTATGTTTTTTCTAAACATTTTAGGGATAATGCAAAGCATCAAGACATTTAGGTCTCTTCCTTGTTGACCCAAATTTTTATTTGTTTGCTTCTTATGTGTTATTCCTTCTATGTTCTTGTTGTTCTACATTCTTGGGGGATGATGATGATTGCAGGGCACCTAGGAGTAGTTTGATTCCTACAAGCATTTTGATAGCATCTTTGATAAGTTGAGTTTTGTTTGATGTGTTTTGTAATAAGGCTTTTCATAGCCATGTTTGGAAGGTCTATTTTTTGTGTGGTCAAGAGGTTTGGGGTAATTTAATAAACCTCATATCCTTCTTAGTCCACTTGGACCTAGTTGTGCCCCTTAGGCCTAGTAGGTCTAAGGATTGGTTTTTGAGTCTTTTTGGTTGTTTTAGTGTTTTAATATGTTTTAAGGAGTGTGTTGATCATTGGAGAGCCATTGGACAAGCCAAACAAATCAACCTCCTTATGTTAAGGCAAAACAACATAATTGTCAAAGTGTGTCATGTAGTAGGTCGGTTCAAAAACCATTTTGGCGGTTGAATGTTGTTGGAGAATTTAGACATTGACTTGGATCGGTTGAAAAAGATTGTAGTTCACTCCTGTATGGCAGAGGGGGTCTGGTACGGAGTTTTGGGCATTCAAACAATAGAAAATAGTCATTTTTTCTGCTTTTCTTACTGTGTACGGCCTGTATGTTATTTTTTTGAAAGTTCTTGGAGTTAGGGTTCAAATGCAACTGGTTTGAAGTCTTGAAGTGGTCAGAGTCAAAAGATATCGAATTTTCTTTCAAGACTGGTCTAGAAACCCTGTTTTCTAGGGCAGTCATAGAAATCCGGCCCTAGAATGCATTCCCACTGGTGAAAATTCATAAAAACTAGTGAAATGCAAGCTAGGGATGTACTCTACAGGATTCCAAAAGCATTTGGCTGGGAGAGACTGTTTTCAAATTTTAAGGTGATGCCCTAGGTCAAGTATTCCCTTGTATTTGACCAAACTTATGCTATTTGAGGTTGTAGATGACAGAATCCTGATAGGGTGAGTGAATTAATGGTGGTTTTGTGTTTTTTGGACATGGTAGAAGCATTCCAAATTCCTGTCCCTGATCTATGCACCCAATTTTAATCACTTGCTTTGTAACCTAGCCCTAAACTGATCAATTAGGCCTAGAGACCTAGTGAGTGTTCTGGATTGCTGGAGTAGAGTTGGAACAGGAGACTTGGAAGTTTGATAGGGTCCCTTAAAGGGTATCTAAAACCATCATTCACTTACCTGGTCATTTGGGATTTTGTCAAGTTGTGTTGAGAAAACCTAGTTTGGAGGGCTACTAGCCTTACTAGTCAAGGTATAGGTTGGAGAGTTTTGGGATTTTGGGGATCAAACCAACTACATAGAAGGTGTTTATTGATCTGTCTTAAGGTGTTGGAGAAGCCTTGAAGGTTGAGTCATCACTTGGATATCAAACCCTTCATATACCCTTGAATGTGCCTTTGGTTGCTTGGTTGAAGGCTAGGTGAAGTGGGTGAGTGGGCAAAGGACAAAAGAGTAAACCCTTGTGTGTTGCTTCCCTTGTGCCACTCTGCATCAATTATTAATCCTATATATACATACTAACCCCAAGCATGTAGATCCCTTTATGTCTTTGTGTGATGTTTCTTGTTTTGATGTGACACAACTTCACTTTTCTTGTTGTCATTCCATTCTTACACAATCTCACGTGTATTATGCTTGCAACATTGTCTTTTGTGTCTCTCCTTGGAGGAACCTCTTTTTTTGTGGGTGACTCTAGGACCATATCTATTTCATATATGATTCCTAAAGATCTTTCACCTTCTCCCTTTTTCTACCTAAAAATTAACTTCATACTCTTGGTATATGTAATTATTTAAAGGGGGGACATACTTTGCACTCTCAAATTCACACATTCACATTGTTGGCACACTCCTTGCAGCATTAGTAGCTTGTGGTCCCAAGTACAAACACTAGCTTGGACTGGCCACCCTTATCAGGATTACTTAGCCATGCTAGTTCATGTAATCTCTAATATTGCACTTACATGTGAGCCCCTAGAAACACAATGCTAAACTATGGGCTCCATTTTTAGCTACTTCCCATACTTTTTGTGAGTCACCTAGAAACACATTTTTCTAGCACTTGTGATTCACGAAATTAATGTATGCTTCCTAGTAACACAATGCTAACCATACCTAGCATCATTTCTACCAACACAGCATTGGAAATGCCTCTCTTTCTCTCTCCCTCTCTTCTTTTTCACTCTCTTCTAGTGTGTTCTTTGTGTGTGTGTGTTTGTATTTTATCTAATGTATCATGTCTTGCATGCATTAGATTTTATGATTTTCTAACATCCTTGTTTTGTAGATTGTATTTAGTTTAGTCTCTCTTGTCTTGTAGGTTTATATGTTGTTTTGACATTACTTCTTGTGTAGGTTTTTGTTGTCTAATGTATTTGTTTTACAAGTTCTCAGCTTGGGGGCATAGTTCCTCCACTTGAAGAATTTTTTGCATCCTATATAGTATCCTTTTTGGTATCCTTTTCATGATATTTACTTTCAACATTTTATTTTTGTACTTTAGCATTGCATATCACCTAGTTTCATAAGCTCCTTAAAGTGGGGGAAAAATGTAACATAGAAAATTGCATACCCTTGTAATTTCACATTGTGTTTTAGACCCTCTTTAGTGTCTATCTCGCCCAGCATGTTCATAGACTCATTTAGCCCTTGCTTTAGCATTTTTTGTTGATGGTGCCAAGGTTAGGCTTGTGTTCTTCTTTCTATCATCCTCTTGTTGTGTAATTTTATTTTAATGCTATGTTATTCATGTTGTTTCTTGGTGACTAGACCTTTCGGGAGTTATAACTACCTAGATGTCAGTGCGATATACGGATGTCTACGTGATGTGCTAGAATTCACCAAATTTATTTTGTATGGAAATATTTTTGAAGTATTTTTCCACCCTTCTCCTTGTTCTAGTCTTTTATAACACCTCTAATGTGAGTCCGATTGCATCCTTGAGACCTTGGACCTCCTATTTTCCTCTCATTCTCCATTTTTGAATCTATCTTTTAATATCTCTAAATCTATTGAAATATCTCATGCTCTTGAACAATCTACAATACTCTTTAACATTCCTAAAATCTATAGCATTCTATTTTAATTTTTGGCTCTCAAATCTTCTATGTGATTCAACACAACAATATTCTAGCACTCTCTATGAGGTCTTGAGCACACTACATCTAACTAGGGTTTCATTGAAACCTTTTACTCTTGGTTTTGTAGGTGTTATGTCATAAATTGTGCTCCTACTTGGGTTAGCACAATTTCACTAAGTTTAGCTCCTACCTTTTAGTGTCCCTTAACCCCTTTAACTATTCAACCTATCTAAACCTTGATTGATATTTACCTTATCAAGGAAATGTTGCATTTTGGAGTAATTACCAACAAAACCCGAAAAGAAACTATGGATTCCAGATATTTAGGGAACCCTTAATCTTGAAATGAAGTAAAATTTGGGGGCTGGACTTAGGCGCCCGCACCCTAGTCCTACCCTAAATCTTGGGATTCCAAATTTTATTTCGGTGTCGGCTTATGTCGTGTGCTTCAGGATTCTGAATTCAAAATTTTGTTCTCAAGCAATGTCGACATGTTATTTTGATTTATTTCATTTCTAAAGTTAGGTATTTAAAGAGAATTCAAAATCATTTTATCACACACAACTCTCACGCAAGCTTACTATGCTAAAATTCTGCTACAAGTGCTATTGAAGGTGTGCAAAGTGTTGAATCTCATTGAAGAATTAGATATTTTCTATCTTGGAGATATGTTGTGAAGATTAGGAATCAAGATCTTGAGTCTATCTTGCTCTTCCTAGGGTTTGTGAAGCCTTTTTTACAATCGGGAGAAGGGTTGAAGCCTCCAACTTGAGTTTTGGAATCCTTCATGGATATGGCTACCTCACCTTCTTGTTCTAAAAGTCTTCATTGATATCATCTCCTTGAGGTGAAGTTGTTGTTTCCTTGAGTGAAACATTGTGTGGATCTATTACTTGATGCTTGAGTCATTTAGGATCTTGCATTTGTTTATGCTCACACTTATGGTTTATGGGCACACACATCTGCATACTTTGACATTGGTTATCGTTGAGGTAGAAATACCAAAGATGAGGTTTGACTGAGGCAAACTCCTATATAGCCACAACCTTCCTTCTCCTTCTTTTGTTTGTGTAGGTTAGATTCGGGAAGATCTGACAGAAAGGAGTGAAGAGGAAACACGTATTATAGTCACAATCACAACGAAAGTTATGGATTTTCCCTCGGAAGACTCACAGGACTATTTTGCAGGTGCCCAAGTCTTTTAGGACCTCAAGTCTAGGCCTTGGAATCCTTCACAGAGACACAGACACCAGGTGCAGACAGTTCTGTAGCTGAAGAACTTGCAGGACTATTTCACGGGCACCCTACTCTTCTAGGCCTTCAAAATTTAGGTGCACGGTCACTGTAGCCTCCTGTCTGCATTTCTGTGATCATTATGTAGGTTTCTACTCCCAGAATCTGCATGTTCATACATATCTTGTAACTAAGGTTTGGCTTGTTCATGGCTAGTTAGGGTTTTGCACGACTCTAGTTGAGACATCTTTTCATGTACAACAACAGACGGATAGGATACATGTAGCTTAACATTCTCATAATTATTGAGCTCAGTTTATTGTCCAAATGTTAGTGTATGAAAAGAGGGGCTTGACCTAATTTACACATGCTAATCATTCTCTCTTTTCACCACTAAACATTTTGGTGAACCCCTGTTTAAAGAATTTGCATCCTTTTAACATTAGATCTAATTACATTTGTTGTTCTAAATCAGATTTAGATTGCAAATTCTCATTCATGAAAAGTGCATGCATTGCATTTTGATTGATATATCTATATTTTCATTGAAAGAGCATAAATTAAAATTTTGTTACTTGCATAGTGATATCTTGTTTCATTCTTGCAAAGTATATGATATCTTGTTTCACATAAGTCTTGGATTAATTAGATTATGTGGAAATGTCAGATTTCTTTTTACAATACTTTAATGCATATGATGAGCCATTTAGTTGTGATGACTTCAATATGTCAGATAAAGTCTTAGATGACTTTATCTCTATTGAATATTC
Organism: Cunninghamia lanceolata; assembly: GCA_027924645.1. Lineage (NCBI taxonomy): Eukaryota > Viridiplantae > Streptophyta > Pinopsida > Cupressales > Cupressaceae > Cunninghamia > Cunninghamia lanceolata. The sequence goes on along the minus strand of BSBN01000553.1, from coordinate 12,255,552 downwards.
CACTACAACTCCTAAACCGTCGTTCTTTCAAAGATTATTAAATGTAATTTATGTTCCTATATCTCAAGAAGAACCCGTGAAACTAAAGATAGTGGTCAACCTATGTTTGGATGTGCCTCAAACATAGATGAAACCAGTGCTCATTGTAAGAGGTTTTCTAAATTCTTCTCAACCTCTTGATTGCATCTATAACTATGTTAAACAAATAACAAGTCAAAATCAACCATATCAAGATGGATCACAACATTTCAACCATAATTTGGTTGCTCATACATACAATACATGGAATAATAAATAAAGTAAACATTAATCAAACATTCAGATATCTTTACCAACTTCTCAACCAATGCTTCCTCAACCACCTCATTTAACACATAAAGTTGGTCAAGATTATTATCTTGTTGAGCAGATTCATGCTACTCCTGCTAAGATCTCTCTCTGGGAACTCATACAAACATTGCCTACATACCATGAAATGCTCTAGGAAGATTTACAAAAGGTGATTGTACCACCTGTTGTTAAGCCTAATGATGTAGCAGCTATGTTAGATTGTATGCATACGACAAAAACATACATTATGTTTCAACAACATGAGTTACCTTCAATGGAAGTTCAGAAACAATATGATCGTCTGATAATCTTTATCACTATAAACAAAAAGTTGATAAAGTGAGTTATGATTGAAAATGGATGACTCTTAATGTTTGTGGTGTTAATTTGCTACATAAAATCAACATTGATACAAATTTGATTAAACTAGATAAACTTAATATTCATGGCTTTGATAATGTTGGTAGACAATCCCTGGGTACCATAACTTTACCCATAAAGGTTGGGCCCGTGACATTATCTACCCTTTTTCATGTCATGCCCGGTGCACTTTCATATAATATGATTCTCGGTAGACCGTGGATTCATACTATGGGGGCAGTTCCATCTATCCTACATTGATCAATAAAGTTTTTTTATGAAAATAAACTTTAACCACTGAAGCTGATCTGGAACCAGAAAGTTGTTTACATATTGAAATGCAAAAACAAGTTATCAATCATAAGATTCTAAATAACTTACGAGTTGATTCATAAATACCTCTTGCCATAGATAATGTTGTGCAAGATTCTCAACCATCATCAAATGCATTTGTTGGTGACGATTGGGGTTCATTAGATTTTACTCCTACCTTCATAGGGGAATATAAACTAAATAACCCTGAAACATCAAAAGTTGTGTCGATATCATCTAAACAATATGTGGAAACACCTAAAGAACCTAAATTTTCTTTAGTCAACAATACAAACAATACTCTTACTTACACTATAGAATATGAGACCTATGAAGCTCCACCATCTTCTAAAGAGATGGCATCCCTTTATGGTTGAGGATTTAAAATCCTTATAAAAATTGTGACTATGTAGGTAATGGTTGTGGTGTAAATCAACAAGGAATCAGAGTACCTTTACAAGCTTCTGCAATTAACTACATGACTAGTATTTGATATTGCTCTTTGAAGCCCACTAAAGCTTACAAACGTCCTCATCTTAATTTTAACACTATATCAACACTCAATTTGATATATACTGATATGATAGACATAAATTGTCCATTAGGAGATATCCCATTGGATAATTTTTCTACAGATGAAGCATTAATTGAATTTATGGGAGCCTATGACAATTTTCCCCATTATCATCATAATCATGGATTTCCCTATCATTTAAATGCCAATGCATACTTTGGGAATACCACTTGCTTGGTAAATGATACTCTAACACCTAATGAAGAATCCATAAAATCATCACAATCACCTAGCCTCACATACCGCAGTACTTTACTTAATGGAAAGATTGTTCATGTCTTGATGGAGAAGGATAACCCTGAAAAAGTTATCCCTATAGGAGATTGTTTAAACAAAGAAGAAAAAGAAGAAATGACAAAATTTCTGCATGATTTTCCTGAATTATTTTCTTGGAATTATTCCGACATGCCAGGCATTGATCCTAAAATTGTAACACATAATATTGTATTACAACCCGATGCTAAGCCGGTTAAACAAAAAAGTCGTAAGATGAATCCTAAGGTCGCATTATTAGTCAAAGCTGAGATAGAAAAGCTTTTACAAGCTAGTTTTATCTGCCCTGTTGACTACTCACCTTAGATTTTGAATATTGCGGTTGTCGCTAAACCCAATAATCGCATTTGAATGTGCACTGACTTTAGAGATTTAAATCTCGCTTCTTTGAAAGATGATTTCCCTCTTCCAAACATTGATATGATTGTTGATTCAACAGCTGACCATGAATTACTTTCCTTCATGGATGGTTTTTTAGATTATAATCAAATCTTCATCAACCCTCAAGATCAATACAAGATAACTTTTATCACCCTGTGGGGAACATTTTGTTGGGTGGCCAAGACACTTATCTTCCATGATTACATGCATAACATCTTAGAGGATTATGTCGATGACATTCTAGCGAAGTCTATTCATCACCAGGATCACATCACAATCCTCTGTCAAATCTTTGAATGGATATGGAAATATAGTATGTACTTAAATCCCCGTAAATGCATCTTCGGTGTAGATAGTGGTAAACTATTGGGATTTACAGTTTCACATCAAGGTATTGAAGTACACACAAATAAAATTGATGTGATCATTAACATGCCACCTCCTCAAAATATATCTCAACTTCATAGTTTACAAGGGAAGATATAGGCCATCCGTCGATTTGTATCATAACTTGCTGATATGACTCACCCTTTCACTCAATTATTGAAGAAAGAATTAAAATTCCAATAGAATTTTGATTGTCAAAAATCTTTCGAAGACTTAAAAAATTACCTAGCTAGTCCTCCTATTTTACAACCAACAACTGCAAAAAAACCCTTTATTCTTTATACATTAGCTTCAACTAATGCTCTTGCAGAATTATTAGCACAACATGATGGCGAATGCAAAGAACATGTTGTATATTATATAAGCCAAAATTTGCTCGATTATGAAGTGAGATACACTATCATAGAGAAACAATGCCTAGCTCTTGTCTTTGCAACACAAAATGTAAGACAGTATCTCTTAAATGTTAAAATTCATGTCATGGTTAAATTTGATCCCTTAAAGCATATCTTTGCTCAAACAGATCTCTCAGGTCACCTAGCTAAATGGGTTATGTTGTTAATAGAATTTTATCTCAAGTTTATCTCTCAAAAAGTGATAAAAGGACAAGTGTTAACTGATCATTTAGCTGAAGCACCTTCACTATTTTCTATTCAAAATAATGAAGAATTTCCTGATGATCAACTATTAACTATAGATAAAGATGACAAATAGGAATTATATTTTGATGGTTCAAGATGTAGAACTGGCTCTGGTGCTGGTATAATACTTGTACCTCCTTCAGGTAAGTCGATTCCTCTTTCTTATCGTCTAAATTTCTCATGCACGAATAACATCGTTGAGTACGAAGCTCTCATTGTAGGACTTCATGCTACGATGTCTCTAAACATAAAAAAAATCACTATTTATGGTGATTCATAGTTAATCATAAGATAGGTCACTAGATCTTATCAAGCAAAGCAAGATAAACTATCTCAATATCGTGATCTTACCTTGTTGTTATTAAAACAGTTTTCATCTTTTACAATTGACACAATTCTGAGGAAAGACAATCGACATGCAAATGCAATGGAAAGCGTGACTTCCCTTATATCCCATGATGGTTCCTCTGAGGATTATCACTTTATCATTCAAAAGCTTACAACACCAACGGTATCTGAAGTTACACCTTTAGATACAAAAGACTGTGGCAACATAAATTCTGACGAATGGTACTCCTATATATTTCAATATTTGCATGATGGTACCCTTCCTAATTCAGCATCTAAAAATACAAGAGTTCACATACACAAACTCACAACACATTATACCATCTTATCCAATGTGTTGTATCAAAGAAGCTATAATGGCATTCTTCTCCGTTGTCTTAATAAATCAAAAATTCCAATTGCACTAGAAGAGGCTCACTCTGGTTCATGTGGAGGGCATTTTGGAGGAAAATCTTTTATACAAAAAATATTGTGTATTGGGTTTTATTGGCAAAGAATGGAGCAAGACTCCTTTGCATTCATCAAGAAGTGCTCGCAATGTTAGCAACATAGTCATTTAATTTGAGCTCCTACCCAGAAACTTCAAGCCCAAGATTCACCTTGGCCATTTTCTGTATGGGGCTTGGATCTAATCGGAAAGATATCTCCTCCTTCCTCTCAAGAACACACTTTCATCATTATTGCCACTGATTACTTTACGAAGTGGGTTGAAGCTATATCATTATGATCCACGACCGCTGAGGTAATCTATCGCTTTATACAAGATAATATAATCTCATGATTTGGCATTCCTTCTTCCTTAGTTTCTGACAATGGTACACCATTTAAGAATAAGGATGTGAATAAATTCCTTGAAAAATACCACATTCAACATCGCTTCTCTATGCCATATTATCCACAATCAAATGGCCAAGTAAAACCTCCAAATAAGATTATTGGACAAATTCTATAGAAAACCATTAATAAACATAAAAAAGATTGGTACACTCAACTCTCCTATGCGCTATGCGCCTATAGGACAAGTGTTTGTATGGCTATTGGTACTACACTGTACAACCTTGTATATGGTGTCGATGCAATAATGCCTTTGGAGTTAGAAATTCCTTCATTGTGAGTTTCCCTAAGGGACATTATTGATGACAATATAGAAAGAGAGAAGAGATTACAATAACTAGAGATGCTCAATGAACATCGAATCAATGCTCTTGACCATCTTAAAGCTCATTAGAAAAGCATCCAATGATCATGTAATGAATGTGTAATCCATCATTCATTCAAAGTTGGGGATTTGGTACTTTATGAAAATCAAAATAGTGTAAATGCATCTCCTGGCAAAAAGGGGAAGTTCAACTCGAATTGGCTAGGACTATATGTTATTGTTATAGGTTAAAAAGAGAGATGATGGAACGTGTGTGAAGACATTGGATCAAACCCTCCTTTCACTATAGTTCATTCAAGGACAAAACCGAGCTAAGTCACTACAAGATGGAAGAGGACTCAACTTCTAATTTTGTGCTCTTGTTTGCAGAGGAAAGATGTGATTCAACCAAGCCTTTTATCAAACCCTAGGCTCATCAATGCCTTAAACCCTAAAATTGTGATAATCAACTTATAACGGAGAAACATAAACAACAAGTCAAGATTTGAAAACACCAGGATGATAAGTAAGATGTCCAAACCTATCCCTTAGAAGCTGAAATGTCAGAGGACACGGGGGCTAGCGCTCGAGTCCAGAAAGTCATGATCTCTGGAAGCTCCAAACTGCAAAAATGTCACAAATGATGTTCTGATGTTGATTTCAGGGTTTTTTTATGCTATTGGACACTGGGGTTAGCACCCTAGTCTGCTACAATGAAATTCCTGAACTCTATTTTCAGATCTGGAATATTTATCTCTCAAACAACTTCCATGTACCTTCACTTCCGCAACTCCCGCACCTGTAACCTGCACACACAAAGAAAGGGGTTTGGGGGTTGAGGTGTTTAGGGATTTGCCTCAGTTAAATCATGGGTTAACATTCAAGCTTTCCCAACACCGTTGTTAATGAGAGAGTGTTCCCTAGCAGAACAGAGGCTAAAGATAATCCAAATGTTGAAATGATTGAAATGATTCAAATAACAATGATGTCACCTCAGAGGTGAAGTCCTTAGGAGGATGAAATCTCTTCAACTCATAAGGAGATGGATGATGATGCCATATCTGTAATAAACACACAAATACGAACACAAATCTACAACAATAGCACAATGAATGCCTTGAATTCTCTTTGCTCCAATATCACAAGTTTGTGTTATTCATCTAGGTTTAAAATAAAGTCTTAAACTCACATATATATGCTTATCTGTTAAACTTTCACAAATTAATTGAAAGAGCCGACAAGGGAGGACCCATTTAAAAGTCCTATGTTGACATACATTTAATTTTACCCCGACCAATTAGGGTGGACTTGGGAGTGAGCACCCAAGTCCCAAGGGGCCTTTTTGGTCAGGACTCAAACATTAAATGGGCCCCTAGTCCCATTTGACATGGGTTTCGGGGGAATTTTCTCATCGGGATGAATATTTTTCTTGTAGAGTGTAAACACGGGGACCTAAGAGCTAAACTAGGAGATAAAAAGGCATGTGTCCACTTTTTACTCCATAACAGTTATAACTGAAGCTTATGGATCAGGAGCGTATAAATTAACCGATGAACAAGGTATGCTTCTTAAAGAGCCTATTAATGTTATGCATTTACAAAAATTTCATGCTTAAGATCGTATGTTAAATATTACTTTATAAAGCAATTAGTCATTAATTATTTCAATTTCGACAAGATAGAACATTTGTTCTTAATTTATTTAACAATATAGCATAAGATATTTATTAAAAACAATTAATCATTGTTGCATCTAATTAAATCATGTTTTGTTAGATCACAGTAGCATTAATTGGAAATAATATCAACTTTACTCATGTGCAATATTTTTAATCATTATTGTATTTACTAAATAGTCTACAAAGATTGATTAGCTTAAAACACAATAGCATTAAACACATTTTCACATGATCATCACAAATGATCACTTGTTGCATTTCATAAATCACATGTGTGGTACATCAAATAACATCATAGAATTAATAGAAAAGCATCATATATATACATCAATTTAAATATACAAATCAAAATTTGACTATCTTGTACATCAAAATGGGATGTCGTAGTACAATACATGAGATATGTATTATATAGCTAAACCACGATTACCAGACCCCTCAAGACCTAGTGGTGTACGAGTGATAGAGAGTTGCCCATGTGAGGTCACAAATTGCGAGTGACTCCTGGATGCACTCCATGATCGTAGGCCCCTAAGCTCGCCTCTAAGCTCTAGCATCTCCCTCTGAGAATCAGTATAAATCTATTGAAATCTATCTCTATCTGATAATGCTCGATCCTTCTCAACTCAAACCCAATCCAGCTCTGTCAGCAGATAGCGACTGAAGGCACCACCCATCTCAGTAAGAGATGTCATGGCCTGGTCTCACTCTGTCTGGAGGTCTACCTCTGCATGCTCTACTCTCTGGGTCACCTGATCTAAAGCAGCTTCCATAGCCACCCTGTATCTCATGAAGAGCATGAATATCTCTACGTGCCACCTGCAGAGTGTTGTGGTGAATATCTCGTCCGCACTCATTGCTCAATTGCATCGATAAGAACTATATTTGCTATAACGTGACTCACAAAGTTGCGCCATGCCCATGTACCAACTATCAAAAGCAACACAAAGATAATATCAGTATCTCATCACACATTAGGAGAAATTTACATAAAAAATGGGCCTCCTAAGAAAATTTTAAAAAGAAAAAATTATCTCATATAATACAAATTATTTAAATATAAATAAATATAAATTACTTAACTACATGAATTAAGTGGGGACACGTGTTTTTATTATAATTCCTTAGAAAACTCAAGTTTATTGTTTTTTTAAAAGTGGTAACATATATTTCTATTATAATTTATTAAAAAAATCAAGTTCACTTTTCATTTTAGATTATTTATTTTTTATTTAAAAAGTCTTAAATTCAAGTTCATTGTTTTTTAAAGTGATAACATATATTTCTACTATAATTTATTAGAAAACTCAAGATTATTTATTCTTTATTTAAAAAGTCCTTATCTAAAAGTTATATTTAAAAAGGCACACTTCCTAGTTTTAAAACAAACTCTTATAGTAGTTTATTTTTTATTTTTTTGAACGTGTGTGTATATTACAATAGCTTTTTTGTTTTCTTTATCTAAAATATGAATAAAAATTGTTAGCTTTTTTAATTCAATAAATTTTTATCATGAATATTTTTAGTTTTTTATTTTTTACTTTTTATTTTTCTCTCTCCAATAATATTTTTATTATGAATATTTATTAGCTTTTTATTTTTCTTTTTCCAATAATTTTTTATTTTTCATTGCATTGAGTTATTTTGAAGAGAATTTTTTTAAAAAATTGGGACAAAAGAATTTTTATTTTTGAAGAGATAATTTTTAGTATATAAAATTTAAATTAGTTAAAAAAAGTACTAAAGAAAAATTTGAATGTAGCTTTAAAATATTCATCTATTATTATTTTTTATGAATGTCTATTTAAATAAACACATTTATAAAATTTATAAATAGTGGGAAAGTACAAGTAACTTATAGATATTTTTAAGAAAAGATTTGTTGAAATATTTTTAAATGGTTTTTAGATTTTTTTCCTAAAGAATGAAAGTTTTCTTTTAGAAAACATAACAATTTCTATGATAGAACTTAAGAATATAAATCTAAAAAATAAAAAAAATCTTTATTATTTAGAAAGGTGGTCGAGATAGAATAGAATATGTAGAGTTAAATTAACCATTATGAGTTAATTCATAGGATTTTAGAAAGTTTAATTTTATAAAATAAATAATTTTATTTTTATTTTGGATGATGTCACTGTAATGGTTGATGTCATCTTCTAGTTGATTTTTGTAAAAGGAAGCTAGGTGTGCGGAAATCGCTTCCTACACTAATCTAATGAGGAGAGGGCTATGTAAATTCAAATTAATCCTTACAACTACAGCAACATAGAACATGTAAACAAGATATTGCAGCAATACACAAGAACCGGAAAGAAGATAGAAGAAGAGAGACAAAGATTTATGGTGAGGAAAACCCTTATCGGGTGAAAAACCCCACACTCAGAAACCTGCACAATGTATTAACAAATTTGAAAGTTGTTTACAATACACTTGCAATGCAAGCTTCAATGGTCTTTGACACTCGTATCTCGAGTCAATCCGACAGCATAATAGTACCTGTAAACCTGTAATGCAACTCCCTCTCCAAGCACCTGTTTAAATAGAATATACAAGGCAATATTGGACCTATCTTGGAATGGGCGTCGAACAAGGCCTCATGGCCCGAAACCCACGCCTAAGGACACTTGGTCAACATTCTAGAATGTACCTGACACTTGTCCACAACTCCCATCCCAAAGAGGTCACCTATTTCCAAAATGGGCTATGACAGATGCTCTTACAACACTTGCGACTGTCATAGAATCTGTCATAGCGGTTACAACTTACAGCTGTTAGAGAATCTATCATACATAGGCTATAAATAGCATATTCTCTTACAACATGTCATATTCCACCTTGGGGCACCCAAATATGCTTTATTCAAAGATGCTTCATGGCACATGTCTTCACCTATCTTACAAGCTTCTATTTCTGACTCTTACATGTCAGATTCTGTCATAGGAATCCGTCATAACCATTTCGTTCAATATTCCCTTACACAACATGAAAGATGCCGACACATGGCAAAATGCTCCTACCACAAAGTGGGACGCCTATCTCCTCATGTGAGGACAAAATTATAAGTTGTCATCTTCCATGAAGGATGACACATCATCGTGCCACATCCCACAATATGACAATATAGAATTTACAATTATTTACAACATAGGCAATTAAATAATAAATACAAACATAAATAATGCAAGGAATTACCAAGGTTGAGACACCTTAATTCCCAACATTCTCCCACTTGTCGAACACCTTGTAAGAGCCAATAGAAAAATAGGATTTAACTGCTATAGGCCAAGAGGCCGATAGACTCCGAACACCATCTGAACTTCTCTGTGCCCACTGGTTTTGTCAATGCATCTGCAACATTCTTCAAAGTATCTACCTTCTCCAAATTTACCTTTCCATCCTCAACCATATCTCGCACGAAGTGAAACTGAACATCAATATGCTTTGTTCTAGCATGGAAAGTTGGATTCTTTGCAAGGCAAATTACACTCTGACTGTCACAACTGATCGTGATATGACTTGCATCAACACCAATATCCGAACATAATCTCTTAAGCCAAATGGCTTCCTTACAAGCATGAGTTGCTGCCATATACTCAGCTTATGTCATGGACAAAGCAACAACAAGTTGTTGCTTACTCATCCAACTAATAGCACCACCAAACAGTGTAAACACATAAGCACTAGTGGATCTCCTGCTGTCAATGTCACCTGCCCAATCTGAATCCACAAATCCATGAATATCAATAGAATACGAAGGTCCTGTAACATTACCATGATAGCATATGGAATACTTGGAAATACCCCTCAAATATCTGAACACTTGCTTAACTGCATCCCAATGAACTCGTCCAACATGCCATAAATCGACTAAGGACTCCCACTGCTTGGGCAATGTCTGGTCTTGTGCAGACCATAGCATACATCAAACTACCAACAACACTAGCATAAGGTATTCTGCTCATGTCCTCCATCTCACTAGGAGATTTTGGACAATCCTCAATAGACAACTTTGTCTCCAAAGAAATAGGAACACACAATGGTCTACAATCTGCCATGTTGAACCTATCCAACACGGTCTTCACATACTTACTATGGCTTAACCAAAGTTTTCTGTTGGTTCTTTCTCTTTTGATTTCCATTCCTAGAATGTACCTGGCTACCCCTAAATCTTTCATTTCAAATTGTGCTGACAACTAAGATTTGAAATTAGAAATCATATTCTGACCCTTCCCAATGAGCAACATATCATCAACATACAGTGCAACAATGAGAATACGATCACCATCAAACTTATAATACACACAATGATCTGATTTTGATCTCACAAATCTAATTGACAACACAAAGGCATCAAACTTCAAGTACCATCTCCTAAGGGATTGCTTCAAACCATACAAAGACTTCTTAAGTTTGCAAACCAAATTTTCTTTACCTTTCACCATGTAATGCTCTGGCTGTGACATGTAGATTTCTTCCTCCAAATCACCATGAAGGAAAGTTGTCTTCACATCCATCTATTCTACCTCTAAGTCATAAGCTGCTGCAAGAGACAACAAGAATCAAATGGATGTCAGCTTTTCAACGAGAGAGAAGATCTCACCATAATCTATACCCTCCACTTGTGAATACCCCTTCACAACCAATCTGGCCTTATACTTCTCAACACTGCCATCTGTACCAAATTTCTTCTTGAACACCCATTTACATCCAATAGGTTTCCATCTAGGAGGCAAAGGCACCAAGTCCCAAGTTTGATTCTTTTCCAAAGAAGCCATTTCATCCTCCATGGCCTCCTTCCAAGAACCCGCATCTTTCATGTCCATAGCCTCTGATACAGTTCTAGGTACATCACTATTAGTAAGCAAAGCAAAAGCACAACTAGAATCAAGCAATGTAAAACCAAACCTTTCAGGTTGCTTTCTTATCCGTGTAGACCTCCTCAAGAACTGAGGTTGAGGTTTAGCTTCTTCATCTAAGCTTTCAGAGCTACTAGAGCTCTCCTCATCATCAAGTCCAACATTGTCTTTCTGTTCAGTCTTCTCAGGGGTAGGAGGAAACTGAACAACATCCTCTTTCTTTTCTTTTTCTTTTGGTTGTAAAACAATGGAAGAAGGTGTAAGCTCTCTAAAGATGACACTTCTGCTATACAACACTTTTTCAGCCACAAGGTCCCAAACCTTGTATCCTTTCACACCGACACCATAGCCAATGAAGATACACTTAACAACCTTGTTCTCCAATTTTGACCGCTTCTCTCTAGGCACATGTGCATATGCCTCACAACTAAAAACATGAAGATGCCTTATTGAAGGCTTTCTATCAGACCACACCTCCATGGGTGTCTTCCCAACAAGAGCTGATATAGGAGATCTATTTACAAGATAGCAAGCAGTGGCAACAGCTTCAGCCCAAAACATTTTTTCTAGGCCAGCTCCACTAAGCATACTCCTAGCCTTCTCCATCAGTGTCCTGTTCATCCTTTCTGCAACTCCATTTTGCTGCGTGGTGTATGGAGTTGTCTTATGTCTTTCAATCCCAAGTTCCTTGCAATATTTATCAAATTCTGTAGAACAAAACTCACCACCGTTGTCAGTTCTCAAACACTTAAATATGTTTACCAGTCTGATTTTCAACAAAGGCCTTAAACTCCTTAAACTTACTATAGACTTCAGATTTGCTTCTAAGAAAATAAATCCATGTCCTTCTACTATAGTCATCTATGAAAGATACAAAATACACAGATTTTGATAACGAAGGAACATTAACAGGACTAAATACATCAGAATGAACAAGGTCCAACACACTAGAAGACTTTTGAGAACTCGAATAAAACTAAACATGGTTTTGCTTTCCATAAATGCAATGTTCACAAAAGTCAAACTCAAGATTACAATCATCTAACCCCTCAACGAGGTTTTTTATTTTTCAGGGTACGCAGACCCTTCTCACTAATGTGGCCAAATCTCTTATGCCATAACATTGTCTTTTCAGTAGGAAGTTTAACTTCCAAGGCATGATTACAAACATCAGAACTAGAAATAACAGATCTCTTAACTGCTCATTCAGATGGTGGGGATGAAGTGACTGCTTCCCTCTTCTTTGAATTAGAAGAACTATTAAATTGTGAAATGTATGCCTCCAGCTGAAACATAGTACCTCTCCTAGTACCCTTAGCAAGCACCATAGCTCCTCTAGTCATCTTGCATCCTTCTTTCGAAAAGACAACCTACACACCTGCATCATTCAAACTACTTATAGAAAGCAGGTTCTGTGCTAATCTTGGGATATGCATAACCCCAGAGATCCCCTTCACTCAACCATCAAGGAATCGGATAGAGACTCTTCCATGGCCAACAATCTTCAAATGAGAGTCATCACCCAAGTACACTTTTCCACCATCGAACTCCTCATACTTAGTAAACCAGTCTCGATGCAAGGTCATGTGGAATGATGCACCAGAGTCAATCAGCCACACATCATCAGATGCATGGGTTGCTAGGGCTGTGATGAAAGCATCACCATCATCTTGTGATTTGTCAAAATTTGAATCAGGAGCTTTCTTTTTCTTTTTCTTCTCCTCTTTGCATTCCTTTCAGAAATGCTTAGTTTTACCATAGGTCCAACAAAGAGCCTTGGACTTTCCAGGAGATTTGGATCTCCCATGGGATTTGGATCTACCCTTTTCACCTTTCTTATCCTTTTTCTTCCCTTTCTCTTTAGGTCTTTCACGAACCGCAAGAACCTCTTTGGTTGCATCAGAAGACTTTCTCCGCATCTCTTCAAATAATAGTGCAGATACCACATCTTCCATCTTGAAGGTGGTAGTGGTGCTTCCGATAGCCATGACAAGATGATCCCATGAATCTGGCAAAGAACAAAGTCAAGTCACGCATCAATCTTCCTCCTCCATTTTCACACCTACAGATGTCAACTATGCAACTAGCATGTTAAAAGCATTCATATGTTCAGCAATGGATCCTCCGTCCTCCATTCGAAGAGAATACAACTTCTTTCTCAGAAAAAGTTTATTAACCAAGGATTTGGCTTGATACACATATCCCAACTTCTTCCAAAGCAAGGTTGCAGTTTTCTCCTCATGGACATTTAACAACACAGAATCAGCAAGACTGAGTCTTATGAGACCCTTAGCCTTCCGATCCTTGAGATCCCAATCAGCTTGTTGCATTGCAGCTGGTTTAGTTCCAGTAATAGTTTCTCAAAGGTCTTGGTCAACAAGCATGTCTTCCATCTTGAGCTTCCACAGCTTAAAATTAGTGCCATTGAATTTCTCCATTTCCATTCTTCCAGATGTGCTTGCCATCTCCTTGCTGCAATAGAAATCAGAATACTCTACACAGACTCCCACTCAACTTAAGATCAGCTCAAAAAACCCCTACCCAACAGCTAAGACCAAAATTGGCCAGGCTCTGATACCAACTAAAAGGAAGCTAGGTGTGCAGAAATTGCTTCCCACACTAATCTAATGAGGAGAGGGCTATGCAAATTCAAATTAATCCTTACAACTACAACAACATAGAACATGCAAATGAGATATTGCAGCAATACACAAGAACCAGAAAGAAGACAGAAGAAGAGAGACAAAGATTTATGGTGGGGAAAACCCTTATCGGGTGAAAAACCCCACTCAGAAACCTGCACAATGTATTAACAAATCTGAAAGTTGTTTACAATACACTTGCAATGCACGCTTCAATGGTCTTCGACACTCGTATCTAGAGTCAATCCTATAGCATAACAGTACCTGTAAACCTGTAATACAACTGCCTCTCCAAGCACCTGTTTAAATAGAATATACAAGGCAATATTGGACCTCTCTTGGAATGGGTGTCCAACAAGGCCTCATGGCCCAAAACTGATGCCTAAGGACACTTGGTCGACATTGTAGAATGTGCCTGACACTTGTCCACAGCTCCCATCCCAAAAAGATCGCCTATTTCCAAAATTGGCTATGATAGATGCTTTTACGACACTTACGATCGTCATAAAATCTGTCATAGCGGTTACAACTTACAGCTGTAAGAGAATCTGTCATACACAGGCTATAAATAGCATATTCTCTTACAAGATGTCATATTCCACGTTGGGGCACCCAAATATGCCTTATTCAAAGATGCTTCATGACACGTGTCTTCACCTGTCTTACAAGCTTCTATTTTCGACTCTTACATGTCATAGATTCTGTCATAGGAATCCGTCATAACGGTTTCAGTCAATATTCCCTTACACAACATGAAAGATGCTGACACATGGCAAAATGCTCCTACCACAAAGTGGGATGCCTATCTCCTCATGTGAGGACAAAATTACGAGTTGTCATCTTCCATGTAGGATGACACATCACTGTGCCACATCCCACAATATGACAATATGGAATTTACAATTATTTACAACATAGGCAATTAAAAAATAAATACAAACATAAATAATGCAAGGAATTACCAAGGTTGAGACACCTTAATTCCCAACATTTTGATAGCTTAATATTTCGATGATGTCATCCTTAGGAGGCCCATTTTTTATGTAAATTTCCCCTAATCAATATATATATGCATGACATCATCATAAGCAAATAATCATCAAAAGAAACATAACATCATTCTCACCTCGATCACCATCCTGTCAATCAGGATCTCGTACTGTTGTCGCTATAGCAACATTTGTAGTCACCTCTGTAGCTGGGGGCATAGCACTGCTTGCCTCCCTCACTCGAATCGACTCGATCTTCTACTTGCAGTAGGTCATGGAACATGACCAGGAGCTCTTGACTTGGGTCTCTCCTCGGTCTCCTCATCATCATCCACCTCTCACTGCCCTCATCGTGGCCTCTCTCTGAAGATGAAGCGCGACAGCACATCATCATCATCATCATCATAATATCCACCGAAGTGACCAAAGTCATCCTTGTCTTCTGAATCATCCTCGTGACCTGTCCATGGCCATGGATCATCTGTGGGATGACTGATAGGGAAACTGGAGTAGGTCAAGTCGTGTCCCACTAGGTCATGTATGCTCAGGTACAAATGACATCATTTGCCTCTGATGCTGGCTCTACATCAGCTACACCATCATCATCACCCTCGACAACCTTAGCTATAGTCAGGTGTGGGTCATCATTAGCCCAAACTGCGCTGCGCGTTGAGTGTACATAGCTTGGACGCATCCTAGGGACACCATGCATGCATCTAAACTATAGCATAACCCTATCAAAATAAAAGTTGACGATGATGTGGCCTTGGTGACCGACTAGTAGTCAATCCCTCTGCATCCTCACTAACTGTCTCTGCTACCCCATCCATGGCTTGTGGCTGCGATATGATCTCTTTATGATATTATCATGCCATAGTCTATTGAACACTACTCTCCAATACAACAGATCACCATATCTCCAGCATCTAATAAGGGGGTATGCATGAGCACATGGATGTGTCCAGGTCAGCTCTACAGGAAACCCCGTTGGCTGTGTGCATCTAATATGCTCGAAAATCCATACCTATAGTAGGGTGCATATCATCATACTTTGGGACTCATAATGAACATAATGACTCAAGTCTCGGTATAGGTGTGCAAGCATACTGCGCCCCCATGTGTAGACTATCCTCTCCTCCTCCATCTCTTTGATAGTGTGAACGAGGCTCCCATGAAGATGTGTGCCTCGTCCATTCGGTGTCACTGCTAACGCGATGGTAGAGATCATAAGGCGAAAAACTAAGGGTATGTTTGCACAACCCTGCTCTAACCATTGAAGTGTGATATGTCCTTGTTCGAGTGGCATCACCACATGACCCAAGCAATGAATGTGACTTGCACAAGTGTACTCCTCGGAGCACTGCTCTATGATCTACATTCCCTGCCCTCGGACTGGAAGTTGTAGGGTGCAATACACATCCTCGAGTGTAATCGTTATCTCTCCTGAAGGTAGATGGAAGGTAGATGTATTTGCATCCCATCTCTCCATTAGGGCCATCAACATGCTACTATGGAATCTCATTGTGGGCTTAGTAAACACCTACCACAATCCTACATCCTGTAGGAGACCCCTATCAGTGTCAGATAGCATACCTATGTAGCTCCG
The DNA here is from genome assembly GCA_027924645.1 of Cunninghamia lanceolata. Classification (NCBI taxonomy): domain Eukaryota; kingdom Viridiplantae; phylum Streptophyta; class Pinopsida; order Cupressales; family Cupressaceae; genus Cunninghamia; species Cunninghamia lanceolata. The sequence goes on along the minus strand of BSBN01000553.1, from coordinate 12,239,034 downwards.
CAACATGTCATAAGTCAGCCATCAGTGCTCTCTCGCGTCTCAGCGACGTCATGTACATCAAACAACCAATTTCAAATTAGTCTATGCTCATCACACCTCAACCACTCCTCTCTAGCAATCAAACTATGTCTTGTCCCCTGGGCCCATGTCCTCTCTGGACTTGGGTGCCTAGGAAAACCTGGGCACCCCAGAAGGACTTGGACGCCCCAACTGGACTTGGGCGCCCTAATCACGAGCCCTTGTCCAGAGAGGCCTAAATGGCACACAAAATGAGGAAAAATGCTAAAATGGGAAAGATTTGATGAAAGAAGTGAAGTCAAGAGTCCTACCTCATGCTCAACATGATATCTCTCTCTCTCCTTCTCTTCTCCTTTGAAAGTGAAAGTGATAATTGAATGGTGAAAATTGAAGACTCTCTTTACTTATAGTACATGGATGAGAATTACTTTTCACTATCTAGGAGCAAAAAGTGAATAACAGTATTCAATTACCTCTATCTTTGGCCATCAAACTCAGATTTCAGCATCGTTTCCTATGTTGGAATCCTGGTTCTACCCTTCATCAAACCTAATTATTTGTATCTTGGCATTATTTGTAAAAGTAACCCTACCAAAGCATTCATCATCAAGCTTTCCCTAAAATCTGTGTGTTTAGATTACCACCTTGTTTCTCCTTTTCAGACTAAGCAAGAAGAAACAAGGGGGCATATATCTCCCGTGATTTCCACCCTAATCATGTCTCATCTCTCACCCCTTTAGCATTTATTACTGACCTATTCATTTGTTGTTTGTAGGTTGATTCAAGATTATTTGTCTCACATATCTTTCTTTGTAGGTTGTGGTGCCTAACCTTTGTGATCTTGCAGGATTGCAAATTGGGGGCTTATTCTCCTTGCTTGGAAACATTTGACTTCCTCTACAACATCATTTTGGGTACCCTTTTTGTGATTAAAGTATTTACTTTCCTTTAGTTGCATATGCATGTAGTGTCATATGGCCACTAAAGTGGGGGCTAAATGTTATGTTGTAAATTGTGCTCCTGCTTAGGTTAGCCCAATTTCACTAAGTTTAGCTCCTAACTTTTAGTGTCCCTTAACCCCTTTCACCATTGGAACTATCTAAACCCTGATTGATGTTTACCTTATCGAGGAAATGTCACATTTTGGAGTAATTACTGACAAAACCTAGAAAGAAACTATGGATTCTAGACATTTAGAGCACCCTTAAGCTTGACATGGAGTAAAATTTGGGGGTTGGACTTGGGTGCTCGTGCCCTAGTCCTACCCTAAATCTCGGGATACCAAATTTTATTTTGGTGTCGGCTTATGTCATGTGCTTCAGGATTCTGAATTCAAAATTTTGTTCCCGCACGATGTCAAAATTTCTTTTTGATTTATTTCATTTTTAAGGTTAGGTATTTAAAGAGAATTCAAGATCATTTTATCACACACAACTCTCACGCAAGCTTACTACGCTGAAATTTTGCTACAATTGCTATTGAAGGTCTACAAAGTGTTGAAGCTCATTGAAGAATTAGATCTTTTCTATCTTGGAGATATGTTGTGAAGATTAGTGTTGATGGTGTTTTTAGCACACAACAACGTAGGTATGATTGCCGGTATCACACCTCTCTTGAAAAAGGTATCATATCCAAGATAGGACTTCCCCAAGGATAATACAGCTAGGTCTTAGGTTGCTTGGAATGACTGAGTGGTATGTACCAGCTATACCAACAAGGGGTCTTACATGAAATTCAGGGTTTATGAAAAGATGTCAGCAATGCAAGTGCAGAAACCCTAGGTGGTTCAGACTGTGAAGTCTGAAATTTTAGCAAATGATCAATGTAATGCTGCTCAAATCCTAAATCTACCAAACTTTATGTAAAGAAAATGAAAAAGGAAAAGGGAGAGAGAAAGGGATAAGAGATCCTATAGACAATTGCAAAAATGATCAATAACCAAATAGACAGATTCCCAACAATAAACAAATCTCTTCTTAACCAGGCAACCCACAATGCCACAGAGAATATCAATCTTCTAAGGAGATGTAATGATTTTCAAATTGTAGAGGGTTAATCAAACACCCAATCCTTGGCATAGCTCAATGAAATCATACAATCGAACTTATCTCATAAACTATGCCTAGACTAACTATGCACACTAACAAACAATCAGCAAGCCATTAATGGTATGGACAGGAAATCCATCAAATATCTAAATAATTAATCACAAGTGCAACTGACTATAAACTAATTTCAGATTGACATGAACCATGAAGACCAAAATAAGACAACACATATCACAAATTCCCAACAACCTGTAAAACTTGCTTTGTATTGACTGTATTTTGGTAGAGTCTTAGCAATTCATTATCAAATCTTACTTGTTACAATGAGATAATGATGGCCATTTCATATACAAGGTACCATACCGAGTTTTTCAATGGATGGTGGAGACTAACTCAACACCAAGGGTCCAGATTACATGACATTTAATGAAGTACAACAGTTTGTTACATTTTCAGATTTGCATTTGTCCTTTAGGAAAAAGACAAAATACAGCTTGCAAATACATCAAATTTAGACAAAATGGATACCCATTGGGTTGTACATGATGAAAAGTCAATTTTCAAGGCCTATTAAAGCCAAAATAGAGTCACATAACACTTGAAAATATGAGTTGATGTGGATTCACGAGATTCCAAGTGCTGATTGGATCAAAAGGAGTATTTTGGTGAAGGTATATGCACCTAGATGCTTGCTGGACTGATTCTTGATGACTGGGCTGTTGGGACAGTTGTATGCATGTCTTGGTGATTTGGTCCAGGGTCATTTGAGTGGTATTTTTGTGAAAATATCAAAAATATAATTTTTGGTGTTTTCTACATCGTAGTAAATTGCATTTTTGGAGGCCTTTGGAGCAGAATTGGGGCTCAAAACTTTGGTGTTAAGCTTTAGAAATTGAGTATCTCAAACTAGATAATTCGTTTATCTTTCCAACGAGTCCAAGAAGTTTAAATTCTGATAAAATAGCTAGGAGTTATGACACTGGACTGGATCACTTGGACATTGGATTGGATCTGCGGGAACAACAATGAAGTAGACGTGATCTTTTGTCTTTAGCTCATGTAGCTCATCTCCATCATCTTGGACATCATACTGACTTCCTTTTGCATGTGCAGCAGCAATTTGGTTGATAGAATGTCGATTATGCAGTTCTGGGTCAACAAGGTACCTCTGTGCGTTCATCCTTCCAACACGGCTTCAATTGGCTCCTTTGTCCTCTTAGACCTGCAATCAATAAGGCCATGCATCAATTTCATCATAAAAAGTCATTTCCCATCATTTTGAATCAAGATATGTCCACTTGCAGTCATGGATCATTCAAAAACAACTCATTATCAATGTCACTTTTTTATGAACAACCTCCTAAATCCAGTGATTTTCACATGATTTTCTACATTTTTTTCCATTTTCAAGTACCCATTTGGGCTATATATTCATCTAGGAAGTTTTTGTGGTCATTAAATCCATTTGCAGATTTTTTATTTCATGTTTTTCTAGCCTTTTCTACAAAAAGCAAGATTTTTGGGGGTCACGGACTTTTCATGTGCAGTGGCATTAATTATCGTTAAACGTACCCAAAATCCATACAAACTCAGTAAAAATGTTGGTCATGATTTGAAAAATAGATATGCAATTCAAATCGATCAAGAAAATCTAATTTGCACCTTGTAAAACTCAATTTCAGGCCCAAAATACCTAAAAGCACTAATTTTAGGGGTCACTGACCTAGCGACGATTTCACCTTCAACTGACCTAGCGGGGATTTCACCTCCAACCAACCTAGCGGGGATTTCACCTCCAATTGACCTAGCAGGGCTTTTGGCACCGACCGACCAAAGGCAGTGGAAGCAAGTTTTAGCGCAGGTCAGTGGATTAACAATTTAGCGCTAGATGTAAAGTGTTAAGTTAGCACGGATTTTGGGTCCGACCGACTAAAGTCGGTGCATTGCATTTTCCACGCAAGTTTGAGAAGTCTATTTTTAGTGCCGAAGTTGGTAGTGACTGATTTTAACACAAGTCCATGAGGTGACTTTTTAGCGCTAAGGTCGGTAAGGGTTGTTTTTGGCGCAAAGTGCAGTTGGGGTCATTTTTAGCACTTTTTGTAGTAGGTGTTTTTAGCACCAGATTTTGAATTGGCCAGGGTGAAAGTATATTTAAAATATATATTTAAGTATAATAAATGAATTTCTTATACTTTAAATATTTTTAAATATACTTTCAGGATGTTTGAGATAGGTTCCAAATCCATAGGATTTCATATGCAGATTCTAAATTTTGAGGTTACATTAAATTTCAGACTTAGCCAAATCTGGGCTTCAGGACCATGCGTCAGAATGAAAGTATATGAACCCCTTAGTGAAATCTTATGGAATTTGACATGATTTTGCAACTCTAAGACCTAGAAACTAGAAATTTCAACATGAAACATCCTGCAGAAGCAATTTCAAGGGCAATATCCAGTGTCATAGGATTTTAGAGCAAAAATGCAGTAACACCTAATTTTAGTGCATAAGGCAACAAATGGCTATTTTTTAAGCACAAGACCACCCAAAACACCTCCAAATGACATGAAATCACACCAAACATGCAAAATACTCAAAGTTGAAGCAAATCCTGCATTCTTAGCACAAATTCACCTTCTCATCATCATAAGTAACAAAGGTTGAGACTCTAAGCCAAAGCAAAAGAGGGGGTCTCCATTTGCCAAAATGGGGCGTGTGTGCAAGGCACAAAAAATGGTGACTGTACTAGGGAAATGCTCCAAAGCATTTCAAAGATAAAAGTCAATTTCAAACCTAAAATCTCTGTGTTTCACACATATCAAACAGGACAACATGATACCTTATCAAAGAAGCAGAAATCAATAGCAAGGTGCAACCATCCATATCCTAAAAACCTAAGTGTGTGCAATTGTGTTGATTCACATCGTTTGGCAACTAAGCTCATCTAAGATCCTTTACATTAAGCTACGTGATTAGTACACGCCTCATGAACTACCTGGACATTGCCTTGCTGCCACCAAGCGTCTATAGCCTGACGGGTTTGTCTCAGAATTCCACTCAAGTAGAGCCCCACTGCTAGTCAGGCATCCATAGCCCCGATAGAGTTTACTTGATTGTCCATCTAACTAAGTTATAGTGTGATTGTGATTTTGCATTTCTTTTTCTTTTGATACTTTGATATTTCATTGAGCTTAAATTTGGTAGAGTATAATGCAGTACCACTACTCTTGTAACACATGCTTTTGATGGCATTATTTACATTGATAACTCAGCTAGCTGGCTGTGGACTCCCAATGGTGGCAAAGGTGGACCTTAAATTTTTCACTTAATGTAAGATTACCAAGACTCACTTAGGAACTTTAGGATCACTTAAGAGTGTGAAAGATATATGGTTAGAAAATACTTCAAGTGCACCAGCTAATGACTCATTTCCCATGAACAAGCATCATACCATCTAAGACTAACCATGGAACCCACAATAAGACCTAAGCAGAAACTTGGACTTCTCAAAGAAAAATTCCAAATCACTTACCCAACAAAGAAGCACTTGCAAGTTTGCACAACTGCCACCATATTCAAGAAATGAAGAACCCAAGCAAAGCAAGCACAAAAGCAAAAAAGCAAGGCAAACAAGCAACTAACCCAAACAAAGCAAACTACTCCAACCAAAGCAAAACAGCCAGAAAGGAACAACTAACAACTAAAAACTACCAACAGCTAACAACTAAGGAAAAGCAAAAACAAAAAGCAGAAACTAAACTAGAACAACAAGAAACTGTCAAAACCTAACTAAAAATAAGCAAGACTATGTACAAAGACTTTGGGTAGCAAGTATTTACACTCCCTCATGACTTATTTCTTAGGACATGTAGGAGTAACAGGGTGCAGGTCAATGTCCTAAGTCTGGCAAATTCATCTTTGTACTTTGAAAAGTAGGGTATGGGCAGGCTGGGTTTATGTTCAGAGTACCAGTCACATAAGATTAGCAGTGGGGGCAGCTCATTAGGGCCATGATCAATCCAAATGCAAGTTGTCTTACCTAAATCACCGTAATCAAATGGATAACCATTGAAACTGACTGGAGGAAAGGAAGATACAGCCTAATTTGCAGTACCATCAATTGGGTATGTAACTTCATCACCTTGTTGCATTGTACCAGATACCTTCTCATCTTCTGTAGGTCTCAACTCGTGTTTGGCCATATCTTATTCATCAAATACCTCTGGAGCACTAAATGCTGCAGCAATTTCCCAAGCGAAAAGAAAGTCTGGACAATCTTCCTCAGAATGTGGATCATGTGGATGAATTTTGCATGAAGTGGCTAAAGCAAAATCTGACATATGCGGTGAATTTCCATGCAGCAGCATATCCTTGCTCATTGTTGATACCAACTCAATGATGTGATCAAGTGATTGACACGAAAAAGATTCCAAGCCATTACTCTGCATGAATGTTTGATTTTTATTATTAGATTGCAGATTTCTACTCTCATTTGTCATTACTAGGTCAGCGTCAACCATGTGGAGATCTTTTATGCAGGTGTGAATAGGATCAGCATGTGTAACACATGATATATTTGAATCTACTTCATCCATATTTGTCACATGCTCTGAAAAAATTTCCTCTGTATTAATCAACAACCTTCCTATTTGGACTGCACATCCATTGTCTGCAGCAGCAACAAAGTATCTTTCTTCTTGTATAGAAAAAATTCAAAATGTCAATGTTTTCTTGGAGTGGTGCATTTACCTGCTTTTCTTCATTTGACTCAGCTTGAGACTCCTCTGCATCAACTGTATTGCTTGATATGACTGATCATGGTAATGCACTATGCTGATATACTCATAATCCTGATCACTTTCCTTCGGGCAATTTGATTGTGGCTCAAGTACATCATCTGGAAAAAATTTTGGTATTGTTGTCCATGACTATTCTTCATTTGGAAGACTAATTTCTCCTTGCTCTTTTTGTTGTTTCACTTGATCCAACTGATGTTCTAACTCAGAACTGTCAATCAACTGAAGTGAACTGCTATTATGCATCTCTACAGCAGTAAATTCAGGCTCAGAACTTGTCATTTGTGAATGCATCCTTAACATGATTGTATGTCAGGTCTGATTCATTGTCTATCTTATCCAACTCCTTAGCATCAGAAATCTGACCTTGTACATTGCTCTGTTTGTTGTCCTACAACTGACAATCAGGTTTCAACCATGCTGGAAGGTCTAGTTAATGAAAACTAGGTTTTAACTAGTTAGGGACTGTATACTTTTTAGTTGGGTGACCCTCTTGACTGTGATCAACTATGAATGGTGGATTTATAGCCTTTGCCGCCTTAGTTCTTTGGATGTTCTCAACTGAGAGAAGATCACATGCATATGCATCCATCCGTGTTGCAACTCCTTGTGAGGTCTTACTCTAAATATGAATATGTCTGTCATGCCTATATCCCACTTCAGGCTTGTAAATCTCAAAGATAGGGAGTAGTCCTTTTAAGTGCAGATCCAACCTTTGGAGAAAAGATAAATAGTCAATCTTGTCATGCAGCTCTTCAGGATGTACAGTGCAGACCTAAGGTGAACTAAAGTCAAGCAAAGTTAATGGAGGATACTTCACTCTAATCTGCCTATCTAACACTTCATTGAAAAGTGGGATGTTCACTTGGAAGTTCTCTTCATGATATGACTGTTGTGACAGTGTTCTAAAGAACGAAGGAGTCTCATGACTGAAACCATTCTGTGTATCCATTGGAGATGAATCTCTTAAATTTTAAGTCATTTCAGCATGTGTGATGAACCAAAAAAACTGAAAGCCTACATAAAATATTTGTTCACCCCTCCCTCTAGCGCCAATTCTGTTGAGTGATAGGAGGAGAAGGGAATGCAACGAATGGAGCAATGTCTTTGAATGGAGCAATATCTTGGTCAGCCCTCCTTCTAGCACCAATTCTGTTGATGGTATTTTTAGTACACAACAATGTAGGTATGATTGCCGGTATCACACCTCTCTTGAAAAAGGTATCATATCCAAAATAGGACTGTCCCAAGGATAATACAGCTAGGTCTTAGCTTGCTTGGAATGACTCAGTGGTATGTACCAGCTGTACCAACAAGGGGTCTTACATGAAATGCAGGGTTTATGAAAAGATGGCAGTAATGCAAGTATAGAAACCCTAGGTGGTTCAGACTGTGAAGTCTAAAATTTCAGTAGATGATCATTGTAATGCTGCTCAAATCCTAAATCTACCAAACTTTATGTAAAGAAAATGCAAAAGGAAAAGGAAAAGGGAGAGAAAGGGATAAGAGATCCTATAGACAATTGCAGAAATGATCAATAACCAGATAGACAGATTTCCAACAATAAACAAATCTCTGCTTAACCAGGCAACCCACAATGCCACAGAGAATGTGTAATCTTCTAAGGAGATGTAATGATTTTCAAATTGTAGAGGGTTCATCAAACACCCAATCCTTGGCGTAGCTCAATGAAATCATACAATCAAACTTATCTCATAAACTATGCCCAGACTAACCATGCACAATGACATACAATTAACAAGCCATTAATGGTATGGATAGGAAATCCATCAAATATATGAATAATTAATCACAAGTGCAACTGAATATCAACTAATGTCAGATTGACATGAACCATAAAGACCAAAATAAGAAAACACATAATCAAAAATTCCCAGCAACCTGTAAAACTTGCTTTGTATTGATTGTATTTTGGCAGTCTCAGCAATTCATTATCAAATCTTACTTGTTACAATGAGAGAATGATGGCCCTTTTATAGACAAGGTACCATACCAAGTTTTTTTATGGATGGTGGAGACTAACTTAACACTAAGGGTCCAGATTACATGGCATTTAATGAAGTACAGTAGTTTGTTACATTTTCAGATTTGCATTTGTCCTTTAGGAAAAAGACAAAATAAAGCTTGCAAATACATCAAATTTAGACAAAATGGATACCCATTTGGTTGTACATGATGAAAAGTCAATTTTCAAGGCCTAGTAAAGCAAAAATAGAGTCACATGACACTCGAAAATATGAGCTAATGTGGATTCACGAGATTCCAAGTGTTGATTGGATCAAAAGGAGTATTTTGGTGAAGGTATATGCAACTAGATGCTTGCTGGACTGATTCTTGATGACTAGGCTGCTGGGACAGCTGTATGCATGTCTTGGTGATCCAGTCCAGGGTCATTTGAGTGGTATTTTTGGGAAAATATCAAAAATATAATTTTTGGTATTTTCTACATCGTAGTAAATTGCATTTTCAGAGGCCTTTGGAGCGGAATTGAGGCTCGAAACTTTGGCGTTATGCCTTAGCAACTAAGTAGCTCAAACTAGATAATTCATTTATCTTTCCAACGAGTCCAAGAAGTTTAAATTCTGATAAAATAGCTAGGAGTTATGACCCTGGACTAGATCACTTGGACATTGGATTGGATCTGCAGAAACAACAATGAAGTAGACTTGATCTTTTGTCTTTAGCTCCTGTAGCTCATCTCCATCATCTTGGACATCATACTGACTTCCTTTTGCATGTGCAACAGCAATTTGGTTGATAGAATGTCGATTATGCAGTTTTGGGTCAACAAGGTACCTCTGTGCATTCATCCTTCCAACACGGCTCCAATTGGCTCCTTTGTCCTCTTAGACCTGTAATCAACAAGGCCAAGCATCAATTTCATCATAAAAAGTCATTTCCCATCATTTTGAATGAAGATATGTCCATTTGCAGTCATGGATCAGTCAAAAATAGCTCACTGTCAATGTCACTTTTCTATGAACAACCTCCTAAATCCAGTGATTTTCACATGATTTTCTACATTTTTTGCCATTTTCAAGTACCCATTTGGCCTATATATCGATCTAGGAATTTTTTGTGGTCATTAAAATCCATTTATAGACCTTTATTTCATGTTTTTCTAGCCTTTTCTGTAAAAAGTGGGATTTTTGGGGGTCACGGACTTTTCATGTGCAATAGCATTAATTGTCGTAAAATGTGCCCAAAATCCACACAAACTTGGTAAAAATGTTGGTCATGATGTGACAAATAGATATGCAATTCAAATCCATCAAGAAAACCTAATTTACACCTTGAAAAACTTAATTTCAGGCCCAAAATACCCAAAAGCGCTGATTTTAGGGGTCACTGACCTAGTGACGATTTCACCTCCAACTAACCTAGCGGGGATTTCACCTCCAACCGACTAGCGAGGATTTCACCTCCAACCGGCCTAGCGGGGTTTTTGGCATCGACCGACCAAAGGCGGTGGAAGCAAGTTTTAGCGCAGGTCAGTGGATTAACAATTTAGCGCTAGATGTAAAATGTTAAGTCAACGCAGATTTTGGGTCTGACCGACTAAAGTCGGTGCATTGTATTTTCTGTGCAAGTCTGAGAAGTCTGTTTTAGCGCCAAAGTCGGTAGCAACTGATTTTATCGCAAGTCCATGAGGTGACTTTTTAGCACTAAGGTCGGTAAGGGCTGTTTTTGGCGCAAAGTGCAGTTGGGCTCATTTTTAGCACTTTTTGCAGTAGGAGTTGTTTTTAGCGCCAGATTTTGAATTGGCCAGGGTGAAAGTATATTTAAAGATATATTTAAGTATGAGAAAAATTTCTTATACTTTAAATATTTTTAAATATACTTTCAGTATGTTTGAGATAGCTTCCAGATCCATAGGATTTCATATGCAGATTCTAGATTTTGAGGTTCCATCAAATTTTAGACTTAGCCATTTTTTAGGATTTTTAGGGTTTCAAACTTAGCCAAATCAAGGCTTCATGACCATGCGTCAGAATGAAAGTATATGAACCCCTTAGTGAAATCTTATGGAATTTGACATGATTTTGCAAATCTAAGACCTGGAAACTAGGAATTTCAACATGAAACATCCTGTAAAAGCAATTTCAAGGGCAATATCCAATGTCATAGGATTTTAGAGCAAAAATGCAGTAACACCTAATTTTAGTGCATAAGGCAACAAATGGCTATTTTTTAAGCACAAGACCACCCAAAACACCTCCAAATGACATGAAATCACACCAAACATGCAAAATACTCAAAGTTGAAGCAAATCCTGCATTCTTAGCACAAATTCACCTTCTCATCATCATAAGTAACAAAGGTTGAGACTCCAAGCCAAAGCAAAAGAGGGGGTCTCCATTTGGCAAAATGGGGCATGTGTGCAAGGCACAACAAATGGTGACTCTGCTGGGGAAATGCTCTAGCGCATTTCAAAGATAAACATCAGTTTCAAACCCAGAATCTCTGTGTTTCCTACATATCAAACATGACAACATGATACCTTATCAAAGAAGCAGAAATCAATAGCAAGGTGCAACCATCCATATCCTAAAAACCTGAGTGTGTACGATTGCGTTGATTCACATCCTTTGACAACTAAGCTCATCTAAGATCCTTTACATTAAGCTACATGATTAGTACACACCTCATGAACTACCTGGATATTGCCCCGCTGCCAGCGAGCGTCTATAGCCCCAGCGGGTTTGTCTCAGAATTCCACTCAAGTAGAGCCCCACTGCCAGTCAAGCGTCCATAGCCTCGGTAGAGTTTACTTGATTGTCCATCTAACTAAGTTATAGTGTGATTGTGATTTTGCATTTCTTTTTCTTTCCATACTTTTGATATTTCATTGAGCTTAAATTTGGCAGAGTACAATGCAGTACCACTACTCTTATAACACATGCTTTTGATGGCATTAGTTACATTGATAACTTAGCTAGCTGGGTGTGGACTCCCGATGGTGGCAAAGGTGGACCTTAGATTTTTCACTTAATGCAAGATCACCAAGACTCACTTAGGAACTTCAGGATCACATAAGAGTGTGAAAGATATATGGTTAGAAAATACTTCAAGTGCACTGGCTAATGACTCATTTCCCATGAACAAGCATCATACCATCTAAGACTAACCGTGGAACCCACAATAAGACCTAAGCAGAAACTTCAACTTCTCAAAGAAAAATTCCAAATCACTTACCCAACAAAGAAGCACTTGCAGGTCTGCACAACTGCCACCACATTCGAGAAATGGAGAACCCAAGCAAAGCAAGCGCAGAAGCGAAAAGCAAGGCAAACAAGCAACTAACCCAAACAAAGTAAACTACTCCAACCAAAGCAAAACAGGCAGAAAGGAACAACTAACAACTAACAACTACCAACAGTTAACAACTAAGGAAAAGCAAAAATAGAAAGCAAAAACTAAACTAGAACAACAAGAAACTGTCAAAACCTAACTAAAAACAAGCAAGACTATGTACAAAGAATTTGGGCTCCAAGTATTTACACTCCCTTGTGACTTATTTCTTAGGACATGCAGGAGTAACAGGGTGCAGGTCAATGTCCTAAGTCTGGCAAATTCATCTTTGTACTCTGAAAAATAGGGTATGGGCAGGTTGGGTTCATGTTCAGAGTACCAGTCACATAAGATCAACAGTTGGGGTAGCTCATTAGTGCCATGATCAATCCAAATGCAAGTTGCCTTACCTAAATCATCGTAATCAAATTGATAACCATTGAAACTAAGTGGAGAAAGGAAAGATACAACCTGATTTGCAGTACCATCAGTTGGGTATGTAAGTTCATCACCTTGCTGCATTGTACCAGATACCTTCTCATCTTCTAGAGGTCTCAACTCATGTTTGGACATAGCATGTTCATCAAATACCTCTAGAGCACTGAATGCTGCAGCAATTTCCCAAGCGAAAAGAAGATCTAGACAATCTTCCTCAGAATGTGGATCATGTGGATGAATTCTACATGAAGTGGCTAAAGCAAAATCTGACATATGCGGTGAATTTCCATGCAGCAGCATAGCCTTGCTAATTGTTGATACCAACTCAATGATGTGATCAAGTGATTGACACAAAAAAGCTTCCCATCCATTAATCTACATGAATGTTTGATTTTAATTATCAGATTGCAGATTTCTACTCTCATCTGTCATTACTAGGTCAGCATCAACCATGTGGAGCTTTTCTTTTATGCAGGTGTGAATAGGATCAGCATGTGGAACACATGATATATTTGAATCTACTTCATCCATATCTGTCACATGCTCTGAAAAAACTTCCTCTGTATCAATCAACAACCTTCTTATTTGGACTACACATCCATTGTCTGCAGCAGCAACAAAGTATCTTTCTTCCTGCATAACAAAATTCAAAATGTCAATGTTGTCTTGGAGTGGTGCATTTAACTGCTTTTCTTCATTTGACTCAGATTGAGACTCCTCTGCAGCAACTGTATTGGCTTGATATGACTGATCATGGTAATGCACTATACTGATATACTCATAATCCTGATCACTTTCCTCCAAGAAATTTGATTGTGGCTTTAAGTACATCATCTGGAACAATTTTCTGCATTGTTGTCCATGACTATTCTTCATTTGGAAGACTGATTTCTCCTTGCCCTTTTTGTTGTTTCACTTGATCCAACTGATGTTCTAACTCCAAACAGTCAATCAGTTGAAGTGAACTGTTGTTCTGCATCTCTGCAGCAGCAAATTTGGGCTCAGAACTTGTCATCTGGGAATTATTTTGTGGTTGATTTACATCCTTAACATGACTATATGTCAGGTATGATTCGTTGTCTATCTTATCCAACTCCTTAGCATCAGAAATTTGACCCTGTACATTGCTCTGTTTGTTGTCCTGCAGCTGAAAATCAGGTTTCAACCATGCTAGAAGGTCCAGTGAATGAAAATTAGGTTTTAACCAGTCAAGGACTGTATACTTCTTAGTTGGGTGACTCTTTTGACCGTGATCAACTATGAATGGTGGATTTATATCCTCTGTCGCCTTAGTTCTTTGGATGTTCTCAACTGAGACATAATCACATGCATATGCATCCATCCGTGTTGCAACTCCTTGTGAGGTCTTACTCTGAATATGAATATGTCTGTCATGCCTATATCCCACTTCAGGCTTGTAAATCTCAAAGATAGGGAGCAGTCCTTTTAAGTGCAGATCCAACCTTTGGAGAAAAGTTAAATAGTCAATCTTGTCAGTACATTTCTTATACTTTAAATATTTTTAAATATACTTTCAGGATGTTTGAGATAGCTTCCAGATCCATAGGATTTCATATGTAGATTCTAGATTTTGAGGTTCCATCAGATTTTAGACTTAGCCATTTTTTAGGATTTTTAGGGTTTCAGACTTAGCCAAATCAGGGCTTCATGACCATGCGTCAGAATGAAAGTATATGAACCCCTTAGTGAAATCTTATGGAATTTGACATGATTTTGCAACTCTAAGACCTGGAAACTAGGAATTTCAACATGAAACATCCTGCAGAAGCAATTTCAAGGGCAATATCCAGTGTCATAGGAATTTAGAGCAAAAATGTAGTAACATCCAATTTCAGTGCAGAAGGCAACAAATTGCTATTTTTTAAGCACAAGACCACCCAAAACACCTCCAAATGACACGAAATCACACCAAACATGCAAAATACTCAAATTTGAAGCAAATCCTGCATTCTAAGTGCAAATTCACCTTCTCATCATCATAAGTAACAAAGGTTGAGACTCCAAGCCAAAGCAAAAGAGGGGGTCTCCATTTGACAAAATGAGGTGTGTGTGCAAGGCACAACAATTAGGAATCAAGATCTTTAGTCTATCTTGCTCTTCCTAGGGTTTGTTAAGCTTTTTGTATGATCGAGAGAAGGGTTGAAGCCTCCAACTTGAGTTTTGGAATCCTTCATGGATATGGTTTCCTCATCCTCTTGTTCTACAAGTCTTCATTGATATCATATCCTTGAGGTGAATTTATTGTTTCCTTGAGTGAAACATTGTGTGGATCTATTCCTTGATTCTTGAGTCATTTAGGATCTTGCATTTGTTTATGCTTACACTTATGGTTTATGGGCACACACATCTGCATACTTTGACATTGGCTATTGTTAAGGTATAAATACCAAAGATGGGGTTTGACTGAGGCAAACTCCTATATAGCCACAACCTTCCTTCTTCTTTTGTTTGTGTAGGTCAGATTCAGGAAGATCCAATGGAAAGGAGCGAAGAAGAAATGGGTATTATAGTCACAATTTTGACAGAAGTTACAGATTTTCCCTCGAAAGACTCACATGACTATTTCATGGGCACCCAAGTCTTTTAGGGCCTCAGATCTGGGATTTGGAATCCTTCACAGAGACACAAACACCATGTGCATGCAGTTCTGTAGCTAGAGAACTTGTATGACTATTTCGCAGGTGCCCTAGTCTTCTAGGCCTTCAAAATTTAGGTGCACAATCATTGTAGCCTCCCATCTTCATTTCTGTGATCAGTCTATAGGTTTCTGCTCCCAGAATCTGCATGTTCGTGCATACTTTGTAACTAGGGTTTGGCTTATTCATGGCTAGTTAGGGTTTTTCACGACTCTAGTTGAGACATCTTTTCATGTACAGTAGCAGAGGAATAGGATACATGTAGCTTAACACTCTCATAGTGATTGAGCTCGGTTCATATTCTGAATGTTAGTGTACAAAAAGAGGGGCTTGACCTAGTTTACACATGCTAATCATTCTCTCTCTTTTCACCACTAAACAGTAGGTTTTCATCTCTTCCTATTTGAAGTAATAGTGTTCTTACCTCCTTTTTCATTTCTTTTTTGTTCATAGAATCCATTTAGTGTCTTTTGAATTTGTGGGTTTTCACGTCCTCTTGTATATTCACTCACACACACACACACACACACACACTAGTTTGTTGCTTTTTATAGACCTAAGAGCAATATTCATAGTTATTGTCACTACTTTTAATTCTAGAAATATTTAGGCTAAGAGCACACACTACTACATCATTTTCTTGGCTACTCATGGAGGTTGAAAGATTTAAATAGGGGCTTGACCATTCATGACAAGCTCCTTTGCAACCCCAACCTTTTCAACTTTGCTTCACGTACAAGTTTTGTTGGGAAGTATTTAGTCACACGAAGGTTTGCAAGTATTTTTTTCTTATAATTTTCATCTCTTTTCTCAAAGTACTATAGATCTACTCTTGTCCTTATTTCTCTATTGCATAGATTAGGCATAGATTTGATAAAAATCACACTTTACTAGAGTTTTTATTATAGTGGATTGGACGATAGCATGTTGTGTAAACATTCGCACATCACACATGCATCCTTACTAGAGACCTCCAAACTTTGGTGCCAAGTTTCTCTTTATCTGTTATTTGTAGTTTTATGTTTGTCTTTGTCAAATTTGCATTACCAAATTTGTAAATCAACATATATTTAATTAGAATTTGTGTTTTTGCTTGGTAAAGACAATTGTCTTTAAAGATTTAAAAACATTAGGATCTTGTAGTTTAATTTGTTCTTCTTGATTAAAATAGAAGCAAGTTAATTTCTTCAAAAGAGCTAGTTTTCTTGAGTGTAGTTCCATAAGATAACATTTATCTTAGAAAACAAGACTTTTCTTAGTTGAATCATTTTTCCTACACTACAAACATCAAACTTGCTATACTATGCCAATAATCTAAAGTATTATCCAAGATCATCACAAGACATCAATAGAAACAACTCCTCAAAATAAGGAAACAACTTAGAACCAAGAGCTTCAACTACACAACAAAGCTCAGCATGGCCCAAAGCTTTCAACTACTTCTCTCCTCTATTGATAAATCATATAATTGTCACAACTCCCATTACTTGTACATAATAGTAACCAAACGTTGTCCATGACACTAACATCAATTTGTAAAAGAAACCTATATCACTACCTACACTCCCACTGAAAGTCATATCAGATCTAATCAAGGTAGATCATGATAAAGTATAGATAGATCCTAAAATATGTAGATCACACATGGCCTTAACACAATCAAATTGTTGGCAAGAGACACTATATGGATTCATGATTGTTGTCATTGATGTCAACAAAGTTCACACATCCGCAGGACATGGTGTGTCTCTACCGGAAGTCAGAATGAAGATTGTTCGACAGAACAGAGCATATGGCAAGGTTCGACAGACAGGTCCGGATCTCTCAAAGTAAGTATCTTGGTGAAGTGCAGATTTGGGAAAGTTAAGAGGACTACCTTGAGTAATAGATTCCAAGGATTTAGCCTCTGGTGATGGACAAGGAAAAAGATATGAACAGTTGAGTACTGGATTCCTGAGTGACAGTGTGAACAGAGGAAGAACTGACTGACAGAACATCAGATTGCTTTCCGGATGTGTTTCTGACAGTGGTAAAGGTTATGAAGACATGAATTATGTTTGGCCGACATGATTAATGATTTCTATAAGTATATTCTTGATCCGCATTACTTGATGTGCAAGGATTCAGCCGACACAAAAGAGTTTGTGAGAAGACAGACTGTTCCAGGTGCCAACTAGGAAGATAAAGAAATCACTAGTGCAGATATATATAGAATGGATTCAGTTGTGAGAGGGGGTGAGAAGGTGTAGTATATGCGAATAAGAGTAGAGCAGACCAGAAGCAGTAAGAAAGATCTGGTATGTGAAAGGAAAGCAGAATAAAAAGAAGAGGAAAGATGAAGTGCAGCAAATCAGTGTACTAAGCCTAACCGGAACTAAACTCCAGCATATGTGGATGCTTCCAATTAGTTCAAGTATTGTATAACATTCTTTTGTAGATAGTGTGTCTCCTTGTAGGCAGTGTGCCTCCTTGTGAGCAGTGTGCTCGGGCAGTGAGCCCTAATTGGCAAGTGCCATTTTGTAATTCCTTATTCTTCTAACAGAGAATAATCTTTGGGTTAATCACCCCGTGGTTTTCTCCCTTAACAGGGTTTCCACATCAAAAATACTGTGTCATGTATTTTTCATTTCATGGTAATGTTTGCTTATTTGAATTAATGTTGCATTGATTAATAAGAAAGTTCAGAAGAAGAAATAATTAGGATAACTGATTCACCCCCCTCTCAGTTATCAACAATTGGTATCAGAGCTAAGTTCCTCTTAATAGAGCCTAACAGCTTGAGGAAGATCTGGGAGTTCAAATGGATGCATATGGTTTAAGGGAGCAACTCAAGACTGCCCTTGAGGATCTTAAACAGTCAAACTCTGAAGTCAATGAATTAAAGGAAAGACTCAAACAGGCTGATGAATTCATGAGAGAACTAAAAGACAAATTAAGTCTCTCTATGAAAAAGAGAAAGGAGCTGCTCCAGCAATTGGCAAGATAAAGTGAAGAAAGTAATGCAAATGAAGAGCTGACTGAGAAAACCAAGTTATGTGAAAAATTATCAAAAGAAGTCATTATGGTAAGACATGAAATGGAATCAGGAGTTATAAAGTTTACTCAAGAGATTGAAGAGAAAAGAAAAACTGAAGACAATCTAAGACAATCTCTCAAAGAGAAATCAAAAGATTGCCACCAGATGGATAGGATTATCAAACATCTTGAATCTGATCTTGAAGATGCTAAAGATAATGAAGAAAAACTTGAGGATCAAATTGTCTCTCTCAAAAGGGATCTTCAAACAACAAATGAATATAAAGAGAAATTCAAGATAAGTTCTGCTCAACTTGAAGTTCTTCTTGGAAGTCAAAAGAGGGCAGATGACAAGTGTGGTTTGGGATATGAGAAAGGAGAAAGCTTCAGATCTGGTCAGAAAAATTTTGGATCAGAAAATCCAAGGAACAGGCCTAGAAGACCTCCGGTAAGACAGCCCAATGCTCAAAGATATCCATCCTTCAATGGATACTCCCACAGCTGCAATCACTTTGGTCACAAAGCTAATCAGTGCAGAAAGAGAATGAATCAGACTAATTCATCCTTCTCTGGACAATGCTTTAACTGCAAAAGGTATGGACATAAGTCTCATGAATGCAGAAATATGCAAATGAACAAATCATTCAATGGTAGATGCTTTACATGCAATAGAGTAGGTCATATGGCTAATCAATGTAGATCAAGAGGTTATCAGTCAAATATGCAAAGAAATGTTGTTTACCAAATCTGTAATAGGTCCGGTCATAATGCAAAAGTCTGCAGAAGCAAGAATTAGGACAAAAGAGGTCCGGTATATAATTAGAATCAAGACAAGGGTAAACAAAAGATGAATGCGGATGAAGTTAGGAATGAGATGAACAAGATTTGGGTGAAGAAAAGTTCAGAGAAGGTAGAGGTTGGATCCGCACCAGACTCTGGTGCTGATATTCCTTCCAGAAATTAAGAAATGAGCTCTGGCTCAAGGGGAGACACAAAGAAAACCCTGTTCCCCCAGCCAATCAAGTGGTGCCGGATTAGGCACAAGATGTGGAGTAAAGGGTTTGTAGATATGATTCATGAGATGATCTAGCTAAGATTTCAGAGGTCCGCATGAAAATGTGAAGAAGTTGTGATCGACCATGTAGAACCTATTTCGGGAGATGCTCCAGAATGACAGAGGATTACAAAAAGGTCCGGAGAGATCCGGAAGTGCATTGTCTTATTCTGCGGATTGGACAGAGTATTTGGGATGTCCTTGTGATGTGTCATCTTGATTTGTTCATGGTTGGAAGATCCGCATGATGATCCGGTTCTTCAAGTCATCTGAATAAGGCAAACCGGAATAATGTAGGTCGAGCATTTATTGCAATCAGATATTAGGGTTTGCGGAGCAATATAAGGGATTTCTCATTAATCACTTGTTCATTCTGCACTTAAGAAGAAACAAAAAGTGGAGCTCTGTAACAAAATTCATCAAGTTTATCAAAGATCACTCACAGAAGTTATTACATCCATAAATCAATCAAACCAACTCCATGCAACCAAAGGCGCATAAGGTATTTTCCGTCTTCAATATCTCACTGCAAATCTTTTAAAAAATGGCTAATCTAAATATAGTTAAGATCTCTGATAGACCTCGCCCCACATTCAAGAAACATCCATACAAATCTTTGGAGGTAGATCCCCTAGGAGCCTTCTCTAGTGTTCCGCATGGTGTATTACATACGGAGGACATTAGGGTTTACATACATGCGAATATTGAAGAATTTGGAGAATCAAAATTGATGGATATCTATCATAAACAATTGATAGATGATTCCTTTGAGATTAAACCTCAGTATAAAGCCATCCGGGATAAGCACTTTGCACAGTGCATTCATTTCCCCTATTTTGAAGAAGATGAATGGGTCCGGTATGTACTGAGTAGAGTACATGACAATTTCCTATGGTTGAACAAGCCTTTTAAGATCACCAAAGATGCAATTAGGGCTGTAACCGGTCTGCACTCATCTGGTGGAATACCTATCCTCAAGTCTGTCAAAAATCTGACAGTTAGTGATGCAACCGAATCAAAATTTGATAAGAGAGCTATGACAATTGAAGACATCACTGAACCGGATGTCAAATTTGCATCTATGATAATTGGTTACAAGATTTATCACTCCAGTAGGGAAAATTCAGTGCCAGGAACTGCAATTTACGTAGCATATCAAATGCTAAAAGAGAATGCAGACTATGATTTGTGTGAGCTTCTTCTAAACCAACTTTTGGAAAATCTGCAGAAGATTAAGAAGGACAAGAAGAACTCCTTCAAGTATGGTAGTTTGATCCTTTGTCTATTCTTTTATTACATGAATGAGCTTCCCAGATCCAGTGGATGGATATGGCAGAATGACAGACCAGTTGCCATCCAAATCAGAGATTATTTGCATGGACTTGGAGATGCTAAAGCAAGAATACAGCCCTGTGGGGATATTTCAAGAACTTTCAGAGCATGATGCAAGCAAGAGAAAGAATTCCCCAGTCTCTTATTAAGAAGTATAAAGACACAGTTTGCTTTATGGTAGAAACAGATCAGTGCCTAATGGAGGCAGTAGAACCAAGAACTGTGTGGATCATGCCCATGGGGTATGAAGTGGATGAACAGATTGTGGAGTTGCATGTTCAACACATGTTAAGTCAGCCTAAAGATCCAAAGGCAGAAAGGCTAAGGAAGAGAAGAAAGAGGTAGAAAAGAAAAGCAAGAAAAGTACTCTGGTGGAAACCTCAACCTGGACCAGATCATCAAAAGGATCTACACCTGTCACAACCAAAAGCTCAAAAACACCAAAATCGGAAGGTCAGACATCCGGTAAAGGAGAGAAAAGGTCTAAAATAAAAGCCACAAGGGCTTATACAAGTCAGAAAGATGAAGAGGAAACTGAATCAGATGAGGGGGTAAAGGAAATAAAGAAGCAGAAAAAGAAAGGATCTGGTAAACCCTCCACAGGCCAAGACAAGGAAGAAATGGCAAAGGAATTTGTTGAAAAGCCCACCCTGTCTCTAGAGAGTGTAATCAAATCAGTCACTGTGGATGGAAACCTTCAACCAATGGCCGAATTCTATGATGACTACAATGAGGCTGACCAAAAGATCCTGCAGGAAGCCACAATCAGGTATCTGAACATATACAATAAGGCTTTCATTGAGATTATATCTCTAATTCCTAAAAGCCTAGAAAAGGAGTTAGAAATAAGAAAGAACAATGCCCTGGCAAAAGATCTTGAGATCCGGGAATAGATAGCTATTCAGCTATATCCTGCAATCGATCCCAAAACAATGAATATGATATTCAAAGATTGCAAGGATGAATTTAGGAGCAAAGCAAGGATGAATCAACTCATGCTTGGTGAGACTGACAAGGTGGCCATGGATACAGAAGAGATCCTCCGGAAGGCCTTCAAAAGATTTAATCTTCCTGTTGTAGAGGACTTGGGTATGGATCCTTCATCCACAAGTGTTGCAGAAGAAACTTCTGAGAAAGCAATAGAAGAGATGGGCCCTGAACAAACCGACATTTCTCCTCCGGTTTCCCCTACAGTCTCCAAATCCAAAGAAGAAGAGAAATTACAAGAGAAAGAAGCAGCAGTGAAGGAAAAAGAAGGTGACAGTGCAAAGATTGCAGAAGGACAGAAGACTTCACCAAAGAAAACCACAACTGCTAGTGGTGGGAATGGAGAGGGAGAGAAAATTCCAAAGGACAGCTCCAAGACTGCAAAAGAGAAGAAACATCTGTCTCCGGCAAGAGACACTGCACAAACTGTCCAAAAATTTTTGAGCAAGGAAACATTAGAGATTGATGAACCAGAGCTTCTACAAGGTCGATTCAATTTTGATTCTCTTTCTCCAGTACAGACAATGAAGATAGCTTCATTTGCACATGCTAAGGCAAACGAAAAACTCCTCAAGTCTCATATGGAAGACTGTGAGTTGATAGAAGCTGCATCCAGAGTGCTGGAAAAGATCATACCATCCTTTCAGAAGGATCCCACAGCCTCCTCTTCCGGTAATCTCAAAACCTTAGTCAGCAGTGTTGGTACACATTTTGATTCTCTAGAAAAATCAGCTGAAGCAAAGGTCTGGAAGGAGTTTTTGGATAAGAGATTCTCAGAGGTACTAGGGTTAATCTCTCATGATAGGAGAAATATGAGTATTGGAATAAAGAGCCTAGAAAATGCTCTTAAGGATGGCGGTGACATTTACAAATTTTGTATCTCATGGTCAAAAGCAACAGTAGAAATTGAGAAGAAAATAAAAGAGGAACAGGACAAACTACTAAGTTTGTCTCAAAGTTTTGATCCTCTCTCTTCCTCCATAGTAAATCAAGAATGTCAAACTATTGCAATCACAAATGCAATAAAGAACCTTGAGAAGGAAAAGAAGAATATAATTAACCGGATGGGAGAACTTAGAAGGATTATTATCCCTAAGTTAGAGACCATGCATGAGGCCATAAGTGATGCTCAGACTACCGCCCACACAAATGATCCGATAGATCTTAAGAGGGCAGAAGCTTTTGTGTTTTTGTTGAGTGGTCACATTTCAATTTTGGATAGAATGAAGCAAAGTTGGGCTACAGAACTCATCCAGTTGAAGACATCCTTTGCAGATATTCTTCAGTTTATGTGAATATGTAATATACAGCCAAGTATAGTAAAATTTTTGAAAATTTTGGTGTGCGGACCCTACCCTTTGCCATTGATGTCAAAGGGGGAGTGAGGAGCAGTGAAAAATGAGGAATCCAACTAAGGGGGAGCTCTGGAAAATGTATATAAAGATAGAGCATCAGCCAAAGGGGAGCATAGTGTAAACACTTAGTCATTTTTCACTAAGTGTTGCCATCAATGCCAAAGGGGGAGATTGTTGGCAAGAGACACTATATGGATTCATGATTGTTGTCATTGATGGCAACAAAGTTCATCCCACACATCCGCAGGACATGGTGTGTCTCTACCGAAAGTCAGAATGAAGATTGTTGAGGTCCGGTAAACAAGAACAGAGCATATGGCAAGGTCCAACAGACAGGCCCAGATCTCTCAAAGTAAGTATCTTGGTGAAGTGCAGATTTGGGAAAGTCAAGAGGACTACCTTGAGTAATAGATTCCAAGGATTTAGCCTCCGGTGATGGACAAGGAAAAAGATATGAACAGTTGAGTATCGGATTCCTGAGTGACAGTGTGAACAGAGGAAGAACTGACTGACAGAACATCAGATTACTTTCTGGATGTGTTTCTGATAGTGGTAAAGGTTATGAAGACATGAATTATGTTTGGTTGACATGATTAATGATTTCTACAAGTATATGCTTGATCCGCATTACTTGATGTGCAAGGATTCAGCCGACAGAACAGAGTTTGTGAGAAGACAGACTGTTCCGGGTGCCGACTAGGAAGATAAAGAAATCACTAGTACGGATATATATATAGGATGGATTCAGTTGTGAGAGGGGGTGAGAAGGTGTAGTATATGTGAATAAGAGCAGAGCAGACCAGAAGCAGTAAGAAAGATCCGGTATGTGAAAGGAAAGCAGAATAAAGAGAAGAGGAAAGATGAAGTGCAGCAAATCAGTGTACTGAGCCTAACCGGAACTAAACTCCAGCATATGTGGATGCTTCCAATCAGTTCAAGTATTGTATAACATTCTTTTGTAGACAGTGTGTCTCCTTGTAGGCAGTGTGCCTCCTTGTGAGCAGTGTGCTCGGGCAGTGAGCCCTAATTGGCAAGTGCCATTTTGTAATTCCTTATTCTTCTAACAGAGAATAATCTTTGGGTTAATCACCCCGTGGTTTTCTCCCTTAATAGGGTTTCCACGTCAAAAATACTGTGTCATGTGTTTTTCATTTCATGGTAATGTTTGCTTATTTGAATTAATGCTGCATTGATTAATAAGAAAGTTCAGAAGAAGAAATAATTAGGATAACTGATTCACCCCCCCCTCTCAGTTATCAACACAAATAACTCCGTATGATTCTTACCAAGAGCTCCTAAAAGGAAAAGTAACTATGTTCTTATACAAAGCTCCCATTGAACTATGATCTAGGGCCTCTCATGATAGCATAGTCCAAAGTTACATGTTCCCTATATTACTTCTCAAGTGACCCAAAGTACCACTACAAGTTTGTTGAAAGCATCTTAAAGTATTATATAGGTGTGCCAAAAGCATCCCAAAGTACTACTACAGGTGTCACAAGTATTACCACAAGTGACCTAAAGTACTACTATAGACATGTTTCAAGCTCCCAAAGTGTTGGTAAATAGATTTTGTGACTGCTCATTTAGTAATGACTCACCCAATTTTACCAATAACAAACTGTACCAATCAATTGGATGAATTTATAAACCACCCTCTGAATGTTTTATAAGGTACAACTCCCTTCGTATGATTGAGTTTAAGGTTTCCTAATGCGCTTTTAACTTGAAAGTGGGAAAGGTATTTTCTACAAATATGAACTTTAAACTAGCCACAACACACACTTGTATTGCTAGCAAGAAATTTATTCACAATAATAATTTATTTGATTTTCCTCTAGACATACAAATGAAAGAAACCAAAGATCAATCTTTAGCAATCATACCACCACCTTTGCATCCAATTCTAACATAACAAAGAAGACACTCCAATGGCAAAGTTTCATAAAGAAGCAAGTTATCAATACTTCACACAATGTAATGTAGATAACAGAATTCAATACATTACATATTCAACATATAAAGAATAAATGATAAATACTCAAAGAAACAATAGACTCACTGCTCATCTTCCTCTAGTATTTATGAAATCAATCAACCATCTTCCCCCTTACTTCCTCCAAAACAAAATGTTTTGTGATATAGTCTTGAAAAGCAAAATTCGCAAAAAGATCCTTTCTTCTCTTTTACTCATTCATTATATAGTAAGAGAGAAGAAATAACTTTCCCATATAACTGTTTATACAACCAACAATATATAACAAAACAAAGTCCATTCATGAAATATTAAACGAGAAGTAATCTCGAATAATAAAAGAGTCGTGTCTTAACAAATTATAAAAACTCATAGAATAATTATGAAACTGATTCACTGTCTTCATCCTCCATTGCATCAGATCTTTCTGGTTCATCTAGGGTCTTCTTTTCTGCTTCATCTTCTGCTTTATTTGATGCATTTAACTTAGTCTTAAGGACTTTGAATTTCCTTAGGATTAAGAGGACATTTTTAGCATTAGGAATGTTTGTAATTACTAGTTTTGTTCTTCACTTTTGCAATATATTGCTAACCTCTTCATATTTTCTTTCCATTTCAGCGACATCCTTCTTGAGATTGAATAAGTAGGCAGACACATTGCCGAGCCGTTCTATATAATTTTCTGTGGCATCTTCTTTCACTTTCAACTCTTCAGTTAGTAGACCCTTAAAGACCTATTTGATAGCATCCAGTTCTAACATATTGGACTCAGTCTCATCATAAAGATCAATTCCTAAAGTTCCACAAGCACTCCTGAGATCAAACAAGTAGGATCTATTATTCTTGGCTAGGTTCTTCAAGTCATTTATGTATTGTTTCACCATGTATAATTTCTAGTCCATAGTAGCTAACCATTTTACTGACTCATTATCTTCGAGTTTCTCAATGACCTTTTCTATAACAAGGATACTAGAATCCAACTTAACCATAGCAACAAGATTATTCCTAGCTACATTTAGCATAGCCTCATCTTTTTTGATTCTCTTCAAATCATTTAGAATCTTTGTTTTCTTATCAGAAATTTTACCATAAAGAGTAAAAACATCATGAATAATGAGGAGGTCGTCAACTATCAGTTTTTCAACCCATTCTTCTACTGCATTTCCAAGATACTTGTATTTGTTTATCTGACCAAACACTTCAGTGGTTATACCTTTAGGAATGTCAGTAGTGGCATCCAATGGCTGAGAGGAAGTATCAACAATAGATTTAGTATATGAGGTTAAAATGTTTACCTGATCGTCCAAGACTTCATTTTTCTTTTCTTTTTCCTCTAATCTGTTGGTTAAAATGTCAACAAATAGCTTGCCATTATGACTATCACCTTGCACATAAGGTGGTTCCAAATATACAGTGCTCACATGAAAATCATCCACATATATGTCTTTTATCTCTTTGTTTGTCATAGGCTTTGCTATTTCCACATACTGGTTCTTAGAAACCGGATCCACCATTAGCTTGGACATTCGTTTAGCCTTCTTTGGAGTGGACTCTAGCTTGAGTAGTCTAGCTACTGCATCAAATTCTATGTCAATAATCTGAGAATACCTTCTTTTATTCCCAACCTCTGTTCTCAACCAAGCTAGGGTGGTAGTCACTGAACAATCACCTGTGACTTTTTGAGAAACCTTATCTAATTTTGAAGTATTATCCACTGCTGGTTATTGTTGAGGGGGAGGGGGAGCTTGAAATGATCCATCCTAAGAAATATGAGGAGTCCCACTATGTTTTGCATGTGATGTTGTCTCCTCATCTTCTTCATTCTGTAACCCCTATTGTTGTTGCCTTGGTGTCTTATCCACCTATGGATTCACACACTTCTTGGTCCTCTATCTTTTCATGGGTGTTTGCAAACTATCACCAACATAAACTTTAGAAGGTATTTCTTGTTGTGGACTATTTGACCAATCCTGCCTTGTAGCTAGAGATGGTAGCCTAGTATCTTGGCCAGTGGCATGGGCGCTAATTTTATCAGTATCTGTAGATATCTGTGGTTGGGCCATAATTTGCTCCTTAAGAGGAGAACCTACATCATCAGCACTCAACTTAGAATGTAGCCACATTTGACTTCTATGTAAGATAAAATGAGACCTAGCCTTAATATTTGTAACTTCATCTACTTCCCAATCAACCTCAGGTAAGGGTTTGGCACTTTCAACAGCAAAGGCAGGGTCTAACACATCAGAGTAGTCATCAACTACATCAGGAAGCTTCCAACCAAGTCTATAAATTCTCATTTGATCTAAAGTCAGTCTGGATCAATCCCTTCTTTTGACTTCATACTCATCAACACAATCTTCCCAAAAGTCTTTCAACTGAGGCCTGTGCTCTCTTAACATAGGAAAATACAAATTTTTCTTCACAAAGTCCTTACTATCAAAGAAACTTCTAGAGCCATAAGACTGAAAGTGAAATTGGGCTAATAATCTATCCACATTTTTGGTATCCTTTGGTTTGGAGCAAGTATAGTGAGTCAGCCTCAATGGAAATGGACACCCCTTCTTAGAATCATAATATCTTTTTCCTTCCAAAAAGGCTTGTCTACATACTTTTAAAAATATCACATAAACAGAAGCATATCTTGGCAATTTAAGTGGGGGAAATTCAAAACCTCTTACTCTGATGTAGGTAAATTTGTCAAATTGAATAAAATAACTGCCAAAATTCATTATCCAGTTGGCTACCTCAGTTTAGATCTTGACTTCAGGATTCTCCCAAATTCTCCTAACCATCAGCATTAGAAAGCATCATTTACTCTCATGTATAGCTTATTTCCATTCTCCTCTTGAAGTTGAGGAAAGTAATCATACACTTGTACATTTGGGGCCAATGAACCTACTACCTACAACCCTAGCCAACTTTGTTGTGTGGTAGCCAACAAATAAATAAAAAATGAGCACATATGAAATCTCTTATTATTGTGAAAGTTTACCAATTGATCATGCAGGTGATCACTTATTAACTGAGACCAGTCAATGTACTGCTTCTCAGTACAAATTACAAGAATGAACTGACACATCCAAATTTCAAATACATCACTCTTTACTACCCATCACTCTATGCACTAGGGTAATTATGTCTGAAATGTCATCTTTGAAGTGACCTCTAACCAAATTCTTGGGTAATTGTGATCCTCCTTTTTTCTCCTTCTCTAGCCACATGGTAGCTATTATGTCTGTACACTTCTTCTTCCCATCTATGTAGAAATTTGTGGCTTTCTCTTGTGTTACATTAGCATACTCTTCATGTACAAGCAGGCCTAGCCTATCAGCAATAGAATCAACATTTATTTGCAGAATCACTTTACCACTCAGAGTTTTGATTTCCATTGTTTCCACATTATAGTTTTGGATGCATGCCATCACCAAGTCAATGCATTTTTCCACCAGAGGGAAACCTCCTGCATGTGCCAACCCGCTATCAAAAAAATTTTGAGCAATGGGAGATCTGGGATTGGTATTCATTTTGCCCCAAAATTCATGAAGGTTAGCATGTCCTAGGTCAGTGTCCTTGACCCCCGCCAGTTCATTTCCGACAATGAATGAAATATCCAATCCTTTGCATTTATATTTCATCTTAACTATCCCAAGTAACCAGTAAGTAAAATTCTTGACTAGGGTTAGACACAGGAGATTTGGGTCGAGTAAAGAAGAGCTATGATTAACAACGGGAAGTAGGGTTTCACAAGTCATGAACAATAGGAAAGATCACAAATACATCCCCCTTCAGCTAGCTATTAATGATCTCTTCAATTTGAAAAGGAGAAAGGACTAGGGACTTACCTTGATGGCGACACTTTATGGGAAGAAGATGGCTTGACTGACCGTGGTTGGCTCCTGGGAACAACTTTCTTGCTAACAATAGTGAATGACGCTTAAAAGAAAGATTTTTACTTTATAAGGTAACAAAATAGGCTTCAGGACAGTAATACCCCTCACAATAAATGCCACCAATTGATTCACCAAAGTACTTTATCAAAGGTCATATTTTCTCTTTCATCAACGATTCTTAGCTATCGCGAAACTCAGTTATCGGCAAACTTTTATTTTGACGAACACAACTTTTAACACCTTCCTTTGTTTTATTGGCAAAAAGCAGTGTTTGTGAACTTCATATATGCCTGATTATATATACGCGCTCATTGCTTCGTTGGAGATTTCAGAAAATTGCGAACCAAGCTTGAAATTGTAATGTAGTCGGCAAAATGTGGTCTCCAAACTTTATTGAGCAAGGTTGTAAAACCAAAGACATTTCTTCTTTTACTGGTGGGAGACACTTAACAAACGAAGACTATTGGCTTATCGGCTTGTCAGGAAACTGGAGAAAAATGAAACTTAAGAACCAACCTTAGTTCACGAAAAAGATAGACAACTGATAAGGGAACTTGACAAGACTAAAGGCTAGTCCAGAAATCAGCAAATCAAGAAAATCCATAACTCACGAACCAAGTTTGTAAGTTCGCAAAAACAAGAAAATATCAACTAAAGGAAAGTAAGATAAAGAGTGCTTGTCAAGAAAAATAGGAGTTTGAGAACTAAGAAATTTTCTGATACAGTTGGTAAACTAGGTATCTTTCTGACTAGTTCGTCGATAAAGGTATTCTCCGACAAAACAAAGAGATAAGTCAAGTTTTGAAAGTCTTGAATTTTCCAACAAAACATTATAAGCAAAATAAGACCTCAAACTTTGGGTTTGCCAGTTCCAATGCACAGGCAGATTCAGCCAACAAATACAGGAGGTTGTGTGAACTGCCTCCCCTTCACTTCTAGTTCTGCTGCACCAAGGGGGGTATCCCTATTGCTAAAGATCTAACCTTGACTCACCCAACAGAAAGATTTAGCCTTTTAGTCACAGGCAGAATACTCTCATTTTAGGACCAAGATTTGTGTGATAAATCACAAGGTTGGCAGTGTTCTTGGACATATCTAACTGGTTAGGAATGAGAGTATGCAGGGGTCCTATTTCTACTCCTACAAACTAACAGGTTGGAATTATGAAATGATTTGTATTTATGTTTTGGATGCAAGATAGGGCGTTTTGGATCATAACTACTACACAAGGGCAGACCAGTGCCTATCTCAGGGCAAGGAGTCAACTAGACGTATACATGCTGATGATTTACACTGGCATTCAACTTTCAAGGGGCCAGATAGGTATTTGCCTTACAAACACCACCCAAGAATGAGTATTTAGCTATCTCTACTTACAAACATCCCTACTGCCATACAATCTTCTTCATACTTAACCTAAAATAGTGTAATCCACTCCTTGAATGGAAGTCAAAAGTTAAGCATGCAATATAGAAATCTATATCCTAGAATCTAAGTAACCCTTAGCAACCAGATTCAAAAGAAGGGATGCATACAACAAATGGAGACAAGCAGCTAAACACATGCAAAGAAGCATTTTTCATATAAACACAACATGAAACTAAACATGTGTAACATGCATTCAGATGCAACTCATAAACTTTAAAAGAGACAGAACAGCCAAAAAGCTATGTTTTTTCGTTATTTCTCCAAAAAAATTTCCCAAGTCTTCAACAACTAGAAAAATGAGTGACACAGTCCTCTTATACAGCAAGAACATGCCCTCAGCATTAAGTACAATGTCATTTCAAAACTCTGCCAGATACAGTGCACCATCAGAATGGCGCCTAAAATACTCAATGCTCCAAGCAGAAAAAGGAGGAAAAATAGGTGAACTCAGGAAACGTGTAGCCGACTAGAGATTTTCCCATTAAAAATGGTAGGTGGCCCGTCATTCATCGACCATACCTCTACAAATTTGCCATTAATGGCCAACCTACCCGCGGCTTCTAGAAACGCAGCAGTTTGCATGCTCAGGAATTTTTCCTCCCTGAAATGATGCAGTGAACACACAGAAAAATTACTCCTGCTCTGAAGATTTGAAGCAGGCCGTTGATTCCATCCTCTTCCCCGCGATCCATGGCTTCAAATCACGCTGACTGGTCCTTGGCCAATGAAAATGCGCCACGTAGATAGTTTTTGCTCTTTTGACTTCTCGCAATGTGAACATACCTTTTACCTTTTTCGCCCATTGTACATTCAAATTTTTGTATATGCAAAAGCATGTACATACAACTGCTTTTGGACATGTGTCATCATCTCATTGGATCACCATCGCTGAAAAATTGCATCTCTGAGTTATAGGGACCCACCACTGCATCCTATTCGCCATCGGACCATTGCATCAACTTTTGTATCTGCAGTTGTATATGCAATTGTATATACATACAATCACAATGTATACAAGCGCAGACCCCAAATCCTTATGAAACAATCTGAAACTACAATCGGGTCCAGGCTTTGTATCTTCATTCTTTGTATATCTCCCTGTATATTGCACATACATACAATTGCGGATTTCATCACACTTATGAGGTAGATTGGAATAATATTGAAATTCGGCGTTGTATCGGCCTCATTATACCTTTCATTGTATATCGTACATACATACAATGTGCAATATACATCCGCGGACCTTAGCGTGAAATCCACCATAGCACATTTTCCTTCGCATCCGGGATTGTATGTGTGCCCTTTGTATCTTGCATTTTATATGCACATACATACAATCGCGGGATATACAACTACGCGGGCCCCACCAGGTTCTTGAAGAATGTTGACTTTGACCACTCCTGCCTTGTATGTTTCTTTGTATCTACTCATTGTATGTCCGATTGTATATTGGGAACATACAATCCCAATATACAACCATGGATCTCACCCATCTCACAAATACTGTTAACTCCTTCGCCGCGTCCACTTGTACATCACCTTGTATATGCGGTTGTATGTATGAAACAATATACAACATCGAATGCAATCCTGCATATACAAAAAATCTGCAACAAATTTATTTCTAGCCGTTGTATGCTCCGTTGTATATGTAGTTGTATATCAGAGATACATACAACGCATGATACAAGGAAATGCCTTTGACTTTTCAACTTTGCCTTTTGTAACACTGCCCGCCAGGCCCAATTTGATAACTTTTGGAATTCGGGATTGTATGTCCTGCATTGTATATTATTTTGTGTAAGTTATATACATACAATCCGCTTGCTGAAAACCTGTGGACCCGACCACCATTTTAACTCGATTTGAACACCTTTTGACATTTGTTGTTGTATCCACCTCGTTGTATATCGAATATACAACAAAATGTACATACAATTTTTTTGATACAACCGCAGAACTTGGGCCACAAACTTGCAATGTACATATAGATTTTTGCCTCCAGAAATGTACTCGAATGACAGATACAAACCTGATATGCATACACCGATGCATACAACTGATTTTTGACTTTTCTGAAGCCGATTGAACATTTTTTCAGGTCCACCAATGTATAATTGCGCCTGCACATTAGATACAAGGGCCATATACAAAGATACATACATACAACTGCAAAGGCTGAGGGACTTAGAAATTTTTGAAGGTTTACAATGAAAATGCCTGCGGATTTTTAGCTCGAAACCTTAACTCCAGGTGCAAGCACCACCAGAACCAAAAAAATTAATTTTGGGGAAACACAAAGCACTGCTATAGGTGTTACAAGTATTGCCACAAGTGACCCAAGGTACTACTATAGGTATTGTACAAACATCCCAAAATAATGTTACAAGTGTTTTTTAGGCATCCTAAATTACTACTACAAGTGTCACAAATTCTACCACAAATGACCCAAAGCACTACTACAAGCATGCCACAAACATCCCAAAGTACTACTACAAGTGTTATAAATATTTCCACAGGGGACCCAAAGTACTACTACAAACATGTCACAAGCACCCCAAAGTGGTGCTACAAGTGTCATAAGTATTCCCTCAAGTGACTCAAAGTATTGCTACAAGCATGCCACAAGCATCCCAAAGATAAGTGTGCTACAAGCATTCCAAAGTACTAGTATAGTTGTCACAAGTACTACCACAAGTCACCCAAAGTACTGTTATAAGCATGCCACAATTATCCCCTAGTATTGTTACATGTGTCACAAGTATTGCCATAGGTGACCTAAAGTAATATTATAGGCATGTTGCTAGCATCCCAAAGTATTGTCACAAGTATCAATAGTACTACGTGAAGTGACCAAAAATATTTCTACAAGTGTGCTACAAATGTCCCAAAGTTGTGCTATAGATGTTAGAAGTATTGCCACAAGTGACCCAAAAAACTACTATAGGCATGTTGCAAGCATCCTAAAGTTCTACTATAGGTGTCACAAGTACTGCTACAGTTGTGCAACAAATCTACTATGAGAAATCAAACAAGAGCTACTATAAGAATATTGAGGGAATAATCTCATTCCAACAATCCTCCAACCATGCTTGAAAGTATGCATGCAAATCTATAACTATTTCTCATTCAAACAAGCCTTGGGAACAATACAAGAAAATCTTCCACAGAACTACAAATAACACAAATTTTAAACAAAAATATACAAAACAAATTCATTAAAACTAAATTTTATGCATGTAGCAATAAGCCACACACAACTACCACACAAATTTGAATAAGTTGAAACACTTTTAAAACACTAAAAAATCTATAACCACCAAATCCACATTCTAAATGCTAGAATATCACAAGCCCACATCATATAGCTACATGTAGACCAAATCCACCATAAATCTACAATTTGCAAGTACACATAGACCAAACAACTACGAATTTGCAACATATAACATCTAAATGATGAACCCATCTATGTAGCTTCAAAACACCATGGATCCACATTGTTCAACAACATACAAGTGACATACCCATCTATGCAACTCCAAAACACCATGGATCCACAACATGCAAGTAATGTATCCATTCATGTAGCTCCAAAACACCATGGAACCATAGATGCAAAAACATGTAAATGATGAGTCAACCTAGGCAAGTCTAAAACACCATAGATCTATAACATGCAACAACATACAATTGACAAATACTAATATTTTCGTCCATACAACCACATGCAACCCATAAATTATGCATGCAACCACATTAAACCCATGGGTCCATCCATGCAACTACATGCAACCCATAAATCATGCATGCAATGGCATGCAACCCATGGATCCATCCATGCAACCACATGTAATCCATAGAATATGCATGCAAATAAATTCTCTACTTTGAGCCTTAACAACTCAAAAAATAGTGTTGTTGAATCTTGATATTCATCTTGTTGTCATTCTCTATGTAAAAATAAGTGTTACCAAATTGTGCTTGGCAGCCCAATTAGGCTGGGCTATAAGAGTTGTTTTCTAATGCTTTCAAGAAGCAAGTGGCTTAAAATAAAATAGGAAGGAAGAGATTATCAGATCAAAACAGTCAAGTGAGAGGCTTCAACCTCTACATTTTATCTAACATGTTTTCTCACTATGCAGATACATGTACTTGAAGACCATTCATCTATCTTCTTTCCAAAAAAAAAATTGGCAGGGTCATAACTCCTCACTACTTTATCAGAATTTAAAGTTTTTGGACTCGTTAGAAAGATAAACCAATTACCTAGCTTGAGTTCTAGGTTGCTAAGCCTAACAAAAACACTACCCAACGGTGGATTGTCCTGATTTCGCTCTGAAAGCCTCCAAAAATGCAATTTACTAAGATGTAGAAAATATTAAAAAAAATTTTAAAAATTAATTTTTTGATATTTTCTCAAAAATACCATTCTGGACTTGATTAGAAATCTTTCAAGGCACATGAAAATAGGAGAGGAGTCGAACTGAAGTGCAGGGTCATGCAGGGAGAGATATTTGGAGTTCTATTTTTGACATGACTATTTTTGGTAGTTTCTTGGTCAAGGACTTTGTGTGAGGCCGATTATTTTACCTTCCTTATTTTGATTGTTATACTTT
This sequence comes from Cunninghamia lanceolata, assembly GCA_027924645.1. Taxonomy (NCBI): domain Eukaryota; kingdom Viridiplantae; phylum Streptophyta; class Pinopsida; order Cupressales; family Cupressaceae; genus Cunninghamia; species Cunninghamia lanceolata. The sequence continues at coordinate 12,204,106 of BSBN01000553.1, read as the reverse complement.
TCAGTTTATGACATTATCAGACTTTTAGAGACTATGGTTTCTTTATACAAACTTGATTCTTATCTCCTGATTATGAGAGGACATTGATTAGACATATGTGATTTGATTTGATCAGGTTTGGTGCTATTTTGTGATTCGACATATGGGATATATATGTGATGATGTTTTATGATGAGATTCTGGTTATTTATGTGATGTGGACTAATTGACATGAGATTGAAAAATGCAGTTTAATTTGAAATTATGTATTGATGATTATTGTTGTTTGCGATTGCGTGAATTTAATTCCAGCTGCTTCGGCTATGATTTCTCATGATATGACTGACACTTGATTGAGATGTGCAGGTTTTACATTCCCTAGCCACGAGAAATTGGAGGTAGAATTCACACTATGTTATCCCCTGTAAAACCGATCCATTCCCAAGAGGGATAAGGATCACGTTGGATTTTGAATGTTGATTTAAGTGCTTGATTTAATTTTATTATTTTGGCCTTAGTACCCTTTTCGTTTAATTGATTAATAATAAGTGTTGTATAAATTTTACTTGATTTACACCACTTGGTATTTATTTTGTTTTGTTGAGGCCATTTAAATGTGGATTTTTAACCCCTTTGTGAACCCTAGAGTCCCAAAAGTTACCCTAGGTGGTTACCCATGAGTCTAGGGTCAACTTGGACTATCTAACCCTAGATTTGACTCACTTTTGGTCACTCTAAACTATGGTTTAGCAAAAGTGACGAAAATTTGAAATAAGGGAAGTGGGAGATGAGTCATGCCTTGGGAAAGACTCATCTCCCTTCCCAAGGTTTGGGAATCCTTTCCCAAGGAAGACTTGGGAGGTCTCCAAGACTCCCAAGTGTGTGGGAGCTTCCCCCAAGACTCTCACACATGTGTGAGAGCATCTTGGAGGAAGATGGCTCCTTGAGAGAATAAGAGGATGCCATATGGCATCCCTTATCCTATTGAAGGTGTGAGTGAGATTGCCACCTCACCACTTGTCCTCTCACACATGTGTGAGAGCACAAGTGGATAAGGTGAGGATTGAGAGGGAATGGGAGGATGACACTTGTCATCCTCACACTTCCTCTCCCTTGCAAGTGGCATGGGAGGAGGAAGGAGAAGGTGACAAGTGTCACCTTGTCATTCCTCAAGGCCAAATTGATGGCCTATATTATCTCCTCTTGTTGAGGAGTGTGGGTTCTTGCAATTTTATTCTTCATTGCTATTTTGGAGGAGTTGGAGAAAGTTAGAGGATTTTCTTGAAGTTTGGAAGGCTTGGGAAGGCTTGGAGCTCTTCACCAATCTTGCTTCCATTATAAGGGCTTTTGAGGTAGGCCTCTTAAACTTGTTTTCTTACCCTTGCTTATTTAATGTATTGTGTTATAGTTTTTGGTTGTTTTGTTGTTTGCAATATTTTTGTTGGGATAGGAGTATGGTGAGAGCACCTCCAATGGAGGTAATGCTCAACTTGTTTGGGTAGGGGAAAGGAACCTCCTTGAGGTCTCTCCCACATTATGTATTTATGCCTTGAGGGCTTTTATTTGTGGAGAAGTTTATTGAATGGCAAGAGTGCCATGGAGATTATTGTGATTTTTGTGAAGAGTGGTGTTTTGGAGATTTTGGCTTGAGGCCATGAACTTGATATTTTATCATTTGGGAGCCCTTTGAAGTTGAGGGGTCCATTCCCTACCCTCATCAAACTCATTTTATGAGTTGAGTTTTGTGTTAAACCTATGGGCTATTTTTGTGTTTTTGTGAGTGATTTTTGTCATGGAGTGTTCAACCTGTGTGAATCCCTACCTCCCTAGCTCGGGGGTGACCCACTTGCGGGTCTACGGTAGGGAGGAGAGCTTTTCGAAGTGGTTGGTTTGTTGTTCTTGTTGTTGAGTTCATTTGCAGGTTTTGAGTGGAGAAATGGAGTTGAGAGGAGTGCATTTTGGGGATCATATAGTTTCTTTGTGTTGGCTATTGGAGCCATGGCCAATATGGCCTTATTGTATTTATTTTGACCAATTTTAGATTTATGAAGTTGGCTATCAAAAGTTGTGTAATGCAAACAATGTCTTCAAATTATTTAAATGTTGTTTATTTTTCCTATGATGTGAGTTAAGAATTGAGAATTACATGAGAAATAAATTTATATTTTCTGTCATTATTGTTTTCAAAAGACAAGAAGTATGCATGTGTTAAAATGTTGTTGTTTAGATTTTGTTGTAGATAAAAGAAGGAAATGCATTTTCTGTCTTGTGTAATGTTTTCAAAAGAAATAGGAGTGTTATTAAATAAATATCATGGCAGATGAGAGAGAGAAAGTTGTGAATAATTATTGGTTTGTCTCCTTGAGAATTTGATAATATTAGTTGTTGTCAAGAAAAGGATTAAATGGAACTATTCATTCTGTCATATAGAAATTATTCCAAAACAATATATACAGAAGATTTATACATATATATTTTTCTGTTGCTGTATGTTTTCAAAAAAATAAGGAGAAGCTTTATTTATTTTCTGTTACTACCTTAACAGTGAAAATATTAGTTGTTATGAATTTGGAAAGAGTTGTTTGAAAACTATTTGAAAAGGCAGACTTCTACCCTTTTGTTGCAAAAAAAAGGATGTATTTCTGTGTATGTTGTCTGGTTAAAAAATAATAATAAATAGAAAATACAGAAGTAAAAATTTGAGGTATATATATTATACACACACACACACACACACACATATATATAGTATTTAAACATAAACAAATCTCAGTAGGGAAATGTTATAGTATTTAGTTATATTTACTCTCCAAACATATGGCAAAGAGTAGAGTGTGTGTGTATATATATATATATATATATCAGAACATATTATGAGGATTTTAGGACTGTGGTGGGGATGTATATATATTACAGTTTTGTGTATTAAAAATATATATATTAAAAAAAAATGGACTGTGGGCGCTGCCCACAGTCTTTCACATATTAACAACAGAGGGGTGTGGGGCAGGCGGTGCGGGTGGAGGCACTGCCTCCCCCACATCCCCATATCCCCATACTTCCACCCTTCGCACAAGCAATAGCCTCGCCACCACAGCCACGATCTCCACCACCCCCGCGGCTCTCCCCTCGTCCTCCTCTCTGCGCAGACACCGCCGATCCCAACTCCTGCCTTTCTGCCTCCGCCGTCGGCCATTCCCCACCTCCGCCTCCACTGAAGTTTGAACGCCGCCGCCACCGTCGGCCTTCCCTCTAATACCTTGCCATATACACATTACTTAGATTATTTCTGCTATAATTTCTATCCCTAATTTTTTTAGCATATGTATTTATAACTCTATTTTTAAATAAGACAAAAAAAAATAGAGATTTCACCAGAGGATACCTCCGTGGAGGTTGAAGAGGAATCCATGGCTCCTCTAACCCTAACCTGCACAAAGGAAGAAAACAAAACCAGACAGAAGAGAAAATAAGAAAAGAGAAATTAGGACAAGAGGAAAATGTTAGAGAAAATTAGGGCAACACAAATGAGTAAACTTAGAAAATAAGAGTAGGGTTTTCATTTGAAACTTAGTGCTTTTTTTTGAATTAGGGCTTTTTCTTATTTTATTTATGAGAGGATATTTTTATTATGAGGGATTTTTATTGAGAGGAGATTATTTTAATATCCTTTTGCCTTTTGGTTCTTTTTTTTAAAGACTTGAAATTCATTATATTTTTGTTAGAATTTTTAAATGAGGGTTTTGCAATTTTCTTTTATGACCTTGTGCTTTCTATTTTAAATTGGGACTTAATTTTATATCAGTTGGGAAAGAGTAGTTTTCCCTTGCTCTTAATTTTGTTGGCAAGAGACACTATATGGATTCATGATTGTTGTCATTGATGGCAACAAAGTTCATCCCACACATCCGCAGGACATGGTATGTCTCTACCGAAAGTCAGAGTGAAGAATGTTGTGGTCCGGTAAATAGGAATAGAGCATGTGGCAAGGTTCGACAAACAGGTCCAGATCTCTCAGAGGAAGTATCTTGGTAAAGTGCGGATTTGGGGAAGTCAAGAGGAGTATCTTGACTGATAGATTCCAAGGTTTGAGCCTCCGGTGTGGAAAGTATAAAGAGATATGAATGCTTAAGTACCGGGTTCCCAATTGGCAGTATGAACAGAGGAAGAACTGACTGGCAGAACATTAGACATTATTCCGGATGTGTTACTGATGTTGGTAAAGGTTATGTAGGCATGAATTATGTTTGGCTGACATGGTTAATGATTTCCACAAGTATATCCTTGATCTGCATTACTTGGTATGCAAAGATTCAGCCGACAGATCAGAGTCTATTGAAAATATTGACTATTCCGGTGCCGACTAGAAAGATGATGAAATCACTTGTGTGGATATATATATAGGATGGATTTAGTTGTGAGAGGTGTTGTGATGATATGTAATGTGCGAATAAAAGCATAGCAGAGTAGAAGTAGTAAGAAAGGTCCGGTATGTGAAAGGAAAGCAGCACAAGAGAAGAGGAAAGATGAAGTGCAGCAGATCAGTATATTGAGCCTAACTGGAACTGAACCCCAGCATATGTGGATGCTACCAATCAGTTCAAGTATTCTATAACATTCCTTTTGTAGACAGTGTGTCTCTTGTAGGTAGTGTGCCTTCTTGTGAGCAGTGTGCTCGGGCAGTGAGCCCTAATTGGCAAGTGCCATTTTGTATTTCCATTCTTCTAATAGAGAATACAATCTTGGGTTAATCACCCCGTGGTTTTCTCCCTGAATAGGGTTTCCATGTCAAAAATATTGTGTCATGTGTATTTCCATTTCATGGTTATGTTTGCTCATTTGAATTAATGTTACATTGATTATTAATAAAGTTTAGAAAGAGAAATAATTAGGATAACTGATTCACCCCCCCTCTCAGTTATCAACAATTGGTATCAGAGCTAAGTTCCTCCTAACAGAGCCTAATAGCTTGAGGAAGATCTGGGAATTCAAATGGATGCATATGGTCTAAGGGAGCAACTCAAGACTGCGCTTGATGATCTTGAACAATCAAACTCTGAAGTAAATGAATTAAAGGAAAGACTCAAACAGGCTGATGATTTCATGAGAGAACTAAAAGACAAATTAAGTCTCTCTATGAAAAAGAGAAAGGAGCTGCTTCAGCAATTGGCAAGACAAGGTGAAGCAAATAATGCAAATGAAGAGCTAAAAGAAAAAATTGAGTTGTGTGAAAAGTTATCAAAAGAAATCATTATGGTAAGACATGAAATGGAATCAGGAGTCATGAAGTTTACCCAAGAAGTTGAAGAGAAAAGAAAAACTGAAGATAATCTAAGACAATCTCTCAAGGAGAAATCAGAAGATTGCCACCAGATAGATAGAATTATCAGACATCTTGAATCTGATTTTGAAGATGCTAAAGATAATGAAGAAAAACTTGAGGATCAAATTATCTCTCTCAAAAGGAATCTTCAAACAGCAAATGAGTATAATAAGAAATTCAAAATAAGTTCTGCTCAACTTGAAGTTCTTGGAAATCAAAAGAAGGTAGATGACAAGTGTGGTTTGGGATATGAGAAAGGGGAAAGCTCCGGATCCGATCAGAAGAATTTTGGATCAGAAAATCCATGGAACAGGCCTAGAAGACCTCCGGTAAGATAGCCTAATGCTCAAAGATATGCATCCTTCAATGGATACTGCCACAACTGCAATCACTTTGGTCACAAAGTTAATCAGTGTAGAAAGAGAATGAATCAGACTAATTCATCTTTCTCTGGACAGTGTTTTAACTGCAAAAGGTATGGTCACAAATCTCATGAATGCAGAAATATGCAAAAGAACAAATCATTCAATGGTAGATGCTTTGCATGCAATAGAATAGGTCATATGGCTAATCAATGCAAATCAAGAGGATATCAATCAAATATGCAAAGAAATGTTGTTTGCCAAATCTGCAATAGATCCGGTCATAGTGCAAAATTTTGTAGAAGCAAGAATCAGGACAAAAGAGGTCCGGTATATCATAATCATCAAGATAAGGGTAAACAAAAGTTGAATGCGGATGAAGTTAAAAGTGAGATGAACAAGATTTGGGTGAAGAAAAGTATAGAGAATGTAGAGGTTGGATCCGCACCAGACTCTGGTGCTGATATTCCTTCCAGAAATTAAGAAGTGAGCTCTAGCTTAGGGGGAGACACAAAGAGAACATTGTTCCCCCAGCCAGTCAACTGGTGCCGGAATTGGCACAAGAAGAGTTACAAATTGTAGGGTTCATAAGGGCAACATCCAAACAAACTATGGTAAAGATTTGGAAGATCCGCATGATGTTTAAAGATCAGGATTGATCCGGTTCTCCAAGTCATCTGAATAAGGCAAACCGGAATAACTTAGGTCGAGCATTTATTGCAACCTAACATTAGGGTTTGCGGAGCAATATAAGGGTTTTTCTCATTAATCACTTGTTCATTCTGCATTCAAGAAGAAATGAAAAGTGAAGCTCTGCAACAAAATTCCACAACTTCATCGAAGATCATTTGCAGAAGTCAATTCATCCAAAAATCAATCCGGTCAACTACGTGAAACCGAAAGGCGCAAAAGGTATTTTCCGTTCTCAATATCTCTCTGCAAAGCTTTGAAAGATGTATACTCCGAATATAGTAAGATCTCTGATAGGCCCCACCCTAAATTCAAGAAACATCCATACAAATCATTGGAGGTAGATCCCCTAGGAGCATTCTCTAGTGTTCCGCATGGCGTTTTGCACACAAAAGACATTAGGGTTTACATACATGCAAATATTGAAGAGTTTGGGGAATTCAAACTAAGAGACATCTATCACAAACAATTGATAGATGATACTTTTGAGCTTAAACTAGAATATAAGGGCATCCGGGAGAAACATTTTGATCAGTTCATTCATTTCCCCTGCTTTGAAGAAGATGAATGGGTCCGGTATGTATTGAGTAGAGTGCATGATAACTTCCTATGGCTGAATAGACCTTGCAAGATCACAAAGGAGGCAATTAGGGCAGTAACTGGTTTATACTCCTCCGGAGGGATACCTGTCCTCAAATCTGTCAAAAACAACATTGTAACTGAGGCCACCGGATCAAGATTTGATAAGAGGGCAATGACCATTGAAGATATTACTGACCCGGATGTCAAGTTTGCATCTATGCTAATAGGATACAAGATATATCACTCCAGTAGGGAGAATTCAGTATCTGGAACTGCAATATATACTGCTTATGAGATGCTGAGAAAGAATGCAGAATATGATCTCTGTGAACTTCTTTTGAGCCAACTAATGGAAAACATACAGAAAATCAAAAAGGACAAGAAGAATTCCTTTAAATATGGTGGACTAATACTATGTCTATTTTTCTACTTCATGAATGAGTTGCCCGGATCAAATGGATGGGTATGGCAAAATGACAAACCAGTAGCAATTCAGATCAGAGACTACTTGCATGAACTTGGGGATGCTAAGGCAAGGAATACAGCTCTGTGGGGTTACTTCAAGCAATTTCAAAATACAATGCAAATCAGAGAAAGAATCCCCAAATCAGTAGTTGAGAAATACAAGGATACAGTGTGCTTCATGGTAGACACTAATCAATGCCTAATGGAGGCAGTAGAGCCAAGGAGAGTCTGGATCATGCCTATGGGGTATGAAGTTGATAAACAAATTGTAGAGCTGCATGTTCAACACATGCTCAGTCAGCCAAAGAACTCAAAAGCAGAAAGATTTGGAACCTTTGAGGAGCTGAGTGTAAAGATTCATGTGTAAATCAGAGAACCTAAAATCAAGAGGAAGGTGAGAAAAGAGGTAGAAAATATTGCCCAAGGCCTTGGCATCTCAAAGGAGGCACTTGATGCCCACAAGAAAAAGATGGAAAGGGCTAAGGAAGAGAAGAAAGAGGCAGAAAAGAAAAGCAAGGAAAGTGCTCCAGTAGAAACCTCCACCCGAACTAGATCATCTAAGAGATCTGCACCTGCCACTGCCAAAAGCTCAAGGGCATCTAAACCGGAAGTACAATCATCTGGAAAAGGAGAAAAGAGAACAAAGAAAAAGGCAACAAGGTCCTATGTTAGCCTAAAAGATGATGAGGAAACCGAATTAGATGAAGAGATAAGGAAACTGAAGAAGAAGAAGAAATCATCTGGTGAACATTCTACCGGTCAAGGAGAAGAAGAGAAGGAAGAGGAATTTGCTAAAAAACCCACTCTATCCTTGGACGTTGTAGTAAAAGTAGTCACTGTGGATGGGAACCTGCAACCCTTAACAGAATTTTATGATGAATATAATGAAGTAGATAAAAAGATTCTGGAGGAAGCCACAGTTCAGTTTTTGAACACTTACAACAAAGCTTTTATTGAAATTATCTCTCTAATTCCCAAAAGCTTAGAGAAAAGGCTTGAAATGAGGAAGAATAATGCTCAAGCAAAAGATCTCGAGAGTCAGGAATAGATAGCAATTTAGCTATTTCCTTCAATCGATCCCAAGACAATGAATATGGTATTCAAAGATTGCAAGGATGAGTTCCGGAGCAAAGCCAGGATGAATCAGTTAATGCTTGGTGAAACTGACAAAGTGGCAAAAGAGACTGAAGAGATCCTCTGGAATGCTTTCAAGAAATTCAACATTCCAATTATAGAGGACTTGGGTACTGACCCCTCGACCACTAGTGTTGCAGAAGAATCTACTGAGAAAATGATAGAAGAGGTGGGCCCTAAACAGACTAATATTTCTCCTCTGGTTTCACCTACAGTTTCTAGATCTAAAGGAGAAGAAGGATTACAGGAGAAAGAAGCAGAGGTGAAAGAGGTTGACAGTACCAAGGCTGCAGAAGGAGAGAAGCCTTCAACAGAGAAGACCACAACTGCTAGTGGTAAGAATGCAGAAGGAGAGAAAGCTCCAAGGGACAGCCCTAAGAATGCAGAAGATAAGAAACATCTGTCTCTGGCAAGAGACACTGCAAAAATTGTCCAAGAATTCCTGAACAAAGAAACAATGGAGATTGATGAACCGGAGCTTCTACAAGGACCATTTAACTTTGATTCTCTTTCTCCGGTACAGACAATGAAGATTGCTTCATTTGCTAATGCCAAGGTTAAAGAAAAACTCCTAAAGTCTCACATGGAAGACTGTGAGTTGATAGAAGCTGCCTCCAGAGTGCTTGAAAAGATTATGCCATCATTTCAGAAAGATCCCACAGCCTTCTCTTCTGGTAATCTCAAAACTCTAGTCAGCAGTGTTAGTACACATTTTGATTCTTTAGAGAAGTCAGCTGAAGAAAAGGTCTGGAAGGAGTTTTTGAATAAGAGATTCTCAGAGGTACAAGGGTTGATCATTAATGATAGGAGGAATATGAATATTGGGATAAAGAGCTTAGAAAATGCTCTTAAAGATGGCGGAGAAGTATACTAATTTTGTATTTCATAGTCCAAAGCAACAGTAGAGATTGAGAAGAAAATAAAAGAGCAAGAGGATAAACTACTAAGTTTGTCTCAAAGTTTTGATCCTCTCTCTTCCTCCATAGTCAATCAAGAGTGTCAGACTATTGCAATCACAAATGCAATAAAGAATTTTGAGAAAGAAAAGAATAACATAATTATCCGGATGGGTGAACTTAGAAGAATCATTATCCCTAAGTTAGAGGCCATGCATGAGGCCATAAGTGATGTTCAGACTACCCCTCGAACCAATGATCTGACAGATCTTAAGAGGGTAGAAGCTTTTGTGTTTTTGCTAAGTGGTCACATTTCAATTTTGGATAGAATGAAGCAAAGTTGGGCTACAGAATTCATCCAATTAAAGACATCTTTTGCAGACATTCTTCAGTTTATGTATGTAATATGCGGCTAAGTATAGCTAAAAATTTTGAAAATTTTGGTATGCAGACCCTACCCTTTGCCATTGATGTCAAAGGGGGAGTGAGGAACAGTGAAAAATGAGGAATCCAACTAAGGGGGAGCTCCGGAAAATGTATATAAAAACAGAGCATCAGCCAAGGGGGAGCATAGTGTAAACACTTAGTCATTTTTCACTAAGTGTTGCCATCAATGCCAAAGGGGGAGATTGTTGGCAAGAGACACTATATGGATTCATGATTGTTGTCATTGATGGCAACAAAGTTCATCCCACACATCCGCAGGACATGGTATGCCTCTACCGGAAGTCAGAGTGAAGAATGTTGTGGTCTGGTAAATAGGAACAGAGCATGTGGCGAGGTCTGACAGACAGGTCCGGATCTCTCAGAGGAAGTATCTTGGTAAAGTGTGGATTTGGGGAAGTCAAGAGGACTATCTTGACTGACAGATTCCAAGGTTTGAGCCTCCGGTGTGGAAAGGATAAAGAGATATGAATGCTTAAGTACCGGGTTCCCAATTGGCAGTATGAACAGAGGAAGAACTGACTGGCAGAACATCAGACATTATTCCGGATGTGTTACTGATGTTGGTAAAGGTTATGTAGACATGAATTATGTTTGGCCGACATGGTTAATGATTTCCACAAGTATATCCTTGATCCGCATTACTTGGTATGCAAGGATTCAGCTGACAGATCGGAGTCTATTGAAAATATTGACTATTCCGGTGCCGACTAAAAAGATGATGAAATCACTTGTGCGGATATATATATAGGATGGATTTACTTGTGAGAGGTGTTGTGATGATATGTAATGTGCAAATAAAAGCAGAGCAGAGCAGAAGCAGTAAGGAAGGTCTGGTATGTGAAAGGAAAGCAGCACAAGAGAAGAGGAAAGATGAAGTGCAGCAGATTAGTATATTGAGCCTAACCGAAACTGAACCCTAGCATATGTGGATGCTACCAATCAGTTCAAGTATTCTATAACATTCCTTTTGTACACAGTGTGTCTCTTGTAGGCAGTGTGCCTTCTTGTGAGCAGTGTGCTCGGGTAGTGAGCCCTAATTGGCAAGTGCCATTTTGTATTTCCATTCTTCTAATAGAGAATACAATCTTAGGTTAATCACCCCGTGGTTTTCTCCCTTAACAGGGTTTCCACGTCAGAAATATTGTGTCATGTGTATTTCCATTTCATGGTTATGTTTGCTTATTTGAATTAATGTTACATTGATTATTAATAAAGTTCAGAAAGAGAAATAATTAGGATAACTGATTCACCCCCCCTCTCAGTTATCAACAAATTTCACATTGATGGGTTTGATTTTTCTTTCCTTGGCAGAATTTTTACGTAGTTATTATCCATTTTATTATTATTATTTTGCGGGGAGGGTTATTTAGACTCTCCTCCCTCATCTATTTAAATTTTTGAGTTTTTATTAAATATAATTGTCGAAATTGTATGTAATGACGGACTCAACCTTTCTTTTTGGTTTTATGTGATGTCTTGCCTTTAAATTTTATTTTATTATTTTATTTTATTTTTATTTTGAAATTGTTCTTAAGGTTTAATTTATTTTTATTCCTAATTTTTATTTACTTTCTTATTAGTGATTTATTTTAAATTTTATTTTGCGTTATCAAAAACGCGTTATGCTGCCAGAATTTTGCTAGATTCCTAGGGGTTATTTTATGCGGTGTTTTATTTATTATTTTATTTATTTATCCATCACTCCACTTTAATCATGCGCTACCTTGCCATGTTATTTAATCACTTCTTGATCTGAGTTAAAATAGGGTTCAAAGATGGCGAAAATCATCTTCACCTAGGAAACTTAGGGTTCAGATTAAATCAGTCTAACCCTAGAAGCGACACCCTACGTGTCGCATACCCCCTAGACGGCCTTCACCTATTGCGGTTATGTTGACATGTTTACGCCTTAGGCGTGTTGCCACCGAGCACGCAGACACGTGCGAGGGGGTTCCTAGGGATAGGTAGGAAAGTTTTTCGTAGTTCGTGTCATGACCACATGGCAAATGTGGACATGACACGTGTTTGTGTGTCGTGACCGCATGGGAAATGCGGGCATGACATTTGGTATCAGAGCCTAAGTTTAAACACTGGGCTTGTTTTGGGCACATTATTATTTCTGCAACTTTGATTGATTTGTGGTTACCTCGTTTTGTAGGATGCCTCCCCAACGAGTTCGGCGAGCACAGTCCCGCCGCACTCCATCCCATGAGGTTCACATTGACTCTTCAGCTGAGGTACAGGCACAGCCAGTTCCATAGATACCGCAGGCACCACCGGCCCTACCAGATATTGGACCACAGATATTACAGGCTTTACAGGCAGTTTTAGATAGGCTTCCACCGGCTGTAGTTGAGCCATGCCTAGAGCCCCATGTCGAGCCCCACGAGGATTTGTGAGAGGAGCCATGCGTGGAGCCACGAGCTAAGTCCCTTGTCTAGCCACGTGTGGAGCCCCGCGTTGAGCCACAAGGGGCACCTCGTGTGGAGCCTTATGTTGAGATGCCAGAGACAACGGCAAAGGAGGTTGGTTCAGCCGATAGGGCCCGTAGCAGGAGTCCTTCACGTCATGCTAGGTATGACGAAGTAGTATGAGTAGAGCACTTTGGTCACAGGCCTTATGACTCCTACACAAATGAGCCTATCAGGAGGCCTAGAGACAGAGGAGACACCATTAGGGATTTATTAAGGTTGAACCCTCCTACATTCGTCGGGACCACAGAGGGAGCTGAGGCAGAGGCCTGGCTTATCAGCTTAGACAGATGCTTCACGTTGCGTCCTTACGAGGGCAACACGAAGGCCCGTGTGGCAGTACACCTGTTGCGAGATGCAGCAGCTACCTGGTGGCGCACTGAGGAGTGCAAGCGTCACCTTTCTTTAGACACCCTCACATGGGAGACCTTCATTGAGCGCTTCAATGTGCGCTACTTATTAGACCATTATAGGCAACGTCGTATAGACGAGTTCCATGACCTCTAGCAAAGAGGACTTACAGTGGCGCAGTATGAGGGTAGGTTTACAAAGTTATCCAGATATGCGGAGTATCTCCATGACGAGAAACTCCTAGTGCATAAGTTTATCAGAGGACTAAACCACAGTATAGCAGGGCCTGTTCGTATGACAGACCCCCAGACTTTGAGTGATGCTGTTGAGAAGGCATACATCACTAAGGAGATTCAGGGACAAGGGCAAGGTTCACGCCCTCACTTCAGGATCGGGGACAGCAAGCATCAACAGAGTTTTCGTAGACCATCACAGCCACCTCATAGAGGAGGATTCAATTTCGTACCCTTACCTCCTAGGCCTCCACAACAGCAGCAGCCACAGCAACAACAAAAAGCTAGGACACAACAGAGGTCACATGGGGGACATAATAGAGGTTGGCAGCAGTAGGGCCTGCGCAGATATCAGAGGCAGTAGGGACCACCTGCGGGACCCGCAAGGTTGCAGCAGTCTTATAGGGGATCGCAGGGGTCTACTGGTAGATCAGGGCAGCAACAGTCGAGTAGGACTCAGACTGGACAAGTACAGGCTAGGGGCCCTTGTTATGTTTGTGGTGGAGTAGGACACCTAGCTAGAGAGTGTCCACAGGGTTTTACAGTAGGGGGATAGCCTCGTGCAGGAGGATCTGAGCAGACTGTTGGTGATGTGGGTAGATCCCACCGTATGTTTGCGGCGGTTGATAACCGCCAGGCTAATTTTTAGGTGTCAGTGATTGAGACGTCAGGTATGATTGGGGGTAACCCTATTTCTATTCTCTTTGATTCTGGTGCTACTGATTCATTCATATCTCCATCGTTAATGGAGCGTTGCAGGCTGGTGGTCTCTAGGCAGAGGGATAGGTGGGTGGTTGAGTTGGCCTCAGGGGCCAAGATGACAGTAGATACCTTAGTCCACAACTGTGAGATTATTTTGGGACCCTTTACCACAGTATTTGACCTTAGAGTCATGACATTAGGATCCTATGATGTAGTGTTGGGCATGGATTGGCTTGCGGCTCATCAAGCCAAGCTAGATTGTCGCTGAAAGGCGATCAGCTGTTTAGACGATCACAGCACATCAGTTGAGATTGTGGGCTTGTAGAAGCCCACAACAGTGCGTATGATATATGCTCAGCAGCTTAAGTGCTGCATGCAAAAGGGATGTCAGATGTTCACCATCACAGTGAGCGATAAATCAGATGACGAGCTTGAGGCATCTTTGGATGATCATCCCATCCTTAGAGAGTTTGCCGATGTATTTCTAGCAGAGTTACCGGGGATGCCACCCCGACGCAAGGTAGACTTTCACATAGACTTAGTGCCGGGTGTCGAGCCAGTGTCTCGTGCACCCTACAAGATGACCACACACAAGCTCACTAAGCTCAAGTTACAGTTGGAGGACTTGCTCGAGAAGGGGCACATCCGACCGAGCGTTTCACCTTAGGGTGCTCCTGTCATCTTCGTGAAGAAGAAGGATGGGTCTCTTCGTTTGTGCATGGACTACAGGTAGTTGAATAAGGTGACGGTGAAGAACCGTTATCCTTTGCGTAGGATTGACGATCTTTTTGATTAGATGCACGGAGCCAGGGTGTTCTCTAAGATAGACCTGAAGTCTGGGTATCATCAGCTATGTATCACAGAGGCGGATATCCATAAGACCGCCTTTCGGACTCGTTATGGCCACTATGAGTTCACAGTGGTTCCCTTCGGCTTGACGAATGCCCCTGCAGTGTTCATGAGTCTCATGAACGGGGTGTTTCGTACCTATTTAGATCGGTTCATGATCATTTTCCTCGATGACATTTTGATCTATTCACGGACCGAGGAGGAGCATGAGGAGCACCTTCGTCAGGTTCTGCAGTGTTTGCGAGAGAAGAATCTTTATGGGAACTTGGCGAAGTGTGCATTTTTCAAGACAAAGGTTCAGTATCTGGGGCATATCCTATCTGGTGATGGAATCTCAGTAGATCCATCAAAGATCAGGGCTATCAGGGATTGGCCAGCACCCACTAGTGTGACAGAGGTCAGGAGTTTTATGGGGTTAGCTGGTTATTACCGTCGCTTTGTTGAGGGTTTTTCTCATATTGCGCACCCCATCACTTCCCTTCAGCGGAAAGGGAAGAGCTTCCTATGGATTGAGCAGTGTGAGAGGGCCTTCGGGGTCCTCAAGGAGCGTCTTACCAGTGCTCCCATTTTAGCAGTTCCTGATCCTGCAATAGATTTTATGGTTTGCACGGATGCATCACTTGAGAGATTGGGATCTGTACTTATGCAGGGTGGTAGAGCGATCGCGTATGAGTCGCGAAAGCTCAAAACCCATGAGCTGAACTACCCCACGCACGACTTGGAGTTAGCGGCAGTAGTTCATGCTCTAGTCCGTTGAAGACATTTCTTGTTGGGTCGTCGCTTTGAGCTCCATTCAGATCATCACAGCCTTCAGTATATATTTACACAGCTAAATCTGAACGCCCGTCAGTGGCGTTGGATGGAGTTCCTCTATGAGTATGACTTTGATGTCCACTACATCAAGGGGAAGGAGAACGTGGTTGCTAACACATTGAGTCGGAGGCACCACGAGCTCTTAACCTTGACTCTAAGTGTGGACTTGAGAGGTCACATTATTTAGCATCTGCCAGAGGATGAGTGGTTTCTTGAGGTGCATCAGGAGATCAGTTCATAGAGGGCCCTTGTGGGCAAATATGCAGGGTATTCACTTGAGGCAGATGGGTTACTTCATCATCGACAGTGCATCTATGTACCCCGCGCAGGTGACCTACATACTATAGTGTTATCAAAGGCTCACAGAGCACCATATGCAGCACATCTAGGGGTGAAGAAGATGCATGCCAATCTATGACAACTGTACCATTGGGCGGGTATGAGACGTGACATAGCAAAGTTTGTTGCTCAATGCCTTGAATGTCAGAGGGTCAAGGCTGAGCATCAGCATCCAGCGGGTCTTCTTTACCTACATGATATACCTGAGTGGAAATGGGACACCATTTCCATGGATTTCATTGTTGGTCTTCCTATGTCTTCGCATCGCCATGATACCATCATGGTGACAGTCGACAAGTTGACCAAAGTAGCGTATTTCTCACCTGTACGCACGACGTACAATGCGCCAGCAGTGGCGAGAGTATTCTTAGATGATATTGTGAGATTACATGGAGTACCTCATCGCATTATTTCAGAGAGAGATTATGTATTCACTTCAGCATTCTAGAGAGCCTTACAGTAGGCGTTGGGCACACAGCTCAACTTTAACTCTGGTTATCATCCCGAGATAGAAGGACAGACAGAGCGGGTGAATCAGGTATTGGAGGACATGCTTCGGATGTATGTTATGGACCACCAGTCTAAATGGGAGGAGTATTTGTATCTGGTTGAGTTTGCCTACAATAATGGGCATCACAGCTCGTTAGGTATGCCTCCCTTTCAAGCTTTATACGGCAGACCATGCAGGACACAATTGAGTTGAGATCGGATAGAGGACAGAGTTTCCATTGGTCTAGAGCTTGTACAGGATATGGAGCAGCAGGTCACACTGATTAGACAGAGGTTACAGGAGGCACAAGACAGGCAGAAGAAGTATACCGATGCTAAGAGAATTGATCGGAGCTTCTCAGTGGGAGACAGGGTATTCCTTAGAGTGCAGCCACACAAGAGTCCTATCCATTATGGAAAGGGCTCTAAGCTCGCACCACGGTTTGTATGACCCTTTGAGATTTTGGAGTGGATAGGACTAGTTGCCTATCATCTAACGTTGCCACCAAGCCTGTCACGTATCCACGATATCTTTCATATTTCTATTTTGAGGCGATATATATCTAATTTTCCTCACGTGTTGGATTGGAGTGCTTTACAGGTAGAGGCAGACGGGCAATTGGCTTTGGAGCCAATTCGCATATTGGCTCGTCAGACGCTGGGCCTTCGAGGTCGAGAGCTGGACCAGGTTAGGGTCCAGTGGGATCGTTATGATGAGGTCACAGTGACTTGGGAGGATGCAGCTAGTTTGAGGGCACTCTATCCTCACCTTTTTGACAATTTCTAGGAGGAAGTTTAGTCTTAGGGGGGAGGATGTGAGGCCGATTATTTTACCTTCCTTATTTTGATCATTATACTTTTCATTGTATGACATTATCAGACTTTTAGAGACTATGGTTTCTTTATACAGACTTGATTCTTATCTCCTGATTATGATAGGACATTGATTAGACATATGTGATTTGATTTGATCAGGTTTGGTGCTATTTTGTGATTCGACATATGGGATATATATGTGATGATGTTTTATGATGAGATTCTGGTTATTTATGTGATGTGGACTAATTGACATGAGATTGAAAAATGCAGTTTAATTTGAAATTATGTATTGATGATTATTGTTGTATGCGATTGCGTGAATTTAATTCCAGTTGCTTCGGCTATGATTTCTCATGATATGACTGACACTTGATCGAGATATGCAGGTTTTACATTCCCTAGCCACGGGAAATTGGAGGTAGAATTCACACTATGTTATCCCTTGTAAAACCAATCCATTCTCAAGAGGGATAAGGATCACGTTGGATTTTGAATGTTGATTTAAGTGCTTGATTTAATTTTATTATTTTGGCCTTAGTACCCTTTTCGTTTAATTGATTAATAATAAGTGTTGTATAAATTTTACTTGATTTACACCACTTGGTATTTATTTTATTTTGTTGAGGCCATTTAAATGTGGATTTTTAACCCCCTTTGTGAACCCGAGTCCCAAAAGTTACCCTAAGTGGTTACCCATGAGTCTAGGGTCAACTTGGACTATCTAACCCTAGATTTGACTCACTTTTGGTCACTCTAAACTATGGTTTAGCAAAAGTGACGAAAATTTGAAATAAGGGAAGTGGGAGATGAGTCATGCCTTGGGAAAGACTCATCTCCATTCCCAAGGTTTGGGAATCCTTTCCCAAGGAAGACTTGGGAGGTCTCCAAGACTCCCAAGTGTGTGGGAGCTTCCCCCAAGGCTCTCACACATGTGAGAGCATCTTGGAGGAAGATGGCTCCTTGAGAGAATAAGAGGATGCCATATGGCATCCCTTATCCTCTTGAAGGTGAGTGGGATTGCCACCTCACCACTTGTCCTCTCACACGTGTGAGAGCATAAGTGGATAAGGTGAGGATTGAGAGGGAACGGGAGGATGACACTTGTCATCCTCACACTTCCTCTCCCTTGCAAGTGGCATGGGAGGAGGAAAGAGAAGGTGACAAGTGTCACCTTCTCATTCCTCAAGGCCAAATTGATGGCCTATATTATCTCCTCTTGTTGAGGAGTGTGGGGTTCTTGCAATTTTATTCTTCATTGCTATTTTGGAGGAGTTGGAGAAAGTTAGAGGATTTTCTTGAAGTTTGGAAGGCTTCGGAAGGCTTGGAGCTCTTCACCAATCTTGCTTCCATTATAAGGGCTTTTGAGGTAGGCCTCTTAAACTTGTTTTCTTACCCTTGCTTATTTAATGTATTGTGTTATAGTTTTTGGTTGTTTTGTTGTTTGCAATGTTTTTGTTGGGATGGGAGTATGGTGAGAGCACCTCCAATGGAGGTAATGCTCAACTTGTTTGGGTAGGGGAAAGGAACCTCCTTGAGGTCTCTCCCACATTATGTATTTATGTCTCGAGGGCTTTTATTTGTGGAGAAATTTATTGAATGGCAAGAGTGCCATAGAGATTATTGTGATTTTTGTGGAGAGTGGTGTTTTAGAGATTTTAGCTTGAGGCCATGAGCTTGACATTTTATCATTTGGGAGCCCTTTGAAGTTGAGGGGTCCATTCCCTACCCTCATCAAACTCATTTTATGAGTTGAGTTTTGTGTTAAACCTATGGGCTGTTTTTGTGTTTTTGTGAGTGATTTTTGTTGTGGAGTGTTCAACCTGTGTGAATCCCTACCTCCTTAGCTCGGGGATGACCCACTTGCGGGTCTACGGTAGGGAGGAGAGCTTTTCGAAGTGGCTGGTTTGTTGTTCTTGTTGTTGAGTTCATTTGCAGGTTTTGAGTGGAGAAATGGAGTTGAGAGGAGTGCATTTTGGAGATCATATAGTTTCTTTGTGTTGGCTGTTGGAGCCATGGCCAATATGGCCTTATTGTATTTATTTTGACCAGTTTTAGATTTATGAAATTGGCTATCAAAAGTTGTGTAATGCAAACAATGTCTTCAAATTATTTAAATGCTATTTATTTTTCCTATGATGTGAGTTAAGAATTGAGAATTACATGAGAAATGAATTTATATTTTCTATCATTATTGTTTTCAAAAGACAAGAAGTATGCATGTGTTATAATGTTGCTGTTTAGATTTTGCTGTAGATAAAAGAAGGAAATGCATTTTCTGTCTTGTGTAATGTTTTCAAAGAAATAGGAGTGTTATTAAATAAATATCATGGCAGATGAGAGAGAAAGTTGTGAATAATTATTGATTTGTCTCCTTGAGAGTTTGATAATATTAGTTGCTGTCAAGAAAAGGATTAAATGTAACTATTCATTTTGTCATATAGAAATTATTTCAAAACAATATATACAGAAGATTTATACATATATATTTTTCTGTTGCTGTATGTTTTCAAAAAAATAAGGAGAAGCTTTATTTATTTTCTGTTACTACCTTAACAATGAAAATATTAGTTGTTATGAATTTGGAAAGAGTTGTTTAAAAACTATTTGAAAAGGCAGACTTCTACCCTTTTGTTGCAAAAAAAAGGATGTATTTCTGTGTATGTTGTCTGGTTAAAAAATAATAATAAATAGAAAATACAGAAGTAAAAATTTGAAGTATATATATTATACACACACACACATATATATAGTATTTAAACATAAATAAATCTCAGTAGGGAAATGTTATTGTATTTAGTTATATTTACTTTCCAAACAGATGGCAAAGAGTAGAGTGTATATATATATATATAAGAACATATTCTGAGGATTTTAAGACTTTGGTGGGGATGTATATATATTACAGTTTTGTGTATATATATATATATATATATATATATATAAAAAAAAAAAATGGACTGTGGGCGCTGCCCACAGCCCTTCGAATATTAACAACAGAGGGGTGTGGGGGAGGCGATGCCTCCACCCACACCCGCGGGTGTGGGTGGAGGCACCGCCTCCCCCACACTGGTGCAGGAGCTCCATAGTTTTGTGTTGATTTTCCTAGTTAATTTTCATACCTCTAAGGCTTTGAAAGCCATTTTGTTGTGTTGAAATAAAAGACTTAGTCATTTGTTTGACTAGTCTAATTTGGAGTTATCTTAGACCTATTTTCTAGGATTGTTTTTTTAGAAACTTGTTGTTTCTCAAGAAAACTACCTTTTCCATCGATTTTCTACCTTCCTAGGCAATTGTACGGACAAATAGGAAGTGCAAGAGTTTTGGAAACTTCCTATAAACTTGAATCTGTAAAATCATGCCAAGAATATATAGAAAGGAGGAGTTTCATAAAGAAAAAACTATTTTTTTTATGTTTTTTTGTGAAAACAGCCACCTTGTACGACTGGTACGGACTGTAGAGGGATCATGGTCTAAGAATCATTGAAGTGGATCGAGTTACCTTTCATTTGCATTGGTTTAGAGCTCTTGAAACATTTTTCATTGTTTTGTTTGAATCCATTATCTGCAGATTGGTTTCTAACCCTCCATTGCTAGGGTTTGTTGATAAAATGCTCAATTCTTCCTCTGCCCTCTGATGATGGATGCCCATTTCTAGGTGGGATGGAGGAAGATAAAGTAGTTTTAATGTTTTCTTTTGGTTGGCAGATGAACTCCTTCTCTGCAGAGTGTATGGCATGCAATTAACTAGTCTCATCAATGACTAGTTAAGAAATTAGATGTGGACTGTTTTATGACAGAGAAGACAGCGATTGATTTTGATAGATTGGAGGTGGAATCTGTGTTTGTAGGTGGAGATGGACTAGTATAGGAATTGATATACCTTGTGCATGCATAGTGGATACATTTCCTTTCCCATTTCTTGTCATTTAGACCTTCATTTTCAAGGAAAAGACAGACGGTACGGATCTGCATGTGTGGATACAAGTACATATTCTTGATGAGTATTGGAATATGGATTTGGTGGTGTAGGACTTGTGTAATTATAAACATATAAAGTGGTCTTGAGCATCTCCTTGGCTACAAAGTTAACCCTCAAAAGAATGTTGTCTTCTTAGGACAGTCATGGTCTTTTTGTCACAATAAGCACAGAAGTATGGTATTGGCCAATGATTTCATAACTTTGGATAGATATATGTTATGTTGTGTGGAGATCCTTGTTGAGAAGGAGTTAGTATTGGTTTTGTTATTCATAAAGGTTGAGACTGTCATGTTGACACTGTCATAGGACAACCACCTATTGTTTTATTGTTCCCTGCCCTGTAGAGTACGGTGTGGGTCTGTATATGAAAAATATGGTTTCTTTTCACAATTAGTATTGAGTTTGCATTAGGCACTGGTGTCCATTTGAGACCTTGAGAGGTTATTGAGGGTTTAACCAATGTTTAGATTACAAGGGAATGAGTCAAACTAAAACCCTATTTTTATGACAGTCATACTCAGTTTACTATCCATTGTTGTGTTGGGGAGTACAAGGGTAGTTTATTGGTCAGAGACCTTTACCCCATGCTTATCATAGATAGGTGTATGATGGGTTGCCTATGTTGGTGGAGGTATTGGTAATAGTTGTTGTGTTCTTTAAGGTGGGTTGTGCTTCTAAGTTGGGTTGAGTTATGACTCCCCAAAGTAAGTGGTGAGTAGCCTGAATGGATGGCACCAAAGGGTGATCCTAGGCCAAGTGGATTCCTATAACAGCCTTGTGAGACTTGTAAACACAAACACCTTGTAAACCTTTTGGAGAAAGTTGAGAGAACTAATACAACCTTACCATTACCTCTGCATCATATTGGTATCAGAGCCAATATTCTGATTGGAAGCAAGTGTATGTTAGAAGAGGAAATTGAAACAGAGGCTAGTACAATGCCTCCCAAGACAATGAGTCAAGATGCCATGAAGAAGTTGGTGGAAGAAATGGTTGAAGCACAACTTCAAGAAGCAAAGTTACAGGAAGAGAAGAAGTCTAAGGGCAAGACTAAAGAAGAAGGAAGTTCTTCAGACACAAATGAAGAAACAGAGGCAGAAGAGGATCCTCAGGAGCAGGATATGTCTGTAGATCAGAAAGCCTTCTTGAATGCACTTAAGGGTGCTCATGGAGATAGTGGTGATCCCAAGAGGGAGGTACCTACCTTCCATGGCAAGTTGGATGGAGATGTTCTCACCGACTGGATAGAAGCTATGTGCAACTTCTTTGATTACAAGGAGTTCAATGACAGCAAAAAGGTCAAATTTGCCAAGACAAGGCTAAGAGGTTCTGCACTTGTATGGTGGAACTATATGCAGAATGAGAGGGAGAAGATTGGGAAGAGTCCCATCACTAAATGGAGCAGAATGGTGGCTATGCTCAGAAGCAAGTTTATGCCACCTGACTATGAGATTCAAATCATAAGAAGATTTCAGAATTTGAGACAAAAAGATATGGATGTGGCTGCCTACACAGAAGAATTTCATAGACTCAGTATGAGGGCCAATCATAATGAAGATGAAAAAGGGATGGTGGCTAGATACCTGAATGGACTGAAATACAATCTACGAGATGAGATAAGTTTGGTGTTACCAAAGACAGTGGATGAATGTTTCCTATTGGCCTCCAGAGCTGAGGAAAAGCTGAGAAGGAAGGGTGATCAAAGTGCCAGAGGTAGACGTGGCAGAAATCAAAGAGGTATAGGCAATTTTGGCCATGGACAGTTCAACAAAACTGAAAATAACAGCGAGCAAGAAAATCAATCAGCAACAGAGCATAGAGGAGGTTTCAGAGGTGGTAGAACTCATAATGGCAGAGGCAGAAATGGTGGAGGTGGTAGAGAACCAGGAGTCTTCACTGGAAGATGTTATAGCTACAACCAAGTTGGCCATACAATGAACAAATGTCCAGGGAAAGCCAGCAGCTCTCATGACAGTGGGAAGCGAAATCAGTTAGTGAAAGATGATGACTGTGAAAGTGTAAATTCACCAATGGGAAGTGCTGCACCTATTCTAGATGGAGAAAATATGATGATAAAAAGGTCTATGTTGAAGATGCCATTGAAGCAAGAGCCTCCTCAAAGAAAGAATCTTTTCAGAACCCAAGGCCTAGCCTATGGGAAACTTTGCAAAATCATAGTGGATTCAGGGTCTAATGAGAATGTGGCATCCACTGAGATGGTTGAGAAGTGCAAGTTGAAGAGGCTACCTCATATCAGTCCTCACAAGATCTCTTGGTTGAACAAGAACCAAAGTTTCATGGTGGAGGAACAAGCTTGAGTTGAGTTTGCAATTGGTGACTACAAGGACAAAGTGCTATGTGAAATCATCCCTATGGATGCATGTCACCTACTTCTTGGTCGTCCATGGCAGTATGATGTTAAAGCTCAAAATGATGGTGAAAAGAACACTTATGTCATCACCAAGAATGGAAGGCCATTCAAAATGGATCCTTTGTTGGAGCAGCCCAGGGGAAAGGAAAATAACAGCAGTGTAATGTTGGTGAATGGAAATGAATTCCTAAATATCTTAAAGGAGAATGGCAACCAGGGGTATGCCTTGGTCATGAAGCCCAAGAGTGGATCAGATCAGCAAGATCAAAAATAGAAAGAGATTCCATTGGAAGTACAGCAACTTCTGGATAAGTATCAAGACCTTGTGGTAGAGGAAGTTCCCAACTCCTTACCACCCATGAGGGATATTAGTCATCAAATTGACTTAATACCTGGTGCTACATTGCCTAACAAGGCTGCATACAAACTGACTCCACAGCAAAATGAAGAGGTGGCAAGGCAAATTCAAGATCTCTTGGAGAAAGGGCTGATTAGGAAGAGTCTAAGTCCCTGTGCAGTTCCAAGTGTACTGGCTCCTAAGAAGGATGGAAAGTGGAGACTATGCACAGATTCCAGGGCCATAAACAAGATCACCATAAGATACAGATTTCCAATGCCAAGGATTGAAGATCTCTTGGATTACCTGGGAGGATCATGCTATTACTCAAAGATTGATTTGAAATCTGGATATCATCAAATCCGGATCAGACAGGGAGATGAATGGAAGACTGCTTTCAAGACCAATGAAGGTCTTTATGAATGGCTTGTTATGCCATTTGGTCTTAGCAATGCGCCAAGTACATTTATGCACCTGATGAATGAGGTATTAGTTGAATTCATTGGTAAATTTGTTATTGTTTATCTTGATGACATACTAATCTTCAGTAGGACAAGGGAAGACCATGTGAAGCATGTTGGTCAGGTGTTGGAGAAGCTGCATGAGCACAAGTTGATGATCAACTTAGACAAATGTGAGTTCATGAAAACTAAACTTGTATACTTGGGATTTGTCATTTCTAATGGTTGTTTGAAGATGGATCCCTCTAAGGTTGAGGCTATTCTCAGTTGGCCTACCCCAAAAACAGTGGGAGATGTGAGAAGTTTCCATGGATTGGCGACTTTCTATAGGAAGTTTATCAGAGGTTTCAGTCACATTAGTGCTCCCATCCTCAACACCATCAAGGGTGGAGTCAAATGTAGATTCTAGTGGACAAAGGAAGCTGATGATAGTTTTGAGTTGTTGAAAACAAAGGTGGTTGAGTTACCTACCTTAATACTCCCTGATTTTGATAAGGTATTTGTTGTTGAGTGTGATGCAAGTCAGCAAGCTATTGGTGTTGTTCTTAGCCAAGAAGGACATCCAGTGGCATTCTTTTCAGAAAAGTTGAATGAAGCCAAGCAAAGGTATTCTACCTATGACTTAGAACTCTATGCAATGGTGCAAGCTCTTAAGAAGTGGAGACATTATTTGCTGCCCAAAGAATTTATTGTATTTACTGACAATCATGCTTTAAGCTTTCTAAACAGTCAAGAAAAATTGAACCATAGACATGTTAAATGGATGGAATAGCTACAAGTTTATACTTTCACAATTAAGCACAAAAGAGGTGTCTCTAATAAGGTAGCTGATGCATTGAGTAGGAGGTTGCTTCTTGTTCATGAAATTCAGTTAGAAAGCATGGGTATTGACTGTTTAAAGGAGCTGTATAAAGAAGATTCTGATTTTAAAGAGGCTTATGATGTTTGTGTGAACTTGGCTAACACATTCCATGGAGAGTATGCAGATTTTCTTTTGCAGGAAGGCCTCTTGTTTAAGGGCAATTTGTTGTGTCCCTAAGTGCTCTATGCGGGACAACATCATCAAGGAAAAGCATAATGGTTCTTTAGGAGGACATTTTGGCTTGGATAAGACACTAGAACAAGTCACAAGGTTCTATTTTTGGCCAAAGGTGCAATCAGATGTGAGAAAATATGTAGCTAGTTGTGCAATCTATCAAAGAGCCAAAGGTGTGTCTTCAAATGCAGGTCTATACCAGCCCCTTCCCATTCCCAACAGACCTTGGGAAAGTATCAGCATGGATTTTGTGCTTGGGTTACCCAGGACAGCCAGAGGGGTGGATAGTGTGTTTGTCATTGTTGATAGGTTCAGCAAGATGGCTCATTTTGTGCCATGTAAATGCACAAATGATGCATCTCATGTTGCAGGTCTGTTTTTCAGAGAGGTAGTAAGGATACATGGTTTACCATTGTCCATTGTAACTGACAGAGATTCTAAGTTTGTAGGTCACTTCTGGAGGACCTTGTGGAAGAAGCTGGGCACACAGTTGTCTTTTTCATTAGCCTACCATCCACAAACTGATGGTCAGACTGAGGTGGTTAACAGGTCTCTTGGAAACCTTCTAAGGTGCCTTACAAAGCAGCATGGTTTGGCATGGGACTTGGTTATCAGTCAGGCTGAATATGCCTACAATGATTCAAGGAATAGGAGCACTGGTAAAAGTCCTTTTGAGATAGTTTATGGTTTTCATCCAAGAGGGCCACTTGAGCTGAAGGATCTCCAAGGTTGGGATAGAAGGAGTGCACTTGGTGAAGAGTTTGTTGCCTCCATGAAAACAGTTCATGATCAAGTCAAGTTGCAACTAGAAAAATCAGTCACAAAGTACACAGAAAAGGCAGATTTGAGAAAAAGAGAAGTACAGTTCAAAGTTGGTGACTTAGTCATGGCATATCTGAGGAAAGAAAGGTTACCAAAGGGTCAGCCAACTGAACTCCTGATGAAGAAGATTGGACCATGCAGGATAGTGCACAAATTCGGTCCAAGTGCATATGAGATTGAGCTACCAGATGGCCTGGGTATCTCTCCAATTTTCAATGTTTGTGATCTTTTTCCTTTCAGACCTCCATTGCTTGATGAAAGTGGATCAGATGTGGTGGCTGAAGATGCTGATTGGATCAAGGATTTGCCTCCAAGCAAACCTTTACAATTGGAGTGCATTCTGGATTCCAAGGTTATCAAGAAGACTCGGAGAGGTGTCTGTAAGGACTACTTGGTGAAATGGAAGGATCTTCCTGGTTCAGAGGCCACCTGGATGACTGAAGCAGATATCTTGAAGCATGGCATAACACTTCAACAGTTGGCAACTCAAGGGACTTGAGTTCTTCCTACAGGGGGAGTATGGTGCAGGAGCTCCATAGTTTTGTGTTGATTTTCCTAGTTAATTTTCATACCTCTAAGGCTTTGAAAGCCATTTTGTTGTGTTGAAATAAAAGACTTAGTCATTTGTTTGACTAGTCTAATTTGGAGTTATCTTAGACCTATTTTCTAGGACTGTTTTTTTAGAAACTTGTTGTTTCTCAAGAAAACTACCTTTTCCATCGATTTTCTAC
This sequence comes from Cunninghamia lanceolata, assembly GCA_027924645.1. Lineage (NCBI taxonomy): Eukaryota > Viridiplantae > Streptophyta > Pinopsida > Cupressales > Cupressaceae > Cunninghamia > Cunninghamia lanceolata. Next base: position 12,177,425 of record BSBN01000553.1, on the reverse strand, counting down.
CTTCCTAGGCAATTGTACGGACAAATAGGAAGTGCAAGAGTTTTGGAAACTTCCTATAAACTTGAATCTGTAAAATCATGCCAAGAATATATAGAAAGGAGGAGTTTCATAAAGAAAAAACTATTTTTTTTATGTTTTTTTGTGAAAACAGCCACCTTGTACGACTGGTACGGACTGTAGAGGGATCATGGTCTAAGAATCATTGAAGTGGATCGAGTTACCTTTCATTTGCATTGGTTTAGAGCTCTTGAAACATTTTTCATTGTTTTGTTTGAATCCATTATCTGCAGATTGGTTTCTAACCCTCCATTGCTAGGGTTTGTTGATAAAATGCTCAATTCTTCCTCTGCCCTCTGATGATGGCCCTCTGATGATGGATGCCCATTTCTAGGTGGGATGGAGGAAGATAAAGTAGTTTTAATGTTTTCTTTTGGTTGGCAGATGAACTCCTTCTCTGCAGAGTGTATGGCATGCAATTAACTAGTCTCATCAATGACTAGTTAAGAAATTAGATGTGGACTGTTTTATGACAGAGAAGACAGCGATTGATTTTGATAGATTGGAGGTGGAATCTGTGTTTGTAGGTGGAGATGGACTAGTATAGGAATTGATATACCTTGTGCATGCATAGTGGATACATTTCCTTTCCCATTTCTTGTCATTTAGACCTTCATTTTCAAGGAAAAGACAGACGGTACGGATCTGCATGTGTGGATACAAGTACATATTCTTGATGAGTATTGGAATATGGATTTGGTGGTGTAGGACTTATGTAATTATAAACATATAAAGTGGTCTTGAGCATCTCCTTGGCTACAAAGTTAACCCTCAAAAGAATGTTGTCTTCTTAGGACAGTCATGGTCTTTTTGTCACAATAAGCACAGAAGTATGGTATTGGCCAATGATTTCATAACTTTGGATAGATATATGTTATGTTGTGTGGAGATCCTTGTTGAGAAGGAGTTAGTATTGGTTTTGTTATTCATAAAGGTTGAGACTGTCATGTTGACACTGTCATAGGACAGCCACCTGCTGTTTTGCTGTCCCCTGCCCTGTAGAGTACGGTGTGGGTCTGTTTATGAAAAATATGGTTTCTTTTCACAATTAGTATTGAGTTTGCATTAGGCACTGATGGCCATTTGAGACCTTGAGAGGTTATTGAGGGTTTAACCAATGTTTAGATTACAAGGGAATGAGTCAAACTAAAACCCTGTTTTTATGACAGTCATACTCAGTTTACTGTCCATTGTTGTGTTGGGGAGTAGTAGGGTAGTTTATTGGTCAGAGACCTTTGCCCCATGCTTATCATAGATAGGTGTATGATGGTATTTGTTGCCTATGTTGGTGGAGGTATTGGTAATAGTTGTGTTCTTGAAGGTGGGTTGTGCTTCTAAGTTGGGTTGAGTTATGACTCCCCAAAGTAAGTGGTGAGTAGCCTGAATGGATGGCACCAGAGGGTGATCCTGGGCCAAGTGGATTCCTATAACAACCTTGTGAGACTTGTAAACACAAACACCTTGTAAACCTTTTGGAGAAAGTTGAGAGAACTAATACAACCTTACCATTACCTCTGCATCACACACCCCCATATCCCCATACTTCCCCCCTTTGCACAAGCAACAGCCTCGCCACCGCAGCCACGACCTCCACCGCCCCCGCAGCTCTCCCCTTGTCCTCCTCTTTGCGCAGACACCGCCGATCCCAACTCCCGCCTTTTCGTCGCTGCCATCGGCCATTCCCCACCTCCGCCTCCACTGAAGTTTGAACGTCACCGCCACCATCAGCCTTCCCTCTAACACCCTGCCATATACACATTACTCAGATTATTTCTGCTATAATTTCTATCCCTAATTTTTTTAGCATATGTATTTATAACTCTATTTTTAAATAAGACAAAAAAAAATAGAGATTTCACTAGAGGATACCTCCGTGGAGGTTGAAGAGGAATCCATGGCTCCTCTAACCCTAACCTGCACAAAGGAAGAAAATAAAACCAGAGAGAAGAGAAAATAAGAAAAGAGAAATTAGGACAAGAGGAAAATGTTAGAGAAAATTAGGGCAACACAAATGAGTAAACTTAGAAAATAAGAGTAGGGTTTTCATTTGAAACTTAGTGCTTTTTTTTGAATTAGGGCTTTTTCTTATTTTATTTATGAGAGGATATTTTTATTATGAGGGATTTTTATTGAGAGGAGATTATTTTAATATCCTTTTGCCTTTTGGTTCTTTTTTTTAAAGACTTGAAATTCATTATATTTTTGTTGGAATTTTTAAATGAGGGTTTTGCAATTTTCTTTTATGACCTTGTGCTTTCTATTTTAAATTGGGACTTAATTTTATATCAGTTGGGAAAGAGTAGTTTTCCCTTGCTCTTAATTTCACATTGATTGGTTTGATTTTTCTTTCCTTGGCGGAATTTTTTCGTTGTTAGTTATTATCCATTTTATTATTATTATTTTGCGAGGAGGGTTATTTAGACTCTCCTCCCTCATCTATTTAAATTTTTGAGTTGTTATTAAATATAATTGTCGAAATTGTATTTAATGACGAACTGAACCTTTCTTTTTGGTTTTATGTGATGTCTTGCCTTTAAATTTTATTTTATTATTTTATTTTATTTTTATTTTGAAATTGTTCTTAAGGTTTAATTTATTTTTATTCCTAATTTTTATTTACTTTCTTATTAGTGATTTATTTTAAATTTTATTTTGCGTTATCGAAAACTCGTTATGCTGCCGGAATTTTGCTAGATTCCTAGGGGTTATTTTATGCGGTGTTTTATTTATTATTTTATTTATTTATCCATCACTCCACTTTAATCACGTGCCACCTTGCCATGTTATTTAATCACTTCTCAATCTGAGTTAAAATAGGGTTCAAAGATGGCGAAAATCATCTTCACCTAGGAAACTTAGGGTTCAGATTAAATCAGTCTAACCCTAGAAGCGACACCCTACGTGTCGCATACCCCCTAGACGGCCTTCACCTATTGCGGTTATGTTGACATGTTTACACTTTAGGCGTGTTGCCACCGAGCACGCAGACACGTGCGAAGGGGTTCCTAGGGATAGGTAGGAAAGTTTTTCGTAGTTCGTGTCATGACCACATGGCAAATGTGGACATGACACGTGTGTTTGTGTGTCGTGACCACATGGGAAATGTGGGCATGACACTTTGAGACTTGGAGTTCTGAGCTATTTTTGCTCATCTTGGAAGAGTTTTGGAGCCTAAATTTTAGGCTTTTCACTTGTGCTCGCCCATCAACTTGGAGTTACTTTTTCGAACTCATTCATGCATATTTTCGAGTTCAGTTGAGCTGGAGTTGACTGCCCATTCACTTTTGGGGACAGTTTTGTATTAAAAAAAAATTATGTTTTTTTTTTCAGAGTTCTTGTTTTTTTGCCTCTGCATATTGCAAAGAGGAGATTGTCTTGTAACTCAGCGATTTTTTATAATTTTACAGTAGCAACAATTCATTATTTCTAGTAGTTTATTGTTATGTTTTGCAGATATTCCTTCCATTTTCTAATACAATCAAGGGTTCTTCTATCCGAATTCAGGGGTCTTACTTATTTTATGAGTGATTTGATAAGAGTTTTATGTGTTTTGTTTCAAAACCTCTGGATTCTTTGTATCATTTATTAGATGCAAGTATACAAATTTCAGTTTATTGTAGGTCGCAAGCTTGAGCAAGATTATTCATGCCTTTCTATGAAATACTTATGTGGTGAATCTGATCAATTTGGGTTGTAAGAGTAGGTTTATTGAGAATGTTTGTGGGTTATATTGCAGTTTTACATCAAAATATTGGTGCATCACCCCCTTTAGGATAGATTTTGTAGTGCAATTTTTCAGTTTATTAAATTTTCTTCTATCTCTTTTCTCCATCAAGTCACAGATCTAAATGGATTTTTTAAAGGGAGCCGACTCTTCCAAAGGTTCGTTTCTTGAAACAGACAGACCCACATCTGAGAATGTTCTCATGTTGCACGGGATTGCCAAGCTTGTAAAGGCTTAGCATTCAGGGGGCAATCCTTCGTGATAACAATAAGATCACCTACGTAGCGTTAAGATTAAGGTGCGTGCTAGTAACCTTGCAAATCCTACATACTTCATGTGACTCCAACATCTTGGGAATGGATACATGGATGCCTAGGGGTGATTGGGTGAATTATTTATTAATTATTTTCTCATGATTGACTTCTATATTAGTTGTAATGGCATTAAGAGGAGACATTACATATGACAGTGGCAAATATAAATTAATTTAACCTCATTTACACCACTTTCTTGATCCTAGGTGCTAGGAGAGAGAGTGGCACATCTTTGCATGTTAGGTGGGTCCAAATTAGTTGGCCACTCCATTTTGGAGCACCATACTTGGGAATGTGTGCCCAATCTTCACATGGATAAAAAATGCTAACAATTATGGTTGCTATTCATGGAAACATTAAATATTTGTCACATGGGGGCATTGGATTTTTTCCATACAATGGGTTTTGGTGGTTTTGGTTTTGAGAATCTATTTATGGTTTTCCCCCTTTAATTCACTAAATTAGATGCCTTGGATAGTTGTTTTAGGAGTCTTTTATAGGTTGAGCATGGTTATGGTATTGGAATGCTATTAGATTAGAGGGAGATAGTTGGATGTATTGATGCAACATTCTTATTGGATTAATGCAAATTTGTCCTCTCTTTGATGATGGAGTTTTTTCCTAAAAGGGTTTCGCCATCTACATCTAGTGTTGAGTTTATTTTACATTTACCACTACTTCGAACCTATAATCTCCTCCAGCCTACCTAGCCACTAGCTTCAATCTCATTTGTACACTTTTTAGGAGTAAAATCTAATCCTCCTTAGCAGTTAGGGTTTGGAGTATTCATGTTAAACTTTGTTTTTTTATTATTCGCTTCTCATAACTTCTTCTCGCTACAAAATCTATATCACATTTAAATAGATATTTGGAAAAGCAATACAAAGTATGTTGAGATGTCGATTATCTTTATCATATTCAAACAGATATTTGGAAGAGCAATATAAAGTATGTTGAGATGTCAATTTGTACTAGTAGATTATGCTATTTGAGGGTGCAATGGTTATGTTGATAGGCAAACTTGTGTGTGTGTTTTTTTTCATTTTAAGTTGATTTTGCCGTCAGTTTGAAACTGATGCTTACTTTTTTCATGGTATGTTTAATGTTTGGCCAAATAGAGAGCAATGGACTGCCTCATAATGCTCTTCAATCTACCTGCAATGTGATGTGGATCCAAACTTCTATGTCTCCATCATGACAACTGGAGGCTCCAAAGATCTTGGAATAATTGCTCTCAAGCTAGGCATTGTGAAAGCTCGAAAAGTTTCCCAATTTCGTTCTCCACTGAGTTGGTTGGAAGTCACCCCACAACAACTCGACGCTCTTCAAGACTGCACGCAGCTATTTGATCTAACTTTAAATGATTTAGAGAAATCTTTGTTAGTCTTTTAGCCACCTAGATTTGACTATTTGTCCACCCAAGGCTACTTTCATGATCGCAGACTTAACCTCTATTTTTCAAAATTCTGATTCTAACCCATTTATACCGTTTAATTTTCTAACCAAAGCCAACTAGATACACATTTGATGCTATGTACTAGTATTTAAAGGCATGCATTAGCATTTATCATTAGAAGATCTCAAAATCTCTCATACATCTCTCCTCTTGGAGCACTAAAGGAGCAATCAATAGCAAAACATTTGGATTTGCACTAAAAGGATTAGTGAATCTACATACATGATTCTAGGAGGCTTACTTCTTGTCTTCGATCATGCTCACACATTTTCGTGGGTTGACCTAGGAGAACATGTCCCCTAGCAACAAAATGGCAACCCTTCCAAGGCGTATCTAAATACCACCAATCCCTCAGATATCACAAAAGGCAGAAACAACAGAGGCAAATCTAGCAGACCAGGGAGCATAATAGTTTATCTCATAGGGTCAAATCCATCAACATATGACAAATCAATGGTTGTAGACTAGACCCAAACCAGCAGACTTGACTCTGAATAGTACAAAGACTACACAAAATCTGAGGCACTATACTAACAAAGAGATCACATTTCAATGTAGAAATCAATCAGATTCCAAAATCTTCGCCAACATACATTCTTCAATCAACAAGCTAAGTAAATCTATTTTCTATTTACTTTCCATGTTTAATTATTTCAACATTATAATACACTAGCCCACAACAATTACCTGTCAGATCTAGGTTAATTTATGATTATTTGTATACACCCTATCAATTTAACCTAGACCACCCGTAAGGAAAGTTTATTTTCCTATACAAAATTTTATGGCTTTCATTCATGTTATCATTTTATATATATATATATATATATTGCCCAGGTAATATATTTGCCCAGGTAATCAGTATACAAGTAGTTTGGAAAAACGTGTCTTAGTTGAAACCTCTCTAGAATTTTCAAACTCAATTTTAATGGAGTTTTGAGTGGCAACTCTAGCTGGGGCTGGCTGTGTTTCTTCAGGATTCCTGAGGTTTGATGGTGGTGATTGAAGATCTCTTCCTGGTTGCATTGGTAAGACATACGAAACTGATCGTCAAGGTGACTCTTCAATAATTATAACCATTGTTGCCAACATGAACAAAATGTCTTGTCCTAGCTGAAAATGTAGAATTTTGTTCGAGGCTCTTGGCCTTTGTAAAGGCTTTGACGACATTTTCCTCACCCACCACTTCAAAGAATGCAATAAAACCGTTGACCTTATGGCGAATGCTGGGATAAACCAGGGCCCTTTCTCCACTTTTATCAATGATTATACTGCTAAAGGTTGCCTTGGGCAATATTCTGGTCTTAGATAGACCTGCTTCAGCTTCTCCTCTTACTCCTAGCCCTTGGCCTGCCTTTTCGATATAGGTTTCTTTGTCAAAGGATATGTATATTCTTTTAATTAATACAAAAATGAATGAATGAAATTATAATTTAAGTTGCATTGAATAAAATATGTAATTATCCCTGGTCAATAATGATTGCGGCAGGATTTGGAATTCTGCCTTAGAAGTCAGGAGTTTCCATCCCTCCACGTGTGCTAAGGATATGATGACCCAATATCTTAAGGCCTTACAAGGGTTTCAATTTTGCTGGTATCTCTCTGTCGATTGCTCCATTCTTTGTTGCAAGGTTTCTCTTGTCCAAGTGTGGTGTTCATCCACTCCTCTCTTCATTTGGCTCAAGTTCTTTTGCAAGATGGTGATGTGGAGGGCCTTAAACAGGGTTCAGGACCCTTACTACAAGGCGCAGTATCTTAGCATCATATGCACAACATTTTAAGTTTCTCCAATTTGGAGGCACTCAATTTAGTCAAATATATTCTAGGCCCAGAAGGTTTGGGGAAACGGGCATCTCTCAGTCTGGGGCCTCCATCACCTTTGATTTCTTGCAGACATTGGAGACCTTCGTGTTGTGCAAGCCTGTCAAATACTGGTAGCTCCATAAATGCTCGAAGCATTTGAAACTACCTCATCTTCCCCAGTCATAGAGATGAAGGTGGTCAGGGATGGAAACCTAAACTCTCTATCGTTTTAGTCGCAAGTGATCTCAGTGTCCTCAGCTAGGAACTGTTGGAAGTTTTTAATCAACAAAAGTAACTTCAAAACTTTTGTATCAACCTAGCAATGGAAGTAAAGCAACAAATGGTTACACACAAATAGGGAAAGATGGAAATCACCACCTTCTTGTTGTTGCTTACTTTTGCCAATTGAGTGTCATGTTGTACAGTGAAGAAGACTTAGGTTATCACAAGGGTTCCATATAGATACTTGGATGATTGTAAGAATTGATCTCTTCAAGACTGAGAAGTGGAGCAGAAGTTGTGAAAGAAGGTATTAGTGGCTGTGTGGGCAGTGATGGTGTCAATAGTGCCTCAGGCGGTGTGATCTGTGGTCAGGCTGGCTAAGCACCCATGTTTGCAGTTTGATGTTTTGCTTTGTATGTGTCGGAAAATCCAAGGTTTTTTTGTGATTTTGTTTTCTCAGTTATACACACTGGCTCATTTTCTCTCTGGCCTCTTGGATGTAATGGTTTTTTTATTATGGCTTTTAATTGCCCATTCTTGTCAAAAAATGTATCTTTTTGGTTTCGTGATGGCCCCAATATAACCCTCACTTATCTATCAAAAATTAATAATATGTTGTAACTGTATATTGTTCTATTTACCAATAGCCTTGAACTAATGGGTGTTGCGGTTTTTCAATTAAGGCTTGTAATTGACCATTCTTGTTGGAAAATGTATCTTTCTGGTTTCACGAGGGCCCCAATCAAACCCTCACTATCAAAATATAATAATATATTTGAACTGTATATTGTTCTATCTACCAATAGCCTTTAACTAATAGTGCCATACTTGGATTTTCCAAGAAACACCCTAAAGGAACATGTTTTCTACTACTAACCTTGAACGAATCAGATTTAAAAATTCATAGATATGCTAAGATTTTTCCCTTGACACCCTAAAAAAAAAATAGACAGTACAAAGGAATGAACAGATAAAACCACATGAAAGGAACAATTCAAATCCTTGATGAGCCACACAAGGAATAAAATATCTATGACACATAAAAATAAGGAAATTTCAAAGTGCTTGAGAAACTCACACATGTAGAAAGATAAATTCTCAATGTAACATATGACCAGAAGTAGACATTCAACAATGCAAAATCCTAATTGCCAATCTGCCAGTATTCAAGCTTTGCCATAGCTCTATTCTGGAAGAATAATTGTGTTTTGTAAAAGCATGATTCAGTATTTTGAAAGACGGAATATGTCAATGCTCATTATGACAATAACTCTCTAAAGGAATCCCAGAGATAGCCAATAAAAATTTAGGCATTTTAAAGTCTGAAGTGAAATCAAGCAGATTCCTGGAGCTCTCTTTTATCTGTGCCCAAATTTGAAGAAACGCTTCTTGTCACCCAAGGCGAGAAACTGCTAGAACTAAGAATTGGTTTCCGCTTCACAAGAAGATTATGTCATTTCATAGAGATCCTCTCAAACCTCTGCTTTACCAGAACATATGGAAAGTAAGATACGCACTCCAGTTGAACTTCTGGTTCAGAAGCAGTACTTCCCGATGGACCCCTCATATCTGCTTTGATATATTGATTCAATTTGTTGTTGTACTCGCATAGAACCAACTCCTTGGAGATAATTGCATATATCATCCTTGTATGGCCTGATGAACACATTGCAATACCAAAAGCTGTAAGTAATGGAACAAACATTAATCTATATTGAAATCAAATCATCAAGATACCATACTCTCAATCTCTAGAATAATCTTTAGGATCTGTTCCTAGGTGTTAAATACTGGCATCTAATGTTGTATTGCTTGGAATAATGTGCATTCTCCTAGCAATCATCGAGATTCAAATACTGAATTATAGACCCAAGAAGCAGTTTCATTTCATTGAGATGTGCATAGCACAAAGTAAAGGAATATGTAACCCCATGCCAGCAAAGGTGACTTGAGCAAATTACTTGCCAGCAATGGTTGTATTATCGATTTTGTAGAGCTCCAATAGCATCTTTCCACTGCCATCCCTGCTGTCTCAAATCTTCAAATGAGGTTATCTTTTTTGGCTGCAATGTGTTCACAGCAAATCACAGTCTCAGAAACCTCCTCAGATATTTTCCAGTTTATAATGCACAAAAGAACACTTCCAGATAGAGAAAAAGGTCTCATTGTTCTGAACAACTAAGTGAAAATTTAGCCTGCAATACTTACAGTACAAATCTTAAAAGAAGAAGAATCTGCCACTTGGACATTAAGCTCCTTGGGATTGTTTGACCAGACTATCTCTCCCTTTTCTACCATCTTGACTGGATCTACATATATCAGCTTAGGCTTGTCTGTAAGAATCAGCTGCATTTTTTTGTTATAAAGTTTCCGTACTTTCTTAACCAAGGAAGTCATCACAATGGACTCGCCTGAATCCAGAAACTTCTCCCTACACAAAAACGAAAGGTTTATATTTTCAGACAACATGGTCTGATTCTAAGAATATATTCTAACAAATTAGTAGAGACCTTGGCCCCATAAGGCTCTAGATATTCAATAAAGGACCCCTTGAACCATGGGGATATAAAGATTTCTTAGTTTCCGATTTAATATCAAGATGTAATAATATAAGAAGATTATGTGGAGCAGCAAAAAATGATTAAAAAAAATGTAATGTTCTACATTTATGCAGTTCGTACCTTATATCTTGATGAGAGATAATGAATAATGGTGTAAGCAATGAAATATACCTTCTAGAATGTTGATATCACCTTCTGTATTGTTGACATCATAATTATGGTTTCTATCTATGTTGCCAATTTGGGTTTGGAATTGGGTTTGGCAGTTCAACCTTTTTTTCCCAGGTTTGATACAGCTGGGTTGAGCCGTACTAATATATATATAGGTAAAATGAGAAACATATTTTATATCAATTTATATAATTATATAATATAGATATATAACTATAAATAAGAAACACAGAATATATATATATATATATATATATTGAAGGGAAATACTGCAGCCTTTAGTGGTTACAACAAGCCGGCAGTGTCTAGATACGAACATTTGATGAACAAAGACTGCCACATATCCAGAGATTATGAAGGATTCAAAAACTACAGATAGATATGTGATCCGCCCATAGCAAATGGTATCAAGGAAAAGCTAAAGAAACATATGTAGAGCAGTATCTGTTTTATTTGCTGCTGTATTTTCTGCATAGAGATCTAAGTATAGCTGCCATTCAAGTATATTTTCTAATATTTTTGTCCTCTGATTCTGCATATCAAGTGGCATCATCATTGAATGAATAGTAGAATCTGGCTCCTAATGTGCAAACTGTGAAAGATCAATTCAAGCAGCATGTATATGATACAAATTCAAAGTGATTCATATGTTCAAAACAAGTTCACACCTAGACAAAACTCTCTCGTGGAAATTTATGAGAGGAAAATTTACAGCACTTAACTGCAATTTTAAGAGATTTATGAGAAGAAAACTGACAGCTTAACTGCAATTAACTGGTCCTAAAAGTCATTATTTTTTTAAAGAAAGGTACGTTTCTCCAGGGTTTGCCTGGATTTGCTGAGAGTTCATCCCAGGTACGTCTCAGATGTACTCGGGGCGAACCCACAGTCCCAGATATGAACCCTGGGTGTACCAAGGAGGGCCCAGACATAGGAACCATACCTGGTCCAATTTGTTGTAGGAACATCCCCAGAAACAGGCAAACAAGGTAACATAGATTTTTTTTTAATATTGCTAATCGTTTACAAATATTTTGCTCAACTGAGCATCAACATGAGACTAATACAAACTCTTGCGAGCACAACCATGAGACCAATGCAAGCTCTTTTCGAGCAACCACAATAGAAACCACCAATGGAAGACCAAGAGTCACAACTTACAAATCCACTTATTAGATGTCCATTTAGGAATTGAACTTGGGTTTCCAGGTAACATAGATTTCTATCAGACAGGGTGCAAAAATACTCAACAACATGCTACAGAGAGTGTTTCAGCCTTTAGGTCAGGCAGAGTAAAATGCACAAAATGCTGCATTTAACACTGCAGAGAATTGAATGTTTTGCCTTGAACATCTCTAAAACATTTCAAAGTTTCCTGTCAGCTTCTTGTCTTGTTATTACGTTTCCACAAGATTCATCTCCAATTGATGCCATTTTTGCCTCCCCAATTGGACTGTCTGAAAATGTCAAGCAGAAATTCCAACACAATTGATAATTGCAGAGTCTCTGTAGGTCTAGAAATAAAGTGATTTAGTGAGGCAAGTTGCAGAGAGAAAAATATAATGGAGATGACACAATGGTTTAAACACAGAAATGCACTTGGTTGCAAGTATTTTTACTTGTAGGCCAAATGACATATGGTAGTATGTAATGCAAAATGAACTGGTATCAAGGAGACTAGGAGGTGATTGGCAGCAAGAGAATAAAGTAATCTTAGGTATGTAGCTGCACCAATCCAAAATGTCCCCCTTCCACTAGAATTGAATGCCTTGAAGATGGGAAGCTTTCTGTTTATCTGAGAAAAAAAGATGGGAATATTTTGCTAATGAAGAAGTAGAAATTTCCTTCCAATAAAGAGAAATCTATCATCCATTTAAGAATAAATGCTTTTTATTTACATTAATTTTGATAAATTTAACACAAGGCCCACTTGATGTTGTGCATGGAGTCAAAAAACAAGAACAAATCGAGTTGAATTGCATAAGTATCCCAACATAATTAAACCAAAGAAAGGGGACATTTTTTAAGAATATGCTGAAGCCTGAATATGGAATAGTCACAAACTTGAAATAGAGCATGTTTAGTGTAGAGGATAAAAACCCACAACACCCCCACAGAATGTAATCGACTGATTTACACTCACATCTTGCTGCTTCATTCTTCTGATGTTGTAGGGCATCATTCACAACTTGAGACAACTCGAAGTCAAGTCTCAACATCAAAGAAAATTTTACGAGTAAAAGAAAATATTATGGGAAATAGCCATAGGTCATACCAACAATATTCTACATTTTACACTTGGGATCCAAGTAATCTGTAATCATAACTTTACAAGTACAGCACAAGAAAATACTATGGCAATCCCGACACTATTCTACATTTTATACAACTTGAGCTCCAATGAGGGTAAGCATTAAACCTAAACAATTTTCCATGGTGTACCTCAAACTAAAAGGTGTACAAAAGGGATTATAGAAAAATCAAGAGCAAGTGGGTAAACAGATAAAACCCCTCGAATAATTCTTGTCTGTCATCAGAGAATGCAAATTCTTGTATGTTTTATAAATTATTTCTAACTAGTAGTTAAATTCCAATTCTGGAAACCAAATGAATAATGAAGTGCTAAATACTCTAATTAAATTTTGAGAGCTACACTTCAATGGAGAGAGACTATTAGCTGTCTTGTTCATGGCTAACATTTTAGGTCAATTTGCAATGCATGAGCTTACATGGATTTATTGTCCAACATAAATTGAATCGATACACAGGTAAAGGAACAAACAAAGAAAACTTTTGTCAAAGACTAGCATTATAGACACATAGTATATTTAATCTATTTAATAAAAAACCACTAAGTATTGGATTGTCATGCCACTCGATGAGAAAATACAAGAAAAAATTTGAGAAATTATTAGACGATTGATTCTTTTATAGATTATCTCACATTTTGCAATAGTTGAAGAATGACAAGAAGTTTTCAAGAAGCAACAGAATTACCAAATATAGAAAATTACTGATTTTGTGCCTCGTAAATAATTATTAAGACATGTTTTCACTCGAGAACCAAGACTCATTTGGATAGCTGTCATGTTATTGAAAATGTGGTATCATCCATTCATCTCAACAAAATCTGAGCGTTGCTAGGCCATCCTCAATACTATTGTTTTCAATTCAAAAGTTTGTTCATGTTGTTGATATGCTGAGTGAAATTTTGGTGAAACATTAAATCTTGTCTAGGACTGCAATATGCTTCAAAGGACTTCTGCATTAACTGATGCAAACTCATCCATTATACAAGAAAGAATAAAGCCAAAATGAACTGCAATCCAAAGGAAGAAATGAGTTTGTTGTAATATATGTTATTGCAAATGTACAACACTAACTCTCGAATTAAGTAGGTAGTTGTGTTTTATATAAACCATTAAGCATTACATATTAAATAAGTCAGTAACTCGTGGATATATAAATCAAATGTTGATTTAGCAAATGGGGTCTAATTCTTGAATGATAAATCATAAAATAATCAAATACCTCTAAACTCATTAATAATTATATTTTACAATTATATCCAAAAAGCATCAATTAAACTGCCAAATTAGTTTCCTGGTACTTATTTGTTCAAAATCACTACTTATATGAATAGTTGAATTGCATACAACCTAACAATGGGTGCACATTTAGATGGAATGCTAAATTAATAAATGAATGTACATTACAATATCATTGAGTGAGCACATGTTTAGATGCAATGTCAATGAAAGTGTGCTGAAATCTAATGAATGAGCACACATTATATGTAAATTATTTTAATTCAGAGGGATTTCATTTTTCAATTGCAAAATGTGCCATTATTCTCCTAGTAGCATAAACATACCATTTAGAATCGAAAGCATCGAGAGTGGTAAATTTTGCCTTATTCACTTCTGCTGCTGCTGATGAAGTGGTGTCTTTGTCTTTGGGAACTGTTTCATCATTAGTAAAACCAACTCCGCCAATCAGCCAATCATCATCTTCAGCATTTTCTTCCATATTAACCTGCATAGACAAATAAGTATAAAATGTCTGCCTTTTTAATAAAAGTGGCATCACAAAAGAAAGTGGACCATTTAACATAGATTAAAAAGAGTATCACTGCATTGTAAAAGTGAATCTTGCAAGACTAAGAAGATATATAATGTATTATTTGAGAATCGAGATGAAGTCCAATACTGTTGATGGAGGTGCTATTTTTGGAGCCGTCATGCCCCTCACATTATCCCAATCAATCCCCTTGAAAAAAGGATGTCTCTTGAGTGAAGCATATCCATTAGGGCCATTACCAAGCCTCTTGCAAGGGTCCATATCCTATAAGCAAACAATTGAGAAAATAAGACTCAACAAAGACAATCCAAATCATAAGATTCAGAATGCATGAATAAATTACTGAAAAATGTGCATATATATCTCTACACCATAACAAAATTGTTGCGTTCACTGGAAAGTGCATGAACTTAAGACGTTGAAATAGGTTCCTATGATAATATTTCATTGGTACCATATGGCTATATATTATTTGTTAGGTCATCTTTGACAGACTTCTATAATCTCATTTTTTGAGGCCCTTACATTGGGTCTATTCATATCCCTATTATCCCTCCAACTATTCCTAATATATGTTGAGTTTTGTAACCACCCAACAACTCAATAATATCATATGATAAAAGGTTTAATAAATTAAACCTACAATTATCCTAACTAATTAAACCTATCCTAACTATATGTGATAATTCCTAACAATATATACAAAGATCCCTTGAAGATACAAGTCTTAGCTTAAGCATTTACCACTATCAAGCAAAGAAACATCTGCCAAGACCATGTTGGGTATCCACAACTACAATAAGCAATACATCCAGGACACTTGGACCTCCCCTCCTATGCCACTTAGCCCGAAGCTTGCTTTTTATGCTAAGCATTTCTTATAGCTGAAGGATGGTATTTTATGCCATCCTCACTATCCTCACTTAGACCTATGAGACGGCATCTCTCACAACTCCTACCTCAACAAATTCCTCCTCAGCATGTGGTTTTGGTTCTTCCTGACATCGCGGTTCAGCTTCTTCTCGTCAACATTTATATACTCCTCTCCAAGCACCCTCCCAACTATAGGGGCAGATGTACATTACAAGCTTTTTCACTAATACAAGGGTTACTTCGGCCTTGGATGTTAGATATGATCCTAGGGGGAGTACCTTGCTTGACCCTCTCGACCCTCGACACTCCCTGATGAGCATTATCAAAGCTTGTATTGGTTCCTTCACAATGATCGATGATAGCACCAATGACTTCAACATTTCTAGACCAAACAGTGATACTTGAAGATCTCCAATTTTCCTTAGTGTTTACTCTTTGGGGTTCTTGTTCCCTGTTCTTGGCTATATGTACTCGTTTCTTGACCACTTATGTGGGTGGTCCCTTGTTTTGTATTTCTTTGCTTTGTTCTTCCCCTTTGTGGGGCCTTTCTAGGTTTGTCTTCCTAGAACTTTCTATTGTAATTGTTGTACTCTTAACTTTAAGTCCCATTGACCTATTTTTGGTCATTCGTGGCCATTAATATAATTTCTTTCTTTTCGGGCGTGAGCATGTGTGTGTGAGTGTGTGTGTGTGAGAGAGAGAGAGAGTGCATGTGGATGTGAGAGTGTGTGTGTGTGTGCGTGCGCGTGACTGTACCCATATTCATATGCTATACCCCTATAATCTATTTATATACTATACCCCCATACCCTATTTGAAAATGGCATGTTCATTCTTGTCCCCCATGTCTCCTGGTAACTATGGTTTCATCATCTTAATTATTTCAATCATAGTTTGAAGACACAATGAGTACTCGGCTGACTTGCCGCGATTCACAAGTCTTCCTGCTCACCATGTCGAGTCAAGGGCAAGTCTAACCGAGTACTCAACGAATTTTTCCCAAGGCTCGGCCGAGTTTTTTAAGGTGACTCAAGAGTTTTGGGCACGGACTCACCTACCATCAAAATACAAAAAACCTCTGCAATTTTCATTTTTTCAATTCATTTTTTGACATTTTATGATCTCATTTCACCCAATAGAAGACCTCTTTGACATCCACGTGACAAAATACACTAAGAGAAGGGATTGGAAGAATGAAGATTTGGTTAGAAATAGTGGGGACTTCGTGCTAGAGAAAAATGAAAATATAGTGATA
This sequence comes from Cunninghamia lanceolata, assembly GCA_027924645.1. Lineage (NCBI taxonomy): Eukaryota > Viridiplantae > Streptophyta > Pinopsida > Cupressales > Cupressaceae > Cunninghamia > Cunninghamia lanceolata. The sequence goes on along the minus strand of BSBN01000553.1, from coordinate 12,160,909 downwards.
AAATTATGAAAGATGGCACGCGCCATGAAGGTCTGTGTGGACTCGAATCCCTTAATTTGGTCTTGGTGGTCTGCCCCTCGACCCCGTTGGGGACATTGCCCCCAAACCCCTGCAAGGGGTGCTGCCCCTTGACCCCACTGGGGGCTTTGCCCCCAGACTCCCACAAGGGGCGCTACCCCTCAACCTTGCTGGGGACTCCGCCCCCAAACCCCCACCTACCATTGTCCCCTTGTTGTCCCCAAATCCAAGCCCTTATTCCCCCCTATTCCAAGACTCCATGGAACTATGGCATTTATTGATTTGATAAGTCATATGACATATATAATCTTTGAATTATGACAAATTGTTGATCAAAATAGACTTGTGTTCTCTAAATGCATTAGTTTCTATTTTTTCTAGTGTAATTATGTTTGTTTTTTGCCGAGTCCCGAGTCCGAGTCAAAATTTTGGGTTGTCGAGTCCACACCGAGTCCGAGTTTTTGAACTATGACTTCGATAACAATTATCACAAGAAGCTGCATCACATGTATTTAGAGGTACAGACTTCAAAATAGATTGCTCATGCCCCTAGACCACAAAAATTATTAACAACACTACATCCTTACTTAAGGAAGCAACAACTTTCGCTCTATAAAAATAAAAAACTTATCAGAGCTTTGACTGTCATGTATATTGGTGGTATGAGAACACAGTTTTATTGCTTTTAAAATGGAAAGTTCACTGATCAATCACAGAGTTTTGTTTACAAAAACTGTAAATCAGATTTTTCACACTTTTTCAAGATTTTTTTAATTTCAATTTGGTTCTTATAATTGATATCAATTTAAACACACATGGATCAAATCCCACAAAAATTAAAATTTTAGTTTAGACTTGTCAAACATGAGATCTAGTTTCGAAGGTAAATCTGGGGAAATTTTTCAAAATATACAAAGAGATTATAAATTAATTTTTTTAAAAAAAACTACAATTAAGTTTAATATACCAACCGACCAACAAGACTATAGAGCTTCACCAACAATTTATGGTGAATTACCAAACCGTTATTGTAATGCTCATATTCATCATTGAAATTGGATATAAATGAAACCAAAATGCATATATAATGTAGTTCATTTTGCATAAGCCATGAATAATTGCCAAGATGTCAAATATACATTTGCAAGACCAGTATGTCCAGTTCCACTAGTACTTGCAAACACTTATCAATGTATCATCACCATCATGAACTTCACACATACATCACTCACGATCTCTATTAATCTTAAGGGTCCACAAGGGGAAGCAGCTCTACAAGTTCATCACTCTCATGGTCGTATCATCAACATTTTGGTCCAGTTTCTTTGATGGCACTCTCTATATGAGACTAGAGACAAGGGCTGAAGTGGATATATACCAAGTCCTCTATTTTTCTTTGCACCCAACCAACATATCTTCACAGGATGAATAAAACCATTAAAACTCCTAATCCTTTCACAAAAGGAAGAACCAGTAACCTGTGAAAACAATTATGCGACAAATCTTTGAAACTTGGGTAGGATCTGTGTTCCTAGTCCCATCAAATAAGGCCTGCATTGTCTCAAATTCACCTAGCCCATGAATAAACAGGACAAATTGTTCCCTATCAGTAACAAGGAAGACCGATCTGTACCAAGATTTGCTGCAAAACAAACTCATAAGAAGTTGCATGAAGCAGGTTATTAAGATTATTCCATCTCCTACGTAACATGCTTTCTAATGAAGGATATTTGTATAATTCATACTCAATCTTATTGTTGATGTGTTTTCCTTGCACATACAACGCAGAATAAAATACTGGTGTACTCTATCCTCTCTTGAACAAAATCCCTCAAATGCTAAGCTAAGTGATCAGATGAGTAGACTCCAAGGTTCTTCATTAGTTACTTTTGGTGTTGCGACTTGGGATAACTTAGCAGTAGGATGTGAATCATTGTTTGACACAAAGGGACTTATGTAAATGTTCAACAATAGGAAACTTGTTTCTCTTGGATAACATGTAACATAGCTTCTTCAAAGGTCTAGCAATATGACAACTTAAGATATGACAGTGAAAGCTCTTGAATCTAAATCTAACAGGATTTTAAAGAAAATGCAAAAGGAAATGGGTTTAGAAGACTCTAATCTAAATGCAAGCAATCACCACTGATTCACCGGAATCTCAACCACACTTTGCTTCGCCATAAGGTAACAACTACAGAAAGGTGATGTAATCTTCTAAGGGAAAAGTAAGATTTTCAGATTACTTCTGCACATGAAGGTAAATGAACACAAAGTAATTGAAGTTAAGTTCAGATAAGGTTCAGACTAACCATGCACTACAATCTACCATCGACAAATTATAAATGGTATGAACTATGGAGACTCCAAACATGAATCAGCAACAACAACTTCCATGAAACATAAAACTAAATTGCTGAAAACAAACTAAACTAATCTTATTCTATGAGTGAACACTTTAGAAACCATGCATTCATTTGAAATAACACAAAATCACCATGAAGAATTCAGCAATGAGTTTGTATTTGATTTCAGCAAAGTCTTGAGCAACAATTTCTTAGAGCATTCCCCCTTTACAAATGAGAGCAAAATGGGCTTATATAGGCCTCAAAATTTAATGGATGGCCAAGATTAAATCTAGAAATCAAGGGCCCTTATTGTGCCACGCAAGCAAGTGGTTACAAAATTTACTAATATTAGATATTGCATTTATGATGCACTCACTAAGTGGAGTGCCCTCATTTATGACCTCTCCTTTTTGTGGTAAACTCCACAAATCTAGTTATGACACGTGTAACCTCCTCCATAGGGACACTTGGCAGAGTTTGAATGGTGCATTCTATGATTTGTAGCTCCTCTGTGCATTTAACAACTGTCATCTCCCAACCAACCATGGATGTCTGAAACATGCCCATGAAAGTGGAAAGTGTGAAAATATCATTCAACAACTCCCTGGAAATAGCCTATGTATGCTGAAAATACCTTGCATGCATTTTATCTTTCAGCAAGTACCCATCAATCTCTCCATTGGAGTCCACTACCTGGTTTATAGAAACAAGTATTTTGTTTTGAATTTCCCGAAGTGCTTCTCTTGTTCGAGTGCTGTCACTCTCAATCTTTCCAAGGATCTGCTCCCTTATGCTGAGGGCACAATACCAGGAAGGAAAACTATATGCTGAACCATGTTTAATCACTCCTTCGTCTATCAAAGTGGCACTTGGAGTATAAATCAGCCTTTTCAACTGAGGCATAACCTCTTCTCTAACAACTCTGAATTCGGCACAAGAAACCAAAACATTTTGAACTCTTTCGAATATTGAAGAAGCCTCCTTGCATAACTTCACAATCTCATCAATGAACCCGTCAGCTTTGATCTTGAAATCTGCTGCCCAATCCTGCAATACTTGAGATGAAGACCTCATTTCTTCCAAATGTGCCACAGACTCCTGCGAAAGCAACGCAGGTGGTGCAACCATCTCTCCAGCTTCGCTTATTGGCCTCATCAACTGTTGAATATAATGCTGAAATGCCAAGTTATCCCTCTCCAACTGGATCCTTTGTTCTTGTTCCTTTCGTAGTCTTTCTTTGATGACTGCAACTGAATCTTCTAACTCTTCTATCTCTTGCTCTGCTGTGGCTGGTCCCAAATCAAAAGTATTGATGTCATATCCACTTGGAACACCATCATCTGCCTCTATACTGATTTTTGGGACAGCAATATGCACTTACCTTGACCCCGAGCTGCCTCTTGTGATCTTCGAGAATTTAGTAATTTTTTGCTTTCCTTTGCCAGTTTTGGCTCTACTCAGCAAGTCTTCCAAACTAAGGATGGGTTCTCTTTCAACAACAGACTTCTCCTTGACCCGATCCCTTAGCCACTTAGGCAGATCAAACAAGTCCTCATGACTTTCCTCTTGAACTCCCTTCTGCTGAACAGTAGGAAGAGCCTCCTCATCAAACTCATACAACTTGTCATTTTGATTTTCAGCTTCTACCTCTATCATGACCACTTCTTGTTCCTTAGATGATTTTGACATAACTTCATCAATCTAATTACCCTGTTTGATGCCTTGATCAGTTTGTACTTCTAAAACTACCTGTTCATCAAGCCTCACCTCATCTTCCTCAATATTTATTATACTATTGCACTCTTGTCTTGAGGATGTACTAGCAGCCTTTTGATCATCATTCTTTGCTTTCTTTCTTGGCTGAATATCTTCATGCGGATCAACACCTTCACCCTCTGAATCACTAGAATCACTGCTTGACTCACTACTTGAAGTATCCTTAGGCTGATGTATACTAACTCCTCCCATCAAATTGTAAGTAAATTGGACATTTTTCTCCTGAATCCTTCGAATTTGGAAGTCTACATATTTTCTTGTATGTGTTACAATTGGCATCATCAAATCATCATTGCGCCTGACTTCCTGTTCCGACCAATTGATGGTGAAAGGCCTGTCCCTCTCTTCATACGAACTTTGTGAAAGTCTTTTGTGATTCTCCTCAAGCTGATCTGGAATGTTGATTACTCTTGTTGCTCTGACCAAATCCAAAGACAATCTATAGCAACCTTTCTTTCTTATTTCTATGTCATCGTACGCATCCACCCAATGATCCTCGAGCTATGGTCTGTGCTCATATTTGCTCCCAAATTTCTATCTGACTGTGCCAAATGGATCAAAGTTGTTGCGTGCATCATTGTGGCACACCAAGTTATAAGCTTGCAGCTCTATCTCTGAATTTTCAGCTGCCTATAATGGCATGCAAGTTTCCAGCCTCCCGATGCTGATTGGAAACTTCATTGTGGTCTTCTTTCTCTTTCTTTGAGCTTTGTCGAATGCAATCAGCTGTCTTGTTACTTCTAACAACACCATTCTGTCAGTGGGGTATCTTGGCAACCTGTAAGGTAATGATGAGAAGCCCTCAACACGGATGTATGTGAATCTTGGAAACTGAATAAACCACTTTTCGAACTTTGCTACAAAATTCATAGCCTCCTTCGACAATCTCCTGCATGTGTTGCCTTGCAACAATCTGACAATATACATGGAAAAGGCATCATTATACCTTCTATAATGGGATATAGCCTGCAGGTGCAACTGAGGATAGTAGTCATAAACCTTGAACTGTCCTTCTCCATTTCCAACTCTCCCCTTGCAGTTCAGTCTTGGGTATCTTTCGTTTCTGGCAAGCATATATATGACATGTGAGCTCATATAAAATGTTTTTGTTTCCTGCAAACCCTTCAATTGATCATCGATATTGCTGCTGATCATTTCAGCCCAATCTATCATCCTCTTTCCGCTTATGATCCCTTCGATGAAGAAGAACATCCAGGGCTCGAAATTCGCTGTTTGTGGACAACCCATGATGCGATTCAGAAATACAACCATATAATTGATCTCCTGATGGAAATCCAATTTGTGAAGCTTTTTAGGTACTTTGCTCACATGTGGCCTTGATTGCACCAACCATTTGTTGTTTATCACTTCCATAAATTTCTCAGGTCCAGTCAAATAGAGTTGTAGAGCAATCTACTTGGTACAGAAAGTAGTGGTTTTGTATGAAGGAATGTCAAAAGCCTCTGCAATCACCTCTTTCCTCAGATGAGCTAGTACCTTGCCCTCTCTGGTCATAATGCATCTCTTTTCGTGATTATAATGCTTAGCGCATTCCAACATCAACTCCTGACACAACATTGCAGGAGGGAAACAAGCAGCCTGAATAATCCCATTCTTCAACATTCGCCTAATCAAATCTGAAGGGTTGGGTTTGTATAAATTTTGTCGAATCTCCTCCATGTTGGTCCTCTTGAGATTGGTGTCGCCGAGATTTCGCCATTTTGACGTGATCCTCGTTTCTGGCCACATTCCCTTCAAATCACTCCTCATCAGTGCTTGGCTGTCTTTCGCACTCATTGCTCACCTGCACGAATACCCAGACATTAGTTTGATAGAATAATGCATAAAAGACAAGCACATAAGACAAAACTCACCGCATAATGCATGCGGGATAAAGTGAATATGCGAATTTAAAATTACCTTAATCATTAGTCCATAACCAATTCAATTCGCTACCTGGGCAAATTTGTTTGATTTTCTCGATTACAAGCTTGTATCCTGAATTTGTTGATAAAGAAGATTGTTTTCGAAGGCACAAAAACTGCCTATGTCCTTAGCTAAAATTTGCATCCTTAAATCCTTGCTTTGGATAGCTTGTTTCCTCTGTGAATATCTATAAATTTAAACCATGTTGAATGTCCTCACACTTGAGCGATGCTGATATATACTCAATGAAGTTATTATATTTAGAAAATGTGTATCGTTCTATACTAATAATAGCCTCCTCACTCAACGTCATAAATTAAACCCTGCAGCGAGCCACCAACGTATCCAAGTGATGCTCTAAATGGCATATGGCCAGGCATTAACAAAGAGTTCATGCCTTAATTGTTCCTCAACGAGGAGAGCTATTCTTAGATAGTGTGAATCTTCTTACCTCATCTGCCTTAAAGAATTCTATTTGAAATCGTAACCGCCAAGAGAGAAATGAGGGGTCGTCGCAGACAATCCTTACCATCGATTGTCACTACTTGGCGAACCTCCCACTTCAACGTGCATAACATACAGACTGCAATAGAACACCGAAAGTCCGTCGCACTTAGTGTTATGAGTACATGTTTTGCAAACCAATCGAGGGAGTCCGTCTGAGCGGACATTTCGATTGCCAAGGCATAATACAAACAATGTCAATGGTTCAATAAAGTCCACTAGCAGCGAACCTAAGCGAACAACTTGGAAGTGTTGTGCCATATTCAAACTATCCCAACGCATTGAAAATGTCCGCCCAACAGACTCTAGACTTTAAACATGAATCCACTCTTCGTTTCATTCATCGCTTTACTAACTTGTTCCGGTAGCGAACTCAAATATACTTGCACAGCCACCGGTCTTGGAGGTTTCATAGGACACAAAACAACTATCAAGAAGAGTTCGAGCGGACACTTGAGGCTACCGTGGATTGAGAAGAGAAAGGAAGGTTTGCAAGGAATATCAAACAGTCCGCCCGAGCGGACATTAGAGCCTAATACGGACGTCAAAAAAAATAGAAGTATTACAATGCATTTTCATAAGTCCGTTTGAGCGGACATTCGGATGCCCCACGGATTTGCTGCACAAAGCGAAGGTGAAGAGAATGCTTTGCCAAAGACCAAGCGGTCAATCTAACATTCCATGCAAAAGCTTGCATTACAATGCATTCTCATAAGTCCGTTTGAGCGGACATTTGGATGCCCCACAGATTTGCTGCACAAAGCGAAGGTGAAGAGAATACTTTGCCAAAGACCAAGCGGTCAATCTAACATTCCATGCAGAAGCTTGCATTTCAAAGAGCTGTAAACTCTTGCTTTATGCGAGGAATTCCAAGTGCAACATACCCAAAAACTTAAAAAAAAACAGGGGGCTTCCCCATGCTCGATGGGGTGATGTTGTGATTTGGTCACAACACTTATCAGTAATGGATTTGATCCCCTCATATTTAGAACCAATGCACTTTCCATAAGCAACCATAAGGAAATGAAGAGTATCTTTGCAAGTGGTATCCAATCATTATTGGTCCTTGGAAAGAGTCTTTCTATAAACATATCTCCTAAAAAACCATTAGTCTAGAGTCTAGAGACATTAAGTATCAATCCAACAAAATGTACAAATTAGCATCTTTCTTAGCTACAAACATTTCTCCAACAAGAGATGGATGAGGACATGAAATGTCAGCTCCAAAGGAAATCCATCCACAACAACTTCAGGTGCTCGCCAATTGTCTTTCTGATATCTTTGTTTGAGGCTTAGAGCCTCTAAAGGCAAAAAACAGTGCACTCAAGGCAAGCAAGAATAAAAAAATGCATGTGACATAAGAAACCTTCAATGAAATATGAGCAAGCCTATCAGTTGTACAAGAACAGTGAAATAATCATCAGTCCCCAACCTTAACACTAACAATCTAATAGACAGGTCTTATCCATTTCTTTATTCCTTCTACTGTATGGTAGTTTTTACATTACAAGACTATAGAATGATTAGTCAAGTATTGCTTCTTTAACCTTAGTCATGACATCAAGCAAGTACACCACAAACTAGGTCCCAAGTAGCTCCATGCAAAGATTTTTTAGTGCAGCATTGCTATATCAAGTGTTGAAGAAATGTTCATGCAAGTTGTGAAATCTAATGGAATATGCCTGGAATATCAGGCTCACAATTAATTTTAAGCATTCCCGAGCTAGAAGTGAGCAAAAGTAGGGCTTATATTCAACAAAACTAGCTCATGACTAGAATGGGGCAAAACTCTACAGAAACATTGAGATGCTTCTTGTAACAACCATAGGACATAAGAAACGTAACTAGATTCAAATAACACCCTCTAGAACAACATCAGTGCACCTAAAATAAGTTAGAATATTTGTTGCAGTGGTTTCCAGAGAGAAGTGGAGCTAACATATACATACCTAGGATTTATAAGTTAACAAGGGATTATTAGAGGATATATTCCAAGAAGCAGCTCCCCATAAACAATTTCAAGGAAGTTAAGCAGAGGAAGAGAGTCTTAACAAAATTAAGAACAAGTCAGAAAAAAATTTAGATGGTATGCAAGAAAGAGAAGAAAGAAAGGCTTCATGACAACTCTAATCCAAGTGACCGTTTTATGTCTTTTGATTCTACACTTTTCTCACTTCACATTTATCAACTACAAGACCTCTGAAAACAAATTCCCATAAGCAAACAGATTGCTCATATAAACCACTACGAACATATTCTATTTCACTATTCATGATCTCTTCCAAGAGATCTGACCTGAATGGCAGGAGAAGAAAGTGCGACTTACAATCTCTAAGGAGATCTTTCCTGACTATCCTGTTCCAGCTCTGTCCATTGATGACATTATCATATAGACCACTACGCATAAATTCTATTTCAATCTACAGTCCCTCTCACTATTCATGATCTCTTCCAAGAGATCTAACCTTGAATGGCAGGTGAAGAAAGTGTGATTTACAACCTCTAAGGAGATCTTTCCCGACTCTCCTGTTCCAGGTCTGTCCATTGATGACATTATCATATAGCGCATTGAGGAGAACATAGTTGTTGAGGATCCTACAGACTCTCTTGCTGCTACAGAAATTATTTACTTGTGGTTCCTTTGCATCCTTTGGAATAGTTTTTAATGCTTGGATTGTATTTCATTGTTATTCCATGGCTCTTGACACCCCCTCACTGGTGTTATCATAACAAGTTGTAATACTAATTTTCAGTCACATTGTCCAACTTTGGTCATGCACAAACATCAGTATAATCCTTTCTCTCTCTTGCATGCACAAACATCAGTATAATCCTTTCTCTCTCTTGCATGCACAAACATTTACGCACACTGACAAGCTCACCCTAACCACAAACTAGCAAACATGCCCACACCAGGAATTGAAGAGAATGGATATTCAGTACATTTGGAGTTCTGCTATTAAGCAGGTTATCCTTTTTATTATCTGCATGGGTAAAGGACAGTTAAGACTCTCAGATTATATTTCTCAATAAGTTGATACTACATGAAGCGTGCAAACAATAGAATAGCCATGTCCTATATAACTGCTAAGGACTGCAAAAATCAAGGCAAGGTGATTCCTGCAAACAATACAATTCTAACAAGCACACGGTTTCAATAAATTAAGTTGGAATCTAGATGTAGGGCATAATCTATCAATCCCCAATTGGAAAAGGCAACTGTTCTCTGCCATCCTTTAAAATACATATTTTAATGAGTAAATAGCACATCATCAGAAGAGAATAAAAATGAATAACTAAAAAACTAAGCAAGATAAAGAGTAAAAACATGATGTAATCAAAATAGAAAACTCACTAAGATAAATTACATTTATATTTTAATGTCTTTTAACTTACCAGTAGACAATTGATAAGATCTCTTGCTTCAGAAGAAAAATAATCAGGAAATTCAAATTTCCTTTCCATCACCCTTTGGAATGTGAGCCACTCACTAGCATCCTTAAAGGGTGATATACCAGACAGCATCTGATACAAAGTGCAACCCAGCGCCCACAGATCGTTTCTGTTACCAATAAAACATCTAGAACATCTTAGATACTCACAAATACAATGTTGACAAGCAATTGATTCCACATATTATACCACAGATAAAGCCTATTTTTTCTAGGTACCCAATAGTTGGAGGCGCTTGCTGAAGAACTTCTGGTGGAACATATGCAGCTGTACCAACAAATGTACAGGCCTTCTCATCTGCACAATTTTCATAGTTGAGATTCAATAGAATCTGCATAAGGAAATTCAATCTTAATATGCAAAAGAAGATACACCACATTAGGGGGCAAGAACAAGTGCTATGATAACAATTATTTCACTCAATGATAAAGCAAAATATTCAATAAAACTACCTTCCCTGAGGCCTTACTTGACGTAGTTTGAATTAGCTCAATTGAACTGTTTTCCATTGGCTTCACACTTCCAAAATCTGCTAGTTTTACATGCCCATCTGCAGTAAGGAGTACATTCTCCGGCTGGTACCAAGAACACAAATTAGTATCCAAAGGAACAAACAAAATGCTCATCCAAGTGACATGTTCTTGCAAATTAAACTGCAATATCCACCTTGACATCTCGATGTATCAGCCCTACTTTGTGAAGGTACTCCAGGACATCCACTATTTCTGCACTATAGAAACGTGCTTCATCTTCTGATAGGCGCCCTTTCTTTAAACATGAGATATAACATCCAAAGTTCTAGTTTTGTGAGAGCAATCAAAATTCTTTTGACATGGAAATCAGCTTTCTTTTTAGTTTATGAAATAAAATAATTCAAAAGATGTGCAAGATCATTGAGAATAACAGATACTAAAACCAGATAGCAAATACATATCCAATATTATAAACACAAACACTCACCCTACTTATCTGGTCAAAAAGCTCTCCTCCATCACAAGATTCAAGGCCCATATCTGCATGGCGTGAGTCAAGAAGGTTTTGCAGTACAGCTAAACACAACACTAATAAAAGACAACTGACTTACAGGCAAACGTCTGATAGAAACAGGTGACATAATTTTCAAAATATCCTAGACAATATGCTGACCAAACCTTTTTGTAAGTTGGAGGGTGTTATGAACATTTGCATAAATATTTGGTTAACTTTACATCCACCAGCTTAAAAGATGTACAATCCAATTCTTATCATTGTAAATATATCATACAACCAATGCAAAAGCAAAATAGCCCTTGGATACAGATATGATAAGTATCCTGAAAGGTAAAATAAAGCCTGATTATCCCTGGGTGATCTAACTGATCAAGCACAATACGCTCCAGCTTTACATATGCTACTTTCTTTTCTTTTGCTATAAATCGTTTGTCCATAATCTTCAAAGCATATATTTTCCCAGTGTCTTTCTTCTTGGCCCTAATAACCTGAAAATAGATATGTCATACAACCAAAAGAAAGCATCAACATGATGTTTATGATGAATAGTGCACATTCTATGTTAAATTATATAAAAATAAAATACTCTAGTTCAACAACATTCATAAAGGTAAACTACAAAACAATATTTAAGTTAGTAAAACCAGGGCCATCTACTTCAAGACTATGACACGCCCAGATCCACTTCCATCCATTGTCAGAGTAACATGAACTTTAAAGACTTCAAGCTTCCACAAGTCATAATGTCTAATGAGACAGCTTCCTTGTTAAATAATATCCGCAAGTTATCTTGTAACCTTGTTAAATTATTAACTTTCTTTAAAATTAAGCATTTTGACTCTAAAACATCAAATATTTGAGCCTTTTGACTGCCCTCTTACTTTTTATATAGGACATCCACAAGATGCCAGTTTCCTCCCTTGAGAATGATTTACTTCCTTGGAACCAAAAATATCGCATGCACCACCCGCAAAACAATGGAACCTGAATTCTAATGTTTACAAAAATATAAAAAATAAAATCAATGCATCTGGACAGCAAAAATAACCATTCCCTAACAAGCAATCAGTTTGATGGCCAATGCAAGTCCAATTATTAAAAGTACATAACATGGTTGGCCAAGGAAAATTCTTATTAATGATTGGTAATAACCAAATTAATTCAAGAGAAGACCTGTCATATAACCAGATTAATTCAAGAGAAAACCTGTCCTCAAATTAGACACTACATGCTTTATTTAGATCCAAAAGATTTGAGAGAGACAATTTGTTTGTGAAAGATACAATCAGCTCAGGGTTACTGACCACTGCAAAAATGTAGAAGGCTTATATGTGATTGCAAAAGTCAACAATATGAGCTAGAGACTTTACAATCTCTTCTCAACACATGAAACAGCAAAAATATTTAAAACCTTGCTATGACTTTCCATCAGAAAATTAAACTACTTCTGTAGAACCCAATTACATGCAGAGCTTTATGCGGGTTGTTCTGAATACTGCAGATGGGCCACTGGCCTCTGATCTCACTGGACTTTTTGTGAGGTTCAATATGGTGAAATCAAAGGAGAGCGCTGACTCTCAAGGCACATTCCAATGAAAAGGATATATGGTTTCCTATGAAGAGAATTTTTAAGGAATTTAATTGCTGATAAGAGAAGAAAGCAGGAATTCTGTGAGCATAAACATAAGAGCATGCCTGAACACATGGATACCATTACACCACCCAAAATATCAATCAAAGTACTGTACATACTGCTAGGTGCTCTAGCAGGTCAGCATATACTGATCTTATACCAGTTTCTTCACTGGAGGGACTTCAATAGAGTTGTATGAAAAGTTGAAACTGCTGCCAGTCATTGAATGCCCTTCTGGAGACGATCATGCAGCAGAGTATATTATTTATAAAACCTTGTGCCAATTAAAGATTATGGATGCTGATTGCTACTTCAAAATCATACACTTCAGATCTCCATTATCTTTGGTGACTTGAAACAAAGTTCCTAAAATGTGCACAATTTTTTTATTTTAATTTAACGAAGGAATCAACACATGGTTGGACCTGCAATCCAAGGTCCTATCACGCACCCACTATATCCTCCATCCACATGAGCTGCCCTCCACCCATGGAGAAGGTAAATATGGGGGAATTGAACTCGCGACCATCCGTGTTTTCCAACAGCTTGACAGTATAACAAAGAAAGCACAATTGTTTATTATTGCAATGTTCTTTGATTTAATGTTCAAGAAAACTTAAGAAGAGAGAAAAGCTTTGTTCTCATGTGTTTCAGCATGTCAAATAGACTCTTGAAGTTTCACCAAACATATACAATTATGCATGGCATGCCTGCCGTAGAAAGTATGAGTTATATCCCAACCAAAGATATCTACTCCAAACAAGTATTGAATCCTTTTGCTTTGAACAAGGTGGGAATAAAATCAAGAAAAACATAATCACCCACTTCAATAAAATCTAGTAAAACTAGAATGCATAAGGGAGATGCTTCTAAGCCAATGGTACAAAAACCTGCACCCTACATGTCTTTCACTCTATCTAGACGCCTCTTTGGATGATGAAGTTCATGCACAACTACAGACATCTAACACTCTAGCCTTTAACCAATTGCAGACAGTTTTCTCAATTACACAAACTTTTGAATTACATAGTTTGACATCTGCAAAACTCTTGAGACTAAGACAAAAGAAAACAAATTTGATTATTTATAGTGTTCCACCAGGACCTGTCTCCTCCTAAAATGGGCAGAAGCAGGGGACGTCCCAGGTGCGTCCCCCTCTGCAGGGGACATTGGGGGGACTCCCTTGCATCCCCGAGACAGACAGGACACCTGGACATCCCTCAACTGTCCTGGGGACCCCAGGGAGTTCCCACACTAGCCAAAGTTTCTCTATGTCATGACAATGATTTTAATTTGTGTCAAAGCTTTGAACAAACAGGAATCATGATGCAATGTTCAAATGGTTGACCTTGAAAGAAAGAAGAAATATTTACATGGTATTGAAGGTAAAATAGACTATTAAAACAGCTGTTACTGTTTTTGTTTACTTGGATGCATGCTCTCTTATCTTAACTTTAGGAAGTTTGAGATCAAATGTTTCTTAATTTGTATGTCACAGAGATCTATTATTTTATTTACAACTTTGATATGCATAGAATATACTCCACAAATAGATGCATTAGATTTACAATATGTTCCTATTATATATTTGTTTATAATCCTTTGAAGGATTCTTTTGTAACATCTAGTCCATGGTGCAGATGGAATAAATTTATTAAAAGTTCTGTGATGATGTGATGATGCTGTGAAGCGTGTTTCTGAGGTTGCACACTGTAGTCTATATATTGAGGAAGGTGTAAGGAGACTTATTCTATTTGGAGTCTATTTCCAGATTAAAACAATTGTTAACTCTCTTTGCTCGTGAGTTTTTTCTCATAAGGGTTTCCCACATAAATCCTTGTGTCTAATGTGTATCTGGATTGCATATAATTTCATGTTTTTTCATAATAGTTGCTAATTGAATTGTCCCAACAAACAATAAATGTATTTCAATCACACAGTCTTAATGTTCCTAATATCCTAGTTATCTGTCGTATTGAGGATTAATTTACCAACACTGGTCGTCACACTAAAAGGAAAGAGAATCCCGACAATCCAAATGGGGGCACCAATTTCCAAAGTTGGTGATCAGAGGAGGTGTAGCAGCCAAGGCATTGTCTGGGCAAAGATAGGCAGTCTTAGGAAGTGGTGGCGGCTGGCATGGAGTCAAGTTGTAGTGACTGATTGGCAGTAGACACAGGGCAATTCATGAAGCACTGGAGATGGTGAACAGCAAGTGGTAGTGTTGTTCGAAAAAGTGGCTCAACATGGGCTTGAGATGGGGAATTCCAATCAGGTAAGATGTCAATGAATGGACCCCTTGAGTCCCCATCGCACAATGATCTCTTGCTCTATGGGTTTCTTATTCTCTTGTGTGGACTTGTTTAGTAGTTTATTTTTCTTCTCTAATCTTGGTTTTCACTATTGCACTCATAGAAGCAGTTTTATATTGCAGCTCCAGCCATGTGTCCAATCTTCACAACAATCTTTAGCTGTCTAGTCTCTCAGTAATATGCTCTTTGCAGCGATTTTGAATTGCAGCTCTAACCACCAAGGGTACACGGGGACGCGTCCCCACCTCCTCCAGCCCCGTCCCCTTCCCCGTCCCCGTCCCCTGTGGCGTTTCCAGGACGGGGGGACAGCTGGGGACGTCCCCTTGACGTCCCCCAAAAAATGAAAAAACAGGAAACGTCCCTGGGACGTGCAAAAAAAATCAGGGACGGCAGAAAGTTAATTGGGGATGCCTGGGCGTCCCCCCTCTATAAACTTTTCTTCCACTTAAACGCCCAGGGTTAGGTATATTGAAAAATATATTTAAGTATAAGTTTCTTATACTTTAAATATTTTTCAATATACCTTTCAGGATGTTTGAGATAGGTCTCAGATTCACCGGATTTAACATGCAAATTCTAGAATTTGGAGGATCCACCAGATTTCAGACTTAGTCAATTTTTCAGGATATCAGGATACCAGACTTAGTCATTTTCAGGATCTATGTACAAACAACTGAGGGATGCAACCCAGAACACTGAGTATACACATGCCCTAGATCATATGACACGTGTAATGTTTGAATTATGGCTCTTATGTTCTCTAAATGCATTAATTTCTTTTTGTTTTTTTTGTAAAACTACGGTTTTCTTCTTTGCCGAGTCCTAGCTGAGCCCCGAGTCCGAGTCCTATTTTGGGCTGCCGAGTCCGCGGCGAGTCCGAGTTTTCAAACTATGGTTTTAAGCCTTTATTTAATATTGAAAATGTTGCAATGTCTATTACCTTCTGTATCATGAAACTATTATTAGCACCCATAAGAAACTCAGTTTTCATCCCTCTTTTAGTCAGTTTGTTATCAGTTAATCCTTGAGTTTGCACAGTCTGAGTCAATTGTCAACCTCCCAGTCAGTTTGCAAAGGTTATCTTGTCTTTGTCCTTTCAACTGACAATTTTGCAGGGAAAACCAAAAACATGATCACATCAGAGCAGCAAATGATAAAAACAATGGAGCAGAACAAGGACAAAGTCAGGGAAGATTCGAGGGTTTTTCTGTCATGCAAGCAGAGGCAGTCATGGAATGAAAGTTGGAATGAGATAGCAAGGGCATAAGGCACATTTATTCATGGTAAAAGCCATTAGATTGTAGCATCTAAAAGTCAGAAAAGAGCTTATGAAAACTCACCAAGGTATCATCAAAGAAATTAAGTCAGAACAAACTGCACATTTTGGTGGCTTGGCCACTAGAAATCTCCACCTAAGGGCATATAATGCAGAAATCACCTAAGGAAAGTGCACTCAAGCTAAGTAAGAATCCAAGGTGACAAAGTGGCACACTTTGTCTTGGCAAAGCCAAGCTAAATCTCTGCCAAGTTTGATGTAAAGTGGCAACAGCATTATGAAAGCCGCCCATGGAAGAAGAGGAAATGATCAAAGAGTTCAAGTGTTGTTTTCAAGTGGCAAGGCCAGTAAAAAATTTAGTTTATAGTTTATACTGCTGTTAGTATGTTACACTACTGCTGTCATGATTTATTCACATATTGATATTGTTGTTAAGTTATTAACATATATGATATCTCTATTTCATATTGATATTTTGAAAAATTCTTATATATATATTTTGAAAAATTCATATATCGCCGTCCCCTGCCGTCCCCAAAAATTGGCCCTTGGACTGCCGTCCCCGAAACATGTCCCCTGCCGTCCCCGTCCCCCCGTCCCCGAAACGCCGTGAAACATAGCTAACCACATGTCCAGGCTTCAAGCCTACAAGGAGAGTTATTACAGGCAATGGTCCCTTATAAAATCCCTCATTTATCTATCAAAAAGAAAAAGTTTTAAAAGAGGTGTAGGTTTGCTGGGTGTATGCAACAGTAATACCCATGCTCTTTTTATATTGGAAGAAAATTACTGTACAGTAATCAAGAAGCAAATTAAAAGGCAGGCAAATGACAGGAGAACAAGAAGACAAAGCTATAATTATGTGAAACTCATGTTATGTATAGGGGCATAATTGCTTCTAGCAGTGAAAATCACAGTTCTCATTAAGGTCCACTTCTGTTGGCAGTATACATTTTGTTAGGAGTATCAATCAGTAATATTATGCCCTATTTTATATTTCAAACCAAAGCCGCAAAACTTAAAGCCGTGACCAGAAGACAAAGTGATAAGGCACAACTATTGGCCATCATCTGTGACAGTTGTCATATGCTGGGGCATCGATTTCTTCTAAAATTATAAATTGCTTGCTAAGTGCATACAACAGTAATATTTAATTAATACTTCAAATTTCCAGTTAAAATTACCTTCCAATATTTAAATTCAGGCAAGTAAACAAAACTACAGTGAGAAGATATGGCAATTCACTTTGCATGCAACTCCAGTCATATGGTAAGTCATAAACTAATTCTAACAGAATAAATGTT
The DNA here is from genome assembly GCA_027924645.1 of Cunninghamia lanceolata. Classification (NCBI taxonomy): domain Eukaryota; kingdom Viridiplantae; phylum Streptophyta; class Pinopsida; order Cupressales; family Cupressaceae; genus Cunninghamia; species Cunninghamia lanceolata. The sequence continues at coordinate 12,143,369 of BSBN01000553.1, read as the reverse complement.
TCTGCATGTCGGGTTGATCTACAAAATAGGAGGTCATGGTTACTGCATATAAAGAAGAATGATATTTAAGCCCTATCTTCCTTTTCCAAGGATAACAAATCTACCAGATTCAAAATTGGAGCAAGCTACAGGCAGTTAAAATACACAGCTATCCACTTTTGTCTGTGACTTTGTAATATTTCAGGGCTTAAAAAGCTTGTAAAAGTGTAAATAACAGTTCTAAGGGAGATCAGGGTTTTTTACTTTGTGGATGAAGCAGTAGTATGCATGCCCTGCTTCCTGTCACATGTGATTCCCCTTGTGTACTGCACTCTAAATTGCTTATAACACTGGAAATTATTTTGCTAAGTCTGCTTTAAGCCCTACTTTATATTTCCAAATACAATTACTCAACTGGATCCAGAATCACGGCAAGCAGATGAGACCAAAATAAGAATACACAGCCACATACTGTCGTCTGCAACAGTCATCTCATGAATTAAGCCTTAAAATGGTCCTAGGCTCCTACCAGTGTGATTTCTTTCCTACGACTGTATTTTAACTTTACAATATTCAAATCTGCAACCTAGTCTATCAACTTGTAACACGAAATAGAAACTCACTCTGTGGCATACAACTTCCCTCATGTATAAGACATGAAATTGCTTCTCTAAGAACTCTTTAAATTCTATTCTGCATTTCCAAGTAAAATCAATCTACAAAGCTTAACACCAAAACAAGTAGATGGTCGGACACAATGTGTGGCTTCTGTCATGTAATGGTCCCTAAATTGCAGCTAACAATGAAAATTGTTTCTGCAGTTAAATTTAACCTCATTGCTTTAGAGTCCACAACCAAGACTTCTCAATTTCCATAGAAAATATGCATTTCATCAAGTTCCGCAACAAACACACCTCAGTGACCAAACAAAGAAACAAAGGTAATGACATGACCAGAAGAGCTACTGACTGTCATGCGGATGTGCAGTCATTATTGAGCATAAAATGCTTCCAACAGTGCAATTATTTTCTCAATAACTAAATTTAACTCTGCAGAATTTTAAACCACAACCTATGATTCTCAGTTTCCACATAATGTATGAATTTCTCAAATTCCACACAAAATACACAGCCACAATCAAACACAAAGAAGCCAAAACAAACAAATTTAAAAGCAGGACAAGAACAGCTAATGGCTGTAGCAAGTCACTCCCATCATTTATTGAGCCCTAAACCACCATTAACAGAGTTAAAAAGATCTACAGCTAAATTTAAGTCCACAGAAACTAAATCCACAACAGTGATGACACAATTTTCGCAATTTCTGAACAAAAGATGAACTGCCTCATTTTCCGCACAGAATACACTCATTTGCGATTGAACAAAGAAATAGAAAAGTCAAAACAAGGACCAGAGTGGCCTACATATTGAAGAATCAATAATGGAGAATCCAGCCATGCACCAACATCTTAGCGAAGCACACTGACAGGAATACCATAGAAATCCGTGGCTAAAAACCTCATAACAACCGGTATTCCCTCACTCTTTTCATGATCTACTAATCCGAACACAGAACAATGCCAGATTAGCTCATTAAACCAGTGTCCACGGCAGAGGTTGTGTTTGAACCCTAGCAGACTTTTCTAACTTTGATTCTCCTCCACCTAAATTTCTGTCCATAGAGTATTCACAGTGAGCTCATGAAATGAGGGAAGTAAGAGTAAGAGAATGATTGTGAAGCTACGAGTATCAAGCAAACCCTGGCCCTGTTGGTTGTAGATAAAAGAAAATAAATATCAGAATGAGAAAGAAACAACCCTCCTAAATGTAGAGAAAAACTAATATAAAATGAAAACAAGAGTGGGTATCTGCTGTTGGTGAAGGAAACAGATAGGAATTACCAGCAACCAAAGAAAAATCCGGCAATTGGAAAAAATAAATATTGTGATAGTTTACCATGTTATATCCAGCAACTTTAGACAACCTTATGGCGCCCTACAATTTTCTGGGACTGAAATCCAGAGCTTGAAAGCTCACACAAGAAGCATAACCGCTAATAATATATTTATTATTAATTAGTTTACTAATTATAAATATTAATTAGTTTAATTAATAAAATATTTTAATATATAGTTCATAATATAAAAATTATATATATATATATATATATATGAATTATGTGTGTGTGTCTGTATGTACATATAAATATATATATATATATATATATTTATTATATTTGCACTGCCAAGCACCATCCCCCTACCGTCCCAAATTTTGGTCCATAGTCACCCCATCCAAAACTCCATGGAACATAGGTTATTTACAATGCATGAGGTGCATCCCATCTCAAATGGTGTCCTAAGCTCCATTTTATGAAATGATGATGGTTCAACTATAATGCCTACAATTAAAGCAACAGCATTTCAACTGCTTCACAGATTGACGAAATCACTTTCACTACATCATTCACACCTTGAGCATCTCATCCACACAAGTCTAAAGGTGAAGCACCCTAGCCACGACGTACACAATCAGGCATTTTAGCCATCACTCCAATTTCTAATAATACTTCATCTAGAGCACTTAATAATTGCGAACTGTATACAAAAAGCAAACTTGTTAACTGTCTTTGCAGAGCAAAATCGCATCACTATCTTCACTGGATGCTATTGAACTGTATACAATGTGCCAGAGGCATAATCTCTAGACGAAGCAAGGTTAAGCAAAGGTCATATCAAGCTTCTCCAAGTGGTTCAGTCACAAATTGTATTAGCAAGGTTTTACAAGTTTTATCTGAGATTCCATCAATTTTGTGCGGATATGTGTTGTATATTTTGCATGTTTTACATTCGTTATAGACCGTACACCCTGCCACAACAGTAGAGACCAGGGCATCACCTTGCTTGAGGATAGAGGGTACCAGCAGCCCCCCACGAGGAGGTTTGGGAGTGGAAGCTTCTGCTCCCAAGAATGGAACCCTTATAGGTGGTTTTTTGACCCATGGTTTTATATCCATTGTATTGTAATACTAATACTGCTTAGCAGTTTCCTATATTATACTAATTAATACTCACATATGGATTAGGGTTAAACAAGTGTGAAACATCTTCTTGCATTGTGAATGATTGAGTTAACACAGTATGTAAGTGCTGTTTTGGCTGGGTTTTTTTCCCGAAAGGGTTTACCAAGGTAAATTCTCTTGTTATATTGTCTGTGTGCCATTATTTTCTCTCTACTACATTTAAGATTCTCTTACCATTGCTTCTACCGTATGGGTTTAGCAGTTTTTTTCTCTTCAAATTTCACAGAAAGAAAGAGAAAAAGAATAATAATATGCATTCATATCACAGACTTGGATGTTTGGAGTGCTTTCTTGTTGGTTTCTATGGGAAATACTTTGATATCTCTGATGATAGTTCCATATTATCCTACCAGTCTAAGGTGAACTTCAAATGACACTCTTAATGAGCAGTTGTGGAAAAGCCAGTAATAGAGCCTCTATCACAGGCTCTGGGTTGGGTGCAGTGAAGACAAGTTCTCACCGTCTTCCACGTAAAGGATAGAAAAGCATTGTAAGCCTCTGGGTAGTCCACACTAACAGTAGCTGTAATACCTGGCCAGATCACAGTTCTCAAAACAGATATTGGCCACTCGATGATAAAAGTATGTCAGAAAAAGTTGTCTGTGGAGCTGTGACCTAGCGGTCAGTTGGCACACTTACTGCCTCAGTGACCCTAGTTCAAACCCACAGACAGGCTTCCCATAATTATGGGGTATTGTCCTTGGAGTCCAAGTGTACCATACTATTTCTATGTCTTGGAGATATATATTATAAACTCCCCAGTTTTCGAAAGGGATTTACCAAAGCTAAGAAAAGAAAAAAGAAAGAAGAAAGAACTAATCTTTCTTGTAATCAAGTCAGCTAACATACTATTGTGAAAATAATCTGTGCCATTTCCAGTCTTTTCTGAAACTGCTTAATGGAGTACATTTAAAGTTGTAAATGGTCAATTTCTAAATTGAAAGCTCTCGAAGCTTTTAAGGTAATTTGAATGGATATATGAATCCATTGAAAAGGGCTCTGACCTAAAGTTAACTCAAGATCACTCAACCAAACTCAAAGCAAAGCAGCTTGAAAAATTGCACGTCTAAATCTCAATTACAATGTGTTCAAAGCTATCCTTATTTTCATAAATTTCAAAGTTAAGTATGCATCTCCAGCTGATGTAAGCTCTCATTCTTTTACAAAGAAATGATTAGTAAAGCATAAATGCATAAAAAGGATGACATTCTGGTCCAAGTTCTCACCACATTCTTCTAAAAAATGAACAGAAATTCACTTCAACCACTGACTCCCTGAGATTTGAACTCTTGGCCTTGCTAAGTACTAGAAAAATAAAATAAGACAAAGTGCAAATAAGATAACTGTTAATCCTCGTTATCCCTGTAGGGCCTATCATAGTAGGCTTCTCTGCAAAGAAGACTGATTCTACGAGTGTTTAGTGTTAAAATAAGCTCCAGGTTCCTTGAGCTTTGTTTGATTGGGTTGAGGCTCATAGCTGCAAATATCTGTGTGAGTTTTCAAACTCTCGATTTAAGATGTGTAACAAAAGGAATAAAAACTGTTTATAATTATAGTTCAAAGATAGCCCGCATGGGTAGCAAAGTTGGCTTGAGTCTTGGGTTTGCTCCCCAAGGTCTTGGGTTCGACTCCGAGGCCCGGACTCCCCTGATGCACGCGGCTTGCGGGCTGCTGCGTACATTAGTCTCGCCTCAGCTCACCCCTTCCAGACCCCAACTTGGCAATATGTAAGACCAAGGTAAGGCTGATTGGGCGCTGGGCTGGGTTGCGGGGATACCCCTGCAGTTACCCAAGAAATTTATTTTAAATAAATTTAAAATTATAGTTCAAAGATCAGGAGATCTCATATGAAGTGCTCAATTATGATGATGGTAGTTTTTAATATTCTTTAGGCCCACGTAAGCCTTTTATTAATGCCTTTGTTTATGATTTACGTACCAGTCTATGGTCACAAATGCCTGTGTGAGTTTGCAAACCCTAGTATAACAATAAGGAATAAATATTGTTTATAGTTCAAAGATCGGGAGATCTCATATGACAGTGCTCAATTGTGAAGATCATAACTTTTAATGTCCTTAGGACAACTTGATCTGTAAACTTTTTTTCATTGTCTTGACTCAATGCTATTATTATTTACTAGCTTATGGCTGAAAATATCTTGTAAATTTGCAAACCTTTGTTTGCAAAAATGCTTACCAACAAGGAATAAAAACTGTTTAGAGTTCAAGGATCAAGAAATCTCACCGCACAAATTATAATGATGATAATTTTTAACCTCTTAGCCAACATGATTTGTAAGCTTTTTATATGTTCTTGATTTAGGATTTATGTGCTAGCTGGATAATCTGTTGTAGTTTGGCAAACCCTTGATCGAGAGCATATGTGTCTGTAGGGGAAAAAAGAAAAGAAACTGCTTAGAGTTCAAGGACAGAGAGATACCTTGTAAACAGACCTCAATTATGATGATGATGACGAATTTTAACATCCTTTAGGCCAACAGGCTCTATATGCTATTTGCAGAGTCGGGATTTAAGATTTATGTATTATTTAAGCCTCCAAATATCTGTACAATTTTGCAAATCATTGTTGCAAAAATACCTACGGAAGAAAAAAATCAGGAGATCTCGTGTACATGGTGCTCAATTCTGACGAGCATGACTTCTAAAGTTCTAAGGTGTGTATGACCATTAACATGTATTTACTTCTTTTAGAAAATTGTTTTTATGAGAGTTTAGTATAAGAATACATTTCACCAGCTTTGTCTGGTTACTCTTGAACTAAAAACGTCTGTGTACCATGTTATAATCCCAAAATCTGTGTAATTGTAACTAATTTCGAAGCATTATATAACCAGCGAAATACCAAACATTAAATTGAAATAAGAAATTAGGTTTTGCGAATCAAAATAAGAAGATACCCTTGAATAAGAGCCAACCCCAAGCATTCTATCAGATTCAAAATCGTCCATGCGATACGCTTCCTGCGGAGCCCTGAAGGCAAAACTCGCGGAGCGTTGAATGCCATTGCTCTGCCCACTGTCATTCCCATTGCTTTCAACTCCATTCACATTGTTATTATTAGTAGTAGTACTATTTCTGTTTCGAGGAGTGGGAGGGGCAGTGTTCGAATCCTGTAACGACAATTTCGCCTCCAACTCGGCGGCCAGCGCCGGATCACCGTGTAAATCGCCCATTTGCAGCCAAAATCTCCAGTCACGACTGTTAAATCCGCCCCTCTGCCTAATCGCCTGCCATTTTTATACGTCTTTGGGTGGCAACTTTATTAAATTTGATGGCAGAATGCAGGCATTTATTTGTTTAAACCATTTGACTTAACCCTTCGGGAATTGCTTCATCATAGATTCCACCTGCCGGTCTGGCCTAACTCGGAAGAAAGTGGAGCTTTGATTGAACTATGGCGTTAATATGAAGTATACACATTGTCTATGTATCATACCTAGTAAATTCCTCTCCTAAAAGAGACATTGTTTATATATGATTATTCTTATTAGTATGATTATTGCATCGTGCTGCATAGACCAAATTAGAGGTATGGTGGAACTCCATTTCCACTATAAAGCCATGCCAAACAAGATGTATACACATTATGTATGGACCATACATTTAATCTCACGAGGTCATACATGAAAGCATACACATTGTATATATACCGTTCATAATCCTACATTTAATCTCACGAGGTCATAAATGAAAGCATACACATTGTATATATACCGTTCATTACCCTGATATCAAGGTGGCATAGGTATATGAGAGGTGTAGATATCGCCCAAATGCTATGGTTGTCATGGGAAATGACAAGTATACATACACATTGTATATGCACCCTGCATTATTATTATTATTACATCGTGGGGCATAGGCGTACGAGACATAGTCGTTGTTAGGTAGTGCATTGTCTATGACCTAGGCGGCGATTGAGAAGTATATGTGCAATACTTTACTACAACTTTGTGTGGATGGAAAGCATACACAATGCCGAGATTTCCAGAAAAAGCTTAAAAAGAAGATACACACAATTTTTTATGTACAGCCTTGTTTCTTAGTGTAAGAGGGCTGCTTTTTTAAGGGACAAATCGGACGTTTACACATTCATGAATCATGCCGTAAGCCACATGACAAAGCTGACACTATAAAGCTTGATCTTGTGCTACTTCTATAATTCTATCAATATCAATATCATCTATTATATACATAGATAAAGTGTATAAAATGTTTTGAAAATATTTTTGTATTAAGAATGTTTATAGATGTTAATGTGTGTCAAAACTTTAGGTGTAAAAATTTTGACTAAATTTTTAGAAGTATATTGATCATTAAAATGTTTCTAGTTTATGTATATATTTTTGTTAAATTAAATAAATATGGGAAGGTTATAATGGAGGGTTTTATCTTTTTTTAGTTTGTATTATGTAAGGATATATAGTAATCAATAGAAGTAATTGGATTCAATAGACTAATCAATTATATTGTTTTTATGTTTTCTAAAGTTATATGTCCTTGGAGACTCTTTTGTTTCACAATCTTAATATTTATGGTTCGAATGATGGTTCTTTGTTGTATATGATCTCAATTAGACAGTGCTTTATGTCATGGTTTGTAGTGCTTATGGGTTGTATTACAATTTGTATTTAGGCTTTTTTGATATAGATTATTTCCTCTGTTAGCTCAAGTATAGAGTTGGCTATGTCTGATTTTTGTTTCCATCATTGCTTTTATTTTGTATATATATGCATTGATTCAATACCAAAAAAAAAAGTTTCAATAGCCAACAAAAAAAATATCTCTCAATAGCTATATTTTTAAAAATAATAATCATATATATTTATGTGATATCTCATTGGTTTATGTATAATTAAATGATAATTTAATGTTTTATTAAAGAGCTATTCTATATTTAATTTAAATTCATTTTTTTTTAAATCAATCATATCACTTTATTTTTTCTTCATCTACAAACTTTATATAATTATTACTTTTTTCCACTATTGATGACAAATATTGACTTTATTTTTCATAACTATTGATTGAATGAGCTATCCAATTCATAATATATTTTTTTACTTTCATATAATTCCTACTCCAACCATCAAAAAATATTGTCTTGGTGAGGTGGCTATTGATAGAACCTCTCACAATAGGTACATCTACCACCAAAGTAAAAAGTCATAAATATGCATCTAAAGATTGTAATGATGTGATGTGAGGGGAAGCGCATACCAATTGAAGTGAACCATTCTTGTGACTTGGTAGCACATGCAATAAATCTTGCACTATTTTGGCTCGAATTACCATGCATCTAAACATGCCCATCCATATATTTTGCAACCATAGTTATTGCAATTCAATTTTAATAGTTGTCTCAAGCACAAATGATAGAATTCAAGTAAATGCATACTTACCACATTAGTGAGGTGGCCAAGAATTGCACCTACATTGAGGAAAATAGCAGAGGTATTGGCTTTTGTCCTAAGGTTGTTTTTGTGATTAAAGCTCAACCCCATACACCATGGAAATAACCTATCATATTCATTCAAATCCAAAACCTCTTTCATGATGTTGGCATTAGTTTTCAACTACAGAGGTGAGTCGATCTATGCCATTTGAATCAATTCATATGTGCAACTCATGGCAAGTTGCACTACTAAGGATTTGTCCATGCCCATGAAAGCACCTCTAGTAGTGATGCCCACATTAGGAAAAGTAGTAAATGACATGATATCAGTAGAGTGTTTTCTAAAATTCCCCATTCCCAAATCTAGAGAGGATGTTATTAGTGGTGGTAGTGCAATGGTTGCTAATGAGGGGATTGACCTTCCTAAACATTTTGAAGTGATGCATGAGACTCATTCAAGTTGGACACCAAACATACATATACATTGACAATCTAGGTAGTGCTAAAATTTGCAGAAGAATTGGTTTCTATGAAATAACTATTAACCTTTTTGTAAGTGAATAAATCTTTAAGGCCTAGTTACAACATTGAGCCATGTTTGAATCTCCATGTGGCCAACACTATTCTTCAAAGATACCAATTCCTCCCTTGCCTTATTATGACTTAAAGTAGCATGCACCATGTTTACTATTTATTCTCACTACCTTGCTTGCTAGAGTAAATATATTTATCAAGCATATACATAATATGTATCTATCTAAGTGGTGATGTGCAAGAGAACCAGTGCATAGAAACAAGGGGTATTAGTAAGAAAATTTTGAATTATACAAAAGGAAGCTAAATAAAACTTCCACAATTAATCTAAGAGGAGAGATGTGTAAATGGAAAAGATATTACTTTTAAACATAGAAAGAATGAACACACAACTGTAACAAAACATATACCCTAGGAAAACCCTTTCAGGAAAAAACCTAGCCTTCAAATCTCGAACCAATTGTATTATTAGCAAAGAGGGTTACAATACAAATCCAAGCTCAAATCTTCACAGGAGATTATACTAACATACAAATCTAGAGATGTTTTGACAACATAACAATACCTGCAAAACTTAACTATTAAACCTCCATCTCAAGCACTTAATAAATAAGAGAAGCAATACATGAAACCATCAAATAGTAATTAGGAAACCATGAGTTAAAACCACCCAAAATATGGTGCCCAAATCCTAAGGTGAGTCCATAGGCTAAAAATAGTATATTCCTTACACCTATCATAAGCTATCATAATATCGTCATTATTGACTCGCTGACTTAGTCACTCCATCATCTCCATTCAAAGATGTCTTATGATGTGTTATAACATGTGTCATAAGTTGGTCAATAAGTGTAACTCCCTCTTACAACTCTCTTATGCATCATAGATGATCTCACATTTCTAATATATGGGAGGCCTAACTTCTAGAGACCATAACCTTTGATCTAGAAAGTCAATTATTCCCTTTGTCTAATAGAATATCTTGGAGTAAACTTTGAACATAAAAGGTCTCAAAACCAACATGACATGTTTTGAGGATAAAATCGACCATCTAAAGCCCAAAATTTGCATTTGAGTTCTTAACATTAGGATGCAAGGTTGAAACACCCTTCCTAACATTCTCCCACTTGCTGAACACCTTGTAAGAGCAAAGGGAATACTAACACTATCAACTATCTACTAGGGGCCAAGAGGACCCTAGACTTATTGCACCACTTGAACTTCTCTATGTTGACTAGCTTTATCAAAGCATTGGCAACATTCTCCAGAGTATTAATCTTATCTATTATCATCCTCCCATCCTCTATCATATCATGAATAAAATGATATTGTACATCAATATGCTTCATTCGTGCATGAAACATTAGGTTCGTTTCCAAGATAATGGCACTCTAACTTTCCCAATAAAATCTAACTACTCTCTTATGCAACCCAACATCTAAACACAATCTTAGAAGCTAGATAAAGTGACCATAACTTGTCACTTGCTTATCCAACTCACCACACCACCGAATAAGCTAAGCACATGGCCACTAGTAGACCTACCATCAACATTACCTACCTAATATAAATCCATATAACCCTAAATATCCAATGAGCATTGTATATCTTCTAAGGTCTTGCCTCCCTGATAACATATGGAGCACTCTAAAGTATTGTACAAATATCTAAAAACCCTCTTCACTACTACCCAGTGATCCCATCTAGAATTAGCCATAAAATGGCTCAAGACTCCCACTGCTTGGGCAATGTCTGGTCTAGTGCACACTGTAGCATATTTAAGGCCACTAGTTGCACTAACATAGGCCACAACACTCATGTTCTCCATCTCTATAAATGTCAAAGGACACTAATCAACTAAAAAATTGTGTTATGTTGTAAAATGTCCCCCTAGGACTTTTACCTCCTAAGTTTAGCTACCGGGTCCCTAATTTTTCATCATGCATGTTAGAATTAACTCCCGAGACAAAATGGCCTGAAACCCATGTCAAATGGGGCTCGAGGGACATTTGTGAGCTTGAACCCTGACCCAAAATAGGTCCTGGGCCCTATTTTGGTGGGGTCCCAAATTTTGATGGTAAAGTGACGGTTAAAAGTGTCCCTTGCTGACATCTTAAGTTTGAATTATGAAATTTGTAGCGAGAATGCATATATAAGCATGTTTAGGGTATCATTTGTAAACTAGAAGATGACTAGAAGATGATTATGAAATTTTGGCGAACTTATGATTTTAGAGCATTCAAAGCATTCATTGTGGCAGAGCAGACTTGTGTTGTTGTTGCATTTGTTATTGCAGATTTGGCTTCATCTTCTCATGTTGTCAAAGATCTTCATCTATATGTGAGCTACACCTCTAAGGTGATATCTATTTGTGTTTGAATCAATAACTTATCAATTTTATTTTTGCCTCTGTCCTGCAAGGATATGCACTCTCTATCTAACAACGGTGCTAGAAGGCTTGAATGCCATTCCGGGGCTTGGCTGAGGCAAGCTCCTAAACACCACAACCCCCAACCTCACTTCTTGTGATTGTAGGTGACAGGTATCGGATTGCGAAGAGTGGAGTTGCAAAGGAGTGTTGGAGAGCATAAGGATTATAGATATGATAGAAAGAAGTGGAAAAGAGCATTGTCAGGGCTTGGGCGCTAGTCCCTTTGCCCTTCGGGTTTGCAGAGCCTGAAATCTCTAGAATGGGGATAATCAATAGTAGGAGTCTGGAAACCCTTGAAGAAAACATTGCATTGGGCTTGGGTGAGAATCCCTTTGCCCCCGACATTTTAGGATTTCAAACTTTGAAATATGGTACATATCTGATCTTCATCTAGTATCTCTGTGTGCGAGCATTTGTCAGAATTCGTCTGTTTGTTTACGATTTTGCATAATTAGGGTTTTGAGCATAATTGGGATTAAATTAACACATCAATAATGAATTTCCCTATCATTACAAGTGACAACCAACCTGTAGGTGAATCCTCTTGTAGAAATAGTGATTCAACTCAGTTAACTGTCCTTGAATGTGTGTAGTGAAAGGAGGATCTAACTAATTCACCTACCAAACCCTCATCCCCCTTTTTCATACATAACAATTTTCTTCCCATAGAAGTAGGAAAATTCAGTAGTTTGTTGTCAACCATACTAAAGTGTTGTGAAACAAAGTCAACATAATTTTTTTGACTTAACAAAAGTTTTGTGTTATATCTATCCCATCTAATCTCCATCCCTAAGATAAACTTAGTAGCTATTTCAAATTGTGATGAAATCTAAGATTTCAAGTTTGTAATCATACTCTTTATCATTACCAAATAACATGTCTTTAACATATAAAGAGATAATAATAAAATGATCATCAACCCGTTTGTAATAAACACAATGATCAAATTTAAACCTAATAAATCCCAACCCCAAAACTTTTAGTACCATATTCTAGGAGACTATTTAGGAATGTAGAGGGATTTCTTCAATCAAAAAACCAACCTTTCCTTACCCTTTTCAATATAGTGCTCTAGCTATGACATGTAGATTTCTTCTTCCAAGTCACCATGTAGGAAAGTTGTCATCACATCCATCTACTCAACCTCAAGATAAAATGTAGCAACACAAGATAACAAGAATCTAATGGATGTCAACTTAGCAACAAAAGAAAAATCTCATTAAAATCAATTCTTTCAACCTAGGAATATCATTTCACAACCAATCATGCTTTATACTTTTCAACACTACCATCTAAACTGAACTTCTTCTTGAAAACCCATTTGCATCCAATAGGTTTTTGACCCTTGGGAAATTAAACTAAATCCCTTGTATTATCATTTTTAATGCAACCATTTCCTCTTCCATGGCTGACTTCCAAGATTCACTATTATTCACTTGCATTGCCTCCTTCACTATTCTAGGCTCATCAAATTTAGTACTCAAAGAAAAATCATCTAAAATCAAGCAAGTTGTACTTTTCTAGTTGTCATCTCTGCCAAGTGGACCTCCTTAGAGGTTGAGGTGGAGGTTCCTCATTATCAGAACTTGAAGAGCTCTCATTACTGTCGTCCTCATTTGGTCCATCATGAACTTTTGGTTCATCATATAGTTTAGCCTTCTTGATCTTTGGTTGTAGTTGCACAACTGACTTAGCATCATCCTTTAATTACTTAATTGTGGAACTAGACTTAATCTCCCTAAAGATCACATTCTGACTATGCATGGTCTTTCCAGTTATAGGATTCCAGAGCTTATATCCTTTCATACCTTCATTGTAGCCAATGATGATACACTTAAAAACCTTTTAGTCCAACTTAGAATTATTTTCTAAGTCAACAAAGTCAACATACTTCTTTTGACTTAACCAAAGTTTTGTGTTATATCTATCCCATCTAATCTCCATCCCTAAGATAAACTTAGTAGCTATTTCAAATTGTGATGAAATCTAATCTTTCAAGTTTGTAATCATACTATTTATCATTACCAAATAACATGTCTTCAACATATAAAGAGATAATAATAAAATGATCATCAACCCGTTTGTAATAAACACAATGATCAAATTTAGACCTGATAAATCCCAACCCCAAAACTTTTAGTACCACATTCTAGGAGACTATTTAAGACCATAAAGGGATCTCTTCAATCAACAAACCAACCTTTCCTTACCCTTTTCAATATAGTTCTCTAGCTATGACATATAGATTTCTTCTTCCAAGTCACCATGTAGGAAAGTTGTCATCACATCCATCTACTCAACCTCAAGGTCAAATGTAGCAACACAAGATAACAAAATCTAATAGATGTCAACTTAGCAACAAGAGAAAAGTCTCATTAAAATCATCTCCCTTAGCCTAGGAATGTTATTTCACAACCAATCATGTTTTATACTTTTCAACACTACCATATGAACTGAACTTCTTCTTGAAAACCCATTTGCATCCAATAGGTTTTTGACTCTTGGGAAATTAAACTAAATCCCTTGTATTATCATTTTTTAATGCAACCATTTCCTCTTCCATGGCTAACTTCCAAGATTCACTATTATTCACTTACATTGCCTCCTTCACTATTCTAGGCTCATTAGATTTATTACTCAAAGAAAAATGCATCCAAAATCAAGCAAGTTGTACTTTTCTAGTTGTCATCTTTGCCAAGTGGACCTCCTTAGATGTTGAGGTGGAGGTTCTTCATCATCAGAACTTGAAGAGCTCTCGTTACTATCGTCCTCATTTGGTCCATCATGAACTCTTGGTTCATCATCTAGTGTAGCCTTCTTGATCTTTGGTTGTAGTTGCACAACTGACTTAACATCATCCTTTAATAACTTGATTGTGGAACTAGACTAAATCTCCCTAAAGATCACATTCTGACTATGCATGGTCCTTCTAGTTATAGGATTCTAGATCTTATATCCTTTCATACCTTCATTGTATCCAATGATGATACACTTAAAAACGTTTTAGTCCAACATAGAATTCTTTTCTTTGGGCACATGAATAGATGCCTCACAACAAAACACACAAAAATGTTGAAGTGGGATTTTTCCCATCCAAACCTCCTGTCAAGTTTTGTCAACAAGTGTTGATGTAGGAGGATTTTTAATCAAGTAGCATTCAGTGCTAACTACTTCTACCTAGAAGTTCTAATCCAAACCAACACCACTAAGCATACTTCTAGCCCTCTCCATCAATTTCTTGTTCATTTTCTCTATAACTTCATTTTGTTTAAGGGTGTACAAAGTTGTCTTATGTTGCATGATTTTATTTAGCTTACAAAATGCATCAAACTCTCTCAAACAATACTCTCCACCATTTTTTGTTCTCAACACCATGATCTTTTTCCCATTTGGTTCTCTGCAAGAGCTTTAAACTCTTTGAATTGGTAGAAGACCTTAGACTTTCACTTCAAAAAATAGATAAAATTTTTCCTATAGAAGTCTCACATTTCTAAAGTGGGAGGTCTAACTTCCAAAGACTATAACTTTTGATCCAAAAATCTAATTAATCATTTTTTTAATTGAAGATATCGAAGTAAAATTCAACTACAAAAGGTCACGAGACTAGTTTTGACACATTTTAGGGCTAACATTGACCATCTAAAGCCCAAAATATAAATTTTGTGTTCTTAACATTAGGATGTAAGGTTGAGACATGATGCAAGAGCATCCTAGGGAATAAGAGCAATCTTGCACCAACCAAAAATATTTTCTTTCACTTTATTTATTTGTTTCTAGGTTTCTATTTACTATTTAGTTGCAAAAGAAGCCACTGCACATCACTGCAAGTTTACATCTAGCCTTGAAGTTTTGAGGTTGTGTTTTGTGCATATACATCCACATCATATTCATGTTTTAGAAGAATTGGATCACCAAAAAGGCATAACTTGGATTGTGAACATCTACTGAGTTGATAGACTTGCACAATTTCAACTATTCAAACTTGTGCCAGTTTTTTTAGAGTTTGTGCCAACAAAGGAATATATGTGAAGATTAATTGAACTTAGGAGGACATATGATGAGCATTAGATAGAGACTCCCCATTCTATTATCACCACATTGATTGAGGAACTTGTTAACACTCTGACTAACTACATGTATCATGAGGTATTGAGTTTTGCACCACCTTGAAGTTGATGTTTATCATTTTGGAGGTTCAAGATATGTCACTCACAATCATTGGAAATCATCAAAAGAGAGATAGAAAGAATTCAATGAAGAATTGGAGGTTTGAGTGTGATATAAGGATGAAGGTTCAAAATGGAGTTTGATAATGAGGATGCGAATAGCGCATAGTGTTGGAATGTATTGAGTTTCATTTGAATGTAGTAAGGAATTATGATATTATGATATGATACAATAATACCATTTTGCACCGCAATCAAGCAATTCATCCTCTTACTACTCTCTTGTGGAAGGCTAATCTTTGGTTTTGTAGGTGATCCTTGGAGATTGAGTCCATTGGTGACTCTTACATGGTATTAGAGTTCATCAATCATCTCTTACATTTTGCCTCATATCCTCTAAAAGGAGAGCACCCACTAGCTCTTCAAGTATCAATTTAGTGGCGGTGCTTGAATTGATGGTCATAACTAGATTGTCAAAAACATAGAAGTGTGATACTTTGATCCTTTCCATCCATCTACACACTTGTGGATTTCAACTATGTAACCATAGTGTTGAATGCATTCAGGTGTTTAGAAATAAAGTCACCACACCCATCTTCAATGAATACAACTTCTTTCATAGATAAAGACTTGGTTGATGTTGCATGTTGCTTTGATGAGCTAATGAGCACATAGGAGTTAGTTAGTGCAACATGTCTATACCCTTGGTGATTAGTTCATTTTGTTTGAACCCCTTATGCTTTTGTAATGTGAATATCATCAAGTGGGAGAATGTTAGGATTAGGTGTGTTATTCACATTGCATATCCTAAGTGTCTGTAATTTAATTAGTCACTCAATGGGTAAATAATGTATGTGTCTCTAAAGTCATGGAATGGGAAAATGAGATGCCCATGTGAGGTTAGGGACATTTTAATTGTTTTATTATTCTATGAGGACTTGGAAATATTATTTGTAGTGAGGCATTGAATAGGGGTTACATAGTGGATTTGTAAGAGAATCTTCTATTATTAGTGGGCATGGGATGTGATTAGTGCTTCATGGGGGAGTGCTTGGGAGTTGCATATGCCAACTTGCATAATAAAAGTCAAAGATGCTTGTGTAAGAGTTATTTTCTATTCCAAATCCACACATTTGAGGGTTATGAAAATTCATGAAAAATAATCAAAATTAAAAGTATATATGTGTCACTTCTCTTATTGTGGTATCAAAATTAAAAGTATTTTTTTATGGTTATTATGGTATTGGAGGTGCATGCATGATATTTTCCTAACATATTTGACCTCTTTAATTATGCAATATCCTTCCCTAATGGCCTATAGTAGAAAATCTACTTTTGGAGCATTTGCACCAACACTCGCTTCTCTACCTCCTAAAATTGTGTAAGTTTATTTCTCACTTAAATTATTGCTTATATGGTATGAGTGCATAATATAGTGAGCTTTGCTATATATATTTTTGTTTGGTTTTAAAATAAAAATGTGTGGGGTACAATGGATATCCCTATATTGTATTTTATATTTAATAATAAAGTTTATCAATGGGAAAACATATTTCAACTAGGATTTTTTTATTGTTATTATTATCCATAAATAAACTTGTAATTTTGATTATTTTGTACTAGTTTGAGATAGGGATTGCATATGTTTTTAAAGTGGATTATATAAAAACCAATATGTGTTTGGATTTGGGATTTATATATTAAATAATAGAGTCAATTTTTGTACTTAATTAAGTGTGACTCTCCACCAATTCATACTAGCTTGCCTAGTGGTTGCTCCTGCTTGTATTTCTATCTAGTTATCTACGGTTTCTTTTTACTTTTCTGTTTTATAGACAAACACACACACATGCATATACATCAATATGCATTATATAGATATGTGTATATATATATGTGTGTGTGTGTGTGTGTGGATATAATGAATTTAACATTTGTAATGGTGAAAATTGCATATCCATGTCCTTTTCTATTATGTTTTGGGTTAACTTTGATTAGAGTGTCCTTAATGCAATGACTAGTCTACAAGTGGCATATTCTTGTGTGAATTTAGTCACTCATCCTCAGAAATTGATCTTGATCCCTTGATCCACTATTCATCACACTAGATCAAATCCATAAGTATGAACTCCACTAAACTCATCTCCATAGTTGTAGATCTAAACCCTAAATGTTTTAATCTTAAATTCAAAATAAATGTATTTAAATTCCTCCTACTAACTATTGTGAGTTGGACTAGTGCATTGTTGTGTTGATTTGTGTGTTATGTTGTATTTAAATACATTCATTCATTTTCAAATCATCTAGGAATGTTGGAATCACTCAAGACAACCTAGACATCATTCAAGAGCATTTACAAGAGGATCATAGTGATGTTATTAGAGATTTAGATCAACATACACATAACCAAAGGCAATGATAGTTTTTTTTTGACATTACATTAACAAGAGGGACTACTTGTTATGCAACACTTATTATTAACTCTACTTTGAAACATATTATAATGGTAAGTTCTACTTTCTACGCAACACTTATTTTTGAAGGAATTTAAACATAATGTTTAAGGTGTTCGAACTACAAAAATTTGTTGTTATGGAACATTTATATGTGTTAAATTCATGCATATGTTTGCAACTTATGTGAAAGATTATTTTCAATAAAGTTTTTAAAATTCATAAAATGAAATCTAGAATGTTTTGATTTTAAAATTTTTAAAAAATAGTTTACATTGCATTTCAACTAGTTGGACAAGATAAGATAAAGATATGATATTAATGTTTATGAAAGACTAAAATTAGTTCAAGGGACTGTAAAAGTACAACAAAAAATAAGGAATAGGGAGTGCAAGTGCAACTCCAATGTCATTCCCACACTTCCCATGTAGTCACGACACACAACACACGTGTCATGTCCACATTTGACATGTGGTCATGACACAAAATACAAAAAAAAATTCCACATATCCCTAGGAACCCCTTGCACGCATCTGTGTGCTCGGTGGCAATACGCATGAGGCTTAAACATGTCAAACATATTCATGAAAGTGTGTCTTCCTACGCCATCCCCTGTGTGATGAAAGCCGACTAGGGTGTATGTGACGCGAAGTATGCTGCTTCTAGGGTTAGAACGATTTTAATCCGAACCCTAAGTTTCCTAGGTGAAAAGGTGATTTCATTAGATTCGAAACCAAACCCTAACTCTAATACATAAATGAAATCGAATAAATAAAATATGAAAAACGATGGCAAAATGAACGCATGATAATATGGAGTGATTAAATGAAAGTCAATAAAATGACATAAAAATAAAATCCTAAATTTTAGGAAAAATTTGACAGCATAACACGTTTTCAATAAATGAGATAAACAAAATTGGTCTCTAAGGTGAAAAACAATGCAAAAATTAAAATAAATAATCATAGGAAAATTGAACAAATTTCCAAGGTTAAATAAAGTGATCGTTCAACCAAATTGTAAAAATTTGAAATAAAATAATGAACGATCAATAAAAATTCAATAGTCAAGTCTATTAATAAATACGACTTCAAAAATCATATTTATTAATTGACTCACATAAAATAATTAAAAGGAGGATTAATTAAATTATCCCCTCAGAAATAAAATCAATCAAGAATAAAATTAAATTCAATTAAAGATTTCCCACAATATTTAATTAAAACACCCAAGAAAGTAAATATAAAAGCTAAAAGTAAAATAATACCCTAAGGGATAAATTATCCCATCAAATTTTAAAGCAACCCAATCTCACTAAATTAAATCTCCCAAGCAATAAATAAAAGAAAAAGAAATCAAACCCCCAAAATAAAATTAAAACTCGAAGTTGAATTTCAAGGAGTCAACAAGTCAAATAAATGACCCAAATTCAAATAAGAGGGAAAATAATTCCCATGCACATAAAATGGGAAGAAAGTATATAATGAAATAATAAAATAGAGTTTCTAATATTTTATCTAATTCCCATGAGGAAGCACTATTCCATTATTATATTAGTTTTATACAAGTGATGCCCTAAACATATTTTATTCTTTTCTTTATGGGAAAACCCTAACATATCTTTTGTTTTCCTCTTCTCTTCTTTGTTTTGTTTTTCTCTAAGTTCTTTTTTTTTTTTGCTGCCTCCATTGTTTCTCCATTTTCCTTGCAGGTTGGGGTTTTGCTCACCCATGGCTGCCATGGAGAAAATACAGAGGTATATATATAAACCTAGGGTGTCGTTTAAATAGACCAAACTATGTTTGGTTGTGAAACAGAGTATTATGCAAATGTGTGTATGTATGTATATATATACACATTTACATATATTGTTTTGTTTGCAGAACGTGATACTAAAATTTTGCAGGTTTAAAGCAATAAACAGAGAGTTTTTTTAGAGTGTGGTCTACGGCAAAGGGCCGAACGGCATTGAAGGAGGGCGAGGAGCATTTGAGACTACTGTCGCCGCGAGTGGCAAGGGGGGGGGGGGGTTTGGGGGCTCCGGAGTCTATGGGGTAAATGGTGTGGGGAGGGAGCCAAGCCCCCACCCACACCCTCAACAATAGAAACAATGGGTGGGCAGTGGTGAAACTGCCGTCCACCCTCTCACTTTTTTTTTCTTCTGGGTTAACATTAAACCCTACCTCGCCAGCAATCTACCATAACATTGAAACTTCGATTCCATACTTATGTCTGATAAAAAAAATGATTTGCTACTATTTTTTAATTTATTCTATTTTTGTGTTAAAACAGTTGTATAATATATATATATATATATATATATATATTCACACACTATTGATGTACATAAATAATATAAGAGTCTAGTTTAACATCTAACCAGATTGCGCATATATATAATGTACATAAATAATATAAGAGTCTAGTTTAACATCTAACCAGATTGCGCATATATATATATATATATATATATATTTCCCACATTCCATCATGATGGTAACATAACCAGAATTAAAAAAACTCATCATAACCAGTTATGTACATACATCCTCAAAGTAGAGTGATAGAATTAGATTTATGCTAGACAATAACTGGATTAAAATTTCTCACAATTACCATTACTATTTTTTTTTTGCAACAATATATGTAATAGAAACACTATATATATTTTCAGAATATAGATAAACAAAACAACACATCTTTTTATTTTTGGCAAAATAATAAGATAGAAAATATATTTTTACTTTGAACAAGTTCTTCCACTTACAACTAACTTTCAACAGCAATAGAATAACAGTTCTAGTTTTATTTCCTTTTCCCTCTATTTGTTTTGTTTAAATGCAACATAATATATATTTATAAAAAGAAAACAGAGATAACATTTAATATAGAACAGTAAGAACATTTTCTTTGGCATTTTCCCATAAGCACAAGAACACAACAACATTAAATACATATTTAACAAATCACTATAAGCAAAACTCCCATTACATTTCTTTCAACAACATTACAAGGAAAAAAATAATAATTGTTTATACAACCAAACACCATGAGGCCTTCAAGGCCATGGCATCACAAACCAGCCAACAAGATAAGCCAAAACACTAAAGATGGGCTTCTCCAAAACTCCATTTTCTCCCATAAAGAACATGCAATAACAACACAGCAATGGGGAAACCAAGCCACAACAGAATGCCCTCCTCCCTACCATAGACCCGCTAGTGGGTCACCCCCGAGCTGGGGAGGTAGGGTTCACACAGTTTGACACACACTCCACATCAATGCAAGATTTTTTAAAACACAAATAAAATTTTTCCAAGGTTGCACAAAACTAAACTCATGAAAATGAGTTTGATGGGGGTAGGGGAATGGACCCCTCAACTCAAGAGGCCACTCCATGATCTCAAATCACCAAGTCTCAAGGCCTCAAGCCATAACCACCAAAAATACATATCTCCAAATAACTCAAAAAACTATCATGGCACTCTTGCCATCGAAATGTTCTCAACATCAAGAAAAGCCCTCAAGGCTATAAGTAGCACAAAAATAAGGAGGTGACCTCGAGGAGGTTCACTTTCCCCTACCCCATACAAGTTGAGCCTTACCTCCAAATGGAGGTGCTCTCACCAAACTCCCAACCCACACAAAATGAAAATAACTAACAACATAAAACCACAAACACAACATAAATGAAATATGCAAGGGTAAATGGCCATAGCCATGAAGCTTACCTTCAAAAGCCCTAAAAATGGAAGCATGTTTGGTGAAGAGCTCCAAGCTTCTCCAAGTCTTCCAATCTCCAAATTTCTCTAACTCCCCCAAAAGAACTCCAAGAAATAGAAAGAAAGTATGCAAAATGCAAGAACCCCACACTCCTCTTCAAGAGGAGTAATATAGGCCTTCTAATTTGGCCTCGAGGAGTGAGAAGGTGACACTTGTCATCTTCTCCTTCCTCATCTCATGCCACTTGCAAGGGAGAGGAAGTGTGAAGGTGACAAGTGTCACCCTCTAATTCCATTCCAATCCTCACCTTATCCACTTGTGCTCTCACACATGTGTGAGAGACCAAGTGGTGAGGTGGCATTCCCCTTCAAACCTCCATGAGGATAAGAGATGCCATATGGCATCCTCTTATTCTCCAAGAGATCCATCTCCCTCCAAGATGCTCTCACACGTGTGTGAGAGTCTTGGAGGGAGATCCCACACACTTGGGAGTCTTGGAGACCTCCCAAGTCTTCTTGGTGAAGGGATCCCCAAACTTTGGGAAGGGAGATGAGTCTTTCCCAAAGCATGACCCATCTCCCACCCTTAGCCATTTCAAAAATTCATCACTTTGACTAAACCTCAGTTTAGAGTGACCAAAAGTGAGTTACCCCAAGGTTTAGTTAGTCAAAATTGACCCTAGATCCATGGGTAACCACCTAGGGTAAGTTTTGGGACACTAAGGTACACCTAAGGAGTCATAAATTCACTTTAAATGGCCCAAAATGAAAACAATACCAAGTGGTGTAATACAATAAAAATATACAACACATGATATAAATTAATTTTACAAAGGGGTACTAGGCCAAAATAATAAATCAAACAAGTACTCAAACGACATCCGATCAAACGTGATCCTCATCTCTCTTGGGAATGGATCGGTTTCACAGGGAATAACATATGTGTGAACACTACCTCCAATTTCCCGTGGCCTGGGAATATAATCCTACACAACTAGATCAAGTGTCAATCATATCATGAATAATCATAGCCGAAGCAACTGGAATTAAATTCATGCCATTGTATACAACATTAATCATTTACAACATAATTCAAGATTAAACTGTATTTTCTATCTAATGTCACATAATCATCATCAATTAATGGACCCACATAATGAACTAGAAATCACATCAATAATCATCATCTAATATATCACGCATGTCTAATCTCATCATAGCATCAAAATATGATTTAAATCGAAACACCACATGTCTAATCAATGTAAAATAAAAAATCAAGAGATATAATCAAATCTGCATAATGGAACAATAGTCTCTAAAAGTCTGATAATGTCATCAACTGAATGTAAAATGATCAAAATAAGGAAGGAAAATAATCGGCCTCACATCCTCCCCCCTAAGACTAAACTTCCTCCTAGAAGTCGTAAAAAAGGTGAGGATAGAGTGCCCTAAAACTAGCTGCATCCTCCCAAGTCGTTGTGACCTCATCATAACAATCCCACTGGACCCTAACCTAGTCCAGCTCTCGACCTCAAAGGCCCAGCGTCCGACGAGCCAATATGCAAATTGGCTCCAAAGCCAACTGCCCATCTGCCTCTACCTGTAGAGCACTCTAGTCCAATACACGAGATAAATCAAATATATATCACCTCAAAACAGAAATATGAAAGACATCGTGGATACGCGACAGGCTAGGTGGCAACGCTAGACGGTAGGCAACAGGTCCCATCCACTCCAAGATCTCAAAAGGTCCTACAAACCGTGGTGGGAGCTTAGAGCCCTTTCCATAACGGATTGGACTCTTGTGTGGCCGCACTCTAAGGAATACTCTATCCCCAACTGAGAAGCTCCGATCAAGTCTCTTAGCATCGAAATACTTCTTCTGTCTATCATGTGCCTCCTGAAGCCTCTGCCTAATCAGTGTGACCCGCTATTCCATATCCTAAACCAACTCTGGACCAATGGCAACCCTGTCCTCTATCCGATCCCAACTCAATGGTGTCCTGCATGGTCTGCAGTATAAAGCCTGAAAAGGAGGCATACCCAATGAGCTGTGATGCCCATTATTGTAGGCAAACTCAACCATATACAGATACTCCTCCCATTTGGATTGATGGTCCATAACATACATACAAAGCATGTCCTCCAATACCTGATTCACCTACTCTGTCTATCCATCTGTCTCGGGGTGATATGCAGAACTAAAGTTGAGTTGTGTGCCCAACACCTGCTGCAAAGCTCTCCAAAAGGCTAAAGTGAACACTAAATCCATGTCAGAAATGATGCGGCAAGGTATCCCATGTAATCTCGCAATATCGTCCAAGAATACTCTCGCCACTACTGGTGCATTGTACGTCGTGCGTACAAGTGAGAAATGTGCCACCTTGGTCAACTTGTCAACTGTCACCTTGATGGCATCATGGCGACACGAAGACATAGGAAGACCAACAATGAAATCCATGGAAATGGTGTCCCATTTCCACTCAGGTATCTCGTGAGGGTATAAAAGACCCACTGGATGCTGATGCTCAGCCTTGACCCTCTGGCACTCAAGGCATCGAACAACAAACTCTGCAATATCATGTCTCATACCTGCCCAATGGTATAACTATCGTAGGTCGGCATGCATCTTCTTCACCCCCGGATGTGCCGCATATGGTGCTCTGTGAGCCTCTAATAACACTACAGTACGTAGGTCACCTGCGCGGGGTACATAGATGCACTGTCGATGATGAAGTAACCTATCTGCCTCAAGTGAGTACCTTGCAAACTTGCCCACAAGGGCCCTCTGTGAACGGATCTCCTGCTGCACCTCAAGAAACCACTCATCCTTAGGCAAATGCTGAATAATGCGTCCTCTCAAGTCCACACTCAGAGTCAAGGTCAAGATCTCGTGGTGCCTCTGACTCAATGCATCAGCTACTACGTTCTCCTTCCCTTTGATATAGTGGACATCGAAGTCATACTCGCAAAAAAACTCCATCCAATGCCACTGACGGGCGTTCAGATTTGGCTGTGTAAATATATACTGAAGGCTGTGATGATCTGAATGAAGCTCAAAGAGATGACCCGATAAGAAATGTCTCCAACAAACTAGAGCATGAACCACTGCTGCAAGCTCCACTGCTGCAAGCTCCAAATCGTGAGTGGGGTAGTTTAGCTCATGGGTCTTGAGCTTTCGCGACTCATCCGTGATCGCTCTACCACCCTGCATAAGTACGGCTCCCAAACCCTCAAGTGATGCATCTGTGCAAACCATAAAATCTACTGCTAGATCAGGAACTGCTAAAATGGGAGCACTGGTAAGATGCTCCTTGAGGACCCCAAAGGCCCTCTCACAATGTTCAGTCCATAAAAATTTCTTCCCTTCCGCTGAAGGGAAGTGATGGGGTGCGCTATCCAAGAAAAATGCTCAACAAATCTACGGTAATAACCAGCTAACCCTATAAAACTCCTGGTGGGTGTTGGCCAATCTTTGATAGCCCTAATCTTCGATGGATCTACTGAGATTCCATCTCCAAATAGGATGTGCCCCAAATACTGTACCTCTGTTCTGAAAAATGCAGAGTTTGCCAAGTTCCCATAAAGATTTTGCTCCCTCAAACACTGTAGAACCTGACAAAGGTGCTCCTCATGCTCCTCAGTCTGCAAATAGATCAAAATGTCATCGAGGAAAATAATCACGAACTGATCCAAGTAGGTACGGAACACCCCATTCATGAGACTCATGAACACTGCAGGGGTGTTCGTCAAACCAAAGGGGACCACAGTGAACTCATAGTGGCCATATCGAGTCTGGAAGGTGGTCTTATGGATGTCTGCCTCTATGATATGCAACTGATGGTAACCGGACTTCAAGTCAATCTTAGAGAACACCCTGGCTCCCTACATCTGATTGAAGAGATCGTCAATCTTGGGTAGAGGATAATGGTTCTTCACCGTCACCTTATTCAACTACCTATAATCCATGCATAAACAAAGAGACCCATCCTTCTTCTTCATGAAGATGACAGGAGTACCCCAAGGTGAAATGCTCGGTTGGATGTGCCCCTTCTCGAGCAAGTCCTCAAGCTGTAACTCGAGCTCTGTGAGCTCATGAGTGGTCATCCTGTAGGGTGCACGAGACATAGGCTTGGCACCCAGCACTAAGTCAATGTGAAAGTCTACCTCATGACGGGGTGGCATCCCCGACAACTCTGCTGGAAACACATCGACAAACTCTCTCAAGATGGGATGGTCATCTAAAGATGCCTCAGGCTCGTCATCTGATCTGTCACTCACTGTAATAGCGAACATCTGGCATCCCTTCCGCATGCAGTGCTTAAGCTGCTGAGCGGATATCATACGCACTACCGTGGGCTTCTGAATGCCCACTATCTCGACTGAGGAACCATAATCATCTAACCAGCTAATCGCCTTTCGGCGATAATCTAGCTTAGCTCGATGAGCCGCAAGCCAGTCCATACCCAAAACTACATTGTAGGATCCTAATGTCATAACTCTAAGGTCACAAATTGTGACAAAGGGTCCCAAAGAAATCTCACAGTCATGGACTAAGGTATCTACTGTCATCTTGGCCCCTGAGGCCAACTCAACCACCCACCTATCACCATGCCTAGAGGCCACTAGCCTGCAACGCTCTACTAACGATGGAGATATGAAAGAGTCAGTAGCACCAGAGTCAAAAAGAATAGAAATAGGGACACCCCCTATCATACTTGATGTCTCAATCATTGATGCCTAAAAATTAGCCTGGCAGTTATCAACTGCTGCGAACATACGGTGGGACCTACCCACATCTCCAACCGTTTGCTCTGATCCTCCTGAATGAGGCTATCCCCCTGTTGTAAAGCCATGTGGGCACTCTCTAGCTAGATGTCCTACTCCACCACACACATAACATGGGCCCCTAGCCTGTACCTGTCTAGTCTGAGTCCTACTCGACTACTGTTGTCCAGATCTACCTGTGGACCCTTGTGAACCTCTATATGACTGCTGTGACCTTGCGGGTCCCGCAGGTGGTCCCTGCTGCCTCTAATCTCTGCGCGGGCCCTGCTGTTGCCAACCTCAATTATGCCCCCACGTGCCCTCTGTTGTGGCTGGGATCTCTGCTGCTGCTGTTGTGGGGGCCTAGGAGGTAAGGATACGGAACTAAATCCTCCTCTCTGAGGTGGCGGTAGTGGTCTACGGTAACTCTGTTGATGCTGCTGCTGCCCCCGATCTAAAAACTAAGGGCATGGGCTCTGCCCTCGACCCTATATCTCCTCAGCTATGTATGCCTTCTTGGTAGCATCACTCAATGTCTGGGGGTCTGCCATGCGTACAAGCCCTGCTATGCTATGGTTCAATCCTCTGATAAACTTATGAACCAGGAGTTTCTTGTCATGGAGATACTTCTCATATCGAGACAACTCAGTGAATCTACCCTCATACTGAGCAATGGTAAGCCCTCTCTGCTGGAGGTCGTGAAAATTGCCTATGCGATGCTACTTGTAGTGATCTGACAAATATCATGCATTGAAGTGCTCAATGAAAGTCTCCCATGTGAGTGTGTCCAAGGATAGATGGCGCTTGCACTCCTCAGTGCGCCACCAAGTAGCTACTGCATCTCGCAACAAGTGGACTGCCACACGTGCCTTCATGTTGCCCTCATAAGGATGCAATGTGAAGCATATGTCTAAGTTGATGAGCCAGGCCTCTGCCTCAGCTCCCTCTGTGGTCTTGACAAATGTAGGAGGATTCAGCCTCAACAAATCCCTGATGGGGTCTCCTCGATCTCTATGCCCTCTGATAGGCTCATCCGCATAATAATCATAAGGCCTATGAACAATCTGCTCCACTCGCATTGCCTCCTCAAGCCTAACATGACGTGGAGGGCTCCTGCTGCAGGCCCTGTCAGCTGATCTAACCTCCTCTGTCGTCGTATCTGGTACCTCAACATATGGCTCCACACGTGGTGCCTCTTGCGGCTCAATGTGGGGCTCGACACGTGACTCTGCTCGTGGCTCTATGCGTGGCTCCTCTCGCGAATCAATGCGGGGCTCAACATGTGGCTCTAAGCGCGGCTCAACTGCGGCCGGTGGTAGCCTATCTGGTGTAGGAGCACCTTGGCAAATCAAAGTTGTCCTAGACAAAGTTTTGATTTTGATTAAATTGTAATGCTTCAACATTGTGTAAGGTTAAACAAGTCATTGTTATGTAATTAGGAGTGTTAAATGTTCAAATGTTATCTCCATTTGCAAAATAGGCAAAATTATCTTTCCTAAAGTTGTAAAATGAGGAAGGTGAAGGGTCACCTTGTTCCAATTCGTTGGAAGGAAGTGGTAACTGAAAAGACAAGTTGTTATGCCTTTAAAAAGGCCTTGTAACCTTTAGAAACTCGGAGGTGATTGGAGATTTGTGAATGGAATGTCAAAAGACACTATTTTCTGTGTTTTCCTACAGAAAATCACTATATTCTTGCATGGTACGGCCCAGTACGGACAGGAGGATACTTATTTTTGATTTCAAATGAAAGTGCATTCAATCACCTTCCAGTTGCCATTGGTCTCATGCATTTTTGTTTTATTTTGAGAAAGATATTGCATTTTTGGTTAAAAATGTCTAAACCCTCTGTTAGGGTAAACAGTGAATGAGAAATTGTGTTTTCTTCCTTGTTAACTTTTGCATGTTGCGGATCCTTGGTGGAGAATGTCTGTAGTAGCATTTTCTTTCGTATTCTAGAGGTCTCTAAGCAAATGATTGAGTTTTAAGGAGTGTGAGGTTCAAGTTTGGACTAATTTTCTGTTAACAGTCTGTCAAAAAATAGAGTTGAAGGACAGTTAAGAGGTATGGGTGTAGTGTGGTTAAAAATACTAATGGGAATGGACTTTTGATGGATGTTTAAGCTTTAATAGACCTATTTGGATGTATTCCAAGTGTTGTTTGGGAGAGTTTGAAGTTGGAGGTAGAAGAACCAATAAGCCCTTGTGTGCATGCAAGCCTATTAGGCCTATTTAGCACAGTGACAGTCCTATTTTGGATAGTTCCTTCCAAAGTAACCTACATTGATTTCTAAATATGTTTTAAAATGCCTTAATGGGTACTCAAAACAGGTTTCATATGTTGGAAATGAGGTCGGGTTTGAAAGTTATGGTAAAAAAATAGTAAATTTCTGATTTTTAAGTTTTGTGCAAAACGTATCAATCCATTTTTGGATAGTCTCTTCCAAAGTAAGATATAGTGATCTCCTGATATGTTTGAGAACATCTTAATGGGTATCCAAATATGCTCTCACCATTTTGTTTGATGAACTATCTCAAAAGATATGAGTGACTGTTCCTCAGTGAAGGGCTACAAGGTGTTATGACAGTCATGAAGGAGACAGTTGCATGCATGAAGAAACAGTTTGGTAAATGATTATTTGGGATTGAGTTAAAGTCCTTAAGGGATGAGAAGGCCTTTGATAACCTTGTTTGGGTCAAAAGAGTTAGAAACCCCTAATGGTGCCTTTGTGAGATCCTTGTCTAATGAAGTTTTTGTGAAACTTGATGTATCTAGTGATTGGGACACATTGTTTGCAATATGCTAGTATGAAGTTGAGTTAAGTTGTTCATTTCCTCTACATCAAATTGGTATCAGAGCTCAGAAGATTCTGAGCGTGTAGATAGGGTGCCGAAGGAGGCAATCTACACCAGGATTTTGGGATGAGCATTGGTTTTAGCTACCTGATTCTTGTTGTGAAGTTTTATGGTTGCAGGTGCAAGTTCACTCACTGCAGTAGGCGGACAAGAATGTCTGTCAAGAGGGCCAGAGGAGATGGTCCATTGGTTGTCTCCAAAAGTCTTGGGGAGAGAGGCAAGAGAGGACTCCCAAGTGAGGGACAGGAGTGTTGTTGTAGCGGGAAGGAGTGGACTTTTGATGATAGAGATGCACCTTGGAGGCAGCCAGTCAAACTCCATTAATAGGAGTCACAGTTGGAAGGTAAAGAGGAAGCAGAGGAGGCATCAAGTCAGGGTTGAAGACATAAAGAGGCAAAAGTCATTTGAAGTAGACCACACAACTCTTGGGACAAGAGTTTTCTTCATACTGAGGAGTATGGTGCAGGAGCACCTTGGCAAATCAAAGTTGTCCTAGACAAATTTTTGATTTTGATTAAATTGTAATGCTTCAACATTGTATAAGGTTAAACAAGTCATTGTTATGTCATTAGGAGTGTTAAATGTTCAAATGTTATCTCCATTTGCAAAATAGGCAAAATTGTCTTTCCTAAAGTTGTAAAATGAGGAAGGTGAAGGGTCACCTTGTTCCAATTCGTTGGAAGGAAGTGGTAACTGAAAAGACAAGTTGTTATGCCTTTAAAAAAGGCCTTGTAACCTTTAGAAACTCAGAGGTGATTGGAGATTTGTGAATGGAATGTCAAAAGACACTATTTTCTGTGTTTTCCTATAGAAAATCACTGTATTCTTGCATGGTACGACCCAGTACGGGCAGGAGGATACTTATTTTTGATTTCAAATGAAAGTGCATTCAATCACCTTCTAGTTGCTGTTGGTCTCATGCATTTTTGTTTTATTTTGAGAAAGATATTGCATTTTTGGTTAAAACTGTCTAAACCCTCTGTTAGGGTAAATAGTGAATGAGAAATTGTGTTTTCTTCCTTGTTAACCTTTGCATGTTGTGGATCCTTGGTGGAGAATGTCTATAGTAGCATTTGCTTTCATATTCTGGAGGTCTCTAAGCAAATGATTGAGTTTTAAGGAGTGTGAGGTTCAAGTTTGGACTGATTTTCTGTTAACAGTCTGTCAAAAAATAGAGTTGAAGGACAGTTAAGAGGTATGGGTGTAGTGTGGTTAAAAATACTGATGGGAATGGACTTTTGATGGATGTTTAAGATTTAATAGACCTATTTGGATGTATTCCAAGTGTTGTTTGAGAGAGTTTGAAGTCGGAGGTAGAAGAATCAATAAGCCCTTGTGTGCATGCAAGCCTATTAGGCCTATTTAGCACAGTGACAGTCCTATTTTGGATAGTTCCTTCCAAAGTAACCTACATTGATTTCTAGATATGTTTTAAAATGCCTTAATGGGTACTCAAAACAGGTTTCATATGTTGGAAATGAGGTCAGGTTTGAAAGTTATGGTCAAAAAATAGTAAATTTCTAATTTTTAAGTTTTGTGCAAAACGTATCAGTCCATGTTTGGATAGTCTCTTCCAAAGTAAGCTATAGTGATTTCCTGATATGTTTGAGAACATCTTAATGGGTATCCAAATATGCTCTCACAATTTTGTTTGATGAACTACCTCAAAAGATATGAGTGACTGTTCCTCAGTGAAGGGCTACAAGGTGTTATGACAGTCATAAAGGAGACAGTTGCATTCATGAAGAAACAGTTTGGTAAATGATTATTTGGGATTGAGTTAAAGTCCTTAAGGGATGAGAAGGCCTTTGATAACCTTGTTTGGGTCAGAAGAGTTAGAAACCCCTAATGGTGCCTTTGTGAGATCCTTGTCTAATGAAGTTTTTGTGAAACTTGATGTATCTAGTGATTAGGACACATTGTTTGCAATATGCTAGTATGAAGTTGATTTAAGTTGTTTATTTCCTCTGCATCACTATCTAACATTGCCTGTAGAGCCTACAATATATGTGGCCCAATATTCGGTATAGGTAGGGCCAGTGGTGTTTGTGGTATCTGTGGAGCCGGCGGTGCTTGACCCTCAGCTGAAGAATCACTATGAACCTCTACGAACTCCGTGCGGCGTGAACACACTCGCCAAACTCATCGGGGAGGCATCCTACAAAAATGAGGTAACCACAAATTAATCAAAGTTGCGGAATAATAATGTGCCCTAAATAAGCCCAGTGTTTAAACTTGGGCTCTGATACCAAATGTCATGCCTACATTTCCCATGCGGTCACGACATGCAACACATGTGTCATGTCCACATTTGACATGTGGTCATGACACGAAATACGAAAAACTTTTCTACATGTCCCTAGGAACCCCCTTGCACGTGTCTGCGTGCTCGGTGGCAATACGCAGAGGTGTAAACATGTCAAACATATTCGAGGAAGTACGTCTTCCTACGCCATCCCCTACGTGATGAAAGCCGACTAGGGGGTATGCGATGCGAAGCGTGCCGCTTCTAGGGTTAGAACGATTTTAATCCGAACCCTAAGTTTCCTAGGTGAAAAGGTGATTTCGTTAGATTCGAAACCAAACCCTAACTCTAATACATAAATGAAATCAAATAAATAAAATATGAAAAATGATGGCAAAATAAATGCATGATAAGATGGAGTGATTAAATGAAAGTCAATAAAATGACATAAAAATAAAACCCTAAATTCTAGGAAAAATTTGACAGCATAACGCGTTTTCAATAAATGAGATAAACAAAATTTTAAAAGGTCCATAAGGGGAAAAATAATGCAAAAATTAAAATAAATAATCATAGGAAAATTGAACAAATTTCCAAGGTTAAATAAAGTGATCGTTCAACCAAATTGTAAAAATTCGAAATAAAATAATAAACGATCAATAAAAATTCAATAGTCTAGTCTATTAATAAATATGACTTCAATAATCATATTTATTAATTGACTCACATAAAATAATTAAAAGGAGGATTAATTAAATTATCCCTTCAGAAATAAAATCGATCAAGAATAAAATTAAATTCAATTAAATATTTCATGCAATATTTAATTAAAACACCCAAAAAAGTAAATATAAAAACCAAAAGTAAAATAATACCCTAAGGGATAAATTATCCCATCAAATTTTAAAACAACTCAATCTCACTAAATTAAATCTCCCAAGCAATAAATAAAAGAAAAAGAAATCAAACACCCAAAATAAAATTAAAACTCTAAGTTGAATCTCAAGGACTCAACAAGTCAGAGAAATGACCCAAATTCAAATAAGAGGGAAAAGAATTCCCATGCACATAAAATGGGAAGAAAGTATATAATGAAATAAATAAAATAGAGTTTCTAATATTTTATCTAATTCCTAAGAGGAAGCCCTATTCCATTATTATATTAGTTTTATACAAGTGATGCCCTAAACATATTTTATTCTTTTCTTTATGGGAAAACCCTAACATATCTTTTGTTTTCCTCCTCTTCTTTGTTTTGTTTTCTCTAGGTTCTTTTTTTTTTGCTGCCTCCATTGTTTCTCCATTTTCCTTGCAGGTTGGGGTTTTGCTCACCCATGGCTACCATGGAGAAAATACAGAGGTATATATATATATATATAATGTAAACCTAGGGTTTCGTTTAAATATACCAAACTGTGTTTGGTTGTGAAACAGAGTATTATGCAAATGTGTATATATATATACATTTACATATATTGTTTTGTTTGCAAAACGTGATACTAAAATTTTGTAGGTTTAAAGCAATAAACAGAGAGTTTTTTTTTAAAGGAGTGTGGTCTACGACAAGGGTTGAACGACATTGAAGGAGGGCGAGGAGCGTTCAAGACTGTCGCCACCGCCGCGAGTGGCAAGGGGGGGGGGGTTTGGGGGCTCCAGAGTCTACGGGGTAAATGGTGTGGGGAGGGGGCTCGGCCCTCTCCCCACACCCTCAGCAATAGAAATAATGGGTGGGCAGCGGTGAAACCGCCGTCCACCCTCTAACTTTTTTTTTTCTTCTGGGTTAACATTAAACCCTACCTTGCCAGCAGTCCGCCATAACATTGAAACTTCAATTCCATACTTCTGTTTGATTAAAAAAATGATTTGCTACTATTTTTTAATTTATTTTATTTTTGTGTTAAAACAATTGTGTATATATATATATATATATATATATATATATATATATATATATATATATATATATATAGATATATATATATATATATTCACAAACTACTGATGTACATAAATAATATAAGAGTCCAGTTTAACATCTAACCAGATTGCTAATATATATACATGTTTAACTTGGTATATATGTATGTATCTATTTCTCGCATTCCATCATGATGGTAACATAACCAAAATAAAAAAAAACTCATCATAACCAATTATGTACATACATCCTCAAAGTAGAGCGATAGAATCATATTTATGCTAGACAATAACTGGATTAAAATTTCTCTTAATTACCATTACTATTTTTTTTTTTGCAATAATATATGTAAATAGAATATAGATAAACAGAACAACACATCTTCTTTTTTTTGGCAAAATAATAAGACATAAAATATATTTTTACTTTGAACAAGTTCTTCCACTTACAACTAACTTTCAACAACAATAGAATAACAGTTCTAGTTTTATTTCCTTTCCCCTCCATTTGTTTTGTTTAAATGCAACATAATATATATATATATATATATAAAGAAAACAGAGATAACATTTAATATAGAACAGTAAGAACATTTTCTTTGGCATTTTCCCATAAGCACAAGAACACAACAACATTAAATACTGTTGCAAGTATGAGGTGAGCCAGTGTTGTCATTGATGTCAACATACTCATATTGCATTGACAAGAAGGATTGGATGAGCTGTGTGCTGAGGATATTGAGAAAATTAGCCTCAGTCAGGAACAGTGAAGAACCGTGATGAGAAGAAGGCAAATGTATTGTATAGGTTGAGAACCGAAGGATGCGGATTAAAGGGTTTGTAGATATGAGTCTTGAGATGCTTCAGTTAAGATTTCAGAGGTCTGCATGAAGATCTGAAGGAGTTATGGCTGTCAGTGTAGAACCGGTTCCGGCAAGTATTCAGAGGTGACAGAGGATCACAAAAAGGTCCGGTGAGGTCCGGAACTGTATAATCCTAATCTGCGGATTGGAAGGAGTCTTTGGGATGTCCTTGTGATGTGCCATCTCAAGTTGTGTATGATTTGGAGGTCCGGAAGTACCTCTTGCATTATGACAGTGGCGACAGACAGTGTTCTTGAAGTTTCGGATAAGGAAGAGAAGAGATTCCAGTAAGTAAAGAAAGTGCGGATGTACCTGGTCATTCAGGCAGGCTTGTGAAGGTTCTTGGATCATGTTGAGGTTGTGTTGTTGGTCTGCACTGATAGTAGAGCCCGGAATTGAAGTTATTCTTCCGGATGAAGTTCTTGCTCTGTTTAGCCGACCGGATGAATTGTTCATCCTGCGAATGTTCTTGTGGTGGCCGACCGGATGTGTTATTCATCTTGCGGATACTCTTATGGTTGTTTGCCGACTTAGATGTTTGTTCCTAAGTCGATGTCTTGTATAAATAACGGTTTGTGAGTTCATTTCGAAGTGTGGATTGTGTGGATGAGTGTGGCATAGCGAAGAGAAGTGCGAAAGGCAGAGCAGAGGTTTTTGGGCTTAAATGGAACTGATCCGGACATAGTAGAGATGTCATTCTCCAGTTCAAGATTGTGATTCTTATCACTTTGTAGATAGTGTGTCTCCTTGTAGGCAGTGGGCCTCTTTGTGAGCAGTGTGCTCGGGCAGTGAGCCCTAATTGGCAAGTGCCATTTTTTTTCTTATTCTTCTAACAGAGAATAATCCTTGGGTTAATCACCCCGTGGTTTTTCCCTTAACCGGGTTTTCCACGTCAAAATCTTGGTGTTCAATGTGTTGATGTTTATCTGCTCTTGTGTTTATGTATTATGCTTTCATGGATGATTAATTGATATGCTGTTAACTAACAACGAAGAATCAAGTGTTTGAAAGAAGAAGAAGTTTTATACAACTGATTCACCCCCCCCCTCTCAGTTGTATGCCTTAAATCCAACAATTGGTATCAGAGCCAAGTTCCTCTGAAAGGAGCTTAACCGCTTGAGGAGATCCAGGATGTCGTCATACAAGAAGGATAGTCCGAAGTTCGATGGAACCAACTTCACTCTCTGGAAAGGTCGCATGAAGTGTCACTTGGAATGTATGGGAAAAGCATACTTGGCTATGGTCTCAAAACCATATGTACCTCCACAAGGTGGTCCGACAACTCTGAATGAAATCACAGATGCTGAAAATAATTTGCGGACCAAGGAAGCCCTACTAAGCGCATTGAATGATTCAGATCTCTCAAATGTTATTGACCTACCAACTGCATATGAGATCCTGACTAAACTGGAACTTCTGTATGAAGGAGATGAGTTTGTCAAAAGTGCAAGGTTGCAAAGTCTGAAAGGGAAATTTGAAAGATTGAAGATGGGAGATGATGAAAACATCACTACCTTTATGCCAAGAGTGAATGAGCTGGTATGTGGAATTAGAAATGCTGGTGGAACTCTAGATGAAAATGAGATTGTCTGCAAAATCCTAAGATCCCTTCCTGCTGCCTACAAAATCAAGGTTGCTGCCATTGATGAATTCAGAGCCCACACAACTGTCACAAGAGAACAACTGGCTGGCAAACTAGCTGCATTTGAAATGACCGAGTTTGGAGATGATCCTCCCAAGACTGAATCTGCTTTCAAAGCCAGTGCCTATGTGAAAGGCAAACAGAGATTTGATCCGGGAGAAAACTCATCAAGGAAGATGTCATGGTATGATTAAGCAAGAAGAGACATGGAAGAAGAAGAAGCAGAAACAGCTCAACTTGAAGCCCTCATTGCAAAGAGACTGCCAAGAGGATCCGGTAAGTATGAAGGAAAACTACCCTTTAAGTGTTTCAACTGCAATAAGATTGGTCATTTTGCTTCAAGATGTCTGGAAAGATCTGCAAGGTCTAATACTAACAGACAAAGGTTTCAAAAGAACTGCTATTATGTTCATGAAGAAGATGACAATGAAGGAGTAACAGATGATGAATCAGAACTAGAAAGCAAATCTGGAAATGAATGGGTGTTTATTGCCATCAAGGAAGAAGATTCAATATCCTCTGAATCTGTCAATCACAAGGTTGTGGAAAGAGCTTTGGCTGCTTAAGTGGAAGAAAAGGATGATTGGGTTATTGATAGTGGATGTTCTCACCATATGACTGGTGACAAGAATAAATTCTTAGATTTGGAAAGGTATGAAGGAGGAATGGTAAAGTTTGGTGACAATTCTGCTGGCAGAATCAGAGGTAGGGGAACTATTTCCTTTGATGGAAAGAGCAAAACAGGTAATGTACTATATGTTGAAGGATTGAAGCACAATCTTCTCAGTGTTGGTCAGTTAGTGGACAAAGGCTATGATCTCCAGTTCAAGAATGGAAAATGCAGAATCTTTACAAGCTCCGGAACTGAAATTGCATCCGGTGCTCAAACAAAAGGTAATATCTTTCATCTGGTTGGTTCAAACAAAAGTTGTCTGTTTGCTCAAGTTGATCAGAGTTGGTTATGGCATAGAAGAATGTGTCATGTGAATTTTGATAACATCATCAAGATAAGCAATATTCAGGCTGTAAGAGACCTTCCAAAATTGGTGAAACCTACAAATAGTTTGTGCAAAGAATGTCAGCTAGGTAAACAGAGCAGAGTCTCTTTCAAAAGCAAAGATCTGTCTTCTATCAGATTGTTGGAATTAGTACATACTGATCTCTGTGGTCCGACAAGAATCAAGAGTCTGCAAGGTGATAGATATTTCATGTTGTTAATTGATGATCATTCTCGGATGATGTGGGTTACCTTTCTAAAAGAAAAATCAGAAGCATTTGAGAAGTTCAAAATCTTCAAAGCTATGGTAGAGAATCAAACCGGATTGAAACTAAAGTGTCTAAGGTCTGATAGAGGTGGTGAATTTACATCTGGTGAGTTCATTGACTTTTGTGAGAAGCAGGGTATAAGGAGACAATTGTCTGCTCCTAGGACTCCACAGCAGAATGGAGTAGTTGAAAGAAAGAACCGGACCATCCAGGAAGCTGCCAGAACAATGATGTTGGAAGAAAATGTTCCTCAGATGTTTTGGAAAGAAGCTATCAGCACTGCAGTCTACACTCTCAATCGAGTTCAAATCAGAAACAACACCGGTAAGACCCCCTATGAACTCTGGTTTGGCATCA
Organism: Cunninghamia lanceolata; assembly: GCA_027924645.1. NCBI lineage: Eukaryota > Viridiplantae > Streptophyta > Pinopsida > Cupressales > Cupressaceae > Cunninghamia > Cunninghamia lanceolata. Next base: position 12,105,676 of record BSBN01000553.1, on the reverse strand, counting down.
CTCCTACTATGAAATATTTCAGAGTATTTGGTAGCAAGTGTTATATTAAAAGAGATGAAGATCTAGGAAAGTTTGATGCTATAAGTGATGAAGGAATTTTCTTGGGCTACTCCACTCAAAGCAAAGCATACCGGTGTTACAATAAGAGATTGAGGAAGATGATAGAAAGCACCAATGTGAAAGTTGATGAAGGAATTGAGAAGCCTTCAAGATTTTATGAGTTTGATGAAGATGATCAAGATGGTGTTCAGGTTCAAGGGACTCAATCCCCTCCGGTAAGTTAGAATCAACTTGATCCAGTAAATCAGGAAGAAGAAATAGGTCAGAATGAACCTGATCAAGGAGCAACAGTGCAGGATATTCCCAAAATTCCAAGGTATGTAAGACTAAACCACTCTGAAGATCAGATCATAGGTGACAGAAGCAAAGGTGTGCAAACTAGAAGGAATGTTGCTCAAAATCAGGATGAATGTTGTCTGATTTCAAAGATTGAACCTAAAATAGTAAATGAAGCCTGCAATGATGAAAACTGGACTAAAGCAATGAAAGATGAATTAATGCAAATTGAGAAAAATCATACTTGGGATCTTGTTCCCAGACCTAGAGACAGGAATGTGATTGGAACCAAATGGGTCTTCCGGAACAAACTGAATGAAGCTGGTGAAGTTATCATAAACAAAGCTAGATTGGTCTGCAAAGGCTACTCTCAAATAGAAGGAATTGACTTTGAAGAGACCTTTGCTCCGGTGGCAAGAATTGAAGCAGTCAAATTATTTCTTGCATTTGCTGCCTTCAAAGACTTCAAGGTATATCAGATGGATGTCAAGTCTGCTTTCCTAAATGGTGATCTGGAAGAAGAAGTTTACATTGAACAACCGGATGGATTTCAATTGTCTAATAATGATGATATGGTCTGCAAGTTGAAGAAAGCATTGTATGGACTAAAGCAAGCCCCAAGAGCATGGTATGAAAGGTTGGATAAGCATCTTGTGCAGATTGGATTCAACAAAGGTACTGCTGACAGTAACTTATATTTCAAAATTGTTCATGAAAACATTTTGATTGTTGAAGTGTTTGTGGATGATATCATTTTTGGAGGAAGAGATAGTATGTGCAAAACTTTTGCAAATCAGATGAAAAGTGAGTTTGAAATGTCTATGCTTGGTGAAATGAATTTCTTCTTGGGCCTGCAAATTACTCAAACAAAGAAAGGAATCTTCATTTCTCAGACCAAATATGTGAAAGAATTGTTAAGGAAATATGGTATGGAAGATTCAAAACCAATGAACACTCCCATGGCAACCGGATGTAAGTTGAGCAAAGATGATGACTCCCCAAAGGCAGATCAGACAAAGTATAGATCAATGATTGGTGGATTGTTGTATCTCACTTAAACTAGACCAGATATAATGCAGGCTGTTGGTCTTGTGGCAAGATTCCAGGCTGATCCTAGAGAATCTCATGTTATGGCAATCAAAAGAATTTTTAGGTACCTGAAAGGAACAGTTGAGTATGGTCTATGGTACCCTAGAGATCCAGATTTCTCTCTTCATGCTTACACAGATGCAGATTGGGCAGGAGATGTGGATGACCGGAAGAGCACTAGTGGTGGAGCATTCTTTTTGGGGAAGAGATTGGTTTCTTGGCTAAGCAAGAAACAAGATGCAATATCTCTGTCTACAACTGAAGCAGAATCCATTGCAGCAGCAGGTAGTTGCACTCAAATCTTATGGATGAAGCAGATGCTAAGAGACATTAAAGTTGAATATGAGGAGCCTATCACAATTTTCTGTGATAATTCAAGTGCAATTAATATTTCTAAGAATCCGGTATTGCATTCTAAGACTAAGCACATATCTATCAAGTTTCACTTTTTGAGAGAACAAGTGAACAAGGAAGAAGTCAGATTGGAGTATGTTCCCTCAAAGGATCAGATTGCAGATATCTTTACTAAACCTCTTCCCAAGGACTCTTTTGAATATCTCCGGGAGAAGTTAGGGGTCATGGCCCCTCCGGTGATGAACTAGGATGCATTGATGTGCATCAATCCGATGGATATCACAGTCATATCTTGTGATCCAGATTGATGATGGGGAGCTGCAACTAAGGGGGAGCAACTGGTATGATTCTGATGTATGAGAATTGCAAGTATGAGCCCTTTGCCATTGATGTCAAAGGGGGAGAGAAGACATGTGAAAAACAAGTGGTTGATGATCAAAGGGGGAGCAGTAAAGGAAGAGAAGACATGTGAAAAGTTGTTGTTGATAGGGGGAGCTGTGACAGAAAGGAGAAGTTCTTGTCTTGATGGTTTTTCACATCATATGTTGCCATCAATGACAAAGGGGGAGATTGTTGCAAGTATGAGGTGAGCCAGTGTTGTCATTGATGTCAACATACTCATATTGCATTGACAAGAAGGATTGGATGAGCTGTGTGCTGAGGATATTGAGAAAATTAGCCTCAGTCAGGAACAGTGAAGAACCGTGATGAGAAGAAGGCAAATGTATTGTATAGGTTGAGAACCGGAGGATGCGGATTAAAGGGTTTGTAGATATGAGTCTTGAGATGCTTCAGTTAAGATTTCAGAGGTCCGCATGAAGATCTGAAGGAGTTATGGCTGTCGGTGTAGAACCAGTTCCGGCAAGTATTCAGAGGTGACAGAGGATCACAAAAAGGTCCGGTGAGGTCCGGAACTGTATAATCCTAATCTGTGGATTGGAAGGAGTCTTTGGGATGTCCTTGTGATGTGCCATCTCAAGTTGTGTATGATTTGGAGGTCCGGAAGTACCTCTTGCATTATGACAGTGGCGACAGACAGTGTTCTTGAAGTTCCAGATAAGGAAGAGAAGAGATTCCAGTAAGTAAAGAAAGTGCGGATGTACCTGGTCATTCAGGCAGGCTTGTGAAGGTTCTTGGATCATGTTGAGGTTGTGTTGTTGGTTCGCACTGATAGTAGAGCCCGGAATTGAAGTTATTCTTCCGGATGAAGTTCTTGCTCTGTTTAGCCGACCGGATGAGTTGTTCATCCTGTGAATGTTCTTGTGGTGGCCGACCGGATGTGTTATTCATCTTGCGGATACTCTTATGGTTGTTTTCCGACTTAGATGTTTGTTCCTAAGTCGATGTCTTGTATAAATAACGGTTTGTGAGTTCATTTCGAAGTGTGGATTGTGTGGATGAGTGTGGCATAGCGAAGAGAAGTGCGAAAGACAGAGCAGAGGTTTTTGGGCTTAAATGGAACTGATCCAGACATAGTAGAGATGTCATTCTCCAGTTCAAGATTGTGATTCTTATCACTTTGTAGATAGTGTGTCTCCTTGTAGGCAGTGGGCCTCTTTGTGAGCAGTGTGCTCGGGCAGTGAGCCCTAATTGGCAAGTGCCATTCTTTTTCTTATTCTTCTAACAGAGAATAATCCTTGGGTTAATCACCCCGTGGTTTTTCCCTTAACCGGGTTTTCCACGTCAAAATCTTGGTGTTCAATGTGTTGATGTTTATCTGCTCTTGTGTTTATGTATTATGCTTTCATGGATGATTAATTGATATGCTGTTAACTAACAACGAAGAATCAAGTGTTTGAAAGAAGAAGAAGTTTTATACAACTGATTCACCCCCCCCTCTCAGTTGTATGCCTTAAATCCAACAAATACATATTTAACAAATCACTATAAGCAAAACTCCCATTACATTTCTTTCAACAACATTACAAGGAAAAAAAATTGTTTATACAATCAAACACCATGAGGCCTTCAAGGCCATGGCATCACAAACCAGCCAACAAGATAAGCCAAAACACTAAAGATGGGCTTCTCCAAAGCTCCATTTTCTCCCATAACTAACCTACAATAACAACACATCAATGGGGAAACCAAGCCACAACGGAATGCCCTCCTCCCTACCATAGACCCGCTAGTGGGTCACCCCCGAGCTAGGGAGGTAGGGTTCACACAACTTGACACACACTCCATATCAATGCAAGATTTTTCAAAACACATATAAAATTTCCCCAAGGTCGCACAAAACTAAACTCATGAAAATGAGTTTGATGGGGGTAGGGGAATGGACCCCTCAACTAAAGAGGCCACTCCACGATCTCAAATTACCAAGTCTCAAGGCCTCAAGCCATAACCACCAAAAATACATATCTCCAAATAACTCAAAAAACTATCATGGCACTCTTGCCATCAAAATATTCTCAACATCAAGAAAAGCCCTCAATGCTATAAGTAGCACAAAAATAAGGAGGTGACCTTGAGGAGGTTCACTCTCCCCTACCCCATACAAGTTGAGCCTTACCTCCAAATGGAGGTGCTCTCACCAAACTCCCAACCCACACAAAATGAAAACAACCAACAACATAAAACCACAAACACAACATAAATGAAATATGCAAGGGTAAATGGCCATAGCCATGTAGCTTACCTTCAAAGGCCCTAAAAATGGAAGCACATTTGGTGAAGAGCTCCAAGCTTCTCCAAGTCTTCCAATCTCCAAATTTCTCTAACTCCCCCCAAAAGAACTCCAAGAAATAGAAAGAAAATATGTAAAATGTAAGAACCCCACACTCCTCTTCAAGAGGAGGTAATATAGGCCTTCTAATTTGTCCTTGAGGAATGAGAATGTGACACTTGTCACCTTCTCCTTCCTCATCCCATGCCACTTGCAAGGGAGAGGAAGTGTGAGGGTGACAAGTGTCACCCTCCAATTCCATTTCAATCCTCACCTTATCCACTTATGCTCTTACACATGTCTGAGAGACCAAGTGGTGAGGTGGCATTCCCCTTCAAGCCTCCATGAGGATAAGGGATGCCATATGGCATCCTTTTATTCTCCAAGAGAGCCATCTCCCTCTAAGATGCTCTCACATGTGTGTGGGAGTCTTGGAGGGAGATCCCAAACACTTGGGAGTCTTGGAGAGCTCCCAAGTCTTCTTGGTGAAGGGATCCCCAAACTTTGGGAAGAGAGATTAGTCTTTGCCAAAGCATGACTCGTCTCCCACCCTTAGCCATTTCAAAAATTCGTCACTTTGACTAAACCTCAGTTTAGAGTGACCAAAAGTGAGTTACCCCAAGGTTTAGTTAGTTAAAATTGACTCTAGACCCATGGGTAACAACTTAGGGTAAGTTTTGGGACACTAAGGTACACCTAGGGAGTCATAAATTCACTTTAAATGGCCCAAAATGAAAACAATACCAAGTGGTGTAAAATAATAAAAATATACAATACATGATATAAATTAATTTTACAAAGGGGTACTAGGCCAAAATAATAAATCAAACAAGTACTCAAACAACATCCGATCAAACATGATCCTCATCTCTCTTGGGAATGGATCAGTTTCACAGGGAATAACATATGTGTGAACACTACCTCTAATTTCCCGTGGCCTGGGAATATAATCTTGCACAACTAGATCAAGTGTCAATCATATCATGAATAATCATAGCCGAAGCAACTGGAATTAAATTCATGCCATTGTATACAACATTAATCATTTACAACATAATTCAAGATTAAACTGCATTTTCTATCTAATGTCACATAATCATCATCAATTAATGGACCCACATAATGAACTAGAAATCACATCAATAATCATCATCTAATATATCATGCATGTCTAATCTCATCATTGCATCAAAATATGATTTAAATCGAAACACCACATGTCTAATCAATGTCAAATCAAAAATTAGGAGATATAATCAAATCTGCATAATGGAACAATAGTCTCTAAAAGTCTAATAATGTCATCGACTGAATGTAAAATGATCAAAATAAGGAAGGAAAATAATCGGCCTCACATCCAACACATCGAAAAGAGAACACAATAAATAAGGGTGTACACCAAAGATAGATTATTTGAAAATAAATTTATGTAGTCAAGGAAAGGAGCCAAATGAATGACAACCTTTTCCATGCAACAACACTAACCCAACACACAAACATATCACAAAAACTGAATAAAGGATGCCTTATACTATCAAAACATGGTACAACTTTGATTTTAAGAATAAACACATGATCGATCCATTGTAATTGTAAGATGAATAGATATATGATGGGCAAGGGGGCAACTCAAACCCTTAATCTTGTACCACTCACATTATCATCTCTGAATCTTTAGGATGAATACCGAAACAAATTTATATTACATGGTCCAAGCATGATTATATAGATGCAATACCCTCATATTTTTACTATCATTACTTTTCTATATTCTTATCCAACTTCTACAATTATCTCCAAAACATATTGTTTCATGTGCAAGCAAGGTTGTGCATATTCTTTTCCTAAATATAAACATTACGTTGATTTATATGTGAGAAATCTTATGCACATGTATCTCCTAAACTTATTACTTGTTATTTAATAATTATTATTCTAAAGTCCTCTATAAAAAATGAGGGACTTTGAAATGACTATATATAACATTAATTTAGTAACACTAAGGTTTTCACAACAAGATTTGAGGTTTCTATTCAACCATGGAATGAAATAATTATGTACTATGTTGGAGAAATTTCGATAGTTTCCATATTAAGATGTAAGCATTCAGATAAGGCCAACTCCGTTATCAATGAGGATCACACAAACATCAATGGATTATACAAGAGTGCTTTAATCTTGACGAAGCAATTACTCCAGCTAGGTCACTACTAGCTTGTTATGACAAGAGCATCTACATTGACTATATTATATGGTCAGGGACATGTGAAGACCCTCTAAATATCAAGTTATCAATGTCTTCCAATCAATGACACAAAAAATAAAAAAATTCAAAAAATAAAAAATAAAAAATATACAAAAAAAGTCCCATAGTGAAAACCTCTTTGAGGTGCTATCAAACACAAAAAAAATCAAAATAGTAAAGAGAAGTCATTCATCCAATGGTGAAAACCATTTTTATGGCACCGTGGATAAGTACCATGATGAAAACCCGTTCATAGGTGTCATGTCTAAATCGATTGTTGATGAAATTTGCACTTGGGGGAAAGTTGTCTCATCTATCCCATCCTATCCCTCTCATGTCATCCTAATCCATAATATCCATATATCATTTCCATCATTCCCATCCATCATCCTTGCTTGACTTTGATCTTGATAAGGATTGGGGAATGATCTTGAAACATGCTTTGTTAAAATCTTGACATAGCAAATCCTTCTACAACAAATCCCCCAAACATCTTGTTGTGACTTATGTAGTACACCATAACCCTTTATCTTAGCATCCTAAAAGGTATTTATAGAGTAGAGCATGTTATTCTTTTGCAATGTAGTCCTTTGCACCCTTCCATCCATCTACCATTCCTCCCTTATCGACAATACCCCAATCCATCCATCCATTATCATGAATCCCCCATCCATCCCATCCACTATCGATAATCCCTCAATCCATCCATCCATTATCAACAATTCCTTAATCCATCCATCCAATCCTCTTTTCAACCTTGTCCCTAATCCTTGGTTTTCCCTTGTCATTGGTATCAAGCAAAAGGCTACCCAAATGCAATCCAATGCAACATCCCAAAATTAGAAAATAAAAAGAAATAAATCCAAGTGCAAGCAATCCTTAATTCACAACAATCTAGCTAAGAAATCTAAGAAAATTATCTAAAAACATCCATCAGTTTTGTTCACAACCTTGCTGCAAACTTGATCAACTCAAATCATCATCGAGATATATCATTCCCAATCCTCGTGTTGTTCTTATCATTAACAACACTATCTTACATTATTCTTATCGTCAACAGTGCTATCATCATCATCATTAATCAACCATAAGCTTTCAGCTTGACCTGAGGCAACAACTCTTGTTTGTATTTGCATCGTTTTGTGCATGCTTTCTTGCTTTTTTATGTACATTATCGTTTTGTCTTGTATTTGCATTGGTCCTCACAACCTACCTACCACAATGGCATCATGGTCTTCCATATCATGGTGCTATATGGTATAGGGTTGCTCGCTATAGTGCCCCTCCATTCTCATCTTGGAAGTGCAGGTGGTCAGGCTAAGGAGCATGAAGATGAAGGTAAAATAATAGGAATACTTAGGGTTTGTTAGACAGTGGATGTTGTACATTATATGATGTTGGTAGATGCTACATTCATGTTGATAACATTCCTGATTATGGTCATGTGTGGTTTCATATGACAGTTAGTATGTTTTATCAATAATCTTTGTTGCGACACTGATAATTCATATGCTTTGACATTGTTTTACATTCAGGTGATTATGCTGTTGATCTTACTATGATTGCCATATGTTAGAATTGATTTTTATGTGATTAATTCTATATTATAGGATGATCTGATTATTGTGTGCTGTGAAAACAGACAATGTCGCATCACTCATTCGTGAGCATCTAGTGATGTTGTGATTCTCTTTCACTCCGTGACTATTTTATATTTATTATACTTGTGCATAGACTGTGTTGTGTGCTGTAGGTTGCAGGTATCAGGCATCGACTCCACCTGAATTGACAGGTCTGAGTGTGCCTTAAACCCAATGGAAACCGTTGAACAGAGATAACATATGGGTCCCTAGTTAGTCATCATCCTTGAAGAGGATGAGTATCTAGTTTTGCACCCAATCTGTGTGGTCGGTATGTGCATGATAGTCAGTCAGTGTTGTTGTGGTCATGCTTTTCGATCGTTCATAGTGTCAGGTATTGGTCGACATTTGGGTTATTTAGTTTGGAATTGTTTGATTAATGCTTTGGTTAATTGTTGCATTAAAATAAAATTATTAAGTTAAGAAGGCACTTTTGATAAATAAATAAATATAAATGTCTATATGTAAATTATATTTATGGGGAAATATGTATTTCTATGTCTGAAAAAAATTCTCTTTCTTCATTATTATTGTCTTGAGTGATTATTTTCCATTTAGGCCACTTGGAAGAAGTGGCAGTTACGCACCTTAAGAGGGAATCTTAGAAATAATTGTTTCCTTTGAGTAAGAGACTAACTTTAGAAAAGAAGGAAGAAGTGGGGAATCTTGGAAAATCTTTATTTCTTGTAGGAGGCCAATTCTAGAAAAGGGGAGATTCATTTCAAGGAAGGGGTCAGTAAAATTATTTTAGGTTTGATTCCATAGTATTCACAGAAGGGAAAACCAGAAAAGCAGAGGGGAGGTGGAAGAAACTTGAATAAAAAAAACTCAGGAGACTCTGGGCTTCAGAGGATCGCCATTATCGAGGGTCAAGCCTCATCTTCTATGCTTCTGATAATCTTTTTGTGTCATGCTCATTATAGAGGTAAGCCTCAGGGAAGCTTTTTGTTAGCTTGTATTCTTTTTCTCTTTTTCTGTGTGGCATTTTGTCCATAGATCGAGAACCATGTCTATGCAGTTGCATGCATTGGTGTCTATCCTATAATCTTTGCAGTATAGGAGATCATATTTCTGTCAAGAATCTTTTGCTCCTTACTTGAGTTTATATATATATATATATCATGTTTCAATAACAACCTTAAATTTAACTATCGTATAGCATTCGAAGGGCTTCTATATTAATAATATATATATGGCATCATTGCAAATACCTATACCCATATGTGACCGACAACCATATCCATATTCATTTGTGGTTTGCATCCATCCGTCGCAGGTTTAAATGACATCTCTGTGAAGTATTCTATCATACAAATCACGTGTCTTGTCTATGTGTTCATGACTACAATCATTGCCTACATATCTACAGAGCTTTTCCAAATATATTAGTTGACAAATTTCCCGTTTCCATTATACTTTGATAGATGTCCTTTCATTATTATTAGAAAGTTGTTTTTGCAGGTCTGATTTACACTTGCCTATTGCATTTGCTTTAAAGTTTCAAGGCCTTTTCAACTAATTAATAATAGGCGCCCCTTGCCATCTTTGCAATTGTGTTTGCTTAAAAGTTTTATAGGCTTTCAATGAATTCATACTTGTGTAGATCCTGAAATCATTGAGACCCATGAAAAGATGTCTCTTTGAGGCATCTGTCAAACTGTTCTCTTACCTTGTCTATGCTCCATCTTATGCATACCCGTCTACCTGAGCATTTCCAACTATAATATCTGACATAAATTGTTTATGCTTCGGTGGATGTCCATTTATGTTTCAAATCACCCAAATCGACGCTGGCAGAACACTGGCAAAGGTTGCGAAGTCTGGCTTTTGACCTGCCAATTTCGTTTGCTTAAAAAAAATTTAAAAGTCTTTTCTACAAATCCATATTGTGCACAATATGTGCAATTGCATTTATTAGAAAATTTCTAAAGTCTTTTCATCAAATCTAGGCTATGTGTATCCTGCAATCATTGCATTCCAAGGGATTACTTTCCCTCGAGACATTCACATACAACCGCGTGCCTTGTGCATGCCCCTACTTTTCACATACATGTCTACTAGGGCATTTCTGCTATAATATCTGACAGAAACTGCCTTCCTTTATGCGTAGTGGATGCCCTTACCCGTTCTAGAGCTCCCATTTTGTCACGCAGGGAGGCTGCTAGCAAAGGTTATGGAATTTGGCTTTTCGCTGGTCAGCTACATTCGCTCGAAAGTTTCTAAAGTCTTTTCAATAAATCCATTATGTGCATATCCCGCAAACTAAGGCACACCATGAGACCACATCTCTTTGAGGCATTCTGTCATCTGCAAATGTTATTAACCAGCATATCTTATAATATTTATTTGACCAATTTAGAATAGGCTCCTCTACATTGATATTTTTCTAAGAAATACATTAAAGATATTTGAGCTAGTATTAAAATGTTAGAATTTTCTCTCTATATTTGTAATTAAAATTACTAAAGTTTTGGTTATCATAGTTTGTGGTTGTTATTAATGCACTATGAGTTGATTTTTATAATTTATCCTCAAAGCATAGTTGTCTTTGTGACATATGATAGGTCTGTTCATAAGCCTTCCTCTTCTTTCAATTTGTTTTTACTAGGTAATGGAGTTATTTTAATGTGATACTTATGTGTAGAGGAGAAAATGGCATACCTTGCCCTTTTTCTCTCTTGTTTTATGTCATTTTGTGTTGATGTCTTTAAAGCATAATTTCAGCCTATTATTAGGTTATTTTGGTGCATGTACTAGCTCTAAACTAAATTCCTTAATTTATTATTTTAAATTATCTATCTCAATCTAGTACTAATTCAACTCCTAGAGTTTCACCTTCTTATCTTGGATTGAACCTATGATCCTATTCTCTTAACAAGATTATGAACATGATCATATAACCTCATTCAAAACTTGGTGTTTCCACCTTCCAAGGCTAAGAGTTATGGGATATAGTCATTGTCATGGGTGCCAAAACTTTAAGTCTTGCATTTAGGGTTGTGTATTTATGGACCTCATCTCAAAACACCCTTGATCAATACTTCCACTTTTTACTTGTATTTTGCCATAATTTCTTATTCCTCTTTTCCCAAAACCTCTACCATGCTCCTCAATCTGTTTACCTCACTTCTCAACGTATTTAATCCTTGGGGATGTGATAGGAGGAGGCATAAGTTCTTTAGAGTTGTTGTGGTCTACCTTGTATTAATTAGCTAATGTGCCTTGATCATGGAATTTCTTTAATAGCTCGGCATAGTTGATAGAATTGCCAGGTGAATTAAACATCTAGAGATCTTGTTTTTTAAAGTTGCAATTTAATATTAGGGCTCTCTTTGTTTAGACACATGCTAATAGCATTATAATATTATAGGCATTTAGTTTTGCTTATACAATTATATTTGAATAGAATTTACAAAGTTGTCTAGATTATTAATGAGATCTACATCAGTGAAAATAGTGGTTTAGTTTAATAATGGTAAATTATGTAGTCATCGGTTATATTATTCTTGTGTTATGGTTATTATTACTCTATTGCATAATTTTAATTGTGGTGATAGTTCCTCATTGTGGTAAGGATTGCATTTTTATAAATTGTTATGTTATAGTAAGCATGCCTTTAAGGTTCTTTGCATGTTGTTCGCAATCACTTTAATTTGATGAAACTAAATATGTCTTGGGATCTTTTGGGTTAAATATTGTTACTTGCTAGCACTTATATCATATGATCATATTAGTATCTGCTACTAGTAGTTAGAATATGATTGTTCTTCATTGTTGAGATAGATTCACTTTATGTTGTTAGATGATTGATCATGATTGGATTAATGTTACATTCTTTACGACCCATAATTAGTGCATTATATCATATGTTACATTTGTGGTATTGTAATTGAAATATTGATGAAGGATCTTAGTTTATTATGTGCATTTGAGAGTGAATGTGATGTGAGACCATTGTGTTTTAGTGGTATCAAGTGTTTGTGTCATTTGGGGAAGATGATTCCAGATGCCTAGGAGGGTGTGATTGTATGGGGGTTGGCTATGTGTGCATCATGTGAGTTGAGTGAAATGCAATCTTGGAATGTTGCCTCCTATTCATGTTGGTATGATACATGTGCAAGATGGGTAATGCCTTGCTTTGTGTGATGTGAAATGATGTATATTTTGTGTTGTAAATGCATCATGATGAGAAATGTGATAGTTCATGCTTGGTTTATGTTATGGGCTTTGAGAATCTAGATGTAGTGAAGGGGGAGTGGCTTTCAATGTGGGGCTGGGGCCCAAAGTGGCTTGCCAGGGTAACCCATTGGAAGTTGTTAATCTAGTGATAAATTAATAATAAATTTAGAGGGTTGGGTAGTTTCCACACTAAATAAGATAATTGGATGCCTCACCCATGCCTGTAGTGCTCGTTCAGGCTAAGGATGGGATGAGATGGCTTGGTTGGCAAGACCAACTTCCTTGTCCTCACGAAAGGAATGTTGGTTCCGCATGTGTCACCCTATGGGGTCGGCGTCTAGTGAGAGACTGTCAGGGTAACCCATGTTAGGACCACGCGATGATACTCTTCCCTACTGTAGTTTAGCATTCCCTAGTTGTGTTCTCCCCATTCATTGTGTGAATGCCTCTGGAAGTGATGTTTGAGCTGCTTGCAATGTTCATATTGACCCTTGTTGTATTGGAGTCATGTGTAGCCCTTGCACCTGTTAGTCTACTGTCTTTCTGACTGTTTGCTGAAATGGGACCTTATGTTATCTCCTAGCACGGGGAGGGTGGACCTTAGGGTTCCACATGGTCGGGTGGTTGTGCTTTTATCTCCATTAGTTTTCCTTGCTGTTGTTCGTGTGCGTGAAGGATGTATCGCATGTAGCAGATTTCAGATCTTGTTCTATCTTAAGGAGACAGATACTTATGTTCATATTCTAGCCTTGTATATCAGTTGAATCATGTACTGTTATCTTGATGTATGCACTCCAATGTGATCAGAAAAGCAATATTGTAAATAATGTAATGGTGTACTCTCATGTAAAGGAAATTGTATATGTACTTGTAATCCTATATGTAGGATCTTGATGTTTATTTATTTGATGATATAATATGGAAATGTATGTGTTTATTCAATTGATGCAATTAGATTTAGAATGAACTATGGTTGTTAGTTAATTCATGATGTTGGTTAGATCTGTTAATAGTTTGTTAGTAATGCAGCCATGGAACCCTAGAAGATAAAACTTAACTTAAATGTTAAGAATAAATATGATTTACATTTCTTGTTATTTCTTTCTCTTAAAAAAAAATTGTCCTTTTTGTTAGCTTAGTTGAGCTGTTCTCTGGGGTTCTTGGCGGGGCGTTACATCTTGGTATCAGAGCCAAGTTGCAACACTGTGACCTCTGGATTGTTGTTGTTGTTCTAGGTTAAGCATTTTTTCTCCTTGTGGTGAGTTGGTAATAGTACCTCTCACCTATGTGCCTTAGTATGACGTTAGAAGGTTGATAAATTTACAGACTTGTTCTTTAATTCTAGAAGAAATAAATTCTTTATGCCTTGTTTTACTTATGTGTCTGCTATGTGTTCTCTCTCCTTCTTTTCTGAAAATGTGATGATATATCTGACAATATGTGTTTCCTAAATGATAGTGATTACTAATTTGTTGAGGCCTTGAGTTCCTCTTGTGGTCTCTAGTGCTTTAGAAGAAAGAAGCATGGTTACTGTTAGTGCATGTAATTAGGAGAGTGGTATTTGCCCCCTCTAGTGATGTGAATATCCTGTACCCATTCTATGTGGGGTATTGTGAAAGGCCAGTGGTGTTTTGTGTTCCCTGGTTTGGTGAAGTAATCATACTTGGGGGTTATGTTTAGCTATGGGTGTGGAAGTACCATACCATCTTTATGTTAATTGCATTGTTTTTGTATATGTATAAGTATTGAAATGATTTAATCATTCGATGGCATCATGCATTGCGAGTCATGTGGTTATGTGGTGTTGTTGTGTGTGGGGTATCTTTATGTGGTTGCTTGATAATCTGATATCTATCTCCTAGTTGGCCATGACCTCATGTGGAAGTTCTGTTGTGGTTTATGAAAGTTATCATTGTGTATGCCTGTGTAAGAACCGTGTGCAGGAGATCAAATTGGAGCTTGTGTTAGACCCATGAGATCATGAATGTGATACTGTAAGTCAATTATAGTTTTGAATTATTCTTGTGCATGACATCATACATTCCCTCTGTAAATATCTTCTTGCATAAGGAAGTAATTGTGTATGTTCATAGCTTGGTAAAAAGAAATTGTACTGCATTAAAGATAGAATTTTGTAAATAAGTAGCGACTGTGTTACCTTAAATTCTTGTATTAAAGTTGCTTAGATATGAGGATGTAGAAAACTTAGTTGTCCGTGTGTTTGGTGTAAATTCTCTAACGCATTCTGGACTTTGAGTCCTGGGGTGTTGTGTAGCGGATACTCCCTTTTGTGGCTAAAATTAGTCACATCGTGATGTGAATTTGTTTGTAATTGATTTGATTGTTTTGAAATTTTGATAGTTGTTTCATGTGTTGTTGGGGGCTAATAATGAAATTTGTTTCCTTTGAACTTTCTTATGATAGGAGTGGCCACCAAAATTCTTTTTCTCTATACTTGATTTATTGTTGAAAATTGCCGGCATTTTGTGACTTAAGATTGGATTTGATTATTCCCCCACTTGGGTTTGCTCTTTTTTAAAAAAAATTTCTATGGTGGCTATTCCAAATGTTTGTTTCTGTTGGCCCCATTTCGTGTTAAGTGTTGTTTCTATCATGTTCATTTTGAATCTTTGATAGTGTGTTCAAGGGAGGACTCCATGAAGGATTGTACTTTGCATGTTCGGTAATTAGTCAGAACCATAGTGGAAATAAGAGATGAGATGCATTTTTTTTCCTTGTTAATATGTGAATGCAATTCTCTAAATCGTATGAAATTCTCAAACTATGTGTGAATGGTTATAAGTAGATCACATGATACGTCTTAAAGGTGAGGAATTGATGTCCTTCTTGTCTTTATTGAACGATTGTGCTTGTCTTATGAACAATTGCTTAATATGGATGCGTATGTTGGCAATAGAAAATTGCAATACTAATATGTTATATTTCCATCCTAGTTTGTGACTTCCAGGAGTAAGTCAAGTTTTAGGGGGGGAGGATATAGTGCCCCTCCATTCTCACCTTGGAAGTGTAGGTGGTCGGGCTAAGGAGCATGAAGATGAAGGTAAAATAATATGAATACTTAGGGTTTGTTAGATAGTTGATGTTGTACATTATATGATGTTGGTAGATGCTACGTTCATGTTGATAACATTCCTGATTATGCTCATGTGTGGTTTCATATGATAGTTAGTATGTTTTATCGATAATCTTTGTTGCGACACTAATAATTCATATGCTCTGACATTGTTTTACATTCAGGTGATTATGATGTTGATCTTATTAGAATTAATTTTTATGCGATTGATTTTGTATTATAGGATGATCTGATTATTGTGTGGTGTGAAAAGAGACAATGTCGCATAACTCATTCGTGAGCATCTGACGACGTGATTTTCTTTCACTCCGTGACTGTTTTATATTTATTATACTTGTGCATAGACCATGTTGTGTGTTGCAGGTTGTAGGTATCAGGCATCGACTCCACCTAAATTGATAGGTCTGAGTGTGCCTTAAACCTAATGGAAACCATTGAATGGAGATAACATATGGTTCCCTAGGTAGTCATCATCCTTGAAGAGGATGAGTATCTAGTTTTGCATCCAGTCTGTGTGGTCGGTATGGGCATGATAGTCAGTCGTCGTTGTTGTGGTCATGCTTTTTGATCGTGCATAGTGTCAGGTATTGTTCGGCATTTAGGTTATTTAGTTTAGAATTATTTGATTAATGCTTTGGTTAATTGTTGCATTAAAAAAAAATATTAAGTTAAAAAGGCACTTTTGATAAATAAATAAATATAAATGTCTATATGTAAATTATAGTTATGGGGAAATATGTATTTCTGTCTGAAAAAAAAATCTCTTTCTTCATTATTGTTGTCTTGAGTGATTATTTTCCATTTAGGCCACTTGGAAGAAGTGGCAGTTACGCACCTCAAGAGGGAATCTTAGAAATAATTGTTTCTTTTGAGTAAGAGACTAATTTTAGAAAACAAGGAAGAAGTGGGGAATCTTGGAAAATCTTTATTTCTTGCAGGAGGCTAATTCTAGAAAAGGGGAGATTCATTTCAGAGAAGGGGTCAGTAAAATTATTTTAGGTTTGATTCCATAGTATTCACATAAGGGAAAACCAGAAAAGTACAGGGGAGGTGGAAGAAACTGGAATAAAAAAAACTCAGGAGACTCCAAGCTTCAGAGGATCGCCATTATCGAGGGTCAAGCCTCATCTTCTATGCTTCTGATGATCTTTTTGTGTCATGCTCATTATAGAGGTAAGCCTTAGGGAAGCTTTTTGTTAGCTTGTATTCTTTTTTTTTCTGTGTGGCATTTTGTCCATAGATTGGGAACCATGTCTATGCACTTGCATGCATTGGTGTCTATCCTATAATCTTTGCAGTATAGGAGATCATATTTCTGTCAAGAATCTTTTGCTCCTTGAGTTTATATATATATATATCAATCATGTTTCAATAGCAACCTTAAAGTTAACTATCATATAGCATTCGAAGGGCTTCTATATTAATTATATATATATATATATATATATATATATATATATATATATATATATATATATATATATATATATATATATATGGCATCGTTGCAAATACCTATACCCATATGTGACTTGCAACCATATCCATATTCATTTGTGGTCTACATCCATCCATCACAGGTTTAAATGACATCTTTGTGAAGTATTCTATCATACAAATCACGTGTCTTGTCTATGTGTTCATGACTACAATCAGTGCCTACATATCTACAGAGCTTTTCCAAATATATTAGCTGACAAATTTACCCTTTCTGTTATGCTTTGATAGACGTCCTTTCATTATTATTAGAAAGTTGTTTCTGCAGGTCTAATTTACACTTGCCTATTGCGTTTGCTTTAAAGTTTCAAGGCCTTTTCAACTAATCCATAATAGGCACCCCCTGCCATCTTTGCAATTATGTTTGCTTAAAAGTTTTATAGGATTTCAGTGAATTCATACTTGTGCAGATCCTGAAATCATTGAAACCCATGAAAAGACGTCTCTTTGAGGCATTTGTCAAACTGTTCTCTTACATTGTCTATGCTCCATCTTATGCATACCCATCTACCTACACATTTCCAACTATAATATCTGACATAAATTTTTTATGCTTCGGTGGATGTCCATTTCTGTTTCAAATCACCCAAATCGACGCTGGTAGAATGATGGCAAAGGTTGTGAAGTCTGGCTTTTCACCTGCCAATTTTGTTTGCTTGAATTTTTTTTAAAAGTCTTTTCTACAAATCCATATTGTGTGCAATCTGTGCAATTGCATTTATTAGAAAATTTCTGAAGTTCTTTCATCAAATCTAGTTTGTGTGTATCCTACAATCATTGCATTCCAAGGGATTGCTTTCCCTCAAGACATTCACATACAGCCACGTGCCTTGTGCATGCCCCTACTTTTCACATACATGTCTACTAGGGCATTTCCTCTATAATATATGATAGAAACCACCTTCCTTTATGCGTAGTGGATGCCCTTACCCATTCTAGAGCTCCCATTCTGTCACGCAGGGAGGCTATTGGAAAAGGTTATGGAATTTGGCTTTTCACTGGTAAGCTGCATTCGCTCGAAAGTTTCTAAAGTATTTTCAATAAATACATTATGTGTATATCCTGCAAACTATGGTGCACCATGAGACCACATCTCTTTGAGGCATTCTGTCATCTGCAAATGTTATTAACCAACATATCGTATAATATTTATTTGACCAATTTAGAATAGGCTCCTCTACATTGATATTTTTCTAGAAAATACATTAAAGATATTTGACCTAATATTAAAATGTTAGATTTTTCTCTCTATATTTGTAATTAAAATTACTAAATTTTTGGTTATCATAGTTTGTGGTTGTTATTAATGCACTATGAGTTGATTTTTATAATTTATCCTAAAAGCATAATTGTCTTTGTGACATATGATAGGTCTATTCATAAGCCTTCCTCTTCTTTCAATATGTTTTTACTAAGTGATGAAATTATTTTAATGTGATACTTATGTGTAGAGGAGAAAAGGGCATACCTTGCCCTTTTTCTCTCTTGTTTTATGTCATTTTGTGTTGATGTCTTTAAAGCATAATTTCAGCCTATTATTAGGTTATTTTGGTGCATGTACTATTTCTAAACTAAATTCCTTAATTTATTATTTTAAATTATCTATCTCAATCTAGTACTAATTCAATTCCTAGAGTTTCACCTTCTTATCTTGGATTGAACCTATGATCCTATTCTCTTAACAAGATTATGAACATGATCATATAACCTCATTCAAAACTTGGTGTTTCCACCTTCCAAGGCTAAGAGTTATGGGATATAGTCATTGTCATGGGTGCCAAAACTTTAAGTCTTGCATTTAGGGTTGTGTATTTATGGACCTCATCTCAAAACACCCTTGATCAATACTTCCACTTTTTACTTGTATTTTGCCATAATTTCTTATTCCTCTTTTCCCAAAACCTCTACCATGCTCCTCAATCTGTTTACCTCACTTCTCAACGTATTTAATCCTTGGGGATGTGATAGGAGGAGGCATAAGTTCTTTAGAGTTGTTGTGGTCTACCTTGTATTAATTAGCTAATGTGCCTTGATCATGGAATTTCTTTAATAGCTCGGCATAGTTGATAGAATTGCCAGGTGAATTAAACATCTAGAGATCTTGTTTTTTAAAGTTGCAATTTAATATTAGGGCTCTCTTTGTTTAGACACATGCTAATAGCATTATAATATTATAGGCATTTAGTTTTGCTTATACAATTATATTTGAATAGAATTTACAAAGTTGTCTAGATTATTAATGAGATCTACATCAGTGAAAATAGTGGTTTAGTTTAATAATGGTAAATTATGTAGTCATCGGTTATATTATTCTTGTGTTATGATTATTATTACTCTATTGCATAATTTTAATTGTGGTGATAGTTCCTCATTGTGGTAAGGATTGCATTTTTATAAATTGTTATGTTATAGTAAGCATGCCTTTAAGGTTCTTTGCATGTTGTTCGCAATCACTTTAATTCGATGAAACTAAATATGTCTTGGGATCTTTTGGGTTAAATATTGTTACTTGCTAGCACTTATATCATATGATCATATTAGTATCTACTACTAGTAGTTAGAATATTATTGTTCTGCATTGTTGAGATAGATTCACTTTATGTTGTTAGAGTCCTAGAATTAATTAAATAATTTACAATTATTTAATTAATTCATTCATTTCTCTAATATTAATTAAAGAAATTATAATTAATTTAATCACATCCCTTTTGATTTCTTTCTATTTTTAAGTCATGTGCATCTAATTAATTAAATTAATTAGGTAATTCTATCAATTATCTTCTAATTATCCTAGCTTATCCATCTCGATTTCTTTCTGTTTCCAACTCATGTGAACTTAATTATGAAAACCAATAATTAAATCTTCTAATTATCTTCTCACATCTTCATCTTATCTCTTTCAATTTTTTTTCCTATTATAAGTTATGTGCAACTAGTTTAATGTAAATAAATCAAGGATTCTCATCCTTATCCTACTTTTCTCGAAAAATCTTATCCTTATCCATCCATCAAAAAATCTATAAATTCTTGCTTTCACTCATTTTGAATCATCATGAATTTCCATGCAAAATAACTCTACCATTTCTATCACTCAAAACCATTAGTGTTATGCTACTGTGTTGAGCATCCACTTGCCATCAGAATCTTGAGCAGATCACCTCAATATGGTCAATCTGAGATTTGCGGTACCTAGAGTTTGAAACTAGGATTTTAGTCTTATGCTTCCATCTTATTTTATGTTTTAGATTTTTATTGCTTACAGTGACCATAATACACCCCAATTCATTTTGAACTAGGGACCCCTATTAAAAATTTGAAACACTAACATTAATGTTTCCTAGTTTATACTTTGGTGAATTCATGGTTTACCTATATTTTTACCAATTTTTGTTCCTAATCTTTAGTTTGAATCTTTCTATTATGTTCTCATTAGTATTGGATTCCTAGTGATTATGTTTGTATTTATTTAAGTTTACCATGCCTTTGTTAATTAGTTCTCGTATTCTTAGTTTATTGAGTGTGTTTATGATTATCATTTATTTTCTCAATGCATTTGAGTACTTGATTATTATTTTCCAAGGTTTGTTTATTCCTAGCTAAACTTCCCTATTTAAAGTGATTATTGGCTCAATTCTATGCTTGGATTATAGATTGTTTAAACCATTTTCAAATGTTTGCCGAGTCTATTTTTTAGAGGCTTTTCTCCTAGTATTTTAAGTCTTCCCTCCAAAGTGATTATGGACTCAAAACATATTTCAATTTGATTTAAAAAATTCACACCCATATTTTCCTTTAATTGTCCTTGTAAACCTCAAACATTATGGGATGCGACCATGTATCATTTCTATAGCTTTCCAGAGACCACTTATTTTCTTCAGACTTGGCGATATTCTCACGTGTCATCTTACAACACCTCAAACTTTACCACATAACCAATGTGTTTGTTTTATGATTAGTCAATTTTCTAGTTGTGTCTCTCATTAGGGTCCTTCAATCTATTCTTCATTTTCATATATGCTTATATGATTATGACACATACCCTTATTTCATCCTTGGTGCTTACAATAAGATTTAGGCCTATGTGAAACTAGACCTAACAACCTTTAGAGTATTTTTAATAACTTAGAATTTGTATTTCAAAACAATTTTGAGGTCTAAATGTTAAAGCATTCCTTTGAACTCTTAGACCTTCTAATTTTCTTAAATTAGATTTATTCTCCTTTTGCATATGGATTTTCCCTAATAAAAACTATACATTTTGATTCCTTTGAAGCTTCTCATATGTCAACACCTATATTAATTAAAGGAACTAAGAACCTAATATGTATCCTACACCGATCCATTGAGCACTCCCATATATCAAGTCTCAAACACATTGCTTGTATGTAACTAATGGTGCTTTAGCTAATATTTAATATATTAGAGGGCCTAGATTTTAGGATAAATACTGTTGAAATATATAGGACAACTGAGAGGGGGGGTGAATCAATTGTCACAAAAACTTGGCTTCATAAACCATCAACTACTTAATTACTGATAATCAGATTTAACCATGAAATCATGAAACCAAAGACTTAATCACAATCACACATTCAACATAGTAGACACCAGATTTTTACATGGAAAACCCTAAAAGGGAAAAACCATGGTGGGTGTTAGCCTACAGAAAATATACGAGTTATAACAATAATGAAAAACATAGGCTCACTGCAAAGAATGACTCACTGCCAAAGGGTGGCTCACTACCAAGGGGTGGCTCACTGCCAAAGTGGTGAACTGATTAAGTAGCATCTACTCCATGCCTGGGTTTAGTTCCATTGAAGCACAAGATAACATCTCTGCTTTGCTCTTTTACACCTTCACACTTATCTCTTCATCTTCGCTACACACACCCTTTTTTGCAACTCTATTACATGCTTTTATACAATTCATCAACCTTGGAATGTAAATCAAGGTCGGCATTACATTCATCAACCATTGGAACATTCTCCAAGGTCGGCATTACAAAACATTCACAGAATTTAGCTAAGGAAAGATGCAGAGAAGTATGATGAACATGCCATGCCTTAGCTGGGACTCAAACGCAATCCTCCACACCACAACGTGCTTCTACAATCTTCAATGCATCTCCGAAAATAGTGAAAACAACCAAGTCGGCCAAGACTGGAGTTAACACTAGGTCTTCTAAGAACATTCTTATTTCACAATCCAAATTTCTCTTTGCAGACCAATCCAAAGGTAGGAACATGATCATGAGATATCCACAAGCACATTATAAGCACCAGGAACAACCGCATGATCTGTAATCATTCTATAAAGAAGATTCTTCAAATCAGAGCACAGGAACAACACTGTCAGCCACTGTCATAAGGAAAGGATAGCTTGCAGACCGCCAAATCATGAACCATTGTAGTTGAAAGCACTTAGATATCATCATTCTAGACTTAACTCTAGAACCACAAATAAAAATAATTCAATGTGGAGGAATGCAGAGCATAATACTTTCTCCCTGCCACTGCCAAACATACAGAAAAAGCTGTTTTCACTCTAGTGAACATAACTCACTCAATTCTTCATATTGGAGGCTCAAACCTGGAATATAACCTCTTTAGACAGACTTCTAAATAACTTCCAATCCATAGAAAAATATATTCATTCTACAGGAAATGCGAAGCAATCTACTGGACTGTTCTTCTTTAATACACAAGAAACTCTACAACACACTGTTTCCACCGGAGGAGCAAATTTTCTCAATATCCTCAATATCCAGATCTCCAATACTTACATAGGCAAATACAAGGCATCTGACTCATTACAATCAAACATCAAAACAAGAGCACAATTGACACTAATGACAACATTGATATGTTGACATCAATGACAACACCGATTAGGCACATACTTGCAACAAATACGTGTTCCCAAACTTTAGTTTTCTTTCTGAATCCTAGAATCACCAAGTCATTAAATTAGATTAACTGAGAATTTTGGGTCTGTATCCTTATGAACCATTAAAAGTGACATAGAGACCTTGATGATGTGGGTGAACTTAATTAACTGACCCCAATATATTTCTTGTTACCTTCTATCCTGTTTAACCAACACCTAGCATATCATGTGGGTCCTATTAAGAAAGTACCATGCATGTACCTCTAGTACCACAAGATTTTCTAAATGTTAACCTAATATACATGCAAACAAATTATTCCCACAAATTAGAAATAGAACACAAAATCAATTCCCTCATTAATCCAAGACAAATATCATAGTAATCAAATCTACAAAAAAATCAACAACATTCTGGCATGTAAACAATACTTAGAAAAGAACAAGAATGAGAGAGAAAGAAGAATAGAAACAACCACAAGAAGAGAAGTGACACAAATATACCCTAAGAAAACCCCTTCCAAAAAAAACTAGCCACCAAAGCACACATATCAAATGTATTTTTCAACAACATCAATGATCACAATACATTTATAGGATATCCATGTGAGCTTCAATGAGATCAACACTCCTATTCCCCTAGTGAAAAATCAATAGCATAAACCTACAAAATACCTTCCATACATCCTCTATTCCATGCCTCCAATATATAGATTGAAGGAGGCCCATAAAAACACCAAAAGACTACCATGGACCTAAAAAAGGTCCCAAATACCATGGTATGAATTCTCACAACCCTCCCATGTGTGGATCCATCCTAGACTAGAAAATAACTTTGTCAAAACCATCTTTGACTTCTGTTATGCAAATTGGCATATGTAACTCCCGAGCAGTCCCCCATGAAGCACTAATTACATCCCATGTTGGCTAATAATAGAAGATGCTCTTACAAATCCACTATGTAACCCCCTATTCAATGCCTCATTACAAACAATATTTCTAAGTCCTCAAAGAATAATAAAAGAATTACATACGTCCCCACCCTCACATGGGCATCTCATTTGCCCATTCCATAACGTTTGGAGACATATACATTGTTTACCAATCTAGTGAATAATTAAATTACATATACACTTAGGATATGCAAGGAGAATAAAACCCTAATCCCTATAGGTCCCTCTATTATAATTACTTATTTTATTGTAGAGCTATTTTGCATTTATTTTTTTGAAAAAACTAATCATATCACTTTATTTTTTCCCCATCTACAAACTTTATATAGTATGATTTTCCACCATATCCAGTATTGATGAAAAATATTAAATTGATTTTCCATAACTATTGATTGAGTGATCTATCCAATTCATAATATAAGATTTATTTTTTTACATTCATATAGTTCCTACTCCAGTTGTTAAAATATTATTATTTTTTCGGGTGATGCAACTATTGATATAGTCTCTCATAGTAGGTACATCTACCAATAAAGTACAAAGTTTTAAATATGCATTTGAGGAGTGTGATGATGTGGTGTGAGGCGAGGCATATACTAATTAAAGTAAGCCATTCTTGTGACTTGGTAGCCCATGTAATAAATCTCATACTATTTTGGCTCGAATTACCATGCATGCAAACATGTCCATCCATTTATTCTACAACCATAGTTATTGCAATTCAATTTTAATAGGTGTCTTTGTTGTAAATGATAGAATTCAAATAAATGCATACTTACCACATCAATGAGGTGCTCAACAATTGCAGCTACATTGAGGAAAATAGTAGAGGTATTCCTATTTGATTTTGTCCTAAGGTTGTTGTTGTGCTTGAAGCTCAACCCCATACTCCATGAAAATAACTTGTAATATTCATTTAAATCCAAAACATCTTTCATGACATTGGTTGTAGTTTTTAACTATAGAGGTGAGTCAATCTATGCCATTTAAATTGATTTGTCTATAAAACTCATGACAAGTTACACTACTAAAGATTTGTCTATGTCCATGAAATAACCTCTAGTAGTGATGCACACATTAGAAAAAGGAGTCAATGGTATGATATTAGTAGAGTGTTTTCTAAAATTCACATTACCAAACCCAGAGAAGACGTTATTGGTAGTGGTAGTGTAGTGGTTTCTGATAAGGGGACTACCCTTCCTAAACATTTTGAAGCAATGCATGAAACTCATTCAAGCTACACCAAAAATACACATATATTGACTATCTAGGTAGTGCTAAAATTTGTGAAAGAATTGGTTTCTATGATAACAATTAACCTTTTTTAAGTGTTAATAAATCATTGATGCCTCGTTACAACATTTAGTCATGCTTGAATCTCCACATGACCAACACTATTCTTCAAAGACACCAATCCTCCCCTACCTTATTATGACTCAGAGTAGCAAACACCATATTTACTATTTATTCTCACTTCCTTGCTTGCTATAGTGTATATATATTGAGTATATACATAATATGTATCTATCTAAGCAATGATGTGTAAGAAAACCAATTCATAGAAGTGCAACGTATTAGTAACAAACTTTTGAATTATATGAAAAATATGAATAAAGCCTCCACAATTAATCTAAGAGGAGAGATATGTAAATAGAAAAGATATCTATTTTAAACACGGAAAGAATGAACACGCAACTATAACAAAACATATACCCTAGGAAAACCCTTTCGAGAAAATCCTAGCCTCCAAATCTTGAACTGATTATATTATTAGCAACACAAAGAGGGTTACAATACAATTCTAGGCTCAATCCTTCACAAGAGATAATACCAACATACAGATTTGGAGATATTCTAATAGCATAACAATACCTGTAAAACTTAACTATTAAACCTCCATCTCAAGCAATCAATAAATAGGAGAAGAAGTACATGAAAACATCAAAAAAGAATTAGGAAGCCATGAGCAAAAACCACCCAAAATGTGGCACCCAAATCCCTAGTCAAAATCCCAACCCCCAATCCTAAGACAAGTCCACATGCTAAAAATAACACATTTCTTACAACTATCATAATCTATCATAACATCTTCATTATTCACTTGCCAACTTGGGTACTCCATTTTGGATCCATCATCTCCATTCAAAGATGTCTTATGATGTGTCATAACATGCATCATAAGTAGGTCAACAATTGTAACTCCCTCTTAAACAACTCTCTTATGCATCATAAATGTTCTCACATTTCTAATGTAGGAGACCTAACTTTCAAAGACCACAACTTTTGATTTGGAAAATTTATTAAGACCTTTTTTGAATTGAATATCTCGAAGTAGACTTTGACTACAAAAGGTTCCAAGACCTATTTTGACAAGTTTTAGAGCCAAAATTGGCCATCTAAAGCCCAAAAATAATATTTTGTGTTCTTAACATTAGGATTGAAGGTTGAGTCGCCTTTCCTAACATTCTCCCACTTGTTTAACACCTTGAAAGAGCAAAGGAATACCAACACTATCAACTATATGCAAGGGGCCAAGAGTACCATAGACTTACTACACCACTTGAACTTCTCTATGTTGACTAGCTTTGTCAAAGCATCTACAACATTCTCTAGAGTATTAACCTTCTAAAATAACACCCTCCCATCCTCCACCATATCACAAATAAAATGATACTATATGTCAATGTGCTTCATCCATGCATGAAAGGTTAGTTTCTTTACCAAGCTGATGGCACTTTAACTATCACAATAAACTCTAACCACTCTCTGATGTAGCCCAACATCTGAACACAATCTTAGAAGCTAGATATAATATTTATAGGCAAGAGTAGCTACCATGTATTCTACCTATGTAGTGGGTAAGAAAACATAACTTGTTATCTTATGCAAATCATTGCACCAATGAATAAGCTAAGCACATGACCACTAGTAGACCTTTTACTATCAACATCACCTACCTAATCAAAATCCACATAACCCTAAACATCCAATTAGCATTGTATATATCCTAAGGTCTTTCCTATCTAATAACATATGGAGTGCTCTATAGTACCATGGAAATATCTAAAAACCCTCTTCATTACTATCTAGTGATCCCATCTAGGATTATCCATAGAATGGCTCAAGACTCCCACTACTTAGGCAATGTTTGGTCTAGTGCATACCATAGCATAAATAAGGCTCCCAAATAAAATAGTATAAGGCACAATTCTCATATCCTCCATCTTTATAGATTTCAAAGGATACTACTTGACTAAAAATTTTGTTCCCATAAAAATAGGAACATTCATTGGTTTATTGTCAGCCATACTAAAGCACTACAAAACAAAGTTGACATACTTCTAACTCAACCAAAGCTTTTTGTTAGATCTATCCCATCTAATCTCCATCCCTAAGATAAACTTATTAGCTTCTAATTCTTTCATCTTAGATTAAGATGAAAGCTAAGATTTCAAGTTTGTAATCATACTCTTATCATTACTAAATGAAATGTCTTCAACATTGATAATAATAAAATGATCATCAACCCATTTCTAGTAAACACAACAATAAAATGTAGACTTGATAAATCCCAACCCCAAAACATAAGAATCAAACTTTTGGTACCACATTTTAGGATACTATTTGAAACCATAGAGGGATTTCTTCAATCGACAAACTGACATTTCCTTACCCTTTTCAATGTAGTGCTCTGGCTGGAATATATCAATTTGTTCCTCCAAGTCACCATGCAGGAATTTTGTCTTCACATCTATCTTCTCAACCTCAAGGTCAAATGTAGCAACTAACTATAACAAGAATCTAATGGATGTCAGATTATCTATAGGAGAAAAAATCTCACTAAAATTAATGTTATCAACTAGGATTGCTCCTGTGATGCAAAGATGGAAAGCTCAGTAATCCTGTGGAACATTGGAATACCTTCAGGTTGTGGGTACCCTATGACGAAGGTAAACCTCCAGATTATGGGTTGGTTCCCTTAAGATTTTCTAGTGAATTAGTGATTTTGCAGGAAAAAGGATAGAAGGCTCTCTAATGGATGCACTAAAACTAAATTTAAATGGGTGGTGATGCACCTAAATGATAGTGTAACCATGCAGACTGATTCACAACTATTTTCAGAAAAAACTGTTTACATAGTTCAAAATGAGTAATTCGATCACAAAAATGTTTCCAAAGAAGGCCAAATAGTTTGTCTTTTCAAAAGGAAAGTAACTTTCACAATTTGAAGATCAAAATGAATATAAGCACAACCTAAGACCTGTGATGTGATTGTACAATAATGAACGAGACAAAACTAGAGGTTTTGATGATTAAAACACAATAATTTCATCAAATCATTCACAAAGACATTTGCATTATTTTGAAGAGGTAAAATTGATAACTTTTTAATGAAAATAGTAGGAAAATATTGCATAAATGACAAATAACATGTAACTTGTAATCTGCTTCACTGTATAAATCTATAAAAATGAGTTACAAAACCCCCTTCTCTCTGCAATGCACAAGAGATCAAAAGTCCAGAACTGGAAAAAACATAAGTTTTCCCTCATATATACAAAAGATATCTCTAAAGGGTGAGGTTGAGTGAACTGAAGTCAACTCATCATCAAAATATCTCCTAAACTCTCTCCCATGAGCAAAGATGAAAATCCCCAAAAAGGGGGGTCAGAACTGATCTAAATTGAGCTAGAATAGCTCCAAACTGCCTCTCACATCCTGTTTGATCATGTGGAACTCCAAATTCCTCCCAGTTTGACCATAAAATAAGGAAAACACCCAAAATAACTCAGTTACACTTTAGTTTAACTCTCTCTCCATTTTTACATGGTTGAGAGACAAAAATTAAACTAAAATAAGAATTATTAAATGCAATCATCATGATTGATTTAATAATTGTTGTGTAATGCATGATTTTTCCCCTTATGTTCATTACATAACCATTATTAAAGCAATTTATGATTTATTGCTTTTAATAATTGTTATTTTTTACAATTTGTCTCTCTATCATGCAAACATAGGGTGTTTGGTTAAAAATTGACACATGAAGACACTTAGAGATAAAAGAAAATATCCTCCTTCCCTTTGCTCACACCAAAAATAACCTCCTGGTCAACCTTGGGTCAAAACCCTCCATGCAAAAGAAAAAAAACCTCTCTGACTAGCCACTGCAAAGGTCTTCAATGCAAATACATACTTCATTTTCATCTCCTGTAGGATCATTGTATAAGGGGCTCATTTTGTCTTCATGGATATTCTATTTATATGCTCAAGAAAAAAATATCCTTATATCTCCCATGCAAAACATGTTGTCCATCACATGCAATTGGCCTTCTAGCAATGATAATGATAGAGTTTTGACTTAAGGTTTAAAAACCAAACCTTAGCATTTGTAAACAATATCATTGCTTCTTCACGGGTTCATGGGCATCATTAGGTTTTATCATTTCAAGTCTTTGACCCTGTGGCATTTGATTTGGCAATGATTTTCAATAAAAATAAAGTAAAAAAAAACAAAACCCGTGCTAGGGCATCTCAAACAAAAGAACCTCTAACCCTAAAAAGTTGTCATTTTGTGCTCTTGCATTCTGTTGGAGAAACTTTGTGCCGCCATGAGGTTTTGATTGAGCTTCTCCATGCATTTTCAGCTTGTCTAAGAGATCTTCATGCATCTGGTCTTCTTTAGGCACTTTCATGGCTTTTTTTTGGTTTTTCTCAGGTAAGGAGACCCCCTCTGTGTTGAGATTTCTACATATTCAATGAAAAACTCTTTGAATAATTTGGTAATGAGAAAAACCCCATGGCTTCCACGGTATTTGCTCCTTTTACCTCTGGTTTTTATGGTATTTTATCTCCATTTAGCTATTTGGTGATTGGGGACTTTCATGGATGCCTATGCCACTCTTATTGGAACACTTCCCTTAGCAATACCTCTTGTAGACACCTAAAAGTGTTCTTAGATTGCAAGGCCTTAATTTCTTCCATATTTTATCAATTTTCCTTAATTTTCCTCTATGATTAATTAATTAATTATTTAACCATTCATATCCTAATGTCCCCTTTACTTGATTTATTCAAACAAATAAATCAACCCCATCACATTATCCCTCCTTCTCAAATAAATTAAATAAATGTACACCATTTATTTAATTTAAAAATCTATTCCACCTCACCATTTATCTCAATTTACAATTTAAATTTGTCCTCTTGTGGATGGAAACCCTAAATCATTCTCAGCCCTTGATTTTGCTCCAAAGTCAACACTCGATCCTGACTCTCTATTCAAATCTACTCTTCTATAAAACACCTCATTTAGCCTCATTTTGACCCCTTATGTTCTTCTTGGCTCATAATCTGTTGTATGCTCTCTCCAATATCTTGCCCATTCATCAACTTGAGCTTCTCAAGAATGTGCATAAATCTACAAATATGAGAACATAATGCAAGATGAGGTCAACAATGAAGATTAGTCAATATTAGCTTAGATTTTAGTTGTTTTTCATGCTTTTTTGATTGGTTTTCTAGGCTAAATTGCTCTTCATTGCAGTTAGGGTTAGCTGCAGTTTTATTTTTGCATGTTTAACCAGTTCTTCCCTAGCACAAAATGGTGAACCTAACGTGAATAAAATTTCTAATCCACCATTTTTGTTGAGTTTTGGTAGTTAACTTGTGCAGGTGGCTTCCTGGTCTCAAACGGACATCACCGTTGAGTCCGGGAGGCCTTTTTTGTGAAAAATGACTGTAAATTCATCAAATTTGGCTACTAAAAAAATTGATTTTTTTACTTCGGCCCCTTTTGCAGGGTCGTACCGTACAGATCCGTACGGTCCCTGCACATATACCCATTGTCAGATTTGTTGAATTTGCTCTTCGTTTGCATTTGTAGGATCTATTATATTATCATCTTGCATATTTAATGGATTCATTGGTAAATCTAACATTCTGGTCGCAGCATTTAAAAAAGTTCTAATTAAATAATATTTCGATTTCATTTAGAGGTTTTATTTTTTCAGGATTCAAAATCTTAACACCCGCCATCGAAGCCCTTCTCGCTTCCTCCGCTTGCCTTTAAATCGTCCTCCTACATTTATTTCCTCCATCGTCGACACCTAAAACTCACTTCGTCGCCACTGTGCTAAACTCTGCCTGTTGCTCACAAAACTTACTTCTGCCTCCATGAAAACCCTAACTCTGGCCTTTTACAAACCCTAGCCGCCTGTTAGGAGTTGTTGCCACCACCCGTGGCTAGGTCTCAACCACTCAACTCCCTTCCACCTTGCAATAAACCCTTCAATTGGCTCTGGGCATGCACATTGAATGAATCCAATTATCCATACCTTCTTTCTCGCATCAAAAGGTGACTGTAATGGGTATTGCGGTTACTATCACAAGAGGCTAAAGATTAAGATTCTCACAACTAGTTGCCCACTTTGGTTCAGTGTGCGGCAGTTGAGGCATGCCTAGTTTTCAGCATCATCTAAGATTCCAAAAGCTCTAAAGCTCAAAGCTTATCTTTTAAATAAAAGCTTTATCCTTTAATGTGTACTACTTATCTCTAATAGAATCTTCTGTGAGCATGGACAAGAAAGTGAAAAAGTTGGATGACATTTTTCTATTGCCGACGAACAAAATTAGATAAATTGACACATATGAAAGGAAGATAGGTGTGTGGAAATTGCTTCCTACAGTAATCTAATGAGGAGAGATGTATGCAAATTCAAATTAACCTTTCCAGTTACAACGTTATTAACACAATAATATAGATATTGCATCAATACACATACACACAGAAAGTAGACAGAAGAGAGAGAGACAAGATATACGTGGGGAAACCCCTTACGGGTGAAAAACCCCACACTCCAAAACATAGCTCAAATGTATTACAATAAACAATAACAGATTACAATACAGTTTCAGAGCCAATGCTATTTCAGGAGTCTTTGAATGTCGAATATGAAGAT
The DNA here is from genome assembly GCA_027924645.1 of Cunninghamia lanceolata. NCBI lineage: Eukaryota > Viridiplantae > Streptophyta > Pinopsida > Cupressales > Cupressaceae > Cunninghamia > Cunninghamia lanceolata. The sequence goes on along the minus strand of BSBN01000553.1, from coordinate 12,073,774 downwards.
ATTCCAACAGCATAACAGTACCTGTACAAAACACTATATATCTCCCATCCAAGCACTTGTTTTTATAGAGTTTACAGGACAAATATGGAACCTTCTAGAGATGGGCGTCCCTCTTGGACTCATGCCCCAAAACCCATGCCTAAGGACACTTGTCCAACATCCCATCCCAATGTGGGAGCCTTGTCCCAGGATAGGCTATGACAGATGCTCTTACGCACCTTACAATTGTCATAGAATTTGTCATAACTGACAACACTTACAACTGTAAGATAATCTGTCATACACTGACTAAAAATATTTTATTCCTTTTACAACATGTCATAACCCCCCTTGATTGCCCAAAGATGCCTTTCTCTCATGCAAAGATACTCACTGACACTTGTCATTAAATAAAAGTCATTTGAGGTTTCAGGGGCGCTGCCCCTCGAACCTGCCCTGTACAGCGACAGGGAGCGCACCAGGGGCGCTGCCCCTGGACCCCGCAAGGGGCTCTGCCCCTTGACCCCATCTTGCGGGCACTGCCCCCAAACCCCCATTAATTATTCAAGGGGGAAACCGCAGCTGCCAAAGTCACCAAAATTTATCCTGCTGCATGTACACAAGGTGCCGACTATGCCAACTCAACATGGGATAAATAAATGCAACATTAGGAATTTGTAAAGGTTGAGACACCTTAATTCCCAACATTCTCCCACTTGTCAAACACCTTGCAAGGGCCAAAGCAATGACAAGATTTAATTGCTAGGGGCCAAGAGGCCCATAGACTCCGAACACCATTTGAACTTCTCTATGCCCACTGGTTTCGTCAATGCATCTGCAACATTCTTCAAAGTGTCTACCTTCTCCAAATTCACCTTCCCATCCTCTACCATGTCTTGCATGAAGTGAAACTATACATCAATGTGCTTTGTTCTGGCATGGAAAGCTGGATTCTTTGCTAGGCAAATCGTACTTTGACTGTCACAACAAATCGTAATATGTCCTGTATCAACACCAATTTCTGAACACAATCTCTTAAGCCAAATGGCTTCCTTACAAGCATGAGTTGCTGCCATATACTCAGCTTCTGTCGTGGACAAAGCAACCACAGGTTGTCGCTTACTCATCCAACTAAATGTACCACTAAACATAGTGAACACATAGGCACTGGTGGATCTCCTGTTGTCAATGTCACCCGCCCAATCAGAATCCATAAATCCATGAATACAAATAGAATGCAGAGGTCTTGTAGCATTACCATGATAACATATGGAATACTTGGAAGTACCCCTCAAATATCTGAACACTCTCTTAACTGCATCCCAATGTATCCGTCCAGGATTAGCTATAAATTGACTAAGGACTCCCACTACTTGGGCAATGTCTGGTCTTGTGCAGACCATAGCATACATCAAACTACCAACAACACTAGCATAAGGTACTCTGCTCATGTCCTCCACCTCACTAAAGAGATTTTGGACAATCATTAACAGACAACTTTGTCCCCAATGAAACATGAACACACAATGGTCTACAAGCCATGCTGAACCTATCCAACACGGTCTTCACATATTTACTGTGGCTTAACCAAAGTTTTATGTTAGCTCCATCTCTTCTGATTTCCATTCCTAGAATGTACCTGGCTGCCCCAAGATTTTTCATCTCAAACTATGTTGACAACTGAGACTTCAAATCAGAAATCATATTCTTACCATTCCCAATCAACAACATATCGTCAACATACAATGCAATAATGAGAATGCGATCATTGTCAAATTTGTAATACACACAATGATCTGATTTCGATCTCAAATATCTAATCGACAACACAAAGGCATCAAACTTCAAGTACCACATCCTAGGAGACTGCTTCAAACCATACAAAGACTTCTTTAACTTGCAAAACAAATTTTCTTTACCTTTCTCTATGTAGTGCTCTGGCTGTGACATGTAAATCTCTTCCTCCAAATCACCATGAAGGAAAGTTGTCTTCACATCCATGTGTTCTACCTCTAAGTCATAAGCAGCTACAAGAGATAACAAAAATTGAATGGATGTCATCTTTACAATGGGAGAGAAAATTTCACCATAATCAATTCCCTCCACTTGTGAATACCCCTTCGCAACCAATCTAGCCTTGTACTTTTCAACACTACCATCTGCACCAAATTTCTTCTTGAACACCCATTTGCATCCAACAGGTTTCCATCCATCAGGCAAAGGCACCAAGTCCCATGTTTTATTCTTTTCCAAATAAGCCATCTCATTTTCCATGGCCTCCTTCCAGGAACCTACATCTTTCTTGCCCATAGCCTCTTTCACAGTTCTAGGCTCATCAATGTTAGTAAGTAGAGCAAAAGCACAACTAGAATCAAGTAATGAATAACCAAACCTATCAGGTTGCTTTCTTGTTCGTGTAGACCTCCTCAATGGCTGAGGTTGAGGTTCTACTTCTTCTTCCAAGCTTTCAGAGCTGCTAGAGGTCTCCTCATCATCAGGTCTCACAGGGTCTGTCAGTTCAGTCTTCTTAGGGGTAGAAGGAAACTGAACAGCATCCTCTTTCTTTTCTATCTATTCTAGTTGTAGAACAACGAAAGAAGGTGTTATCTCTCTGAAGATAACACTTCTGCTATACAACACTTTTTCATCCACAGGATCCCAAAGCTCGTATCCTTTCACACTGACACCATAGCCAATGAAAATATATTTAACAACCTTGTTATCCAATTTAGACCATTTCTCCCTAGGCACATGTGCATATGCCTCACAACCAAAAACACGAAGATATCTAACTAAAGGCTTCTTACCAGACCACACCTCCATGGGTGTCTTACCAACAAGAGATGATGTAGGAGACTTGTTTACCAGGTAGTAAGCAGTGGCAACAACTTCAGCCCAAAACTTTTGTTCGAGGCTTGCTCCACTAAGCATACTCCTAGCATTCTCCATCAGTGTCCTGTTCATCCTCTTTGCAACTTCATTTTGCTACAGGGTGTATGGAGTTGAATTATGTATTTCAATCCCTTGCTCTTTACAGAACTTATCAAACTATGCCAAACAAAACTCACCACTGTTGTCAGTTCTCAAACACTTAATCTTTTTACTAGTCTAATTTTCAGCAAAGGCTTTAAACTCCTTAAACCGACTAAAGACTTCGGTCTTTCTTCTGATAAAATAAATCCATGTCCTTCTACTGTAATCATCTATGAAAGATACAAAATATATAGATTTTGAAATTGAAGGAACATTAATAGGACCAAACACATCAGAATGAATAAGATCCAATACACCAGAAGACTTGTGAGAACTAGAGTAAAATTGATCACAGTTTTGCTTTCCATATACACAATATTCGTAAAAGTCAAACTCGAGATTACAATCATTTAACCCCTCAACGAGGTTTTTATTTTTCAGGGTTCTAAGACCCTTCTCACCAATGTGGCCATATCTCAAATGCCATAACATAATCTTTTCAGCAGGAAGTTTAACTTCCAAAGCATGTGCACTACCATCAGAAAGTGTTACAATAGATTTCTTCACTGCTTGTTCAGATGGTGGGGATGAAGTGACTACAACTCTTTTATTCGAGTCAGAAGAACTATTGCACTATGAAGTGCATGCCTCCAGCTGAAATAGAGTACCTCTCTGAGTACCCTTCTTAAGTACCATAGATCCTCTAGTCATCTTGCATCCATCCTTCGAAAAGACAACCTGCACACCTGCATCATTCAACATACTTACAGAAAGCAGGTTCCGTGCTAGGCCTAGGATGTGCATAACCCCAGTGATCCCCTTCACTCATCCATCAGGGAATTGGATTGAGACTCTTCCATGACCAACAATCTTTAGATGAGAATCATCACCTAGGTACACTCTTCCACCATCTAACTCTTCATATTTTGTAAACCAATCTCGATGCGAGGTCATGTGGAATGATGCACTAGAATCAATCAACCACACATTATTAGATGCATGGGTGGCCAGGGCTGCGATGAAGGCATCACCATCATCTTGTGACTTGTCAAAATCTGAATCAGGAGCATTCTTCTTCTTCTTTTTCTTCTCCTCTTTGCATTCCTTTTAGAAATTCCCAGTTTTCCCACAGTTCCAACAGAGAGCCTTGGAATTTTTAGGAGATTTAGATCTCCCACGGGATTTGGATCTGCCCTTTTCACCTTTCTTGTCCTTCTTTTCCCTTTCTCTTTGGGTCTTCCACGAACTGCAAGAGCTTCTTTGGCTGCCTCAAAAGACTTTCTCCGCATCTCTTCAGATAATAGCAAAGACAACACATCTTCCATCTTGAATGTGGTAGTGGTGCTTCCGATAGCCATGACAAGATGATCCCACGAATCTGGCAAAGAACAAAGCAGGGTCATATAGCAATCCTCCTCCATTTTCACACCCACAGATGTCAAATGTGCAACGATCATGTTGAAAGCATTCATATGGTCCGCAACAGATCCTCCTTCTTCCATCTTTAGAGCAAACAACTTCTTTTTCATGAAGAGCTTGTTCACTAAGGACTTGGCCTGATAAACATCACCCAACTTCTTCCAAAGATCTTTCGTGCTCTTCTCCTCATGGACATTCAACAGGACAGAGTCAGCTATACAGAGTCTTATGAGACCCTTAGCCTTATGATCTTTGAGGTCCCAATCAACTTGTGACATTGCTATAGGTTTTACACTGGATATAGTTTCCCATAGGTCACGATCAACAAGTAGGTCTTCCATCTTGAGTTTCCACAACTCAAAATTAGTGCCATTAAATTTCTCCACCTCTAATCTTCCAGATGTGGTTGTCATCTCCTTCCTACAACAAGATATAGAATACTCTACACAAACTCCCACTCAACCTAAGATGAGCTCAAAAAACCCCTACCCAGGAGCTAGAACCAAAACTAGCCAGGCTCTGATACCAACTGAAAGGAAGCTAGGTGTGTGGAAATCACTTCCTCCAGTAATCTAATGAGGAGAGATGTATACAAATTCAAATTAACCTTTCCAGTTACATCATTATTAACACAATAACAGAGATATTGTGGCAATACACATACACACATAAAGTAGACAGAAGAGAGAGAGACAAGATATACGTGGGGAAAACCCTTACGGGTGAAAAAACCCACTCTAAAACATAGCTCAAATGTATTACAGTAAACAATAACAGATTACAATACAGTTTCAGAGCCAATGCTCTTTCAGGAGTCTTCGAATGTTGAATCTAGAGATATTCCAGCAGCATAACAGTACTTGTACAAAATACTATATATCTCCCATCCAAGCACCTATTTTTATAGAGTTTACAAGGCAAATATGGAACCTTCTAGAGATGGGCATACATCTTGGACTCATGCCCCAAAACCCATGCCTAAGGACACTTGTCCAACATCCCATCCCAATGTGGGCGCCTTGTCCCAAGATAGGCTATGATAGATGCTCTTACGCACCTTACAACTGTCATAGAATCCATCATAACTGACAGCACTTATAGCTATAAGAGAATCTGTCATACACTGACTAAAAATATTTTATTCCTCTTACAACATGTCATAACCTCCCTTGACCACCCAAAGATGCCTTTCTCTTGTGCAAAGATACTCATCGACACTTGTCATTAAATAAAAGTCATTTGAGGTTTTGGGGGTGCTGCCCCTCGACCCCGCCCTGTACCGCGACAGGGAGCGCACCAAGGGTGCTGCTCCTGGACCCCACAAGGGGCTCTGCCCCTTGACCCTGTCTTGGGGGTGCTGCCCCCAAACCCCCGTTAATTATTTAGGGGGGGAATTGTGGCTGGCAAAGTCACCAAAATTTATCCTGTTGCATGTACACAAGGTGCCGACTATGCCAACTCAACATAGGATAAATAAATACAACATTAGGAATTTGCAAAGGTTGAGACACCTTAATTCCCAACAACGTATTCAACTCGATGAAGGAATGGATTTTGGCATTTTAGATTGACAATGAAATTTAGTAACTTAACCATCATTCTCAAATTTTGCATGCAGTTAAAAATCCACATCCTTAGAATCCACGATTTGTGCTGGTTGCCCTGCATCTTATTGACAATTAGACAAGCCCAAACTATAGTCATTTTAACACTCCCAACTTTTGCTACTCAAATCTCCCGGTTGCCACCACTATAAAACCCTAACTGTTGGCTCTGCTAAAGCCAAACTCATCGTTGAATCCTCTCTATAACCCTTAGGTCGCTACTGCTTAGAATCTCGTCACCTTCAGTTCAGGGCTCTGCTTTCTAGAAATGAAACTTTGAGCAAAGCCAGAGAATTGCTGACCAATTGTGATCTTTCCTTGATCTGAGCTTTAACATTACCATTGGAGCCTTCAAACCCCTTGATGCATGTCTCCTGGTTTGTGAGAGTGGCACTAAGCCAAGTCTGCACATTTGCAATCTAGTGCTTCTTGGACTTCAAATTAATTGCCACCATTTTCTCCAGTGAAGCGTTGAGGTGATCCATGGGATCTTCTAGAAGCTCTAGACAATATTCCAAAGCAACACGTTCAGTAGGGCGACACCTCTATCGATGGATCCATCGCCCTGCACCCTTTGTGCTTCTCCATGGTCACATTCATGATCGTGGGCGGGGGACTAGTGCTCCACATTTTTTTATTTCCTTCTGTTTATTTTTTTTAGCTTCGCTTCAAACCCTGGTCACATGGGTGACTAGGGGCACCCCTGAAGCCCTTAACCATGACAGTAACTGCCAGTCTGCTAACTATCACATGTGACCACAATCTTTCAAATTGTTGGCGGTCAATTCTAAATAGTCAGGTGACCCCTTGCCTTCTACATGCCATGAAGGGGCTATTTTTTTCTCTCTCATAAATTGGGCATACAGGCTTGAAATTTTGCAAACGAGGCCTCATCGGAAAGCTAACACACTGAACTTTGTAACGGTATAGGTTTCGATAGGTAATAGTACTGTTTTGTTAGAATTTTTTCTGGTCAAAGTCAATGGTCAATTCAAACTTCAAACGCTTATAAATCATGCAAAATTGATCCGATTTTAATGCAATTTTTTAAAAAAGTGCATGAAATTTCCTGAATTTTCTGATTTTTCTCTCTAAGTTTTTGTAGCTGATCATATTTTGTAGATTTTTATTAGATTCCCTTTTTTGACCTCTTTGACTTTGGGGCTTGCAAAAAGGGGGTTTTACTTGACATTTCATGTTTTTTACATTGTCATAGAAATTTCATGCTACTAATGTCTAATTTGTAGCTTGTGGCATTCGCTGGTCAAAGAACTCAAACTAAAACTACTAACATATTTTGATGCAGGGTTTCATTCTTCCATGTGCATGTGTTTTGATATCATAGGAACATTTGGTTTTGGTGCACTAAAATGAACATAATCTTGTTGTTTTCACACATATCTTTGGGGGCTTAAAATGAATCAGTGTTTGCTTTGTTTGGTAATTGTGTTGGTGTTTTAAGATGTGTATGCTCTTCCCTCGCATGCCATGCGATCTTGGAAATCAAAAGCATCTCTCAACACTTGCATAAATCACACCACACTTGCATAAATCATACGAGCCTGGAGATCAAAAACATGTACTTGTCTTTCTTTTATGTTACCCTTTAGAGTGGGCCTACTCTTGAGACACATCCGCAAGGAGAACTCATTTGTGACCCTAAGCAATACTTTCATCCGGTCCGCTATACAAATTAGGATAAGGCAAAAACTAAGTCCAAACTGGTATTAGCGCTTACCGTACAATACTAGCTCGAAAGGAGGCATATCTTTGTGTATATGAGACTCCTAGTAGGGTTAGTCAAAGCCTTTAGTGGCTTGTTGGACGCTCGTAATGTGCTAGTCCCCTGAATATTCACTAAGAACCTTGTGTTAGTGGCCAAAATCCCTCTATTTGTGATGCAGGAGGTTAGAAGATAGACCTCTGGAGCCATCCCACACTCTCGCAGTTTAAAGTAGAGATAAAAAGTTTCTTGAGATCTTCGGGTCTTGAGGGATTCGAAGCTTGGTGTGCACGAGAAGTGAGTGCCATGTAAGGATGAGCCAGTGCCACCAAGCTTCTAAGTTATCCACTTTAAATAAGTGCAGTTAAAGCAATCCAAGTGGGAATTCAACAAATATTGTCCTTTCCTAGCCTAGGATCGTGCATGTTTACAAGTGTTTGCAAAACATCAAGAGTCACTAAAAACAACCAATCTGACTGCCAAATGTCTTCTATGACTGATGTGTGTGCTTGCCTAATCATCACCCTAGACATTCTTTCCATCCATTCATTCCAAGTTATCATATCCCTATTCACTCTTCTTAACCACATCATCCTTGTCATTCCATCATCCTTATCATTCATATAACCATTATCCTACACATTCCACATCATGTCCTAATCACATCATCCAACCACCCATATCTTAATCATCCTTGTCCTATCCTAATCACATCCCAATTACATTATTATCATTCCACATCATCCTCTTTCTAATCCAACTGACACCATTCCAAGTCAAACCAACACCTAACCATAATTATAATCATCCTAGTCATCATCCTAATCCATCCAATTCATACAATCATGTCATTCCTAATCATATCCAAGTCATCCCAATCCAATCCTAATCATATCCTTGTTATTTGACATTAGCCAATCCACATCATTCTAACCATTACACATCATCTAATCACATCCAAACAATATCAAGCCTAATCATTCCTAATCACATTCTTGTAATATCTTCTTCATTCCACCTCATCATAATTACCCTAATCAATCATAATCATTACATCCATTGCACATCATATCATATTCATCATTCCAACTCATCATATCCTAATCACATTCCTAATCATATCTTCATCATTCAACCTTCGTGTCCTTAGCCACATAATATCATATCCTAATAAAATTCTTATCATTTTCTAATCATTCCACCTCACCCCAATCTATCATATTCCTCATTCCTAATCATTCCACCTCTTCATAATCATATCCTCTTTGTCCTTCCTAATCATTCTACATTAACCCAATCACGTCCTATTCATCATACCTAATCATTACACCATATCCTAATCATATTCTATTAATCATTCCAAATCATTCCACCTCATCCCAATTATATCCTAAGCATCATAATCATATCCAATTCATCATGCATAACCATTACACATCGTCATCCTAATCCAATCCATTTCACCCTAATCATTCTTCTAGTCATCGTCATAGTCATCCTTATCAAACCCTAATCACCTCGTTCATCTAATCCACATCATCCTAATCATCCTAGTCAAAACCCTAATCATCTTCATTCATAATCCAATCAACTTCTTCCTAATCCATCCATGTCATCTACATCTTATCATTACACATCATCATCTTCATTCTAATCCAATCAATCATATCTCAATCATATCATAAGTATTCAATCCAATCCAATCAATTTCATCCCAATCATTCCCAATCACAATACACCACAACCGTAGGGAAAACTTTGAGTATCTACCCTCCCTATCAAATCTGGTTGCAACTGTGTCAAATTTCACCTACTACATATCCAATTTCATTCTTTTAAGATCAAATTTCATCAAAACATTTCATTAGAATTCAGCCTTGACATCTATAGAGGATCCCAAACATAGTCTTCCTAAGGTTGGAACATAGGGAGAAATTGTCAAAGCTTGACTGTATCACAAGTACAAATCTGGACCAAGAGACCTTGACATCTTTTTCAAATCAATCACAACTTGGGCTTAATTCTCCAAGGCTAGTTTAAGTCCATCCTTCCAAGTGAATTTTGAAACTCATGGGTTCACTTTAATCAATCATTTTTTACACACCTCAAGGTCTCGATAAATCCAATTTATACTTTGACAAGGTCATTAGAAGATGAGAGTACCCTCTTGGAGGTAGACTTTTTGAAGACTAATATCATTAGTCTCTATCATAGTCTAGGCCTCATCACCTTGCATCGATATCCACATAGCATCCCACAATTCACAAGCCTCATTTGGTAAAGACACAGTTGCAAAAAGAAGAGCAAGGGAGTAGATCCTCCTAGTCATCCCTCATTCACATCATTCACAACATTCTCACCAACACATCATCCTTGTCATCCTATCAACATCATTCTAATCATATCCCAATCAATTTTCATCCTAATCATTATTCTTTTCATTTTACATTATATCATAATCCCAACCTACTCATCTTGATCATTCCACCTTCACATCATAATTACCCTTTCTAATCACATTGTTCAATCAAATTGATCCCAATCACCTCACCCCTAATCATTTCCAAAACATATCCTAATCACAATCCTAACCATACCCTAATCACCTATCTAATCATCCAATCAATCTCATACTCTCTCACATTCCTAGTCTCTCCACATCATCATTCATCTTAGTCAAGCACTTGTCAACATGATCCTAATCCCACAAGAAGGCATACAATGATATAAAAACATGTGTCATTCCATGCCAATCCTACAAAACAAGGTTCTAGCACCCCAAGCCCATTCGTAGGTCTATCCAAGTCCATCTTGGCAGCAAGACAAAGAGCCTTTAAATTTAAATGCCACCTTTGACAAGGGGAATATAAGTCTACCTCATCCATCCTATAAGTACACTCTACCACTGCACTCTAATCCTACATCAGCTCCACGTCCTAGAATCAAACATTACAAAAGCAAGCATAAGGGGTTGTCCATATCCACCAATCCATTCAATCCCTTTGACACTCCACCTAATCAAATTCTGAACCCTAAGCCAACACCATCCATCCCTCTTATCCCTCCACCATGGGAACTTTCCGCTCCACCTAATCCTAATCATAATTCCACACCATCTACCCTCATTGTCCATCCATTATATTATCCTTCCACACATGCCCTTGCAAAGGATGTGATCCAATGGCTACTAGCAAGGAGTCAACCATGTCCTCAAAGTCCTATCATTGAGCTTGCCAAAGAACCTTCCAATACCATCTCCATCCCTTTAATCCCATCATGCGGTCCACAACATATCGAACCTATCCAAGAGTCATCCGCTTCCACTCAAAGTTAAGAGCCATGTCAAAAGCACACCCCTAAGCAAATGGAAACATTAGCCCCTTTTCTAGATCAAGATCAAAACCCTTCCATTCCACCCATCCACAACACACTTACTCCTTTCGATGATCAAGCTCCCATTTATGATCACGATCCCACCTATGATCAAGAAGGCCATGATGATCCACTTAACCAACTCTATGCATTACATGGTCAAGAGTTTGCCACCTCACCCATTCATGATCCAACCACTTTCACTTCCCATGATGAGACTTGTGCCTCCCAAGAATACATAAACATAGAATATCAAACAAATAAATTGGATCTTCGTGAACACAATGATAATCAAGCTCCTAATGATCCTTCCACCTCCACCGCAAACTCCATTGCAAATCCACCATCATATCCACTTGGTCTATCCGCTTTCATTCATGAGTGTTCCTCCTTAGGACAATAACAACCTTTCAACTCCACTTCACCTTCTTCATCCAATAAGGAACTCGTGTCTACCATCCAAACCACACATAGTCCTATAGTCCATCGCATACTCCCAAACATGAATTACCAAGGTAAAGGCTTAGGCCTTTGTGAACAAGGAATTTTAGAGCCTATCCATGTCAATGTCCCTCCATGCTCATATGGCCTTGGATACACAACCCAAGGACAACAATCTAATGATTTTGGTACTTCCTCCATGCCTCCTAAGTCAACCACTTTCCATCGCACATCCCATCACATTCCTAAAACATATGTCGCCATTCCACCTCCACTATCCTACAAACGTCAAAAGCATGTGACCATACATTTCTATCCATCTACTTTACCTCCACTACTCCTTTATCCATTCACCCATAAGTCCTCTCACACTCCTAATCATGACCAACAAATGCACATATTGTCCAAACATAAAGCTTCCACTCAATCCATCCACCCCATGGGATTCAAAAATAAACATTTGGATGCCTCTACCTATAAAGCCAAAAATCCTAAGGGTCCTAATGCCTTAGGGTACAAATGCAAAGAATCCAAGCAAGGTATATTAAAAATCCATCCAAACCCATACCTCCAAAACAAAAGTTAAAAACTAAAATGGTTTGGGTACCTAAGCAAAACAACAAGTCAAATGAGGTATCCACCTCTCAAAAATCCCAACCATCTCCTTCCATCCACTCCATTCAAATGTTCCAAACGTCACACAAGTAAAGAAAAAATCATAAAAATAAAAAGTCCATATGGGTACCGAAAATCCTAGGTCATGCATCCACTAAGCAAACATCACCATTGCTTCCTACGCCACCTTACACTCATAAGATCCAATGTTTATCATGGTGTGTGCAACCGTTGGTCATGATTCCTTTTCACACCTCCATCACCCCATCATTCAACCATTACCCTACATATCTGCCTTATCTCCTCCCTATGGTCCATGCTTTTGCATAAACATTTCATCTTTCCTCCTTGCATAAGTCTGACATAATCCACATCATAATATCCATTGTCTATCTACTCCATCTCACGTTCATGCAATCCCTTACCAATATCTATGAGCACACTTGACATGGTCCATTTGCGATGACATCTATCTTTGATGGGACTATCACCTTCATGGAACTAGACATTTGAGTCTCTCCTTTCCACATTCCACCTATCCCATTCACAAAAGTCAAAAAGTCAAAAAGTCAAAAAGTAAAAAAGTCAAAAAAATAAAAAAGGAAAAAAGGAAAAATAAAAAAAGTAAAGATAAATCCTTTTTTCCAATGGTGAAAACCACCCTTGGTGTCGCCTTGGATAAGTACCATGATGAAAACCTGGCAAACAAGCGTCATGTGTAGGTTGATCTTCTGTCACTTACACTTGGGGACACAATGTCTTGTCTATCCAAACTATCATTTGTATCCTATCATACCATTTCCATACCATCCTATCCATTACACACCCATATACCTATCCTATCGAGTTCATCCATCCTATCTTTCCTCCTTTAGATCTTGACAAAGAAATGAAGGCAAAATGTTGAAACATGCTTTGGATATCTTTTGGCATACCTCAGTCATTCTAAATGATCCTATCATTCCTATTGTTATGAGCTTAGTCATGTAAAATCCTAAGTTTTCTACCGACAATGGGGCATGTTATTCTTATGCGACATAGCCTTTGAGATCACATCCTTGTCCTCTTATGCGTACATACCTTCCATCTCCTATTTCCCACCCTTTCTTCCATTCATCCAATCCCATTCATTCCCTTGCACCTCGACTTAGTTTCCCCTTGTCATTGGTATCTAGCACAAAGGCTATCAAAATTGTCATCGAATGCCTTCTCAAAACATTTCAAAAACATAAAAAAATCAAAACATTTCAAAAACACAAAAAAATCAAAACATTCCAAAAATACAAAAAATCAAAACATTCCAAAAATACAAAAAAAATCAAAACATGTCAAAAATCCCAAAAAATTAAATATTTTCAAAAATAAAAAAAATCAAATATTTCCAAAAACACAAAAAAATTACAATATTCAAAAAACCCCAAAAAACTGAAACATATCAAAATCCAAAAAAATCAAAACATTCCAAAATCCAAAAAAATCAAAACATGTCAAAAATCCAAAAAAAAATCGAAACATGTCAAAATCCAAAAAAATTAAAATATTCCCCAAAATTCAAAAAAATTAAATATCCTGCAAAAAATCCAAGCAATAAAATCAATCAACTCATCATATCACCATATCAATCCACCAAATCATTCAATCCAGTCATTCAAACCAATTCAATTCATCAAATCTTTCCAACCAAATCAATTCTTCAAACAATTCTTTGAATCATTCAATTCCTCAACCAAATCACTCAATCAAATTCATCAATCAATCCATTCCAACATCCTAATTAGTCACATCATCATATCAGTCAAATCAATTCTTCAATCATTCACAATCCACATGGTTGAACTACGTTGCCTCTGAGATTTCATGTAGGCAAGGCCATCTTCGATGTGCCCCCAAGGCATTAGGTCAGTCCCTTAGGGTCTGTTGAGTCAACCATCATAATAAGTTATCCTTTCGTGAAATGGACACTTTGATTAGATAGTCAATCTTTCAAGAAATCCACACTTCAAATCAATCCCAAAATCAACCAGACAAGCTATTCAAATTAGTCTAACCAATCAATCACCTTGTGATAATCATATGTCACTATCCTCGTCACCTATCACATATCCTACATGGACTGGGGCATTGTCGAAACCAGGATTCTGTTCCTTATACAACATGCATCATTTATCAAACATCATCAATCAAACCCTGGTGTTGCTCGCATGGCCAACAACACTAGTGTCAATCAATCAATCACTTGCCTTAGACAGGTAGGGGTATTGTCAAAACTAGACCAGGCATCTTACATGACACGTTTCCTATCCTGAAACCAAGCCTCCATCATTCAACCTATCACAATCAATCAAGCACCTATCACTTGGAAAAAGGTCCAACTGGCTGTTGGTCTAGTCTGTCTTATTTTACTAGATTGTTTTGCAGTCTCATCCTTATGCTTCTCAAGGCAATCCCTAAGTGATGAAGAGAAGCGAGGATAGAGAGAGACCCTTTTCTTTGATCGTTGCTTGCGGTTTGTCTTGGAAAAATGACTGGGGCAACTTGGTGCCTTGCGTGTGATCAGGATTCCATTGGGTGTGAACCAAAGACATCCTATGCATTGGAAAGAATAAATGCTTCCTTGCATAAGGACTTGCATACCCTATAGTTATCTCATTGCATGTTCCGACAAGGTACCACAGTTACTAGTCTGTGTCAGGCATTCCTTGTCTGTCATGTGCCTGTTTCGCAAGGGACTACACTTTCCACCTTGGCCTTTTATATGCTGTGGTGATTGTCGTCCTTTGACATAATAAGTTCTATGATGATAAGCATAAAAAATTGCAAGTGAGAAGCTCAAAAATCTATCAAAGAAAGATCTCATTCCCATTCTTCTAGCCACATCTTCCATTCCTCCACCTTCATTGCAGCTTAGTGTATCATTGATTTCCTCTATCCATTCCCCAACCAATCCCTTTCATTTCAAGAGCCTACCCGTGTTTGTCCAACACACCTATCCTCTCGAGGGGGCATCATCAGCCTATCTTTCCATCATCATCCTTTTCCCCTATCCATTTCCTTAGCTTCTTTGAAATGATGTTGCTCAACATAAATCTCATCATCTCGAACATCATCTCAAAGAGGGGCAAAATGTAGACACCTAAAAGTGTCCTCGGATTGCAAGGCCTTAATTTCTTCCATATTCTATCAATTTTCCTTAATTTTCCTCTATGATTAATTAATTAATTATTTAACCATTCATATCCTAATGTCCCCTTCACTTGATTTATTCAAACAAATAAATCAACCCCATCACATTATCCCCCCTTCTCAAGTAAATTAAATAAATGTACACCATTTATTTAATTTAAAAATCTATTCCACCTCACCATTTATCTCAATTTAAAATTCAAATTTGTCCTCTTGTGGCTAGAAACCCTAAATCATTCTCAGCCCTTAATTTTGCTCCAAAGTCAACACTCGATCCTGACCCTCCATTTAAATCTACTCTTCTATAAGACACCTCATTCAGCCTCATTTTGACCCCTTATATTCTTCTTGGCTCATAATTTGTTGTATGCTCTCTCCAATATCTTGCCCATTCATCAACTTGAGCTTCTCAAGATTGTGCATAAATCTACAAATCTAAAAACACAATGCAAGATGAGGAGAACAATGAAGATTAACCAATATTAGCTTAGATTTTAGTTGTTTTTCATGCTTGTTTGATTAGTTTTCTAGGCTAAATTGCTCTTCATTGCAGTTAGGGTTAGCTGCAGTTTTATTTCTGCATGTTTAACCAGTTTTTCCCTAGCACTCCTCCAACTTGAGGAACAGGCTGGGGATGAAATATAACAGAACTAACCTTCTTGGGAAGCTGTACTAATGCTTTAATATTTTGTTTTGATAGCCGAGAAACCTTTTTCTCTGTAGGTGAATCACAACTAGACATAGAGTGCCTTCTAACCAAGAAATCTTGCATTTGGGAAGATGGAACAACCTGAGACTCTCACCTTTGATGTTTGTCTCTAGTCTTTATACATTGTTTTCTGACCTACTTCCAAAAAGAGACAATCTTCAGCATTTTCCTTTTAGAAACCATACTGCTACTAAAAAAAATACCAATAGGGATTGTGCTCTTGGCATTATCATTACATTCATCCTCAAGAGTCTATGCTTGTTTCACTGTCATTCTAGAAAATATTAAAGTTCTTGTTGTCTACTTTAGCTAGCTTGTGTATCTTGATAGACATCATGACACTACTATCTCCTTTTTGGGTGCAGATTTTTGTTTTCTCTTGGTTTTTTCATTATCATGTTCAATGATGATAGTCCCATGGACTTTGACTGTGCCTTGTCAACTTTTCCTTGAGGCCCTATTGGTCTTATCTATAAATTATTTATTAGTTCCTATATACTTTCCTATTAACTATTGCTTCCTCTTGCTATCCTTTAGACCTGTGTCATTATGATTGCCTTCAAGGGTTGTCTCTTTACTGCATTATTGCTGTCATGCTTGTGAAAATCTCCTTGTCATTCATGGCTTTATGAGGGGAAGATAATGAAATTTATTCTCTTGTTGTAAATTTGGGATCTCTTCCTTCTTTAGATGATAATGGTGAAGTTATGGTTCAGTTCTCTCTTTGTATAAAAATGATGAACTTGCTGTGTCAAAATAGAAGAAAGAACAACCTTTCAAGTATGCTATTTTGATGAGAGATTTATATATTTTGTGCCATTGGATGACAATCCTTTCCATAACTGTTCACTTGGCTTCTGTGATTATCTCCTTTTATCATAAATGCTGCTCTTGTCTTCCTCAAAGACTACACCTGTATGCCTTCATTTGATTAGCACAAAACTCCACAAATCAATAGACTAACTCTTTTAATGAGTCTTCAAGACCTATATAAGTTGCAACCATACTTAAACTTCTTTATGCTTGAATATCTTTCAATGATTATGGCTGTACTTTGCTTGCTTGCAAGATTCATTGCTATCTCCTTGCACTCAGGTCATTGATTAAAATTCTTTTCAGTTGTATGGCTATTCCTCTTATGATTTAAGGTTGTTCTTTCTTAGCTGTACCTTCAAAGTGAAATTGGGCAGCCATTATGGATGCCTTTACTGTCCCTTGAACATTTGAATGTTTTCCAGATTTGCCTTGTCATAGTTTAAACATTCAATAGCAATTTTACACCTTATCACAACAAAAGTGGTAAATGCTTGTACTATTCCTTACATGACTATTTTGTTGATGATTATATGTTGATAGCCATGACTACACTTTTAATTTTATGATGACAACCCTCAAATGTTGTAGACTATCCCTTGGATGTTGGCAAACTTCTATGATTTGTTGGGTCTCATTGCTTTTTGCTATCTTTTAAGGTTATATACTTTGATTTCTGTCTTTTATGGCTGCATAACAGCAAACTACATCTTTCTTGTGGGCATGGGCAACTAGGAATTGATAAAATAATAGTTCTTTGTCCCTCAAACTCCTTACATTCCTTCACACCCTGCACTCCTTTATCCTTTTGATGTGCTTGTGACTTAACATCTGACAGTGCCTATAGTCTACCTTTGTGACTAGGACTTTGCATTTACTCATTATCCTTAGTTTATGTGGTAGAACACGTTACTTGTACCATGATTATCTCTTTTTAGCATGTGTGATGGAACTTCAATTGGCACAATCATTGATGACTGTCCTATCCTTTTTATAGCTCCGTCATTAATGATTGTACTAGTTCACTATCAATGAACAAACTATTAGAAAAAAAAATAAGAAGCCTGGTTACTCTTGATGACTGGATGGTTCTTTTCTGATCTTCATGATTATGTACTTGTTGTTCTAAGATGCTTTCTTGCATACATCTGATAATGGGTCAACTGATTTAATGCATCATCAATGTATGTTATATGTCTGTTGATGAAACATATGGTGAGATTTCATGTCCCGAGCTCTAATCAAAATTTTCAATCATCTGCAGGTACATCTGAAGATCGGGAACGAGGGGAGTTGAAGATAAGAGGACCAACACCAGAATCAACCATTAAGGCAGTGAAGGATATGATCTCTTTTCATATGCTTTTCCCTTATTTTATCTTCAGATGTATAGTTTGCTTTCCATGTTGCATTAGCTCAGTTTAGTCATTCCCATGGCTTGTGTGGGACATTTTGAGCATTCTTTTGATCTCCATGTATGAAACAACAACATTGTATACATTTTTCATTACAAAATGAATGAAAGACAACAATATCACACAATTTGTGTATTTGCTTTCTGTTGTAAAATATTGCATAATAAAAACTGAAATCCACTTGAAAGCATTCATATGCAATGATTAAGCCTTAGCAAAAATTTATTAGAGTACCTTTCACCTTTGATGTAATTAACTGTTTCAGCTCTAGCAAATTGAGTTGTAGGTGAAATTTTGGCAACAATTAATTCCCTCAACCTAGGAATATCCTTTCACAATAACCCATGTTTTGTACTTCTTGAAAACCCATTTACATCCAATAGGTTTCCAAACCTTGGGAAACTAAACTAAATCCCATGTATTATAATTTTTCAATGAAACTATTTCCTCTTCCATGGCTAAATTCTAAGATTCACTATCGGTTACTTGCATTACGTCCTTCACGGTTCTAGGCTCATCAGTGTTAGTGTTACATGTCTTTTGTGTTTAGTTGTTTTGAACGAGTAGATGCACCACTTAGGACCATCAATAATGGAAATATTAGTTGGTGTGGGATGTGACCAATAAATCAATCTTTGGGTTTACATTCAGTTACCTATCTATTTAGCTTGTAGCTAATTCATACAAGAAAGGGAAAAGAAGTACTTAAATCAAATGACATAAGCAAAAAGGTTGTAAGACAAAAGAGATAATCTCACATATTCAGATAGATATTTACAACTCATAGTAAAATAATCAATAATTATAAAATAATAACAACCATAGTAATCACAATATTTCATGCACATCAATGATGAGTCAGAATTTCTAGCATAATAG
The DNA here is from genome assembly GCA_027924645.1 of Cunninghamia lanceolata. Classification (NCBI taxonomy): domain Eukaryota; kingdom Viridiplantae; phylum Streptophyta; class Pinopsida; order Cupressales; family Cupressaceae; genus Cunninghamia; species Cunninghamia lanceolata. The sequence continues at coordinate 12,054,649 of BSBN01000553.1, read as the reverse complement.
TTTCATAAATTGATGTTGTGGTATTGTATCAAGATTACATATGGCACAACATAGCTTATCATTAGAAACAAATATAGAGGTCTTCTTGTATTTAACATGAGAAAATATGGAAAAGATAATACATCAGTCTCAAAAGCTTAGATATATGAACAAGTCCTACTCAAAAACAACTCACTAGTTACTATTTATAGAAGGATAGTTATGACTCATCATATCTCCTTCTAGAATATGCCCCTTGAGAAATTGTAGGTTGATGTAAAGATGCACACAATCTTTGATGATGTTTGTTCCCCTCTTTAATTGCTTTGCTTTGAATGATCTAAAAGGAGATTGATATATCCTCTAGTAAAATCACATCACCTATGAGTTATGATGCCAATCTTTGGGCACATGAGATGTTTGATCCTTGAGGATCTGAGAAACAATTGTTGATGAGTGTCAAACAAAATTGTGATGTCAATCCTTATTGGAATGGTTTGGGATTAAATATTGTGTCATCTAGACCAACTGAAGTTTGAAATTTCTTGAAGGAGTGTTGTGGTTCTAAAGCTAGATTGCAGTTGTACATCATGGCCAAGGAGGGGTTGGAGACAATCACTGGTTCTCACAAGCAATTGGATAAGATTTTTATCTAGAAAATTTGATGACAAATACTACAACCTAAAGTCAATACCTTTAATTCTTTTACAAACTCCCACAATGATGCCACATGGCTTGATGTATGGTCATCTTTTGTGTTAAAGATTTTGTGTGACCTACCATAAGGTTGGTATTACCTTTATAGATTATAACAACTTACCAACTAATGAGTTGGACCAATTGGGCCCAATATATTGTATCATATCCTTTTGTTGAAATCCCCATAAACTGTTAGACGCGATTTTGATCTAGTAGATCAAATGGCTTGCACTATAGACAACCCCTAAGCTAGTCTAGATTGGAAACACTTTCATAGTAAAGCCTCAACATTCCACCAAAAGGAAAGAAGTAAAAATAGTGACAAGATACAACACAAGGATACATAGACTATCGACCACATGTAATGGAAAATCCACTATAGTTAGTACTCAAAGAACAAATGCATCCAAAATCAAGTGGGCTATACCTTTATTGTTATCATCTTTGTCGAGGGGACCTCCTAAAAGGTTGAGGTCTAGGTTCTTCCTCGAAGCTTAAAGAGCTCTCATTACTATAATCCTAATTTGGTCCGTCATGAACTTTTGGTTCATCATCTAGTGTAACCTTCTCCTTCAATTGCTCAATTGTAAAATGAAATTGGATCTCCTTAAAGATTATATTCTAACTATGCATGGTTTGTCTAGATATAGGATTCCAAAGCTTAAATCATTTCACAACTTCATTATAGCTGATGACGATACACTTAATAACTTTGTAGTCCAGCTTAAAATTATTTTCTTTGGGCACATGAACAAATGTCTCACAACCAAACACATAGAATTGTTGAATTGAGGGATTTTGTCCCATACAAACCTCCTATGGGGTTTTGTCAACAAGTGTTGATGTAGGAGACTTTTTAATCAAGTAGCATTCAGTGCTAATTTCTTATACCTAGAACTTATAATCTAAACCAACAACACTAAACATACTCTTAGCCCTCTCCATCAATTTCCTATTCATTCTCTCTACAACTTCATTTTTTTAGGGGTGTACGGAGTTGTCTTATGTCATATAGTTTTATTTTTCTTACAAAATGCATCAAACTCTCTGAAGCAATATGCTCCACCATTATCCATTCTCAACACCTTGATCTTTTTCCCATTTAGTTCTTGATAAGAGCCTTAAACAAGCTTTGATTCGATAGAAGACCTTAGACTTTTATTTTATAAAATAAACAAAAGTTTAGCTAGAGAAGTCATCAATGAAAGCAGAATAATACAAAGATTTTCCAAGTACATCTACATGACCAAAAACATCACTATGGATCAAATCTAAAACACCATTATACTTGGAAGAGATCAAATAAAACTAAACATGATTTCATTTCCCATATACGTAACGTTCATAGAAATCAAAATCCATATTACAGTTAACCCCTCAACCGGGTTTTTAGTTTTTGAGGCCCTTAGACCCTTCCCACCAATGTGGCCCATATGTTCATGCCATAGCATGGCCATCTTAATCAGAAGCTTGTTTCTCTTTGAGTTAAGAGAAAACGTAGGAACCCATTTAGTGCATCCAAAAGATCTAGAAATAGATTTATTTATAATAGGTTCCAAAGAAAAGGTGAAGAAGTTGAAGATCTCTTCACTATGGGTATAATAAAACTATTATAAATATATGTGCTTAGATCAAGGAAGAAAATAGTTCTAGAATGAACTCCCCTAGCAAGCACCATGGTACCACAAACCATCTTGTATCCTTCTTTTTTTAAAATCATTTACACCCCTACATCAGTCATCTTACAGGCAATAGGTTTCATGCCAAACCTAGGATGTGTAAAACTCCAAAGAGACCTTTTATCCTTCCATCACTAAAATGAATCTTAACTTAGCTATGAATAATAATGCTAAGGAATGCATTTTCACCAAGGTAGACCTTTCCATCGTTGGTATTCTTGTACTAAAAAAACCACTCCCTATATGGAGTCATGTGAAAAGAAGCATCATAGTCAATAATCCATGCATCCTCACATGCATGCATACCCAAGGATGTGTTGGGAATTAAGGTGTCTCAACCTTTGCAAGTTCCTAATGTCATATTTATTTATTTTTGCCTACTAATGTAATTTTTATGAAAATCTTATTTTGTCACTTTGTGGGAGTTGGCACAGTGATGTGTCATCCTACATGGAAGGTGACTAGATGTATTTTTATCCTCATATGAGGAGGTAGGTATCCCATTTTGTGGTAGAGGTAATTTTCCATGTGTTAGCATCTTTTGGGTGTTGTAAGAAGTTTATGACGTGCAAGAACTATGACATATTCTATGATATTGTAAGAGCTGGAAATAGAAGGGATGAGACAAGTGTCATTTGCATGTATGACACTGTAAGAGACATCTTTGACTTAGCCCATTTTGGGGCACCCAAGTTTGGGATATGATAGGTTGTAAGAGAATCATTTATTAATAGTTAGTTATGATAGATTCTCTTACAACTGTAAGTGGTGTCATATATGACAGATTTTATGATGATGTAAAACCATCTGTCATACCTTTTTTGGGAAAATTTGGGGTGCCCAAGTATGGAGGGTTGTAAGAGGTGTAAGGGAATCTTGTACAAGTGTCACAGGAGTCAAACATGTGTTTGAAAAGTGTACCACATGAATTTGGATGCCCATCTCTTGTTGCTTGCTCTAGAAGCTTTATCCATGCTTGTATCTCTCTATAAATAAGGTGCTTGTTGGAGTAGTTTGTATGGTTGATTTGCAAGTGTTGTTATGCTGCCAGAATTACTCTAGATACTATGTGTTGGTGAACTCCTAGAAGAGCTTAGATATGTAATTGCATTGTAACCATTATTGATTATTGAATAATACATTGGGTTGTGCTTTGGAGTGTGGGATTTTTTACCTGAAAAGGTTTTCCCCACGTACATCATGTGTTGTGGTATTGCTGATTTGATTTATGTTTGTGTATCTTCTTCTATGTTAAATGTTAAATGTTAAAATTTACCATAATGCAAAGATCAATAGACAATCAAAAAGATAACACAAGATATCTAAGAGTACCTCCATGATCAATTCATGCAAGATAAAACACTACATACTCTCTCCCGTAAGACAAAATGAGAAAACCTGTAAATCATAATGTCCTACCAACACCTCAAAGTGTAAATGAGTAATCGTCTCAACAAGTGTCTCTAATCCAAAGAGAACTCCAGCCTCACCTAAGTCTCCAAGTATCCAAGAGTACCTCCATGATCAATCCATGCAAGATAAAACGTTGCATACTCTCTCCCATAAGACAAAAGGAGAAAACTTTTAAATCATTATGTCTCCCAATGTTAAATACAAATTTTACAAGTGAAACCAAATAAATATTTAATGTGGATAAACACATCAATTAAGATGCACCACAAAACAATATTTATTTTACATAATTAAATTAATTAATATTATGCAAGGTGAACAACACCTTTTTCCCAACATTCTCCCACTTGCTGTATACATTGTATAAGGGTCAATAAATGAAATACATCATCATAGGCAAACATGAAACTGTTGGCAAGAGACACTATATGGATTCATGATTGTTGTCATTGATGGCAACAAAGTTCATCCCACACATCCGTGGGACATGGTGTGTCTCTACCGGAAGTCAGAGTGAAGAATGTTGTGGTCCGGTAAATAAGAACAGAGCATATGGCAAGGTCTGACAGACAGGTCCGGATCTCTCAAAAGAAGTATCTTGGTAAAGTACGGATTTGGGGAAGTAACAAGTACTACCTTGAGTGATAGATTCTAAGGTTTTAGCCTCTAGTGATAAATGAGGCAAAAGATATGAATACTTGAGTACTGGGTTCCTGAGTGATAGTGTGAATAGAGGAAGAACTGACTGACAGAACATCAAACTACTTTCCAGATGTGTTACTGATGGTGTTAAAGGTTATGAAGGCATGAATCATGTTTGGATAACATGATTAATGATTTCTACAAGTATATGCTTGATCCGCATTACTTGATGTGTAAGGATTCAGTCGACAGAACAGAGTTTTGTGAGAAGATTGACTGTTCTGGGTGCCGACTAGAAAGATAATGAAATCACTTGTGCGGATATATATAAAGGATGGATTTAGTTGTGAGAAGTGTTGTGTTGATATATGTGGTATGCGAACATAAGTAGAGTAGAGCAGAAGCAGTAAGGAAGGTCCGGTATGTGAAAGGAAAGCAACATAAGAGAAGAGGAAAGATGAAGTGCAGCAGATCAGTGTACTGAGCCTAACCGGAACTAAACTCTAGCATATGTGGATGCTTCCAATCAGTTCAAGTATTGTATAACATTCTTTTGTAGACAGTGTGTCTCCTTGTAGGTAGTGTGCCTCCTTTGTGAGCAGTGTGCTCGAGCAGTGAGCCCTAATTGGCAAGTGCCATTTTGTATTTCCTTATTCTTCTAACAGAGAATAATCTTTGGGTTAATCACCCCATGGTTTTCTCCCTTAACAGGGTTTCCGTGTCAAAAATACTGTGTCATGTGTTTTTCCTTTTCATGGTAATGTTTGCTTATTTGAATTAATGTTGCATTGATTAATAAGAAAGTTCAGAAAGAAGAAATAATTAGAATAACTGATTCACCCCCCTCTCAGTTATCAACAATTGGTATCAGAGCTAAGTTCCTCCTATCAGAGTCTAACAGCTCGAGGAAGATATGGGAGTCCAAATGGATACATATGGTTTAAGGGAGCAACTCAAGATTGCCCTTGAGGATCTTGAACAGTCAAACTCTGAAGTCAATGAATTAAAGGAAAGACTCAAACAGGCTGATGATTTCATGAGAGAACTAAAAGACAAATTAAGTCTCTCCATGAAAAAGAGAAAGGAGCTGCTTCAACAATTGGCAAGACAAGGTGAAGAAAATAATGCAAATGAAGAACTGACTGAGAAAACCAAGTTATGTGAAAAGTTATCAAAAGAATCATTATGGTAAGACATGAAATGGAATCAAGAGTTATAAAGTTTACCCAAGAAATTGAAGAGAAAAGAAAAATTGAAGATAATCTAAGATAATCTCTCAAGGAGATATCAGAAGATTGCCACCAGATGGATAGAATTATCAGACATCTTGAATCTGATCTTGAAGATGCTAAAGATAATGAAGAAAAACTTGAGGATCAAATTGTCTCTCTAAAAAGGGATCTTCAAACAGCAAATGAGTATAAAGAGAAATTCAAGATAAGTTCTGCTCAGCTTGAAGTTCTTCTTGGAAGTCAAAAGAAGGTAGATGACAAATGTGGTTTGGGATATGAGAAAGGAGAAAGCTCCGGATCTGGTCAGAAGAATTTTGGATCAGAAAATCTAAGGAATAGGCCTAGAAGACCTCCAGTAAGACAGCCCAATGCTCAAAGATATCCATCCTTCAATGGATACTGCCACAGCTGCAATCACTTTGGTCACAAAGCTAATCAGTGCAAAAAGAGAATGAATCAGACTAATTCATTCTTCTTTGGACAGTGTTTTAACTGCAAAAGGTATGGTCACAAGTCTCATGAATGCAGAAATATGCAAATGAACAAATCATTCAATGGTAGATGCTTTGCATGCAATAGAGGAGGTCATATGGCTAATCAATGTAGATCAAGAGGATATCAGTCAAATATGCAAAGAAATGTTGTTTGCCAAATCTGTAATAGGTCCAGTCATAATGCAAAATTCTGTAGAAGCAAGAATTAGGAGAAAAGAGGTTCGGTATATCATAATCAGAATCAAGATAAGGGTAAACAAAAGGTGAATGCGGATGAAGTTAGGAATGATATGAACAAGATTTGGGAGAAGAAAAGTTTAGAGAATGTAGAGGTTGGATCCGCACCAGACTCTGGTGTTGATATTCCTTCTAGAAACTAAAAGGTGAGCTCTCACTCAGGGGGAGACACAAAGAAAACCTTGTTCCCCCAGCCAGTTAAGTGGTGCCTGAAATTGGCACACGAGAAGCTGCGGATCAAAGGGTTTCTAGAGAAATATGTAAAGAAGGTTAGGTAAAGATCTGAGAGATCCGCAAGGAAATTTAAAAAGTTCAAATCCTTCAGAATTGGTCCGGTTAAGCAAGTCTTCCGGTAAAACAGGTTTCTCACAAGATTGGCCCGGTATGAATCCAAATTGATACAGCTTGATCTGCGGATACATAAGATGATTAGAAGGACAAGTGGATATGATGATTCATCACCAACATCGATCACAAGGGAATCATAATGATCCAGATGAGTTTCTTCCTCCTTGAACAAGGAAAACTAGGCAAACTGGAATAATGTAGGTCGACCATTTATTGCAATCCGATATTAGGGCTCGCGGAGCAATATAAGGGTTTTTCATTAATCACTCATTCATTCTGCACTCAAGAAGAAATGAAAAGTGGAGCTCTGCAATGAAATTCCTCAAGTTCATCAAAGATCACTTGCAGAAGTCGTTACTTCCAGAGATCAATTCAACCTACTCCGTGAAACCGATAGGCGCAAAAGGTATTTTCTGTTTTCAAATATCTCACTGCAAATCTCTTGATAATGGGTACTCTGAATATTGTAAAGATTTCTGATAGACCTCGCCCTACATTTAAGAAACATCCATACAAATCCTTGGAGGTAGACTCCCTAGGTGCATTTTCCAGTGTTCCGCATGGCATTTTGCACACTGAAGATATTAGGGTTTATATACATGCAAACATTGAAGAGTTTGGGGAATTCAAACTAAGAGACTTATACCACAAGTAGTTAATAGATGATTCTTTTGAGATCAAACCTCAGTATAAGAGCATTCAGGAAAAACACTTTGATCGGTTCATTCATTTCCCCTGCTTTGAAGAAGATGAATGGGTCCGGTATGTATTGAGTAGGGTACATGACAACTTTCTATGGCTGAACAGACCTTGCAAAATCACCAAGGAAGCAATTAGGGCAGTAACTGGTTTACATTCCTCTGGAGGAATTCCTGTCCTCAAATCTGTCAAAAACAACATTGTCACAGAGGCCACCAGATCAAAATTTGATAAGAGGGCAATGACCATTGAAGATATTATTGACCTGGATATCAAGTATGCATCTATGATAATAGGATACAAGATATATCATTCCAGTAGGGAGAATTCAGTATCTGAAATTGCAGTATATACTGCCTATGAGATGCTGAGAAAGAATGCAGAATATGATCTCTGTGAACTTCTTTTGAGCCAATTAATGGAAAACATACAGAAAATCAAAAAGAGCAAGAAGAATTCCTTTAAATATGGTGGACTAATACTATGTCTATTTTTCTACTTCATGAATGAGCTGCTTGGATCAAATGGATGGGTATGGAAAAATGACAAACCGGTAGCAATTCAGATTAGAGACTAATTGCATGAACTTGGGGATACCAAGGCAAGGAATACAGCTCTGTGGGGTTACTTCAAGCAATTTCAAAATACAATGCAAATTAGAGAAAGAATTCCCAAATCAGTAGTTGAGAAATACAAGGATACATTGTGCTTCATGGTAAACACTGATTAATGCCTAATGGAGGCAGTAGAGCCAAGGACAGTCTGGATCATGCCTATGGGGTATGAAGTTGATAAACAAATTGTAGAGCTCCATGTTCAACACATGCTTAGTCAGCCAAAGGACCCAAAAGCAGAAAGATTTGGAACCTTTGAAGAACTAAGTGTAAAAATTCATACTGAGCTAAGACAGCCAGAGATCAAAAGGAAAGTAAGAAAAGAGGTAGAAGATGTTGCCAAAGGTTTTGGCATCTCAAAGGAGGCACTTGATGCCAACAGGGAAAAGAGGCAAAGGGCTAAGAGATGCTGAGAAAAAATGCAGAATATGATCTCTGTGAACTTCTCTTGAGCTAGTTAATGGAAAACATACAAAAGATCAAAAAGGACAAGAAAAACTCTTTCAAATATGGTGCACTAATGGTATGTTTATTTTTCTACTTCATGAATGAGTTGCACGGATCAAATGGATGGGTATGGTAGAATGACAAACTGGTAGCAGTTCAGATCAGAGACTATTTGCATGGGCTTGGGGATGCTAAAGCAAGAAATACAGCCATGTGGGGATACTTCAAAAACTTTCAGAATACAATGCAAATTAGAGAAAGAATCCCTAAATCAGTGGTTGAGAAATACAAGGATACAGTGTGCTTCATGGTAGACACTGACCAATGCCTAATGGAGGCAGTAGAGCCAAGGACAGTCTGGATCATGCCCATGGGGTATGAAGCTAATGAACAGATTGTGGAGCTGCATGTTCAACACATGCTAAGCTAGCCTAAAGATCCAGAGGCAGAGAGGTTTGGAACCTTTGAGGAGCTGAGTGTAAAGATCCATGTGGAACTCAGAGAGCCAGAGATGAAAAGGAAGGTGAGAAAAGAAGTAGAACATATTGCACAAGGCCTTGGGATCTCAAAGGAGGCACTTGATGCCAACAGGGAAAAGAGACAAAAAGCTGATGAAGAGAAGAAAGAGGCAGAAAAAGGAAGCAAGAAAAGTGCTCTGGTAGAAACTTCCACCCGGACCAGATCTTCAAAGAGACCAGCACCTGTCACAGCCAAAAGCTCAAAACCAGAAGTCCAGGCATCCGGTAAAAGAGAGAAAAGATCCAAGACAAAAGCCACAAGTGCTTATGCAAGTCAAAAAGATGAAGAAGAAACTGAATCAGACGAGGGGGTAAAGGAAATAAAGAAGCAGAAGAAGAAAGTATCCGGTATGCCCTCCACAGGCCAAGACAAGGAAGAAATGGCAGAGGAATTTGTTGAAAAGCCCACCCTGTCTCTAGAAAGTGTAATCAAATCAGTCACTGTGGATGGAAACCTTCAACCGATGGCCAAATTCTATGATGATTATAATGAGGCTGACCAAAAGATCCTGCAGGAAGCTACAATTAGGTATCTGAACATTTACAATAAAGCTTTTATTGAAATTATCTCTCTAATCCCTAAGATTCTAGAGAAGGAGTTGGAAATGAGAAAGACCAATGCCATGGCAAAAGACCTTGAGATCAGGGAACAGATAGCTATTCAGCTATATCCTTCAATTGATCCTAAGACAATGAACATGGTATTCAAAGACTGCAAGGATGAATTCAGGAGCAAAGCAAGGATGAATCAGCTTATGCTTGGTGAGACCGACAAGGTAGCCAAGGACACTGAAGAGATTCTCCAGAAAACCTTCAAAAGATTTAATCTTCCTATCATAGAGGACTTGGGTACTGACCCCTCCACTACAAATGTTGTAGAAGAAACTCCTGAGAAAATGTCAGAAGAGGTGGGCACCGAACAGACTAACATTTCTCCTCCAGTTTCCTCTATAGTCTCTGGATCTAAAGGAGAAGAAAAATCACAGGAGAAAGAAGCAGAGGTAAAAGAAAAAGAAGATGACAGTGCTAAGCTTGCAGAAGGAGAGAAAACTCAAAAGGACAGCTCCAAGATTGCAGAAGAGAAGAAACATCTGTCTCCGGCAAGAGACACTGCACAAACTGTTCAAGAATTCTTGACAAAAGCCACTATAGAAATTGATGAACCGGACCTACTAAAAGGACCATTAGATTTTGACTCTTTGTCACTGGTGCAAACAATGAAAATAGCCTCATTTGCAAATGAGAAAGTCAAAGAGAAACTACTGAAATCTCACATGGAAGACTATGAGCTTATGGAGGTAGCATCCGGAGTGTTGGAAAAGATCATGCCATCTTTTCAGTAGGATCCCACAGCTTCCTCTTCCGGTAATCTCAAAACCTTAGTCAGCAGTGTTAGTACACATTTTGATTCTCTAGAAAAATCAGCTAAAGAAAAGGTCCGGAAGGAGTTTTTGGATAAAAGGTTCTCCGAGGTACAGGGTTTGATCATTAATGATAGGAGAAACATGAACACTGGGATAAAGAGCTTAGAAAATTCTCTTAAGGATGGTGGTGAAATATACAAATTTTGCATCTCCTGGTCCAAGGTAACAGTGGATATTGAGAAGAAAATAAAAGAGCAAGAGGACACACTACTAAGCTTGTCTCAAAGTTTTGATCCTCTTTCTTCCTCTATAACAAATCAAGAATGTCAGACTATTGCAGTCTTGAGTGAAATCAAGAAATTGGAAAAGGAAAGGAAAAATAGAATAAGTAGGTTGAGTGAGCTCAGGGGGTTAATTGTCCCTAAGCTAGAGGCCATGCATGAGGCCATAATAGAAGCTCAAATCATAGCCCAGACAAATGATCAGATAGATCTAAAAAGGGCAGATGCATTTGCATTCCTGTTGAGTGGGCATATCTCAATTTTGGACAGGATGAAGCAGAGTTGGGCGACAAAAGTTGTACAGTTGAAGACAACTTTTGTAGACATACTTAAGTATATGTAAGTATGCCATATGTATATACTTATGCGGCTAAGTATAGTAAAATTTTTGAAAATTTTGGTGTGCGGACCCTACCCTTTGCCATTGATGTCAAAGGGGGAGTGAGGAGCAGTGAAAAATGAGGAATCCAACTAAGGGGGAGCTCCAAAAAATGTATATAAAGACAGAGCATCAGCCAAGGGGGAGCATAGTGTAAACACTTAGTCATTTTTCACTAAGTGTTGCCATCAATGCCAAAGGGGGAGATTGTTGGCAAGAGACACTATATGGATTCATGATTGTTGTCATTGATGGCAACAAAGTTCATCCCACACATCCGCAGGACATGGTGTGTCTCTATCGGAAGTCAGAGTGAAGAATGTTGTGGTATGGTAAACAAGAACAGAGCATATGGCAAGGTCTGACAGACAGGTCCGGATCTCTCAAAAGAAGTATCTTGGTAAAGTGCAGATTTGGGGAAGTAATGAGTACTACCTTGAGTGATAGATTCCAAGGTTTTAGCCTCTAGTGATAAATGAGGCAAAAGATATGAATACTTGAGTACCGGGTTCTTGAGTGACAGTGTGAACAGAGGAAGAACTGACTGACAAAACATCAGACTACTTTCTGGATGTGTTACTGATGGTTTTAAAGGTTATGAAGGCATGAATCATGTTTGGCCGACATGATTAATGATTTCTACAAGTATATGCTTGATCCGCATTACTTGATGTGTAAGGATTCAGCCGACAGAATAGAGTTTTGTGAGAAGATTGATTGTTCTGCATGCTGACTAGAAAGATAATGAAATCACTTGTGCGGATATATATAAAGGATGGATTTAGTTGTGAGAAGTGTTGTGTTGATATATGTGGTATGTGAACATAAATAGAGCAGAGCAGAAGCAGTAAGGAATGTCTGGTATGTAAAAGGAAAGCAGCATAAGAGAAGAGGAAAGATGAAGTGCAGTAGATCAGTGTACTGAGCCTAACCGAAACTGAACTCCAGCATATGTGGATGCTTCCAATCAGTTCAAGTATTGTATAACATTCTTTTGTAGACAGTGTGTCTCCTTGTAGGCAGTGTGCCTCCTTTGTGAGCAGTGTGCTCAGGCAGTGAGCCCTAATTGGCAAGTGCCATTTTGTATTTCCTTATTCTTCTAACAGAGAATAATCTTTGGGTTAATCACCCCGTGGTTTTCTCCCTTAACAGGGTTTCCGTGTCAAAAATACTGTGTCATGTGTTTTTCCTTTTCATGGTAATGTTTGCTTATTTGAATTAATGTTGCATTGATTAATAAGAAAGTTCAGAAAGAAGAAATAATTAGGATAACTGATTCACCCCCCCCTCTCAGTTATCAACAGAAACCACATGAATCTCCAACATGCTCTCATGCTCCATCAAGATACCTACAATAAAATCAAAGTAACTACTATCTCAACAAAGAACTCCTCTCATCCTCCAATGTGCCACCTATGGAAGAAAAGGAACATGCCAAGGTGTAGATGCACCAATCCAAAGAACACAAGCATCAAATCCAAGTGATAACAAAAGGCTCCAAGTAGCTATCAAAGGTAAAAACCCACATGATCAGAAATAACACCCACAATATATGCTAATACATCCAACCATCTATACCTCATAGGTATCAACAACATCAATAAACTCATGCCAACAACCTATCAAACCCATATACCGCAATCATAAACTCCATGTATGAAACCTGTCAATGAAGAACAAATACATCTAGGAACTCCCACTGCCTAGGTAATGTCAAATCTGAAAATAGATCCAAGACATACCAAGTCTACCAATCAACACTCAAATTGATGTGTGGCTAATCAACAAGCCAATGTAGTATCAAGAACACTCACAATGATCTACACATGCACGATAAAACACTGCATACTCTCTCCCATAAGACAAAAGGAGAAAACTTGTAAATCATAATGTCCTACCAACACCTCAAAGTGAAAAGCTATGTCAAGTATGATCTCCTTTACAACCCCAAATGAAAAAGCCTCAACAACACCCAACCATTTAATCTCATAGATCAAATGAACATATGTAACATGTAATCAACATGGATGTAAGCCTTTCTAATCAAGGTAGATCAAGCTCATAACCATTCCATAACTAGGAATACGCCCAATCACATCTCCTAAACTCCTCATAATGGAAATTAGAAATCAAACCATATGAACAAAGAGATAACCATGCCAATGTCCCTCAAATGAACCCTCCAAAACCAATAACCATAGCTCAAGGTCCATAACAATGAGAAGATAAAACACAAAGCAAAATGCATCTAAAAGGATGGGCAATACCTTATAGATCATAAACTGCTGAGTAGACCAAGAGTGGGGAATGAGAATGCTCCTCCAAGATACAACATGCCACAATGACTCTCTCCAAGAACAATCTCCTCTAGGTCCATAATGAAATCACATCCATATTTAGGTGTAGGCTCCTCGATCTATTTGTTGAAACCTCCAATGAGTAATCATCTCAACAAGTGTCTCTAATCCAAAGAGAACTCCAACCTCACCTAAGTCTCCAAGTATCTAAGAGTACCTCCATGATCAATTCATTCTAAACTTGAAATACAACATAGCACTATCATGAAGCTCCCAAGCACATGATCAACATACTCAATACCAAGAGAACCATACAAGATCACTGTCAATGCTCCTACTATAGAATCATGAACCCAATCATGACATCATGATCTAACATCTCCTGCAAGGAGATCACATGCACTACTGCACACATCCTGTCTCAAGAGATCTTGTATCATGCCAATACTCAAACTAGTATCTAGAGTAAACTAATAAACAATATCAACATCTCTAAATAAAGGATCAACATGTCAAACTTACAAGTCATAAACTGACACCTCAACCAAAGAATCCAAGAGTCCTCCATGGTAAACCAGGATGTCAACATCTCCAAACACATGAAGATAACCATCTCCTATCAATAGAACTCAAAATGTCAAAGAACTCTCACTACCAATAGCTCCTCCATGACATCAACATCCACTGTAGAATATCATTCATCACAAATGATGAATCCATATCACTGCCAAAGCTCCCACTGAATCATGGCACTAAGCTATACATGGCAACAAGGTAACCATCTCCTAAATGAATATCATCCACGGCCCCAACACAATCAAGGAATCCTGCTGTAACATCAACAACTCCCAAAAGGTAAAGTAAAACCATGATCTCCAAACTAAGAAGATAAAACTGTCACTATCAAAAGCTCACATAAAACCATGTATCCAAGCTATCCATGACATCATGATAAACAAGCTATAAGTCCCAATAACCGACTATCCAGGCACTCTATTTATCCATCCTCTCATCTCAATGAAACATACCAATGCACAAATGACCACAGACAAGGCCAACTTACTAAGTCTACATAAACACTAAATCAATCTCATGGATAAAGACAATCCACATATGAGTCATCCCACTGTAGCCAAGGGGTAGCTAATCCACAAAACTACATAACTTGAAGATCCAAAACAAATGTAACATGAAAACTCATCATCACACTAGTAACATGCAAAATGAGATATCAAAGAAGATAGCCTAAAGACTCCAAGACTCAAACACCAAATCAATGCTAGATTTGATTTGCCAAACAAGTCCACAACACAAGTAACCATAGCCAAGGAACTACCAAGCATCCAGGAGATAAGAACAATCCCCTAAAACTACATCACAACACCACCTATAATCATGAATCAAACATCATAGCCCCTACCTGTCAATCACATACATGATCATGTCGTGTCAATGTAAAAGTGTACTTGCATATACATGACACCATAATCATTATCATCACTATACCTACACTCAAATCCCATTGAAACAAGACTCCAAGTCTCACACGTGTATCAATCATTTCCTCAAACTAGAAGACAACCTGTGTACCTATCTCCATCAAAGCTCAAACTCTGAAAACACCTATAAACCTGTAACTAAAAGTACCAAATCTAAAAATCTGCTATACCATCCTGATGGTCACATAGCAATATGCACTCCCACAAGTTTGTGCCCAAAAAATCATCTAAATGCTCTCATAATCGCAACTTGAATCTCAGGCTCCCACAAGTGATCAAACAAGTACCAAACTCTCTTTGTACACCAAACTGAAAAACTACATGATCCAATATGTAGTACACAACAGTAGCTCTCCAACGCCTATCTGAAATCAAAACTCTGATTCCGTATGCAAAAGTTATGAGCATAAAACTATCTAGAGCAATGTCTGGCTTCAGGCACCAAATTCTGACACAAACAACAAAATCTAACAACCAAACTTGCATCACTATGTCATTCTCGAAGAGATCTTTTTGACGCCTATAAGAAGTCAAAAATCTGATATCGTGGGTGAAAGTTATGCCTCCCAAACAAATGCCCTTCGAGGGCTAAAAAGGGGCCCTAGGGGACCCATCCGTACCGCTAACATCATCACTGTCCTATGCTGACGTTAGCATGGCGATTGGGAAAAAAACACAAGTCAGTTGGCGCTGACATGGCATAGAGGTGATATCATTAGATGATGTGGCGATGTTGGGCCATGTGTCAAGTATGGCAAATTCCAAACGGAAATAAATTTATTTTTTAAGTCCGTTAAAAATACCTTTTAAAGCCCGCAAGGGCTGCTGTGCAGAATGCTGGCAGCCACATTGTTGGCCGAGAGTCTGGCCTTGCCAGACCAACCAGGAGGCGAGACCAGGGGTTGTGAGGCATGCTATTCACTGGTCGGCCAATGACCGACAAGGGGCCGGTGGGGGGCTGACTTTCTTTGACCGACGGTACCTTGTGCATGTACGGGGGTCTGCGGACCCCCCATGCAATTTTTTTTTGTTTTGTTTTTAATTTCAATCTTTTAAAAGAGATTTTTCTTTATAGTTTTATTTTTATTTTTAATTTTATTTCTCTAACTATAGAAAAATAAATCATGTAGAAAATAAAATTTTATTTTTCTTCACTGTGTACCTACAGGTCCGTATAGCAGTACAACCTAACAGGGCAAGGTAGCAAAAATTTTCTCCAGGCCACAATGGCCAAAACAAGGAAAATAATATGTTTTTCTTCACCTCTCGGGCCTCCTGGACTCAATGGCGAGGTCTGTTTTGTCCCAGAAGGTCATCTACAGAAATTCCTCCTCAAAACCCTCATATTAAAGCACACAACCAAGAAACCCTTTGCCAATATTTTTTTTCACCTTCAGATTTGCAATAACCACAACAAATCTGAAACACCCACAACCTCAAATCTGCAACACAACAACCTACACAAATCCTGATATCCTATATTTATGCAAAATCTTTCCTACATTGTCATGTATTTAGCTTTGCACCAGATCTACACAAATAAGGGTTATACCAAAACATGGATCTGTGAAACTCCACAAACTCAAACCATGGATCTGATCACATGGCTACTAATCTCATAGATCTACAAAATAGTGTTAACACATAGAAGATCTACTGCAACCCATAATTCCTTCCAAAAATTCTCAAGATGGAGTAAAACACCCAGAACCATAATTGTATAGATACATCACATGCAAGCACATACATGCAGCATGCAAGTATATGCAAGCCATGAAAAACCTTAAAGCTCTGATACCACTTGTTAGGAATTTAAGGTAGATCAAACTAATTCCACATAACCCAAAGGAGATAATGATGCATACACTCTTACAGATTTACCATAATGCAAAGATCAATAGACAATCAACAAGATAACACAAGATATACCCTGGGAAAACCCTCATTGAGGGAAAAAACATAGCCTCCAAAAGCATCCATACTCAATGTATTATTCAACAATAAGAAATTACAATACACTCACAAAGTCTCCATGAACACCTCTGAAACATCAAGCTCCTCCAATGCATCCTCCATGTATCTAAGCATGAATCTACACATCCCATGCCATGCTTTACAATATGCACTGACAAGAGAAAACTCAATACAATGATAGCCTCTCACATAACCTATAAAATAAAATCCAACCCTAACCACTAACCTTGTGCTTGCTTTTATAGACTCAATCTCACACAAATACAACTTGTGGTATTGGATAAAAACAATGTGACTCAAAACCATGAGCACAAAACCATTGACCCCAAAATTAATTATTTTGCACAGATAATAAATATTTGCCTTATGTCTCCCAATGTTAAATACAACTTTTACAAGTGATACCAAATAAATATGTAATGTGGCTAAACACATCAATTACGATGCACCACAAAATAATATTTATTTTACATAATTAAATTAATTAATGTTATGCAAGGTGAACAATACGTTTTCCCCAATAGTTATCCATCCCAAACTTTTGAATTCCTCCAAAATCATTAGATAAAGGTGTGCAGATCTAACAAGAAGCATATAATGATGTTTAAGCTCATTCCCAAAAGGTTTCAGGTCTTGCATTTCACCACAAAATCATACTTTGAGATGAGAAGTATCACATGTGATTTAGGATGCTCTGTTTTCTACATATAGTCATGTTTTCTATCTTGCGGATGCATAGTTTGATTTGATACCTCAGCAGTAAGGAGTATGAAGGTTGATGAGTTCATGTGTAATTGAATTCTTGGTCTACATAGAGTTTTTGGCTTCTCCCCAATTGCATGAAGATGAATAGTTAGTAGTGTTGAGCAGTTTGAGCTGACTGGTTAAGTATCTGACATGTGCAGAGGATCCTGATTTGTTTCCTTATCTTTGAATGTATGGAGAGATGTACATTGATCCCCTTAATGAAGCCCTAAGGTCTGTAACAAGTTTTTCTTGTCATATTGTATATTTTGAGGCCAACTTGTGAAGAGGTACACGTTTCATCTTATGATGTTTTGATGCCAATCTAATCAGTGTTTTGAAGTGATGCGGAGGGTATTTATAGAAGATAAATTTCATTTGTAAAGTAGTAAGGAGAATGTGAACATAGTAGAGCAGAGGGCAAGATATGAAGTGTGCGAAATCAGTTTGAGGATATGTATTGAGTAGAAGAAAGGCAGACTGCATTATCAACACAAGTCAGATGTGTTCTTTATAGTAGTCTGTAGGTTAGGGTAAATCATTCAAACATATCAAAAATCAAGATACAACAACCCTAACTCCTCAATGGAGTGCAAATAACTTAGAAAATCAATCAAATAAAGCAAACTAACTAAACTGAATTCCTAAACTACTTGTGTCTTCCCTCCATTGTTTCCCTTTGACCTTGCTATATTTTGTTCTCAGATTTGCAGACCTGCAATATCAATGAGAAGCACATGAGTAAGTGAGTAGCAAAATCAGAGAGATAGTGCTCAAGCTCAGCCGGTGGGAAGTTGTATATGTCAAAATAAGGCTGGAGGAGTGGTTTTATAGAAAGCTAGGGCTGAATGGAGGGTTGAGATTGAATGTTGACTTTGGAGGGAAATAAAGGGTGAGGATTGATTAGGGTTTCCCTCTCACAAAAGGACAAGAGGGAATTTTAAATTTGAAAGAATGATGAGGTGTGAGGAAATTTAAATTAAATAAATTTAGTCAATTTATTTAATTTATTTGAAGTGGGATAATGCATGAAAACCCCTTAATTAAATAAATGAAATTAATTTAATTAAGGTAAGGGCTATAATTTAAACAAATGTTTATTTATTTAAATTAATTGGGTAAAGGGGACATTGAGAATGAATAATTAAATAATTAAAAACTAATAATTTAATTATAGAGGAAAATAGAGGGAAATAGCCAAATAATTAAATAAATAAAATTTATTTAATTATAGGCTAGTGCTAGGAAAATGAATTAATTAAATAATTAAAAATTATTTAATTAATAGCAGAATGTGGAATTTGGAAGAGATTGGTGTGAAAATGGCGTTTGCAAGTTGACATTTTTATGTGTCTAGATTTTGCCCCTGCTTGATAAAATGTCAATTCTGACGTTGTGTCAAAGAAAAATTCAAAAATATACTCTGGAAATGCCCTAGGGTGCCCTGGATGAGGCAGGATAGCTTTATGCCCCCTCGGGAAATTTTTCAAATTTTCTAAAATTTTTTCAAAAAATTTGGGAAATTTCTCGAAAAGATAATGGAATGAAAAGAAGGAATGGAGATGAGAGAGATGGTTAAGGAATGAAGATTGGCTAGAAGAATGGAGAAAGATTTTTCTTTGATATATTTTTGAGCTTCTTACTTGTAGTTTCTACTTATCATCATAGAACTTATTATGCCAAAGGATGACAAACACAATGGCGTGACATAGGCCAAAGTGGAAAAATGTGATCCCTTGTGAAATAGGCACATGACAGACAAGGAATGCCTGACTCAGACTAGTAACCATGGTACCTTGTCGGAACATGTGATGAGATTGCTTTGAGGTATATGAGTCCTTATGCAAGAAAGCATTTGTTCTTTCACATGCATATGACGATCTCAATTTACACCTAATGGAATCCCGATCACATGCAGGGAACCTAGTTGCCCTAGTCATTTTGCCAAGACAAACCAAAAACATAAATCAAAGAAAAAGGTCTTGCTCTATCCTCGCTTCTCTTCATCACTTAGGGATTACCTTGAGAAGAGTAAGAATGAGACCAAATACAAATTCGATGAAAGATAAGACATACTAGACTTAACAAAGTCAACATCCATTTGGATCTTTTCCCAAGTGTGTATGTTTTCTTTGTTTGATTGTGAATGGATGAGTAAGGCCTGGTTTCAGGATAGGAAGCATGTCGTATAATATGTTAAGTCTAGTTTCAACAATGCAACCACCTGTATAAGGCAAGTGCTAAGATTGTGACATCTCGTATAAGACATGTGGTCTAATTTCAAGAATGCTGCAAGGTGTGCAATGACTGATATTTGATGATGTCTGAAAAATGAAGTATGTCATCTAAGGCGTAAAGCCTGGTTTTGACTATGCCCCATTCTGTTGTAAGACATGTGGTAGTTGATAGGGATAGTTGATAGTGACGTACGATCATCACTAGGTGATTGATTGGTTTGGTTGATAAGATAGCTTGACTTGTTGATTTTGGGATTGGTTTCAAATGTGCATTGCTTGTAAAAGATTTAACTGTCTTGATCTGATCAAAATGTCCATTGTAGCAAAGGGACCATTTTTTGTGACGCTAACTCAACGGGCCCCAAGAGACTGACCTAATGTCTCGAGGGCTCATCGCAAATGGACTTGCCTATGTAAAAGCACAAAGAGATTATAGTTCAACTATTTGGACTTTGTGTGACCTAAGACCTAGGGGTGAGAAGCCTTCGGGGCTCATCGAAGATGGCCTTGCCTACATGAAAGCTTAGAGGCGACGTAGTTTGACAAAGTGGTTTTGACATGGTTTATTGCTTGGGATTTTTGGTTGGTTATTTGATTTTTTTTGTGGTTTTTTGATATGTTTCCAATGTTTTTGGATTGTTTGGGAATATTTGGTGTTTTTGGATTTTTGAGAATATTTGATGTTTTTGGATTTTTGAGTTTATTTGATGTTTTTGGATTTTAGAGAATATTTGATGTTTTTGGAATTTTGAGAATATTTGATGTTTTTGGATTTTTGAGTATATTTGATGTTTTTGGATTCTTGAGAATATTTGATGTTTTTGGAATTTTGAGAATAGTTGATGTTTTTGGATTTTTGAGTATATTCAGAAGGTGTCTTCCAATATCAATTTTTAGGATCAAGATTTTGCCCCCAGTTAGGTATAGGACAAATTTATTGCCTGTTTAAGTGAAAATTGGATTTGTTGATCTTTTGTGGCTTAGATGTTAAAATCATCCTTTCACCCTAACATTGAAGGATCTAGGGTCAAGTGGCGAGCACTATCATACCCTAGGTCACTTGCAAATGAGGGGAAGCTTGGATTAGGGAATTAATTATCAATTTTTCCTTCTCCTATGCTCAATTGACCATTAAAACCCTAATTATGCAAATACAACAACAAATTATCGAATTACGAAAAAAGATCTTATAGACGGGAGTAAAATACTAAATTACAGAATACCTGTTTTTGAGGTTTTGAAGTGGAACACTTGGGGACACAGGAGCAGGCGCCCAAGTCCAAGGTACCTGCTTTTTCAGGGAATCTGGACGTCCTTTAGACACTGATCAACTCTGTAACTTCTATTTTTTGGAATCAGTCTATGGAGGACATTAGAGCGAGTGCCCTAGTCCCGGAAGTGCTCCTTTGTCCGTCTTTTCTTCAGATCCTAAATCCCTGATGTCTTTTCAGCCTTCCTGCAACTCAACTTTTCCCAGATGTGACACCTATAACCTGCAATCACAAGACTTGGTTTGGGGGTTGTGGTGTTTATAGGTTTGCCTCAGTCAAACCCTTGAGGACACTTAAGTCTCCTAACACCATTGTCAGATGAAGAGTGCATGCCCTTGTGAGGCAGAGGCCAAAAACCAAAGGAATAAATGATAAAAATAGAATGATATGTCACCTTGTAGTGAAGCTTTCATGGAGGAAGATGCTCTTCATGCCATGAAGGAATTGATGCTCAAATATGCAAATATCAATGCACAAAGCATACAAGTCTGCTCTTGTAACACAATAGAAAGCCTTGAATCACCTTGAGAACACAATAGCTTGCTAGTAATTATCTGGTTTTCAAATGAATGCCTACACATGCTTATATATGCACCTACAAGCATTCCCGCCAAGATATTAAAAATCAAACTTTACTGTGTCGGCAAAATAACCTCCTAACGGTCATAAACTGACATCCAGAAATTGGGGCTGCCCTAAAATAGGGCAGGACTAGGGCGCGGGGGCCCAAGTCCTCCCCCCTATTTTAGGCAGGGTATAGCTCAAGGGGTCCACCTAGGTCCTATTTGTCATGGGACTTAGGTCTCATTCCTTCGGGATGCTAAAATATGAACTAAAATGTCCTAAATGCACTCTAAAGACCCGGGAGCTAAACTTTATGAGGGAAAAGCCCCCAAGGGGACATTTTCTGACGTTACATTTAGCCCCCACTTTAATGTATGTATGAACACTAGGCCCATACATGCATTAAAGTAAGGTCACAAACACAGCAAACACACCAAGCATGGAGAAGCCACACCAATCACATAGAAGATAGTAACAGGCACGCAAAATGTGGAGAAGATAGTAACAGGCATGCAGAACACGAAGTAGACAGTCAATGCATATAAGACATATTAATGCATGGAAGACAAAAATGATATCTTTTCTTTTCTTTTTCTTATATATATGAAATGCAAATGCAAGTACTGAAAAGTAAACAAACCTCCCATAATACATGAAGCACTACTCAGGGTGCTGATCTCTGCATATGGAGCAACACACATGCAAGATACGCAAAACCTCCCAAAATGCACGAAGCACTACTCAAGGCACTGGTCACTGCATATGGGGCAAAAAACACGCCATACAAAACAACCACGCCAAAACACACACACCTGAAGACATGGAGAAAACATGGTAGACAAGCGATGGAGTGTACCTATTTCTAGGTCCAACACCATCTTAGGCACATTACAGGAACACACCGACGATTGGGCTTCACCACAATAATCACCGAAAACAAGCTTAAGGGTTGAGCTAGTCACAGAACCACTCCCTGCCTCCGCAAAGGACTTTTGGAAATGACAGGATGATGCAATCTACTCTGAGAAATACACCATCCCTGCCTCTGCAGAGGGCTTAAGAAAAAGGATATGCTCGATAACCCGGCTCCACAGAGGGCTTATATGATTGATTGATTGATTGCAAACAAGCTCAGGATGCATGATGCACTAGTCTGGCGCAGGTCATTGCATCTGAGGTCAAACACATTGCTAACATCTATAATAGACAGCTTACCTTATATGCCCCCATCTTAAGGTGGTTAATATCAGTTATCAATATCAAGCATGTTAAGGTAGGAAGAAAACACACAAGGGAACATCAATTTTCACAAAGTCCATGCCCCCCGGAGGTGACATGTACTTCATGATTGCCAAATGTTCCCACAAACACATCCTTGCAAGAAACATGTTAGTGTCTACAACATCATGATAAACAACAAAATCAATGCATATGATTAGCCACACAAAGAGCCAAGGTTATACAACGAATTCAGAGTTCAAGGATAACTAGGGGCTATATCACGAGCTCTCCAAATCGAGTACCGCTAAGGCCAGATTCAAAGGCAAACAAAGGTACATAGAGCAACAATATTGTTAAGGTTTGTAAATGCGATAGAAACATCATGAAATTCATTACGCAGAAAGCACAAGTGCTTCCACTAGCCAAGCGTCAGATAAAATATACAACCCCATCATCATATTAGGAACTAAGTCCATTTTTTGATTGCTCTCTAAAGGGACACTAGGTCCGCATCAATATAAATGTTTATTGTCATCCGCCTACTAGGTGGAAACACTAGAGGAAGGGAAACAATAAATAGGAGAGGAGAAACAAGTGTCTTAGGGACAATCATGTAGGAGGGTGCTCCAAAGTCACCAACCACGATGCTATGTCCGTCAGACACAACACACAACAATGAAATCAGAGAGAGGCAATATAGAAGAATGATGATACAAATAGAAGAAGGTCACAAGAGAGGCGGTCTCCTGGTATCCTGAACCTTACGGGAGAATCTGAGGTCATTCCAGGAGGCCTAAACAACACATAACACATTACGGGGGAAGCACATTATGATAGAAATAAAAGTTTATAGATACTTACCTGTAGGGTCTTCATATTATATCTTGGAGCTCTCGATCCTCTTGGAGAGGTACTAGATCATGTCTAAAGAAAAATTTGAGTGGTTCTTATGAGAGTCTTGTTTGTTATCATATGATTCTTTTTCATTAAATTCTTGTTTAAATGAGACTTTTTGTTGCTTACGAGGGGGAGAACCACTATTATTTTTGACTATTGATTGTCGTTTTGCTCTTTTCTGATTTTTAGCAAGTTTTCGTTGGTGAATCTTTCTAGAACAGTAGTAGGATTCATCCTGTACCATCTTTCTCATATGTATCAGTTGTTGTTCTTTCTTTTCAAAGGTCTTTTGATTATCTCCTGATCCATATAAGGATAACGGAGGAGGAACCTCAACATAAATTCCATTTCTTCATGGATGAGGTGGGTTATCCACTTGTTTCTTATTCACTTCAATCATACCCACAATACTATCATAGTCCAAGTAATCATCCTCATCTACTTCTATTGGATCTTGTTCTACCATATTATTTTTAGTATGCTTAGGAAAAGGATTAGTGAAGATTTGTAAACTCTGATTTGGCGGAGCAACCGACTTATTTTCATTGTCATTCACACCTGATACCTGGATGAAATTTGAATCAATAAGGTCTTGTATCTCATGTTTAAGACACATACATCATTCAGTGTCATGTCCTTGCGTCTGATGATAATGAAAAAAGGCATTAGCATCGAAGTAAGGTCCTTGTTTACTAGGATTGACAGGCTTGATTAGGGGAAGTTTCAGGATGTTATTACTCACTGCTTGATTCATGACTGAATGATAGGACTCAGATATCAGAGTAAACTTCCTTGGTTGATATGATGCTTTCTTTGGATTATTTATAACAGACACATTCGTATTCGGTCCATTGATCTTGATGAAACTCCTATTATTGTTCCTTCTAAAGTTGTTTTGCGATGATCCACCCAAGGATTGTCCAACTTGAGCCGATGAGTTTTGGTTTTCATACTGACTAGACAAAAGTTGATAATCATGAAGAGCGGTGTATAAATGTTGAAAGGAGTTGTATTTCATCAAGAGAATCTTATCACAAATATTAGGTTGTAGATTTGTAATGAATATCTTCTGAACATCCTCATCTTTCATCTGATATTGAATTTGCGCATAAAGTCCTTGATATTGACTAATGAACTTAGTCAACTTTTCTTTGGGACCTTGTTTGCATTGAACCATGTCAATAAGAGTGACTTGGGGTCTGATATTTGCTTGAAAATGTTGTAAAAATTGATCAATCAACTTTGAAAAGGAGTGTATTGAATTCGGAGGCAACAAGCAAAACCATTCTAAAGCAATATCTTTGAGAGATTGTGGGAAAAGTTTTACTAACAAATCCTCTTCGAAATAAAAATCACTACACATAGCTGTGAATGTTGCCACATGGATATTAGGATCTCCTTTTCCACCATATTTTTCAAAGCGAGGAGTCTCAAACTTCTTAGGCATAGGGCTTCTCAAGATTGCATATGATAATAGATTATGGGCATGATATGTCGGTAGACTAGGTTGCGAAGAATTTGTCAAGTTTGTTACCTTTTGTTGCAAAGCAGTCATGCCCTGCAAAAGTTGGTTTAGGATGGCATCATTTGGAGATGTGGTTTGTTGTGAGGAATTAGAACCAAGTTGAGGAGGTGATTGAGCTTGAGATACGATAGGTGGAGGCTGAAAATATGTCAACGATGGTTGGCCATACTGATAGGTGGAAGATGGTTACGAGTATGTAATAGGTGGTTGGAAATGAGTAGAATAGATAGGTGGCTGAGAACAATTATGTATAGAGGAGGTCCCTTTAGGAACTAAGTTTTGATAATAAAATCCCACAACTTTGTAATTGGTGCCATTAGATACTCCAATACTAGTGGTAGCATTACTACAAGCGTTCACATTAGTTGTTAAGATCGTTGATGTAAAGGTGGATACTCTTGTATTTGGTATAGGTATGGAAACTTGAGTATGGGATGGTGATAAAGTGTTATTTATCGCTTGTGCACATTCAGTCACCGGCATGATATTGGTTTGTACAATATGTGCTAGACCACGAAGTGCATTAACACCATCTTGTCCTTCTTTTATTAATTCTCTTATATTATGAATTGTAGGAATGACTTCTTCAACTATTTTGTCATTTTCCATGAATGATTGAAATTCAGCTAGGTCTTTATCCAACTTCTCTATTTGCTCATCAGATACTTATCCTGTTGCCTCAATAGTATTATCAACATGATGAAAAGTTTGTTCTTCCATTGAGGTTGGAGGATGTATAATATCTTGCCCAATTTTATTGTCTCCCTTTGTAAAGAAGGTGTCCAAAGTACCAACTTCTTCAAGAACACTAGATCCCATTAATCTTTTGCTTCTTCTCAAAGGGATATTGATTTTAGGACAGCATGTCATAAAGTTTGTACAAAAGCATACAACACGCACTGCACAAACTAAGAGAGCAAATCCTAGGAGAAGGATATGATTGACGGCCAAAATGCTTGATTTTTCAATACTTTTTCAAAGCCAATGAATGACACAAAGGATGCTATGAGGATTTAAGTAAAGGGAAGACAGTTATATGTATGATATCAGTCCAAAACAGCAATATAGTCACTCTCAACACACTCTTGATGCAAATCCAAGATAATGCCAAGTCAAAATATAGTGAAATTATGTCAAAATATGCACTTTTTTCACCAAAATTCAATGCAAAAGAGCATAACAAAGGGTGTTGTGAGTAAAATGATGATGGAAAACAAATAATATTAGAAATAACACCTAATTGATGCAAAAATACCCAACACAACATGATTGTAGCGCCACTTAAGGTAAAATCCTAGTGAAAATATAGCAAATTATGCAATTTTTCACGGTTTTTCAACCCCAAAACCTAGAAAAAGGGGTGTTGTAAGGAATTTTAGGAGGGAAAAAAAATAATAACAATAATATCAGTCACCTCAATCCATAAAACTTATCACAACATGCTTGGAGTGCAAACTAGGTCAAACCCTAGGGCAAAAATAGCTAAAAAGTGTAGTTTTTTGCCAAATTTTCACTACAAGAGCCCGTAAAAAGGGTGTTGTGAAGATTTTTATGAGGGGAATAAAATTATTACCCTTATAACAGAAAATTAATGCAAAAATATCTTTCACAACACACCTATGGTGCAAATTTATGAAGTTGATAAGGGCAAAATTAATGAAAATTATCGTTTTCGAAGTCCTAGGTTTGAGATTTTGGAACAAAATGCTATGTGAATGATTTAATGTCTGATTTATGATGGGAATTAAATACTCTCAGATCTAACAATGATTTTCAAGATTAATCCTGCAAAATTCCCATGTAAATTTAATTAAAATGCACCAAAATTGCTAGTTTTTGTTGAAATTTTCAATGCAAAATTGCAAATAATTTAAATTTAATTGCAAATTCACACTAAAATGTAAGTCTAAAGCCAAATGAAAATTTTAATGAGCCTCTAAAATTAGTAGAAAAATCTGATAAAAGATTTTGCCTACAAACCCTAGATTTTGGAATTACTAGGTTATCTAAAATTGATAAAATTTCCACAAAACCCTAGCAATTAAATGATGAAAATGCAATACAAGATCTTGAATTTTTGTATTTTTTTGTAGTTTATATCAGATCTGATGCAAAAATCATGAATTAGGAAAAATTAGAAAGAATTGACATAATTTAGTAAGCCCAACAATGCAATTTTTTTGTATTTTTCCAAAATTTTTATTTTATTTGAAATTTTCTCAATGCAATAAATTAAATGACCAAATGAATGAATGAAATCACACCAAATATGCAGAAAAACACTCAGCAAGTTGCAATTTAAGTTCAAAGACACGGGTTCACCAAGATGTTTAAGTGAAAATTAGATTTGTTGATCTTTTGTGGCTTAGATGTTAAAATCCTCATTTCACCCTAACATTGAAGGATCTAGGGTCGAGTGGCGAGCACTATCATACCCTAGGTCACTTGCTAATGAGGGAAATCTTGGATTAGAGAATTAATTATCAATTTCTCCTTCTCCTATGCTCAATTGACCATTAAAACCCTTATTATGCAAATATGACAACAAATTATCGAATTACAGAAAAAGCTCTTACAAACGGGAGTAAAATACCAAATTACAGAATACCTATTTTCAGGGTTCTAAAGCGGAACAGTCGGGGACACAGGAGATGGTGCCCAAGTCCAAGGTGCCTACTTTTTCAAGGAATCTGGACCTCCTTCGGACACTGATCAGACTTGTAACTTCTATTTTCTGGAATTAGTCTGTGGAGGACATTAGAGCG
The DNA here is from genome assembly GCA_027924645.1 of Cunninghamia lanceolata. Classification (NCBI taxonomy): domain Eukaryota; kingdom Viridiplantae; phylum Streptophyta; class Pinopsida; order Cupressales; family Cupressaceae; genus Cunninghamia; species Cunninghamia lanceolata. The sequence goes on along the minus strand of BSBN01000553.1, from coordinate 12,026,630 downwards.
AGCACCCTAGTCCCAGAAGTGCTCATTTGTCTGTCTTTTCTTCAGATCCCAAATCCATGATTTCTTTCCAGCCTTCCTGCAACTCAACTTTTCCCAGATGCGACACTTGTAACCTGCAATCCCAAGACTTGGTTTGGGGGTTGTGGTGTTTATAGGTTTGCCTTAGTCAAACCCCAGAGGACACTTAAGTCTCCAAACACTATTGTCAGATGAAGAGGGTGTGCCCTTGTGAGGTAGAGGCCAAAAACCAAAGGAATAAATGATAAAAACACAATGATATGTCACCTTGTAGTGAAGCTTTCATGGAGGAAGATGCTCTTCATGCCATGAAGGAATTGATGCTCAAATATGCAAATATCAATGCACAAAGCATATAAGTCTGCTCTTGCAACACAATAGAAAGCCTTGAATCACCTTGAGAACACAATAGCTTGCTAGTAATCATCTAGTTTTCAAATGAATGCCTACACATGCTTATATATGCACCTACAAGCATTCCCGCCAAGATATTAAAAATCAACCTTTATCGTGTCAGAAAAATAACCTCCTAACGGTAATAAACCGACACCTAGAAATTGGGGTTGCCCCAAAATAGGGCAAGACTAGGGCACAGGTGCCCAAGTCCTCCCCCCTATTTTAGGCAGGGTACAACTCAAGGGGTCCACCTAGGTCCTATTTGTCATGGGACTTAGGTCTCATTCCTTCGGGATGCTACAATATGAACTAAAATGTCCTAAATGCACTCTAAAGACCCGGGAGCTAAACCTTATGAGGGAAAAGCCCCCAAGGGGACATTTTCTGACATTACATTACCAAGATGAGATGGACTGATGACGGAGTGTTAGGAAAGTAGGGAAGACGCCGAATTGAAAGGAAGCTAGGTGTGCGGAAATCACTTCCTAAACTAATCTAATGAGGGGAGAGGTATGAAAATTCTTTACAACCTTTACAATTGCAGCAATATGAAACATATATCAGAGATATTACAACAAAAAACACAAAACAAGAATGTAGACAGAGAGAAGTTGACACAAGATATACGTGGGGAAAACCTTTTCAGGTAAAAAACCCCACACTTTAAAACCTGCGCAATGTATTATCTGAAACAATTATAGTTTACAATACACTTGCAATGCAAGTTCTTCCAAGAGTCTTCAAATGTCGATTCTGGAGTTATTATGTCATGCCCACATTTCACGTGCATTCACAACATGCAAACACGGATGTTATGTCCACACATGACATGTAGTCATGATACGACATACCAAAATTTTTTCCCTATCTACTATGAAAACCTCCCTCGCACGCGCAAGCATGCTCAGTCGTCTGTTTGTCTACGGAAGGTTCTACACATGTGAGCAAGTAGATTTCCATCTCTAAGATTGTGTCGATTTAAACTACACCGTTTAGGTTTTCTCTGGTAGATGGTTGGCATTAAAATGTTTAATTCGATTTGTTTCAAATACTGACTTACTGATCTACTCTTAACCTTCTACATCTATCTATTTATTTTGACGGTTTAATTTTGCGATACTATAGGAATCCTTGAAAGAAGATTGGCCTAAGTTGTTGTCTTATCTTTACAGTCTATTATAGGGTGATCTATTGTATTTTAATATTCAAATGACCAAATAGATTGTCCCATTAATGTTTAATTATAATAACCCTTTTTCTTTTAACGTTGAATTTTAATCAACAATAATCTGTATTTTCGTAAGTTTTCTCAACCATCGACTTCATATTTTCTCCACAATTAAATTCATTTACCCATCTAATTACTCATCTAATTTTTTGATAAAAAAGCTTGTCATGATCCAATATAATTATGTATTATATTAACAAACTTAGTTGTCTCCCAAAACAATTCTTACAATTAAATAACTACATATAGATATAATTTATTTATATTTTTATAAGAGGAGCCTGGGCATACAACTTATATACCTTTGTTGTTTTTAAATCAATATATACTCCACTCACAAAATTAGAGTATATCCAACATACATATAATTAAGCACTTTTATAAATTTATCTATTTCATGGCTTTTAATGTTATATATATCCATTTGCTATCCATGAAATCAAACTAAAAGATTTCCCACATCCCTGCAGTAACCATCACTCCGCGGCCTTATACAGGCCTCCCTCTCCATATCCCTGCCACTCAGTAAAACCCTCGCCCCCCGCTCGTGAGCCACTCAAAGAACCGCCCGCGAACACCGTCCCACCTCCACAAAGGAGTTTTACCATGAACTTGTTTGTATAAATATAAATGTGAAATTAGTGTGGAAGTTGACATTTCTGTATTTACATTTTATAAGTAAGAGAAATTGTGAGAACTAATATATATAGATATATATATATTTATATTTTAATTGTTCATTTATATTGAAATTGTGAAGATGAGATTTTTGTTACACTTGTGAAACTTATATATATATGTATATATTTAAAATAGCTTTAAATTAAAAGTAATTGTGAAAACGTTATATATATATATAACATTTATTAAAAATTAATGGAAAATTTAGAAACTGTGTTGAAATGCGACTTGAGGAGGTCGCGGCCTTTCTTTTTACACAGTCAAAGACTAAAGGAATGGCGGTGGGAAGGATTGAACCCTCCCCACATCCCCGCCACGTATGTTAACCCTCGGCCCTGCTATCTCCGGAACCTCGCGGCCATAAACCGCCGCGGCCACCGTCCCATCCGCCTCCACCGCTGCGGCATTCCCTCCGCCTTCTGTGTGCACCGCCACCGTGCCACTCCACCTCCTTTCACCTCTGCACCTCTGCCCAGCTGATGCTTTCGGCCCTGCAACCACCAAACCTGCCCCAACTCATATCCGCCACCATGCCTGCAAGGAACACATAAAAAAAAAAAAAACTTAGGGCTTTTTAATCTAGTGGTATGAGTTGGGATGTCATTAATAAAATGGTAATTAATTTAATGGTATTCCCACTATCTCTAACAAATGATTATATATATATATATATATATATATATATATATATATATATAGTAATTATAAATATAAAGGAATGCACTAAAAGTTTTAAAATATATATATATATATATATATTATATATATATATATATATATATATATATATATATATATATATATATATATATATATATATATATATATATATGGCATTAAGTGTAATTTGTTACAACAAGATATAATAAAGAAATTATTTATTTGTAGATATAACTTATATTTGTAGTTGGGGATACTTAAATGGCTGAATTAAATTGCCCATTAAGAAAATTAGAATTAAATTGTTCATAAGAAAATTTATTTTCTATCTATAGCTTAGTAAATTCTTTTATTAACGAACATTTGTCATTTTGGGTTTTGTAAATTAAAAGAAAAGAAATTCAAATCATTTGAAAGATTTATATGAATGAAGAATTGTATTCACTTTCATTCATATAAAAATGTTTATATAATCGTATAAATGTATTAAAGTTTAAAAATAATTAATTGAATTTAAAACTAAATGATAATTCTTCAGATGGATTTATAAAATGTGGTCTCATCATAATATATTAAACCTAGTGGTAAACCAAGAAATGGTAAGATCCATTAAGTTAAATAGTTTGAAGAGCTATAGTATGGAATCAAGAGGGAAAGTGAACCAGTATCGAAACAAACTAAATGCCAATTAACCACCGGAGAAAACCTGAAAGTTACAAACTATCTGACACCAAACATAGTGACAAGATATCTACTTACTCATGTGAGAGGATCTTTCGGTAACAACTAACTTTTAGACAACCTAATCAGGCACTTCGAGCACGCTTGCGCGTGCGAGGGAGGTTTTCGGAGTAGATAGGAAATTTTTTTTGATATTTCATGTCATGACCACATGACGCATGCAGACCTGACACGTGGATTAGTGTGTTGTGAACACATATGAAAAGCGGGCATGACATATTCCGGTAGCATAACAGTACCTGTAAAAACACTATGCAACTACAACTCCAAACTATGCAATATATAGATATTACAAGGCAAATATTGAGAGCATCTTGGGATAGGCATCCACCTTGGCCACTTGGCCATTATCCTGCATCAAAGGACACTTGTCCTTGTTGCAAATACATCCCTTACATCTATCATACATGGCATATTTGACTTTCCCAACATAGGAGCACTCCATGCTAAAAATAGACTATGACGGATGCTCTTACGCATCTTACAGTTGTCATAGATTTTCCCAACATAACAACCTTAAATGTTGTAAGAGAATCCGTCATACAATGATAAATATAGCATATTCCTCTTACAACATGTCATAGCCCAACTTGGGTGCCCAAAGATGCCTTTCCCTCATGCAAAGATCCTCACCGACACTTGTCATCACTTGTCATAGGAATCTCCAAATTTGGCTCTTACGCGTCATAGATTCTGTCATATGGAATATTGTCTTCCACACACCACAAGATGCTGACACATGGCATATTAGTGCCACCTCAAATGGGACGCCCAAATCCATGTAGGTTTGACTTGACCATCCAAGTCACATTCCATGTAAGATGACATGTCACCGTACCACCTCAACTAAGTGACCAAATTGAATTTGCAAGTAATTACAACATTAGACAATAAATAAATATACAAATAAATAAATAATGTTAGGAATTTGCAAAGGTTGAGACACCTTAATTCCCAACATTCTCCCACTTGTCGAACACCTTGCAAGAGCCAAAATAAAATGATAAGATTTAACTGCTAGGGGCCAAGAGGCCCATAGACTCCGAACACCATCTGAACTTCTCTCTTCCCACTGATTTCATCAATGCATCTGCAACATTCTTCAAAGTGTCTACTTTCTCCAATATCACCTTCCCATCCTCTACCATGTCTCACACAAAATGAAACTATACATCAATATGCTTTGTTCTAGCATGGAAAGTCATATTCTTTGCTAAGCAAATCGCACTATGACTGTCACAACAGATAGTAATCTATCCTGCATCAACACCAATATCTGAACACAATCGCTTAAGCCAAATGGCTTCCTTACAAGCATGAGTTGCTGCCATATGCTCAGCTTCTATCATGGACAAAGCAACCATAGGTTGTCGCTTACTCATCCAACTAATTGCACCACCGAACATAGTAAACACATAAGCACTGGTGGATCTCCTGCTGTCAATGTCACCTGCCCAATCAAAATCCACAAAACCACGAATACATACAGAATGCGGAGGTCTTGTAGGATGACCATGATAACATAGGGAATACTCAGAAGTGCCTCGCAAATATCTGAACACTCACTTTACTACATCCCAATGTACCTGTCTAGGATTAGCCATAAACTGACTAAGGACTCCCACTGCTTGGGCAATGTTTGGTCTTGTAGAAACCATAGCATACATCAAGCTGCCAACAAAACTAGCATAAGGTACTCTGCTCATATCCTCCATCTCAGAAGGAGACTTTGGACAATCATTCACAGACGACTTTGTCCCCAATGAAATAGGAACATACAATGGTCTGCAATCTGCCATGTTGAATCTATCTAACATGATCTGCACATACTTACTCTGGCTTAACCAAAGTTTGCTATTTGCTCTATCTCTTCTGATTTCCATTCCCAGAATGTACCTGTTTGCCCCTAAGTTTTTCATCTCAAACTGTGCTGACAACTAAGACTTCAAATCAGAAATCATAGTCTTACCATTCCCAATCAGCAACATATCATCAACATATTGTGCAATAATAAGAATACGATCGTTGTCAAACTTATAATACACACAATGATCTGATTTGATCTCAAATATCTAATTGACAACACAAAGGCATCAAATTTCATGTACCACATCCTAGGAGATTGCTTCAAATGATACAAAGAATTTTTTAAGTTGCAAACCAAATTTTCTTTACCTCTTTCTATGTAATGCTCTGGACCTACACTTGCACCTACACTTGCACCTACACTTACACCTACACTTGCACCTACACAACTCTTTCTATTTAAGCAACTGTAATGCTCTGGCTGTGACATATAAATCTCTTCCTCCAAGTCACCATGAAGGAAAGCTGCCTTCACATCCATTTGTTCCACTTCTAAATCATAAGTAGCTGCAAGAGATAATAGGAACCGAATAGATGTCAGCTTTGCAATAGGAGAGAAAATTTCACCATAATCAATTCCCTCCACTTGTGAATACCCCTTTGCAACCAATCTGGCCTTATACTTTTCAACACTACCATCTACACCAAATTTCTTCTTGAAAACCCATTTGCATCCAATAGGTTTTCGAGCATCAGGCAAAGGCACCAGGTCCCAAGTTTTATTCTTTTCTAAAGAGGCCATCTCATCTTCCATGGCCTCCTTCTAGGAACCTGTATCTTTCATGCCTATAGCCTCTGTCACAGTTCTAGGCTCATCAAAATTAGTAAGCAAAGCAAAAGCACAACTAGAATCAAGTAATGTATAACCAAACCTCTCAGGTTGCTTCCTGACTCATGTTGACCTCCTCAAAGGCTGAGGTGGAGGTTCTACTTCATCTTCTGAACTTTTAGAGCTGCTAGAGCTCTCCTCATCATCAGGTCCAACATGGTCATTTGGTTCAGTCTTCTCAAGGGTAGAAGGAAACTGAACCATATCCTCTTTCGTTTCTTTCTCTTCTGGCTATAGAATAGAGGAAGAAGGTGTTAGCTCTCTAAAAATAACACTTCTGCTATACAACACTTTTTCAGCCATAGGATCCCAAAGCTTGAATCCTTTCACACTGACACCATAGCCAATGAAGATACACTTAACAGCCTTGTTCTCCAATTTTGACCTCTTCTCCCTAGGCACATGAGCATATGCCTCACAACCAAAAACATGAAGATGTCTTATTGAAGGCTTCTTACCAGACCACACCTCCACGGGTGTCTTACCAACAAGAGCTAATTTAGGAGACCTGTTTACCAGGTAGCAAGCAATGGCAATAGCTTCAGCCCAAAACTTTTGTTCGAGGCTAGCTCCACTAAGCATACTCCTAGCCTTCTCCATCAATGTCCTGTTTATCCTCTCTGCAACTCCATTTTGCTGCAGGATGTATGGAGTTATCTTATGTCTTTCAATCCCACGTTCTTTGCAGAACTTATCAAATTTTGTGGAACATAACTCACCACCATTGTCAGTTCTCAAACACTTAATCTTTTTACTAGTCTGATTTTCAGCAAAAGCTTTAAACTCTTTGAACCGACTAAAGACTTTAGATTTGCTTCTAAAAAAATAAATCCATGTCCTTCTACTGTAATCATCTATGAAAGATACAAAATATACAGATTTAGAGATCGAAGGAACATTAACTGGACCAAACACATCAAAATGAATAAGATCCAATACACCAGAAGACTTATGAGAACTCGAGCAAAACTAAACACGGTTTTTCTTTCCATATATACAATGTTCACAAAAGTTGAAGTCGAGATTACAATCATCTAACCCCTCACCAAGGTTTTATTTTTTAGGGTTCTAAGACCCTTCTCACCAATGTGGCCAAGTCTCTTATGACATAACATTATCTTCTTAGTAGGAAGCTTAACTTCCAAAGCATGAGCACCCTTAGGTACCCAAAATGCACTACCATTAGAATTTGATACAACAGATCTTTTAGTTGCTAGTTCCAATGGTGGGGATGAAGTGACTGCAACTCTTTTCTTCGAGTCAGAAGAACTATTACATTGTGAAATGCATGCCTCCAGCTGAAACAAAGTACCTCTCCGAGTACCCTTCGCAAACACCATAGCTCCTCTAGTCATCTTGCATCCTTCTTTTGAGAAGACAACTTGCACACCTACATCATTCAATTTACTTATAGATCTGTACCAAGTCTGGGATTTGCATAACCCCAGGGATCCCCTTCACTCATCCATCAGGAAATCGAATTGTGACTCTTCCATGACCAACTATCTTTAGATGAGAATCATCACCCAAGTACACTCTTCCACCATCGAACTCTTCATACTTCGTAAACCAGTCTTGATGCGAGGTCATGTGGAAAGAGGCACCAGAATCAATCAGCCACACATCATCAGATGCATGGGTGGCCAAGGCTACAATGAAGGCATCACCATCATCTTGTGAATTGTCAGAATATGAATCTGGGACATTCTTCTTTTTCTTCTTTTTCTCCTCTTTGCATTCCTTTCAGAAATGCCCAGTTTTCCCACAATTCTAGCATAGTACCTTGGACTTTCCAGGAGATTTGGATCTCCCATGGGATTTGGATCTACCCTTCTTAGCTTTCTTGTCTTTCTTTTTCCATTTCTCCTTGGGCCTACCACGAACTGCAAGAGCTTCTTTGGCCGTCTTGGATGACTTTCTTTGCATCTCTTCAGATAACAACGAGGACACCACTTCATCCATTTTGAAAGTGGATGTGGTACTCCTGATGGCCATAACAAGATGATGCCATGAATCTGGTAAAGAACAAAGCAGGGTCATACACCGACCCTTCTCCTCCATCTTCACACCAACGGATGTCAATTGTGCAACCAACATATTAAAAGCATTCATGTGATCAGAAACAGATCCTCCATCTTCCATCCTTAGAGAATATAGCTTCTTCTATAGGAACAACTTATTTACGAGGGATTTAGCCTGATAAACATCACCAAATGTCTTCCACAGATCCTTCGCAGTTTTCTCTCCATGGACATTTAACAAGACAAAATCAACCAAACAAAGTCTCACAAGACCCTTGGCTTTATGATCTTTGAGATCCCAATCATCTTGGGACATTGCCGCTGGTTTTACACCAGAAATTGCTTCCCATAGGTCTCTATCAACGAGCATGTCTTCCATTTTGAGTTTCCACAACTCAAAATTGTTGTCATTAAACTTTTCAACCTCTATTCTTCCGAATGTGCCTGCCATCTCCTTCCTACAACAAGATTACAGAATACTCTGCACAGACTCCCACTCAATCCAAGATTAGTACAAAAAACCCCTACCTAGCATTAGGACCAAAACTGGCTAGGCTCTGATACCAACTGAAAGGAAGCTAGGTGTGCGAAACTTGCTTCCTAAACTAATCTAATGAGGGGAGAGGTATGCAAATTATTTACAACCTTTACAATTGCAGCAATATGAAACATATATCAGAGATATTACAACAACAAACACAAAACAAGAATGTAGATAAAGAGAAGTTGACACAAGATATATGTGGGGAAAACCTTTTCAAGTAAAAAACCCCACACTCTAAAACCTGCAAAATGTATTATCTGAAACAGTTATAGTTTACAATACACTTGCAATGCAAGTTCTTCCAAGAATCTTCAAATGTCAATTTTGGAGTTATTCCGGCAGCATAACAGTACCTGTAAAAACACTATGCAACTACAACTCCAAACTATGCAATATATAGAGATTACAAGGCAAATATTGAGAGCATCTTGGGATAGGCATCCACCTTGGCCACATGGCCATTATCCCGCATCAAAGGACACTTGTCCTTGTTGCAAATACATCCATTATATCTGTCATACATGGCAGATTTGACTTTCCCAACATAGGAGCACTCCATGCTAAAAATAGACTATGACATATGCTCTTACGCATCTTACAGTTGTCATAGATTTTCCCAACATAGCAACCTTAAATGTTGTAAGAGAATCCATCATACAATGCTAAATATAGCATATTCCTCTTACAACATGTCATAGCCCAACTTGGGCACCCAAAGATGCCTTTCCCTCATGTAAAGATCCTCACCGACACTTGTCATCACTTGTCATAGGCATCTCCAAACTTGGCTCTTATGCGTCATAGATTCTGTCACATGGAATATTGTCTTCCACACACCACAAGATGCTGACACATGGCATATTAGTGCCACCTCAAATGGGACACCCAAATCCATGTAGGTTTGACTTGACCATCCAAGTCACATTCCAAGTAAGATGACATGTCACCGTGCCACCTCAACTAAGTGACCAAACTGAATGTGCAAGTAATTACAACATTAGGCAATAAATAAATAAACAAATAAATAAATTATTCTAGGAATTTGCAAAGGTTGAGACACCCTAATTCCCAACACCAATGTCAACTTCTTTTCAGGCCATGAGAAAGATGATATGGTTTATTGTGGAATATGACATGGATTATGAGAGAGACTGTGTAGGTTTGATTATGGAGAGCGAAAGACAAGATAGAATGATGGTAGACAATGGAGCCAAGATTGACTACACATGGCACCTGTTTACTAGGTTTTCACCATGGTACTTATCCAAAGTGCCACTGAAGTGGTTTTCACTTTTGGATGAATTATTTCTCTTTACTTTTTTTTTTGCTTTTTGATCTTTTGACTTTTTATTTTTTTATATATTTTTAGGTATAATATCTACAAAGGTGCATGTTGTTGATCAGCTCTGGTAGTGGTTCACCTTCAGGGGTGGCAATTTGATATTCTCCATATCCATATGCAGCCGTGATGACATAAGGACCCAGCCAATTTGGCTCAAATTTTCTAGGTTTCTCCTGTTCCAACTAATTCTTGGGATTTTCCTTTAGGACCAAGTCTCCAATATTGAACTGTTGAACTCCAACCCTCTTGTTGTAACTGCGTCAGAGGCAGTTCTAATATGCTTGCAAGTGTACCAGGGCATTCTGTCTCCTTTCATCTAGTAGCTCTAGCTCATGTAGTCTAGATACCATGTATTCTTCGTCATCCATGAACTATTGCATTGATACTCTCAAAGAGGGTAACTCGACCTCGATGGGCAAATGGATTTGGAACCATAGACAAGGGAGTATGGAGTGGTGTCTGTGGGTGTGCGGATGCTGGTGCGGTAGGCCCACAAGGTGGGGTTAAGTTGAAGATGCCAGTCACATCCAACGTCGTTGATAGTCTTTTGAGAATTTTTATAATGGTCTTATTTGACACCTTGACTTGACCATTGCCTTGGGGATAGTAGGGAGTGGTGAAATGGTGTTGAATGTGGATTTTTTCACAAAGATCTCACACATCCTAGTTTTTGAAAGGACAACTGTTATTTGTGACGATAGATTGAGGCACACCATACCGACATATAATGTAATTAAGAATGAACTTAGCAATTTGTTTACCAGTGATGTATGTCATAGGGATGGCTTCAATCCACTTTGTGAAATATTCAGTAGCGGTGATGATGAACTTGTGGCCATTGGCGGAGGTGGGATGGATTTTTCCCACAAGGTTGAGTCCCCATTAAGAGAAGGGCCAAGGTGATGTCAGTGTTTGCAAGTCCTGGGTGGGTACATGCACCAGATCTCCATGTATTTGACATTGTCTGAATTTCTTGACAAAGTGATATGCATCTCGCTCCATTGTAGGCCAGTAGTATCCAATTTTGATGATTTTCTTAGCTAGAGTAGGACCACTAGAGTGAGCTTCACATATAACCTCGTGTACCTTGTGTAAGGTAGTTTGTGCTTCCTTAGTATCGAGACATCACAAGAGGGTGTTATCAAAGCCTCATAGGTAAAGGGTATCGTTGATGATGACATTTTTAGCAGCTTGATGGATGAAGGTTTTATGTTGGTTAGAATATATGTCAGGTGGAAGGGTTTGATCATGTAGGTATGTGTAGATGTCATTATACCATGGAGATGTGGGACCAACAATTTCACACACCATCTCAGATTCAAGGATGTCAAATGTGGTGACCAACAATTGTTCTACCAAGAACTCAAATTGTGGTGCATTGTTTGGGATATCTAAGAGAGATCCTATAGTAGCCATTGCATCAGTTGCTCTATTCTGAACTCTAGGAATCTACTCGAAGATAACTATGTCGAAGTAGAGTTTAAAGCTATCGACCATTCTCTTATATAGCATGAGTTTTTCATCCTTTGTGTCATATTCATCATTGACCTGCTTGATTACGAGCTGTGAATCACTGAAGACTTGTAATTTTTTGAATTTCCAATTGATGGCCATTTGTAACCCAATAAGTAATGCCTCATATTCTGATATATTGTTTGTGCAAGAGAATGCCATCCTGAAAGATTTTAGGATAGCATCTCCTTGAGGTGTGACAAAGAGAATCTTAGCTCCCGAACTATGGTGTGTGCAAGAACCATCGAAGTACAATGTCCATGTCTTTGGAGTTTCTAATGCAAAAATTACTTCATCCATAAAATTAGTGACCAAGGGATGATCCGCTGTAGTTGGTGCTTCCGCTAGTTGATCTATAATTACTTGTCCCTTTATAGCTCTATGGTCAATACACTCTATGTTGTATTTGGTTAATATCATGACCCATTTTTCCAAATGTCCTGTCAATGCTACCTTACTGAGTAAGTATTTTAGGGGGTCAATTTTGGCCATGAGCTCCATCTTATGGTTTAGCATGTAATGGCACAATTTTTGAGTGGTGAAGACCATCGCAAGGCATGCATGTTCTATAGGACTATAATTGAGTTTGTATCCTACCAATATCCTGTTGATATAATAAATAACCCTTTCTTTGCCTTCATCATTTTGTGCCAAAAGTGCCCCAGTGCTGAAGACGTTGATATGTACAATAGAAGGGGCCTTCCTAGTATTGGAAGCATGAGGACTGGTAGAGTTAGCAGGTAATATTTGATTTGTTGAAAGGCCTCTTGACACCATTCTGTCCATAAAAAAGGCACTCCTTTATGAAGCAGATGTTGGAATGGATGACACTTGTCAGCCAGCTATGCGATGAACTTGTGGATTGCTTAAAGTTTCCTTGTTAGCTATGGAGTTGTTTAAGAGTTGTTGGTGGAGGCATATCCATGATAGCTTTGACTTTGATAGGGTCAACCTCTATGCCTTGGTGAGAAACAATACATCCCAACAACTTGCCTGATGTGACCCCAAAAACACATTTCTTATGGTTTAACCCAACTTTGTATTCTTCTAGCCATGAAAAAACTTTATCCAATACATCCAAATGAGTGTCTCGTGTCGCTAATCTGGCCAATAAGTCGTCCACACAATCTTCCATGAATGTGTGCATGTAATCATGGCAAATTGTTGTCATCACTCTTTGGTACGTTGCTCCAACGTTTTTAAGGCCAAAGGGCATAACATTCCAGTAGTATGTGCCCCACGAACATGTAAAAGAAGTTTTGTGTTGATCTTCAGGAGCTATCCTTATCTGATTATAACTTGAGAAACCATCCATTAGTGAGAGCATTTCATACCTTGCCGTGAGATCAACTATGATATCTATATTGGGCAATGGAAAACCATCTTTGGACATGCTTTGTGATGAGTGCCAAGTTGCACTCATGAAATACATCTTTTTGCCTGTCTTTTTCTCCTTCTTGAGTCCATCTTTCCTAATGTCTGCACCTAGATAAGCTAGCAAGATCATTCTATTTAATGATTAATTGAGATAGATTACTTAAGATTATAATTTCTGATTGAGTGACTAATGTGCATGGAATTGATGGAAAAATGTAGAAACCTCTCTCTTTTTGAATCAACAGGTGTAGATGCCAGGAACAACAATTTTGTGCATCTCCGGAGACAATACCAAGGTACCATGACACCTAAAGTTTTGAAGAAATGAGGAAAGCCTCGCCAAAGCTCTGCGGGAGTTTGGAGTATCTCTAGAGCTGAACGAAGAAGCTACAGATATCTCTGGAGCTACAAACATATCTCCGGAGCTACAGACATATCTCTGGAGCTGCAGACAGGGTCAGATATCTCCGGTGCCTCTTGAGAGCAGGGCATATTTCCAGCATAAGCTACCGACTAGGCACTCTCAGCAGTGATTATAATGCTCCTCATTTCACTCAAATCATCACCTGAGTGATGAAGGGTCATCTTTAGTTAAACTGCTGGAGTTTTATCTTTTCAAAGTTTTTGCATGAGTTACAATAGAACTGATTCAATATCCTTATTTTCAGGGCCTCGATGTCCAAATGTATTAAGACTCAAACTTAGACTTCTGAGTGGACTTCTGTTCCACTCAAGTCTACTTTTATTGCATGATTATTTTCTATAGTTAGACAGCTAGTGTAATAAAGAGATGGATGTCATCTCATAGAAGAACTGGTAGATAAGATCAGTGATAAGTCATCACTCACTTTCATATATACATATAGAAACAACATAAGAAATATACAATGATTAAATTATTCTAATTCTCGGTAATCCCAGTTCTGTAATAGCAGTATTTTTCATGAATGCAAAGCGTATGGAATTGGTTTGAATTTAGTTGTGATCTTCTTTTGTGCTGATTTCCTACTGTAGCCTTTAGCCCTAAGGGTGTGGAGCAAGGGCCCACTCTCACCACCAAGGCAGGAGGCTAGTACCACTATTTTATTACTTTAGATTTTTGTTGTGAAAAATATTTACTGATTTTAATAGATAGATGCATGTTACTGTTTTTAAGATTGCTTTGAGTAAATTTCCTATTTAATTCTGTCTTCAGCATTCATTAAATTTATTCAGCAAGTAGATAGATTAATCTCTTCAAATTTGTAGAAGCTGTTAGGATTAGCTAGAAACTGGTAATTGTAGAATCCCTAGTTGCAGACAGCCGAGGACACAGCCCCTAGATTTTTGACATCTGAAAATAGATTAAATGATGAGGTACAATGACACCTTGTCATTTTTGGCACCGTTGCTGAGGAAATCTTGTGTTAATTAGGGAAACTGAGTTAAAACAGTTTTTAGGATAGATCTGTATGGTTAGAGCTAGAGATTTACAAGGAAGATATATAAAGCAGACACCCCAACATCAAGCCATAGGGGAAAATAGTGGGGTGGCACAAGATCTTGTTGAGGAGAGAAACCTAGAACCTACTTTGGAAGCTGCACCTCAAAACAACAATCCCTTAGATCCTCCAAATATTCCACCTGCCGATTATATCCAGGAATTACAACAAAAGTTTCAGGTAGATCCTTTGATAGAACCTAAGTTCCTAGAACCTCAGGGAGAAGAACCAGTGCTAAACATGGACAATAACAATCATGAAGAAGAAGAAAATCAGGCTCCAAGAACCTTCTCATATCCTATTGTCTTGGCTACTGGGGACAATGCTCCTATGAAGAATATCTCACCAGCACACTTACCAAATTTTAGAGGACTTTCTTCTGAGGATCTAGATCAGTTTTTATTGAATTCAAAGTAGTTTTCCAGACTTATGATTATGGATCAAATAACCAAAAACTTAAACTGTTCCCTTAAACTGTTCCCTTCAACTCTGAAAGATTATGCAATGAGATGGTTTATGGGTTTACCCCAGAATTCTATCCATTCTTGGGATCAGATGGAAACAGAGTTTTTGGAAAAATACCAAGATTACTGCAGATCCAGTAATAAAAATGAAGAATTGTTTAAAATTAGGTAGGGGGAGGAAGAGACCTTAGAGGAATATGTGGATAGGTTTAATTTTGCCTTGAGAAGGTATGGCAACCCAGTAGATCACTCCTTGGCCAGAACCCTGTTTGTAAAAGGATTGGATAAAGAATCAAAATAGGCACTGGATCTAATGGGAAAAGGGAACATCAACAAAATGGAAATACCTGATATAGAAGAACTCTGCAGGAACTATTCCAGAACCCAAAATGGAGTGAGGTCATCCAAAACTTTTAAAGGGAAGAATGAAATAGGACAGTTGATGGAGGAGATTGCAAATCTAAAAACATACATTTTGGTCCAATTTAATACCACATTGGATGGGATTCAAGCAAAAATCAGAACAACTAATCAAAACAGAGCAACTGAACCACTCTCCATCTATTGTCTTAGGTGTAGAAACAAACATCTGTTGAGAGAATGCCCTTTGGACAAATCAGAGATTTGTCAGATCTGTGATAGGGAACATCCTACCAATTAATGTAGTCAACTTCCAGCCTTGAAAAGATTAAGTAAGAAGAATGCTGTAATAGAAGAGGAATTGAACTATGTAGGACAAAAATAAACTGGGAATTTTCCTTATAATCAGTAGCCAAACCAGCCTTCTTACATGGGTCCTTCTAATTGGGGAAATAACTAGTGGAATCCAACTTGGCATGGGCCTCAAAATAATCCTCCTTGGGGACAACAGGATTGGCCAAGTCAACATTGGCAAAACCAAAATTGGCAAAACCAAAATTGGCAAAACCAAAATTGGCAAAATCAGCCTTGGGGAAATCAACAGTGGCCACCACAGTTTGGATCATAGAACATGCAACCTCAATGGGGTTCTCAACAGGGATATAATCAACAATACCAAGGACAACCTAGATGTTTCCAACCTCAACAACAAGCTTTACTAACTGGACCCTCCAACACACAAGGTCAAACACAAAATGAACTAGTTAGCCAACCACCTTTACCAGCTCAGCCTATACCAAACCCATGGAATAAACAGGGAGCAACTGTTTACATGACAGAGCAAGAAACTCTAGTTGGAATTAATGCTATATATTCAAATAATCTCCAGCTGCATTTTGGGAAAGCATTCCCAAGACCATCTCCTCCAATTATAGTTGAAGTAACCAATGATGAGGAACCTGAAAATCCATCCACTCAACCCTCGGAGAAGATTACTAACGAAAAAGTGCTAGAAGAATCATCCTTGGACAACTCTGGAGTTGCTCCTAAGAGACCGACTCTAGAGAACATTCCTAAAAATAATTCTGATAAGAGCTCCGGAGATGCTCTGGAGATGGAAAAACTAACACCATATCCAGAACGACTTAAATAGTATGTTCCCCAGAAAAAGATCTTACAAAAATAAGTCTAAACCAACCTAGAATCAGAACTTTTACAAGAAATCAAGCAACTAAACATTGAAATTCCTCTTCTTTAGGCAATCAAAGATGTACCAGAACTAAATCAGTTCATTAAACAGTATTGTATCAAAACGTAGGGTAGGAAGAAAACTTTACCTCCACAATACAGGTTGAAGGAAAAGTAGTGGATCTATTGATGGGAGAAATTCTCCTCCCAAAATATGGAGACCTTGGAAATCCTATCATAATTGTTTTCATCTCAGGGGTAGAAATTTTAAATGTTCTGGTTGATCTGGGAGTAGCAATTAATGTGATGACAGTTCATACAATGAACAAATTAGCTCTATCAGGTATCCAATCCACAACTACAATTCTTCAACTTGCTGACCGGTCAGTAGCTGTTCCAAAAGGAGAAAACACTGATGTACCAGTTGTGATAGATTCATGGGAATTTCCAATGGACTTCTTGATACTAGAACCTAGAAACCAGAGAAATGCTTATCCACTGATTTTAGGAAGACCATGGTTGGCTACAACAACAGCATCTATTGATTGTCGAACTGGGGATATGGTCATTTCTAATGGGATAGATTTGAAGAAAATATCTTTGTATCCTCCAACTAAACCATGAATACATTATACAGGAAGAGTATGGGTGGATGAATCAGAGAACAATGACAACAGTGCCTCAGTAGCTATGGTAACCATCAAGGAACATCTGGGAGAATTAGAAGAAGAAGTATACTATGATACAACAGAAGACTTCACTCACATCCTAATCAATAAGGATATGATGGAACTCACCCAAGATTCTAAGAGAGAACTTCTTACTTCTTCTCATTGTACCATCGCCAACATCATTCCTTGTGGGGAAACCTTTTACAGAGACTTAGCCACTTTCCACATGTTGTTTCCACATTCTTGTCCTCTCAATACCATGACTCCAATGTATGGATTAACTACATCTATGGATCAAATCACAAAACAGGTCATGATTTTACCAGGGAAAACACTTAATATCAATACTCAGTTAACATCAAATCAGGAAGAAAAACTTATCCAACTTCTGATTTCCCACTCAGCATCTTTACTTGGGAATACCAAGATATGAAAGGCATACCTCCTGAGATCTGTACCCATCATATACACTGAGGATATTAAACCTGTTAGACAACCCCAGAGAAGATTGAATCCTGCTTTAAAGGACATTGTCAAAATTAAAATAGAGAAATTACTTCAAGCAGGGTTTATATATCCAATTTCAGACAGTCAATGGGTCTCACCCCTTGTCATAGTGCCTAAAAAGAATGGGAAATGGAGGGTGTGTATTGATTATAGAGAACTAAACAAGGCCACAAAAAAGGACCACTTTCCCTTACCATTCATTGACCAAGTTCTGGACAACCTTGCTGGGAGAAAGTATTTTTCTTTTCTAGATGGATTCAGTGCGTATAATCAAATTCAGGTAGCATGTGAAGACCAGGACAAAACCACCTTCACATGCTCTTGGGGGACCTTTGCTTACAAAGTTCTTCCCTTTGGGTTATGCAATGCCCCAGCTACATTTCAGAGACTTGTTTTAGCTATTTTTGCTGAACTAGATAATGAATGCATGGAGGTCTATATGGATGAATTTACTGTGTATGGGGATAATTTTGAAGAATCTCTCACAAACCTTGAGAAAGTACTGAAATGCTGTAGAAAAATCAATTGTCCCTTATCCATGAAAAGTGCTTTATGATGGTGGAGAAAGGAATTGTTCTGGGACACCACATTTCAGAAAAAGGGATCAAAGTGGATCAAAACAAGATAGAAGTGATCACACAGTTGCCTTCACCCAAAAATCAGATAGATGTTAGAAGTTTTCTGGGTCATGCAGGCTACTATAGGAGGTTCATAGAAAATTTCAGCAGAATAGCTGCCCCCCTGTTTACCCTGCTTAACAAAGACACAGAATTTCAATGGACAGAAGAATGTCAATCAACATTTGAAACCTTGAAAGAGAAGCTTACTATCACACCAATTTTGAGAGGACCTAATTGGACTTTACCATTTCACATACAGACTGATGCTTCCAATGAGTCCATTGGGGCAGTTTTAGGACAAAAGGAGGAAGGAGAAAGTATGCATGCCATTTATTACATTAGCAAAAACCTTACCTCTGCAGAAAGAAACTACACAACAAATAAAAAAGAATTCTTGGCAGTCATCTATGCTATAAACAAATTTAGGCATTATATCACTAGATATAAGATATTTGTACATACTGATCATGCAGCCATCAAGTACCTAATGAATAAACCAGTAGTGGGTGTAAGGATCATCAGGTGGTTATTGCTATTACAGGAATTTGATATTACCATAGTTGATAATCCAGGAAAGTGTAATTTGGTTGACAAAATTGCATACAGGAGGAGAAAACCAACCAGTGGAGGACAAGTTCCCAGATGAACATCTTTTTGCTATATCCTCTACTACACCTTGGTTTGCTGACATAGCTAATCTTTTAGCTACATGCTTGTATCCATCCCATTTTACTTCAAAACAAATAAAACATTTAGTTAAAGAAAGTTTATCTTACAAATGGTTGAATGGTTTACTTTTTAAATGTGGTCCTGATTTCATTCTACACAAGTGTTTAAAGGCTGATGAGATTTTTGATGTGTTGAGAGCATGTCATGATGAACCATCTGGTGGCCATTACTCTTTCCACCAGACAGTGCACAAGATCCTTAGAGTTGGTTACTACTAGCCCTCTCTTCATAAAGATACAAAGAAGTATGTGCAGTACTGTGACCAGTGCCAAATGATGGGACAACCAACCTTTACCCAGGAGATGTTACTGCATCCTCAAGTCATGATGGAACCATTTGAGCAGTGGGGTCTAGACTTTGTGGGACCAATTTTGCCACCATCATCAGGCAAGGAGTACATTCTAATATGCATAGACTATGTTACTAAGTGGGCTGAGGTTCAAGCATTACAATTTGCAAGAGAAGAAAAAGTTGTTGATTTCCTTTACAATAAGATTTTCTTAAGATTTGGAGCCCCAAGATCAATAGTTTTAGATAGAAAACCTCAGTTTACTTCATAGGTAATCAAAGCATTCACAGATTTATATCA
Organism: Cunninghamia lanceolata; assembly: GCA_027924645.1. Taxonomy (NCBI): domain Eukaryota; kingdom Viridiplantae; phylum Streptophyta; class Pinopsida; order Cupressales; family Cupressaceae; genus Cunninghamia; species Cunninghamia lanceolata. The sequence continues at coordinate 12,006,806 of BSBN01000553.1, read as the reverse complement.
AGTCAAGCACATAAAATCTTCACCTTACCATCCTCAAGAAAATAGACAGGTAGAAGTAAGCAATAGGAAACTTAAAAATATTTTGACAAGGACAGTAGCAATGAATAGAAAAGATTGGGCTAGCAGATTACCTGAAGCAGTTTGGGCTTACAATACCACTTGGAAGTCCACAACAAAGTTCTCACCATATGAATTGATTTATGGGAAAAAGCCTATTTTATTTATAGAATTTGAACTCCAGACACTTAAAACTATATTGGATGTTGGTCTACCATTGTCTATAGCTCAACAGAACAGAATTCTTCAGCTCAATGAGTTGGATGAAATTCAGACAGAGGCCATTCAGCAAACAGAACTGGTTCAGTACCAGAGGAAGCAATGGCATGACCAACACATCAAGAGGAGGACATTTCAACAAGGTGATTGGGTTCTTCTTTATGATTCTAAATTCAAAGAGTTCAAGGGGAAATTACAAACTCACTGGATGAGTCCTTATCAAATAAAGGCAGTGTTTGAAAATGGAACTGTATTATTGGAACCTATTGATGGAAGCACATACACATTCTTAGTAAATGGTCACCGAATCAGACTCTATAAAAGGCCATCTACTAAAAAAGAGGTTCTTCATGATTTGTGTTTTGATACAGGGGATACCTCCTCTGTCACAGTGTTGGATTGATTAAAAACAAAAAAAAGGAAGGTTGAAAACCAGCAAATGGCTGCCTTCTAAAAAAAAAGAAAGAGAAAAAAAAGGGAAGGTTGAAAACCAGCAAATGGCGGCCTTCTAAAAAAAAATAAAAAAAAAAATAGAGAAAGATGGAAAACTAGTAAATGGCTGTCTTTCTCGACCAAGGGAGTTGAAAACCAGCAAATGGCGGTTCTCTTCTTTAGGACAGTTGAAACAATTGAGCTCCGGAGGTGATCAGGTGCCGGGAGTTAGTCAAATGCACCTTCGGTGCTTCTTAAACCAAATGCACCTCCAACACTTCTCAAACCAGGAGCACCTCCAGTGCTTTCCAACTAGGAGCACCTCTGGCGCTCTGTTAATAAAGAAGTCAGTCTAAATAATAAGGGAGGGGACCCACCTCTCCAGGTGGTAAAGTAGACACATCACATGATGAGGTCATCATGACTCATCCTCTACTTTATCACAAAAATAAATTTAATTAGCACACATATCATTTGCAGGAGTATTCACAAAGCCGACGCTGACATCACCCGAGGAATGTGGATTCTTGAACCACTCCATGAAATGATTGCAGGTCGTGTACCAGCGGAGTAGTGGACATCATCTCTAGCCACCAAAAGCTGTTCATGTGCCACGATGCGTGTAGTCTCCAGCAATGATGCAACATCTCTGCCGTGTACATCATCCTCATCATTAAAACTGATCCAGGTAATTCTATCTTTAATTAATCATTATTAGCAACTGTCTTGTCTTTCTATTTTTGGGTGCCGCCACTATGCCACGTCCTCCTGCCATCATTTTCTTTCCTAAATTCACACATACCACCATCTGTGTTGTACTGCCACCTTGCCTCCGGAGTGTCCTGTCATTCTGTCACATTTATGACTGCCTAGGTACTCTATCTCATCTGCATAAGCCTAAGATGAGAAACATAACATTCCTCATTCGAACCTCCGAAGTACCCTGAAGAACAGAGCAACTTGAACAGTCCTCCAGAGCCTACAGAGAAATTTAAACAATCCTCCAGCGCCTACAGGATAAGAGGAAAGGATAGACTGCAAATTGAGGAGGTGAGGAATAAGCACAGAAGGTGGAATCAATTCAGCAATGGGAGTCAAGAAGAAGTTTGAGCCAGAAAGTGCTGCGGGTCTTCTGCGGGATGAAGTTGCAGCAAACATTCTAAGAGCTACAGAATGGTTACACTTCCTAGAATAATTTGAAGGGTTTCAGGAAGATGTTGTGGATGAATTCCTTAGAAATTTAAGGGACAATCAAACAGCTGTCAGAGGAGTCCAAATCAATTTCTCCTCAGCCACTATCAGCCACATTTCTGGACTTCCCAAACAAGGTGAGAGGTTTTATCACTTGAAAACCTTATACACTTAATTAAGAATTTCTCTGTTTGTGGTGAACCTGCTATTTAGTTACATTCAAATAAAAATGAAGTCAAAGGAATTCTTAGGTCTACCCTTCCAAACCCTTGGCAATCTGTTGCCACCTGGCTGATGAAATATTTTACTTGTGATGGTCAATTCTCTCTACTTTTAGGACCAATCATGAAAATGCTGATTTATCTAAGACATGGGAATGCACATCCTGAGTTTAGCATAAACATTCCCAATTTCCTGTATTCTACCATTAGGGCAACTATAGATAGATATTAGCAAAATAAGGGTCCCATGAAACATCATGGCCTCATTTTTCTAGTAGTCAAACACCACTTCCTATCTCAAGCCAATGGGGAAGAATTATGGCAAAACTTTCTTGAGCAGAGTCCCCAAGTCAGAGAACTAGAAATGGCACAACCAGGAGGTGAGAGTTCTCCTACCCACCAAGATGAGGAAACTGAGCCTTTAGCCTCCTCCACAACTATTCACAGAGGAAAGAAGTCCTCACAGGAGGCAACTTCATTTGCAGCCCCTGTTCCTGACAAAAAGAAGAAAGGTAAAGAAATTGCCGAACCTGCTCCTAAACAAACCCTATATATGACTCGATCAGTTAGGAGAAAGATGACTCTAACTGAGGAATCTTGCCCTAAGGAATTAACAGAGGGAAGGTCAGGACAGCAAATAGAGGGAACCTAGTGGGCTGAAGAAGCATCTCATGATTCAGATGAGATCCCTCTGGTCAGGAAGAGGAAACAAAGAGAAATTTCCCTAGCACCATCTGTTCATTTGGAGTCAAGCCCAATTTCAGAACCATCATGTGCTCGGGAGATAGAAAACATACAGACTCTTACTATTTCCTCAGATTCTGAGGATGAGAGACCTACTCCAGAGGCACCTACCCCACCCTTGCTCTAGAGAAGCAAAAGGAAGAGACAACTCTCACAGGCTAAAAAAGATACTGCCCTACTCACTGAGGTACTCCTAGGTTTGTGAATATGTGAGGATAAGGCTGGGCCTTCATCGATGCTAGCAGAAGCAGAGGAACCCCAAGAGGATCCTCAGGACAGGCAGTCTAAAGAAGAAGAAGAAACATGGCAAATGGATACAATTGGCAGTACAAGACAAATGGCCATGGAAACCCTGATGATCAGAAAATAGCAACAAAAGAGCAAACCTTCTCTCATCCCTTTGATCAAGAGGATGTGGAAATTTCAAAAGAACAACAATTGATGGAATATTTTGACCCCGGAGCAGAAAATGAGAGATGTGGTCACCCCTACAAACTTAAGATTATTCATGAGAAAAAAAAAGTTGATATCCAAACTAATGGATAACCATAAGTAGGAATGGATAGGTGGACGGTTCAGGCACCCTCTAATAATTGAACCACTCCATGTCTGGGATGAACAGATAGAAGATGAGAAATTGTAGGACTGGATGAAGTAGGTTGATGAATATAGAGGCAATGGTAATATCAACTACACAACTTGGACCACCTATGCTCAAGATTATAGCTTGACTGACAAGCTGCTTCACCAGAATAAATCAAGAATGTGAGAAGTAGGAGGACCTGCCAAACCTTAGGTATGGGGGGATGATGAGTGCCAAGTTGCACTCATGAAATACATCTTTTTGCCTCTCTTTTTCTCCTTCTTGAGTCCATCTTTCCTAATGTTTGCACCCAGATAAGCTAGCAAGATCATTCTATTTAATGATTACTTGAGATAGATTACTTAAGATTATAATTTCTGATTGAGTGACTAATGTGCATGGAATTGATGGAAAAATGCAGAAACTTCTCTCTTTTTGAATCAACAGGTGTAGATACCAGGAACAACAATTTTGTGCATCTCCGAAGATAGTCTTCAATGATCTCTGGAGACAATACCAAAGTACCATGACACCTAAAGTTTTGAAGAAATGAGGAAAGCCTCTCCGGAGCTCTGCGGGAGTTTGGAGTATCTCCGAAACTGAACGAAGAAGCTACAGATATCTCCGGAGCTACAAACATATCTCCGGAGCTACAAACATATCTCTAGAGCTGCAGACAGGGTCAGATATCTCCGGCACCTCCTGAGAGCAGGGCATATTTCTAGCATAAGCTGCCGACCAGGCACTCTCAACAGTGATCATAATACCCCTCATTTCACTCAAATCATCACCTGAGTGATGAAGGGTCATCTTTAGTTAAACTGCTGAAGTTTTATCTTTTTAAAGTTTTTGCATGAGTTACGATGGAACTGATTCAATATCCTTATTTTCAGGGCCTCGATGCCTAAATGTATTAAGACTCAAACTTAGACTTCTGAGTGGATTTTTGTTCCACTCAAGTCTACTTTTATTGCATGATTATTTTCTATAGTTAGACAGCTAGTGTAATAAAGAGATGGATGTCATCTCATAGAAGAACTGGTAGATAAGATCAGTGATAAGTCATCACTCACTTTCATATATACATATAGAAACAACAGAAGAAATATACAATGATTGAATTATTCTGATTCTCGGTAATCTCAGTTCTATAATAGCAGTATTTTTCATGAATGCAAAGCATATGGAATTGGTTTGAATTTAGTTGTGATCTTCTTTTGTGCTGATTTCCTACTGTAGCCTTTAGCCCCAAGGGTGTGGAGTAAGGGCCCACTCTCACCACCAAGGTAGGAGGCTAGTACCACTATTTTATTACTTTAGATTTTTGTTGTGAAAAGTATTTACTGATTTTAATAGATAGATGCATGTTACTATTTTTAAGATTGCTTTGAGTAAATTTCCTGTTTAATTCTATTTTCAGCATTCATTAAATTCATTCAGCAAGTAGATAGATTAATCTCTTCAAATTTGTAGAAGCTGTTAGGATTAGCTAGAAACTGGTAACTGTAGAATCCCTAGTTGTAGATAACTGAGGACACAGCCCCTGGATTTTTGACATTTGAAAACAGATTAAATGATGAGGTGGTACAACACCTTGTCACTTTGTTCAGATCTTGAAAGTCCTCATAGATTTTGATTTGGCTGTTAGGTTTTGTTACTGGCACTAGGTTAGAAACCCATTCTAGATAGTCGATCAGCTGAATGAAACCCTCGACTAGTATCTTTTTCAATTCCACTTTGACCAACAACGCTACTTGTGGATGAATTTTTCTCAACTTTTGCTTTACTAGTTTGACATTAGGCAAAAAAGGTAGATGATGTAAGACTAGTTGTGGATCAAGCCCTAGCATGTCGGTGTAGGACTAGGTGAAATTAACTTGTCTTGTTGAGAAGAAGGTTTTAAACTTGAGCCTCTCTTGTTCTGTTAGTGGTTCAGTGAAATGCACTATCCTGGGATTATCGTGTGTACCAATGTTTGTTTCGATTGACTTCTCCACAAGTATTGGTAATCTCTCTTGTGTGATAGGAAGCACCTCCAAACCTCCATCCTTGGGTGCCTCAGAGAGGTTTTCACCCTTAGATACTTCCTTTATTTTTACTTTTTTATGGTCAAGAGGTGTCTTTTGGTTTTCACCTAGAGACCTTTTTTCATTTTTGTGACTAGAGGGTGGAGTAGACTCTCCAAAGTATGTTGAATTGTTGAGGTCCATCCTGTATCCCACCTTATGATCCCCATTTGGTATGCCTTCATGGAGTCCCATGAACTCAACAATAGCTTCGTCATTCTCAAATAAATCGAGGCTTGGCGGTGTTTGTTGGTCACAGTCAATGAATTGGGGATGGACTAATGGTAGGTCATCATCGATATTCATGTAGCTTAGGGATATGGGAGTCAAGGTGCAAATGGAAGTATCATCGGGGTCTCCAAAGATGCTAATCCAAGCTGAGCCCTCAGGAACATTAGGTTATGAAGATTCAGGTTTGGGTTTGAGAGGGTCCCTTGATATCTAAATATCTTTGGAAGTACTCGCGTCCTTACTCAAAAGCAACTTAGTACTAGGAGCCTTCACTTGTCATGATGTGTACCCTAGCCCTTTATTTTTTGGAAACATGGTTGGTTGTATAGGCTCTGTCCTTTGATTCTTGTTAGGCCCAAGTCCCTTGTGCCTGTCGTATCCTTGTTGTTTTACAAACTTGTATCTTTTTCCATATTGTTCCATGAGCAGTTGTACATGTTTGACCTCTTCTTCATCTTTGTAGAGCCACTTGCATACATCATCCTCCACATCTTCTTTTCTATGTTCCCCCCATTTGGTAAAGGTGGTAGGGGTAGCCTAAATAGTATCCTTAGGTTTGATTAGAGCTGATTTGCCATGGGATTTTGGTGACAATGGCAACTTTCTGATGCAGTAAGAGCTCTCGATCTTGTATTCTCCACACCCTTTGTCATGGATCTGGACCTTGGGTTTGATGAGGGGAATGAATGTGGTGGGGGACTTTGAAAGAGTGGCAAGGTCTATGTAGTGGGAGGAAACAGGAGGCGGTATTCCCCTATTGATAGGCAGTTGGTGTTAAGGTACTTCTTTCATATGGCTGCAATATTGGAAGGCATCAGGATCACCAGATATAGTGATTTTCATGCCATTGTAGGGGAATTTGATGCATTGATGGTAAGTGGATGGTATGGATTTCATGGAATGGATCCAAGGTCTGCCAAGGATGAGGTTGTAGGGAAGTTCCAGATCCAAGACGTGGAATACAGTATTCAATGTAGCGAGCCCAACTCTCACAAGAAGAGAAATCACACCCTTTGAGGAGCATTCTGCATCATCATAAGCCTTGATCACAATTCTTTTGGAGGGATCCACACAAGCTTCAGAGTATCCCAATATCATTACTAGATTTAGAGGACATATATTTAATCTGGCTCCACCGTCTACCAAGACTCATCTAATCTTATGCTTGTTGATGAAAACCTCAAGGTGTAATGGATCAGTGTGATTAGGTTGATTTGAGGGTAAGTCATGTTCGGTGAAAGTGACATGGTTGGTTGTAGCCAAATGTCCTACCATGGCCTAAAATTGGTTGACATTTAGGTCAGTCAGGATGGATGACTCCAGAAGTGCTTTGTCTAGGATGGCCTTATGTTTCGAGGATAGACGAAGCATCTCAAAGATATATATTTGTGCAAGTGTTTTCTTCAAATGGTCCAAAAGGTTATATTAGGATGCGAGCTGCAGGCTGGATGTAGGACCTCATAAGGTTAGCTTTGCTCTTTGGGTGGTGACGGCATATTCGGGTCGAGACTTGATGGCTATCGCGGATGCTGTTGACCGTGTAATCATAGGCAACATGATTATAGCTTGGTTGTTCATTTGTCTTAGTTCCTAAAGTGGAGGATTTTCTTGATCCATGATCTTGTACATGATTTATAAAAATAGTGTGGTCAGTATTGGAAGTCCCCTGTGGATTGTCTAAGGTTATATCTCCTTGCTCAATAAGGTCTTGTATAATATTTTTCAATTTATAGCAATTCGAGGTTTTATGTCCTTTTATGTGGTAATATTCATATAATTTGTTATCATTCCACGAAGGAGGTTTAAAGGTGGGATCATATTGTTTCATCTCTGGTAGTTGAATCAAGTGGGCTTGTAGCAACTTCTTCAAGATGGATTCGATGGGTTCAAGCAAGGGTGTGTAAGTTCGTCGTGTAGGATTAGTCCTAGGTGGATCCCATATTTTATTGTTTTGGATAGCGTTTGTCATTTGTTATAGAATGGGTTGTGGATTAGGTGGTGGTGGTGCTTTGAGTGTAAGGATGGGTCCAACTTTGTTTGCGGTTTTGGCATCTACAACCCCATCGTTTGTGACATTTTTATTCCTAGACCAGAATTTACTCTTATCATAGGAAGGGTTTGTGTTGTTTTAATTTTTGTTGAAGATCTTGATTGTGCCCTTAGCTATTAGGGATTTCTCAATGGCAGTTCCTTTCTCAACAACCTCACCAAAGGTGGTGCAACAATGTATTTGTAATTGATGCATAAGTTCTACGTTTAAATTCTTGACAAAGATTAGAACTAGCTAATTTTCGGTATGTGGCATGGACATTTACTAGATAGACTTCTCCATCTTTGAAAGAAAGAGAGGAAGGTCTCTCCATCATCTTGTTTCATGTGACATAATGTTGTGACATTTACGTCCATTTCAATGTTATATGAGAAGTGAGCTATGAACTTATTGGATAGTTCGGTCCATGTTTTTATTCCTGGCGAAAGGTGTGCAAACCATTCAAGTACTTGACCTACGAGGCTCCTTGGGAATAATCTCATTAGGTAAGTGTGATCAAAATCAAGCTCTAGGCATGCCATGTGGAATTCTCTCACATGTTCGATAGGACTACCCTTCCCTCTGTATTTATTGAAATTGGGCACGGTGAAGTTAGGTGGAAAAGGAGGCATGTAAATGCCCCTATCGAAAGGGTAAGGGCACAAGTCTTCCATAGAATATGCCTTTTTAGTCCCCAATACTTGCATACTAGAAAATTGTTGCTTTAAGGCATGCATTTCATGGGCAAGGAATTCAATGGGTGTCAAGGATGTGTTTGCGGCATTTGCAATTGCGTTGTGGTAGGGGTTTCCTATGTTTGTGATGGGAGTGTGTTTTGACCCCGTGTTGGCAACAAGTGGATTAATGTTTGTGTTGGGATGGCTGAGTGATGAAGAAGCATTTTGATATTGGACATTAGGAATGTAAGTAGTATTTGGATTAATGTTTTGAAAGTGGGGTGAAATGCTTGTAGTGTTTTGGTTTTGGATGGTTTTTGTTTGGAAGAGGACATTTGGGTCCACTTGTTGTAGGGGATTTGAATGGACATAGGATGAGCCAACCCCTTGACTAGACACATTGTTGTTTTGACCTAAAGGGTCTACATTTGGAATGCTCGCATTGTTATGTGGTTGGGTCCCAAGATTTATGTTTGTGTTTGATGTGGCGTTAGTTCCTTGGGTCTGTGAATGAGAGGTCACAATGTGTATCTTTCTATGTTTCTTGAATCTTAGTTCATTCATGTTAAGACCCAAGGTGTTGGCATTAATAGAAGCAAGGGGATTTTCACCATTCATGGGTTGGGACATGGTGTTCATGTTGTTGAATCCAAAAGGAGGGGGTATGTTGACTATTATAGTCTCAGGTGATGTTTCCCCAAAGGGTATATTGACATGTTCTTGCCTAGGGTTTGAATGGCTATTTGAAGAGGTTGCATGGTCATGACCTTGAGGTGCATTGTTAGAGGGTGTGCTTATGATCATATTTATATCTACACCTGGGGGAAGTTTGGTACCTTTTTGTAAAAGACGCATGAGATAACTTTGGGGATTTGCTGCAATCATTTCTTCTAAAATTCTTAACAACCTAGGATCTTGGGAGGCTTCTTCAATTTCTTGTTGTGTCACCCATTGTTCATTTTCTTGCAAGGTATAGTTCTCAAAGGGGTTTCCCATGTGTGACTTGGGTTGTTTGTTGGAAGGGGCTCCAACTATCATAGTGTTAGTAGGATTGTCGAGGGGACGATCTAAGGATTCCTCTCCCTTTCTTTTCTTTTTCAACCGTGTTTCCACCATATAAGACTTGCTAGATGAGGGAAATGGGGATGACCTAAGGATGATAATGGAAAGTGCACTATACTATATTTTTGGTATTTTTGGGATAAGATTTGTTAAATGCAACTAAGGATGATAATATGAGGTGACTATGCCCTATGTTATGTTTTGGTATTTTTGGGAATATAGGGATGCAACCAAGGTTGGTAATACACTATGTGAATGATATATAGGGATGACAAATGCAACTAAGATTGATGACACAAAGTGAGCATACACTATGCCAATGTTTTGAGATGTAACTAAGGTAATGAGTGAGACTAAGGCTATGCTTGAAGCTAATGGGTATCAACTTCAAGAAGTTTGATCCAAGAGGATACTAATGTTGAACTATGAACTTATCAAAGTACTTATTGGATTTATCAAGACCTTGAAATGACAATGTTGAAGGAAATGGTGATTGAAGTGAGCTCAAACTAGACTCATGAGTTGAGACTCACTTGCTGATTTGGAAAAATATGAACCTAGACTATACTTGTGAGTACTAGGCCCAACTTGTTTGGTTGATTATGGAAAGAGATGACAAGGTCTTTCTATAATCCAAGTTTGTAGCTATAATGTAGTCAAGTATTGACAATTTATCCTATGTCTGAACCTCAAAGAAGAGGATTTCTTAAGATGACAAGAGCTGATTTTTATAACCTAAGGTGAACTAAATGTGATAATTTGGAATGCACTAGCTATAGGATAGAACCTAAACTTAAGGGAATGAAATGGATGAGCGAACAAAATATGCAAGTCTTAGGTATGTTGACACAGTTGCAGTTTGATAAGGATGATAGGTACTCAAAGATCTCCTTATGATTGCGGTGTATTGTCTGATTGTAGCCTAAAAATTAGTCTTTCTATGTCTATTTTGGCAGTTTATTTGGAAAATGAGAAAACACATCAAACACAGAAAACACTTGGCAATCAATTTTGGTTGTTTTAGTAGTCCAAATTTTGTAAATGTATGTGTATGTTCAAGGGTTATCCATCCCAATTTCCACGAGTCTAACACAATTTGAAGACACTTCACGCACATAGAACACTTCCTATCCTTAAGGTCATTGGCCAATGGCACGATGCTCAGGCCCACTTACTTGGAATCTCCTTCGATGCAAATGTAGGAACACCCTAAAAGGGGGTGTGTACACTTTTATCTTTCAAGAGAGAATGAATAGGGGCCTCCAAGCCTGGAAGGATAACCCAATCATCCTTTCTCTGAAAAGCTACATGTAGCTTATGGTAAGCCAAGGATTTTCATCTCATCTCAAGGGAATTCATATGGTGGGTAACTTTCATGGTGCGGTACGCATCCCTTGCACTAAGAGTGACACCAATAAAACTCAATCAATAAGGGTAGGCCTCTAACTAGTTTGTCTTTTAGTCACAAATCAGGGACTTACCACCTCACGAGAATCCAACAAGACACTTAAGGCTTTGACCAATCCTACTAGTGGTACTAAAAATACCTCACATAAATGTGGGTAGGTTGACTTTCGGATAGGCATTGTACGATGATGGCTAATGATAGTTTAGACTTGGCTTTCACCTAATCTTTTTATATAGCGGCCTGAGGGAAAAATAACTTTGGGGTTCCAATGAGTTCTTCGTATGGATGTGTCTTAAAGGAATGCCCTGTCTAAAGGGTTATACAAAAGCAACACAAGCAAATGCTTTTGTCTCCAAGGTCATACAAAGATGCGAGGAGAGAGCATACACGTGTTACTTGATCACACTAGTAAGAGTTCATTAACCTTTAGAAAACCAAATGTGTTGTGTGACAATGAAAGTGTTGAGAAGTGATTTTGATTCCCAAGATCACATAAAGTGCAAGGGAAGAGCATACACACCTCAAAACACAAGCAAGGTCACAAGACAAGGAAGACAATGATTCTTTTTAAGCTCCAAATGAGTGAGAACATGCAAGTTGTTCTTTTTAATCCCAATGAGTGTGATCATGAAAGTTGTTCTTTTTAATCCCAATGAGTGTGATCATGCAAGTTGTTCTTTTTAATCCCAATGAGTGTGATCATGCAGGTTATTGTTCCTTTTAATGCACCAAAGGAAGTGTTTCTATGTTAAACACAACACAATGTTTATTTTATGCACCAAACCAAGTGTTCCCATGATAAGAAAACACACACACATGAATGAATGGAACTCTGCACCAAATTCGTTAGTAGTTTGTAATAGAAATCTTCTCCCAACAAATGCCACAATGCTGCAAATCAGACATCAGTATAAGAAAAAGCCCTCTATCCTAATGTGCAAAACATAAAACAAAAAGTAAAACACCCCCTTTGAAAGCCACCAAGACGAAAAGAGGACAAGAAACTTGCAATAGGAAATCTGTAAAGTATCTGAAAATTATGATTTATCACAACAGAATGGATAACATCATCAGATAGTACATGAAATTCTAAGTTGTTTGAATTTTTTTTAGAAAATCTGATCAAATTTGCAAGAGTTATGTGCGTTTGAAGTTGTAAACTAAGGTTGACTTTGACTAAAAAAATCTTGTTGAAAATGACACGGTTACTTGAATTTTTTTTACCATAGTGAAGCTGGGCAAATCAGCTTCGTAACGCCACAAATTTCACAGAAATCTGACCTATTTTGACCAAGTTATGATGAAAATAAAAACACGGCTCCTTTAGGGTATGAGAAGGATGAAGGTAGGATGACTGTCTATAGGCTAACTATTAGCGGTTTAGCTATTGAGTGGTCACATTGGTGATTAATTCTATTAGCGGTTAGTTTTGTAGTTTATGTTTTAAGCCCCTTGGTCACCCATGTGACCAGGGGCTAAACAAAGGCAAAAATAAAAAAGAAAAAGGAGAAGGGGGCCGATGGATGTAGCCCCCCTCTAACATCTGTGACCAAGAGCTAAGGGAAGAGTCAACTTAAGGCAGTTAACCAAGGAGGGTTGATGGTCATAAGAGGGTGGCAACCGAGATCAGGGCTTAGACGATGCGATGGAGGTGTTTTGGGGGTTCGACAGGCATGCAACAATGATGAGTGATTAGGGTTTCAGGGGATGACTAGGTGTTGAACGCAGAGGAGAGATGAGTGGAGTGGTGTTTGACACAATCGGCAGAGAATAGGGAGTTTGTGAGCAGAGGTCACAATTTGAAGTAGTGACATGGCAAGCAGGTGGTGGCAGAAGTATAATCGTCAGCGGAAGAGGAGATGTGTAGAGCGATGACTAAGGAAAAGGGCGGTAGCGACTTAGGGTTTCACCGGGGATGCGATGGAGGATAGAGGTGGTGACGGGTTTTAAGACCAATGGTGAAGCTAGGGTTTGTGTTGTAGAGGGTGGTGACTGGATATTAAACCAGGTCTATAGATTTTGATAGGGTCGGTAATGATATTAAAATTGAAGCAAAACCAGCAACAAAATTATAACATTGAACCTACAACAAAATTATAACATTAAACTTGCAATAAAATTATAATATTGAACCTGCAACAATATTATCAGCCACCCAAACAAATGAAAGATTAGAAACAACCAGAGACCCCTGCGCAGGCTATACGGGTCCGTATGGCCCTGCGACAGGGGCTGAAACTAAAAAAAAAATTAAAAATTTTTTGGCAGCGAAATGCTATGTGCTATATATCATTTTTTGCCTACGAGGCCTCTTAGACACAATGGTGAGGTCTGTTTCAAGCCAGGAAGTCACCTGCGAAACTTGACTTTTAGAAATTGACAAAAATTGTTCTATTCACGTCGGGTTCACCAATGTAGGTCAGGGTAAATCATTCAAACATATCAAAATCAAGCTATAACAACCCTAACTCCTCAATGGAGTGCAAATAACTTAAACAAAACAAACTAACTAAACTCAATTCCTAAGCTACTCGTGTCTTCCCTCCATTGTTTCCCTTTGACCTTGCTATATTTTATTCTTAGATTTGTAGACCTGCAATATCAATGAGAAGCTCAAGAGTAAGTGAGTAGTAAAATCATAGAGATAGTGCTCAAGCTCAGCCAATGGGAAGTTGTATATGTCAAAATGAGGCTAGAGGAGTGGTTTTATAGAAAGCTAGGGCTGAATGGAGGGTTGCGATTGAATGTTGACTTTGGAGGGAAATGAAGGGTGAAGATTGACCAGGGTTTCCCTCTCACAAAAGGACAAGAAGGAATTTTAAATTTGAAAGAATGATGAGGTGTGAGGGAATTTAAATTAAATAAATTTAATCAATTTATTTAATTTATTTGAAGTGGGATAATGCATGAGAAACCCTTAATTAAATAAATGAGATTTATTTAAGGGCTATAATTTAAACAAATGTTTATTTATTTAAATAAATTGGGTAAAGGGGACATTGAGAATGAATAATTAAATAATTAAAAATTAATTATTTAATTATAGAGGAAAATAGAGGGAAATAGCCAAATAATTAAATAAATAAAATTTATTTAATTATAGGCTAGTGCTAGGAAAATGAATTAATTAAATAATTAAAAAATATTTAATTAATAAAAGAATGTGGAATTTGGAAGAGATTGGTGTGAAAATGGTGTTTGCAAGTTCAGGACATTTTTAGGTGTCTACGTGCAATCCATAAATTTGTACTGCCTTTGTAAAACCTATTGTAGTGAGTAGATACTTAGGGAGTAGTAGCTTCTTTGGGTGGTAGCCCTAAGTCAAAATTGTAATACAAGGAGTAGTAGCTTCCTTGGGTTGAAACCCTAAAACAAAGTTGTAACATTTTTGTAGTGAGCATATTATATTGTGAGCTAACACTCACCGTGGTTTTTCCCAGTCTTAGGGTTTTCCACGTAAAAATACTGGTGACATGTGTTGATTCTTGTGTTACATGATTTCCTTTCTATTCTATTTGTAATTTAGTTTTGTTTATTGATATCTGGTTAAGTTTTAGTATGTGTTGATTCACCTCAGCCTCTCAGCACCTCATTGTGTTCAACAATTGGTATTAGAGCCAAGTGCCTTTGAGAAACCTAATAGTTGAGGTAGATCCTGGACTTGAATGTAAGATTTGGCTATGGAGATAGACACCCAAGATCTAGAAGCCTAATGAAAAGCACAAATAAAAGAGAAGATCAATATGACAAGAATGAATTGTATTCCTATCAATGAATACAAATACAAGATTACACTCTTATTACAATATGCTATGACATACCTTGCTTTTAAAGGCAAGGGTGAGAGATAATATGTTATAGTCATGTGACAAGTGTCTAAATCCTATGACATGTGACAACTATAAGATAAGATGACTATATGACAACTATCAACAACTAGAGACAACTCTCAACATCTAGAAACAACTAGAATGCTTCCTAAGTCAACTTAACATGTGAACATGTGTGTGAATATTATTTAACTAATAAATAGTTAAATAATATGAATTATTCACACAAGGGAAAAATGGCTAGTAAATAATGAAACTAGATATGAAATACCCCTATTCACACTAACACCCCCCCTTAAGTGCAACTTAGGGAGAAGCTGACATGCAAAGAGGCAATGATGGATTGGTCCTGGCTACTAGGCCATGTTAGGTACCCATGTACAAACAAATCTCAAGTGGAGTAAAGGAGAAAACCACATGGGAAAAACTCCTCCCCAAAAGTGAGCATGCAAGAAGTGTGGAAAGGTAGAGTCATCATGAATCATATGCTACCAATGCTAACACATATATACAATGAATAATACCCCCAGAAGAGAGGAAAAGAAGAGAGACCAAGTAGCCCCCCATTGTAGAGTCTCCTACACTGATAGTTGATGCTCGATAATGAATGTTGAAGATGATCCATGATCGCCGAACAATGTTCCTCCGCTTAGGAAGAAACAAGACCAAGAATGTACGCAGGAAGTCTCCCCATTCCAAAAAGGAATATGAAGGAAGAAAACTCAAAGTGTATGAAGTCTCTGAACTCTACTTAGGTGTCACCATGTTGATGCTAAAAGAAGCTACAATCCAATCAGGAGTCTCATGCCAAACTGAAGAATGTGACAATCCAGGATCTAGTGGAAACTGATGTAGAACATGATCCAAAGACAAATAAGTCTTCTCTAAAGACAAAGGTGCCTCCTCCAAATGTTGCTCAATAGTAGCCACAGTCATGTCAAACTGTGAGGAATGATCGTGTGGGTAAAGAACAAGAGGGTCAAAAGGTTTCCCCTCAACATCTAAAGAAGATGAAGCAACATCATCAAAGAGAAGATGAATGTCATCAATAGTGTCCTCCAAGTTTGCAAGATAGGACTCACAAAACAAGTTTGCAATACCTGTCAAGTACTCATCCCAAGTAGCTAAATCTGGAAGACTATGAATGTCCTACTGCACTGAATCACTGGAAACCATGGATGTAGCAACACTGAATTTTGTAGATGCAACAAGAGATGAAGGAGGAGATGGAATATTAGCACGTCTCTAGAACCTCAGTTGATGAAAGAACACCAAGATGCAAATGACCATACTGAATCTCCTCAAAAATGTCCACATGAGTGTGATCCTCAGTCAAAGGAACAAAAGGAGCAAAATATGAGAAGGTGTACACTCGAGATTGATGATCTACCTCCCCAACTGCAACTATATTTCTGCTATGCAAATCCTGAATAATCATAGAATCAGGTGTGAACTCAACACTCTTTCCTATTCCACCATGTGTAATCTGATAGATAGAAAGGATACTGGTAGACAATGAGGGTACACAAAGGACATCATTGAATGATCCTTTGTCAATGTCAATTGATCATTTCCCACAAACACTCATAGATGTGTTGTTGGCCATCAAAATAGGTGGTGATGAACAATTCTCAAATGAAGAGAACAAACTCTGTGATGAAGCCATATGATGTGAAGCTCCAGAATCAAGGATCCATTTCCCTGACTCAGAATCTGCAACTTCAAAAAGAGCTTTCTCCCTTTGTTTCTCGTACTTTGACTTTGAAGATGATGAAGAAGATGAACCCCCTAAAGAAGAATTCATTTGGCCCTTCTTTAGTTGATGTTGCAACTCATCAATTTTCTTTACGTAACATTGGTGTTCATCATGCCCCAATTTCTTGCAATATGCACGCCGAGGCTTTTCCTTCTTAGATGATTCCCCTTTGGAGGAAGAGGACTCAGATTCTTTCTGTGGCTTGTTCTTTTTCTTCTTTTGTTTCTTTTCAGGATTCCTTGATTCTTTCTATACCTTAGGTTCACTAGCCACCCATGCTTGTGATTGGAAGACTTGAGGATGCCCATTTGAATTAACTTCGCTTCTTCTTGGATTAGAAGATTTGAAAAGTCATCAAAAGTAGGCTCAACATATGTAGCTCCCATGGAAACCTGTTGAGTGTGAAAGCTAGAAACAAATGCTGAATACTTAGGACCAAGCTTGGATAACACATTTAGAATAAATTATAAATCATCCTTAGTAATCTTGCAATCCTTTAGTTGCGTTTTCAATTGCTTAATCTTGGAGATATAGTCTTAGATTTTGTCAAACTCCTTAGGAGCAAGACTCATCCAATCATTATCAATTTGATAACCCCTAATCTTATTAGTTTTACCATACAATTTTTCAAAAGTCTCCCAAGCCTCCTTAGGTGTTGTACATGATTCAACATGGAATTGCAAATCAAAAGAGACAAATGAACAAATGTACCCAAGAGTTTTCTCACGATTGATCTCCCATACTACCTTTGCATTCACATCAGTAGGTTTAGGAATAGATTCTTTTACATATCCTGTGAAACCTTTTCCCATTAGATAATTCCATACTGATGTTTTCCATGATGCACAATTATATGGAGTTAGAAGTTCAATTTGAGATTTCCCCATTGCAAAAACACACAACCAAGAACTGAAAGCAATCAACCACTGCAAGATCACCCCCTCAAATTTACTCAATCAATGATCCCCCCAACAAAATATGATCTTGGCACTTTATAATTAGTGCGATTACAGTTGCCACAAGCCAAAATAGCTAAGTGGTTTTTTGATTTTGGTACATGCAAATGCCAAAATTAGGCTATTATTGAAAGTACAACTTTTGAGTCAAACTAGATCAAACTGATTGCAGATCTGAGAAGTACTCAAAAAATCATGCACTTTCAAAAAACCTTTCGCCTGAAAATGTTATTGTATGATCCCAAACGGAGCCCCAGAAGGTCTGAAAATGAGGATTGCTCATCAACAACGATGAAAAATCTATAATTTCTGGAAAATCTAGACACCAAAATTAAAAACCATCTGCACCACTACGAAGCCTGCAAAATTCTAATCCAAATAAAAAAAATTTCACCAAAAATAGAGTTCGGATGACTGACTTAAATGCCTACAAAGTTTGAGTGTCAGATCAAAACCTCCATTGGAGCAGGGGAAGAAAATGCAATTTTTTTTTGCCGCCAAATTTGGTGGAACCACCAATGATAGTTACCACCAGATAAGTGTAGTTGTCGCTAAATCTGGGATTCTGCCAGTTAAATCTAGAGCACTGCTAAATCTGTCAAACTGCTAAATCTAGAGAAACCCGCCAAAAAAGTCACCAAATTTATCTAAGGGCCAAAGTTCACACCACATTTGGAAGATCTGCCAAATACATAAAATTTTTTGGCCAAATGGCCTGGGCGCTGCCCCCTCGTACAGTCTGCTGGATGTTTGATTTTTGTTTTTGAAAAAAAAATATATTAAAAAAGTTTTGAAAAACTTTAACAGGCCGAAGCCTTTGAAATGGGGTGAGGCCCCTTGAAGGATTCGTGGCCCTTTAAGGGCCTATGGGCTTCTTAAAGGAGTCTACAGCCTTTACAGGCTGCAGACCTTTTACAAGGTGCCTAGCACAGTGCTTAAAGTGCTTTACAAATTTTGTTTATTATATTTTTTTAAAAAAAAAACCACAGTACAGCCTGCGCAGTGCCTAAAAATATATTTTTTTTACTTTAGAAAAAAAAATTAAAAACATAATCGTACCGCTGCTGATGCCATAGGCATGGAATCTTTTTTTTGTAGAGAATATTTTTGGAATATTCTGTACGGATGGTGAAGGAGGGCAAAAATTTTCCCTGATGGCCCTGGGCAAAGTTGTCTGATTTTGACGATTCGACAGTTGATCTTGGGGTTTATAGGCCTCTTGAACGCAATGGTAAGGTTAGATTTGACCCAAAATGCTCCAAAGGATTAGGTACCTACTGGATCTTGCATGCACCTCCCAACTTCAAACACTCATAGAATTGGCCTCCAATGTCCGAACTGGATGAAACAAAAGGCGATTTCGACTATCTTGGATGCTCTGAATGCAATGGTGACCTTAGATTTGCACCAGCATGCTCCAAAATAGACCTACAATATAAATCCACAAGAAGGAAAGCCTCCCAAATCTGGTATTTCTATCAAATTTTTCTGATTCTCCAGGTCATCATGTGATGCAAGAGAAGATCATACTCAATTTTTCAAGATCCACCATGATTGGCACTCAAGATCTCTCAATAGACTAACCAAAGACAATCTACAAGCTCTGCTACCATGTAAGATTTGGCTATGGAGATAGCCACCTAAGATCTAGAAGCCTAATGGAAAGCACAAATAAAAGAGAATATCAATATGACAAGAATGGATTGTATTCCTATCAATGAATGCAAATACAAGATTACACTCTCATTACAATATGCTATGACATACCTTGCTTATAAAGGCAAGGGTGAGAGCTAAGATGTTGTAGTCATGTGACAAGTGTCTTAATCCTATGACATGTGATAACTATAGGATAAGACGACTATATGACAACTATCAACAACTAGAGACAACTCTCAATATCTAGAAACAACTAGAATGCTTCCTAAGTCAACTTAACATGTGAATATGTGTGTGAATATTATATAACTAATAAATAGTCAAATAATATGAATTATTCACACAACAAGGGAAAAATAGCTAGTAAATAATGAAACTAGATATGAAATACCCCTATTCACACTAACATTGAACACATTGAATATGAAACTATGGAAAATGATGTATTTGTACCGGAACTAGATCTAGAAGCAATGGATCCTGAAGGTTGGGATCTTGATGGGAGTGAAGTGGACCTTGAGGAAGAACTCAAGTCATCCCTTAATGAACTGGATGAAGTAAGAGGATTGAATGTAGAATATGAAGACATGCTTGAATTGGCAAAAGAGACATTTGACAAATTGAAGACAAAGGCCAAAGAATCAAAAGAAGAAATTGGCAAACTAAAATCCCTAATAGAAGAAGATAAAGGAGGTGACATAAAGCTTAGGGAAGTAGAAGAAATGATTTCAAATTTGAAAGTCATGGTTGAAGAAGTAAAGAGGATTGAAGATTGTTTAAACACCAAGCTATTTGAGAAATTGGCTAAATGCTCAATACTTGAGGAAGAAGTTGCCACTCTAAGAAAAGAACTAGAAAAGGAAAAAGAGTAGATTGACAAAGGACTAAAACTAAAAGGGGGATTTGAAATCCTTGATGAAATAATTGACTCTCAAAAGATAGCAAAGGAAAAATTAGGTCTTGGTTTTGAAAAGGGAAAGAGTCCTATGATCAGTTCCTCTAAAAATTTATATGATAACTTTCATATAGGAGGACAGTCTGAAACTAAGAAGGAAGAGACCTACACTGAAGATCCTAAGAAGAAATCCTATAGAGTTACAAAAGAAGATGAATTCATTCTTGTCCAAAGACAAAGGAAGAATGTGAAGAAGAATTTAAAAAATCCTCAACCTGCAAGGCAACCAACTCACATTAGGTATTCTCAAGGTTTCAATGATAGTTGTTTTACTTGCAATAAGTTTGGTGACAAAGAGGTTAATTGTAGAAGCAAGGTAAATCAAAATGCTATAAGATGTTATTCTTGCAGTAAAATTGGCCACAAAGCTACTTAATGTAGAAGTAAGACAAATCAAAATTCAGTTAAGTGCTATGCCTGCAACAAGATAGGTCACAAGGCTTATGAATGCAGAGGAAAAATGCCAAGGAATAATAGGGACAATGCTCAACCCTTTCATAGATATTATTACACTTGTAAAAAATTTGGCCACAAGGCAACTAATTGTAGATCTAAGGTAAGGAGGAATGGAAATGCTCAGCAATCAAAGTTCACCTGTCATGAGTGCAATCAAACAAGGCACTCTGGAAAGAAGGTGATGCCTATTTCCCAAAATAAAGTTGATATTACTCAGCAAAGGATGGAAATGAACAAAGTATGGAAGAAGAAGGAAGTATGTGATGTTTCTAGGCCTCTGCCTAGTGCAGATGATTCTTACAGTAACTAAAAGATGAAGTATTGGTTTAGGGGGAGTTACAACTACAAAATTCTTCAAACCCCTGAATAAGCAAGATGCTGAATTTCTCAGCATTTTGGTTAGTGTTGGTGTGAGCATGATAAGATAAGGAATTAAATAAGTTTGATTAAAATTCTGGAGAAAAATCTCTAAATACGGTAGATTGCAGAAGTCTCTGGGATTTTCAGTAATAAAGGCACCATCCAAAAGATACATGGACTCAGGGGGAGCTGTTACTGCAAATCCTTCACCTCCCCTTCATAATGCTGAAAGAATTCAACATGTAGATGATCTTGACAAAAACTCCAAAGCAATTGACCAACTTGTGGAGGATTGCTGAGTAATTGTTGGCTTCAGTACATGAAAAAGGCAAACTAGGGAAAAACTGTGAAGGCAATTAATGCAGAATGAAATTGGTTGGTGAGAGATGTGTATATGCAGTATTTGATCATTCTCACCCTCATTTGAATGAAATCAAGCAAGTTGAAGAGATTGACAAAAGAAAAGGATTCTCAGAAGAGTGTTGAAGCAAACCTTACTCTTCGCATGTACAAATATTTTCTGATTTCTCTAGTTAAAACCCTAATTTTTGAAGGTAGTATAATGGCAACACCAGTTCTGATTGATGTGGTTAAGAGGCTAAGGCCTAAGTTCAATAAACATCCCTTCAAGTCCACTGTAATAGATGAAAGTGGTTCCTTCTCACATGTTCCAGCTAATGTGATACATACTAAAGATGTTCACATATATATTCATTTGCCAATAGATGAACATGATCATCTCAAACTTGAGCAATTTAGGAATGATAACTTGTTGGGAGATGATTTTAAGTTACAACCAGAATTTGCAAACATTGCTACCAAAGAATCTTGACATTTGGAAGGGTTTTACAAACTTTTGATATGATGATGCTTGGGTGAGAATAGACCTAAGTTGGATTCATGAGGATTTCTTTTGTTTTGATCGACCACACATGATCACCAAGGAAGCTATAAAGGCAGTAACTAGTTTATGCTCCTTCGGATCAGTGCCTATCCTAAAATCGATCAAGAATGAAGAAGTGATGAGACTGACCAGAGCCAAATTTGACAAAAAGACTTTGAGTATGAATGACATTGAGGACTTGGGGGTCTAACATGCAACCATGAATATTGCGTACAAGATATACCATACCAATAGGGAGAACTCAGCCACATCAACTGCAATATATACTGCATATCAAATGGTTAAAGAGGGAAAATACTTTGATCTCTGCGAGCTCTTGTGGCAATAGTTGATGGACAATTTAAAGAGAACAAAGGAATCCAAGTACAAATTCTAGTATGGATCTCTCATTATATGCCTCATGTTTTACTTTTTGAATGAGTTGCCTACAATGAAAGGAATAGTTTGGAAATCAGACACCCTTGTTTCTCATCAAATTAAAGACTACATGAGAAGCTTTCTAGATCATAAATTGTGCAATACTGCATTCTGGGGATTTTTCAAAATATTTCAGGAAGAGATGCAATCAAGAGAAAGAATTCTAGCCATGGTGGTGGAAAAATACAAAAATGACATAACTTTTATGGTAGATAAAGATAACTATTACATGGAGGCTGTTGAGCCTAGGACATTCTAGATTACAATTCTACCTTATGAGGTTTCAGAGTTTGACTCGGTGGGATATCTTGATATGCTGCTCAACAAACCTAAGGATTCCTCCACTGAAATATTTGGGACATATGATGAAATCATCAAAAAATTTGTGAAGGATGCAGAGGAGAAAGTAGAAAAGATAAAATCCAAAGCAAAGAAGATGAGTGCTGACTTGGAAAAGATACTAAATTACCCTAAAGGCTCTGCAGAAGAAGCATGAGCCATTTCCTTTGCACAATTGCCAAGGAGAACAAGCAGATCAACTTCAGCCACAACCTCTGCCTTTGTCCTCTCTAGATCTTCATTGCCTACCAAAAGATATACCACAGGGATCCTTGAACAATATCATACCATTGAGAAGAAAATTCCTAGACAAAAGAGTCAGGCCAGAAGAGGCAAAGTGATTCTAGTAAATGTTGAAGACATTGAAGAAGAAGAAGAAAAAGAAGAAGAAAAAGAATAAGAGGTTGAGTCTCTGACAAGGAAGAAAAGGACTAGAGCAGAAACTAAAGAAGAAGAGACTTCAAAGTAGAAAGGAAAAGGAAAAGAAAAAAGATGTAAGAAATCTGAATATACTCCTTTGCAACTTGAGGCAACTGTGAATGCAATTACAGAGTATGGTGCCCTAAAGGAAGTTGCAAATATTTATGATGAAAGGCCTTCCAATGATAAATCCACCCTTGAAGAAGCAATAGTCAGATATATGGGAGCCCACAATTTGGCTTTAATTGAAATTATAGACCAATTGCCTAAAAGCCTTGGTGATATCCTTACTAAAAGAAGGGATGAGGCCTTAAGTGAAGAAGTTGAGATAAAGAAAAGTGTAATTGAAAAGACGTGTCTCACCATCTCCAAGGAAGACAGAGTCAAATTTTCTAAAATTCTAACAAAAGAATTTAGAACTAAAAGAAGATTAAATACTTTGATGTCAAGGAATGAGGAAGAGATAAAGAAACTGAAAAAGGGAGATATTGAAGAAAATTGCTGAAGTCCTCAAGGAGATGAAAATTGAGGTGGGAATTATTGAAAATGTATCTGATCAGTCTACCTCTGAAGAAGAAGGCAATGATAAACCTGAAAAGAATGAGGAGACTACTCCTCCTGAGGTTACTGAAACTAAAGAACAAATCTACCTCCTCCGAACACCTCTGTAGGACAAAGTGTGCCTCCTATAGACAATCTTGAGACAAGACATGATTCTCCCCCTCTAGAGAATACAAGAAATGTAGAAGAGAGGGAAGAAGATAAATCCAAGAAGGATCAGAAAGAAAAGAAGAAGGATGAAGATGAACATAAGGATGAGACAGAGGAGGGAGAGAAATCAAAAGGAGTGGATGATATAGATCAAAATACATCAGAGACATAATCTCTCAAAGACTTATTAGATACAGTTGTAGTTTCTGTTGGTAGGTGGTGACTGATTAGGAAAGTACTGTACACTAGCCATGTATCCTCGTCGGGGTTCGGGGCCGACATAAAAAACCCTATTTTTGTAATGGACATAAGGCTTGATAAAAGTGGCTAAGGGTTAGGGTTTTGGTTGATATATTGTATTGTAGCATTTGCAATAGTATTGAGTTGCAGTGATTGCTGGTTGTAATCGATTTTGGTTTACTGGCTAATAATATTGGACTCTCTATTGGTGGATGTAGCCTGAGTTTGGGTGAACCACGTTAAAACTTGTCTCTTGCTGTTATTATTTCTATGTATTTTTCATTCCTCTGTTTAATCTTTATTTGTATTTAATTGATATCTTCTGCCGGCTAACCCTAACAAGTGGTATCAGAGTGGGTTGTGTTCAATTATCATCTGCAGGAAGGTCTCACGGTTGAGTGGGAGCAATGGCGGATGAGGGTAAATTGAAGGTCGATAAATTTAATGGGTAGAACTATCAGTTATGGAAGATGCAGATGGAGGATTACCTCTATCATAAGGATTTATGGAGGCCATTAGAAGGAGTATCCAAGAAACTGGCAGGAATGACGGATGAGGATTGGAATCTTCTAGATAGAAAGGCACTGGGAACCATTCGGTTGTGCCTGGCACCATCTGTAGCGTTCAATATAACAAAAGCGACGACAACAGATGAACTGATGAAAGCTTTGGCTAAATTGTATGAAAAACCCTAAGCCTCAAATAATGTATTTCTCATGAAGTATTTGTTTAATCTGAAAATGATTGAAGGTGGATCTATGACAGATCATTTAAATGAGTTTAATACGATTGTCAGTCAGTTAACTTCTGTAAAAGTGAAAATTGATGAAGAGGTGAGGGCTCTCTTGGTTTTATGTTCTTTTCTAGAAAGCTGGAATAACTTGGTAATGGCTGTAAGTAACTCTGTCTCTAGTTCAAACACTTTGAAATTTGATGATGTTGTTGGTGTTATCCTTAGTGAGGAAATGCGACAGAAAAGCTCAGGAGGGTCTACATCAGGTAGTGTTTTGAATGCAGAAAGCAGGGGCAGATCAAAGGAGAGAGGAAAAGGTTCTGGAGGTCATGGGAAGTCACGAGGAAAATCAAAGGTCCCAAACTAGAGGATAGAAGGATTGCTGGTACTGTGGGAAACCAGGTCATCTAAAGAAAGATTGCTGGTCTCAGAAGAATAAAGAAGGAGACAAACAAGAAGGAAATAAGGAGGTAAATGTGGTAGGTAATAAATCTGAAGATGATGCTTTGATTCTTTCCCTAGATAATGCTGATGATTCATGGGTTTTAGATTTAGGGGCCTCATTTCATGCTATGCCCCATAGAAGTTATTTTCTTGATTATGTCCAAGGGGATTTTAGGTTGGTTTATTTAGGAGATAACGAACCCTGTCAGATTGTTGGAAAGGGAAGAATCAAGATTAAGTTGCAGAATGGGAATCATTGGCTACTACAAGAGGTAAGGCACGTTCCAAGGCTCAGTAGGAATTTAATTTCAGCAGGGCAGTTAGCTGAAGAAGGTTGCATTGTTACATTTACTGATAAACATTGGAAGGTTTCAAAAGGTGCCTTAATAGTAGCAAAAGGTATGAAAGTAGGCACCTTATATCTTTGTACAGGTCATACCATTCCTTCTACTTTAGCTATTGCAGAGAAAAAACAAATAGGTTCAGGAACAGTTGCTGCAGGTTCGCAGAAAGAGACTGAAACAGTTGCTGCAGGTTCTGAGACAACATTGTGGCATAACAAACTTGGGCATGTGAGTGAAAAAGTATGAAGGTACTTCATTCTAAGAAAGTTTTACCAGGTCTGAAATGTATTAATATGGATTTTTGTGAAAGTTGTGTGTATGTCAAGCAAAAGAGAGTCAGTTTTCTCAAGGATGGGAAGCAAAAGAAAGATGAAAAGTTGGAGCTTGTGCATACGTATGTATGGGGACCAGCTCAGGTATCTTCTCTCGGTGTCTCTCAGTATTATGTTACATTCATAGATGATGCAACTAGGAAGGTATGGATTTATTTCCTTAGGCAGAAATCTGATGTAATTGAAACATTTAAGAAATGGAGAAGCTTGGTTGAGAATGAGATGGGTAAAAGATTAAAATGTCTCAGATCTAATAATGGTGGTGAGTATTGCAGCAAAGAATTTGAGGATTATTATTCCTTTAATGGAATCTGTAGGCAAAAAATGGTTCTAGGGACTCCACAGGAGAATGTATTGGCTGAATGCATGAATAGGATAATAATGGAGTGTGCAAGGACCATGAGATTGCATACTAGGCTGCCTTTAAACATGTGGGCAGAGGCTGCCAACACTGCTATATATTTAATTAATAGAGGTCCTTCAATTCCTTTGGGCTGTGGTATTCTAGAGGAAGCATGGACAGGTAAGAAGGTGAGTTATTCTTTTCTAAAAACCTTCATCTATGAAGCATTTGTACATGTAGATTCTAAAAATAGAACCAAGATGGATGCAAAATCAAAAAAATGTATCTTTGTTGGATATGGCATTGATGAATCTGGGTATAGGCTTTGGGATTTTGAAAATCAAAAAATTGTGAGAAGCAGGGACGTTGTATTCAATGAGAAGGTGTTGTACAAAGATTAGTTGTAGCAACATGAGAAGAAAGAAAAGGATTATGTGGTGCTGGATGATACTCCAAATAGTGATGTTCCAGTGGTTCCTCATGCTCTGCAACAACAACCAAAAATACCACAAACTCCAGTGAATGTTATATAGTCAACAAGGCTAAGTAGACGTCCTGAAAGGTTTTCTCCCTCTTTGTATTCTATTTTGTTAACAGATGCTGGTGAACTAGAAGGGTATGATGAAGCTATGCAGGTGGATACACAGGTTCAGCGGGAGCTTGGAATGAAAGAAGAAATGGACTCCTTGCTGAAAAATCAGACTTGGGAATTATGTAAGTTACCTGCAGGTAAAAAGGCTTTACCAAACAAATGGGTTTATAGGATGAAAGAGGAAGATGGAGGTAAGAAAAGATTTAAAGCCAGGTTAGTTGTAAAAGGATTTGCACATAAAAGGGCATTTATTTTGATGAGATATTTTCTTCGGTTGTCAAGATGACTTCCATTCGTACTGTTTTAAGTATTGTGGCTGCTGAAGATTTGCATTTGGAACAACTAGATGTGAAAACTACCTTTCTCCATGGTGATTTGGAGGAGGAGATATACATGGAACAACCCCAAGGATTTGAGCTCAAAAGTAAGGAGAAACTGGTGTGCAGATTGAAGAAGAGATTGTATGGACTAAAACAAGCACTTCGGCAATGGTATTTTAAATTTGATAGTTTTATGGCGAGCAAGGCTACAGTCAGTCTAATTCTGACCATTGTGTTTACTTTAAGAGGTTGGATAATGATAGCTACATTATTTTATGTTTATATGTTGATGACATGCTTGTAGCTGGGTCTAACATGGATCACATAAGAGAGTTAAAATAGCAACTAGCACAATCATTTTCTATGAAGGATTTGGGGGCAGCAAAACAAATCCTTGGTATGAAAATTTGCAGAGATAGGAAGAATAGAAAATTGACTCTATCTTAGGTTGCTTATGTTGAAAAGGTGTTTCAGAGATTCCATATGGAGAATGCAAAAGCTGTCAGCACACCTTTGCCTAGTCATTTGAAATTGACTAAGGAGATGTGTCCAAAGACACAAGAGGAGGAAGACAAAATGTCCAAGGTACCATATGCTTCAGCTATAGGAAGTTTAATGTATGCCATGGTATGCACGAGACCAGATATTGCACATGCTGTAGGAGTCGTAAGAAGACATATGAGTCATCTCGGATTGGAGCATTGGAATGCGGTAAAATGGATTCTCAGATATTTGAGAGGTACATCCAATAAACATTTATATTTTGGGGGCTTTAATACTGATTTAGCAGGCTATGTAGACTCAGATTTGGCAGGGGATATTGATACTAGGCGGAGTACTACATGTTATGTCTTTACTGTAGGTGGGATAGCAGTGAGTTGGATCTCACAGTTGTAAAAGGTGGTTACTTTATCCACCACAGAGGCAGAGTATGTAGCTATAATAGAGGCAAGCAAGGAGATGATATGTCTGCAATCTTTCATGGAAGAATTAGGCAAACAACAGGCTAACAGTTCTTAGTATATAGACAGTCAGAGTGCCATACATCTTGTAAAGAATTCTGCCTTGCATTCAAAGACCAAACACATACAGTTGAGGTATCACTTTATTCGGTCAATGTTGGATGATGGACAATTAAGGCTGGAAAAGATACATACAGATGAAAATCCAGTGGATATGTTTACAAAGGCAGTGACAAGGGAGAAGTTGAGCTCCTCTTCAGCTTTGATTGGTCTTCAAGACTGAAACAATAAAATTAGAACAATAGAGTCTAGGGTGCTTATTTCCAGTGGGAGCTACACGCGCAACGGTGTCATCCAGGATCAGTCTCCAAGTGGGAGATTGTTTGGTGTGGAGCCTGATTAGTCTCCAAGTGGGAGATTGTTGGTAGGTGGTGACTGATCAGGAAAGTACTATACACTAGCCAATAATAACAAAATGTAGATAAAAAAACCCTATTTTTGTAACCAACATAAGGCCTGATAAAAGTAGCTAAGGGTTAGGGTTTTGGTTGATATATTATATTGTAGCATTTGCAATAGTATTGAGTTGCAGGGATTGCTGGTTGTAATCAGTTTTGGTTTACTGGATAATAATATTGGACTCTCTGTTGGTGGATGTAGCCCGAGTTTGGGTGAACCATGTTAAAACTTGTCTCTCGCTGTTATTATTTCTGTGTATTTTTCATTCCTCTATTTAATCTTTATTTGCATTTAATTGATATCTTCTGTCGGCTAACCCTAATAGTTTCAACCTGTGGTCACCCCTCAATTGCTATAGGTTCCAACCAACGAAGGAAAGATAGACCTAACAAGCATCTCTCCTTTACACAAATTGTAGCTAGGTGATATATTGCATGCCTTTACAAGAAAAGAGTTTTTACAAGAAAATTTGAAGAAATCTAGTGCTATAGAGGATGCGGTTAAATTGGTACAAGAATGGTTACCAGAGGTAACCATTGATCCATCTTTGTCTCTGGAGAAAAAGCTCAAGTTGCTAATAGACTCCTTTAAGGATCACTCCTCCCACTAGAGAAGAAGGCATAAAAAGAGGTAGCAAGAAGAATAAATGATAGAAGAATGGCTAAAATGGTTGACAAATGTACCAATGCACTTAACAAGCTTAAAGAAAACTTGAAGAAATTCAAAGCTTGTATTGATGAGGCCACAACACTATATCTATTTTGTCTAAAATGGCCAAATTCCACCAAGAACATCAAAGCTTATGTAAGGTACTCAAACCATCACAAAAGTTACATGAAGTAAATAATCCACTTAATTACAACATCTCAAGTAAAAGATAAATCCCATAAATATAAATCAATAAAAGTCATTAAATCTTACAAAATCACGTGCTTAATCTAGGTGATAGCACTATAAAATCATATACCATATCCACTTGGCTTTCATGCAATAATTCATCCAATCACAAGTTACAATAAATATGTACAAGGATAATATATCAAAAAAACTCTCTAATTGCCATGAACCCACATAGTTCTCTTGTGAGCTGAGAGACGGGAACATGGCTTAGGCACTTTTCCACACAACCATGATGCAATTACGCTTCCCTGAATCCCTTCATGACATGAAGGAAACCCAGCTCTACATGAAATGTCTAGCTACCTAGAAACAATTGGCAGGAGGGAACACCTGATGCAACCCGATGTCTAATGTGCAATTCTAAATAATGAAATGTAGATTGTCTCACAACAGGATGTGGCAGAGATATATATAATTAAAGTTTTGCTAGACAAATATTCATCTTTTTCAATGACTGCTCACTTAGATCTAAGCCTTAGAAAAATAGTTATAGGTTCAATTCATGAAAAGAGGAAAAGCCATCTCTGATAATCCACATTCGGCATCCTAGCCCAAAAGCCACCCCCAACACACATAATAAATAATATAATAGATAATATCCCATATTCACCTAAACCATTCTAATCCCTTTCCCATTGCACAATCAACAAAAATACAATTCAAGCAATAAAATTAATGATGATGTATGCCAACTCCACTTCAACAATGTGTTTTCATGCACAATCGACAGAAAACCAATTCAATTATAAATAGAATAGATGCCAGTAATATATAAGATGACGTTCACATAGATATACATATGGTAAATATGCTCACTGATTTCAAAGGTTTGAGCTATGATTTCATATCCAAGTCAATAACACATACTTTATCCTAAATATAGTTTATTAATTCCTTTGTTTGCTCAACCAACGAGAGTACACTTTCGAGCAAGTAATTCATCAAAGAAACTTTATTTAATCATGCAAATTGTATCAATAGGACTATTAATTGATTTTATTTTCCCTAGTCCATATTCCATTCACATGTTCACAATGTAATTAGTTTTCTATTTCTAACCAAGTATATAGTTTACTTCAAGAAAGTTTGTAAATAAAACAATGGTGTATCCACATTAGATTTTACTCCAGTCGTAACAATCATAAAAGAAAAAGATAATTTAATCTAGAATCTAATTCATTCAAGAACCTTATTGTCTCAACTGTGATAGGAACTATGTCAGGAAGTTATTGCAACAGAACCCACAAACAATCTTACTATCTCACTAATGACAGTAACTAAAAAGATCTGAAACAACATTAAACATTAAATAAAAAGATAGCTTACAACAGGAACTAAAATCTAAGTTATGAAGGTTTTAAACTTGCTGAGATGGAACCTTATACTTCAAACTACAAGGGATTTATAGTTTAGATTACATGAACCCTTTAAAGAAGAATTAAATAGAATTAAATGATGGCGACAGGAACCTTAACTGCACAAGTAAAATAAAAGACTACGACAGAACAACAATTACAGGGAAGGTAAAACAAGTCTGCAAGGCCAATACCATCTTATTACAGAGAAGGAAAATAAATTTTTGAATTTAGGACTGCCAGAGATTAGATTACAACGTCTAGGATAACTTGCTATCTATGGATTCAATGGTTGCATAAAAAAGGGCCGATCCACTATGCATAAAATCAAGAAAACAATGAATGGTAGAGATAAGAACAAGAATAGAATTTTGAACTAGCGGACAAGCTAAAATGCACAGGCCAATTCACACTAATCAAAGAGATCATAAATGACTACTTTATTGACTAAAGGGTTGAAGAGAAGGCTGATTCCAAACAGATTTAATCATCATCTAGGAAACTAAAGTTTACTCTATGAAAGATTGTCTTAGAACGCTAATGGGGACAACGGTTAAAAACTCCAAGGTAATTTGAAAAATTGCTGTGCCAGAAGAGATTTACACAGTAGTAAAAAGGATTTATAGATTGGGGTACAGGTTAGAAAGAAGCTACAACAGAGAATAGTTAGAAGGAAGTTGCGACAAGAAAAACACAAGCTGATGTGACTGGAATAACACAGGATCGACAAGAATGACACAATTGACAGGAAGCTGCGATAGGAATGATAGGATCGACAAGAAGATATGACAGGAACAACATGAATGGTAGGAGGCCACGACAAGAAGTTTTATTCAATCCTTTAATAGTTCGTGATAGGAAGCTTTTAAATCATAAACAAGAAAATATAACATACTGGCCGCCCATAGTTGCAACATAGACCAGAAAGAATAGATCACAGGCCAGATTTACTATAGTTAAATAGTCATAAACAACCATTAGTTATTGTAATTATCAAAGAAAATACATGTTTATTAGTTGGGAGAGAGAGAGATCGATTTATGCCTCTGATGCTACTCTTTCACTGATGCCTCCTATCGCTGCTCCAGAAAGAATAACATTCTCCTTTCTGTTGCTCCCCATTGTGTTGATGCTCAAAAAATAAAAATAATAATCTCCCTTTTTCTGTTGCCCTTTCTTTTATAAAAAAAATCTCCTCCTAAACTTGGCATCCCATATTTTTAGATTGAAGCCTCTTTTGATAACTTCCAGTTTACTTAGTTTAGCATGAGATTTTATTTTCAAAACTCTCATTTAAAAAAAAAAAAGAATAATAATAATCTTATTTATATTTCTGTCATTTGCATGACAATAATTTCTTTTAATTCTTTTAATTTGATTCTAAATATAATAATAATAATAATAATCTTAATGCAATTTATCCTTTTTTAATAAAGCATAATCACTTAAATCAATAAGTAGTATTTGCAATAATATATATATATCTATCTATCTATTAAGCATAATTATTTAAAGTCCAAATTAGATATTTTTTTCAAACAATAATATTTATATAAATAGGGAAACACTTATTATTATTTATTATTAAATAATATAAAATACACCATTTTAAATATAAATCGAAAGAACATTAATATTTAAGACTAAATCATGCATTCGAAAAGGACTTTATATAACAATTAAAACTCATTATTTTTCTAAGTATTTAAACATAAATCACATTCATTATCCATACAACAATGCATATTAAAGCCATAAAATGCAATATGATATGAGACTATGTGAGTGTGTGAGTGCATCAGGGTTATTCATCCCAAACAGTTCTTGCGAAGTGGCTAGAACATCTCTACCTCAACCATGTTCTTGTCTTCGACATTTCCCTGCACTCAGTTGCACTTAGATTTTCATTAATAGGTTAGTTCCCCAAAATCATAGCCGAAGCAAAACAAAATGTACATTTGTAATCATACCAATAATATTTAATTATTAAATCGGCCTTCAAAATTATGCATTTATAACTTTCACGGTAGTTATTTTCACACACGTAGAATCAATCATAGTAAAAATGTCTAACTAAATAAGGTCCAAAAATGAGATGTGACATCCTTCCCCACTAGGAAGAGACATCGTCCCGATCTCTTATCACACACATACTAAAATAGTAGAAGTAGACTGTAATGCCCCTCGCTTTTGACTTGTGATAGATGTTATTTTCATATTTCCTATGACAGTTCTGGTATAGTTGATAGTTTTATATTGCATATTTATAGTTTCGAGACATTTGGACTAGTATGTTAGGGTTTATGTTCTCATATTTCCTATGACAGTTCTGGTATAGTTGATAGTCTTATATTACATGTTTACAGTTTCGAGACATTTGGACTAGTATGTTATGGTTTATGCTCTCCTTGATCTTGATGGACATAATTGATGATTATAGACTAATGTTGTTCTGAGTTTAATGTGTTATTCGATCATGATTATGATGCATTATTGTTAATGGATGTAGCTATTTAATGATGTGTTTACTTGAATGGAACAATGTCGCATTACTCGTGTTCGAGTACCCTGCCATGCTGTGACTTCCATTCATTATGTCTATGACTACATGTTTATATATAGATATGTACCACCTTGTTGTTTGTTGCAGGATGCAGGTACCGGGTATCGACTCCACCTGAACTAGCAAGTCTGAGCGTGCCCTAGCCAATGGAATCGTTGAACGGAGTTAAAATGGGGTTCCTTGTCTTTGTTGTCTGTTGCCTGTCTGCCTCCTTGATTGTTGCTTTGTCATCTAATCTTGCTTGTCAGTCAAGTAATGTTCCACAATGGGGATTAACTAGGTCAGAATTGCCTAAGTTACGTTTGGTAATTGATGCATTCAAATAGATTTATTAGGCTGGGAATATAATTTTGATAAATGAAATGATTATTTCAATATAAATTAAGTTATATAGAAAATATGATTAATAAAATTAAATGAAATAATAAATTAATTAACTACTAAATTATGAGTTGTTTATAAATGACTCATTTGGTTGTAAATGAATAAAATTACAATGGGCATAAATTGCATAAATTGCATAAATAAATATAAATATAAATTGTGTTAAAAGAAATACATAGTTAATATTAAATTAATAAAATAATGATATTTCTTTGGAATATTCTAAAGTTTAAAAAAAAAATATGGTGGTTGCTTTATACCATGTATTCAGGATTTTGGGGATATGCAAATTAATGTCGGGTGCTGTCAGTTGCAAATTTGAGAATTTTGGAGTCTTTTGATGAAGTTAATTTTGAATCCCACGAGAGAGTGGGTTATTGGGAAGAGAAAGACATGCAAATTTGAGAATTTTGGAGTCTTTTGATGAAGTTAATTTTGAATCCCATGAGAGAGTGGGTTATTGGGAAGAGAAAGACATGTTTCTGCATTTACCCAAGGAGTCCAACCCTTGTTTTGAGAAAGTGGGATTGTTGGGAAGGGAGGTTGTCTCCTGCATTTAGTCGGGGAGCGGGGAGCTGAGTCCTGGTTTGGGAGGAGGACAGAGAAAAGAGGAGGAAGAAAAGAAAGAAGAAGGGAGGAGGTGAGGGTAGACCAGAGGCAAGTAGATCAGCTCAACAGGTAAGAACTATTTTGATAAACCTTTTCAAACAATCCACTTCTTTTTTTTTTGCATGCCCTGCAATCATGGTGATTCATTAGACTGCATACTATGAAACAGTTGCTTTTGTACATGTCTGTGCTCTTACATTTCTGCATACGTATAGTTGCAAATTACATCTTTATTCCCCCCTCTATTTGCTTTGATGTATGTTTATGCCCTGCTCCAAAGCTCCCATGTAGGCATAAGGCAAGGTAGGTGTAACTTTTTCATCTACAAATTTTATTTGTTTTGAAATTTTCTAACTTCTTTCTTAACTGTTCCTTTCTGTGCACGTCCTGTAATTCATTGCCGTCCATGAGACAACATCTCTTTGAGGGACTTTGTCAAATAGTAGACATGCTTTGTCCTTGAATTTTGCCAAACAGAAGGCGTGTCTTGCCTTTGAATTTTGTCGAGGGTTGAAGTGCCTTGTTCTATGCATTTCTGATTTTGTATATATATCTACCGGTGCATTTTGAAACTTTAATATCTGCCAAATCCCCCTTTCGTTATGCTACTCCAAAGATTTAATTTGTGCACAGGGTTATGGGTTCTGGTTATGCACTTGCCAATTGCTTTTGCTTGAAAGTTTTTTTTTAAATCCCTTTTAGCATGTTGATTTTCTTTGAGGCATGTTGTCAAATGGTTCAAGTGCCCTCTCATGCTTCCACATTTTGCATACATATCTTCTATAGCCGTTGCAATTTCAACATCTGTTGATATCCTCTCTCCTTTATGCCTTATGGATGTCCATACCCTGTTCAAGCTACCATTTTGGCACAGACGTGAGAATGCTAGTAGAAGCCACAAACCTGGTTGAAGTAGCTTGCATTTATTAAAAGTTTCCAAGATATTTCAACAAATCCATATTGTGCATTTTCTTGAATCAAAGGTCATATGAATTTCACCAGCAATCTGTTACCTTGTGAGTTCAATTTACTGTGGCTTACAAGTGGCAAAGTAATTGTCATCATATATGCCATCTCCATACATGACAGATCTAAATTTTATTTCTTGCATAAGCTATAATTCATTTCTAACTGCCTTTTCCTCTTGTGCTCCAATCCAAGACTTCAATACATTTCAACAAAAAAAGATACAGCTGCAAAGATCACCAACAAGCCTTCAATAATCAATGTGTTTCATTAATTCAAAATTTTTGAGAGTATCCTCCCAAAATCCAATGAGTGTATTTTACAATTATAACATCATATAAAACAACTTATCTTTTGTCTTCATTTGCTTTTATATATGGACCGATTCATTTCCTAAATTAAAGATATGTTCTTTTTAGAAATAAAGAAGAGCCTACATAACTCTCTCTTTTTTAACATTTAAATTAGAAACTAAACTCTTCTCTAATATAAACTATTTCCTTTTTAGAAACATATTAAGTTATAATTAATCCTTTTGAATTATTTTTATTCTTTAAATTGAGCTAGAATTCTACATTCTTTATTTAAAGAAAAGTAAGAAAATAAATTATTTTATAGAAAGTTTCTTAAACTTGATTCAATTAATTTGTGATATTATATTTGCTTAAATATGCAAATAATTCCTATATTAGAATAGAAATTAGAGAAAAAAAAATTAAGTATTAAATTATAGAATGAAGGTGTTAGGGAGAGAAAAATAAATACATTATTCTTTTTAATGATTTTGTTTCTAAAAATAAAGAAATAGATTAATTTTAGAGTGATTTTGAATATTATCCACATTGCATGTTTATTTAATAGAGAAATAGATTAATTTTAGAGTGATTTTGAATATTATCCACATTGCATGTTTATTTAATAGAGAAATAGATTATTTAGAATGATATTTTTTTTAGAAAGGATAATATATATAGAGAGAGTTTGTATATTGTAAATGATAAATAGGAACCCTCAAGTTTATCCTCAAGAGTTGAATTTAAATTACATTATAATTATTTAATTAACTTGATTTATAAAAATGACAAATAGTGGGATACTTTAGTTGTGTTAATGCTATATAAATATATTTGTATCTTTGTAAATCAATTAAATAATTATTTTAATAAATATTTACATGTAGTTAATTTTTATTGTAATTATAGATTTATTCCTTAATAGGAATACAATCAAATGATAAGCTATATTTTAATGTTAATATACTATTGTAACAACTTAGTCAATTGTAATCTGCTATAGTGGATTAGTTGTAAAGAAGGCATAATTTAATTATAAGTGTGTTGATATTGATAAAATGTAAATTGTTAGTAATAGGTTTAGTAAATTCAATTCATGGGTCATGAACTAGTTCATATAGTCTTTTGATTTTGTATCTACCTGTGTGGCTAGTTTTCTAGAGGCTTAGAATGGGATGTCTTGATTTCATGTATTGTGTTGATAGATGTCTTAAGATCATGATGTTTTAAGAAGCATGATTGCCTCTAGTTATGTATGGATTAAAAGACAATGTGAATGATAAATGTACTTCTTTGTGGATGCATAGTTGTCCATTTAGTCGTATTTGTCTTGTGTTGAGTTTTGTGGTGAGTTGTGGAATGGGGAGACATGGAAATCATAAAGATGTAATGATTATGTGTTGTTATGGGCAATGATTTAGGAGTTCTGCCCTTATGATTATGTTTTGAGGGTCAATGCCTTGCATTGTTATATATACATGCTGATATAGGTTAATTGTTATGCAAGATGGTTAAGGCCTTGCATGGTTCATGTATCCTTGTTGTCATGATGATGTTTGCTATGCTTGTTGAGTGGGGTCTTCTAGTTGTAGGTAGGGGAGTGGCTTCCAATGTGGGGCCGGTGCCCAAAGTGGCCGCCAGGGTAACCCATTGGAAGTTGGTAATCAAGTGATAACCTAATAATTAATCTAGGGGTTGGGTAGATTTCACACTAACAAGATAATTAGATGCCTCACTCATGCCTGTAGTGCTCGTTCAGGCTAAGGATGAGATGAGAAGGCCGTGGTTGGCAAAATCAACTTCCTTGTCATCATGAAAGGAATGTTGATTCCGCATGTGTCACCCTATGGGCCCGATGCTTAGAGAGGCTGCCAGGGTAACCATAGATGGGGGCCAGCTTTTGGTGATAGATAGCCTGGGTAACCCATGCTAGGGCCATACGATGACACTCTCCTTACTACAGCCTAGCAGTCCCTAGTTGTACTCTCCCCAGTTGTTAAGTGTTGCCTCTGGAAGTACTGTTGTGTTGTTTGTGATATTGACTTGTGATGTTGGAGTCGTGTTGTCTTTAGTTTACTGTCTACCTGACTGCATGTTGTAGTGGGGACCTTATGTTAACTCCTAGCTCGGGGGGTGGACCTCAAGGTTCCACATGGTCGGGTGGAAGAGCTTTATCCATTGGTTTTTCCCTTGCCATTGTTCGTGAGCGAGGAGGATATAACTTGTGTACCAGTCATCAGATCTTGTACCTATTTATGAAGACAGTTATTATGCTCATGTACTAGCCTTGTGTATCTATTGTATCACATTGTATATATTCAGATGTAATCAGGATGTTGATAATGTAAACTACATGATGATGTACTCATATGTATGGACTTGAATATGTACATGTAATCTTGATCAAGTTGATTATCTAACTGATGTTGTGAAATGGAGATGTATATGTATAATCATTAGTGTAATAGATTTAAAATGTTCTACCGATGTTAGTTAGTAATGCATGTAAGTTATGTTGATTAATTTGTCAAGTAATGCAACCATGGGACCTTAGAAGACAAGATGTTAGTTAATGATGTGTATAGATTTGTTCAACATTACCCTGTTATTTTATACAAAAAAAAAAAAAATTATTCCGCTTTGCATAGCATAGATGTGTTGTCTTCTAAGGTTTTCCTAGTGGGGCACTACATAGACCACTTATATCAATCAATGTATCATCAAGGTATCATCAAATCAAACAAAGCATCTTTATTAATACCCTTTACATCCTCCCATGTGGCACCATCCACAAAACTATTGGTCCTACTCAACCCTATACAGAACAAAATCTTTATTTCGCTTTTAACATTGCATCTATCAAATAAATCCAAGTATATAATCAATCAATTCGCATGGCACAACTACCAATTCAATGTCTAATCCATCACATTGTACAACTACCACTCAATTACATTCATTCTAGCATAAGAATAATAATCACGTATTTAATGCACACCAAAGGAGGCATTAATCAATTCATCATAGACATATACAAACATGAATCAATTATCACAATGCACATGCAATCTTATGATAACACAATATAATATCAAAAGATCAGTCCTGTAAACAACTATTGGTCGAGATCTCCAACAACAAGACAAAACTCCAAAGGTGCACCAACTAGTTCATATCCAACCATTGTGCAAACAACTCTTCTGAGACTACTCCACTCCATCCTCCAACTACTACTGTAATGAAAAGAGGCTCTAGCCAAAGGTGCAACAAACTATAAGAAGTCAAGTCCACAAAATGTAGGACCACAACTAGGCTAAGATAACATCCCAAGCTATCTACTAAATCTAAGGAAAATCTCAAGGCTATCATACCCATTCTCAAACAAAAGATTACTCTCTCATTATTTCTTCCTCAGGCACTACCTGCGACCAAAGAACTCCAGGTTCATGAAAAATTTAACTCAAAAAGGTTATAGGCATCACTATCACACCTTTATCTTGATCAAAAGTATGCCTCAACTCTAGACATAGTTTCCCCACATGAAGTACTTCTTCACGTTCACTCCTAAAGAGAGGGTTTCTCTACCACTCAAATCTCTATACTACCAAAACTAGGATCACATCTACAGCTGCTACAAGGTACAAAACTACTCACAACACCACTTCAATTCTTAACCCAACTAGAGCTAAAAGGTTAACAAAAGTAAGAAGCAAACTATAATGCCATAAATATATACATTACATGCTTATGCACTAATGTTCTATCTCACCCTATGCTATGTCAAAACATAAGCATAGTTATGAAACTCTCAAACAAGGAACACACCAACACAACACTCTCCAAAAGCAAGATTCAATCCAATAAGTTCTCTACATATCTCGTACACATAAATAACATTTAACTTGACACAAAAATTCAACTCACATCAAATGATCCAAAGAGACACAAAAATCCATTTCATAACTTCCTCAACACTTCAAACAATGTTTAATGCATCTAACAAAAATTAATGAATTCAATTTACCAAAGTTCTTAGTGACACACACACTAGGAAATAGTATATTCTCTGCATCCTACTCCCTTATACAACCTATCAGAGGTCCATCATGGACATGATAGAAAACATAACATGATACATGACCAACAGTTTAAAACATTCAAGCATAGCCATCATTTTAATAAATAAAAAAATTCTGAAGAAAAGAAAATTTTAATTCCAACAATAAGGCATAAAATGTGCACAATTTCAACAGTAAATCCAACATGACCATTAAGGTCACAAGATAAGTAAATATCAAATTTTGATGGCTATACTTTTCATAAATAAGAATAAAATTTCAATGTTGATCCTTACAATGTTAAGAGAAATTTTAAAGTCAAATGAATAAATATCAAAATTCAAAAAGTTTCACATTACATGAACTATGTGACTAATTCTAGCCACTAGAGAGGGAGTACGATGCTACACTATGCTTGGTACCAAAATTGGGGCCAGTAAGAGAACACACTCAATCACACCAAACAACCAAATCTTCTAAGACTCCAAACTCATCTTTATCATAAGATCATTCCTATTTAACCACACAAACACCATCTAATGATGCCAGTAGCAAAGGTTGCATCCCGATCAAGGAAATCACAATCATCATGCAAAGACATATAGTCATACACTAGCAACATCCAACATCCAAGTTTTAAGCTAGAACAAATCAGGCTCACAAACCAAGTTATCTATACACATCAATCTCACCACAAGTTGTGATTAACACTTCTCACCAATAAAGGATTCACCATTTATATGGATAATGCAATAATAAAACATTTTCATGAGACAACATGATGACAAGCATATTAAATGCACACTAAGCAACGAGGGAATCATAACTCAAAGTCACAACATATAGGGTTTGCTAAATCACTCAAGATTCTAACACCTCAACATCACAAGGACTATGCAAATGACCCTTTTCACACCCCTTTTTCTTTTTAACTCTTCAAATAATGCAACTCAAAATTACACCCAGGTTCCCACACAAATCCTAGGGAAATTGCAATCTAGGAACATAATTCATTACCCTAAATGATATATTTAGCAATGCAATGCAATACTATCTTTCTTATAACCACATAATGAATTCATACTCAAGATCATTCTCTCAATAAGGCAATGCAATATGCATTTCAATCAAGCATTCTCAATCACCATGTAGAGGCAATTATTAAAATATATCAAGCATATGTTCAAACATTCTCTTTCACATACTAATGCATAAATCTTAAACAAGTGAACCAAGTTCAATCACACTCAAGAACATGGTATTTTTCTTTCACACAAAGTTCTCATAACTCACTACCACAAGTGGTCATACAAGCACAAACATGACCCTACAATGGCCACTCGAGCGCTCACACACACTACAAAGGCTTATGACAAGCCTTTAGGACATAAAAAAGAAGGTAAACACACATAAGCAACTTCTAAGCAACCAACAGGGTCTATCTATCCCTTAAATTAATGTATCCCTCACCACACACATGCAAGGAAGACACAACAAAAGAAGGCACATGCTACTCACATCATGCCATCACACAAGGACCCACACATGCTTGATCAAACCAAGCAACACACACACCTAGAGCTC
This sequence comes from Cunninghamia lanceolata, assembly GCA_027924645.1. Taxonomy (NCBI): domain Eukaryota; kingdom Viridiplantae; phylum Streptophyta; class Pinopsida; order Cupressales; family Cupressaceae; genus Cunninghamia; species Cunninghamia lanceolata. The sequence continues at coordinate 11,965,642 of BSBN01000553.1, read as the reverse complement.
CCAATGTTGGAACCGTGCTCTGATACCAAATGTAAGGTACTCAAACCATCACAAAAGTTACATGAAGTAAATAATCCACTTAATTACAACATCTCAAGTAAAAGATAAATCCCATAAACATAAATCAATAAAAGTCATTAAATCTTACAAAATCACATACTTAATCTAGGTGATAGGACTATAAAATATTATACAATATCCACTTGGCTTTCATGCCATAATTCATCCAATCACAAGTTACAATAAATATGTACAACAAGCATAATAAATCAAACAAACTCTCCAGTCACCATGAACCCACATAGTTCTCCTGCGAGCTGAGAGACAGGAACATGGCTTAGGCAGTTTTCCACCCAACCGTGATGCAATTATGCTTCCTCGGATCCCTTCACGACACAAAGGAAACCTAGCCTTGCACGAAATGTCTAGCTACTTGGAAACAACTAGCAGGAGGGAACACCTGATGCAACCTAATGTCTAATGTGCAATTCTAAATAATGAAATGCAGATTGTCTCACAACAAGATGTGACAGAGATATATATAAATAAAGTTTTGCTAGACAAATATTCATCTTTTTCAATGACTGCTCACTTAGATTTAAGCCTTAAAAAAATAGTTACAGGTTCAATTCCTGAAAAGAGGAAAAGCCATCTCTAATAATCCACATTCGACATCCTAGCCCAAAATCCACCCCAAACACACATAATAAATAATATAATAGATAATATCCCATATTCTCCTAAATCATTCTAATCCCTTTCCCATTGCACAATCAACATAAATATAATTCAAGCAATAAAATCAATAATGATGTATGCCAAATCCACTTCAACAATGTGTTTTCATGCACAATCAATAGAAAAACAATTCAATTATAAATAGAATAGATGCCAGTAATAAATAAGATGACGTTCACATAGATATACATATGGTAACTATCCTCACTGATTTCAAAGGTTTGAGCTATGATTTCGTATCCAAGTCAATAACACATACTTTATCCTAAATACAGTTTATTAATTCCTTTGTTTGCTCAACCAACGAGAGTACACTTTCAAGCAAGTACTTCATCAAATAAACTTCATTTAATCATGCAAATTGCATCAATAGGACTATTAATTGATTTTATTTTCCCTAGTCCATATTTCATTCACATATTCACAATGTAATTAGTTTTCTATTCCTAACCAAGTATATAGTTTACTTCAAGAAAGTTTGTAAATAAAACAATGGTGTATCCACATTGGATTTTACTCCATTCATAGCAATCATAAAAGAAAAAGATAATTTAATCTATAATATAATCCATTCAACAAACTTACTATCAAAACTGTGACAGGAACCGTGTCAGGAAGTTAAAGCAATGGAACCCACAAACAAGCTTACTATATCACTAATGATAGTAACTAAAAAGATCTGAAACAACATTAAAAATTAAATAAAAAGATAGCTTACAACAAAAACTAAAATCTAAGTTATGAAGGTTTTAATCTTGTTGAGAGGGAATCTTATACTTCAGACTATAAGGGATTTATAGTTAAGATTACATGAACCCTTTTAAGAAGATTTAAATAGAATTAAATGACGGCGGCAGGAACCTTAATTGCACAAGTAAAATAAAAGACTCCGACAGAACAACAATTATAGGGAAGGTAAAAGAAGTCTGTAAGGCCAATACCATCTTATTATAGAGAAGGAAAACAACTTTATGAATTTAGGATTGCCAGAGATTAGATTACAATGTCTAGGATAACTTGCTATCTATGGATTCAATGGTTGCATAAAATCAAGAAAACAACAAATGGTAGAGATAAGAACAAGAAGAAAATTTAGAATTGGTGGTTAAGCTAAAATGCATAGGTTGATTCACACTAATCAGAGAGATCATAAATGAGTACTTAATTGACTAAGGGGTTGAAGAGAAGGCTGATTCCAAACAGATTTAATCATTAGCTAGGAAACTAAAGTTTACTCTGCGAAAGATTGTCTTAGAATGCTAATGGAGACAACAGTTAAAACTCCAAGGTAATTTGAAAAATTGCCATTCTAGAAGAGATTTACATAGTAGTAAAAAGGATTTATAGATTAGGGTACAGGTTAGAAAGAAGCCGCAATAGAGAATAGGCAGAAGGAAGCTGTGACAGGAAAAACACAAGCTTCTATGACAGGAATAACACATAATCAATAGGAATGATAGGATCAATAGGAAGCTACGAGAGGAATGATAGGATCAACAAGAAGCTATGATAGGAATGACATGAATGACAGGAGGCTGCGACATGAAGTTTTATTCAGTCCTTTAACAGTTTGTGACATGAAGCTTTTAAATCATAAACAAGAAAACATAACATACTGGCCGCCCATAGTTACAACACATACCAGAAAGAATAAATCACAGGCCAAATTTACTATGGTTAAACAGTCATAAACAACCATTATTTATTGCAATTATCAAAGAAAATACCTATTTATTAACTGGGAGAGAGAGAGAAAGATTGATTTATGCCTATGATGATGCCCTTTCATTGCTACCTCCTATCGCTGCTCTAGAAAGAATAACGTTCTCCTTTTTGCTGCTCCCCATTGTGTCGATGCTCATAAAATAAAAATAATAATCTCCCTCTTTCTACTGCCCTTTCTTTGATAAAAAAAAATCTCCTCCTAAACTTGGCGTCCCATATTTTTAGATTTAAGCCTCTTTTGATAAATTCCAGTTTACTTAGTTTTGCATGAGATTTTATTTTCAAAACTCTCATTTAAAAAAAAATAGAATAATAATAATCTTATTTATATTTCTGTCATTTGCATGACAGTAATTTCTTTTAATTCTTTTAATTTGATTCTAAATATAATAATAATAATAATCTTAATGCAATTTATCTAATTTTAATAAAGCATAATCACTTAAATCAACAAGTAGTATTTGCAATAATAATAATATATATATCTATTAAAGATAATTGTTTTTTTTTTCAAACAATAATATTTATATAAATAGGGAAACACTTATTATTATTTATTATTAAATAATATAAAATACACCATTTTAAATATAAGAAACACCATTTTAAATATAAATCAAAAGAACATTAATATTTAAGACTAAATCATGCATTCGAAAAGGACTTTATATAGCAATTAAAACTCATTAATTTTTCAAGTATTTAAACATAAATCACATTCATTATCCATACAACAATGCATATTAAAGCCATAAAATGCAATATAATATGAGACTATGTGAGTGTGTGAGTGTATTAGGGTTATCCATCCCAAACAGTTCTTGCCAAGTGGCTAGAAAATCTCTACCTCAACCATGTTCTTGTCTTCAACATTTTCCTATACTCAGCTGCACTTAGATTTTCATTAATAGGTTAGTTCCCCAAAATCATAGCCAAAGAAAAATAAAATGTACATCCGTAATCGTACTAATAATATTCAATTATTAAATCAACTTTCAAAATTATGCATTTATAACTTTCACAATAGTATTTTCACACACGTGGAATCACTCATAGTAAATTAGTCATAGTAAAAATGTCCAACTAAATAAGGTCCAAAAACGAGATGTGATAGCTTAGATGGACTCTATTGAGTCACAGTTATCCAAGTTTGCCGAAACTTATGATTTGTCAAAGGATAAGAATGGTGCAACTAGGGCACAAGTGGAAACTCTACATGTACAATTATCTCAACTACAAGATCAAAGAGAAATCATAAAGAAACAATTTGGTCACTTGAGAGAGGCAGTAAATCTGAGACTTGCCTCAATGTTTGGTCTGCTAGGGGAAGCAAAAAAGGTAGAGAAAAAGATGAAGATCCCAAGCAACCTAGAGGAAACTAAGGAGATATGCATGGAGTGTGAATGTCAAAACCATATGCTAACCTCATGGTGTGTCATCTGGACTGCCACTGTTCAACAACTCAAGGTAATCTACAAGGCTATCATACCATCCAAGTGAGTTGTTAGAGTAATGTAAATAAAATAATTTTTGATGTACATAGTATTGTGGAGGTATTGAGTAGATTGGCAGTACCATTTTGGTTTTGAAAGGTACAATTTTATAACTAAATAACATAGTCAAGAGGAGTACAAGGTTTAGAAGTATTTTTGTAAGGGGGAGTCTATACAGTGTTCTGGATTGATACAAACAAAGGATGTCAATCCCTTTGTCCTTGATGTCAAAGGGGGAGAGAGAAACATATGTCTAAGGGGGAGTATATATTGCCACCAATGACAAAGGGGGATATTGTTAGCAATATGGATTTTCATTGATGTCAACACAATACACATTGATGTCAATATACCAGATGGAAATGTATAGACAGACTTGTACAGAGGAAGAGTTAGTATGGTCAAGACAAACCAGTTTAGGAGAAGAGAAAACAATCTAAGTATGGGGAGATGATTTGTTTTGGGTTTGAGTATGATGCAGAAGTAATCACTCATTTTCTTGCATAGTTCCTGCATTCCCACATGTATATCTAATTAGTTGGGTGTACCATACTTAATGACAAAAAGCAAAAATCTCACTAAGACATGTTGCAAGTATGTGCCTAATCGGTGTTGTCATTGATGTAAACATATCTTTGTTGTAATTGGTGTCAACTGTATCCTATTTTTTTATTTGTTTAGAAGATTTATATGTTGAGGATATTGAGAAACTTTGCCCCTCCAGAAGAAACAGTGAGTTGCAGTAAACTGTAGTGAAGACATTGTGTTGCTGATAAAAGAACAGTGCAAAATATTGCTCCACATTTCTTGTAAATTGAAGATCTTGGTCTGTGGATTAAAATTTATTTAGAGGCATGTTTGAAGATGCTAAATCCTGAGTTTGAGTCTCCCGTATGAAGAATTGAGTGAGTTACATTCACCAGAGTAAAACCTGCTTTTTCTGATTATTTACTGGTGACAGGGAGAAAATATTTTGCTCCAAATTCCTCTGCATTGAAGTATTTTTCTCTAGGGTTCTAGAGGGAAGTCTGGGACGATGATAAGTTCCTAAAACTACAATGGTTCATGATTTGGTGGTCCACAAGCTATCTTTCTTTTATGACAATCGAAGACAGTGAAGTTCATGTGCTCCAGTGTGAAGAATCTCATGGATAAAGTGGTTAGAGTTTGTACGGTTGCTTCTGGTGATTACAACATGCTTGTGGATGCCTCCTGATCATGTTCTTGCATGTATATTGGTCCGTGTTAAGGAATTGAGATCATGTTTGAAGTTTGTTCCCAGATAATGTAGCATGTAACCAGTCTTAGCCGACTTGGTTAATTCTAGTGATTGTAGAGATAGACTGAAGATTGTAGAAGCATGTCATGGTGTGGAAGATCATGTTTGATTCCTAGCTAAGGCATGGAGTGATCTACATACATCTTTACTACATTTCCTTGGCATAATTGTGTGTTAGGTCAAGACCTATTTTGTAAATGTTTGTAATGCTGACCTTGGAGATTGTTCCAATGGTTGATGAATGTAATGCCGACCTTGATGTACATTCCAAGGTTGATGAATGATATATATACTTGTAATTTGGTCATGAAAAGATGTTTGTGTGTGAAGATGCGAAGTTAAGTGAAGAGGTGTAAAAGCAGAGCAGAGCAGAGGAAGAATATTGCGCTTCAATGGAACTAAATTTGGGCTTGAAGTAGATGCTATCATATCAGTTCAAAACATTTGGCAGTGAGCCACCCCTTGGTAGTGAGCCTCTAATTTTTAGTATTGTTATAACTTATATATCTTGTGGACTAACATCCACCATGGTTTTTCCCTTAAATAGTGTTTTCCACGTAAAAATCTGGTGTCACTTTTGTATGATCTTACAATTGTGTTTATGTTTATGAGTTTATGCTTTCATGACTTAATCATAACAAACACTGGACAAGTGTTTGATATTTTAAGGTGCAGAATTGTGTAAGTTTTGAGATAGCTGATTCACCCCTCCCTCTCAGTTGTCTGGTTCATTTCAACAATTGGTATTAGAGCCAAGTTCCTCGGAAGAAAGCTCGACTGCTTGAGGCTGATCCAAGATGTCATATAAGAAGGAAAGTCCATGGTTCAATGGAACAAACTACTCCATCTGGAAGATCCGCATGAAAACCCATCTCCTCTACTTGGGTTACAGTGTTTGGAAAATAACTGAAGACAAGTATGAAATATCGAAGAATGGTTCGCAAACTGAAGATGAGATCAAGCAATTTGAGTTGAATATGAAAGCCAAAGATGCCTTGGTAAGCATCCTATCCGACATCGAAGTAACCAGGATCATGGAGCTGGAAACTACTTATGAAATCTAGGATAAGCTGAAGAATCTATATGAAGGAGATGAATCTGTCAAGAGTGCCAAGTTGCAGAGTTTGAAGGCAAAATATGAATGTTTGAAGATGAGCAAAGATGACAACATAACATCCTTCATGCAAAAGATTGACAAACTTGTGAGTAGCATTAAAAGTGTGGGAGGAAAAATTGAGGACATTGAAATTGTGAACAAAATTCTTAGATCACTGCCTAAATCATATAGTCATAAGGTGGCCGCAATTGAAGAAATAATGATAGTGAAAAAGATTACAAAAGATTATCTACTCGGGAAATTGATAGCCTTTGAAATGAGAGAACTTGGTGATTCCCTTTTGAAGATAGAGACCGCTTTCAAGGCCAACACTTCATAAAAATACCCCAGATCTAACAAGTACAAGGTGGAACCAAATTATGAGCTTGAAGAACTTGAAGCCAACTTTGTTAATAGTCTACCCAGAGGTACGAGCAAGTTCAAAGGCAAATTACCTTTCAAATGTTTTAGTTGTGGTAAAGTTGGTCATTATGTTTCTAGATGCCCCACAAGAGTTCCTAAGCCTAGACCTGATAGACCTAGGATTCCAAAGAAATGTTACTATGTTGAAGATCTTGATAATGATAAAGGAGTATCATATGGTGAACAAGATAATGCTAGTACTTCTAGTAATGAATGCTTGTTTATTGCTATTAAAGAAGAACCTGTGTCTACTAATCCTACTAGCTGTGTGAAAGAAGAAAAACCAGTGGAAAGTGCCTTGGCTGTTCAAGTTGTTGAAGATAAAGATGAATGGGTTATTGATAGTGGATGCTCTCATCACATGACCGGTGACAAAAGTTAGTTTGTAATTCTAGAAAGATATGATGGGGGACTGGTTAGGTTTGGAGATGACACAACTGGTAAGATCTGTGGAAAAGGATCCATTTCTTTTGATGGAAAACATAATATTGAAGATGTTTTGTATGTGAAAGGGTTAAAGAACAATATTTTGAGCGTTGGTCAGATGTGTAACAAAGGTTATGATTTGAGATTCAAGGACAATGGATGCAAGATCATGGAAAGCTCCGGAACAATGATTGCAACTGGTAAAAAGACTAAAGGCAATATCTATCATCTAAAAGGAAATGATAACTATGGCTTGTTGACTCAGATTAATGAAAGCTAGCTATGGCACAGAAGGATGTGTCACATCAATTTTGACAACATTGTGAAGATAAGTTCCACTCAAGCTGTAAGAGATTTGCCTAAGCTTGTGAAACCTGCTGATACATTGTGCAAGGAGTGCCAATTTGTAAAATAGACAAGAACAAGATTCAAGAGCAAGGACCAATCTATTGAAGGTCTACTAGAATTAGTACATATAGATCTATGTGGGCCCACCAGAGTAAGAAGTCTGCAAGGAGATAGGTATTTTATGTTGTTAATTGATGACTATTCTAGAATGATTTGGGTTACCTTCTTAAAGGAAAAAGCAGAAGCCCTAGAAAAGTTCAAAGCATTCAAGGCAATGGTTGAGAATGAGATAGATTTGAAGATCATGTGCTTGAGGTCTGATAGAGGTGGAGAGTTTACATCAAATGAGTTTAACTTCTTCTGTGAGAAATAAGGGATAAAGAGACAATCATCTGCACCTAGGACTCTGCAACAAAATGGAGTAGTGGAAAGGAAGAACATGATAGTTCAAGAGGCTGCTAGAACAATGATGAAGGAGGCTGATCTACCAGAAGTATATTGGAGAGAGGCAATTCACACCGCTGTATACATTCTAAACAGAGTTCAAGTCAAAGGTAATAGTTCCAAGACTCCTTATGAATTGTGGGATGGTAAAGTTCTCACTGTGAAATACTTCAAAGTTTTTGGTAGTAAGTGTTATATCAGAGGAGATGAAGATCTAGGTAAGTTTGATGCAAGATGTGATGAAGGTATCTTCCTTGGATATTCTACCAAGAGCAAAGGCTACCAGTGCTACAATAACAAGTTGAAGAAGATCATTGAAAGTGCAAATTTCAAAGTTGATGAAAGGAAAGAAAAGGTATCAAGCAGATATGAATCAGATGAACTAGATGTTCCTGCAAGCAAAGAAGTGGTACAACATGAAGATAGTTTAGATGAAGAAGAACAAGCTCTAGTAATTATCACCAAGACACTAAGGTATGCAAAACTAAATAATCCTGAAGATCAAATAATAGGAGATAAGAGCAAAGGAATTCTAACCAGAAGAAGAGCTGCAGAAGAACAAGTAAATTTCTGTTTGATTTCCAAGATTGAACCTAAGACTATGAATGAAGCTTGCAATGATGAGAATTGGGTAAAGGCTATGAAAGAAGAACTGATGCAGATAGAGAAGAATTAGACTTGGGATCTTGTTCCTAGACCAGCAGAAAAAAATGTAATTGGCACCAAATGGGTCTTCAGGAACAAGATGAATGAAAATGGTGAAGTTGTAAGAAACAAAGCAAGGTTGGTATGCAAAGGATACTCTCAAGTTGAAGGAATAGATTTTGAGGAAATATTTGTACTAGTGGCAAGGATTGAAGTAATAAGAATATTTTTAGCATTTGCAGCCTACAAAGATTTTAGGGTATATCAAATGGATGTGAAGTCTGCATTCTTGAATGGAGAATTAGAAGAAGTCTATATTGAACAACCGGAAGGATTCCAGTCATCAGATCAAGGTGACATGGTGTGCAAATTGAAGAAAGCATTGTATGGACTAAAACAAGCCCCTAGGTCTTGGTATGTGAGATTGGATAAATATCTGATATAGTTAGGGTTCAGTAAGGGTACTACCGACAACAATCTCTATTTCAAGATCAATGATGAACAAATCCTAATTGTTGCAGTCTTTGTTGATGACATTATCTTTGGAGGCAATGAAGGTATGTGCATGGTTTTTGTTGGGGAAATGAAAAATGAATTTTAAATGTCCATGTTTGGTGAGATGAATTTCTTTTTAGGTTTATAAATTAATCAATCAAATAAAGGTATCTTCATTTCTCAGTCTAAGTATGTGAAAGAGTTTTAAAGAAGTTTGGGATGGAGGACTCTAAATCGGTAAGCACTCCCATGGTAACTGGTTGTAAGTTGAGCAAAAATGATGACTCACCTATGGCAGATTAGAAAAGATATAGATCTATGATTGGAGGATTACTTTATCTGACCCAAACCAGACCTGCAATAATGCATGCAGTTTGTCTTGTGACAAGATTTCAAGAAGAACCTAAAGAGTCACATGTGATGGCAGTCAACAGAATACTGAGATACTTGAAAGGCACAATGGATTATGGTTTGTGGTATCCAAAAGACAATGATTTCACTCTCAGTACATACACTGATGTAGATTGGGTTGGAGATGTGGATGACAGGAAAAGTACAAGTGGAGGTGCATTCTTCTTGGGAAAAAGGCTGGTATCTGAGTTAAGCAAGAAACAAAACTCAATATCTCTATCTACTGCAGAAGTAGAATACATTGCAGCAGCATGTAGTTGCACTCAAGTGTTATGGATGAAGCAGACATTGAAGGACATCAGAGTTGTGTATGAAGATCCAATTGCAATCTTTTGTGACAATACAAGTGCCATAAACATATCAAAGAATCCAGTAATGCATTCAAGGACAAAGCATATATCCATAAGATATCACTTTCTGAGAGAAAAGGTGACAGAGAATGAAGTCAAGTTGGAGTATGTATCTACAAAAGATCAGATTGTAGACATTTTCACCAAGCCTCTGCCTAAGGATACTTTTGAGTATCTCAGAGAAAAGTTAGGGGTTATCACCCCTCCCTCTCTAAACTAAGATGCACAAGAGTGCATCAGTTAGGTGATGCTTAGAGCTCTACATCCAGATCCAGATTGATGCTTGTAAGGGCTACTTGTCAGGGGGAGTAGTCAGATGGAGAGAGTTTGGTTCAAAGCAATAGAGTGCAAGTATGTGCCCTTTTCCATTGATGTCAAAGGGGGAGAGAAATCATGTGAAAAACTTAGAAAAGAAGGAATGCCGATGTGTAAAGAGATAGGGAGAGAATCTTGTCTTGATGACTGTTACATTTTTTCACACCATATGTTGCCATCAATGACAAAGGGGGAGATTGTTGCAAGTATGTGCCTAATCGGTGTTGTCATTGATGTCAACATATCTTTGTTGTCATTGGTGTCAACTGTGTCCTATTTTTTTATTTGTTTAGAAGCTTTATATGTTGAGGATATTAAGAAAATTTTCCCCTCCGGAAGAAATAGTGAGTTGCAGTAAATTGTAGTGAAGAAAGTGTGTTGCTGATAAAAGAACAATGTAGGAGATTGCTCTACATTTCTTGTAAATTGAACATCTTGGTCTACGGATTGAAAGTTATTTAGAGGCATGTTTGAAAATGATAAATCCTAAGTTTGAGTCTTTGGTATGAAGAATTGAGTTACATTCACCAGAGTAAAACCTACTTTTTTTGATTATTTACTGGTGACAGGGAGAAAGTATTTTGCTCCGCATTCCTTCGCATTGAAGTTTTTTGCTCTGCGGTTCTAGAGGGAAGTCTGGGATGATGAGAATTGCCTAAAACTACAATGAATCATGATTTGGTGGTCTGCAAGCTATCTTTCTTTTATGACAGTCGAAGACAGTGAAGTTCATGTGCTCCGGTGTGAAGAATCTCATGGATAAAGTGGTTGGAGTTTGTGTCGTTGCTTCTGGTGATTACAATGTGCTTGTGGATGCCTCTTGATCATGTTCCTACATTTACATTGGTCCATGTTAAGGAATTGAGATCATGTTTAAAGTTTGTTCACATATAACATAGCGTGTAACTAGTCTTAGCGGACTTGGTTAATTCTAGTGATTGCGGAGAAATATTGAAGATTGTAGAAGCATGTCGTGGCATGGAAGATCATGTTTGAGTCCTAGCTAAGGCATGGAGTGATCCGCATACATCTTTACTATAGTTCCTTAGCATAATTTTGTATTAGGTCAAGACCTATTTTGTAAATGTTTTTAATGCTAACCTTGGAGATTGTTCCAATGGTTGATGAATGTAATGCCGACCTTGATGTACATTCCAAGGTTGATGAATGATATATATACTTGTAATTTGGTCGTGAAAAGATATTTGTGTGTGAAGATGCGAAGTTAAGTGAAGAGGTGTAAAAGCAGAGCAGAGCAGAGGAAGAATATTGTGCTTCAATGGAACTGAATTCAGGCATGAAGTAGAGGCTATCATATCAGTTCAAAACCTTTGGCAGTGGGCCACCCCTTGGTAGTGAGCCTTTTCCTTGGCAGTGAGCCTTTTCCTAGGTAGTGAGCCCTATTGGCAGTGAACCTCTAATTTTTGGTATTGGTATAAATTATATATCTTATGGACTAACATCCACCATGGTTTTTCCCTTAAACAGGGTTTTCCATGTAAAAATCTGGTGTCACTTGTGTATGATCTTGCAATTGTGTTTATGTTTCTGAGTTTATGCTTTCATGACTTAATCATAACAAAAAATGGACAAGTGTTTGATATTTTAAGGTGCATAATTGTTTAAGTTCGAGATAACTGATTCACCCCCCCTCTCAGTTGTCTGGTTCATTTCAACAAGGCATTCACAGTGCACATTCTAAGGCAGAGTCATCTTGAGTTAGTCCGCATTTCTGCGCAGAGCAATATTTTATCTTGCGGTTATGAAGACAACTTTACTAAGGTAATGAAATGATAAATCCAAGTTTTCAATTCCTCATTTCATTTGTATGAAAAGTTACAAATGACAGAGTATCGACCATCACTTAGACAGAAGCAATGCAGACTATTCCAGAGCCCATTTGCATAGGTTTAAGTTTTGCAGAGGATGAAACATGTATAGATTAGTCATTAGAGGGTGTGCAGAGACACTACATGTTCCAAGGTATATCAGGTATGATCCACATGCAAACAAATTTCATTTTCTGGTACCACATCAAGTTATTATGTCTATAAGTAAAGTGTTGAGCATAACTGTCCTCCAGACTCCTGGTTATCCATGCCAAACTTTTGAATTCCTCTAGAATCATTAGATAAAGGTGTGCGGATCTAACAAGAAGCATATAATGATATTTAAGCTCATTCCCAAAAGGTTTTGGGTCTTGCATTTTACCACAACATCATATTTTGAGATGTGAAGTATCACATGTGATCCGAGATGCTCTGTTTTCTACAGATAGTCATGTTTCTTGTCTTGTGGATGCATAGATTGAGTTGATACCTCAATAGTAAGGAGTATGAAGGTTGTTGAGTTCATGTGTGATTGAATTCTTGGTTCGCATAGAGTTTTCAGCTTCTCCCCAGCTGTATGAAAATGAACAGCTAGTAGTGTTGAATAGTTTGAGCCAACTGGTTAAGTATCTGACATGTGCGGAGGATCCTGATTAGTTTCCTTATCTTTGAATGTATGGAGAGATGTGCATCGATCCCCTTAATGAAGTCCTGAGGTTCACAACAAGTTTTTCTTATCATATTGTATGTTTTGTGGGCAACTTGTGAAGAGGTACACGTTTCATCTTATGATTTTTTGATGTCGACCTAATCAGTGTTTTGAAGTGATGCGGAGGGTCTTTATAGAAGATAAATTTAATTTGTAAAGTAGTAAGGTGAATGTGAACACAACAGAGCAGAGGGTAAGATATGAAGTGTGCAAAATTAGTTTGAGGATATGTATTGAGCAGAAAAAAGTCACATTGCATTATCAACATAAGTCAGATGTGTTTTTTATAGTAGTCCATACATTTGTGCTGCCTTTGTAAAACCTATTGCAGTGAACATATACTTAGAGAGTAGTAGCTTCTTTGGGTGGTAGCACTAAATCAAAGTTGTAATACAGGGAATAGTAGATTCCTTGTGAAACCCTAAAACAAAGTTGTAACATTTTGCAATGAGCATATTATATTGTGATCTAACACTCACTGTGGTTTTTCCCTGTCTTAGGGTTTTCCACGTAAAAATACTGGTGTCATGTGTTGATTCTTGTGTTTCATGATTTCCTTTCTATTTTATTTGTAATTTAGTTTTATTTGTTGATATCTGGTTAAGTTTTAGTATGTGTTGATTCACCCCCCCTCTCAGCACCTCATTGTGTTCAATAGTAAATTCATGTTATCTAGATTTGTGGGGTTTTCATATTTTCTACTTAAAATTTGTGGTCATGCTTATCTATGAAATTCCATTGTTTCATTTTATAGATTTGGCATTTTTCAAATTTATGGGTTTTTGGATGTTAAATTGCATTTAGATTTGCATGTATGGTTTTATAGGTTTTACATGTTAACTAGAATATGTTGTTTTGTAGATCTATGAAGAGACTATTGATTAGGGTTTTCTAGATGGAGACAATTGCATATTTGTATGCATGCTTTGTGCATGGTTTGAGGAGGTTGGTTTCAATCTTCTTGTTGTAGAAGTGTGTATGTGGTTGATCACATAACATTTTTGTAGTGGTTTCTTTTTGGGTTCATAAACTATGGTTACTCTATTGTGGATATGTGGCAAGTCAGATCTAGATTTGATCTAATGCTAGAGTTGTGGAGAATCTCTCTAGTTGTCTCTACACTGCATGTTACTAATGTGGTGTTGGATTTGTTTGTTGCATTGTTCGAGATCTATGAGTTTTGTCACTTATTTTTAGTTAGAGAACTAGCCATACTTTTCCTATTACCTTTGGATGTGCTTTCTACAACTATTTGTGTGCTATCTATACCCACATGTTGTATGGAGAATTCAGATGTGGGCTATCTATACCATCTTCTTGATGTGTTGTTGGTGTCTTGTTGTAGTAGGTTTTTGTTAGTGGATGCCATGGGGATGCAAATTCTATTTATTTGGTCTTTTCGGTCATCATGGTGCATTGGTATGTTCATTTTGGTGAGATAAAGAGATGGGTATTTGGAGTACATGTGATTCCTATTACATAACTTTGGGATGCTTGCGACATTCTTATAGTGTTGCTTCGAATCACTTGTAGTCATCTTTTAGAACTTGTAGAAATTGACTATGTTGTCATGAGAGGATCTGAATCATGATTTAGTGGGAGCTTTGTGAGGTTGAGTAGTCAGTGGTATCTTCTTGGTTGGAGATTGTAATTATATTTTGCCTTTTAGGATTTTTTGGTGTTGTAGTTGAGTACCTTAATTGTGTGAGGGCCATGGGTGATCTTCAGTTATGAGATGTTTATCATAGTGCCATGTGTATCTTGGGACCACTTTTAGTGGAATTTTTGGTAGTGATGTGGATTAGTCACTTTGTTATAGATGATCTTCTATGGTGGATGTTAGTTTCATGAGGAGCTCTTGGAGTCATTTGATAGTTCTTAGTTCTACCAGTACAGGATGGTTATCTTTATATTATTTGAAAATGTAGATAGCCTGTTGACATTGAGGTTTCTTGGAATATTTTATTGATTTTTCAGGTGTGATCTGTTGGTTTGGAGGATGGAAGTATTGTGCCATGATAGACTATTGATTATCGAATAGAGTTGTGGCATGGTATGGATGCTTTTGAACATATTCATTGGTTGGAGACAAATGATCTTCCATTAAGGAGATGTAATTCATGACATTGTGACAAGTTCCTAGATTTTGTATTGATCATGTAGTGGGAGAATTGGTGGTGATTTGAGGAAAATATGATAGATGAGTGTTGTGATCATTTTTCCTTCTAAGCTTCTAAGATTCTAGTTATTATGGTGTTACAGTTGGAGTTTGGTTGGCATGAAATAATCTGTTGTGCTTGGGTGAGGATATAGATCTCTTGGAGTTTAGAGATCAAGTGTTGTAATGATGACTCAATTGTTGAGGTTTAAGTAGAAAGACAAAGGAGCCACACCTAGAGTTGGACGTGAGTTCAACATGTACCTATTGAGGAGATTGTGCTTCATTGGTAGAAAAATATCATTCCCCAATCTCTATCCACTTGGTGGTGAATAATATAATATGTTTTGGCCATATAATTTTCAAAATCATTGTTTCTTTGTGTCTTGTCTTGTCATGTGTTTGATTCTTGAGTTTTGGATGTTGGTTCTGAGTACTTGTTTCAGGAGTAGATTCATGGTTATGGTTTTCTATTGTCTCTGTATGTTTGCATCTTGAGTTTCGTTTATCAGTTCTAAGGACTAGTTTGAGGTTTACAAGAGATGTTTAGTGGCCTTGGGCATATTCCATTTCTATAGGAATGGTCATTTGATGTTGCTTCAGTTGAGGATCTTTACAACCTTTTAGTTTCTTATTGTTGTTGTGTTTGACTTTCACATGTTGAGATAGATTTTGTTTTGGGGTTTGGAGGTAGAGATCTTACTTATAATAGCTATAGCATTGATTAGTGTTGAAGAATGACATGGTTCGGTTTGTAGGATCTTTTGTAATATTTTTTGTTTCCAATTTTCTAGATCAGTGGGTGTTTTTTGATACTTGGTGACATAGAGGATATGAGCCACATCATTTATGTGAGTGTTGTTGGTGGATTTTTGAATGATTTGCTCAATTTAAAATTGGACATTGTGCATGAAATTGGAGTCTTGTGGATGCATATGTGTCATTGGACTATGGTACAAAGGTCTTCGAGTGTTCATTACCGATGGATACAAAATTTGTGTAGGAGAGTGAATATATAGGGACTTGTGATTGCATATTAGGTTGAATATGTTTCTAGCAAAAGGTCTACCAGTGATGTGTTTACCCTATATTTGAGGTATGGTTTGTTATATGTGTTAGAAACTAGCCATGGTTGTTATTCTAGCTACTGAGTTGAGTATTTAATAGATACTTGGTCTTGTTCTAGAGGAGATGGACTTCAGTGTATGAGTTTAGGTTTAGGCATGATACAATGGTTTCCATGTGACATTCAGAGTGTGTTCTTGGCTTTGGTTACTAATCTTTTATGCTTGGGCATGATGGAGGATGGGAGTATTGTAGTCAAAATGGTTTTCACTTGGTCAATATTGTAGGTTTCCTTGATGAGATCGTGAGCACATAGGAGTCAATTGGTGCAACATGCCTATACCCATGGTGTTTAGTTCATTTTGTTGGAACCCCTTATGCTTTTGTAATGTGAATATCAAGTGGGAGAATGTTAGGATTAGGTTTTTTGTTCACCTTGCATATCCTAAGTGTCTATGCAATTTAGTTATTCACTAGATGGGTAAATAATATATGTGTCTCCAAAGGTCATGTAATGGGAAAATGGGATGCCCATGCGAGAGTTGGGAAAATTGTAATTATTTTATTATTCTCTAGGAAGTTATAAATATTGTTTTTAGTGAGGCATTAGATAGAGGGTTACATAGCTGATTAGTAAGAGCATCTTCTATTATTAGTGGGCATGGGATGTAATTAGTGCTTCATGGGGGAGTGCTTTGGATTTACATATGACAAATTGCATAATGGAAGTCAAAGATACTTGTGTAAGAGTTATTTTCTATTCTGAGATGTCTCCACACATGTGAGGGTCATGATAATTCATACCATTGTATTTTGGGACCTTGTTTGGGTCCATTATATTATTTTTTGGTGGTATTTTGGGCCTCCTTAAGTCTATATATTGGAGGCATGGGATAGAGGATATATGTAATACATTTTGTAAGGTTATGTTGTTGGTTTTCTAGAAGAGGAGAAACAATGTTGATCTCATTGAAACTCACATGGATATTCTATGAATGCATTGTAACCATTGATGTTGCTAAATAATATATTAAATGTGTGTGCTTTGGAGGTTGGTTTTTTTTGAAAGGCTTTTCCCAAGATATATATGTGTCACTTCTCTTATTGTGGTTGTTTCCATTCTTCTTTTTTTCCCATTCTTGTTCTTTTATGTCTCTTTTACATGTTAGAATGCTACTATTTTTTTGTAGATTCAGTTACTATGATATTCTTCTTGAAGGTTAATGAGGGACATGATTACATGTCTTATTTTTTCTTAAAGGGCATAGTTTATTTGCACTTGTCTCAAGCTAATGTTTAGAAAATCTTATGGTACTAGAGGTGCATGCATGATATTTTCATAACATAGTTGACCTCTTTGATTATGCACTATCCTTCCTTAATGGTCTATAGTATAAAATCTACTTCTGGAGCATTTACACCAACACTCGCTTCTCTACCTCCTAAAATTGTGTAATTTTATTTCTCATGTAAATTATTGTTTATATGGTATGAGTGCATTTTATAGTGATCTTTTCTATATATATATTGTTTGGTAAGTGTGGGAAGTTTTAGGCTGGCCCACTCCAACGGAGGTCACAAGGGGGACCTCCTCCCCATCGAATGACCACCACCACTATAGCATGGATCACCAACGGTGTGGCCCTGCTAATTTTGCCACCACTGTAATCATGCCTCTTGTAGCGCGAATCACCACTGGTAAATCCGTCACTGTATACCACTACTGCCACGACCTGTTGAGCTGCAGAAGACCAAGATACACCAGAATTCGAACACACTCCACTCAAGAACCACAGAGTGCCAAGAGTCACCTACATAGAGCCACAACCATTTAGAATCCAAGATGTCTTTGGGGGGATTTGAACCTTGGTCTCCACAATAATGAGCAAGTGGCCTTAACCACTAGACCACACCCACTCAACATATATATATATATATATATATATATATATATATATATATATTTGTTTGGTTTTAAAATCAAAATGTGCGGGGTATAATGGATACCCATATATTGTATTTTATATTTAATAATAAATTTGATCAATGGGAAAACATATTTCAACCAAGATTTTTTTATGGTTATTATTGTTATTATTATCCATAAATAAACTTGTAATTTTGATTATTTTTGTACTAGTTTGAGATAGGGATTGTATTTGTTTTTAAAGGGGATTACATAAAAACCAATATGTGTTTGGATTTAGGATTTATATATTAAATAACATACTTGATTTTCTTGCTTAATTAAGTGTGGCCATCCATCAATTCAAATTGGCTTTCCCAATGGCCGCTCTTGCTTGTCTTTATATCTAGTTATCTATTGTTTATTTTCACTTTTGTGTTCTATTATACACACACACATGGATATATATACATATGTGTGTATATATAGTGAATTTAACATTTATAATGGTGAAAATTGTCCTTTTCCCTTATGTTTTGGGTTAGCTTTGATTAGAGTGTCCTTAATGCACTAACTAGTCTACAAGTGGCATATTCTTTTGGGAATTTAGTCACTCATCCTTAGAAATTGATCTTGATCCCTAGATTCACTATTCATCACCCTGGATCAAATATGTGAGTAAAAAATTGAGTCAACTCATTTCCATAGTTACATATCAAAACCCAAAATTTATCAATTTCAAATTCAAAATAAATGTCTGTGACTTCCTCCTATTAACTATTGTGAGATGGCCTAGTGTACGATTGTGTTGATTTGTGTGTTATATTTATGTATTTAAAGACAATCATTCATTTTGAAATCATCTAGGAATGTTGGAACCACCTAGGACAACTTAGAAATCATTCAAGAGCATTTATGAGAGCATCATATCAGCATTGTTAGAGCATTACATTAGCATACACATAACTAGAGACAATGATAGTTATTATTATTTTGACATTACTATAATAGGAGGGACTATTTGTTATGCAAAAATTATTATTAACTCTACTTTAAAACACATTACAATGGAAAGGACTAGTTTCTATGCAATACTTTTTTCCAAAGGGATTTGAACATAGCATGTAAGTTGTTCAAAATATGAAAATTTGTTACTATACAAAATTTATGTGTTACATTCATCCATACATTCATAGCTTGTGTGAAAGATTATTTTGAATAATTTTTTTAAAATTCACAAAATGAAATCTAGAATGTTTTGATTTTAAAATTAAAAAATAATTTATATAGTACTTCAATTAGATAGACAAGATAAGATAAAGAAAATGATATTAATGTTTATGAAAGACTAAAATTGGTTCAAGGGACTATACAAGTATAATGAAAAATAAGGAATAGGGAGTGCGAGTGTAACTCCAACAAATCTAGAAGAGAACAAAAATAAATAAGGGTGTACACTAAAGAGAAATTATTTGAAAAGAAATTGATGTAGTCAAGGATAGGGAACCAAATGAATGACAACCTTGTCCATGAAACAACACCAACTAGCACACAAATAGATTACAAAAATTGAACAAAGGATGCCTTATAGTATCATAACATACTACAACTTTGATTTCAAGAGTTGACACATGTTTGATCCACTGTAATTGTAAGATGAATAGATATATGATGGGCAAGGGGGCAACTAAAACCCTTAATCTACTATCACTCACATGATCATCCCCAAACCTTTAGGATGAATACCAAGAATGATTATATATTACATGGGAGGCATGATTATATAGATGCAAAACCCTCCTATTTTTACAATCATTACTTTTCTATATTCTTATCCAACTTCTAGAATTATCTCCAAAATACATTATTTCTTAAGCAAGAAAGCTTGTGCATACACATTTTCTAATCTAAACATTACATTTCTTTATGTGTAAGAAATCTAATCCACATGTATCTCCTAAACTTAATACTTATTATTTAATTAATAATTATTATTCTAAAGTCTGCTATGATTAATGAGGGACTTTGAAATGACTATATCTCATGTTAATAGTAACACCAGGGGTTTCAAAATAATATTTGAGATCTTTTTATTCACCCATGGATTAAAATGATTACATAAGATTTTAGATAAATTTTAACAGTTCTCCTTAGAAATATAACATTTCAACATGCAAAAATGACCTACACAAGAACAACACTACTAATTCAAAAATTGATCTCCTAACAACTTAAAAAAAAAAGAAGAATCTCCTCACTCCTTTATAAATATAAAGAAACTCTTTGGAAGCAATCTCTCTTTCATTTTCCCACATTATTTCAAGTTTTCCTCTTGAAAAATGTAATGCCAAAATCTAGGAATGCATTCCTAGTTAAATTGTAACCTCTTCCAACTAAGGGAAGATCATCCACTAGCTAAGAAAAACCAAGTGGAGGTCCCTTCTCTTCATACAAAAATGCTTCATTTGGTTCACTTACATGTGGATACTGTTGGATTAGTTTTGTCATTGATATCAAAGGCTGAATTGATTGACAAAGGGCCTATTAAATGTATCTTATAGTTTGTTGGATTAGTTTTGTCATTGATGTCAAAGGCTGAATTGATTAACAAAGGGCCTACTATAAATGTATCTTATACTTGTTCATTTAGCTATAGCGATGATAGTCTGATTGATCTAGATGATGGATAAGTTGTTCTCTATTTGGGTCTAATATCAAAAGGGATTGCAGTTGTATGGATTGTCATGTGGATCTCACTCATTTAGGGAGATACAAGATCATTAGTGTTTGAATCCATGTTTATCTGTATGAAATCAATGTAGCCTTATGTCAATTTACATCAGGATTATAATGTTTATTGATGTCATTGATATCTAAGTAGGTTCAGTGAGATGAATCAAAGGAATGGACTATCAGAAGGATGTCAAAGATACAGTGATCTCAGAGTGATCAAAGGAGTTGTATCATTGAGGTCATGTTAGAGTGATCAAAGGATGATCAAAGGAGTTGTGTCATTGAGGTCAAGTCAGAGTGATCAAAGGAATTCTAAATTCATCAACATTGAAGGTTTGAGATAACATGAACTTGTTTTGTTCAGTTCTTGGCTTAGAGTTTGACAAGCCATTGGGATATGTTGAACATCTATAATTTGTGTAAGTAAGGTTAAAAAAGAACTCATTATCAGAGTGTCTTTCGTATCCTTACCTATGCATTTGAATCCTTCAAGATATTAGTATTTGATGGCATGATCAGGTTGTCAAAGGTTAAAGAGCAAACTCCTCAAAAGTTGTTAAGTCCTAAAACCCTAATGCCTATCAATGCAAAGTTTTTTTATGACAAGCTAAAGGGGTTTTCATTATGTCTTCCTTAGCACTCTGTAATAGAGGTGACAGGCAGAGATGATTTAATTGTGACTCAATAGACTAAGGTTGAGTCTTGATCTATATCTTGAGCTTCTCTGGCAGGATTAGGGTTTTCAAGTGATCTAGAACCAAAACCCTAAGTATGATTAACCCTTATTAAATAACTAAGTGTTTACACTTAATAGGGGCATGCACTTTTATTATGTTTTGAAGGTGACTTATCATCACCGATGGAAAGGAACTTAAGTCACGATGTGAAGGGTCTTTTCCTGTGAGTTGACTGACCCCCTGACCTAAGGGGACCAGTTCCATCCGGTGTGCTCTATTTAAATGAGTTCCAAAGGTAAATCAATGATGGCCGTTCAAAGTTTCGAAGGCATGAAACAAGAAATCAGTGGTTGTAGTTTAATTTTTTTTCAAAAAGAAACAACATCCTTTGAGAACATTTTTTGATGGACATACAACCATCTACAGGGTATGACAGTTGTTGTAACTATTTTTTACACTAGTTTTTTGTCAGTTTCAAATAGAGAGGGATTAGATCTGTTTGATTCCTCTAATGAATTAGTAGAAATGTTAAAAGTGAGATATTCGTACATATATTTTATGTATGGAAAATTTGTCATTGGATTAATCATAGACTCGGTTTGAAAGAAGGGGTCTGAGAAGCATATCAAGGAGAATTGAACTGGGAGCTTGAAATAGTTTGGAGCAAAGAATGCAAAGGTTTGGTTTTTGAAGTATATGTTGCAGTAGAGTACTTTGCATGCATTAATTGTGAGCCATGCTGTAAATAGAGGTAATTATACATTTGTTTGTTTTGAACTTAGTGCTTCTGATATGATGATCAAGAACTAGTTTTGGATGATTGATAAGAGTGATTGAAGAGTTAATTCAGTAACAAACAAAGTATGTGAACTAACTATTTTGATTAGAGTGTTGTATGAATGCTATAGAATTTATGTGATAGGAAGATAAATAATTATGCCAAGAAGAGGGTTCTTGATCTAGGTATGAATGTCATTTGGGTTCAGGAGATTTTGTATTGTCCCATGATGCCAAAGCAATGTACTTTTGTGTTGGATGTATAATGGTCTTGAAGAGTTATTCTTTGAATAATGAGTAAAGGTAGAGTATGGTACTATTTTTGAATATCTTCACAGAAGGGTGATTGAGTAAAAGAGTTATAGAACTCATCTATAGCCTATGGTATTAATGTAAATAGAGTAGTACTCTATACATCTTCTTGTTTTTGTGTTTGGAGTTGGTGCTCCTGGTTTGTGTAGAGGTGATGTTCTTGATGTACTAGGGATTGGTGTTCCTATCAATATGTGATCAGTGAGATCCTTTCCAATGAGGCATAAATGTAATCAATGAGACCTAATGATAATTTTGGTGAGGTTGGATAGTGGTTTTTCCTTGTTTAGGGTTTTCCACTTTAAATCTTATGTCATGGTTTCATTTGTATGATTCTATTGATATCTATGTCTTTGGCATGTTAGTGTTAATTACTTTTACAACTATTGGGTTGATGAATGAACCAATTTTATTAGATCACTGATTCACTCCCCTTAGTGATCCATTGTATTCCAACAATTGGTATCGACATAGTTGCAGGTTCCTTGTAGAAGTCTAATAGACTTGGGTTGATCTTGGTAGTGGAATACTATGGAAAAAAGTAAAAGAAATAAGGGAAGAAGAAATGCTAAGCAAAATTTTGATCAACAAGCACCATCAAAACTAAATACAAATGGTGATGTATAATCAATTGAAAGAAATGACTCACAAGTTGAAATAGGTACAAAGTTAGAAGAAGAATTTTTTGGAGTACCTTTCTTTGATGGCACAAATTTCTCTATTTGGGTTATTAGGATGCAAGCCTATATATCTTCTTTAGGGTTTGATGTGTGGATGTCAATAGAGAATGGTTATTCTATATCTTCTCAAGAACCTATTACTGCAGATGATAAAAAGGCTTATGAATGTAATGTCAAGGCAAAGAGTGCTATTCTTTGTGGCTTCTCTAATGATGTTTCTTGTAATGTTATGCACTGTGAAATTGCAGAGGATGTTTGGAAGAAACTGATTAGCATCTATCAAGATGATGTATTTGATAGAGAGGACAACCTGGTGATTGAAGATAATGAAAAAGAAAGGAGACATTCACATGAAGAAGAAGAGGTCAAAACTGATTTAGAGTATGATGAAGAAGTAGATCTTGAAGATGAACTCCTTTATGCTTACAATGTGGTTGAAAAAATTAAAGAGGAAAACTCAAGACTAAAGGTACAGCGTCAAGAAGAAGAGGAGTCCAAAGAAAAAGTGCTTTCAACCCTTGAAGAATTAGGCAAATTAATCATCAACCTAAAAATATAGATTGAAGAGACCAAAAGGATAATGGATGTAACAAAATTTGAATTTGAATCCAAAACAAATGAATGCCAAAAACTTGAAACAGAGATAGTCGCTCTAAGAAAAGATTTTGAAAATCTCAAGATTCAATCAAAGAAAAATTAGAAATTTGAAGATAGCTCCAGCAAGTTGAATGAGATGTTAAGCAAGAAAAAACATCACAAGGATACTACTGGCCTAGGCTATGAAAAAGGGTAGAGTTCTAAGGTCAAAGAAACTCCTAGGAAGAAAATAGATCTAAACTATCATTCTGCTGCTCCTGAGATAGAAGATAAGAGTGCTGATAATGGATTTTACAAGGTCATCAATAGAGGAAGAAGAAGAAGAACCAATAGGTCCATAGGATCTCCACCTATCAGGCAAAGTCAATTGGTAAGGTACAATTATTCCTTTCCTGGTTATTGTTAATCATGTAATGGCTATGGTCATAAGGTTGCAACTTGTGGAGTTGCTCATAGGAGAAGGTCTGAATTTATGAGTAGGGACTCTTTTGCCTCAATAAGGAATATGGATCTAGTGTATTGCAATTGTAACAATTTTGGTCATAAAGAAAGGATTGTAGGGCACATGAAAGATATAATTAACTATGGAACAAAAATAGAAGTACTTATGGGCTATCAAGAACAAACTATAATACCTTTGCTCTAGGTAACAATATCATTTGCTATAAATGCAATAACATTGGGCATAAAGCAAGGTCTTGTAGAAGTAGGTTGATGAAATCACCTAGACATAACAAGAAGATAGATACCCTGATCAAGCAAAAGAAAGGCATTATGAAAGTTTGGAGAAGAAAACAAGACCAAGAGAAAGAAAAACCTAATCTTGTGCATATTACACAAGAGGCATCATTAAATGCATGACTGTTAGTAGAAGTTTAGTGGGAGTTGACCATTACCTTATCATTCAACCCCATATACAACAAATAAGAGGTTGTATATCAGTCATCAGGATGAGATCTATAGCAGACAGAGACTTCATAGACAAAGACATTGATTCAAGTTAAAAATCAAATGATTTGTCATGATCTCTGAAGTTGGTCATGACAGTGTGGTAGGAGATCTTGGACAAATGTTCTTTATAGGCAATCATTTATGCTTTGTGCTTTACGCCAGTTAGTCCAATACATTGAAGTATGTTTCTGATATGAGCAAAGATAATACATTTCCATGTGATCAGTAGTTTCAGAAGTGTTTAGATGTCTTGTCATCATCATATAGGACCAGACATCAGTTTGTACAATGACAGTAACATAGACTGTGTGGCAAATAGTTTTGCTCAGTATACACACAAAATAGTTTTGTTGAAAAGACCTAAGGAATATTCAAGACAGTGCAGTTGGCAGGTGTAAAATTAGACTCTACAATCTTGCTAGCATTCTTGTAGCCTGTGTCAAAATAGGAAACTTTGGAACAAGGTATGACATCCATCAAAGTATAAAGAAAGGGGAATTGTTGTCAAATGTTGCAGTTGCAAGTTCCTTTGTAGACATGTATGCAAAATGTAGAAGTAATGTAGAGGGATCTCACACAACTCTCACACAAATTTTTTCAACAAAAACAATAGTAAACAAGATGCACGAATGAGTAGCAATAAAATTTATCTTCTTTATTTTCACTATTCAACTTGCAACACTGTTTGGCAATTTCAGATAAATTTGATTACAAAAGTTTGTGCAGCCATATAGGCTGAACAAAATCATTACAAAATAGATATAAATCTGTTGTGTGATAGACAATAACAGCCAAAACAAACCACAGGTGTTTCCCCTTCATATCATCCTCCCATACTGTAAAATTTGCTCTCAAATCTGCAATATTCAGCAATCAAATTTATTGATCTTCAAACATGGATTCTATTATCCATTTGCTGCTGTAGTACACCTTTAAAACCTGCAATAAATTGTCTTCTCTCCTCCTCCCAGGAAAAGCAACACCTTCTTATTTTCCTTCCTCCAAAAATCTGCAAGAAAACCTCCCTCAAAATTTGCCAAAAATCCTTTTTATAATGACTCCACAACCACCATTTTCTCCCTCCTCCAACTCCCACACCCAAATTGGGAGAATCCTTTTTTTCTAAAAAAAAATCATGGATAAATGATATTAATTTCTTAATAAAATCCACTCCCACAATTTTCTAAAAATAAGTGACAACTCAAATTCCCACTCTTAGAAAATAACTCCAAACTTGGAAAAAAAAAAGCCACACAACTTGGGCATCCAAATTAACCATGCTATAATTGGGGGAATTTAATGAGTTGTCTCCACTTACAACTCCCCAAAAATCCACTCCCAAGATTGCCTTTTGATTTTCCACTCCAAATTGCCTTTATTAATTTTACACTCCAAAATTGTCTCCTAAACTATCTCCCACTCCTAGATTTTTGCAACATTATTATTTTTGCAATATTGTAATAAGACCAATTTATTTAATATATTATTTAGGCCTAATATTGCATTTATTTTCCAACTTCCAAATTACCAAACTATAGGAAATTAAAATATTTTCTTTTTTTTTTGGTTGATGAGGATTGCTCCTGCATCATTCTCCTTTGGTTGAAAAATACAGCTCCTGCAAGTGAGTGTCTTCGAACTGCTGCCACTTGACTTGATCCAACCTTTGCACTTCACTTTTCTCTCCTCTCGTAGATTTGCATCCACCAAATATTGTCTTCCTCTGCCAAATTATTTCAAAAAAACTCACTCATAACTATTCTCTACCCAACAAGACTCTGGAAGATGCACCTCTCCAAGACCTCTTCTACCCACTTTCTCTTAGTGGAAGAAGTCTCTACACCTTCTACCCAACTTTATCTCTGATGGAGGATAGCCAAGATATCTCACACAAATTTAACTCTCCTCTACCCAACAAAGACTCTGGAAGATGCACCTCTTCAAGACCTCTTCTACCCACTTTCTCTCAGTGGAAGAAGTTTGTACACCTTCTACCCAGATTTCATCTCTGTCGGAGGACAGCAAACATATATCTCACAAAATCAATTTTCTCTGCAATTACAAAAATTTCTCATACTTGAACACATAGGAAAATAATTTACTTTACAAACTCCTCTCAGTCTTGGTACATACTCTGCACACTCAAGATCAACCTGCTCTCATACCAAATGATGCAGAGGGATCTCACACAACTCTCACACAAATTTTTTCAGCAAAAACAACAGTAAACAAGATGCATAAATGAGCAGCAATAGAATTTATCTTCTTTATTTTCACTATTCAACTTGCAACACTGTTTGGCAATTTCAGATAAATCTGATTACAAAAGTTTGTGCAGCCATATAGGCTGAAGAAAATCATTACAAAACAGATATAAATCTGTTGTGTGATAGACAATAACAGCAACAACAAACCATAGGTGTTTCCCCTTCATATCATCCTCCCATACTGTAAAATTTGCTCTCAAATCTGCAATATTCAACAATCAAATTTATTGATCTTCAAACATCGATTCTATCATCCATTTTCTACTGTAGCACACCTTTAAAACCTGCAATAAAATGTCTTCTCTCCTGCTTCTAGGAAAAGCAACACCTTCTTATTTTCCTTCCTCCAAAAATCTGCAAGAAAACCTCCCTCAAAATTTGCCAAAAATCCTTTTTATAATGACTCCACAACCACCATTTTCTCTCTCCTCCAACTCCCACACCCAAATTGGGAGAATCCTTTTTTCTAAAAAAAAATCATGGAAAAATAATATTAATTTCTTAATAAAATCCACTCCCACAATTTTCTAAAAATAAGTGACAACTCAAATTCCCACTCCTAGAAAATAGCTCCAAACTTGGAAGAAAAAAAAAAGCCACACAACTTGGGCATCCAAATTAACCATGCTATAATTGAGGGAATTTAATGAGTTGTCTCCACTTACAACTCCCCAAAAATCCACTCCCAAGATTGCCTTTTGATTTTCCACTCCAAATTGCCTTTATTAATTTTACACTTCAAAATTGTCTCCTAAACTATCTCCCACTCCTAGATTTTTGCAACATTATTATTTTTGCAATATTGTAATAAGACCAATTTATTTAATATATTATTTAGGCCTAATATTGCATTTATTTTCCAACTTCCAAATTACCAAACTATAGGAAATTAAAATATTTTCTTTTTTTATTGGTTGATGAGGATTGCTCCTGCATCAAGAAGAATAGATAAGGCACATAAACTTTTTGTCAAAGACATATGGTCTAATGGAATGCCATGTTTTCAGGATATGTTCAACATTGGTTTGATACAAAGGCTATAGAAACTTCTAAGCAAATGCAGCTAAAGGGTGTAAATGTAGTCTCCTTAATCTTTTCCAAGATGATCTCTGTCTCTACTGATTGGAACTTTGGAAGTAAGTGTGGGCCTACATCAAAGCATAATTCACAGTGAATCTTTTTATAAGGTGCAGTAGTTATAAGTGCCACAATAGTTTGTGATAGTATGACTATGCATCATATGTTAGTATCACACTTTTATCTTTCTTTGTTATTGCATTAGTTTGCATAAGACTATAATTTGTGGATAGTGAGCAACAGTATGATGATTTTCATTAGGATGATATACAATCATACTAGTATTAGTCTGACAGGAAAGAGTAGTGGCAATACATGAGCTCAACTCAGTTGTAAATCTCAGAGTAGTTTGATCAGTTGTTATGTAGTTACCATCAGTGATGGCCTTATGATCAGATGTTAGGAACAATATATGACATTCTAAACATCATTGGTTTGTGTTCATTTGCCTTGCTTTCTTTATATGCCATTCAAACATCAGGTGGTTCTCATTCATTCAAGCATCAATGGTTATGTCTCAGACAAGATAGTTCCTTAGACAAGACAGTGAACATCAGTGGTTTGTGTATCTTAGACAAGACAGGAGTAGTGGTTGATATAGGTTCAATATGAAAGGAAGCTAGGTGTGCAAAAATCACTTCCTACACTAATCTAATGAGGAGAGGGCTATGCAAATTCAAATTAACCCTTACAACTACAACAACATAGAACATCTAATAGAGGTATTGCAGCAATACACATGAACCAGAAAGAAGATAGAAGAAGAGAGACAAAGATATAACGTGGGGAAAACCCTTATCAGGTGAAAAACCCCACACTTAGAAACCTGCACAATGTATTATCAAAACTGAATGTTGTTTACAATACACTTGCAATGCAAGCTTTAATGGTCTTCGACACTCGTATCTAGAGTCAATTT
The DNA here is from genome assembly GCA_027924645.1 of Cunninghamia lanceolata. NCBI lineage: Eukaryota > Viridiplantae > Streptophyta > Pinopsida > Cupressales > Cupressaceae > Cunninghamia > Cunninghamia lanceolata. Next base: position 11,936,797 of record BSBN01000553.1, on the reverse strand, counting down.
GGTAGCATAACAATACCTGTCAATCCTGTAATACATCTCCTCCTCCAAGCACCTGTTTATATAGAATATACAAGGCAATATTGGTCCTATCTTAGAATGGGCGTCCAACTTGGCCTCGAGGCCTAAAAGCCATGCCTAAGGACACTTGGTCAACATTGTAGAATGTGTCTGACACTTGTTCATAGCTCCATCCCAAAGAGGTCGCCTATTTCCAAAATGGTCTATGACAGATGCTCTTACGACACTTACGACCGTCATAGAATCTGTCATAGCGGTTACAACTTATAGCTATAAGAGAATCTGTCATACACAGGCTATAAATAGCATATTCCCTTACAACATATCATAGTCCACCTTAGGGCACCCAAATATGCATTTTTCAAAGATGCTTCATGACACATGTCTTCACCTGTCTTACAAGCTTCTATTTCTGACTCTTACATGTCATAACTTTGTCATAGGAATCCGTCATAACCGTTTTGGTCAAACATTCCCTTACACAACATGAAAGATGCCGACACATGGCAAAATGCTCCTACCACAAAGTGGGATGCCTATCTCCTCATGTGAGGACAAAATTACAAGTTGTCATCTTCCATGTAGGATGACACATCATCGTGCCACATCCCACAATATGACAATATGGAATTTACAATTAATTTACAACATAGGCAATGAATTAATAAATACAATCATAAATAATGCAAGGAATTACCAAGGTTGAGACACCTTAATTCCCAACACATTAGTGGTCAGTTGTAGTGCTGTCAGTGGCATTATGATCTGATTAGTTTATGGTGTTAAGAGCAGTGTCACAGTGATATTTTTGAAGTAACATTTTGATCAGCCAAGGCAGATACACTCAGGTCTAATGTATAGCAGAACATATTATGACCTTAGCTTGACATGACCAAAAGTATTCCATGTTCAATTGCCAAAGAAGACACTGTCAAATAGGGGGAGAGTGCAAAGTGCCATTATTGTTAAGTACTCAATGATTGGTAGTGATCAGTATTGTGTGCCATAGTTATTAGATAGTGATATATGTTTGTCTCCTCAATTGAGATGATATGTGTTGGCACAAGGTATTGCACACAAGGATATATGTTTTCATCATCAGTGTTGCCTCATAGTGGTACCAGTGTAGTAGGTATCCTTGCTAAATCAGGCATTGTGGAAGGTATAGTGGTTCTCTGTATAATGTATCAGTCTCTGCTATCAGATCATTTGATAGTGTATGCATCGAATATGATAGTTCATGGTATGACAGTGTGTACTAGTATCATGCTTATGATATTCCATTTGTCTTTGATGTCAAAGGGGGAGATATTCAAGGAAGGAAGTCATGTTGAGCCAAGAAGTCATGTTTTTCCATCAATGACAAAGGGGGAGTTTGTTGGATTAGTTTTGTCATTGATGTCAAAGGCTAGATTGATTGACAAAGGGCCTGCTAAATGTATCTTATAGTTTGTTGGATTAGTTTTTTCATTGATGTCAAATGATGGATTCATTGACAAAGGGCCTATTGTAAATGTATCTTATACTTGTTCATTTAGCTATAGTGATGATAGTCTGATTGATTTGGATGATGGAGAAGTTGTTCTCTATTTGTGTCTAATATCAAAAGGGATTGTAGTTGTATGGATTGTCATGTGGATCTCACTCATTTAGGGAGATAAAGGATAAGTAGTGTTTGAATCCATGATTATCTATATGACATTAGTGTAGCCTCATGTCAGTTTACATTAGGATTATAATGTTTATTGATGTCATTGATATCTAAGTAGGTTCAGTGAGATGAATCAAATGAATGGACTATCAGAAGGATGCCAAAGTGATCAAAGGAGTTGTGTCATTGAGGTCAAGTTAGAGTGATCAAAGGAGTTGTGTCATTGAGGTCAAGTCAGAGTGATCAAAGGAATTGTAACTTCATCATCATTGAAGGTTTGAGATAACATGGATTGTTTTGTTCAATTCATGGCTTAGAGTTTGACAAGACTTTGGGATATGTTGAACATCTAGAATCTGTGTAAGCAAGGTTCAAAAAGAACTCATTATTAGAGTGGCTTTCATATCCTTACCTATGCATTTGAATCCTTCAAGATATTAGCATTTGATGGCATTATCAGGTTGTCAAAGGTTAAAGAGCAAACTCCTCTAAAGCTGTCAAGTCCTAAAACCCTAATGCTATCAATGAAAAGTTTTATTAGATCGTTGATTGACCTCCCCCTCTCAGTGATCCATTGTGTTCCAATAGATACCGGTAGCTAGTTGGAGTACTTCATTCCGAACAATCAAATTAAACAAGTCAAAGATGCCCCCAACATATAAATCCCCATCTATGATGCATCATGTATACTCTTACCCACCATAGATGTCGTATTTAACTCCAAAATTGAAGGAGATATCATAATCTATAATGAATTGTCACTAAGATTCCCATGAAGTGGGATGCCCCAAAATACAAGAGAGATAATATTAAAAAATGAATAAAATGAAATACTAGAGTTTTACCACATCTTAGGAACCTAATATCCTTATTTACAAATATTAATAATGAAAATTATTTTTGGTTGATGTCAATATCCTAAACCATGTGAGGCTTCAACATCAAGCATCTCGAGTAAGAAAAAGAGTGAGATCCCACTCATGTGAGCATAAATATTCTTAATGTTGTATTTGTACTGGCTCATTTCCATAAGGGTTAACCAAATTGCATCCTTCTCTATTCTATTCTTCCACATGAATATATATTCCATGTATTCTTTCCCTTGGTCTTCTAGGCAACTTTTTATCTTGAAAGATACACTCAATCTCTTCTTTTTGTTGTTTCAATGATCGGTTCTTCCAATTAGGAATCTATGCCTCCATGTTCTTCCCTTATTCAATCTCTTGACTTTTGTGATAGTTGTAAAGATTTAACACATTGAAAATGAATGAAAGGTCCATATCACTTGATAATTTAATCTCATAAGCATTAGAAAAAATCTTCATTAATACTCTACACAAACCATTTTTTTTCCAATAGAGCTTATTATATTGACCTCTTAGAAACCTCTTCATTCTTAGGTGAGCTATAAATAGATCACCTTCTTGTAATTCCTTCTCTCATCTTCCTTTGTTTGCATGTTCCTTGTATTTCTAGTTACTGTTTACATGTTTCAAGTCTCTTGCCTGCACACTTCTTATGCCTAGTTCAACCACTTCACTTAAATATATAACACATCTAGTGTTGCACCTATTGTGACCACAATATACCTCAATTCATTTTGAATCAGGGGCCCTCTATTAAAATTTTGATACCTTGACTTTAGTGTTTTTTAGTTTATACTTTGGTGAATTCATGGTGTACCTATTCGATTTCTCAATTTGTGTTCCAATCTTTATTTTGAAATTTTATATGATATTTCTCATGATATTTGATTCTTGGTGATTGAGTTTAGATTTATTAAGTTTACCATGCCTTTATTGATTAGCTCTCTTATTCATAGTTTATCAAATGTGTTGAAGATTATCATTTATTTTCTTAATGTCTTTGAGTGCTTGATTATTATTTCCCTAGGTTTGTTTATCCCTAGTTTAATTTCCTAATTTAAAGTAATTATTGGTTTAGTTCCATCTTTGGATTCTAGATTGTTTAAACTATTTTCAAATGTTCATTAAGTCTAAATTTTAGAGGCTTTTCTCCTGGTATTTTCATATCTTCCCTCCAAATTGATTATGGACTCAAAATTGATTTCAACCATTCTAAAAAATTCACATCTAGATTTTCATTTTTCTATCTTTTGTCACTTGGATTTGCACCCAGTGTTAGAGGCTTTTAGGGCTCCAACAATCTAGTGAAACATTGAGATGACCTCTAGGTGTGGGACCTTGCAAGGAGCCAAATCTCTAGAGAGAGGCTAGTTCATTCACTGAATGGGAGATTTAGCTATTCCTAAGACTAAAACTAATCTATGCACCACTAAGGAAAAGGGAAAGGAGGATGAAATGAAAATGAAAGGGGTGATACACCAGGTTTAAATATTGGTAGGCCCTCAAAACAACCATGTATGCATAGAATAACAATAAACAACAAACCGACATACACAAATCATGAACTACTTGTAGAGGTAAAGGAAACTAAATGAAATCCAAGAGGAAAGAAGCATTCACAGATGGAGATCAAACATAAAATACATAAAGCAAAGGATAATTCATGAAAAAGAAAAAATCTGGTGTTTATTCTCAAAGAGGTACAATTACAATTGAAAAGAGATATGGTTTTTTAGACCAAAAAGCCAATCATATTACATTACATTTCATGCCTTATATAGCATTTTCAATGGAAGCACCATTACCTACTGTACATGGGTCTGTTAGAGATATTTTACAAAAGGGAATGTCATAAATGCATAAGATATCTCCAAGAAGTGGTTGAAGAAATATTTGCATTTGAACACATGTGCTTGAAATCGCCTTTTCCAACCATAAATGCTCAATTGCAATTTTCCAGTTGGAGTTGGATGTTTGACTTTCATCTAGACTAGATTTGTGCCTTGGAAGCAATATTTCATCATGTATGATCATGGCATACCCTTGGTTTGACTTCCTTTACTTGATTTCTAAAGATTACGGAAGTCGTCGGAGATCGGGCCTCGAAATTTCAGCATTTTGCCTTCCAAGAAGGAAGGAGAAAGGAGAAAAGTCTGTAGTCTAAGCTTTTCTTTTACTTAGAAGAATTACAATATCAGCGGACTTCAGGCCTTGGGTTTTCCATCTTCTTCCTTCCTAGAGAAAGAGGAAGAAAGAAAGTTTGAGCCCTAAAAGTTAAAGATTTAACTGATCTTTTGAAAGTTTCAGCGGAGTTCGAAGCTTGGGCCTTCCATCTTTCACCTTTAGTGCAAAGGAAGAAGAAGGAAGGTCCGATCCCCAAAGCCTAAAAAACTTAGCTTTATGTTCAAACTTTTTGGGTGAAAGTCATCCCTTGGGCCCTCTACCTTTCTCTTTCCTTGATGATGCCATTGCCACGTATCAGCTTCCCATTTTCCCACCAAAAGACTCAGCAAGATGGCAGGAAGCCTTTGAAAATTTTTACACTCATTAGGGGTTAGAGTTTGGACTCTCTACCTTATGCTTTTCAAAAGGGAAGAGGGAAGGGGAAAATTCTAAAGTCTGATTCTCGACAAGTCTTCAATACTTAGAATATTTTTCAAAGGAAAGGGGCAGAGTTTAGAGATGGTAAGGAATGGAAGGACAAAGACTAAAACTCCAAACTCTAAAACTCTGACAAAGTAGAAAACACAAGGAAAACTCAAGGTTTTTGGGACTTAGTCAATTTTGGACATTTTTCCTTGCATCTCTAAAGGGGAAAACACTTATAGATTTTTTTGGATTTGGGCTATTTGGCTGGGAGGCAAAATAGGACAACATTTTGGTGACTTCTCAAGGGTGTTTGCTTTCTAAACAAATGGAAACTAGTGGCCTTAAGCATTTGTTGGGCATAGAGTCAATGGTCTGAAACATTCTAGAACAGCTGAAACCGGCCACAAAACAACACCACAAAAGGAAACAAGGCTTAAATTATCCTAATGACAATGTAGTATGTGCAAAGCACTTAGGGAAAGTAAACCAAAAGCAGAAATAAACTAAAAAAATATGTACAGAATCTCAGACCAACCTTAATGGTAAGGTTTGAGATGGATCCCATTGACTGAGATCGGTAGAACTTCACCCTCTAGCCTTGAAAGAATGAAAGCATTGGATTGTTTACAACTGATGATGATATAAGGCCCACTCCAAAGTTCATCAAACTTAGTGTGGCCTCCAAGTTTGGCTTGGTCAACATCCCATTTTAGAACAAGATCACCTTTCTTGAAGATTTGAACCTTGGCCTTCTTTTCAAAATACCTTTTGGTCTACCTTTTGATGCTCTTCTAATGTAGCCATGGATGACTGTCTTTGTTATTATAATTTAGTCAATTCAACCATTCTAATAGACCTGGCATCTTCTCTTTCTAGTTCTAATTGCTGAGCTAATTCCAATGCGGGAAGCTCCAAAGATATAGGCAATCTAGCCTCTCTTCCATACACAAGAACAAAGGGAGATTTTCCAATGGCTCTCTTGTATGTGATCCTATAATCTCAAAGAGGTAATCTAATTTTGTTGTGCCATCACCTCTGGTTTGTTTCCATGGGCCTTTTCAAAATCTTGATTAGGTTCTTGTTAGTAGATTCAGCCAGACCATTACCTTGGGGGTAATAGTTGGATGAAGTCTTTAAGAACACATTGTATTTAAGAGCCCAAACAATAATTTTGAAACTAGTGAATGCTTTTGCATTATCAGAAATAATGGTATGAGGAATTCCAAACCTTGTCATGATTTCTTCCAAGAAATTCATGATTGCTGACTCAGTGGCTTCTTTCAGTGGGACTGATTCAACCCACCTGGTGAAGTAGTCTGTTGCAGTCAAAAACCACTTGTGACCAACACTAGAAGCGAGATTTATCATGCCAATGAAATCCAATCCCCACTGCAAGAAGGGCTGATCTGCTTGAATAGGATGGAGTGGGAGTGTTGCCAACCTTTTCTTTCCTACAAAGAGAGAACACTCTTTGCACTTTCTTACCCATACATGGGCATCATTGAATAATGTGAGCCAAAAGTAACCTACCCTCATTATTTTCATTGCTATAGCTCTAGTAGAGAAATGGCCACCAGCTGTGCCAGCATGAAACTCACTGAGAAACCTGTCAATCTGATCCTCTTCTATGCATCTCAGCAAGACTCCATCTAGGTTTCTCTTGAATAGAATACCATCTACCAATGCATAAGGGATAGACTGTAGCCTGAAGTGTCTTGTTTTGGTTCTGTCCAATCCATAGGGATACTCACCAGTGGATAGGAAATTGGCCATATCTGCTAACCAAGAACTCAGAGTTGAAGGCTCAGCTATAGGTTCTTCCTTATTCAAGTGGTAAGATGAACTCACCTCATCTATAGAAGTCTGAGCTAGCTGTTCACACAATTCTCTGGCTCTAAGAAACTTAGTGGCCTTGATGATCACATCATATTCTATGATCTTAGTGACCTAGCTGGCTCTATTTTCACTAATCTCAATCCCCATTATATAATCCCTCACACTAGGATGAGAAACTAAAACTTTAATATGATTATTTGTTGGCATATATCTGAATTTCTTCAAAGCTCTAACAATGGAAAATACATGTTTATGCCTAGGGCTGTATCTAACCTCGTAGTCCTTCAAGGTTTGACTAAAGAAGGCTAGAGATTGTTCCATTCCTTGTTCATTTTGTTGCATCAAAATAGCAATAATATTGTTCTCTCCTCCATGTGCATAAAGGAAAAAGTCCTCATAATATGGGTTCATGAGAGTAGGTGCTAGGCAATCTCTTCTTTGATCTTTTGAAAGCCATTATTCCCTTCCTTAGTCCATCTGAAGATTTCATCTTTCTTAAGCATAAGGGTTAGAGGCTACACTAAGCCAACATAGTTAGAAATTAACTTCCTAACAAAATTGATCTACCCCATAAATGATTGTAAAGCCTTTTTGTGAGCAGGCAGGGGAAGATAAAGGAGAGTAGATGTCCTTTTAGGATCTATGGAGATCCTATCCTTAGACACTAGATGGCCTATAAGCTTACCCTGAGCAACAAAAAAAATATTTTTGAGGGTTTAGAGACACCCCAAACTCTCTGCACCTTTGGAAAACTTTCTCCAAGTGTTCCATATGATTTTCTCCCTTCTTGGAGAAGACTGTGATGTCATCCAGATAAATCAGGATGAACATGTTTATAAAACCTTTGAAGGCAATATCCATTGCCCTCTCAAATATGGCACTAGCATTAGACAAACCAAATGGCATTTTTACATATGCCATGGTTCCCCATTTGGTTGTGAATGCTATTTTAAATCTATCCTCCTCTCTGACAAAGATCTAGTTATAGATAGAACAGCCATCTAATACTAAAAACCTCTTTGCCCTTGCAACAGTTTGCAAAATTTGATCCATAGAGGGCAGAGGGTAATGATCTTTCAAAGAAGCCTGATTCAGGTCCCTGAATTCCACATAGAGCCTTATCTCTCCATTTTTATTCCTCACCGACACTAGATTAGCAACCCAAGTAGAATATTTAATGGGGAAAATGATCCTTGCATGTATGAGCTTAGAAAGCTCTTGTCTCATAAGCGGCTCAATTTTTGGGTTAATGGGTCATTGCTTCTGGTGGACAGGCTTGCAATTTGGATCTAGGTCGATGGCATGTTGGGAAACATCTAGATTGAGGCCTTTCAAATCTTCATATGTCCATTCTAGGATGTCATTGTATTTTTGGGTGAGTTGTATGAATTCTTGCTGCTTTGCATCACCACAAACTTTACCTAGCAGCAATTCTTTATATTGAGCAATAGTAACCTTCTGGTAATCTCCCTTTTGGAATGTCATATTCTTTCGTTCACCCCTAAACTCATCATCACAGCTAAAAAGGGCCTCAAGAGTGACTAAACCCTTGGGCAACTTATTTGTTTTGAGCTAGATGATTTGGTCGCTATAGCTTTCTTGTAGCCTAGGTTGCGTCGTGGAAGAAAACTCTGCTTCATTCTGAATGAAGCTTGCAATCTACTCATTGCTATCAAAAATTTGCCAATGAATATCATTATCAAGAACAGAGGGCCTGATTACCATTTTCAAATGCTGATCAAGGCCTTAAAACAAATCTGTAGGTGGGGAAAATTGGGCCCCCACTATTGCCAACTGATCAACCTTTGAATTTAATTTTCTTGGGATTACCTGTAGGTTGAGAGCATCAAAACTCTCAAACAGGCCCCAAAATCTATCTGTAAGCTCTTAGGGGTTGGTTTTTTTGCATATCATTCTTTGACTTGGTTGACCACCAGCTCGGTGTCCCCAAAAATCTCCAAATGATTAATGTTCTTCCGCTCAGCAATTAGCAAACCATGAACTAATGCCTCATACTCTGCTACATTGTTGGTGCAAGAAAAATGTAATATGTGAGCAAAATACAATTTCTTAATAGTCAGAGAGACTAGTAAAATCCTTGCACCAGCTCTATTTCTACTCTTTGTACCATCAAAGAACATTTTCCATGGGCCATTGGAGTCATCATCTGGCTTAAGTACAGAAGGGACTGAAAAATTCCCTTCATGGATTGTGTAGGTGCTCAAATCAGTTGCCTCAGTGGTTTCATAAGGATCAAAATTATAGTGATCCCTTGACCATTCATCAAGAAATAAATCAGGGGTTGGAAGAGGTGAAGATTCTACTTCAATAGACTCTGAGTCATGCACTTCCTTACCCTAAAACATAACATGTGGGCTCACTAGGCTATGGTCATAGTTCTCCACATGATAATTTGAAATTGGTTCAGCCTTGATGGTGAACCTTGTGCCATATCCAGTTCTCAATAGCATATGAGACTAGTCAGAAGAAAGGTAGCCACCTATTTTGGTTGTGAAGTCTCTTGACAAACAAATAGCGAAGAAGGGAGGAAGATCAATGACTGAAATGTCTTGTTTGAAAGTCAAGTTTGGACATGCATGTAGAGTCAAGTCCAGTCCCTTGATCACTCCTATAGTGTTTACAGAGATGCCATCTAGTTGTAATACTCCTGATAAAATAGGGGTATATTTGATGCCTAATGCATCTGCTATCTTCTTGGACATGACTAAAACACTAGCGCCTAAGTCAATCATACAGTTGTGCACTAAAATTTTTCCAATGATTTAGGATAAGTACAAAGGAGATGGTTTCTTAGCTGAACTTACTTGCTCTTCCCTTGGTTGCACAAGACTGAAAGAGCTCTTTTCTTTTTGTTTTGCTGATGAGACTGTTGCTACTAACTCAACTGATGGGAATTGCCTTAGTGCTTCTTTTAACAGATCCCTTTGAGAAGGGATTGACATTACTTCCCACATTTAGACGTTGATATTTGTTTTCTTCATCTGTTCCACAATATTTAGTGGAATAGTGGCTGGTTTATACATTGAGGGAGTCCATGTTCCCTTCTTTGATTGATCTACAACTTGTTCAGGCACTTTTGAGCTTGATAGAATTTCTTTTGTAGCAGCAGATTTTCTGCTCTGAATTGTATTTGTGGCACTAGCCACTTTTACCTTTGGAACAGACTCCTTTTGTAACATAGTAGGCATGGGGCTAGCCTCCATCTGCCTCTTTTTTGACCTGATGTTGTTTGCAATGGGCATAACAACACAGTCCATGGGTTGATTGACAACACAAAAGTCTTCTAATGTCTATAGCATCATATTAGCATTAGAGGTAGCCTCATTTGATACTTTGGAGTTGTTATTGGATGCCTCTGATAACAATGCCTTATGGGTATGAAAGTTCTGCACCATTAAATCTCTTTCTTGTGCTCCAAAAGTACAAGTGGACTGATTCTGAGGTTGGTTGCAAGGGTAGCACCAATATGCCTCTTAGGCCAGATTGTTCTACATAGGGACTAGGGCCCTAATTGGATTCATAGCTGGGATCTATTAGATAGGTCAGATTGTTTGTAATGGCTGAGTAGGGTTAGGGTTTTGGTATCTATTTTGTAGGTAACCCTGATTACTATTTTGGTTTCTATGGGAATTGTAACCGTGATTCCAACTTTGATTGGATGACCGCCCCTGATTGTAATTTTGATGGGGTTTGGGGGTAGTTTGAATAGAAATGTTATTTACCTTGTTAGTCAAATTGGCCATTAGGGTTTTAAGATCACTCTCTTCTTGAGAAAGAGAGGACATTGAAGCTTTAGCCTCCTGAATGGAGCACTAATGGGCTGTTGGGATGATGAAGGCAACTGATGCAGGATCATCCCTGGTTCAAGAGAAATCTTGCATCAACCAAAAATATTTGCATTTCATTTTGTTTTCTTTCATTTTCTAGTTCAGTCAATAGCAGTTTCAATAGATTGGTCCACATTCTATTACAGTTTCATTTTAGACCTTGCGGAGCTGGACTTAGCATCTAGAAATCTTCATGCACATCATATCCAAAATTTAGATCATTTGGATTAGTTTCTAGAAAGATATCACTATCAGAAGATCAACTATTTTCTTAGAGCAAAGCATTCTAACAGTCTCAGACATTCAGCTAAAGGAGAAGACTTGCGAAGCACTTCCATGACTTGTGGAGTTAAATGACACAACATTCAAGATAGTTTAGAACATGGCTGACCTTCCCTGAGATCTGGATGTTGATTTATTCATTTGCAGAGGATTTCCATAGGTTTAGGTCTGACCTATCCATGTACACACATTACATCTCTCTCATTAGAGTTTGTAATCTTCTTGCCCAACGTGGAGGATCCTTGTGACATGGAGATGATATATATTCATGTAATAGATGCCTAGGAAGTTAGTTAATCAAAGATAACATGTAACATTAGAAAATGTCCCCTTGGGGGCTTTTCCCTCATAAGGTTTAGGTCTTGGGTCTTTAGAGTGCATTTAGGACATTTTAGTTCATATTTTAGCATCCCAATGGAATGAGGCCTAAGTCCCATGACAAATAAGACCTAGGTGGACCCCTTGAGCTGTACCCTACCTAAAATAGGGGGGGAGGACTTGGGTGCCCGCACCCTAGTCTTACCCTATTTTGGGGTAGCCCCAATTTCTGGGTGTTGGTTTATGATCGTTAGGAGGTTATTTCGCTGACACGGTAAAGTTTGATTTTTAATATCTTGGCGGGAATGCTTGAAGGTGCATATATAAGCATGTGTAGGCATTCATTTGTAAACTGGATTCCAAGGAGCAAGCTATTGTGTTCTCAAGGTGATTCAAGGCTTTCTATTGTGTTGCAAGAGTAGACTTGTGTGTTTTGTGCATTGATATTTGTAGATTTGAGCATCAATTCCTTCATGGCATGAAGAGCATCTTCCTCCATGAAAGCTTCACTACAAGGTGACATCATTATGTTTTTATCATTGATTCCTTTGGTTTTTGGCCTCTGCCTCACAAGGGCACGCCCTCTTTATCTGACAACAGTGTTTGGAGACTTAAGTGTCCTCCAGGGTTTGACTGAGGCAAACCAATAAACATCATAACCCCCAAACCAAGTCTTGTGATTGCAGGTTATAGGTGTCGCATCTGGGAAAAGTGGAGTTGTAGGAAGGCTGGGAAGACATCAGGGATTTAGGATCTGAAGGAAAGATGGACAAAGGAGCACTTCTGGGACTAGGGCGCTCGCTCCAGTGTCCTCCATAGACAAATTTTGGAAAATAGAAGTTACAGGGCTGATTAGTGTCCGAAGGAGGTCTAGATTCCTCAAAAAAGTAGGTACCTTGGACTTGGGTACCCGCTCCAGTGTCCCCGACTATTCCGCTTCAGAACCCCAAAAACATGTATTCTGTAATTTGGTATTTTACTCCCGTCTACAAGAGCTTTTTCCGTATTTCTTTAATTTGTTGTCATATTTGCATAATTAGGGTTTTAATGGTCAATTGAGCATAGGAGAAGGAAAAATTGATAATTAATTCCCTAATCCAAGCTTCCCTTCATTTGCAAGTGACTCTAGGGTATGATAGTGCTTGCCACTTGATCCTAGATCCTTCAATGTTAGGGTGAAAGGAGGATTTTAACATCTAAGCCACAAAAGATCAACAAATCCATTTTTACCTTAAACATTTTGGTGAACCCATGTATTTTAACTTAAATTGTAACTTGCTGAGTGTTTTTCTGCAGATTTGGTGTGATTTCTTTCATTCATTTGGTCATTTAATTTATTACATTGAGAAAATTTCAAAAAAATTGAAAAAATTGGAAAAATACAAAAAATTGCATTGTTGGGCTTACTAAATTATGTCAATTCTTTCTAATTTTTCCTAATTCATGATTTTTGCATCAGATCTGCTATAAACTATAGAAAAATACAAAAATTCAAAATCTTGCTTTGCATTTTCATCATTTAATTGTTAAGGTTTTTGTGGAAATTTTGACAATTTTTAGATAACCTAATAATTCAAAAATCTAGGGTTTGTAGGCAAAATATTTTATCATATTTTTCTACTAATTTTAGAGGCTCATTCAAAATTTCATTTGGCTGTAGTCTTGTATTTTAGTGTGAATTTGCATTTAAATTTAAATTATTTGCATTTTTGCATTGAAAATTTCAACAAAAAATAGCAATTTTGGTGCATTTTCATTAAATTTGCATGGGAATTTTGCATGATTAATCTTGAAAATCATTTTAAGATCTAAGAGTATGTAATTTACATCATAAACAAACTTCAAACCATTCTCATACCATTTTTTTCCTAAATCTTAAACCTAGGGCTTCGAGAACGACAATTTTCACTAATTTTGGCCTTATCGACTTCATAAATTTGCACCATAGGTGTGTTGTGAAAGATATTTTTGCAATAATTTGATTTTATTAGGGTAATAATTTTCTTCCCCTCATAAAAATCTTCACAACACCCTTTTAACAGGCTCTTGTAGTGAAAAAATGGCGAAAACTACACATTTTGGTTATTTTTGCCCTAGGGTTTGACCTAGTTTGCACTCCAAGCGTGTTGTGATCAATTTTATGGATTGAGGTGACTTATATTATTGATATTATTTTCTTTACCTCCTTAAATTCATTAAAACACCCCTCTTGCTAGGTCTTGGAGTTGAGAAACCGTGAAAAATTGCATATTTTGCTATATTTTCACTAGGGTTTTACCTTAAGTGGCACTACAATCGTGTTGTGTTGGGTATTTTTGCATAAATTGGATATTATTGATGATATTATTTTCTTTCCATCATCATTTTCCTCACAAAACCCTTTTTTATGCTCTTTTGCATTGAATTTTGGTGAAAAAAGTGCTTATTTTGACATATTTTCACTATAATTTAACTTGGCATCATCTTAGATTTGCATCAAAAGTATGTTGTAAAGGATTTTATTTCTGTATTGGACTGATATCAGACATATAATTTTTTTCCCCTAATAAAAATCCTTACAACACCTTTTCTTTCATATATTTGCATTGAAAAAGTACAAAAAAATCAAGCATTTTAGGTCATTTTACATATAGTTTGCACTTATCTTTTGCATACTCTTAGAAAATTGTTAAAATCTAATTTTTCATTTCATTATGGCATCTTTATGTTATTCATCTCTGAAATCTTTACATGAGTATATCCTAGATTTTGAAAATTTCGTTAATTTCACTAATGAGAATCCTCATGTTCTAGAACACATAGCTTATATCAGTGGTATTGATGCTTCTATATGTTCTACATATGAGTTGCAATTACTTTGTTATACACATGATTTTAGTAGCTTCACTTTACTAATAGGAGCATATCCTCTGATATTAGATGATTTAACCAAAATCATCTCTAGGAATACTCATGAGAAAGACGAGAGTGAAAAGCCCCTTTCCACCATAGAGTATGATGATGATAGTGATGATGTACCGTCCTCTCATCCCACTGCTCTCCCTAGCCAAGATGTAGCATTAGTGGATGATAAAAGGTCTCTCACATTAAATCCTTTGGGGATGGATATTGGGTGCAATCAAGAGGAAAACAATGTTAATTCAATAATTGTTAATGGACTTCATAGCAATATTCCTAAAATAATTGTTCGAGGGGCACTTAGTGCACCCTCTTGCTTAAAACTGGTGATTACTGTTCAAGGTGTTCAAAATGCGTTACAACAACCACACCATAATGTGATTGCTCACGCATATAACACCCGTAATAACAAGCAAAGTAACCAAGCACCGCATTTGCCTATCCCTCTTCCATGTTCTCAACCTATGCTCCCTTAACCACCTCATCTTACTCATAAAAGTGGTCAAGAGTATGATCTTGTCAAACAACTTCACGCTACTCCGGCTAAGATCTCTCTTTGGGATTTAATACAAACATCGCCTACATACCATGGAATGCTCCAAGAAGCTTTACAGAAGGTGATTGTCCCACCGACTGCTAAGCCTAATGATGTAGCAGCCGTATTGGATAATATGCATGCGACAAAAATGGATATTATCTTTCAACCACATGAATTACCATCAATTGAAGTCCAAAACCAATATGATCCACTTATGATCTATGTCATAATAAATAAAACATTGGTAAAATGGGTTATGATCGACACTGTATCATCTCTTAACATTTGTAGCATTTACCTACTACACAAAATCAAGGTCGATACGTCACAAATCACACCAAACAACATTAGCATTTGTGGCTTTGATAATGTTGGATGACAATCCGTGGGCACTATAACTCTACCTATACAAGTAGGACCTGTGCTTGTGCCTACCCTGGTTAATGTCATGCCTAGCTCTTTATCTTACAACATGATTCTTGGTAGACCTTGGATTCATGCATTGGGGACAGTTCCTTCAACTTTGCATCATTCAATCAAATTTATATTCAAAGGTAAACTTCACAATATTCATACTGATCCTAAACCAGATAACTATTTACATATTGAAAAGAAAAAACCCGTTCACAACCATATAAGCTTAAACAAATTGTGAGGTGATCCATTAACGACTAATGTTGTGCAAGACTCTAAACCATCGAGTGCATTTGTTGGTGATGATTGGGGTTCATTAGATTTTAATCCTTGCAGTATAGGGGAATATAAAATTAATAGCCTTGATACATCAAAAGTGGCATCAATCTCACCTAAACAAACTTATGAAGCACCTAAGAAAAACAAAGCTTCCTGGGTAGAAAACAAAGATAATACTCTCACTTACACTACAAATTATGACACCTATGAGGCTTCACCTTCTTCTAAAGAAATGACATCCCTTTATGGTTGAGGATTTAAAATCCTTTATAACACTTGTGAATATGAAGGTAAGGGATGTGGTGTAAATCAACAAGGGATCTAAGTACCTATAGAATCCGCTTCAACACATTACTCAAGCGGCATTGGATATAATGCTTTTAGAGAAAAGAAAGCCTCTCGTCCTCCTACACTTAATGCTAATTCAACAAGATCAAAATAGCATGACAGATACTCTAGATATGCAGGGTCTTATTGATGATACCCTAATAGGTAAGTATCTCTAACCCTTTATCTCTCTTGTGACGTGCTTCCCTCGAGATGTGTTATGTGTTGTTTAGGCCTCCTACGATGACCTCGAATTCTCCCGTAAGGTTCAGGATACCAGGAGATCGCCTCTATTGTGACCTTCTTCTATTTGTATCATCATTCTTCTATATTGCTCTCTCTCTGATTTCAATGTTGAGTGTTGTGTCTTACAGACATAGTGTCGTGGTTGGTGACCTGGGGGCACCCTCCTACGTGAATATCCCTAAGACACTTGTTTCTCCTCTCTTATTTACTGTTTCCCTTCCTCTAGTGTTTCCATCTGGCGGGCGGATGATGACAAGCATTTATACTAATGCAGACCTAGTATCCCTTTTGAGAGCAATCAAAAAATGGACTTAGTTCCTAATATGATGATGGGGTTGTATATTTTATCTGATGCTTGGCTAGTGGAAGCACTTGTGCTTTCTGCGTAGTGAATTTTATGATGTTTCTGTCACATTTATAAACCTTAACAATAATGCTGCTCCGTACACCTTTGTTTGCCTTTGAATTTGGCCTTCGCGGTACTCGATTCAGAGAGCTTCGTGATATAGCCCTTGGTTATCCTCGAACTCCAAAGTCATTGTATAACCTTGGTTCTTTGTGTGGTTAATCATATGAATTGATGTTGTTGTTTATCATGATGTTGTAGACACTAACATGTTTCTTGCAAGGATGTGTTTGTGGGAATATTTGGCGATCGTAAAGTACATGTCATCTCCGGGGGCATGGGCTTTGCGAAAGTTGGTGTTCCCTTGTGTGTTTTCTTCCTACCTTAATGTGCTTGATATCAATAATTAATATCAACCACCTTAAGGTGGGGGCATATAAGGTAAGTTGTTTGTTATAGATGTTAGCAATGTGTTTGACATCAGATGGATAGACCTGTGCTAGAGTAGTGCATCGTGCATCCTGAGCTTGTTTGCAATCAATCAATCAATCATATAAGCCCTCCGAGGAGGCAGGGATGGTGTATTTATTGGAGCATATTACATCATCCTGTCATTTTCAAAAGTCCTCTACGGAGGTGGGGAGCGGTTCTGTGACTAACTCAACCCATAAGCGTGTCTTTAGCAATTGTTGTGGTGAAGCCCAATCATTGGTGTGTTCCTATAATGTGCCTGAGATGGTGATGAGCTAGAAATAGGGAACACACCATCACTTGTCTGCCATGTTTTCTCCATGTCTTCAAGTGTGTGTGTTGGCATGCTTGTTTTGTATGACGTGTTTGTTGCCCCATATGCAAAGACCAGTGCCTTGGAGTAGTACTTCATGCATTTTGGGAGGTTTTGCGTGTATTGTGTGTGTGTTGCCCCATATGTAGAGACCAACACCATCAAGTAGTGCTTCCTACATTTTGGGAGGTTTGTTTACTTTCCAGTACTTGCATTTGTATTTCATATATATGAGAAAAAGAAAAGAAAAGATATCATTTCTTTCTTCCATGCATTAATATGTCTTCCGTGCATTAACTGTCTACTCTATGTTCTGTGTGATTGTAATTGTCTTCTCCATGTTTTGTGTGCCTATTACTATGTTTTATGCGGTTGGCGTGTCTTCTCCGTGCTTGGTGTGTTTTCTGTGTTTGTGATCTTACTTTAATGCATGTCTAGGCCTTACATTCATACATACATTAAAGTGGCGGCTAAATGTAATGTCAGAAAATGTCCCCTTGGGGGATTTTCCTATTGCAAGTATGGGCCTAACCGGTGTTGTCATTGATGTCAACATACTCCTATTACATTGATGATAAGGATTGGATGAGTTATATGTTAAGGATATTGAGAAAATTAGTCCTATCAATAACAGAGAAGAACAGTGAAGACAGTGAGGTGAAGATCCCAGCTACGATGCAAATTAGAGGATGCACCTCAAAGGGTTTGTTGATATGTGTCTTAAGATGATCCAGTAAAGAACTGAGAGGTCCACATGAAGATCTGAAGAAGATATAGCCATATGAGAAAAATAGGTTTTGACAGATGTTCAGAGGTGACAGAGTGACATAGATAGGTCCGGTGAGATCCGGAAATGAAATATCTTGTTCTGCGGATTTGGTGGAGTGTTTAGGATGTCAATGTGAATTAACAACTCAATTGGTTCATGGTCTGGAGGTCCGCAAGCATCTATTCCAATACGACAGTGATGACAGACTGTGTTCTTGAGCTTTCGGAAGAAGGAGATAAAGATTTTAGTAAGCAGAAGTAGTGTGGATGTTCTTGGTGATTCAGACAAGCTTGTGGAGGTCTTTAGATTGTGTCCAGTTCATGTTAGTGATCTGCATTGAAGTCTGAGCTCGTAATTGAAGAATTACCTCCAGATGATGATGTTCTTCCTAAGTTTGGCTGACTGGATGAGTTACACATCCTACAGATGATCTTGAAGATGTTCTGTGAAGATTGGCGCGTTCCTAAAGGAAGATTGAAGTCTCAGATCTATGTGGATGACAACGTGTTGATCCGCGTGAAGTCATTTTGTAATTAGTCATGTTGTATTTATGTATATTCTCTGTAATGTATGCCGACTTGGATGATTATTCCAAAGTCAAATGTCTTGTATAAATAAGAGGTTGTGAAGTCATTTTAAAAAGCATCTTGTGAAGATGAGTATGAGGTAGAGATGAGTAGAGCGAAAGGTAGAGCATAAGTATTGAGTTTAAATGGAACTGACTCAGGCATGGTGAAGATGCTATTCTTCAGTTCAAGTATGTAATATCTATTATTTTGTAGATAGTGTGTCTCCTGTAGGCAGTGGGCCTCTTGTGAGCAGTGTGCTCGGGCAGTGAGCCCTAATTGGCATGTGCCATTTGGTTCTTCTTATTCTTTTAAAAGAGAATACAATCTTGGGTTAGTCACCCCGTGGTTTTTCCCTTAACCAAGTTTTCCACGTTAAAATCTTGGTGTCTTATGTGTTAATGTGTTTCTGCTCTTGATTTAATGCATTATGTTTCCATGATTGATTTATTATAATGCTGCTGAATTACAAAGAGGATTTAAGTGATTAATTAGAAGAAAGTTTTGGACAACTGATTCACCCCCCCTCTCAGTTGTCTATCCTGAATTCATCAATTGGTATTAGAGCTAGGTTCCTCTAAAAGAGCTTAACCGCTTGAGGAAATCCAAGATGCCGTCCTACAAGAAGGATAGTCCGAGGTTTGATGGAACCAATTACACTCTTTGGAAAAGCCGCATGGAATGTCACTTGCAATGTATGGGAATGCAATATTGGATCATAACCTCAAAGAAGTATGTTCCTTCACAGAATGGTCCGAGAACTATAGATGAAATCAGAGATGTTGAAAACAATCTTTGGTCTAAAGAATCTCTACTAAGTGCCTTATCCGACTTAGAGATGACAAATTTTGTAGATCTAACCACTGCATTCGAGATTTGAGAAAAACTGGAACTTTTGCATGAAGGAGACAAGTAAGTCAAATGTGCCAAACTACAGAGTCTGAAAGGAAAATTTGAAAACCTGAAGATGAGAGAAGATGAAAATATCACTACATTTATGCCCAGAGTAAATGAGCTTGTTTGTGGCATTAGATGTGCTGGTGGAATCTTGGATGAAGATGAGATTGTAGCCAAAGTTCTCACATCTCTACCTGCTTCTTACAAATACAAGGTTGCTGCCATTGAAGAATTCAGATCCTTTTCAAATATCACAAGAGATCAATTGGTTGGTAAATTAGCTACATTTGAATTGTCTGAGTTTGGAGATGCACCCCCCAAGACCAAATCTGCATTCAAAGCTAGTGCCTTTGTAAAAGGTAAACAAAAGTTTGATTTGAGAGAGAACTCTTCAAAGAAACTATCATGGTATGAAAAAGAAAGAAAAGATTTGGAAGAAGATGAAGTAGAAACTTCTCAACTTGAAGCCCTTATTGCAAAAAGATTGCCAAGAGGATCTGGTAAGTTTGAAGGGAAATTGCCTTTTAAATGTTTTAACTGCAATAAGATTGGTCATTTTGCCTCAAGGTGTCCGGAAAGATTTTCAATGTCAAACCCTAATAGATCAAGGTTCCAAAAGAAATGTTACTATGTTCATGAAGATGATGACGATGAAGGGCTAACAGATGATGAATCAGAGATAGGAAACAAATCTGGAAGTGACTGGGTGTTTATTGCCATCAAGGAAGAAGATCCTATGCCCTCTGAATCTGTCAATCATAAAATTGTAGAAAGAGCTCTGGCTGCCCAAGTTGAAGAAAAGGATGATTGGGTCATTGACAGAGGATGCTCCCACCATATGACAGGTGACAAAAAGAAGTTCATAGATTTGGAAAGGTATGAAGGAGGAGTCATAAAATTTGGTGATAATTCTGCTGGCAGAATCAGAGGTAGAGGAACTATTTCTTTTGATGGAAAGGACAAAACCAATAATGTATTGTATGTTGAAGGTCTAAAGCACAATCTTCTTAGTGTTGGATAGTTGGTGGACAAAGGCTATGATCTCTGATTCAAAAATAGAAAATGCAAGATCTTTGAAAGCTCTGGAACAGAGATTGCATCCGGTACTCAAACAAAAGGTAATATCTTCCACTTGGTTGGTACTGGGAAAAGTTGTTTATTTGTTCAAATTGATCAGAGTTGGTTATGGCATAGGAGAATGTGTTATGTGAATTTTGATAATATCATCAAGATAAGCAACACTCAGGCTGTAAGAGATCTTCCAAGACTAGTGAAACCTACTAATAGTTTGTGTAAAGAATGTCAGTTGGGTAAGCAAAGCAGAGTCTCATTCAAAAGTAAGGAACAATCTTCTACTGGATTATTGGACTTAGTTCATACTGATCTATGTGGTCTGGCAAGAATCAGGAGTGTGCAAGGTGATAGATACTTCCTGTTATTAATTGATGATCACTCTCGGATGATGTGGGTAACTTTTCTAAAAGAGAAATCTGAGGCCCTTGAGAAATTCAAAATATTCAAGGCTATGGTAGAAAATGAAACCGGATTGAACATAAAATGTCTAAGGTCTGACAGAGGTGGATAATTCACATCCGGTGAGTTCATAGAATTCTGTGAGAAACATGGAATAAAAAGACAGTTGTCTACTCCAAGGACACTATAGCAGAATGGAGTAGTGGAGAGAAAGAACCGGACCATCCAGGAGGCATCTAGAACCATGATGATGGAAGCAAATGTTCCTCAGATCTACTGGAGAGAAGCTGTAAGCACTGCAGTCTACACTCTTAATTGAGTACAAATCAGAAGCAATACTGGTAAGACTCCTTATGAACTCTGGTTTGGCATCACTCCCACTGTGAAGTATTTCAGAGTCTTTGGTATCAAATGTTACATTAAAAGAGATGAAGATCTAGGCCAATTTGATGCTAGAAGTGATGAAAGAATATTCTTGGGTTATTCTACTCAAAGCAAAGCATACCAGTGTTATAACAAGAGATTGAGAAAGATTATAGAAAGTACAAATGTGAAGGTTGATGAAGGTATTGAAAAACCCTCAAGGTTTTATGAATATGATGAAGATGATCAGAATGATGTTTTGATCCAAGGAGTCCAAACCTCTTCTAAAATTTAGATTCAAACTGATCCGGTGAATCAGGAAGAAGAGATAAGTTTGAATGAACCTGTGCAAGAAATAGAAGTGCAAGAAAGTCCCAAAATTCCTAAGTATGTAAAACTGAATCACTCTGAAGACCAGATCATAGGTGATAAAAGAAAAGGTGTTCAAACAAGAAGAAAGATTGCTCAATATTCAGAAGAGTATTGTCTGATTTCAAAGATTGAACCTAAGACAGTGAATGAAGCATGCAATGATGAAAACTAGACTAAAGAAATAGAGGAAGAGCTGATGCAAATTGAGAAAAATCACACTTGGGATCTTGTTCCCAGACCTAAAAACAAGAATGTGATTGGAACCAAATGGGTCTTCTGGAATAAACTGAATGAAGATGGTGAAGTAGTCAGAAACAAAGCCAAATTGGTCTGCAAGGGTTACTCCCAAGTAGAAGGAGTTGATTTTGAAGAAAATTTTTCTCCGGTGGCAAGAATTGAAGCAGTTAGATTATTTCTTGCCTTTGCTGCCTTCAAGGATTTCAAAGTATATCAGATGGATGTCAAGTCTGCCTTCCTGAATGGTGACTTGGAAGAAGAAGTTTACATTGACCAATCGGATGGATTTCAATTGTCTGATCATGGTGATATGGTCTGCAAGTTGAAGAAAGCACTATATGGACTTAAACAAGCCCCAAGAGCCTGGTATGAAAGACTAGATAAGCATCTTTTGAAGATTGGTTTCAACAAAGGTACTGCTGACAGCAACTTGTACTTCAAAATTGATCATGAAAATATCTTGATTGTTGAAGTGTTTGTTGATGATATCATTTTTGGAGGAAGAGATAGTATGTGCAAAACTTTTGGAAATCAAATGAAAAGTGAATTTGAGATGTCCATGTTTGGGGAAATGAATTTCTTTTTAGGTCTGCAAATCATTCAAACAAAGAAAGGAATCTTCATTTCACAGACCAAATATGTGAAAGAATTGTTGAAGAAATTTGGGATGGAGGACTCAAAACCAATGAGTACTCCCATGTCAATTGGATGTAAATTGAGAAAAGATGATGACTCTCCTAAGGCTGATCAGAAAAAGTATAGGTCAATGATTGGAGGATTATTGTATTTCACTCAAAATAGACCTGACATTATGAATGTTGTTGGTCTTGTTGCTAGATTCCAAGCTGATCCTAGAGAATCTCATGTCATGGCAATCAAGAGGATTTTTAGATATCTAAAAGGGATAGTTGAGTATGGTTTGTGGTATCCTAGAGATCATGATTTCTCTCTTCATGCATATATAGATGCGGATTAGGTAGGAGATGTGGATGACTAGAAGAGTACCAGTGGTGGAGCATTCTTTTTGAGAAAGAGATTGGTTTCTTGGCTAAGCAAGAAACAAGAGGCAATATCTTTGTCCAATATAGAAGCAGAATATATTGCAGAAAAAGGTAGTTGTACTCAAGTATTGTGGATGAAGCAAATGCTAAGAGATATCAGAGTGGAGTATGCGGAACCTATCACAATCTTCTGTGATAATTCAAGTGCAATAAACATATCAAAAAATCTGGTGTTGCATTCAAAGACTAAACATATATCCATCAAGTTTCACTTTTTGAGAGAGCAAGTGAACAAGAATGAAGTCAGACTAGAGTTTGTGCCTTCCAAGGATCAGATTGTAGATATTTTTACTAAACCTCTACCCAAGGGCTCTTTTGAGTATCTCAGGGAGAAGTTAGGGGTTATTACCCCTCTAGTTTTGAATTAAGGTGCACTGATGTGCATCAGTCCGGTGGATCTCAC
The DNA here is from genome assembly GCA_027924645.1 of Cunninghamia lanceolata. NCBI lineage: Eukaryota > Viridiplantae > Streptophyta > Pinopsida > Cupressales > Cupressaceae > Cunninghamia > Cunninghamia lanceolata. The sequence continues at coordinate 11,913,416 of BSBN01000553.1, read as the reverse complement.
AGTCATATCTTGTGGTCTGGATTGATGATGGAAAGCTGCTACTTAGGGGGAGCAACTGGTATGATGCAAGTATGTGCCCTTTGCCATTGATGTCAAAGGGGGAGAGAAGACATGTGAAAAATAAGTGGTTGCTGATCAAAGAGAGGAGCAGTAAAGAAAGAGAAGACATGTAAATGGGTGTTGTTGATAGGGGGAGTTATGTCAGTAAAGAGAAGTTCTTGTCTTGATGGTTAAAACAATTTTTCACATCATATGTTGCCATCAATGACAAAGGGGGAGATTGTTGCAAGTATGGGCCTAACCGGTGTTGTCATTGATGTCAACATACTCCTGTTGCATTGATGATAAGGATTGGATGAGTTGTATTCTAAGGATATTGAGAAAATTAGTCCTATCAGGAACAGAGAAGAACAGTGAAGACAGTGAGGTGAAGATCCCAGCTAAGATACAAATCAGAGGATGCGCATCAAAGGGTTTGTTGATATGTGTCTTAAGATGATCCAGTAAAGAACTAAGAGGTCCGTATGAAGATCTGAAGAAGTTATAGCCATTTGAGAAAAATAGCTTCTGACAGATGTTCAGAGGTGACAAAGTGACACAGATAGGTCCGGTGAGATCTAGAAATGAAATATCTTGTTCTGTGGATTTGGTGGAGTGTTTAGGATGTCAATGTGAATTAACAACTTGATTGGTTCATGGTCTAGAGGTCCGCAAGCATCTATTCCAATATGATAGTGATGACAGACTATGTTCTTGAGCTTCTGGATGAAGGAGAGAAAGATTTTAGTAAGCAGAAGTAGTGTGGATGTTCTTGGTAATTCAGACAAGCTTGTGGAGGTCATTGGATTGTGTCCAGTTCGTGTTAGTGATCTGCATTGAAGTCTAAGCTTGTAATTGAAGAATTACCTCCGGATGATGATGTTCTTCCTAAGTTTGGCTGACCGGATGAGTTACACATCCTATAGATGATCTTGAAGATGTTATGTGAAGATTGGCGCGTTCCTAAAGGAAGATTGAAGTCTCAGATCTGTGTGGCCGACAACGTGTTGATCCGCGTGAAATCTTTTTGTAATTAGTCATGTTGTATTTATGTATTTGCTCTGTAATGTATGCCGACTTGGATGATTATTCCAAAGTCAAATGTCTTGTATAAATAAGAGGTTTTGAAGTCATTTTAAAAAGCATCTTGTGGAGATGAGTATGTGGTAGAGAGGAGCAAAACGAAAGGTAGAGCAGAAGTATTGAGCTTAAATGGAACTGACTCAGGCATGGTGAAGATGCTATTCTTTAGTTCAAGTATGTAATATCTATTATTTTGTAGACAGTGTGTCTCCTGTAGGGAGTGGGCCTCTTGTGAACAGTGTGCTCGGGTAGTGAGCCCTAGTTGGCATGTGCCATTTGGTTCTTCTTATTCTTTTCACAGAGAATACAATCTTAGGTTAGTCACCCCGTGGTTTTTCCCTTAACCAGGTTTTCCACATTAAAATCTTGGTGTCTTATGTGTTAATGTGTTTCTGCTCTTGATTTAATGCATTATGTTTCCATGATTGATTTATTATAATGCTGCTGAATTACAAAGAGGATTTAAGTGATTAATTAGAAGAAAGTTTTGGACAACTAATTCACCCCCCCTCTCAGTTGTCTATCCTGAATTCATCATTTCCCTTATAAGGTTTAGCTCCCGGGTCTTTACAGTGCATTTAGGATATTTTGGTTCATATTTTAGCATCCTGATGGAATAAGGCCTAAGTCCCATGACAAATAGGACCTAGGTGGACCCCTTGAGCTGTACCCTGCCTAAAATAGGGGGGAGGACTTGGGCATCTGTGCCCTAGTCCTGCCCTATTTTGGGGCAGCCCCAATTTTTGGGTGTCAGTTTATGACTATTAGGAGGTTATTTTGCCAACACGGTAAAGTTTGATTTTTAATGGCGAGAATGCTTGAAGGTGCATATATAAGCATGTGTAGGCATTCATTTGTAAACTAGATTCCAAGGAGCAAGCTGTTGTGTTCTCAAGGTGATTCAAGGCTTTCTATTGTGTTGCAAGAGTAGGCTTGTGTGTTTTGTGCATTGATATTTGTAGATTTGAGCATCAGTTCCTTCATGGCATGAAGAGCATCTTCCTCCATGAAAGATTCACTACAAGGTGACATATCATTGTGTTTTTATCATTGATTCCTTTAGTTTTTGGCCTCTGCCTCACAAGGGCATGCCCTCTTTATCTGACAATGGTGTTTGGAGACTTAAGTGTCCTCTAGGGTTTGACTGAGGCAAACCTATAAACACCACAACCCCCAAACCAAGTCTTGTGATTACAGCTTATAGGTGTCACATCTAGGAAAAGTGGAGTTGTAGGAAGGCTGGGAAGACTCAGGGATTTAGGATCTGAAGGAAAGATCAACAAAGGAGCACTTCTGGGACTAGGGCGCTCGCTCCAATGTCCTCCATAGACATATTCCAAAAAATAGAAGTTATAGGGCTGATCAGTGTCTGAAGGAGGTCCAGATTCCTTGAAAAAGTAGGTACCTTGGACTTGGGGGCCCGCTCCAGTGTCCCTAACTGTTCCGCTTCGGAACCCTGAAAACATATATTCTATAATTTGGTATTTTACTTCCGTCTGCAAGATCTTTTTCTGTAATTCTTTAATTTGTTGTTGTATTTGCATAATTAGGGTTTTAATGGTCAATTGAGCATAGGAGAAGGAAAAATTGATAATTAATTCCCTAATCCAAGTTCCCCCTCATTTGCAAGTGACTCTAGGGTATGATAGTGCTCACCACTCGACCCTAGATCCTTCAATATTAGGGTGAAAGGAGAATTTTAACATATAAGCCACAAAAGATCAACAAATCCATTTTTACCTTAAACATAACATAATTCACAAGTTAGATAGTTCAAATTATTTTGATATCGGGCGTTTCAAAGCTATATCTTGTGCATGTTTTGTAGTTGGAAAATTAGGCCTGTGAGCCCTAATCTGTAAGCCCACATGTTGACGGCATGTTTGTATTTTGAATCTATGATATACTAAATGACTGAATCTATATTTGCATTCTAAATTGAGTTGCTTCCATTGTGTTTAGTCTTGCTGCATGGTCTAGACTATTCACTTTGTGGACCCTCCTAACCGTGACTGCACCAAGTAGTATTAGAGCAAAGTTTGAATCCATTGGGAGCAAAGTGAGCAAAGTTTGTGAAGGCATTCCATAAGATATTGCTATGAATAGATCACTGAATCTGAGGTAGACTACCTGTGTTGTCAACCAATCATCGATTGTGAGGTAGTTGTCACCTTGTAGCCCGATCACCAAATTTGAGGCAGTTACACTTGATCCTAGGAAGAGATGTTGCCAAGGAGAATACCTATTGTTGGTACTATGGCTGGAAGGATGGATGAGATGATGGAGATGATGAAAATGATGCGATTTTGATTGGATGCTATTGAAGAAGATTGAAGAAGAGGATTGATACCTCGACCTAATGTTGAAACTGATGATGACGAATTTCAATCCGCTAATCAAAATGAAGAAACCCTTGAGGAAGAAGAAGAATTAGATCAAGTGAAGATGTTGGCTATTTTGAAGATTGGGAAAAGACCTAGGGTGGATGTACCGAACTATATTGGCAATTTGAATCCTAAGGAGTTGATTGATTGGATAAATGACCTAGAAGAATACTTTGAATATGAAGAAATTGAAGATCCGAAGAAGGTGAAATTTGCAAAGACTAAGTTGAAAGGACACGCTACTATTTGGTGGAAAGAAGTACAGTTGGATAGAAACATAAGAGGAAAAGAGAAGATCATAAAATGGGATAGAATGGTGACAAAGTTGAAGAATCAGTTTATACCTGCTGACTATGAGTTGGAATTGTTGAAAAGATTACAAAACTTCAGACAAAAGGAGAAATCTGTGAAGGAGTACACTGAAGAATTTCATAAGATGATCATAAGGATATGACATAGTGATGCAAGCAAGGAGAAAGTGGAAAGATACATCAATGGATTGAGATTGAACATTCAAGAAGAATTGAGTTTGGTAAGGATGACAACATTGAAAGAAGCATATCAATTTGCCCTGAAAGTTGAAGAAAAGTTGAACAAGAAGCATGAGCACAGACAAAGAGGTAGAGGAGGTAAATTTTAGAGAGGTAGAATATTTTCTAGAGGAGAAAGATCATTTGCAGAGCAGAGTAGAAAAGATAACACATTCAATAAGGATGACATAGATAACAATGCATACCAGAGAGATGAAAGAACTTTCTATCGCAGAGGAAACCCTAATTCTTATCGGAGTGAAGGATACAGAAGAGATGGAAGAGGACTTGATAGGAGAACATTCAGAGGAACCTGTTTTAAGTGTGGAGGTGAAGGACACATAGCATTTGAATGTCATCAAGGGAGTACAAGAAAGAAGACAGAGAACAATGGAAGAGCAGCTTATGTGGAAGAAGAACCTATTGGATCACCCAACTCCATTAGTAAACCTAAGAAAGGAGACTCACTTGTCATGAGGGGAGCACTATTTCAAGAAGAGACAAATGAGGAACCAATGCAGAGGAAAAGTTTGTTCTGGGCTAGATGTAAATCAAGAGGTAAATGTTGTAAGGTTGTAATTGATAGTGGTAGTTCTGATAATTTGGTTTCAAAGGAGATGGTGAGTAAACTAAAGTTGGAAAGATTGAAACACCATAAGCCATATCAGATAGCATGGATTTAGGATGATCATAAGGTACTGTGGGTGAACAATGTTTGGTAAAATTTCATATTGGATCTTGTCATGATGAAGTATTATGTGATACTATGCCTATGGATGTATGTCATATTTTGTTGGGTAGACCATGGCAGTATGATAGAAAAACTATACATGATGAGAGAAAGAATACATATACTATAACATCAAATGGGAAGAGAATTACTTTGATTCCTTTGGAAGATGAACCTAAGAGTGAAGTAGGTGGGAATGCTAGAATCTATTTGGTTGATGGAAGGAAATTTCTGGATGGTTTGAGACATGAGAATATGTGTTATGCTTTAATTCCTAAGAAGCCTGAAGCCCTAAAGATAGAGATTGAAGAATCACAACCGGAGGAGATAATTGAATTGCTGACAGAGTATGAAGACATCATATCAAATAATGTACCTGAAGGATTGCCACCAATCAGGAGTATCAGTCATCACATGGATCTTATACCTGGAGCTAGTTTGCTTAACAAAGCAACACACAGAATGACACTAGTAGAGAATGAAGAATTGAATAGAAAGATACATGAAATTCTTGAGGAAAGGTTTGATTTGAGAAAGCTTGAGTCCTTGTGCAGTAACTACAATGTTAGCATCAAAGAAGGATTGACAATGGAGAATGTGTACAGAATCTAGAGCAATCAACAAGGTCATAGTTAACTATAGATTTCCATTGCCTAGGATGGATGACATTGTGTATTGTTTGAGTGGAGCAAAATATCTTACAAAGATAGACTTGAAGAGTGGATACCATCAGATCAAAATTAGAGAAGGAGATGAATGGAAGACTGCTTTTAAGACAAATGAAGGATTACATGAGTGGTTAGTAATTCCTTTTGGATTGACTAATGCACCGAGCACTTTCATGAGATTGATGAATGAATTTTTGAAGAAATTCTTGGGTAAGTTTGTTATTGTATACTTGGATGATATTCTGATTTTTAGTAAGACAAAAGAAGAACATTTGTGGCACTTGAGACAAGTATTGCAGAGACTGAGAGAAGACAAATTGTTGATCAACATCAAGAAGTGTAGTTTCATGAAGGAAGAGTTGGTATACTTGAGATTTATGATTTATGTGGAAGGATTGAAAATGGACCCTGAGAAAGTTAGAGCAATTGTTGAGTGGCCTACACTTGAGAGTATTGGAGAAGTCAGATCATTTCATGGATTAGCTAGTTTCTACTGGAAGTTCATCAGAAATTTTAGTTTAGTATGTAACCCTATGATAGAGACAATGAAAGGTGATAGAAAAGACTTTAAGTGGACATCAGGAGTAGATAAAAGTTTTGAATTGTTGAAGCAGAAAGTGATAGAGCAACCTGTGTTGGCATTACCAGATTTCAATAAAGTATATCAAGTAGATTGTGATGCAAGTGGAAATGCAATTGGATCAGTGTTAAGTCAAGAAGGTAGACCTGTAGCATATTTCAGTGAGATGTTGAATGATGCAAGGAGAAGATATTTAGTTTATGATCAGGAGTTCTATGCCATAATTCAAGCCTTGAAGAAGTGGAGACACTATTTATTGCCTAAGGAGTTTGTGTTGTATACAGATCATCAAGCTTTCCAATATTTGAATAGTTAAGGAAAGTTGAATTAGAGACATATGAGATGGGTAGAGTTCATGCAGAGTTACACTTTTGTACTAAAGCATAGGATTAGAAAATCAAACAAGGTTACAGATGCATTGAGTAGGAGAAGGAACTTGCTAACAGATATGAGAGTTGAAGTGTTAGGTTTTGAGGAGTTGAAGAACATGTATGAAGAAGACCTTGATTTTGCATAACCTTGGAAAGCATGTAAGGAACTTGTTGTGACAGATAGAAGTAAGTGGTTGGATTATTTCATTTAGGAGGATATTTTGTTCAAAGGAAATTAGTTGTGTATACCTTGGAGTTCAATGAGAGACAATTTGATCAAAGTGAAGCATAGTGGTGGATTGACAGAACATTTTAGAATTGACAAGACAGTGGCTTTGGTAAGTGAAAATTACTTTGGCCTTAGATATATAAAGATGTTAGGAAGTTTGTGCAAAGTTGTAGAGTATGTCAAGTTGTAAAAGGGAGTAGTTAGAATACTGGGTTGTACAAATCTTTGACAATACCGGAGAGACCTTGGGAAGACATAAGCATGGATTTCATATTGGGATTGCCGAAGACATAGAGAGGACATGATTCAATATTTGTAGTGGTGGATAGATTTTCAAAGATGACACATTTCATACCTTGTAAGAAGACAACTGATGCAGTTCATGTGGATGATCTATTTTTCAAGGTGATTGTGAGATTGCATGGATTACCTAAGAAAATAATTTCAGATAGAGATACCAAGTTCCTTGGATACTTTTGGAAGACACTTTGGAAGCAGATGAAGACAGATGAAGTTTAGTTCAACATTTCATCCATAGACAGAGGTAGTAAATAGGAGTTTGGGTAACTTGTTGAGATGTTTGGTAGGAGAGAAGACAAAAAATTAGGATTTGATTCTATCACAAGAAGAGTTTGCATACAATAATTCAGTGAACAAGAGCACATGAAAGACACCATTTGAGATTGTGACAGGAACTAACCCTAGAGGAGTAGCAGAATTGGGAGATGTTAGCATGGAGGACAAGAGGAGTGTAGAAGTAGAAGAATTTGAAGGACACATGGAGATAGTGCATAAACAAGTTAAGAAGCATTTGGAGGATATGAATAATAAGTATAAAGAGCAAGCAGATGAGAAGAGAAGACACAAAGAATTTTCAGTGGGAGATGAGGTAATGGTATATCTGAGAAAAGAAAGATTTCAAGTTGGGACATATAACAAGTTGAATATGAAGAAGTTTGGACCATGTAGGATACTCAGAAAGTTTGATTCAAAAAATGCATATGAAGTGGAGCTACCAAAGACATTTGGCATATCACCTATTTTTAACATTGTAGACCTATATCAGTATCATGAAGCAGAGTTTAGTGACAACATTGAAGAAGACTTGAAGAAGTAGTTACCACAACATGCACCAGAACATATTGAAGACATCTTGGATAGCAGAATTAGACATATCACCAGAGGAAATAAATACAAGGAATACTTGGTAAAGTGGAAAGGTATACCAAAAGAAGACTCATCTTGGATTTCTTAGGTTGAGGTGGACCATCTTGGTTTTCCTCTATCCCCAACAAAGTGAGGGACTCACTTTTTAGACAACCTCAGGTGTCTGATGTAGGAGCATCCCTAGTTTAAGAGCAATCTTCCATCAACCAAAAATATTTGCATTTCATTTTGTTTTATTTTATTTTCTAGTTTAGTACAATCAGTTCAATTAGTAGTGGTTTTAGTAGATTGGTCTACATTCTGCCACAGTTTCATTTTAGACCTTACAGATCTAGACTTAGCATCTAGACAACTTCATGCACATCATATCCAAAATTCAGATCATTTGGATTAGTTTCCAGAAAGATATCTCTATTAGATCAACTATTTTCTTAGAGCAAAGCATTTTGACAGTGTCAGACAATTAGCTAAAGGAGAAGACTTGCAGAACACTTCCATGAGTTGCAGAGTTAAAAGACACATCATTCAAGATAGTTTGGAATGTGGTTGACCTTCCCTGAGATCCACACGTTGATTCATTCACTTGCGGAGGATTTCCATATGTTTAGGTCTGACCTATTCATGTACACACGTTACATCTCTTTCATTGGAGTTTATAATCTTCTTGGCTGATGCGGAGGATCCTTGTGATCTGGAGATGATATATATTCATGTAAGAGATGCCTAGGAAGTTAGTTAATCAGAGATAGCATAATTCACAAGTTAGATAGTTTGAATTCTTTTGGTATCAGATGCTTCAAAGCTATATCTTGTGTATGTATTGAAATCAGGCATGTGAGCCCTAATCTGTAAGCCCACATGTTGCTGACATGTTTGTATTTTGAATCTATGATATACTAAATGACTGAATCTACATTTTCATTCTGAATTAAGTTGCTTCTATTGTGTTTATTCTTGCTGCATGGTCTGGACTATTCACTTTGTGGACCCTCCTAACCGTGACTGCACAAACAACTCTAGATAAAGGGGTACATGAGGTATGGGAGCAATTTTTCGTGCCTGTATTAAACAATTTTCAGCTTTTAAAGCTATCTCATAACCAATGGGTAGGGTTCCAGCACCCATGGATTGTATCATCACTGCAATATCAGAATTTAAAGCTCTTAAAAAGTACAAAAAAGCACCTTGTGGAGATGGCATGAGGGTAGCTGGAATTCTCTCCCATGTCCTCTGGAATCTGACATTAAGATTTGCCAGCATCTCACTTGAGGCTCCCTTGATTGTTATCAGTTGCTCTAGTAATGACACATTATCTGCCCTCTCTCCAAATTGCTTATAGAGGCATTCTCCCAGCTCCTCCCAAGTATGTATTGAAGAAGGGGTCAAGCTCCTAAACCATTGAAGAGCTCTCCCTTTAAAAGATGAGACCATGAGCTAGACTGCAACATATTCATATTATAAATGATGGATTGAGCACACGTTGGATATGTCTTTGATGTGCTCAATAGGGGTTATAGAATCATCACCCATAAAGGGTGAAACAATCTTTAGGACTGCAGCTAGTATATCATTGTATGCAACTAGATCTAAAGGAGTACCTCCATTAAAGGTCACAAAAGGAAAATTTCTTGCCATCCTAGGGTATTCAAATTCAGTCTAGGGATATGCAAGCTGCTTTTAGTATATTGAAACCTAATAGGAGGGAGTGTAGATTGAGCTCTTGGATGAGGTAAAACAGGGTTGTTATTCCTTCTCATAGGAGACCTAGATATCTTAGACCTTCTCCTTGAAGTAGCAATAGGTAATTCAGTGAATTGAAAGTTACCTCCTGAAGATGCCCTTGTTTGCACAGGCATAAAAGGTGACATTTATCAGAATTAGAAGTTTGTAGAGTCACCAGGTGCGTGAAAGGTCTACCAAAATGCATAGTACTGAGGAGAACACTAGATTCTTAGCTTGATTCTTTCATTCAGATTGCTTACTATCCCACCGAGTGTGCCAAAAACTATTGTCACTTGGATTTGCACCCCGTGTTAGAGGCTTTTAGGGCTCCAACAATCTAGTGAAATATTGAGATGAACTCCAGGTGTGGGACCCTAAAAGGAGGCCAAATCTCTAGAGAGAGGCTGGTTCCTTCACTGAATGGGAGATTCAACTATTCCTAAGACTAAACCTAATCTATGCACCACTAAGGAAAAGGGAAAGGAGGATGAACTGAAAATGAAAGGGGATGATACACTAGGTTTGAATATTGGTAGGCCCTCAAAACAACCATGTATGCATAGAATAACAATAAACAACAAACCAGCATACATAAATCATGAACTACTTGCAGAGGTAAAGGAAACCAAATGAAATCCAAGAGGAAAGAAGCATTCACAGATGGAGATCAAATAGAAAATACATAGAGCCAAGGATAATTCATGAAATGGAAAAAATATGATGTTTATTCTCAAAGAGGCATAGTTACAATTGAAAATAGATATGGTTTTTTAGACCAAAAAGCCAACCATATTACATTACATTTCATGCCTTATATAGCATTTTCAATGGAAGCGCCATTACATACTGTAATGAATGCGCCCATGGGCCTGTCAAAGATATTTTACAAAAGGGAATGCCATAAATGTAGAAAATATCTCCAAGAAGTGGTTGAACAGATATCTGCGTTTGAACACATGCACTTGAAACCATCTTTTGTAACCATAAATGCTCAATTGCAATTTTCTAACTGGAGCTAGACATTTGACTTTCATTTGGATTGGATTCTTGCCTTGGAAGCAAGATTTCATCATGTATGATCATGGTAGACCCTTGGTTCAACTTCCTTTACTTGATTTCTGAAGACCATGGAAGTCATCAGAGATCGAGCCTTAGACTTTCAGTGTTTCACCTTCCAAGAAGGAAGTAGAAAGGAGAAAACTCCATAGTTCGAGCTCTACTTTTACTTAGAAGAATTACAATATCGGTGGACTTTGGGCCTCGAGCTTTCTGTCTTCTGCCTTCCTAGAGAAAGAGGAAGAAAGAAAGTCTGAGCCCCGAAAGTCAAAGATTTAATTGATCTTTTGAAAGTTTTGGCGGAGTTCAGAGCTCAAGCCTTCTATCTTTTACCTTCAGTGAGAAGGAAGAAGAAGGAAGGTCTGATCCCCGAAGCCCAAAACACTTATCTTTATTTTCAAACTTTTTGGGTGGAAGTCGGCCCTCGGGCCCTCTACCTTTCTCTTTCCTTGATGACACCATCACCATGTGTCGTCTTCCCACTATCCTGCTAGCCTACTGCAGGATGGCAGGAAGCCCTATAAATGTTTTACACTCGTCGAGGGTCAGAGTTTGGATTCTCTGCCTTATGCCTTCCAAAAGAGAAGAGGGAAGGGGAATAGTCTGAAGTCTGATTCTTGACAAGTCTTCAATACTTAGAATATTTTGCAAAGGAAAGGGGTGGAGTTTAGAGACAGTAAGGAATGGAAGGATGAAGACTAGAAATCTGAACTTCAAAATTCCAACAAGGTAGAAAACACAAGGAAAACTCAAGGTTTTTGGGTCTTATTCAATTTTGGATGTTTTTCCTTGTATCTCTAAAGGGGAAAACACTTAGAGATTTTTTGGATTTTGGCTATTTGGCTAGGAGGCAAAATAGGACAACACTATCCTTGTAAACCTTGGACATTGCAGGATGTGACCATCTAATCATTTCTAGAGCTTTCCAGAGACCACTTATTTTCTTTAAACTTAGCAATATTCCCATGTGTCATCTTCCAACCCCTAAAAATTTACAACATAACCAAGGTGTTTGTTTTCTAATTAATCAATCTTTTGGGTTTCTCTCATTAAGATCCTTCTATCTATTCTTTTCATTTTCATCTATCCCTATGATTATGACACATACCCCTATTTCATCCTTGGTGTTTACAATTAGATTTAGGTCTATATGAAACTAGACCTAACAACCTTTTAAAACATCTTTAATAACATAGAATTTGCATTTTAGAATAATTTTGAGGTCTAAATGTTAAAGCATTCCTTTAAACTCTTGAATCTTTTGATTTTCTTAAATTAGATTTGTTCTCCTTTTACATATAGATTTTCCTTGATAAACACTATACATTTGGATTCCTTTGAATCTTCCTAAATGATAAAATCTATATTAACCAAAGGAACTAAGAACTTGAAATGTATCATACACCCATCCATTGGGTATTCCCATATATCAAGTGCTATGCCCTTAATCCTATATTGTGCATAGGGTTATGAGTAGTTGACTTGTGGTTACCTTAACTCTTAATTAAGTTATATGATCACTATTATATCTTATTTAGATATTTAAGTCAGCCTAGGTGATGTAATTAGGTATACAGGCTGACCTGGGTGATATCCAAGGCATAATTAGGTATATATAGGAGGCAGTGAGTGTTATTTGATCATCATATTTCAAATTGTGTTCTTCTTGGAGACTTTTGGAGGTTTTCCCCTTAAAGAGGCTTATTATTATCAAGTATTTATAGCATATTTCCTATTATATTATTCTATTATGCAAGTTATTTTACAATTTTTATTTATTTTGGAGGTTATTTTGGGATGCACACCTCTCTCTCATTTTGGATAATTCTTTCTTGATTTTTGGAGCATTGATCAAGGGTATATTGAAGCTACTGCACTCCCAATTTGAGGTCAATTCGAGCATAATTAAAGGAGTTATTGTATAATTAGGGTTTCCACCAATTTCACTCTCAAGGCTACAAATAAGTGATTTTTTCTTGATTTCTAGAGGGTTGAAACAAGGGTGCATTTATACACTTATAGTCTCAATTTTGAGGAATTTGGAGTTGTTTTTAGTAAGTTATAGCAATTTTAGGGGTTTTCAAAATTCTCTCTATAAGAAACAACTTGTGATTTTTTTTAGATTTGTTTACATTTTTGGAAAGGTTGGAAAAAATAATTATGCATTTACTCTTTGAAATTTTAATTTTGGGGCTTTGTTTTTTTGAAATCATCTAATCAAGCTTTGGTCAACAAAAAATTAGATTTTGCAATGTATGGCTAGACCACAAACTAGAGGCAATGACACAAATTCCTACACTCTTGGTAAGAAGAAACCAACAAGATGGAGGATATGAAACACTTGCAAGGAAGCCTAAATACCATACAAGGAGATATATCTAGCATCCATAACACATTAGCAAATATCAATGCTTATATCCATAATCAATCAGGCTCACAACTAGATGTTTCAAGAAACCAAGGTGGATAATCTAGATTGAAATGCTAACACTATTTGGGGTCTAGGAACCTAATTCTAAAGGTGGATATGCACAAGTTTGATTCAAAGGATCCACTGACTTAGATAAATCAAATGGAGATTTTTTTTATGTAAATCAAATTCCAAGTGGGAAAAAAGTAACAATGGCTTCCTTATATTTAGAACTAAAGCAATTCATTTGGTATCAATGGTTGTGTGCACAAAGGAGAAAATGGCTCTCACTGTCACGTGATCAATTTTTACAAAGGAGTTACAATGACAATATCACGAATTTTTTTAGTGGCGAATCTTCACCAATTGGCAAATAATTAAAATCGGAGCCTCCAAAAATGGCGAATATTTCAAGCTATAAAGGTGACTAAATTGCCTGCTTTTTACAAAATTTTTATTTATTCATAGTTAATTCACCAAAGAATTATTTTTTTAAACTAATAATTTTAATTATTTCACCAAGTAAATTATATATGATTTGAGTTGTTTCGCCAGTAGTTTATAAGATTATTAAAAATCTTAACCATATTCGCCAATAGTATTATATTTCCGCCATTAATTTAGGGGCAATATCACCATTATTGATAAATTATCACATACTTTTAGGGCTATTTTTTCCTTCAATATGACTTCTATTCACTACCATTGATTACAATATTCATTTCATGGCTATTATTCAATTTCATGGGACTATGAGCACGTACCTTTTAAAAGGCTTACTGAGCCCCGGAATTACTTTTGGGCCACACGATTAGATTTAATCATGTGGCCAAAAAAAAATTCTGGGGCTCAGTAAGCCTTTTAAAAGGCACGTGCTCATAGTCCCACGGAATTGAATAATTGTCATTTATTTTAATGTGATGATTTTAAAATTTAAAATTTTTGTGTTGTCAAATGCATTCCTAGTAATGTAATTACGCTACCCCCTCGACCCCAGCAAGGGGCACTGCCCCTTGACCCTACTGGTGACTGCTGCCCTCAGGCCCCTGCAAAAAACATTACAAAAAATAAAAAAATATGAGGGGACTACGCCGACCAAATATGCAAAATTTTAGAAGAAAGATTTTCCATTATAATTAAATTTTTTAGTGATCATCTTCTAGGATTTGCAATTTTTTTTACCAATTATTCATTAGGATTCACCAGAATTTTATAAAAATTCTAATAACGGGCTTAAATTCGCCAGGAAAATTAATATTTTTTTCAAAAAAAAGGAAAGATTTGCTAGGAAAATTATAGCACTTAGCTAGGATTCGGCGGGATTTTATAAGTTTTTTTAGGGGGGTTCCTTAAAGTTATCCCTGGACAATATGGCAATAGTGTGGAAAACAACTACTTCAACTGGTTATCTAATTACATCAAATAGGATCAATCAAGGATTATATTTTAATCCTAGAAACTCTCCTTGAGAGTAGATACTGAAAGGAAGCTAGGTATGCAAAAATCGCTTCCTACACTAATCTAATGAGGAGAGGGCTATGCAAATTCAAATTATTCCTTACAACTATAGCAACATAGAACATGTAAATGAAATATTGCAGCAATACACATGAACCAGAAAGAAGATAGAAGAAGAGAGACAAAGATTTACGGTGGGGAAAATCCTTATTGGGTGAAAAAACCCCACACTCAGAAACCTGCACAATGTATTAACAAATCTGAAAATTGTTTACAATACACTTGCAATGCAAGCTTCAATGGTCTTCGACACTTGTATATGGAGTCAATCTGGTAGCATAACAGTACCTGTAAACCTGAGATACAACTCCCTCTCCAAGCACCTATTTATATAGAATATACAAGGCAATATTGGACCTATCTTGGAATGGGCATCCAATAAGGCCTCATGGCCCAAAACCCACGTCTAAGGACACTTGGTCAACATTGTAGAATGTGCCTGACACTTGTCCACAACTCCCATTCCAAAGAGGTCACCTATTTCCAAAATGAGATATGATAGATGCTCTTACGACACTTACAACCATCATAGAATCTGTCATAGCGGTTACAACTTACAGCTGTAAGAGAACCTGTCATACATAGGCTATAAATAGCATATTCTCTTATGACATGTCATAGTCCACCTTGGGGTGCCCAAATATTCCTTTTTCAAAGATGCTTCATGACACATGTCTTCACTTGTCTTACAAGCTTCTATTTCTGACTCTTACATGTCGTAACTTCGTCATAGGAATCCGTCATAACCGTTTTGGTCAAACATTCCCTTACACAACATGAAAGATGCTGACACATGGAAAAATGCTCCTACCACAAAATGGGATGCCTATCTCCTCATGTGAGGACAAAATTACAAGTTGTCATATTCCATGTAGGATTGACACATCACCGTGCCACATCCCACAATATGACAATATGGAATTTACAAATATTTACAACATAGGTAATTAAATAATAATTACAAACATTAATAATGTAAGGAATTACCAAGGGTGAGACAGCTTAATTCCCAACATTCTCCCACTTGTCAAACACCTTGTAAGAGCCAATAGAAAAACAAGATTCAATTACTATAGGCTGAGAGGCCCATAGACTCCAAACACCATCTGAACTTCTCTATGCCCACTGGCTTCATCAATCCATTTGCAACATTCTTCAAAGTATCTACCTTCTCCAAATTTACCTTTCCATCCTCAACCATGTCTCGCATGAAGTGAAACTGAACATCAATGTGCTTTGTTCTAGCATGGAAAGTTAGATTCTTCGCAAGGCAAATTGCACTCTGAATGTCACAACTGATCGTGATCTGACCTATATCAACACCAATATCTGAACACAATCTCTTAAGACAAATGGATTCCTTACACGCATGAGTTGCTTCCATATACTTAGCTTCTGTCGTGGATAAAGCAACAACAGGTTGTCGCTTACTCATCCAACTAATAGTATCACCAAATAGTGTAAACAAATAAGCACTGGTGGATCCCCTGCTGTCAATGTCACCTACCCAATCTGAATCCACAAATCTACGAATATCAACAGAATGTGGAGGTCCTGAAACATTGCCATGATAGCATACAGAATACTTA
Organism: Cunninghamia lanceolata; assembly: GCA_027924645.1. NCBI lineage: Eukaryota > Viridiplantae > Streptophyta > Pinopsida > Cupressales > Cupressaceae > Cunninghamia > Cunninghamia lanceolata. Next base: position 11,897,340 of record BSBN01000553.1, on the reverse strand, counting down.
GAAGTACCCCTCAAATATCTGAACACTCACTTAACTGCATCCCAATGAACTCGTCTAGGATTAGCCATAAATCGACTAAGAACTCCCACTACTTGGGCAATGTCTAGTCTTGTACAGACCATAGCATACATAATTCTGCCAACAACACTAGCATAAGGTACTCTGCTCATGTCCTCCAACTCACTAGGAGATTTTGGACAATCCTCAACAGACAACTTTGTCCCCAAAGAAACAAGAACACACAATGGTCTTCAATCTGCCATGCTGAACCTATCCAACACAGTCTTCACATACTTTCTCTGGCTTAACCAAAGTTTTCTGTTGGTTCTATCTCTTATGATTTCCATTCCTAGAATGTACCTGGATGCCCCTAAATATTTCATTTTAAACTGTGCTGATAACTAAGATTTAAAATCAGAAATCATATTCTTACCCTTCCCAATGAGCAACATATCATCATACAGTGCAACAATGAGAATACGATCACCATCAAAGATCACCATCAAACTTATAATACACACAGTGATCTAATTTTGATCTCACAAATCTAATTGACAACACAAAGGCATCAAACTTCAAGTACCATCTCCTAGGGGATTGCTTCAAACCATACAAAGAATTCTTAAGTTTGTAAACCAAATTTTCTTTACCTTTCACCATGTAATGCTCTGGCTGTGACATATAGATCTCTTACTCCAAATCACCATGAAGGAAAGTTGTTTTCACATCCATCTGTTCTACCTCAAGTCATAAGCTGCTGCAAGAGAGAACATGAATCGAATGGATGTCAGCTTTGCAACGGGAGAGAAGATCTCACCATAATCTATACCCTCCACTTGTGAATACCCCTTCGCAACCGATTTTGCCTTATACTTCTCAACATTGCCATCTGCACCAAATTTCTTCTTGAACACCCATTTGCATCCAACAGGTTTCCGTCCAGGAGGCAAAGGCACCAAGTCCCAAGTTTGATTCTTTTCCAAAGAAGCCATTTCATCCTCCATGGCCTCCTTCCAAGAACTTGCATCTTCCATATCCATAGCCTCTGATACAGTTCTAGGTTCATCATTGTTAGTAAGCAAAGCAAAAGCACAACTAGAATCAAGCAATGTAAAACCAAACCTTTCAGGTTGCTTTCTTATCCGTGTAGACCTCCTCAAGAGCTGAGGTTGAGATTCAGCTTCATCTGAGCTTTCAGAGCTACTAGAGCTCTCCTCATCATCAGGTCCAACATTGTCTTTCTGTTCAGTCTTCTCAGGGGTGAGAGGAAACTAAACAACACTCTCTTTCTTTTCTTTTTCTTCTGGCTGTAAAACAATCGAAGAAGGTGTAAGCTCTTTGAAGATGACACTTCTTCTATACAACACTTTTTCATCCACAGGGTCCCAAAGCTTGTATCCTTTCACACCGACACCATAGCCAATGAAAATACACTTAACAGCGTTGTTCTCCAATTTTGACTGCTTCTCCCTAGGCACATGTGTATATGCCTCACAACAAAAAACACGAAGATGCCTTATTGAAGGCTTTCTACTAGACCACACCTCCATGGGTGTCTTTCCAACAAGAGCTGATGTAGGAGATCTATTAACAAGATAGAAAGCAATGGCAATAGCTTTAGCCCAAAAATTTTGTTCTAGGCCACCTCCACTAAGCATACTCCTAGCCTTCTCCATCAGTGTCTTGTTCATCCTTTCTGCAACTCCATTTTTCTGCGGGGTGTATGGAGTTGTCTTATGTCTTTCAATCCCAAGCTCTTTGCAATATTTATCAAATTCTGTAGAACATAACTCACCACCATTGTTAGTTCTCAAACACTTAATCTTTTTACCAGTTTGATTTTCAGAAAAGGCCTTAAACTCCTTAAACTTACTATAGACATCAGATTTGCTTCTGAGAAAAAAAATCCATGTCCTTCTACTGTAGTCATCTATGAAAGATACAAAATATATAGATTTTGATAACAAAGGAACATTAACAAGACCAAATACATCAGAATGAACAAGGTCCAACACACCAGAAGACTTGTGAGAACTCGAATAAAACTGAACACGGTTTTGTTTCCCATAAATGCAATGTTCACAAAAGTCAAACTCAAGATTACAATCATTTAAACCCTTAATGAGGTTTTTATTTTTTAGGGTACGTAAACCCTTCTCACCAATGTGGCCAAATCTCTTATGCCATAACATTGTCTTTTCAGTAGGAAGTTTAACTTCCAAGGCATGATTACAAACATCAGAACTAGAATCAACAGATCTCTTAACTGTTCGTTCAGATAGTGGGGATGAAGTGACTACTTCCCTCTTCTTTGAATCAGAAGAACTATTGCATTGTGAAATGCATGCCTCCAGCTAAAACAGAGTACCTCTCCTAGTACCCTTAGCAAGCACCATAGCTCCTCTAGTCATCTTGCATCCTTCTTTCGAAAAGACAACCTACACACCTGCATCATTCAAACTACTTATAGAAAGCAAGTTTTGTGCTAAGCCTGGGATATGCATAACATCAGAGATCCCCTTCACTTGACAATCAGGGAATTGGATAGAGACTCTTCCAAGAACAACAATCTTCAGATGAGAGTCGTCACCCAAGTACACCTTTACACCATCGAACTCCTCATACTTGTGAACCAGTATCAATGCGAGGTCATGTGGAATGATGCACTATAGTCAATTAGCCACACATCATCAGATGCATGGGTTGCCAGGGCTGCGATGAAAGCATCACCATCATCTTGTGAGTTGTCGAAATCTAAATCAGGAGCTTTCTTTTTCTTTTTCTTCTCCTCTTTGCATTCCTTTCAAAAATGCCTAGTTTTACCGCAGTTCCAACAAAGAGCCTTGGACTTTCTAGGAGATTTGGATCTCCCACAGGATTTGATCTGCCCTTTTCACCTTTCTTGTCCTTCTTTTTCCCTTTCTCCTTGGGTCTTCCACAAATCGCAAGAGCCTCTTTAGCTGCATTAGAAGACTTTCTCCACATCTCTTCAGATAACAGTGCAGATACCACATCTTCCATCTTAAAGGTGGTAGTGGTGCTTCTGATAGCCATGACAAGATGATCCCATGAATCTAGCAAAGAACAAAGTAGGGTCATACACTGATCCTCCTCCTCCATTTTCACACCTACAGATGTCAACTGTGCAACCAACATGTTAAAAGCATTCATATGTTCGACAACGGATCCTCTGTCCTCCATTCGAAGAGAATACAGTTTCTTTTGCAGAAAAAGTTTATTAACTAGGGATTTGGCTTGATACACATCTCCCAACTTCTTCCAAAGCAAGGTTGCAGTTTTCTCCTCATGGACATTTAACAGCACAGAATCAGAAAGACTAAGTCTTATGAGACCCTTAGCCTTCCAATCCTTGAGATCCCAATTAGCTTGTTGCATTGCAGTTGGTTTAGTTTTGGTAACAGTTTCCCAAAGGTCTCGGTCAACAAGCATGTCTTCCATCTTGAGCTTCCACAGCTCGAAATTAGTGCCATTGAATTTCTCCACTTCCATTCTTCTGGATGTGCTTGCCATCTCCTTGCTATAATAGAAATCAAAATACTCTACACAGACTCCCACTCAACTTAAGATCAGCTCAAAAAATCCCTACCGAACAGCTAAGAGCAAAACTAGCCAGGCTTTGATATCAACTGAAAGGAAGCTAGGTGTGCGGAAATCACTTCCTACACTAATCTAATGAGGAGGGGTCTATGCAAATTCAAATTCATAGAACATGTAAACAAGGTATTACAGCAATACACATGAACTAGAAAGAAGACAGAAGAAGAGAGACAAAGATTTACGGTGGGGAAAACCCTTATTGGGTGAAAAAACCCCACACTCAAAAACCTGCACAATGTATTAATAAATCTGAAAATTGTTTACAATACACTTGTAATGCAAGATTCAATGGTCTTCGACACTCGTATCTGGAGTTAATTCGGAAGCATAACAGTACCTGTAAACCTATGATACAACTCCCTCTCCAAGCACCTGTTTATATAGAATATACAAGGCAATATTGGACCTATCTTGGAATGGGCGTCCAACAAGGCCTCATGGCCCAAAAACCACACCTAAGGACACTTGGTCAACATTGTAGAATATGCCTGACACTTGTCCACAACTCCCATTCCAAAGAGGTCACCTATTTCCAAATGGGCTATGACAGATGCTCTTATGGCACTTACAACCGTCATAGAATCTGTCATAGTGTTTACAACTTACAGCTGTAAGAGAATCTATCATACACAGGCTATAAATAGCATATTCTCTTACAACATGTCATAATCCACCTTGGGGTGCCCAAATATACCTTTTTCAAAGATGCTTCATGAAACATGTCTTCACCTGTCTTGCAAGATTCTATTTCTGACTCTTACATGTCATAACTTCGTCATAGGAATCCGTCATAACTGTTTCGGTCAAACATTCCCTTACACAACATGAAAGATGTTGACACATGGAAAAATGCTCCTACCATAAAGTGGGACGCCTATCTCCTCATGTGAGGACAAAATTACAAGTTGTCATATTCCATGTAGGATTGACACATCACCATGCCACATCCCACAATATGACAATATGGAATTTACAAATATTTACAGCATAGGTAATTAAATAATAAATACAAACATTAATAATGTAAGGAATTACCAAGGTTGAGACACCTTAATTCCCAACAGATACAATTCTAGAAGAGAACTTGAATGAATTATTTCTAGGTGGTCTCAAGGATCACATCCAACATGAGGTATGCATGTTTAGCACTAATTCTATATCTAAGTCCTTAGTCCTAACATACAAAGCAAAAGAGAAGTTTCCAATTCCTAGAAAGAAAGGGTTTAATGGCATAAGAGAGAAGATATTTTCAGCACAACCATTTCCTCTACCCACTAGGTTGACTCCCCAACAAATAGAAGAGAAAAAGGCAAAAGGGCTACATTTTAACTATGATATCAAGTAGTGTAGAGGACATAATGTATAAAAACCAAATTTCTATACATTGAAAGGCCAAGTGAGGAAGATGATGAAAAAAAAGAAATATTAGATTTGGGTAATGAGCTAGAGGATGAATCAAGAGATCCCCAACCAACCATTTCTTGTCATGTACTTTCTAGAATTAGCACTCCATAGAATCTCAAGGTAGTGGACTCTTGAATAAAGAGAGTAATAATGTTGATAGACTTAGGAAGAACTCACAAATTCATCAATAATAAGTTAGCTACTGATCTAAGTTGTTTTATATATCTAGCTCTAGAATTTTAGGCCAAATTACAAATGGGGGTATTGTCAGTTGTTTAGGAAAATGCCATAGCATTAAATTGACCACGAGAGAATATCAACTTGATTGTCCAATGTTTTCTATTCCCATGGGTGCAATAGATATTGTATTGGGAGTAGAGTGACTCACTACATTGGGGATAATTGAGATGAAGTTATAGTAGCTATTCATGAGATTTCACTCAAAGGAAGGATAGTTGAACTAAGAGGGTTATGTGCAAAGTCTCCATAGATGGTAAACCCTCATGAAATGCAAAAGATGCTTAAAAACATGGCTAATTGATTTGTGGCCCAATTATTTTCATTGACAGCCTATCAATCAAATGCTCCTACCCAATTGTTGATGGTGGTTTTAGCACACCACAACGTAGGTGAAATGTAGGTTATCTCACCTCTATTGAAAGATATCCTATCCTAGACAAGACTTCCCCAAGGTTTATATAGCTAGGTCTTAGCTTGCAAGAATGACTTCAGTGGAATGTTTCAGCTGTACCAACAAGGGGACTTACATGCAATGATAGGGTTTGATGAAACTGTGATAGCAGAATGTGCAAAACCCTATGATGTTTTTAGCAGATTTGTGAATGTGATTATTTCTTACAACCTAAATCTAATAGATGTTTCTAAAGGAAATGCAAAGGATATAAGGGTTGAAAGGAAGTATGAAACCTAAGTGACAATCACAAATGGATAAAATGCTGCAGATAGAAAAATACTTTCAATATACCACCTCATGTTCAACCAAGTTAAGAAACCACAATTTTGTAGAAAATGATGCAATATTCAATGGAAACTTATGATTTTCAAATCAAATTCATTCATTAAACACCCAGAAAATGGAGCAGCTTAACTCATGAAATGCAAACGAACTAGATTCAATAACAAGGCCTAGGCTAACTATGCACATCAACTTACAATCAAGAAGCACTAACAGTATGGACCAAAGCATTCATCGAATATCTTACAATTACCCATCATTACAAAAGCACATATAATTAACTTTAGATTTATATGAACCATGAAATCCAAAAAAGATAACACAAGCACACAAATTCCCAGTAACCTGCAAAATTTGCTTTGTATTAACCAGAATTTGGCAGTCTTAGCAATTCAATATCAAGTCTTAGTTACAAATGAGATAAAAGGATGGCCCTTTTATAGACAAGGCACCATACCAATTTTTTCAATGGACACTGGAGATTAACTCAACACAAGGGGTCTAGATTTACATAGCATTTATTGAAGTACATTAGTTTGTTACATTTTTGGATTTATTTTAGTCTTATATGAAAAGACAAAATAGAGCCTCTAAATACATTGAATGTAGACAAAATGAGTACCCATTTGGATATACATGACAAATAGAATATTTTAAAGACAAAGGAAAGTCAAAATGAAGCCATTTGACCCTTAGAAATTGGAGCTGATATGGAATGACGAGATTTCACATGTTAGCTGGATCAGGTTACTATTCATTGTCATCCAAGTTGACTTTGTTTTTTTTGCTTCCCTATTGTTGTAGGTTGTGTAGGCTTCAAAGGTTGGGTTAATATCCACTGGTTGAGGATCTTTAACATAATCTATTTTGAATTTTATCTTGTCAACATCCTGTGAAAATTTGCAATACACTGCTTCTCTGGACCTTTTATTTCTTTTAAATTCTCTGAATTCAGCTCTGAGATCACTAACTCTTTCTAATTTCCCGATCATGCTAAGAGGGGAACCCCCATGAATGATATGATGTAGTTTCTCTTTACACTCCTGGGCATCTATTAGAGTTGTATCATCCAAATCCATGTTAGTGCAGGCCTGCAATACATCATTCAACTGATATATTATGAGAGGAACCTCCTACAACAATATAATGAAAAATGCACGAAATAACAGAAATATCAGAAATAGAGAAGGAATTTATTGATCGTAGGCCACTTAGAGGGGGTAACCTCCTTTGAGCAAGCTCAATACAATAAATTCGTGGATGCCTTCATTGGCCTCAACACGTACTTATATACTAAGTCTAATCTAAACAACTATTACTCCCCATGAATGTGGGATAATACAATATACTCATGGGACGGCTTACAAAGCATATGAATCCAACAACAATATACTAACAAAGTAAAGAGAAGGGTTAAACACGGGTTCCTAACATCCCCTCCATCTTAGGAAAGTTTTGTCCTCAAAGCTTAAGATGTGGAAATTGTTGTTGAATCTGAAGGAGTGGTTCCCATGTAGCATCCTCTAGTTGCATTCTGTGCCACTGAATTAATACCTTTGTGATGGATCGAGAGCAAAGCTGACGAGTGCGCTTGTCGAGGATTACCTCCAGCTCCAAAATGATGGATCCTTTGTCATCCAGTTCTGGTAAAATAGTTTGTGCTCTGATGTTGGTGCCGAGAACTTTCTTTAGACAAGAGACATGAAATACTGGATGAACGTGGGAAGGAGGAAGCTCCAATTTATAAGCAACTGACCCAATCTTCTGAAGAACCTTATATGGCTCATAGAACTTTGGAACTAGCTTATGACGCCCTTTGAGTTTTAGGGAGGATTGCTTGTATGGCTATAGACGAAGAAAAACCATATCACCTACTTGAAAAGTGTGCTCAGAACAGTGTTGATCGGCTTGTTGTTTCATTCGATTTCTTGCCATGTGAATATTGTCTTGCAAAATGCGAAGAATTTGATGTCAGGTTCGGAGAACCGTGTCAACTGCCTAAACTGGTGAACTACTGGGGGTGTATGGAAGGAGCACTGGCAGTGCCTAACCATAGACTGCTTCATATGGAGCCATTTTAGATGCAATGTGGTAGAAGGTATTGTACCACCATTCAGCGAGAGGGAGCCACTTTGCCCACTGATGCTGTTGTTTTGAGGTGAAGCAACGAAGATAAGTTTCCAAAAAATTGTTGATAACTTCAGTCTAACCATCTATTTGTGGGTGATACCCTAAACTCATCTTCAGTTTGGTGCCAGTGTGGCGAAATAGTTCTGTCGAAAAATGACTAGTGAAAGTTGCATCACGATCTGAGACAATGGAAGAAGGGATTCCATGAAGACAGAAGATTTGGTCCATGAAAATCTGTATGACTGAGGAGGTGGTATAGGGATGGATGAGGGCACAAAAATGACTATATTTGGAGAGGTGAACAACCACAAACAATATCACTATCTTCCCTCCAGATTTAGGGAGCCCTTCAATGAAATCCGTAGAAATATCTGTCCAAATCCATGTAGGGATGGGCAAGGGTTTGAGCAATCTAGGAAGGAGTGTCATTTCACCCTTGTTGTGCTGGCAGGTATCACATTCATCCACCATCTATTGAATTTCCCTTTTCATTCCCTTCCAAAAGAAGTTATGCTGCACCTGCTCATAAGTTCTAAGGAACCTAGAGTGCCCTGCCGATGGAGAAGCATGGAATTCATAGAAGATAGCCTGTTGAAGATCTGTCCTCTGGGGAAGCACCAGATGACCCTTGTATCTCAGAGAAGCACCATCCCAAGAGTAATGCGGTACAGTAGAAGGGTTATTGGCCAACTGTTGGATGATTTGAGATAATGAAGAGTCATTGACATAGCCTTGCTGGATAGATTCCAACCAATTTGGAATAGGAATAGAAATAGCTGAAAGAGAAGCTTGGTCGTCAAATGTGCGAGAAAGAGCATCCACCATAATATTGTCCTTACCCTTCTTGTAAGTGATCTCATAGTCATAACCCATGAGTTTTCTAACCCATTTCTGTTGTGTTGGGGAGGAGACCCGTTGTTCCAGGAAATATTTCAGACTCTGGTGATTAGTCTTGATGCAGAAATGATTCCCTAATAGGTATGGCTGCCACTTCTGTACTGCATGCAAAATAGCCATCATTTCCTTCTCATATGTAGAGAGTACTAAATTCTTGCCTGAAAGGGCTTTGCTGGTGAATGCAATGGGAAGTTCATCTTGAAGGAGAACAACACCAAGTCCATTGTCGTAAGCATCACTCTCAATAGTGAAGGTCTTGGAAAAATATGGCATAGCTAGAATAGGTGTAGTACACATAGCTTGTTTCAGTTTCTCAAATGCACACTCAACATCATGTGTCCTTGTAAAAGCATCCTTTTTCAACAGAGCTGTTGGTGGAGCTGCAATCTTGCCATAATCCTTGACAAACTTGCGGTAGTAGCCAGTTAGTTCCAAAAAACCATGGAGGCTCTTGAGTGTCTGAGGATGTGGCCAATTTTTCATGGCATCTATTTTGGTAGGATCCACTCGAACCCCTTGGGCTGAAACAATATGCCCGAGATACTCCACTTCCTCCTACCCAAAAACACATTTAGACTATTTTGTATAGAGATGATGATTAGAGAGAAGTTGTAGTACAAGATCCAGATGTTGGAGATGCTCAGCCCATGTTTTACTATAGATGAGGATATCATCAAAGAAGACCAGAATGAATTTCTGCAAGTAGGGCTAGAATATTTTATTCATCAATGCCTGGAATGTGGAAGGAGCATTACTAAGGCCAAAGGGCATGGCCAAAAACTCATAGTGGCCATCATGCGTGCAGAAATCCATTTTAAGGATATCATCCTCATGAACCCGAATTTGGTGATACCCAAAATGAAGATCAAACTTGGAGGAAAAATGAGCGCCATGAAGCTCATCAACAACAGGAATCAAAAACTTATCCTTGATTGTGATGTGATTAAGTGCTTGGAAGTCGATGCAGAGGTGTCATGACCCATCTTTTTTCTAGACAAGAACTGGTGAAGAAAAGGAACTAGTACTAGGGAGAATAATACCTTGCTTTAGTAAGTCTCGAACGAGCATCTCAATCTCTATCTTTTGGTGAAATGGGTAGCGGTAGGGCCTAATGTTGGGAAGAACGCTTCCAGGAAGGAGCTAAATATGATGGTCCTCTAGTCATGAAGGTGGAAATCCCGCTGGTTTAGGAAAGACACATGCATATCTATCCAAAATTTGTTGTAGATCTGAAGGAGTAGTGGAGACCGCTGATGGTTGCATCTAAATGGAATGGAGCTGAGCAATGACACCATGTAAATTCTTCTTAAGGAGATTTTCCATGCAATGTGAACAGATGATGCTAAGAGACCCTGGTTGTAAGCCCTTCAATGTGTGTTTTTGCCTATTGTCTGAAAACTGCATCCAAAGCTTAGCAAAATCCCATAAGATGGGTCCAAGTGTGCGTAACCATTGAGCGCCCAAAACCACATCACATCTACCTAAGGGCAAGGCAAACATGTCAGAGTGTAGGTTATAATCTCCAATAGAGATACGCACATTGTGACACTTCCCTTTGCAACGTAATGTGCTCCCATTGGCAATCATGACTTCAAAGCTGGAGCAAGGGACAAAAAAATTAGTCTGTTCAGTGATCCAAGGGTCAATGAAGTTATGAGTGCTACTAGAATCAATGAGTATTGTAAGAGGGAGCTTCTTGAAGTAACCCTTGACCCACATGGTTTGTGGGGTGGTGACTCCTGCTAAAGCAGGGCGAGAGATCTCTGGGTGGTCTTCTTGAGAAAGAGGGTCAATAGGCGGCTGCTGAATGTCGACCTGATCATCTACTATGTCCTAAGCATCTTCATAAACTTCAGTTGCAGGCGGAGAATCCACATCCAAGAGATAGAGCTTTTGTTCAACACATCTATGTCCCTAAGTGAATTTCTCATCACAATTATAACAAAGCCCTTTTTCTCTACGTGCCCGCATCTCTGCTTCAGACAAATGCTTGATAGAAGTTGTTCTAGGAGCTGACGTGATTGGAGGTCTTTGGGAAACCATATTTCTGAATGGAACAAAATTGGATTTGGAGTGCTGTTGAGCTGTGATCTTGTCCTCTACCAACTTAGCCAACCCTAAGACTTCCATCATTGTGCTAGGACGAAACGTTTTAACCTCAGATCGGATTGCATCCTTCAGACCACTGACAAAACAACTCCTGAAGAATTCATCAGACAATCCCTCTGTGTGATTGACCAGTTTCTCAAATGTTGTCTGATATTCTCTCACAGTACCAGTTTGGCGAAGTTTAGTGAGTGCTCCTGTGAAGTCATCAAAAGCACTAGGGCCAAATCGTTGCAAAATTCGTTTACAAAAATCTGTCCATTTTGGCTCTTCATGAGCCTTGATGTACCAACAGAACCATTGAAGGGCTTCATGTTCCAAATGAAAGGATGCAAGTGGGACTTTGTTGACATCAAAAGTATTATGCAGACTGAAATATTGTTCTGCCCGGTATATCCATCCAGTCGGATCATCACCATTGAAGTGAGGAAAATCAAGCTTTGGCCCACAAAAATTGCTGGAAGAAGAGAACCCAGTGTCTGCAGAAGACTCTAGCTACCATCTATTATTCATGGCTGAATGCTGAAGATTGAGGCCAAGAATTTTTTCATCCAGATCTTAGAGTTTGGTCTTGAGGGCTGCAAGTTCATCCTCCATTTTTTTTCTCCTGCGCGGGTGACAACCATAACCAGGAGGTTACTTTGTTTTTTTTTTGGGGAATGGGTAGAAAATTAAAAATAGAAACTTTTTTAGTAAAGGAAAATCTAGATTTGGGAAAAACTCTAATGGGTAATTGGGGTTTGACTAGGTTTTGGACACGTTTTGAGGGACAAGGAAGCAGAAAATAGGAATTTCAGAAGCGGGGTGAAAGAATGGGAAAATTTGTCCAAGAGGGACAAAGGAGCAGAAATAGGAAATGAACACTGCGGCAAAAATTGAGGGTGACTAGGTGAGAATCAAAGAAGTTATGGCAAACCCTAAAAATAGACAAATGTGGGATTTCTGGCTTCGATAAGTGGAATTTGGGATAGGGTCCTCAAGGAAGGAAATATGTATAATGGAATTTCAGGGGTTCCAGTGAATTTTCAGAGGAAATGGAGCTAAAGCAAGGAAGATATGGTTTTTTTTTTCTAGAAACGATCTGCAATGGCTCTAGACAGATACAATCTACGATTTGTCAGCTGGCAATAGATATGGACCCCAGGTATGTTTGGCTTCCTAAAGGTTTAGGGGATTCACTTGACTACCAATGTTGTCTAACGACTTGTGTATTGGGGCAATACCCCTCACTCCACGGTCAGGTGAAACTAATAACCATTTTGCCACAAATGACAGCTCTTGGTTTACCTCACAGATGGGAACTAGTCAATCAAGTAGGGGCTGTTTCCCTTTTCGCTGGCAGGTCCTCTCAATGGGCCAGCTACTTCGAGGTTCCTATGGTACTCCTCACAATGAGTTTTAGGGCTATGCCTAGGCACTTCCCACAGTTAAGCAGATAGGGATTATTCTTTGATCCAAACCTGCAACTGAAATGAACAATATAGATGTAAAGAAAAAAGAACTACTGCAATAATCATAGCACCTGGAGGCCACTGCAAAATTTTTTTTTTTTGGTGAAAATTCCACCTAGCGAGCCCAAGAAAGTGCTCTGATACCAGATGAGACGAACCTCCTGCAACAATATAATGAAAAATGCATGAAATAATAGAAATAATAGAAACACAGAAGGAATTTATTGATCGTAGGCCAGACAACCTCCTTTCAGCAAGCTCAATACAATAAATTCGTGAATGCCTTCATTGGCCTCAACACGTACTTATATACTAAATCTAATTTAAACAACTATTACTCCCCATGAATGTGGGATAATACAATATACTCATGGGACGACTTACGAAGCATATGCGTCCAACATCAATATACTAACAAAGTAAAGAGAAGGGTTAAACACAGGTTCCTAACATATTACATCTAAAATTTGAGCTCTGGCCAGTTTCGAGGAGTTCCTAGCTCTGTCAAAGACTTCTCTTCTCAATCCTATCAACTCCAGCCATTGTTCTAGCTTGTCCAATCTATCCTGAGTCAAAATATTTTCTGCCAGCAAAACCTCATTTGGAAGATTAGTCATAGCAAAAAATCAAGGGTGAATGTGAGCATAATAATCATCATAATTCATACAATCACTAACCACTTCATCCCTTTCAAACTTCAAAAGACAAAAATCTTTATGCAGTTCTAATGCTACATCTATTATCTCACATCCCTCTGCATATAATTTGTGGAACCATTCCTCTATAGTAGCTGTAGTGGTCTTAATGCTATCAAAATTCTCTAACTCCTCTTTAGAAAGAAGGGAAGGTGCAGTCTCTGGTTCACCATCAGAGGACATAGGTTTTATCAAATATTTTATACAAGCTCTCAGTTCCTCATTTTGTTTCCTGAGCTATTGTTTGGTCTGCTCATCTTTGCTTAATATATCCAAGATATTAGATACAGAGCCTTTGAACTCCTCAATCTCTCAAGCTTTGGAAGTTGGCCCCAAATTAATTATTGTAATAGTGTTGTTTTCTGGTTGTACATCTTCCTTATTGGACTACTATGGAGGGACTGCTACCTTTGCAATATGGGATCCTGTAGCATCCTTATAAATCCTAGACTGGACTTTGGCCTTTTTCTGCTTCTTTGGTTTCTCCAATCTAGCTAAGAAACTATCCAAGTCTAGAGACATGACTTCTACCCTTGGAGGTGGATTATTTATCCTTTGCTATAACCAATCAGGTGTTGTAGAAGAATGTTCTAGAGGGTCAATGTGACTGTCCTCCTTATTTAAAGAATCATCAATACAAATTTTCTCTACTTTCGGGCCTTGACCTATTCCTTTATCATGCAGTGCATCCTACTCTTCAGTCTCTATGTTCTTTGGAGGGGACTCTGACTGCTCTATATATTGTAGATTTTTAGACACAACTTTCTGAGCAATCTCTAGTACCGAGTCACTGGCTATCTCCTCTGATGGGCTATCTTCTATATTTACTACTTCAATTGTGTCATGATTTATCAGAGGCTCTTGTGTTGCATCCTGAATGACTGTCTCTCCCTGTGAATCTAATTTAGCACATACCTTCTCGATGCCAGGTACTGAAGGGACTGGAAGGGGTTCAGGAATCGGTACTTGCAAAGAGTCATTAAAAGGTTTGGTGAAATAATTATTTGTTGCAACTAAGGAATCAGTAGCAGATGGAGGCAAATTTTAATTTGGACAAGTTTGCAAATGTGGAAAACCCCATGAAAGGAGAGGAAGAGGAGATGAAGTACAAAGGAAATGGCAAGTGGGGTGGAGAGACTTAAGGATGGTAAGGTGAAAGGAGGAGGTGAGAGGATGGTTGAGATGGGAGGTAAGGATGATGATGCGAAAGAAATGGATAGTGAAGAAGAAGCAAGAATGGGAAGACTCATGGATGCAATGCCAGGGAAAGTAGATGGAGTAATAGATGTGATGGGAATGACAGAGATAGATGGCAAAAAAGAGATGGAAGGAGTGACTAAAGACATTGTACTGGCTATTGTGGAGGACATGATTGTTACAGTAGATGAGGGAGCAGGTAATGTGGTATGAACTGCAGCAGCAGATGAGACAACAATGTCCACATTTTGCTGGGGAGCAATAGATGTGATAGGAGGTGTAGCTACAACAATTTGTGTCTTGGTCTTCTTAGACTTAGATGTTTCACCTTTCTCGCTAGGCATACCTTTTCTCTTAGTGATCCTTATTTTGGATGATGGGGGATTATCCTTCTTCTGTTGTTTTAGAGGACCCTTTTTGGCTTTTCCCTTATCAAAAAAAAGAATGTCTTCTTCACTATCTCCTTTTGATGCATCTCCTTGAGCAGCCTCTTGCCCTATGTTGTCTTCTATTTCTATGGGTTGATCTTCCTCATCACTACTAGTTCTATCTTGTTCTTGCTCTGTGTACGTAAGAGCTACTCCTGTCTAAGTCAAAGTTGCAATCTGTGCTCTTATCCAATCCTTACTGAATTTAATGGGGTCCCTCATTACTACATCCAAAGAACTCTCCTCTCAATCTGCTGAGTTGGGGAATTGAATTGGCTGGTTGAACAAAGCCTCCCAAGGCCCTCTTTGAATTACATTGTTGTCTTCTATCACTTGGTCCAAGACTTCCATAATATTAAACCTTTTAATAAAATCTAGAGACAGTCTAGAATATCTTCTCAACACTTCATAATCATCCAGGCAATTAGTCCAGAAGTCTTTGAGATGTTCTCTGTGAAACATCCTTTTTCTCACATGTCTCTCCATTATGTCGAAAGGGTTAAAATGGGTCCTTTTATGATAGAAATGTAAATTCAACAATTTATGCTCTATATCTGAATGTTTTGTTGCTCCCATGGTGGTACAGGACTAGTTGCCCCTCCCCAAAAGTATAGGAAACTTAATAGAATCTCTATGCAGATGCTTCAATCTCTCTGCACAAGTGAGGAGTTGTCTAGTAAGCTCAAGAAGCACCACTTTATCTATTGGATACCAAGGAAGCTTGTAGGGTGTTCCAGTGAAACCTTGGATCCTCAAATATGTAAACTTTTGAAATTGAATGTATCATCTCCCATACATTTGTACAACATTAGTTGCTTCAGGGGATAGTCTCCTAGCCATATCATTCTGGAGTATCTGGGTAATGTGCATAATAAATGCATCATTGACCCTTTTGTAGTGAACTATGATTGTGATATCTCCAGTTGAGTGTAACACTCATATACTTTATATTGGTTTTCTCCATTTCCAACCACTTCTAATCTTGACAGGCCAGGGTATTCGATAGTTCTAGATAGGGTATAGACCACATAAGAGGTCCACCTGAAAGTTTCATCAGTTTGGAAGGCAACAAAGGCCTCATGAATATTGTTGCTCATTATTTGGGCACAATGTATCTTCTTGTCCCCTTGTAATATCTCCTCTATGTATGGGAACATCCATCCTTCAAATGTAGAGGTTGAAGGTAGCCCCATCATCCTTCTCAAAAGGGTTACTAGGTCTCCTATCTCCTCTTTGAAATCATTAATATATAAAACTCGAGGAACCTTTGACATAGCTAACCTCTTATTCTTCATTCAATAGTCATTTATTTTCCTCCTATAGGTCTCTTGATCTTGCTTGTATAGTTTTTCAGCTTCTTCCTTATCCATCATGGTTAGGACATGAAATGGGGGAATGTCAAAAGTTTCTGTCAGTGTTAAGGCACTGAGATCTACTAGTATTTGACCTCCTTGTGTCTGCATGGTTCTAGTCACCTGATCATAGCTGTTGGCACATGCCACAATGAGTTTAGGGCATTGCATTGAGGTCAAGAATGCAACTACCTGTGCAATCCCGTTGTCTCTAATCTTCCTGTCTTTAGGTGTGGGATTGGGACCTAAGACTCTTAGCCTGAAATCTTCAATGTCAATGTGTCCAAGGTCTGTGTCTCCAATGTTTCTCCATGCTGATGTGATCTTTGTTATTGGGGGGATGCCTTTGAATTCATACTTCATATTGATAGCTCAAGAAGATATTTAATCTGTAGGACAAAACCTAATGAGTAACCCTTATAGTTTTTTATCCTAATGGTCTAGACTTAGGTTTTTTAAACAATTTAATACTTTCAGTTTGCATCCTAAGTCAAGAATTTAACCAATTTATATTGAAAATCTATTATCTCAGCTTAAATCCCTTAAAATCAACTTAAGAGAACACAAGATTTTCATTACATTCCATCTTTTAGCATTTATTACATGAAATTACAAGCAACAAGCAGAGAAAAATAGGTCAACAGGCTTTTAAGGCCTCATTGAACATGTATAATAAATGCTTAATTCCACTCTTAACCAATGCATGACATCAAGAAGCATGTAAATAACCATAAATACCTTGTAATAAATTCAATTCACTGATCCATTATCTTAGATTCTATTGAAAAATGCCTTAAATATTCCATTCTAAGCTATCAGTGAAGTTTGCGGGGATTTAAGTTGTCACTAGATGTAGTGGGATTTTATGCCATCACGGGATCGACAGGAATTTTATTGGTCATAGGATATGTTAGGTTAGTGCCACTTTCAACACAAAGTCCTTTGGAGGGTAGTCTTAGCACAAAGCATATATAATTCCTCTGGCGGAGATTTCACCTATCATTGGATAATAGAGTTTTACCCACCACCAGACATGTCTGGTAAGGGATGATTCTAGCAGTAAGTAATCTTAATGACTAAAGCGAAGTTTGGCAGAGTTTTCTGTTTCAGTTAGATCAGCGGGACTTTTGAAGGCTGTAGGACATGTCTAGTGAAAGGGTATTTCAATGCTAATCCAGTGATATCTATCTTCAATGCAAAGTTTACATGAGTGTAGACACCTTAAAAGGACCATGCCTTCTCATCACTTGCATTTCATCGAATCACCTGCATTTCAACGTTAATTAAATAATCTAATTATTTAATTAATTTCATCATAATCATCAAATTCTTCCAAATCTTCCAAATTCAACATTAATTGAATAAATTCTATTTATTTAATTAATTTCATCAAAATCAACTTTATTCTTTCTAAATTAAATAATTTTAATTATTTAATTAAATCAATCATCTTCCAATCTCCAAATCCACATCAATTAAATAAATAAATTATTTAATTAATTTATCTTCAAAATCTTCTTATCTACAATTAAATAATTTTAATTATTTAATTAACTCAATTGTTCTTCCAAATTTAAATAAATCATGCAAATTTATTTAAATTGAATCTCAATCTCTAAAAATAAAATATAATCAAATATTTTATTTATTCCTCCAATCATGCACAAACAATTAAATAAATTTATTTATTTAATTTGCTTCAATATCTTCCAAATCCTCTAAAAATAAATCTTATTCATCATGCACACAAAATTAAATAATTTATTATTTAATTTATCTCAAATCATGCAAAAAACAAATTACAAGTTGAGTTAATTGACTTAATCAATCTTGTTTCTATCAGCAACTCTTAAATTAGAAAAAAAAGACATTCTAATTTATGAAATCAAACCTATCTTTATCAAAAATAAATTAACTCAAACAAAAATAACTTTTTGTGTGACACATGTTAGGTGCACATTCATCATGAACTTTTGATTTATCTCATCCGTTGATTCTATCAAATTTTCTGGACTGTTGATCGATCATGTCTGAAACCTAAATAAACCCCCCCACATCTCTATAATAAATCCTCTTCGATCATTTATTCACAAGCATTCTAGTGCATTGAGCATTCATTGCATTGTTGAGCACACCTCTACCTTTTGAGCACAAACACAATCTACATCCATTTGTTGCAAACATGGTTTCACAATTTGAAGAGCAATCTACATTCGACCAAGAGATCCAAACAATCTAGGTGATAGCTTCTTTGTTCATAATTTGATTTATTCATTGATTTGGTTATTGCTTAGATAGATCTTTTGATGTTATGGGTAATTGAGTTGTTATTATCATTGCTTTTGATCTTATCATTCAACCTCTCGATTTTTCCTATACACATTCTGGAATGCCCAGTGGGACTCACTAACCTTATTTTTTTTAATAGAAAAAAGTTGATTTTTGAAGCTAGGTATGGAAAAGCGCAATCTCAATGTAGAAAATCTGAAGATCCTTGTTCACTAGTTTGAGAGAATATGCGTTGAGAATTCAACCAGTGTAACCTTAGCTCAAAATATTTCTAGGTTTTGTCGAAAGCATCGAAATCCTATTTGAGTATCTCTTACTTTTTGCAGAAAATACACGAATTTCAAGAAAAACATATCACAAATCTGCATCCCTATTTTTAGCCCATGCTTGCTTTTTTTGCTTTTGCAAAGCAATTTCATGAAATCAGGCATATCTATGTAATCTTAGCTCAAAAGATTTCTAGATTTTGTCGACAACATCAAAATCCTATCTAGGTATCTCTTAGTTTTTGCAGGAAGTGCACAGATTTTAAAAAAAATAGATCCCAATATGTGTCCCTATTTTTAGCCCATGCTTGCTTTTTTTTACTTTTTCAGAGTAGTTTCATGAAATCGAGCATATCTTTTGCATACAGAGTCTGATTTTCGTGAAACTAGCGGCGCTGGAAAGATGCTTCTCCCAAATTTTCTATGGTGAAAGAATTTTTAGGTAATTTTATCAGATTTATTAGGTACACTCAGTCAAAGTCAACCCTTCTTTGCAAACTTCAAACGATCATAACTTGTGCAAAATTTATTCAATTTTCATGAATTTATTTTTTGAAATTGCATAGAATTTCATGTAGAATTTGATCATAATATCCAATCTTCTGTACCTAATCATTATTATCAGATTTTTTTCCAGATTGCTCATTTTCACCTAACAAATTAAGCGCTTTTGGTTAATTGATTTATTTTTTGACTAACTATTGAGTCTTTAGTGGAACTAATCAACTTTTTGCAGCCTCTTATTACTCAAATAGAGCAAATAGGTTTTCCTAACATATTCATGTAGAATGAGCATTGAAGAATTGAAAACCTATCACAGTAAGTCTTAGGAACATATTACTTTCTTAAGGGATAAAACATCTTTTTGCAATCTAAGTCTTAGGAACATATTGCTTTCTTAAGGGACAATGGACATGAATGCAAAAACACTTCAATTTTCTAAGGGACAATAGACATGAATGCCAAACACTTCAATTTCATAAGGGAAATTTACAACTACAATCATGTGTGTGTCTAATCTAGTTGCACCTTATTTTTCTTATAACGGGACAATTGAACCTTTGTTTGACGTGCTTGATCTTACATTTCAGTTATTCCTTTAGAAGGGCCTACTTTTGGATTGCGCTTCATCCAAAAGGGATGACCCTAAGTGGAGTTTTCCTTTAAACCACTATATAAGAGGGATAAGGTGAAAGGCAAGTCCTAACCAACGTCAGCCTTACCTTGTGGTGCCAAATTGAAAAGAGGTGTACTAGCTCTTTGTGAAAGCAATTTCACATTGTGTGAAGTGTTTGATACTCTTAGTAGGATTGATCAAAGATTTTAGTAGCTTGTCACATTGCTCATAAGGTGTTGGTCCCTCAAAGCTACTAAGAACCAATCTAGATAGTGACTACTCGTTTCACCTCTGAACGTTGCGGTAATCATCAGTGCAAGGGGAATCGATTCAAGCCCCCAAGATACTCACCATTGCCTCCCTTGAGAAAATATAATATTCCCTCGGCCATAAAGCTCTTGTGACCTACTTGAGCTTTCTAAGGGGAGGGTGAGATATCCCTACCTATCATCTCTCGCAAAGATACAAAGGTACAACACCTATGTGGAATGACATTTGGTCGATGGAGAATTAAGTTGTGAGTTGATTTACCGCAATGAAACCATGTCTCTAGGGATAAAAAGTGCTTGAATTGTTTGCAATTATCTAATACCCATGGAAACATTGGGCTTTTTGTGAGCCTTGAACATACACTATATGTTGTGTCAGTCCTCTTTTGGTACTTTGTTTGATGTGTTTTATCTTGCCAAAGAAAATCCAATCAAAATCAAACCCAAATCTATCAAAATTTGCCTTATAAACATCACTGACACTACTCCAGCACGTTTGGTATAATAGTATCTCGCAGTTGGTAGTACAGTCTAGTGCCTTTGGCATAACTGTTCAGTGTCTCTAGCAGCATAGTCCAGTGCCTTTGGTAATACAGTAGCTCGCCTTTGGTAACACAGTCCCGTGCCTTTGGTATAATAGTCCAGCGCCTTTGGTTCAAAAAATTATTCGTCAAACTACCTCAACAAAATCCAAGAAAAATATCAAAACATATTGTCTTAGTGTATCCATGGTAACCACTAGACTCCATCAATCGATGAAGGCTAAGCAAGTTGCCCCAAGGAAGCGTAAATCACCTCCTCATACACCTCAACCAAGCCAATCCAACATGACTCCAAAGGGTACTCCAAAAACACTAATGGAAAGATTAACCAACTCTCAAAATAGGCCACAATGTGACCAACCAACCATTCCTCAAGAAGATAATGTTACTTTAGTAGATGTAACTCAATTCACTACCAGCATGCCTCATGATTTTGCTACACCTGGTTATACCATAGTTCAAGTCCCATCTCAAGAAGAGAAACACTTTGAAGAAGATCAATCCTCTCAAGAAGATAGACATGACCTTGACGAAATCATGCAAGATCCTAGAGCCATAGCCACCTTTGATAAAATCCTTAGTGAAAACCAAGATCATTTCTTCCACTTACTAGCCGAACAAGGAGCCAAATTACCTCTAGATTTTGATCTATCCAATCTCAAGGAGCCAAACAAAACCCATGATGTTATAACAACGGTTCAAACTATGTCAACTATGACCACACCCATACCTGAACAAAAATCACAAGGGAGAACAATTCCACAATATGAGAATTTTCTTTATCAAAATCCAATGGCAAAGAGACCCATATCACCACTTCTGACTCCTATGGAGATCTACAAACACCAACAAGAGACCCTCCGACGTCAAGCAGAACTAGCCAAACAAGCTGCTCTAGCTCAATCAAACACACAACAACCTCCTAAAATGCCCACACCAATCGCAAGTGGAATATTGGCTACCCCATCACAAGATAGTTTCCCACCAAATTACAATCTGAGAAACACTTATGTAGCCATGCAACAAGGGTCTCAATCGACACTACCCCCAACTTCATCAAACCTCTACATCATTAATCCAAACAATGTCATGCAACCCCAACCATCACAAAATGTCAAAAAAACGTACATCCCTCCACCACAACATTATTCTACACTCAATCATACCTATCCCCATCTTAGTCAACCCCAACCATCACAAAACCCATCTACCTATGTCCCTTCGCCACAACGATCATCTACACTAAACTTTTTCAACACATATCTCAATCAACCACAACCATCACAAAACCCATCTACCTATCTCCCTCCACCACAATGATCTTCCACTCTCAACCTAACCCACACCCATCTCAACCCTCAACATTCTGAAAATAAATCATCCTATGGTTATACTGCACCATCGCAACCAAACCCAACAAACTTTGGCTTTCCTCCACAGAATTCTTTCTTCACACCACCTCCAGAATACCAACGATAGAACTCTTATCTACAACCATCACAAAGCTACATTCTTACCTAGCACCACCCCCACCTCCCCAAAATGAAAAAACCCAAAATCAACCCAATTCAAACCCAACATACAACACATACGACCCTGTTGGATCTAGGGCATACAACTGAGAGGGGGGGTGAATCAGTTGTATAAAAACTTGCTCTTACTTCTAACACTTGATTCTTCTTTGTTAGTTAACAGCATATCAATTAACCATCCATGAAAGCATAATGCATAAGCACAAGAGCAGATAAACATCAACACATTGAACACCAAGATTTTGACGTGGAAAACCCGGTTAAGGGAAAAACCACGGGGTGATTAACCCAAGGATTATTCTCTGTTAGAAGAATAAGAAAAATGAATGGCACATGCCAATTAGGGCTCACTGCCCAAGCACACTGCCCACAAAGAGGCACACTGCCTACAAGGAGACACACTGTCTACAAAGTGATAATAATCACAATCTTGAACTGGAGAATGACATCTCTACCATGTCTGGATCAGTTCCATTTAAGCCCAAAAACCTTTGCTCTGCCTTTCACACTTCTCTTCACTATACCACACTCATCCCCACAATCTACACCTCAAAATGAATTCTCAAACACTTATTTATACAAGACATCAACTTAGGAACAATCATCTAAGTCGACAAACATCACAATAACATTCGCAAGGCGTGTAGAACATCCGGTCGACATCCGGTCAGCCTGTTACAGGAAGAACACCAACAACTGGTAGCCATAACATCAAATCCAACTCTAACTTCAATGCGGACCATCAACACGAACTAGATATGATCCAATGATCATCATAACCTTCCCTGAATCATCAAAAACATCCGCACTTCATCAGCTTACCAGAATTCTTCTCTTCATCATCCGATACTTCAAGAACACAGTCTGTCGTCACTGTCACAATGCAAAAGGTACTTCCAGACCTCAAAATCATACAGAACTTGAGATGAAACATCACAAGGACATCCCAAACACTCCTTCCAATCCGCAGATTAGGATAATGCAATTCCGGACCTCACCGGACCTTTCTGTGATCCTCTATCACCTCTGGGCACTTGCCAGAACTAGTTCCACACAGACAACCATAACTTCTTCAGATCTTCATGCAGACCTCTGAAATCTTAACTGAAGCATGTCAAGACTCATATCTACAAACCCTTTAATCTGCATCCTCTGGTTCACAACCTATACAGTACATTTGCCTTCTTTTCATCGTTGTTCTTCACTATTCCGGATGGGGACTGATTTCCTCAATAACAATAGCACACAACTCATCCAAACCTTCTTACCAATGCAATATGAGTATGTTGACATCAATGACAACACTAGTTCACCTCATACTTGCAACAATCTCCGCCTTTGTCATTGATGGCAACATATGATGTGAAAAACCATCAAGATAAGAACTTCTCCTTTTTGTCATAGCTCCCCCTATCAACAACAACTTTTCACGTCTTCTCTTCCTTTACTGCTCCCCATTTGATCATCAACCACTTGTTTTTCACATGTCTTCTCTCCCCTTTGACATCAATGGCAAAGGGCTCATACTTGCAATTCTAATACATCAGAATCATACCAGCTACTCCCCCTTAGTAGCAGCTCCCCATCATCAATCCAGATCACAAGATATGACTGTGATATCCACTGGACCAATGCACATTAGTGCATCCTAGTTCATCACCAGAGTGGCCATGACCCCTAACTTCTCCCAGAGATATTCGAAAGAGTCCTTGGGAAGAGGTTTAGTAAAGATATCTACAATCTGATCCTTGGAGGGAACATACTCCAATCTGACTTCTTCCTTGTTCACTTGTTCTCTCAAAAAGTGAAACTTGATAGATATGTTCTTAGTCTTAGAATGCAATACCATATTCTTAGAAATATTAATTGCACTTGAATTATCACAGAAAATTGTGATAGGCTCCTCATATTCAACATTAATGTCTCTTAGCATCTGCTTCATCCATAAGATTTGAGTGCAACTACCTACTACTGCAATGTATTCTACTTCAGTTGTAGACAGAGATATTGCATCTTATTTGTTGCTTAGCCAAGAAACCAATCTCTTCCCAAAAAAGAATGCTCCACCATTGGTGCTCTTCCGGTCATCCACATCTCCTGCCCAATCTGCATCTGTGTAAGCATGAAGAGAGAAATCTGGATCTCTAGGGTACCATAGACCATACTCAACTATTCCTTTCAAGTACCTAAAAATTCTTTTGATTGCCATAACATGAGATTCTCTAGGATCAGCCTGGAATCTTGCCACAAGACCAATAGCCTACATTATATCTGGTCTAGTCTGAGTGAGATACAACAATCCACCAATCATTGACCTATACTTTGTCTGATCTGCCTTTGGAGAGTCATCATCTTTGCTCAACTTACATCCAGTTGCCATAGGAGTGTTCATTGGCTTTGAATCTTCCATACCAAATTTCCTCAACAATTCTTTCACATATTTGGTCTGAGAAATGAAGATCCCTTTCTTTGTTTGAGTAATTTACAGACCCAAGAAGAAATTCATTTCACCAAGCATAGACATTTCAAACTCACTTTTCATCTGATTTGCAAAAGTTTTGCACATACTATCTCTTCCTCTAAAAATGATATTATCCACAAACACTTCAACAATAAAAATGTTTTCATGATCAATTTTGAAATATAAGTTACTGTCAGCAGTACCTTTGTTGAATCCAATCTACACAAGATGCTTATCCAACCTTTCATACCATGCTCTTGGGGCTTGGTTCAATCCATACAAAGCTTTCTTCAACTTGCAGACCATATCATCATTATCAGACAATTGAAATCCATCTGGTTGTTTAATGTAAACTTCTTCTTCCAGATCACCATTTAGGAAGGTAGACTTGACATCCATCTGATATACCTTGAAGTCTTTGAAGGTAACAAATGCAAGAAATAATCTGACTGCTTCAATTCTTGCCACAGGAGCAAAGGTCTCTTCAAAATCAATTCCTTCTATTTGAGAGTAGCCTTTGTAGACCAATCTAGCTTTGTTTCTGATTACTTCACTAGCTTCATTCAGTTTGTTCCAGAAGACCCATTTGGTTCCAATCACATTCCTATCTCTAGGTCTGGGAACAAGATCCCAAGTACGATTTTTCTCAATTTGCATCAATTCTTCCTCCATTGCTTTGGTCCAGTTTTCATCATTGCAAGCTTCATTTACTGTCTTAGGTTCAATCTTTGAAATCAGACAGTATTCATTTGAATCTTGAGCAATTCTTCTTCTTGTTTGTACCCCTTTACTTTTGTCACCTATGATCTGATCTTCAGAGTGATTTAGAGTTACATACCTTGGAACTTTGGGAGTTTCTTGCACTACTAATTCTTGATTAGGCTCATTCAGACAAACTTCTTCTTCCTGATTTACCGGATCAGTCTGGATCTGAATTTCAGAGGAGGAAGGAGCTCCTTGCACCAGAGGATCATTCTGATCATCTTCATCACATTCATAGAACCTTGAGGGCTTCTCAATTCCTTCATCAACTTTTACATTAGTACTTTCTATCATCTTCCTTAGTCTCTTATTGTAACACCGGTATGCTTTGCTTTGAGTGGAGTAACCCAAGAAAATTCCTTCATCACTTCTAGCATCAAACTTTCCTAGATCTTCATCTCTTTTAATATAACACTTGCTGCCAAATACTCTGAAATATCTCACAGTAGGAGTGATGCCAAACCAAAGTTCATAGGGGGTCTTACCGGTATTATTTCTGATTTGAACTCGGTTGAGAGTGTAGACTGCAGTGCTGATAGCTTCTTTCCAAAACATCTGAGGAACATTTGCTTCCAACATCATTGTCCTGGCAGCTTCCTGGATGGTCCGGTTCTTTCTCTCAACTACTCCATTCTGCTGTGGAGTCCTAGGAGCAGACAACTGTCTCCTTATACCCTGTTTCTCACAAAAGTCAATGAACTCACCAGATGTAAATTCACCACCTCTATCAGACCTTAGACACTTCAGTTTTAATCCGGTTTGATTCTCTACCATAGCTTTGAAGATTTTGAACTTCTCAAGGGCTTCTGATTTCTCTTTTAGGAAGGTAACCCACATCATCTGGGAATGGTCATCAATTAGCAACATGAAATATCTATCACCTTGCAGACTCTTGATTCTTGTCGGACCATAGAGATCAGTATGTACTAATTCCAACAATCCGGTAGAGGACTGATCTTTGCTTTTGAAAGAGACTCTACTCTGTTTACCTAGCTGACATTCTTTGCACAAACTATTTGTAGGTTTTACCAATTTTGGAAGATCTCTTACAGCCTGAATATTGCTTATCTTGATGATGTTATCAAAATTTACATGACACATTCTTCTATGCCATAACCAACTCTGATCAACTTGAACAAATAGACAACTTTTATTTGAACCAACCAGATGAAAGATATTACCTTTTGTCTGAGCACCGGATGCAATTTCAGTTCTGGAGCTTGTAAAGATTTTGCATTTTCCATTCTTGAATCGGAGATCATAGCCTTTGTCCACTAACTGACCAACACTGAGAAGATTGTGCTTTAATCCTTCAACATATAGTACATTACCTATTTTGCTCTTTCCATCAAAGGAAATAGTTCCCCTACCTCTGATTCTACCAGCAGAATTGTCACCAAACTTTACCATTCCTCCATACCTTTCCAAATCTAAGAACTTATTCTTGTCACCAGTCATATGGTGAGAGCATCCACTGTCAATAACCCAATCATCCTTTTCTTCTACTTGAGCAGCCACAGCTCTTTCCACAACCTTGTGATAGACAGATTCAGAGGATATTGAATCTTCTTCCTTGATGGTAATAAACACCCATTCATTTCCGGATTTGCTTCCTAGTTCTGATTCATCATCTGTTACTCCTTCATTGTCATCTTCTTCATGAAGATAATAGCAGTTCTTTTGAAACCTTTGTCTGTCAGTATTAGACCTTGCAGATCTTTCCAGACATCTTGAAGCAAAATGACCAATCTTATTGCAGTTGAAACACTTAAAGGGTAGTTTTCCTTCATACTTACCAGATCCTCTTGGTAGTCTCTTTGCAATGAGGGCTTCAAGTTGGGCTATTTCTACTTCCTCTTCTTCCATGTCTCTTCTTGCTTGATCATACCATGACATCTTCCTTGAAGAGTTTTCTCCCAGATCAAATCTTTGTTTGCCTTTCACATAGGTACTGGCTTTGAAAGCAGATTCAGTCTTGGGTGGATCATCTCCAAACTCGGTCATTTCAAATACAGCTAGTTTGCCAGCCAATTGTTCCCTTGTGATAGTTGTGTGGGCTCTGAATTCATTAATGGCAGCAACCTTGATTTTGTAGGCAGCAGGAAGGGATCTGAGAATTTTACAAACAATCTCATTTTCATCCAGAGTTCCACCAGCATTTCTAATTCCACATACCAGTTCATTCACTCTTGGCATAAAGGTAGTGATGTTTTCATCTTCTCTCATCTTCAATCTTTCAAATTTCCCTTTCAGACTTTGCAACCTTGCACTTTTGACAAACTCATCTCCTTCATACAGAAGTTCCAGTTTAGTCAAGATCTCATATGCAATTGGTAGGTCGATAACATTTGAGAGATCTAAGTCATTCAATGCACTTAGAAGAGCTTCCTTGGTCCGCAGATTGTTTTCAGCATCTGTGATTTCATTCAGAGTTGTCAGACCACCCTGTGGAGGTACATATGGTTTTGAGACCATGGCCAAGTATGCTTTTCCCATACACTCCAAGTGACATTTCATGCGACCTTTCCAGAGAGTGAAGTTGGTTCCATCGAACTTCAGACTATCCTTCTTGTATGACGACATCCTGGATCTCCTCAAGCGGTTAAGCTTTTTTCAGAGGAACTTGGCTCTGATACCAATTGTTGGATCTAGGGCATACAACTGAGAGGGGGGTGAATCAGTTGTATAAAAACTTGCTCTTACTTCTAACACTTGATTCTTCTTTGTTAGTTAACAGCATATCAATTAACCATCCACGAAAGCATAATGCATAAGCACATGAGCAGATAAACATCAACACATTGAACACCAAGATTTTGACATGGAAAACCTGATTAAGGGAAAAACCACGGGGTGATTAACCCAAAGATTATTCTCTGTTAGAAGAATAAGAAAAATGAATGGCACATGCCAATTAGGGCTCACTGCCTGAGCACACTGCTCACAAAGAGGCACACTGCCTACAAGGAGACAAACTGTCTACAGAGTGATAATAATCACAATCTTGAACTGGAGAATGACATCTCTACCATGTTCGGATCAGTTCCATTTAAGCCCAAAAACCTTTGCTCTGCCCTTCGCACTTCTCTTTGCTATACCACACTCATCCCCACAATCCACACCTCAAAATGAATTCTCAAACACTTATTTATACAAAACATCAACTTAGGAACAATCATCTAAGTCGGCAAACATTCGCAAGGTGTGTAGAACATCCGGTCAACATCCGGTCGGCCTGTTACAGGAAGAACACCAACAACTGGTAGCCATAACATCAAATCCAACTCTAACTTCAATGCGGACCACCAACACTTACTAGATATGATCCAATGATCATCATAACCTTCCCTAAATCATCAAAAACATCCGCACTTCATCAGCGTACATGAATCTTCTCTTGATCATCCAGTACTTCAAGAACATAATCTGTTGTCAATGTCACAATGCAAAAGGTACTTCTGGACCTCAAAATCATACACAACTTGAGATGACACATCACAAGGACATCCCAAACACTCCTTCCAATCCGCAGATTAGGATAATGCAATTCTGGACCTCACTGGACCTTTCTGTGATCCTCTGTCACCTCTGGACACTTGCCAGAACCGGTTCCACACAGACAGCCATAACTTCTTTAGATCTTCATGCGGACCTCTGAAATCTTAATTGAAGCATGTCAAGACTCATATCTATAAACCCTTTAATCTGCATCCTCTGGTTCGCAACCTATACAGTACATTTGCCTTCTTCTCATCACTGTTCTTCACTATTCCGGATGGGGACTGATTTCCTCAGTAACAACAGCACACAACTCATCCAAACCTTCTTACCAATGCAATATGAGTATGTTGACATCAATGACAACACTGGTTCACCTCATACTTGCAACAGACCCTTATAACACCAATGCCCATGGCTTCCACTACAATCTTCCATATGGGAAACAACAACCACCTCTAGGACAATAGGAGATGTTTCCAACCCCTCCCACAGCTATGGAGCTAAAACTTACAGAGGTTCAACAACAACTATCTAATATTACGTTTGGCCACACCAAGAAAACCTTCTCTTTCGAAGAAGTTTGTCTTTATCCATTTGATCGGTCATTACCCATGATCCCTTTTCCTCACAATTTCACTATTCCCAAATTTGATAAATACAAAGGAAAAGGAGACCCAAAAGACCATCTTAGAGAATTCTATCTTGCTTGCTTTGAGGTCAAGCTATAGAATGGTTCTCGCACCTATCCATGGGTATCAAATCTTTTAATGAGCTTATAGAGAAATTTGCCACCCATTTCTCCTACAACATAGAACATGAGGTCTCTATGACTGACCTATGCAACAATAAATAGAAAAATGGGGAGACTCTCATCTCCTTCCTTCAAAGATGGAGACAAATGGATAGAAAATTCCCATTCAAGATACCTGAAAAGTAGCTTGTTAGCATATTTGTGCAGAACCTTAATCAAGAATTCGGTTTCCATTTACAAATTCTTAGTGCTACAACCTTCGATAAAATTACCTACAAAGGCATCAACATTGAAAAGGCTCTCATCGCTAAAGGTGTGGTAAAAATATTCAAAGAAACTAAAGACAATGCTCCTCAACAACAAACAAATGATAAGCCCAAGTTTTGGAACAAAAATAAAAATGTGGTCAATGATGGTGTGGTAGATTCTAAACATGTCCAAACACTACAAACACCCCTTCATATTTCATCAAAACCAAGTCAATCTCTGCCTCAACAAAACCAACAACAATGACAACAAGAGCGACCTCAACAAGATTACCCTCTGCAACGTCAATTCACTCCCTTGGGAGAGCCTATAGAGTTTGTTTTACAGAAACTTTTACACAATGGACTCGTCACCTTACCAGATGCTCCCCCATATGACGAACATGTTTACAAAACTACATGATACAATGAAATGAATATTGTGAGTACCATAGGACCAAAGGACACAGAACCGCATCATGCATGAAACTCAAGCACGTGATCCAAAACCTTATTGACGGAAAACAAATCACTTTTGATGATGAACCACCAACTCAAAACACCAATAAAGACCTCAACATGTACAAGGAGCCATTCCTTAACCATGGTCAAGGTCAAAACTCGACAAAGGTAAAGGTGTTAACAAAGCTTCAACTTCCTATGACTCTATTGTGGGTTGTTTTGAAGAAAGTCATATATCTACCCTCACTATCAAAGGCAAATCTACGGATTGTGTAGTGACAAATCATTGTGGTCGTGTCACCCTGTGTGGCCCTACACCATGTCTCCCAACTCAATCTAATTACAACCTTGTAGAACATCTAGGGAAAACCCTTGCATAGATCTCTATCTTGGACCTTCTACAGTCATCACCCACACATAAAGCTGTGCTCGAAAAAGCCTTACAAGAGTCTTTGGTTCCTAACAACATAGCGGTCATGGATTTCCAAGCTATAATAGGTAACATTGCCTCACCTTACAATGTGGTCTTTTCTGAAAAGGACCTCCCATCCCATGATCCATGTCACAATGATGCCCTTCACGTTGAAGTCTTCATCCATAAACGAAAGATTAAATGCATAATTATAGATGGTGGTGTTGGTCTCAATATCTGTTATCTCAAATTACTTAAATAGTTGGGATACTCTAAGGATCATGTTAACATTAATCAATCCATTACAATCAAAGGGTATGATGATGCTGAGCACCGTTCAGAAGGTGTTATCCAGTTGCCTATACAAGTAGGCCCTATCATGCTAGAAACTAGGTGCCAAGTCCTTGACATTGAGTTACCTTATAACATTATCTTAGGACATCCATAGATCCATGCCATGAAAGTTGTTCCCTCAATGTACCATCAGTCTCTCAAGTTCCCATTCAATGGTACAAAGATCACTATCCTAGGAGATCCTAATCCCTTTGAATTCTATCGAATCTTGCAAGGCAGTTATAAGAATTCCAACCAAGTGCCAAATAATGACAAAGCCCAAGAATCCCCATTGTATGTCAACTCTAAAAAACTAAAAAAAACCTCCGTAGTTGAGCCTAATCCTCATCCTATTCCTGAAATCAAAGCTCACATATGTGATATAGGCTTTGGAGAATATGATATTTCAAAATCTTGTTGTGTAGGGTGGATGCCCTTATTGCCTAAATCTTACGACCAACCGCCCATAGCCAAAGCAACTAAGAAAGAAGCTATTCCTCCCCTAGTATCCCTAACTCAATTCCAAGAGGGAAAATTATTGGTAGAGGAAACAATTGAAGACATCACATCTTGGCTCTACAAGGAGAAAGAACCAGTCATCATACCAATCAAACAATATGGCAATGGCCTAAGAATTGTCAAAAACATGGACTATAAAGGCAAAGGTGACTTTGGGAAAAATAATCAAGGTGAAATGGAACCCATTATTATGAAGAAGAAACTAGAAAAGAAGGGGTTAGGATTTGGTAGGAAGGTACCACGCGCCTTGGACATCGAGGGTATTCTCGACGAGGTAGCACAAACTTCTCTCACAGATTCGACGTCTAAAGAGGATATCATCGATGACTCTTATCTCAATATGACTGACCTATTCACTGAATCCTTTGTATTTATGTTGTCATCCGTATCCTTAACATCTAACACAAACATCCAGATTGTAACACTTGTCTACCCTGAACTTATCGATTGGGACCAACAAGGGGCCCCTGTTCTAGATGTATTTTAGAATGACAAAGCTATTGCAGAGTTCATGGGACTCCAGGATGGTATCCCTCTTGGTGATCACAAAGTTGGTTTTGTAATGGAACTAGAGCAAACTACATATTTTGGTGAGAATGCCAAATCCTCCAGTCGCAAAAATAGAAATAAAGAAATATCTCTAGGTGGAAACCACACTATGGTACCTCTTGATCAGAAAATAGTAAAAATAAAGGATGTATCTAAAGGTGAAAACCTAATTGTGGCACCTAAGGATGGAGGATTTGACCTTCCCCTATCATCTAAGTATCAAGAGAAATCAGCTCTCCTAGTGGAAGATTCTACAGAGATAAATCTTGGCACATAGAAAAATCCTAAGACCATATTCCTTGTAGCATCATTATCAAAACAAAAGCACAAGAATCTTACCAACTTCTTCTTATAGAGAACCATCAACTTTTCCTAGACCTATGCTGATATGCTAGGGTTGGACCCTTCACTAGTGGTTCACTATCTCACAGTTGATCCAAAAGCTAAACCAATCAAGCAAAAGCTAAGAAAGATGCATCCACAGATCACTCTCTTGGTGAAAGTTGAAATACATAAACTGTTAGATGAAAAATTTATCTAGCCTACTGATTATCCAGAATGGGTCTCAAACATTGTACCTATTGCTCAACCAAATGGGGGCATCCGCATGTGTTTTGACTTTAGAGATCTTCACAAAGCATGTCCCAAAGATGAATTTTCGCTGCCAAACATTGATCTCATAGTAGACTTGACTGTTGGTCATGAAATGCTTTCTCTAATGGATGGATTTTCTGGCTACAATTAGATAATGATAGTGGAAGAAGATCAACATAAAACAACTTTCACTTGTCCTTGGGGTACCTATTGTTTGTGCGTCATGCCATTTGGTCTTAAAAACGCAGGGGTAACCTATCAAAGAGCAATGACAGTGATATTCCATGATCTCTTTCATCACATCATGGAGGACTATGTGAATGATATACTAGCAAAATCTTCTAGGGCAGATCACATATAGGTTCTAGGACAAATCTTTGACAGACTAGAAAAATATCAAGTAAGACTCAATCCAAAGAAGTGTGTCTTTGGGGTAACCTCAGGAAAACTGTTGGGATACATTGTATCTCACAAAGGCATTGAAGTAGATCCAGCAAAAGTCAAGGCTATAGTAGAAATGCCTCTACGAAAGAATCTGAAAGCATTAAGGAGCCTTCAAGGAAGGTTAAAATCTATTAGGCGATTTATCTCATAGCTAGCGGATAAATGTCAACCATTTCAACACTTGCTTCGAAAGGAAGTCTCATTTTGATGGGATGATAAGTGTCAACCAGCATTTGATCAGCTCAAAGAATATCTAGCTACACCTCCTGTCTTGGTAACACCAGTCACCGATAGGCCTTTAATCTTGTACATCTCAACTACAACTGCAGCCCTAGGGGCTCTTCTAGCACAACATGATGAGTCAGGAAAAGAGAATGCAATCTATTATATCAGTCAAACCTTGGTGGGTTATGAACTCAATTATTCACCTATGGAAAGATCTCGTTTAGCCTTAGTGTTCACTTCCCAAAAGTTGTGGCATTACATGCTAAACCAACATACAAATCTAATAGCCAAAATTGATCCATTAGGGTAAGTGCAAAAATATGGGGGGCCAAAAAGTGGCCATATTATTTTCAAAAAAAAAACAAAATGCGAGCGCGTTATGGCTTGGTAATGATGAGCCTAAGGCTTGTCAAAACCAAGCCATAACGTGCTTGCATTATAACGCGAGTGCGTTATAATGCAAGCACTTTATAATGCGAGCACATTTTGACTTGCTATAAAAAAAAAAGGTTTCTATCTCATTTCATTTCTTTCTTCTCCTCTATGCTCATTGCCTGCAAACCCTAGAAAGTGCACTCGCGTTTTGCAAAATTCAATTCAACACAAAAACCTTATCAATTCGTTGCCAAAATGCCGCCACGACGTCGAGCATGCCAAAGGAGTGAGTTATATTTGTTTGAATTTGTTTCTAAATAGGTAGGTTTGAGTTATTTTTGATGTATATTTCGTTAATTGTCAGGAAATGTTAATGCACCTCCTCCTCCTCCTCCTCAAAATCCACAAAATCCTGAGGAGAAAATGCTTGCAGAACAACAACCTCCTCCATCCATTCCTCAACATGCCCCTGGAACACAAGAAAATATAATGGGGCAAATTGAAAACAAGAAAAAGGAAATTGAAGATATAATTGCAAGGTTGAAAGATCCTTCCACTTCAACCTTGCATAGGTGCACGCTTGCTGAATCTCTTGAATCTATGTTATCAAATGTAGATTCAATTCACAAGCAAATAACTAGTTGGATGGATAAGAGGAGAGAGTTTAGAGATTACTATGCAGACAAGTTGTCATACCAAGATGTGAAAAAATTACAAATTACAAAATTAGAATTGTGTTCAATTTTCACAAACCCACAAACAAATCAACCTCCACCCATTACATGCAAGAGGTTCCCTATCCATTGGTGCAACAACCAAGTGATAAGGGACAATTTTGGGTAGAGGTGGTGGATGGTTTTTGACCATCCTCCATGCAATAATAATGAGGTCCTGCAATACTTTTTGAGGAAACTCTACTGCGAGTTTGTCCTCAATAAAGTGCCAAACTATTTTGATATGCGGGACTTCCAGGGTAGAGATGGGGGGTCAGCACAAGATAGACCAGGGGCACGTCTTGACCCACAGTGGGTAGTGAGATGAGTAATCAGCAGACCAGCCCATGAACATGTTTCTATCCCTTCCATTGTGAAGGAGAGTGTTGAGGTCGATACACTACAGTCCATTAGTGCCTTGACCCAGAGCATCATAGAGCATGCCGGTCCTGTAGCACAGAGTGGGTTGGGATATAGTGCAAGGAGTAGGGTCCCACCCCATGCTTGTCAGGCTTGCAGCTCAGTCTGTGGTTATGACCCCATGGATAGTCAGGACGCAGGTGCATAGGCTACATCTGTAGCTGAGCATATGGTGATGACAGATACCCTCCTGAGTCAGACTTTCAGCCTTGATACTCAGGTAAATATTAGCAAGTTTATTGAATTTATTTTAATAAATTTTATTTTTGAAATGCAAGATTAACTAATTTAGTTTGATGATTTTAATGAAATTTCAGGGTCATAGCGTCGATGCAGTTTTCAATGGTTCTCCACCTGCATTTTACACTAGATCATCTACTATTGGGGTATGTAACTAGTAAACAATTATAAATATTACATGTGAATAGCATCATTATATGAATGGTATTCTAATATCTGATTTTGGATGTTGAATAGGTTAATATTGGAGATTTCATGGCAACACTTGCCGCTTTATTGTGTGTACTTCCATGTTTAGATGAACGTGTGTGTATGTTAGGAGCCATGATTTACATCACTATTATAGTTTTTGTAATTGAATAATGTTGTTTTATTTCTAGATGATGCAGGCTATGGAGACACCTCCTGATGTTCATAGGGCAATGGAGCATGGTGTGGCCTTTGCGATTCATAGCTCCATGGCATTGACAGGGGTATGAGGTAGATTAGTAAATTTCAATTTACATTCATTATTATAGTTGTCTATTTTTGAAAAATCAAAAGATTATTGATTTGAAGTTTAATTTCTATCTAGATGGTTTATATAGGACATGACATCACCATGGCCTATTCCTGCTACTGAGGCAAGTGAGGAGATAGATTATATGGTAGCGGTAAGTGATTATTTTGTTAAATGTTTCATTTTTTATAACATGTAATTTCTATATATTAATGTCTATTATTTTTATTGTAACAGGTAAAGATGCAGGAAGAACTAAATAGGAGGAGCAGCCCTCGGGTTCATAGTAGACAACCCACATGCACGTCTCCATCCCCTAGAAGATCAAAGGCTACTCGTGATCTATTCTCTTCACCAGCCAAAGGGGAATGACTTTTTATTGTGTTCCTTTGTTGTATGCCTATATGGCATTTGTGGACATATATTTTGTATTGTATATAGTTGACATTGTATGCCTATATGGTATTCTTGTAAGCCTATATGGCTATTTTGTATATATGTTATACTTATATCGACACATATTGATGTATGCCTATATGGATATTTGGTTAATACAAATATTTTTTATTGATGGCATCCATACTTGCATTATAAATCCATGTTTGAATAGATATTTGTAGATGGCTACTTCAAATATTTAAAGTCCAATTGTATTACATAGGATGTTTGTTGATCCAATAAGCTAGCTATTGTTATTCAAGTATCACCTAAACCTCATTTTGGAACTAAAAGATAAAAGTTGTATTTAAAAAAAATGAATCATCATGTTGACCAGAAAATATTAATATTCTTTATGAGTAGCATACAATGTCAACTATATGCAATACAAAAAAATGAATCATCATGTTATTCTTTATGTTTGAGATCCTGAAAATGA
The DNA here is from genome assembly GCA_027924645.1 of Cunninghamia lanceolata. Lineage (NCBI taxonomy): Eukaryota > Viridiplantae > Streptophyta > Pinopsida > Cupressales > Cupressaceae > Cunninghamia > Cunninghamia lanceolata. The sequence goes on along the minus strand of BSBN01000553.1, from coordinate 11,860,689 downwards.
CTAAGTCTGGTAGCCTGATATCTTGAAACACTAGGATGAATATCCAAGTCATTAGGATAATTGCACCTTGTGAAAAAGTCAATAATATGAGCACCTAAAGGAGACTTTCTTAAACATTCAAACATTGAGCAACAAGCATGAAGGGTTAAGGCGCAATTTGCAACTCATAAAGCCTCAAAAGGGTGCCCAACTTGGAGAGAGCATTCATTTAAGATAAGGCACCCATTGACACCTGTTCCACCATAAAAGTGCGCCTAAGGTGGAAGGAGAACAAGCCTGTAGTAAGTGAAGTGCATCTATTGTCTAAACCACTTCATTATGGCACCCTAGCATGAGGAGGAGTATATAAGTCAATAGGAAATGGAGCCTATAATGCAAATGAAGGACTAAGTGGCATTTTCAATAAGCATCAATTCACCTTGAGCTTTCAATAAATACATCAAATTGAGCCCCATAAGCCTAGGTGCCCTTTGCCTTCAAAAGAACCTTGTATTGGCACCTTGGAGGAAATCAACTTACAATGACAAGTCTTGGAGGTTTCTCATTTTGGATGATGTCTTTTGAGATTAACTACAATGATTGAAAATTAAGATGAGTGGAAAGAACCTATCTTGAACCTTAGGTGCACAACTCCTTGCTGACTCCCATCCTCATGCTTCTGTAGAAACAACACTAACAATGAGAGCAAGCTTTGATAGTTTGATACATCTAATCTATCAAAGTTACCATCATTAATCACTTCTATTGAACAATCCAAAAGTGGGAATGATTCTTGTTCATCACCAGAGATTGCCATATCCATCAACACAGCATGCAATGAGGTTGAATGCTATGCTCATTAGCATTAGTGGATCTAAATGCTCTAACACTACTTCCAGTTTACAACATTTCCCATGCCTCAAATCAACAAGAAGTCTAAAGTATTATCATCATGCTTAGCCCTAGGTGCAAGCACCTGTGATTTTAGATTCTGCACTGTCTTGCACTGATGGTTGCATATCAGTACACCAAGAAAAGGACCTTGTCTAACAACCCACTTTTCTTCCTCTATCTTTTGTACCTCATGATTTGACCCTGTCAGAATCTCATGTGTAGATCCTTTCACATCAAAGGTTATTCTCAATGTCCCATTTTGGTTCTAGGTTGGACATTGTAGAAGAGGTATCCTCTTGATCAACAATCACACTGCCATATGCCAAACTAAACTTTCATGACAATTGCATCTCAAACTTGGCAGTTAGAGATTCTTTACTGTATGCACAAGCTTAAGATTCAAACTTAAACCAGGGATCTCTTGTTGTATACTCCTGTCCACACATTCCTAGAGTCTGTCTAGTCTCTCTTTGATCCATATTTTAGTCAAGTCTGCTATGGTAGAATTAGCCTCATAAGGAGACATTTCTCGTATGATCCTCTTTCCACCATCTTCACAATCAATTGACTCCTCAACAATAATATGGACTAGTTTGTGATTCCCCAATGTCTGCAATGGATCCTTGAAGTTGTCTATAAAAACCTCTGCCCTGTGGCAGATGTCAAGAATCAGAACACTATTTTAAATTTCATATCAATAGGTGAGTGCCTTGAGAGAAAGGATTACTCTAGGTCATTTTCAATTGTTGAAAGCACAAAAATGATAAAGATAAAGGCAATTGAGTTAGGCACACTTTAGCCTCTGAGGACACCTCAATGAGCGGCTTGGGTGAAATTGCATGAGATGACCTTTTGGAGTGAGCACTTGAAAGATAGAATTCATTCTAAGAGATGTCCAAAGGAACTTCTCATCATCATCAAGCATTCCAAAGACATCCATTCAATTTCAAGTCCCTCTGATACATTCAAGCCTCCTTGAGAAGTCATCTACTTCACATATAAGGGAACTCATTAATTGGCGCCTAGGAGGAAAAGACCTTAAACTTACATTATTGAGTCAGCACTTTAGAAATTGAGCCATTCCTAGTTAATTGGAGTCATTAAATATCAAATACAAAGTCAAATTGGACTTAGGCACCCCTTCATGTAATTTCCCACCATCATGAGCGCCTAGATCTAGGAAGATCATCCAATTGTGCCTAGGAATAAGATACAAGTCCAAGACCTCAAATTTGAGTGCCTAGAAGTGTGATTGATTGAAGAAGCTACATTGGCGCCTAAGGGTAAGTTGTATCTAATGACATCACCTAATTGAGCGCCTAGGAGGTATAAAGCTTAACATTGACATGAGGACAAGCGCTTAGTAAAGGAGAGTTTCTCAAACATTTAAACATGTGAATGAAGTCATAGAAATGCACTAAGTCATCTAGACACCATTTTCCCCTTGTGTACCCTTACATTTGCACCTAAGAAGAAGTTGCTTCAGTTCATTGGAGTGTTTGAGTATTGAGGATTTCTTAGCAATGCTTTGCAACTTTACACTGCCTCCTTCTGATGATTTTTGGGGTAGCAGAAAACCTTTCACCACGGGCAAACACCTTAAAGATATAAAAAATTGAGAGAGGTTATTGTAGAGGCACTCTACGTGATCGTGTTGCCTTAGACAGAATGTTTCTAAGTGACACAATTTTTGAGTAACATCTCGTCAAAGATTGCTACCTTTTTGCAATTTGGACTCTTCAGGGATATCGCGGTACAATGTAGCTCGGACTGTTTCGACATGTTTGGGTGAAAAATAGGACCATGCCTAGTGTAAATGTACCCATCCAGACATGTTGGAATAGTCAGTTTGGTCGCATCAGGAGCAGGATGAAAGTTACACCCCTTTGCAACTTTACACTGCCTCCTTCTGACAATTTTTGGGGCAGCAGAAAACCTTTGACCACGGGCAAATGTCTCAGAGATATAAAAAACTGAGAGAGGTTATTGTAGAGGCACTCTACGTGATTGCATTGCCTTAGAAGGAATGTTTCTAAGTGACACGATTTTCAAGTAACATCTCATCAAAGATTGCTGCCTTTTTGCACTTTGGACTCTTCAGGGATATCGTCAGTACAATGTAGCTCGGATTGTTTCGACATGTTTGGGTGAAAAATAGGACCACGCCTAGCGTAAATGTACCCATCTGGACGTGTTGGAATAGTCAGTTTGGTTGCATCAGGAGCAGGATGAAAGTTACACCCCTTAGCAACTTTACACTGCCTCCTTCTGACAATTTTTGGGCCAGCAGAAAACCTTTGACCACAGGCAAATGTCTTAGAGATATAAAAAAATGAGAGGTTATTGTAGAGGCACTCTACGTGATCGCGTTACCTCAGACATAATGTTTCTAAGTGACACAGTTTTTGAGTAACATCTCATCAAAGATTGCTGCCTTTTTGCACTTTGGACTCTTTAGGGATATCGTCGGTACAATGTAGCTCAAACTGTTTCGAGATGTTTGGGTGAAAAAAAGGACCATGCCTAGTGTAAATGTACCCATCCAGACGCATTGGAACAGTCAGTTTGGTCGCATCAGGAGCAGGACGAAAGTTACACCCCTTTGCAACTTTACACTGCCTCCTTCTGACGATTTTTGGGGCAGCATAAAAACTTTCACCACGGGTAAATGCCTCAGAGATATAAAAAACTAAGAAAGGTTGTTGTCAAGGTACTCTATGTTATCATGTTGCCTTAGATGAAATGTCTCTAAGTGACACAGTTTTCAAGTAACATCTCGTCAAAGATTGCTGCCTTTTTGCACTTTGGACTCTTTAGGGATATCGTCGGCACAATGTAGCTCAGACTGTTTTGACATGTTTGGGTGAAAAATAGAACCATGCCTAGCCTAAACGTACCCATCCGGATGCGTTGGAACTATCAGTATGGTCGCATCAGGAGCAGGACACCAAAAATGTAAAAGTTGCTTTGTGCAACTTGACAACATTGACACTTTTTTGCAACATGACTCAAAGACTCAAACTGACCCCAAATGACTCAAAGTGACTTAAAATCACCTTGATTTTGGTGTCCAATGTACATTATGGAGGTCTAGGCGGTCCTTATCATTCAAACATCTTAGATGAGCACCTAGGAAAGGAAAAAACTCTAAGTTTCATCATCATGAGCGCCTAATATCAAGAGACTTTAATGGCTCAAACCTTAGCATGGAGTCCTAAGGTGCATTTCATGTCTCCTTTTATCCATTTTGGTGCCCTTATGTAGATTTTTCAACTTGATTTGGCGTCTTGTATGTGAAGGAAGATCTAAAGGCATGAATGTGGATGTCATTTTGCAAGAGTTTGGATCATCAAAATTGAAAGAAATAAGTCTATTAAGCTTGGGTGCCCTTGGTCTTCTTTTCATTCATTATGAGCACCTTGGGAGAATGGTATATAGGTCATCATCATGATTAGGCGCCCTAGATCCAGTGTGTTGGAGAGATCATCAAATGGTGTCTAGAGGAAGTAGGGTGAATTATGAGTTTGGTTGCATCAGGAGCAAGACACCAAAAATGCATAACATGATGATGTAAAAATGTGTATATGTGTAAAAATGCAAGAGGAAATAAAAAAAAGACAAACCTTACAAATTAATGTGCATACTTACAACTCAATGTAACATGACTTTACAAAATCAATGTGAATACTTACAAATTAATCCAATGAACCATCCAGGTCTGCTCTACTCTTTATTGTGTCAAGTATTGCTTCATGGTCAGACTCATGTACCTTCCACAAGATTTTGTTCAAAGGACTACCCTGATACTTTATCAAATAAACATTGGATTCCACGATAAGGTTCAAGTAATGAAGAATCTTTTGATGCATGTCAAAGTCCTGAAATAACCAAACATTAACACTCTTACGTGGGTACCTTCTAAGCCATGTTCCAGTAATAACCACTAAGCATGTAGGGTATTCGATGTTTTCTCCATTTGTAACAGGGGCCTCCAAATTATTTTTGTCCTCAACACAACGACATAAGTAATAATCTGTTCCCTCTTCATTATCTTCATCTGCAATAACTACATATACGTGCCCTACATTGATATGTGTAGCAAATTAGATGAAATTAGTCAACATTACAAAAACACAACAAAGTAAGATGACATTACCTAGTTGAACTAGATGAAATTAGATGCATATACGTGCCCTATATTACCTGGTTGAACTAAATCTAATATGTGATCAAAGTCAACTGATGATTCCATCTGTGTTAGTTCTAGTGCCGTCGAGGGTCGATATGTGTCAAGTGGGCTAAGATAACTTAACTGCCATTCGTCAAACCACTCCTTTGACTCACACTCATCCCAGACTTGAATTGTACAAGAAGAACAAAAGCATGACATCTTTCGTGTATGGATACTCCATGAACCTGTAATTGAGCTTCTGAAAGAGTGCATCTCATTTGATCTTGTCAGTGTACAACAATCCTCATATGGTGCAATGTTAGTATCATCTATCAACCAAAAAAATCTATGAGCTGAAGACTTACCTTCATTACCTATACCCATGGAAGCATTACACCACTCAACAATTGATTTTGCATCTATCAACTTTGCATTGTCTTTATACTTTAACTCTTCTCATGCTATGGCTGTTTTGATACATGCTCCTGCACCATCATGCTCCCCCTTTCCATGCCTGGCCTCACAAAAGTTCCACATATGCTGAATACCTATAAAATTATGCCTCCTACTCAGCCAATAGAAATTCTGCGTGTTCTTGAATTGTGACGTACAGTTATCTGACCATATGATATGTTGACTAAACGATATGCCCCTTCTAGCCAAATCATTGTAGAACACCTGAAAGCAACCTTGCACGAACTCTGTAGAATGCGTGCGATCATCACTAATGTAGAAATTATACTCCCTTATGATCTTTCTGTCATCCTCTGTACTATCATTTGCATGAATGAATGCGATGTGCACAAATATAGAAACCTGTGTGGAGTTGTAATATTGTGATTGCACCTCACGCTGTCACTGTAGACTGTAGTTCTCTGCAAAGTCGACGACTAAAACAATGTTACCAACTAGAAATGTGTCCTTGCATAACTTGAATTGCAAGTCCAACCATCGAGCTCTATGGGCATGTCTTGCATACTCATACACTATGCTGTCACAAAATATAGGCATAAACTAATACACTAGAATCTTTTCAATAACCAATTCACACCTCTTTGCTTCTTTACCATCTTTTGTATTGTATGCCATTGTTTGATACTTGCCAAACTCTACTAGTTCATTTCCAACCGCATGTGTTCTTTCCATATGTTCACATATTGGCAAATGTTGCAAGCCACCGCAATGATGACATGTGCCATCCAAGTATAATTTCTTGTAGAATATTTGACCTTCCTCTCTCACATAAAATTCTTGATATGAAGTCTCTTGAAGATGTTGGTGGGGCACATATGGTACAACCCTACAAATCATTGTTAGTATGCATATCTGAACATATAGACCTATAAGCATCAAAATGGTTAGAAAATTCAATATGTAATCTACAACAACAGGTAGTGCGTGTGTGATTTATCTTAACATAGAAAGGTTTTAGCATTTCAAAATATCTTTGACAAATTTTAGTTTGAGGATACTTCTCTAGAAATTTACCATAAACTGTGTTTAAGTCTCATCCAAAAAATGCTTTGGATGTGGCTCACAGTTCTGACTACAGATTCTCCTTCTTACCACATCCCTTTGATTCGGAGACACCCTTGTGTAATTCTTCCAAAATTCTTCAATTAGTGATCTCAATGCTTCAACAATTGCTTTATCTTTTCGTGGTAGTCTCCCTGAGAACACCCATAATTCATTGGCATTAGTGTCCTCAATTCTTTGGCATCTTCCAATGGCTCTTGATAAAGTTTTCCTATTAATTCTCAATTCTTGACTCGTCTTTCTAATGAGACGAGCTTTCCTCATTTGACTACTTATTATAGTCAATGTAATCACACACCGTGTTGCATTACTATCTTTTGTGCGTGAGGTGTTACCCACACTCTCATACGCACTCATTAGATTCTTGACAATAGATTTTTCACTTGAATCCTCTAATGTTCTCAACCCAAGAATCTTCATGAACCTATCCTTTATACTTTGCATCATTTCAATGAATAGTTGACATCTTGCAGTCTCATTTAAATTTTCAAAGAACAATCTCCAAATCTTATGAGCATATCTTCTACAAGTGCGTTTTGGAATCTTACCTTCCATTGGCTGCAAAATATTCTCATCAATATCAATCAAATACATTAGGAATTTCATCAATATTTAAATGAGATGGCCTAGATGGCATACCTTCGATCAAAGATGGAATAGATGACATACCTTGAGGTTGAGGTGGGAACGATGGCATACCTCCTTCATCACATGTGAGTGATGATGTACTCTCAACTTGAGAGTGGTAGATGGTGTCCCTACATGCTGACTTGCGGTAGAGGACGTGCCTCCAACTATGGTATTCAAATCTCTCATACCACAAAGTTTTTGCATTCGTTCTCTTTGTGATGGTTGTGGTTCCTCTTCAATTGGTGTGTCTTCATTTATCGTGTCCAATTTCCTCTTCTCACGAAGTTCCCTCATAGCCACTGATTTCTTTGCATTCTTAGATTCTATCTCTTCCTGTGTTGGTTTAATTCTAGATCGTTTCCTCGGCATGATAGAGAATTTGTCTGTAGCATGATAAAGAGACCAATATTACTTCTTAAGAAATGAATACAAGATAATATTATTTGACATACCTAAAAAATGAAGATTCGAATGGAGAGAGTACCCAATTATGTAGTGTTTTTTTCTTCTTGCATCAAACTCCTCAACAATTTGAGCTTTTCACCACTTGCTTCCTTTTCAATGTTAAATTGAATAACACTTAAATATAATTACTAACAACAATACTATTAACCAATCTATAATGTTAAATTCCTAAAATTGAATCACAATTAACATTGCAACACTACAAAAATTGAAACTTGAATATATATATGTATCAAACTTGGTGTGAAAACTATGTTATTTCCTCCTTCTCAATTTGGCAAAGCAAAAAAGGTGGTGGAAAGATCATGCAAAGGTGGTACAATGTGTCAAATGTACATGTGAACTTCCCAATAGCATGAAAGCACTTCTCTTTTGTCAGAGCACGCGTAGAATCAGTATGAAAATAGAGCATGTGGACCTGGATCACGGGGGTCAACACTTTTTTACTGTTTCTATAGAAAGACAAAATGTGAGCGTGTTATAACGCGCTCGCATTTTGTCCTTCTATAGATTGATCACATCCTATGCATTATCTTCCTTAACACAAGCAGGGATGATCACATCCTGTGCTTCATCAACTGACACTTCCAAGCCTTACAATTCCTATTAAATATAGGAGGATCCATGACTGGAAGAGCCAAGCCACTTCATCTTGCCTTGCTGAAGGATGACATTCTGGGAGAATTAGGAGATTTTCCTTTGGAGATCATATAATCCCTTGACTCTCAACCCTATCCCTAAACCCTAAACCCTCAACCCTCAACGTCAAATCCTAATCCCTCAACCCTTCACTCTAATCCCGTAACCCTAAACCTCATCCCTAAACCCTAAATGCTATCCCAATTCCTAAACCCTCAATAGACTCGATACTATACCTTAAACCCTAATCCCTTATCCATAAACCCTCCAACCCTATCCCTAATCCTTATACCCTCCACACTCTACTTTAACCCTAATCCCTCGACCCTCAACCCTATCCCTAAATCCTTGACCCTTGACCCTCAACCCTTAACTCTAATCCCTCGACCCTCAACCCTATCCCTAAACCCTAAACCCTCAACCCTCAACCCTCAACATCAAATCCTCATCCCTCAACCCTTCACTCTAATCCCTAAACCCTAAACCCTATCCCTAAACCCTCAACCCTAAACCGTATCCCTAAACCCTAATCCCTCAACCCTCAACCCTAAACCATATCCCTAAACCCTAATCCCTCAACCCTCAACCCTAATCCGTCATCCCTCAACTCTAATCCCTCATCCCTAAACCCTAAATGCTATCCCTATTCCTAAACCCTCAACAAACTAGATACTATACCTTAAACCCTAATCCCTTATCCCTAAACCCTCCAACCCTATCCCTAATCCTTATACCCTCCACACTCTACTTTAACCCTAATCCCTCGACCCTCAACCCTATCCCTAAACCCTTGACTCTCGAACCTCAACCCTCAACGTCAAACCCTAATCCCTCAACCCTTAACTCTGATCCCTCGACCATCAACCCTATCCCTAAACCCTAAACCCTCAACCCTCAACCCTCAAGGTCAAATCCTAATCCCTCAACCCTTCACTCTAATCCCTCAACCCTAAACCCTATCCCTAAACCCTCAACACTATACCTTAAACCCTAATCCCTCAACCCTCAACCCTAAACCTTATCCCTAAACCCTAATCCCTCAACCCTCAACCCTAATCCATCATCCTTCAACTCTAATCCCTCATCCGTAAACCCTAAATGCTATCCCTATTCCTAAACCCTCAACAGACTAGATACTATACCTTAAACCCTAATCCCTTATCCCTAAACCCTCCAACCCTATACCTAATCCTTATACCCTCCACACTCTACTTTAACCCTAATCCCTCGACCCTTAACCCTATCCCTAAACCCTTCACCCTTAAACCTCAACCCTCAACCCTCAACGTCAAACCCTAATCCCTCAACCCTTAACTCTGATCCCTCGACCCTCAACCCTCTAAACCCTAAACCCTCAACCCTCAACCCTCAACGTCAAATCCTAATCCCTCAACTCTTCACTCTAATCCCTCAACCCTAAACCCTATCCCTAAACCCTCAACACTATACCTTAAACCCTAATCCCTCAATCCTCAACCCTAAACCTTATCCCTAAACCCTAATCCCTCAACCCTAATCTGTCATCCCTCAACTCTAATCCATCATCCCTAAACCCTAAATGCTATCCCTATTCCTAAACCCTCAACATACTAGATACTATACCTTAAACCCTAATCCCTTATCCCTAAACCCTCCAACCCTATCCCTAATCCTTATACCCTCCACACTCTACTTTAACCCTAATCCCTCAACCCTCAACCCTATCCCTAAACCCTTGACCCTCGAACCTCAACCCTCAACCCTCAGCGTCAAACCCTAATCCGTCAACCCTTAACTTTGATCCCTTGACCCTCAACCCTATCCCTAAACCCTAAACCCTTAACCCTCAACCCTCAACATCAAATCCTAATCCCTCAACCCTTCACTCTAATCCCTCAACCCTAAACCCTATCCCTAAACCCTCAACACTATACCTTAAACCCTAATCCCTCAACCCTCAACCCTAAACCTTATCCCTAAACCCTAATCCCTCAACCCTCAACCCTAATCCGTCATCCCTCAACTCTAATCCCTCATCCCTAAACCATAAATGCTATCCCTATTCCTAAACCCTCAATAGACTAGATACTATACCTTAAACCCTAATCCCTTATCCCTAAACCCTCCAACCCTATCCCTAATCGTTATACCCTCCACACTCTACTTTAACCCTAATCCCTCGACCCTCAACCCTATCCCTAAACCCTTGACCCTTGAACCTCAACCCTCAACCCTCAACGTCAAACTCTAATCCCTAAACCCTTAACTCTAATCCCTCGACCCTCACCCCTATCCCTAAACCCTAAACCCTCAACCCTCAACTCTCAATGTCAAATCCTAATCCCTCAACCCTTCACTCTAATCCCTCAACCCTAAACCCTATCCCTAAACCCTCAGCACTATACCTTAAACTCTAATCCCTCAACCCTCAACCCTAAATCTTATCCCTAAACCCTAATCCCTCAACCCTCAACCCTAATCTTTCATCCCTCATCCCTAAACCCTAAATGCTATCCCTATTCCTAAACCCTCAACAGACTAGATACTATACCTTAAACCCTAATCCTTATACCCTCCACACTCTACTTTAACCCTAATCCCTCGACCCTCAACCCTCAACCGTCAACATCAAACCCTAATCCCTCAACCCTTAACTCTGATCCCTCAACCCTTAACCATTAAAACTTGAACCCTAAAACCTATCCCTACACGCTCGACACACGACACTATATCTTAAACCCTAATCCCTTAACCCTCATCCCTAAAGCCTCAACCCTAAATCATTAAACCTTCAACCCTAAACCCTATCCCTAATCCCTCTACCCTCGACACTCTTATTTAACCCTAATCCCTTGACCATTAACCCTATCACTCAACCTCAACCCTCAACCCTCAACTCTCAACACTAAACCCTAATTCATCAAACCTAAACCCTAATTCATCAACCCTAAACCCTAATCCCTCAAACCTAAACCCTATCCCTAAACCATCAACCCTTAACACTATACCTTAAACCCTAATCCCTATCCCTCAACCCTTAACCCTTAAAACTTAAACCCTATCCCTACACCCTCAACGCTTGATACTATATCTTAAGCCTTAAACCCTAATCCCTAAAGCCTCAACCCTCAATCCTTAAACCTTCAACCCTAAACCCTATCCCTAATCCCTCTACCCTTGACACTCTAACCCTAACCTTGACATTAAATGCTAATCTGTCAACCCTAAACCCTATCCCTAAACCCTCAACCCTCAACACTATACCTTAAACCCTAATCCATCAACCCTAAAACCTAATCCCTCAACCCTCAACCCTAAACACTATCAATAAACCCTCAACCCTCGACACTATACCTTAAACCCTATGAGTAAAGCTTTGCATATGGTACATCCACAGTGAGTAATTAACAGTTGAAATCAGAAGGATGATCATTATGAGAAAAGATTTGCATTGGGGTACATCTATGTTTCTTGCTATCCACCCTGCACTTAGGGAAGGTATATTGTTATGAAATATCCAAATAATCTCCCATTGTTTACTGGCTCTATCCATAAGAACTACTAAACTATACCTTAAACCCTAATCCCTCAAGGTCCTAAACTCTAATCCCTTATCCCTAAACTCTAAATCCTATCCCTAAATGCTCAACCCTCAACCTTAAACCTTAATCACTCAATCCTTATCCACTCCTCTCCTCCTCTATCTGGCTCACTCCCATCTCTACCCTCCTCTGCCCTCGACACTATACATACATACATATAGGCATACATAGATACATACATACATACATATAGGCATACATAGATACATACATATAGGCATACATACATAGATACATGATTAATAGCCTTGAACATAAAAAATTTAAGGGGAACATAACGCGAGCGCGTTATAACGCGCTCGCGTTATGTCAAACATGACAAACAACAAACTTTGGCAGAAAAGGAAAAATGCAAAGCAAAACATAATGCGAGCGCGTTATAACGTGCTCGTGTTATGTCTTGCTTTGGGAATCCCAAGCCTTGGGCTTGGGATTTTCTTTGGATTTCCAACCCAAAGGCTTGGAGTGCCTTTTGAATAGTCACAGACGTGTTTTTCCATATTCTTCAAGATTTCACATAATTTCGTTCGTGCTAACCCTCAGATTTGCACATGTTTCAAGGTCGAACAAATCAAACATCTGGGTAATGTTAGGCTTTCTCTTAGCTATTTGACGATGTGATTTTTTTCACATTTTAACAATGTTAAGCCTTTCATCTTTAATTTCTTTTGTTTGTGTGTCTGTTTTTGGGCAAAAACCACTGTTTGGTCTTTTTTTCATTGTAAATTAACTATTCATTGAAATTTCAAAAAAATTACATATTTAGAAACTAAACTCCATTCTACAAATATTAAAAAAAGAAAAAAATGATTTTCAATTAGTTTTCAAAATTTATAGGGGTAGCACGGCTAAAATTCTATTTTTTAGGATGTGTCCACTTTGAAAATTAGTAAAAAATCAAATATTCATCAAAAAATTATCAAAAACATACCAAACATACCAAAAATACTAAAAAAAAGTTCACCTTTTGAGGGAGCCACAAAACATGATATGTTATGTTTTTTGACAAAAACAACACCAATTTATGTGGCTCCCTCTTTTGAACCCCTTAATCTATGCCATTTTCAAAAAAAATAGTAGTGTAGAAAGTAGACTCGGAGCACTACGAACATTGTTTTGGTTGCATCTCCAAATTTTGAGTGTAACTATGCTCAATTTCTCATCCAAGGCCAGTATTTCCTGATTTCAAAAAAAAAAGTGGCCACTTAAGACCCCTTTTTGACCCCCCATCTTTTTGCACTTACCCATTAAAGTATCTCCTAGCAAAAGTAGCTCTCACAGGCAGATTAGCTAAATGGGTCATGATCCTTAGTGAGTTTGACATTGAGTATGTGGATCGTAAAGCAATCAAGGGAAAAGCCTTAGCAAATCAACTAGTAGAAGTACCTATGACAGATGTACATCCTATGGTATCTGAATTTCCAGATGAGAATCTCTTCATTCTTTCTACCTCAGTAATGTGGAAGTTGTATTTTGATGGTTCCTACACAGAGCATGGATCAGGGACCGGCATTCTTTTTATCACACCACAAAATGACTATATCCCCAAGTCATATCGGCTTGCATTTCCTTGCACCAACAACATAGCGGAGTATGAAGAACTCCTCATAGGTGTCAATACAACAGTCCAATGGGACATCAAAGAACTACAAGTATATGGAAACTCACAACTAGTCATTCGACAAGTCACAGATGAGTACCAAACAAAAGATGAAAAGTTGGTCCCCTACAGGCAACTAGTGGATGCCTACAAACCACACTTTTCTAGCATCACTTTTGAACAAATTCTAAGAGAGAATAACAAGCTATAGATTCTATAGCTTCTGTAAGGTCACTTATAGACATGCCTGCAAACACACAGAAATGTGAGTTCTTGATCGAGCAATTATTGATATCGACCGTCGATGTTCCAACTACTAAAATCATCTGCAAACTTTTTGGTCCCAATTCTCCATGGTATGAAGATATCTATGAATACCTTAAAAATGGTAGCTTTCCCTTTGAGCTATCTGCAACCCAACACAAAAAATTTATCTATTGAGTCTCCTATTACACCAGTCTGGGTGATACACTATATCACTGAAGTCTCGATGGTATCCTCTTATGATGTCTTAACATGGAAGAAGTCGATGCTACCTTACGAGACATGCACGAAGGTGTCTGTGGTGTACATTCTTGGTCCTAACCTCGCTAAGAAGATACTCCATACAGGATATTACTAGCCTACCATAGAACAAGATGCTTTACAATTTGCTAAGAAGTGTCTACATAGCCAACAGCATGGAGATTTGATTCACGTACCAGCTCATGAACTATAACTTGTGACAACTCCATGGCCTTTTTCACAATGGGGTCTCAACCTCGTAGGACATGTTGGTACCCATTTTGGCCTAGAGGTTGAGCTTGTATGTTGGAGGGTTTCTTCTTTCAAACCCTAGGTGTTCCTGTCCATCGGCAAGAGCTTGGTCTATCGGCGAAGGATATTGTGGTTCTGCCGACAATGTTAGTCTGGCCGATGAGGGAGGTTCAAGGTGGTCGTCGGCAAGAGTAATGCTATCGGCGAGAGAGTTTTCGGGTTCGCCGACACCTGAGGTCTCACTGACAGGGTATAGTTGATTGGTACCAATGGCGTATTATCTTCTATCGCTGAGACTTTACCTATCGGCGTAGGTGTTTTGTGGCTTGCCGACAGTCTAGGTCTCACCGACGAGGGTTTTGGAGTGCTATCGCCAAGACTTTGGCTATCGAAGTGAGCGGGCAAGTGTTGGGCCGATAGTTGGGGGTTTGGCCGATGGTGGTTTTTGTGGTATGTTATCGGCGTGACTTGGTGCATCGGACGAAGTATGGAGAGTTGGGCCGACAGGGGTACTCTGGCCGATGGTATGGTTATCGGCGTAACAAGTGATGTCGGCGAGGGAGTTTTTGATTGAGCCGATGGCGTGGGTCTGGCCGATAGGTGGTAGTTAGCCTATGGGCGTCGGCGTGACTTTTGGAGTCGGCGTAGGTTTGAGGTGTTGCTCTGACGGTGTAAGTCACACCGACGGAGGTGGGAGGCCTGGGTGTTATCGGTAAGACTCTTGAGGTCGGCAAAGGAGTGTTCAGTTGCTCCGATAGTGTTGATCTCGCCGATGGGAGCGAGGAGTCTGGCTGACAGGGGATTACGATAGGCATCGGCGAGACCGCTGTGATCGGCAGGAGATCTGTGGGGTAGGCCGATCGTGGGTGTCATGGCGATGGGCTGTGGGCGAAGGGTCGTGTGTCGAGCGCAGCAAAAGTGCTCGACACTTAGTTTGCATGCGGCTATGTTTATAAAGCGCTAGTGTGTTCTCCTCACCATGCATGTGGGACTATTCTTTTTCCACAATTTGAACATGTGATGTGTTTTGGCGGGAAACTTCTGTTTGACTGTTGCGACGATTTTCAAGCGGCCGCGGGTGGTTGAGACCCTTAATGGCGACAGTGTAGGGATGTGGACAACGGTACACATGGTCAGGTCACCCAATTTTTGAATGAGGATCCCAGATAGTGGCGCATGGCTCGAGGCTCCCCTTGGTCTGCTGCATTAATATTTTCTGAGCGCCATTCCTTCTGAGGACTGTATCTGGTGGATATTTTGTAATAGCCATGTAATTAATTGCTGTGGTACACTTTCTGGCTGTTATAAGCAGATTGTGTTACTATTTTTCAGGTTGTTGAAAGTTGAACATTTGGCTCTGTAACACAATACAGTCTGTTTTGGTTGCTCTGTACAGTTGAAACCTGTGAGTTTATGTATCTCTTGTTGTACGTTTTGGCATGAATCCACTGATTTCATGGTTAATTTTATATGAGAAATGCTATGTTAGCATGTGTTTTGTTAATTCTGTCTCTAGTATTGCATGTATCTTTCTTCTGAGTCTGGATATTTAAGCAGTATTTGAGACTCTAGAACATAGAATTCCTGTGTTGAATGTTTAATCTTTTAACTTCTGCTCAAGGGGTAGATTAAACTATTTTTAGATTGAATATTGGGAAGGGTATACTGCAATAGGGATGCCATAAGTATAGATAGCTTAACACTCTGTAATTGGGAGATATCTGTAAGGCAGATATCATGTATATCCCCCTGAAATCTAGTTTTAGCTGTTCATGCTGATCATTCACAGGTGTATGTCTACTGACTCCAGGCCCTGGATAGACACCAATCTAGCTCTGTGTTGAGGTTACAAGCATGTCCAGCTTTGCATCCAAAAATCAAATCAAATCACTTCATCTTTCTATCTGTTAGTTGTAGGAGTAGGATTAGGAACCTCTGCATGCTCTCATCCTTAACCAGACATTATGTCCAAGAATGTTGCCAACCTTGTGATTTGTTACACAAATCTTGGTCCATACATGAGAGTATTCTGCCTGTTGATGTCAAGTTAAATCCTTCTGTCATTGAGCTAGTCAAGATTATACTTTTATCAAATAGGCAAACCCCCCTTCGTGCGACAGAACCAGAAGTGAAGGGGAGGAGCTCACGCAACCTCCTGTATTCAGTTGGCTGAATCTGCCTGTGCATTAGAACTGGCAAACCCTAATGCTGATTCAGAAGAAAAAACCAACAGGACAAATCCATGCATCCTCATCCAATGGCCATAAATTTATCATTACTACCATTGAGTACTTCATAAAGTGGGTCGAAGCCATTCCCATGACTTACATCACCAGCAAGCAAATAGCCAAGTTTATCCTTAACTATCTCATTTGTCGGTATGGTATCCCCCAAGCCATTGTCACTGATAATGGGCGACCATTCAAGAATTAAGATGTCCATGCCTTGTGCACCAAATACAATATCCTACATCAGTTTTCCACTCCTTACTATCTGTAGAGTAACGGCCAAGCCGAGGCTTCTAACAAAACCATTCTCAAAATCCTCAAGAAAACAATCAATGAAGCTGGTTGTGATTGGCACTTGCAACTCAATCCCACCCTATGGGCCTACCACACTAGTATAAAACACCAACTGGTGCCACACCCTATGCCTTGGTCTATGGCTCTGAAGCCATTCTACCTATAGAGGTCGAGATCCCATCCCTCAGAGTATCCATGAAGCACTTGATTGATGGAGAGGAGTATCACACTTCCAAATTAGCTGAGCTAGAACTTCTAGATGAGAGGTGCCTTGTTGCGCTTAATTATCTCCATGTCTATAAAAACTGCCTCTAGCGTAATTATAACAAAAAGATCAAAGAAAGATGGTTTCAAGTTGGTGATCTTGTCTTAAAAGAAAATAAGAGAAATCAAGCAGATCGAGAAAAGAAGGGCAAGTTCAAGCCTAATTGGTTAGGACCCTTTGTTATCACAGCAGCATATGGATCAGGGGCTTATACTTTAGCAACACCTGAAGACATTCCTCTAGATGAGCAACTCAACAGCACTCATCTCAAGAAGTTCTATGCTTGATCCTCAGAGTATTAAAACAAAACATAATCCATCCTATGGTGAAAACCTGGTAAATAAGCGCCTTGGATAAGTACCATAGTGAAAACCTGGCAAATAGGTGCTATGTGTAGAGTCAGCATCCATCATCTATCAAGTCTTATGCATTCAATGTCTCTTTCATAATAAACTTCATCCATCCATCCAAAATAAAACCATTGACCTTGTTTGCATTTCCATCTCCCTATCTAGAATAGCTTGGAAATTTGTCAATGTCCATCGTCGTCATCCCATGTTAGTTATCACTTATCTTACATTAGCTATCCTATGTCGAGTTATCTATGTCTTCCTCTACCAGAATGGGGGAAACTCTTTCCTTAACCTAGGTCTAGGAATGGATCCTTGTTTGTGGTTCACAAAAACACAAACACTTCCAACACTTCAAAAACACAAACACTTCAAACACTTCATCCTTGAAAGCAAAGCACAAACAAGAACAAAACCACTTCAAAACCAAAACAAAAACAAATACACAACAACATAAGCACATGAAACCAAACTAATCAATGACATCAACTATCATACATATTGTCACACGCTCGAAACCAGACCAAGCATCTTATACGAGGTGTTTTATTGCTGAAACCAAACACCTTCATCCTGGTGTTGATCTAGGGATATATCGGTCCCCACAATGACAACACTTTTCCTACATCATCACACACACCAGAACTACATATCATCTCATCTCAATCTTAAGGTACCTTGATCCCATGGATATGGGTATGTAGGCAGTCTAGAATATGAAGGCAGTATCTAGTACTCAGGTACATAAGATATCATCATTTCACCTCTCTAGGCTCAATCCCCTTGACCCATTCATCACTCTACCTAGAACTACATATTGTCATTTTCATCGTTCATTGTAATGTGCCTTGATCCTGTGGATACAGGGTATGTAGGCAGTCTGGCATACGAAGGAAGTATCCAGTACTCAGGCACATATGATTCATCATTCTTCACCCATCTCAATCCATTGACATGTCATCTTTCTAGTCTTCTGTTTATCACAATTCATACCACCTCAACTTGACTAACTCAAGTAGCAAAACAACAAACAAATGCATCCTTTCAAAGAAAAAGTCCTTAAACAAACCTAAAGCACAAAAACTTACTTGCAGAGCCATCTACTGTCCTACATATCAATTGCCAACATTAGCTAAATCAATCTCAACTAAGCAACAGATCAACACACTTGTCTTATACATGATGTTCCATGATCGAAACCAGATCAGGCATCTTATATGACATGTTTCATTTCCTAAAACTAGACATTATCCTTTCAATAGATCAACACCCTTTAACGGACACATCTTTCCTACAATAAGGCTGTTATCTATCCCAACCAATCCAATCTATCTCGACCAACCTCTTTGAAAAGAGAATATATTGGCTGTATGTTTACTTTGTAAGTCAGTCAATTTGCTTTTTGGTTTATCTTTTTGTTCCTTCCCATTACCTATTCAAGACTACCTTGATTTATCTATATCTTGTTATGTTGCGATGCAATACGGATTGGGGGAATAGTCATTGCTTTTGTGTGTCATGTTTGAGGAATGATCTTTAGTATCTTTCTTAATAGCATATTTATCTTGTGTGAGTGTTACAACCTAGCATCTTACATATTAATATTCTTCTTACATTTATGTATTGAATTTTATTTTATGTTCAAGACTATGGCTCATTCACATATCCAACAAGATTATATTATGTCTAAGGGATCTAAGTTCAAACCGCTTGCTTGCAGAGTCAACATCCACACACTCAGATATCACAGAACCTTGGTTATTTATATCTTGGTGGCAAAAAATCCATGTGCTATATCAAAAATAAGGATTGCTCTTTATAAACATTTGTGAAACTGTTGCAACAAGCTCATCCATTTAACTATCCATTTATTCAAATCATCATATAGACATTCAAGCAAAGATCGATCAATTGTCTCTCTATCATGTCTCTTCTGTCTCCACTTTCTTCTATCTATCATCCAAGTCTTTTGCATATCTACATCACCATATGTCAGCCTCATTCTTTCCAGCCTCGTCTTTCTCAAAACAATCTTCTAGTTGAGTGTCAACCCAATTTTTCTGTTGCTTCCCTGTCTTTCCTCTCGAGGGGGCATCCTATGCTAGCTACACAGGGGCATCAAAATTGTATCATGTCTTCAACAATTATTTTCTTTGAAGCAATGCTATAAATTGCATTGCATCAAAGAGGGGCAAAATGTAGACACCCTAAAATGACCATGCATTCACATCACTTGCATTTCATCAAATCACCTACATTTCAACATTAATTAAATAATCTAATTATTTAATTAATTTCATCAAAATCATCAAATTCTTCCAAATCTTCCAAATTCAACATTAATTGAATAAATTCTATTTATTTAATTAATTTCATCAAAATCAATTTTATTCTTTCAAAATTAAATAATTTCAATTATTTAATTAAATCAATCATCTTCCAATCTTCAAATCCACATCAATTGAATAAATTAATTATTTAATTAATTTATCTTCAAAATCTTCTTATCTACAATTAAATAATTTTAATTATTTAATTAAATCAATTGTTCTTCCAAATTTAATTAAATCATGCAAATTTATTTAAATTGAATCTCAATCTCTAAAAATAAAATATAATCAAATATTTTATTTATTCCTCCAATCATGCACAAACAATTAAATAAATTTATTTATTTAATTTGCTTCAATATCTTCCAAATCCTCTAAAAATAAATCTTGTTCATCATGCACACAAAATTAAATAATTTATTATTTAATTTATCTCAAATCATGCAAAAAGCAAATTACAAGTTGAGTTAATTGACTTAATCAATCTTGTTTCTATCAGCAACTCTTAAATTAGAAAAAAAAGCATTCTAATTTATGAAATCAAACCTATCTTTATCAAAAAGCAATTAACTCAAAAAAAAAAACTTTTTGTGTGACACATGTTAGGTGCACATTCATCATAAACTTTTAATTTATCTCATCTGTTGATTCTATCTAATTTTTTGGACTGTTAATTGATCATGTTTGAAACCTATATAAACCCCCCTCATCTCTATAACAAATCCTCTTTGATCATTGAATCTCTTCGATCATTTATTCACAGGCATTCTAGCGCATTGAGCATTCATCGCATCATTGAGCACACCTCTACCTTTATGGTGCAGGAGCACCTACCTGACAGCTGGCCTCCATGAGGCAGTTAGTTTGTTTTAGGTCTGGTTAATGTTTCCAAGAAGGTCTTATAAGACCAATGCATGTAATAAGGTCTATGTTGACTGTGCTTTTCTATTTTTAGGTAGTTTGTTATGACAGCTGATGACAGCTGTATAGTTTGTTAGTTCAGTTGGATCCTCCCAGCCGCTTGGAAGCTCCCAGCCGCTTGGAATCGAGTGGTAGTACTCACAAGCAGTTCCTATTTATGTAGTAGGATCGGTTGGTCTTAGGACAGATAGAGAGATAGATACAGATTGAGGAGCTAGGTTGCACAGAGTGAGATAGAGAGAGAGACAGAATATTGTATTTGCATCTTTTGAAATCAATAAAGAGATCCTGTTTGTGTCCATTCTCTGTTTTGAATTCCATTGTGTAATCGAGTTGCTGTTCTAGTGGTTACATGGATTCGCTGATCCATTCCACCGGTTGATTCGTCGAATCGGTGGAATGGCTATGTACCATAGTTTAGGGCTAGTTTGCATTTTCTATTTGTTCGCATGCAGGTTTGCAGGATCGCAGTCGAGATGTGCTGAGAACCCTAGCATGGGTATGTGCTAGGTCGTGCTGGTAGTTCGAGTCTGGAAAGTTGTCCAGGAAGCGGATCGGGTCACCTCAGGAGGTTCGGCGGATCAAAATTCGCTAAGGTTGGAAATTCGTCACAACGGCATCATCAGGATATTTCTGTGTATATCCTGCAGTTACTTCGGGCGTCATCCGAGTAGATGGAGGTGAGCATGATACAGTTGTTTGCATAAGGTGAATGCATTTCGGGGTGATCATCACAAGGTGTTACCGAGGAAGAGTATATCGGCATAAGTTAGTCGATCGGGTTGATAAAATCATCGCGGGCCGATAATGTTAAGTTTGGCCGACAACAGGATATTGAAGGAGCTGCATGTGACGTCATCGTCATCAGGATAATCGTCATCAGGATATCGGGGTGACGTAAGCATCGAAGGAAAGGTACATGAAGTTGTCGTCATCAGGATATATGGAGGGAACCGGATATTTTATATCCTGCTGATGAACATGATGTTGAACATCATGATGCTGCAGAAAGCGTTTGGCGGTAAGATGAACAGTGAACATCAGGAGGATGTTTGCGCTTGCCGAATATGATGATGCTGCCGATAGCTGGATATGATGATGCTACTGACAGACGAAAGGTCGAAGGTTTGTCTGCAGGAGGATATCGGTCGGCAAGAGAAAATATGATGATGCTGACAATGTTAACAGAAAATATGATGATGATGATGGGTTGTAGACATACATGCTGTATGTCAAGGTTTTAGTGTGGATGCCTCTGCATCATAGTGGTATCAGAGCTCAGCAAAAGGTCTGGGCTGTTGTGTGTTGATTCTGTCACTGAAAGGACAGAGGTAGAGGAGTGAGAGGTTGACAAAATGCCTCCGAAAGGTAATGGTACTGCAAGGGAATTGCAGGAGATGAAGGAAAAACATGCCAGAGAGATGAGGAAGATGAAGGAGCTTGCTGAAGCACTTCAAGCCAGGCTTGTAGCCTTGGAGAAGAACAAAAAGAGGGAAGTGGACGACAGTGAATCAGAAGAAGATGAAGATGCTGTTGAAGAGTATGAAGAGGTAGCTGAAGATCTGGATGCTGAAGACCAGAGATTTGCAAAACTGTTAAAGGCAGTGCAGAGTGATAAACCTAAGGTAAAGGTTGATGTTTCCAAGTATAATGGAAGTTTGAATGAAGATGAGTTACTGGATTGGATTGCTGCACTTGATAATCACTTTGAATGTGAAGATGTTGCTGAGGATCAGAAGGTAAAGATTGCAAAGACCAAGTTAGGAGGTCATGCTTTGGTATGGTGGGATTATGTACAATCCGAGAGAAGGAAACAAGGAAGGTCAAAGATCACTTCATGGGATAAGATGGTAGCAAGGATAAAAGGTAAATTCTTGCCTAAGGATTATGAAATTCAGATGTTTAAGAAGCTGCAATTTTTAAGGCAGAAGGAAATGGATGTGAAGGCATATACTGAGGAGTTTTATAAGTTGAGTATGAGATCTGGTCATCATGAGAATGAGGTAGAAAAGGTGGCTAGGTACTTGGCTGGTTTGAGATTGAACATACAGGATGAGTTAGTTTTAGCTAACCCTAAGAGTGTGGAGGATTGTTACCAAATGGCAATCAGGATTGAAGAAAAGATGAATAGGAGACAAGATAAGTCCATGAGAGGAAGAGGCAGCAATATGAGGGGAAGAGGATTAGCCCCTACAACAAGGCAAACCAATGAGGGTCAAGAAGACACTGGTAAAGGACAGGGACAGTTTGATTTCAGAGGTGGATGGAAAGGTAATAGAGGCAGATTTGGAAGTGGTAGAGGTTCTACTACATTTTCAAGAAAGTGTTACACCTGTGGTGAGTTTGGTCATCCATTTTTCAAATGTCCAGAAAGCAAAGGTTCATCATCCAGAAATGATAGAACAAATGACAAGAGAGTACAACTTGTGCAAGAAGAGAAAGTAGAGCAAAGTGTGCAAAGTTCAAACACTTATCAAGGAGATAGAGTTCCTGACGGTTATGGGTATCCTGAGGAGGGAGAAGCATTGATGCTAAGGAGAACTAGTTTGCAGACATCAAAGGATATGATGCAAAGAAGAGCTCTTTTCAAGACCACATGCAAGAGCAAAGGTAAGGTATGTAAGGTTGTCATTGATACTGGTTCAACAGACAACATGGTATCTCAGGAAATGGTGAATAAACTAAATTTGGAAAGGATTCCACACCAACACCCTTACAAGGCATCTTGGGTGAGTGATAGTCAATCACTTTTTGTCTATGAACAGGCATATGTGGATTTTCAGATTGGAGCATATCAGGATAGAGTTTTGTGTGACATTTTGCCCATGGAATGTTGTCACCTACTGTTGGGTAGACCATGGCAATTTGATAGGAGGGTACTGTATGATGGGTATGCTAATACCTACACCATCAAGAAAGATGGGAAGACTATTAAGTTGATGCCATTGCAGGCAAATGCTGCAGCACAGGGGGCAGCCAAAATCATTTTAGTGGGAAAGAAGGAATTTGTGCAGAAGCCTATAGGAGCAGGCATAAAGGCAGTTGAGAACATTGCAGGGAAAGGAGTTGTTAAGGACAACAGGTTGAAGAAAGTTTCAGTTTTGACTGACAGAGGTCAGCAGCAGGTTCAGAAACAGGTTTGCAAACAGCAACCAGTTGAGAGGAATGACAAGGATGTTGTCATAGTTGGGACTATTGTTTGTCCTATAAAGGTTGAAAGAAAGACAGAGTTGAACATTGCAGAAGTTCAAGAGGCAGTTCAGACAGAGGTTCTGGTCAGACAACCTGACAAACACAAGGTATGTGAGAGAAAGGCCTACATTGACAGGCATGAGGATTTACTTGCCAGAAAGCAAGTTACAGTTCAAAAATCTTGGAGCAGCCAAGATACAGTAGAGGATAAAGCTAGAACAGGTCAGAACACTGACATGACAAAGTGTAAAGGTGGAGGACTTCCACATCCTAACTCATGGGACATGAGTTCTTTTCTGTTGGGGAGTATGGTGCAGGAGCACCTACCTGACAGCTGGCCTCCATGAGGCAGTTAGTTTGTTTTAGGTCTGGTTAATGTTTCCAAGAAGGTCTTATAAGACCAATGCATGTAATAAGGTCTATGTTGATCGTGCTTTTCTATTTTTAGGTAGTTTGTTATGACAGCTGATGACAGCTGTATAGTTTGTTAGTTCAGTTGGATCCTCCCAGCTGCTTGGAAGCTCCCAGCTGCTTGGAATCGAGTGGTAGTACTCGCAAGCAGTTCCTATTTATGTAGTAGGATCGGTTGGTCTTAGGACAGATAGAGAGATAGATACAGATTGAGGAGCTAGGTTGCACAGAGTGAGACAGAGAGAGAGACAGAATATTGTATTTGCATCTTTTGAAATCAATAAAGAGATCCTGTTTGTGTCCATTCTCTGTTTTGAATTCCATTGTGTAATCGAGTTGCTGTTCTGGTGGTTACATGGATTCGCTGATCCATTCCACCGGTTGATTCGTCGAATCAGTGGAATGGCTATGTACCATAGTTTAGGGCTAGTTTGCATTTTCTGTTTGTTCGCATGCAGGTTTGCAGGATCGCAGTCGAGATGTGCTGAGAACCCTAGCATGGGTATGTGCTAGGTCGTGCTGGTAGTTCGAGTCTGGAAAGTTGTCCAGGAAGCGGATTGGGTCACCTCAGGAGGTTTGGCGGATCGAAATTCGCTAAGGTTGGAAATTCGTCACAACGGCATCATCAGGATATTTCTGTGTATATCCTGCAGTTACTTCGGGCGTCATCTGAGTAGATGGAGGTGAGCATGATACAATTGTTTGCATAAGGTGAATGCATTTCAGGGTGATCATCACAAGGTGTTGCGGAGGAAGAGTATATCGGCATAAGTTAGTCGATCAGGTTGATAAAATCATCGCGGGCCGATAATGTTAAGTTTGGCCGACAGCAGGCTATTGAAGGAGCTGCATGTGACGTCATCGTCATCAGGATAATCGTCATCAGGATATCAGGGTGACTTAAGCATCGAAGGAAAGGTGCATGAAGTTGTTGTCATCAGGATATATGGAGGGAACCGGATATTTTATATCCTGCTGATGAACATGATGTTGAACATCATGATGCTGCAGAAAGCATTTGGCGGTAAGATGAATAGTGAACATCAGGAGGATGTTTGCGCTTGCCAAATATGATGATGTTGCCGATAGCCGGATATGATGATGCTGCTGACAGACGAAAGGTCGAAGGTTTGTCTGCAGGAGGATATCGGTCGGCAAGAGAAAATATGATGATGATGATGGGTTGTAGACATACATGCTGTATGTCAAGGTTTTAGTGTGGATGCCTCTGCATCACTTTTGAGCACAAACACAATCTACATCCGCTTGTTGCAAATATGGTTTAGCAATTTGAAGAGCAATCTACATTCGACCAAGAGATCCAAACAATCTAGGTGATAGCTTCTTTGTTCGTAATTTGATTTATTCATTGATTTGGTTATTGCTTAGATAGATATTTTGATGTTATGGGTAATTGAGTTGTTATTATCATTGCTTTTGATCTTATCATTCAACCTCTTGATTTTTCCTATACACAATGAGTATTTGATATCCTAGTCAGTAGAGTTTTGCAGGTCGACGGGATCGATCGGGTTTCAGGGCTTCACTGAACATGTTCGGTGAAGACAAGTTTTAGTGCAAATCCAATGACCAAAACTTTTAGCGTTTATCTTTGTTCACAAGTTTTCAGGGCTTCACCAGACTTGCAGAGCTTTTAGTCATCGTGGGATATGTCTAGTGGGGATATTTTTTCGTACAAGTCTGGTGACATCATATTTAAGCGCTAAGCATGGCTTATGCGAATGTTTTGTTTTTGTGGAGGATTCTAATAGGAGTGAATAGCGGGGTTTTAGGACTTGATCGGATCTATCCACTCATGTTAAATTTTCACACAAATGTCGATTATGATTTTATTAGTGCGAAGTAAACACAATGTATACTAAATGGGATTTCTAAAGGATTTAAGCACTTCTCACTCTATGGTTTTTATCTAAGAAATGAACTTAAGATCTTCGAAGGTATTTTACTATGATTCCTAAATGTAAACATCTAAATTCCCAAAATGAAACCCACACTAACATATACACATATGTATATATATGCATATTTTTGAGAAAACCCCTAATCTAAACCCAACGGCGATAGTTTTGAAAGATTTTCATAGAACACACATGCAAATCCGGATGAAAAAAACTTCAAATATGCAATCTCAATTAGCAAATGATATCAAACCCTAAACTATAACAGATTTTACATGAAACTAAGTTGATATCACCAACCTGCGGATGTAGAGGTAAAGAAAAGAGGCGATCGAATTTACCGTTGTTGAATGCGCCTCAAGATCAACTCCAATCATGAAATCGTAAGGGCTTCTTTAGCAAATGCAAAGTTCAAAAAGTATTGAAATTCAAAATGAGCCAAAATGAGGGACTTTCGAGCCATTTATGCTCCCTAGTAATTTTCCATAAATGTCTGAGTACAGTGACATAGTGTCATGCACTCGCAGCATGGTTTTTACTCTTAACGGGATGGCAGAACTTTTGATGGGCACCAAATATATCTGGTGAAGTGGAATTTTCACATACGTCTAGTTGATATGAAATTTAGTGCAAAACCAAAGGAGAGCTAATGTGGCAGGACATTAACCTTGCACCAGATCAACAGAGGTTTAGGCTATGACTGGATATGTCTGGTGAGGTCGATATTTAGCACAATTCTGGTGCAAAGTGATTTTAGCAAAAACTTGTTTACAAAGGAGCCAATGTTGATATCTGATAGTGAAGGATATCAACACAAATGTAGTGAACTACATTTTTAGCACAAAGCAACTTAAAGGTTTCAAAGACTTGACTCATTGTACTTAAACTACCTAGACCCAACTTACAAGGAAACTCAATAAGGTGATCATACCAAACTTCTGCAATCAGACCCAAATATGCACAAATTAACCTTGCAATCAGGACATCAAGACATCATTTCTCTCAAGCAACTAATCGAGACCAAATCGAGTCAAAAAGTGAAGCAAAAGAAAGGGGGTCTCCATTTGGTAAAATGGGGTGTGTGTGCAAGGCACAACAAATGGTGACTCTACTGGGGAAATGCTCCAGAGCATTTCTAAGATAAACACTAGTTTTGAAACTAGAATCTCTATGTTTCCCACTCATCAAACTAGATAGCATGATACAAGATCAAAATGAACAGAGATCATTAACTTAGTACAAATTTTTATATCCTGAAAGTCTAAGTGTGTGTAATTGGATTAATTCACATCCTTTAAAGACCAAGGTCATCCAAGTTCACTTGTATTAAGCTATGTAAATAATCATCACCTCATGAACTACCATGGAAGGGAGGATGAATGCCAGACTCAATAGGATAAGTGTGTGTGTGTGGATGAAATGGGTAAGGATGGTAGGAAATGGTATGGAAATGGTATGATGGGGTAGATAGGTTGGATGAGACAACGTGCCCCCCAAGTGTGAGTGACATAAATGATCAACCTACCATGACGCTTATTTGTCAGGTTTTCATCATGGTACTTATCCAAGGTGCCACCAAGGGTGGTTTTCACCATTGGATGAAAGGATTTCTCTCTTTTTTTTTGGACTTTTTGATTTGGGGTGGGAGAAGGTAATATGGATAGAAGAGACTGAGATGTATAGTTCCATGAAAGGTGATAGTCTAAATCAAGCGTCAAATGTCATCGCACATAGACCATGTCAAGTCATTATGCTAATTGATGTTAGTAAGGGATAGTAGATTATGATATGGATTATGAAAGGTCGAATGGGGAATAATGGATCATGCTATGGATTATGATGAAGATTATGCAAAAGGATGGATGGAAGGCTCATCCAAAAGCATAGATCACATGAAGGTGAGGGGGGAATATGCTAAATAATGGCTGAAAGATGGGGAGATGGAGGTATGTGGGATTGTTGTGAAATGGAAAGGGACCATGACCAACGATTGCACACACCGAGATAAACACCAAAGCTTTTGATTTGGTGAAGGTGTAGGAAGCAATGGGATGTTTTTCATAGGGGATGGATGACGTAGGAATTTGTGGACCCACATAGACTTATAATTTTTTATGATTTTTTCTTTGCTTGTGGGATGAAGTAACTTGAGAATTTTGGATGGAATGGGATTTTTGAAATGGGGATGCTTCTTTTGACTTGCCTTCTTTTTTCTTAGGCACCCAAATCATTTTATTTTTGGCCGCTTCTTTTGGAGGTATGGGCTCAAGTAGCCTTTCGAATGTACTTTGCTTTGACATTTTGTATTTATGCTCTAAGGCATGAGGATTCTTAGGATTTTTGCTTTATGGATAGAGGCATCCAAATGATTGTTTTTGAATCCCATGGGATGGGTGGAAACTTCTTATTTAGACGATGTGTGCATTTGTTGACCATGATTAGGAATTTTAGGGGATTTGTGGATGGAGGGATTAAAAGAGGATTTATAGTTGAATGATGGGGATATTAGGCATTGGGAAAAGTGGAAGTAAAGTGGATGAATGAAAGGTGTATGGTCACATGCTTTTGGGATAAGTAGGATGATGGAGGTGGAATTGTTACAAGTATGGGCCTAACCGGTGTTCTCATTGATGTCAACATACTTTTGTTGCATTGATGAAAAGGATTGGATGAGCTGAGTGCTGAGGATATTGAGAAAATTAGTCCTAATTAGGAACATAGAAGAATAGTGAAGACAGTAAGGTAAACATCCAAGTCAAGATGACTATCAGAGGATGCCGTTCAAATGGTTTGTAGATATGAGTCTTAAGATGATCTAGTAAAGATTCCAGAGGTCCACATGAAGATCTGAAGGAGTTGTGACCGCTCAACCAAAATCGGTTCTAGCAGGTGTTCAGAGGTGACAAAGTGACATAGATAGGTCCAGTGAGATTAAAAAATGCATTATCCTTTTCTGCAGATTTGAGGGAGTGTTGAGGAAGTCTTTGTGAAGTGTCAACTCAATTAGTTCATGGTTTGAAGGTCTGCAAGCATCTATTCCTTTGTGACAGTGATGACAGACTATGTTCTTGAGGTTCCAGATGAAGGAGAGAAGGATTTCAGTAGGCAGATGAAGTGTGGATGTTCTCGGTGATTTAGGCAATCTTGTGAAAGTCTTTGAATCATGTCCAGTTTGTGTTGGTGGTCCGCATTGGAGTTGGAGCTCGCAATTGAAGAATAACTTCTGGATGATGGTGTTCTTCCTGAGACTTGCCGACTGGATGTATTACACATCTTGCGGATGTTCTTGTAGATGTTTTCTGACTTAGATGATTATTCCTAAGTCGATGCCTTGTATAAATAAGGGATTGTAAAGTCATTTCAAAGCGTGTCTTGTTGAGATGTGAGTGGAGTAGCGAGGAAGAGAGCAAAAGGTAGGGCAGAAGTTTTGGGCTTAAATGGAACTAATTCAAGCATGGTGAAGATGGTATTCTCTAGTTCAAGTATGTGATACTTATTATTTTGTAGACAGTGAGTCTCTTGTAGGCAGTGAGCCTCTTGTGAGCAGTGTGCTCAGGTAGTGAGCCCTAATTGGCATGTGCCATTTTGTTCTTTCTATTCTTCTAACAGAGAATACAATCTTGGGTTAATCACCCCGTGGTTTTTCCCTTAACCGGGTTTTTCACGTCAAAATCTTGGTGTCTTATGTGTTGATGTGTTTCTGCTCTTGATTTAATGCATTATGTTTCCATGATTGATTTATTGATATGCTGCTAAATCACAAGGAGGATTTAAGTGTGTAATTGGAAAGAAAGTTTTTGACAACTGATTCAACCCCCCTCTCAGTTGTCAGTCCTGAATCTAATAGGAATGGCTACATATGTCTTTGTGATGGTGGACTTAGGAGGAATGGAAGAAGTACCAACATCCTGAGATTATTTACCTTGGGGTGTATATCCAAGGCCATGTGAGCATGGAGGAATATCGACATGGATGGGCTCCAAAATACCTTATTCATAAAGGCTTAAGCCTTTACCTTGATTTTTCATTTTCTGAAGCATGCGATGAACAATGGGACCATGTGAGGTTTGGACACTAGACTTGAGTCCATAATTTGATGGAGAAGGTAAAGTAGATCATGATGGTCATAGTCTACATGAGGTGATGGGAGGATTTTTCACTTAATCCAAGGTCACAAAGACTTAGAAACTTCAAGATTATTTAAAATGTGAGAGATATTGGACTAGGAAAAAATTCAAGTGAACCAAACTAATTACTCCTTTCCTATGAACAAGCATCATACCATCTAAGAGTAACAATAGAACCCATAGGAAGACCTAAGTGGAAAATTAAAGTTTCTCAAGGAAATCCTCCAAATTATTTACCCAAAGAGGACCTTTTGCAGGACTGCACAGCTACCACCATGTTTAAGAAATGGAGAACCCCAAACGAAAGTGTAGGAAAACCAAGAAACTAAAGTAAACAAAAACAACAACTAATAGCTAACAACAACTAACAACTAAAGAAAAGTGAAAACAACAAGCAAAAACTAAACTACAACAAGAAACAACTAACTAAAACCTAACTAAACCACTAAAGCAAACTACTCTAACCAAAGCAAATGAAAGAAGAACAAAACAGAAAAGACACACTATGTACACAAAAAGAAGGTAGACACGCCTCCTAAGCCTGAAATTAGTGCTTAGGAACTACCCATTAAAAGGCAGTGGGAGTTCCTCACTAGTAAGAATCTTCAATCTGTATGTATTGTCCCCTAAGATTTCAATTATTTGGTAGGGACCTAACCAAAGCTTATCAAACTTCCCGTGTTCACCCTTTCTCTCATGAGCTTTGTCCCAATACAAGACCAAATCAGAAATGTGAAAGGCCTTCACTTTGGCCCTTTTTTCAAACTAGCATTTCACTACACCTTGGTGTTTAGAAAAATTTTCAATTGCAACATCACACTTTTCTTCTAGATGCAGTAGCTGGGTTAAGCATTCAGAGATTTTGTCATCCAGTTCTAGATAGTCTTGTATGAATTATAGTACAGGGATTCACAAATGGATAGGGAAAATAGGCTCCAGACCATAAACCAGGTGATAAGGTGATGTTCCTAGAGCAACCTTATGTTTGATCCTATCTGCCCATAAGGAAAATCTAAGTTGGGTGTGCCAGTCTCTGGGGTTTTTATCAAGCAATCTTTTGATGACCTCAAGCAGGTTTTTATTAGTGGATTCGACAACTCCATTCACTTGGGGATAATAATTAGATGAAAATTTCAGCACAATACCATAATTAAAGGCCCAATTTGAGAAGTGCAAAGAGGAAAATGTTGGACTGTTATCACAAACAAGAGAAAAAGGACAGTCAAACCTTGTAATGATATGCTTTTGAATGAATTCAATTACCACCTTAGTTATGGATTGTTTACAAGCTTGAGCTCCAGACCATTTGGTGCAGTAGTCAGTAGCGGTTAGACTATACATGTGGCATGCAGAAGAAGGTGGATTGATCATACCAATGAAATCAAGTCCCCACTGTGCAAATGGGTGTACCTCCACCACTGGTTGTAATGATATAGTAGCATTTCTTTCTCTTGAAGTGGCAGTTTGGCAAATGTGGAAAGTTTGAGTATGTGCATGGGCGTCTTTGAACAATGTAGGCCGGTAATATCCAGCCCGAAGAATCTAATTTGTGGTGGAATGTACTAAACCATTGCCCATCCCAAACTTCTCATGGAAACTGGTTGAAACCTGTGTCACCTTTGTTTTGTCTAGACATCTCAAGTAAATCCCTTCATGATTCTTCTTATATAAAACTGATCCCTTGACCATGAAGCTACTAATTTTTAGCCTCAAAGCTCTTCTCTAGATTGAATTTAAGTGAGATGAACATCATTGGTTAAGGAGATAGAACAAGATGTCACCATACCATTCATCTTTTGAGATATCCTCCAATACATATTGTTAAGACACCAACTTGGGGTCTGTTTCTGCCATGGTCTTAGTAAGTGTCTGTCCTTGCACCAGTTTCATAGGTTGTATTTTTAGATCAAATTCCTATAGTATCATGACCCATTTCCCTCTTCTTTCACCTAGCTCATTATTCATAAGTAATGCTTTAACTACAACGTTAGGAACTATAATAGTCATTTTGCTTCTCAGAATGTAATGACAAAATTTCTTGACTACTTTGACCAAATGATAGGCTTGTTTTTCTACATTTGGGTATTTGAGTTCTGTATCTTTTAAGGGGGTGCTCATAAAATTAATAGGACGTTCATCATCGATTCCCCTTTTCTATGTCAGCATGGTTGCACATGTGTGTTCTGAAGAAAAGGAGTATATGCAAAATGGCAGAGTATAATCTAGACTTCTAGTATTGGAGCATTAGCTATCACCTGCTTGATTTCTACAAAGGCTGCCTTAGCCTCCGATGTCCACTCAATCTTAGCATCTTGTTTTAACATTGCATTTAAGGGTTAGACGATCTCAGCGAAACCAGTAATAAACTTCTAGATGAAGTTGATCTTCATAAAATAAGATTTTAACTCCTTACTAGCTGGAGGTTGGATCCTGAGTATGGCCTGGACTCTATCAGGGTCTATGGATATACCTTCTTCTGAGATCACATGTCCTAATAGCTTACCCTCAGTGATGCCAAAGACACTTCTTGGGATTTAATCAAATTCCATAGTCTCTACATTGTTGCAACACTTTCCTCAAATTAGAAATATGGTCACCCCTCTTCTTGGAGAAAATGGTTAGATCATCCATATAAATGATAATGCATTTACCTACTAATCCTTTGAAAGCAATGTCCATTGCACGTTGGAATGTTGTTCTTGCGTTTATCAGACCAAATGGCATCCTTCGAGACACGTAAATACCCCATTTGCATGTGAAAGCAGTTTTGAGTCTGTCAGCATATTCGACCATCACTTGAATGACATCATCTGTGACTGATTGACTATCTATAATACTTCGTCAAGGGATGGCAGTGGATAGTTGTCCTTTTTTGAAGCTCTGTTCAAATTTTTGAAGTCCACACACAGTCGTATTTCACCATTCTTTTTGCGCATTGGGACCAGATTAGCCACCCATGTGGAATGCCTGACTGGAAAGATAATTCTTGTTGACAACAATTTCTGAACTTCTTAGAAAATTAAAGGCTCTAAGAGAGCGTTCACCGGTTGTTGCCTTTGTCTGAATGGCTTGACTCCTAGCTTCAAAGGTATGGTATGAGTTATGATGGAGGTATCATATGTCTCTAGGTATTCGTAGCTCCAAGCAATGACATCGATAATCCCTTAATGCCTGAATAATTCCTTCCCTTTCCTCAGGGGTACATACCTTCCCAATAAATATGTTTCTGACTTCGTCTTTTATACCCAAGTTGTATGGTTTACACTTTCCTCTAGTAGAATCAGCTTGTTTCTTGTGAGTCCCGAACTGATCTGAGTCAAATAATCTTTCTAGATCTACCATACCTTGAGGGATAGTGTTGGTCTTCAGATTTAAAACTCCTTCTAAGTCTATCTCAGCTGGCTCTGCATCTTCTTCATCAATTATCTATGCAGGGAACACATCTGAAGATGTAAGAAAATCAATTATATGTTTGTCATCTTCAAAGACTTGAAAGTGAGTGATATTGTTAGGTACAAAGGCAGTTGGGACTAGTTCAACAATAAATTTCTTTAGATGTGACCTGGCAAGTGATTCCAAGGAACTTGTAGCCTGTGCTAAGGCATCAGTAACATGATTTTGCCTCCTTGGGATCAACTAGATATTAAAACCATCAAAACACTCAACAAGATCCCAGACCCAATTTTGATATCAATTTAACCTTTTATTGTGACAAGAATACTATTGTTTGACTTGCTTAACCACCAAATCTGTGTCACCAAACACCTGAATTACCTTAACCTTTTTCTGGAGTGCCATCAGCTATCCATGTACAAATGACTCATATTCTGCAACATTGTTGGTATAGGGAAACTGTAGCCTATATGCAGCCAAAGAGGAATCCCCTGTAGGGCTGATCAATTCAAAACCCACACTAGACCCTTGCTCAGATCTTGACCCATCAAATCTCAATGTCCAAATCTAAGGATCTACAATCCTTTTCCCAGAAGTGGTTCCTTGTCTAACTTGTGATGCGGTCTTGTGACTAACTACAGGAACAGGTCCATCTTTCTTCGCATCTTGAGCAGAGGACAACTTCAAACGTTTATGGACTTGATATACTGCCTATTGACACAAGGAATAGGTAAACTCTGAATGTGATACATTGTGAATTCAGCACCAACTTGGCAACAACAGCTCCTCCATTTGTATCTTTTTCCCAACTGCCAGCTAATCGCACATGAACTTAGCTACAAAGCTCCTAAATCCTTCAAAAATCCTTGGTTCATCATCAGAGAAAGACCCCTGATCATATTGGATGCATGCCTCCATATTTTCTTGACTCTTAGTAAGTGGTGGCTTTGAGTATCGATCACAACTCAACATGAGTACTTCTTCTACCTAGTTTATCTGGGGAAGATAAACTCCCAAGTCCACTTCTGAGAATAAGATTTCATTCATTTGATTGTACTATGTGATCATATCTTTCATCTTGGGCTCTCTCTCAATATGAATTTGGTTAGCTAGTCCTTTCCATGGCAGCCACATATGGGAAAAGTCAGTAGCCATGTAACCATTCAATGTTTTGGACCAGTCTCTACTAAGCAACATGCCATATGTGGCAGGGATGTCGACCACTTGTATATCTATGTACTGTTGCACTCATGGGTCTAATGCTAATTGCATGTGAATTCAATTTAGCTCCCCCATTACATTGACTTATGTCTTGTCTAGTTGAGTAACCTTCCTGGAGGACTTGGCAGGAGTTAGTCCCAGTGCCTTACAAATTGATAAAGGCATTACATTAGTAGAGGCCCCTAAATCCACTAAACAATTATGAAGGTTTTTGCCAAATATTCTAAGGGTCAACAGAAAGGGAGGTGACTCTCTTTTCCTTGTACAAAGTCACTTGTTGTTCTACGTCTGTAACATGAACTCTATCTTTTCCTTTATCAAGGCTATCTTTATGTGAGATTTCTTTTGGGGAAGGATCAATCCTAGCATGTGCTCCAATGTCTTGAAGGAAGGTTGTCCTAACCTCTAGAACATTCATTAGCTTGAATATTGACAGACCGACCTTCATCTTCTTAAGCTCATCTACCACATACTATCCCAATTTAGCTACTTCAGATCTTTGGGAAGATTCAACTGGTTGGCTCTGGTTTGCAGCTTGGAGTACAACTTTGGGAGGCTCAGGGCTATTGGAAGCCTTAGGACCAGGTGGAACTTGATAGTTATTTGGTGGGATATAGGTGGTAAAAGGACCTTTTGGTTTGTTACTTCTAAGATTATACGGGGTCCTATTGTATTGCTAATAGGCATGCACTTCATCAACTTCCTCCTCCTCAGGCTGGTTTTCATCTTGGAAAGGAAAAATATAGCAATCTAGTACAAATGAAATTTCATACCTTTGTGTGGGTACCAATTCATACCCCGTAGGTGGAGTCTCTTGTGCCTCAGTATTTTGGACTTCCCTCTAGAAAATATTGGATGCAATCTAGAATTCGTGACAGTTTAATTCAAAATGGGAATTCGTGTTGTGGATCCTACACCATGAAGACAATGCTGCTTCTACTAACATTACTTGGTCTGGTGGGCATTTTTTTGTGTTCTAAGTCTCCAATAGTGAGGGGAATACTCCATTGTTTGGCTAGGTATTCCATGTTCTATTCTATCGCTAATAATTTTGGTTTTGGTACTGATTCTATCCCTAGCTTCTTTGTTGTAGATAAGCATTTTGGTTTCTTAAGTGAGTTACCTCAGTTGTAATTTTTTTCATTTGTTCCGCTAATTGCCTGATGTCATCTTTATCCTCCCTAGCTTTGGTAGCCTCAATTGATTGGAGGAAGGGCATTTGTGCAGGTGGCAGTTCTGTGATTGTTGCCCCAGGGTGAACAACCAAGGCTTGTGTTGTTGTAAAAATTGGATTAGGGTTCAACACTGGGGTTTGGTTGGTTAAATCCTGGTTAATCAAAGGTATTTGGTTTGGCATGGCCATGGGACCCATATGATTCAATGGCCCTATTGCAACTTGTCCTAGCTGTGAATTGACTATAACAGCTTTAGCGCATGCTTCTGCTAGAGATGTTGGGGTTGGGTTAGCCCTCCTGACAAACATGGAGGTAAGCCTGTCCAAGGCCGGATAATAAATTGGGAGAGTAGTCGCCTGGGTCAGAGTGAAAGGAGCCTAGAGGCGACTATAAGCCTTGTGAAATCAGTTGTTAAAGGAACTTATTAGCTCCCCTTCAGCTCTATGAATCTCCACAAAAGAACCGTAAAGGTCTATAGGGGTGGTGGGAATCTGAAATCGATTCAATAATGCATCCTTTAAAGCCTGCCACGAACCAATGGAAGCTGTAGGAAGGTTGAAAAACTAGTAATATGCCTCATCCTGCAGTAAATAAGGGAATAACCTGCAAACCACATCCTCATACTGCACCTTCTGCATGTACATGCTACTTTAAACAATCTTTATGTGTTCATCAGTAGTCCTCTCAAGATCATTAGGATGGAACTTAGTGCAACATTTGTCAGGGATTTTGGGTAAGTCATGGTAGTTTACAAAATTGATTAGAGAAGGGTTATTAGTAGCAAAGAAAGCCATATTGATAAAGTTAACTTGAATTGTAGATGGATTTCTTGGTATGGACCTTTCCCTAAGGGGTCTTGGGTATCCCCTAGTCTCTCCTTGTTCTCCTAAACTGGGTTAGGAACAATAGATCTTCTCTAGCTGAATTGGATCTAGTATGCCTCTATCTAGCCCCCAGTCTTACTTTACTAGAACATAAGGGTTTATATGAGGTTTAAGCTTGTCCTCCCTCCTTCTAGTGCCAATTTTATTGATGGTGGTTTTAGCACACAATAATGCAAGTGAAATGTAGGTTATCTCACCTCTCTTGAAAGGTATCCTATCCTAGATAAGACTTCCCCAAGGTTTATACAACTAGGTCTTAGCTTGCATGAATGACTTCAGTGGAATGTTTCAGCTATACCAACAAAGGGACTTACATGCAATGATAGGGATTGATGAAACTATGATAGTAGAATGTGCAAAACCCTATGATATTTTTAGCAGATTTATGAATATGATTATTGCTTGCAACCTAAATCTAATAGATGTTTATAAAGAAAATGCAAAGGATATAAGTGTTGAAAGGAAGTATGAAACCTAAGTGACAATCACAACTAGATAAAATGCTGTAGATAGACAAATACTTTCAATATACCACCTCTTGTTCAACCAGGTTAAGAAACCACAATTTTGTAGAAAATGATGCAATCTTCAATGGAAACTTATGATTTTCAAATCACATTCATTCATTAAACACCCAGAAGATGGAGCATCTTAACTCATGAAATGCAATCGAACTAGATTCAATAACAAGGCTTGGCCTAACTATGCACAACAACTTACAATTAGCAAGCACTAACAATATGGACAAAGCATTCATCGAATATCTTAGCATTTACCCATCATTGCAAAAGCACATCTAATTAACTTTAGATTGATATGAACCATGAAATCCAAAAGAGATAAAACAAGCACGTAAATTCCCAGCAACCTACAAAATTTGCTTTGTATTAACCGGAATTTGGCAGAGTCTCAACAATTCAATATCAAGTCTTAGTTACAAATGAGAGAAAATGATGACCCTTTTATAGACAAGGCACCATACCAAGTTTTTCAATGGACGGTGGAGATTAACTCAACACAAGGGGTCCAGATTTACATAGCATTTATTGAAGTAATCAGTTTGTTACATTTTCGGATTTATTTTTGTCTTATATGAAAAAGACAAAATACAACCTCTAAATACATTGAATGTAGACAAAATGAGTACCCATTTGGATATACATGACAAAGAGCCAATTTACAAGACAAAGGAAAGTCAAAATGAAGTCATTTGACCCTCACAAATTGGAGCTGACCTTGAATGATGGGATTTCACATGTTAGTTGGATCAGGTTACTGTTCATCATCATCCAAGTTGACTTTGTTCTTTCCTGCTTCTCTATTGCTATAGGTTGTGTAGGCTCCCAAGGCTGGGTTAATATCCATCACCTGAGGATCTTTAACATAATCTATTCTGAATTTTATCCTATTAACCTCCTATGAAAATTTGCAATACACTACTTCTCTAGACCTTTTATTTGTTTTGAATTCTCTAAATTCAGCTCTGAGATCACTAACTCTTTCCAATTTCCCAATCATGCTAAGAGGTGAATCCCAATGAATGATATGATGCAATTTCTCTTTACACTTCTGGGTATCTACTAGAGTTGTATCATCCAAATCCATGTTACTGTAGGTCCGCAATACATCATTTAGCTGATATATTACATCTAAAATTTGAGCTCTGGCCAGTTCTGAGGAGTTCCTAGCTCTGTCAAAGACTTCTCTTCTCAATCCTATCAAATCCAACCATTGTTTTGGCTTGTCCAATCTATCCTGAGTCAAAATATTTTTTTCCAGCAAAACCTCATCTAGAAGATTAGTCATAGCAAAAACTTGAGGGCAAATGTGAGCATAATAATCATCATAATTCATACAATAACTGCCCACTTCATCCCATTCAGACTTCAAAAGACAAAAATCTTTATATAGTTCTGATGCTACATCTATTATCTCACATCCCTCTACATATACTTTGTGGAACCATTCCTCTGTAACAGCTACAGTGGTCTTAATGCTATCAAAATTCTCTAACTCCTCTTTAGAAAAAAGGGAAGGTGCAGTCTCTGGCTCACCATCAGAGGACATAGGTTTTATCAAATATTTTATACAAGCTCTCAGTTCCTCATTTTTCTTCTTGAGCTGTTGTTTGGTTAGCTCATCTTTGCTTTATCTATCGAGGATATTACATATAGAGCCTTTGAACTCCTCAATCTCCTGAGGTTTGGAATTTGGCCCCAAATTAATTATTGTAACAGTGTAGTTTTATGGCTGTACATCTTCCTAATTGGCCTACTCTGAAGGCACTGCTACCTCTGCAATACAGGATCCTGTAGGATCCTTATAGATCCTAGACTAGACATTGGCCTTCATTTGTTTCTTTGGTTTCTCCAATCTAGCCAAGAATCTGTCCAAGTCTAGAGATATGACTTCTACCATTGGAGGTTGATTATTTATCCTTTGCTATAACCAATCAGGCGTTGTAGAAGAATGTTCTAGAGGGTCAATGTGACTATCCTCCTTATTCAAAGAATCATCAATATGAATGTTCTCTACTTCCGGGCCTTGACCTGTTCCTTTATCATGCAGTGCATCCTGCTCTTCTGCCTCTATGTTCTTTGGAGGGGACTTTGACTGCTCTATATATTGCAAATTTTTAGACACAACTTTCTGAGCAATCTCTAGTACTGAGTCAGTGGCTATCTCCTCTGATGGGCTATCTTCTATGCTTACTACTTCAATTGTGCTAGGATTTATCAGAGGCTCTTGTGTTGCATCCTAAATTAATATCTCTCACTATGAATCTAATTCAGCACATACCTTCTCGATGCTAGGTAGTGAAGGGATTGGAAGGGGTGCAAGCATCGACACTTGCAAAGAGTCATTAAAAGGTCTAGCGAAAGAATTATTTATTGCAATCAAGGAATCAATAGCAGCTGGAGGAAAATATAATCTAGACAAGTTTACAAATGTGGCAAACCCCGTGAATGGAGATGAAGGAGGATATGACAGTATAGAGGAAATGGCAAGCGAGGTGGAGAGACTTAAGGATGGTAAGATGAAAGGTGGAGGTGAGAGGATGGTTGAGATGGGAGGTAAGGATGATGACATGAAATAAATGGATAGTGAAGAAGAAGCAAGAACAGGAAGACTCATGGATGCAATGGTAGGGAAAGTAGATGGAGCAATAGATGTGATGGGAATGGTAGAGATATATGGTAAAGAAGAGATGGAAGGAGTGACTAAAGACATGGTACTGACTAGTGTGGAGGACATGACTGTTATAGTGGATGAGGAAGTAGGTAATGTTGTATGAATTGCAGCAACAAATGAGACAACAATGTCCACATTTTGTTGGGGAGCAGTAGATGTGACAGGAGGTGTAGCTATAATAGTTTGTGTCTTGGTCTTCTTAGACTTAGATGTTTCACCTTTCCCGCTAGGTATATATTTTATTTTAGTGCTCCTTGTTCTGGATGCTAGGGGATTATCCTTCTTCTATTGTTTTAGAGGGCCCTTTTTGGCTTTTCTCTTATCAGCCAGAGGAATGTCTTCTTCACTATATCCTTTCAATGCATCTCCTTGAGTAGCCTCTTTCCCTACATTATCTTCTATTTCTATGGGTTGATCTTCCTCATCACTACTGGTTCTATCTTGTTCTTGCTCTGTGTAAGTAAGAGCTACTCCTGTCTAAGTCAAAGTTGCAATCTATGTTCTTATACAACCATTAGTGAATTTAATGGGGTCCCTCATTACTACATCCAAAGAACTCTCCTCTGAATCTTCCCAGTTGGGGAATTGAATTGGCTAGTTGAACAAAGACTCCCAAGGCCCTCTTTGAATTACATTGTTGTCTTCTGTCAGTTGGTCTAGGACCTCCATGATATTGAACCTTTTAATAAAATCTAGAGACAGTCTAGAATATCTTCTCAGTACTTCATAATCATCCAGATAATTAGCCCAGAAGTCTTCGAGATATTCTCTATGAAACATCCTTTTGCTCACATGTCTTTCCATTATGCCAAAAGGGTTAAAATGGGTCCTTTGATGATAGAAATGTAAATTCAACAATTGTAGCTTTGTATCTGAATGTTTTGTTGCTCCCATGGTGGTACAGGAATAGTTGCCCCTCCCCAAAAGTATAGGAAACTTAATAGAATCTCTATGCAGATGCTTCAATCTGTTAGGAATTGCATGCAGAAGATATCAATTAAATACATATAAAGATTAAACAGAGGAATGAAAATACACAGAAATAATAACAAGAGACAATTTTTAATGTTGTTCACCCAAACTTGGGCTACATCCACCAATAGAGAGTCCAATATTATTATCCAGCAAATCGAACCAATTACAACCAGCAATCCTTGCAACTCAATACCGCTAAAAATGCTACAATACAATCTCAAGGGAAACCCTAACCCTTAGCCATTTTTATCAAGACTTATGTCGGTTACAAAATAGATTTTATTTATGTCGGCCAATAGAAAAATAACTCCTGACGCCTTTATAAAGTAATAGGCAATGCAGCCCCCGCTGGGGGCATTGCCCCCAAACCCCCACTGTGGGCTCCACCCCCGGGCCCCTGCCGGGGGATGAGCCCCTGGACCCCGCAGGAGGGGCTCTGCCACCCCTGCACTCCCCCGTTAAATAATTTGGGGGGAAACCATGCCGATAAAAGTGGGGAAAATTTAACCTCTAAGTCTAATTAGGCTCCATATAACAACAATCTCCCACTTGGTGATTGATCAGACTCCACACCATATCATCTCCCCCTTGGAGACTGATCATAAATCTGCTAACCCTATAACTCCCAATGGAAATAAACACCCTAGACCCTACTATTTCTTGATTTTATTGTTTTCAGTCTTGAAGACCAACCGAAGCTAAAGAAGAGCTCAGCTTCTCCCTTGTCACTGCCTTTGTAAACATATCCGTTGGATTTTCATCTGTATGTATCTTTTCTAGCCTTAACTGTCCATCATTGAACACTGACCAGATGAAATGATACCTTAGCTATATGTGTTTGGTCTTTGAATGTAAGGCAAAATTCTTTGCAAGATGAATATCACTTTGGCTGTCTGTAAACAAATAACTGTTAGCTTGTTGTTTTACAAATTCTTCCATGAAAGATTACAGCCATATCATCTCCTTACTTGCCTCTATTGTAGCTACATACTCTACCTTCGTGGTGGATAAATCAACCACCTTTTGCAACTCGGAGATCCAACTCACCGTTGTCCCACCTACAGCAAAGACATAACATGTAGTACTCTACCTGGTATCAATATCCCCTACCAAATCTGAGTCCACATAGCCTGCTAAATCAGTATTAGAGCCCCCAAAACATAAGTGTTTAGTGGATGTACCTCTCAAATATCTAAGAATCTATTTTACTGCATTCCAATGCTCTAATCCAAGATTACTCATATACCTGCTTATGACTCCTACAACATGTGCAATATCTGGTCTCGTGCATACCATGGTGTACATTAAACTTCCTACAGATGAAGCATATGGTACCTTGGACATTTTTCTTTGTCCTCTTGTGTCTTAGGACACATCTCCTTAGTTAATTTCAAATGACTAGGCAAAGGTGTGCTAACAGTTTTTGCATTCTCCATATGGAATCTTTGCAACACCTTTTCAACATAATCAGCCTGAGATAGACTCAATTTTTTGTTCTTCCTATCTCTACAAATTTTCATACCAAGGATTTGTTTTGTTGCCCCCAAATCCTTCATAGCAAATGATTTTGCTAACTATTGTTTTAACTCTCTTATGTGATCCATGTTAGACCCTGCTACAAGCATGTCATCAACATATAAACATAAAATAATGTAGCTGTCATTATCCAACCTCTTAAAATAAACACAATGGTTAGAATTACATTAACTATAACCTTGCTCAAACATAAAACTATCAAATTTCAAATACCATTGCCGAGGTGCTTGTTTCAAGCCATATAAACTCTTCTTCAATCTGCACACCAATTTCTCCTTACCTTTGATCTCAAATCCCTGTGGTTGTTCCATATTTATCTCCTCCAAATCACCATAGAGAATGGCAATTTTCACATCTAGCTGTTCCAAATGCAAATCTTTAGCAGCTACAATACTTAAAATAATATGA
The DNA here is from genome assembly GCA_027924645.1 of Cunninghamia lanceolata. Classification (NCBI taxonomy): domain Eukaryota; kingdom Viridiplantae; phylum Streptophyta; class Pinopsida; order Cupressales; family Cupressaceae; genus Cunninghamia; species Cunninghamia lanceolata. The sequence goes on along the minus strand of BSBN01000553.1, from coordinate 11,817,617 downwards.
ATAGAAGTCATTTTAACAATTGGAGAAAAAATCTCATCAAAATCAGTACTTTTTTGTGTGCAAATCCTTTTACAACTAACCTGGCTTTAAATCTTTTCTTACCTCCATCTTCCTCTTTCAACTTATAAACCCATTTGTTTGGTAAAGCCTTTTTACCTACAGGCAACTTACATAATTCCCAAGTTTGATTTTTCAGCAAGGAGTCCATTTCTTCTTTCATTGCAAGCTCCCACTGAACCTTTGTATCCACCTGCATAGCTTCATCATACCCTTCCGGTTCACCAACATCTATTAACAAAATAGAATACAAAGAGGGAGAAAACCTTTTAGGAGGTCTACTTAGCCTTGTTGATCATCTAGCATTCACTAGAGTTTGTGATATTTCTTGTTGCTTTTGCGGAGCATGAGGAACCACTAGAACATCACTATTTGGAGTGTCATCCAGTACCACATAATCCTTTTCTTTCTTCTCATGTTGCTGCAACTGATCTTTGTACAACACCTTCTCATTGAATACAACATCCCTGCTTCTCAGAATTTTCATATTTTCAACATCCCAAAGCCTATAACGAAATTCATCAATGCCATATCCAACGAAGATACACTTTTTTGATTTTGCATCCAGCTTGGTTCTATTTTCAGAATCTACATGTGCAAATGCTTCACATCCAAAGGTTTTGAGAAAAGAATAACTCACCTTCTTACCTGTCCATGCTTCATCTAGAATACCACAGCCCAAAGGAACTGAAGGACCTCTATTAATTAAATATATAATGGTATTGAGAGCCTCTTCCCACATGTTTAAAGGTAGCCCAACATGCAATCTCATGCTCCTTGCATGCTCCATTATTGTCCTATTCATGCGCTGAGCCACTCCATTCTCCTGTGCAGTCCCTGGAATCATTTTATGCCTACGAATTCCATTAAAGGGACAATAATCCTCAATTTTTTTGCTGCAATACTCGCCACCATTGTTAGATCTAAGATATTTTAATCTTTTACCTGTCTCATTCTCAACCAAGCTTCTCCATTTCTTAAATGTTTCAAATACATCAAATTTTTGCCTAAGGAAATAAATCCAATCCTTCCTAGTTTCATCATCTATGAATGTAACATAATACTAAGAGCCACCAAGAGAAGATACCTAAGCTGGTCCCCATACATCCATATGCACAAGCTCCAGCTTTTCATCTTTCTTTTTCTTCCCATCCTTGAGAAAACTAACCCTCTTTTGTTTGCCATATGCACAACTTTCACAGAAATCCATATTAATACATTTTAGACCTAGTAAAACTTTCTTAGAATGAGGTACCTTCATACCTTTTTCACTCATATGCCCAAGTCTATTATGCCACAGTGTTGTCTCAGAACCTGTAGCAACTGTTTTAGTCTCTTCCTGCGAACCCACAACAACTAAAGTAGAAGGAATAGTATGACCTGTACAAAGATATAAGGTGCTTACTTTCACACCTTTTTTTACTATTAAGGAACCTCTTGAAACCTTCCAATTTTTATCATTAAAAGTAATTGTGCAACCTTCATCACCTAGTTGCCCTGCTGAAATTAAATTCCTACTTAGCCTTAGAACGTGCCTTACCTCTTGTAGTAGCCAATGATTCCCATTCTACAACTTAATCTTAATTCTTCCCTTTCCAACAATCTGACAGGGTTCCTTATCTCCCAAATAAACCAGCCCAAAATCCCCTTGGACATAATCAAGAAAATAACTTCTATGGGGCGTAGCATGAAATGAGGCCCCTAAATCTAAAAACCATGAATCATCAGCATTATCTAGGGAAAGAATCAAAGCATCATCTTCAGATTTATTACTTACTACATTTGCCTCTTTATTGCCTTCTTGTTTGTCTGCTTCTTTATTCTTCCGAGACCAGCAATCTTTCTTCAGATGACCTGGTTTCCCATAGTACCAACAATCCTTTTGTCCTCTAGATTTGGACCTCTTGTCCTTTAATTTTCCTCGTGACTTCCCATGACCTCCAGAACCTTTTCCTTTCTCCTTCGATCTGCCCCTACTTTCTTCATTCAAAACACTACCTGATGTGGATCCACCTGAGCTTTTCTGTCGCATTTCCTCACTAAGGATAACACCAACAACATCATCAAATTTCAAATTATTTGAACCAGATACAGAGTTACTTACATCTATAACCAAGCTATTCCATCTTTTTGGCAAAGAACATAAAACCAAGAGAGCCCTCACCTCTTCATCAAATTTCACTTTTGCAAAAGTTAACTGACTGGTAATCGTATTAAACTCATTTAAATGATCTATCACAGATCCACCTTCAATCATTTTCAGAGTAGACAAACACTTCATGAGATATACCTTATTTGAGGTTGAGGTTTTTTCATAGAATTTAGCCAAATCTTTCATCAATTCATCTGTTGTCTTCTCTTCTATTATACTGAACACCACAGATGGTGCTAGGTACAACCGAATGGTTCCCAATACCTTTCTATCCAAAAGATCCCAATCCTCATTAGTCATTTCTATCAGTTTCTTGGCTTTTCCTTCCAACGGCCTCCATAAATCATTTTGATAGAGATAATTCTCCATCTGCATCTTCCATAACTGATAGTTCTACCCATTGAATTTTTCTACCCATTACTTCCACTTAAACGTGAGACTCCCACTCAACCGTGAGACCTTCTTGTAGATGATAATCGAACACAACCTGCTCTGATACCACTTGTTAGGAATTGCATGCAGATGATATCAATTAAATGCATATAAAGATTAAACAGAGGAATGAAAATACACAGAAATAATAACAACAAGAGACAATTTTGAATGTGGTTCACCCAAACTTGGGCTACATCCACCAACAGAGAGTCCAATATTATTATCCAGCAAATCGAACCAATTATAACCAGCAATCCTTGCAACTCAATACCGTTGCAAATGCTATAATACAATCTCAATGGAAACCCTAACCCTTAGTCATTTTTATCAAGATGTATGTCGGTTACAAAATAGGGTTTTTTTTTATGTCAGCCAATAGCAAAATAACTCTCGATGCCTTTATAAAATAATAGGCAATTTTTTCTTCGGGGACGCTACTCCCAGCAACCCCCGTTGGGGAAATTGTCCCCAAACCCCCACTTTGGGCTCTGTCCCTGGGCCCCTACCGGGGGGATGGGACCCCCGGGCCCCATAGGAGGGGCTCTATCCCCCCTACACTCCCTCGTTAAATAATTTGGGGGGAAACCGCGTTGATAAAAGTGGGGAAAATTTAACCTCTAAGTCTGATTAGGCTCCATATAGCAACACAATCTCTCTACACAAGTGAGGAGTTGTCTAGTAAGCTGAAGAATCACCACTTTATCTATTGGATACCAAGGGAGCTTGTAGGGTGTTCTAGTGAAACCTTGGATCCTCAGATATGTAAACTTCTGAAATTGAATGTACCATCTCCCATACATTTGTACAACATTAGCTACTTCAGGGGACAATCTCCTGGCCATATTATTCCAGAGTATCCGGGTAATGTGCATAGTAAATGCATCATTGACCCTTTTGTAGTAAACTAGTGATTGTGATATCTTCAGTTGAGTGTAACACTCATATACTTTATATTGGTCTTCTCCATTGCCAATCACTCCTAATCTTGATAGGCCAAAGTATTCAACAGTTCTAGCTAGGGCATATACCACATAAGAGGTCCACCTGAAAGTCTCATCAGTTTGGAAGGCAACAAAGGCCTCATGAATATTGTTGCTTATTATTTGGGCACAATGTATCTTCTTGTCCCCATATAATATCTCCTCTATGCATGGGAACATCCATCCTTCAAATGTAGAGGCTGAAGGTAGCCCCATGATCCTGCTCAAAAGGGTTACTAGGTCTCCTATCTCCTCTTTGAAATCATTCATATATAAAACTTGAGGAACCTTTGACATAGCTAACCTCTTATTCTTCATTCAGCCCTCATTTATTTTCCTCCTATAGGTCTCTTGATCCTGCTTGTATAGTTTTTCAGCTTCTTCCTTATCCATCATGGTTAGGATAGGAAATGGGGGAATACCAAAGGTTTCTGCCAATGATAAGGCACTGAGATCTGCTAGTATTTGACCTCCTTATGTCTGAATGGTTCTAGTCACCTGATCATAGTTGTTGGCACATGCCACAATGAGTTTATGGCATTGCACCGAGGTTGAGAATGCAGTTACCTATACAATCCCATTGTCTCTAATCTTCTTGGCTTTAGGTGTGGGATTGGGACCTAAGACTCTTAGCTTGAAATCTTCAATGTCAATGTGTCCAAGTTCTGTGTCTCCAATGTTTCTCCATGCTGATGTGATCTTTGTTACTAGGGAGATGCCTTTGAATTTGTACTCATATTAATAGCTCAGGAAGATATTTAATCTGTAGGACAAAACCTAATGAGTAACCCTTATAGTTTTGTTATCCTAATGGTCTAGACTTAGGTTTTTAGACAATTTCATACTTTCAATTTACATCCTAAGTAAAGAATTTAATCAATTTATATTGAAAATCTATTATCTTAGCTTAAATCCCTTAAAATCAACTCAAGAGAACACAATGTTTTCATTACATTCCATCTTTTAGCATTTATTACACAAAATTATAAGCAACAAGCAGAGAAAAATAGGTCAGCGAGCTTTTAAGGCCTCACTAGACATGTACAATAAATGCTTAATTCTACTGCTTAATCAATGCATGACATCAAGAAGCATGTAAATAACCATAAATACCTTGTAATACATCAAATTCACTAATCCAATATCTTATGCCTTGAATATTCCATTCTAATCTATCAGTGAAGTTTGTGGGGATTTAAGTTGTCATTGGATGTAGCAAGCTTTTATGCCATCACCTGATCGGCGAGAATTTTATTGGTCACAGGATATGTCAGGTTAGTGTCACTTTTAGCGCAAACTCCTTTGGAGGGTAGTCTTAGAACAAAGCATATATAATGCCTCTGGTGGATATTTCACCTATCATTGGATAGCAGAGTTTTTACCCACCACCTGACATGTCCGATGAGGGATGATTCTAGCGCTAAGTAATCTTAATGACTAAAGTGGAGTTTGGTGGAGCTTTTTGTTTTGATTGGATCAGTGGGACTTTAGGCAGCTGTAGGATATGTCTAGTGAAGGGGTATTTCAGCACTATTTCGATGATATCTATCTTCAGTGCAAAGTTTACATGAGCATTCGATATCCTACTTGGTGGAGTTTTGCAAGTCGACAGGATTGGTGGGGTTTTGGGGATTCACCAGACATGTCTGGTGAAGACAAGTTTGAGCACAAATCCAACGACCAAGACTTTTAGTGCTTATCTTTTTTTGCAGGTTTTCGAGGCTTCCCCAAACTTGTGGAGCTTTTAGTCATCGTGGGATATGTCTAGTGGGGACATTTTTTCGCGCAAGTCTAGTGACATCATATTTAAGTGCTAAGCATTGTTTATGTGAATGTTTTGTTTTTACAGAGGATTGTAATAGGAGTGGATAACGGGGTTTTAGGGCTTGAAGGGATCTATCTACTCGTGTCAAATTTTTGCGCAAATGCTGATCAGGATTTTATCAATGCGAAGTAAACACAATGTATACTAAATGGGATTTCTAAAGGATTTAAGCACTTCTCACTCTACGGATTTTATCTAAGAATTGAACTAGAGATCTTCAAAGGTATTTTATTGTGATTCCTAAATGAAAACATCTAAATTCCCAAAATGAAACCCACGCTAAGATAGACACATATGTATATATACCCATATTTTTTTAGCAAAACCCTATTCTAAACCCAAAGCCGACAGTTTTGAAAGATTTTCATAGAACACACATGCAAACCCCGACAAAAAAACTTCAAATGTGAAAGATCAATTAGCAAATGATATCGAACCCTAAACTATAATAGATTTGACATGAAACTAAGTTGATATCACCAACCTGCAGATATAGAGTAAAGAATAGAGGCAATCAAATTTACCATTGTTGAATGCGCCTCAAGATCAACTCCAATCACGAAATTGTAAGGGCTTCTTTAGCAAATGCAGAGTTCACAAAGTCTTGAAATGCAAAATGAGTCAAATTGAGAGACTTCTGATCTGTTTATACCCTCTGGTAATTCACCATAAATGGCTGAGTATGGTGACAAAGTGTCACGCACTCGCGGCAAGGTTTTTACTCTTGATGGGATGGTAGAACTTTTGATGGGCAATAGATATATTTAGTGAAGTAAAATTTTTGCACACATCTGGTTGATATGAAATTCAGCACAAAACGAAAGGAGAGCTAATGTGGCTATACATTAACCTTGCACCAGATCAACGGAGCTTTAGGCTATGACCAGATGTGTCTGCTGAGGTCGATATTCAGCGCAAGTCTAGTGAAGAGGAATTTTAGCACAAACTTTTTTACAAAGGAGTCAACACTAATAAATGGTAGTGAAGGATATCAGTGCAAATGCAGTGAATTGCATTTTTAGTGCAAAGCAACTTAAAGGGTTCAAATACTTGACTCATTGTACTTAAACTACCTAGACCCAACTTACAAGGAAACTCAATAAGGTTATAATACCAAACTTCTGCAATCAGACCCAAATATGCACAAATTAACCTTGCAATTAGGACATCAAGACATCATTTCTCTCAAGCAACTAACTAAGACCAAACCAAAGAAGAAAGAGAAGAAAAAGAAAGGGAGTCTCCATTTGGTAAAATGGGGTGTGTGTGCAAGGCACAACACCAACCAGATATATGAGCAATTATAGATCATCACTTAGTGGTTTTTCGAGATATTCCTAAAGGATTGTGTCTTAAAAGGGATTAGGATCATGTCATTCAGCTAGTACCAAGGAGCCAACCACCCAACATTAGGCTTTATAGGTACCCATATATATAAACAGTGAGATTGATATGATGGTTTAGGAGATGCTAGAGGTAGGTATTATTAGGCATAGCCAGAGTGCATACTCCTCTCTCATGGTGATGGTGCATAAGAAGGATGAAACTTGGTGCATGTGTCTCGACTATAGAGAGCTCAACAAGTACACCATCAAAGGTAAGTTTGATCCTAACGAAATCAAGGCTATGATAGAGTGGCTTATTCATAAAACCATTAATAACTTGGGTGGTTTCCTAGGAATCACTAGATACTATAGAATATTTGTGAATAATTATGGCCACATAGTAGCACCACTCATAGATTTGCTAAAGAAGGATGATTTTCAATGGAATGAGTTAGATGATACAAAATTTGAGAGATTGAAGGAGGCAATGTGTACCACTCTAGTTCTAGCCACTCCAGACTTCACCAAGGATTTTATTATGGAGTGTGATGCTTCAAGAAATGGTATAGGAGTAGTTTTCATGTAGGAAAATATGCCTATTGATTTTGAAAGTAATTAGTTGAAGGATAAGAATCAACTCAAACCCATTTATGAGAACGAAATGTTATCTATTCTTCATGCAATGAAATAGTGGAGGCCATATCTAATGGGTAGATACTTCAAAGTTATGACAGATCATGATAGCCTAAAATATATTTTGGAGCTCTAGTTATCCTCTAAAGAGAAACAAAAATGGGTCACTAAGATGTTGGGTTAAGACTTTGAGATCGTCTATAAGAAAGGGAAGGAGAATATAGTGGGTGATGCACTATTTAGGATAGATGATAAGGATGAGGTATTATTGTGTTCCATTTCAATATTACAAGTAGATTGGGTTGAAGAAGCCAAAGCAGAGTAGAAGAATGATGTTGCTACAAGGAATCTCATTCAAAAATTCCAAAATGATCCTAGTAGTTTACTTAAGTTTTGTTGGAAGGGAGACTTTGTGGTATAAAGAGAGATTGTACCTATGCAAAAATTCTACCCTCAAACACAAGATTCTAAAAGAGCTCCATGGTTCTCCAATTGGGGGTCTTTCAAGATTTATTTTGGGAAGAGTTTAAAGGTGATGTTCAAAACTTTATGGTAGGATGCTTGGTATGTCAAAGAAATAAAGGGGAGAGAGTTAAGACACTTGTTCTTTTTCAATCCTTAGGTATCCCCAACCATTAGTGGGAAGAGGTCTCCTTGAATTTGATCACAGGCCTTCCAAGATCTAAAGGTAAGAGTGTCATCATGGTAGTGGTGGATCACATCACCAAATATGCCCATTTTATTGCATTACCCCATCCTCTTACAACAAGTACAGTGGAAAAAACATTTATGGAGAATATATAAAAGTTACAATGTTAGTGATCGTGATCCTATAATTACTAGTAACTTTTGGATAGATTTATTATCTTGTTTGGGTACTCAACTGGCTTGTATCTCTTCATACCATCCTCAATCAGATGGGCAAACTGAGGTAGAAAATAAGATCTTGGAATGGTATCTAACTTGTTTCACTTTAGATAAGCAATCTCAATAAGTGATTAGATACCACTAGAAAAATGGTGCTATAACACTTCCTTCCATAGTTCTTTAAAAATGTCCCCATTTATGGCATTATATGGATACCATTCCCAATCCATCACATCATTATTGAAGGTGACACCAAGATTTCAAGTTGTGGAATACTGCATGAATCATCAACAATAGATACTTTCAAGACTCAAGGAGAATTTAGCCATGGCACAAAATAGAATGACACAACAAGCTGACCAACACTATAGTGAAAGGATTTTTGAAGTTGATGATTGGGTTTTCTTGAAATTGCAACCTTATAAGTAAATGTCCCTAAAGAAACAAACAAATAATAACAAGTTGTCACCCAAATATTATGGTCCATACCAAATTCTGTAGAAGATTGGTAGTGTATTCTACAAGGTTGAGTTAGCACCAACAACAAAGATACATCCAATTTTTCATGTTTCCTATTTAAAGAAGGTGATTGGTTGACAAAACCCTACACAAATAGTGTTACCAGATCTTGGGTCTAGAGTTAATTCTCTAAACACACACAAAGAAGTTGAGGACTAGGACAATCATAGAGTATCTCATTCAATGGAATAATTTTTCAGGTGAAGATGCCACATGGGAAGATGAAGATTTTGTGCAAAAGCATCCACAATTGATAAACATTGAGGATAATGCTTCTCTAAAGAGCATGCATAGGGTTATGAGTAGTCATCTTGTGGCTACCTTAACTCTTAATAAAGTTATATGATCACTATGATAACCATATTTAGATATTTAACTCACCCCTAGCTAATGTAATTAGGTATACAAGTTAGCTTGGGTGATATCCAAGGCATAAATATGGTATATATAGGAGGTAGTGAGTGTTATTTGATCAACATATTGAGAATTGTGTTTTTCTTGGAGATGTTTAGAGATTTTCCCCCTTGAAATGGCTTATTGTTATCAAGTATTTGCAACATATTGCCTATTATATTCTTCTATTGTGCAAGTTATTTAATTACATCAAGTCTAAAACACATTGCTTTTATGGACCTAATGGAGCTTTAACTCAGATTTAATATATTAGAGGGCCTATATTTTAGGATAAATATGTGTTCCAAATTTTAGTTTTCTTTCTGAATCCTAGAATCACTAAAGAATGAAATTAGATTCTAATAATTCTGGGTCCATATCCTTAAAAACTATTAAAGTGACCTAGAGACCTTGATGACATCAGTACACCTGATTCAACCCCAATGAATTTTTGTCATCTCTATCTTGTTTAACCAACACCTAGGATATTGTTGATGGGTGTTTTTGTACACAACAATGCAGATGAAATACAGAGTATACCACCTCTCTTGAAAGGAATATAATTCTAGAAAACTCAGAAAAAGACTACCCCAAGGTTTATACTATCAGGCCTTGACTTGCAAGATAATTCAGTTGGACATGTTTTGTTGTTCCAATCAAGGGGACTTACATATGAAAGAGACTTATTTAGGGTTTTATGGATGATGACAGTTATAGATATGCAGTAACCCTAAGTGATTCAGACTTTGTAGTATGAGAACTTCATCTGTTATTATCAATGATGTGATGCTTTTGACCTAAATCTACTAGTTCTCAAAAAAATTCAAAAGGATAAGGGTTAGGAAAAGAAATGGAAAACCCTAAGGACAAATCAAAATGAATGAAATCACTTTAGATAGACAAATTCTCTAAAATTGATTTTTTCTTAACCAGGTTTCCCACAACACTATAGAAATAGTGCAGTCTTCAAAGGTAATTAAGATTTTCAAATCACATAAATTCATTAAACACCCAATTACTGGCCCAACTTAATCAACTTCATGCAACCAAACTTTATTTTGTAAAATGGGTTCAAACTAACCATGCAAAGTAACTTACAATCAACAAGATACAAATGGTATGAACTAGAGCATTCATCAAATATTTAAAGCATACATCCAAACAGTAACTGAAATTTATCTAAAATTGGATAGAAATGAACCATGAAATCTAAAATCCCATACCACAATGACAAAATATGTAGCAACACCTATAGATAATTTGTATTGATTCAGAATTTTGGCAGTCTCAACAATTTATTGTTCCAACCTTACAAAGTAGAGAAAACGACTGCTCTTATATAGACTAGTAGACATACTGAGTTTCTCAATAGATGGTGAGGATTAATCCAACACCAAGGGCTTTGATTTGACATCATTTAATACTAGAAACTGGGTAGTAACAATCCAAAAATTAATTTTGTCCTTTAGGAAAAAGATGAAAATACAACTTTTTAGCTCAATAGAATAGGACAAAATAACATCTTTTTGATATGTCTAATAAGACAAATCACTTTTACAATTCACTAACAAGTCAACGAAGAACAAATGACACATTTTTGGGAGAGGCATGCAAGCTAGATTTGGCATTTGATCGTTGATCTGCTAACTTTAGTGTTGTCCTTTAGGATGCAAGAACATCATCTTCTATGTATTCGTCTTTCTATACACCATCAGGGCTTCAAGTACTCGATTAATCTCTTCTGGGGAAGGATCTTTTACAAAAATTACCCTAAACTTAAGGGTATCTACTGATATGGATAAATTATGATAAATTGCAAATTCAGCTCTTCTACTCATCTTAAATTCTTTGATCTATGTCTGTAGGTCATTGGCTTTGTTCATGTCTGCTACACTATAAGATGAAGAATCTCCATGTAGTGATAGACCCAGATGTTTCTTACATTCTTAGACATTAATAGCCGTAGTATCATCTAGATACAAACTTGTTAAATCTTAGAGCAAATCATTGAAACCATAAATGGCTTCCAAAAGCTAAGTCTTCACTGAGTCACCATCAGTCTTTGCCTTATCAAACATTTCTCTTCTAAGTTTGAACATTTCTAACCAATGAAAAGGCATATGCAATTTTTCCTTTGCCAAAATGTTCTCCTGGATGAGAACCTCCTAAGACAGTTTACTCATAAATTGGACTCTGGGATGTATGTGTGAGTAGAATTCATCATAATCCTCACTTTCTTCAATTATTGCCTCCCATTCTTTCTTCAGAGCACAAAAATCTTTCTGCATCTCACCAAGCTCATCTATTGCTTCACAACCTTCTGTATAAATTTTGGTCAACCAATCTCTTTTCACTAAAGCAAGATTCCTTATTCTATAAAAATCTTCCAATTCTTTCTTCGAAAGAATGGATGGAGCTATGGTGGTGCCATATTCACTATGCATTGGTTTTGTTGACTTTTTCCCAGACTGGATGCTTATTCCCAGATTTCCCTACAAGGTAGCCATCAGTGATCAACAGGATCTCTGGGCCAGGGGGTCAACAGTGTAGGAGATAGACTCTATATTTTATCTCCTCTTCTTCTTCAGGCTCTGCAAGACCTAGGGGGGTATTCCCTACTCAACATCCATGAGGATATGCATACAAGGCTGGGATGCTGACAGAAAGCAGATAGTCCTCTTGTAAGTAGACCAAAACTGAAAGATAAGAGCAAAGGGGCTAGCTTTGGGCCTATTAGCAGTTGTAGACAGAGGACTGAGGATCCTAAACTAATTCTAATGTCCTAATGTTTGTTTTAGATTTTGATTTGGATTTTAAGTTTGGATGCAAAGCTGGACATGGTTATAACACAAAAACAAAGCATGATTGGTGCCTATCCAGGGCTTGGAGTCAGTAGACATACACCTGTGAATGATCAGCATGAACAGCTAAAACTGGATTTCAAGGGGATATATGTGATACCTACCTTACAGATATCTCCCAATACAGAGTGTTAAGTTATCTCTACTTATGGCATCCCTACTGCAGTATACCCTTCCCAATGTTCAACCTGAAAACAGTTTAATCTACCCCTTGAGCAGAAGTTAAAAGATCAGACATTCAACATAGGAATTCTATGCTCTAGAATCTAAACATTACCCAAATATCCAGATTCAGAAGAAGAATACATGCAATACTGGAGACAGAATTAACACAACACATGCTAAGATAGCATTTCTCATATAAGATCAATCATGAAATCAGTGGGTTCATGCCAAAAACATACAACAAGAGATACATAAACTCACAGGTTAAGCTGTACAGAGCAACCAGATCAGCTTGTTATGAATTACAGAGCCAAAAATCTTCAACTTTCAACAACCACAAATGAGCAACACAACCGGCTTATAACAGCCAGGTAGGTGCTCAGCAATTAATTACATGGTTGACCAAAAATCCCGCCAGATACACAGTATCAGAAAGATGGCGCTCAAACATTACCAGATTAGCGCCCAAACTTGAATGCAGCAGGTAGGGGAGGAGACAGGAAGATTTCTCGAGCCCTGCGCCACTGTCCGCTGATGTACACCTTCAATCGGGTACCAGATCCGCCCACGCCATCGCCCATACCTCTGCAACAATCGCCATTAAAGGCGCACCAACCCGCGGCCTTGGGAAGAACATCTAACAGTCAATCGCAACCATTTCCCGCCGAGATTCATCATCATGATATTTGAAAATGCAGGATATCAATTATCCCACATGCACCCCGCAGCAACCTCATTAACACTTTATATACTAGGTCATGAGCATATATCATGTCGGTGCTTTTGCTCCTGACGACACTAGTATAAGACTTCATCATCATCATCCTCCAGCAGCATGATATCCTGTTGCCCGAAATATCACCCTGACGTCAGCATCATATCGTGATATACCTGCATGATAATCGCCTTCATCCGCACAACCGGATCCATCGGAGGAACATCCTCCTGCTGAGCCTATACCAAAAGTCTGGCCGATGAACATCCTGATGACATCATCATCATATCCTGCTGACGTCATCATCATATCTGCCTACTGCGCACCTCATCATATCCGGATGACGTCATCATCATGTTTGCAAATATCGGGAGATCTCCTCAAGATGATCAGTGTTAGAAATATGACCCCCCCGGGACCTTGATGACGTCATCATCATATTAACATCAGGATGATATTCGGAAGACAACCAGATATTTGGAAATATCATCCTGATGCACAAATATCAGGTTGCACTGTAGCTCCACTATAAGATCGGGGCGATAGATGAATATGATGATGCTTGAAAAGATCACCCCCACTAGATAATGCACGAAGCCGGCAGGCGGATATCTCCTTGACATCAGCATCATCACGACGCTGGAACAAACATAAACCCGGGTGATATGAAAATATCACCCCCTCCTTTGGAAATATCATGATGCAGATAGGCAGAGAAAAAGATATCACCCTGATATAAGGATGACGTCAGCATCATCAGGATGACAAAACAACGAACAAGAAGTGATACAACATCATCAGGATGATATTGACTAAGATCATCCTGACGTTCAAAATATGATGACCCCAGTGAATATCGGGTCGCACTTAGAACTCTTCAACAACATCATCAGGATGATCATAACCAAGATCACCCGATGATAAAGATATCACCCCGGTGAAATATCATGAAGGCAGAAAATATGATGACCCTCGCAAGCAACACGGTGATAACTGGAAATATGATGATGATGACAACCCTTAAGAAAGAACAAGTCAGGTCGAACAACTCAAAGAATAACCCCCTCAGAATATCGGGGCAACATCATCATCATGTTTGCGCAAGGTGATAAATGGGAGATCACCGGATACTTGAAAAATCACCCCCGCAAGCAAATCAGGGCGCACTGTAGCTCATCAGCAGGATCAGGATGATATCCAAACATCACCCGATAATAAAATATGATGATGACGATGAGAAACCAGTCGACGAAGAACATGATGATGCAGACCATCATCGAAGACAAGATGATGATGATGACCTCCTCCTCAGGAAAATATGATGCTGCAGCTGAAAAATGCTGAGGAGGTTCAACACTTAGAAAAAATGGGCAAGAAGATAAAGGGTTCAAATGAAGAAACCCCCTGATCATGAAAAAAAATCAACCCCAGGTCAAAATGAGTGCTAACAGTGGCTCCGAATGGGGACGTGCAGGTGAAAACCTGCAGCGAGAACCAGATCTCCGGGCAGACCAGACAAAAAGCCAAAAAACGCGAGCTGTACAAGGCATTTACACTACATACATATTTTTACAAATGTGCACAGCAACCAGTTATTTATGCAAAATAGAACTTAAGGAATTGGCCATGCACAGGCAATTCCAGAATTTCACCATCTAGGGCCTGGAGGAAATAAGAATCCTCCCCATGAGTATTGCAAACCTGATATGGGCCCATCCATAAGGGTTGAAATTTACCATGTTTACCCTTTTCCTGACCTTTAGCATTCCAAATGAGCACCAGATCATTGACTTGAAACTTCCTTTTTGTAGTTCTCCTGTCAAACTGATATTTCACATCTTGTTGTCTTTTGAGATTGATCTGGTGGGCTTTCCTTCTGTCTTCATCCAATGCAACCAGCTGATTCACTCTTTCTGTCATGGAATCTTCAATCTCCTCATCATTTTCCTGAATGAATCTGTAAACTGGTAGGAGATTGTTTATTGGCAGTCTAGCTGATGCACCATATACTAGCTCAAAAGGTGACTTCCCAATAGCCCTTTTCACTGTCACTCTGTCAGCCCATACTGCTAAGTTCAACTTTGAGTCCCAAGCTCTCTTGTTCTTGTCCAGTATCCTCTTGATAACTTTCATGATGCTTTTATTGCTTGATTCTGCTTGACCATTTCCTTGTGGGTGATATGGTGATGTATATGATAGATTTATCCCAAACCTGTTGCAAAAATCAACAAATTCACCTGATCTGAAGCACATAGCATTATCAGTGATTATCTTAAATGGTACTCCAAACCTGATGATGATGTTTTCTAGTATGAAATCTGTCACCACCTTACTTGTAGCTCTCTTAGTTGGAATGGCCTCAATCCATTTGGTAAAGTAATCAGTTGCCACCAAAATCCAACTGTGTCCCCCACTTGATTTGTCTGCAATTTCCCCTATGAAGTCAATTCCCCATTGCTGGAATGGAGCATCCACAGGTGCAGTTCTGAGGGGTAAAGCACCATCATATTTCAGCTTTCCTGAAAATCTTTGGCAAGGGTCACACTTTCTCACTAACCTTTGTGCATCTGAAAAGAGAGTAGGCCACCAATATCCTGCCCTGAGAATTTTATGAGCTGTTGTTTGGGCAGTATAATGTCCACCACACAATCCTTTATGCATATCAATCAAAACATTGTTAGCCATATCCTCATCCACACATCTCAGCAGCACACCATCAGGGTTTTTCCAGTATAGCTCACCTTGAACAATAACATACCTGATTGCATGTAACTTTAAAGTCCTCTTTTGATTGTCACTGAAATGGGAAGGACAATTCAGATTTTGCAAGTAATAGATAATATCCTTGTACCATTCAGATCCTGATACATTTACACTCTCATCTTGGACTGCATTAACTTGGCATGCTTCCAAGTTTGACTGTGCCATCATCTTGGCTAATCCTTGTCCTCTTATCAACTTAGTAACTTGTATGTCTATGTTGAACTCTTGCAGTTTGTTTATCCATCTGCACCTTCTTCCAGTCACCTCCTGCTGAGTGAATATGTCTTTGACTGCTGCATGAGGTACATATGCAATTATATATGACCCTACCAAGTATGGTCTGAAACTTTTGATGGCTCTAACTAGTGCATATGCCTGTTTTTCCATAATATCATACTTCAACTCAGAGGCCTGCAAGGACATACTGAAGAAAGCGATGGGCTGTTCAAAACCATCTTCATTTTTCTGTAACAAACATGTAGCAACAGTATGAAAGGAAGCAAATGAAAATACTTGGAATGGCCTAGAAAAATCAGGAGATTTAAGAACAGGGGCCATCTTAATTGCCTCTTTGATATTCTGAAATGATTCTGTTGCTTCCCTTTCCCAGTTGACAGTTGCATCCTTCTTCATCATCTTGGAAATGTTCCTTGTGGTTTCTGCAAAGTTGGGAACAAATCTTCTAACAAAATTTATCTGTCCAAAGAAGGACTGAACTCCTTTCACAGTTTTTGGCATTTGAATCCTGTCAATAGCAGCCACTCTCTCTGGATCTATCCTGACTCCATCCTTGGAAACAATATGTCCCAGAAGCTTTCCTTCAACTACCCCAAAGGCACACTTCTTTGGATTTAAAGAAATACCATATTCTAGTGCTCTTATGAAAATCTGCTCCAGATGCAAACAATGCTGCTCTTCTTTCTTCGAGTAAGCAGTCAGGTCATCCTGATATACAGCCAGGATTGAATCAATCAGCCCTGCAAAAGCAACATCCATTGCTCTTTGAAATGTAGCACCTGCATTTGTTAGTCCAAATGGCATTCTAACATACACATACGTTCCCCATGGAGTGGTAAAGGCAGTCTTATACTGTTCTGATTCCTTTACCTTCACCTGATTATATCCTGAAAATCCATCCATCATGGATAGGAGTTCACAACCAGTCACTCTCTGCAACATAGCTTCCATATTAGGCAGTGGATAGTTATCCTTTAAAGAGGATACATTCAAGTTCCTGAAATCAACACAAAGCCTAATATCACCATTCTTTTTTCTGACTGGGACAAGGTTAGACACCCAAGTTGAATGTTTGATTGGCACAATTATTCCAGCTTCCCTGAGCCTTTTGAGTTCTTCTTGCATCTTGGGAGCTAAGGTAGGATTAATAGGTCTTTGCCTTTGTCTAAATGGCTTAGCTTCAGGCTTCAATGGGATCTCATGCTGGAATAAGTCTTCCCTATAGGCTTTTAGGTCCTCATATGACCAAGCAAAAACATGTTTATACCTTTTCAGTAATGCAATCAGCATACTCCTAATGTGTGGTTTGAGCTGTTTACCAATATATACCTTCTGAGGGGCCTGAGATGTCCCCAAATTTATTTCTTCTAAATCCTCCTTATTTGTGGGGGATGTCCTTGTGACCAATTTGTCTCTACTGTCAAAGGCTCTTTCCAAAGCTACTAACCCTCTAGGGATCTTGTTAGTCTTCAACTGAATTATCTCTTTTCCCACAAGAGTTTCTTTTCCATCTACAGTCTCTACAAAAGCTTGGAAATCAATTTGTTGATTCTCATATTCATCTATGCAGTGCAAAAATTTCAGCAAATCCCTATCATCATTAAACACTTGCCAACTGCATATATTTTTTGGTATGGCAGGCCTAATTTTAACTTCTACATTTGTAACACTTGACAGAGTGATGTCATTTGGCCTTATTGCAACATTGGCTAAGAAATCAGCCATAACATTTTTTGACCTTTCTACCCAGCCAATTGAAAATGCATCAAATAATTCAATGGTATCCCAAACAGCATGCTTGTATTGTTTCAATCTTCTATTTTTTGCAGCATACTTATTTCTAACTTGGGATACAATCAGCTCAGAATCCCCAAATACTCTTAACATCTTAATTCCATGTTTGAGAGCAATATTTAGGCCTAAGAGTAAAGCCTCATATTCTGCAATATTGTTTGTGCAATCAAACCTCAGCAAGAAAGAGAATTTGAGGAGCTTACCAGTTGGAGACAGGAAAACAACTCCAGCTCCAGAGCCTTCTTTTGCACAAGCTCCATCAAAAAACATGGTCCATAAGCCTTGCTGATCCAGCTCTTCAATGTAGACATTTTTCTTTTTATCTTCTGTATCATCTGAGACAACCTTGAAGTTATCACAGTCAGTGTCTACAAAGCATACCTGTTCATTTGCTTCTTGGTCTTCCACTGTCTCTGATGATCTTTGCTCTCTGATTAGCTTGACATCCCTGCCATTCATTGGAATCATGGCATATGACAGGTCCAGCTGCATACTTCCACCAATTAGTGCTGCCCATCTTCTTGACAACAACATACCATATTGTGGCTTGATGTCAACCACTGTTATATTCATTTTATATCTTTTTTCAGGAAATGCTGCCAGTTTGAAATCTACATCCTTCATGATTCCAATGACTGGTACCTCTCTGGCATCCATAGCATAACATTTTCCACATGCCTTGTCAATTTTTAATCCAGTTTGTTGCATGATAGCCAAAGGCATGACATTTGTAGATGCTCCAGAGTCAAGCATACAATTTCTAATTACTTTTCCATTTATAACCAGGGAAACATAAAATGGTTCCACTTGTGAAGGACACTTTGTCATGGTCATTCCTAAATAGACTTCAGGAGTCTCATCTTCTTCATTACACATGACATGTTTCTCACCCTGGGTCTGATCATTTTGTTTAGCTTGAAAAGGTACCCCTGAGATTAGGGATATTGTCCTATTCTTGATCTCTTCCACTTTCATGAGTTCCATAAGTGGAACAGAGACCTTTACCTGAGAGAGGATCTGAGCTATATCAAATGGAGCACAGTTTTGTACAACAGTTGTAGCTTGCTCCACAATCTTGCTTTTATCCTGAGCTGATTTAGTTTTCATTTTCATAGTTCCCTGATCATCATTCTTGTCTTGGGAACCTCTACTTTGATCTTCAGCCTGAGGGATTTTGTTTTCTGGTCCTTGAGATTCATGACCTGTTCTGTGTCTAAAATTCTGTTTATTATTTACCCACTGCCTTTTTTGTGGTTCAGTTCCTTTATGACCATGCACCAGCTGACCTGCAGAAATATCTTCTGGCTGATGTGGGCTGCCTACTTGATTTTTACCTCTGAGATTGTAGTTGCTTTTGACTTGAGCAACTGCTGCAGCTGTGAAGGCTCTAATTTCCTCATCAGAAGGTCGTTGTAAGTTACTCAGAAAATTGTGTGAGTTCTGAGCATACACATAGTTATCCTCATTATCTTCATCATATGGGAGCTATTGGCAGGCCTGAACTTGATGATCTGCACTCTCATCAGCATCATAAAGAGTGTATCCATTGCCTATGGACATCATATTAACATCATCATCCTGCACATGATGTGGCTCATTGCATTCATTACAAGATGTAGCATTATCATACAAGGATTGAGCAATCATGCACTGTGACTGTGAATGTGGCATCTGACAAATTATACACCACGGAGCATCATCAGCAATATTTATAGCTTTCTTTAGAGGATCAGGAGTTTCCTTGACATGTTGAGCCCTCTGATTTGTGTTGTTACATGAGAATACAGGCTTACCATCATGCCAATTGGTGTTATAAGGCATATCATGTAATGATGGCCTCTTTTCCTGCCTTTGATAGACTTGCCTATCAGGACCCATCCCCTTTTCACTTCTAGCTAATCTATAGCTTAGGTCCTTAACAACATTTGCCAGTTTGTCTATCTTATCTTCAGGAGCAGACGTACTACCTTGAGTGTTCTGAGGCTTGTTTGGATTCTGCAGAATTTTTATATCATCCCTTCTATTTGTTTTGCCCGATGCTTTCCTATTGTTTTCAATATTTACTGCAATTCTGAAAGCATCCCTGAGAGTGGCAGGACCTTTATCTCTTAGTCCATATGCAGTCTTTGCATCAAAGGCATTGATATACAAAATTATACACATTGGTTCATTTGGCCTCATGTGATGTGGCAATTTGTTCAACACTTTAGTAAATCTTGCATTAAAGTCTGCAACCTGCTCATTTGACCCTTTAGCGATACTGGTGAACTCATTTACAAAAAAGCTAGGGTCAATTTTATCACCATATTGCTCCTTGAATATCCTTTTAAAATCATCCCATGATGAAATACTCCGGTCAGGCAGATTCCTGTACCATTCTCTTGCCTCATCTATTAAGGATTGCATGAATGACTTCATGAAAACATCCTCATGCTCAACCTCAAAGTTATCCATGACATTTTGAAAGGCCTTTAGATGATCTTCTCCTGACACTGTGTTGTTTCCTAAAAATTTAGGCACTTGCAGCCTCAGATGCTTATCAATGGGGTTAGGATACCCAGGAATACCATCAAACACCAGCTGCCTAAATCTATCTAACTGCATGGGCTGTCTGTTTAACTGATTAACATTAACATTTCTGTCTGCATTTTGGTTTCCTGCATTGTTCAGTGGTATCCTAGCATCATTCACATTTTGTCTCTCATCATGATGCTGATGTTGCACTTCATATCTTTGCTGATGTCTTTGCACATTTGCATTCTCTAGGGTAGGAACTGAATCATTTTGGGCAGTTCTTAAGGCTTGCACTTTCTGCTTTATATCATCTCTAATTTTCATGGCTTGTAGGTATTCTAGTTCTGCTCTTAGACTTCTGATTTCTTCAGCCAATTGTTCATCCTTAGGTCTGGAGGTAGATGGTCTCATACCATTTTGGTCATCATCTTCATCATTTCTCAGAGACTCTGCCTCTTCAAACCTTTCACTTGGGTCTAGAAAAGGGCGTTCTTGGAACACCTCTGACCTCATTCTCATGCTACCACCTTGTTGCCTCTCATATGCACCTTGAATATCAGCTTCTGCATTTGAAAAATAAGGCGCATGCTGTCCTGATGGCCTAGGGTTATCTTGTATATCATCACCTTTTCTGGGGGAACTCTCATGACTAACTGAGACAGTTCCCTTTCTTCTGTACATCATTCTTTTTGTTAATGGTAACTCTTCAAATAAAGGATTTTGTTGGGATCTTCTCCCCTGCATATAAATTTTACTTTAACCGGTTGGGAGATTACTTCGGAGTCGCCACCTATTACTAGGAACTGTTTTCTTCTGAAAACCAAGGTTCTTTCACAAGGTTCCCCAGCGGAGTCGCCAATTTCTGTTGACTTTTTCCCAGACTGGATGCTTATTCCCAGATTTCCCTACAAGGTAGCCATCAGTGATCAATAGGATCTCTGGGCCAGGGGGCCAACAGTGTAGGAGATAGACTCTATATTTTATCTCCTCTTCTTCTTCAGGCTCTGCAAGACCTAGGGGGTATTCCCTACTCAACATCCATGAGGATATGCATACAAGGCTGGGATGCTGACAGAAAGCAGATAGTCCTCTTGTAAGTAGACCAAAACTGAAAGATAAGAGCAAAGGGGCTAGCTTTGGGCCTATTAGCAGTTGTAGACAAAGGACTGAGGATCCTAAACTAATTCTAATGTCCTAATGTTTGTTTTAGATTTTGATTTGGATTTTAAGTTTGGATGCAAAGCTGGACATGGTTATAACACAAAAACAAAGCATGATTGGTGCCTATCCAGGGCCTGGAGTCAGTAGACATACACCTGTGAATGATCAGCATGAACAGCTAAAACTGGATTTCAAGGGGATATATGTGATACCTGCCTTACAGATATCTCCCAATACAGAGTGTTAAGTTATCTCTACTTATGGCATCCCTACTGCAGTATACCCTTCCCAATGTACAACCTGAAAATAGTTTAATCTACCCCTTGAGCAGAAGTTAAAAGATCAGACATTCAACATAGGAATTCTATGCTCTAGAATCTAAACATTACCCAAATATCCAGATTCAGAAGAAGAATACATGCAATACTGGAGACAGAATTAACACAACACATGCTAAGATAGCATTTCTCATATAAGATCAATCATGAAATCAGTGGGTTCATGCCAAAAACATACAACAAGAGATACATAAACTCACAGGTTAAGCTGTACAGAGCAACCAGATCAGCTTGTTATGAATTACAGAGCCAAAAATCTTCAACTTTCAACAACCACAAATGAGCAACACAACCGGCTTATAACAGCCAGGTAGGTGCTCAGCAATTAATTACATGGTTGACCAAAAATCCCACCAGATACACAGTATCAGAAAGATGGCGCTCAAACATTACCAGATTGGCGCCCAAACTTGAATGCAGCAGGTAGGGGAGGAGACAGGAAGATTTCTCGAGCCCTGCGCCACTGTCCGCTGATGTACACCTTCAATCGGGTACCAGATCCGCCCACGCCATCGCCCATACCTCTGCAACAATCGCCATTAAAGGCGCACCAACCCGCGGCCTTGGGAAGAACATCTAACAGTCAATCACAACCATTTCCCGCCGAGATTCATCATCATGATATTTGAAAATGCAGGATATCAATTATCCCACATGCACCCCGCAGCAACCTCATTAACACTTTATATACTAGGTCATGAGCATATATCATGTCGGTGCTTTTGCTCCTGACGACACTAGTATAAGACTTCATCATCATCATCCTCCAGCAGCATGATATCCTGTTGCCTGAAATATCACCCTGACGTCAGCATCATATCGTGATATACCTGCATGATAATCGCCTTCATCCGCACAACCGGATCCATCGGAGGAACATCCTCCTGCTGAGCCTATACCAAAAGTCTGGCCGATGAACATCCTGATGACATCATCATCATATCCTACTGACGTCATCATCATATCTGCCTACTGCGCACCTCATCATATCCGGATGACGTCATCATCATGTTTGCAAATATCGGGAGATCTCCTCAAGATGATCAGTGTTAGAAATATGACCCCCCCGGGACCTTGATGACGTCATCATCATATTAACATCAGGATGATATTCGGAAGACAACCGGATATTTGGAAATATCATCCTGATGCACAAATATCAGGTTGCACTGTAGCTCCACTATAAGATCAGGGTGATAGATGAATATGATGATGCTTGAAAAGATCACCCCCACTAGATAATGCATGAAGCCGGCAGGCGGATATCTCCTTGACATCAGCATCATCATGACGCTGGAACAAACATACACCCGGGTGATATGAAAATATCACCCCCTCCTTCGGAAATATCATGATGCAGATAGGCAGAGAAAAAGATATCACCCTGATATAAGGATGACGTCAGCATCATTAGGATGACAAAACAACGAACAAGAAGTGATACAACATCATCAGGATGATATTGACTAAGATCATCCTGACGTTCAAAATATGATGACCCCAGTGAATATCGGGTCGCACTTAGAACTCTTCAACAACATCATCAGGATGATCATAACCAAGATCACCCGATGATAAAGATATCACCCCGGTGAAATATCATGAAGGCAGAAAATATGATGACCCTCGCAAGCAACACGGTGATAACTGGAAATATGATGATGATGACGACCCTTAAGAAAGAACAAGTCAGGTCGAACAACTCAAAGAATAACCCCCTCAGAATATCGGGGCAACATCATCATCATGTTTGCGCAAGGTGATAAATGGGAGATCACCGGATACTTGAAAAATCACCCCCGCAAGCAAATCAGGGCGCACTGTAGCTCATCAGCAGGATCAGGATGATATCCAAACATCACCCGATAATAAAATATGATGATGACGATGAGAAACCAGTCGACGAAGAACATGATGATGCAGACCATCATCGAAGACAAGATGATGATGATGACCTCCTCCTCAGGAAAATATGATGCTGCAGCTAAAAAATGCTGAGGAGGTTCAACACTTAGAAAAAATGGGCAAGAAGATAAAGGGTTCAAATGAAGAAACCCCCTGATCATGAAAAAAAATCAACCCCAGGTCAAAATGAGTGCTAACAGGTTTGATAAGGTACTTAATACATGCATGGAGCTCTTCATTTTGCTGCTTTAGTTGCTTCTTTGTTAGCTCATCTTTGTCCATTCTACTCATGATAGTTGAGAAAGAATCTTTGAATCCTTCTATCTCCTGTAGCCTTGAGGTTGGTCCGAGGTTTAAATTGTTGAGATATTGTAATCTCCTGGCCTAACCTCTTCTTGATTTGCCTGCGTTGGTGGCATTGCAACTTTTGCAATTTTGGACCCAGAGGCATCCTTATAAATTTGTGAGTGGAACTTTGTCTATTTCTGCTTCTTTGGATTTTCAAATCAGGCAAGGAAGCTAAGTCTAGGTCAACAACTTCAATTTGAGGTTGTTTGCTTTGTAGTCTCTACTATAGCCAATCAGGAGCTGTCAAAGAATCTGTAGGGGATTTCACTTGATCACCCTCTTTATTCAAAGAATTATTATTAGTTGTTGTTAACCCCTTCTCTGTATTATCCTCCCTAGGAGTATATGTATCAGCCATTTGAGGGGACCCAATCTACTTTAGTTGTTCTCTTGCATCCTATTCTATCTTGTCAAATGTGGTCTGATCTGACTCACCTTGTGGAGGACTGTCATGGAGATCTACAATCTCTACAGTACTCATGCCAATAGGAGGGATTTCACGAGCATCTTGGATATGGACCTCTTCACTAATTATATTCATCTCAGTACAAACTTTCTCAATTCCCTTCAGTAGGGGTACCTTAGGAGATGAAGGATCTAGAATATCGTTAACAGTCTGGAATGGCCTGGATAAACTATTGTTTATTGAAATGAATGAATCTACTACCACTTCAGGTAGTTGTACCCTAGAGAGATTTGCAAATGTTGCAAATCCAAGAGAAGGTAGGATGGATGGATGAGGAAGAATGGAAGGAATAACAATGGGAGTGGACAAATTGAGTTGTGGTAAGACAAAGGATGGAGGTGATAGACTGGATGAAATGGGTGGAAAAGGAGGAAATGTGAAAGATGTAAGAGATGGAATAGAAGACATAAAAAGTGGAGTGAAAAAAGGGAGTTGAAGTGGTGAAGAAATGGGAACATAAATGGAAGACAGAGGAGGAGAAGATGGAGGAGAAGTGGAAGAAGGTACAACAAGGGCAGTGGTAGTAGAAACTGGCATAGTGGAAACCATAGGAGCAACTAAGGTAGAAGGTACACTAGAAGCAGGTGGAGGAGATGGTATAGAAGTGGTTTGTATACTTCTGACTATAATGGAAATAGTGGCAGTTGGCAAAGGGAGGGAAGAAGTAGCAACTGTAGCTGGAGGGTCTTGTGTAATTTTTAGGATTTGGGCCTTCTTAGTAACCTTAGCCTTCTTTGGCTTTGATCCATCAGTTTCTCCACTTTGTGTAGGCTTTCTCTTGGAAGTTCTTGTCTTGATTTGGAATATGCTACCTCTCATTGTCTTCTTCTTGGGCTCTTTCACTACCTTACCCTTCCCTTTCCTATCAACCAGAGGTATTTCATCATTTGTTTCTTCACTGTCAGCCTTACCTTCCTGTACTGCAGGTTTTGGTTGCGCAACCTATGTGGGCTCATCTTTCTCATCATCATTGTCCCTCTCCTCCTGAGGATTTGTATAATTTAAAGGTATAACAACAACAGTAATCTATGCTACTTGCGCCTCTACCCAAGCTTTGTTGTATTTGATCAGATTCTTCATAAGTTTTTCTAGGGACCTATATTCTACTTCTGCCAATTTGGAGGAGGGATTGGAGAACCAAAGACCCTTCTCCATTCAACCTCTTATATTACAACCTCATCATCAACCAATTGATCTGGGACTGGGTAATACAAAACTTCTTAATGAAATCCAAAGACAACCTTGAGTATCTTCTCCTCTTTACTCATGCTCATCTATGTTATTGGCCCAGAATTCTTCTAATTTTTCCAGATGAAAGAGTTTTCTATTGACATGTTGCTCTAAAGTACCAAATGGGTCAAAATGAGAATGAGCCTTGTAAAATTTCAAATGTAATTGCTGCACCTCCACATTAGAAGACTTTATTAGGAACTTTGTTGCTGCTCTATGCAAATCCTTCAACATGTTATGAAAAGTCACAATTGCCTTGTTAACTCTAACAAAACTACCTTGTTAGTGGGATATTTTTACAATCTATAGGGTGACCTTTTAAAACCTTGCACTATGATATAAGTGAACTTGGGGAATTGGATGTACCAATACCCATAACTTTGTATTATATTTGCAACTTCTAAAGATATTCTCCTAGACATGTCTCCCTGCAACAACATCCAGGTGATGTGCATTGTGAATGCATCATTCACCCTTTTGTAGTGTACACAAAATAGAGGAGAAAATACATAGGTATTATTACAAGAACTTATTTTGCACTTTCATATCATGGTTTCTATGCAATACAATTTCTGAGATGTTTATTTGATCAATGAGGTATTTTGTGGCATATCTCTTGATGGTTGAGTATTATTTTAAAATTTTTAGGTATATCCAAATATTAAATTATTTTTCTAATTATCTAAATAATAATTTTAAATCTAATCATTCTAATGATTATGTTAGTGTAGGTTTTTATTTTCCTAGTGGGTTAGTTATTTTCCCTATTTCAGAGGTTTTTCCTACACATTTATTAAGCTTTCTTAGGTTAATAAAAGTGAGTTTAATTAGAGAGTGGGTGATTTGAGGTGTCAACATTCTATAAGGGATGTGGCATTTTCTATCTTGGGAAGATGCTTTTGCTATCTTTAGCCCGTATGGTGGCCTCTCCCTATTGGTCAGTTTTGCCACCTCTCCCCTCTCCTTGGTCTATATAAACTCACTACCTAGCTTGTATTTTGATCATCTTGAATGCATTGTCTAGTTACTCTACCATTCTTTGTATGAAGCTTTGAGCTCTTAATGCAATTTTGTCACATCGACATTTGCATATCTCTTGGAGTCACTGGTTTGCTTCTAATTTGCATTTCAGTTTATATAGCTTAGAATCTCTCTCATAAAGTCCTTGGGTTTTACATCTTGTTCAAGATTTCTAACATGGTATCAGAGATTTTGTTTTGAGAGTTTTGAGTTCATAGATTCTTGATTGAGATATTGAGTTCTTTGTGAGATCTTGAAAATCCTGTATGCTCTTCTCTTGAATTTTTGAACGATCTGGATAATAAGAAAGGATTTATCAAGACCCATTAACCTCTTTATTTTGCATGTGTGTTTTTTGAGATTTGGGTGATTGTAGCATTTCTGGTTATACTAGCAGCATTTATGGCTATTCCAACGCATCCAGGAAGCTCAAGAAAGTCAAGATTGTCTTTCATTTCATCTAGTTTGTAGATCGTTTGACACAGTTGCAGAATGGGGGTTTCTTGCTCAGGTATGGAACTTAGTTTTTGGAGCATTTTTAGGCCAAAAGGACCCTGCCATTGTGTTTAGAAGGCTTCACAGACAAATTTTGATATAAAATTTTCCCATTTTCACTATTGGAAGACAAAAAAGGCAAAAAAAGTTTGTCGAAGGCCATTTTTGGCCTCACAGCACATAGTACGAGGCAATTTTTATAAATTGATTTGTAAAAAAATTTCAAATATATATATAAGCACTTGAAGCACTTTTTGCAAGCACTCAAAGTGTTGTATCTAAAAGGGCCTCAGCCCTCTTTAAAGACATCGACCCCTTTAAGGGAACCGAGCCCCCTTTAAAGGGTGCGGTCCATTCTTTGGGTCCATAGACCCTTAAGGGGTGGTCGTGGGTGTGGCCATAGGCCCCCGCCCCCTTTAATTTAAATTTGGTTCAATTTTCTATTCGGTGTTTAAGGCATGTGAAACTCAACCTTTTTTTTTGCCTACATGCCATTTTTAAAAGCCAACTCAACCTTTGTTCATCCTTGATAATTGTGCCTGGTCCTACCAACTTTGGTAGAATTTCTGGAGGCTTCGCCATCTTTGGTGATGTTTTCTATTTTTGGAGGTAGTCACCAAGTTTAGCTAACACTATATTTATCTAGAGATATCTAAACCTGGAAGTGTTCTAACAAGTTTGACGGTGTCTCTACACTTGGAAATAGCTCCATATTTGGCAGTAATTTGGCTAAAATTGGCGGAGGATGACTTTTGCATTCAGGTCCCCTCTCAGTTGGTAAGTCTAATTTTAAAGACCAACTTTACAAGCTGATATCTTAGGCTCAAGACCTCCTTTTTCTAAGAAATTTTTTTTTATTTGGGCTAATTTTTAGCGCTTTTTGTGCTAGTGCAATAAATTCTTAATTCTAGTGCACAAATTTTCCAAAATTTGTAGATTCTCACAGGTGACGCTGTACAGTTCCCATTTTTGGAACTTCAGAGACTCCTAACTTTCGCATACGACCTTGTATCGAGGTGATTCTTTTTTGAAAGTGCATAATTTTTTAGTACTTCACAGTGGTGTTGATAGTTTCACTTGGTTCTATTCTTTTATTGTACTTTCAGCATACACTCATTTGATTGAGAATTTGTAAAGCACTGAGATCAAATCCACTTAGCATTTCTTGTTGGTGGTAATTATAATTACAATAAATATAAAGTTCCAAATCATATTTTCTTGAGAGGTTCTTTGATTGAGTGAAAAATGGGGGTGTCTTGTTCACTTTCTTTGAGTTTTTGCATTCTCTTTTTCCGCACAATTACAACAAAAATATTCTTTTCTACATAAAATGGATCAAACAACAGTACCAATACTCACACCCTACAACTACTTTGATTATAAATCTAAAATGGCAATCTATCTAAAGAGGCAAGGGTTGTATAGAGTAACAATGGGTCTTGAATTACCTATTGTTAACCCCTTCTTTGTATTATCCTCCCTAGGAGTATATGTATCGGCCTTTTGAGGGGACTCAATCTACTTTAGTTGTTCTCCTGCATCCTATTCTGCCTTGTCAAATGTGGTCTGATCTGACTCACCTTGTGGAGGACTATCATCAAGATCTACAATCTCTACTGTACTCATGCCAACAGGAGGGCTTTCAAGAGCATCTTGGCTATGGACCTCTTCACTGATTATATTCATCTCAGCACAAACTTTCTCAATTCCCTCTAGTAGGGGTACCTTAGGAGATGAAGGATCTAGAATATCATTAACAGTCTAGAATGGCCAGGATAAATTGTTGTTTATTGAAATGAATGAATCTACTGCCACTTCAAGTAGTTGTACCCTAGAGAGATTTGTAAATGTTGCAAATCTAAGAGAAGGTAGGATGGATGGATGAGGAAGAATGGCAGGAATAACAATGGGAGTGGACAAACTGAGTTGTGGTAAGACAAAGGATAGAGGTGATAGACTGGATGAAATGGGTGGAAAAGGAGGAAATGTGAAAGATGTAAGAGATGGAATAGAAGACACAGAAAGTGGAGTGGAAAAAGGGAGTTGAAGTGGTGAAGAAATGGGAACATCAATGGAAGACAGAGGAGGAGAATATGGAGGAGAAGTGAAAGAAGGTACAATAGGGGCAGTGGTAGTAGAAACTAGCACAGTGGAAACCATAGGAGCAATTGAGGTAGATGATACACTAGAAGCAGGTGGAGGAGATGGTACAGAAGTGGTTTGTATACTTGTGACTGTAGGGGAAATAGTGGCAGTTGGTAAAGGGACAGAAGAAGTAGCAACTGTAGCTGGAGGGTCTTGTGTAATTTTTAGGGTTTGGGCCTTTTTAGTAACCTTAGCCTTCTTTGGCTTTGATCCCTCAGCTTCTCGACTTTGTGCAGGATTTCTCTTGGAAGTTCTTGTTTTGATTGGGAATATGCTACCCCTCGTTGTCTTCTTCTTGGGCTCTTTCACTACCTTGCCCTTCCCTTTCCTATTAGCCAGAGGTATTTCATCATTTGTTTCTTCACTGTCAGCCTTACCTTCCTATACTACAGGTTTTGGATCCGCAACCTATGTGGGCTCATCTTTCTCATCATCATTGTCCCTCTCCTCCCAAGGATCTATATAATTTAAAGGTATACCAGCAGTAGTAAGCTATGCTACTTTCACCTGTACCCAAGCTCTGCTGTATTTGATCAAATTCTTCATAAGTTTTTCCAGCGAGCTATATTCTACTTCTGTCCAATTTGGAGGAGGGATTGGAGAACCAAAGACTCTTATCCATTCAACCTCTTATATTACAACCCCATCATCAACTAACTGATCTAGGACCAGTTAATACAAAACTTCTTAATGAAATCCAAAGATAACCTTGAGTATCTTCTCCTCTTTACTCATGCTCATCTGTGTTATTGGCCCAAGAATCTTCTAATTTCTCCAGATGAAAGTGTTTTCTACTGACATGCTGCTCTAAAGTACCAAATGGGTTAAAATGAGAATGGGCCTTGTAAAAGTTCAAATGTAACTATTGCAGCTCCACATTAGAAGACTCTATTAGGAACTTTATTGCTGCTCTGTGCAAATCCTTCAACATGTTATGAAAAGTGCACAATTGCCTTGTTAACTCTAACAAAACTATCTTGTTAGTGGGATATTTTTGCAATCTATAGGGTGACCCTTTGAAACCTTGCACTCTGATATAAGTGAACTTGGGGAATTGGATGTACCAATACCCATAACTTTGTATTATATTTGCAACTTCTAAAGATATTCTCCTAGACATGTCTCCCTGCAGCAACATTCTGGTAGTGTGCATTGTGAATGCATCATTCGCCCTTTTGTAGTGTACATAAAACAGAGGAGAAAATACATAGGTATTATTACAAGAACTTATTTTGCACTTTCATATCATGGTTTCTATGCAATACAATTTCTGAGATGTTTATTTGATCAATGAGGTATTTTTGTGGCATATCTCATGATGGTTGAGTATTATTTTAAATTTTTTAGGTATATCCAAATATTAAATTATTTTTCTAATTATCTAAATGATAATTTTAAATCTAATCATTCTAATGATTATGTTAGTGTAGGTTTTTATTTTCCTAGTGGGTTAGTTATTTTCCCTATTTCCTAGATTTTTCCTACACTTTTATTAAGCTTGCTTAGGTTAATAAAAGTGAGTTTAATTAGAGAGTGGGTGATTTGAGGTGTCAACATCCTATAAGGGAGGTGGCATTTTCTATCTTGGGAAGATGCTCTTGCTATCTTTAGCTCGTATGGTGGACTCTCCCTATTGGTCAGTTTTGCCACCTCTCCCCTCTCCTTGGTCTATATAAACTCACTACCTAGCTTGTATTTTGATCATCTTGAATGCATTGTCTAGTTACTCTACCATTCTTTGTATGAAGCTTTGACCTATTAATCCAATTTTGTCACATCGACATTGCATATCTCTTGGAATCACTGGTTTGCTTCTAATTTGCATTTCAGTTTATATAGCTTAGAATCTCTCTCATAAAGTCCTTGGGTTTTACATCTTGTTCAAGATTTCTAACATGGTATCAGAGATTTTGTTCTGAGAGTTTTGAGTTCATAGATTCCTGATTGAGAGATTGAGTTCTTTGTGAGATCTTGTAAATCCTGTATGCTCTTCTATTGCATTTTTGAACGATCTAGATAATCAGAAAGGATTTATCAAGACCCATTAACCTCTTTATTTTGCATGTGTGTTCTATGAGATCTAGGTGATTGTAGCATTTCTGGTTATACTAGCAACATTTATGGCTATTCCAACGTGTCCAAGAGGCTCGAGAAAGTCAAGATTGGCTTTTGTTTCATCTAATTTGGAGATCATTTGACATAGTTGCGGAACGGGGGTTTCTTGCTCAGGTTTGGAACTCAGTTTTTGGAGCGGTTTTAGGCCAAAAGGACCCTGCCATTGTGTTCAGATGGCTTCACAGACAAATTTTGATATAAAATTTTGCCATTTTCACTGTTGGAAGACAAAAAAGGCAAAAAAAATTGTCAGAGGCCATTTTTGGCCTCACAGCACATAGTACAAGGCAATTTTTATAAAAAGATTTGTTAAAAAAATTTCAAATATATATATATATATATTAAGCACTTGAAGCGCTTTTTGCAAGTGCTCTAAGTGCTGTATCTAAAAGGGCCTTAGCCCCCTTTCAAGGGTGTGGTCCATTCTTTGTGTCCATAGACCCTTAAGGGGTGGTCGTGGGTGTGGCCATAGGCCCCCGCCCCCTTTAATTTAAATTTGGTTCAAATTTTTATTTGGTGTTTAAGGCCTATGAAACTCGACCTCTTTTTTTTGCCTACATGTCATTTTTAAAAGCCAACTCGACCTTTGTTCAGCCTTGATAACTATGCCTGGTCCTGCCAAATTTGGTAGAATTTCTAGAGCCTTCGCCATCTTTGGCAATGTTCTCTATTTTTGGAGACAATCACTAAGTTTACCTAACACTATATTTATTTGGAGATATCTAAACTTGGAAGTGTTCTAACAAGTTTGATGGTATCTCTACTCTTGGAAATAACTCCATATTTGGCAGTAATTTGGCTAAAATTGGTGGAGGACATAACTTTTGCATTCAGGCCCCCTCTCAGTTGGTAAGTCTGATTTTGAAGACCAACTTTGCAAGCTGATATCTTAGGTTCAAGACCTCCTTTTTCTGAGCAATTTTTTTTATTTGGGCTAATTTTTAGTGCTCTTTATGCTAGTGCAATAAATTCTTGATTCTAGTGATAGATTTTCCAAAATTTGTAGATTCTCACAGGTGATGTTGTACAGTTCCAGTTTTTGAAACATCAGAGACTCATAACTTTCACATACAACCTCGTGTCGAGGTGATTCTTTTTTGAAAGTGTATAATTTTTTAGTACTTCATAGTGGTGTTGATAGTTTCACTTGGTTCTATTCTTTTATTGTACTTTTAGCATACACTCATTTGATTGAGAATTTGTAAAGCACTGAGATCAAATCCACTTAGCATTTCTTTTTGGTGGTAATTATAATTACACTAAATATAAATTTCCAAATCATATTTTCTTGGGAGGTTTTTTGATTGAGTGAAAAATGGGGGTTTCTTGTTCGCTTTCTTTGAGTTTTTGCATTCTATTTTTCCGTACAACTACAACAAACAATCTTCTTTTCTACATAAAATGGATCAAACAACAGTACCAATACTCACACCCTACAACTACTTCAATTAGAAATCTAAAATGACAATCTATCTAAAGAGGCAAGGGTTGTATAGAGTAACAATGGGTCTTGAAACTAAACCATCATTACTTGCAGTAAAGCCAAAATGGTTTAATATGTTGGATGAAGCTTTTGGAACCTTGTGTATGTCTGTATCTCCAGATTTGATTTTTCACATTGAATCTGTTTCTACACCAAATGATGTATGGACCAGCTTGGAAAATCTCTTTGGCAATTAAGATGAAATAAGAGGACATCTACTGGAGAATGAGCTCATAGGGTTAAGTCCTACTTGTTTTGATACTATTCAGGACTTCTTCACTAAGCTAAAGGCCATAAGACTACAGTTGAAATAGTATGAGTTTGAGAAGAAAGATTCTCAATTTATCTTAATTTATCTTAAGTATTCTTTCCAATCTTGGTCCTAATTATTATGTGTTTTTTTCTACATTTCATTCCATTAAAATGTCTTAGGAACCAATTATACAATGCCTTCTCTTGATGATTTTGCTAATGAACTCACAAAGGAGAAAGATAATCTGGTTCAAATGGGCATAATTAAGCACTCTAAATCTCATGCCTTAGCTGTAAATCAGGGCACTAAAGATAAAAAAGGGTTCAGTAAGTAGAATAAGAAACAACAGAATCAAGGAGAGAAGAAACAAGATCAGAAAATGACTGCTCCAAAAGTAGCTAATTAGGCCTCTTCTTCCAACAGAGACAAGCCTAAGAAGGAGAAGGAAAAGTGTGCCTATGGCAAGAAACCTGGTCATGAACATAAGTGTCTTAAGAAGTAGATTGATCACCTGACACATCTTCTTGAGAAGAACAATATCAAGGTACCTGATTCAATTAAACAAAGTTCATCTTAGGAATCTTCAAAGGACGTGAACAATAGTAAGGGGAATGGAAAGGGCAAGGCCCTAGTTGCTATTAATTCATAGCCTGAAAACTAGATCATTGACTCAGGTGCTTCGCACCACATGGCTTCACTGGCAATTAGTGTCTCACTAACAATCAGGTGCCTCACTGGCAAAATCATCACTAGATACAAGCCTCACTAGCAAATACATGAACATTAGAAAGAAAAAGGTAATTTAGGGGGTTTCCCTAATTCACTGTATTACACCAAATGAATTAACCCTCTTTACCAAACATACAAAGTCACTCATCACTAATTACATAACAAAAAGCATAATTCAATGTCTCCTGCATAACCTGTTAAACTCCTCTTCATCCTTCAAATACAACTTTCTCAATCATACATACCATAACACTTCTCAATGATCACATAGGACAAAGCATGACCCCTGCAAGACATGTCAGAAAACTTCTGCAACAGTAATACAACAAGTTCCATCTCACTTATTTACATACACCATAGGACTGATTTATCAAACATGATCTACAATTTTGGAAACTACCTATATTTCATCAAACCACACACTTTCTTGTATAAACAAAGACTTCTCTGCAGACTTCATATCATGAATGAAGGAACCACGTAGTTACCAAACCTTCATTCTTAATACAATATAAATAATTTCTCCTTCATTCTGTCAAAAAGAAATTATGCTTCAAAAATAGGAGCATACCTTCACTTTATTTTTCTCATTGTTTCTCTGCAAAAGAAATGCTCATCCATGCTCTGCAATTTCTCATACAACTCTGCCTTATCACATTATCATTCAATTACAAAAACCTACATACTCTTTAAGCCCTCCAAAAACACTGTTTATCTCACAAAAATGGACAATCCATACCTTGGTAGATTGATCTAACTCACATAAATACCATACACCAAAATTCATTCCATGATTCATCACACACAACCGGAAATTAAATTTCTTGGCCCTCTATATTCGGTACATAACTGATTCGAAGCAGTTAGGGCTTTAAGACTTTTCAACTCCCCGTCAAATTTAAAAAAGAAAATGAACCGTTGGATTTGAAATTTAATTACATTCATGCCATTGATCTTCCATAACGTGGGCTTGTCTAATTAAATAATAACCCTCGATCATATTTTACCACCCAACTCAAGGTTGTTTCACTGGGAGAAGAGGTCACTTTAGGCCTAGGGGCTGGTTTATTCATGAGTATAAACTCATCAACATGTAAACTTTAAGTGATTTACCTTTGATCCCAAGTCATCTCAATAATAAAACAAAAGTGACTTGACTTGAATGATGGGCTCCATGAGACAAAGGACTTACTTTAGTTGCATAGGGTTTTAGTGCCTTAAACCCTAACTTAGCCACATAATCTTTTTTATGAACGATTTACAGATTTGTGAATCATTGAGAAACTAAAATGACCACAACAAGATGAAACAAGATGAAGCATTCCTGAGATGAACATGAGCATGTGAACTCAAAGACATAAACACAAGAAAACTCTGACCTTCTGATTACAAACATGAGCATATGTTATTATAACAATAAACATCCTGTGAGATTCACGAAGACATCCTAATGAGATTATCAAAGATCAATATAAATCCTCTGATCCATGAGCCATGAACAACAATATAAGATGATCCAACATCACATGAAATCTCAACATCTTTGTTGATGTCTCTGCCACATGTTTTTCCATCACATCATCCTAAACACACTGAACCCTTTGACATCAATGCTGAAAACTCCTGGATGAAAGACCTCTGCAACAACTCTTGAACCATCAACAGACTTCATCTAAAAAACTCAACTCCAAACTGATCTTCGAAGAAGATCATCATCAACCATGTCTTGAGGTCTTGACAACATATCCATTGGGATCAACCTGTGAGGTTTACCTATGACCATGGTTGTCTTGTGCAGCATCAACATGAACTGACCATGTTTGTCTTGTGCATAGACATTCATGATACCATGAACTCTGTTAGTCAACAAACTCATCAATATGAACAACATGAGTAAACACCATCAACTAACCTATGAGATTATGAAACCTAATAGATACACCTTCAGAACATGAATTCATCTTATCTATAAGGTGATCACTTTCTCTACAAGTCCTATCAACACATCAACATAACATCATGAGTACTTTGACATCAATGACAACTTATTACAATAGTTCTTTGTGTTCCATCTTTGTTAACCAATCTCCTATCTATCTATCAGATCACTCACACTGGCTCTGGCAAGCCATTTGAGTTCACTCCAGACAGTGGTAATCAGTGAGTTGCATAATGGGTCTACAGTTACTATGGGAAAAGATGATCACCAATCCAGACTATATCAATTTTCTCACTTTGTTCCTAATTTTCCTTCACTTTCTTTTCTCACTCACTCTGATGAGGTGAGTTACTTGTGGCATTGGTGGTTTGGCTACTTGAACTACCGCTACTTGCAATAGCTCAGTTAAAAGGACATGGTTCAGGGTTGCCTTATATTTGGTTTTTTGATGGTGTTTTCCAAGGATGCATTCTTGTTAAGCATCATGAAAAGAAATTTGATAAAGGCAAAGCATGGAGGGCCAAACAACTTATGGAGTTGGTACATATTGACTTGGTAGGACTATTTCCACATCCTTCTTTTAGTAGGGCTCGATATGTTCTCACATTCATTGATGATCTTTTCAGATACACATAGGTTTATTTTCTCAAACAAAAGTCTGAGGTCTTTGAGACTTTTCAGGACTTCAAATCTTTTGTAGAGAAACAGTTTGGGAAGTCCATCAAGATTCTACATACAGACAATGGGGGGAGTTTGTCAGCCAGAGGTTTGAGACATTTTGTGTCTCTGAAGGCATTGATCTTCAACACATAGTGCCCTATAGTCCACAACAAAATGGTGTCGTAGAGAGAAAAAACATATCCTTTAAAGAAATGGCCAATTGTATGATTCACTCCAGGACCATGGCACCTCAGTATTGGGTGAAGGCAATCAACTATACATGTTACATCCAGAATCGGGTTCCTCACCAAGCTGTGAAGGGGTTCACTCCTTTTCAAGCTTGGACTGGTTAGAAACCCATAGTAAAGCACCTTCAAGTGTTTGGTTCTCCTGCATGGGCCCACATTCCAGTAGAGAAATGTAAGGCTATGGATTTGCAAAGCAAGCCTTACATTTGGGTACCCAGATGGTGTCAAAGGCTACAGGCTTCTCCACCCCACCACTTATGAGTTGTTCAACAAGAGGAGTGTTCATTTCAAGGAGGATGTTTCTAGTTCTTCTCCTATCACTTCTGTATCTACCATCACTTTGGAGACATTACGACATGATGACAATTCTTTTGAGGATCTTAATCCTCTTTCTCTTGATGAGGATTCTTCTTCCTCCACTTTAGATGGTAATGATGATGATGAGGATTCATCTTGATCTGCTCCTAGTCATCATTCTGAGGGTGATGATTCTCCTCCAAATTCTCCTATTGGGCCTCTTTAGGCTCGTCAGACATTAGAGTCAGCAAGTGATTGGGTTGGTGATCCTTCAGATGCTAAAATAACAAGGGTACAATTTGAGCAGGCTCCACATCTCTTCATTGCCTTAGCTTTTGGTGTCCCCGAGTGGGATGTTGCTATGCAAGAAGAGATCAATTCCTTAGAGATGAACCATACTTGGGATTTAGTCCCTCTTCCTAAGGGAAGAAAACTTGTTCGATGCAAGTGGATTTATCAGACAAAATTTTCCATAGGTCAGTCAATTGATAAGCATAAGGTTCACCTGATCACGAAGGGATTCTCCCAAGTTCCTGGGATTGATTACTCTAAGAATTTTGTGTAATTTTCCAAAATGAACTCCATCCAACTTGTCCTTGCTATTGTTGCAACCCATCATTGGGAAGTTCATTAGATGGATGTGAAGAGTGCCTTTCTTCATGGTGACCTTCAAGAGGAGATATACATGGAGCAACCACAGGGGTTCATATAGGATCCTTCACTTGCTTTTCATCTTTGGAAGTCTCTTTATGGCCTCAAATAGGCCCCCCCGGGCTTGGTATGCGAAAATGGACTCCTTCCTTCTAGTAGTTGGGTTCACTCAGTGTCATTCTAATCTGAATGTGTATATTCTGCAGTAGAATGATACTCTCAAGTTCCTTGTTCTCTATGTTGATGACTTGTTGATTACATGGAGTTCCTCATCCACCATCAAGGTAGTGAAAACTGCTCTTCATGATCATTTCCTGATGTCATACTTGGACCTTCTGCACTACTTCTTGGGGATTGCAATCACTCAATCTTCATCTGACATCGTTATGGCATAGGCCAAGTATGCACTTGATAATTCTCTCTAGATTTCACATGGTTGCTTGTAATCTTGCACCGAATCCATTTCTGTCCAAGGTCAAACTTGAGGCTCATTGTTATTCACTGTTGGTTGACTCTACTTTGTATCACTGAACTTGTTGGGAGCCTCATATACTTGTCTCATACAAGGCCTGATTTGTCATATGTTGTGGGCCTAGTCTCCAAGTTCATGCCATGAGTTGCACTAGAAAGCAACTAAGCAAATTCTTCGCTATGTACAGTGTACTCATAGTTATGGGATTCACTATGCAGCGGGCATGGATATTGAATTGGTGGGACACATATTTAGATTGGGCAGGCGATTCTTAGGATCACAAGTCTACTTTAGGTTATTTCTTCTCACTTGGTTCTGGTTTAGTTTCTTGGTCGAGCAAGAAGTAGTCTTCCATTACTCTTTCATCTACAGAGGTTGAGTATTGAGGAGCAGTTAATGCCACTAAGAAGACCATTTGGATTCAAAACATTCTCACTGAGTTTGGTATTCCCTTCCAGAAGCCTACAGTCATCTTTTGTGACAACCAGAGTGCAATACAAATCTCTCACAATCTGGTCCATCATTAGAGGACCAAACACATTGAGATCCATATGCACTACATTTGGGAGCTTATTCATGAGCAGATCATTGATCTCAGGTACTATTCGACATTAGAGTAGATCTCAAACATATTCACCAAATCCTTCACTGAGAACAAGTTCCTTCATTTGTGAGCTTTGTTGGGGGTGCGGCTGGTCTCCACTTTAGGGGGGTCTTTTAGTCCTTCTCTTTTCTCTCTCTATTCTTGGGGGTATTCTCTCTACTTTTTTTCTGGGGGGATTCTTCTCATTGGGGGGAATTCATTGTACATGGGTACCTCATCAGGCTTGATTTATTGGAACCCATCTTTTCACCCACCTAAGCTACACTTAAGGGGGTGTTAGTGTAGGTTCTTATTTTCCTAGTGGGTTAGTTATTTTTCCTATTTCCTAGGTTTTTACTACACTTTTATTAAGCTTGCTTAGGTTAAAAAAGTGAATTTAATTAGTGAGTGGGCGATTTGAGGTGTCAGTATCCTATAAGGGAGGTGGAAGTTGCTATCTTGGGAAGATGCTATTGCTATCTTTAGCCCGTATGGTGGCCTCTCCCTAATGGTCAGGTTTTCCACCTCTCTCCTCTTCCTAGTCTATATAAGCTCACTACCTAGTTCGTATTTTGATCATCTTGAATGCATTGCCTAGTTACTCTTCCATTCTTTGTATGAAGCTTTGAGCTCTTAATGCAATTTTGTCACATTGACATTTGCATATCTCTCAGAATCCTTGGTTTTCTTCTAATTTGCATTTTAGTTTATGTAGCTTAGAATCTCTCTCATAAAGTTCTTGGGTTTTAAATATTGTTCAAGATTTCTAATAGATTATAGATATTCTTGCAATCTTGTTCTTATTTTGAATCTGTACTTATCATCTACTATTGAATACTGCATGTAGAAATGTTTGATAGTTTGTGATAAGATTGTATTATTCTTAAATAGAAATAAGTGAATTAGATTTTAGATCATTTTTTGTATTGTAAAAATTTTCTTTTGTGAAAGACATACGTTTTGAAATTATTTTCTTAAGGAAGTAATGGGATGAGGGTGGAGAGAAGGCTTTGGAGTTGATCGAGGTTTTGTGTGAAACCCTCCATGATCTTCTTGTTTGAATCCTCTCCTTCATTGGTTACTCTCTCATTATTCCTTTCCATTGTTGTGTGATTCTTGAGGTTACTTGTCTATGTTTATTTTTTCCTAGGGTCTCAAAGATTGTAGTGTTGTATTTTTTCAAATTTTTGAATGCTCTTGTTGCTTGTTTCTCGTCCTGCCTATTGTGTGCCTTTTTCAGTGGTGTAGGAGTAGTTAATGCATTTTATGCCACTTGGGGCTCCATATCCCCTCTGGTCAAGGTAGTAATTGCTTGTTCGTGAGGAGTTATGAAAGATAGAGATGAGATTGATGAAAGGGCAAAAGGGGATTTCAAGGAAAATCATACAGAGAAGCGATCAAAACTGATAATGCCAAAGCTCCACCAAAAAATGCGGGCTTTGAGGTCAGACATGGCATCGGAGCCTACTATGGAATCTCTAATGGAGGTAGAAGCAAGGGAGAGAGAGGCAAAAAGGAACAAGGTAAGTGATTTCCCCATTCCCTATCCTTATGCCTTAGCCCTAATGAGGAGATGGTCTTGGCAATCAAAAATGAGGAAAACAAATTGAAAAATATTGCTATCTTTTTGGTGTGCTTGAATATGGACAAACTTCCTTCTAAATTTTTTTTGATAACTGGTTATTATTGGTATGGGGAAGAAAACTTGGTATCCAAGTCTCATTCCGTAGAATGATGCAAAAAGGTTTATTCATAATTTTTGTTAAGAGCCATACGATACAAAAAAGTGGTAGAAAAAGGCTTCTAGAACATTGGGCAAACTATGTTTAGGGCCCACTCTTGGGCACTTGATACCTCCAAGGAAGAAATTATCTTTTGTTCTACCCCTAGATGGTTTATTATTAAGAAAGTGTCAGAACTACTTTGGATCTTCTTGCCTCAGATTTTGAAACCCCTAGGTAATACCCTCAAAATTGAGGAATTGAGTAGCACTCTTCCTCACATGGATACAAGGGTTTTAATTTCCATTAATACTAGTGCTTTTATTGCTGAAAAAATTGAAAGAAATCTTTGGGATAGATC
Source organism: Cunninghamia lanceolata (assembly GCA_027924645.1). Classification (NCBI taxonomy): domain Eukaryota; kingdom Viridiplantae; phylum Streptophyta; class Pinopsida; order Cupressales; family Cupressaceae; genus Cunninghamia; species Cunninghamia lanceolata. The sequence continues at coordinate 11,776,762 of BSBN01000553.1, read as the reverse complement.
TTTTTTGTGTGAAATTGAAGCGTCGGGGGTCTCAATGTGTGCTTCCTATGTAAATCAAACATGCACCAAAAGAAAAACTATCCTATTTTAAACAAAAGAGATAAAAAGGATCTCGCGGAGGTTAAGAAAAAAAAGAAGGATAATAGTAAACCTTCGAGGAATCTGGAAATATCTAGAGATGAACAATTGGGTAATAAAAATGATTCTCTAGGTAATGCTAAAGTTGATTAACCAGAGGCATGTTTAGAAGGGGTAATGGTTTCCAAGGTTCTGAGGGATAAAAAAGATACTTCACTTACTAATCTTGAAAAAAATTAAGAGGTTTAAGTCTTGAGGAAGGTGAACTCCCTAAAACACATGAAGGTAACTCTGTGTCTATAGGAACTTTTGAACTCAGTAATAAAAGGGGTTCAGATTCTTCTTCAAGTCCGGATACTCATTCTGAGATCTTGAGCTTCAAAAAGATTGCTAATACCCCATTAGTATTAGTAGATAATAGAAATGATTTAACAGAGGATGCCATGAATATTAAAAGGAGGAAGCAAGTTGAGAATTTTATTGAGTCTCAAGGTACCCTAAATAGAAACATTATCTTAGAGAAGAGTGTGATTTGCACTAATGATCAAACTTTATTGGTTGAGAACAATAAGTATCAGTGAGCATATGCTCTACAAAAGAAGGAGATGGTTGCTTGAAACAAATTATTATTAATGAAAATAACCTTCTAGGGATTAAAAAATGCATAGGAGTTGGTCTCAGACAAGCTTAAGGCTCAAATTTTAGCAAAGAAAAAAGATCAAAATGCAAACTTAAATGGGCTATCTAATATACCTAGTATAACATATCCTGAGGGGGTAACAATTGAATTAGATAAGAAATGTGATGAAATAGTGTGGTACAAAAACCAAGAGGAATGCAATGATGAACTTTATGTATCTAGAAGGGACTCAAATAAATATAAATAAGAGGATAACAAAAAAAGGAAATACATTAGTAGAAGAGGAAGCATGCTCAAATCTAGTAAAAAAGGAAAAGGGGACAAATTGCCCATTTATTTTGATAGGTTGTATAAGAGTGCAAAAATTGGTAACCAAAAATACCCCTGATAGAAAATATATAGTAAGAGACTCTTGTAAAAAAAACAAGCATATGGACTTTCTTCTACAAGAGGTTAAGGCTACAAGATTTCTCCTAGAGAACAACTTGAAATTTATTTAGAGGGAAGCTAATTGCTTCTTTTCCAACCATGGTAAAGGTAAAAGGGGAATTGCAATAATGCTAAACAAAAAATAGTCTAAATATATAGTCCAGAATGGTTGCTCTCCTTGTAATAGGTGTTTATGGGTTATTATGTGAAAAGATAACTTCAAATTCAAAATGTACAATTTATGCTACTAATGATTATAGGGACAAGATTGAAATTTGGAAATGGTTAACTTCAAAGCTACCAAAAATCCCTTGGATTTTGGGAGGGGACTTTAACATGATTGAGCAAAAGGAAGATGAACTAGGAGGGAACATTTGAGATTGGAAAGGTAATGAACATTTTTTTTGGAAATAAGATAGAGAATATGCTAAATCTTTTTGATCCCCTAGAGGGTAAGAAAAAAGATAGTAAAAGCATATGGTATACATGGTGCAATAGAAAAAAGCATAATAAAAGAATCTATTGCAAACTAGATAGATTTTATGCCAACAAGAACACTTTTTATTTTCAAGGAATAAAAGGATCTAATGGTGTTAGGGTTTTTCCCTCAACACTATCTAACCATCATCCTGTTGGTACTCATATTGTTTGGAAATATTAAGAGGAAGCTATGATTAGGAAGGACAATATATTCAGACTAAATGCATGCCTTCTCCAAGACCAAGATTGTCTAGATGGAGTTAAGAGGCTAAGATTGATTCTGAATGACATTTCCTCCCACTCTGATAGAAGACAATACTAGAATAATTTGCTAGAAAATTGTAAGATATTTTTCCAGCCATTGGGGAAGAAATATGCTATGGACCAAAGAAAAGAAGAATCTTTACTGCGTGAAGAATACTTGGTTGCTAAAGAAAATGTGCAGAATCATTTTGAAATGACATGGATAAGATTTAGAAACTGGGGGTGTTGGATTTTTTCCCAACTAGATGCTTCCCAGTTATCCCTACAAGGTAGCCATGACTGATCAATAGGATTTCTGGGCCAGGGGCCAACAGTACAGGAGATAGACTCTATAAATATCTCCTCTTCTTCTTAGGCTCTGCAAAACCAAGGGGGGTATTCCCTATTCAACATCCATAAAATATGCCTATGAACACTATTGGGATGTTGATACAAAGTAGATAAATCCTCTCTTATGTAGACCAAAACTATGGAATAAGTGCAAAGGGGCTAGCCTTGGGCCTATGTTCAGTTGTGAGTCAGAGGATTTTGGTTCTAAAACTACTTCTAATGTCCTAAAGGTTTGTATTTGAAGTTTGAGTTTGTATTTGTATTTGGATGCAAGACTGGGACTTTGAGTTGTAATCACAATACAAAACCAGACTGGTGCCCATCCAAGGCTCGAAGTCAATAGATATATATATGTGAATGTTTACCATAGACTTAAAACAATGATCAGATTTCAAGGGGGTTTTGTAATGTCTTCCTTACAGACACTACCCAAGACTAAGTACTCAGTTATTTCTGCTTACAAACATCCTCACTGCAATGTATTCTTCCCAACACTTAACCCAAAACATTTAATCTACTCCTTGAGCAAAAGTACAAGATCAAGCATTCAACATAGCAAACCCATGTCCTAGAATCTATAACACCCCTTAGCTATTTAGATTCAGAAGAAAAACACATTCAACTTGGAGACAAATAACAAAATACATGCAATGAAGCATTCCTCATTTAAATCAGCATGAAACTGATGAATTCTATGCATAAAACATTCAACATACAACTCATAAACTCACAAGGCACCAAAATAGAGCCACCAGCAGAATTGTATCTTATTACAGCGCCAAAATTTGTCTAGTGTTCAATAACCAAATGAGTGATACCGTTAGTATTTTATAGCAAGATTGTGTACTCAGCAAATTAATTACATGGAAATTCAAAAATTCTGCCAGATACAACGCACCAAAAAATGGCACCCAAAACATTGAAAGCGCGGGCAAAATAGGAAGGAAAAATAGGTGAGCTCGGGAGATGCACTATCGCTCGCAAATTTTCCATTAAAATTGGTCGTTGGCCCATCAACTCCATCAACCCATACCACTGCGAACCTACCATAAATGGCTTACCAACTGACGGACATCTAAAATGTAGCAGTTGCATGCTACTGAGATTTTCCCGCCTGAAAACAACCGCAAACACAAAGAGAACCTTCGCCGCTGAGAGTTTAAAAGATGGCCATCGATCTTCCTCCCTTCGCCTAAATCCTATGGCCTCAAACTGTGCTGAAAAGTCACCCACCAATAAGAACGTGCCATGTAAGCACCCTGTGCTTCCATCGCTGACTTTTTCCATTCTGATTTTGCCTTCAAAATCCTTATATATGGAGTTGAAAATGAGATTGTATATGCATACAATCACTTGCATACAAGGCGGACCCCAAGACATTATGAGACAAATTTGAACCTGCATTTGGGTCTGGGCCTTGTATGTATCTCCCTTTGCACATCGGCATATACAATACACTTTACATACAAGCCACGGACTTCAAATTATGATGAAGCATATTGCAATCGCTTTGAAGTCCAACTTGTATCTTAACCTTTGCATCTTCGCAATGTATATTAGCATATACAAGCACCTAATATACATGCAAGCTATGGAGCCCAAATGACTATGAAGCACTTTGAAATTCAAATCAGGTCCAGCTTGTATCTCTTTACTTGTATATATGATTGTATGTGCAAACATACAATCGCAAATATACAAGCGGTGGGCCCTAGATTTGAATCACTTTCCTTTGCATGTTTGACCTTGCACATTTCTCCTTGTATATTTCTTTGCATCTGTCGGACTTCACCTTGTTTCACAAATACTGCAAACTTTCTGGCCGCGTCCACTTTGCACCTATCCGCTTGCATAATCCTCTTGTATATGCAAATGTATGTCACATATACAAACAACTTCGCATACAAGGGAAAACCTTTGTACCTAACCTTTCCTTACACATTACCTTGTATGTCTGCTTGTACGTTGTATATGCAATGCAACTTGTATATTGGAGATACAATCATCTTTGTATGTACATCAAGCCCCACCCTTTGTATGTTTCTTAGCATATACAATCTAACCCTTTCACTGTAGCGAATGCATGTCAGCTCCTTTGTATGTAGCCGTTGTATGTCTAAACATACAACACAAATATACATGCAAACCTTCTCATACAAGCAGGGAATATTCGCAGAAACTGCAATGGAATATGCGACATACAACAGTAGAATATTCCTGGAATGTATCCAAAAGAACACATACAAACCCAATATGCATTTTAAAAGATGCATACAATTGGATTTTTCACTTTTCAAAGGTCAATTGAACATTTTTTTGGGCCCGCTAATGTACATCTACACTTGTACATACAAGAACACAAACATGCGACAAATTTCACCGTAGCATAGAGTAATCTTGGACTTAGCATCTTTTTCTCAAGCACGATAGGAAAAGGCAGTAAAGCAATGCATAGGGGCCTGTCAACTAATGAACGCTAAGGCATGAAGATGTAACTTAAACAATTGGGAACCCACTTCAGGAGGTCAACTATAGAGTAGAAAATACAATGCAGAAGGCCAAGGAAAAATAAACCTAAGGCACCAAGGATTTGAAAGAATAAAAATATTGGCTGGTAAAATTGATTCAAAACCCTAACCCTAGGTGAGCACCACCATTGGCTCTGACTGGGGATGTGCAGGTGCAAGGCTGCAGCGAGAACCAGACCACTCCGGGGCAGACCAGACAAAATGCAAAGCTTAAAACATGACTGACAAAACAAGGCATGTACAGACTACTTACACCTAATTTACAATGTGCACACAAGATATTCATTTATGAAAAGTAAGGTTTTAGGAACTGACCGTGCACAGGCAATTCCAGTAGTTCACCATTTAGGGCCTGGAGAAAGTATGAATCTTCTCCATGAGTATTGTTGATTTGATATGGACCCATCCACAAGGGCTCAAATTTACCATGTCTACCCTTATCTTGGTTCTTTGCATTCCAAATAAGGACCAAGTCATTTATCTAGAACTTCCTTTCTGTAGCCCTTTTATCAAACAAATATTTCACCTTTTGCTATTTCTTGATATTTGTCTTTTGTGCCTCCCTTCTGATTTCATCTAGTGCAACCAATTGATTTATCCTTTCACTCATTGAATGTTCAATCTCTTCATCATCTTGTATAAATCTATAAACTAGTAAGAGATTATTCAAAGGTAACTTAGCTATCGTGCCATACACTAGCTCAAAAGGAGACCTTCCAATTGCTTTCTTCACTGTTACTCTGTCAGCCCATAATGCCATCTTCAACTTTGAATCCCAAGCCCTTTTATTTTTATCTATCATCCTTTTAATGATTTTTATGAGACTTTTGTTACTTGACCATTTCCCTGTGGATGATATGGTGATGCATGTGACAAATCAATCCCATAATTGTTGCAAAAATCAACAAACTCACCAGATCTGAAGCACATAGCATTGTCTGTGACCACTTTGACTGGTACTCCAAATCTAATAATAATGTGTTCCAAGATGAAATCCATCACCACCTTGCTTGTAGCTCTCTTAGTTGGAATGGCTTCAATCCATTTAGTAAAGTAATTAGTAGCAACCAAAATCCAACTATGTCCTCCACTTGATTTTTTTGGGATTTCCCCTATAAAATCAATTCCTCATTGCTGAAATGGAGCCTCCACAGTTACAGTTCTGAGGGGTAATGTACCTTCATACTTTAGTTTTCTTGAGAACCTTTGACAGGGATCATATTTTCTTACCATCCTTTGTGTCTAAGAAAAGATTTGGCCACCAATAGCCCACTCTAAGAATTTTGTGAGCTATTGTCTGGGTAGTATAGTGTCCACCACATACTCCTTTGTGCACGTCACTTAGAATATCCTTAGCTTGATTTTCATTCACACACCTAAGTAGTACACCATCAGGATTTTTCCAATACAACTCTCCTTGAACAATGATGTATTTGATAGCATGTAACTTCAAGGTCCTTCTTTGATTATCGCTGAGATGGGAAGGACAATTCAAATTCTACAGATAATACACAATGTCCTTGTACCACTCACATTCTGACATGTTTACAACCTCATTCTGCACTACATTTACTTGGCATGCCTCTAAATTTGATTGTCTCATCATTTTAGCCAAACCTTGTCCTCTTACCAATTTTGTGATTTGTATTTCAATGTTGAACTCTTGCAACTTGTTTATCCACCTACATCTTCTTCCAGTCACTTCTTGCTGAGTGAAAATATCTTTAACTGCTGCATGGGGCACATATGCAACTATCTAAGAACCTACTAAGTATGGCCTAAAGCTTTTGACTGCTCTAACCAATGCATATGCTTGCTTTTCCATGATATCATATTCCAATTCAGCAGCCTACAATGACCTACTAAAGAAAGCAATAGGTTGCTCAAAACCTTCCTCATTTTTCTGCAATAAACATGCAGCAATAGTGTGGAAAGAGGCAAATCAGAACAACTGAAGTGGCTTAGAAAAATTAGGAGATCTCAACACAGGAGCCATCTTTATAGCCTCTTTGATGTTTTGAAACGATTTAGTTGCTTCACCTTCCCACTCGATAGTTGCACCCTTCTTCAACCTTTTAGAAATATCCTTTGTGGTCTTTGCAAAGTTGGGAATGAACCTTCTAACGAAATTAATTTGTCCAAAGAAGGACTCAATGCCTTTCACTGTTCTAGGAATTTGAATTTTATCAATTGCAGCAACCATTTCAGGATCAATCCTAACTCCATCCTTGGAAACAATGTGTCCCAATAGTTTCCCTTCCACTACCCCAAAAGTACACTTCTTTGGGTTAAGTGAAATGCCATATTCCAATGCTCTAATAAAAATCTGTTCTAAGTGCATACAGTGTTGCTCCTCCTTTTTTGAATAGGCAGTTAAATCATCTTGATATACAACCAAGATTGAGTCAAACAATCCTGCAAAAGCAACATCCATAGCCCTCTGAAATGTAGCACCTGCATTTGTTAGTCCAAATGGCATTCTGACATATACATAGGTCCCCCATGGAGTGGTGAAGGTAGTCTTGAATTGTTTAGACTCTTTTACCTTCACCTGATTGTATCCTGAAAACCCATCCATCATGGATAAAAGCTCACAACCAGTTACCTTCTGCAACATAGCTTCCATGTTAGGCAATGGATAATTATCCTTTAAAGAAGAGACATTCAGATTTCTAAAGTCCACACAAAGTCTTATATCACCATTTTTCTTTCTAATTGGGACAAGATTGGACACCCAAGTTGAGTGTCTGATAGGCATAATTATCCCAGCCTCCCTAAGCTTCATAAGCTCTTATTGCATCTTTGGAGCCAAAGTTGGGTTAATAGGTCTTTGTTTCTATCTGAATGGATTAGCTTCCAACTTTAAAGGGATCTCATGCTGGAATAGGTCTTCTCTATAAGCCTTTAGGTCCTCATATGATCATACAAAGACATGCTTATACTTTTTTAATAATGCTATCAACATACTCCTAATGTGTGGCTTGAGCTGTTTGCCAATGTATACCTTTTTGGGGGCATGAGATGTCCCCAAGTTTATCTCCTCCAAATCATTCTTATTTGTAGGAGATGCCTTTGTAACAAACTGGTCTCTATTGTCAAATGCTCTCTCTAAAGCAACCAGCCCTCTAGGAATTTTATTTGTTTTGAGTTGAATTACCTCTTTCCCCAAAGGAGTTTCTTTTCCATCCACAACCTCTACAAAATTCTAAAAATCCATCTCCTGGTTCTCATATTCATCTATGTAGTGTAAAAATCTTAACAAATCTTTATCATCATCAAACACCTACCAAATACACACATTATCTGGTACTACAAGTCTAAGTTTAACTTCAACATTTGTGACATCAGACAGAGTGACATCATCGGGCCTTATGGCTACATTAGCTAAAAAATCTGCCATGACATTTTTTGATCTCTCTATCCAGTTTATTGAAAAAGCGTCAAACAATTCAATTGTATCCTAGATAGCATGTTTATACTATTTTAACCTCTTATTTTTTGAATCATACTTATCTCTAACCTGGGAAACAATTAATTCTGAATCCCCAAATACTTTGAGCATCTTGATCCCATGCTTCAAAGCTACATTCAATCCTAGTAACAGAGCTTCATATTCTGCAATATTATTTGTGCAGGCAAACTTTAACAAAAAAGAGAACTTTAGAAGCTTACCAGTTGGAGACAAAAACACAACTCCGGCACCAGAGCCTTCCTTTGAACAAGCTCCATCAAAATACATAGTCCACAGACCCTGTCGGTCAAGCTCTTGAATGCAAATATCTCTCCCCTTACATCCTTGATCATCTATGACAACTCTAAAGTTCTCACAATCAGTATCCATAAAACATACATGCTCTTCTAACTCTTGATCCTCAACTATTTCTAGTGACCTTTCTTCTCTAACCAGTTTGACATCTTTGCCATTCATTGGGATCATGGCATATGATAGATCTAGTTGCATACTTCCACCAATCAATGCTGCCCATCTTCTTGACAACATCATACCATACTGTGGCTTTATGTCAACAACTGTTATGTTCATTTTGTAGGTCTTTTCTAGATATGCTGCCAGTCTAAAATCCACATCTTTCATGATTCCAATGACTGGTACTTCCCTAGCATCCATTGCATAGCATTTTCCACATGCCCTATCTATCTTTAATCCAGCTTGTTGCATGATAGCCAGAGGCATGATATTTGTTGATGCTCCTGAGTCAAGCATACAATTCTTAATCACTTTTCCATTGATAACAAGGGAGACATAAAATGGTTCTGTTGACTTTTCTTCTGAATCAGCATTAGGGTTTGCCACTTCTAATGCACAGGCAGATTCAGCCAACTAAATACAGGAGGTTGTGTGAGCTGCCTCCCCTTCACTTCTGGTTCTGCCGCACCAAGGGGGGTATCCCTATGACTCAAGATGTAACCCTGACTAGCTCAAAGATAGAAAGATCTAATTTGACAACAACAGGCAGAATACTCTCATGTATGGACCAAGGTCTGTATGATAGATCACAAGGTTGGCAACATTCTTGGACATGATGTCTGGTTGAGTATGAGAGCATGCAGGGGGTTCCTAATCCTACTCCTACAACTAACAGGTGGAAGTATGAAATGGTTTAGTTTGAATTTTGGATGCAAAGCTGGACATGGTGTATAACCTCAACACAGAGCTAGATTGGTGCCTATCCAGGGCTTGGAGTCAGTAGACATACACCTGTGAATGATCAGCATGAATAGCTAAAACTAGATTTCAGGGGGATACACGTGATATCTGCCTTACAGATATCTCCCAATAAAGAGTGTTAAGCTGTCTATACTTATGGCATCCCTATTGCAATAAGAAAGATACATGCAAAACTGGAGACAGAATCAGCATAACACATGCAAACACAGCATTATTCATATAAGATTAACCATGAAATCAGTGGATTCATGCCAAATTGTACAACAGGAGATACATAAACTCACAAGTTTTGCTGCACAGAGCAACCAAAACCAGTTGTAACTTATTACAGAGCCAAAATGTCCAGTTTTTAACAACCAAAAATGAGTAACACTTCCTGCTTATAACAGCCAGGTAGTGTACCACAGCAATTAATTACATGGTTGACCAAAAATCCCGCCAGATACACAGTATCAGAAAAATGGCGCTCAACGCATTACCAGATTGGCGCCCAAACATGAATGCAGCAGGTAGGGGAGGAGACAGGAAGAAACCTCGAGCCCTGCACCACTGTCCGTTGATGTACACCTTCAATCGGGTACCAGATCCCTCCATACCTCTACAACCTTCGCCATTAATGGCGCACCAACCCGCGGCCTTGGGAAAAACATCAATTGTGCATCGCAACCATTTCCCGCCAAGATTCATCGTCATGATATTTGAAAATATGCAGGATATCAATTATCCCACATGCACCCCGCGGTGACCTCTTTAACACTTTATATACTAGGCCACGAGCATATATGATGTCGGTGCTTTTGCTCCTGACGACACTAGTATAAGACTTCATCATCATTATCCTTCAGCATGATATCCTGTTGCTTGAAATATCACCCTGACGTCAGCATCATATCGCAATATAACATGCATGATAATCGCCTTCATCGGCACAACCTGATCCATCGGAGGAAGATCCTCCTGCTTAGCCAATACCAAAAGTCTGGCCTATGAACATCCTGATGAGGTCATCGTCATATCCTGCTGATGTCATCAGCATATCTACCTACTGCGCACCTCCTCATATCCGGATGACGTCATCATCATATCGACATCAGGATGATAAAACAACGAACATGAAGTGATACAACAACATCAGGATGATATTGACTAAGATCATCCTGACGTCCAAAATATGATGACCACGATGAAAAATCGGGTCACACTTAGAACTTTACAGCAACATCATCCGGATGATCTTAACAAAGATCACCCGATGTTAAAATATCACCCCAGCGAAAGATCATGCAGGTAGACAATATGATGACCCTCGCAAGCAACACGGCGATAACCGGAAATATGATGATGATGATGACGACCCTTAAGAAAAACAGGTCGGGTCGAACTACTTAGAAAATGACCCCTTCGGGAGATCGGGGTGACATCATCATCACAAAAGGGCAGGGTGATAATCGGAAGATCACCAGATATTTGAAAAATCACCCCCCCCAAGAAGATCAAGGCACACTGTAGCTCATCAGCAGGATCGGGATGATATCCAAACATCACCCGATATTGAAACATGATGATCCTGATGAAAAACCGGTTGACAGAAAACATGATGATGCTGACCACCATCGAAGAAAACATGATGATGATGACCTCCTCCTCAGGAAAATATGATGCTGCAGCTGAAAAATGATGAGGAGGTCCAACACTTAGAACATCTTTAAGGAAGGTGCCTGCATGAAAAATGCTCAAAAACTGTCAGTCAATTCAGGCACTAACACTGGCTCTGTCTGGGGACGTGCAGGTGCAAGACTGCAGCGAGAACCCCAGATCTCTGGGATGCAGACCAGTGCCTTATCCATTGGGCACAGAGTCAAATACTGCACCGACCTGCATCACCAAACACACTTGATGGCCTAAGGCCACCAAGAAAAGAAAAACATGTATCTCCCTTTGTCAAACACTTTGTTTTCATCTGCATACACTGGGTCAAGCTTGGAGATACTACAGACATCCACCCACAAACAAATCTTGTCATCTGCATATTCAACCCTCTAATATGGCTTGTCATTATCACCCCTGTGCAGATAACCTTCAACATCATGTGACATGTGGGTGCAGAATGTATCAGGCAATGCATACTCAAATGGTATAGAACACAGGTTATCATCTGTATCATCATCATGCATTGCAACATGATCTCCTAGCTGGACTGCAAATAGGAAACACTCAGAGTCCACCACACAACTAGGAAGATCAGGGCTCATTGTATTATATGCTGGCACATCAAAAGAAAAGCTTTCAAAATCACAATTGTGCACATCATGTACACAACAATCAGCAGCACCAGGCTGGAAAAGATCAGGCTCTGGCATCTCTTTCAAATCAGGCACATTTTCACAGTCACTTACCTGATGTATGTTGTTTCCTCTTTCATCAGGATGAGAAACAGAATCCAAGCCAAAAACAATGTCTAGATCCTCACCATACTCAGACAGATCCTCATCGCCATATGTGTCATAAATGGGTGACCCAAGTGCATCAGTTTCATCATAGTATGCCATTTGTTCATGGGCAGCAGAGCATGCATCTTCATCACCAATGGATTCCCTCTGTGGAGGAGTATCAGCCTGTATGCTTATTTCTTCTCTATCTTGAGCACAATACTCACAATTATCTCCACAGGTCCATTCCAAAAATTGCTCATTGCTGTCCACAACCTCATTGTTGTTTTCATGGTTAGATGCCTCATCATTGCAATGGGAATCCTCACTAGTCCTTTCACTGGCACGTTCAATATTCATCTTTTCATCTTCACACGATGCCTTAATTATTTGGTCATTTGCAGCTTCACAACGATTTTTCACACCAAGGTCTGGGGACAGGGGTTTCAGCAGGTACACATTTCTAATTTTTTCTATCTTTTCTATGAACCTGTATGCCATCTACATACTTGTCACCTTGAAATCCCTCAGTATTGCACTAAAGCCCTCCTCAAAAGCTTCAAAGAATATGCCAACACAGGCTGAAATATCAAGTCTGAAGACTTCTGGGATCTGTGAAAGGGCTATTGCAAACCTATGACTGAAATCAACACATGGCTCTTCATCTTGTTTTCTGATTCTCATCAATTCTGTAAAAAGATCAGCCGGTTCTTTTGCAAATTCTTCCTTGAAACAGTCAGCAAGCTCATCCCAACAGGCAAAGGATTTCTTTGGAAAGCTCAAATACCAGTCTTTTGCTTTTGCATCAAAGGACCTAACAAAAAACCTCATCCACATATCCTCATCTCTGAATGAATATTTTCCCATAAAACTGTGAAAATTTTGGATATGTGCATTCCCATCACATACATTGTGACCACTAAATCTAGGCATCTGACAGTATATCCTAGCAGGCATAGTTTCTACTTTATAATCCACCCATGACAAATCCAGTTGGTCATACAAAGGATCAAAAGGGCTGAGAAGAGGTTTAGCCTTCTGACTGGCAGACACAACAGGGTTACTGCTTTTTAACTGGGCCTGCTCAGCCTCTAAGAATATCAACCTATTTCTTATCTCTTCTATTCTTTTATTCGACATTTCACCACTGAGTATGGGATAATTCATACTTGGATTCATAAAAATCCTACTCTTAGACATCCTTTGTCTGTCTAAGACCTAAGGCTTCCCCTGGCATCTAACTTATGCAGCAAAACAGCAAATATAAAGGGGAAGGAACAAGGTACCTTTTCTCATACAGATGCAGAAAAATGAACAACACATTTTTGTCACATCACATACATCCATCTTTCATGTGCATTCAGATCTTTTTTGCAGAGTCGCCACCTCTCCAGAGAGGACAAAATTTTTAATAGCTGAAAGCTACTTTTCCAGGTTCATTCCACCAGCAGAGCATCATTTTGTTGGTGACTCAGATGGGCCACAAGATATAACACTTTTTCATCAATTTTCTCCCCAGCAGAGTCGCCATTTTGTTGACTTTTCTTCTGAATCAGCATTAGGGTTTGCCACTTCTAATGCACAGGCAAATTCAGCCAACTAAATACAGGAGGTTGCGTGAGCTGCCTCCCCTTCACTTCTGGTTCTGCCGCACCAAGGGGGGTATCCCTATGACTCAAGATGTAACCCTGACTAGCTCAAAGATAGAAAGATCTAATTTGACAACAACTGGCAGAATACTCTCATGTATGGACCAAGGTCTGTATGATAGATCACAAGGTTGGCAACATTCTTGGACATGATGTCTGGTTGAGTATGAGAGCATGCAGGGGGTTCCTAATCCTACTCCTACAACTAACAGGTGGAAGTATGAAATGGTTTAGTTTGAATTTTGGATGCAAAGCTGGACATGGTGTATAACCTCAACACAGAGCTAGATTGGTGCCTATCCAGGGCTTGGAGTCGGTAGACATACACCTGTGAATGATCAGCATGAATAGCTAAAACTAGATTTCAGGGGGATACACATGATATCTGCCTTACAGATATCTCCCAATAAAGAGTGTTAAGCTGTCTATACTTATGGCATCCCTATTGCAGTAAGAAAGATACATGCAAAACTGGAGACAGAATCAGCATAACACATGCAAACAAAGCATTATTCATATAAGATTAACCATGAAATCAGTGGATTCATGCCAAATCGTACAACAGGAGATACATAAACTCACAAGTTTTGCTGCACAGAGCAACCAAAACCAGTTGTATCTTATTACAGAGCCAAAATGTCCAGTTTTCAACAACCAAAAATGAGTAACACTTCCTGCTTATAACAGCCAGGTAGTGTACCACAGCAATTAATTACATGGTTAACCAAAAATCCTGCCAGATACACAGTATCAGAAAAATGGCGCTCAACGCATTACCAGATTGGTGCCCAAACATGAATGCAACAGGTAGGGGAGGAGATAGGAAGAAACCTCGAGCCCTGCGCCACTGTCCATTGATGTACACCTTCAATCGGGTACCAGATCCGTCCATACCTCTACAACCTTCGCCATTAATGGCGCACCAACCCGCGGCCTTGGAAAAAATATCAATTGTGCATCGCAACCATTTCTCGCCAAGATTCATCGTCATGATATTTGAAAATATGCAGGATATCAATTATCCCACATGCACCCCGCGGTGACCTCTTTAACACTTTATATACTAGGCCACGAGCATATATGATGTCGGTGCTTTTGCTCCTGACGACACTAGTATAAGACTTCATCATCATTATCCTTCAGCATGATATCCTGTTGCTTGAAATATCACCCTGACGTCAGCATCATATCGCAATATAACCTGCATGATAATCGCCTTCATCGGCACAACCTGATCCATCGGAGGAAGATCCTCCTGCTTAGCCAATACCAAAAGTCTGGCCTATGAACATCCTGATGACGTCATCGTCATATCCTGTTGATGTCATCAGCATATCTGCCTACTGCGCACCTCCTCATATCCGGATGACGTCATCATCATATCGACATTAGGATGATAAAACAACGAACATGAAGTGATACAACAACATCAGGATGATATTGACTAAGATCATCCTGACGTCCAAAATATGATGACCATGATGAAAAATCGGGTCACACTTAGAACTTTACAGCAACATCATCCGGATGATCTTAACAAAGATCACCCAATGTTAAAATATCACCCCAGCGAAAGATCATGCAGGTAGACAATATGATGACCCTCGCAAGCAACACGGCGATAACTGGAAATATGATGATGATGATGACGACCCTTAAGAAAAACAGGTCGGGTCGAACTACTTAGAAAATGACCCCTTCGCGAGATCGGGGTGACATCATCATCACAAAAGGGCAGGGTGATAATCGGAAGATCACCAGATATTTGAAAAATCACCCCCCCAAGAAGATCAAGGCACACTGTAGCTCATCAGCAGGATCGGGATGATATCCAAACATCACCCGATATTGAAACATGATGATCCTGATGAAAAACCGGTTGACAGAAAACATGATGATGCTGACCACCATCGAAGAAAACATGATGATGATGACCTCCTCCTTAGGAAAATATGATGCTGCAGCTGAAAAATGCTGAGGAGGTCCAACACTTAGAACATCTTTAAGGAAGGTGCCTGCATGAAAAATGCTCAAAAACTGTCAGTCAATTCAGGCACTAACACTGGCTCTGTCTGGGGACGTGCAAGTGCAAGACTGCAGCGAGAACCCCAGATCTCTGGGATGCAGACCAGTGCCTTATCCATTGGGCACAGAGTCGAATACTGCACCGACCTGCATCACCAAACACACTTGATGGCCTAAGGCCACCAAGAAAAGAAAAACATGTATCTCCCTTTGTCAAACACTTTGTTTTCATCTGCATACACTGGGTCAAGCTTGGAGATACTACAGACATCCACCCACAAACAAATCTTGTCATCTGCATATTCAACCCTCTAATATGGCTTGTCATTATCACCCCTGTGCAGATAACCTTCAACATCATGTGACATGTGGGTGCAGAATGTATCAGGCAATGCATACTCAAATGGTATAGAACACAGGTTATCATCTGTATCATCATCATGCATTGCAACATGATCTCCTAGCTGGACTGCAAATAGGAAACACTCAGAGTCCACCACACAACTAGGAAGATCAGGGCTCATTGTATTATATGCTGGCACATCAAAAGAAAAGCTTTCAAAATCACAATTGTGCACATCATGTACACAACAATCAGCAGCACCAGGCTGGAAAAGATCAGGCTCTGGCATCTCTTTCAAATCAGGCACATTTTCACAGTCACTTACCTGATGTATGTTGTTTCCTCTTTCATCAGGATGAGAAACAGAATCCAAGCCAAAAACAATGTCTAGATCCTCACCATACTCAGACAGATCCTCATCGCCATATGTGTCATAAATGGGTGACCCAAGTGCATCAGTTTCATCATAGTATGCCATTTGTTCATGGGCAGCAGAGCATGCATCTTCATCACCAATGGATTCCCTCTGTGGAGGAGTATCAGCCTGTATGCTTATTTCTTCTCTATCTTGAGCACAATACTCACAATTATCTCCACAGGTCCATTCCAAAAATTGCTCATTGCTGTCCACAACCTCATTGTTGTTTTCATGGTTAGATGCCTCATCATTGCAATGGGAATCCTCACTAGTCCTTTCACTGGCACGTTCAATATTCATCTTTTCATCTTCACACGATGCCTTAATTATTTGGTCATTTGCAGCTTCACAACGATTTTTCACACCAAGGCCTGGGGACAGGGGTTTCAGCAGGTACACATTTCTAATTTTTTCTATCTTTTCTATGAACCTGTATGCCATCTGCATACTTGTCACCTTGAAATCCCTCAGTATTGCACTAAAGCCCTCCTCAAAAGCTTCAAAGAATATGCCAACACAGGCTGAAATATCAGGTCTGAAGACTTCTGGGATCTGTGAAAGGGCTATTGCAAACCTATGACTGAAATCAACACATGGCTCTTCATCTTGTTTTCTGATTCTCATCAATTCTACAAAAAGATCAGCTGGTTCTTTTGCAAATTCTTCCTTGGAACAGTCAGCAAGCTCATCCCAACAGGCAAAGGATTTCTTTGGAAAGCTCAAATACCAGTCTTTTGCTTTTGCATCAAAGGACCTAACAAAAAACCTCATCCACATATCCTCATCTCTGAATGAATATTTTCCCATAAAACTATGAAAATTTTGGATATGTGCATTCCCATCACATACATTGTGACCACTAAATCTAGGCATCTGACAGTATATCCTAGCAGGCATAGTTTCTACTTTATAATCCACCCATGACAAATCCAGTTGGTCATACAAAGGATCAAAAGGGCTGAGAAGAGGTTTAGCCTTCTGACTGGCAGACACAACAGGGTTATTGCTTTTTAACTGGGCCTGCTCAGCCTCTAAGAATATCAACCTATTTCTTATCTCTTCTATTCTTTTATTCGACATTTCACCACTGAGTATGGGATAATTCATACTTGGATTCATAAAAATCCTACTCTTAGACATCCTTTGTCTGTCTAAGACCTAAGGCTTCCCCTGGCATCTAACTTATGCAGCAAAACAACAAATATAAAGGGGAAGGAACAAGGTACCTTTTCTCATACAGATGCATAAAAATGAACAACACATTTTTGTCACATCACATACATCCATCTTTCATGTGCATTCAGATCTTTTTTGCAGAGTCGCCACCTCTCCAGAGAGGACAAAATTTTTAATAGCTGAAAGCTACTTTTCCAGGTTCATTCCACCAGCAGAGCATCATTTTGTTGGTGACTCAGATGGGCCACAAGATATAACACTTTTTCATCAATTTTCTCCCCAGCAGAGTCGCCATTTTGTTGACTTTTCTTCTGAATCAGCATTAGGGTTTGCCACTTCTAATGCACAGGCAAATTCAGCCAACTAAATACAGGAGGTTGTGTGAGCTGCCTCCCCTTCACTTCTGGTTCTGCCGCACCAAGGGGGGTATCCCTATGACTCAAGATGTAACCCTGACTAGCTCAAAGATAGAAAGATCTAATTTGACAACAACAGGCAGAATACTCTCATGTATGGACCAAGGTCTGTATGATAGATCACAAGGTTGGCAACATTCTTGGACATGATGTCTGGTTGAGTATGAGAGCATGCAGGGGGTTCCTAATCCTACTCCTACAACTAACAGGTGGAAGTATGAAATGGTTTAGTTTGAATTTTGGATGCAAAGATGGACATGGTGTATAACCTCAACACAGAGCTAGATTGGTGCCTATCCAGGGCTTGGAGTCGGTAGACATACACCTGTGAATGATCAGCATGAATAGCTAAAACTAGATTTCAGGGGGATACACGTGATATCTGCCTTACAGATATCTCCCAATAAAGAGTGTTAAGCTGTCTATACTTATGGCATCCCTATTGCAGTAAGAAAGATACATGCAAAACTGGAGACAGAATCAGCATAACACATGCAAACACAGCATTATTCATATAAGATTAACCATGAAATCAGTGGATTCATGCCAAATCGTACAATAGGAGATACATAAACTCACAAGTTTTGCTGCACAGAGCAACCAAAACCAGTTGTATCTTATTACAGAGCCAAAACGTCCAGGTTTCAACAACCAAAAAAGAGTAACACTTCCTGCTTATAACAGCCAGGTAGTGTACCACAGCAATTAATTACATGGTTGACCAAAAATCCCGCCAGATACACAGTATCAGAAAAATGGCGCTCAACGCATTACCAGATTGGCGCCCAAACATGAATGCAGCAGGTAGGGGAGGAGACAGGAAGAAACCTTGAGCCCTGCGCCACTGTCCGTTGATGTACACCTTCAATCAGGTACCAGATCCGTCCATACCTCTGCAACCTTCACCATTAATGGTGCACCACCCGCGGCCTTGGGAAAAACATCAATTGTGCATCGCAACCATTTCCCGCCAAGATTCATCGTCATGATATTTGAAAATATGCAGGATATCAATTATCCCACATGCACCCCGCGGTGACCTCTTTAACACTTTATATACTAGGCCACGAGCATATATGATGTCGGTGCTTTTGCTCCTGACGACACTAGTATAAGACTTCATCATCATTATCCTTCAGCATGATATCCTGTTGCTTGAAATATCACCCTGACGTCAGCATCATATCGCAATATAACCTGCATGATAATCGCCTTCATCGGCACAACCTGATCCATCGGAGGAAGATCCTCCTGCTTAGCCAATACCAAAAGTCTGGCCTATGAACATCCTGATGACGTCATCGTCATATCTTGTTGATGTCATCAGCATATCTGCCTACTGCGCACCTCCTCATATCCGGATGACGTCATCATCATATCGACATCAGGATGATAAAACAACGAACATGAAGTGATACAACAACATCAAGATGATATTGACTAAAATCATCCTGACGTCCAAAATATGATGACCACGATGAAAAATCGGGTCACACTTAGAACTTTACAGCAACATCATCCGGATGATCTTAACAAAGATCACCCGATGTTAAAATATCACCCCGGCGAAAGATCATGCAGGTAGACAATATGATGACCCTCGCAAGCAACACGGCGATAACCGGAAATATGATGATGATGATGACGACCCTTAAGAAAAACAGGTCGGGTCGAACTACTTAGAAAATGACCCCTTCGGGAGATCGGGGTGACATCATCATCACAAAAGGGCAGGGTGATAATCAGAAGATCACCAGATATTTGAAAAATCACCCCCCCCAAGAAGATCAAGGCACACTGTAGCTCATCAGCAGGATCGGGATGATATCCAAACATCACCCGATATTGAAACATGATGACCCTGATGAAAAACCGGTTGACAGAAAACATGATGATGCTGACCACCATCGAAGAAAACATGATGATGATGACCTCCTCCTCAGGAAAATATGATGCTGCAGCTGAAAAATGCTGAGGAGGTCCAACACTTAGAACATCTTTAAGGAAGGTGCCTGCATGAAAAATGCTCAAAAACTGTCAGTCAATTCAGGCACTAACAGGTTCAACCTGTGATGGGCATTTTGTCATGGTCACCCCCAGATACACTTCAGGACCCTCATCCTCATCAATACACATGGCTTGTTTCTTACCCTGAGTCTCAACATTCTGCTTGGCTTGACAAGGTACTCCTGAAATTAGGGACAATGCTTTATTCATGAACTCTTCAACTTTCATCAACTCCATCAATGGAACAAAGACCTTTATCTGGGATAGGACTTGAGTTATGTCAAAAGGAGCATAATTTTGTATAACAGTTGTAGCCTGATCCATGGTTTCATTTTTATTTTGAGATGATCTAGCTTTAATTTTCATGGCCCCTTGAATGTCATCCATGACCTGAGAATCCTTGCTTTGATCCTTATTTTGGGGAACTCTATTTTCTAGTCTTTGAGAATCATGACCTATTTTTTGCTTAAAACCTTGCTTATTATTGTTCCATTGTTTCTTTTGTGGTTCAGCCTCTTTATGACTATGCACTGATTGGCTCACAAAAGTGTTCTTTAGTTGGCGTGAGTTGCCCACCTGAGCCTTGCCCCTAAGGTTATAATTGCTTTTGACCTAAGCTACTGCTGCAGCTATGAGGGCTCTAATCTCTTCATCAAAAGGCCTTCTCAAGTTATTCAGAAAAAAGTGTGAGTCTTGAGCATAAGCATAATTATCTTCAACATCTTCATCACAGGAAACCTGCTGGCAGACCTGAATCTCATTATTTGTGCTTGCATCAGCATCATGAGAAGGATACTCCCTGTTTGTGGACAGCATATTGATATTATCATCCTCCATACAATGTGGCTCATTGCACTCATCATAGGCAACATCATTATTATATAAAGACTGAGCAATCATACATTGTGACTGTGAGTGAGACATTTGACATATTATGCACCATGGGGTGTCATCAACAATATTAACAGCCTTCTTCAAAGGATCAGGAGTTTCCTTAACATTTTGAGCCCTTTGAAATGTGTTTCTATTTGGGAGAATGGGTTCACCATTATGCCAATTAGTGTTATATGCAATATCATGCAATGATGGTCTTTTTTCTTGCCTTTGGTAAACCTGCCTGTCAGGATCTATCCCCTTTTCATTTTTAGCCAGTCTATAACTCAGGTCCTTGACAATAGTTGTCAATTTATCTAATTTCTCCTTAGAAGTAGATGCACTACCTTGAGCACTCTAAGATTTATTATTTGGATTTTGTAGAATTTTTACATCATCTCTTCTGTTTATCTTAGCAGATGCTTTTCTATTATTTTCAATGTTGGTTGCAATTTTAAAAGGATCCCTAAGGCTAGCAAGGCCCTTATCTCTTAACACATAAGTTGTTTTAGCATCAAACACATTTATGTACAACACTATGCACATTGGTTCATTAGGCCTCAGGTGATGTGGCAGTTTGTTCAACACCTTAGTGAATCTAGCATTGAAATCTGCAACCTGCTTATTTGATCCCTTGGTAATGCCAGTGAATTCATTAATGAAAAAACTTGGATCCATTTTATCACCATATTGTTCTTTGAAAATCCTCCTGAAGTCCTCCCATGATGAAACACTCCGGTCAGGCAGACCCTTATACCATTCTCTAGCTTCATCAACTAAGGATTGCATAAACAATTTCGTAAAAACATCTTCATGCTCAACCTCAAAGTTGTCCATGACATTCTGAAAGGCCTTTAAATGATCTTCCCCTAACGCAGTATTGTTTCCTGAAAACTTTGGTACTTGTGGCCTCACGTGTTTATCAATGGGATTAGGGTAACCAGAAATGCCATCAAAAACTAGTTGCCTGAATCTATCCAGCTGCATAGGTTGTCTACCAAATTGATTAACATTGGCATTTCTATTAGCATTTTGATTTCTCCCATTATTTAATGGTGCTCTAACATTGTTTGCATTCTATCTTTGATCATTATGCTGATCCTGAACTTCATTTCTTTACTGGTTTCTTAGCGCATTTGTATTGTCAAGGGTATGAACTGAATCATTCTGAGCAATTCTTAGAGCTTGCACCTTTTGTCTCATGTCATCCCTAATCTTTACTACCCGCAGATATTCTAATTCAACTTTCAGGTTCTTGATTTCTTCAGCTAATTCTTCATCTCTAGGCATGGAAGAAGATGGTCCCATTTCATTTTGGTCATCATCATCCCTTGGGGATTCAGCTTCTTCAAATCTATTAGGGGGATCTAGGAAAGGGCATTCTTGAAACACCTCTGACCTCATTATCAATCTGTCACCCTGTTTCCTTTTAAACACATCTTGAATCTCAGCTTCTGTATTTGAAAAATATGGTGCCTAGTGCTCTGAAGGTCTAGGATTATCTTGAATATTATCCTTATCTCTGGGGCTAGGAGAACCTTCTTGACTGGCCTGAACAGTCCCTTTTTTCCTGTACATCATTTTTATGGGTTATTCTTCAAACAAAGGGTTACGTAGGGATCTTCTCCCTTGCATACAAATTTTTACTTTATCGGTTGGGAGATTGGTTCGGAGTCGTAACCTATAACTAGGAATTAATTTATTTTAAAACCAAGGTTCTTATACAAAGCAGTCCCCAGCAGAGTTGCCAAATCTGTTGGATATTTTCCCAACTGGATGCTTCCCAGTTATCCCTACAAGGTAGCCATCATTGATCAATAGGATTTCTAGACCAGGGGCCAACAGTACAGGAGATAGACTCTATAAATATCTCCTCTTCTTCTTTAGGCTCTGCAGAACCAAGGGGGGTATTCCCTATTCAACATCCATAAAATATGCCTATGAACACTATTGGGATGTTGATACAAAGTAGATAAGTCCTCTCTTATACAGACCAAAATTGTGAAATAAGTGCAAAGGGGCTAGCCTTGGGCCTATGTTCAGTTGTGAGTCAGAGGATTTTGGTCCTAAAACTACTTATAATGTCCTAAAGGTTTGTATGTGAAGTTTGAGTTTGTATTTGTATTTGGATGCAAGACTGGGACTTTGGGTTGTAATCACATACAAGACCAGACTGGTGCCTATCCAGGGCTTGGAGTCAATAGATATATATATATATATATATATATATATATGTGAATGTTTACCATAGACTTAAAACAATGATCAGATTTTAAGGGGGTTTTGTAATGTCTGCCTTACAGACACTACCCAAGACTAAGTACTCAGTAATTTCTACTTACAAACATCCTCACTACAATGTATTCTTCCCAACACTTAACCCAAAACATTTAATCTACTCCTTGAGCAAAAGTACAAGATCAAGCATTCAACATAGCAAACCCATGTCCTAGAATCTCAAACACCCCTTAGCTGTTTAGATTCAGAAGAAAAACACATTCAACTTGGAGACAAATAACAAAATACATGCAATGAAGCATTACTCATTTAAATCAACATGAAACTGATGAATTATATGCATAAAACATTCAACATACAACTCATAAACTCATAAGGCACCAAAACAGAGCCACCAGTAGAATTGTATCTTATTACAACACCAAAATTTGTCTAGTGTTCAACAACCAAATGAGTGACACCATTTGCATTTTATAGCAAGACTGTGTACTCAGCAAATTAATTACATGGCAATTCAAAAATTCTGCCAGATACAACGCACCAAAAAATGGCACCCAAAACATTAAAAGCGCAGGCAGAACAGGAAGGAAAAATAGGTGAGCTCGGGAGATGTGCCGCTGCTCGCCAAGTTTCCATTAAAATTAGTGGTTGGCCCATCAACTCCATCGACCCATACCACTGCGAACCTGCCATAAATGGCTTACCAACTGACGACCATCTAAAATGTAGTAGTTGCATGCTACTAAGGTTTTCCAGCTTGAAAACAGCCGCAGGCACAAAGAGAACCTTCACCGCTGAGAGTTTACAAGATGGCCATCGATCTTCCTCCCTTCACCCAAATCCTACGGCCTCAAATTACGCTGAAAAGTGACCCACCAATAAGAATGTGCCACGTAGGCACCCTGTGCTTCCATCACTGACTTTTTCCATTCTGATTTCGCCTTCAAAATCCTTGTACATGCAGTTGAAAATGAGATTGTATATGCATACAATCACTTGCATACAAGGTGGACCCCAAGACATTATGAGAAAAATTTGAACCTACATTTGGGTCCGAGCCTTGTATGTATCTCCCTTTGCATATCGGCATATAAAACACACTTTACATACAAGCCACGGACTTCAAATTATGATGAAGCATATTGCAATCACTTTGAAGTCCAACTTGTATCTTAACCTTTGCATCTTCGCAATGTATATTGGCATATACAAGCACCTAATATACATGCAAGATACGGACCCCAAATGACTATGAAGCACTTTGAAATTCAAATTGGGTCTGGCTTGTATCTCTTTACTTGTATATATGATTGTATGTGCAAACATACAATCGCAAATATACAAGCGGTGGGCCCCAGATTTGAATCACTTTCCTTTGCATGTTTGACCTTGCACATTTCTCTTTGTATATTTCTTTGCATCTGTCGGACTTCACCCTGTTTCACAAATATTGCAAACTTTTTGGCCGCATCCACTTTGCACCTATCCGCTTGCATAATCCTCTTGTAAATGCAAATGTATGTCACATATACAAACAACTTCACATACAAGGGAAAACCCTTTGTATCTAACCTTTCCTTGCACATTACCTTGTATGTGTACTTGTACATCACATATGCAATATGACTTGTATATCGGAGATACAATCATCTTTGTATGTGCATCGGGTCCCACCCTTTGTATGTTTCTTAGCATATACAATCTAACCCTTTCACTATAGCGAATGCATGTCGGCTCCTTTGTATGTAGCCGTTGTATGTCTAAACATACAACACAAATATACATGCAAACCTTCTCATACAAGTAGGGAATATTCTTAGAATATGCAATGGAATATGCAACATACAACAGTAGAATATTCCCGGAATGTATCCAAAAAAACACATACAAAACCGATATGCATTTTAAAAGATGAATACAATCAGATTTTTCACTTTTCAAAGGCCAATTGAACATTTTTTGGGGCCCGCTAACATACATCTACACTTGTACATACTAGAACACAAACATGCAACAAATTTCACCGCAGCATAGAGTAATCTTGGACTTAGCATCTTTTTCTCAAGCACGACAGGAAAAGGCGGTAAAGCAATGCATAGGGGCCAGTCAACCAATGAACGCTAAGGCATGAAGATGTAACTTAAACAAGCGGGAACCCGCTACAGGAGGTCAACTATATAATAGAGAATACAATGCAGAAGGCCGAGGAAAAATAAACCTAAGGCACCAAGGGTTTGAAAGAATAAAAATATAGGCTTGTAAAATTGATTCAAAACCCTAACCCTAGGTGAGCACCACCAGGGGGAAATTAAGCATAAGAAAGTTCCAAACTATCAGAAATTAGGGAGCCAAGATTAGAGCCAAAATTAACTGGCTAAAGGAGGGTGGCAGGGGAACTAAGTATTTCTTTAATCTACTCAAAGATAAGAATGCTAGGGAAGATGTTGGTCCTATAATTGAGGATGATGTATGTTATAAGGATAAAAGAGATATAAAGGAAATTTTTAGAACTTTCTACAATAATCTTTTTACAGCAGAAGATGATACCAGAGAATGTAAAGCTGCTCAAGACTTCAGCCAAAGAGCTTGCTCAATAAAAATAAACTCAGATATGAGTCAGAGATTAAACCAAAAAATCTCTAAGGAGGAAATTAAAAAGGCTATTCTCTCTATGGAAAATGGGAAGTCACTAGGGTTAGACGGTATGCCAGTAGAATTCTATAAGGCTAACCTAGAATAGATCATAGATGACTTGTTTGACCTATATCAATAATCTATAAATAAAGGAACTCTTGGGGAAGATATAAACAAAGGAGTTATTAAAATTTTACCCAAAGATGGAGATAAATGTAACAAGAAGAATTGGAGGCCATTTACATTATTGAATGTTTCCTATAAAATAATTACAAAAATCCTTACTGTGAGACTATCAGAAATTCTCCCCCTTATTATAAAGGGGAGATACATTCTTGAAAAATTTATTACTAGCTAGGAGGCCTTGAGCTGGGCCAAAGACATGGGGTAGAACACATGTATTCTTTTGATTTATTTTGAAAAAGATTATGACAGGATTGAATGGTCTTTTGTTCTAATGATGATGAAAGCTCTTGTATTTCCTGAGCACTATTGTAGTATGGTTAAAATATTATTTCAAGATGCCTCTATTCAAATAGAAGTTAATGGGTCCCTAACTAACTCCTTCAGCATGGGAAGATCTATTAGACAGGGTTGTCCCTTGGCCCCAACCCTATTTTTTATAGCATCCAAAGCCATATTCTATCTTTTGAGAACATACCTCTTGGAAGGGAATGTTAAAGGTACCCTTCTCCCGAATAATGATTCTCTACTGAACATGCAATTTGTAGATGATACTGCATTATTTCCAGTACTTGAAAAATATAATTTAAGGAATATGGAACAAAGGATTGACATTTTTTGTCAAGCTTCTAGAACAAAAATCTCCTTTTATAAATCTATTTTATTGAGTTGGAATGATGTTCCTCCTGGTTGGTTTGTTCCTAATAGATGGCAATGAAGGATGCTAACAAACAGGTAAGATTACTTGGCATACCCTTTTCTGTGAATCCTTCTTTGAATAAAATGTGGGACTGGATACTTGAAAAGATAGATAAAAAACTGGGAAGATGGAATAATCAATACTTATCCCTAGCTGGGAGAATGTAGGTTTGTCAAAAAAAAATATCAACATACTCCATCTATTATGCCTCAATGTGGTTGTTTGCCAGTTATCAGATAAACAATATTGAAAAAAAGATTAGAGATTTTCTTTGGTTTGATGGGAAAGGGAGAAAAAAAAGACATGTTATTTCTTGGGACTTGTGTTGTTTGAGTAAAGATAAAGGAGGGTTAGATCTAAAAGATTTAAAGATCCAAGGTGTAACCTTGGTTGCAAAATGGATCATTAAGGCTTTGGTAGGAGATGAACCTTCAAAAATTCTATTGAGAAATAATTTATACAATGCAGTGCCAAGAAGAGCAAAGGATTGGAAAATCCTAAATTTGAAAGACTGTATTTTAGGTGAATTCAATGTCAAACCCTCGGGATCTATTATATTTTCTACTATATGGAAAGCTTGGGAATCTGTGATGCCTTACATTAGGAATAAAGATGTGATTAAATCTAATTGTCAAACTTTACAAGGAGATAGATCTATATGGTGGAACCTAAAATATAAGGATAAGTTTCTTGCCCTATTATAGGGGTGCTCAACAAAGAAGTAGAATAAATGGGGTATTTCTAGATTCAAATACATCATTAGTAACAATTCATTAAAAAGTTGGACACAAATTCAAATTGAATATGATGTGCCAGACTCACATAGAAAAACTTATGTTGTACTATGTAAGGCTTTTAAGGGAGATTTGACTCAGTTATCTATTGAGGAAGGTGAAAATTTTGATAGAGTAAAGTGGGTGGATGGTACAGTTTTCTTAAAAATGAATTCTAAGAAATTGTACAACTTGATTATGGAGTCCTAAGTGGTATTTGAACGCATTAACTCTTCTTGGAATGCCAAAATAGAACACAATATCTTGTCTAAAGCCTTTAAAGTCATTTGGTCTAAACATCTTGAACCCAAAAAATCCTACTTTAGATGGTTGTTTATCCTTAAAAAACTTGTAGGATTTGACAATAGATTGTGTTCCTTTTGTAAGCAGCCTGCAACTTGTCATCATGTGTTTTTTTCAAGTGTGAGTTTGCTTGTAATATTTGGGCTATGTTTATGGGTACTTTTGAGAATTGGTATTTAAATAACAATCTATGCAGGTAGGAAATCCTTTTTGGCTTTGTGAATAGAATGAATGTCAATCTAATTTGTTTTGGCTTATTTTGTCTATTGATATTTTGTGGTTCCTATGAAAGGCTAGAAATGAAGAGGTATATCAGGGAAAGGAGAGAGTTCTTATGGAGTCATTTAAATGGCTTACATTTTCTTCTATTTGTGAACATGTAACAACAACCATAAAAATTCCTATTGACAAGTTTATGAGAATCATAGATGAGGGATTGACTACAATCTACAGGTCTGATGTTAGGCTAGCTGAATTCTAGCCCCATGAGCACAAGAAAGTGGACCCAAAGTTCCATAAACAATACATGGAATTTCATAATCGCTACTCAAAAGCTCAAATAGATGATGATAATAGGGAGGATGGAGCAGTAGAATTTACCTACCAAAACTTTAGCATTGACAATGACCTGCTGAAAAAATCACCGCCCATAGGGACTTTCAAAGAATGGGACTTTGTAATACCAACTACCCAATTGCATAAATAACTTGTAGAATACCAAGAGCCAGTGTAACCATACTTTTTTCATAGGTGACATCGACATACCACACTTTCCACAAAATATGATGTCCCCTCATGGATAATCATCTTATAAGCTTTGTTGTTGCCACAAACTATGAAACAATAGTCACATGTCTATAGGCCAAAGAACAAATTTTAATGGTGTGGAAGATAGTCTTAGAAAGGTCCATCATGATGTAAACCCTCACATATCTATTTTGGAATGCAAATAAATCCTCCTTGAACTTGATAAATAAACCCACAAGTGATCCCACAATAGTGTGCCCCAGTTTTTGGCATAAGTGGGACACTCAAAATTAGTATTTTTCAATTTGTATCAATTATACGAAACAAATGGTCAAGAATTTTAGGATGATGTAAACTAATGAGTTGTGAAATTCTCTACGTAGATTCAAGCTGTAATTTTTTAAAACTTTTTTAAAGAATTATTTCCATCATTTTATTTTTATTTTTCAATCAGTTTTTTTCTCTTATTTCTATTGAGTGACATTTTTCCATATCACATAAATTTCACTACAAATAAAACCTTTCCATGATTTTTTGGAAATAGATCATTAACTCCAATGACTAGTGCATATATATTTTTTAGTGTTTTTTATTAAATATTTTATTTATTAATAATTTTTGAATTAGTACTAACAAAAATATCAGACCTATTTTTTTTATAACATGTTTTCATTGAAACAAGGACATCCATTGTAGTGTAGTACATTTTTTTGATATTTTTCTAACAATATTTGTTGTTTTTCCTAGTGTCTTGATTAGAGATCAATTTTTTTTAATGGTCCTACATTAAAATTAAAAATATATAATATTAAAAAAACCTAACACATATTATAATTTTTAGAAAGCTAACATTAAGGGATACATACTTACAAAATGACATTTTCAAATGACTTCATTTGATCCCCCAAAAGGTGAAGTAAAATTGCTTTTTTGTTAACATTTTAACAGGTCTGGAGGAGACTCTATTGGGGATTTGATTTAATCATGGGGGGTTCTATCAAAAGAGATTTGACCTAAGAGGGTGTGATCTAACCCTTTCAATCAAACCCCCTTAGATAGAACCCCTCTGGGATTTGTTGTTATATGGAGCCTAATCAGACTCGGAGGTTATATTTTACCCACTTTTATCGGCACGGTTTCCCCCCAAATTATTTAACGGGGGTTTGGGGGCAGCGCTCCCAAGATGGGGTCAAAGGGCAGTGCTCCACGTCACGATACAGGGCGGGGTCGAGGGCAGCGCCCCCAAAACCTCAAACAATTTTTATTATTTTATAAAGGTGTCAGGAGTTATTTTTCTATTGGCCGACATAAAAAACCCTATTTTTGTAACTGACATAAGTCTTGATAAAATGGCTAAGGGTTAGGGTTTCCATTGATATTGGATTCTAGCATCTGCAGCAGTATTGACTTGCAAGGATTTCTAGTTGTAATCAATTTGATTTGTTGGATAATAATATTAGACTCTCTATTGGTGGATGTAGCTCGAGTTTGGGTGAACCACATTCAAACTTGTCTCTCATTATTATTATTTCTGTGTATTTTTCATTCCTCTGTTTAATCTTTATTTGTATTTAATTGATATCTTCTACATGCAATTCCTAACAAGTGGTATCAAAGCAGGTTGTGTTCGATTATCATTTGCAGGAAGGTCTCACGGTTGAGTGGGAGTCTCATGGTTGAGTGGGAGTAATGGCAGACGAGGGTAAATTGAAGGTAGATAAATTCAATGGATAGAACTATCAGTTATGGAAGATGCAGATGGAGGATTATCTCTATCAGAAGTATTTATGGAGGTCGTTGGAAGGAATAGCCAAGAAACTGGCAGCAATGACTGATGAGGATTGGAATCTTCTGGATAGAAAGGCACTGGGAACCATTCGGTTGTGCCTGGCACCATCTGTGGTGTTCAATATAACAAAAGCGAAGACAACAAATGAATTGATGAAAGCTTTGGCTAAATTGTATGAAAAACCCTCAGCCTCAAATAAGGTATTTCTCATGAAGCATTTGTTTAATCTACAAATGATGGAAGGTGGATCTTGTTGCAAGTATGGGCCTAATAGGTGTTGTCATTAATGTCAACATACTCCTATTGCATTGATGTCAAGGATTGGATGAGTTGTGTGTTGAGGATATTGAGAAAATTAGTCCTATCAGAAACAGAGAAGATCTGTGAAGACAGTAAAGCTCTATGAAGTGAAGATCCCAACTAGATGAAGATCAAAGAATGCGCATCAAAGGGTTTGTAGATCTATGTCTGAAGATGATCCAATCAAGATTTCAGAGGTCCGCATGAAAATGTGGAGGAGTTATGGCGATGAGAGTAAAATCAGTTCTAGCAACTATTCAGAGGTGACAGAGTGACACAAATAGGTCCGGTGAGATCTAGAAATACAATATCATGTTCTACGGATCTGGTGGCATGTTTGGGAGGCTAATGTGAATTGACAACTCAATTGATTCATGGTTTGGAGGTCCACAAGTAATCCTTCTAATATGACAGTGATGACTGACTGTGTTCTTGAGGTTCCGGATGAAGATACGAATGATTACAGTAAGCAAAAGTGGTGCGAATGTTCTTGGTGATTAAAGCAAGCTTGTGGGGTTCTCTAGATTGTGTCCAGTTCGTGTTGGCAGTTCGTGTTGGCAGTCCGCATTGAAGATTGAGCTCGTAATTGAAGATTTACCTTTGGGTGATGGTGTTCTTCCTAGTCTTGGCCAACCGGATGATTTGTGCATGTTGCGGATGATCTTGAAGATGTTTTGGGAAGCATGGTGTGTTCCTTAAAGAAGATTGAAGTCCCAGCTATGTGTGGTTGACAGTGTAGTAATGCACATGAAGTTTTTGTAATAAGTCAAGTTGTATTTTTGTAATTGCTCTGTAATAAAATATGTGTATATTGTGCCAACTTTGATGATCATTCCAAAGTCGATGTCATGTATAAATAAGAGTTGCGAAGTCATTCAAATGCATCCTTGTGATCACAATGAGAAGGTGGTAGTGAAGAGGAGAGAAAAGCAGAGAAGAGGTGTTGAGCTTAAATGGAACTAACTCAAGCATAGTGAAGATGCTAATTTCCAGTTCAAGTATGATATACTTATATTCTTCTGTAGACAGTGTGTCTCCTGTAGGTAGTGTGCCTCTTGTGAGCAGTGTGCTCGGGTAGTGAGCCCTAACTGGCAAGTGCCATTTTATTCATCTTATTCTTTTAATATAGAATACCATCTTGGGTTAGTCACCCCGTGGTTTTTCCCTTAACCGGGTTTTCCACGTTAAATTCTTTGTGTTATATGTGTTGAATTTGTTCCTTCTATTTGCATTATGCTTCCATGATTGAATCTTTGATATGCTGTTGAAATATAAGAAGGTTTAAAGTGAATAAGGAACATGATTTTGGTAACAACTGATTCACCCCCCCTCTCAGTTGTCTGTCCTAAATCCAACAATTGGTATAAGAGCTAAGTTCCTCTAGAAGAAGCTTAACCACTTAAGGAGATCCAAGATGTCAACCTACAAGAAGGATAGTCCAAGGTTTGATGGAACAAACTTCACTACCTAGAAGAGCCACATGGAATGTCACTTACAATGCATGGGAGATCAGTATTGGAACATAACCTCAACTAAATATGTTCCCCCAAAGAATGGTCCAACAACTATAGATGAAGTTAGAGATGCAGACAATAATCTCCGAGCTAAAGAAGCCCTACTGAGTGCCTTGCCTGATTCAAAGCTAACAAATGTTATGTGATTGAAGACTGCTTATAAAATTTGGACAAAGCTGGAAAATCTATATGAAGGAGACAAATATGTTAAGTGTGCCAAGCTGTAAAGTTTGAAAGGAAAGTTTGAAAACTTGAAGATGAGTGAAGATGAGAATATCACTTTATATATGTCAAAAGTAAATGAGCTTGTATGTGGCATTAGATGTGCTGTTGGAATATTGGATGAAGACGAGATTGTTACCAAAGTTCTTAGATCTTTACCTCCTGCTTACAAACACAAAGTTGATGCTATTGAGGAAATTAGATCTTTAACAACTATCACAAGGGATCAATTGGTTGGTAAGATATCTGCATTTGAGTTGGCTGAGTTTGGTGATGCACTTCCCAAGACTGAATCTGCATTCAAAGCTAGTGCCTCTACAAAAGGCAAACAGAGATATGATCCAGGAGAAAGTTCCTCAAGGAAATCAACTTGGTATGATAAAGCAAGGAAAGATCTGGAAGAAGATGAGTTAGAAGCTGAACAACTTGAAGCCCTTATTGCAAATAGACTGCCAAGAGGATCCAGTAAGTATGAAGGAAAATTACCTTTCAAATGCTTTGCCTACAATAAGATTGGTCATTTTTCCTCAAGATGTCTGGAAAAGTTCTCAAGGCCAAACCCTAATAGATCAAGGTTTCAGAAGAAGTGTTACTATGTTCAAGAAGATGATGATAAATGAGTAACAAATGACGAATTTGAGATAGGAAACAAACCTGTAAGTGACTGGGTGTTTATTGCCATCAAAGAAGAAGATCCAATGCCTATTAAATCTACCAATCATAAGATGATAGAAAGTACTTTGGCTACTTAGGTTGAAGAAAAGGATGAATGGGTTATTGATAGTGGATGCTCTCAACATATGACTGGTGACAAGAGTAAGTTCTTAAGCTTGGAAAGATATGAAGGTGGATTTGTAAAGTTTGGAGATAATTTTGCTGGCAGAATTAGAGGTAGAGGAACCATTTATTTTGATGGAAAGAACAAAACCAGTGATGTTCTGTATGTTTAAGGTCTGAAGCATAATCTTCTTAGTGTTGGATAGTTGGTGGACAAAGGCTATGATCTCCGATTCAAAAATAGAAAATGCAAGATCTTTGAAAGCTCTAGAACTGAGATTGCATTCGGTACATAGACAAAAGGTAACATCTTCCAATTGGTTGGTACTAGCAAAAGTTGCTTATTTGTTCAAATTGATCAGAGTTGGTTGTGGCATAGGAGAATGTGTCATGTGAATTTTGATAATATCATTAAGATAAGCAACACTCAGGCTGTAAGAGATCTTCTAAGACTAGTGAAGCCTACTAACAGTTTGTGCAAAGAATGTCAGTTGGGTAAGAAGAATAGAGTCACATTCAAAAGAAAGGAACAATCTTCAATCAGATTGTTAGACTTGGTACACACTGATCTCTGTGGTCTGGCAAGAATTAGGAGTCTACAAGGAGATAGGTATTTCATGTTGCTGATTGATGACCACTCCCGGATGATGTGGGTAACTTTCTTAAAAGAGAAATCTAAAGCACTTGAGAAGTTCAAAATATTCAAGGCTATGGTAGAAAATAAAACTAGCATAAATATAAAATGCCTCAGGTCTGATAGAGGTGAAGAATTCACATTCGGTGAGTTCATAACATTCTGTGAGAAACATGGGATAAAGAGATAATTATCTGCTCCAAGGACTCCACAGCAGAATGGAGTAGTGGAGAGAAAGAACCAGACCATCCAGGAAGCATCTAAGACCATGATGATGGAAGCAAGTGTTCCTCAAATCTATTGGAGAGAAGTTGTAAGCATTGCTGTCTATACTCTTAATCGGGTACAAATCAGAGGCAATACTGGTAAGACCCCTTATGAACTTTGGTTTGGAATCACTCTTACTGTGAAGTATTTTAGAGTCTTTGGTAGTAAATGCTATATTAAAAGAAATGAAGACCTTGGCAAGTTTGATGCTAGAAGTGATGAAGGAATATTCTTGGGATATTCTACTCAAAGCAAAGCATACCGGTGTTATAACAAGAGATTGAGAAAGATTGTAGAAAGTACAAATGTGAAGGTTGATGAAGGCATGGAAAGTCCCTCAAGGTGTTATGAGTATGAAGCAGATGATTAGAATGATGTCTCAGACCAAGGAGAACAAGCCTCAACTCTAGTTCAGATTTAGATTGATCTGGAGAATCTTGAAATACAAGAAGAGACAAGTTTGGATGAACCTGTCCAAGAATTAGAAGTGCAAGAGAATCTCAAACTCCCAGGTATGTAAGACTGAATCATTTTGAAGATCAGATCATAGGAGATAGAAGCAAAGGTGTTCAAACAAGAATAAAAATTGCTCACGATTATGTGAAGTATTGTTTGATTTCAAAGATTGAACCAAAAATAGTAAGTGAAGCATGCAATGATGAAAGCTGGGTTAAAGCAATGGAGGAAGAATTGATGCAAGTTGAAAAGAATCACACTTGGGATCTTGTTCCCAAACCTAAGGACAAAATGTGATTGGGACTAAGTGGGTCTTCTGGAATAAACTGAATGAAGATGGTGAAGTAGTAAGAAACAAAGCTAGATTGATCTGTAAGGGTTATTCTCAAGTAGGAGTTAACTTTGAAGAAACCTTTGCTCCGGTGGCAAGAATTGAAGTAGTCAAATTATTTCTCGCCTTTGTTGCCTTCAAAGATTTCAAGGTATATCAGATGATGTCAAGTCTGCTTTCCTAAATGGTGATTTGGAAGAAGAGGTATACATTGAGCAACCGGATGGATTTCAATTGTCTGATCATGGAGATATGGTCTGCAAGTTGAAGAAGGCATTGTATGGACTCAAACAAGCCCCAAGAGCCTGGTATGAAAGATTGGACAAACATCTTTTAAAGATTGGTTTCAACAAAGGTACTACTAACAGTAATCTATATTTTAAGATTGATCATGAAAATATCTTGATTGTTGAAGTATTTGTTGATGATATCATTTTTGGAGGGAAACATAGTATGTGCAAGACTTTTGCAAATCAAATGCAAAGTGAATTTGAGATGTCTATGTTTGGGGAAATAAATTTCTTCTTGGGTTTGCAAATCACTCAAACAAAGAAAGGAATCTTCATATCACAGACCAAATATGTGAAAGAATTGTTGAAGAAATTTGGTATGGAAGATTCAAAGGCAATGAATACTCACATGGCAACAGGATGTAAGATGAGTAAAGATGATGAATCCCCTAAGGCTGATTAGAAAAAGTACAGGTCAATGATTGGAGGACTGCTCTACCTTACTCAAACTAGACCTGATATTATGAATATTGTTGGTCTTGTTGCCAGATTCCAAGCTAATCCTAGAGAGTCTCATGTCATGGAAATCAAGAGAATTCTCAGATATATGAAGGGAACAGTTGAGTATGGATTATGGTATCCTAAGGATCATGATTTCTCTCTTCATGCATATACAGATGCTAATTGGGCAGGAGATGTGGATGACAGGAAGAGTACCAGTAGTGGTACATTCTTTTTGGGAAAATGATTGGTTTCTTGGCTAAGCAAGAAACAAGAGGCAATATCTCTGTCCACTACAGAAGTAGAGTATATTGCAGCAGCAGGCAGTTGCACTCAAGTTTTGTGGATGAAGCAAATGCTAAGAGATATCAGAGTGGAGTATGAAGAACCTATCACAATCTTCTGTGATAATTCAAGTACAATAAACATATCAAAAAATCTGGTGTTGCATTCAAAGACAAAACATATATCCATCAAGTTCCACTTTTGAGAAAGCAGGTGAACAAGAATGAAGTTAGATTGGAG
The DNA here is from genome assembly GCA_027924645.1 of Cunninghamia lanceolata. Classification (NCBI taxonomy): domain Eukaryota; kingdom Viridiplantae; phylum Streptophyta; class Pinopsida; order Cupressales; family Cupressaceae; genus Cunninghamia; species Cunninghamia lanceolata. The sequence continues at coordinate 11,740,866 of BSBN01000553.1, read as the reverse complement.
TTTGTGCCCTCAAAGGATCAAATTGCAGACATTTTTACTAAACCTCTACCTAAGGACTCTTTTGAGTATCTCAGGGAGAAGTTAGGGGATATTACCCCTCCGGTTCTGAATTAAGGTGCACTGATGTGCATCAGTCTAGTGGATCCCTCAGTCATATCTTGTGATCTGGATTGATATTAGGAGGCTACTACTCAGGGGGAGCAGTTTGTATGATTCTGAAGTATGAGAAGTGGTTGCAAGTATGTGCCCTTTGCCATTAATGTCAAAGGGGGACAGAAGACATGTGAAAAACAAAAAGTGGTTGCTAATGAAAGGGGGAGCAGTAAAGGCAGAGAAGACATGTGAATGGTTGTTGTTGATAGGGGGAGCTATGTCAGTCAGTGAGGAGAAGTCCTTGTCTTGATGGTTAAAACAATTTTTCACATTATATGTTGCCATCAATGACAAAGGGGGAGATTGTTCCAAGTATGGGCCTAACCAGTGTTGTCATTGATGTCAACATACTCCTGTTGCATTAATGTCAAGGATTGGACGAGTTGTGTGCTGAGGATATTGAGAAAATTAGTCTTATCAAAAATAGAGAAGATCTGTGAAGAGAATAAAGCTCTATGAAGTGAAGATCCTAGCTAGATGAAGATCAAAGAATGCGCATCAAAAGGTTTATAGATCTATGTCTGAAGATGATCTAGTCAAGATTTTAAAGGTCCGCATGAAAATGTGGAGGAGTTATGGCCATGCGAGTAAAACTGGTTTTGGCAATTGTTCAGAGGTGACAGAGTGACATAAATAGGTCTGGTGAGATCTAGAAATACAATATCATGTTCTGTGGATCTAGTGGCATGTTTGGGAGGCTAATGTGAATTGACAACTCAATCGGTTCATGGTTTGGAGGTCCATAAGCAATCCTTCTAATATGACAGTGATGACCGACTGTGTTCTTGAGGTTCTTGATGAAGATGCGAATGATTACAATAAGCAGAAGTGGTGCGAATGTTCTTGGTGATTCAAGCAAGCTTGTGGGGGTCTCTAGATTGTGTCCAGTTCATGTTGGTGGTCCGCATTGAAGATTGAGCTCGTAATTGAAGATTTACCTTTGGGTGATGGTGTTCTTCTTAGTCTTGGCCGACCGGGTGATTTGCGCATGTTGCGAATGATCTTGAAGATGTTTTGGGAAGCATGGCATGTTCCTCAAAGAATATTGAAGTCCCAGCTATGTGTGGCTGACAATTTAGTAATGTGCATGAAGTTTTTGTAATAAGTCAAGTTGTATTTTTGTAATTGCACTATAATAAAATATGTGTATATTGTGCCAACTTTAATGATCATTCCAAAGTTGATGTCATGTATAAATAAGAGTTGCAAAGTCATTCAAATGCATCCTTGTGGTCACAATGAGAAGGTGGTAGTGAAGAGGAGCAAAAAGAAGAGCAAAGGCTTGGGCTTAAATGGAACTGACTCATGCATAGTGAAGATGCTAATCTCCAGTTCAAGTATGTAATACTTATATTCTTCTGTAGACAGTGTGTCTCTTGTAGGTAGTGCGCCTCTTGTGAGAAGTGTGCTCAGGCAATGAGCCCTAACTAGTAAGTGCCATTTTATTCATCTTATTCTTTTAACAGAGAATACCATCTTGGGTAAGTCACCCCATGGTTTTTCCCTTAACTAGGTTTTCCATGTTAAATTCTTGGTGTTATGTGTTGAATTTGTTCCTACTCTTTGCACTATGCTTCCATGATTGAATCTTTGATATGCTGTTGAAATATAAGAAGGTTTAAAGTGAATAAGGAATAGGATTTTGGTAACAACTAATTCACCCCCCCTCTCAGTTGTCTATCTTAAATCCAACAGATCTGTGACAAATCATTTAAATGAGTTTAATACGATTACCAGTCAGTTAACTTGTGTAAAAGTGAAATTTGATGAAGAGGTGAGGGCTCTCTTGGTTTTATGTTCTTTGTTAGAAAGATGGAATAGCTTGGTAATGGCTATAAGTAAATCTGTCTTTGGTTCAAATATTTTAAAATTTGATGATATTATTGGTGTTATCCTTAGTGAGGAAATGCAATGGAAAAGCTTAGGAGGGTCCACATTAGGTAGTGTTTTGAATGCAGAAAGCAGGGGCAGATCAAAGGAGAGAGGAAAATGTTCTGGAGGTCATGGGAAGTCACAAAGAAAATCAAAGGACAAGAGGTCCCAATCCAGAGGACAGAAGGATTGCTGGTACTGTGGGAAACCAGGTCATCTGAAGAAAGATTGCTGGTCTTGGAAGAATAAAGAAGGAGACAAACAAGAAGACAATAAGGAGGCAAATGTGGTAAGTAATAAGTCTAAAGATGATGCTTTGATTCTTTCCCTAGATAATGCTGATGATTCATGGGTTTTAGATTCAGGGGCCTCATTTCATGCTACGCCCCATAGAAGTTATTTATTGATTATGTCTAGGGGGATTTTGGGCTGGTTTATTTGGGAGATAACGAACCCTGTCAGATTGTTGGAAAGGGAAGAATCAAGATTAAGTTGTAGAATGGGAATCATTGGCTACTACAAGAAGTAAGTCACATTCCAAGGCTGAGTAGGAATTTAATTTCAGCAGGGCAGCTAGCTGATGAAGGTTGCATAGTTACTTTCAGTGATAAAAATTGGAAGGTTTCAAGAGGTGCCTTAATAGTAGCAAAAGGTGTGAAAGTAGGAACTTATATCTTTGTACAGATCATACTGTTCCTTCTACTTTAGTTGTTGCAGAGAAAAACTAAACAGGTTCAGGAACAGTTGCTACGGGTTCGCAGGAAGAGACTGAAATAGTTGCTACAGGTTCTAAGACAACACTGTGGCATAACAGACTTGGGTATATGAGTGAAAAAGGTATGAAGGTACTTCATTCTAAGAAAGATTTACCAGGTCTATAATGTATTATATGGATTTCTGTGAAAGTTGTGTGTATGGTAAACAAAAGAGAGTTAGTTTTCTCAAGGATGGGAAGCAAAAGAAAGATGAAAAGTTGGAGCTTGTGCATACAGATGTATGGGGACCAGCTCAGGTATCTTCTCTCGGTGGCTCTCGGTATTATGTTACATTCATAGAAGATGCAACTAGGAAGGTTTTGATTTATTTCCTTAGGTAGAAATCTGATGTATTTGAAACATTTAAGAAATGGAGAAGCTTGGTTGAGAATGAGACAAGTAAAAGATTAAAATATCTCAGATCTAATAATGGTGGTGAGTATTACAGCAAATATTTTGAGGATTATTGTTCCTTTAATGGAATTCATAGGCAGAAAATGGTTCCAGGGACTCCACAGGAGAATGGAGTGGCTAAGCGCATGAATAAGACAATACTGGAGTGTGCAAGGACCATGAGATTGCATGTTGGGCTGCCTTTAAACATGTGGGCAGAGGCTGTCAACACCGATGTATATTTAATTAATAGAGGTCCTTCAGTTCCTTTGGGCTATGGTATTTTAGAGGAAGCATGGACAAGTAAGAAGGTGAGTTATTGTTTTCTCAAAATCTTCAGATGTGAAGCATTTGCACATGTAGATTTTGAAAATAGAACCAAGATGGATGTAAAATCAAAAAAGTGTATCTTCATTGGATATGGAATTGATGAATTTGGTTATAGGCTTTGGGATGTTGAAAATCTAAAAATTGTGAGAAGCAGGGATGTTGTATTCAATGAGAAGGTGTTGTACAAAAATCAGTTGCAACAACATGAGAAGAAAGAAAAGGATTATGTGGTGCTGGATGATACTCCAGATAGTGATGTTCTAGTGGTTCCTCATGCTCCACAACAACAATAAGAAACACAACAAACTCTAGTGAATGTTAGATGGTCAACAAGACTAAGTAGACCTCCTAAAAGGTTTTCTCCCTCTTTATATTCTATTTTGTTAATAGATGTTGGTGAACCAGAAGGGTATGATGAAGCCATTTAGGTGGATACAAAGGTTCAGTGGGAGTTTGTAATGAAAGAAGAAATAGACTCCTTGCTGAAAAATTAGACTTGAGATTTATGTAAGTTGCCTGCAGGTAAAAAGGCTTTGCCAAACAAATGGGTTTATAGGCTGAAAGAGGAAGATGGAGGTAAGACAAGATTTAAAGCCAGGTTAGTTGTAAAAGGATTTGCACAGAAAAAAGGTATTGATTTTGATGAATTTTTTTCTCTGGTTGTTAAGATGACTTTTATTTGTACTGTTTTAAGTATTGTGGTTGCTAAAGATTTGCATTTGGAATAGCTAGATGTGAAAACTACGTTTCTCCATGGTGATTTGGAGGAGGAGATATATGATGCAGAGCCCACAATGAAGCGGTGAAAACAGATTAAAAATCCAAAACTATTGTTGTGGTTGAACCTTTGAACCACTTGAAACCTCCAAGTTCATTGAACCCATAAACCTGTCGAACCAAATGAACAGTTGAACCTCCAACTATCTGTTCAATGTACTTCCATCACACAGTCTTAACACTATCGACAACTATCGGTTGAACTGCTGAACTGTTGAACTGGTTCAACCATCGGTTCAACTATCGACAACCCTTATTACTATCAGCGATGAACCCACTGCACCCGTTGAACCATTGAACTAATTCAATCGTCGGTTCAACTATCAGCAATACATGCTCTTCGGCCAACTCTAAATTTCTCCCATCGATATCCACTTACTCCAATGAACTAACGAACCTATTGAACCTTTGAACCTTGAATTGGTTCAACCAAACATTTTCAACCCGATACTCTCAACTTCAAATATGCACTACTTAACCTTCTATTCGCTAGTCACCAAATGAATCTTCATACACTTTGACCGCTACAACCGGTCGATATTTGTATCCGCAGAAGGTGAACTTCCAACACACTCTACACGAAATGTATATTCGCATACAATTGTGATATACACAGGAAATATACCTCTAGTGAAATAACACCAGAATCTAACGTTGAGGATGTCCTCTGCAACCAAAATCGTAGTCTCTAGTCTGTTGAGTCCTAGCACATAGAGATGCTAGGCTCTCTACTGCGAAAATTCCTCCAGAGATTTGATCCTCTATTCCATTCCACCAGAAACACAAACAAAATAGAAAACTATGTACAGGATCCATTCCACTGATTTCAAAGAAATCCACTAGTGGAATGGTCTCAATCTGGCATATTTGACAACAGAAAATTAGATTATATACAGAACACTTTGACACAGAAAATATACGCAGAACAACTCAGTACACAGGAAATTTACACAGAACACAGAACTTGTAAAAACAAACTGACAAAATTGTCTATTCTTCAATCAAAAAAATTCATCCTCTTCTTCTCTTCCAAAAATGTGTTTATATCTCCCCCCATTCAGTTCCAATCGGAACACAAGAAGTTGGAGTCGTTACAACTTCCAACCGGAATACCAAAAATCACACGACACATGTTTGCATGCGACATGATTTAAACACATTCATAAGACACCTAAACATAACACACTTGATTTTAAACATCTACATACCCCAATTGCCCAAGATGTTCAAATTGGCTTATCAGGATGCCAAATTTGTAACATTGGTTCACATGATGGGGTTTTTATTACAAACATGAAATCACAACATAAGTCCTACAAGACAATATGAACAAACATAGAAATGCATAAAATATGATAACATATTAATACCTTAGTCTTCTCCCTCAGATGTATATTTGGCTTGTTGAAGGGGTGCTCCTGCACCAATATATATGGAACAACCACAGGGATTTGAGGTCAAAGGTAAGGAGAAATTGGTGTGCAGATTGAAGAAGAGTTTATATGGCTTAAAACAAGCACTTCGGCAATGGTATTTGAAATTTGATAGTTTTATGGTTGAGCAAGGCTACAATTGGTGTAATTCTGACCATTGTGTTTATTTTAAGAGGTTGCACAATGACAACTACATTATTTTATGTTTATATGTTGATGACATGCTTGTAGCAGAGTCTAACATGGATCACATAAGAGAGTTAAAACAACAGTTAGCACAATCATTTTCTATGAAGGATTTGGGGGCAGCAAAACAAATCCTTGGTATGAAAATTTGCAGAGATAGGAAGAATAGAAAATTGACTCTATCTCAGGCTGATTATGTTGAAAAGGTGTTGCAGAGATTCCATATAGAGAATGCAAAAGTTGTCAGCACACCTTTGCTTAGTCATTTGAAACTAACTAAAGAGATGTGTCCTAAGACACAAGAGGATGAAGAAAAAATGTCCAAGGTACCATATGATTCAGTTGTAGGAAGTTTAATGTATGTCATGGTATGCACGAGACTGGTTATTGCACATGATGTAGGAGTCGTAAGAAGGTATATGAGTAATCCCAAATTGGAGCATTGGAATGTGGTAAAATGGATTCTCAAATATTTGAGAGGTACATCCACTAAACACTTTTGTTTTGGGGGCTCTAATACTGATTTAGCAAGCTATGTGGACTCAGATTTGGTAGGGGATATTGATACCAGGCGGAGTACTACAGGTTATGTCTTTATTGTAGGTGGGATAGCGGTGAGTTGGATCCCCAGGTTGCAAAAGGTGGTTTCTATATCCACCACGGAGGTAGAGTATGTAGCTGCAATAGAGGTAAGCAAGGAGATGATATGGCTGCAATCTTTCATGGAAGAATTGGGCAAACAATAGACTAATAGTTATTTGTTTACAAACAGCTAGAGTGCCATACATCTTGCAAAGAAGTATGCCTTGCATTCAAAGACCAAATACATACAGCTAAGGTATCACTTCATCTGGCTGGTGTTGGATGATGGACATTTATGGCTGGAAAAGATACATACAGATGAAAATCCAATGGATATGTTTACGAAGGCAGTGACAAGGGAGAAGCTGAGATCATCTTCAACTTCGGTTGTTCTTCAAGACTAAAAACAATAAAATCAAAATAGCAGGGTCCAGGGTGTTTATTTACAATGGGAGCTACAGGGCCAGTGGTGTTATGATCAGTCTCCAAGTGGGAGATTGTTGTTATATGGAGCCTAATCAGACTCGGAGGTTATATTTTCCCCACTTTTATCAGCGTGGTTTCCCCCCAAATTATTTAACGGGGGTTTGGGGGCAGCACCCCCAAGACGGGGTCAAGAGGCAAGTCCCCTTGTGGGGTCCAGGGGTAGCACCCCTGGCGCACTCCCTGTCATGATACAAGGCGGGGTCGAGGGGCAGTGCCCCTGAAACCTCAAACAATTTTTATTATTTTATAAAGGCGTTGGGAGTTATTTTTCTATTGGCTGACATAAAAAACCTTATTTTTTTAACCAAAATAAGTCTTGATAAAATGGCTAAGGGTTAGGGTTTCTGTTGATATTGGATTGTAGCATCTGTAGCGGTATTGAGTTGCAAGGATTGCTAGTTGTAATTGGTTTTATTTTCTGGATAATAATATTGGACTCTCTGTTGGTGGATGTAGCCCGAGTTTGGGTGAACCACATTAAAACTTGTCTCTCGTTGTTATTATTTATGTGTATTTTTCATTCCTCTATTTAATCTTTATTTGCATTTAATTGATATCTTCTGCATGCAATTCCTAACAGGATTAAATCATGTATTTTCTAAAAAATACATGATTTCAAGAAAAAATCAAGACATCCCACAAGTGGGACACACTATTACAAGATCACCCCCACCTTTTCAACCAATTGATGAACCCCAAATTTATCAAAACAAGAGAAATATTATACAATTAAATCCATAGAGGGGCCTTGGTTATAGTGGTTGTAGCTAGTTGAAGAAAGGAGTCTAGGGGGAAATGAAAATACCAAGTTTTCTAAAGAACTAGATGCCATTGTTCCAAACATAAACTTGATCCTCCATAATCTAAAATTGAATGCAAGATGAAGCTATTCTCTAGCACAGAAGAGGATGGATTAGCAATATTATTTTAACCAATTTCATTCAAAGAGTGAAAGATTTAAAGGAAAGTCTCTGGTGTAGGAGCACCTAGAAAATCTTGTTTTCTTTTGCAATAAGGTCTATTTGACCAATGCATTTTCATTTCAGTTCATCTCTAGGTCCTTTAGGACCTAGAACCCATTTTTTTTGTAAGTTCAAAGTGACTTAAAACACACTTTTGTCATATTGTAATCACATAGTGCCAAAACAGGGCAGTAGGACAGTTTGAGGCAGTTTGGATCGGTTGGTCTCCTAACTGTTTACATCGGTTGGTTTTCCAACTACTGACAGGTTGAGTTGATAAAAACACCAAAGGAAGGAACTACCGAAAAGGAAGGAGAAGAAGAAGTGTGAATGTATTTGTGCATTGTTCTGAGAAGAAATAAAACCGTTCTGTTCTGTCAATTTTATTTCCATTCCCTATAACTACAATTTGTAAAACTATAGATTTCTATTCTTTCTGTGCTTTCCATTGTTGCAGTATGTTGATGTGAAGCATTCCACTGGTACAATTTCTGTTGAAATCAGTGGAATGGCTTCGTTGTACAAGTATTTGTTTTTGTTTCTTGTTTTGTTTTTATGTTCGACAGTGCAGAGGATCCAGACAGAATGTTTTGCACAGTAGGGTGACCTAGCATCTCCATGTACTAGGGTTCGGTTGAAGGGGAAGAAAGTAAGTTGTGCATCGGCGAATCGCTGGGACTCACAACAAGTCTGCTGAAGTCAAGTAGTCTCACCAAGGGAGTTGGTCCATCGGTGCATCAGCCAGATTTTGTAAGTGTTTGCCGATGAGAAGAGTCTCACCAAAGACAAATACCATCAGCATATCGAAAGCACATCAAAGGAGTTTACCAATAAAGTCACGTCTAACAGGTGTTGAAGCCATCATGGTTAAGACAAGGGGGACTTAATCATCATCAGCACATCGGTTGAAGGATAGAAGACTTCACCAATAGAAGTCTCGTCGACGATGAAGAGTTGATCGACTCGGTGTGAGTCCTGTTGTATCTTGCCGAAGATAAATTTAGTTGAGCTATCGATGTAAAGTAGATCAACAATAAGACTTGAGAAGGTCATACCGATCCTTGTTGTTTGAGAACCAAGATGTATTGGCGGCTCATTTGTTAAGTCTTGCCATCTGAGAAAAGTGGGACCCGTTCTGCGTTTTCATTGTGCGCTCCCCATCATATTCGTATCAGAGCGAGTTTTGAAGATCACTCGGGTAGTGTGGTCTTGGTGTATGTCAGACAAGGAAAGTTAAGTAGAGGCTAACGTGATGCCTCCTAAAAGCATGTCACAAGATGCAGTGAAGAAACTGATTGAAGCGATGTTTGAGTCCAAGCTCGAGGAGTTGAAAAGAACCAAGGGTAAGGATAGGGAAGATGAAAGTGACAGCGATGAAGGAGATACAGAAATTGAGGAAACCAATAAGAGGACAGAGGAGATACCAGCAGACCAGAGGGAATTTGTAAATGCTTTGAAGTCAGTCAATAGGGACACCATAGATGGGTTACCTATGTATAGTGGAAGTATGGAAGCTGAAGAGGTGATTGACTGGATTGAGGCATTAAACAATCATTTTGAATACAAAGAAGTCCCTGATGATAAGAGGGTTAAGTTGGCAAAGGCAAGATTGAAGGGGTCTGCTCTTGCATGGTGGAATTATGGGCAAGGAGAGAGAGTCAAGGAGGGGAAGAATATGATAACCTCCTGGGAAAGGATGAAGACCAAAATCAAGGTACAATTCTTACCTCTGGACTATAACGTGCAGATGTATGAGAAATTGTAGAACCTCAGACAGAGAGACCTTGATGTGAATGCATACACACAAGAGTTTCATAAACTCAGTCTCAGATCAAAGAGACAAGAAGAAGAGTCAGAGAAGGTGGCAAGGTATCTAAATGGCCTAAGGATGAACATCCAAGATGAGATCAACATCTTAGCATCAGAAACAGTGAACAAGTGTTTCCAAATGGCCTTAAGGGCTGAAGAGAAGATAAAGAGAAAGAGTGAGCAAAATAATAGAGGTAGAGGAGGAAGACATTTTAGAGGCAGAGGCAGTTGTGGAGGAAGAAGTCCTAACCAGAGGCCTAGTGGTGAGTCTAGCCAAGAAGAGCAAGTTGGAGACTCAAGTAGTAGAGGAGGCTACCGAGGAAGAAGGCCTAATGGAAGGGGTGGGACAAATGGATCATGTAGAGGATCCAAGTTCTCCAATATGAGATGTTATAACTGCAATCAGATAGGGCACCCGGCATACAAGTGTCCAGAGAAGGCCTCAACTTCTCATGGCGGTGAGAAGAGAACCACTTTGATTCAAGAAGATGCAAGGAGTGTGACATCTCCTAAAGTGAATCTGGCATCAGAAATGGGAGAAAATTTGATGATCAAAAGGACGCTGCTCAAGGAACCAGTGCAGACTAAACTGTCTCAAAGAAGGGCTTTGTTTAGAATCAACTGCAAGATCCAAGGTAAGGTTTGTAAAGTTATTATTGACTCTGGTTCTACTGATAATATCATATCTTTGGAAGCAATGAATAAGTTGAAGTTAGAAAGGATACCCCATAGCAGTCCATATAAAGTCAGTTGGTTGAATAAGGGGCGGCACATACTCATCAATGAACAAGCATGGGTAGAATTCAGTATTGGGGGGTATAGAGATAAAATCTTGTGTGACATCCTTCCAATGGATGCTTGCCATCTTTTGTTAGGCAGACCATGGCAGTTTGACAGAAAGGCTCATCATGATGGAGAAAAGAATGCTTACTCATTCCAAAAGGATGGTGTGACTTATAGGATACAGTCGTTGGTAGAAGAGGATCCACAACATGTAGGGTATAGTGTAATGATGGTAGGAGAAAAAGAATTCATGGACACATTAAAGGAAGGTGATGGAGTAGGTTTTGCTTTGATTAGGAAGCCTAAGGGGGAAAGGAAGGAAAGTGTGAGGGAAGTAGGACCTAAGGAGGTTAGAGATCTGCTTGAAAGTTACAAAGGAGTGATTGCAACAGACTTACCTGATTCCCTGCCACCTATCAGAGATATTAGCCACCAGATAGACCTCATACTAGGAGCAGTACTTCCTAATAAGGTAGCATATAAAATGACCCCTCAACAGAATGAAGAGATAGCAAATCAGATTCAAGAACTCCTAAACAAAGGGCTAATAAGGAAGAGCCTTACCCCATGTGCAGTACCTACTATTTTAGCCCCAAAGAAGGATGGGAAATGGAGGCTTTGTACCGATTCTAGGGCCATAAATAGGATAACCATCAGGTATAGGTTTTCTATTCCTAGAATAGAAGATCTAATGGATTGTTTGGGAGGGGCTACTTATTTCTCCAAGATAGACTTAAAGAGTGGGTATCACCAAATATGAATAAGAGAGGGGGATGAATGGAAGACAGCATTCAAAACCAATGAAGGGTTGTATGAGTGGCTTGTGATGCCTTTTGGTCTTTCAAATGCCCCTAGTACCTTTATGAGACTAATGAATGAAGTGTTGCAGGAATTCATAGGGAAATTTGTGGTAGTATACCTTGATGATATCTTGGTGTTTAGTAAGAGCAGGGAAGAACACTTGAAACATTTGCAGATAGTCTTGAAGAGGCTACAAGAGTAGAAGTTAATGATAAACTTGGAAAAGTGTGACTTCATGAAACAAGAATTGGTTTACCTAGGATTTGTCATCTCAAAGGGTGATTTGAAAATGGATTCTTCCAAAGTAGAAGCTATTTTGAATTGGCCTACACCTAGGACAGCAGGAGAGGTCAGAAGTTTTCATGGTTTGGCCACATTTTATAGAAAATTCATTAGGAACTATAGTGATATTTGTGTACCTATGTTAGAGACCATCAAAGGTGGAGGTAAGGTGAAGTTTGTGTGGACAAAAGAGGCAGATCAGAGTTTTGAAAGTCTGAAGAAAAAAATTGTCAAGTATCCTATCTTAGTACTTCCTGATTTCAATAAGGTCTTCACCATTGAATGTGATGCAAGTGGGCTAGCCATAGGGGCAGTGTTGAGCTAAGAAGGCAGACCAGTAGCCTTTTTCAGTGAAAAATTGAATGAAGCTAAGAGGAAGTACTCCTCTTATGATTTAGAGTTGTATTCCATGGTACAAGTTCTGAAAAAATGGAGGCACTACTTGCTTCCTAAAGAATTTATTGTATACACTGACAATCATGCTCTTAATTTTTTGAATGGATTGGAAAAGCTCAGTCATAGACACATGAAGTGGGTGGAAAGTCTTCAAGCATACACCTTCATCATCAAACATAAAAAAGGGATAACCAATAAGGTGGCTGATGCCTTAAGCATAAGGGTGTTGACAGTGCAAGAAGTGCAGCTACAAAGCATGGGTGTTGAGGTACTCAAAGGACTGTATGAAGAGGACCAAGATTTCAAGGAGATTTACAAGGTATGTAGTGAATTTGCCAATGCTTTCCACAGTGAATTTTTAGATTATACATTGCAGGATGGACTTTTGTTTAAAGGGAGTCAACTATGTATCCCTAAGTGTTCAATGAGGGATAATATAGTGAAGGAGAAACATAGTGGTGGTTTAGGAGGACATTTTAGGCTCAATAAGACCTTAGATCTAGTAAGAAGATTTTACTTTTGGCCAAGGATGCAATCTAATATCAAAAGGTTTGTTGAGAGTTGTATGGTATGCCAAAGAGCAAAGGGGGTCTCAACTAATGCAGGTTTGTACCAACCTTTGCCCATACCAAACAGGCCTTGGGAAAGTTTGAGTATGGACTTTGTGATGGGGTTACCAAAGACAAGGACGGGTTATGACAGTGTGTTTGTTGTGGTAGACAGGTTCAGCAAGATGGCTCACTTTATTCCTTGTAAAACCACCAATGATGCTAGTTACATTGCAGGCTTGTTCTTTAAAGAAATTGTCAAGATTCATGGATTGCCTTTGAGTATTGTATCTGACAAAGATAGTAAATTTGTGGCACATTTTTTGAGAACCTTGTGGAAAATATTGGGTACAAATTTGTCTTTTAGTTCAGCCTATCATCCTCAGACTGATGGCCAAACTGAGGTTGTGAATAGGTCATTAGGCAATCTGTTGAGGTGTTTGACAAGAGAACATGGAGGTAGTTGGGATGTGGTACTCCCGCAAGCAGAATATGCCTATAACAATTCTACAAATAGAAGTACAGGTCTAAGTCCTTTTGAAGTTGTCTATGGTAGTCATCCTAGAGGAATTTTTGAATTGAGAGATGTTCAAGGGTTGGACAAAAGGAGTGGACATGTTGATACATTTGCAGAGGCTATGAAAGAGATCCATCAACACGTCAAAGATACTCTACACAAGAATAGTCAGAAGATCAAGGCTAGAGTGGATCAAAGGAGAAGGGATGTATAGTACCAAATAGGAGATATGGTCATGGTTCTCAACAAGAACAGACTACCCAAGGGAAACCACAGCAAGTTGATGATGAGAAAAATTGGACCTTGTAAGATTTTAGAGAAATATGGTCCTAATGCTTACAAAATTGAACTCCCTGATGATATTTCTATTTCCCCTATATTCAATGTTGTTGATCTAACATTATATAGGAGTCCTGATATAGGAGAAGGTACAACAGATTCTATCCAAGACAATGCAGAGTGGGTGCAACATTTACCACCTAAGGAACCACCTAAGATGGAGTGCATCTTGGATAACAGGACAACCAAGAAGACAAGAAATCAGACCTATTTTGAGCACTTAGTCAAATGGCAAGGACTTCTAGACTCAGAAGCCACATGGATGTTGGAAGAAGACATCAAAAAGTAGGGTGGTGATTTGCAACAATTAGTCTCTAAGAGGAATTGAGACAACTTTCACCCGGGGAGTATGGTGCAGGAGCACCTAGAAAATCCTGTTTTCTTTTGTAATAAGGTCTATTTGACCAATGCATTTTCATTTCAGTTTGTCTCACCTAGAACCCATTTTTTTTGTAAGTCCAAAGTGACTTAAAACACACTTTTGTCATATTGTAATCACATAGTGCCAAAACAGGGTAGTAGGATAGTTTGAGGCAGTTTGGATCGGTTGGTCTCCCAACTGTTTGCATCGGTTGGTTTTCCAACTACTGGCAGGTTGAGTTGATAAAAACACCAAAGGAAGGAACTACCGAAAAGGAAGGAGAAGAAGAAGTGTGAATGTATTTGTGCATTGTTCTGAGAAGAAATAAAACCGTTCTGTTCTGTCAATTTTATTTTCGTTCCCTGTAACTGCAATTTGTATAACTATAGATTTCTATTCTTTCTGTGCTTTCCATTGTTGCAGTATGTCGATGTGAAGCATTCCACTGGTACGATTTCTGTCGAAATCAGTGGAATGGCTTTGTTGTACAAGTATTTGTTTTTGTTTCTTGTTTTGTTTTTGTGTTCGACGGTGCAGAGGATCCAGACATAATGTTTTGCACAATAGGGTGACCTAGCATCTCCATGTGCTAGGGTTCGATTGAAGGGGAAGAAAGTAAGCTGTGCATCGGCGAATCGCTGGGACTCACAACAAGTCCTCCGAAGTCGAGTAGTCTCGCCGAGGGAGTTGGTCCATCGGCGCATCGGCCAGAATTTGTAAGTGCTCGCCGACGAGAAGAGTCTCACCAAAGACAAATGCCATCAGCATATCGGAAGCACATCAAAGGAGTTTACCGATAAAGTCACGTCTAACCGGTGTTGAATCTATCACGGTTAAGACAAGGGGGACTTAACCGTCATTGGGACATCGGTTGAAGGATAGAAGACTTCGCCGATAGAAGTAAGTCTCATCGACGATGAAGAGTTGATCGACTCGGTGTGAGTCCTGTTGTATCTCGCCGAAGATAAATTCAGTTGAGCTATCGATGTAAAGTAGATCAACGGTAAGACTTGAGAAGGTCATACCGATCCTTGTTGTCTGAGAACCAAGATGTATCAGCGGCTCATTTGTTAAGTCTTGCCATCTGTGAGAAAAGTGGGACCCGTTCTGCATTTTCACTATGCACTCCCCATCAATCTCTTCCTGAATCATCTACACACTGGAGATTTGTTGCTTGTCTCCACTCCATTTTTTTGTAAACAATGTTCACCAATGAATAATTTGGGAACCTCTTGGGCCAAAGATAATGAAACATCCCCAAAACAAAACTAACTAGAAACTATTTGCTCTTGTGCCCCCAAGTTAGACCCCCACACAAATTGTGAGGCATAAGGGGAATTCTTTGATATAGTGCCTTCTATAGTGATCCCCCACAACCTTGTCAATTATATGCATAGAGGGAGAATAAATGATCAAATGTTACTCAATATGAGGGGAGACAAGTTAGGGTTAAGTAATAAGAGTTGTTGTTTGCAAAAAATACCACATCCATGGAAGGGATTAGAGACACCTTTGTATTCTTTATATACCTTAATACCCACTAATTTAATTAAATTGATCAAGTACTCTTCTTATCACCAGATGTATGGTTTTTATATCCAAAAACCCACATTGTTTGAATGCAATTTCCCTTTAGATAAGCCATTGATCTCTATAAGTTGTATAGCTACATGAAGATGAGATATTCTTGACCACTATTCAACTCTAGGTCTAACCTTGTTTGCTAGGTCACTGCCCTCCTCACTTGTTGTTGTTGCAATCTCAATTCTCTTGCTCAGCTTCGTGCTACATTTATGTTACATTTTTTATAAGTTAATATCATATTTATATATAAGTATAAATATATACACATATACAAGCACATATAATATGATATTATAAAATATAAACATATAATAATATTTAACAATAGCCATATTATCAAAATGCAATACTAAAAACCAATAAAGTCAAACTTTAGTAAAAAGGAATATAAGGGTTGTGGTCATGTATATAAGGGCACACATTGCATAGAGGGGTGAACCTTGTATATAGGGTCATCCCTGTAGGCAAGGCCACCCATGCCCTATAGATTTTTGTATAATTTTTTGATACAACTTTAAAATTGTAATAAAACTTTTTGTATATATATATATATATATTACAAATTTGCATCTCTGCAACTATAAATTGAGTTATAAGTGTATATATATTATTTTATTATAAAAATTAAAGGTCTAAAAATATTAAAAATAGTTTCTCAACTAAGTGATTTTTAGTTGCAGAGAAAAGAGGCAATATTATGATAGATAAGCAAATTAAGTACCTAGAGTGTTGAATCATTAGTAGTTTTTCTCTCTACCTCCCCCCTTCTCCTTCACCCTTCTTCCTCTCCTCTCCTATTTTCTTAGCCTTCTATGAAGCCAAGGAATGTAGATATATAACATTTCCCTTCCCGAAGTTAGCCAACAACTTCAATTACGGTGCTTGACTTTGCACATGGTTAAGGTATATTTTTTCAACCTTCATAAACTTATGTTTGATTCTTGTTTGATGAAATGGGCATTTATATTAATTATAAAATATTTTTAAAATACACTATAACACAAAAAAAAAGGTGGGTGGAGATAGTTAGACCCTAAAGTCTAAACAAGGTGAATCCTTATACATCACATCAAAGTTAAACAAATAGAGCTGCTAAGTAGTGAGAGCTAGAGTACCAACAAAAGAAGATAGGTCATGGTCACCTAGTTCCTAGTAAGAGCACCATCAGGATTATTATAATTATCCTACATTTCCTCAAGGGGTTGATTGGCAGCCTTGGTAGGAGCAAGATGAGCAAATTTATCATTGTCATTCCAATTAGGAGCTCCTCTAGAGTAGTGCGAAGGAGAGGTTGAATGTTGGTAAGAGGATGGAGACCATCCACAAGAACTGTGGCCATGGTCTCTACACTAGGAAGCATGGAAGCATCATGCCCATGGGATTGTTGACTGTGACCATGTCAACACCCTTGTGAAGGGGATGGTCCCTTGTTAGAAGGGGAATCCAATGGCACTCTAACAATCGTACAAGAAACATTGCCCCAATGATTTAGAAGAACCTATAGGCGGGCCACTTCAAGTACCACTTTATTAGCTTACATTTATATTTGCATCAACATATTAGAGCACATCATAGATTTCGAATATATCTAGAGAAATTTTTGCTAATAGTACATCTAGAAAAAAGTGTAGAATTCCTATATTTCCAAATGCTAAATAGGATCCCAATATGAAAGCATGCCATATTTATGTGAATTTTATAGGCATTCTAGGCTAATCTCCAAGGAGAATCATATGCCAGAAAAAGGCTCAAGCTTGAAAGGCTTGAAAAAATCATGAGTTCAATGCCAAGCTACTTGAGCTCTACGACAAAACTAGAAGAGATGATTGAGAGTTTCTAAATGCCCACCAAATGGGCAACAAGGATTAGACACTTCTGAATGAAGAAATCTGGAGATGATAGGAAGACCCTGGTAAAGCATGCACTAGGCAAAATGAGCAAGCTTTGGTTCAATAATACATTGCCAAATGGTCTAAAACCTATGCTGCCATGTACCCACTAAAGATTGAAGAGCCCATCTATCATTAAGCTTTTGCATAATATATAATGTGGTGAAGCCAAGTATAACCTATGTGAGGTTTATTGTTACAAAATGGTGTATTAGGATACCATTTCCAATCTTTCCACCAAGCTTTAAAACTTTATACTCCAATTTTGTGCAACATGTCTACAAGAATGGCAACAACAACAATCTTAAAGGACTTATGATCTTGATTAGGGAGTCTATACTTTAGTTTGGTTTTACGCCAAGAAAGAAGATTTCTAGTAGTTTTGGAAAATGTGGTGAAAGCCAAGCATAACCTCTACGAGGTTTATAGTTATGAAATGGTATTTCCAATCTTTCCACCAAGGTCTAGAGTTACTTCTGACCCCAATTTTGTGCAACATGTCTCTAGGAATGGAAGCAACAATAGTTTTAAAGGACTCATGATCATGATTAGTGAATCTGTACTTCAATTTGACTTTGGCCCAATAAAGAAGATTTCTAGTAGTTCTAGAAAAAAAGATTTGGGAGAGCCTTAATACCTTTATCATAAAATTTTAAAGCATAAACCCAAGGAACATTAGCTAGAGGTTTATCCTGGAAAGTGATCATAGGAGACCACTAAAAAGGCTCTTGATTTATCCCCAAACCAATCCTAAATTTATTGTTAGTGTCTTAAAAAATATATAAAAATATATGTATGCATTTAAAACCCCTCACCATTTTCTATGCCATAATGAAATTTGATATTTCCCTAATATTTCTAACCCCATGTGCTATTTATTTAGACAATAATATCTCATTGCCTTAAAAATAAAATTTGCATTTATAGCTTCTATCAATGTATACACACATAAATATAACAATTTTTAATTTCATCATATCAAATTTTAATACAAAATTACAAGTATAAATGTAAATATGTGTTTCCAAATCACTTGACTATATGATTGCAGTATACATTTTATGAGCCATGTTAATTAATTGTTTAAGACAATTCTATAAATTTATTGTTCAATATCTAATAATCCATCTAGATTAGATAATTTTTATATGTATCAAAATATTTTAATTTTCATATCTAGTGATTAACTAATGCCCAAGTTTAACTTTCCTACTTTTGTCAGTATGATATAAAAGGTTACATCAATTGATCAGGAAGAATTTAAAATTTGTGAAGATTTAACTATATGCTTTAAACCATGTGTTTTAATATATGATCTTTTTATTAAAAAATAGCACTGTGGAAGTAAGTTAAATAATTTGCTTATGGTCCTTGTTCAGAGGCAAGATATCCCAACCATCCCTGCCAACATCAATCAGTGAGACATTTTGTTCTAAAGCAACAGAAATTCAATGCATCAGAGAAATTCTAGATCTTTCGAAAGCAACCATCAATGAGCTGATTAAGCCAGTCTTCATCTTTTTATCAGTGATGTTTAATGCCTCTGTACTATTTTTGAAGCACTTATCTCCCCAGCACGCTAGCACAAGGAATAAATCTGAAAATTTTCATCTGCCTACAGAACATGACAAATCAACCCAACAGCAAATGAAAATTTACTGTGGCAAATTTGGTCCCTGCTAAGATCATTTCCTTTATTTCAAAAGACAAATCAGCCAAATCCAGTTGTGGGGTCTTTTTTTGGAGGGCGATTGATTTTGAGTATTGATAGATAAACACTCACATGCACAGATAGGTCTTAGATGCTAACTCATACCTGCATGTGTTTTGTATTTATAAGGAGAGTATTAATAAAGACGTGTTTTGGAGGAGAACAACGTTGACATGTTTAAGAAGTATAATGCTTTGATTACAGTTTTTTTAATTGTTGAGAAGAATCAAGGTGCATTGTTAGATTGGTGGTATCATTCTATGTGTATTTAGGTGTATGTTAGGTGATACTTAGATATCTCTTTTCCTAATAAGAGTAAAATGGGTTGAGATTGACACCTATGTATATGGATGTATTTCATATGTATGTCATTTATTATGACAACATATTTAATATTTGTATTGTCTTTGTATTTTTGAAACTCTTAAAAGATTAGTGGTTAAGATTTAGGAGTTAAAGAGGAGGATGGAGAAACTATTACGAAGATGGAGGATCATTCTCATTTCTAGTTAGCTTCTCACTTAGAGATTGTTAGTGTGAACAAGGTATATTTCCTAGCTAGTTCTCCACTTAGATTTTTTTCACACTAGGTTAAGTTTACTTAGGGACTATTTACACATTATCTCACTCTGGTTGTGTTTTTAATTTCCTGGGTGATATATCCTATATATACTCACCTAATGTTCATTTGTAAACACACATTCTGAATTACTTTACATTATTGATTGAATATAATACAATTTATTCTTTCAATTCTACTTTTTTTGCTCTTACTTTCCTTCAATCATTTGATTTTGGGTGGTTTTATAGCCAAATCTTATAGAGATTGAGTAAATTACTTGAAAGACATAGATTGACCAATACTAATTACAGTGTAAACCAAGTTATACAATTGCAAAATAGCTATTTGAAGTTGTAGATCTTTTTGTTGTTCCTCTTTTGATCAAAGAGAGGATTAGTAGAGATGAAAGTTGTGATTTTGCAATGCATGTTGAAGACCTCCCCACTAGGACAACAAGGAGTGTGAGGAGGTGTATGTTCTTTGAAATAAATCATATATTTATACTTGTGAATAGATCTATGGGTCCCTATTCATAAGGTATTGATGTGAGGTGCCTTTCAAATACTATATTGTAAATAGTAGTGTGTCCTTGTAATTATACTTGTGGATAGTGACTATGTATTGATTCACAAGTAGAGTGTTTTACCTGTGGATAATATGTTTTGATTCACAAGTGGAGTGTTATACTTGTGGATAATGAGTGTGTACCTCGATTCAGAAGAAGAGATGTATATTTTAGTAAGGATCATTACCAATTGATGATATTTGGAATCATAGATTCTAGTGTATGTTCTATT
The DNA here is from genome assembly GCA_027924645.1 of Cunninghamia lanceolata. Classification (NCBI taxonomy): domain Eukaryota; kingdom Viridiplantae; phylum Streptophyta; class Pinopsida; order Cupressales; family Cupressaceae; genus Cunninghamia; species Cunninghamia lanceolata. The sequence goes on along the minus strand of BSBN01000553.1, from coordinate 11,720,558 downwards.
CCATAAATACTTTTTGTACTTTGGTGAACAATGAATGTGTTTTAGTTCATTCAAGTCTTCGGAGGTGATGTGATAATAAGAAGGGATGTTAGAGGTTGTTATCTCATCTCCAAGTTAGTTTCTAAACCTTATGTTAGATTAATAATAAACTATTAACTTCCCATAGAAAGTTAGTCCAACGGTGTCTATATAAATACATATAACTATACTTCTTCATTATACATGTACATATTATTCTATTTAATAAAATGATTCAAACATTACCATTTTTAACAATGTGTTTGAAAGTGTTTGTGTTGGATATATATGATATTTTTATTATTATTTATAAAGAACCAAAGTTATAATACCATGCAAGATATATCAAAGAGTTATTATATTAATGTTGGGAATAATATAATGGCAATTATAATATTGCTTTCATAAGAACCATCATTCCAAATTGGCATCGCTTGATAGAACACCTTTAGCACTAATAAGCCCTAGAAAAACCTTAAGTTTTTTAGAGGATAAGTATTTTGTATCATGTAGCAACTCATTGGTATCGGGAGTTCAAATTATAAGTGTATGAATAATCGACCTCTTTTGACTTAGCGTCAAGGATTGGTAGGCATCTATTATGCTAAAATTCTTTAGGACACAACCTTGGCCCCAACCCTTTTAGTATTGGGAGGTCTTATATTCAACAAAAATTAATCCTTAATAAACCCATTCAAAACCATTTAACATCACCAACAAATTAAAAGCCTACTAACAAAAACTTTAATTTTAAAATAATAAAATTTACCAAAACATTACAATTATCCACAATGGCGTAGTCATTCTATTTACATGGCAAGCATGCATACATACCGTGCTCCAAAGTAAGCCATATATAAGATGTTGACCCCTACAAAAATTGTTGCCGATGATTTCCCCACTTTCAAGGAAATCTTATTTGAAGAGCCGTGCAAACCAATCAGTTGTATATTATAATCAAATCTATGGAGATATTTTATAATGATTGAGTGTGCTAGATTCGCACATCCCATCAATTCAATCTCCATAAAGTGATTACAAAATAATCAATTATGAGATTCTTTGTATCTTTGTTTAATAATTAGAACATGAACAATTCAGAGCCAATAGACATAATTGTTTTGAATTTTATGCTTCAATCCCATGGTTATTACTATTTTAATATCTCTTTATTTTTCCATTTACTTAGATTCAACAAATATATTGGATGTTTGTTCAAGAGGAGAACAAGTAATATGTAAAAATATATTATCATGTAAGAATAATTATCTAATAATGTTATAAATAGTTGATATAGTATGGTAATGTTGCTTTTAAATGTGAGGATAAATAATATGTAATAGTAGTTAAATTATTAGATATGAACATATAAGTATAGATAAATGTTAGTTAAGATGTGAATGTATAAGTAAATGTCATATAAGATTGTGAATATGTAAGACAATCATGACATACGATAAAAGTATGTAAGAGTAATGGTATATTTAAGTAAACATCATCAAAGAAGACAAGACGAGTACCATAAATAGGATATTCCCAAGCGGGGAACATAGAAAAAAACGTAGATAATAACATGTGAAAGACAAGACACACACAAGACATCATATAGAAGGTGAAATGTGGATGAAAACACAACTTAGTAATGTCTAAGTCAAACAATGACATAAGACAATAGAAGACGTGATAAAGAAGAAGCATAGCAAGCATGGCTCAATCAAAAGGCCAAAGAAAGAACCAAAAAGAAAACAAACTATCTTTTTGGTCAACATGATGAGAGTGGTTACCAATTGCTCCATAACTTTGTATTATCCCAAATCTATAGGGAAAACACATAGACAACAAAGAAACAACATAAACCACAAAACAAATATTTAGTCACCTATGTCAACATGCACCTCTATAGATGTCTTTGTATCATCCACATGTTGGCATAGAACATGAAAACAAAGAAAGATCAAAGCAATGAACAAGAAAACAATACATCATCCATAGGAGGGAAGTAGAAAATATGGGTGTTTACCATGAAATTTCTTTAGGTTGCTTAATAGTGCCCACCATAAATAGCTGACACATTGTCATGCCGAATGTTTTCAGAATTTTTGACCTATTTAAATACCAATTGTTTAGATAGACTAGAGTTGAATCAACCTCCCTCAACATTGTCGACCCTACTATTTGTCGATCAATCGCTTGCATTTCGATGAGTCACTTGAATTTCGATAGCCGAATGTTTTACGTGTCGATTGTTTAAGGTTTATCGCTTAATAGATGGGTCAACTAAAACATGGAATAAGGACAAAATGAATAAAAGCACAAAAATTCATCACAAAGCAAAGAATCATTGAGCATATCCATATAATCTAAATGAGATACTAAATAAATATCATCATAATTAAACCATCTTGTAGAGAAGAATATGAACCATGTGCATATCAATATCTCTAGGCTCCTCATGAGATAAAGCCTCAAAAGAACATAAACCTAAGGATATAGAACTATCATGAGGTGGAGGAAAATATCATCACTAGGCACAACAACATCATGAGTAGTCAATGGAGGTGTAACATCATCTCATAAAACATCATGAAGATTCTCATTAAATAGATCATCAAGAGACAAGGAACATGCATCATTATTAATTATAACACTAGTATCACGTGAATCATAATCAATAGAAGTGAGGGCTAGACCACTAAATGCATCATGTACTATATCAAATCACATAATGTAATGAGTATAAGAAGAATGGACATCCTAGGGAAATGTATTTTTTTAATTGAATTAAACAATCAAAATATTACAAATAACAAGAAATGTATCATGAACAACCATGGGAGTGTCCTTTGTGGCTTCTAAGGCATAAACAATAGAGGATGAGAGATATGAAATATGTATATAATGAAGAATAAGCATCTAGACACATGTTTTTATGAAAAGAGCTATATTGCTTTGAAGAAATATTACAGACTATGCCCTCAAGGGTAAACTAGATGGTCAATCCTTTGGAAAATATGGATGATGGTCATGAGTTTAATTCCCCTAGATTTACCCACCATATGGGTGGAGGGAAGCCTATGTGGATAGAGGTTATAGTGGTGTGTGTTAGGACCACACATTGTGGGTCCCACCATGTGTTAAATCCTCCGCAAAAAAATTACAGACTAATCAACAAAAAATAGGTGGTATGGAAGCATGCCACACAGCCAATATGCTAGGTTGAGCCAAGGCACAAAAATCCAAACAACACAAAAGGTTACAACTTGGACTGATCAAAATATCATATCCAAAAATTAATGTTTTTCAATGACCAAGTGATCCACCTATGTCTTCATCTTTAGTCTTTCCCTTGAACTATTGATTTTTAAAAATGGATCATCAAGGTACCTATCTTCATCCTTAATCTTATCCATGAAGAGCTTATTTGTTGAAATAAGTCATCAAGACCCCAAACTAAGGGAAATGACATGGTTTTGAATGGAATAAAACCCTCAACACTAGTTGGAGCTATACCCACTTCCTCCATCTTTAGGGGATCTATAAAATTTTTATTACTTTTTTCAACTATTCTAACTCATTATGTGTCTCTTTTAAACTAGCTTCAAACTCTCCATCTAAAGGGATTTATTCTCCTTCTACACTTCTTTCGAACTAAATTTATTATGTACTTCCACTTCCAAAGGGACTTGAATATTTCCTCCTAAAATTTCAAAAATGTTTGAAACAATAGTAGCTTGACCCTATTTGATACCCTAATTCTATTGACCATTCTTTTGTTGGACATGTCTATTTGCTTTGGTTGTGATGAAAGTGTGTTAAGTTTTGGGGTTCTTGAAGCATATTATGTTCTTTTTTGTAATCCTTAGCAAAGTGGCCATACTCATGGGATTTATTACATTTGAAGTGTAGACTTTGGTCATAGTCAAGTTCCTTCTCATAGTCAAGTTCCTACATATATGACCATCCATCTAGATTTATCTCAATGGATTCAAGCAAACCTTTCTCCAAATCAACTTCCACACAAATTTGAGCACATGCAAAGTTTTCTTTTGGCTCAACCTTATAAATGAAGTGTCATAGAGTGTTTCCAATGGTAGCCAAATATTTTTTTATCCCAAAAAATAAGAGGGTAGATCTTTGTCATCTTTTATCTCAAAGAAGGCAACATAGATCCTCATCAACAAAACCAAACATGCTTATTCTACCCTTCAACAAGGGTTTCTAATAGAGATTAATCCAATCATCCATTGTTTTGGGTCTTGACCAAACACCCATAAAGTTTCCAATTAAGAATTTCTACAAAAAAAACTAGATCTTTTTCCTTGGAGAATCATGGTTGAAGGAAACTTTGAGTGCCATATTCTTTATTTTGAAAAAATGAGATTGAGGAGGTTTAGTTGTGGCCCAACTAGTTGTTGTAACTAACACTTCAAAATCATGGATTTTAGAATAAAAACAAAGATACATTTTAAAAAAAATGAATGTGGACTAGTAGAATACTCTCCACCATTAATCCCTAGACTAGCATAAGAAACAATTGTTATCATGGTTGCCCAAACATAACCCTTATCCATTAGCTTTCCCTTGTATCATAATGTGTTTTTTTCATCTAGACACATAACATTGTAAGACATTAAAAACATCAAATAAATAGCAAATAAATTAATCTTTGATCTAACATCATATGCATGCAAGTAAAATAACCTATCAAAGCACATGCATGTGTAACATTAACAAGCTCATCTAAGTTGGGGTTTTGAAACAAATTTGAATTATAAAGAATGCACACCTAACAAGGTGATAAAGATAAGATTTAACAAGAGAAAATGAAATGGATATGCAATAATTGCCTATCAAGTCATCAAAAGATGAATACTTGAATTATCATCATTAAAGAGGATATATGTATCTATCATGAACTTTAGATCTCATATAGAAATTAAAAAGTGAAAAATGATTACATTTGAAATAAAATTAAACCCTAAGGGTGTAGGATATGTTAGTTTTTCTAATTTATGTAGATGAATAAAAACACCCCAACATAAAATATCTAGGCCAATTAATTAGATAAAGAAATAAATATCACAATTTGACCTAGATAAATGAGCTATAGATACAACACTTGAACATGTATATAAATAATTCTAAATTGACCAGGAGGGATAGGTGCTCTTATCTATGTGAATGTTGATGAATATTTTATTATAGATTGAGTTATGTGATTTGTCTCAGTAATCAACAATTAGATCTACATCAATCAAGCTTTGATAGGCTATTTTATGTCAAGGTTCAAACCCACACCTACAACCCTATACTTGTGGCCTTAAACCTAGTGCCTTGATCTTGATACTAAAAATGTAGCTTTGAACCATGTGCCTAATTTCTTTGTAAATGTGTTATCCTATGATACTTTGGATAGGGTAGTTCTTAAAAGTGCTAGTAGAGATTGCTTTCAAGCAGGGGGAATTGGTGTCTTGTCATGATGGTAGTTAGGCCCTATTAGATCGATTCAAAGGTATTTAAAAAGTTTGAAGACATTTTAAGAAGAATGTAAATGCCCAATTGATTTAGGGATAGGAGAAGACTTGATGGAAAAAACCTAATTAAATGGATTTAATAAGGTTAAGCATGGAAAAAATTTATGGATAATGGAGGTTAAAGTTATGTAGAGTGAAAATAAACAAGGAAAACAAAGAAGACAATTGCCAAAATGTGAAGAACTATATCAACAAAGTTGTACTATGCTAGTTTTGTATAATCTCTCTGAGAACAAATGTGTGATATTTATGTCTCTATACAATCTCTCTGAGAATGTCTAACTACAAAGAATAGTATTGTACATGAATATATAGAGAAGGGAGATGAAGCATCAGTTAATTGAATCATTTCATATTCACTTCACAATTGTTCACAACCAGTAGACAACTACAAAAGTTGAGTTAGGACTTGTAATTTGACATGTGGGTGTTGAATAGGATGAGGAACCTACTGATAAAATTGCAAGGAAAATTGACTAGTACCTATGATTTGTAGTGGAATCTAGTGACCCTTGGATCCTCCTATATTAATTTCCTCTCCTTGAAAAGCAATGGTCCCATTGCACATACAGTTGCAATAAGTGTGAAAACAAATTTACAAACCACACCTCTGTAAACCATTTTCCTGAGGAATACACTTGACCTACTTTTATGATTTAGAAGAGAGGGATCTCTTGTTGATGTTTCTGATCCTAATATCAATGACTTGATCCAATTTTGTGGGAACATTATAATTTGGATTGATATTTGTTTGCTAAAGAGTCTATAAAATCATATGTATCCAATAGAGGTTGAAAGTAATGAAAGAGTTCTATGTTGAAGAATGGATGCAACCTAAGGTAAGAAGGAAGTTTAAGCTTGTTGACACAAAATGCAAACCGAGAGTTTAGATTATCTATGTCCTTGTTGTTACCCAACATGATATAATAAGAAGGAAAACCAAAATAGGTGAAATATATTACATACACAAACAAAAGAAAATATTTATTCATTCACATAACACCATGTGAGATAACACTATTCATATCATATAAGTCTTACATTCATAGTCCCTTCATACCACAAGCATAGATATATAAATCACATATGCTTGGTCACTACACATATATTCTCTAGTACATACTCTCTTTATTCGTCTATCTCTATCCTATTCTCTTCTATGCTTTACTATATTCTACTTCTCTACTCTCTTTATATTACATATTACATTTCACTCTCATAATCATATGCATCCTTCATATATCTCTCACACTCGCTCATATATATTGTTGAATTTTTGAGTCTTCCCAGTCTCAAATAATCATGTTGTGTCTTTAAAACAAAAAGGAGTTATATTAGCTTTGTTCAAGACCTTCTCCATGTCTAATAGGTTTAATTAGGTCTAAAAGGGTTTTTATAATGCAAAAATGTATCCCTTTTTGTCATGCCTAAGTGACGTGTTAGAGTGTTAGACTTTTCAAAGGGGTTTTAAAATCTCCAAAAAGGCATGTATAGCTATTTGGAGGGAGTATTAGTGTTTGAAGTGACTTTAGTCTTTAGGTTTTAATTTTAGGTCTTTTAGTTTTAGGTTTAGGAAAGAAAGGCTTTTAGGACTGTTCTTCCTAACTTGCAGGTTCAACTTCATAGAAAAATAGTACAATGTTTTCAAGACTATGAGACACCTATAGAGCATTAGAAAGTCATGAAAGACTAAAGAAAAATAATTTTCAAGTCTACTGATCTGTTGAAATACACATTGTGTATTTGCAGGTCGTTGAAATGCACAGTGTGTATTAGCATTTCTAGGGTCTGCAAGAGATCATCTTTAGGGTTTGTGATTTGGTAATCTCCAAGACAATTATACAATGGTCTAAAAAAGTTTGATTCTTTTGATTTAGGCCAATATCAATATGGCCATAGACAACCTTTGGAGGAAAGAAAGACTTGATGTGGAGGCTGAGCTTACTTTGTCACCTCCATCACTTGGGAGATAGTTTGTATTATCTCAACCAAAGGTAGAAGAAAACATATTGAAGGAAAGAAAATGGAACAAAGCAAGTCTCAGAAGTCTAGTTATTATATAGGATGGTGACTATCATCCAGCCAAGGATTTGAATGGGGATGGGTCAAATCTGTGAGGGGTTACCCATTTAGTCTCAAGCAGGGGATTCCATGTGCCATATCATGTGGGTTATGGATGAATTTGTCTGATTATGATGCACTCACATAGATCCTAAAGCCTAATGAAATAAACACTAGATATGATACTCTAGAAGACATTTGGTGTGGTTTATGCTGCAAGATCATATGTGATCATCTTGGTTATGTGGAAACTCTATAGTCCTACACAGGGATTATAAGTCAAGATGAGAACCTAGAAAAGTCTGTGAGATCTTAGAAAGTCTGCAAAAGCCTAGGAAGGTATACATAGCCATCAAGAGACACATAAGCTTGTACAAGGCCTATAAAGCCAAGACAAGAGTCTAGAAAGGTTTGTATAACCCTTTTAAGGTCTATACAATCATTTATTAGGCCTATCGATCCATTTGAAAAGTATATAAAACCCTAGAAGCATCGTGAAACCCTAGTTCTTGAAGGGGCTCTTATGGTAAATGATGATCAACTCTTGCAAGGTCTAAAAATGTGCAAGTCTTTAGGTGCCTTTTCTTAGGTTCATGTAAAAAATGGGGATGCAGTTGCAAAAGGATAATCTCAAATGATTAACCTTGGTATAACTGGTCCAGAGGGTCATGCATTTTCTAGGCTTCCAATGGTTGTAGATGAAGTACGTGTCCTTGATGCTACTGGGAGATATGTCATGCCAGGAAATTGCATTAGCAGGAAAAATAACACTACATATTGATTTTTTGATCCCAACTAATGGAAACCTTGCACATGGCTTTGAAGTCTATCAAAGAAGGTAGAAATATCTTGCATGGACTATGGTTTTCATGTAGATGTTACAAGTTAGAATGAAAATGTTAACAGAGACATGGAAATGCTTGTTAAAGAGAAAGGTATCAATTTCTTCAAATTTTTCATGGCATACAAAGGGACTGTACAAGCGTTTGAAGGATGCAGAGATTGTCTACATACCTATTTTAGGTCTGTGAGATCATTAAACATACAATGACTATGTGTGAGGTTGTTGAAATACACTGTGTGTATTTCAACAAGTTGAAGAGGGTGTATAAATCACTCTAAAAGGTCTATATAACCCTAGAAAGCTTTGTATAGTCATTTTTTAAGTTTGTAAAAGCATTCTAAGGTCCAAAGAACCCTAGAAATTGCATGAAGCCATGCAAGTCTATTAGACCTTTGAGAGAGTAAAATTGTTTCCAAGTCTTCTATCTTTATCTATCCAGTCTACATTAGAGAGTTCTATAGAATGGTGACAACATTAGATCCTAATACATGAACAAAGCATAGATGAAGTTATTCTTCATTCATAAAAGAAACTAGTCACTAATGGATCTGTTGCTAGCACCTCATTTGAATCTTTGGTTGATTCTATTGGAGCAACATCTAAATGACAAGTCATTACTTGCAAGGAGGGGTTGGGATTGGTGGTGCTCTGACTATTCTCATGGAAGATGTAATGTTAGACACACCAGGATACTGAGAGGGGGGGTGAATCAGTATCCAAACAATTATTCAAAATCAACAACTTCAACTTATCTAGAACAGATCAAAACTTAAGCATCACAACATTAACATGAACATGAAAGATTAACACAATACAAAGCAACACATGACACCAGATATACATGGAAAACCAGAAATGTCAAGGAATGGTCAATAGACTTCTTCTTCATGAAGAGGTTCATTGTCTTGAAGTTGTATTCAAGAACATCTTTAAGGTTTCCATCTTTTAGACTAACAGGAAAGTCTAATAGGCAGTCGACATAGATTGGACCTTTGGACATGGAATCACAACCAGCACCAAGAAGGGAATGAGACAATTTATAAAATTGGGCATCTTTCAACATCATCATTATGATGATAGGTAAGCCTTTTCTATAATGACCACAGATTCCTATTCTGACATAGCACAGATGCATGAACTGTGGATTATCAGGACTAGCTAAGGCTTCTTTCTGAAACTTTGCTACAAGGGCATCTGAGAAAATATTTAATTTACCCTTACTACCACCTGTAACAACGTGTTGCAGGATGGCTACATGACAATGTTGCGAAGTTTTATAACCAAACCAATTCTTCAAACCTTTATTCTTATTAAACATATCTATAACACCATTAGGTACATCTTTATAGATATCAGAAGCTTTAATCTTAGGCACACAAAATTCTTTATCAGGAAACTGACTACTAGCAGAAACTTCATCTAAAACATTACTACTTGACTCAGGAGTAGAAAATAAACTTTCATTATCAGCAAAGAAATTGGTGAACTTAACTTCTGTGTTGCGATCTGCGGTATGGTCGCTGCTTTCCATAGTCGAACCGGAAGTGCTTACACTATCCATTCTACGCTTGAACCTATGCTCAAATCTGCGCTCGAAATACAAATTACTACCTCAAATCTGCCCTGACGCAACAAGCTTAAACGAGACTTACACAGCGAGGACTTACAACAGGATACTGGTTTGTATGAGCAATACAGAGAGCTATATAAGGAGCAATACAGTGAATAGTATAACACTTATTGGCTAGTCATGGTTAGGCAACAATGATAACAACAGACAATAACATTATCCGCTCTGATACCAACTTTGTAACACAGCTGCAAATGACAAATGAAGTGTGGAATAGAATATCTGACTCTCAGATAGATCTTATAAATATTATTATGACATACACTCAAGAACATTACATTCATCATCTTACAATGCGCGCTGTTATAGACTTTGACATCTATGTGGAAAGAGGAGCTTAAAACATGAAGAGCCAGCTAGAGATAATAACACTCTTGTTTTTAAACTCTTCCTACTACATAAAGAGCAAGCTAGAGATAATAGCACTCTTGGACTTAAAGAGCAAACCAGAGATAACGGTACTCTTTTAGACTTACACACTTAGATTCTAGACTCTCTAGGATTTCACTTCGCCAAAAATTGTTGAAATGAGAAGGCGTCCCTCTTGCCTTATATAGGGAGTGTGGGCAAAGCTTTAACCTTGTCTTTCACAATTCTTTTGAAATCCGTCCATAGAAAGTGGGCACGTTGCAAACCTTATCCAAAGGATTACCCAGTTGAGGATAAGGATTCCTCTGGTGGGACCAATTAATCCGTGAACAAAGATAAGGCCGACCGATCGACAAAACTTTACAAGATTCCTTTTGATCACGAGAGGAATAACTCGTGCTTATGTTAAGGCATGTAAGCTTGCCCCTTTTACCATGGTGTGGCCCACGTCTATCATTTACATTGAGAAGATAGATGCTCTCGATGGATGACAAGCCCATACATTAGCCTAGGACCCGGTACTGTTAGAGGTGCTGGAGTTGAGAGGATCCGGTTGGTTGAACATACAGCCTTCACAAAATTCTCCATCGGGATGAGTGCAGTTGGGTGAGCGATAGTTTCCACTGGTGCCATAAGTTGGTATTCTGGGATCATCAGCAAAGCAGTCAACGCAATTAGCACAAGTTTGTGTGGATGAATGTGGAATACATCCAGGTGGTCGACTTTCTTCTTGTTCCTTCCACACAATACTCATTGTCTTCAACTTATAAGGCCCATATAAACCTCTGGACATAGCTTGCGGTGTAGCACCATTCATTTGATAGGTTTTTGTATGAATCCAGATTAGAGTTTGGTGAGCATGAAAGTATCTCAATCTATTACCTACCGTCCAATGCTCAAAAACTGAGGAAGAACCTGCAGGGCCATAGACTTGGCAGAGATGTCTACTAATTGGATTCTCTTCAGAGAAGCCAAAAGTAAGTTTGAAAATACACCCAGTGTATGCTGTCATTCCTTCAAACTGTAAATCTTCTACGGGTGGATATGGTCCTTGAAATAGGTTACGTATGAGAATCTTACCGTCTTCGGCAATTAACCACTGATATGGTCGTGCTACTGGAGGATTAAGAAATTTGACTGGGAGAACAAAATTGCCACACCAGTTTTGAAGAACATGCCCTATGTCAGGATCAATAGGTTCTGCTTCAGCTGAAAACTGAAAGAATGGCTGGTCAGTCCATAATCTTGGAGAAGTTAGTTGTTGTTTAGCAATCAACATTCTAAATCGATAAAAAAGAAAATCATTCGCCATTTGGTAATTATGCAAATCTCTTCTTTGGAAGGGATTAGTGCTCCATTCTCAATGACTTTCTTCATACCATCATTGTTCTCTGATTCAAATGATTCGAACAACTCCTTTTTGAGGGTCATCAGAATGTCCCTCTCTTGACATAAAATCTGCAAAAATATTTTCAACTCCTGGAAGATGAACAAAATCAAATTCATATGTACTAAGGAGTTGAGCCCATCTAAGGAGGCGGCCTCTTACCACCTTATTCTTTGATTCTTTTCTAAAGAATCCACACAGATTTTGTAAATCACTTTTTAATAGAAATCTCTTGTCTACGATGAACATTTGAAAAGCTTGGAAAGTATTGACAACAACAAGGATTTCTTTGAGTACTGTGGTAGTCTACTTCATTGCTCTTGAAACTACCAGAGATGTATCGGACAATCTCACCTTTGTCTTTTGGATTGAAGGAGATTGTTTTATGTTCACGAAGAACTCCTGCCTAGGCCCCTTCACTTGCATCTGTTTCAACAACTTTGAAACCTTTTCCTGGCAGCTTTAATGGTGGTAACTGAGAACACTTGTGTTTGATGTGTTCAATCAATGCATCATGTTTTGATGTCCATGGTGGTGGCCTTTTCCCAAGAAGCTTGTTTAACTCCAGTCTATCTTCAGCAAGCTTATGATAGAATCCTGCAATGTAATTAACAAGGCCCAAAAATCGTTGAAGTTCTTTGACATTAGTGACCGGAAGAAGGGCAATCTTGTTCAGGATATGTGGCTGGGCCTCCATCCTCCCCCCTGGAAGAAGCTTGATGCCAATGAAAACCATGTCGGTCTGAGCAAAGAAAGACTTGGTAGGATTGACAGCAAGGCCATGATGTTGGTAAAGAGAGAGGAATTGACGAAGATGGTCAAGATGGTGAGGCATATCTTGGCTAAAGACAAGAATATCATCAATATAGGGTTGGATAAATCTAGCATAAGGTCGGAATATCACATCCATTTTTTGCTGAAAAATGGAAGGAGCGGTTTTAATACCGAATGGAAGGACAGTCCATTCATAGAGACCTTGAGGCACAGAAAAGGCAGTTTTATAGAAATCAGCACTTTTCAGACCAATTTGCTAGAACCCTTTTGTTAGATCAAATTTAGAATAAACATGACTACCTTGGATAGTCTGCCAAATATGATCTTTACTAGGCAGTGGATGTCGATTGTCAACAAGACAGTCATTTAATGGCTTATAATTGACAACTAGCCATTTTTCAGGAAGTTCCTTACCATTCTCATCTACCTTTGGTACATACATGGCATGGCAGGAGAATGGAGATTCAGAAGTTTGAATAAGTTTGAATCTTTCAAGTTCTGCAACTTCTGTTCTGCATGTTAATGCTTCAGATGAACTCATTAAAAAATAATTAGCCTTAGCCTTAGGCATGAGTTCATTACCTTGAGGATCTCGCTTCAGAGGGAGATCACAGTACAGGTTCCGTTTCTACTTCTTTAAATCTTTTGTCATGACTGTGTCAGCAAAAGCGGTTTTGATCTCTATAAGAGATTCTTGACCTGCATCAATTTGTTTGGCTAACCAAACTGCATTAAACGGTTTCTTTTTCTTTTCCTTTTCTAGCTTGGTGGAATAAGCTAGATCTTGATAAAGCCTTGGAAGCTAGTACGTATTCTAAATTATGATGAAATCAGAATCAATGGTGAAAGGTTCCCATTGTTGAATAGCTTTGCTTCCAATTACGCCATCATAGCCTTCAACTTCATACTAAACAAATATTAAATTATCCGTAAAACCATCAAACCCAATTTGATTAGGAGCAATGTAGAAGGAGGAACTATCTTCTTTTTTAGAATTACCAAAAGTAATACCTGTAGTACCTTCCATCCAAGCATCTTTTGAAAAAGCATTGTACCTTGCAATGTTTAGATCTGCTCCAGTGTCAATAAGAAATGCTAGAGGGTATGCCATTATACCTGGAAAGTGGATGGTTAGGATAACACCAGGGCATGAAGTGGTTGGATTAGCAGTCCTTTTGTAGGCTTTCATTTGGCGGCTGCTTGAACCCTCTTCAAAGGTGACGCTAGGTTCACCTTGTTCTTCTTCTACAGTCTGTTGAATGAGAGGACTGTAGGGCTTCTCTTCATGTTTTAAGCCCCTCTTTCCACATAGATGTCAAAGTCTATGACAGCGCGCATTGTAAGATGATGAATGTAATGTTCCTGAGTGTACGTCATAATAATATTTATAAGATCTATCTAAGAGTTAGATATTCTATTCCGCACTTCATTTGTCATTTGCAGCTGTGTTACAAAGTTGGTATCAGAGCGGATAATGTTATTATCTGTTGTTATCGTTGTTGCCTAACCATAACTAGCCAATAAGTGTTATACTATTCACTATATTGCTCCTTATATAGCTCTCTGTATTGCTCATACAAACTAGTATCCTGTTGTAAGTCCTCGCTGTGTAAGTCCTGTTTAAGCTTGTTGCATCAGGGCAGATTTGAGGCAGTAATTTGTATTTCGAGCACAGATTTGAGCGTAGGTTCGAGCGCATAATGGATAGAGCAAGCACTTCCAGTTTGACTATGGAAAGCAGCGACCATACCGCAGATCGCAACACAGAAGTTAAGTTCACCAATTTCTTTGCTGATAATGAAAGTTCATTTTCTACTTCTGAGTCAAGTAGTAATGTTTTAGATGAAGTTTCTGCTAGTAGTCAGTTTCCTGATAAAGAATTTCATGTGCCTAAGATTAAAGCTTCTGATATCTATAAAGATGTACCTAATGGTGTTATAGATATGTTTAATAAGAATAAAGGTTTGAAGAATTGGTTTCGTTATAAAACTTCGCAACGTTGTCATGTAGCCACCCTGCAACACGTTGTTACAGGTGGTAGTAAGGGTAAATTAAATATTTTCTCAGATGCCCTTGTAGCAAAGTTTCAAAAAGAAGCCTTAGCTAGTCCTGATAATCCACAGTTCATGCATCTGTCCTATGTCAGAATAGGAATCTGTGGTCATTATAGAAAAGGATTACCTATCATCATAATGATGATGTTGAAAGATGCCTGATTTTATAAATTGTCTCATTCCCTTCTTGGTGCTGGTTGTGATTCCATGTCCAAAGGTCCAATCTATGTCGATTGCCTATTAGACTTTCCTGTTAGTCTAAAAGATGGAAACCTTAAAGATGTTCTTGAATACAACTTCAAGACAATGAACCTCTTCATGAAGAAGAAGTTGTTGACCATTCCTTGAATTTCTGGTTCACTATAGATTGTACAATAAAGTCATTCCTTTAATGATTAATCCCAGAAAAGCCCAAGGGCTAGAAGGTCTCTCTACCATCTGGACATCTTCCAATGACAGCACACAATTGACTGCTCCCAAAATAGTTAAACATAAAGATATTAAGATGCCTGAAGAATGGGCATTAGATCTTTGGGATAGTGATAGTCAAGCAGAAGCAGAAAATGAGAAACAACCACAGTTGAGAGGCATCTCAATTGAAGAAATAGATGATCAGGCAGTAATCAGATTCTCATCTGACAACCAGCCTACCTTACGCACTGGACCTTCCATGAGAACAGAAAAGTTTTCAATTATAACCAACCTGGTCCATCAGTGAGTTCCCTACCTCGCTCTCAGAGCGTTAGATTACAACCCTCTAAGGGTTTTGAAAGTTTGTTTACAATCCCCACTGTTGCAAAGCCTAGCAGTTCAACAACTTCAGCCATTCCTACCAAATCATCATGCACCCATAAAAAGTTTTCTGAATTAGATAATGGGTTGTATAGATGTGAAGACTGCTCTTTTGTCTTTCCTCCTAAATCTGGCCATTTCCGAATGTTTTTAGCCTGACAAGCTACCATGCCTGAACAGGATATTTCTGAGCCCCATGAAAAAGCTATATCTACTCCTGCTGGTCCTTGTCTAGTTCCCGGAACCATTCCTCCATTTAGAGATTTCATTCTATTTGATACAACCGGAACCTATAAAGCTGATTTCTAGCCTCTGCATTTATTTCCTATTGCTGAAAGTTCCCAAGGCTCCAGCCAGAGCAAATTGCTTAACTGGACAAACCTATGTCTCAGGAAATCCATGCTCCTTGCTGAGGATAGAAAGATCTGGCATCAGATCGAAGCAGTTAAGGCTGAGAAAGCACATCTCAGTGCTCAAGAGAATTTCTATTCTCTAATATCCACTCTTGAAAGCTTAGAAAAGCGTCTCACTGATCAGTGGATGAAATCTGTTAACAAAGATCTCTAGGAACTCAAAGCCCAGTACACTAAGTTCAAAAGTCAAGCTGAAACGTGGTGGGTTGCTCAGCAACGATCTTTGGAACAACAGAGAGAACTTCTGCAAAAGGTCAGAAGTGAAGTGAAATTAGATTGTGATGTGCTTGGTTCCCAACTGAACACTACAAATATACATGTGAAACATAATAGTCAGAGACTTGTTGAAATCTCTGAAGAAGTTCATTCTGTTGCACAATCACAACTACTCATGAATGATTCCATCAAATCAGAATCCTCTGATTTAAAGTCTGCTCTGTAAGAAGAGTCTAGGACTATTCAGTCCGTAACCCACACAGTTCGTCACCAGCAGACTGTTAAGACAAAGAATTTCCCTTCCAGTGCAAAGGGATATCTACAGGCTCAGTATGAAGGACCTAAGCTAAAGACTGAAGTTAGGCAGCCTGTGATTGAAAAGGTCTATGATCCCTCTACAGGGAATCTGAGGGAAACCACTCCAGAGGAACAAGCCAAAGGAAAGTTCCAAATGGCTCATGGTTCTAGTTCTAATCCTAATGGATCTAATCCTATTGATCCATTTAAAAATATTCAAACTCTGAAAGCTGATACACCGCCCCTTGTTAATTTTGATCATTTTGAAGATATTGAAAATACAAGAGGTATAGATGCAATGCAAACTTGGATAACAAATTATATTGCCACTAATGCTGATGCTGATGAAAAGCAGGTGATCAAGCAAGCTCTTAATGCAATGACTGGTATAGCACGACACATCTGGGATCGCCTAGATGATGCTTACAGAGAAAGTCTATTGGACAGAGGTACAGATCAAGTCTATGCCCAATTGACACGTCTGTTTGTTGGAAAAACAGACACCAGAGAAAAGTTGGCCTACAACAAGTTTATTAAAGGTAAATGCAAGGACCTCAAATATTTTAAGCAATATTGTGATGCACAATATGAGAATTTCTATTTGTCAGGCCGTGAGCAGAATCATGAATTCATGTTCACTACTTTTCTAAGAAGTTTTGGTACTGTGATAGGAGAATTCTATCACAAAAAAGTTCTTGAAAATCTGGTAACTGAAAATATAGAAATGAAAGAGCTAACATATCCACAGTTAGTTCAATTCTTAACACAGATTAATGAAGAAATTTGTGAAGAAGGAAAAGCCAAGAAAGAAATCAAAAGGGTACAACCTCTACTTTCTTCATCTGTTTGCTACCAGATTATGCCTTCTAATCAATTCCCCGCAAAGGGAAAATCTTCTTGTTCTAATTGTGATAGTTCTGAGAAGTCCTACAAGAAGAAGAAGAAAAGGAAGCATTGGAAAGACAAGTATCCCAAGAAGAAAGGATACTTCAGGAAAAGAGATAAGAAAAGAAAGGGTTCCAAGAAATGGAAACCTACCTGTTATATTTGCAAGGGTGAACACTTTGCAAATAAGTGCCCAGATAGAAATAAGAAAAAAGGGAAAGGCAAAGTCCGTGCAGCCAGAGAAGCGGGTGTTGAGAATGATGAATTTGAATTCATCAATGCTTATCCATCAGACTCAGAGGATATTATCCTTTCAAGTGCAGATTTAGAATCCAGTATAGAATCTGAGTCTGAAGAAGAATATTTATCAGCTCAAGAACCAGCACAGGTCAATTTGATGACCAAAGAAGTTCAATCCTCTGATGAGGATTCGGAAGTCTCCTTCTATTGCAGAATGCTGAGAAGGGACACCCGTTCTGAATTGGACAAGGTAATTGAAGATATTGTCCAAATAGAATCTTGACTCCATACCATGGATATGGGTCAAGAAACATGGAAAAAGCTGACCGCCCAATTGGATCAGCTTAAGTCAAGAAAGTATTTCTTACTCCAGCCATCCATTGAAAGTGGACAAGGCCGAGGTCGACCTCCTAAGCTCTCGGTTAGAAGATCTCCTATTCTACAATATGGTTTATCAGTCTCTCTATTGAGAATTAACTCACAATATATGAATCTCAAATAATAACTTTGTCTTAGGAGCTTTAACCCAAGGAAGCTACTACTCCCTAAGTAACTTTGATTTAGGGTAACTCCCAAGGAAGTTTCTACTCCCTGATGACTTTGTTTTAGGGGATTTAACCCAAGGAAGAAACTACTCCCTAATCTAAGAAAAAACTCATAGATGATTACAGTATGACAATGTTTCAACTGTCTAAAAACTACCTTTGAAGCTCACACTTGATTATTGCACTTATGTCTCTTCACACTCTCTGCTGAAGATCTGATCAATCAGGAACACTCTATACTTGATCACTATCACAAATAAGTCTTCAATATGAATCAGGACATCATCAACAACATCTACTCTTTCTCCCATAGTCGCACACAAGTATGTATTATTTTGCTTTTATTTTCTTGCGAACCTTGTTCATCTACTTGCAATCATATCCTCTGCATTTAATTTGATATACTATTTATACATGATATTACATTAATTACATAGCTTGTCGGCTAGGTTAAACATGAAAAATACATTTACATGTTGGCCATACAATACACAATATGAAATGTGTAGAAGATAGGTCTAATTAGGACAACACATTACACCAGCAGAAGACTCAAGCCTTGCGGACCCCAACACTTTCTTAACTAGGTCCAAAACATCCTTCATAGCTTCAAACATCAAGGAATTACCTCCGCACACTTTGCTCATTTGAAATTAGGACAACTTTAAGGTAAGCTCATGAAAACTTGAAGAGTAACGACCATATCAACTAGAAAACCATGTGCGGTACTGGAAACAAGAAAGATCTTTGTGAAACACTTCTAGATGAGTCCACATGATTCATACAACATACCCAAACACTTCTTTGCCACCACACATCAAAGAATTATTTTGCGCACCTTCAATCATTAACTCTGAGAGCACACTGTTATCCGGAACACACTGCAACATGCTGTCAATTGAAAAACTGAGCTGTGGACCACCAAGAAGCTTGAAACAGGAAAGAAACATGAAATGCACATTCAAGAACATGTTCTCAAAACCGCAAGGTTAATCATTTACTTCCGGAGGAATGCAGAGCATTCCAGTGAGTCTTCAATGCTACTCCATTCTGCCAAAGCACATACCAGTACTTTATCAATCATAACTTTTACTACGGAGGGAATGATGGTCTAGAACTTTGGAAACAACACATTTACCACTTTTTGAACATAGATCCAAAACTGCATAGCCATATTTGCAAATGCAGAGGAATGTGGAGCATTCCATTCACCTTTCAACATCACATTACACTGTCAAAGCTTGAACCAAAACTCAGTCACTTATATCTTTCACCGCAGAAGAGCAAACACTCTGAAACTTAGAATTTAACATATTTATATCATGCTCGACTTAACTCTTGAACCACAAGACCATATCTTCAAAAATAGAGGAATACAGAGCATTCCATTGTCATGCTAGAAACATCTTCACAGAACCCACACTATCTTCAACCTGCTTCTAGAGGCCAAGTCTTCTTTGCATCACCATATACAGCTCAGGATCAGTCTCAGGAATAGTAGGGATGATCATACAATATGCTTCAAAATAGGAGCACATCCTCAACATTAGCAACACAACATGATTCTTGTAATTCATATTGATCAGGCTTCAAACTCAACTCTACTTTGATTCTCTTCTTTGATTAGGAATGTAACTTTTAGGATCTCCAATGATGAGCTTTCTCTTTCTTAGGAGCATGACATCCAACCATGACCAGTCTCTTATTCATATGATAGTGTTGATATCAGTGTATGCTATGTTGGCATCAATGACAACACATATGGCCAATATGTAATTCATCCCACATTGATGCAAAATCTTGAAGGCACACTAGTGCTTTTTTATGTTGCTCCCTTTGCAAATATTCCTCATGGAAATTCTTTTATTTTGGTTGACAAGATGGTTATGAAACTAGAAGGATCTGTTGTGACAAAAGTAGGGTTTAGTGTTGATGAGAGTATAAAGAAGTTCATGAATATAAAGTGTAAATACAATGGTTTTAAGCCTCAATGTGTTGTGAACACAAGTAAGAGCTCTGAGAATGCATGGTGGAGGATCAGATGTGTCTATTGGGAATCCACTAGATCATGATTATGTAACTAAGAATGTAACATCACTTGAGGTAGGCTATGTTAATCTAGTCAATCACTTAGAAAACATCATAAATATAGTGTTGCATGCCCTTGTGGATTTATACCCTCTTTCAAGTATTGAATAAGTCTGAAAGTCTTATTTTCAAGAGTAAGCAAATTGAAAGAAGATTTGTTATGGGACCTTAAAGAGGTCATGAATTTGTAGTTGAGAGTCCTCATGATGAAAAGAACTTGTCCCCACACCACAAAAGGAGTAAAAGACATTAAAATAGTTCAAGGGAGTTAGGAAACATGTTCCTATTCTTATGCAAACATCAAGAGTCCTTATCATTGCTTCTTGTCAACAAGCACTTGTTCAAATAAGTGGTGGTAGTTTTGGAGCTTTTCTAGGAGATCTTTCATCTTGAAGATCCAATCACTCAACAAACTATGGAATCTTGAGAAGAAAACAAGGATGAACTACTATAAGCTGCTCTCTTCTATGCCCAGGAAGGTTAACTAAAGCATTCAAGAGGTAGTTAGTCTATTTATTTCCCACTTGAGGATAGCTCCCTGATTTTTCTCAAGGATGTTTTTCCTTCCAACATATCTGGTTGTAATTAAACAAGGAAACTCTCTCTAGATTTTTGTAATAGATTCTGGATACTAAATTGTGTAAGAAATTCTAAAGCCTTCATGATCAATAAGAAAACCAGTTATTTCCTTTCTCAAATACAGTCTCATTGTATTTTATAGAAGAGTTATGAGTTCTCTTGTGGATAATTAGTCCCTTTTACAGTTGCATCTTCTTTTCTAACCTTTGTGAAAGTTTTCCTAAGTTTGTGTGAATGCAAGTTATTTTTCTTAAGATTGTCTTGTGCTTGAAAAGTATGTCCAAAAATCCTTATCATTGGTGTATCACCTCCATTTTATTTTCAGTTATTTCTTACTCTTTTTTTGATGAAAGCTTAGTTAGATAGTTGATTAGTGCATTTTTAGTAGTATTTTAAGGCTTGCATCTAATTATACATTATGTATTTTCAGTGACAAGTAACAGGGAACCAAACCTTGTTTTGAGGTTGATCTCTAACTATCAAAGCCCACACTTTGGGAGGTCTTCCCATGTTTCACTGAATAACTGAGCTAGGTGTTTAGCAAGGGTGTGTATTCAAGTGACAACATATATTTCATATGTTTCCTTCTCTTATCTCCCACTTCTCCCCTCTTTATATAACCTCTTTATGTCTCTTCATTGTGCATTTCCATCATATCCTTCCATAATATCTTCTTCCCACAAATTTACCTCTTTCTTTATGATATTTATCTCCTTTATAGCTTATTTAGGCATATTATGGTGTATGTAAGGCTATTTAAGTGGTATAAAACCCATATATGGGTCAAAAAATGACCCAAATGACATGTGTAATACTACAAAATATCATGTACCTCTCTACTAAGGGTTTAATTCTCTTGTGTAGTATTCTAGGGCTTCTAGTGTAGTGTTTAGAATCACAAAATTTTGTGTAGTATCATGCAATCTTCTTATGTGTCTATTTGATATTACACTCTCTTGTGTAGTATTGTAAAACCCTCTATGGCATAGGAGAATATGGTAGTGCAATGTTATTTATGTTACCACTAGTATCTGCTAACAAAGCTTGAAAGTGATATTCTCTACTTGTTTATTGAGCTTGTAGGGGCCATATCAAAGTGGACGAAGCTTGTGGTGAGATCCTATCAGTGTTTCCTTCTACAAGTATAGCCAAATTTGATCACCAACTTAAAAGGTGTGTAATGCTTGATGCTTATAATGGTGTTGCTTGTATTTTGCATTAGCTTGTTACAAAGTGGTCTACACTTGATACTAAACATGGTCAATGAATTGAACAACTATGACAAATTCCTTTTGGGATAAAGGAGTCATTGTTGATGGTGAAACAATTCAAGCTATGGTAATGGGTGCTAGAGGTTGGAAACCCATGTAGACTTGAAAGGGCTATGTGTGGTAGAGTGGTTTAGATCTCTATTGTAGCTATGTTGAATAAAATGTAATATTTTATCCTGAGTGTGTTGTTGCTTTGAATTGTACACCTTGAGAAGATGCACCATCATCTTGTTTACCACTTCCTTCTATCCATCAATTTGTAGATGGAATGTAGTAGACTCATTCAACTTTATGTCTAGCATAGACCAAAGTGCTTTTTAAGAAATTACTCAAGAACCTTGTGTCTCTATCAAATAAGATAGTTTCTATAATTCCAAAGTGGATCAGACATGCTGAAATTATAGTTGAGATATTTTTAGAGTTGAGATTGCTTTCTTACAAGGAATTAGAACTGTCATCTTTGAGAATCTACCAACTACTATAAAAACATTAGTAGTACCATGCTTGGTAGTAGGGTGGTTTAAGAGGAAATTCATAGAAATGGATTCCCATGGTCTTGTTGGAATTGGCAGAGGTCTGTAAAAACCTTACTTCTTATTCATTGGGTTGACAATTATGCATGTGATAAAGACCTAATGTATTTGGTAATATCTAACCTTAAGTGTGGCCAAAAGATGTACTTCTACAATGCTAAAAAGGTCTTTTTAACTCCAAAGTTCCTTGAAACCTTGATGGAATAAACCTCCCATATTAGTTTATGTCTCTTTACCTCACCCAAAACACACAAGTGCCCAAGGTGGTATAGGAGTCCATTCTGCAAGTAGAAGTCTAGAACTGAATTACTGCAAAGCAAATTTTGATAGATATTTGTAAAATCCATGTTAAATGGATACAATTCTACCATGTACTAAATTCATGTCCACATGCATCAAGATAGAAAGGAGAGCTTGAACTAGCAAATGGATCAAACAATATGCAACTAGTTTAGCACTCCCCTTCTTATGCTTGATGCTCGGATAGAACTATTGAAGATAAGATAACCATTTTTTATTCTGCTCTTGTTGTAACTAGTATTGAGTTTGCAAGAACTAAAGAAAATTGTGATGTGTGGATCAAAGTCTCCTTTTCCAAGATATAATGCTTCCAATTCTTACATTCCTAAACAATAACATAAAGCCTATGATAATATGTTGGGTAGCTCCATATCACTATGGTGAATGTTTCATCATGGTAAGAAACTAGGTGACCATTTTGAGTTAGGATTGCTCTAGGTGCATTCTTCAATGCATCAATCTCAATCTCAAATGGTTGCTAAAGATCTAGTAATGAAATTATTGGTACATAATAGAGTCTACATTTAAATTCTTTGAATACTTTCTATTATATGACTAACTAGATGAACTTTTCTATAGTGCCACCTTTGGTAACTTGGTTAAACAACCAAGTCACATGAGAAAAACCAAGTACAATTCTCATGTAGAAATTTGGTAATCCCAAGAAGCTACATAGTTTTGTGAGATTTTTTGGTTGTGCCATTCCTAGATGATTTCAATCTTGGTTGAGTCCACATGTACTCCTTATGCATTTACTAAGTATTCCAGCTATTGTATCTCATTTTTTACAAATGAATTTTTTTCCATGTTTGTGTACAACATAAGCTTGCACAATGTGTTTTCTCTATATGGTGAAAATATTCATCCTATGTTTTACTAAAGATTAGGATGTCACCAAGGTAGACTACAATAAATTAAGTAATGTACAAACTAAGAATGTCATTCATCATCCACATGAATGTAGCTAGTGCATTAGTTAAGTTGAAGGGCATGACTAACCATTTAAACAAATCTTCTCTTGCTATGAAGGTTGTCTTCCAAATGTCTATAGGTTTAATAAGAGTCTGATGACATCTAGACTTAAGATTGATTTTGGTGAAGAATTCTACATCATGGAAATAGTCTAACATGTCCTTAATCCTTTCAGGAGGGTGGTGGTTCTTCACTATGATCTTGTTGAGATCTCTATAATCAATTCACAAATTCCATGTGTCATCCTTCTTTTGTGCAAGCACAATTGGCTTATCATAAGGCAATAAGTTGGGCCTGATGTGTCCTTTATCTAGAAGTTCATAGATTTGTTTCTTGACTTCTTCATTCTATAGAAATGATTTGTGGTATAAATAAGAATTAGGAAGAGGTAGTCAAAGGATCAAATAAATAGAATGCCTTACTACACAGTGTGTAGTCACTTCCTTTGGTAATTGAAAGATATCTTTGTATTATTCCAACTTGTGGTTCAACTCTAAGGTCTTTGCTATTGTTGTTGGAGGGAATCCAGTATGAATTTGTGCCAACATAATGTTCTCATGTTCAAGCCTCATCGTATAAACAAACACTTTTTATTAGAACTAACCAACTTCTTACACTATTTGGCACTAATAAGTGATAGTTTAGGGACTGCTTCTAGTATGTAATATATCTTATCGACAACGTCTGTGAAAACATTTCTAGGATTTGCTTCATAGACTACATGTTGATGGTAAAGATATGGTTTCCTAAGTAAAACATTGCATACCTCTAATGGGGTGGCATCACAAAGGACTGTATCTTGGAAAGGCTTGATGTTATACACTAGGTGACATTACTAAGTGACACATTTCTTAGATCTTGTACTAAACCATTCAATGGAGTATGGTTGTGGGTGAGGCTCCATTGATAACTTCAATATTTGAATTGCTTCAAGACAAATCATTTTCTTTTGGATTCCATTATCAACAATGAAGTGTACTAGTTGATCACCAATCCACTTTTGATAATGGAACAATCTTTTTGCCTCCTTTGTGTTTGTAAGGGAAGAAGATATGTTTGTGGTACCAAACATAGCACTCGACTTAGATTCTATGATCTACTTGCACTTATCCAATGCTACCATGCTTTTAACCGGTGCTTCAAGTTGTGCAAGTAGAGTCTTTCAAGCGCAACATTTCTTCAGTATAATGACTACTAGAGTTGTGAACTAAACACCACCTACTAGTCTTGGATTACTTACTCTAGTCATTTGATAGTTGTTACTTAGTTTGTTTATGCTATTGAGAACCATTCCCTACCTTAGAATTCTTCTTGGAAGGACTAGAAGTCTTTGTTCTGCTCAACTTAGAATCCTTAGTCTTTGTTTTGACCTTGACCTTTTCTTCAAACTTGTAAGTAAATTTGTAGGTTTCTTTGATTGAAGAGATTTGTAGGATATCTATATCTGATTGGATGTATGGTCTCAAGCTTGATCTATATTTCAAAACAAGGGTTTTCACTTAATCCTAAACACCTATTTTAGAAACCAAAGTTTGAAAGGTATTTGTATATTCATGCAACAATTGATCGCAACCTTGGTGCAACTAATAGAACTTGATGTATTGGTCATCATAGCTTCCAATAGGGTAATAGGTTTCTTTGAGTGCTACTATGAAACCATTCCGTGTGTCTATGTAGGTGTGTCTAAGTTATCCTTATGTGTTGTGCAGTAGTTATTCCATCAATTCTCTATAGATAAAGAAACTTTTAGAAGAGAAAATGTAATCTTTTGTTGGTCAGAGAAATGATTAACTATGTAGTATGAAAATATTAGGTTAAGCTAGTTATCTAGGACATTTGCATCTATTTTTGGTTTAAACATAGGGATGTCTATATTGACTTGTACCCTGTATGACATGCGACCACCAAATGGTTCATGTGAATTAGTAGTCTAAACCTATTTGAAAAGTAGTGAGAACTAATCAATAATACCCACTCTGTCATGTGCATGGCATTCTTCCAATTCTTCTTGTTATCTTTGCAATGCATCCTCTATTATTTTCTAGAACGTCTTTGAAGTTGGTATTGCTGACTATGTCTCTCATTTGATGATGTATAGGAAGGTATGACGAAGGATTAGGAGTTTTAATCCCTAAATTACTATATTCATACCTTGTATGAGTGGGCATACAAATAGAGATGAAGTTTAAATATGCCACGATACCACTTAGAAATGATATGAAGTGTGTATACTTTGATACATTGATTTGGGGCCTTAGAGAAGATTTGACAGAAAATCCTAATTAAACAAATTTAATGAGGTTATGTGTGGAAACAATTTATGGGTAATAGAGGTTAAAGTTATATAGAGTGCAAATGAACAAGGGAAGTATAGAAGACAAATGAGTATGACAATATGTGTAGAACTATAACAACAAAATTGTATTATGCTAGTTCTATATAATATCTATGAGAATGGATGTGTGATGTCTATGTCTCCATACAACTTGTCTGAGAATATCTAACTAGAAAGAATTGTAGTGTATATTAATATACAGAGAAGGGAGATGAAGCATCAATCGATCTAATGGACAACAATAGAATTTGAGTTAGGACTTGTGCTTTGACATGAGGGTGTTGAATATGATGAGGAACCTGCTTAATAACACTTGAGATTCATGGTGGAATCTAGTGATATAGATCCTCCTAGATCAATAATGTATTTGTTCTTATGGTTATATATGTTAATGCAATGCTCTCAAATGATGTATGAATGTTCAAGATATTAGATGGTCTAAAATGACCTAGGGCTTTGTCCTTTTATACAACACCTTAGCATGCAAACTTGAATATTTTATGCTTGAGTTGATGTGCAATGACTAGTTGGAAGGAAGTTAGCATGGGCGCATAATTAATTTTGAATTTGGAAAAAAGGGGATCGAGGTCATGCATGTGGTCTTGAACTAGGTTAAGGGCCGCCACACTAGTAGTTTTGACACGGACCAAAAATAATAAATTTAGGGGTTGGGTCTGGACCACTAGAGAATTAGGATTGAGATTTCAATTAGACGCATATTGAATGTTAACTCCTACACAAAAATATGTCATTTAAACTAGATAATTACACTAAGGGTCAAAGCAAGTCCAAAATGAATGGGGAATGTTGTTAAGGATATACTTTTCACCTCTACAGATACTAATCTTATTATCTATTATACTGAAAACACAACTTTAATGATACTTTTTATAATAATTGTTTTGAGTGACATTTTTAATTTAAAAAATAATTTTGTAAATATTGTATATTTTACAATTAATATTTTAAACAAAACAAGACATATAATAAAAAAAACTGGTCTCTACCACTAATCGCAGTTAGAGTAGAGATAATGGCATCAATATCTCTTTGGCCAATGCGAATTACAATAACAAGTCACACATATACACTGTAATCATTTAAGTGAAAAACTTAAACTAGAAAAAAAGTACCATTGAGCATTATCCAAAAGCTAAACTATAAACTAAGAAAAAAATATATTATCAATCTAAAATCTAGTCTATTAGAACACAAATATTTACTTCTTATGCCTACTTTGCCCGGTGACAGTATATATTCATAAGTGAGAGATCATGTGTTGCTATGTAATTAGATGTTTATCATTGTAATCGATCATTAGATGGTTAAAATGTTCATTTACACATTCACCATTTTATTTTCCACATGATTAAGACAATATTTTTTATTGTATTAAATTTAATAAATGATTATATAATACTAATAATAATCAAAAGTTAGTAGTTGCATACTCGGTAAAAGATAGACATGCACAACAAGGAACAATAATAGAATAGTATTAACCTTCTATCAATCCATAATGTAGCCCTAAAAGACACTAAAAGAGGTCTACGCTAATTTAGTATAATATCAAAGACAAATCATCAAGCATTGTGAGCTCATCTTAAGGGTGATGAGGTTGGATCAATCTAATGGTAATCTAAGAATCAAATTCAATGCTCACTTTAGTCCTTGGTTGATTCTTAAAGCTTTGACTATATTATTTGTTTGGAAAATATTTGATGGCCTCTATACAAAGATTTTATCTCCTTGAGAATTCTTTTTAGCAATTGCACCATTTCTGCTCAACCTTGGGTTAATTCTTGAAGTCCCTTTTAAAAACAAACAAATGGAAGAGATTGATTGAAAACAAAAGGTATGGTCATTATGTTTACCTGCAAAGTAAGCCATATAAGATATTGACCACTAGAAAAATTCTTACCTTAGAGTGTTCCCCAAAGCTTCCTCCTGCAAAGTAAGCCATATAAGATATTGACCACTAGAAAAATTGTTACCTTGTGTTCCCCAAAGCTTCCTTCTGCCATACCCGGGCCCACCGATGATTTCCAGCACTTTCAAGCATATCTTATTTGAAAGCCGTCCAAGCCAATCAATTGTATATTATACTGAAATCTATGGATATATTTTATAATGATTGAATGTGCTAGATTCGTACATCACATCAATTTAATCTACATAAAGTGATTACAAAATAATCTTTTATGAGATTCCTTATATATTTTTCCCTTTACTTGATTCATTTAAATTATTCGATGTCTAGATTTTTTTGCAAGCCATAGTGTGTTGTACAAGAGCACGTGTTACTAGAAATGTTGTAATAGCCATCGTTGCCATCGAGTCCCATGATGAGCCCTAGAAATGTACATGATTGTATGACCTTTTTCTATCTATGGACATACATTTGTAACCTCAAAATACTCTTAACTAACATTGTTTCATCTGATTTATGTTTTATATTAGAATTATTGTAAAATAAATTGATTGTTTTCTAATTAGAAAGAGGTGAAATGAACTAGGGGAAAGGGGCTAGTAGCCGCCCACGCTCTAATAACCGCTATGCTATTGTGCACTTGACCCCCAATTAAAACTTTAAAAATAACCAATACATGACATTAACCAACCTATAAATAATTGCAAATACACCAATAAATGTTCACAACTACATGTGTACTTTACCATACAAAATGAACAACACACATGTACTTCCACTTGCATTTACAAGACAAGTTGATGCAAATGGGGAGGGCGGGGTTCCAAATAAAATCACGCTTTTTTTATTTCATTACAAAATTAACGTTTACAATAACCACCCATTTGGACATGGCTCAAAAGTCAAACTGCTCACATTTACATAACTTGGTGCACACTTATTGGTACTTAAGCTACCATAAAGACAAAACACTCCCAACTACATTCGCTGTTAATCACACATTCTCCCATACTTGCTATCACATCCACTTGCACCAACTCTATTTACAATAAGTACCTGCGCAAACAGTAAATGGTGTAAGGCTCCCTAACTAGACATAAAATAAAATAAAAATAAAAATTAAATCGTGTTTATTACAAAATTATTACAAAATACGTCAGTTATCAAAATCATATCATCGAATACAATAGCTTCTATGCATTTATTCAAATTCAAACTCAACAACCAAATTCAATTATCAAAATCATATCATTGAATACAATAGCTTCTACACGTTTATTCAAATTCAAACTCAACAATCAAATTCAATACATTCCTTTTTCAAATTTGAATCGATTATAAGAGGGCTCAGATTATGCAGCATAGACAATGTTAACATCAATTTATTGAAGGAGCGTTGCAAACGGTGTCTACGAGAAGAAGAATTTGCAGGCCACGTTCCAGACTTCCAGATTTAGGTTCAGGTTGGTGTTGAACACACCAAGATACTGAGAGGGGGGTGAATCAGTATCTAAACAATCTTCAATTTTAACAACTTCAACTTATCCAGAGCAGATTAAAAC
Organism: Cunninghamia lanceolata; assembly: GCA_027924645.1. Classification (NCBI taxonomy): domain Eukaryota; kingdom Viridiplantae; phylum Streptophyta; class Pinopsida; order Cupressales; family Cupressaceae; genus Cunninghamia; species Cunninghamia lanceolata. The sequence continues at coordinate 11,690,929 of BSBN01000553.1, read as the reverse complement.
TTAAGCATCACAACATTAACATGAACATGAAAGATTAACACAATGCACATCAACACATAACACTAGATATACGTGGAAAAACCCTAGAAGGGAAAAACCATGGTGAGGATTAACTCACAATATATGAAGCTCAAATAACAACTTTGTTTTAGGGCTACAATCCAAGGAAGCTACTACTCCCTGAAGAACTTTAATTTAGGGTCACTCTCAAGGAAGCTACTACTACTTGAAGACTTTGTTTTTGGGTCACTCCCAAGGAAGCTACTACTATCTGAATTGAGAACACACTTACAAAAGATTACAGTATGACAGTCCTTCTACTATCTAGAAACTGACATTGAAACTCACACCTTTGATGATTGCACTTCTGCCTCTTCACACTTTCTTCTGATGATCTGATCAGTTAGGCACACTCTACACTTGATCACTATCACATATAAGTCTTCAAGATGAATCAGGACATCATCAACAACTTCTTCTCTTTCTCCTTCAGTCACACATTGATAATGCATTCATTCTACTTTTTATCTACTTGCGAACCTTTTTAATCAACTTGCAATCACACTCTCCTAACTCAATTTGATTCACTATTTATACAAGATATTACTTTGATTACATTGCTTACAAGTCAGCCAGACAACACACAATATGAAACGTGTAGAAGATAGGTCCTAAGTGAAACCACACGTTACACCAACAGAAGATCCATGCCTTGCGGACACCAACACTTCCTTAACTAGGTCCAAAACATCTATCATAGCTTCAAACACCAAGGAATTACATCTACACAGTCTACTCATTTGAAAATATGACAACTTTAACAAAAAACACATGAACCTTGAAGCATAACGGTCACATCAACTTGAAAACCTGGTGCGGTACTAGAAACAAAAAATATCTTCATGAAAACTCTTCCAGATGAGTCCACATGACTCATATAGCATCTCCAAACACTCCTTTGCCACCACACATCAAATAATTATGCCACACATCTTCAATCATGAACTATGGGAACAATTTGTCATCTGAAACACATTGCAACATGCTATCATTTGAAAAACTGAGTTGTGGACCACCAAGGACCTTGAAACTACAAGGAAGCATGTAATACACATCCATAAACATGTCCTCAAAACCACAAGGGCAATCATTCATTTTTGGAGGAATGCAAAGCATTCCTACAGGCCTTCATCACTAGTTTAATCTGCCAGAACACATGGCGATACTCTATCATGCATAACTTTCACAGCAGAAGGACAAATGATCTAAAAACTTGGAATTATCACCTTCACAACATCCTAAACACAATTCCAAAATCACATGCCCATATTTGCAAATGCGGAGGAATGCAGAGCATTCCATTGTCCTACACAGAACATCTTCATAGAAGTAACACTGTCTTCAATCAATCAACAACAAAACACTCTTTCGGTAATGCAATCATCATGGAACTTGGAACATACATGTTTTAGGCCATCCGTAACTTCATCAATACATCTGATCATCTTCATGCTTCTAATTCCCATATTAATATGAACTATATCTTCTCCCTTCTCTTGTTGGATGGGACATGGCATCCAAGTATGAACACCATCACACCATCATGATAGTGTTGACATCAATGACAACCTAGTGACAGTGTTGACATCAATGACAACCCTAGGAACCATATGTGTAACAGTTGGTACATCACATTCCTATATTCTTTTGTCTTTTCCTGCAAATTCTATGCATAAATCACATTCCTATATTCTTTTGTCTTTTCCTACAAATGCTATGCATAAGATTCTATTCATGTTATATGCCACATATATATTAATGTTATATCTGTTCATGTTATATGCCATATATATATATATATATATTAATGTTACTTTTTATATGCCATATATATTCAAGGTTCATATATATATATATATATATATATATATATATATATATATATATATATTCTCAAGCCCTTCATATATATTTAACCCCATAGAGAAATATAAACCATATTTCAATATTACTGTTCATTAATATGGTGAAAATTTGAATATATGGATTTAATTTTACTATAGATGTGTATAGTGCATTAAGTATATATTCAAGGTTCCATTCATTATATATATATTCTCAAACCCTTCATATATATATTTAACTCCATAGAGAAATATAAACCATATAATAATATTACTCTTCATTAATATGGTGAAATTTGAATATATAGGTTTAATTTTACTGTAGATGTGTATAATGCATTAAGTATATATTCAAGGTTCCATTATATATTGTAAAGAACCCTTATAATATGACTGCAAATTTTTTCCAAATTAGATAAGAATTCTTGCACCAAATAGTCAACTTCAAATGAAAGATAACACATGAAACATATAGACAGTGAAACCCAAACTTCCAATGCTTTATTAACTTCTTCAATGATGAAAAACACAAATGATTGTTCATTGTCCTTTATGACAGTCAAGTACTGTTTTATATCAGACTTAGATACATGCATGAAAAGTAGGCAAAATGGCATCCAAACCCTATACAAAATGTCTAATCAATGAAGGATGATTGACAAATGATCTCAGCTCAAGTTGAACCCTGAATCACCACCAAATATCACTATATCTGATATGACTGAATATATAACTGATGAAAATGCTAATATCACTGTTATTGCCCAGCCAATAGGATATAGATGAATTTAGGCCAAAAACACTTCCAAATTGCTCTAAATGCAAATCGGTAGGCTCTTAGGAAGCTGATATATCATCCAAAGACTTCAATATACTAAATGCCTTCAAAATGATCTTCTTCCAATGCTAATGCTGACTGTAGCAGACCTGTAAGTGACTGGAATATGCCCATATTACATGAAAATGACAAAATAACTCCTCTCTAAGCAAGCAATGGTCTTCTAGTGAAGGATATTGCTTTGTATAATCATCACCAATGCTTGAATATTCATAAAATCTTAAAAATAAATCTTTATTAGCTAGCTGTGATTTGTATCAGACCCTAAACCCTTGATAAAACTCACTCAATCACTCCAATATTTGATAAACACTACCTTGGTTGATATTCAACTTGACCAAGGGTTACAATAGCTCACAAACTTCACTTAAACTCTCACAAAACCTAAAAAATTAAGCTCTAATAATGAATATTTGAATGATATCACCTCACATGAAGTATGGGGTCATCACCATACAAATACAAGGGGTCATCACCTTGCAAAATGACATAAAAATTAGAATTCTCAGTCAAAATAATAAGAATAAGAAAACATACCAGATTCAACATATCCCAATTGAACTTGCAATGACCGATTTATCCTCTCACTGGTTGATCCTCCTCTATGGCGATTTGGAATGAAGTTTGGAATCTGCCAATGAAGAACAAGAGTCTTGAATCATTTTAAATGAATTGCATCTATAAACTCAACCATTTAAAATCAATATTTAATTATTTTAAGTGAAATACATCTACTTCTCATATGGATCGATCCTCAACAACTTGGAGTTAGCATTTAAAATCCTTCAAAGTGCATAGTCGATCCATAGTCAATTGCTATCAAGTATTTAAATTCTTCCTCTTCATGATCGGCGGCTAGCAATACATCATTTAAAATCTTCAAACAATATCAAATACCTCTTACTTAGGCATTGGCATTGAATTTCTACACAATTGATTTTAAATGACTTTGTCTTGGGTGAATGCTCCAACCATTGGCTCTCCAAACTATGAACAAACACATTTTTAAATTGTAAAGACTCACAAATCATGTAAAAGCATTTAAACCAACTCAAAAGTAAATGAAGTAAATAATCCACTTAAATACAACATCGCAATAACCAAAATAAAAAGAAGTAAATAATCCACTTAGATACAACCTTCAAAGATAATAGATGTAATTAATCTGCTTAATCACAATATCTCAAATAAAAGATAATCTTATAAATATGAATCTCAATGTCAATAAATGTTACATATTCACGTGCTTAATCCAGGTAACAAGCATGATAAAATAATATACATAAATCCTTTGGCAAACATGTCGTAATACATCCAAAATAGGTACAATAATCAAGTACATCAATAATAAATATACCAACACACTCTCCAGCTGCACGAACCAAGTGGTCCACCACCTTCAAGCCAAGAGACGGGAACATGGCTCAGGTGCTTTTCCACCCAACCATGAAGTATTTACACTTCCCTGGATCTCTTCCTGAAATGAAGGAAACCCAACCCTGCATGAAATGTCTAGCTACCTGGTAACAATTGCAGGAGGGAACACCCAATGCAACCTTGATGTCTAAATGTGTAATTCTAAGTAATGAAAAGCAAATTGTCTCACAACAGGATGTGGTAGAGATATCAATAAATAAGTTTTCTAGACAATAAACATTTATTTCAATCCCATTTCGATTAGATCTAATCATTTAAGTAACCTGGTCAATTCTTGTAAAGAGGAAAAGCCATCTCTGATAATCCACATTCGGCATCGCAATCCCAAAAGTAACCCAATACGTTCCTATATAAAAACTACTTCTTTACCTAGAAGCAAGAAAATAAGTAAAGAATCACAAATTCAAGATTTCCAAATAATCAATCCAATCCCTTTCCCAAAACATCAAATATGGAAAAATACACTTTCAAGCAATGAACCATCTTTTGGTCATACAATCGAAATCATAAGTTTATCAATTTGATATAGTTTCTAATCTTGTATTTCAGTCACAATGTCTTTAATAATAGTCATTCTAAGATATTAATCTATCTTACTGTGTATTTCGGTGACAGGAAGTATTTCAATCTGTTTATCTAACCAAAAAGATTACAATTCAATATAAAATAACTTACTATCAAAACTGCGACAGGAAGTCAAAAAACAATCAAACAGTCTTCCTATCACTGTTGCGACAAGAACTGTTATAGTAATAAAGAAAGAACACATAACATATTTTATTCTGATTTTCGGTCATAAAAACACTATAAAATCTCATTCTTAGATTATTCTACCTTATTGTCATTCTAGTGACAGGAAACTAATCTGTTAAGCATGCAATTTAAGCACATACATCTCTCTATAACCTTCCTGTCACTGTGGCAATAGGACATGTGGCAGAATCTAATAAATAATCAACTAAGTTTATAAGTAATTTACTGTCATCCACTGACAATGTTTTCTACTATGTTTGAACAACAATTTCATAAGGAATGTACCTATAGGAATACAGGAGTTTCATCTAAATTTATTAAGATTTTGGAGTTTCATCATAGAAGGGTCGATTTGCTAATATATTCAAATTTCAGCCAGCATATAAAGAATACAATCATACAATTGTCTAACAGAAAGTTATCAACAACCCTCTGGAGGTCAATTTACAGTTTTTCATCAGAAGAAAATAGATTTGAATAATAATACTTTGCTAGCAAGGTGACAGAGATAAATGATAGGTCTCAGATAACACAGCTTTAACAAGGAAAACGATTGTCATGTCTTAAAACTACATTTAGCTAAGATAAGGTCAGAAGACAACAAGAACCACGAGATCAATCTTTACAAGTTCAAACATGAAGCAGCCTAGATGGCTATAAAATGGATGGTGGCCAAAATAGAGGTCAATGACCCAAGACAAGCATCCATGATAAATGGAGCAACGACCACTATTTTTGCAAGTCAATTGTGAGAGAAAAGAGTGATGGTAAAAAGGTCGACGGCTAACCAAAATTGGGTTCAGACGTCAAAAATCAGAAAAACATATGAGGTACGCCAATCTCAAGATTTGATACTAGCGGCAAGAAGGAATAGATCGCCAGGCAGACTATCAAGGAGGATGGCTCAGACAAATAGAAGAGTTGAGCATAGAAAAACAGTCACTTACCAAAAAGTAAAGAAACTATCTTTTTGACAGTCACATCAATGCAATTTTTAATGAAACAAAAATGAAAAGGAACCTGGAAATAGCAGTTGCTTTGATGAAGAATCTTTGCAGATGAAGCCGCCCCTCTCTCTCTCTCTCCTGATCACAACCTGGTATCCTGAGGTTTGCTGATCACAAAAATCTAGATACTACTGCCCAAAAACGTGTTTTTGTATGAATTCATGGTATTCTTTTTACTCAAAAAATACTTAGAAAAACTCCTCCTTCGCTATGAAAAATGTGGTATATTGTTCTTTGCTGAAGATCCTCTCCTTTTATTAAAATTATCTCCCTCTAATTCTGGCGATTAGGTTTAGAACTCAAGTTCTCATTTTTCAGTTTGCATGAACATTTGACCAATAGAATTTGAGAAAATAAAATGCTATTTAGAACAATAATATAATATCTTTTTAGCTTACTGTCGCATGGATGACAGGAAGCCTATTTTAATTCTTTTGTTTACTCATCTAAATATAATAACACTATTTTTAATCTAATTTAACTATTGTTGTTAAAACAAATCCATTTAAATAATCAAAAGAGAAATGCAATATAATATTGCATATTTATCTATATATATATTTATTTATTTTGAGGAACATATTGTCTTCCAAACATCTTATAAACAATATTTTATTATTTATTTAAATAACACACAATACATCATTTGAATATATTTTGAAAGGATATTAAGTTAAAGTAATCACATCATGCATTTAAAAATAATTAAAAATCACGCATTAATGCAATAAGAACCATTCAATAATGCATATGCAACTACGTGATGTGTGTGATTGCATCAGGGTAATCCATCCATCATTTCTTGCCAAGTGGCTAGAACACCTCTACCTCAACCATGCTCTCGTCTTTGACGAGTACCTGCATCCATTTTGCACTCATCTCAATGTCAATAGGTTAGTGTCTCCAAAATATAGCTGAAGCAAATCATTGCATTTACATCAATATTACTTAACATCTGAAACATTTTCTAATTTTCATCAATATAACTCATAATAATTACCTCCACGTATGTAAAATTCCTTAAAGTAAAGTCAATCACAATAATTATTCACTAAACTAGAATAATCATATTGTTCATTAAACCGAGACGTGACATCCTTCGCCACTTGGAAGAGACATCATCCTGATGTCTTATTAAACATCAAAGCAATAAAGTATCCATCAACCATCAATAGGGATCAAGGTGTTATAAAACAATAACATCAACTCAAAGTATCAAAGCATAACTGAACTCAAAGTATCATAAAACAATAATCAAACTCAAAGTATCATAATCCATGCATGAATAAGAAATCTATGCTATATCCTCAAATGAGGAAAAGATCTATCAATCTCCTCTGCATCTCCCATGTGGCACTATCCTCAGAATACTGATCCCATTGGACCTTATATTGCACCACATCTCTACTACACAACTTAATGTTACTCTTCCTCAGAATTCAAGTGGGCTCCACCAACACCACTCCTGGATCCTGAACCTGTAAAGCACACCAATCAAGAATATGTGACGCATCAGGATGATAAAGCTTAAGTAAAGACACATGAAAAATATTATGGATTATGGCAAGTGCAGGCAGGAGAGCAAGTCTGGAAACTACAAAATTAATAACTTCTAGAACTTTCAACAGTCCTACAAAACAAGGAGCAAGTTTGGATGCTTTACCAAATGACACTGAACTCTTATGAGGTTTGACCCTCAAAATGACTTTGTCACCAATTGAAAACTGTCTAGGAGTTCTATTCTTATCTGCATAACTCTTTTGACAATCTGAAGCTTGCTTCAACTTCTCCTTGATCAACTTCATATGATCATCCATTTCTTTTAACATTTCAAGACCAATCACAATTATGTCCTCCACCCTATCCCAACTGATAGGTGTTCGACACCTACGCCCATAAAGAGCTTCGAAAGGTGCCATTCCCAAAGATGCATGGTATGAATTGTTATATGCAAACTCAACCAATGGAAGGTACTCCTACCATTTATACTACTTATCCATACAATACATTCTGAGAAGGTCTTCTACCACCTGATTAACTATTTCTGTCTGACCATCCATTTGAGGATGATAAGCTAAACTAAAATTTAACTTTGTACCCAAAGCTGCATTAAGAGTTGTCCAAAATCTAGATGTCATGCGAGTGTCTTGATTTGAAATGATCGTTTCAGGCACTCCATGCAATCTGAAAATCTCCTGTACAAACGTCTTAGCTAAGATCATAGAACCATCTGAAAGATTCCCCAGAATAAAATGTGCTACCTTTGTCAACTTGTCCACAACCACTAAGATGACATCATGCCTATTCTTAAACATAGGTAACCCTTGAATAAAATCCATGCTTATCACTTGCCACTTGTGCTCAAGGATACTGTGTGGATACAACAATCCTGCTAGATGAACATGCTTAGCCTTGACTCTCTAGCATTCCAAACATCGAGCTACAAATTTTGTTACATCCCTCTTAAGTCTAGGCCAAAAGTATAAATGTTTCAAACCTTTGACCATCTTTGTCACTCCAGGGTGACCTGAATAAGGTGCATTGTGAACTTCTTCGAGCACTAACTTCCTCAACTCTCCTGAGTTAGGAATATACATCCTTCCCTAAAATTTCAAAAGTCCATCTGATTCTATAACATAACCATCAAACCTGTGATCTAAGGGGTCTACTTCCAAATCTTGTTTTACTCTTTCATAATGATCATCCCCTTGAAGATTCTAAATCACTTTCTATTTTAAATTAGATATCAAAGTAACAATGGCAACTAGATGTCTTCTCCTACTAAGAGCATCTGCTACTCTATTCTCCTTTCCTTTTATATACTCAATTCCAAAGTCATACTCACTAAGGAATTATAACTATCTTCTCTGTCGTGCATTAAGGTTAGGTTGAATAAATATATACTTGAGCCCTAGATGATCTGTCTTTAAATCAAAGGGCTTACCTAGAAGATAATGCCTCCACATCTGAAGTGCATGAACTATGGAAGCTAACTCAAGATCATGTGACACATAGTTGAACTCATGTTTCTTTAACTTTCTAGACTCATAAGCAACCACTTGCTCATTTTGCATCAACAGTCCTCCTAATCCTTCCCCTGAAGCATCTGTTATAACTATAAAGTGCCCATTAGGATTTGGTATGGTAAGGATAGGAGTAGTTGTGATTTCAAACAAGGTAGAAGGACAACAACCAACTCAACAAAACAAACAAATCAAGTTTTGGGCTTCAAACTTCATGGGTTCCTTCACAACTGCCCCTAACTCCTTGTAGCCCTATTTTAGTGGTTTTTTCAACATAACTTGCAGAATAAACCTCAACCCACAAGATAAATAACTTTTTAGATACCCATTATTGAATTATTCAACATATCAAGAATTGAGGTTGGATTGTTTTGGAACATCATGACCTATAATTGACTGTCCCTATTTTTCTTAGGATAATTAGCCCACTTTTCCAAAGCAAGTACTCAATATCTTTAGCCCAAACTCCCCACACCTACTCTATCACTCTTCTTAGGTTTCCAGTAGACCAAATCAATAATTTTTAGGCAAAGAAAAGTCTCGTACATCAACAAATCACCATACCCTTATTCTAGGCTTGTTTAAGGCTAGTTTCCATGAGGGTTTATTGGAAATCTACCTTCCACAGCTTACCACACCTTCCCAATGGCTCAAACACATTGTGTTGGGTTTGAATATGCTTCTAAAACTCTCCTCTACCCTCCAGAAACTCTGTTTCATCAAACTCACACTCAAAACCACCTTTTTCAAGTCAAAACTCAGAAATAATACTGGGCAGTTTTTGGTGAATCGGCTATAAAATACTAAAAAATTCATGAAATCACACAAAACTAGTTGCAAAATAAAGGTTATTCAGTCCTCCATCAATCCCAATTAGTTTCAGATCACAAAATATCCGTACAAATCTGTACTATTCACTGTAACAGGACTGTTATAGGAAAAATCTAGAAGTAGTAGTCACTAAAACCTTTATAACTTCTTCAAATCTTAATGAAATTAATGAAACCAATTGAAAATAAAAGATTATTCAGAGGGCTTTCCAAAAAATCCAATTTCATGCCATTTTGTGTCCGTACATGGCCGTACCAGCCTTGGGAACTGTCATTTTGCAAAAAAAATGCAGAAAAATAGAGGTATATGTTATTATTCTTCACTTCAAACTACTCCAAACCATTCCAAATATTTTACAATGAGTCTTTACATATATATACATGTTTTCCCTCCAAAACCAACCACTTTAACTGAATCAAATGACCTTTTGAGACACTTGATCCTTGGTATTCCATAGTTTATCTTTTTACTTCTTACATAACATTTTTGACAATATTACAAATATGACACTTCCCATGACTCAAATTGCATTTAAAGTGGTCTATGATGACCTTATTCAATGATAAAATACTCCAACATACCTATTTCCTATCAAAGACCAACATTAAGACCTTATTTACAAACTTTATACAAGATAAACTTGGTGCCCCTGCACCAAGTTGTGAGCTTTTCCTTTAGCACTTGGAAAGCTTGCTCACATCTTTCTATCCATTCAAATATCTTACCCTTCTTTTGAAGTGCAGTAATTAGTGCTGCTATGGTTGAAAAAACTTCCACAAACTTTCTATAATAACCTGCAAGTCCCATAGAACTTCTGACTTCTGTCACACTCTGCGGTGTAGGCCATTCCATTATTGCTTTTATCTTCCCAAGATCAACTGTAATCCCTTCAAATGAGATCACATGACCAAGGTAGTGCACTTTATCTTAAAATAATGTACACTTAGATAATTTACCATAAAGCTTTCTTTCTCTCAACCACTGCAAAACAATTCTCAAATGCCTTTCATGCTCTTCCACTGATTTAGAGTATATCAATATGTCATCAAGGAAGATTAACTAAAAATCATCTAAATAATCTTTGAAAATGCTATTCATCAAATTCATGAAAGCTGCTAGAGCATTAGTCAACCCAAATGGTACTACTGTGAACTCATAGTGACCATATCGAGTCCTAAAAGCTGTTTTCGAGATGTCCTCATCCTTAATTCACAATTGATGATAACCAGATCTAAGGTCTATCTTTGAGAACATTGTTGCTCCTTTCATCTAATCAAAGAGCTCATCTATTCTTGGAAGTGGATACTTGTTCTTTATAGTATCCTTGTTAAGTATTCTATAATCAATGCATAACCTCAAAGTAGCATCCTTCTTCTTTACAAAGATGATTGGTGCGCCCCATGGTGACACTATAGGTCTAATGAACCCTTGATTTAGCAACTATTGCAATTGTGCCTTAAGCTCATACAACTCTGTAGTAGTCATTCTGTAGGGTGCCTTAGATTGCGGCTCAGTCCCTGGTAGTAAGTTAATTAAGAAGTCAAATTCTCTCTTAAGCGGAAATTATGTCAACTCTATAGGGAATACATCTCTGAAATCTCTAAGGATTGGATAGTCATTGAACACTGGTTCTTCTTTATCAAGGTCCTTTACTTGGACAATATAAATGGCACATCCTTTCCTCTTGGCTTTCTTCAATTACATAGCTAAGATTTGTCTAAGCTCTAAAGGTCTCTTTGTTCCATTAATTTCCACTTGTTTCCCTAGGTCATCCAAACATCTAACAACCTTGTCTCCATATTTTAATAGAGACTTATGTTTAGTTAACCAGTTGATTCCCATAATACATCATAAGAGCCTAAAGGTGCTACATACAGATTCACTTGTGTCTGAAAACTAGGAAGCTCTAACTCACTACAAGCTAGACATGAGTCTACCCTCTTTTTTGCACTATTGCCATATTGTACCATCCAAGAGTTTTCCATATGTCCAGGTCTAATAGATAACTTAGATACTACTCTAGGATCAACAAAACATTCTGTGGCACCAGTATCAATTAAAATAGAAACAGGTAGTCCATAGAGCTTACCTTGGAACTGAATAGGTGCTACTTGAAACTCTGCTTTCCAATTATCCACTGTGACATGAATCTGATGCTGCGGCGCTCCTTGCTAATTCTTGTTTCCTCTTTTATGTGGACATGCATTTGCATAATGCTCTCCTCCACAATTGTAACATCCACCCTTAGGTGTTCTCGGTCCTTCAGCTCTTTCCCTTTGATTGTTGTTTTTGTTGTTATTGCCACCTCTTTTATTTCCACCATTCCCATCTTGAGAATTATTGCCTCTCTTCAGATTCTTGATCTATCTATTATTGCCTTGGTTGTTATTCTTTTGATAGTTCTACTGATTATTCTATGGTTTCTTATTCAAAAACTTAGCATCTCTTTGCTTATGGTAATTTGCTATCTACTACAACCTCTGCTCTTGTTTTATTTATTTCTCAAAAGTGGCATCCATAGTGAGTGGGTTATGAATGTCTACCTCAGCTCCAATCTGTGGCTTTAATCCCAAAATAAAAGTAAATGAAAAACCCACTTCTTCCGCTATCTTTGCTTGATCATCCACAATAGCTCTAACTTCAGGCACTTGAACTTCTATCCTTGGGTTCTCATTTTGTGTCTCAGCCCTTAGGTTTTCATGAGTATTTTGACCTCTAGGTATTCCTCTGATCTTCTACTCAAGAGTATTCACCATAATGTCCTGTTGGGTCAAGAGATCAAGAATACGGTCCAATCTTCCAACTTGACCAATGTTTCTAGTATTCATGATGGATAGTCTGTATCAAGTTTGCAACTTTAGCACAATAGTCCCAAAACAAAGGCCCTACTGTTAAACCTAGAGCTCTGATACCAAATGTAAAGCCTCACAAATCATGTAAAATCATTTAAACCAACTCGAAAGTAAATGAAGTAAATAATCCGCTCAAATACAACATTGCAATAACCAAAATCAAAAAGAAGTAAATAATCCACTTAGATACAACCTTCAAAGATAATAGATGTAATTAATTCACTTAATCACAATATCTCAAATAAAAGATAATCTTATAAATATGAATCTCAATGTTAATAAATCTTACATATTCATGTGTTTAATCCAGGTAACAAGCACAATAAAATAATATACATAAATCCTTTGGCAAACATGTTGTAATACATCCAAAATAGGTACAATAATCAAGTACATCAATAATAAATAAACCAACACACTCTCCAACTACACAAACCAAGTGGTCCACCACCTGCAAACTGAGAGACGGGAACATGGCTCAGGTGCTTTTCCACCCAACAATGAAGTATTTACACTTCCCCGGATCCCTTCCTAAAATGAAGGAAACCCAGCCATGTACAAAATGTCTAGCTACCTAGTAACAACTGCAGGAGGGAACATCCGATGCAACCCTGATGTCTGAATGTGCAACTCTAAGTAATGAAAAGCAAATTGTCTCATAATAGGATGTGGCAGAGATATCAATAAATAAGTTTGCTAGACAATAAACATCTATTTCAATGTCATTCCAATTAGATCTAATCATTTAAGTAACCTGGTCAATTCCTGAAAAGAGGATAAGCCATCTCTGATAATCCACATTCGGCATTGCAATCCCAAAAGTAACCCAATACATTCCTATATAAAAACTACTTCTTTCCCTAGAAGCAAGAAAATAAGTAAAGAATCACAAATTCAAGATTTCCAAATAATCAATCCAATCCCTTTCCCAAAATATCAAATAAGGAAAAATACACTTTCAAGCAATGAACCGTCTTTTGGTCATACAATCGAAATCATAAGTTTATCAATTTGATATAGTTTCTAATCTTGTATTTCAGTCACAATGTCTTTAATAATAGTCATTCTAAGATATTAATCTATCTTGATGTGTATTTCACTAAAAGGAAGTATTTCAATCTGTTTATCTAACCAAAAAGTTTACAATTCAATCTAAAATAACTTACTGTCAAAACTGCGGCAGGAAGTCCAAAAACAATCAAACAGTCTTCCTGTCGCTGCAGTGACAGGAACTATTGCAGTAATAAAGAAAGACCACAGAACATAGTTCAATCTAATTTTCGGTCATAAAAACACTATCAAATCTCATTCTCAGATTATTCTAACTTATTGTCATTCTAGTGATAGGAAACTAATCTGTTAAGCATGCAATTTAAGCACATACATCTCTCTATAACCTTCCTATCGCTGTGGCGATAGGAGCTATGGTAGAATCTAATAAATTATCAACTAAGTTTATAAGTAATTTACTGTCATCCACTGACAATGTTTTCTACTATGTTTGAACAACAATTTCATAAGGAATGTACCTACAAGAATATGGGAGTTTCATCTAAATTTATTAAGATTTTGGAGTTTCATCATAGAAGGGTCGATTTGCTAATATATTCAAATTGCAGCTAGCATATAAAGAATACAATCATACAATTGTCTAAAAGAAAGTTATCAACAGCCCTTTGGAGGTCAATTTATAGTTTTTCATCAGAAGAAAATAGATCTGAATAATAATACTTTGTTGGCAAGGCGACAGAGATAAATGACAAGTCTTAGATAACACATCTTTAACAAGGAAAATGATTGTCATGTCTTAAAGCTACATTTAGCCAAGATAAGGTCAGAAGATAGCAAGAACCACATGATTGATCTTTACAAGTTCAAACAGGAAGCAACCCAGACGGATATAAAATGGATGGCAGTCAAAATAGAGGTCGACGACCCAAGACAAGCGGTTAGGTTAAATGGAGCGGTAGCTACTATTTCTGCAAGTCAATTGTGAGAGACAAGAGCGATGGTAAAAAGGTCAACGGCTAACCAAAATTGGATTTAGGCGTCAAAAATTAAAAAAACATATGAGGTACGCCAATCTCAAGATTTGATACTAGCAGCAGGCAGGTATAGATCGCCAAGCAAACTATCAAGGAGGATGGTTCAGATAGATAGAAGAGTCGAGCATAGCAAAATAGTCACCCACCAAAAAGTAAAGGAACTATCTTTTTGAAAGTCACAACAATGCAATTTTTAATGCAACAAAAATGAAAAGAAACTTGGAAATAGCAGTCTCTTTGATGAAGAATCTTTGCAAAAGAAGCTGCCCCTCTCTCTCTCCTGCTCACGACCTGGTATCCTCAGGCTCATTGATCACAAAAATCCAGATACTACTACCCAAAAACGTGTTTTCTGTATGAATTCGTGGTATTCGTTTTACTAAGAAAATACTTAGAAAAACTCCTTTGCTGTGAAAGATGTGGTATATCCTTCTTTGCTGAAGATCCTCTCCTTTTATTAAAATTATCTCCCTCTAATTCTGGCAATTAGGTTTAGAAATCAAGTTCTCATTTTTCAATTTGCATGAACATTCGACCAATAGAATTAGAGAAAATAAAATGCTATTTAGAACAATAATATAATATCTTTTCAGCTTACTGTCGCATGGATGACAGGAAGCCTATTTTAATTCTTTTGTTTACTCATCTAAATATAATAACACTATTTTTAATCTAATTTAACTATTGTTATTAAAACAAATCCATTTAAATAATCAAAAGAGAAATGCAATATAATATTGCATATTTGTCTCTATATATAGATATATTTATTTTTAAGGAACATATTGTCTTCCAAACATCTTATAAACAATATTTTATTATTTATTTAAATAACATGCAATACATCATTTGAATATATTTCGAAAGGATATTACGTTAAAGTAATCACATCATGCATTTGAAAACGATTAAAAATCACGCATTAATGCAATAAGAGCCATTCAATAATGCATATGCAACTACATGGTGTGTGTGATTGCATTAGGGTAATCCATCCATTAGTTCTTGCCAAGTGGCTAGAACATCTCTATCTCAACCATGGTCTTGTCTTCGACGAGTACCTGCATCCATTTTGCACTCAACTCGATGTCAATAGGTTAGTGTCTCCAAAACATAGCCGAAGCAAATCATTGCATTTACATCAATATTACTTAACATCTGAAACGTTTTCCAATTTTCATCAATATAACTCATAATAATTACCTCCATGTATGCAAAATTACTTAAAGTAAAGTCAAACACAATAATTATTCACTAAACTAGAATAATCATATTGTTCATAAAAACGAGACGTGACATAAATGCATTTACCTTAGCCATTGGAATATTTGAAAATGCATCTTCATCATCTTGATCCATGACCCAATATAAATATAATCCATACAATAAAATTTATCCCAAATGCTAGTCGATCTCTAACAACTCAGGAAATCCTCCAAATATTATTTTAAATGCCTTGTCCTTAGACGACGGCTAAAACAATGAATTGCTTGGCATTTAAAAACTATCAATAATCATTTTAAATGATTTTACCTTGGTCCCATCATTGGCATTTTAAGTATAATCTTTTCCTTAGCCAACTATCTCCTTATATTTCAAAGATAAGTTTTGAGTTGCTTGAGGGACCCACGCTGTCAGGACTTGTCCCCTATCTGCCAACAATAACCACAGTTTATCCTTAATAAATCTGTGAATTCCTTATCTCCTCATGCGCTGGAATTTAAGGACCCATAACAACTTTGCATTGTAATTTTATCCTTCAAAGGCATCGATTCCTCTACGAGCCATTGGCACTTAGGAAATGTTTTTGAATGTATTTATTTATCTTGGACCTACTGTTCTCTTTTGCAACTCTTCTAACCGTTGACACAAATAACAACAATCAAATAGGTCTCACCTAGAGCATCTCCTTATTCCATCAATCCACAATACAAAATTCCACCTTGTCATCTCATGATTAAATAGATATAGGAAAAATGTAATTGAAGATTTTATTTGTCATTATTCACTTGATTAAACTCAATCAAAACACTAGTTGAGCCAACATTCCGGTTCTCCATGCATAGAAAATAAACTCAAACTAGAAAACATAACTTAGCTCAAAATGGGGACATTACATATATATCCTCAAACCCTTCATATATATTTAACCCCATACAGAAATATATTAATATTAGTGTTTGTTATTATAGCGAAACCCAAAATATATAGGTTTAATTTTTAGTGTAGATGTATATAGTGCATTATATATATGTGTGTGTGTGTATCTATATATATATATGTATATATGTGTGTGTGTGTGTGTGTGTGTGTGTGTACATACATATATCTATACACACACACACATATATATATACATACATACATATATATATATATATACATACATATATGTGTGTGTGTGTGTATATAATACGGTCCTCCCTCTCTGAAATGAAAATCTTTGTGTTGGACTACTCTTCTTAGAGAATCTCAATACAGTCAGTAGTCAAATCCAATCCATGTTTTTTAAAGGATTCTTCAAAAAGGAAGATCTAGCCTACTGAGTTTGATTAGATTATATAGTTCCAATAGGACTAATTGCAAGATTTTGCAGAGATTCCAATTATAGAAAATTGTCCTCCCCACACTCTCTTTAGAGAATTTCTGACAACATCCTTATTGTAAATGCACAAGGAGCCTGTGACCAATCTGTCTTTCCCACCAATAAAATGCCTTGCACCAGCTAAACTCTCCATATAGAGAAATCAATGGAGGTGGACATCAGGTGTCAATGCCTACAAGAAGATGCCAAGACCTTTGGAAATCAAGAGGTTGTTCAATGTTGGTTTAGATGAACTGGTGACTACAATACAAGTAGTGGAAATGCAACATTTCCAGGGAGGCCACACTTGCGACTATGTCATCTATGGAGAGTTCTTATCCATGGCTATTCAGATCCTGGGCAAGAAAAGTTATGGAATGAAGCTGGCCAACACTTTCATGAAGAAGGAACTCCAAGACATTGTGAGTAGGGCAATTTCTATTTTCAACGAGAATCCGGAGGATGGTATGCTTGGAGGTGTGTTTGAAGTTAAGGCTGTGAAAAAAAAGGTGACAACAAAAGCTCTAAGGATATTCAAAGAAGGAATCCTTAGAAATAATTTAGAGATGTTTAATTTTTATCTAATGTATTATGCTGACTTGCTCTCTCCTGCACACATTGAGAGAGCAAGTGAAGTGGCTTAAGGCCTTCGGGTTTGATCCATTGGAAGACATAGTCAAAGTGGTATTGATCCATTAGAAGACATAGTCAAAGTCTTGCACAGTCAATCTTCAACCATGCATTTTTGTAAACTTTGACTACCATTGCTTTAATATTATATAAGAACTCATATATAAATGGTTTAATTTTATGCATATGTTGCTACATACAAACATATATATTGTATTGGGTTGCAAACATCATTTCTCCCTTGATTTGAGTATTGGTTTCATTCAAATCTTTTCATTCCTACAACTTTATCTCCGCAATCATTTTATAGTTGGATTCTTGTCTGTTTTGTTTGAGACAACCATTGAATTGGGCTTATTTCGCTGTACACATGAATATACTATTTTATAATTAGGGTTTCATTTTCAATATATAAATGGGTTTGTATTTTTTTATGCATATATTGAGGGTTTCATTTTCTATAAACAAATGAGTTCCTTTTTTGTTGCAACCCCCATCGGTAGCACCTTATATATGCATATGTATATATGGATATGTTTATGTATATCTATATACATACATATATATATATAACATATATATACATATACTAAAAGGAAGCTAGGTGTGCGAAAATCGCTTCCTACACTAATCTAATGAGGGGAGGAGAGTACAAATTCAATTTTATCCTTACTATTACAACAATGTTAAACCCACTAACAAAGATAACAGAGATATTGCAGCAAACACATAAACAAGAAAGTGAGACAGAAGAAGAGAGACACAAGATATACGTGGGGAAAACCCTTATCGAGTGAAAAACCCCACACTCCAAAACTTGCACAATGTATTAACAAAACTGAAATGGTTTACAATACACTTGCAATGCAATCTCTCAGGAGTCTTCAACACTTGTATCTAGAGACAAACCAATAGCATAACAGTACCTGTCAAACCTATAATACATCTCCTCCTCAAAGCACTTGTTTATATAGAAAATACAAGGAAAAATTGCCTCTATCTTGGAATGGGCATCCAACTTGGCCTCATGGCCCAAAACCCACGCCTATGGACACTTGGTCAACATTGTAAGATTCTTCTGACACTTGTCCACACATCCCATCCCAAAGAGGTCGCCTATTTCTAAAATGGTTTATGACAGATGCTCTTACGACTCTTACGACCATCATAGAATCTGTCATAGTAGTTACAACTTACAGTTGTAAGAGAATCTGTCATACACAGGCTATAAATAACATATTCTCTTACAACATGTCATAGTCCACCTTGGGGTACTCAAAGATGCCTTTTTCAAAGATGCTCTTCGACACATGTCTTCACCTGTCATAGAATCTCCTATTTCTGACTCTTACATGTCATAACTTCGTCATAGGAATATGTCATGACCGTTTCAGTCAATATTCCCTTACACAACATCCAAGATGCTGACACATGGCAAAATATTCCTACCATAAAGTGCGATACCTATCTCCTCATGTGAGAACAAAATTACAAGTTGTCATCTTCCATGTAAGATGACACATCACAATGCCACATCCCACAAGATGACAATATGAATTTACAATTTAATTTACAACATAGGCAATAAATAAATAAATACAATGAAAATAATATAAGGAATTACCAAGGTTGAGACACCTTAATTCCTAACATTTTCCCACTTTTCGAACACCTTGTAAGAGCCAATAGAATTAACAAGATTTAATTGCTATAGGCCAAGAGGCCCATAGACTCCAAACACCATCTGAACTTCTTTGTGCCCACTAGCTTCGTCAATACATCTGTAACATTCTTCAAAGTATCTACCTTCTCCAAATTTACCTTCCCATCCTCTACCATGTCTCGCATGAAGTGAAACTGTACATCAATATGCTTTGTTCTGGCATGGAATGTTGGATTCTTCGCAAGGCAAATCGTACTCTGACTGTCACAACAAATCATAATCTGTCCTACATCAACACCAATATCTGAACACAATCTCTTAAGCCAAATGGCTTCCGTACAAGTATGAGTTGTTGCCATGTATTCATCTTCTGTCGTGGACAAAGCAACCACAAGTTGTCACTTACTCATCCAACTAATTGCACCACCAAATATTTTGAACACATATGCACTGGTGGATCTCCTACTGTCAATGTAACCTGCCCAATTAGAATCCACAAATCCACGAATACAAACTAAATGCGGAGGTCCTATAGCATTGCCATGATAGCAAATGGAATACTCGGAAGTACCCCTCAAATATCTGAACACTCACTTAATTGCATCCCAATGTACCCATCCAGGATTAGCCATAAATCAACTAAGGACTCCCACTGCTTAGGCAATGTCTGGTCTTGTGTAGACCATGGCATACATCAAACTGCCAACAACACTAGCATAAGGTACTCTGTTCATGCCCTCCACCTCACTAGGAGATTTTGGACAATCACTAACAGACAACTTTGTCCCCAATGAAACAGGAACACACAATGGTCTACAATCTGCCATGCTAAACCTATCCAACATGGTCTTCACATACTTATTCTGGCTTAACCAAAGTTTTCTGTTAGTTCTGTCTCTTCTGATTTCCATTCCTAGAATGTACCTGGCTGCCCCTAAATCTTTCATTTCAAACTGTGCTGCCAACTGAGACTTAAAATCAAAAATCATATTCTTACCCTTCCCAATCATCAACATATAATGCAACAATGAGAATACGATCACCATCAAACTTATAATACACACAGTGATCCAATTTTGATCTCACAAATCCAATTGACAATACAAAGGTATCAAACTTCAAGTACCACATCCTAGGAGACTGCTTCAAACCATACAAAGACTTTTTCAATTTGCAAACCACCATGTAGATTTCTTCCTCCAAATCACCATGAAGGAAAGTTGTCTTCACATCCATCTGTTCTATCTCTAAGTCATAAGCAGCTGCAAGAGATAACAAAAATTGAATGGATGTCAGCTTTGCAACGGGAGAGAAAATTTCACCATAATCAATTCCCTCCACTTGTGAGTACCCCTTCACAACCAATCTAGCCTTGTACTTTTCAACACTGCCATCTGCACTGAATTTCTTCTTGAACACCCATTTGCATCCAACGGGTTTCCGTCCATCAGGCAAAGGCACCAAGTCCCATGTTTTGTTCTTTTCCAAAGAAGCCATCTCATCCTCCATGGCCTCCTCTAGGAACCTGCATCTTTCATGCCCATAGCCTCTTTCACAGTTCTAGGCTCATCAGTGTTAGTAAGTAAAACAAAAGTACAACTAGAATCAAGCAATGAATAACCAAACCTATCAGGTTGCTTCCTTGTTCGTGTAGACCTCCTCAATGTCTGAGGTTGAGGTTCTGCTTCTTCTGAGATTTCAGAGCTGCTAGAGCTCTCCTCGTCATTAGGTCTCACAAGGTTTGTTTGTTCAGTCTTCTTAGCGGTAGAAGGAAACTGAACTGCATCCTCTTTCTTTTCTATCTATTCTGGATGTATAACAATGGAAGAAGGTGTTAGCTCTCTGAAGATAACACTTTTTCTATACAACACTTTTTCAGCCACGGGATCCCAAAGTTTGTATCCTTTCACACTGACACCATAGCCAATGAAAATACATTTAACAACCTTATTTTCCAATTTAGACTATTTCTCCCTAGGCACATGTGCATATGCCTCACAACCAAAAACATGAAGATGTCTAACTGAAGGCTTCTTACCAAACCACACCTCCATAGGTGTCTTACCAACAAGAGCTGATGTAGGAGATCTGTTTACCAGATAGCAAGCAGTGGCAATAGCTTCAGCCCAAAACTTTTGTTTGAGTCTTGCTCCACTAAGCATACTCCTAGCCTTCTCCATCAGTGTCCTGTTCATCCTCTCTGCAACTCCATTTTGCTGTGGGGTATATGGATTTGTCTTATGCCTTTCAATCCCTTGCTCTTTACAGAACTTATCAAATTCTGCCAGACAAAACTCACCACTGTTGTCAGTTCTCAAACACTTAATCTTTTTACTAGTCTGATTTTTAGCAAAGGATTTAAACTCCTTAAACCGACTAAAGACTTCAGTCTTGCTTCTAATAAAATAAACCCATGTCCTTCTATTGTAATCATCTATGAAAGATACAAATATATAGATTTTGAAATTGAAGGAACATTAACATGACCAAACACATCAGAATGAATAAGATCCAATACACCAGAAGACTTGTGAGAACTAGAGTAAAACTAAACATGATTTTGTTTTCCATAAATGCAATGTTTGCAAAAGTCAAACTCAAGATTACAATCATTTAACCCCTTAATGAGGTTTTTATTTTTTAGGGTACATAGACCCTTCTCACTAATGTGTCCATATCTCAAATGCCATAACATAGTCTTTTCAGTAGGAAGCATAGCTTCCATAGCATGTGCACTATCATCAAAACTAGTTACAATAGATTTCTTCACCGCTTGTTTAGATGGTGGGGATGAAGTGACTGCAGCTCATTTCTTTGAGTCAGAAGAACTATTGCACTGTGAAGTGCATGCCTCCAGCTGAAATAGAGTACCTCTCTGAGTACCCTTTGCAAGCACCATAGATCCTCTAGTCATCTTGCATCCATCCTTCGAAAAGATAACCTGCACACCTGCATCATTCAACATACTTATAGAAAGCAGGTTCTGTGCAAGGCCTGGAATGTGCATAGTCTAGTGATCCCCTTTACTTGTCCATCAGGGAATCAGATTGAGACTCTTCCATGACCAACAATCTTCAAATGAGAGTCATCACCCAGGTACAATCTTCCACCATCGAACTCTTCATATTTTGTGAACCAGTCTCGATGCGAGGTCATGTGGAATGATGCACCAGAATCAATCAACCACACATCATCAAATGCATGGGTGGCTAGGGCTGCAATGAAGGAATCACCATCATCTTGTGACTTGTCAGAATTTGAATCAAGAGCTTTCTTCTTCTTTTTCTTCTCCTCTTTGCATTCCTTTCAGAAATGCCCAGTTTTTCCACAGTTCCAACAAAGAGCCTTGGACTTTCTAGGAGATTTGGATCTCCCACGGGATTTGGATCTGCCCTTATCACCTTTCTTGTCCTTCTTCTTCCCTTTCTCTTTGGGTCTTCCACGAACCGCAAGAGCCTCTTTGGCTACCTCAGAAGACTTCCTCTGCATTTCTTCAGATAACAATGAGGACACCACATCTTCCATCTTCAAGGTGGTAGTGGTGCTTCCGATAGCCATTACAAGATGATCCCATGAATCTAGCAAAGAACAAATAAGGGTCATACAACAATCCTCCTCCTCCATTTTTACACCCACAGATGTCAACTATGCAACGATCATGTTGAAAGCATTCATGTGGTCCGCAACAAATCCTCCATCTTCCATCTTCAGAGAGAACAACTTCTTTTTTAAAATAAGTTTGTTTACCAAGGACTTGGCCTGATAAACATCACCCAACTTCTTCCAAAGATCTTTCGTGCTCTTCTCCTCATGGACATTCAATAGGATAGAGTCAGCTAAACAGAGTCTTATGAGACCCTTAGCCTATCGATCTTTGAGGTCCCAATCAGCTTGTGACATTGTTGTAGGTTTCACACTGGATACTGTTTCCCATAGGTCACGATCAACAAGTAGGTCCTCCATCTTGAGTTTCTACAACTCGAAATTAGTGCCATTGAATTTCTCAACCTCTAATCTCCCGGATGTGGTTTCCATCTCCTTGCTACAACAAGATATAGAATACTCTGCACAACACTCCCACTCAACCTAAGATCAGCTCAAAAAACCCCTACCCAACAGCTAAGACCAAAACTAGCCAGGCTCTGATACCAACTGAAAGGAAGCTAGATGTGCGGAAATCGCTTCCTACACTAATCTAATAAGGGGAGGAGAGTGCAAATTCAATTTTATCCTTACTATTACAGTAATATTAAACCCACTAATAGAGATAACATAGATATTGTAGGAAACACATAAACAAGAAAGTGAGACAGAAGAAGAGAGACAAGATATACGTGGGGAAAACCCTTATCAGGTGAAAACCCATACTCTAAAACTTGCACAATGTATTAAGAAAACTGAAATGGTTTACAATACAATTGTAATGCAAGCTCTCAAGAGTCTTCGACACTAGTATCTGGAGACAAACCGGCAGCATAACAGTACCTATCAAACCTATAATACATCTCCTAAAGCACCTATTTATATAGAAAATACAAGGAAAAATTGCATCTATCTTGGAATGGGCATCCAATTTGGCCTCATGGCCCAAAACTCATGCCTATGGACACTTGGTCAACATTGTAAGATGCTTCTGATACTTTTCCACACACCCCATCCCAAAGAGGTCGCCTATTTCCAAAATGGGTTATGACAGATGCTTTTATGACTCTTATGATCATCATAGAATCTGTCATAGCAGTTACAACTTACAGCTATAAGAGAATCTATCATAGATAGGCTATAAATAGCATATTCTCTTACAACATGTCATAGTCCACCTTGGGGTACTCAAAGATGGTTTTTTCAAAGATGCTCTTCGACACATGTCTTCACCTATCATAGAATCTCCTATTTCTGACTCTTACATGTCATAACTTTGTCATAGGAATCTGTCATGACTGTTTCAGTCAATATTCCCTTACACAACATCCAAGATACTAACACATGGCAAAATATTCCTACCACAAAGTGGAATGCCTATCTCCTCATGTGAGGACAAAATTACAAGTTGTCATCTTCCATGTAGGATGACACATCACCATGCCACATCCAACAAGATGACAATATGAATTTACAATTTAATTTACAACATAGGCAATAAATAAATAAATATAATGAAAATAATACAAGGAATTACCAAGGTTGAGACAACTCAATTCCCAACATATACATATATGCATATTGTATATACATGTATATATATATAAAATATAAAATATAAATGCCTCAATCTGATTTAAGCAAGTGTATAAATGATTTATTTTTTAGGGTCGATGGTAAACCAGACCAAAAAATGATGAAACCCTCAAACCTTGAAAATGCACAGTCCAAAATGGAACAATAATGGATGAATAATGTCTAGCTTTTGGAGAGTCCATGATATGTAATCAGACCCAAAACATTATAAATTGGAAAATGTTATGTTTGTCGTCCATGCCACTGCATTCACCTTTTGGTACTGATATGAAATATAGATGCCTCAATCTGATTTAAGTGGGCCTGGTAATTATTTAAGCAGGTCTGTTAATGTATTATTGTCATGTCTCAAACTTTGATGCATCTTGAACTTACTATATTAGAGATGATTAAGGATCTAATAATGTGTGGATTAAGTAAATGTTATTTTATTTTGATTTGGATTAAATGAATATTATATTATATTATTTTGAAAAATGAAATAAGTTAATGTTAATATATTTTGAAAGGAGGAAATGTATAGAAAATTATTTTATTCTGAAATGATAAAATGTTATTTTATGATGAAATGTAATGCTTCAGCTATTTGGACACTAACCTATTAATGGGAAATCTGAGTTTGCATGAGTTGCAGGTTGTCAAAGACAAGGGTGTGGTTAAGGTAGAAGAGGTTAGCAGCCTGATAGGGTTAAGATGGAGGGATTTCTCTCACACACACAACACTTAGAATCATATAGATGCATTAGAATTGCATTAATTAATTATATAGTTTCTCATTTAATTGTTTTATAGTTGGATTATTTAAGTGATTGACATTTAAAATTATATGCTCATAGAAAATAAATAGAAAAGAAATAGTTTTAATTTATTTATTCTTTGATTTTAATTGAATAATAGAACTATTAATTATTTTATTGTTTTTTTAGATAATTGTGATGCAAATAATAAATCATGTTTGTTTAAATATTAATAAATTAGAAATAAATTTATTTAAGAAAGTAAAAGAATTAGAAAAAGAATAGAAAACAAAATAAAAATAGCTAGAAAATAGAAAAAGACTAAGATTAGAAACAAGTGACCATTTTAAATTAATTATGGAGTTCATTCTTTATTTTTTTAACGGTTCTATTAGCCCACTTCTCCCACAAAATGGCATTGACCTCTGCATGTCATTTCCTCCAGAAGGAAATTAACAAGGGAGGATATTTTTATCTGTGTGAAAAAATAATAAAGGGGGAAGATCCTCTCATTTGTGGGACATATAGAGGTTTTATTTTGTTCAGTCCAAGAAAATCAGGAAAACATAGAGTAGAAGGTTGCAAACTTGGGAAGCATTGGATGAGCAAAAGATAGCAGGAGAGCTGAGAAGAATTCATCTACAGAGAAGCGTGGTTCAGGTATTTATACAATCTTTTCACCCAATTTGTGGGATCGAAGTTTGAATGGATGTTTTATGCAGTTAATTTACTTTTAATATTGTTGTTGATTGAAATACTGTGTAAATATTGACAAATTCTTATGAATGCATATATTTTTCCATTGTAAATATTATTATAAAAGATAAATCTCTCTTTGCCAAATCTATTCTGTATATATAAATTTATATATATAATAAAATGCTTGTATATTTATTGTTGCTGTATATTCAATTTATATATATCTTATATTATATATATAATGAATATACTTAATTACAGTAGTAATATACCCATATTTTATGTTATATACTATGATGTATAAATTGCAAACTGATTAATGCTTTCTGAGTTCTGAAAACAATAAGCATGGATTAAATTTCTTTTAATTTTTAACAGTCTAAAATGAGACTTACAGCCTGATTTCCGTAGATGGGATTTGGGGTTGGGGCTGACCCACCCCATAGGCCTATGGGGGGAGCTGTCCCAAAACACTCCCCCTTTTTTTTTAATGGTGACTACCATATGGAGGTCGTAGCCTCCAATGGAGCCTGCGACACTCCATATGGGGCCGTCGACTTATATATGCCTTTGAATTTTCAGTAAACTTCGATGTATATGAATTCATTGATACTCTAAATATTTATTAAATATGGCATATCCAATACTGCCAGCACTACTGATAATTTTGTAAATTTATATATATAGGGATATATACATATAAGCTCATATATATATTCTATTGCTGTAGGTTTAATGTATAATTTTTTGTTATCAGCATAGTTAGCTTTCAAAAGTTTTTGTTATTTGGACAACTAAAACTAGCCAAATAGGAGTCTTTATGATTATGAATTTCCTTATCAAAACAAATCAATCATCTGGAAATATGAAAATGAAATAAACTCGAAATGAAGAAAACCAGTAAATTCTTTTTGTGATTCAATTAGACAATGAAATTAGAGACACAACTCATTCTTAAATTCATTACATAGCACTAGAATAGAAAAACTTAGACAAACATGCAAACCAGAATTGATAATTGGTTGATGTAAATGGTATTTGCTTCCAACATGGACATTGTAATGATAAATCTTTAAATCTTGGATAAACTATTCTTTGCATTTATTTGGTAAAGTAATGTACTTTCGGGACAGGATGCTGAATGTGGGCTCATAGAGACAGTAGTTTTAATTTTTCTAAAACTACCACTTTTTTTATTGCTTGGCCAAGCTACTGTACCATTGAAATAGATGGATTTATTTTAAAAATCCTAGATTCATATGTCTCTGCCACATCCTTCTTGCAAGAGTTATGCCATTTCTAGGTTAGGAATGCATACAGGCAATAGGTACGCATCGAGAGATTCCCTCCTGCTTGTACCATTCCAAGTTACTAGGCTCCTCGTGCAGGGTTGGTGTTTTCTTCAAGTTAGGAAGAAACCCGGGGAAGTCCAGTACTTCGTGGTTGGGTGGAAAAAGCGCCTTAACCACACTCTTGGCCTCGGCTTGTGGAAGACCAGTGGGGTCATTGCGGTTGAGATTAGAGATTCTATGTTATATGATTCATTATGGATATTTACTTCATTGTATTACTCTTGTATGGATAGCATTGCCAATTTGTAAAATGTAATATTATTTCATTGATGTATTGATGCAATATCTTACTTGTAACATTGAAACAGATGTATTGTAACACCTTGATTGGTGTATGTAATTGGAATTGTAACACTTTTTAGTGTATAGAAGTTGTACTTCATTTTTTTTATGTAAACTTGCTATTTTATACAATTATGGATTTTTGAAAATTATAAATGATTTATTTTCCTCATATAGAAAGAGCATTGCTTTTTGTAAATACTCTTTTTAGTATGTAAGTTTTCCACACCTTTACATTTGGTATCAGAGCCCCCAGGTTCAACACTCGGGCCTTGAGTCTCCTACACTTAGTAATACGAACCTATTGATGACCTAAAGTTGTAGGTGCATCGAGTGTATTAAGGATCCTAGTTATGGGTTAAAGATTCTTTTGATGAGTTGGAATCTTGTTGATTCTTAGATGGTTCAATTAGAACTGAGTAGAAGATTAGATGTAGTTCGATCGTTCTATGTTTAGAGACGTTTTTAACTAATTTAGTCCTCGTCGCTTTAGTTGCGTTTGCCATAGGACTCTCTGCAAAAATGATGGATTGGAAACCATTTTGGAATTAAAAAGGTGAATGATGAGGATGGTTGGATAGTTATACCTGATTTGGGAAGGATAAGATATGGTGACAACACAAGAGTGATGATGTGAATTAATAGAGAAATATATTGAGAAGAGAGATCTCTCTGATAATGTAAAGGTCGGATAAGTTGATAAGAGGAAGAAGAAAAAACACTTGTGAAATAAAGTTGACAATGATGGATAAATTTATTGGTTGAGCCTTCTGAGAGGAAGGAAACCTAAGATGGATGTTTTAAAGGTAAGAATGTTTGTATCAGTACTAGGCTTTGGGCAAGTTGATTATTGAGCAACATTTTGTTCTTTTAGGATGTGAATATGGATCTAGTAGAATCCATGAGAACTTTGGAGAATGCAAGGTTAAGATGTCTTAAGGATCTTCATTAATGATACAAGTTGATCAGAGAAGTTATATCGATATGTAGGCTTGATTGTTATTAGTATTGATGATTCACATTATTGTTGTCTTTGTGCTAGTGATGTACTAGAGTAAGTTATTTATTATTTTGTATGAATAAAGCACTTGAGTAATGATTGCATTCATAATTTATGTATGAGATGCACCTTTTTTATTCATTGTGTTATATGGTTCAAGTGATGATCACTATAATCATGCATGCTATGCATATTTTATATTTTGTGAGAGAGATGCACTTACCATAATTATTATAATTTTACTTGAATGAGTAATGTTCATAGAAAGTAATGTCTTGTGCAAGTGATGCACTACAAGTATGTGTGATATACTTTTTGTGAAGGATGCATATGTATTCTTACCCTGTGTGAGCTATGCACCTAGGGTTCGTGTATTCATGATTGCTAATTATTCATGCTATGTACATTATGTTCAGGAATGAGTAATGTTCTATAACATGACTTGAGTAAGCAAGTGATGCATTAGGAATAAGGAATTCTTATGAGATAGATATGTGTGGAAAATTTTCTAGTTTGAATTGAAAAGTATTGAAGAATTGCAGTATGTATTATTTGAAATGAATTAGGCACTTAATACTATGTAGTGTACTTCTATACAAATGAAACTTAGTTTTAATTTAAAAAGACTTGAAAGGATCTTTTTGACAATTTAGTCATATATTATGTGATGATGGTTTGACTTATCTGTATGATTTCTCTATGTTATTGAAGCTCTTCTTATCACCTTTCCTTTAATAATGATGAGCTTCTTCGATTAAATGTTTCAAAATTGGACCAACCTTTCTTGACAGTTTTGATTGTGTTTGGTTGAGTGGATATTCTTTCTTGTCAACCATATTAATTGGATGGTGATGAAACTTGATAACCTTTGATGAGATGCTAATCTTTTACATTCAGGATTTAACTTTGAAATCTAGTTTTATTTTTAATAAACTTTGTTAACCAAGTGTTGACTTCCATTCTCGATGTTAAACCCTGAAGGCTAGTGTTTTAATCTTTTTAGCTGATTATATTTATGACAATCTTCTATGTCGAGTTAATAGCAATTGTTGAAGTCTTTCCTTGCTTATCAATTGAAATGAAGTGGTTTCACTTACTTTTGAGATTTGACTCTCCATGATTTAGAAGTTTGAATGTCTACCTTTAAGATTTGATTCTCTTTTGACTTCAGAGTCTTGTTGTTTATGTTGATACAAAATATATCTATTGAAATATTCCTTTTGATTTAGTGATGAAAATTATGATGATCCTTTTTGACTTTCAATGAACTAGTTTTCAATCATCTTGATTTAGTGCTACTTAATCTATGAATTAGTATCAAGATCATGATGACCTACTTGACATCCAGTCTTCTTGGTTTAATGTTGTAATCAAGTTGAATTTCTTATTCTAGTGTTTGTGATCTTTTGTGAGTGATGATCTTCAATGATTTAGTGTTGAGAACTTGTTGATCTTCATACTTCAATGTTCATCTTTGATGATTTTCTTATCTTTTGTGTTACTGATCATGTTGATGATCTTGTTGTAATTTATTGATTGGAAAACATTTTAAAATGTAGTGTTAATATTTCCTTGAATTTTAATGATTGAAACTTTTTCTTTTTGTTTATTGTTGTTTATTTGCCAATGATGATAACAAGTAGTATGAGATGCTTGTTTTTCATCATAATGGTAATTTTTTAGATGTCTCATGTGAGTAGGCATGCTGACAAAATGAACATATTGTTTTATTTCTATATGAGTGACTTTGTGCGATTTAGTTCATAGTTATACCTCTTGAGTAAGTATGTTGGGTAGAAATCACTGGTATGTAAATGTCTTAGGTTGTGATAAGACTTGTTTGAATCTTTGTATGTAGAAATAATAAGAAACATTGATGTCTAACATCTAGAACCATGCTTAACAAAAATAGAATAATAGAGATCCTAAAACAAGTATGTAAACTTGTATGCATGTGATCATTAAAAACTAGATTTGGAATAATTATAACTTTGTTTATGTAATAAAAGATGTGTTTGATGTATAGATCAATGGAGAATACCTTGAGTAGGTAGCAATTTTGCATAACTTGAGTTATGATTACTATATCTTCTTAAGTGTTGACAACACTAGGATATAATTATATGATACCTGGTTAAATAAATACTTCTGTGTTTTATGTTCTTAAAGGACAACTATGTAAAACTTTAGAAATGATAGTGGGGTAGAACTAGAATGTTAAGAAGTAGATCTCCTATCTTATTTGGTTGTGCATATAAATGAATCTAGACTTTGAACTTTTATCTCCTTTATTGCGTTATTTTGGGAATTCTACTCATCCACGTAATACATTTTATGCGATTAATTTGTAAATAATAATTATCTTTTTGTGCTTGACCTACCTATAAAGGTTCAATGCAATCTTGTTTGCACTAATGAAATAACTTCAAAAAGCTTATTTAATTTTACTAACCATGTGTGCAAGTGATGATTGTTAGACAAAAGGACTTGTTGTTTGAGCATCAGGTACTTTTGAAATAATCAACCTATTGGTTAGGTGGACTAGTTGTAACATTAAGGTAAAAATAAGTTGGAAAAAGGTATTCAATTCTTTTATGTTCAATGTAATAAGACATCAGGACGATGTCTCTTCCAAGTGGGGAAGGATGTCACATCTCAAACTTTGACACATTCTAAACTTACTATATTAGAGCTGATTAAGGATAATTATGTGTGGATTAAGTAAATGTTATTTTATTTTGATCTAGATTAAATGAGTATTATATTAAATATTATTTTGAGAAATGAAATAAGTGAATGTTAATATATTTTGAAAGGAGGAAATGTATGGAAAATTATTTTATTCTGAAATGATAAAATGTTATTTTATGACAAAATGTAATGCTTCAGCTATTTGGACACTAACCTATTAATGGGAAATATGAGTTTGCATGAGTTGCAGGTTGTCGAAGACAATGGTGTGGTCAAGGTAGAAGAGGTTAGCAACTTGGCAATGTTAAGATGGAGGGATTTCTCTCACACACACACAACACTTAGAATCATATAGATGCATTAGAATTGCATTAATTAATTATATAGTTTATCATGTAATTGTGTTATAGTTGGATTATTTAAGTGATGGGCATTTAAAATTATATGCTCATAGAAAATAAATAGAAAAGAAATAGTTTTAATTTATTTATTCTTTAATTTTAATTAAATAATAGAACTATTATTTATTTTATTATTATTTTTAGATAATTGTGATGCAAATAATAAATCATGTTTGTTTTAAATATCAATAAAATAGAAATAAATTTATTTAAGAAAGCAAAAGAATTAGAAAAAGAAAACAAAACAAAATAGAAACAACTAGAAAATAGAAAAAGACTAAGATTAGAAACAAGTGACCATTTTTAATTAAATATGGAGTTCATTCTTTTTTTTTAACAGTTCTGTTAGCCCACTTCTCCCACAAAATGACATTGACCTCTGCATGTCATTTACTCTAGAAGGAAATTAATAAGGGAGGATATTTTATCTGCGTGAAAAAACAATAAAGAGGGATGATCCTCTCATTTGTGGGACATATAGAGGTTTTATTTTGTTCAGTCCGAGAAAATCAGGAAAACATAGAGTAGAAGGTTGTAGACTTGGGAAGCATTCAATGAGCAAAAGATATGAGGAGAGCTGAGAAGGATTCATCTACAAAGAAGCATGGTTTAGGTTTTTATACAATCTTTTCACCCAATTTGTGGGATCAAAGTTTGAATGGATGTTTTCTGTAGTTAATATACTTTTAATATTGTTGCTGATTGAAATACTGTGTAGATATTGACAAATTCTTAGGAATACATATAGTTTTTCATTGTAAATATTATTATAAAAGATAAATCTCTCTGTGCCGAATCTATTTTGTAGATATAAATTAATATATATAATAAAATTCTTGTATATTTATTGCTGTTGTATTCAATATATATATATATATACACACACACTTAATTATAGTAGTAATATACCCATATTTTATGTTATATATTGTGATGTATAAATCGCAGACTAATTAATGCTTTCTGAGTTTCAGCAAACAATAAGCATGGATTGAATTTCTTTTAATTTTTAATAGTCTAAAATGAGAATTACGGCCTGATTGACGTAGATGGGATTTGGGGTTGGGGCCGACCCACCCCACAGGCCTTACGGCCTGTGGGGGGAGCCGTCCCCAAACCCTCCCCCCCCTTTTTTTTAATGACGACTACCATATGGAGGTTGCAACCTCGAATGGAGCCTGTGGTGCTCCATATGGGGCCATCGACTTATGTATGCCTTTGAATTTTCAATAAACTTTGATGTATATGAATTCGTTGATACTCTAAATCTTTATTAAATATGACATATCCAATACTGCTAGCACTACTGATAATTTTGTAAATTATATGTGTGTGTATGTGTGTTGCTTCCTATAATTCCTTGCTGTGTATATGATATTTGTAGTTTATAATATATATATATATATGTATATATATATGTATATATATATATTGTTGTAAGTTCAATGTATAATTTTCTGTTATTAGCATAGTTAGCTTTCAAAAGTTTTTGTTATTTGGACAACTAAAACCAGCCAAATAGGAGGAGTCTTTATGATTATGAATTTCCTTATCAAAACAAATCAATCATCTGGAAACATGAAAATGAAATAAACTTAAAATGAAGAAAACCATTAAATTCTTTTTCTGATTCAATTAGACAACGAAATTAGAGACACAACTCATTCTTAAATTCATTACATAGCACTAGAATAGAAAAACTTAGACAAACATGCAAACCAGAATTGATAATTGGTTGATGTAAATGGTATTTGCTTCCAGCATGGACATTGTAATGATAAATCTTTAAATCTTGGATAAACTATTCTTTGCATTGATTTGGTAAAGTAATGTACTTTCAGGACAAGATGCCGAATGTGGGCTCACAGAGATGGTAGTTTTACTTTTTCTAAAACTACCACTTTTGTTATTGCTTGGCCAAGCTATTGTACCATTGAAATAGATGGATTTATTTTAAAAATCCTAGATTCATATGTCTTTGCCACATTCTTCTTGCTAGAGTTATGTCATTTCTAGGTTAGGAATGCATATAGGCAACATGCACGCATTGAGAGATTCCCTCCTGCTTATACCATTCCAGGTTGCTAGACTCCTCATGTAGGGTCAATATTTTCTTCAAGTTAGGAAGAATCCCCGGGAAGTCCAGTACTTCGTGGTTGGGTCGAAAAAGCGCCTTAACCACACTCTTGGCCTCGGCTTGTGGAAGACCAGTGGGGTCACTGCGGTTGAGATCAGAGATTCTATGTTATATGATTCATTATGGATATTTATTTCATTGTATTACTCTTGTATGGCTAGCATAGCCAATTTGTAAAATGTAATATTATTTCATTGATGTATTGATGCAATATCTTACTTGTAACATTGAAACAAATGTATTGCATCACCCTGATTGGTGTATGTAATTGGAATTGTAACACTTTTTAGTGTATGGAAATTGTACTTCATTTTTTTTTATGTAAACTTGCTATTTTATACAATTATGGATTTTTGAAAATTATAAATGATTTATTTTCCTCATATAGAAAGAGCATTGCTTTTTGTAAATACCATTTTTAGTATGTAAGTTTTCCGCACCTTTACAATTATAAATATATATACATATATATGTATACATGTATATATATGTATGAATCTCATACATCAATCTTCAAAGTTTTTAAGGAATTGTAGTCCACCTATTTGTCAGTACCATGTCATTGCACATTGGATGTCATCATCTCTACAAATCATTTATGTTACTGATTTTTCTTGCATTTTTGTTTAAGAACAATACATCATATCTTAACTTTGCTACAACTATTCGTATTATTTTCTTAATGAGTAGGTTTATAGAAAGTTATGGTTGGAGGTAAGAAGGGGAAGAGAACATGTGGAAGGAGGACAGTTAGAGTACAATGAGGGGTCAAGTTCCCCATTGTGCAATCTAGAGATGAAGATACACATGCCACAGAACTAGAAGAGGTTGTTGTGGAATTTGTATTTCCCTCTACACATACAAAGGATATGGAAACAAATACAGGTTGTGCCCAAACAAATGTTGTGCAAACTAGTTCTTCAAAGTTCAATAGAAGTATTTGGACAAACAATGACATCCAAAGTGTAATGGCAAATGTGGAGGATAGGCATATGTCCATTAGAGCTGCTGCAAAGAAGTGGGGAATGCCTGCTAGTAGTTTGAGGGCATGGTTGCTATGCATTACCAACACAAAATGGAGGGGGCCAAGAGCCATCCTAACTGATGAGGAGGAGGCATAAATTGTTTAGTGGTGCAAGGACATGGCTAACATTGGCCATGGACTTAAAATTGCACAATTAAAATATACTCTAGCACAAGTCATTCAATCTAGGCCAAACCCCTTCGTAGATTGGATGCTAGGGAGGTCATGGTTGGAAGGATTTAGGAGAAGGCATCTAGATCTAACAATTCAAACTATAGAGGGGGTGGACACTGATAGATCTTGATTATGCTAAGGCCAAGTATAGTGGCTTCCTTCTATGATAACTTGCAGAATCTTTACAACAAGCATTAGTATGGGTCCAACAGAATTTGGAACTATGACAAGACTGGAGTACAGGTTGGCAGAAACTGCAGGATGCATGTAATTACAAAATTAGGTTCCTAATGTGTCCCCCACCTCATCTCAAAAAGTAGAGAGTGGATACCAGTTTTGGCTTGTGTAAGTACATCAGGTTGCAACATCCCTAGTTTTTATCTTTTTAAATAAAAAAGGCATATCAAAAACTACATTGCAAACTATGAGCAAGGTGCATGCATGGCAACTCAGGAAGATGCTTCGATGACAAAAGAATTGTTTCTCAATTGGCTACAACATTTTGTAGCATCTATCCTTGGAGGGGTTTCACCAAACAACAAAGCACTTCTTAGTTGATGGTCATGTCAGTCATGTTGCATTCAAGAAAGTTGAGGAAGCAAGGTATTTAGGTATCGATCTAATCACCCTCCCAATTCATACCAGCCACAAGTTGCAGCCACTAGATGTGAGTGTTTTTTCACTGTTCAAAACATATTGCAAGCAACAAAGGTCTGCATGGATGGAAAGCCACCCCCAAATTG
This sequence comes from Cunninghamia lanceolata, assembly GCA_027924645.1. Classification (NCBI taxonomy): domain Eukaryota; kingdom Viridiplantae; phylum Streptophyta; class Pinopsida; order Cupressales; family Cupressaceae; genus Cunninghamia; species Cunninghamia lanceolata. Next base: position 11,654,884 of record BSBN01000553.1, on the reverse strand, counting down.
AAATTGGAAGAGAAGAGCTAGCCACTCTTGCTAGCAAGGTGTTGATGAGTGTTTAAGCACACAGCAATGCAGGTGTGATTACTGGTATCACACCTCTCTTGAAAAGGTATCCTATTCAAGATAGGACTGCACCAAGGATAATATAGCTAAGTCTTAGCTTTCTTGGAATGAGTCAGTGGTATGTCTAGCTGTGCCAACAAGGGGTCTTACATGAAATGCAGAGTTTATGAAAAGATGGCAGCAATGCAAGTGCAAAAACCCTAGGTGGTTCAGATTGTGAAGTTTGAAAATTTAGCAGATGATCAATGTAATGCTGCTCAAATCCTAAATCTACCAAACTTTATGTAAATAAAATGCAAAAGGAAAGGGAGAGAGAGAAGCGATAAGAGATCCTAAGTGACAATCACAACGGGGTAAAATGTTGCAGATAGACAAATACTTTCAATAAACCATTCCATGTTTCACTAGGATAGGAAACCCACAATGTTGCAAGAAATGATGCAATCTTCAAAGGATCCTTATGATTTTCAAATTGCATTCACTCATTAAACACCCAGACAATGGCACAATTTAACTAGTGGAAGGCAACCAAACTATATTCAATGACAGGGCCCAGGCTAACTATACACAGCCACTTACCATCGGCAAGCACTAATAGTATGGACCAAAGCATTCATCAGATATCTTAACATTTACTCATCATTGCAAAAGCACAACTAATTAAATTCAGATTGATATGAACCATGAAAACCAAAATGAGACAACACATAAACACAAATTTCCAGCAACCTGCAAAACTTGCTTTGTACTGACTGTATTTTGGCAGTCTCAGCAATTCAATATCAAATCTTACTTACAAATGAGAGAAAAGGATGACCCTTTTATAGACAAGGCACCATACCGAGTTTTTCAATGGATGGTGGAGATTAACTCGACACCAACTATCCAGATTACATGGCATTTAATGAAGTACAATAGTTTGTTACATTTTCGGATTTACCTTTGTCTGGTAGGAAAAAGATAAAATACAGCTTGCAAATACATTGAATCTGGACAAAATGGATACCCATTTGGTTGCACATGATGATAAGTCAATTTTTAAGGCATAATAAAGCCAAAATAGAGTCACATGAGACTTGAAAATTTGAACTGACACGGGTTCACGGGATTCCAAGTGCTGGATGGACCCAGAGGAGTATGTGGCACATTATTAGTGAAGATATATCCAACTGGATGCTTGCTGGACTAATTCTTGATGACTGGACTGCTAGAATAGTTGTATGCATGTCTTGGTGATCTAGTCCATGGTCATTTGAGTGGTATTTTTGGGAAAATATCAAAAATATAATTTTTGGTATTTTCTACATCGTAGTAAATTACATTTTCAGAGGCCTTCGGAGAGGAATGGAGGCTCGAAACTTGTCGGTTGCTTGGCATTATTCCTTAGCAACTAGGTAGATCAAACTAGATAATCAGTTTATCTTTCCAACGAGTCCAAGAAGTTTAAATTCTGATAAAATAGCTAGGAGTTATGACCCCTGGACTGGATCACTAGGACATTGGACTGGATCTACAGGAACAACAATGAAGTAGACTTGATCTTTTATATCTTTATCTCCTGTAGCTCATCTCAATCATCTTGGGCATCATACTAACTTCCTTTTGCATGTGCAGCAGCAATTTGGTTGATAGAATGTCAATTCTACAGTTCTGGATCAGCACTGCACTTCTTGTGTGATCACCTTCCAAGATGGCTCCAGTTGGCTCCTATGTCCTCCAATACCTACAATTCACAATGCAAAGCATCAATTTCATCTTAACAAGTCATTTTTCATCAATTTGGATCAAAACATGTCCATTTGTAGTCATGGATCAGTCAAAAACAACTCATTGCCAATAGTCCTCTTCACAAATCCAATGATTTTTGCATGATTTTATGAGTTTTTTACCATTTTCAAGTACCCATTTGGCCAATAAAGTGATCTAGTGAGTTTTTGTGGTCATTAGAATCCATTTGTAGACTTTTATTTCATGTTTTTCTAGTCTTTTATGCAAAAAGTAGGATTTTTGGGGGTCACGAACTTTTCATATGTAGTGGCATTAATTGTCGTAAAACATGCAAAAAATCCACACAAACTTGGTGAAATGTTCATCATGATGTGACAACTAGTTATGCAATGCAAATCCATCAAGAAAATCCAAGTTGCCCCTTGAAAAACTCAATTTTTAGCCCAAAATACCAAAAAGCGTTGATTTTGGGGGTCATTGACTGAGCGCTGATTTTGCTTCCAATTGACCTAGCAGGGATTTTGGGTCCGACTGATTAAAAGTTGATGCAATGCAATTCTAGTGCAGGTAGGAGAGGTTCATTTTTAGTGCAAGATGCTTTTGTGCTACTTTTGGGTGCCACCAACTTACGCGAGTTTGGGCTCAGACCAACTAACAACATCTCATAAGGTCGGTTAGGGTGGATTGTAGTGCAAGTCGGTAAGGTCTATTTTTAGCGCAAAACATAAAAGGCTTAGTCAGTGGGGATTTTCAATGCAACTGACTAGGGCAGGTTTCTCTATCTACCAACCAAATGCAGTGAAGGCAGATATTAGCGCAAGTCGGTTGAAGCCCGTTTTAGAGTTTTTCTTTGAAATTGTCTCGGCAGGGATTTTTGGTCTGACTGACTTAGTGGTAGCTTGGAGGGAGGTTGGTCGGAGGTGAATTTAGTACAAAGGCCAGTAGGAGGCAGTTTTGGCACAAAGTCTAGTAGGGGTCATTTTTGGCGCCAGATTTTGAATTGGCCAGGGTGAAAGTATATTTAAAAATATATTTAAGTATAAGAAATTTCTTGTACTTTAAATATTTTTAAATATACTTTTAGGATGTTTGAGATAGGTTCCAAATCCATAGGATTTCACATGCAGTTTCTAGAAATTTGAGGTTCCACCAGATTTTAGACTTAGCCATTTTTTAGGATTTTCAGAGTTTCAGACTTAGCCAAATCAGGGCTTCAGGACTGTTGATGTGTAAAATTACGCAGGTTCCAACACCAACATGGGAGGTTTCAAGAATGTGGGACTTGCTACCTGAAACAACCTCCAGATTTTAAAGAAGCTGGCTCTTCTCTATCTTAAATGGGTTTGAGGAAAAAGGGTAGAAACTAACAGAATTAAAGATACAATTAAAACAAATCTATCTATGGCGATGCACCTGAATAAAGTGTTTCTTTCAACTAAGCACAGTGAAGCTATCCTTAAGATTTAGTTGCATTAAAGAGCAGATACTGCATGATTAACATAAACAGATGAAATGAATAAACTCAAAGGCTCACAATCAAACAATTTGCAATGACACAGAAAATATCAACTAAGGCACAGAACTCAGTCTTTCTCATTAATTTTCCAGCAACATAAGAGGCACAGATACATGCATAGTTACATTCACTTTCTGAATTAAGAATAACAAAATAAAGGCAAATGATATTCACTGGTCACAACAAAAGTCTCAAACTTCTCTCTCTGACAGAAAACTCTAGCAAAATTAGAATTCTAACTTCTGAAACTCTATATCTCGATCATTACAAATGTTACATATTTATAGCACAAGATCGACTCTAGATTGTCTGCAACAATTGAATCCCAATGGCCCAACCAAACTGGAGATAACTGGGAGTCTCTAACAATTAAGATCTTTAGAATCTGCGACAGTTACTCCTTCTCGCAAGCCCATTGGCTGTGACAAAACATATGTGGCATACCTCCTCTCATAAGGAACATACACTTGGTGGCCTTCGCATTCTTGAAACAATAACCTCTGAGACAAATGGCAGCGTCCGCGCACATAATCTTGAAACTCCTTCATTGCTCAGGAAGAAACATGAAACTAACACTTGGTAGATTCCACAGCAACTAGAAAAATATACGTGTCTTTATCTGTAGCTTTTCAGTTAACTGTGTCTTTATGCTCGGGAGAACTCTGCAGGTGACAACTGTTGCGATCCGCTGCTTTAAAACTTAAAGACACAGTTAGAAATGTGGCCCACAACTCTATGCTAGCTAGCTTTTAAATAGGGACAGGTGGCAGCTTCCGCAGCAACTACTAACTGGTACGTGGTGGCTTCCGCTACACTTGAAACATTATAAGACACTCCTTGAAACTTAAGCGGAGGTTGACACATGTCAGGCTCTGCCTCATTTGGGAAACATTTATTATCATTAGAGGAAAGGTCAGAAAGCTTTTACTTTGGCGCCACATCCACCACGTGGTACTTTCCGCAGCACTGATACTCTACACTGGGGCCCACCTCCATCCTTACTTAGAATCAAAAGATATAGGAACCAACCTACGGAAGCTGACACTTGGCAAGCTCCATAGCTACCACAAAAGGCACATGGCTTCGTCCGCGCTCACGCTGAAACATTTAGGGAGTGCCTCCGCTGATGACACGTGGCGCCTTCCGCAGTTTGTAACTTAAAACAAAATAGAAACATCTTCCGCTATGTGGCACGCTCCGCTTTAAAGTTGTAACTTAGAAACAAAATATAGCTTGAAGCTGGGGCTCAACACTTGGTAGATTTTGTGGCCCTGGCAAAATGAAAACCCTCACAAAAACACTTAGAAACATCAGGGGCTCGACACTTAAACCCATGGGTGCGCTGCTGAAAAAAAATGTAGAGTCTTATACTCTACAGTTCTTGGCGACCAATAGGACTTTTGAGCTTGCTCAAAAAGAACCCAAAAACTTGACAAAAATATATGTATTTTAAAATACAACACAGGGTCACAAATTTTGCAAAGCTGTCTGGTAAACAGACCATTCCAAATCAGAGAGTCCCTACTTACTCTGTAAATCTTGAAAGGCAAAATCAAGATTTATTATGTCCTTATGGGAGAATGTCTGCAAAATTTGGACCGCAACCCTTAATTTAAACTCCAACTGGGCCATGGGCATCAAGACAGCTTCCACTTCTTGTATTGATGAGGAATCACTTAAACCTTGAAAAATTGATTGATCATTTTGCCTTGTTAAAAGAAGGGCCTTGATATCATCAATCATTAGTATAGTGTTATTATCTGGAAATGGTGATGGAAGACCCAACTGCACCAAATCCACTATGTGTCTCTTCATATGTTTGACTCCTTCTTTGACAGTATCTAGGAGCTCCTGGCAGTTTGTGGCAGCTAAGTTGCAACTTAGAACTTCATTTACCTTCTTTGCAACTATCATTCTGTCACTGATCCCTGTTGCTGACAATATTTCATCTGTTGTGTCATATAGCTTTTTCAGCAACAATTGAGAGTCAGAAACCCTCAAAGAAACAATAGATAGAATGGACTGAACTGAAGTTTCCACTTTTTCACACAACTGCTGTGTATTTAACATGAATGTTAATGAGGGCCTTAGCTGGATAATCTCCTCAAAGATTCTTTTCCAAACTAACACATATAGCTCTTTGACTAGATTCAGAACTCTAGTATTCTGAGGCCTATTAGCTAACTCAAGTGTTAGTTGTTTTGTCGTTTATTGCTCTGCTAGGAATTGAGCCTGCATTGCAGCAGCAACATTCTACTCACTCAACAACTTTTGCTGAGACTGTGTGGCTTGTTGCAATTTTTCTTGATATGTCTTCTCTAAAGTGGCCTTTTCTTGCCTCAAAAAATTTACTGCATCTTTTTCCTAAGCTAGCTCAACCTTTAGAGAAGCATTTTGGGCTTGAGTTGCTTGATGGATCTGACAGGAAACAATATTTTGTAACTGTTTATTCAGATTCTCTATTTCATCTTTCTTTGATTTCAACTCTCCAGCAAGGTTGCCACTATTGGCCTTCTCTTGAGCCAAGTCTCTTTCAACTTTCTGTAATCTCCTAGACACTTTTAGGTAATCAGTTGCAACGACAGAAGTGGTTTCATTGAGTAGCTCGACCCTATCTTGTGGTCTGAATAGAGACATGTCCATAGCTACTACATTCATTGCAAAGTCCTGAGGTTACATCTGCTCATTTGGCTTCACCACATTTGGGGACAAATGTGTGACAGTCCACTGCTATTGAATAGGGTCAAAAAGTGACCTCATATGTGGCATAGCCAGGCTTTTATTTTCTTTCTTTCTTTTCTTGTCCATCCTGGCTTCTCTAGCCTTCTTTACTGTATCTACCTGAGCTTGGAAGGTGGGAGGTGAAGCAATATATCCTCCAACAAAGGGATGACCCTGAGGTAAACCATAAGGAATAGCCAATAATTGTTGGCTAGGGAAAATTTGGGGAGGGGCTCTTCTTGGAATAGAGGGGGAAAAGAGTGGCAATGAGGTGGCCTATGAAGACATGGCCTGAGGACTAGCAATTGGGGCAAGTATAGATGTAGGCACAACAGAAGTGGCAGGGGATAATGATTGGCCAGCTGGGATTGCCACCCCTAAGGTAGAAGAAAGAGACAAAGAGGAAAAAGGAGAAGAAACACTTACCTGAGTAGTGGATGTGGCTGGTATTTGTTGTTTCAGGGATTCTGCTTCTTCATCTGACTCTGCCTGTAGGTGCAGTTTTCTATGCTTCCTTGGCCTTTCTCCAGTCTCCTCTTCTGATTCATTTTCTTCTACATTTACCACTATTGAAGGTGGCAAGGGTACAAAACTGGAAGCCCAAGTAGTTGAAACTGATGGAGTCCCTCTAGGTGGTGATGACACCACCCCCTTTTGTTTCTCCAAAGTACTAAGAGATTGGGGCTAGGGAGATACAGGAACAACAGAAGAGGCCTGTCCTGTTTCTTGCATTGTATGGGTTGACTCAGCTTCCTCTTCTGACTCTTCACCCCTCTTCTGGATTCTGTTTGTATCAGGGCTAGAGACTGGGGATGGATGCCACTCATCCTAGATCGACTCCCATTTCTCATCTGTGTCAATCTTGCCAAAAGAGTGTGTTGATTCAGAAATTTCCTGCCTATATTTCCAATAGGCCTCAATTTTCTCTAGCTTCCATTCCTGGCCTTTCAAAGCTTTCTTTAAACTAGTACCCATTCTGATCTTAGGTTCAAAGGCCTTTTGTTTAACATAGAAGGTATTGTTGCAAGTATGAGGTGAACCAGTGTTGTCATTGATGTCAACATACTCATATTGCATTGACAAGAAGGATTGGATGAGCTGTGTGCTGAGGATATTGAGAAAGTTAGTCTCAATCAGGAACAGTGAAGAACAGTGATGAGAAGAAGGCAAAAGTACTCAATAGGTTGAGATTCAGAGGATGCAGATTAAAGGGTTTGTAGATATGAGTCTTGAGATGATCCAATTAAGATTTCAGAGGTTCGCATGAAGATGTGAAGAAGTTGTGATCGATCAAGTAGAACCGGTTCCGGGAGATGCTCCGGAGGAACAGAGTGTCACAAAAAGGTCCGGTGAGATTTGGAGGTGCACTATCAGACTCTGCGGATTGGAAAGAGTGTTTGGGATGTCTTTGTGATGTGTCATCTCGATTGGTATGTGGTTGGGAGGTCCGGAAGCACCTTCTTCAGTATGATAGTGGCGGCAGACTGTGTTCTTGAAGTTCCGGATGAAGAGGAGAAGAGATTCCAGTGAGTAGAGGAAGTGCGGATGTACTTGGTTAATCAGGCAAGCTTGTGAAGGTTCTTGGATCATGTTGAGGTTATGTTGTTGGTCTGCATTGGTGGTAGAGCCCAGAATTGAAGATATTCTTCTGGATGAAGTTCTTGTTCAGACTAGCCGACCGGATGAGTTGTTCATCTTGCAAATGTTCTTGTGGTGGCCGATTGGATGTGTTATTCATCCTGCGAATGTTCTTATGGTTGATTGCTGACTTAGATGATTGCTCCTAAGCTGATGTCTTGTATAAATAAAGGTTTGTGAGTTCATTTCAAACATGTGGGGAAGCAGATGAGTGTGGTATAGTGAAAGAGCGAAAGGTAAAGCATAAATGTTTCGGGCTTAAATGGAACTAATCCAGACATGGTGAAGATGTCATTCTCCAGTTCAAGGTTGTGATCCTTATGATCTTGTAGACAGTGTGTCTCTTTGTAGGTAGTGTGCCTCCTTGTGAGCAGTGTGCTCAGACAGTGAGCCCTAATTGGCATGTGCCATTCATTTTATCTTATTCTTCTAACAGAGAATAATCCTTGGGTTAATCACCCTGTGTTTTTTCCCTTAACTGGGTTTTCCACGTCAAAAATCTTGGTGTCTAATGTGTTAATGTTTATCTGCTCCGGTGTTTATGCTTTCTGCTTTCATGAATGGTTAATTGATATGCTATTAACTAATAAAGAAGAATCAAGTGTTTCAAGTAGAAGCAAGTTTTTGTACAACTGATTCACCCCCCCTCTCAGTTGTGTGCCCTAGATCTAACAATTGGTATCAGAGCCAAGTTCCTCTGAAAGGAGCTTAACCGCTTGAGGAGATCCAGGATGTCATCATACAAGAAGGATAATCTGAAGTTCGATTGAACCAACTTCACTCTCTGGAAAGGTTGCATGAAATGTCATTTGGAGTGTATGGGAAAAGCATACTTGACCATGGTTTCAAAACCATATGTTCCTCCACAGGGTGATCCGACAACTCTGAATGAAATCACAGATGCTGAAAATAATCTGCGGACCAAGGAAGCTCTTCTAAGTGCATTGAATGACTCATATCTCTCAACTGTTATTGACCTACCAACTGCATATGAGATCTAGACTAAACTAGAACTTCTGTATGAAGGAGATGAGTTTGTTAAGAGTGCAAGGTTGCAAAGTCTGAAAGGGAAATTTGAAAGATTGAAAATGAGAGATGATAAAAATATCACTACCTTTATGCCAAGAGTGAATGAGCTAGTATGTGGAATCAGGAATGCTGGTGGAGTTCTGGATGAAAATGAAATTGTTTGCAAAATTCTCAGATCCCTTCCTGCTGCCTTCAAAATCAAGGTTGCTGCCATTGATGAATTTAGAACCCATACAACTATCACAAGAGAGCAACTGGCTGGCAAACTGGCTGCATTTGAAATGACTGAGTTTGGAGATGATCCCCCCAAGACTGAATTTGCATTCAAAGCCAGTGCCTATGTGAAAGGCAAACAAAGATTTGATCCGGGAGAGAACTCTTCAAGGAAGCTGTCATGGTATGATCAAGCAAGGAAAGACATGGAAGAGGAAGAAGCAGAAACAACTCAACTTGAAGCCCTCATTGCAAAGAGATTGCCAAGAGGGTCCGGTAAGTATGAAGGAAAACTACCCTTTAAGTGCTTCAACTGCAATAAGATTGGTCATTTTGCTTCAAGATGTCTGGAAAGATCTGCAAGGTCTAATACTAACAGACAAAGGTTTCAAAAGAACTGCTATTATGTTCATGAAGAAGATGACAATGAAGGAGTAACAGATGATGAATCAGAAATAGGAAGCAAATCTGGAAATGAATGGTTGTTTATTGCCATCAAGGAAGAAGAGTCAATACCCTCTGAATCTATCAATCATAAGGTTGTAGAAAGAGCTTTGGCTGCCCAAGTTGAAGAAAATGATGATTGGGTTATTGACAGTGGATGCTCTCACCATATGACTGGTGACAAGAACAAGTTCTTAGATTTGGAAAGGTATGAAGGAGGAATGGTAAAGTTTGGTGACAATTCTCTTGGCAGAATCAGAGGTAGGGGAACTATTTCTTTTGATGGAAAGAGCAAAACAGGTAATGTACTATATGTTGAAGGATTGAAGCATAATCTTCTCAGTGTTGGTCAGTTAGTAGACAAAGGCTATGATCTCCGGTTCAAGAATGGAAGATGCAGAATCTTTACAGGCTCCAGAACGAAAATTGCATCCGGTACTCAAACAAAAGGTAATATCTTCCATCTAGTTGGTTCTAATAAAAGTTGTCTATTTGTTCAAGTTGATCAGAGTTGGTTATGGCATAGAAGGATGTGCCATGTGAATTTTGATAACATCATCAAGATAAGCAATATTCAGGCTGTAAGAGATCTTCCTAAATTGGTGAAACCTACAAATAGTTTGTGCAAAGAATGTCAGCTAGGTAAACAGAGCAGAGTCTCTTTCAAAAGCAAGGATCAGTCCACTACCAGATTGTTGGAATTAGTACATACTGATCTCTGTGGTCTGACAAGAATCAAGAGTATGCAAGGTGATAGATATTTCATGTTGTTAATTGATGACCATTCCCAGATGATGTGGGTTACCTTCCTAAAAGAGAAATCAGAAGCCCTTGAGAAGTTCAAAATCTTCAAAGCTATGGTAGAGAATCAAACTAGATTGAAACTGAAGTGTCTAAGGTCTGATAGAGGTGGTGAATTCACATCCGGTGAATTCATAGACTTTTGTGAGAAGCATGGCATAAAGAAACAGTTATCTGCTCCTAGGACTCCACAGCAGAATGGAGTAGTTGAGAGAAAGAACCGGAGCATCCAGGAAGCTTCCAGGACAATGATGATGGAAGCAAATGTTCCTCAGATGTTTTGGAGAGAAGTTGTCAGCACTGCAATCTACACTCTTAATCGAGTTCAAATCAGAAGCAACACCAGTAAGACTCCTTATGAACTTTGGTTTGGTGTAACTCCTACTGTGAGATATTTTAGAGTATTTGGTAGCAAGTGTTATATCAAAAGAGATGAAGATTTAGGAAAGTTTGATGCTAGAAGTGATGAAGGAATTTTCTTGGGTTACTCCACTCAAAGCAAAGCATACCGGTGTTACAATAAGAGATTGAGAAAGATGATAGAAAGTACAAATGTGAAGGTTGATGAAGGAATGGAGAAGCCCTCAAGATTCTATGAATGTGATGAAGATGATTAGAATGATCCTCTAGTGTAAGGAGCTCCATCCTCCTCTAAAATTCAGACCCAGACTGATCTGGTAAATCAAGAAGAAGAAGTTTGTTTGAATGAGCCTGATCAAGAATTAGTAGTGCAAGAAACTCCCAAAGTTCCAAGGTATGTAACTCTAAATCACTCTGAAGATCAAATCATAGGTGACAAAAGTAAAGGGGTACAAACAAGGAGAAGAATTGCTCAAGATTCAAATGAATACTGTCTGATTTCAAAGATTGAACCTAAGACAGTTAATGAAGCTTGCAATGATGAAAACTGGACCAAAGCAATGGAGGAAGAATTGATGCAAATTGAGAAAAATCATACTTGGGATCTTGTTCCTAGACCTAGAGACAAGAATGTGATTGGAACCAAATGGGTCTTTCGGAACAAACTGAATGAAGTTGGTGAAGTAATCAGAAACAAAGCTAGATTGGTTTGCAAAGGCTACTCTCAAATAGAAGGAATTGATTTTGAAGAGACCTTTGCTCCGGTGGCAAGAATTGAAGCAGTCAGATTATTTCTTGCATTTGCTGCCTTCAAAGACTTCAAGGTATATCAGATGGATGTCAAGTCTGCCTTCCTAAATGGTGATCTGGAAGAAGAAGTTTACATTGAACAACCAGATGGATTTCAATTGTCTAATAATGATGATATGGTCTGCAAGTTGAAGAAAGCATTGTATGGATTGAAGCAAGCCCCAAGAGCATGATATGAAAGGTTGGATAAGCATCTTGTGCAGATTGGATTCAACAAAGGTATTGCTGACAGTAACTTATATTTCAAAATTGATCATGAAAACATTTTAATTGTTGAAGTGTTTGTGGATGATATCATTTTTGGAGGAAGAGATAGTATGTGCAAAACTTTTACAAATCAGATGAAAAGTGAGTTTGAAATGTCTATGCTTGGTGAAATGAATTTCTTCTTGGGTCTACAAATTACTCAAACAAAGAAAGGGATCTTCATTTCTCAGACCAAATATGTGAAAGAATTGTTGAGGAAATTTGGTATAGAAGATTCAAAGCCAATGAACACTCCTATGGCAACCGGATGTAAGTTGAGCAAAGATGATGACTCTCCGAAGGCAGATCAGACAAAGTATAGATCAATGATTGGTGGATTGTTGTATCTCTCAGACTAGACCAGATATAATCCAGGCTGTTGGTCTTGTGGCAAGATTTTAGGCTGATCCTAGAGAATCTCATGTTATGGCAATCAAGAGAATTTTTAGATATCTAAAAGGGACAGTGGAGTATGGTTTGTGGTATCCTGAAGATCATGATTTCTCTCTTCATACTTACACAGATGTAGATTGGGCAGGAGATGTGGATGACCGGAAGAGCACCAGTGGTGGAGCATTCTTTTTGGGAAAGAGATTGGTTTCTTGGCTAAGCAAGAAACAAGATGCAATATCTCTGTCTACAACTGAAGCAGAATACATTGCAGCAGCAGGTAGTTGCACTCAAATCTTATGGATGAAGCAAATGCTAAGAGACATTAAAGTTGAATATGAGGAGCCTATCACAATTTTTTGTGATAATTCAAGTGCAATTAATATTTCTAAGAATCTGGTATTGCATTCTAAGACTAAGCACATATCTATCAAGTTTCACTTTTTGAGAGAACAAGTGAACAAGGAAGAAGTCAGATTGGAGTATGTACCCTCCAAGGATTAGATTGCAGATATCTTTACTAAACCTCTTCCCAAGGACTCTTTTGAGTATCTCTAGGAGAAGTTAGGGGTCATGGCCCCTCCGGTGATAAACTAGGATGCACTGATGTGCATCAGTCTGGTGGATATCACAGTCATATCTTGTGATCTGGATTGATGATGGGGAGCTGCTACTAAGGGGGAGCAGCTGATATGATTATGATGTGTTAGAATTGCAAGTATGAGCCCTTTGCCATTGATGTCAAAGGAGGAGAGAAGACATGTGAAAAACAAGTGGTTGATGATCAAAGGGGGAGCAGTAAAGGAAGAGAAGACATGTGAAGAGTTGTTGTTGATAGGGGGAGCTGTGACAGAAAGGAGAAGTTCTTGTCTTGATGGTTTTTCACATCATATGTTCCCATTAATGACAAAGGGGGAGATTGTTGCAAGTATGAGGTGAACTAGTGTTGTCATTGATGTCAACATACTCATATTGCATTGACAAGAAGGATTGGATGAGCTGTGTGCTGAGGATATTGAGAAAGTTAGTCTCAATCAGGAACAGTGAAGAACAGTGATGAGAAGAAGGCAAAAGTACTCAATAGGTTGAGATTCAGAGAATACGGATTAAAGGGTTTGTAGATATGAGTCTTGAGATGATCTAGTTAAGATTTCAGAGGTCCGCATGAAGATGTGAAGAAGTTGTGATCGGTCAAGTAGAATCAGTTCTGGGAGATGCTCCGGAGGAACAGAGTGTCACAAAAAGGTCCGGTGAGATCCAGAGGTGCACTATCAGACTCTACGGATTGGAAAGAGTGTTTGGGATGTGTCATCTCGATTGATATGTGGTTGGGAGGTCCAGAAGCACCTTCTTCAGTATGACAGTGGCGGCAGACTGTGTTCTTGAAGTTTCAGATGAAGAGGAAAAGAGATTCCAGTGAGTAGAGGAAGTGCAGATGTACCTGGTTAATCAGGCAAGCTTATGAAGGTTCTTGGATCATGTTGACGTTATGTTGTCAGTCCGCATTGGTGGTAGAGCCCAGAATTGAAGATATTCTTTTGGATGAAGTTCTTGTTCAGACTAGCCGACCGGATGAGTTGTTCATCTTGCAAATGTTCTTTTGGTGGCTGACTGGATGTGTTATTCATCCTGCGAATGTTCTTATGGTTGATTGCCGACTTAGATGATTGTTCCTAAGCTGATGTCTTGTATAAATAAAGGTTTGTGAGTTCATTTCAAACATGTGGGGAAGCAGATGAGTGTGGTATAGTGAAAGAGCAAAAGGCAAAGCAGAAGTGTTTTGGGCTTAAATGGAACTGATCCAGACATGGTGAGGATGTCATTCTCTAGTTCAAGGTTGTGATCCTTATGATCTTGTAGACAGTGTGTCTCTTTGTAGGTAGTGTGCCTCCTTGTGAGCAGTGTGCTCGGGCAGTGAGCCCTAATTGGCATGTGCCATTCATTTTATCTTATTCTTCTAATAGAGAATAATCCTTGGGTTAATCACCCTGTGGTTTTTCCCTTAACCAGGTTTTCCACGTCAAAAATCTTGGTGTCTAACGTGTTGATGTTTATCTGCTCCGGTGTTTATGCTTTCTGCTTTCATGAATGGTTAATTGATATGCTGTTAACTAATAAAGAAGAATCAAGTGTTTCAAGTAGAAGCAAGTTTTTGTACAACTAATTCACCCCCCCTCTCAGTTGTGTGCCCTAGATCTAATAGGTCTCCCATGGCCTGGGACCCTCATAAGGCAAATCTGCAAGTTCCAGATACAGGTCAGGGTTATCTTCTTTAGGGTTTCTTCTATCCTCCCAAAAGGGCCGACCCTCATGTACTATTTTAGCCCTGACCTTGTTACTTCTAACGCAGGAAGCTATAAAATTGTTTGGGTGATACCTCCATTTATCTTTAATGATGAAGAATCCCAAGATAGCTAACTTTCATAGCAACAGGTGTTCATCATCTCTGACTTCTAAGGCCATGTTCTTTCTGACCCATGGGATATCATACATTTTCTTCTTCTTCTTCTTCTTGCTGCCAAACTCATTGTCGACCACGGACACTTGTCGGGTTACTTCTAGAAATGCTACCCTAGGGTTCAAAATTTTAGGTAGTAGCATTGGTTCTTCATTGAAGCCATGGACCCTAATGATAGTATTTTGGGCCCCAAAGAAATAATCACATGGGATTGCGCAATTGGTCATGAAACCCCTAATGCTCTGTGTCAACCTATGTTCTATAGGCTCAGGGCTCAAATGGCAAAAGGCAGGGGCAACAAAGAGTCCCCAGAACTCATATGGGTTTGTTGCCTCATATAGCACATGTGTCCATGCAGACACAGGAATAGTTCTATTTTGCCCAAAATCTGGGTCATACCTATTCAATTGCATACTTTGTGTAAAAAGGCTGTGGTTCTGATATAACATTAAATGGAACAGATAAGCGGAATACCTGAAAACTCCCTTGGTTTTGAAATTGACAAGTTGATCGACCATGGAGTAGGCAATTTGTTCTGAAAAGTCCAGTCGGTATTCCTATGACTTGTCAACAGTCTTCAATCTGAAAAGGATGGCAATTTGCCAATCATAGACTATGTTGTCTTCCTTCATACCAAAAATGAAAGCCATCATTGATAGTGCCTCTTGACTAGCCTGACTGAATTGTGCCCTTCCTGTAGGTAGTATGGGCATCTGGGTGTTCTCCTCTGGCAACTGCATTTCTGAGTTGAGGAACCTAATTTGATTATTGACATTTGACCATGTCTTTTGCATTTTAGCAATAGTGGGAAATGTGGCCTCTTATGGATTTGGGTGTAATTTGCACTATAAAGGGACCCTGTTGTATGGTGCTTGAGGGCACATGAAACAGCTTCGTGCATATATCAATTAGGTCAGGACATAGGTGCACATTTGGGACCATGAACTGTGCCAACTGTGAGGTCCAAATCCTCATTCCAAAAGTCTCAGATTGTCCACTCTTTGCCTTTTGAATGCATCTCTAGTGTACCCCTTCACAGAGAGTCCTGGTAGATTTTTAAAGGCCTAGGTCAAAGATGCCATCTGTAAAATCTTTTACTTTTTCTGGGTCGACAGAATACCCTACCTCAAGAACCCTCATTCTTGGATAGGTTCTCTTGGGCTGCGCAGGCGCTGAGGCGTATGATTTTCTTTTCAAAAGCCTATCGATTGAGTCTTAAATTCCGAGTCCCTCCTGAGAAGAATATGCTTCAGCCATATCTGTATCTGCGGAGAGAATGTGAGAGACTTTGACACAACAAAGACGAAAAACTGCGTAACAGAAGTGACACATAGCTGAAAGCGCTTGCTAGGGATTGGATTGGAGGCAACAATGATTTGCAACAGAGAGACGGAAGCAAATAAGAGCCACAGTTAAGGTTTAACTCTAATTTAATGGGGCTTTAATGACACATCTAGCCATATAAATGACATTAACGCTGAGAAACTGTTAGTATATCTTTCTAAATCGCGTGGAAAGGAGTGTCAGAAACATTATGAGAGTGGCTACAAAAGTGTGTACTTTAAGGGGTTTTGGGGATTGCAGACAACCTTAATGAATGCGAGATTTTCAAAAAGAGAAGGGGCTTGCGCTGATGACACGTGTTCACTGAATACTTATTGAAAAGGAAAGTGGGAAAATAGAAAACAAGAAAGGGAAACTAACTAACTATAGTACATAAGAGTCCCTGCTTAATTGAAATGTTTCAAATAGATCCCATTAATAGGAATCTCTTCAAGCTCACCATCCATAGTTTCTAGTTCAAAAGAATTTTGCTGCTTACAAGAACAAATCTTGTAAGGACCAGTCCATAGTGATTCAAATTTGCTGTGTCGACCTGGCTTTGTAGCTGTTTCATCCCACTTCAAAACCACTAAGCCAACCTCAAAAAAGGGGTTTGAAGTTTTCTTGTCAAAATAGTCCTTGACTATTTGCTGGTGTTTCATCAGTGACTCATGTGCTTTTTCCCTTTTCTCTTGTACTTCCAAGAGTTTAGCAAGTCTGACTTGCATGGGGCCATTCTATTCAATCTCTATTTGTTTTAATAACTACAAAGCAGGGATCTCTAAGCTCAGTGGCATTACTACTGGTTTACCATAAACTAGTTCATATGGAGACATCTTTTTCACTTGCTTAGGTGTGATCCTATCAGCCCATTGTGCCATATTAATTAGTTTGTGCCACTTTGTGATGATTGGTCCCAATCCTCTTAATGAGTCTGATCAGGTTCTTATTAGTGGACTCTGCTAGACCATTACCTTGAGGGTAATAATTTGAAGAAGTCTTCAAATAAATCCCATTCCTTAATGCAAACTCAGATATTTTTGTTCCCAAAAATGCCTTAGCATTATCTGATATAATGGTACGAGGAGGACCAAACCGAGCAGTAATACCTTTTAGAAAGTCTAATATTACCTTTTCTATTGCTTCCTTGAGTGGTACTACTTCACTCCATTTGGTAAAGTAATTTGTGGCTGTAAGGATCCATTTGTGTCCCATACTTGACACTGGATTGATCATACCAATAAAATCAAGATCCCATTGGGCAAAGGGTTCATCTACAATTATGGGGCTTAGAGGCATTGCTGCATTTCTTCTTTTCCCTGTATAAAACTGACAGGCCTAGCATTCTTTAACCAAATGATAGCAATCTATGAATAGAGTGGGCTAGAAGTATCCTGCTTAAGTCACTTTGATTGCTGTGGTCCTTGCTGAAAAGTGTCCTCCTGAGGCTCTGTTAGGTCTCAAAAATGCAAGTTACTAATCCTAAGAGGATGTCAGGCTCTATATTTAGATTTGCAACGTTTTTGAACTAACTTGACGAAATCAACCTTCAAGGTTTGATGATTTCCTACACTTTAGGTCCTGCTACACCTAGGTGGGTGAACCTTGAAATATTAAAGCAGTCTGAGTGTGGATGAATGGACTAACTAGGTCTATCTACAATGGCATAGGATGTAGGATAGATGACAAAGCTGACTAATTAATTCTATGTGTAATGTTTAATAAGTGATTGGCAGAAATTGTATAAGCAATATCAAAAAAAAAGGTTTAATTAATGAGTTGAATGAGACCAGTGCCTTGTTGGGTAACAGAGTCAATTTGAAGGACTAAGAATAGTAGTTTCTAAATGGTAATAATTCTAGATATTTGGCACAGTTCTGGTTTATAGCTTGTATAAACGTGCAAGTAAATGACTGACAGACTCTTCTTGATAATCCAACCAAATAAAATCAGATATCTTATAATTCACCAGAAGGTACTTTAATCCTTACTTGAAGGAACCAAATGAAATGAAAAGACAAGATTAACAGATAATATTTTATTGGAGACAGTGTGTCAATCCTAATTATATGGCTCTACTTAGTAATCCCAACTTACTACTTCCAGGCTACTGTGAATAAATCAGAAGGGTTTAATTCCTTAGGATGGACACCAACCGAATTAATCACACAGATACAGCGAATGTGTATTGACAGATTAAATATATACTTGATATCTTAATCTGAATAACAGGGAAATGCAGAAATGGAGACAGCCACACGATTGAATAATTTTAACAAATAACTGATACCAAAGTAGAAATACTGAATCAGAGAACTTCAAATTTCTTCTTCAAAATAAAATATGCAACACGGTCATTTTGGAATATTATGTATATGTATATATGAATATCTTCTACTGCTGATGATTTTTCAGCATAGATTGTTTGAACTTATATAGATATTTTCATGAAGAGATACAACTCTTCAATAAGTCTCTTGGGATTTTAACCAATACAAACAATAATTACATAATCTTAATTAGGCTCTGTTTAGCCATAAATAGACTTTTGTTAGATGATCTAAGTACTCCTGCGCACGGTGAGAATCAGTAAGCTCGACTGCACTCCTGGTGATTATATCAAGGGTGACCATTTCCTCCAGTTGTTTGCAAACTTCTGTAGATACAGAGGCTTTATCTTTTAGAGCTCCTATGGCTTTGTGCAATATAACTTGACAATCAACAGTCCACTCTTCTTTGCTCTTTACCTCTCCATTATCTTTGAATATCCTGGGCACCCCTGCGTCTGATGCATCAGTCCCTTCCTTAGCATCGGCTTTGAGTTTATCATAATAATTCTGGTGCCGTTTGAGCAATGCTCTTGCATCAGAGATATCTGTGCTATCAGTGGCACCTCTGTTTTGCAACTCGATCACCTTTTCTTGTATCCTCTGATCAAGCCTTTCATGTTCTTTGACTGCTTTATGATTTTCCGAGTAGTTATCCCAAAACTGGTTTAACCACCGTACCATGTTTGCATACCTGCTCTGCAGTATCGTAACAAATGCATCTATTTGAATTTGTTTGGCTTGATCATGGGATATCTCTTGACTACTTTGTGAGCTCTCACCTTGAGTTATTCTCTTCGTAGATTGGCCAAAGGTGCTCTTAACAGCGTCCTTCAAGTAGTCATTCTCCTTTGTTAATCTTTCACAATTCAGCTTATAAGCATCTCTTTCCTTGATTAACATCTGAGCTTGTGCTTTATTCAACTTTGCAACATTGATACCAATGTGTGCAGTAATTATGGGGTCAATTTCACCTGCTCTGAAAGTCATAACATGGCCAAAAGTTTTTTCAGTATCTATGATGGCCGTCTTCTTATGGGGAGGATACAATGCCCATATCATTAAAGAATTTTCATCATTATTGTATCTCGTTCCCATATAGACTTCATTAACTCCTTCTGGAGTAAGCTTATACTTATCATCAGCATTATTCAAAAAACTATCAAAAACCAGAGCAGAATTTAAATCCAAACCGGGAAAAATCATAACCCCTGCATCTTTAAGCAGCTGTCTGCCTCTGCTTGGTGTCATGTCCTGCATTTCCTTGTCCACTGTCTCCTTTAACATCTCTAATAACTGTTTTTCATTGTCAGCAGAAACATTATCTACTGACTCTCTAATTTCCTTTCCCTTGTATTTATACAGGAATGATTTAAATTCCTTCGAATGAATGAATGTATCATCTGACACAAAAGAATCATAAGCCTTTTGGCGTGGATCTTCATCAGCAGACCCCTCCTCATCATGTATCACAACTGGAGGCTGATATTGTTGCATTTTTCTTTTAGACATTTCTATTGTCTTATCTTGTGGCTGTTCAGTCAATTCTTCCTCTTCAGAGGATACCACTTCAACTTCTGCCAACTGCTTTTTCTTTTCATTCAAATCTCTGTTATATTTCTCCACCACCAAGTCGACTTCAGCCTCTTCCAAATTTCTAATGACATCATCATGTGGATAATGTATGTGCATGTATCCACTGAGATTTTGTTTTCTTCTTGCATAGTCAATGAAACCCTCAGGATCAAACCCTTTCCTCACCTCAGCAGTCACCATGTTATACTGCATTGGTTTATCCAAAATGAGATTGTATCCTTCTTTTGAAACCACAGTAAAATCTCCAAAACATAAAGTACTGGGCATGAATGATTGCTTGTCATGCGAACTTAGATGCATGACATTTGAACAATGCATTTGCCTAATTATTTCCAAATATGCAATTCTGTCAGGGACAGTTTTAGGCAATATAAATGGAGCATCCTCAAAACCATACACTCTGATCATAGTAGCATCCTCAAAACAATACCAATCTCCCCAATTATGAGTGACAGTAGGGGGGCCACCAAAATCTTTTGGTCTGAGGAATCTTTTTATTTCATTTGAAATTGAATATTCACAGGGGTGGTTGAAATACCTATATAGCACTTTAACACAATGCTCTTCAAATTGAGCATAGCTGGAATTAGCATACCTGCTATCCCAGATTCGGGTCCACATTTGTACAGGTATCTTCTCCCCTTTCTTATCCGCAGCAACAACTTGAAACTCATTTGGCCACAATCCTACTTCCTGGCCATAGTATAAGACCATATGCATGAGCATCGAGTAATGCTCAAAAGAGCATGCTGGAGCATTGTTTCTTATTGCAGATAGACCAGAGTCTATTCTAGTAGCAACATAGGAGGCATAATCAAATTGTCTGGCATTGTGACATTGAATATCAGAGGTTATGACCATTAGAGGAATAGTCATGAACTCAGGGACCTCTGAGCCAAGGACTTGGCCTACAGAATAGTAAGTATATTGAATGTATGGTTCAAAAATGGATACATGAAAGGGAGGGCCATCATTCTCAGTCAAGGGTATCACTTCTCCTTCAATCCTGGGTCTATGAATGGGTAACCTCCATCCATTGTAGGTTGTATCCATTCTCCAGTATTCTTTATCCAAATCCTCATAAACAACAGGGACAGTGCACAAATCATCCAAATAATACACCTCACAAATAGCATTTTTTGATAGGTGTACAATTGGTTCTCCTTGAGGGTTGCAGATAGCTTTCAGGCCTGAATTGTAATGCCTGGCTAACAGTTGCAGGAGTTCTACATTCAAGAATACATTAGGTACAACCAGTTTGCCTAAATTCATGTGCCATGGGTTTGACACAGGGGCATTCTAAATCTTCTGTTGTAGTGGAATCTGAAGAGTTCATATCCCCTAATTGGGGTCCAAATATCTCCCAGGCGCTTATGTTTGTCTTCCAATTTTTCTACTTCTGCCCTGAGTTGGGCAGACCTCCTGGCCTTGGGAGCTGACCCAGGCAACTGATCAATCAAGTCCTGATTTAGTTTTCTGTCTTTCACTTTTTCTTCAGGGGTTTGATCAGTTTTTTGCTTCTTTGGTTTACTGGTTTCCCCTTGTGATTTTCTTCCTTTTCCTTTCCCCGAAGTTTCCATTTTTAAAAAATTTGGCAGGAAATTCAAATACAGGTAATATAGTGGTTTGTGTATGTGTACCTGTCGCTCGATGGCTGGAATTGGAAGCCTTTGCTTTTGCCCTGAGAATTCTTCTGTATTCTGCTCTCGGACGGTTTTTTGCAATTATAATGATCGTATGAACTTTGTAGCCGTTTTGTATTAATTATCTGATCAATTCAATGTTCATCGCTGTGAAGTGTCACATCGCCATAACTCTTCCTATCGGCGTGCTTTTTGAAATGCCTGGGCAATCTCAACATTTTTTTTTTTATGGCACGGACAGTCAATCGGCATGACCCCTCAATTGTATCCCCGACGCCATGTAGTATCATATTTCAAGTGGGTGCGACCATCGGCATGATTTCCTTCATCGCCAAGGGTTTTAGATCTCTCCGCGATATGGCAAGTCCCACCGATATGCTTTGCTTATCGGGAAGACTGAGACCATCGGGATACTAAAATTATGTTTCCCCGATCTTTATTGTCTTACCGATAGTTTCTTCATGTATGAACTTTTATCTTTATCGGAATGACATTCTCTATCGGGATAGCTTTCTCAAGATATCCCGATCCAAATCATCTCCCCGATGCCCTTTATCACATCCTTCATCGGGCAAAGTTTAGTAAAGTGTCACCGATATCTTTTGATCGCCGTGACTTATGAATCGGCAAGACTTGTTTCTTTTGTTCCGATATGTCAAGCTATACCGATAGAGGTGCATCGCTGTGAGTCTTGCCGATGGCTTTCTTATCGCCAGGACTCTTGATCGTCGGAGACTTACTTGTTTTCTATTCCGATGGTTCATTTCTCACCGATGACTATTGCTTTGTTACCATCGCATGCTGTTCGGTGAAACTCTTGCCGAAAGTGCTTCATCGGTATGATATATACCGTCGGGGCAACTTCTAAAAGATCATCCGATAGATATTTGTCATACCGATCGGCATGACCACTTGCCTTTCTTGCCGATGTAAAGTCATCGGTGTTGCTTATTCCATCGGTGAGCTCCATAATTCTTCTTCCGATCTCTATTTTCACGCCGATGGTTGTTTTCAAACGATTCCTTGTGTATCGGTGTAAGCCATACGACCTCTTGCCGATGGATTGATTTTGATGAAATTTGACACTGTTCATCCCTAGACATTTTATGAGATAAAAAAAAAAAAAAAAATTTATATTGTGGTCCTTTTGGGATATTCCTTAGGGTTTATTCAAATATGATGGGGTAAGGAAATAGTAAAATTTTGAAAATTTTACTGTGCTAACAGTGGCTCTGTCTGGGATGTATACTCCCTGTGAGTATACAAGGATCCAGATCTCCTGGGGAAGTAGACCACATCTTTTATTATTTTGGGGTGAGGTTTTATGGAACTGGAAAAAAGGAAAGGAACAAATGATGGGGAGCGGGAATGATTCCTAGGCTACTGTGCATGGAATAAGATATTTTTGAGAATTATTTGAATGTTGTCCATGCACTGGCAACACTCAATTCTCTTTGTACATGTTTATGAAAAGAACTGCTTCAAGTATTGCCCATGTACTGGCAATTCCTGCTCCTCTCCTGACATATTCTGTACATAGTAAGAATCATCACCTCCCTTGCCAGTGATAACAAAAGGACCCAACCACAGGGCTTCAAATTTTCCATGTTTTCCTTTGTCTTGACATCTCGCATTCCACATTAGTACCAGATCATTTATTTCAAACTTTCTTTCTTTGGTCTTTTTGTCAAAGAGATATTTTACCTGTGATTGTAATTTAATGTTCTGTTTCTGAGCCATTCTTCTTGTTTCATCAAGCTCTGCCAATTGTTCCAACCTTTCCTCCATTGGTTCAGGGATATTCAAGTCTTCTTGGAGAATGAATTTGTATACTGGTATAAGATTTTCTAATGGTAATCTTGCTTGGGTTCCATATACCAATTCATAAGGGGATCTCCCAATTGCCCTTTTTATAGTAATCCTGTCAGCCCATACTGCCATTCTTAATTTTGAATCCCAAGCCTTCTTATTTCTATCCAACATTCTTTTTATGATTTTCAACAGACTCTTATTACTTGATTCAGCTTGTCCATTGGCCTGTGGATGGTAAGGAGCAGCATAAGAAACAGTGATACCATATGTGCTGCAGAAACCTTTGAATTCATCAGATCTAAAGCACATCCCATTATCAGTAATCAGTCTTACAGGAGTACCAAATCTGCATATAATGTTATCCATTAGAAAATTTATCACAACTTTACTAGTAGCCTGTTTGGTTGGGATTGCTTCCACCCATTTTGTAAAGTAATCAGTAGCTACTAAAATCCATCGGTGCCCCCCACTTGATTTCTCTGAAATTTCACCTATAAAATCAATACCCCACTGATAAAATGGAGCCTCAACTTGCATAGGTTTTAAAGGTAGTGCTCCATGATACTTTAACTTCCCTGAGAACTTTTGGCATGCTTCACATTTTCTAGTGTACTGGTACGAATCGTTAAAGACTTTAGGCCAATAGTACCCTGCCCTCAAAATTTTGTGGGCTGTGGTTTTTGCTGAGAAATGTCCTCCGCACATGCCTTCATGCAATTCCTTCATAATATGTTTTGATTGATATTCATCCAAACATAATAGTAGAACCCCATCTCTATTTTTCCAATAGAGATCTCCACCAATGAGTACATATTTTGAAGCTTGTAGTTTGAGTGTCCTTCTTTTGTTATCATCATATCCTTCAGGACTCTTCATATGTGTTAGATAATATACTATATCAGTATACCATGGAGTACGTTCAATACTGGTACTTGCATCAACATTACATATATGGGAAGCTTCTAGATTATTTTCAGTCATCAATTTGGCAAGACCCTGTCCTCTTACTAATTTAGTGATTTGGATTTCAATGTTGAATTCCTGAATCCTATTGATCCACCTACATCTCCTACCGGTGACCTCAGTTTGGATCAGTACATCCTTGACTGCAGCATTAGGAACATATGCTATGATTTTAGCCCCTACCAAATATGGTCTAAAGTTTTTTACTGCTTTTACCAATGCATATGCCTGTTTTTCAATAATGTCATACTTCAACTCTGCATTCTGAAGGGACTTGCTAAAGAAAGAGATTGGCTGTTCATATCCATCATTGTTTTTCTGCAACAACACTGCTGCCACTGTATGATAGGAAGCAAATGAAAAAAGTTGGAAAGGTTTGCCGAAGTCAGGGGATATTAAGACTGGAGCTTGTTTGATGGCCTCCTTAATGTTGCCAAATGCTTCCATTGCTTCTGTTGTCCATTTCATATCTGAGTTTTTCTTCAGCATTCTTGATATAGGACAAACAATCTCTGCGAAATTTGGTATAAATCTTCTGACAAAATTTATCTGACCAAAAAATGATTGTATAGCTTTTACATTTTTTGGAATAGGGACCTGATCAATTGCTTCCACCCTTTCAGGATCTATTTTAACTCCTTCCTTCGAGACTATATGGCCAAGCAATTTTCCTTCTGTTACTGCAAATTGGCATTTTTTAGGATTCAATGATATTCCATATTCTAGGGCTTTGACAAATATCTGTTCTAGATGTGTACAATGATCTTCAGCCTTTTTTGAATATGCTGTTAAATCGTCTTGATAGACTATCATAATCTTATTGATCAATTCAGCAAAAGCTACATCCATCGCTCTTTGAAATGTTGCCCCAGCATTAGTTAATCCAAATGGCATTCTCAAGTATACATATGTTCCCCACGGAGTGGTGAATGCAGTCTTGAATTGTTCAGACTCCTTAACCTTTACCTGATTGTAGCCGGAGAAACCATCCATCATGGATAGTAATTCACATCCAGTAACTTTCTGTAATATCGCCTCCATATTGGGAAGAGGATAATTATCTTTGAGAGAAGATTTATTCAGGTTTCTGAAATCCACACACAGTCTAATGTCACCATTCTTTTTCCTGACAGGTACTAAGTTTGAGACCCAGGAAGAATGTCTAATAGGCTTAATTATAGCTCCATCCCTTAACTTTGTAAGTTCCTCCAGCATTTTCAGAGCCAATGTAGGATTAATCGGCCTCTGTTTCTGTCTGAATGGTTTTGCATCTGGTTTGAGTGGTATCTCATGTTGAAATAGATCCTCTCTATATGCCTTTAAGTCATCATATGACCAAGCAAACACATGCCTATACTTCCTAAGTAGATTGATAATTCTACTTCTGATTTTCTGGTCAAGATTCCTCCCAATATATATATTTTTTGGGGTTGTCTGAGTCCCCAAGTTCACTTCCTCAAGATTCTCAGGTACCACTGGTGTTTCTTTCTTCTTGTATCTATCATGCCCATCATATGCTTTTTCTAATGCAATAAGCCCTTTGGGTATCTTATTCGTCTTCAGTTGAACCACTTCTTGGCCAAATAGGGTTTCTTTCCCATCGTGTTCCTCCACAAATGCACTGAAATCAATTTCTTGATTTTCATAATAATCAGCACAATGTAAGAAATTGATTATATCAGCATCGCTGTCAAACACCTGCCAATTCTGTATATTATCAGGGATGGTAGGTCTAGTTTTAAATTCTACTTCTGTGATCCCTCCTAATGTTAGATCATCTCTCTTTAATGCAATGTTTGCTAAAAAGTCTGCCATGATGTTTTTAGACCTATCAACCCAGCTGATTGAAAAAGCATCAAATAATTCAACACTATCCCAAACTGCGTTTCTGTACTGTCTTAATCTTTTATTCTTAGATAAATATTTTTCTCTTACTTGGGAGATGACCAATTCAGAATCGCCATAGACAGCCAACTTTTTTATTTTGTATTTGGTGGCTATGTCTAGGCCAATGAGTAGGGCTTCATACTCAGCTACGTTATTGGTGCATTCAAATGTCAGTAAGAAAGAGTATTTGAATGTTTTACCTCCTGGTGAGATAAAAACTACTCCGGCCCCATTTCCTATCTTGCTGCATGCACCATCGAAATACATTTTCCACAAATCATTTTCTCTTTTCATAGATTCAGTGTGTATTGGGTCAGTGTTATGCAATTCTGGGGTAGTTTCTCCAACTTTGAAAACCCCTAAATCTGTGTCACAAAAGAAATTCACCTGATGCCGGTCCATTCTTTCTATAATATTGTCATACCTTGGTTCTCTGTACAACTTGATTTCTTTGTCACCTACTGGTATGGTGGCATATGATAGATCTAATTGAACATTGCCTCCTGCCATTGCAGCCCACTGCCTTGATAACAGCATTCCATAATACGGTGGGATATCAACCACAGTGATGTCAATGTTATATGTTGCCTCAGGATATGAAGCAAGTTTTATTTCTACATCTTTCATAATACCAACTACTGGAATAGATCTGTTATCCATTGCATAACATTGGCCATACGTAGTATCAACCCACATCCCTAATTCTTTCATCACTGCTATAGGCATGATATTCATAGCAGCACCTGAATCAATCATACAATTCCTGACTATTCTGTTCTTGATTACTAGTGTAGTATAGAATGGATCTACCTGTGAGGGATTTTTTGTAAGTGTGTCACCAAGGTATACCTCAGGCATCTTAAAATTTTCTTGATGCACATTATTTGTTGTTTTTTCAAACCCTTTATGTTTTGGATTGGGTGTATCAGAAATCATCTTGACGACTGTACTCCTATATTTATCTATTTTCATCATCTCTAAGAGTGGGACTGATATCTTCACCTGAGACACTGCTTGTGCAATGTCAAAAGAAGGGGTTATGATTTGGTCATTCTTTTCTGTTTTTGTATTCTCTTTTTCTATATTTTCTTTCATTTTATTTTTATCCCCCTTTTCTGGTTCTTTAGGTGATGATTTTGTATTATTCCCCTTGTTATTCTGGTCTTTTATGAATACACTCCCAGGAGTTCCTTGCCCAGCATTTGTTGTTCTATTTCTTAAGTTATAAGTGTTTCGAGCTTGACCACTGCAGCTACTGTGAGAGCTTCTTTTTCATACTCAGTAGGTTTTCTCCATTGACCATATGGTTTATTGTCATAAATATCTTCCTGGTCTGAGAATACTTGCTGTTCTCCCATGTTAACATGATATTTTTGGTTCCCTACATCATACTCATACCCTTCTTCCTCTGAAGAAGAATAATCTTCTGTTACCACACATGGTGTATCCTGCATCATATTGATGGTGTGATTATCCCTATTATAGTTATATAGTATTTCCTCTTGCTGTATTGATTTAGCTACCTCACAGTATTCAGGTGAATGTGGCAAGTTACATACAGAACACCAAGGTTTATTTTCTGCCATATGTGCCATGTTTCTCTTCAATGGATCAGGAGTATCCTTTCCATATGGCTGCTTTCTGTTGTTGTCAGTAGGTCTTCCATCCTTCCAATTTGTATTGTAAGGCATATCATGTAACCTAGGTCTATCCTGCCTATGCTGACCCTCTGGTTTAATCTGTTGAGCATTTGGATTCTGAAGATTTCTATGATTTTCCCTTTTACTGACCATTCCTGCAGCTTTTCTATTATTTTCAATAGTTATGGCTATTTTCTGTGCTTCAGCCAACGTTGCAGGACACCGGTTTCTGAGTTCATATCCTGTTTTGGGGTCAAATGCCTTCATATAGATACTCAGTGCTGCCTGGTCAGATAACTTGGCTCCATGTGGTACCTTATTATGTAACTTGGAAAACTTCAGGTTGAAATCAAATACTGATTCATTTTGATACTTCTGTATACTTATTAGTTCATGTAAGGCAAACTCAGGAGCGTATTGGTTACCATACTGATCCTTAAACTGGTTATGGAAATCAGTCATTGAATTGATTGATGCATCGGGCAAGCTATTAAACCAATCTCTGGCATCTTCAGTGAGGGACATCATAAATAACCTCATTCTAATGTCTTCCCAGTCCATACCTATATCCTGTACAAAAGCATTAAAACTTCTGATATGATCTTCTGCAGATACTGCATTGTTTCCAGTAAACTTGGGAACCATGTTTCTCCAAGTACTATCCATAGGATATGGATATAACTGATATCCAGTCAAATTAAATTGACTGCATATATTAGCAAGGTTTTGGGGAGGAAAATTGAGATGAGGTGGATTGGGATAGTAATTATATCCACCTGGTGGCTGATGATATGCATATTGTTGATGTTGGTTCATATGGGGATTTATGTGTTGATTTTGTGGCCTATAATATTGTTGACCAGGGGGTGGGTAATTATTTGCCATATGTAGGGATGCATTACGTATGGGAGGTGGTCTGGGGATTCGGGAAATAGTGTTCTGATGACTTCCAGAAGCATGTGAGTTTTGAGCACTATTTGTATTTTGTTGTGTATTTCTTGAAATATTCCCTCTATGCGGGGGTACATATTTAGGGGGAGCTGTTTTGGCTTTATTTCTCCTCTGTTGAATTTCTTGCTGCAATAACTCCTTCTCCTCTTGTATCTTGTACCTTTCGAGTTCTTTCCTGAGCATGAGTATTTCCTGTTTCTCATCACTCATGTCTTGATTATTTATTTCCTGATATTCTGGATTGTCATTCATTCCCTGATTTGACAATTCATATCCTATCTCTTCTCCCTGGTCAAACGAGACCTTGAAATCATGTTCAGCCTGGTTCCTATCAATATCCCTCATGACCTTTGCATCATGATCCCGCTGTTCTTGAGGAGTAGGTCTGTACCTTGCCAAAATATCATCAGTTGCTCCACTGAGGTTCTCGTTTGAATCATGTAGAGGTGTGAATTTATTGTGAATTGCAATATTTTGTTCTGAATCATTCTCCTGGATGTCTAGATTATTATCTTGGTGGGAATATTTTGGATTCACATTTCTTTTGGAAATGTTTCTAAGTGGTGGAGATGACTGCAAGTTTCTGCCTTCCATCTTGGATCTCCTACCATCCATTCGAAATTTTTGTTATGAATGTAACTAGAGTCGCCACCTATTGAATAGGAAAAGTTTATATTTTTATCTGTAAGGTTCTTTGTCACCAGCAGAGTTACCAAAAAGAAATTTTAAATGACTCTATGAAAGAAAGGATTAATTTCTAAGGTCTTTTTACTAAGTCCCCAGCAGAGTCGCCAATTTGTTAGGTCTCAAAAATGCAAGTTACTAATCCTAAGAGGATGCCAGGCTCTATATTTGGATTTGCAACGTTTTTGAACTAACTTGACGAAATCAACCTTCAAGGTTTGATGATTTCCTACACTTTAGGTCCTGCTACACCTAGGTGGGTGAACCTTGAAATATTAAAGCAGTCTGAGTGTGGATGAATGGACTAACTAGGTCTATCTACAATGGCATAGGATGTAGGATAGATGACAAAGCTGACTAATTAATTCTATGTGTAATGTTTAATAAGTGATTGGCAGAAATTGTATAAGCAATATCAAAAAAAAAAGGTTTAATTAATGAGTTGAATGAGACCAGTGCCTTGTTGGGTAACAGAGTCAATTTGAAGGACTAAGAACAGTAGTTTCTAAATGGTAATAATTCTAGATATTTGGCACAGTTCTGGTTTATAGCTTGTATAAACGTGCAAGTAAATGACTGACAGACTCTTCTTGATAATCCAACCAAATAAAATCAGATATCTTATAATTCACCAGAAGGTACTTTAATCCTTACTTGAAGGAACCAAATGAAATGAAAAGACAAGATTAACAGATAATATTTTACTGGAGACAGTGTGTCAATCCTAATTATATGGCTCTACTTAGTAATCCCAACTTACTACTTCCAGGCTACTGTGAATAAATCAGAAGGGTTTAATTCCTTAGGATGGACACCAACCGAATTAATCACACAGATACAGCGAATGTGTATTGACAGATTAAATATATACTTGATATCTTAATCTGAATAACAGGGAAATGCAGAAATGGAGACAGCCACACGATTGAATAATTTTAACAAATAACTGATACCAAAGTAGAAATACTGAATCAGAGAACTTCAAATTTCTTCTTCAAAATAAAATATGCAACACGGTCATTTTGGAATATTATGTATATGTATATATGAATATCTTCTACTGCTGATGATTTTTCAGCATAGATTGTTTGAACTTATATAGATATTTTCATGAAGAGATACAACTCTTCAATAAGTCTCTTGGGATTTTAACCAATACAAACAATAATTACATAATCTTAATTAGGCTCTGTTTAGCCATAAATAGACTTTTGTTAGATGATCTAAGTACTCCTGCGCACGGTGAGAATCAGTAAGCTCGACTGCACTCCTGGTGATTATATCAAGGGTGACCATTTCCTCCAGTTGTTTGCAAACTTCTGTAGATACAGAGGCTTTATCTTTTAGAGCTCCTGTGGCTTTGTGCAATATAACTTGACAATCAACAGTCCACTCTTCTTTGCTCTTTACCTCTCCATTATCTTTGAATATCCTGGGCACCCCTGCGTCTGATGCATCAGTCCCTTCCTTAGCATCGGCTTTGAGTTTATCATAATAATTCTGGTGCCGTTTGAGCAATGCTCTTGCATCAGAGATATCTGTGCTATCAGTGGCACCTCTGTTTTGCAACTCGATCACCTTTTCTTGTATCCTCTGATCAAGCCTTTCATGTTCTTTGACTGCTTTATGATTTTCCGAGTAGTTATCCCAAAACTGGTTTAACCACCGTACCATGTTTGCATACCTGCTCTGCAGTATCGTAACAAATGCATCTATTTGAATTTGTTTGGCTTGATCATGGGATATCTCTTGACTACTTTGTGAGCTCTCACCTTGAGTTATTCTCTTCGTAGATTGGCCAAAGGTGCTCTTAACAGCGTCCTTCAAGTAGTCATTCTCCTTTGTTAATCTTTCACAATTCAGCTTATAAGCATCTCTTTCCTTGATTAACATCTGAGCTTGTGCTTTATTCAACTTTGCAACATTGATACCAATGTGTGCAGTAATTATGGGGTCAGTTTCACCTGCTCTGAAAGTCATAACATGGCCAAAAGTTTTTTCAGTATCTATGATGGCCGTCTTCTTATGGGGAGGATACAATGCCCATATCATTAAAGAATTTTCATCATTATTGTATCTCGTTCCCATATAGACTTCATTAACTCCTTCTGGAGTAAGCTTATACTTATCATCAGCATTATTCAAAAAACTATCAAAAACCAGAGCAGAATTTAAATCCAAACCGGGAAAAATCATAACCCCTGCATCTTTAAGCAGCTGTCTGCCTCTGCTTGGTGTCATGTCCTGCATTTCCTTGTCCACTGTCTCCTTTAACATCTCTAATAACTGTTTTTCATTGTCAGCAGAAACATTATCTACTGACTCTCTAATTTCCTTTCCCTTGTATTTATACAGGAATGATTTAAATTCCTTCGAATGAATGAATGTATCATCTGACACAAAAGAATCATAAGCCTTTTGGCGTGGATCTTCATCAGCAGACCCCTCCTCATCATGTATCACAACTGGAGGCTGATATTGTTGCATTTTTCTTTTAGACATTTCTATTGTCTTATCTTGTGGCTGTTCAGTCAATTCTTCCTCTTCAGAGGATACCACTTCAACTTCTGCCAACTGCTTTTTCTTTTCATTCAAATCTCTGTTATATTTCTCCACCACCAAGTCGACTTCAGCCTCTTCCAAATTTCTAATGACATCATCATGTGGATAATGTATGTGCATGTATCCACTGAGATTTTGTTTTCTTCTTGCATAGTCAATGAAACCCTCAGGATCAAACCCTTTCCTCACCTCAGCAGTCACCATGTTATACTGCATTAGTTTATCCAAAATGAGATTGTATCCTTCTTTTGAAACCATAGTAAAATCTCCAAAACATAAAGTACTGGGCATGAATGATTGCTTGTCATGCGAACTTAGATGCATGACATTTGAACAATGCATTTGCCTAATTATTTCCAAATATGCAATTCTGTCAGGGACAGTTTTAGGCAATATAAATGGAGCATCCTCAAAACCATACACTCTGATCATAGTAGCATCCTCAAAACAATACCAATCTCCCCAATTATGAGTGACAGTAGGGGGGCCACCAAAATCTTTTGGTCTGAGGAATCTTTTTATTTCATTTGAAATTGAATATTCACAGGGGTGGTTGAAATACCTATATAGCACTTTAACACAATGCTCTTCAAATTGAGCATAGCTGGAATTAGCATACCTGCTATCCCAGATTCGGGTCCACATTTGTACAGGTATCTTCTCCCCTTTCTTATCCGCAGCAACAACTTGAAACTCATTTGGCCACAATCCTACTTCCTGGCCATAGTATAAGACCATATGCATGAGCATCGAGTAATGCTCAAAAGAGCATGCTGGAGCATTGTTTCTTATTGCAGATAGACCAGAGTCTATTCTAGTAGCAACATAGGAGGCATAATCAAATTGTCTGGCATTGTGACATTGAATATCAGAGGTTATGACCATTAGAGGAATAGTCATGAACTCAGGGACCTCTGAGCCAAGGACTTGGCCTACAGAATAGTAAGTATATTGAATGTATGGTTCAAAAATGGATACATGAAAGGGAGGGCCATCATTCTCAGTCAAGGGTATCACTTCTCCTTCAATCCTGGGTCTATGAATGGGTAACCTCCATCCATTGTAGGTTGTATCCATTCTCCAGTATTCTTTATCCAAATCCTCATAAACAACAGGGACAGTGCACAAATCATCCAAATCATACACCTCACAAATAGCATTTTTTGATAGGTGTACAATTGGTTCTCCTTGAGGGTTGCAGATAGCTTTCAGGCCTGAATTGTAATGCCTGGCTAACAGTTGCAGGAGTTCTACATTCAAGAATACATTAGGTACAACCAGTTTGCCTAAATTCATGTGCCATGGGTTTGACACAGGGGCATTCTAAATCTTCTGTTGTAGTGGAATCTGAAGAGTTCATATCCCCTAATTGGGGTCCAAATATCTCCCAGGCGCTTATGTTTGTCTTCCAATTTTTCTACTTCTGCCCTGAGTTGGGCAGACCTCCTGGCCTTGGGAGCTGACCCAGGCAACTGATCAATCAAGTCCTGATTTAGTTTTCTGTCTTTCACTTTTTCTTCAGGGGTTTGATCAGTTTTTTGCTTCTTTGGTTTACTGGTTTCCCCTTGTGATTTTCTTCCTTTTCCTTTCCCCGAAGTTTCCATTTTTAAAAAATTTGGCAGGAAATTCAAATACAGGTAATATAGTGGTTTGTGTATGTGTACCTGTCGCTCGATGGCTGGAATTGGAAGCCTTTGCTTTTGCCCTGAGAATTCTTCTGTATTCTGCTCTCGGACGGTTTTTTGCAATTATAATGATCGTATGAACTTTGTAGTCGTTTTGTATTAATTATCTGATCAATTCAATGTTCATCGCTGTGAAGTGTCACATCGCCATAACTCTTCCTATCGGCGTGCTTTTTGAAATGCCTGGGCAATCTCAACGTTTTTTTTTTTATGGCGCGGACAGTCAATCGGCATGACCCCTCAATTGTATCCCCGACGCCATGTAGTATCATATTTCAAGTGGGTGCGACCATCGGCATTATTTCCTTCATCGCCAAGGGTTTTAGATCTCTCCGCGATATGGCAAGTCCCACCGATATGCTTTGCTTATCGGGAAGACTGAGACCATCGGGATACTAAAATTATGTTTCCCCGATCTTTATTGTCTTACCGATAGTTTCTTCATGTATGAACTTTTATCTTTATCGGAATGACATTCTCTATCGGGATAGCTTTCTCAAGATATCCCGATCCAAATCATCTCCCCGATGCCCTTTATCACATCCTTCATCGGGCAAAGTTTAGTAAAGTGTCACCGATATCTTTTGATCGCCGTGACTTATGAATCGGCAAGACTTGTTTCTTTTGTTCCGATATGTCAAGCTATACCGATAGAGGTGCATCGCTGTGAGTCTTGCCGATGGCTTTCTTATCGCCAGGACTCTTGATCGTCGGAGACTTACTTGTTTTCTATTCCGATGGTTCATTTCTCACCGATGACTATTGCTTTGTTACCATCGCATGCTGTTCGGTGAAACTCTTGCCGAAAGTGCTTCATCGGTATGATATATACCGTCGGGGCAACTTCTAAAAGATCATCCGATAGATATTTGTCATACCGATCGGCATGACCACTTGCCTTTCTTGCCGATGTAAAGTCATCGGTGTTGCTTATTCCATCGGTGAGCTCCATAATTCTTCTTCCGATCTCTATTTTCACGCCGATGGTTGTTTTCAAACGATTCCTTGTGTATCGGTGTAAGCCATACGACCTCTTGCCGATGGATTGATTTTGATGAAATTTGACACTGTTCATCCCTAGACATTTTATGAGATAAAAAAAAAAAAAAAAATTTATATTGTGGTCCTTTTGGGATATTCCTTAGGGTTTATTCAAATATGATGGGGTAAGGAAATAGTAAAATTTTGAAAATTTTACTGTGCTAACAGTGGCTCTGTCTGGGATGTATACTCCCTGTGAGTATACAAGGATCCAGATCTCCTGGGGAAGTAGACCACATCTTTTATTATTTTGGGGTGAGGTTTTATGGAACTGGAAAAAAGGAAAGGAACAAATGATGGGGAGCGGGAATGATTCCTAGGCTACTGTGCATGGAATAAGATATTTTTGAGAATTATTTGAATGTTGTCCATGCACTGGCAACACTCAATTCTCTTTGTACATGTTTATGAAAAGAACTGCTTCAAGTATTGCCCATGTACTGGCAATTCCTGCTCCTCTCCTGACATATTCTGTACATAGTAAGAATCATCACCTCCCTTGCCAGTGATAACAAAAGGACCCAACCACAGGGCTTCAAATTTTCCATGTTTTCCTTTGTCTTGACATCTCGCATTCCACATTAGTACCAGATCATTTATTTCAAACTTTCTTTCTTTGGTCTTTTTGTCAAAGAGATATTTTACCTGTGATTGTAATTTAATGTTCTGTTTCTGAGCCATTCTTCTTGTTTCATCAAGCTCTGCCAATTGTTCCAACCTTTCCTCCATTGGTTCAGGGATATTCAAGTCTTCTTGGAGAATGAATTTGTATACTGGTATAAGATTTTCTAATGGTAATCTTGCTTGGGTTCCATATACCAATTCATAAGGGGATCTCCCAATTGCCCTTTTTATAGTAATCCTGTCAGCCCATACTGCCATTCTTAATTTTGAATCCCAAGCCTTCTTATTTCTATCCAACATTCTTTTTATGATTTTCAACAGACTCTTATTACTTGATTCAGCTTGTCCATTGGCCTGTGGATGGTAAGGAGCAGCATAAGAAACAGTGATACCATATGTGCTGCAGAAACCTTTGAATTCATCAGATCTAAAGCACATCCCATTATCAGTAATCAGTCTTACAGGAGTACCAAATCTGCATATAATGTTATCCATTAGAAAATTTATCACAACTTTACTAGTAGCCTGTTTGGTTGGGATTGCTTCCACCCATTTTGTAAAGTAATCAGTAGCTACTAAAATCCATCGGTGCCCCCCACTTGATTTCTCTGAAATTTCACCTATAAAATCAATACCCCACTGATAAAATGGAGCCTCAACTTGCATAGGTTTTAAAGGTAGTGCTCCATGATACTTTAACTTCCCTGAGAACTTTTGGCATGCTTCACATTTTCTAGTGTACTGGTACGAATCGTTAAAGACTTTAGGCCAATAGTACCCTGCCCTCAAAATTTTGTGGGCTGTGGTTTTTGCTGAGAAATGTCCTCCGCACATGCCTTCATGCAATTCCTTCATAATATGTTTTGATTGATATTCATCCAAACATAATAGTAGAACCCCATCTCTATTTTTCCAATAGAGATCTCCACCAATGAGTACATATTTTGAAGCTTGTAGTTTGAGTGTCCTTCTTTTGTTATCATCATATCCTTCAGGACTCTTCATATGTGTTAGATAATATACTATATCAGTATACCATGGAGTACGTTCAATACTGGTACTTGCATCAACATTACATATATGGGAAGCTTCTAGATTATTTTCAGTCATCAATTTGGCAAGACCCTGTCCTCTTACTAATTTAGTGATTTGGATTTCAATGTTGAATTCCTGAATCCTATTGATCCACCTACATCTCCTACCGGTGACCTCAGTTTGGATCAGTACATCCTTGACTGCAGCATTAGGAACATATGCTATGATTTTAGCCCCTACCAAATATGGTCTAAAGTTTTTTACTGCTTTTACCAATGCATATGCCTGTTTTTCAATAATGTCATACTTCAACTCTGCATTCTGAAGGGACTTGCTAAAGAAAGAGATTGGCTGTTCATATCCATCATTGTTTTTCTGCAACAACACTGCTGCCACTGTATGATAGGAAGCAAATGAAAAAAGTTGGAAAGGTTTGCCGAAGTCAGGGGATATTAAGACTGGAGCTTGTTTGATGGCCTCCTTAATGTTGCCAAATGCTTCCATTGCTTCTGTTGTCCATTTCATATCTGAGTTTTTCTTCAGCATTCTTGATATAGGACAAACAATCTCTGCGAAATTTGGTATAAATCTTCTGACAAAATTTATCTGACCAAAAAATGATTGTATAGCTTTTACATTTTTTGGAATAGGGACCTGATCAATTGCTTCCACCCTTTCAGGATCTATTTTAACTCCTTCCTTCGAGACTATATGGCCAAGCAATTTTCCTTCTGTTACTGCAAATTGGCATTTTTTAGGATTCAATGATATTCCATATTCTAGGGCTTTGACAAATATCTGTTCTAGATGTGTGCAATGATCTTCAGCCTTTTTTGAATATGCTGTTAAATCGTCTTGATAGACTATCATAATCTTATTGATCAATTCAGCAAAAGCTACATCCATCGCTCTTTGAAATGTTGCCCCAGCATTAGTTAATCCAAATGGCATTCTCAAGTATACATATGTTCCCCACGGAGTGGTGAATGCAGTCTTGAATTGTTCAGACTCCTTAACCTTTACCTGATTGTAGCCGGAGAAACCATCCATCATGGATAGTAATTCACATCCAGTAACTTTCTGTAATATCGCCTCCATATTGGGAAGAGGATAATTATCTTTGAGAGAAGATTTATTCAGGTTTCTGAAATCCACACACAGTCTAATGTCACCATTCTTTTTCCTGACAGGTACTAAGTTTGAGACCCAGGAAGAATGTCTAATAGGCTTAATTATAGCTCCATCCCTTAACTTTGTAAGTTCCTCCAGCATTTTCGGAGCCAATGTAGGATTAATCGGCCTCTGTTTCTGTCTGAATGGTTTTGCATCTGGTTTGAGTGGTATCTCATGTTGAAATAGATCCTCTCTATATGCCTTTAAGTCATCATATGACCAAGCAAACACATGCCTATACTTCCTAAGTAGATTGATAATTCTACTTCTGATTTTCTGGTCAAGATTCCTCCCAATATATATATTTTTTGGGGTTGTCTGAGTCCCCAAGTTCACTTCCTCAAGATTCTCAGGTACCACTGGTGTTTCTTTCTTCTTGTATCTATCATGCCCATCATATGCTTTTTCTAATGCAATAAGCCCTTTGGGTATCTTATTCGTCTTCAGTTGAACCACTTCTTGGCCAAATAGGGTTTCTTTCCCATCGTGTTCCTCCACAAATGCACTGAAATCAATTTCTTGATTTTCATAATAATCAGCACAATGTAAGAAATTGATTATATCAGCATCGCTGTCAAACACCTGCCAATTCTGTATATTATCAGGGATGGTAGGTCTAGTTTTAAATTCTACTTCTGTGATCCCTCCTAATGTTAGATCATCTCTCTTTAATGCAATGTTTGCTAAAAAGTCTGCCATGATGTTTTTAGACCTATCAACCCAGCTGATTGAAAAAGCATCAAATAATTCAACACTATCCCAAACTGCGTTTCTGTACTGTCTTAATCTTTTATTCTTAGATAAATATTTTTCTCTTACTTGGGAGATGACCAATTCAGAATCGCCATAGACAGCCAACTTTTTTATTTTGTATTTGGTGGCTATGTCTAGGCCAATGAGTAGGGCTTCATACTCAGCTACGTTATTGGTGCATTCAAATGTCAGTAAGAAAGAGTATTTGAATGTTTTACCTCCTGGTGAGATAAAAACTACTCCGGCCCCATTTCCTATCTTGCTGCATGCACCATCGAAATACATTTTCCACAAATCATTTTCTCTTTTCATAGATTCAGTGTGTATTGGGTCAGTGTTATGCAATTCTGGGGTAGTTTCTCCAACTTTGAAAACCCCTAAATCTGTGTCACAAAAGAAATTCACCTGATGCCGGTCCATTCTTTCTATAATATTGTCATACCTTGGTTCTCTGCACAACTTGATTTCTTTGTCACCTACTGGTATGGTGGCATATGATAGATCTAATTGAACATTGCCTCCTGCCATTGCAGCCCACTGCCTTGATAACAGCATTCCATAATACGGTGGGATATCAACCACAGTGATGTCAATGTTATATGTTGCCTCAGGATATGAAGCAAGTTTTATTTCTACATCTTTCATAATACCAACTACTGGAATAGATCTGTTATCCATTGCATAACATTGGCCATACGTAGTATCAACCCACATCCCTAATTCTTTCATCACTGCTATAGGCATGATATTCATAGCAGCACCTGAATCAATCATACAATTCCTGACTATTCTGTTCTTGATTACTAGTGTAGTATAGAATGGATCTACCTGTGAGGGATTTTTTGTAAGTGTGTCACCAAGGTATACCTCAGGCATCTTAAAATTTTCTTGATGCACATTATTTGTTGTTTTTTCAAACCCTTTATGTTTTGGATTGGGTGTATCAGAAATCATCTTGACGACTGTACTCCTATATTTATCTATTTTCATCATCTCTAAGAGTGGGACTGATATCTTCACCTGAGACACTGCTTGTGCAATGTCAAAAGAAGGGGTTATGATTTGGTCATTCTTTTCTGTTTTTGTATTCTCTTTTTCTATATTTTCTTTCATTTTATTTTTATCCCCCTTTTCTGGTTCTTTAGGTGATGATTTTGTATTATTCCCCTTGTTATTCTGGTCTTTTATGAATACACTCCCAGGAGTTCCTTGCCCAGCATTTGTTGTTCTATTTCTTAAGTTATAAGTGTTTCGAGCTTGAGCCACTGCAGCTACTGTGAGAGCTTCTTTTTCATACTCAGTAGGTTTTCTCCATTGACCATATGGTTTATTGTCATAAATATCTTCCTGGTCTGAGAATACTTGCTGTTCTCCCATGTTAACATGATATTTTTGGTTCCCTACATCATACTCATACCCTTCTTCCTCTGAAGAAGAATAATCTTCTGTTACCACACATGGTGTATCCTGCATCATATTGATGGTGTGATTATCCCTATTATAGTTATATAGTATTTCCTCTTGCTGTATTGATTTAGCTACCTCACAGTATTCAGGTGAATGTGGCAAGTTACATACAGAACACCAAGGTTTATTTTCTGCCATATGTGCCATGTTTCTCTTCAATGGATCAGGAGTATCCTTTCCATATGGCTGCTTTCTGTTGTTGTCAATAGGTCTTCCATCCTTCCAATTTGTATTGTAAGGCATATCATGTAACCTAGGTCTATCCTGCCTATGCTGACCCTCTGGTTTAATCTGTTGAGCATTTGGATTCTGAAGATTTCTATGATTTTCCCTTTTACTGACCATTCCTGCAGCTTTTCTATTATTTTCAATAGTTATGGCTATTTTCTGTGCTTCAGCCAACGTTGCAGGACACCGGTTTCTGAGTTCATATCCTGTTTTGGGGTCAAATGCCTTCATATAGATACTCAGTGCTGCCTGGTCAGATAACTTGGCTCCATGTGGTACCTTATTATGTAACTTGGAAAACTTCAGGTTGAAATCAAATACTGATTCATTTTGATACTTCTGTATACTTATTAGTTCATGTAAGGCAAACTCAGGAGCGTATTGGTTACCATACTGATCCTTAAACTGGTTATGGAAATCAGTCATTGAATTGATTGATGCATCGGGCAAGCTATTAAACCAATCTCTGGCATCTTCAGTGAGGGACATCATAAATAACCTCATTCTAATGTCTTCCCAGTCCATACCTATATCCTGTACAAAAGCATTAAAACTTCTGATATGATCTTCTGCAGATACTGCATTGTTTCCAGTAAACTTGGGAACCATGTTTCTGTTGCAAGTATGAGGTAAGCCAGTGTTGTCATTGATGTCAACATACTCATATTGCATTGACAAGAAGGATTTGATGAGCTGTGTGCTGAGGATATTGAGAAAATTAGACTCAGTCAGGAACAGTGAAGAACAGTGATGAGAAGAAGGTAAATGTACTGTATAGGTTGCGAACCGGAGGATGCGGATTAAAGGGTTAGTAGATATGAGTCTTGAGATGCTACAGTTAAGATTTCAGAGGTCCGCATGAAGATCTGAAGGCGTTGTGGCTGCCGGTATAGAACCGGGTCCGGCAAGTATCCGGAGGTGACAGAGGATCACAAAAAGGTCCGGTGAGGTCTGGAATTGTATTATCATAATCTGCGGATTGGAAGGAGTGTTTGAGATGTCCTTGTGATGTGTCATCCTGATTTGTGTGTGATTTGGAGGTCCGGAAGTACCTCTTACATTATGACAGTGGCGACAGACTGTGTTCTTGAAGTTCCGGATGAGGAAGACAAGAGATCCCAGTAAGCAGAGGAAGTGCGGATGTATCCGGACATTCAGACAGACTTGTGAAGGTTCTTGAATCATGTTTAGGTTGTGTTGTTGGTCCGCATTGATGGTAGAGCCCGGAATTGAAGTTATTCTTCCGGATGAAGTTATTGCTCTGTTTAGCCGACCGGATGAGTTGTTCATCCTGCGAATGTTCTTGTGATAGCCGACCGGATGTGTTATTCATCTTGCGGATACTCCTATGGTTGTTTGCCGACTTAGATGCTTGTTCCTAAGTCGATGTCTTGTATAAATAATGATTTGTGAATTCATTTCAGTGTGTGGCATGTGGATGAGCATGATATAGCGAAGAAAGGTGCGAAAGGCAGAGCAGAGATTGTTGGGCTTAATTGGAACTGATCCAGACATGGTAGAGATGTCATTCTCCAGTTCAAGACTGTGATTTTTATCACTTTGTAGACAGTGTGTCTCCTTGTAGGCAGTGGGCCTCTTTGTGAGCAGTGTGCTCGGGCAGTGAGCCCTTATTGGCATGTGCCATTCATTTTTCCTTATTCTTCTAACAGAGAATAAATCTTGGGTTAATCACCCCGTGGTTTTTCCCTTAACTGGGTTTTCCACGTCAAAATCTTGGTGTTCAATGTGTTGATGCTTATCTGTTCTTGTGTTTATGTATTGTGCTTCCATGAATGATTATTTGATATGCTGCTAACTAACAACAGAGAATAAAGTGTTTGAAATAGAACAAGTTCTATACAACTGATTCACCCCCCCCTCTCAGTTGTATGCCCTAGATCCAACAATTGGTATCAGAGCTAAGTTCCTCTGATAGGAGCTTAACCGCTTGAGGTGATCCAGGATGTCGTCATACAAGAAGGATAGTCCGAAGTTCGATGGAACCAACTTCACTCTCTGGAAAGGTCGCATGAAGTGTCATTTGGAATGTATGGGAAAAGCATACTTGGCTATGATTTCAAAACCATATATACCCCCACAAGGTGGTCCGACAACTCCAGATGAAACCACAGAAGCTGAAAACAATCTGCGGACCAAGGAAGCTCTTCTAAGGGCATTGAATGACTCAGATCTCTCGAATGTCATTGACCTACCAACTGCATATGAGATCCTAACTAAACTGGAACTTCTGTATGAAGGAGATGAGTTTGTCAAAAGTGCAAGGTTGCAAAGTCTGAAAGGGAAATTTGAAAGATTGAAAATGAGAGATGATGAAAACATTACTACCTTTATGCCAAGAGTAAATGAGTTGGTATGTGGAATCAGAAATGCTGGTGGAACTCTAGATGAAAATGAGATTGTCTGCAAAATCCTAAGATCCCTTCCTGCTGCCTACAAAATCAAAGTTGCTGCCATTGATGAATTCAGAGCCCACACAACAGTCACAAGAGAACAACTGGCTGGCAAACTAGCTGCATTTGAAATGACCGAGTTTGGAGATGATCCTCCCAAGACTGAATCTGCTTTCAAAGCCAGTGCCTATGTGAAAGGCAAACAGAGATTTGATCCGGGTGAAAACTCATCAAGGAAAATGTCATGGTATGATCAAGCAAGAAGAGACATGGAAGAAGAAGAAGCAGAAACAGCTCAACTTGAAGCCCTCATTGCAAAGAGACTGCCAAGAGGATCCGGTAAGTATGAAGGAAAACTGCCCTTTAAGTGTTTTAACTGCAATAAGATTGGTCATTTTGCCTCAAGATGTCCGGAGAGATCTGCAAGATCTAATACTCACAGACAAAGGTTTCAAAAGAATTGCTATTATGTTCATGAAGAAGATGACAATGAAGGAGTAACAGATGATGAATCAGATCCAGGAAGCAAATCCGGAAATGAGTGGGTGTTTATAGCCATCAAGGAAGAAGATTCCTTGCTCTCTGAATCTGTCAATCACAAAGTTGTTGAAAAAGCCTTGGCTGCTCAAGTAGAAGAAAAGGATGATTGGGTTATTGACAGTGGATGTTCTCACCATATGACTGGTGACAAGAATAAGTTCTTAGACTTGGAAAGATATGAAGGAGGAATGGTAAAGTTTGGTGACAATTCTGCTGGCAGAATCAGAGGTAGGGGAACTATTTCCTTTGATGGTAAGAGCAAAACAGGTAATGTACTATATGTTGAAGGATTGAAGCACAATCTTCTCAGTGTTGGTCAGTTAGTGGACAAAGGCTATGATCTCTGGTTCAAGAATGGAAAATGCAGAATCTTTACAAGCTCCGGAACTGAAATTGCATCCGGTACTCAGACAAGAGGTAACATCTTTCATCTGGTTGGTTCAAATAAAAGTTGTCTGTTTGTTCAAATTGATCAGAGTTGGTTATGGCATAGAAGAATGTGTCATGTAAATTTTGATAACATCATCAAAATAAGCAATACTCAGGCTGTGAGAGATCTTCCAAAGTTGATAAAACCTACAAACAGTGTGTGTAAAGAATGTCAGTTAGGCAAACAAAGCAGAGTCTCTTTTAAAAGCAAAGATCAGTCTTCTACCGGATTGTTGGAATTAGTACATACTGATCTATGTGGTCCGACAAGAATCAAGAGTCTGCAAGGTGATAGATATTTCATGTTGTTAATTGATGATCATTCCCGGATGATGTGGGTTACCTTTCTAAAAGAAAAATTAGAAGCTTTTGAGAAGTTCAAAATCTTCAAAGCTATGGTGGAGAATCAAACCGGATTGAAACTAAAGTGTCTAAGGTCTGATAGAGGTGGTGAATTTACATCTGGTGAATTCATTGACTTTTGTGAGAAACAGGGTATAAGGAGACAGTTGTCTGCTCCTAAGACTCCACAGCAGAATGGAGTAGTTGAGAGAAAGAACCGGACCATCCAGGAAGCTGCTAGGACAATGATGTTGGAAGCAAATGTTCCTCAAATGTTTTGGAAAGAAGCTATCAGCACTGCAGTCTACACTCTCAATCGAGTTCAAATCAGAAACAACACCGGTAAGACCCCCTATGAACTTTGGTTTGGCATCACTCCTACTGTGAAATATTTCAGGGTATTTGGTAGCAAGTGTTATATTAAAAGAGATGAAGATCTAGGAAAGTTTGATGCTAGAAGTGATGAAGGAATTTTGTTGGGCTACTCCACTCAAAGCAAAGCATACCGGTGTTACAATAAGAGATTGAGGAAGATGATAGAAAGCACCAATGTAAAGGTTGATGAAGGAATTGAGAAGCCTTCAAGATTTTATGAATTTGATGAAGATGACCAAGATAGTGTTCAAGGACCTCAATCCTCTCCGGTGAAACAGAGTCAGCCTGATCCGGTAAATCAGGAAGAAGAGTTAGGTTTGAATGAGTCTGATCAAGAAACAGCAGTACTGGATACTCCCAAAATTTCAAGGTATGTAAGACTGAATCACTCTGAAGATCAGATCATAGGTGACAGAAGCAAAGGTGTACAAACTAGAAG
Organism: Cunninghamia lanceolata; assembly: GCA_027924645.1. Lineage (NCBI taxonomy): Eukaryota > Viridiplantae > Streptophyta > Pinopsida > Cupressales > Cupressaceae > Cunninghamia > Cunninghamia lanceolata. Next base: position 11,610,540 of record BSBN01000553.1, on the reverse strand, counting down.
GAATATTGCTCAAGATCAGAATGAATGTTGTCTGATTTCAAAGATTGAACCTAAAACAATAAATGAAGCCTGCAATGATGAAAACTGGACCAAAGCAATGGAAGATGAATTGATGCAAATTGAGAAAAATCATACTTGGGATCTTGTTCCCAGACCTAGAGACAGGAATGTAATTGGAACCAAGTGGGTCTTCCGGAACAAACTAAATGAAGCTGGTGAAGTAATCAGAAACAAAGCTAGATTGGTCTGCAAAGGCTACTCTCAAATAGAAGGAATTGACTTTGAAGAGACTTTTGCTCCGGTAGCAAGAATTGAAGCAGTCAGATTACTTCTTGCATTTGCTGCCTTCAAAGATTTCAAGGTATATCAGATGGATGTCAAGTCTGCCTTCCTAAATGGTGATCTGGAAGAAGAAGTCTACATTGAACAACCGGATGGATTTCAATTGTCTGATAATAATGATATGGTCTGCAAGTTGAAGAAAGCTTTGTATGGATTGAAGCAAGCCCCAAGAGCATGGTATGAAAGGTTGGATAAGCATCTTGTGCAGATTGGATTCAACAAAGGTACTGCTGACAGCAACCTATATTTCAAAATTGATCATGAAAACATTCTGATTGTTGAAGTGTTTGTGGATGATATCATTTTTGGAGGAAGAGATAGTATGTGTAAAACTTTTGCAAATCAGATGAAAAGTGAGTTTGAAATGTCTATGCTTGGTGAAATGAATTTCTTCTTGGGTCTGCAAATTACTCAAACAAAAGAACGGATCTTCATCTCTCAGACCAAATATGTGAAAGAATTGTTAAAAAAATTTGGTATGGAAGACTCAAAGCCTATGAACACTCCTATGGCAACCGGATGTAAGTTAAGCAAAGATGATGATTCTCCAAAGGCAGATCAGACAAAGTATAGATCAATGATTGGTGGATTGTTGTATCTCACGCAAACTAGACCAGATATAATGCAAGCTGTTGGTCTTGTGGCAAGATTCCAGGCTGATCCTAGAGAATCTCATGTTATGGCAACCAAAAGAATTTTTAGATACTTGAAAGGGACAGTTGAGTATGGTCTATGGTATCCTAGAGATCCGGATTTCTCTCTTCATGCTTACACAGATGCAGATTGGGCAGGAGATGTGGATGACCGGAAGAGCACTAGTGGTGGAGCATTCTTTTTGGGGAAGAGATTGGTTTCTTGGCTAAGCAAGAAACAAGATGCAATATCTCTGTCTACAACTGAAGCAGAATACATTGCAGCAGCAGGTAGTTGCACTCAAATCTTGTGGATGAAGCAGATGCTAAGAGACATCAAAGTTGAATATGAGGAGCCTATTACAATTTTCTGTGATAATTCAAGTGCAATTAATATTTCCAAGAATCTGGTATTGCATTCTAAGACTAAGCACATATCTATCAAATTTCACTTTTTGAGAGAACAAGTAAACAAGGAAGAAGTCAGATTGGAGTATGTTCCCTCCAAGGATCAGATTGCAGATATCTTTACAAAACCTCTTCCCAAGGACTCTTTTGAATATCTCCGGGAGAAGTTAGGGGTCATGGCCCCTCCGGTGATGAACTAAGATGCACTGATGTGCATCAGTCCGGTGGCTATCACAGTCATATCTTGTGATCCGGACTAATGGGGAGCTGCAACTAAGGGGGAGCAGCTGGTATTATTCTGATGCATGAGAGTTGCAAGTATGAGCCCTTTGCCATTGATGTCAAAGGGGGAGAGAAGACATGTGAAAAACAAGTGGTTGATGATCAAAGGGGGAGCAGCAAAGGAAGACATGTAAAGAGTTGTTGTTGATAGGGGGAGCTGTGACAGAAAAGAGAAGTTCTTGTCTTGATGGTTTTTCACATCATATGTTGCCATCAATGACAAAGGGGGAGATTGTTGCAAGTATGAGGTAAGCCAGTGTTGTCATTGATGTCAACATACTCATATTGCATTGACAAGAAGGATTTGATGAGCTGTGTGCTGAGGATATTGAGAAAATTAGACTCAGTCAGGAACAGTGAAGAACAGTGATGAGAAGAAGGTAAATGTACTGTATAGGTTGCGAACCGGAGGATGCGGATTAAAGGGTTAGTAGATATGAGTCTTGAGATGCTACAGTTAAGATTTCAGAGGTCCGCATGAAGATCTGAAGGCGTTGTGGCTGCCGGTATAGAACCGGGTCCGGCAAGTATCCGGAAGTGACAGAGGATCACAAAAAGGTCCGGTGAGGTCCGGAATTGTATTATCATAATCTGCGGATTGGAAGGAGTGTTTGAGATGTCCTTGTGATGTGTCATCCTGATTTGTGTGTGATTTGGAGGTCCGGAAGTACCTCTTACATTATGACAGTGGCGACAGACTGTGTTCTTGAAGTTCCGGATGAGGAAGACAAGAGATCCCAGTAAGCAGAGGAAGTGCGGATGTATCCAGACATTCAGACAGACTTGTGAAGGTTCTTGAATCATGTTTAGGTTGTGTTGTTGGTCCGCATTGATGGTAGAGCCCGGAATTGAAGTTATTCTTCCGGATGAAGTTATTGCTCTGTTTAGCCGACCGGATGAGTTGTTCATCCTGCGAATGTTCTTGTGATAGCCGACCGGATGTGTTATTCATCTTGCGGATACTCCTATGGTTGTTTGCCGACTTAGATGCTTGTTCCTAAGTCGATGTCTTGTATAAATAATGATTTGTGAATTCATTTCAGTGTGTGGCATGTGGATGAGCATGATATAGCGAAGAAAGGTGCGAAAGGCAGAGCAGAGATTGTTGGGCTTAATTGGAACTGATCCGGACATGGTAGAGATGTCATTCTCCAGTTCAAGACTGTGATTTTTATCACTTTGTAGACAGTGTGTCTCCTTGTAGGCAGTGGGCCTCTTTGTGAGCAGTGTGCTCGGGCAGTGAGCCCTTATTGGCATGTGCCATTCATTTTTCCTTATTCTTCTAACAGAGAATAAATCTTGGGTTAATCACCCCGTGGTTTTTCCCTTAACCGGGTTTTCCACGTCAAAATCTTGGTGTTCAATGTGTTGATGCTTATCTGTTCTTGTGTTTATGTATTGTGCTTCCATGAATGATTATTTGATATGCTGCTAACTAACAACAGAGAATAAAGTGTTTGAAATAGAACAAGTTCTATACAACTGATTCACCCCCCCCCTCTCAGTTGTATGCCCTAGATCCAACAGTTTCTCCAAGTACTATCCATAGGATATGGATATAACTGATATCCAGTCAAATTAAATTGACTGCATATATTAGCAAGGTTTTGGGGAGGAAAATTGAGATGAGGTGGATTGGGATAGTAATTATATCCACCTGGTGGCTGATGATATGCATATTGTTGATGTTGGTTCATATGGGGATTTATGTGTTGATTTTGTGGCCTATAATATTGTTGACCAGGGGGTGGGTAATTATTTGCCATATGTAGGGATGCATTACGTATGGGAGGTGGTCTGGGGATTCGGGAAATAGTGTTCTGATGACTTCCAGAAGCATGTGAGTTTTGAGCACTATTTGTATTTTGTTGTGTATTTCTTGAAATATTCCCTCTATGCGGGGGTACATATTTAGGGGGAGCTGTTTTGGCTTTATTTCTCCTCTGTTGAATTTCTTGCTGCAATAACTCCTTCTCCTCTTGTATCTTGTACCTTTCGAGTTCTTTCCTGAGCATGAGTATTTCCTGTTTCTCATCACTCATGTCTTGATTATTTATTTCCTGATATTCTGGATTGTCATTCATTCCCTGATTTGACAATTCATATCCTATCTCTTCTCCCTGGTCAAACGAGACCTTGAAATCATGTTCAGCCTGGTTCCTATCAATATCCCTCATGACCTTTGCATCATGATCCCGCTGTTCTTGAGGAGTAGGTCTGTACCTTGCCAAAATATCATCAGTTGCTCCACTGAGGTTCTCGTTTGAATCATGTAGAGGTGTGAATTTATTGTGAATTGCAATATTTTGTTCTGAATCATTCTCCTGGATGTCTAGATTATTATCTTGGTGGGAATATTTTGGATTCACATTTCTTTTGGAAATGTTTCTAAGTGGTGGAGATGACTGCAAGTTTCTGCCTTCCATCTTGGATCTCCTACCATCCATTCGAAATTTTTGTTATGAATGTAACTAGAGTCGCCACCTATTGAATAGGAAAAGTTTATATTTTTATCTGTAAGGTTCTTTGTCACCAGCAGAGTTACCAAAAAGAAATTTTAAATGACTCTATGAAAGAAAGGATTAATTTCTAAGGTCTTTTTACTAAGTCCCCAGCAGAGTCGCCAATTTGTTAGGTCTCAAAAATGCAAGTTACTAATCCTAAGAGGATGCCAGGCTCTATATTTGGATTTGCAACGTTTTTGAACTAACTTGACGAAATCAACCTTCAAGGTTTGATGATTTCCTACACTTTAGGTCCTGCTACACCTAGGTGGGTGAACCTTGAAATATTAAAGCAGTCTGAGTGTGGATGAATGGACTAACTAGGTCTATCTACAATGGCATAGGATGTAGGATAGATGACAAAGCTGACTAATTAATTCTATGTGTAATGTTTAATAAGTGATTGGCAGAAATTGTATAAGCAATATCAAAAAAAAAAGGTTTAATTAATGAGTTGAATGAGACCAGTGCCTTGTTGGGTAACAGAGTCAATTTGAAGGACTAAGAACAGTAGTTTCTAAATGGTAATAATTCTAGATATTTGGCACAGTTCTGGTTTATAGCTTGTATAAACGTGCAAGTAAATGACTGACAGACTCTTCTTGATAATCCAACCAAATAAAATCAGATATCTTATAATTCACCAGAAGGTACTTTAATCCTTACTTGAAGGAACCAAATGAAATGAAAAGACAAGATTAACAGATAATATTTTACTGGAGACAGTGTGTCAATCCTAATTATATGGCTCTACTTAGTAATCCCAACTTACTACTTCCAGGCTACTGTGAATAAATCAGAAGGGTTTAATTCCTTAGGATGGACACCAACCGAATTAATCACACAGATACAGCGAATGTGTATTGACAGATTAAATATATACTTGATATCTTAATCTGAATAACAGGGAAATGCAGAAATGGAGACAGCCACACGATTGAATAATTTTAACAAATAACTGATACCAAAGTAGAAATACTGAATCAGAGAACTTCAAATTTCTTCTTCAAAATAAAATATGCAACACGGTCATTTTGGAATATTATGTATATGTATATATGAATATCTTCTACTGCTGATGATTTTTCAGCATAGATTGTTTGAACTTATATAGATATTTTCATGAAGAGATACAACTCTTCAATAAGTCTCTTGGGATTTTAACCAATACAAACAATAATTACATAATCTTAATTAGGCTCTGTTTAGCCATAAATAGACTTTTGTTAGATGATCTAAGTACTCCTGCGCACGGTGAGAATCAGTAAGCTCGACTGCACTCCTGGTGATTATATCAAGGGTGACCATTTCCTCCAGTTGTTTGCAAACTTCTGTAGATACAGAGGCTTTATCTTTTAGAGCTCCTGTGGCTTTGTGCAATATAACTTGACAATCAACAGTCCACTCTTCTTTGCTCTTTACCTCTCCATTATCTTTGAATATCCTGGGCACCCCTGCGTCTGATGCATCAGTCCCTTCCTTAGCATCGGCTTTGAGTTTATCATAATAATTCTGGTGCCGTTTGAGCAATGCTCTTGCATCAGAGATATCTGTGCTATCAGTGGCACCTCTGTTTTGCTTCATCTTTCTCTATACATCTCAGAAGTATTCTTTGAGCTTCATCTTTCTCTATACATCTCAGAAGTATGCCATTAACATTTCTTCTGAATAGAATATGGTCAATTAATACAAAGTGGGTCCCCTGCTGTCTATAATACCTTCTCTTGTCATGGGAGAGCTCATTTGGGAAAATCCCGTGCTTCATGAATTGTATTATGTTTGTGACCCAAGAATCTTGATCAACCTCTTGTATTTTCAATACATTTTCTCTTTCTGTTTCTTGTGTCATCATTCTCTCCATGTCCTGAGCCATATATTGGCACAATCCTTTGCCCCTTACTAACTTAGTGGGTTTGACCTCCACATCATATTCAAGGATCTTTGTTATCCAATTTTCTCTTTTCTTAGTGATCTCACCCTCCATAATATATTTTCTTACACTAGGATGAGCCACTAATATCAGAATCTTATTCCCTGTGACCATATGTCTGAATTTCTTAAGGGCTTTTACCATGGCATATGCCTGCTTCTCCACAAAATTGTATCTGGCCTCATATTCCCTGAGTGTTCTAGAGAAAAAGGCTATTGGGTGCTCTCCTTCTTGCTGATCATCTTTCTGAGTTAAGACAGCAACAACACTGAATTCTCCTCCATACACATACATGATAAAAGACTTAGAAAAGTCTGGGTTTCTAAGTACTGGGGCTGTTGAAATTGCTCTTTTGATCTCTTCAAAAGCCTGCCTCCCTTCTGCAGTCCATTTGAAAACTAGGTCCTTCTTTAGAAACAGTGTCATTGGTCTAATTAGACCTGCAAAGTTAGATATGAACCGGCTAACAAAATTGATCTTCCCCAGAAAGGATTGAACTACTTTCTTATTGACTGGAAGAGATAGATTCATTATGGCAGTGACTCTCTCTAGATCAATAGAGACTCCTTCCTTTGACACTATATGCCCTAACAGTTTACCCTGAGGTACTGCAAAGATACACTTCTTGGAATTTAGGGATATTCCAAACTCTTGACATTTCTTAAAAATAGCTTCTAAATGATCAAAATGATTGACAACATTTTTAGAGAAAATAGTGAGGTAATCTAGATAAATCAGGATGATTTTTTTTATAAGTTCCCCAAATGCTACATCCATTGCTCTCTGAAAAGTAGCTCCAACATTTGAAAGGACAAAAGGCATCTTAGCATATGCAAATGTTCCCCACTTTGTAGTGAATGCAGTCTTATGCTGGTCTTCATCAGCCAACCAAATCTAATTGTATCCAGAGAAACCATCCAGCAAGGAAAATCTCTCTGATCCAGCCACTGTCTGTAGAATTTATTCCATAGAGGGCAGGGGATAATGATCATTCAAAGATGCTCTATTTAGATCCCTGAAATCTACACAGAGTCTTATGTCACCATTTTTTTTCTTACTGGCACTAGGTTTGATACCCAGGTTGAGTGCTTAATTGGAAAAATAATCTTTGATTCTAAGAGCTTTTGCAACTCATCCACCATTAGAGGTTCAATTCTAGGATTCACTGGCCTTTGCTTTTGTCTGACTGGTTTAGATCCTTCAGTCAGCTCTATGGTATGCTGAATGATATCTCTATTATAGCCATGGAGGTCCTCATAGGTCCAGGCAATCACCCTATCATATCTTTCACACAAATCAATCAACCTTTCTCTTTCTTGCTGGGTTGTAGAATTGCCAACCTTTAATTTTCTCCCTTCACTAACTTGAATTTCAGAATAGTCTTCTTTCTTTGCTTGAAACCTCTTCTTCTCCATGCTTACATCCTCTGGGTTAAATATGTTTTCTAAGGTAATCAGTCCTTTAGGGAGCTTATTTGACTTTAGTTGAATAATTTGGTCACCATACGCTTCTTCAATCTTAGGGTGCAACTGATTAGCAAATTCTCCTGATTGTTGCAAAAATGAGAGGACTTGGAAATCATTTTCAAAAACTTACCAATTTTGGTCATTGTCTGGGATAGTTGGTCTTACTATAACTTTGACTGACTCATTATTGACTAGTAAATCAGTTGCTTGGTCAAACTGTGAACCAATCTATGCCATTCTATCTGCCTCAAAATTTTGGGCTCTAGGAACTACTTCAATGTTGAAAGCTTCAAAATCATCTATTAGGTCCCAAATTCTGTGCCTATAGGATCTCATTCTTACATTTTTGGCTACTACCTTTTCTCTGATTTGTTTTACCACTAGTTCTGAATCTCCTCTTACTATCAGATTCTTTACTCCTTTTTTCTTTGCACACATGAGTCCATGCACCAAGGATTCGTACTCAGCATCATTATTGGTACAGGCAAACTAAAAGCGAATGGCTCTTAAAATTTTCTCACCATTTGGGGCAGTAAGGCAAATTCCTGCACCAGCACCATTTTTGCTTCTAGCCCCATCAAAATTTAGAGTCCAGATTTCTGAGTCTTTTTCAAATTCTTGAGTCTATGATGTTTCTTTCCTTAAAACATTTGGGATCTCTTGGTCTTCTTCAAATATGACATAAGTGCCTAAACCAATAGAGTCATAATTTCCATAGGGGTCACTTTGCATCATAGTCAACAACTGATTATTCTCTTCTTCCTGTTGGTCATGTTCAGTCCAATCACCTAACTCTTCAACAAAGATTCTCTCCTCTTTATTCAGCATAGCATGGGCTGCCTCTAATTTTGGGGTTGGTTCATTTGTGATATGGTCTTTTGATAATGGCTCAGATAGTATTTTCATCTTTGTCTGATATTTAGTTCTCAAAATGAGGTGTGACCAATCTAGTGACATGTAACCTCTTATCTTGGCTGTGAAATCTCTATATAAGCATAGACCAAATATAGGGGGGATATCTATGACTACCACATCTTGATTTACAATTATATTAGGGCAAGTATATAGTTGTAATGGGAGTTGTTTAATTTTCCCTATTGTTTGTACAGATTTCCCATCCAACTGCATAACTCCTCTTGTAAGTGGCTCATATTTTATTTTCAAAGCATCTGCTATTTGCTTTGGCATTACTGTAGTACTAGCCCCAGAGTCTATCATTGCATTATGTAGCAGTTTCTTCCCAATTATTATAGTTAAATAAAAGGGTTCTGGTTTAGATTTACCTACCTCAGATGCATTATTCAACAGGGCTATTGTCTGCAAAGGTACAATATCTTTGAGCTACAGCTTTTCTTTATCAGCAGATCCTCCTTTAGCACCAGTATGTTTAGGAACTTCTTGGCCTTGCAGAGCCTCTTACAACAGTGTCTTCTGCTTGAGAATAGCTAGCATGTCCCAGATTGATACATGCGCTGGAGTTCTTTTTAGCTGATCCACCACATTCACAGGTCCTAATGCTTGGGCCTTTGAGTAATAAGGTTACCTTGCCTTTTCTAGAACTTGACCTGAGGCTACTTGATTCTGCATAGGCTAGGGCATTTCTTGTCTAGAGACTGTGTTTTGGTGACTTTGAAATGGAGGAGGTCCTATGAGCTCATTATTAGTGACTTTAGGCTGCTCCATCATTGTCCTCTTTGCTATGGTATAGTAATCTAATTGCACCAATGGCTTCTTGGAAGTAGATGCTTCATTCAAGGACACTGAATCTTCTTCCTCAATCCATGAAAACAAAGCATGCTCAGGGGCTATTTCCTCTTCCTGTTGTAAGGACATCCCTTGCATTTGGGCCACCAGGACTGCATTTTGTACACCAGGAGACTGATATGGTAGAGTGTTAGAAGCTGCAAATTGCCCTTTTGATCCTCTCTGTTCTGCTATCTTTTGTTGTAAATTTCCTCTAGGGCAGTCTCTAGGCATATGGGCATTGTTGCAAGGAAAACACCAAGCATTTGTACCATCTACAAAATTATTTTACCCTGGAACAATCTCCCTGTTGGGATTAGGAGGAACAGTCTGTAAAGGTGTAGGGACTGTGACTAATTGGTTTGATGGCTAAGGATTAGCTTGCCTTTGAGGGCCTTGATATTAATTTGGCTGAAAGGGAGGTCTATTTCCTTGGTAACCTTGATAAGGGGGTTTTGGATAAGGATTTTGTTGTCTCTTTAGGTTAATTATCTCATTTGAGAAGGTTCTTAAAATGTTCTTGACATCATCTTTTTCAGATGATGGAATAGGGGCAATTACTTTAGTAGGTTGTTGAGGAAATGAATACATAGACACAGGTGGGGTTGTAGGATTAGGAGCTTCTTGAGGCAATGGCAAGGTAATTTCTGGGAATATGGGCATAGGAGGCCTTGGGGGTAGTTTTTCAGCATCTATTAAGTTATTTTTAGCCTTGACTGCCAATTCATAAGCTTCTAGTAATGTCTGACCTCCAAGGGACTGGGTCATCACTGATATATATGAGTTTAAAGCTTTAAGGTAAAACACAATAGCCATACCTAGTAATGGTCTTGCTGTAGTAGGAATTCTCTCCCAAGTCTTTTGAAATCTTGAATTGAAATTAGTCATAGCTTCTTGTGGTGCCCTTTTGATGGTAATCAATTGTTGCAGCAAAGAAGATTTATCACTCTTTTCTTTAAATCTTTCAAAGAAAGCATCACCGAGCTGATCCCATGTAGAGATTGTGTTTGGGGTTAAAGATCTATACCAGTCTAGAGCATTCCCTTTGAAAGAAGCTGCTAACAGTCTTATGGCCACATTCTGTTGAGTGATCACATGTACTGTACGAACATCAGATACATCTTGCAGATGCTCTTCAAGTGTCTTGAAATCTTCCCCATTGAACTTAGGTAAAGCCTTCAGAGCATTGGCTGGAATAGCATCCCAAGTAGCTGGTGGTATTGGGAGAATTAGAGGACTGCCAGTGTTCCAATTTGCATAGTTCCTTGGGGCTAGAGGTGCTTCCATAATTACTTTTGGTGCTGCTCCAAACTGATTCACTCTTCTCCTTGGATTAGCTATCAGTAGTGGAAAAAGAATGCCTGGATTAGCAATGGATTGAACTCTTGTTATAGGTCCACAACTCTGACTTCCTGTGGCTTTCTGGCTCATACAATCTTGATAGTAATTTCAAGAAATGGTCCCACCGGGCATGCCAAAAACTGTTGATGTGTAAAATTGCGCAGGTTCCAACACCAACATGGGAGGTTTTAGGAATGTGGGACTTGCTACTTGAAACAACCTCTAGATTTTAAAGAAGTTGGCTCTTCTCTATCTTAAATGGGTTTGGGGAAAAAGGGTAGAAACTAACAGAATTAAAGATACAATTAAAACAAATCTATCTATGGTGATGTGCCTGAATAAAGTGTTTCTTTCAACTAAGCATAGTGAAGCTATCCTTAAGATTCAGTTACATTAAAGAGCAGATACTGCATGATTAACATAAAAAGATGAAATGAATAAACTCAAAGGCTCACAATCAAACAATTTGCAATGACACAGAAAATATCAACTGAGAAACAAAACTCAGTCTTTCTCATTAATTTCCAACAACATAAGAGGCACAGATACATGCACAGTTACATTCACTTTCTGAATTAAGAATAACAAAATAAAGGCAAATGATATTCACTGGTCACAGCAAAAGTCTCAAACTTCTCTCTTAAATCTCTGACAGAAAACTCTAGAAAAATTAGAATTCTAACTTCTGAAACTCTATATCTCGATCATTACAAATGTTACATATTTATAGCACAAGATCAACTCTAGATTGTCTGCAACAATCGAATCCCAATGGCCCAACCAAACTGGAGATAACTGGGAGTCTCTGACAATTAAGATCTTTAGAATCTGCGACAGTTACTCCTTCCTGCAAGCCCATTGGCTGTGACAAAACATGTGGCATACCTCCTCTCATAAGGAACAGACACTTGGCAGCCTCCGCATTCTTGAAACAATAACCTCTGAGACAGATGGCAGTGTCTGCGCACATAATCTTGAAACTCCTTCATTGCTCAGAAAGAAACAGGAAACTGACACTTGGCGAATTCCACAGCAACTAGAAAAATATACGTGTCTTTATCCGCAGCTTTTCAGTTAATTGTGTCTTTATGCTTGGGAGAACTCCGCAGGTGACAACTATCGTGATCCGCTGCTTTGAAACTTAAAGACACAATTAGAAATGGGGTCCACAACTCTTCGCTCGCTAACTTTTAAATAGGGATAGGTGGTAGCTTCTGCAGCAACTACTAACTGGTACGTGGTGGCTTCCACTACACTTGAAACATTATAAGACACTCCTTGAAACTTAAGCGGAGGTTGACACATGTCAGGCTTCGCCTCATTTGGGAAACATTTATTATCATCGAAGGAAAGGTTAGAAAGCTTTTACTTTGGCACCGCATCCACCACGTGGCACATTCCGTAGCACTGATACTCTACATTGGGGCCCACCTCCATCCTTACTTAGCATCAAAAGATATAGGAACCAACTTGCGGAAGCTGACACTTGGCAAGCTTCGCAGCTACCACAAAAGACACATGGCTTCGTCTGTGCTCACGCTGAAACATTTAGGGAGTGCCTCCACTGATGACACGTGGCGCCTTCCGCAGCTTGTAACTTAAAACAAAATAGAAACATCTTCCGCTACGTGGCACGCTCCACTTTAAAGTTGTAACTTAGAAACAAAATGTGGCTTGAAACTAGGGCTCGACACTTGGCAGATTCTGCGGCCTTGGCAAAATGAAAACCCTTGCGGCAACACTTAGAAACATTAGGGGCTCGACACTTAAACCTGCGGGTGCGCTGCTAAAATAAAATGTAGAGTCTTATACTCTACAAGGACCATGCATTGGAATGAAAGTATATGAACCCCTTAGTGAAATCTAATGGATTTTGACATGATTTTGCAACTCTAAGACCTAGAAACTAGGAATTTCAACATAAAACATCCTGCCGAAGTAATTTCAAGGGCAATATCCAGTGACATGGGATTTTTGAGCAAAATGTAGTAACACCCAATTTCCAATGCAGAAGGAAACAAATGGCTATTTTTTAAGCACAAGACCACTCAAGACACTTCCAAATCAATCATGAAAGACATCAAATGACCGCAAACATGCCAAGAACTCAAATTTGAAGCAAATCCTACATTCTAAGCACAATTTCACCTTCTCATCATCATAAGTCACAAAGGTTGAGACTCTAAGCCAAAGAAAAAGAGGGGGGTCTCCATTTGGCAAAATGGGGCATGTGTGCAAGGTACAACACAAGGTATTCAAGCAAGCATTGACACCATGCAACATTATTAGTCGCTTTTGAAGGATAGGGATTTGACCATTGAATTGATCTACACTTGAAAAGGACATGAGGCCAAGTGAGGCCTTTGAAGTTCAAGATGAAGGATAATTTGTTACAACAGGTAGTCAGGAACTTATGGTCACTACACGAAAAAGTCGGGTCTTCACAGTGGAAGAGGACCTCAAGATAATTGCACTTGAAACCTTCATGTAATTCATTGGATATTCGGAGGAACAAGCGGTAGAATTTCTTTGCACATATAATAGAATTGGAAGTGCACATATTCCAACTAAGCTAGTAGAAGAATGCATTGAAATGCCTACTACTCAAACACTTTGTAATGCAGCTTTAGACAACCAGCTAGTTTCTAATGTTGCTGAACCAATTTCTAATGTTGTCGAACCAGTTTCTAATGTAGCTTCAGATAGCCATCTAGTTTCTAATGTTGTTGAAATAGTTTCTAATGCAGCTTTAGATGGTCTTAGTTTTCCCACGGAAACTACCCAACCAGATTGGCTGGTTGAAGCTGCTAGAAACTTAGGGATGCACACAAATTTTAGTCAGGTGGATGTCAGCCTTTCTATGCCTTTAGCACTAGAACATGATCTAGTTGAGATTGTACACTACTTCACCAATGCATCAAATTTGGATTCACTTAATGAGGGCCATGGAGAAGGAGAAGAATGTATAGGTGAGGTGGAAGTTGATTATGTGTCATGCACCCGGGACAATGAGTTGCAGCCACCAACATCAAACGATTGATTTCTGAAGCTTCTGGTTCGAAGGGTGCGGGCAAGGGGAGGTAAGACTAGGACTGGGGTACTACATCTAAGTAGGCAGTCTCAAATTCTAACATCTGATGCCTACATGGATATGCTAAACAAACAAGAGAGAGAAAATATAGATAGAAGAGTTGCAAGTGAGGAAAAAGGAGCAGATGAAGGAGAGGAAAGAAGAAAGAGATGCCATGCAACAAGAGGAGAGAATAAGAATGGAGAAATAGTTAAAAAAATAGAGAATGGCAGAGGAAAAATCTAGGCTACAATGGGAGAAGGAAATTCAACGTGAGCAGATGAGGATTGCTCAGCAGTTGAAGACGACTCAAAGGCATGTGGACCAATCAGTAAATGAGAGGCGTTTGAGTAACCCACAATCTCCTCTACCATTGTAACATCCCATTCTAATGGAGATGTTCAACATCTTGAGCCCATCCTTTGCAACGCTAAACAATCTACAGGCAGGGTCTACCCCTAGATGCTCTAATGAGTTAGCTGTAAATGCATAATCAAATCAAGCTTTGCTTGCCCAAATTGTTGTATCAATACAAAATATAACTAAATCACTCAGTTTAACTCATAATGGAAATGAATTTGATGCTCCAGAAGAACAACATATTCCTTTTCCTAGTTTTATGGAGAATTGAAGAAGATGTGCATCAATATGGTTTTATTTTGGATGGAGATAGTTGATATTTCTAAAATATCTATGTCTAGATATCATTTTGTCAAAATCTTTTGTAATAACATTTTTGAAGTGCAACAAATTGCTGAAACATAAATTTATACATAAGATATTTTTATGTTATAATGGTTCCTTGGTTATATGTATATGGGTTTTTCTTTTTAATGCATATGTGTGTATACTAATATACTATATAATGGAACATCTTATGTGTGTATATATAATGGAACATCTTAAATAATCAAATTATCTAGTTTGAAAAAAGAATTGCTATAAAGGTTAAAGCAACATGCTATTACAAGTTCTCTACATAATTACTTGTAGTAGCATGCTGCTTTAACCAATGTCTATTAATGTAGTTTGATTCAAGCAACAAGGAAATCAAGAAATAAGTAATTATAGCTTCATTCAATTAATTCAAGCATGTTTGTTAATGTAGTTTGATTCAAGCAACAAGGAAAGAAAACATTAAGAAGTTGTCTACAATAACCAATAATAAGAATGAAAATAACCTAAAACAACAAGGAAAAAAAAGCTAAAGCCTAGTGGATCATTGCTAAAGTAAAGTCTTATAAGACTTTTCCTGAATTGAGTGCTTGCAGTGCAAGATGCTCTACAAAACACTGACCATGCTCATATGCCTGCAAACATAGAAATCATAATCCAGGTAGTAATGAATAGACATCAATTTATCCCAATAAATTTAAGCACTACATGTACATCTATCTAAAGACATTTACATAACCGAATAAATTAAATAGAATTGCATAGTAACAATGTAAAGAACTCAAGTACAAAAAGACGAACAATGGCTGGGAGATTTTTCTATGCACACTAGGGGAAACCCTAGCCATGCTATTCTTCTCTACTACTGTTCTAAGTTGGGTGATTCAAGGGTGGGTGGATCGTTTGGTGCTTGGGGTGGGGGCATTTCCTTGTGTGGCACCATTGTGGCATTTCTATTTTTTCTGCTACATTTTCCCCTCTTCTGGCTGTGTGGAGGATTTCCTTTTGACTGCACGAAGATCTTTGATCTTCCTTTTTGCTAACTCTTGTACTCGGGGGTTTGGGGATTGTGGATCCCCATTTTTTAGCTTTGTCTTTTCTTTTCTCCTGGGGTTGAGATGGAGAAAGGTGGTGTAGCACCAAATTTGGAGTTCTCCAAGGACATGGATATGGTAGATCTGTCTCCCTCTTTACATGCAAGGTCTTTGGAGCACTTAGGGAAGTTACCAGCTGGCACGGGCTTTGCTTCTGGGAGTGGATTTCCCAAACTCAAAAAAGTAGATGGCTGTCTGGAGTGAAGTCAAGAGCATCCTGTCTTGATGATCTAGCCAGACTTGGTCTCGGAGGATATGGAGTACCTGAGCAATCATGCTCTAATTTGTAAGTTTGTGGGTCTTCATCTTTCACTGCGAGCACTGGAATCTTGGACTCAGAGGGTTTGGTACTTTGAAGGGGATATGGAGTTAATGATAGCTGCAAACAATTACTTCTTGGTTGTGTTTTCATGCACAGACAGAAATAGGGCTTTTAAAGGTGGTCCCTATTGGGATAGGAAAATTTTGAAATTTTCCTATATTCCTACCCACCCCATGTCCAACCAAATTAGAAAATCATACACCCAAAATCATAATAGCAGCTAATAAATTCCATAAATATCACATGATTTTCACCACAAATAATTGTCTCACCCCTCAAACTGTAATATAACAAGGGGCCTCAGCTCCTTAATTTTGGTGAGACCTTGGTGTCTTCTTTATACCAATCCATGTTCTATTTAAAACGGGCTAAATGTGTATCGGCATGAGAATTATGGTCAGAGAGAAAGCTTCAGAGATCTCCGATGAAAGGAGTAACACCAATGACCCTTCATCGGAGAGAGAATTCCTAGTCACACTGAGTTAATCAAAAGTGAGGACTATCGGCATAAGTAAACACTATCAGAGAATACTCTGAAAACCCCCCCGACAGTATAGATCATACCGATGAAGGAACTCAGTAGGACTCTTGCCAAACTACCCATGGAATGGGTGGAACTAGTGATCATTAGGAGGAGATGCACATCGGGGCAAGAAAATAAAGTGTCTCTGACCTTATGATGTCTCAGTGACCAAATGACATTGTTTCAGCCTAAGTCACATCGACATGTATGGAGTATAAAAATCATCAGTGAAAGAGAACAAGTTGGAATAAAGTCTACGAGTCTTGTCGAACCGATGGTCACAATGATGAAGAATTTCAATAACGTGCTATGATGATCACTCCGATGAAGGATGTAAAAAGGGGTATCAGGGAAACAACCATGATCAGATAGTTTGAATCAAGTCATCCTGATGTCATATGTTGTTTCGATGATAATAATGGCCACACTCATCAACAAGACTCTTCCTGATAGATCGTAAGGACAAGCGATATCGGTATTAATTACTTGGGTAGTGTTGATTCCACTAACCTGCCATGTAAAGAGAAGCCGATGAGCTTGTCGACAAGACTCATGCTAATATTCATATCAGAGACACTTGAAATATCGGAGGAGGATGTTGTTCCCACAATGATAAAGTAAGTCAGGCTGACAACAACCATGCTCATTTCTATATCAGGTAGACCTTGAAAAGTCTTGCCGATACAAGATTATATATGTTTTTATAAAAGATGACATCGAGAAGACAAAACAAAGGGTCACAACGATTGATCCACCTACAAATATTTGTGCCATAAGAAGCTATTAAATCACCCTAACATTACAAAAGTCCTACCGATGAGGGAAGTTATGACAATATGACATCTCATAACAATCATGAAAATTAATACACTGGACCAATTAATTGCAGACCGAGAAAAAATCCTCTGAAGAGTCATTCAAAATCATTGCAATTAGATTCAAAAGAATTGTCTTAAAGGAGCGCATAAGTGAGAACTCAGAGGAAAGGACAAAGGAGTTCAATCACCAGATAATAGGTACATACTTAAAAACCTCTATGTGATAGACTGAAGTTTGAATTTGCTATCCATAATTGTAATAGAGACTCCTGTAAAAGGAAAGGGCAGAAGACTGCCAGGTGAGACTACATGAAGCTTTAGAGGCTCTTAAAGATAAAGACTCTACATCTAGGGAAGCCTGCAAGCATCTGGAGAAGATGGTGACAATGGACGTGATCACAAGAAATGCTATTGAGTTTACTAATACACATTGCAGCCAAGAGTACTTGGATCACATCCCTCAAATATACCTGTGGTTGAGTAGAGCTTAGAATCATTATCTTTATTATTGTTATGTTAATCATTTTAATTCCCAAAAGACATTTTGTAGAGTTATGTCTCTTCATAAATATTTTTATATAAGTTGAACATATGGTGATCAATGATCATTAGTAGTAGGAGATAATATATGAAGTTTATAATGTTTTAAAAAAGACCATGTTGCAAGTATTACATTTAAGAAGTTAATAGAAGATCCCTAATTATGTGGACTTATACTGGCATCAATTGTTTGTTAAAATTATTCAGTTATTTGGTTGTCTCCAGTTCTACATTTCCTTGTTATTCAAATTGATATATCAAGTATATATTTAATTTGTCAATGCACATTTGTTGTATTTGTGTGATTTGATTAATTGGTTTCCTTAAAAGGAATTAAAATCCTTCTGGTCAGTCACAGTAATCTGGAAGTGTTGATTTGGATCATTAAGAAGAATCATATAATTAGGATTGTCATTCTATCTCCAAGTTGATATTGTCTATTGTTCTTGTATATTTCATTCAATTGGTTCCTTCAAGAAATGATTAAATTTCCTTCTGGTGAGTAACAAGAAACCTGATTGTGTCAGTTGGATATTAAGAAGAGTTTGTCAATCATTTCCCTGCATGTTTATACAAGTTGTAAACCAAAGCATTGTGCCAAACAGTTTGAGTTATCACCCAATATAAGCCACTGGTCTCTGTCTTTCATTTGACTCTATTTACCCAATAAGGCACTGGTCTTATTTCAATTCATCATTTAGTTTTATCCAAAAGCCAGTTATTACTTGAGCATAGATATAAAATTTACCTTAATATTGCTTATACAATTTATACCAATCATTTTTAAGATATTAGAAATAGAACTAATTAGCAAGCTTTCATTTATTCTACACCATTTTCCACTGTAGGTAGATCCATTAACTTAGTCAAAACACTTACACTCAATCTACTTTAACTTTCAAGGTCTACCTGCCTAGGTAGAGCAGTGCCTAAAGTGCAGGGAGTCATCAACCCTATAGGTTAAACTCTGTTGCGTTAGTTCAAAAACATTGCCAATCTGATCATAGAGTCTGGCATCCTCTTAGGATTTGCAACCTACATTTTTGAGACCTAACAAATTGGTGACTCTATTGGGGAACCAAATAAAGGACCTTAGTAAGAAACCAATCTTTTATAGAGTCAAAAATTTCAAGAATACAAATTGGTAACTCTACTGGCAAGAAGAATCCAAAAAGATAAATTATAAACTTTTTCCTATTTACAAAAATAGGTGGCAACTCTACAACTTGTTATAACAAAAAGTTAGTTCCAAATGGATGGTAGAAGATCCAAGATGGAAGGGAAGAAATTGCAATCATCTCCACTAATTAGAACCATCCCCAAGAGAAATGGAGCATCAAATTATTTTCATCAGAATAATAATCAAGAGGCTCAAGAGGATAATACAGAACAAACTATCATAACTCACAATAGTTTTACCCCTTTGCATGAATCAAATGAAAATTTCAATGGAGTAACTGATGATATATTGGTAAAATATAGACCTGATCCTCAAGAACAGCTTGAGTGTGAAGCATGGGCCATGAAGGAAATTGATCAGAGGCAAGATGAATATGATTATAAAATGTCATTACATCAGGAAGAGTGGGTAAAACATGGATTCTCAAATCCAGCAGTGAATATAAGTCCAAAGAATACAAGAAGTATGAATGAAGCACAAGAGAATGTGCTTAAGCTCCAGGAAGAACTTGAAATGATCAAGATAGAGGAAACTGAGAGGTTGTTAAAACAAGAAATCCAACAGATAAGGAATAGGACTAAAATAGCCACCCCAAAATATGTACCTCCACATAGAGGAAACATTTTGAGGAATCCACAACAAAACTTGCACCAAAATACAGGTGGTGTTTCCAATCCACAAGCATTCGGAAGTCATCAAAATATCTTCCCTAATAATCCTAGACCACCTCTCATGCACAACACCTCTCAACATATGGCTAATCCATACCCAACCCCTAGCCAACAGTATTATAGACCACAAAATCCTTATATGAATCCCCACATAAACCCACAACAACAACATGCTTATCATCAGCCTCCAGGTGGATATAATTACTACCCTAACCTGCCACCCATGAATCTTCCACCTCAAAAGCTCATAAACATATGTAGCCAATTTGATTTGACTGGATATCAATTGTATTCATACCCTATTGACAGTAATTGGAGAAATATAGTTCCCAAGTTCACTGGAAACAGTGCAGTATCAGCTAAGGATCACATCAGAGGCTTCAATACTTTCGTACAAGATATCGGTATGGATTATGAAGATGTTAAAATGAGGTTATTCATGATGTCTCTAACTGAAGATGCAAGAGATTGGTTCAACAGCTTACCTGATGCTTCAATCAGTTCAATAATAGATTTTCATAGTCAATTTAAGGAGCAGTATGGCAATCAGTATGCCCCTGAGTTTGCATTTCATGAATTGATAAGCATCCAAAAATACCAAAATGAGTCAGTATATGATTTCAATATGAGATTTTCCAAGTTACACAACAAAATACCACATGGATCTAAATTGACTGATCCAGCAACATTGAGCATTTATTTGAAAATATTTGATCCCAAGACAGGGTACCAACTTAGAAATCGGTGCCCTATGACCCTAGCTGAAGCACAAAAAGTGGTGTTAACTATTGAGAACAATAGGAATGCTGCAGGTATGGTTAGCAAAAGAGATAATCTTAGAACTCCTCAAATCCCAAACATTCAGCAGACTAAACAAGAAGGTCAGCATAGACACGAAAGACCTAGGTTGTATCATATGCCATATAATACAAATTGGAAGGATGGGAGACCTATTGAAAGTAGCAAAAAACAACATTATGGCAAAGATACTCTTGACCCTCTAAAAAGAAATGGGGCACATATGGTAGAAGATAAACCTTGGTATTTGGTGTGTAATTTACCACACTCGCCTGAATACTATGTGGTGGCTAAGGTAGTACAAAAAGAAGAAACATTATACAATTATAATAGAGACAATCACACAATAAACATGATGCAAGATACACCATATTTGTTGAATGAAGACTATTCTTCTACAGAGGAAGAGGGATATGAATATGATGTGGGAAACCAGAAACATCATATCAACATGGGAAAACAAGAAGTATTCTCAGATCAGAAGGATGGATACGAGGAACCTACCTATTATAACAATTCGCCATATGATCAGTGGAGAAAGCCCACTGAAAATGAAAGAGAAGCTCTTACAATAGCTGCAGTAGCTCAAGCTAAAAATGCCTATAATCTAAGGAACATGACAGTAAATGTTGAACAAGGAGCACCTAGGAGTATCTTTATAAAAGATCAAAATTACAAAAAGAATAATGCAAAGTCATCATTCAGAGAACCAGAAAAAAATGATAAAAATAAAACGAAAGATAAATCACAAAATCAAGAAAAAGAACATATAAAGACAGAAAGGAATGATCAAACTATGGCCCATTCATTTGACATTGCTCATGCAATATCTCAGGTAAAGATATCAGTACCACTTCTGGAAATGATGAAGATAGACAAATACAGAAATACAGTGGTTAAACTGATTTCAGATATACCAAATCAAAAAATATAAAGAATCAGAGAATAGAACAAACAATGTTCACCAAGAAACATTCCAAATTCCTGAAGTATATCTAGGTGATACCTTGACAAGGAATCCCTCACAAGTGGACCCTTTCTACACTACCTTATTAATAAAAAAAAAGGCTAGTAAGGAACTGCATGATTGATTCAGGTGCGGCCATGAATATCATGCCAATAGCAGTCATGAAAGAACTGGGAATGTGGGTTGACACTACATTTGGTAAGTGTTATGTGATGGATAATAGATCCATCCCAGTTGTGTGCATTATGAGGGATGTGGAAATAAAACTTGCTTCATACTTGAAGCAACCTATAACATTGATATCACCATGGTTGATATTCCACCATATTATGGAATGCTCTTATTAAGATAATGGGCAGCAATGGCAGGAGGGAATGTCCAATTAGATTTATCATATGCCACAATACCAATGGGAGGCAAAGAGATCAAGCTGTGTAGGGAACCAAGATATGAGAACACCATAGAACGCTTGGATCAAAATCAAATAAACCTATTTTGTGATACAAATTTGGGAACCTTCAAGGTTGAAACAAGTCAGCCAGAATTGTAGAATACTGATCCAATACATGTTGAATCTAAGAAAGAGGAGAACAATGTGTGGAAGATGTATTTTGATGGTGCATGTAGCAAAATGGGAAATGGGGCAGGAGTATTATTTATTTCACCAGTAGGTAAAACTTTCAAATACTCATTCGTATTGACAATTGAATGCACAAACAATGTAGCAGAATACGAGGCTTTGCTCATTGGTTTGAATATAGCCACCAAGCATAAGATAAAAAAGTTGGCTGTATACAGTGATTCAGAATTGGTTACTTCTCAAGTAAGAGGGAAATACTTGTCAAAAAACAAGAGGTTGAAGCAATATAGAAATGCTGTCTGGGATGATGTTGAGTTGTTTGATGCCTTCTCAATCAACTGGATTGATAGATCAAAAAATATTATGGTAGATTTTCTAGCAAATATCACATTAAAAAGGAATGATATCACATTAGGAGGTATTACAGAAATTGAATTCAAAACCAGACCCACTATCCCGGATAATGTACATAACTGGCAAGTGTTTGATAATGATACTGATATAATCAACTTGTTGCATTGTGCTGATCACTATGAAAACCAAGAGATTGATTTTAATGCGTTTGTGGAAGAACATGATGGAAAAGAAACTCTCTTTGGTCAAGAGATAGTTTAGATAAAAACAAACAAAATACCTAAGGGACTCATAGCGTTGGAAAAAGCGTTTGATGGATGTGATAGATTTAAAATGAAAGACACACTAGTAGTACAGAACGATCTTGAAGAGATTAATTTGGGGACATAGACAACCCCAAAGAATGTATACATTGGAAAGAATCTCAATCCTAAAATTAGGAGCATGCTCATTAACTTACTCAGGAAGTATAGACATGTATTTTCATGGTCATATGATGACTTCAAGGCATATAGGAGGATCTTTTTCAGCATGAAATACCATTAAAACTGGATGCTAAACCATTCAGGTAAAAATAGAGGCCTATCAATCCTACATTGGCCCCTAAGATGCTTGAAGAACTCACAAAACTAAGAGATGGAGCTATCATTAAACCCATTAGGCATTCTTCTTGGGTTTCTAATTTGGTGCCTGTCAGAAAGAAAAATGGTGATATTAGATTATGTGTGGACTTCAGGAATCTAAACAAATCTTCTCTTAAGAACAACTATCCCCTTCCTAATATGGAAGCAATACTGCAAAAAGTTACTGGGTGTGAACTATTGTCAATGATGGATGGTTTCTCAGGATATAATCAGGTGAAAATCAAAGAATCAAAACAATATAAGATTGCATTCACCACACCATGGGGAACGTATGTATATTTAAGGATGCCATTTGGACTCACAAATGTTGGAGCAACATTCCAAAGAGTGATGGATGTGGCCTTTGCATAATTGATTAATAAAATCATGATAGTATATCAGGATGACATGATAGCATATTCCAAAAAGGCTGAGGATCATTGTATACATTTAGATCAAATTTTTATTAAAGCCTTAGAATATGGAATTTCGTTGAATCCTAAGAAGTGCCATTTCGCAGTAACAGAGGGCAAGTTTCTTGGTCACATAGTCTCAAAAGATGGAGTAAGAATAGATCCTAAAAGAGTAAAAGCCATTGACCATGTTCCCATTCCTAAGAATGTAAAAGCTATACAGTCATTCTTTGGCCAAATCAACTTTGTCAGGAGATTCATATCAAATTTTGTAGAAATTGTTAGTCCCATATCAAGAATGTTGAAGAAGAATTCAGAAGTGAAGTGGACAACAAAAACATTAGAGGCATTTGCCACCATTAAGAAGCCAATCAAAGAAGCCCCAGTTCTAATATCCCCTGATTTCAGTAAGCCATTCCAACTGTTCTCATTTGCCTCATATCATACAGTTGCAACAGTACTATTGCAGAAAAATGATAAAGGACGTGAACAACCCATTTCATTTTTTAGTAAATCTCTTCAAAATGCAGAATTAAAATATGACATAGTTGAGAAATAGGCATATGCATTGGTGAAGGTAGTTAAAGCTTTTAGGCCGTACTTGGTGGGAGCTAAAATAATAACATATGTGCCTAATGCTGTAGTAAAAGATATATTAGTCCAAACTGAGGTCACAGGCAGAAGATGCAAATGGATCAATAGAATTCAGGAGTTTAATATTGAAATCCAGATCACCAAACTAGTGAGAGGACAAGGTCTTGCTAGATTAATGGCTGAAAATAATCTCAAGGCTTCTCAAATATGTAATACTAATGATATTAATAACACAAGTTCTAGCATTGAGCATACTCCATGGTATACTGACATCATATATTATCTGAAACACATGAAATATCCTAAAGGGTATGATGAAAACAAGAGGACACTTAAATTATAGGCTTCAAAATATGTATTTATTGATGGAGATCTTTACTGGAAGAATAGGGATGGTATTCTACTACTATGCTTAGATGAACATCAGTCAAAACATGTCATGAAAGAGTTACATGAAGGTGTGTGTGGAGGGCATTTCTCAGCAAAGACAATTGCTCACAAGATCCTGAGGGCTGGATACTATTGGCCTAGAGTTTTTAATGATTCATATCATTACACGAGAAAATGTGAAGCATGCCAGAAATTTTTAGGAAAATTAAAATATCAAGGAGCACTACCCTTGAAACCCATGCAGGTGGAGGCTCCATTCTATCAGTGGGGAATTGATTTTATAGGCGAGATTGTAGAAAAATCAAGTGGAGGACACAAATGGATTTTAGTGGCAATGGATTACTTCACAAAATGGGTGGAGGCAATTCCAACTAAACAAGCGACAAGCAAGGTGGTGATCAAATTTTTGATGGAAAACATTATATTTAGATTTGGCACTCCAGTGAGATTGATTATAGACAATGGAATGTGTTTTAGGTTTGATGAGTTCAAAAATTTCTGCAATGTATATGGCATCACTATGTCTTATGTTGCCCCTTACCACCCACAAGCAAATGGGCAGGCAGAATCTAGTAACAAAAATCTTCTGAAGATTATAAAAAGAATGTTGGAGGGAAACAAAAAGGCATGGGATTCAAAATTAAGAATGGTTGTGTGGGCTGATAGAATTACTATGAAGAGAGAAATTGGAAGATCTCCTTTTGAACTGGTGTATGGAACACAAGCAAGGATGCCATTAGAAAATCTTCTACCAATTTACAAATTTGTTCTTCAAGAGGATTTAAGCATTCTCGAACCAATGGAGGAAAGATTAGAACATCTTGTGGAACTTGATGAGACAAGGAGACTAGCTCAAAAGTAGAACATCAAATTGCAATCTCAAGTAAAATACCTTTTTGACAAAAAGGCCAAGGATAGAAAATTTGAAATAAATGACTTGGTATTGATGTGGAATGCCAGATGCCAAGAAAAGGGAAAGCATGGAAAATTTGAAGCCTTGTGGTTAGGTCCTTTTGTTGTCACTAGCAAAGGAGGAGAGGATTCTTACTATTTGCAAAATATGTTTGGAGAAGAGCAGGAACTGCTAGTGCATGGACAATTTCTGAAACCTTTCTTTTCATGGAAATTTTAGAATCATGTACAAAGAGAAATAAGTGTTGCCAGTGCGTGGACAACTCTTAAATAATTCTTGAAATACTTTTTTTCCATGCACAGTAGTTTAGGGTAATCAAGAGAGATTAGGATCTGCCAATACATGGACAGTCCTATGAATCTCTCAACAATAATAGAAATCTTTTCCATGTACAGTAGTATAGGATCATCCCCATCATTATCACTTCCATCTCCCATTTTCATTTCATCCATATATAAATTCCTAAAATTCTGTAAAGCTGTCATCCCAAATAAATAAAACACATGGTCTGCTCCCCTAAGAGATCTGAATTCTTGCTATACCTGCAAGGGGTATACATCCCAGACAGAGCCACTGTTGGGATAGGAAAATTTCAAAATTTTCCTATATTCCTACCCACCCCATGTCCAACCAAACCAGAAAATCATACACCCAAAATCATAATAGCAGTTGATAAATTCCATAAATATCACATGATTTTCACCACAAATAATTGTCTCACCCCTCAAACTGTAATATAACAAGGGGCCTCAGCTCCTGAATTTCAGTGAGACCTTGGTGTCTTATTTACCAATCCATGGTCTATTTAAAACGGGCTAAATGTGTATCAGCATGAGAATTATGGTCAGAGAGGAAGCTTCAGAGATCTCCGATGAAAAGAGTAACACCGATGACCCTTCATTGGAGAGAGAATTCCCAGTCACGTCGAGTTAATCAAAAGTGAGGACTATCGACATAAGTAAACACTATCAGAGAATACTCGGAAAACCCCCCTGATAGTATAGATCATACCGATGAAGGAACTCGGTAGGACTCTTGCTGAACTACCCATGGAACAGGTGGAACTAGTGATCATTAGGAGGAGATGCACATCGGGGCAAGAAAATAAAGTGTCTCCAACCTTATGATGTCTCAGTGACCAAAGGGCATTTTTTCAGCCTAAGTCACACCAGCATGTATGGAGGATAAAAATCATCGATGAAAGAGAACAAGTCAGAATAAGGTCTACGAGTCTTACTGAACTGATGGTCACGATGATGAAGGATTTCCGTAACATGCTACGATGATCACTCCGATGAAGGATGCAAAAAGGGGTATCGGGGAAACAATCATGATCAGATAGTTTGAATTAAGTCATCCCGATGTCATATGTTGTTCTGATGATAATAATGGCCACACTCATTGACAAGACTCTTTTCGACAGATCGTAAGGACAAGTGATATCAGTATTAATTACTTGGGTCTTGTCGATTCCACTAACTTACCATGTAAAGAGAAGCCGATGAGCTTGTCGACAAGACTCATGCCAATATTCATATCGAAGACACTTGAAATATCAGAGGAAGATGTTGTTCCCATAGCAATAAAGTAAGTTAGGCTGACAACAGCCACATGTGCTCATTTCTATATTAGGTAGACCTTGAAAAGTCTTTCCGATATGAGCTTATATATGTTTTTATAAAAGATGACATCAAGGAGACAAAACAAAGGGTCACAACAATTGATCCACCTATAAATGTTTGCACCATAAGAAGCTATTAAATCGCCCTAACATTACAAAACTCCTACCGATGAGGGAAGTTATGAGGATGTCACATCCCATAACGATCATGAAAATGAATACACTAGAACAATTAATTGCAGACCGAGAAGAAATCCTCTGAAGAGTCATTCGAAATCACTGCAATTAGATTCAAAAGAATTATCTGAAAGGAGCACATAAGAGAGAACTTGGAGGAAAGGACAAAGGAGTTCAATCACCAGATAACAGGTACATACTTAAAAACCTTTGTGTGATAGACTACAATTTGAATTTGCTATCCATAATTGTAATGGAGACTCCAGTAAAAGGAAAGGGCAGAAGACTGCCAGGTGATATTACATGAAGCCTTAGAGGCTCTTAAAGATAAAGACTCTGCATCTAGGGAAGCCTACAAGCATCTGGAGAAGATGGTGACAATGGATGTGATCACAAGAAATGCTATTGAGTTTACTGATACACATTGCAGCCAAGAATACTTGGATCACATCACTCAGATATACCTGTGGCTGAGTAGAGCTTTGCATCATTATCTTTATTATTGTTATGTTAATCATTTTAACTCCCAAAAGACATTTTGAAGAGTTATGTCTCTTCATAAATATTTCTATATAAGTTGAACATATGGTGATTAATGATCATCAGCAATAGGAGATAATATATGAAGTTTATAATGTTTTAAAAAAGACCATGTTGCAAGTATTACATTTAATAAGTTAATAGAAGATCTTTGATTCTGTGGACTTATACCAGCATCAATTGTTTGTTAAAATTACTCAGTTATTTAGTTGTCTCTAGTTCTGCATTTCCTTGTTATTCAAATTGATATATCAAGTATATATTTAATTTGTCAATGCACATTTGTTGTATTTGTGTGATTTGATTATTTGGTTTCCTTAAAAAGAATTAAAATCCTTCTAGTCAGTCACAGTAATCTGGAAGTGTTGATTTGGATCAATAAGAAGAATCATATAATTAGGATTGTCATTCTGTCTCCAAGTTGATATTGTCTGTTGTTCTTGTATATTTCATTCAATTGGTTCCTTCAAGAAAGGATTAAATTTCCTTCTGGTGAGTAACAAGAAACCTAATTGTGTTAGTTGGATATTAAGAATATTTGTCAATCATTTCCCTGCACGTTTATACAAGTTGTAAACCAAAGTATTGTGCCAGACAGTTTGAGTTATCACCCAATATAAGCCACTGGTCTCTGTCTTTCATTTGACTCTGTTTACCCAATAAGGCACTGGTCTTATTTCAATTCATCATTTAGTTTTATCCAAAAGCCATTTATTACTTGAGCATAGATATAAAATTTACCTTGATATTGCTTATACAATTTATACCAATCATTTTTAAGATATTAGAAATAGAACTAATTAGCAAGCTTTCATCTATTTTACACCATTTGCCACTGTAGGTAGATCCATTAACTTAGTCAAAACACTTACACTGAATCTACTTTAACTTTCAAGGTCTACCTGCCTAGGTAGAGCAGTGCCTAAAGTGCAGGGAGTCATCAACCCTATAGGTTAAACTCTGTCGCATTAGTTCAAAAATGTTGCCAATCTGATCATAGAGTCTGGCATCCTTTTAGGATTTGTAGCCTACATTTTTGAGACCTAACAAATTGGTGACTCTACTAGGGAACCAAATAAAGGACCTTAGTAAGAAACCATTCTTTTATAGAGTCAGAAATTTCAAGAATACAAATTGGTAACTCTGCTAGCAAGAAGAGTCCAGAAAGATAAATTATAAACTTTTTCCTATTTACAAATATAGGTGGCGACTCTACAACCTGTTATAACAAAAAGTTAGTACCAAATGGATGGTAGAAGATCCAAGATGGAAGGGAAGAAATTGCAATCATCTCCACCAATTAGAACCATCCCCAAGAGAAATGGAGCATTAAATTATTTTCATCAGAATAATAATCAGGAGGCTCAAGAGGATAATACAAAACAAACTATCATAACTCACAATAGTTTTACTCCTCTGCATGAATCAAATTAGGCTTTTCATGAAACCCTGGCATGTGGAGTTCAACTCAGCTGAGTAGCTCCCTACAAAGGTCCTTGTTTGGGTTCATCTTCCTAGGCTTCCTATTGAGTTTTTGAGTACCGAGATTCTACATATGATTTCTCTTTTGCTTGGTAAGCCATTCGGCTCAGCTCAGCAAACTTTGGATTGAAAGGTAATTTCTTTTGCCTGCATTTACATGGAAATTGATTGAAATAACCCTTTGCCAGATTCTATGGAAATTTGTCTTGGATCCTCTTCTTGGATCCAACAGCTTGATTATGAAACCCTTCCTTTTAGATGTCAGTTTTGTCATGAGTATGGACATATGCATAGAAATTCCCTCGGCTCTCTCAAGCATTGACTGCAGCTAATGTTTCTTCTGATTCTGACCCTAAGAAGGATAAAGGGAAGGCTCCATTGGTTGATGGGGCTGCAGATATGAAGGGATTTACTCCAGTTAAGCCTCGTAATAGGGGGAGAGGTATGAAGAGAAACCTCAAGGACAAACAAACTAATGGGGTACTTAACTAGTTTGATGAGCTGTGGGACTTAGTTTAGGAGGAGGGAGTTTTAGTGGAGTTGCCGTCTGGGGTTGGGTCTATGGGAGCAGCCTTGCTGGAAGACAAAGAAATGGATACTCAGGATTTTCCTTTGGTGGCTATGTAGGAGGGTCCATTGGTTAAAGAATTATCTCCCCGACTGTTGATTGGTCCTGAATTAGATAGACTTTTAGTTATAAAAGATGTGGGTGATTTGGCTAATCTAGTTCCTTCACAGGTGAAGGAGGCTTTGGACTTGGGTAAAGGCAGTGGATCCGTGCATACATTAAGTCTTCAGCTAAAGACCATTAAAAAGGGGCCTTCAGAGAAACCGACCAAGGTGGGTCACAAGAAGGACCATGAGAAGGTTAAACTACTTGGGGAGAATCATGTGGATGCTGGATTGGTGAAGGCTATTAACTCTCTGTTTAGTTGTAAAAATGTGGAGGCAAGATGGAGAACTACAAGTCCCACACTTTCATGCACTAAAACATTAGGGAAGCAAAGGGTAAGTTTATGGATAAACTACTAATTTCTAATGTTCCCTTTTCCTGTTAATTGTGTCTATGTGATTGTTTGAATCAGGTTTTATAAGCTTGTATCTCTTTCTAACCATGAAACCCTAATTTACAAATCAAACTGTAATAACTTAATTTCCAACATAGATACACATGAAATGAATACAGAAATGCTGAGTAAATAGTTTAGAGATAGTGTACCCCGAAACTAAGGAGCAGTTGGACTAGGGTGCTAGTGGCAATGTCCCACAAGTTTCTGAATGTCAGAATTTTCTGCAACAACTGCTTTACAATCTCCAATGGCTCTCGAATCCTAGAAAAATCACCTAGTTGGACTAGGGCGCTAGTGGTAGTGTCCTAAAAGTCTCAGAATCCTAAAATCCGAATTCTATGAAGACTGTGTCTACAATATCCATCTTCCTGTTGCTCCTTTCCACCGAATCTTGACAAATGCAACCTACACATGCAAAAGGAGGAGGAAGATGGTTGCGGCTATATATATAGGATCCTGCCTCAGTCAAGCCCCATTTTTGGTATTCCTACCTCAACAATAGCCCAAGATAAAGATCTACAGATGTGTGTGCTCATCTAACAAATGTGCATGCATAAACATAAAACCTTAGATGACTCAAGCATCAAGAAAAGATCAACAATTTGCTTCACTCAATGAACAAACACAACTTCACCTCAAGGAGATGGAATCAATGAAGACTTGCATGAACAAGAAGGTGAATCAACAATATCTGCAGAGGATCTCCAAGATCAATGTTGGAGGCTTCAACCCTTCTCTCGATCATGCAAAATGTGTACAAACCCTAGGAAGAGCAAGATAGTCTCAAGATCTTGATTCCTAATCTCCATCCATTGTCTCCATGATAGAAAATTCAAATAACTTCAAAGAGCTTCAACAAATTATTGAACTTCAATGGCAATTTTGGCAGAGTTTTGGCATAAAGCTAGCATATAGAATGTATGTAATAAAATAATTTTCAAATATCTTTTTATATCTAACCTTAGGAATTTCAAATTTCAAAATAAGATGTCGACATTGTGCGAAAAATGAAAATTTAAAAATGGAATCCCAAAATGCACGACAAGAGCTGACATCCCTCCAAAATTTAGGACCCCAAGAAATAGAGCAAGACAAGGGTGCTAGCGCCCAAGTCCAAGCCCTAATTTCCCACTCAGGACTGCCTTAAGGAGGTTAGGGGATCCCAAATCCAAGTTTACTTTTCACCTTCAGTCTTCAGTCATTCCAAAATATGACATTCTTCCAATTAGACCTAGGTCAATCAGGGTTTAGGAAGGTTTGAAAGGAACTAGGTTGAAAGGTCACCAAAGGAGAGGAGCTAAACTATGATAAAATGTAACATTCCATACATGAGGACAATTTCTGACATAACATTTATCCCCTGCTTTAGTGGCCATATGACACTATGTACATATGCAACTAAAGGAAAGTAAATACATCAATCATGAAAAGGATACTGTAGAGGAATCCAAAGTGTTTTCGCAAGAGAGGAAGAATCCCCCCAAGTCTGTAATCCTGCAAGACTACAAAGTTAGGAATCACAACCTCTAAAGGAACACTTGTCAGAAAATTAAAATCGAATCAACCTGAAACCACCACCAATGAGTCAGTCCATAAACACTAAGGGGGTTAAGTGATGAGACATGATGAGGGAGGAAATTGAGGGAGATATATGCCCCCCCTTGTTTTTGCTTGCTTAGTCTAAAAGGAGAAACAAGGAGATATCTACACACGTCAATTTCGAGGAGACTTGATGAGAAATGCATTGTGAGGGTCATTTAAAGAAACAACGTGTTGGTTGTTTTTAATTCCCAACCTTATCTCACAGAATAACCTATGACTTAGCCACTGTTAATGTTTACTTATTATGAGGGGCTGGCCAACACATAGGTGAAAGTTTTGGGGAAAACTTTCCCTCTTCACTTTAGGCTCTGCAAAAGTTGGGAGGGTGGTCCCTTCTCAGTATTTGATGATCTCCTATGTAAATTTATTACAAATACTGACAAAACAAATGAACTCTATGTAGATTTTCTTGAGGATTGTGCAAAATATGAGAATCCAACTTAATTCACTTAGATTTATAATATCCCTCAAACCATAGATCAAAATATGACATTAGTTTAACAAACACTTATAGATCTTGAAGTTTTCAAAGTATTTGGATTGGACTGATTTAGGGCATTGAGGACAATACGTAGAGTCAGAGGTGGGTGCCTTAACCTATGGACACGGAGTCAAAATCATATATAACCAAAAGTTGATGATAGAGTTTCAACCTGAGCATTAGAAAACTTTACAATATTGCCTTACAACATTATCAAATATATCCTAAAAGCAGTCATACTTAGTTATCCTTGCACATAGTTACACATATCAGTTTTCCTGTTAAAGCATTTAACTCGTTCTTTGAATGAGAGCCACTCATAGAAAAATACATTCATAAAGGAATTTCATGAAGACAAATTGAACCATCTTTGATATATTCAATTTATGATCTGTATAAAAACATACACTAGGAGACAATCACTTTTATAAATTTATCATGCACATCCCATTGTAGATGTTGATACTGTCATACAACCTTACAGAAAGTATATGATTCAAAATCTTAAAGCAAAGGAAAAAACACTAACTCTTATCTCTATATCTTCACATGAATTTTCCACAAAATCAACAACCAACCCGTAAGTGGCCTTGAATTCCTCTTTATATTTCAAAGGAGCAACAAGCTTCAGGCCACCTACACTTGTCTCACTCCACAATGATATTCAAAAAATTGTTACATTGGAAAAGAGTATGCTAGCTTGCTGGCTAAGCACGCTACATGATACAAAATAGTTAGCACCTAATGAGAGAGAAACTGACTCCCTTCAAAAGAGAGCACCAGAAAGTAGAGTGGTCCAACGAACCAACACATAATCTGACACAATGCACATGCTTCAATAACCTGGGACTTTAAGGAAAGGATAGGTACCTCCCACTACATCAAAAAATATGAGCAACCCTTATAGTGGGAACACCACTACAAACCATAATGCATACAAGTCTTAATCAATGTATTTTACGAGCCAAGAATTGTATTCCTCCTCAGAAGGCCACTTCACATCAAATAATTTCTTCACTTTTGAATTATGCAAGTTGAAACGAGCATCCATAATAGCCCTAGCCTCCTTCACAAACAAATCCATGTTTATTTCCATCCTAAATAATTGGTTAATTGAATTATTCAATTCTATCAACTCGGGCTCTCCATCCTTAAAAACATAAGCAGACATTTTGGGAACAATGCATCCAAATTCAGCTTTCCAACCAACAAAGTCCTTAATTTCATGTGCATCATCCATAATACTTGGCACTCCATCTTTCTCCATATCTCTAAAAATCTGCATCTTGTTACTAAATTGCAAGTCTAATTTACTTTGGAAAGCAGAGATATCATTCAACAGACAAATATCAATCATCAAAGATAAGTTATTTAGCTCCTTAGAATCACCTTCCGCATTATTCTGTATTTTTGTGAGAGATCCAACCCTCACACTCCATTTGCTCCATACATTTTGGAAACGATCCTGAATGGTGAGATGCTTCTCATATGCCCCATGGATATCCTTGTAAATTTTCCATACATTATCTAACCTGTGAAGAATATGAGAGATTATGTAGCCAAGGATATCATCAATGATGTTGACTGCTACCTTCTTTGCTTCATCTCGTGCCTTCTACTCATTTCCTTTGGCCAATTGCAGTTCTTCTTTCAATCCCTTAATTCTTAGGGATAGAGTTTCTCTATCTTGACTAGACAAATCATGTGAAGAAGAAGCAGAGGGGAGGGGTTCAATCGAAGGTAGCACAACCTTTTCCTAAGAGACATAAGTTCTCAATTTGAGATTTTCCTCTTGCAATAAATTGAACTTATCCATCAACCTTTCATATTTCTCTTTCATCACCTCAACAATGTCTACACTGAGCATTATTGCATGCATAGTGAGTTTTGTAACATGTGTGTGGGGGTAACCTCTATTGCTCTTCTTATGATGAATTCTCCAGTAATATCCCCAACTGACCTGACTAGCCTTGACTTTCCTATGTTTGGGGCCATTGACCAAATGGCCATTGCATGTAAACTTGTACTATAGGCTAGACCAAACACCCTGTTATCAATATGTTTCTTAGAAACAAGGGCTTCCTTGTCACTCTTCATGACATCAAAAGCAATAGCAGACAAAATATCCCAACTAGGCAACAGAAGAATATTACTTTGTCTAATCAATTTTTTGCCTTCTGCAGGTGACATTGCTATAATCTCACTCTGAATCTTCTCCTCCTCACTCTTTATGACTTCTTCATGCCTAGAGGGGTCTACTCCCTCCTTTACCTTTTCAAGTTAGTCATAAATCTCTTTACACTTTACCTGAGCTACAAACTCCCTGAATTCTCTTGTTTGCACAAAGGATTCATCACTTATGAATTCTCTACATGCCATTATCCTAACATCATTATCACCTTCAACAACTTCTTCATTATAAGTGGTGTCAACCATTCTATCAGGGGGAATGAAAGAATTAATTGTATCATCTATGTGAGGAGAAGGGAAATTTATCTACACATCTTCCTCATCTGGGACATGTTCTGCAGACTATTCCTCCCTAGCAATCCCAACTTTAGTATTAGCTAAATAATCAACAAGAGGCTTAATTATTTCCTCCTCTCCAACATCTACTTGGTGACCTGGAGAACCATAGACATAGGACCTACCAGGTTTGATCCCAACTACAGATGACCACTCTTCTTCTTTCATATTTGCTGCCTCTGCGACCCTATTTACTTTATCTATGAATAAGCCCTTCTCATGGTCATCTAGCACTTTCATAGCCCTCTGAAAAGACTAGGGATATGGATATAAGGACTAACATACCTTGGATTTTTCTTGATCACATTCTTCTCACCTTCGTTCACATAACACCAAGAATCCTTTCTTTTCTCAATTTCTTTATGTGGCACTAGATTTCTAATTATATCTTCTGAATATAGGAACTAATGGGAGAAACTAGACCTACCCACATGTTTCCTTGCATCATCGATGAACCCCTGAGGATCACATCTCCTTACTTTCTCTATGCCCATCCTGAATGATCTCAACATCCCTGCAAAGTTATCTATACCCTCCTTAGAGGTAATCCTAAAATAGGAGAAAGCAAGATGTCCTGAGATGAATGATCCCTTCTTAGCACTTCTGAAGTGCTCTTTGTCCATAGAATCTAGCTGCCACATGATTTCCATAAATGCAATTATGTCTAACACAAAGATAGGAAGGCAATGGGGTGGAACCATGGCACCATACACTCTGAAGATAGTGCATGTGTTGAAAATGTACCAATCTCCCCAATTATGTTAAATCACAGTATCAAACTTGAAATCCTTAGGCCTTAGAATTTCCATTAGAGCTCTAGAAACTCTCTCCATAGGTCTCAACCCCAGGTTCTCCAAGACAAAAAATACTAATTTATTGCTAAAAGCAAGATAATTCAGTTTGGCATAGTGTTGATCCCAAATGTGAGTCCACAATTGCACTGGTAAATCACTACCATCTTTATCCTTAGTGGTGAGGTCAAAGAATTTGGACCAAGTTCTCACTCCACTGTACAACAACAAATGCATAAACAGTGAATAATGCTTAAAAACTAGAGGAGCCTTAGGATTTTTCAACTTGGTCAATTCATCATGAATTCTATCAGCAACATATGAAGCAAAGTCAAAAGCCACATGCATCTCCCTATCCTGAATGTCAATAGCCATGACCATCAAAGGGATGGGCATATTCAAATCAAATTTCCTGCCCAAAACTTGACACATGGCATAGTGGGTATTCTTAAAATAGTCTTCGAATTCATCACAACTAAAGGGTTCATATTCCTTTTCGGCAAATTTCTATCCTTTCTTGCCCGAGTCTCTTCTTTTATGGCAGGGAAGCTTGTGATTTCTATAGGCATACTTGTTCTTGTCATATTATTGCTTCAATGCACCAAAATGAATGGCAACTATAGCAGAACGGTCTAATTTAAAAGTTTCTATAACCTTAGTTCTTCTTATCTCCATTCTCTGGAATCCCTCCACACTTCTTATAGCTTTGGTCTCTGGATCATAGCATTTGGCAATTTCCCTTATCAGGCCGACATCCACGAATACATTAGGCATGATCAATTTTACCAGATTAGCTCTCCACAGATTGTTGATAGGCTTAGGATATTCAGACCTTTTATAAGGATAGTGGACAAATCTCACCCAGTCTGGGGCACAATGATATCTCCAATTTCTCAGGGAGAATCTTGAAGGTGATCAGACAAAATGCCTTTACCAGTGGCCCTCTTCCCAAAATCCTTATCCCTGGGGAACAATCTCATGAGATCATCCTCCATGAACCTGTTGTAATCTCATTTTATCCCTTTGGTTCTTGGTTTTTTAACTTCAATCTCAGGTTTCACTACATTAGTTTGCATTTTTGCCCTCTTGGCCTTAGGTTTGCTTGCTGACAAATTGCTGGTCTGACTCATTTTTCTAATTCAAACCGAAACTAAGCCTTTTTGAAATAAAGCATCAAATACTAGACAACCCTCTCACAACTAACACAATTTCAGCAGGAAAAGACTAGATTTTCAATAGACTTGGATCGTACAAATTTCATAGGATATTTTCTTTTAGACTAGGGTTTATAGATTCAACACAAGCATGCAAACTCTCTTCAAATTTTAGACTTTGGAAATTCATAGGGGATGGCTGAGAACTTACTTACCCAGATTAGACCGTCATGGACTAAAATCTCTCAGGCACTTGAAAGATTGCATAGGTAGAATGACGAGAAGTGGGTAGAAATTCAATTCTATGTGGCTTTGAAGATATCAGAACACCATTAATGGCTAAATGATAGTTCACGCGAGCGAAATGGGAGTGGCAAGTGAATAGCTGTTTCAAGTTTAAATTAGGACCATTGATGGAGAATGCTCCAGGATACAATGGACGGTTATCGCAACAAATGCATACGTCACCCCTTTGGTTTGGAACCTCACCACATTGATTGTGACATGAAAGGTCCTAGCGATGTATTTAGCTTCATAATTTCCTTTACTACCAACTAAACATAGGGACCATCGCACATCACACATCCTTAACACTATTTCCTTGAGCAATTTGCGACATAAGGACACCAAGGGACAAGCACAGGTGGGGACAAATGGCAGGGATCTAAACTGTTAGTGCATATTGCCACTAGCTTCATCCTTTGGTTATACCAAACTACGATGTGAATAGTACATGTGATGCAACATAGAAGAGACACTTGTAGGTAGGTACATTGCATATCGCACTTCATCCATGAGACACTGGGGTCACAAATGCGATGCAAAAAGTAGATGTGACAAGGAACTTAAGTAATGACATTATTGCATGTGCATAAAAGATGTTTCAAAGAACAAGGCCGTGCTAGGCACCACGACAAAGGGGGGGTTGCGAAACATGACCTTATATCAGACTTAGGACAAAACTTCAAATTATTTCTTAGGGCCAAACACTTAATAGTTTTCTCTTTAAACATGGGTTTTGAACAAAGTCACTTACTAAAGGTAACTAACATCAGGCTCAACAACCAGGTGCAAGGGTTCTTGATAGTTCACAAATTTTGATAAACCCTTAACATTGCTTCTAGGAATCCTAACCCACCAAGACCATACCAGGGATCACAGCAAAGGGGAAGACAGCCTAGACCACATGATTTTTACAAGTCCCACCAGTGGCTCCTATTCGGGGATGCTTGCCTGCACAGGCAAGTTGAGAAACTAGAAGATCCTTCGATGGAGCAGACCAGACACAAAGAAATAGACTGACCGAAAAAGGAAGGACTGGACAAACAATATTTACAAGACATTTACATAAAATACAATGTAGATGGAAAACACATACTTTAAGAAAAGTATGGCTTAAGGAATTGTCCATGTATTGGCAATTCCAAAAGTTCACTTGCTAGGGATTGTAAAAAATACAAATCTTCCCCATGAGGATTACTGATCAAGTAAGGGCCTAGCCATAAGGCATCAAATTTCCCATGTTTTCCTTTTTCTTGTGCCTTAGCATTCCAAATCAACACCATGTCCCCATTCTCAAACTTCCTAGAAGATGATTTCTTGTCATACAATGTTTTCACTTTTAGTTGTAGCTTCCCATTTCTTAGTTGTGCCATTCTCCTTGTTTCATCTAGCTCAATCAGAGTATTGATCCTTATTTGCATCTCACTAGGGATATCATCCTCATATTCTTGTATAAATTTATACACTTGTAATAGATTGTTAGCAGACATCCTAGCATCAAGTCCATAAATGAATTCAAACAGTGACTACCATGTCACCTTCTTGATAGTAACCCTATCATCCCACAAGGCATGCCTTAACTTGGAATCCCAAGCTTTTCTATTCTTCTCTATCACTCTCTTAATAATTTTCATGAGGCTTTTATTACTGGATTCAGCCTATCCATTCCCTTGGGGATGGTAAGGGGATGAATAGGAAACAAAAATCCCATATTTGTTGCAAAAATCCATAAACTCCTCTGATCGGAAGCACTTAGCATTATTAGTTACAATCTTTTCAGGTATGCCAAACCTAGTTAGGATATTACTTATCAAAAATTTAGTGACTACCTTACTTGTAGCCCTTTTTGTGGGGATAGCCTCTATCCACTTTGTAAAGTAATCAATAGCTACTAAGATCCATGAATGACTTCCACTTGGCTTTTCTATAATCTCACTTATGAAATCAATTCCCCATTGTTGAAATGGTGCCTGAACTGAAATGGGTCTAAGAGGCAAATTCCCAGAGAATTTCAATTTACCAGCAAAGCTTTGGCATGTGTCACACACTCTTACCATCTTCTGAGCATCTTTGAAAAGTGCTGGCCACCAGAACCCTACTCTCAGAACCTTGTGAGCGGTAGTCCTAGCCATGTAATGGCCACCACACACACCATTATGCATTTCATACAATAGTTCCTTAGCTTGCCTTCTATCCACACATTTGAGCAATACTCCATCAATACTCCTCCACCATAGTTCATTTTCAATAATCACATATTTGATGGCCTAAAGCTTAAGGGTCCTCCTTTCATTATCGGTCATCCCTTCAGGGCATGACAAATTTTGTAGATAGTATACCACATTTCTATAGCACCCCTTTGTCTACATATCACAAATAGGACAAACATCAACATACTTAGCATTGTTTATCTGGTTAGCTTCTAGATTTGACTCGGCCATCAACTTAGCTAGCCCTTGTCCTCTCACAAGTTTTGTAATCTTGATTGTGATATTGAACTCTTGGATCCTATTGATCCACCTGCATCTTCTACCTATGACCTCTTGTTGAGTGAAAATGTCTTTTACAATAGCTAAAGGAACATATGCGACAATTACAGTACCAACCAAATAATTTTTGAAATTCTTGATTTCTTTCACCAAAGCATAAGACTACTTCTCAATCATGTTGTACTTTAGGTCTGCAGCTTGTAATGACTTGTCGAAAAAGGCAATCCACTGCTCATATCCCTTCCCATTTTTCTGTAGTAATACTGTAGCAATAGTGTGAAAGGAAGCAAAAGAAAATAATTGAAAAGGCTTTGAGAAATCTAGAGATTTTGAAATTGGGGCCTCCTTAATGGCCTTCTTTATGCTCATAAAAGATTTAGATGGTTCTTCATTCCATGCTATCTTTTCATCTCTTTTCAACATTTTTGAGATAGGCCTAGTAGTTTCAACAAAGTTTGTCACAAACCTCCTAAAAAAATTCACTTTTTCAAAAAATGATTGTATGCCTTTAACACTCTTTGGTTGAGGAATTCTATCAATTATAGCAACTCTTTGTGGGTCAATCCTTATTCCTTCCTTAGACACTATATGTCCCAACAACTTACCCTTAGTAACCCCAAAAGCACAGTTTTTAGGATTAAGAGATATTCCATATTCCAAAGCTCGAATGAATTTTTTTCCAAATCCATGTAGTGCTCTTCTTTCTTAGAGAATGCAGTTAAGTCCTCTTGGTAGGCAACCATGACAATGTCAATGAAGTTAGAGAAGGCGACATCCATAGCCCTTTGAAATGTAACACCTGCATTAGTCAAACCAAAAGGCATTCTGACATATACAAAAGTGCCCCAAGGAGTTGTAAATACAGTCTTATACTATTCTGACTCTTTCACCTTTACTTGATTATATCTGGAAAAACTGTCTATCATTGACAATAGCTCGCAACTAGTTACCTTTTGGAGCATAGACTCCATATTTGGCAGTGGATAATTGTCCTTCAATGATGA
The DNA here is from genome assembly GCA_027924645.1 of Cunninghamia lanceolata. Lineage (NCBI taxonomy): Eukaryota > Viridiplantae > Streptophyta > Pinopsida > Cupressales > Cupressaceae > Cunninghamia > Cunninghamia lanceolata. The sequence continues at coordinate 11,570,148 of BSBN01000553.1, read as the reverse complement.
TATATTTAAATTCCTGAAGTCAACACAACCTGATATCACCATTCTTTTTTCTTACCGACACAAGGTTAGACACCCATGTTGAATGTCTAATGGGTTTAATGATTCCCCCATCTTTGAGCTTCATCAATTCCTCTTGCATTTTAGGTGCTAATGTAGGATTGATAGGCCTCTATTTTTGTCTGAATGGTTTAGCACCATCCTTTAATGGTATTTCATGCTAAAAAAGGTCCTCCCTATAAGCTTTCAAGTCATCATATGACCATGCAAACACATGCCTGTACTTTCTCAATAAAGAAATTAACATTGTTTTCACTTGAGGCTTCATATTCTTACCCACATATACTTTCTTAGGTCCTTTAGTAGTTCCCAAATTAACTTCTTCTAAGTCTTTTGGATGAGTAGAACTCTATTTAATAGTACTTCTGTCAAGACCATCAAATACTCTTTCTAAAACAACCAATCCCCTAGGAATTTTGTTTGTCTTGCGTTGCATTACTTCATTCCCAAAAATAGTGTCCTTTCCATCCACCACTTCCACAAAGCCCCAAAATCAATCTCTTGGCTCTCATACTGATCAACACACTTTAGAAAATCTAGAATGTCATTATCATTATTAAAAACTTGCCAAATTTGTATGCTATCAGGGACTGCAGGCCTTATCTGATCCTCAACCTTAGAAATACCAGCAAAAGTTATATCATCAAGTCAGAGTGCAATGTTGACCAATAGGTTTGCCATCTGATTTTTGCTTCTCTCTACCCAATCAATACCAAAAGCATCAAATTGTTTGATTAAGTCCCAAACAACATTCTGTCATGCCCACATTTCCCATGTGGTCACAACACACAACACACGTGTCATGTCCACATTTGTCATGTGGTCATGACACGAAACAACAAAAACTTTTCCCACCCGACTCCAAAAACCCCCTCGTGCACAACATGCGTGCTTGGAGACAGACGCACAAAGGCAAAGACCTCAGTCAGAGTTAGGGTAATGCGAAGTCCTTTTGCACCCCTTGCGACTATGATAGTCTACTAAGGTGGTTTATGCGATGCGAGGAGCGTCACCTTTAGGGTTAGATTCAATTTTGAGTATGCTCCTAAGTTTCCTAAGTGAAGTGGAGGGATTTCAACATTTATCGAAATCCAATCCCTAAAACTAAAGCATAAGGCAAATAAAATAATACATTTTTGCATAAATAAATTACTCATTTAACCTTTCTAGAATTCTGGAAAAATCTAGCAGCATAACGCCTCTTTGACATACATAGAAAAATATTTAAATAAAACTTGTCTCCTACAAGCTATTTTAAAGAATCAAAATAATATAAAAAAATACTTTCATTAAAATAAATTAAATATTAAATACAGACAATAAAACTAATTAGTCCCACAATAATATTTCTGACCATATCCCTTAGGATAAATAAAATAGTTTACATCACTATGAGCAATTAAAATAAAAATCCCCTTCTTTATAACAATGCATTAGTCAAGGCATTAATAAAATCAAAATATACTAATTTAATACTTAATTTATTTCTAAATACAATTAAATACATCCCCATTAAAAATTTCCCTCATTACATTATTAAACCCTAGAAAGAAATAACAAGAAAGATATAACTCATTCCACTAAAATAATTAAATATTAAATGGACAACTAAAATACTTATTTCCACAATAATAATTTCAATTATACCCCTAGGAAATTAAATCAATTACATAGGTTATTTAAATTAAAGGCCCCATGATGAACATTCCACTATAACAATTAAAGGCCAAGGTTTAATTTTAAATCCACATAGTTAATAACCAAGAGCTAATAAATTAATGGCAATTATTCTAAACTTTCAAAAAGGCAAGGTCCTAAGTACAAAAATAAAAATCATAAAGCCCACTAAAAGTAAATTAAAAAGCCTAGGTTAAGATTTAATCCCACTAATAAAATAAAAAGGCAATAAATAAATAATAAACAAAAAGTAAAACAAAAGATTTTAAGAGATAGCTCTAAATTTAGAAATAAAAAAAAAACATAAATTAATCCCCACAACATACTAAATAAAAATGCAATTAAATAAGGAATTAGAAAGATTTAAATTAAATAAAATTTCCATCTAATTTCCCACTTAACTCAATAAATCAAAAAGGCAATATTCTAAGTTTTAAAAAAATAAACCCTCAACTTAAATAAAATAAAGCATTAATCAAAAGCTCAAAATCTAAGCTCAAAGCAAAAGTCACAACTCATAATAATAAAATAATTTCCTCCAATCAAGGAAAAACAAAAAAAAAAAAGAATGAGAACCCGTGCACACAAAATTAACCTAAATTAAATCTCCCATTCTTTTATTTTACTCACATCAACCTTAATATGCTTTTCTAATAATAAAATATTTCTCTCAAATCAAAAACCCTAATCTCATTCTTATTCTCTATTTTCCATCTCAACTCTCCAAACCCTATTCTTTTCTCTCCCTCATTGCTTCCTCTATTTTGTTTTCTTTGTTGCAGGTTTTCAAAATGGGGCAGCCATGGATGATACCACAGAGGTATACTGTGTATTGTTTTGTTTCAGTCTAACCCCCCCTTTTTTTTGTTAAACTAAATTTGTTATTAATTTATGTGATTTATTTCTTTTGTGTTCTAGTTATAAAACTAGAGGTAATCTATCTCTTTTTTTTTGTTAAAGAAGATGCGCATCATTAAAAAAAACCAGATATATATCTTATTTGTAGCAACGAAATGCAGGTGAAACAACCGCTAAGGGACGGACGAATGTGGGTAAATACCAATGAGGTTTTCCTTTTGTTTTGTTAGGGTCGCAGCTGAAACGGGGCGCTATGGTGCCATACGCAGGGAAGAGGGAGAAGGGGTGGACGGGGTCTGTCCCCCCCTCCATGTCCTAAATAAAACACATCCGTTGCCCCACTCCTCTTCTCTTTTCAAAGAAGAAACAAACCTCCGTGAATTCTACTCTGCCCATTCAGGCCTGCTACGCAATGTGCCTCGATTTATTTATTTTTTATTTCATAAAATCAGATGGTTCTATTTAATCAGTATATATATAATATATATTTAAATATACATGTGTATATACATATAATGGTATTTATATATATATTTACATTCACCACAGATTAACCATTTCTCCTCTTTTCTTTAAAAGTAGATTCACTAATAAACAAAAGGATTATATATATATATATATATATATATATATATATATATATATATATATATATATATATATATATATATATATATATATATATATATATATATATATATACACACACACACACACACGCACATAGGTATACACTCAGGTTTTAAATATACACACTCTATTCTTTTTTTTTTTAATACTACCACTATCCTTTTGCTATAACATATATTTTTTATTTTGTAATAAAAGGAGAGTAACATCAAGCTAGTATAGACTCTTTTTTTTTAAAATATAAATTCCATCAACAAAACTTTCCATAGCAACATTATTATTCATTTCCTTTCCAAATACACAGTAAATAGCCTTTTCAACAGCAACAATATTAAAGTAGGGAGATAGTATATATATTTTTTGTAACATTTAGATTTATCAAACAACAACCACATATTTTCATTTGAGCATCCAACATGGTAAAATGAAAACAACATACATTTTAATTGCAACAACATTAGAGTAAGGAGATAATATTTTTTTGAACATCATTACTAAACAAGGAAAACAACAACATTACATTTAGGCAAACAAAAGATTACATAAGAAGATTTTTGGTTTACAAAGAATTGCACTAGTGAGCTCAATCTCACAAATTTTTACAATGAGGTCTATTGACCATGGCTCTCAAATAGCCAACAAATTACACAACACAAAAATGGTAAACTCCTCTTCCAAGCTCCAAGAACTCAAACACTAACTTGCAATAAAACACAAGAGAAAAACTCCAAGCCACCAAAATGCTCTCCACCCTACCATAGACTCGTAAGAGGGTCAGCCCCGAGCTTGGAGGTCGATCCACAAATGGCTGCACACCACAACACTACATAATGCAAACACTCAAACATGAAGAACAACACCCACCAAGGTTTAACAACACAAAATCCATAAAAATGGATTTGAGGGGGTAGGAGAGTGGACTCTCTCTACTCAAGAGGTTCACTCCTACAAAACCAAAATCTCATGATACTCCAAAACAAGGCCTCAAGCCTAAAAACTCAATGAAACTATATCACTCCAAGACACTCATGCCATAAAAATAATCACCAAAACTTCTCCAAATTGACCTTAAGGCCACAATATGCCAATACAACTCCTCAATGAAAATATATCACTCCAAGGCACTCATGCCATAAAAATAATCACTAAAACTTCTCCAAATTGCCCTCAAGGCCACAATATGCCAATACAAGAGGGTGACCTCGAGGAGGTTCACTCCTCTCCCACCTCTCACATGAATGGACACACCAAGAATGGTAGGCTCATTCAAACTCCCATAAAATAAAAAACCCAACAACACCAACAAATGCAAACACACAAAATGCTCTCAAACACACATGGAAAATTAAAATACATGGGAGAGGCTTCATGCCTTGAAAATTACCTAAGATAGCCCAACGATGGAAGAAAGTTGTAGAAGAGCTATCCAACCGCCTCCTTCAAGCCTTCCTTCCAAGATCTCCAAACTCACTCACTCTCCCAAAAACACCTCCAAAATAGCAAAAACAAGTAAAATGAAAGAATCCCCTTCCTCTCTCAAAGAGGAAGTAATATAGGCTTCATTCCAAAGCCTTGAGGAATGAGAAGGTGACACATGTCACCTTCTCCTTCCTCCTCCCAATCCACTTGCAAGGATCATGGAATGTGGAGGTGACATGTGTCACTCTCCCATCCTTCCAAACCTCACCCTCTCCACATGTGCTCTCACACATGTGTGAGAGCAAAGGTGGAGAGGTGGCATCTCACAAGATGGGCTCTAAGAGGATAAGGAATGACACATGTCATTACCTTATTCTCTAAAGGAAGCCCATTCACTCCAAGATGCTCTCACACATGTGTGAGAGCATTGGAGGAGGGTTCCACACACTTGGGGGTATTGAAGACTCCCCAAGTATTCAAGGTGATGGGAATCCATGCCTTGTAAGGAGGAGTGTGTCAAGTTCCAAGGGATGACTCACTCACCACTCCATTTCAAATTTGAATTTTCGTCACTTTACTTTAGGTTGAAGTTAAGGTGACTAGACAGAGGTTAACCTAAGGTTTGGCATGCTCAAATGGGCCCTAGACCCTAGGGGTACAACCTAGGATCAATTTTTGCCCATAATAAACACCTTAGGAGGTAGAAAATCACATAAAATAGCCATCAAAATAAAAGACAGCAAGTGGTGTATATCAACTCACATATTTTTACAACACTTCAAGTAAATAATACAAAAGAGGTGGAACCTAAACCAAATAATTAAAATGCAGACATTTACGAAAGAATCATACAATTCACACATGATCTTGGTCCCTCCTAGGACTAGATCGGTCTAACACGAGATTCACATTAGGTGTGGGATCGATCTCCAGTTTTTCGTGGCATGGAAAATCACCTGTGCGTTTGAACAAACAGATTAATCCAACATATACATCATAGTCGAAGCAAGGGAAATGCATACACTCACAATATCGCATAATCATTTAAAAAATTATTAAAATCACATAGCATCATTAATAAGATATATAATTTAACTGCATTTCTAAACACTAACTCAAGATCAAAATTGCATAACAATTCCATTTAATAATTTCACAACTAAAACTCTAATAGCATCAAAATGAATGTCACATGTCAAATAATCATTAGTGAAATCTAAAATTAAGATATAGTCACACCACAACATACTAATCTAACCAAATCAAAATATAGGGATAGAGTCAAGAAAGTCCACATCTACGGGGTCTACAAACACAACTAATCTAGACACACAAGGGTGGGTCTCACACATTCCTATACTATCTCAGTCTTTGATTCTCTGAGACAAATCTTGATCTTACTTGAGACACAACCAGTTCAGAGTCACCCATAACCTTTAGTTTCTTTATTCCATTCTTCTCAGCCAGCGTTAACCCCAGTAACAAAGCTTCATATTCTACTACATTGTTCATACAAGCAAATAATAAAGAGAAAGAGAATTTGAAAGACTTACCACCCGGGAATATAAGGATTACCCCTACACCTGATCCTTCTTTCGAATAAGCACCATGAAAGTACATGGTCCACATCTCATCACTATATGGTCGGTATAACACCTCCTTCTCCAAAGGTGCAAGTTTCTCAGCCTCTCCTTGTGGTGTTGTCTCTACTCTGAAATTGCCAACATCAACATCAACAAAGTGGATATGCTCCTTAGGTTCCTCTTCTACCAAGATAAATGAAGCAAGAGGCTCCCTATGGAGTGTAACATTTTGGCCATCAATGGGAATAGTAGCAAAAGATATGTTACACTGCATACTCCCTCCAATGATAGCAGACCACTTTCTGGATAGAAGCATCCCATAAGTGGGAGGTATGTCCACCATATTTGCACTCATCACAAATTCTTTGTCTAGGTATGCTGCCAATCTATAAGGTATTTCTCTTATAACTCCTATGACTGGGACTTCCCTATTATCCATTGCATAGCATTTTCCATATGCCTTTATAATTTTCAATGCCAATGCTTGCATAATTTTGATGGGCATGATGTTGGAAGATGCTCCTAAATCAATCATACAATTTTTTAGGGTCTTATCATTTATGATCAAAGATACATAAAAAGGATCTACCTAATTCAGACATGCAGTGATTGTGGCTCCCAAGAACACCTGGGGATTATCAATACCACTTCCCTCAGTATTCTTTTCTTTCCTTTTATCTCCATCTTCATGAGGTTGAAACTGTTCTTTCTTTTTATTGCATGCCAAGTCTGCGCCAGTAATACAAGCTACTGCTTTATTCTTATGTTCATCAATCCTCATCAGTTCCAAAAGTGGAACTAACACTTTCACTTGAGACAATACTTGAAACATGTCTATTGGATTATATTTAGGTACATCAAAAGACACTACAACATCATCTTCAGACTTCTCACCATGTATATTAGATATCCCAATTTCCTGAGTCATAATCTTCTTCTTTTCAACATCATCTTTCATCTTAGGAGCCTTGCTAAGATTTGATGAGGTGATCAATGGCTCACTAGTATGCATTCCATTAGCCTTCTTTCCCCACATTTTAGTATTCTTCAATTTAGAGTTATCCCGCTTTTTGTCAGTTTGACATTCTTTGATGAAAACGCTACCGGCCTTGCCCTGATCATTGTCTACAACTCTATTTCTCAAATGATAATTACTTTTGAATTGAGCCATGACAGCAGTAGTTAGTTTCCTAATTTCTTCCTGTGATGGTCTTCTTAAGGTCACATAATTTTCTTTTGTTTCAAGAGCATGAACGACACAATTTTCCCCTTCATCATCATTGTCTGAAAATACTTGTTGCTGACATGTGTTTAACAAATGTATTTGTTTGAAAATATCTATCTCATTAGCAACCTCATCAGAAGAACAACCTTAATCGGTGAATAACATATTTATCATTCCATCATGTTCATGGGATACAACAACACCATCATCTATGTTGTTTTCTTCTAAAGATTGTGCTACAACACATTGCTCTGGTGAATGGGGTAGCTGGCAGGAAACACACCAGGGAGTATCGTTCATAAAATTTGTTGAATGTCTATTTAATGGGTCAAGAGTATCTCTATTTTGCAAGGTCTTCTGATTGTTTAGAATAGGCTTACCATCACGCCAATTGGTATTGTAAGGTTGATCATGTAATCTTGGCATTCTATCACCTCTCTGGAAAGTTGGCTTTTCATTTGTCAAGCCCTTCTCCTACTTAGAAATCTTGCAATTCAAGTCTTCAAAGCACTCATAACCTTATCCATCTATCTTCCTATGTTGGTAGCTTCTCTTGACTCCTCAGATTCTTTAGTAGCTTAATATCTTCTCTTTTTCCAACTTTACCAACAGCTTTTCTATTTCTCTCAATATGTAGAGCAAATCTATAAGCATCTCTTAAAGTTTGAGGATTCTTATCTCTAAGGAGGTATCCCATTTTGGGGTCAAATGCATTTCTATATGTAACCAAACATACTAGTTCATTTGGCCTCAAATGAGTAGGGATTCTATGCATAACCTTTTGGAACCTTATATTGAAATTAGAGACAGCTTCATTATGACCCTTGGTGATATTATTAAATCCATTCAATATGAACCAGGGGTCTATCTTATCACCATACTACTCTCTAAATACCCTTTTAAATTCTTCCCATGATCCAATACTTTCAATTGGCAAGCCTTTGTACCAATCTTTGGCATCCTCAGTGAGTGACTGCATAAACAACTTCATCATTACATCTTCTCTTTCCACTTCGAAGTCATCCATCATATTATTGAATGCCCTTAGATGGTCTTCTCCACTTATAGCATTATTCCCTGAGAATTTGTCTAATACATTCTTTATGTTATCGAGGAGTGGATTTGGGTATCCCAGAATCCCATCAAAGCATAGCTTTTTGTAGCTATCTGGCTGCATGGGTCTTCTATTGAACTGATCTTGCTGATTTCCATGTTGTTTGTTTACACCACTTGCCCTTGTGCCCAGATTTCCATGTTGTCTTATACTCTGACCTCTAGACAAAGTATATGCATGAGAGATAGGATTGGAAAAGTTGGCAAACACTGAAACATTTGCATTGACAGGTGAAGAATTTAGTGGATTGTGAGAGATAGTTACGACATGATTCCCAACTGAAGATTTCAGGAAGTCAATCTTTCTTTCCATTTTAGCATTTGCAGCTAGAATTCCTATCCTTTTCAACTCCTTCTAGAGTTGTTCATGTTCTTTCTTCAATTTTAGGTTGACTAAATCAGATCCTTTGGATAAAATAAATTTTTGAGGTGACCCACCTTCAACAATATATATTCCCTTCAAAGGTTTCTTACCTTTATCGATATGCAGGACATAATGGCTAGTATAGCAGGGACAGTAATAGACATAGTGACAAGAGGACTGGTCCAAGTACTTGCAAGAATATTCTTCAATGGGACATTTGTGGTGTTCACACCAGATACTTGGGGAACTATTGGGTCAATAGGAACATCAGAAGTAGGCACATGGTTCATTATAGTCACTGCCTTTAATCATTCTAGAATTACCTTCATGTCATCCCTTACATCCATGGCATTTCTAATTCTCTCCTCCTTCTCCTGGGCCCTTTTTATATTCAACTCTCTCACTCTTTGAGTTTCTTTATGTAGCCCCTTGATTTCCTCCATTATTTTCTCTTCCAAAGGCAATGGTGTGTCTGAATCAGAAATCTCAAGGGCACTATCTAGAAGGTTAGTGGCACTCATATGGAAAGCGGGGGTAGGTGACCTATTGATAGGGTTTCCTAGTAAATCATAGTCTAAATGATCAGGAATATTTGACACTTCAGGTGTGGATCGTTTATTGAATAGGAAACCTGAGAGAGCCTGCTCTTCTTCAACAAACTCCTTCAGAATAAAATCATCACCCATTACATGCACATCATATTCATGAGATAGTTGCAAATTTTCACTACTACTGGCAAGAAGACACCTAGATCCTATTGGGGGAGGGCAAAGATCAAACTTTATTGGTATCAACACCTTTTCTTTTCCATGATTGATGGCTGTTTCATGGCTTTTCAACCTCTTACTTTTGGTCAGGGTTATTCTTCATATGTGTCCTAGTCTTCCTCATTTTTCTTTATCAACTTTCTCTCCCTTCGAACAATCTTCTTCACCGGTATAGGAGAGTCGGAGTTGCCACCCAAATAATGGGAAAACAAAATAGTTACTTACTTTCTTGAATGTATGTGGATACAGAGAACCACAACAAGGTTAATAACACACCAAAGGCCAGGTCACAACTATGAATAAAGATAATATTACCATAAAATTTATGGCAAATACAAATTGAGAACTTATGATATTCACTATAAGACACCTTTCTTAACTCATCCCTAGCAAAGTCACCATTTCTATTGGTTGTTTTAAATTCCCAACCTTATATCACAAAATAACCTATGACTTAGCCATTGTTAATGTTTAGCTATTATGAGGGGCTGGCCAACACATAGGTAAAAGTTTTGGGGAAAACTTTCCCTCTTCACTTTAGGCTCTACAAAACTTGGGAGGGTGGTCACTTCTCAGTATTTGATGATCTCCTACGTAAATTTATTACAAATACTGACAAATTAGATGAACTCTATGTAGATTTGCTCGAAGATTGTGCAAAATATGAGAATCTAGCTTAATTCACTCAGATTTATAATATCCCTCAAACCATAGATCAAAATATGACATTAGTTTAACAAACACTTACTTATAGATCTTGAAGTTTTCAAAGTATTTGGATTGGACTGATTTAGGGCATCGAGGACAATACATAGAGTCAAAGGCGGGTGCCTTAACCTATGGACACGGAGTCAAAATCATATATAACCAAAAGTTGATGATAGATTTTCAACTTGAGCATTAGAAAGCTTTACAATATTGCCTTACAATATTATCAAATATATCCTAAAAGCAGTCATACTTAGTTATCCTTGCACATAGTCACACATATCAATTTTCCTATTAAAGCATTTAACTCATTCTTTGAATGAGAGCTACTCATAGAAAAATACATTCATAAAGGAATTTCATGAAGACAAATTGAACCATCTTTGATATATTCAATTTATGATTTGTATAAAAACATACACTAGAAGACAACCACTTTCAGAAATTTATCATGCACATCCCATTGTAGATGCTGATACTATCATACAACCTTATAGAAAGTATACGATTCTAAATCATAAAGAAAAGGAAAAACACTAACTCTTATCTCTGTATCTTCACATGAATTTTCCACAAAATCAATAACCAACCCGTAAGTGGCCTTGAATTCCTCTTTATATTCCAAAGGAGCAACAAGCTTCATGCCACCTACTCACATCTCACTCCATAATGATATTCAAAAAATTGTTACATTGGAAAAGAGCATGCCAGCCTGCTGGCTAAGAATGCCACATGAGATAAAATAGTTAGCACCTAACAAGAGAGAAACCCACTCCCTTCAAAAGAGAGCTCCAAAAAGGAGAGTGGTCCAATGAACCAACACATAATCTTACACAATGCACGCGCTCCAATAACCTAGTACTTTAAGGAAAGGACATGTACTTCCCACTACATGAAAAAATATGAGCAACCCTTGTAGTAGGAACAACCACTATAAACCATAACACATACAAGTCTTAATCAATGTATTTCACAAGCCAAGCATTGTATTCCTCCTTAGAAGGCCACTTCACATCAAATAATTTCTTCACTTTTGAATTATGCAAGTTGAAATGAGCATCCATAATAGCCCTAGCCTCCTTCACAAACAAATCCATGTTTATTTCCATCTTGAATAATTTTTCAATTGAATTATTCAATTCTGTTAACTCAGGATCTCCATCCTTAAAAACATAAGCAGATATTGTTGAAGTTGATAAACCAACCTTACAGATCCCAATGAACACCTGCAAAACCTATGAAACCTTCCACAAGAGAAAAAAACAAAGAGAGCAATTTGCACAAAAAGGATGCAATTAATGAAATGGATTTTATGAATTACATGAGAGAGCTTGCTTTTATATTTGCAAGTTAGAAAACCCTAATGAGAGATTCCTAAGTTTAGCTTAAGTGAAATAAAGTAATGGTGACTTAATTAATTAATCAATATGATTAAATTAATTAAGTAAACAAACTATTACTCTAACACCCCTCCTTAAGATGAACTTAGGGAGAAGCTAAAAAACTAAGGACAAATGCATGAAAGCAAAGATGGGTCCCAGCAACTAGGCCTGCTGAGGTACCCATGTACAAAAGAGTCTCTCACAAATAGAGAAAAGGAGAAAACCACGTGGGAAAAACTCCTTCCCAAAAGAGAGAACAAACCTCCCTACAAGAGAGAGAGAGAGAGAGAAAGAGTGAAGGACTAAGAAGCCTCCACAAAAGATGTCCCAAAAGAATAGGAACACGAATATGAACATGAAGAACTCCACTGAAGCATGAAGAATCTGCAAACATTGTCGAATAATGACTGCTATAGTGCTAAAAGAACCTCCTCTGAAACAAGATGAAGATCAGAATCAAGAAGACAATAATCTGCATGAGTGCCCCCAACAACACTACTCGAATTAGATGGCTTGAATAAAGGCAAAACATCTGGAACTCGAAGATACAAATGGCACAAGTACTATTAGTTTGATGAATTGATCATGTGAAAATAGGTCGTCTCCATAAAAGGAATGCAAGAGTGTCCATATGGTAAATGTTCCATCTCACCAAAATGCATGGGTAACCAACCACTGCATCCGCCTAGTACATAAGAACAAATACTAGATACATAAATCACTCCAATGCGAAACCAAGGAAGCATTAGCACTAATAGTAGAAACCCCCTCATAATGCGGACAAGGGAGAGCCATGACAGGTACACTGAAACTATGTGAAACCAACAAGTGCATGTAGAAAAAATAGGAACATCTAAATGTGTAAACATGAAAGTACCAGCAAATAAAAGGGTGTGCAAACCAAGGCACACACACATGACAAAGGTGTGATGGCAAAACAAAAGGCAAACATCAACTCCCCATGGTACTTTATATCATAGTGCAAGTACAACAAGGCACAAAATGATGTCCAAGATCTCAAGAATACATGTACAATGCTGATGACACTTTATTTCAGTGCATTTACATAAGATAAGTGCTTATAATAGAAGCTCACAATGTGCAAAAAAGGACCACATGCTGAAAATACAATTCTCTGATATAAAGAGAGGAAACCAATAGAACCATGATGAAGTACACAAAAACACATGCACTTTCAAAAAAAATGGGATCCAAAAAAGAGTCTAGAGGCAGAAGATATGGCCCGTCAAAATCTCTAAAATGAGAACAGCACAACAACAACACTGAGAAAAATAATTTCTGGAAAAACCAGAAGTCAAAACTGAAAACCACCTATACCATTGCAAACAACATGAAATTCTACCTTGTTTCAAAAAAAATTGCACTGAAAAATGCTACCGTATGACTGAGATATGGCCTTTGGAAGATGGAGTGCAAAAATGAAAAGCCCAACGGAGAGGGGCTGTGAGGGAAAAAAAAAAAAAACATCACCGCCAAGTTTAGCAAAAACACCTCCAAATTTAGAGATCCACCAACTTTAGAACCCTACCGAAAAGTCGTCTAGGTACAGTAGTTTGTTGAAGTTGATAAACCAACCTCACAAATCCCAATGAACACTTGCAAAACCTAAGAAAACTTCCACAAGAGAAAAAAGAAAAGAGAGCAATTTGCACAAAAAGGATACAATTAATGAAATGGATTTTATGAATTACATGAGAGAGCTTGCTTTTATATTTGCAAGTTAGAAAACCCTAATGAGAGATTATTTAAGTTTAGCCTAAGTGAAATAATGTAAAGGTGACTTAATTAATTAATCAATATGATTAAATTAATTAAGAAAACAACCTATTACTCTAACATATATTTTGGGAACAATGCTTCCAAATTTAGCTTTCCAACCAACAAAGTCCTTAATTTCATGTGCCTCATCTAGAATACTCGGCACTCCATCTTTCTCCATATCTCTAAACATATGCATCTTGTTACTAAATTGCAAGTCCAACTTACTTTGGAAAGAAGAGATATGATTCAACAAACAAATAACATCAATCATCAAAGATAAATTATTCAGCTCCTCAGAATCACCTTCCACATTCCTCTGTATTTCTATGAGAGCTCCAACCCTCACACTCCATTTGCTCCATACATTTTGGAAACGATCCTGAATGGTGAGATGCTTCTCATATGCCCCATGGATATCCTTGTAAACTTTCCATACATTGTCTAACCTATGAAGAATACGAGAGATTTTGTAGCCAAGGATATCATCAATGATGTTAACTTCTACCTTCTTTGCTTCATCTCATGCCTTCTGCTCATTTCCTTTGGCCAATTAAAGTTTCTCTATCTTGACTAGACAAATCATGTGAAGGAGAAACAAAGGGGAGGGGTTCAATCGTAGGTAGAAGAGCCTTTTCCTGAGAGACATTAGTTCTCAATTTGAGATTTTCCTCTTGCAATAAATTGAACTTATCCATCAACCTTTCATATTTCTCTTTCATCACCTCAATAGTGTTTGCACTGAGCATTGCTGCATGCACAGTGAGTTTTGCAGTATGTGTGGGGGTAACCTCTATTTCTCTTCTTATGACGACTTCTCCAGTAATATCCCTAACTGACCTGACTAGCCTCAACTTTCCTGTGTTTGGGGCCATTGACCAAATGGCCATTGCATGTAAACTTGTATTGTAGGCTGAACCAAACACCCTGTTATCAATATGTTCCTTAGAAACAAGGGCTTCCTTGTCACTCTTCATGACATCAAAAGCAATAGCAAATGAAATATCCCAACCAGGCAACAAAAGAAGATTACTTTGTCTAACCAATTTTCTACCTTCTATAGGTGACATTGCCATAACCTCACTCTGAATCTTCTCCTCCTCACTCTTTATGAGTTCTTCATGCCTAGAGGAGTCCACTCTCTCCTTTACCTTTTCAAGTCTATCATAAATCTCTTTACACTTTACTTGGGCTACAAATTCCCTGTATTCTCTTGTTTGCACAAAGGATTCATCACTTATGAATTCTTTACATGCCATTATCTTGACATCATTATCAGCTTCAACAACTTCTTCATTATTAGTGGTGTCAACCATTCTATCAAGGGGAATGAAAGAATTAATTGTATCATCTATGTGAGGAAAAGGGAAATTCATCTACACATCTTCCTCATCTAGGACATGTTCTGCAGACTATTCCTCCCTAGCAATCCCAACTTCAGTATCAACTGAATAATCAACAAGAGGCTTAATTATTTCCTCCTCTCCAACATCCACTTAGTGACTTGGAGAACCACGGATACAGGACCTAGCAGGTTTGATCCCAATTGCAGTTGAACACTCTTCTTCTTTCATACTTACTACCTTTGTGGCCCTATTTGCTTTATCTATGAATAAGCCCTTCTCATGGTCCTCTAGCACTTTCATAGCCCTCTAAAAAAGACTAGGGATATGGATATAAGGACTAACATACCTTGGATTTTCCTTGATCACATTCTTCTCAACTTCATTCACATAACACCAAGAATCCTTTCTTTTCTCAATTTCTTTACGTGACACTAGATTTCTGATTATATCTTCTAAATATAGGAACTGATGGGAGAAACCAAACCTGCCACCATGTTTCCTTGCATCATCGATGAACCCCTCAGGATCACATCTCCTTACTTTCTTTATGTCCATCCTGTATGATCACAACATCCTTGCAAATTTATCTATACCCTCCTTAGAGGTAATCCTGAAATAGGAGAAAGCAAGTTTTCCTGGGATGAATGATCCCTTCTTAGCACTTCTGAAGTGCTCTTTGTCCATAGAATCTAACTGCCACATGATTTCCATAAATGCAATTCTATTGGACACAAAGATATGAAGGTAATGGGGTGAAACCATGGTGTTATACACTCTAAAGATAGTGCATGTGTTGAAAAAGTACCGATCTCCCCAATTATGTTCAATCACAGTATCAAACCTGAAATCCTTAGGCCTTAGAATTTCCATTAGAGATCTAGAAACTCTCTCCATAGGTCTCAACCCCAGGTTCTCCAAGATGGAAAATACCAATTTATTGCTAAAAGAAAGATAATTCAGTTTTGCATAGTGTTGATCCCAAATGTGAGTCCACAATTGTACTGGTAAATCACTGCCATCTTTATCCTTAGTGGTGAGGTCAAAGAATTTGGACCAATTTCTCACTTTGTTGTACAACAACAAATGCATAAACAATGAATAATGCTTAAAAACTAGAGGAGCCTTAGGATCTTTCAACTTGGTCAATTCATCATGAATTATATCAGCAACATATGAAGCAAAGTCAAAACTCACACACAACTCCCTATCCTGAATGTGAACAACCATGACCATCAAAGGGATGGGCATATTCAAATCAAATTTCCTACCTAAAACCTAACATAGGGCATAGTAGCTATTCTTAAAATAGTCTTCGAATTCATCATAACTAAAGGGCTCAGATTCCTTTTCAAAAAATTTATGTCCTTTCTTGCCCGAGTCTCTTCTTTTATGCCAGGGAAGCTTGTGATTTCTATAGGCATACTTGTTCTTGTCATATTCTTGCTTCAATGCACCAAACTGAATGGTAACTATAGCAGAAGGGTCCAATTTAAAAGTTTCTATAACCTTAGTTCTTCTTATCTCCATTCTCTGGATTCCCTCCACACTTCTTATCGCTTTGGTTTCTGGATCATAGCATTTGGTAATTTCCCTTATTAGGCCAACATCCACGAATACATTAGGCACGATCAATTTTCCCAGATCAGCTCTCCACAGATTGTTGATAGGCTTATGGTATTCAGACCTTTTGTAAGCATAGTGGAACAAATCCCACCTAGTCTGGGGCACAATGATATTTCCAATTTCTTGGGAAGAATCCTGAAGGTGATCAGACAAAATGCCTTCACCAGTGGCCCTCTTCCCAATAGCCTTAGCCCCGGGGAACAATCTCATGAGATCATCCTCCATGAACCTAGTGTAATCTCATTTTATCCCTTTGGTTCTTGGTTTTTTATCTTCAATCTCAGGTTTCACTACATGAGTTTGCATTTTTGCCCTCTTGGCCTTAGGTTTGCTTGTTGACAAATTGATGGTCTAACTCATTTTGCCACTTCGAAGTAAAACTAGGGCTTTTTGAAATAAAGCCTCAAATACTAGATAACTCGTTCACAACTAATACAATTTCACCAGGAAAAAACTAGATTTTCAATAGACTTGGATCGTACAAATTTCACATGATATTTTCTTTTAGACTAGGGTTTATAGATTCAACACAAGCATGCAAACTCTCTTCAAATTTTAGAATTTAGAAATTCATAGGGGATGGCTGAGAACTTACTCAGATTAGACTATCCTGGACTCAAATCTCCATACTTTGATTTCCTTTAGCTCGGGCACTTGAAAGATTGCATAGGCAGAATGATGAGAAGTGGGAAGAAATTCAATTCTATGTGGCTTTGAAGATATCAAAACACCATAAATGGCTGAATGATAGTTCGCGTGAGCATAATGGGAGTGGCAGGCAAATAGCCGTTCCAAGTTTAAATCAAGACTGTTGATGGAGAATGCTCTGAGATACAACGAATAGTTATCGCAACAAATGCATATGTCGCCCCTTTGGTTTGTAGCCTCACTATATTGATTGTGACATGAAAG
The DNA here is from genome assembly GCA_027924645.1 of Cunninghamia lanceolata. NCBI lineage: Eukaryota > Viridiplantae > Streptophyta > Pinopsida > Cupressales > Cupressaceae > Cunninghamia > Cunninghamia lanceolata. Next base: position 11,552,705 of record BSBN01000553.1, on the reverse strand, counting down.
GTCCTATTAATGTATTTAGCTTTATAATTTCCTTTACCGCCAACTAAACATAGGGACCATCGCACATCGTACATCCTTAACACTATTTCCTTGAGAAATTTGCGACATAAGGACATCAAGCGATGAGCACAGGTGGGGACACATGGCAGGGATCTAAACTATTAGCGCATATCGCCACTAGCTTCATCTTTTGGGCATACTGAAGCGCGATGTGAATAGTACATGCGATGCAACATAGAAGGGACACCTGTAGGCAGGTACATCGCATATCACACTTCCTCCATGAGACGTCAAGGTCACAAATGCGATGCAAAAAGAAAATGCAACAAGGAACTTAAGTTATAACATTAGCGCATGTGCATAAAAGATGTTGCGAAGAACAAGGCCGCGTTAGGCACCACGACAAAGGGGGGGTTACGAAACATGACCTTATATTAGATAGGACAAAACTTTAAATTATTTCATAGGGCCAAACACTTAATAATTTTGTCTTTAAACATGGGTTTTGAACAAAGTCACTTAGTAAAGGTAACTAACATCAGGCTCAACAACCAGGTACAAGGGTTTTTGATAGTTCACAAACTTTGATAAACTCTTAACATTGCTTCTAGGAATCCTAACCCACCAAGACCATACCGAGGATCACAGCAAAGGGGAAGATAGGACAGACCACAAGATTTTCACAAGTCTCGCCACAATGCCCAAGCACAACACATTCTGTAGGATAGAGGGCAAAACTAGGATTCCAACATAACAAACAACGTGAAAATCTGAGTTTGACAGCTCAAGATAGAGGCTCAAGAGTAAAACTGTTCAAGTTTTGCACCTAGATAGTGATAGGAATTCTCATCCACTTACTATATGTAAAGGGAGTTTTTATTTTTCACTATTCATTATTACTTGTCATTGTGTAGAGGAGAGAAGGAGAAATAAGAGGAGATTAACGATTCCGACCCAATGTCTATACCAGCTTTCGTGACTGGAGATGCTCCGAGCTTGAGTGTCAGAGAGACGTTTCGAGGCCGAGGTAGATTCCTGATCCTTGCTTGTGTCATCATTCATTCTATTTCATTTATATTTTGTCATTTTCTATGCTATTAAGGACATTTTGGATAAGGGTCCCTATCAGGGGTGCCCAAGTCCACTCAGGGCGTCCAAGTCCTCCTAGGGTGCCCTAGTCCACCTGAGGTGCCCAAGTTTGACTTGGGTGCCTAGGTCCTCCTGGGATACCCAAGTCCAGAAAGGACAAGGGCCCCAAGGACAGGGCATTGATTGCTATTCTATACATTAGGTGATGATTTTATACTTGTCAATTGATTGAACTTCTCACTGTTTGTATCATGCAGGTTGTTCCTGGGATGCAAGAGCATACAAGTGGTCACCTAATGTTGCTGCTTCGGGATCACATTAGTACCATGACTGCCATGGAGAGAGGCCACTTATAGTCAAAAGGGCTCTGGTGGGTGTTTGATATGCCCACAATTAGGTTCCACTCTAGTATGCTGATGACACTAATGGAGAGGTGGAATGCAGATATGTCAACATTCCATATGCCTATAGGAGAGATGACTATCACACTAGAGGATGTCTACCGGATCCTGCACTTGCCTATACATGGGGAGACAATGAGGGTCATAGAGCATCGCTCAATGAAGTACATACGGGAGAGCCAGATGTACTGTCTAGGCCGCACAGTCACTCGGGCAGAGCATGGGCACATTCATATTCGGTTACTAGAGTAGGGATGCACTGACATCCCTCTGATTTAGAGGATTATGATTGTTATAGTAGCATTAGCAGTCGCACCAGATGGACAAGACACTCACCTTCATGGAGGCCTTGTTCACACTATTAGGGCGATGGAGGAGTAGGGGACAGTCTACATGTGGGGGTGCAGTATGCTTGTGCACCTCTACCATGAGTTGGGATGGTATGTCCATTATGAGGCACATGGCTTGATGTGTTGCACATTACTACAGGTCTGGGCATTTGACCATATCAGATGCATGTAGCCTACAAGTTTTCCTATAGAACCAACGTTTACCTATCCATGAGTTCATGCCTATCCTCTTATCAGATGCTAGAGACACGATGATCTATTGTACTGGAGGATTGTATTCGATAGACTATAGCCCAATGATATCATTTGGAGACCATATCGTAGCTATATAGCCAGGTGAACGGAGACAGTTAGCAAGGATGAAGAGGGATCAGTTGATGGTCGGTCGCCTCGATCACATTGTTTCATGGTTCTACTTTGATTGGGTAGCGCAACAGTTCAGATGTCGACAAGATGTACCTATGATGCATCCGAGCTATGTACATTCTATGTGCAACGCAGTCAAGGCAAATAGCACTCGATGACCAATAGTAGAAGATGTAGCGTTAGTGATGATGATGGTATAGAGGATGCAGAGCTGATATCTAATGTAGACAATGTCAGAGTTACCCAAGCATATCAGATCTGGTGGCAGATAGTGCAGCCCACTCTTATCTATCCGCTTGGTCACCACACAGGCGATCCTCAACCTTGGGCTGGTAATATGAGTGACACAGGGATAGAGGATGAAATTAGTGACTTTGCTAGCAATTATGATCTAGATGATGATGAGGATGATGATGATGATGAGGAAGAGGTCTCGTCACAGTACGTCTTCAATGCGAGAACAGGGCGAGATCATCAAGAGGCAGACAATGACGAGGAGGCCGAGTCTCAGTCATAGGTGAGAGCTCATGGTCTAGCCCCTGCGGATGTGAGGAGATCGAGCCGGCATGAATGAGGGGGGACTAGTAGTCACATGCCCCTAGATATAGATCCGGTTGCAAAGCTAATCACACCATCAGCTATCCGAGATCCATCTAGGTAGGATGCTTTTTTTAGATTTAGATGTAGTTATTTGTGATTATTTATTTATGATGTCTATATGAGGTATTGATATCTATTTTGTTTCCTTTTTGTAGTTGAGATAGATGCATGGCGCGACTTGGTGAGCCGTGTCATAGCAAAGATAGTTCCAGTTGATGTGGCTGAGCAGCAGGTGTGGATGGGATATTCGGCATAGCCATCCACAGGGTGGCATGAGGAGATCTTTATGCCTTTCGTGAGATACAAGTTATTGGTGGAGTGTATTCTAGATCAGGCTATCTAGAGAGTCGAGCGTGCAGAGGTAGAGCTCCAGATGTTACGAGATCAGGTAGTAGCAGTACCCGCACCTAAGAGAGATCCTATCACGAGTGAGATCTTACTTCATGAGCTGCTCCAAGTGAGAGCTAATAGAGACAAATCTCAAACAGAGAGAGATTTGTACCAGCAAATGTATATGGAGTTACAAGGTGAGGTGATGGGGCTCAGAGGTGAGCTCAGGGGGTTATGATCACGAAGTGTCTCTAGGAGTCATTTGCGATCCATAGCCACACATGGTTAGGCCTCCATCATATGCACACCACGAGGGCCCGAGGGCATAGGTGACTGAGGTTCAGCTATGTGGTGTATATATTATGTACTACAACATCCCATTTTGGTATCGGGATAGTTGACTCGGATGTATATTTGAAACTGATGATTATATATAAGATGTTTTCTTATCACCATTTCTAGTGTTGTCTAATCTATTACATGTGATTTATGTAAAATGCAACTAGTGATAAATGTTACATGTTCATGTGGAAATGTAATTAATGCTAATGTGATACTTAGATAATTCTTTGCAGAATATAAAGTAAAAAGCACAATGATTAATGAATTTCACACATAACCATTATTCTATGCTTAACTTAGTTAATACAAAGGTGATCTTTCAATAAAGCATGTTTAAACAAGATACAACAATGATTAACCTAAAAAGATGCTATGTTAAATGAATTAAGACAAAATAATCATATCTTGTCAAAATTGAAGCTAAACTAACTAATAAGTTTGGTTTTTAAAGTAACATCTAACATATAATCTTAAGCATAAAATTCCTTGAGGTGTACAACATTAATGGGTTCTTTAAGCGGCATACCTTGTTCGTCGGCTAGTTTATATGCTCCTGATCCAAAAGCTTTAGTAACGACATATGGTCTGAGCCAATTAGGGTTGAACTTTCCTTTTTCTCCAGGAGGTGCGTTCACATTGTGTTGATTCTCATAAAGTACCAAGTCTCCAATGTCAAATGAATGGTGTATGACACATTCATTGTACGATCGTTGTATACTCTTTTGATGTGCCTTAAAATGCTCAAGAGCGTTAATACGTTGTTCATCTAGCATCTCAAGTTGTTCTAATCTCTTTTCTCTTTCCATGTCATCATCAATAACATCTCTCAAGGAGACTTTCAATGAAGGAATTTTGAGTTCCAAAGGCATTACCGCGTTAGCGCCATAAACAAGATTATACATGGTAGTTCCAATAGCCATATGAATGCTTGTTCTATAGGCCCATAATGCATAGGACAATTGAGTATGCCGATCTTTCTGATGCTTGTTAATAGTTTTTTATAAAATTTGTCCTATAAACTTGTTTGAAGCTTCTGCTTGGCCATTTGATTGAGAGTAATAAGGCATAGAGAAGCGATGTTGAATGTGATATTTTTATAGAAATTTCTTCACATCCTTGTTCTTGAATGGCATGCCATTGTTAGAGGCCAAGGAGGAAGGTATACCAAATCAAGAGATTATGTTATCTTGTATTACATCAGTGGTCGTGGATCACAAAGGGATAGCTTTGACCCACTTCGTGAACTAATCAGTAGTGGTAATTATAAAGGTATCTCCTTGAGAGGAAGGTGGAGATATTTTACCAATTAGATCCAAGCCCCAAATAGAAAATGGCCAAGGTGACACTTGGGCACAAAGTTCCTGGGTAGGTACTTAGATTAAGTGTTGATGTTGTTAACATTGCAGACACTTCTTGACATAAGCAAAGGAATTTTGTTCCATGCATTTCCAATAATATCCCATATGTATTCATTTTTGTACTAATGATTTTCCTCCAAAATGTCCTCCACAAGCACCAGAGTGAGCTTCTTCTAAAGCTATCAGGATCTCTGAATTACTAAGACATCGAAGAAGGACACCATTATAACTTCGTCTATATAAGACATTAGCTAAACTGATATAGCACACTGCAAGTTTGCGTAGGTGAACTCGAGCATTCTTAGACATTGAATTAGAGATGTTTCCATTGTGCAAATAGTTGAATATATGGGAGAACCATTCATCAGAGTTTATATCATAGCAAAGATCAAGACTTGCAACTATAGGATCTTCTATGGCCAGTGTTTTAAGGTTATGAATAATAAAAGTAAATTCGTCAAGAGAATCATCAGGGGATATAAGGGGAGTTGTGCTTGCCATTGCATCTGCATGTCGATTGTCTTTTCTTGGAATAGTATCAATTGAAAAGGACATAAATAGCTTTAATAAAGATAAAGCAAAATCACGATATTGGGATAATTTGTCTTGTTTATCTTGATATGATCCATTTATTTGTCTTACAATTAGTTGTGAATCAGCATATATAGTGAGGTTTTTGATGTTTAGAGCCAAAGCAGCATAAAGTCCTGCGATAAGAGCTTCATAATCAGCGATATTGTTTGTACATGATAAGTTTAGGCAGTAAACATAGGAATCGACTTACCTATAGGGGGTACCAGTATGACACCAGCACCAGAGCTAGTTCAACATCTTGATCCATCAAAATACAATTCCTATTTATCTTCTTTATCAATAGCTAAGATTTGGTCATCAGGGAATGTCTCTTGATTTTGAATAGAAAAAGGAGAGGGTGCCTCATCTAAATGGTCGGTTAATGCTTGTCCTTTAATTTCTTTTTGAGATATAAATTTGAGATCGAATTCAGTTAACAACATAACCCATTTAGCAAGGCGGTCGGAAAGATCTGTTTTAGCAAATAGATGTTTCAAAGGGTCAAATTTTACTATTACATGTATCTCAGCATTTAGGAGGTAATGCCTAAGCTTTTGTGTTGTGAAGACACGAGCTAAGCATTGTTTCTCAATGATAGTATATCACACTTCATAATCGAGCAATGTTCAGCTGATTTAATACAAAACACGTTCTTTGCCTCCAGTATCATGTTGTGCTAATAAGGCTGCAAGAGCATTATTAGATGTTGAGGTGTAAAGGATAAAAGGTTTTTCAGAAATAGTAGGTTGTAAAATAGGAGGTTTAGTGAGGTAACTTTTTAAGTCCTCAAAAGCCTTCTGATATTTTGAATTCCATTGAAATTTTGAATCCTTCTTCAGTAGCTGAGTAAAAGGGTGAGTGGGTGAGTCCTATCCGTGAGTTGTGAGACAAATCGGTGAATGACTTGTATCTTCCCTTGCAAATTATGAATTTGAGATATGTTTTTAGGTGCTGGCATGTTAACAATCGCATCAATATTTTTCATATCTACTTCAATACCATGATTTGAAACTATAAATCCCAACAATTTTCCATTGTCTATACCAAATATGCACTTACGAGGATTTAGTCGCATGTTGTATTTCTTTATTCGCTCAAAGATCTGTTGGAGAGTCATGGTATGATCTTGGTGATTAATAGACTTTGCCAAGATGCCATCAACGTAATATTCTAAAATATTGTGCATATAATCATGAAATATATGAGTCATAGCACGTTGGTAAGGTGCTCCAGCATTCTTAAGTCCAAACAACATGACTACGAAAAAAAATGTTCCCCATGGTGTTATAAAAGCTATTTTATATTGATCATGAGGGTTTATGAAAATTTGATTATATCCTGAAAAATCCGTCAATGAAGGAAAGTAGTTCATGGCCGGCAATTGAATAAACAATCATATCAATGTTAGGAAGTGGGAAATCATCTTTCAGAGATGCAAGATTCAAGTCTCTAAAATCAGTACACATGTGAATACGACCATCGGGTTTAGCGATAGCCACTATATTTGAAATCCAAGGTGAATAGTCAATAGGGCGGATAAATCCATCTTGTAAAAGCTTTCCTATCTCAGACTTGACAAGTAACGTAATCTTAGGATTAATCTTACGAATCTTTTGTTTAAATGGCTTAGCATCTGGTTTCAATACAATATTATGTGTTACAATCTAAGGATTAATACCAGGCATATCCGAATAGTTCCAAGCAATCAATTTAGAAAATTCATTTAACAACTTGGTCATGTCTTCTTTTTCTTCTATATTTAAGCAATCACCAATAGGGATAACTTTTTTAGTGTTATCTTTCTCCATGAAAACATCAACAGTCTTTCCATTAAGTAAAGTATCGTGGTTTAGGAGATTGGGTGATTGTGGTAACTCTTCAGATTCTTCTTCAAATTTTAGAGTAATATTTATCAGGCTAACAGGATTTCTAAAATATGCAGCACTATTCAAACAATAAGGCAATCCACATTTATGATGGTAATGGGGAATGTTTTTGTAAGCACCTAAGAATTCAATTATCGCTTCATCTGTTGAAAAGACATCTAAGGGGATCTCTCCTAGAGGACAATTAGTGTCAATCATCTTAGGGAAGATCAAGTTAAGTGTAGATATTATATTCACATTAAGAGTAGGATGTCTACGGGCTTTAGATTCCCTAAAAGGGTTATATCCAATACCACTTGAGTAATTTTGCGAAGCTGATTCTATAGGTACACGAATCCCTTGTTGATTAATACCACAACCATTACCTACATAGTCACAATTCTTATAAAGGATCTGAAATCCTTGACCATAGAGAGAAGCCATTTCTTTTGAAGAAGGTGGGGCTTCATAAGTCTCATAATCTGTAGTGTAAGTAAAAGTATTATTTGTGTTTGTTAGTAAAGAGACTTTAGTATTTGAACAATGAGATGAGATCGATGCAACACTTGTTGTCTTAGGAGCAGAGTTGTTAATTTTATATTCACCTATAGAGGGAGATGTAAAATCTAATGAACCCCAATCGTCACCAAGAAATGCATTCGATGGTTTGGACTCTTGCACAACATTGTCTATGGCAAGAGAGGTTGATGAGTCAACTTTCAAATTGTTTAAGATCTTATGTTTAACAACTTGCTTTTTTTATTCAATTTGTAAACAAAGATCTGGTTCAGGATCAACATGAATAGTATGAAGTTTATCTTTATGAAAAAACTTGATCAAATGATGAAGGGTAGAAAGGAACTGCCCCTAGTGCATGAATCCATAGTCTACCAAGAATAATGTTGTAAGATAAAGAACAAGGCATGACATGAATCAGGGTAGGTAAAATTATAGGCCCAACTTGTACAGGTAAAGTTATAGTGCCTATGGATTGTCTTCCAACATTATCAAAGCCACAGATACTTATCTTATCTAATTTAATCAAAGATGTATCAACTTTAATCTTATGTAATAAATTGATGCCACAAACATTGAGAACTGGCCCATTATCATTCATAACACGTTTAATCAGTTTCTTGTTTATTGCAATGAATATAATCAAAGGATCATACTGATTTTGAACTTCAAGAGATGGCAACTCATGTTGTTGAAATAGAATGTCTATTTTTGTCGCATGCATACAATCTAGAAGAGTTGCTACATCATTAGGTTCTACAGTGGGTGGTACAATCACCTTTTGTAAATCTTCTTGGAGCATTCCATGGTATGTAGGTGACGTTTGCATAAGTTCCCAAAGAGATATGTTAGTAGGAGTAGCAGGAAGCTGCTCAACAAGATCATAATGTTGACCAACTTTTTGTGTTAAACGAGGTGCTTGAGGAAGCATAGGTTGAGAATCTAGTAAAGATATCAGAATGCTCGATTGTTGTTTGCCTTGTTAGTTATTCCGAGTATTGTATGTATGAGCAACCACAGTATGACTAGGTTATTGTGAATTTTGATGTGTTATCTGTTTAGCCTAGTTATAAATGTAATTAGGAGGATGAGAAGAAGGTGAAGGACCTCTAATAGTGAGCACCATTTTAGAAGAAGGTTGAACTGCATCTGAACATAAAGTGACCACTATTTTTGGTTTCATGGGTTCTTCTTTAGTTTTAGGAACATAGATCATGTTTACAAATCTTTGAAACAACGGTTTAAGAGTCATAGTGGAATGTTCAATCGAGATAAAGTCCTCAAGGGCTTCATCTAACATATTGAAGTCATCACAACTAAATGGATCATCATACACATGAAAGTTTTGCAAAAAGTAATCCGGCATTATAACATGCTCAAATTAACTCAAGACTTAAATATAAAATAATTAAACACGAACTTTGTGAAAATATAGTACAATAACACTATGCAACACACAAACTTGTAATTTGAAACTCTTGTTAGTGAAATAATTAAAGGAAATCACTCAAGTTTCAATATGTGCACTTTCAAAAAAGAGGGTTTGCAATCTAAATATGTTTTTAGGACAACAAACTAACTGAGATCTAATGTTGAAAAGGATACAAATTCTTTAGAACATGGGTTCACCAAAATGTTTAGTTGTAAAAATGTGGAGGCAAGATGGAGAACTACAAATCCCATACTTTCATGCACTAAAACATTAGGGAAGAATAGGGTAAGTTTATGGATAAAATAATGATTTCTAATGTTCCCTTTTCCTATTAATTATGTCTATGTGACTGTTTGAATCAGGTTTTATAAGCTTGTATCTCTCTCTAACCATGAAACCCTAATTTGCAAATCAGACTATAATAACTTAATTTCTGACACAGATACACATGAAATGATTATAGAAATGCAAAGTAAATAGTTCAGAGACAATGTACCCAGAAACTAAGGAGTAGTTGGACTAGGGCGCTAGTGGTAGTGTCCTGCAAGTTTCTGAATGTCAGGATTTTTTGCAATAGCTGCTTTATAATCTCCAAAGGCTCTTGGATCCTAGAAAAATCACCCAGTTGGACTAGGGCGCTAGTGGTAGTGTTTTGAAAGTCTTAGAATCCTAAAATCTGAATTCTGTGATGACTGTGTCTGCAATATCTGTCTTCTTGTTGCTCCTTTCCACCAGATCTTGACAAATGCAATCTGCACATGCAAAAGGAGGAGAAAGATGGTTGCGGCTATATAGGAGCTTGCCTCAGTCAAGCCCCATTTTTAGTATTCCTACCTCAACAATAGCCCAAGATAAAGATATACAGATGTGTGTGTTCATCTAACAAATGTGCATGTATAAACATAAAACCCTAGATGACTCAAGCATCAAGGAAAGATCAAAAATTTGCTTCACTCAATGAACAAACACAACTTCACCTCAAGCAGATGAAAGCAATGAAGACTTGCATGAACAAGAAGGTGAATCAATAATATCCGCAGAGGATCTCCAAGCTCAATGTTGGAGGCTTCAACCCTTCTCCTGATCATGCAAAAGGTGTAAAAACCCTAGGAAGAGCAAGATAGTCTCAAGATCTTGATTCCTAATCTCCATCCATTGTCTCCATGGTAGCAAATTCAAATACTTCAAAGAGCTTCAACAAATTATTGCACTTCAATGGCAATTTTGGCAGAGTTTTGGCATAAAGCTAGCATATAGATTGTGTGTAATAAAATGATTTTTAAATGTCTTTCTATATCCAACCTTAGGAATTTCAATTTTTGAAATAAGATGTCGACATCGTGCAAAAAATGAAAATTTGAAAACAAAATCTCAGAATGCACGGCAAGAGCCAACATCCCTCCAAAATTTAGGACCCTGGGAAATAGGGCAGGACAAGGGTGCTAGCGCCCAAGTCCATGCCTTGATTTCCCACTCAGGACTGCCTCAAGGAGGTTAGGGGATCCCAAATCCAAGTTTACTTTTCACCTTCAGTCTTTAGTTATTCCAAAATACATCATTCTTCCAATTAGACCTAGGTCAATCAGGGTTCAGGAAGGTCCGAAAGGAACTAGGTTGAAAGATCACCAAAGGAGAGGAGCTAAACTAAGAGAAATTGTACCATTCCATATAGGAGGACAATTTCTGACATAACACTCTCATTTCTCCTAGCCTCATAAATGATAGTAATCTCATGGAATGTAAGGGGTATGAATAACATCCCTAGGCAAAAGGCTATTCATGAGATGATTGGTACTCATTCTCCTGATATTTTCTTTCTTCAGGAAACTAAGTTGACTATGGATGGGTTGTTGAATAGAGCTCCCAGTATCTAGGCGTGGGGTTTGTGTCAGTGTGTAGAGGGTCATGGAATTTTTGGTGGTGTGGCCTATTTCTAGAATCCAAGGAAGGTTGTTCCTCTTTGGTGGATCGCGAGATGCTCTTCTATTTCTTTGGCTACCTCTAGCTTAGAATATGGTGAAATCTATCTTTTCACTAATGTCTATGCTCCTTCTGATCTTTTGGGTAAATCACAACCTTGGTCTCATGTTCAGTATGTTCAGTCACTTGCTCCCCTACTTCCTTGGATTGTTGCAGGTGACTTTAATGTTGTTACTTGCATGGAAGAAAAAAGAGGTGGCACTGCTAGGATTGACCCTTTTGATTATCTCCTAAGGGATAACATAGAGCTTTTGCATTTGATTGATGTGAAGCCGAGTAATGGTATCTTCACTTGGAGCAACAAAAGATGTGGTGAAGGTGCTATTTCTAAGCGACTGGACATATTTTTAGTCTCATGCTATTAGATTGGGGATAGGTGGAATACCACCTCAGATATTTTAGATTGGAAGGGTTCAGACCATTGGCTGATTAAATTTTCAGCAGTGTCCTTTTGTGCTTTGAGGAGTGCTTCTTTTAAGTTTCAACTCATGTGGTTGAGAGACCCATCTCTCTATGACTTAATGGGGGATTGGTTCCACAAAGGGAGGCCTACTCATGGCAGGGCTATGTATTCTTTTGTAAAAAGACTTCAGTATGTGAAATACATGCTCAAGAAGTGGAATAGGCAGCACTTTGGCAATCTACACCACAATAAAATGGTAGCCCAGGCTCATTTAGACATCATCACCCACCAAATTTAGGATCAAGGTCTCACTAAAGATTTGAGTAGGGAGGAGGCTATAACAACTAAGGAGTTGGAGGAATGGAAGTTGTGGGAGGAGATTTTCTGGAAGCAAAAATCCAGCATTGATTGGCTATAGGAATGGGATAGGAATACTACCTTTTTTCACAACTCAGTTAAAGCTAGAAGGAATGGCAATATTATTACCTCTCTTGTGTCTCTGAAGGGAACTCAACTCTCTTCTCTAGGTGAGATTTTGGGTGAGGCTTCCTGGTTATTTTAGCTCTCTTCACAGAAGACTCTCCTCTTGCTAGAGAAGATGAAATTCATATTCTTGATTGTATTCCCTTGTTGGTTTCCAATGAGATGAATGTTGCCCTCATGCTTCCCATCTCACTGCAGGAATTGGAGATGGTGGTGTTCCAAATGAAGAAAGGTAAAGCTACGAGCCCTGATGGTTTTCCTATTGAATTCTTCCAGGAGTTTTGAGAAATCATCAAGTTGAATCTTTTAGCAGTGGTGCATGAATCTCAAAGAAATAAGCAAATGTTAAGGGCCTTGAACTCTACTTTTCTGGCTCTTATCCCTAAAAAGGAAGGTGCTAATTGTCTGGACCAATTGAGGCCCATTGCTCTCTACAATGTGATCTACAAAATTATTAGCAAATTGATTGCAAAAAGGCTTAAGCCTTGGCTTAACTCATTGATTTCAGAGGAACATGGGGGGTTTATCACTGGTAGACAAATTCTTGATGGGGTTGTGATAGCTACTGACATCATTCATGTTAGGATTAAGGTACCATCAACCTTGTAAATCCTATGTAATTAATTACTCCTAATATTGTTTGTAAATCACTCATAAGAGATGAAAGGTTTCACCAGTAGCAATCTTGTTTCAACCGCATGTTTATATCCGGTCCTTGATGCTAACTCGTCTGCGACAGGGGCTCGTGGGGGGGTTTCCCCCTGGCGGGGGGGGGGGTCTGAGGGTCGTGTGCCCTGGAGGGGGTTCGGGGGAAACACCCCTGAAACCACATTTTATTTGTATTTTATCATCATAAATCTAGACTGTTCATCATTAGGTCATTTATCTGACGGTTGATATTATGTCAGTTTGCTTGCCCTAGAAGGCAACTACCTTTTATAAGGATATTTGTACTACAATTTTATGAGAGATGAGAGTAACAGGCGGTGCTAGATTGAAGACATAAGAAGTAGAGGAAGTGCATACATATTGTAATCTCATATTTGAAGATAATACAACTTGGAGCCTCTTTTCTTGGTGAAGGTTTTACTTGAAAGGGTTTTCTCCACGTTATATACTGTGTTATGTGTTCAGTTCTTAATGCATGTTATTTTTGTGTAGTGGGTTTTATTTATGTTGCAATCTCCATTGATTCTACATTGTTTAAAGCACATGAATAAGGTTTGAATCAAATTTCCATTGTATGGTTTGCACCTTCATTTCTAACAATTCATTCCTCAGTGAACTATTCGGAAAAAGCCATGTTCATTAAGCTTGATATGGAAAAATCTTATGATAGGGTCAAATGGGCCTTCTTGAAGAAAGCTCTTCTAGCTTTTGGATTTGGTAAGGAGTGGGTGGATTGGGTGATGAGTTGTGTGACCTCTACTTCCTTTTCAGTTCTTATCAATGGGGAGCCTTCTGAGTTATTTAGAGCTTCCAGAGGCCTCCATCAAGGGGATCCATTATCTCCTTATCTGTTTATTATTATGGTGGAAGGATTGGGTAGATTTCTCAAGGCACATGTTAGACAAGGACTGATTCAAGGATGGAGTTGGAGTAATAGTCTTCCTCCCTACTCCCATCTTTAGTTTGTAGATGATACTGTCTTAGTGGGCTTGGCCATAATTAATGAAGCTGCGAATTTAAGGAAAGCTTTAGATACCTATTTGGCTGCCTCTGGACAAAAGATTGCTGAGGATAAGTCTTCCACCTTCTTCTTCAATACCCCTCGGCTTATCCAAAGTAGGATTTATCAAATTCTTCATTTTCAGATTGATTCTCTTCCTTTGATTTATCTTGGGATTCTCATTGTTGTGGGGTCTCAACGCAGGGAGATATGGCAAGATATTCTAGATAAGTTCCATAGGAAGGTTAGTCATTGGACTTATAGATGGCTCTCATTGGCTAGGTGTGTGATGATTTTGAAGTCAGTGGTTCAAGCCCTCCATATTTATAGGTGCTTTGTGTAGGTTGCTCCCTCAAGTTTCATTAAGGTGTTTGATGCCCTTGCTCGACAATTTTTTTGGGCAGGCAATTTGTCCTTTTCAAAGTGGAGTCTGGTTAAGTGGGAATCTATCTATAGGCCAAAGCATGAGGGAGGCCTTGGGCTTAAGCTTGTAGGGCTAAATGGTCAGGTTTTAATTGCTAAACTATATTAGAGATGGTGCACGTGCCAGGATCAGGATTGGGCTTAAATTTTCACTCAGAAGTACCTTCAGGGGGTGGACCCCTCTGATGTGCCCAGGTATAGCCTTTTGGGGAAGGGATCTATGATTTGGGATACCCTCAAAATAGGGGCAAAGATTATCAAGGATGGCCTTTTCTAGATTTGTAATGGCGGCTCTAAGGCTCTTTTCTGGTATGATTCTTGGGATGGTCACCCCCTTTTATTAACTATGTACCCTCATTTGCTTACCCTCTACAACAGTTTGCTTGAAGTTGGGTTGAGTAGGGTGGTGAAATTTAAGACTATTCAGGTGTTTGGTCAAGTGGAGGTAATGCGTTGGAAGGATCCTCATGAGTGGTCACCAGGGGGTAGTGAGGAGGATCGACAGGAGCTTGCTAAAATTTTGGCTAGAAGAATGTGTAACTCTCTCAAAGGGAGGGATGTCCTGTTGTTATATGGAGCCTAATCAGACTTGGAGGTTAAATTTACCCTACTTTTATCGGCGCGGTTTCCCCCCAAATTCCTATGGGATCAAGGGGCAGCGCCCCCAAGACGTCGAGAGTTATTTTTCTATTGGCTGACATAAAAAAGCCCTATTTTTGCAACTGACATAAGCTTGATAAAAGATGCTAAGGGTTAGGGTTTCCCTTGATATTGTATTGTAGCATTTGCAGCTGTATTGAGTTACATGGATTGCTGATTGTAATCAGTTTCATTTACTGGATAATAATATTGGACTCTCTGTTTGGTGGATGTAGCCCAAGTTTGGGTGAACCACATTAAAACTTGTCTCTCACTATTATTATTTCTATGTATTTCCATTCCTCTGTTTAATCTTTATTTACATTTAATTGATATCTTCTATCGGCTAACCCTAACATGTCCTAGTGTGGGGTCCTGATCCGAGAGGAAAATTCTCAATTTCCTCAGGTTACTTGGAGTTGGACAGAAAGTTGTACAGTTAGGTTGGTGTTGTGAGAGTTTATGATTAACTCAAGCCACCAAGATCACCTGTAAAACCTAAGATTTACCTTCCACAAGAGAAAAAAGCAAAGAGGAATAATTTGCACAATAAGGATGCAATTAATGAAATGGATTAATGAATTACATGTGAGAACTTGCTTTTATATTTGCAAGTTAGAGAAAACCTTAATATGACTTAAGAATAACCTAAGACTAAAATTAGCCCTAAGTCAACTTAATAAAGTGTAATTAAATATTTAATTACACCAACACCCCCCTTAAGTACAACTTAGGGAGAAATTAAAAACATACAACTAATGCAAGAATGGGTCCCGACTACAAGGCCATGTTAGGTACCCATGAACAACATGAATCTCTCATAAAGTGGAGAGAAAGGAGAAAAACCCAATGGGAGAAAAATCCTCTCCAAAAGAGAGAAAATACAATAAGTACATTCAAACATGTGATGGAATAAGGACTAACACTGAGACCCCCCAAGAACTGAATCCATCACAAAAGTAAAATCATGAATGCCCCCCATAAGAGAGAAAGAAGAGAGAAGGTCTGGTGATCCCCCAGAAATGAGAAGAATGAAACCCCATGCGAGGAAATGCTCCCTCCAAAAATAGAGATGAGAAGAGAGACCATGCAACCACTCCTCAAGATGACTCCTGCAGTGCTGGAAGATGCTCGACACAGAATAAAGAGGAAGACCCATGGACATCAAACAACATTCCTCCCCTTGAGAAGAAATAAAACTGCAGATGTGTGCATAATGTCTTCCCATTCTAGATAGGAATATACAAGAAGAAGGATAAATGTCTCTGAACTCTACACATGATCCAAAGACAACAATGATGCTCCTAAAAACTGCTCAAAAGTCTCCAATCCACTGCCAAACTGTGACTGAATAAGAGGAGGATGAAGAACAATCTCTGAAGCAGATGATGGTGATGCAACTCCATCGAAGCTGTCATCAAATAGAAGACAAATGTCTTCAATGTGGTCCTCCAAATCTGCAAGGTGGGACTCTACAAACAACAATGATATATCTGGTAGGTATGTGTCCCAATGAGCTATCTCTGGAAGACTGATAATGTCTGGATGCAAAGAATCTGATGTAGCAACAGGTAATAAAGATGTGATCTCGATAAGAGGAGAAGGAGAAGCAAGTGAAGGGTCTGTGTCATCTGAACTAGCAAGACCTATCAAATATGCAAGCTCCTCAACTATATCATCATCAAAAGGTATGCAATCTACATCATCAAGGGGTATGTGGCAATTCATAGCAATATCATCTGAGAATGGAGAGATATGTGGGTCTCCATAGATCTCCCAAATGCTATTCCAAAGAGCGTGTGGGCACTCAATATGTGAGATAGAACACATAGTGTCAAAATCAACACTAGAACCAATCAATCCTATGATATGATCAACATAATTTCCCCATGCAGATTTCCTCCCAGGTGTATCTAGTTCAAGTATGAGTCCATAAAGATAAGCCAAAAGATTAAGCCACCTAAGATGTGTCAATATGCCCTTTCGCCAAGACTCATAATTATACTTACCCAATGTTATTACAGAAGGGTGAATAGCAAAACCCATGATATCTCCTAAAATAAATCAGATCAGAGATCAAAAATCTAAATATGTATTAATGCTGATAAATGAAGCCCAACAAAACAAACAGAACTTCTCTAGGTGCCAAAATGTCTAGAATATCAAACAGAAGCCATAAAACTGACAAACTAAATAAAGAATACCTAGGGCATAATCTGGAAGAATTTCATAGATGGTTGTGTAGAGCTCCTCAATACCTTTCCAACGCTGCAAGAATTGTGAAAATTGGAGATTTTGGCAAAAATATACAAGCTCGTAGGCCTAAAAGGGTATCAGGACTTCAAAGAGAAATAAATTGTACCAATCAACAAAATCTAGAAAAAATACCTACACCAATGGATAGTGCTTGGTGTCCTCATTCCAGAAATATCTCATTTTCCCAATTTCAATGCCGTATGCAAACAATATGTTTGATTTACCAAAACTGCTCCTTTAGAGAAAAGAGGCAAAGAAAAGCACTACTGAAGCTGTTGGACGCCCATGTGACCAGGGGCTAAGTCTCTGGGGGCTGGCGGCTAAGGCACTGGTCACTCATGTGACCAGGATCTAAGAGCCTGGGGGCTAATGCCTGGAAGCTAGGGGCTGGTCCCCCATGCGACCAAGGGTTAAACCCTGGGGGCTAGCTTTCAAAAAATAAAAATAAAATCCTTTTTTATTAAGAAATTAATAAAAAACTCAGTAGTACCTGTGCACACAAATCAAGATGGCACATAAACTAAGGCAACTCTAAAATCAAAATCAACTCAAATAACAATGGCATGAAAATTGAGGTGGCACACAAATTGAGGTGTCGTATGGCCGTATGGATTCTGTACAGGGCATATGGATTTCACATAACTAAATTTCTTGAAACCCTAAAAAAACACCCAGAAATTTTATGTCACCAAAATATAGAGTGCCTTATATGAAAATAGGGGTTTTTGGGCCTTCTAAGTGCAATGGTGAGGTCCATTTTTCTCAAAAATGCATCTTGCAAAATTTGTTGCCTAAAATTTTCCTAGATCTGAGAAGGGGCTTGTAGATTGGGAGCTCTGATACCATGTGAGAGTTTATGATTAACTCAAGCCACCAGGATCACCTGGAAAACCTAAGATTTACCTTCCATAAGAGAAAAAAATAGAGAGGAATAATTTGCACAATAAGGATGCAATTAATGAAATGGATTAATGAATTACATGTGAGAACTTACTTTTATATTTGCAAGTTAGAGAAAACCCTAATATGACTTAAGAATAACCTAAGACTAAAATTAGCCCTAAGTCAACTTAATAAAGTGTAATTAAATATTTAATTACACCAACAGGTGTTCCTCGGTTGAAAAGGGTTTGGAATAATTTTTTTTGGCCCAAGTGTAATTTCTTTGCTTGGTTGGTTGTTCAAAATAGATACCTTACCTGGGATAATTTGAGGAAGAGAGGCTTCCAGGGCCCTTCTGTTTGTGTGCTTTGCTACAACTGTGAAGAATGTGTCTCACATCTCTTCTTCAAGTGTCCTTTCTCTCAGGAGCTTTGGCACCTTTGGTGGGGGGTGTAGAATCATGCTTGTGTTCATGCCACTTCCTTGGTTGAATTCTAGGAAAGTTTGGGTAGGCCTCCAGCTCAGACCTCATTTCTCTAGATTGTTTGGACTATTGGGCCTACTTTTATTATTTGGCACCTTTGGTTAGAAAGGAATAGGAGGCTTTTTCAAGATGTGAGGCTGGGGGTGGTTCAGTTGTGGCAAAGGATTTGTAACAGAATCTAGGAGACTACTTCAGCAAAATGTGATCTTTCGGTCACTATGGATCCTAATGACTTGGCTATTATTAGGAACTTGAATTTGGTTGATAGTGGTTTGGGTTTCTCTGCTAGTAGAGGACCATGGTAGGCCAAATAGAAGCTTCGGCAGGAAGGTCAGTGGTCCCCTCCTCCCCAAAGATTTCTGAAGGTTAATACTGACAGGTCTTCTTGAGGGAATCCTTGACATGCGGGGGATGTAGGGTTTTTCTTCTCAACTTATAAAGGGTTCCATACTAACAATTTTATGGAAGCCCTTGCTATTCTTAGTGCTATTGAATGGGGTTTCTCCCTTGGTTGGAAAAAATCACCTATGAATTTGATTCACAGATTGTGGTAGATATGCTGCTAGAGCATAGGGTGGATGGAGCTAATTGGCAGTTGGCCATTGTGGTTAAGCAGATTTTGGATCTTTGTTTCTCTTTGGATTATGTTTCATTTCACCATATTCCTCGTGAGTGGAATAGAGTGGTAGATTGTTTGGCCAAGTGGGCCTCAGAGCACCTGGGGAGATGGGATGTTGGGGATTGGGATCTTCTGTCACCATAGTATACTCTGGTTTTAGAAAAGTTAATTATTGAGGACAAAAATAGGTAGGTGGCTTTCTTGGGGTTCCTGGTGGAGCTCTTGTTGGTTCTTTGTGGGCATGGGGCCTTTTGTTTTGTATGCTTTTTTTGCTGATCAATAAATTTTTACCCCCTCTTTAAAAAAAATGTAAAAAACTCAAGTAGTGGCTATCAGAGCAAAATATCCCAATAGAGGTAGTGACTTAACAAACATAATTTCATAGTACAATTCCATAATCAATGGTGTAAGTATTATGCAATTGTGTTAACAAACACAACAAAGGTAACTAAATTCAAACCAAACATATAACAATATGTTGGAAAATATAAATATGTAAGCTGCCATCTTTATTGTAAAAATAATATGCATTGTAAATATAAATCAGATTGAGGCATTTAAATTTTATACTCGCACGAAAAGGTAAATGCAATGTTCCATTTATATTATATATCACATGTACATGTATATATTACACACACACACACACACATGCAGATTATTGTAAACATAATGTACATTGTAAATATAAATCAAATTGAGGCATTATTGTAAACTCACACCAAAAGGTAAATGCATTGTTCCATTATCATTTTGCATTTTCATCCATTCATAATAAATGTTTATTAATCTGAGCATATATTTATTTGTCCATTCATACATCCATTTAGTTCATTAATAGTTGGTTCATTAATTCACACCATTAGTCCATCATATTACACACACACACACACACACATATATACATGGATAATACATTAACACACCTGCGTAAATCATTACCACGCCCACTTAAATTAGATTGATAAAAAATGCATTGTTCAATTTATATTATATATTCACATACATATAATATATATGCATGTATAAATTGTATACATATATATGTATATAGATATACATATACATATACATACATACATACATACATACATACATATAGATATACATACATATACATGCATTATTCCATTTATATTATATATTCACATACATATACATATACATTTACATAACCGAAGAAATTAAATAGTCACATTTGCAATTGCAAAGTAATACTAAATATAATCCAAGTACTGGCCATTAGAGCAAAATATCCCAATAGTGGTAGTGTGTTAACAAACACAAATGCATAGTAAAATTCCACAATCAGTGGTGTAAGTAAAGTCTTATAAGACTTTACCTTCATTGAGTGCTCGCAATGCAAGGTGCTCTACAAACTACTCACATGCCTGCAAACATAAAAAATCATAATCCAGGTAGTAATGAAGAAACATCAATTTATCCCAATAAATTCAAGCATTGCAAGTACATCTATCTAAAGACATTCGCATAACAAAAAAAATGCAATATAATCTGATGTGCATTGATACAACTATATATTGCACACATATATAGATATAGATATAGATATAGATATACATATATGTATACATATATATGTATATATAATCTAATAATATATCAATCATTTATACACCACTTTAAATCATCACAACGGGACCTTAAGTCATATTGACACATTTATATTTCATATTGACACCAAAAGGTGAATGCGGTGGCACAGATGACAAACATAACGTGTTTCAATTTGTAATGTTTCATGTCCGTCTACATATTGCTGACTCTCCAAAAACTAATCATTATTCATCCATTATTGCACACATATATAGATATACATATATAATATATACATGTATTCACACACACACACACACATATATTTATTTATAATTCCTTTCATTAATACTTAGGGACCCTAAAAAATCCATTTTCAACGGTGCATTTTCAACGTTTGAGGGTTTCATAATTTTGTGGTCTGGTTTATCATAGACCCTAAAAAAAAATCATTTCTACATTTGCCTTAAATCAGATTGAGGCATTTATATTTTATAATTTATATTTGTATAAATATATATAATATTTACATAGATACATCTATATGTATGTATATAGATATACATATGTACATGTATTTATAAATATATAATATATACATGTATATATTATATACATATATATATATATGTATATAGATATACATTTAAAATATATATATATAGTACATTAACAGACATGCTTGAATCAATTGAATGAAGCAAACAATAAGCATAATCAGTTAAGATTTTATGTATTGTTCTTAAACATAAATGCAAGAATAATTAGTTGATCTTGTGTGTGATTCCATATGTATTTACTATTCTCAAAAGAGCTTTGGGTCATTTTGGTTTCCTGGATGAGAAGAATCCTAGGATTAATTTCCTTCAATCTATTCTTAAGAATAAATTGATTGTGAAAGCTATTTATTCCTCTTATGTTCCAAGAGATTTTTTTAATTTCCTGGAGGAGGACATCTCTAGGGTTTACTAATTTCCATTAGAAACTTCTCAAGCTGCTTCCTTTGACCTAGTTTCTCTTAGGGTTGGCCTTACTTTGTTTGGGTCCACCCCCACAGTTGTTGTTCTTTTGTTGTCCTTAATCTTATGAGGCTTTCATTTACAAGAGAAGGAAAGTTGACTAAATTATGACTGACAATTCACTTCTTTAGGACTTAGTATCTTATTCTCCTCCTTCTTAGGGCTAGGGAGGTTTAAAACTACTAAAGAGGTATCTACCTCTTGTAGGGGAACCCACTACTCTCTATAGTCTGAGAAGGGATGAGTCCAACCTCACCTCGAAGTTCTACAATGTTCTCCATTTCATGTTCCCAAGGAAAAATCTCCCCTTCTTCTAGGATCTTATCTTCAGGGACATCAGGAGAGGTAGTAATAGCTTCCACTATGGGTTTCTCCTTCAAGAGTTCCTCCCTTTTCTCTATCTTAGATCCCCTTTCATAGTTTTCAAATGTTTGATCCTACAAAGTTATTTAACTTTGGAGCTCATACTCCTTTTGAAAATGGTTCTTACCCTTTTCTTTCTTCTGAGTCTCATGAATCTCAGATTCCATTAGAAACTTGAAGTTCAAGGGACAAGAATCACAAATATGCCCAAATTTTAAGCATTTTTGGAAAAGAGTTGCATTCTTATACTAGATGGTTTAGACCCAATGACCAAGCTTGGATTCCAAAGAAATGGTGGTTAAGACCTTGTGCTAAAAAATGGGGTTAGAGATTGTTAGGGAGGTGAAAAGGAGGTGAACTCCCTCTAGAAACTTGTCAAAAGGGGGTCAAAATCCAAATCTCCACTTGCAAAAATCAAATCTCTCGAGGGAGATCCTGAAATAATAGGGGGAGATTTGTATTGGTTGACTGGAACTAAAAAATTGAAAGTTGGAGATGGCTTGAGAGGTCTTCTAGAGGGCTCCTAGGGGTGAGAATGGATGAAAAACATTAGAGAAAGGTAAAATCACAACAAATAGATGAATACAAGGCCTAGGGATGAAGTTGCAAGCACCGGAAATGAGAATCAACAAGTGTCAAAAAGTGTCAAAAGTGAGGAAAGGGTTAGTGAAGACAAAGGGGAAACAACAAGAGGAGGAAAAATACCAAGAGAATCATGATTGAGAGGACATTTTTTCACAATTACAAGTATGTGACAAGGATTGTGATTCATCATCGGGGTCCTCATGGGGGTTGTGCATGATTTTGGTACTTACAGGACTAGCGGCCAGACTGGGCTTTAAGCCCACCAACCTAACGGCAAGGACCGACCAGACGGGACATGTCGGTTGACAGGGGACAACCCTCTGTGGCCTGGCTAGACTTGTCGGGCAAGGCTAACCACTTGGTACAGGGGTCTGCGACCTCATACTAGGGGGTCACTCAAATTGTTTTTAATTTTAATTGTAGACTTAAAAAAGGTAAATTTATTTATTTATTTTTAATAAAAATCATTGCGACATCCATACCAAGTACGACGCACAAGGAATACTCTCTATGTCGTATGAAAGATTCTTCTGCAGATTTCCCTAGGGCATCAAAATGGCAAAAAAAAATTGACTCCACAATATGTCAAATTTTATATGGATCCATAGATTTTCACACCTTCTGGACTCAACCGTGAGGTCTGTTTTTGCCCAAGAGGCTTCTTGCAAAATCTCACCCCTAAAACCCTCATACAAAGACCCCAAAATGAAAACCCACATGCCAAATGTCCATAACAGCCTAGATCTGCAATAACCCAAGTCTACAAATAGCCTTGTAACCTTGAAAATACCTTCATTCTTTCTTGCAAAGTCATGGATTCCACTATGCACAAAAAATACACTCATAGCTAGGGTTATCAAATAGGGATTTCCTCCCAAATCATGGCAACCAAGATCTAATACCAAATTTAGGAAATATGTAGCCATATAGACTAATTCCTCATAAGCCATAAGAGATTAATGTAAAAAAATAACCAGAAATCCACATGCAAAAGAAGTAGACAATCATACCATCAATGGGTGACACAAGATACCCTAGGAAAACCTCACAAAAGGAAAAACCCAGCCTCCAAAAGTATCCATCTCTCATGTATTATTCAGAAATAAAGATTACAATACATAATGAAAACCTTGAAGCATCAAGCTATCTACTTGCACCCCATGTGAACAAGCATGTAACCACACATCAAATACCATGCTTCAAACCCTCACGAATGCAACTTGCAAGAGATGCTCAATCAAGCTAAACCCAACCAAAGCTAAATAGCCAACATCTACAACTACATGTGTGTTTTCTTTTATAGAGATAAGCTCACACAAATACAATATGTGGTATTCTAAAACCATCTTCCCAAAAACCATAAGTTTACAAAACCATTGACCCCACACTTAATTATTGGCACTACATTTTCTCAATAATTAAATAATTACAAATAAATAATTAATTACTCTATGTGTCCCACACACATGAAATAATTAACCCAATGTTACATACAATGATTACAAGTGACACCAAATAAATATCTATTGTGGATAAACACATCACTTGATTCACCACAAATAAATATTTATTTTACATAATAAAATATTACCAATGTTACGCAAGGTGTACAACACACCTACTCCAATAGAAAGAACACTCAATGGTTCTCATTGAAGACACACAAGAGGTCAACCTTGGCACCACAAAGCATCCAAAGATCACATACATGGTAGCCTCTCCTTCACATACATGGTCGTCTTATGTGACACACTAGATTTTTTTCTTGGTCTTACATTGATATGCCTGGGTTAGATCCCTCTTTGGGTGTACATCGTCTTGTGGTACATCCTGATGCAAAATGATTCAAACAAAAGATTCATAAAATGCATCCTCAGATCATTCTACTAGTCAAAGAAGAGCTATAGAAACTCTTGGAAGTGGGTTTCATCCACCCCATAGACTACCCTAAGTGGATATTCAATATCATTCCTATTAGCAAGAAACCTAGAGGCATTTGCATTTGCACAAACTTCAGGGATCTCAATAAAGCTTGCCTTAAGGATGATTTCCTATTACCCAACATCGACATCATTGTGGGTCTAATAGTGGGCGATGAGATGTTATCACTCATGGATGGATTTTTGAGATACAACCAAATCAGAATATGCACCTAAACATCAACATAAAATGGCTTTCACATGTCCTTGGGGTACAAACTACTATCAAGTGATGCCTTTTGGGCTTAAAAATACAAGGGCAACATATCAACAAGCTATGACTATTATCTTCCACAATATGCTTCATAAGATCATGGAAGATTATGTAGATGACCTCCTCAAGAAATCCAAAACAAGGGATGGACACCCTGAAGTAATTCAACTAAGAGGAACCTCCTGCAACAATATAATGAAAAATGCATGAAATATTAGAAATAGCAGAACACAGAAGGAATTTATTGATTATAGGCCACTTCAAAGGGGCAACCTCCTTTGAGCAAGCTCAATACAATAAACTTATGGATGCCTTCATTGGCCTCAACACGTACTTATATACTAAGTCTAATCTAAACAACTATTACTCCCCATGAATGTGGGATAATACAATATACTCACGGGACGACTTACAAAGCATATGCATCCAACAACAATATATTAACAAAGTAAAGAGAAGGGTTAAACATGGGTTCCTAACATCCCCTCCCTCTTAGAAAATATTTGTCCTCAAATCTTAAGATGTGGAAATTGTTTCTAAATCTGAAGGAGTGGTTCCCATGTAGCATCCTCTAGTTGCATTCTGTGCCACTGAATTAATACCTTTGTGATGGATTGAGAGCGAAGTTGATGAGTGCACCTATCGAGGATTGCCTCCGGCTCCAAAATGATGGATCCTTCATTATCCAGTTCTGGTAAAATAGTTTGTGCTTTGATGTTGGTGCCAAGAACTTTCTTTAGACAAGAGACATGAAATATTGGATGAATGTGGGAAGAAGGAGGAAGCTCCAATTTATAAGCAACTGACCCAATCTTCTAAAGAACCTTATATGGCCCATAGAACTTTTGAGCCAACTTATGACGCCCTTTGAGTTTTAGGGAGGATTGATTGTATGGTTGTAGACAAAGAAAAACCATATCACCTACTTGAAAAGTGCGCTCAGAACAGTGCTGATCAGCTTGTTGTTTCATTCGATTTCTTGCCATGTGAAGATTGTCTTGCAAAATGCGAAGAATCTAATCTCAGGTTCGAAGAACCATGTCAACTGCTTGAACTGGTGAATTGCTGGGGGTGTATGGAAGGAGCACTAGTGGTGCCTGACCCTAGACTGCTTCATATGGAATCATTTTAGATGCAGTGTGGTAGGAGGTATTGTACCACCATTCAGTGAGAGGGAGCCACTTTGTCCACTGATGCTGTTGTTCTGAGGTGAAGCAACGAAGATAAGTTTCCAAACATTTGTTGATAACTTCAGTCTGACCATCTGTTTGTGGGTGATACCCTGAACTCATCTTCAGTTTGGTGCTAGTGTGGCAAAATAGTTCTGTCCAAAAATGACTGGTTAAAGTTGCATCATGATCTGAGATAATGGAAGAAGGGATTCCATGAAGACGGAAGATCTGGTCCATAAAAATATGTGTGACTGAGGAGGTAGTATAGGGATGGTTGAGGGCACAAAAATGAGTATATTTGGAGAGGCGATCAACCAAAACGAAGATCACTATCTTCCCTCCAGATTTAGGGAGCCCTTCAATGAAATCCATAGAAATATTTGTCCAAATCCATGTAGGGATGGGCAAGGGTTCGAGCAATCTAGGAAGGAGTGTCGTTTCACCCTTGTTCCGCTAGTAGGTATCACATTCAGCCACCATTTGTTGAATTTCCCTTTTCATTCCCTTCCAAAAGAAGTAACGCCGTGCCCGCTCATAATTTTTGAGGAACCCACAGTGCCCTGCCAATGGAGAAGCATGGAGTTCATAGAAGACAGCCTATTAAAGATCTGTGCTCTGGGGAAGCACCAGACGACCCTTGTATTTTAGAGAAGTACCATCCCAAGAGTAATGCGGTACATCAGAAGGGTTATTGGCCAACTGTTGGATGATTTGAGATAATGAAGAGTCATTGACATAGCCCTACTGGATAGATTCCAACCAATTTGGAACAGACATAGAAATAGCTGAAAGAGAAGCTTGGTTATCAAATGTGTGAGAAAGAGTATCTGCCACAATATTGTCCTTACCCTTCTTGTAAGTGATCTCATAGTCATAACCCATGAGTTTGCTAACCCATTTCTGTTGTGCTGGGGAGGAGACCCATTGTTCCAAGAAATATTTTAGACTCTAGTGATCAGTCTTGATGTAGAAATGATTGCCTAATAGGTATGGCCACCACTTCTATACTGCATGTAAAATAGCCATCATTTCCTTCTCATATGTAGAGAGTACTAAATTCTTACCTGAAAGGGCTTTGCTAGTGAATGCAATTGGATGTTCATCTTGAAGGAGAACAGCACCAATTCCATTGCTACAAGCATCACTCTCAATAGTGAAGGTCTTGGAAAAATCTGGCATAGCTAGAACAGGTGGAGTACACATAGCTTGTTTCAGTTTTTCAAATGCACATTCAGCAGCACGTGTCCATGTAAAAGTATCATTTTTCAATAGAGCTGTTAATGGAGCTGCAATCTTCCCGTAATCCTTGACAAACTTGTGGTAGTAGCCAGTCAGTCCCAAAAAACCATAGAGGCTCTTGACTGTCTGAGGATGCGGCTAATTTTTCATGGCATCTATTTTGGTAGGATCCACTTGAACCCCTTGGGATGAAACAATATGCCCGAGATACTCCACTTCCTCCTTCCCAAAAACACATTTAGACTATTTTGAATAGAGATGATGATCAAAGAGAAGTTGCAGTACAAGATCCAAATGCTGGAGATGCTCAGCCCATGTTTTACTATAGATGAGGATATCATCAAAGAAGACCAGAATGAATTTCTGCAAGTAGGGCCGGAATATTTTATTCATCAATGCCTGGAATGTGGAAGGAGCATTAGTGAGGCCAAAGGGCATGAACAAAAACTCATAGTGGCCATCATGCATGCATAAATCCATTTTAGGGATATCATCCTCATGAACCCAAATTTGGTGATACCCAGAATGAAGATCCAACTTGGAGAAAAAATGAGCACCATGAAGCTCTTCAAGGAGCTCATCAACAATAGAAATTGGAAACTTATCCTTGATTGTGATGTAATTAAGTGCTCGGAAGTCAATGCAGAAGCGGCATGACCCATCTTTGTTTTGGACAAGAAGAACTGGTGAAGAAAAGGAACTGGTACTGGGGCGAATAATACCTTGCTTCAGTAAGTCCTGACTGAGCATCTCAATCTCTGTCTTTTGGTGAAATGGGTAGCAGTAGGGCCTGATGTTGGAAGGAATGCTTCCAGGAAGGAGCTGAATACGATAGTCCTCTGGTCGTGAAGGTGGCAATCCCACTAGTTTAGCAAAGACACATGCATATCTATCCAAAATTCTTTGTAGATCCAAAGGAGTAGTGGAGACCGCTGATGGTTGCATCTGAATGGAATGGAGCTGAGCGATGACACCATGTGAATTCTTCTTAAGGAGCTTTTCCATGCGATGTGAACTAATGATGCTGAGAGAACCTGATTGTAAGCCCTTCAATGTGTGTTTTTGCCCATTGTCTGAAAACTACATCTAAATTTCAGCAAAATCCCATAAGATGGGTCCAAGAGTGCATAACCATTAAGCACCCAAAACCACATCACATCCACCTAAGGGAAAGGCAAACATGTCGGAGTGTAGGTTATAACCTCCAATAGAGATATGCACATTGTGACACTTACCTTTGCAAGGTAATGTGCCCCCATTGGCAATCATGACTTCAAACCTAGAGCAAGGATGGACAAAACAATCAGCCTGTTTGGCGATCTGAGGGTCAATGAAGTTATGAGTGCTACCAGAATCAATGAGTATTGTAAGAGGGAGCTTCTTGAAGTAACCCTTTACCCGCATGGTTTGTGGGGTGGTGACTCCTGCTAAAGCATGGAGAGAGATCGCTGGGTGGTCGTCCTGAGAAGGAGGGTCAACAGGCGACTGCTGAATGTCAACCTGATCATCTACTGTATCCTGAGCATCTTCATAAACTTTAGTTGTAGGCAGATAATCCACATCCAAGAGATAGAGCTTTTGCTCAACACATCTATGTCCCCGAGTGAATTTCTCATCACAATTATAACAAAGCCCTTTTTCTCTATGTGCCCGCATCTCTGCTTCAGACAAATGCTTGATAGGAGTTGTTCTAGGAGCTAGCATGATTGGAGGTCTATGGGAAACCATATTTCTGAATGGAACAAAAGTGGATTTGGAGTGTTGTTGAGTTGTGATATTGTCCTCCTCCAACTTAGCCAACCCTAGGGCTTCCATCATTGTGCTGGGACGGAACATTTTAACCTCAGATTGGATTGCATCCTTCAGACCACTGACAAAACAACTCCTGAAGAATTTATCAAACAATCCCTCTGTGTGATTGGCCAGTTTCCCAAATTATGTCATATATTCTCTCACAGTGCCAGTTTGGCGAAGTTTAGTGAGTGCTCCTATGAAGTCATCAAAAGCACTAGGGCCAAATCATTGCAAAAATCTATCCATTTTGGCTCTTCATGAGCCTTGATGTACCAATGGAACCATTGAAGGGCTTCATGTTCCAAATGAAAGGATGCAAGTGGAACTTTGTTGACATCAAGAGTATTATGCAGACTGAAATATTGTTCTGTCCAGTATATCTATCCAGTCGGATCATCACCATTGAAGCGAGGAAAATCAAGCTTCAGCCCACGAAAATTGCTGGAAGAAGAGAACCCAGTGTTTGCAGAAGACTCTGGCTACCGTCTATTGTTCAGGGATGAATGTTGAAGATTGAGGCCGAGAATTTTTTCATCCAGATCTTGGAGTTTGGTCTTGAGGGCTGCAAGTTCATCCTCCATGTTTTTTGCTCCTGCATGGGTGACAACCATAACCATGAGTGTTCTTTTTTTTGGCAGGGGGGAGGGAATGGGTAGAAAAACAAAAAACAAAAACTTGTTTAGTAAAGGAAAATTTGGATTTGGGAAAAACTCTGATGGGTAATTGGGGTTTGACTAGGTTTTGGAGACTTTCTGAGGGACAGGGAAGCAGAAAATGGGGATTTCAGAAGTGGGGTGAAAGAATGGGAAAATTTATCCAAGAGGGACAAAGGAGCAGAAATAGGAAATGAACACTATGGCAAAATTTGAAGGCAAATGGGTGAGAATAAAAGAAGTTATGGCAAACCCTAAAAATAGACAAATGTGTGATTTCTGGCTTCGATAAGTGGAATTTGGGATAGGGTCCTCAAGGAAATATGCAGAAGGGAATTTCAACGGTTCCAGTGAATTTTAGAGGAAACAGAGCTAAAGCAAGGAAGATATGGTGAAAAAATAGAATTTTTTTTTCTAGAAATGATCTGCAATGGCTCAGGACAGATGCAATCTGTGAATTGTTAGCTGGCAATAGATATGGACCCCAAGTATGTTCGGCTCCCTAAAGGTTCAGGGGATTCACTCGACTACCAATGCTGTCTAACGACTTGCGTATTGGGGCAGTACCCCTCACTCCATGGCTCAGGTAAAACTAATAACCACTTTGCCACAAACAACAGCTCTTGGTTTACCTCAAGGATGGGAACTAGTCAATCAGGTAGGGGCCATTGCCCTTTTTGCTGGCAGGTCCTCTCAATGGGCCATCTACTTCGGGGTTCCTGTGGTACTCCTAACAATGAGTTTTAGGGCTATGCCCAGACACTTCCCACAGTTAAGCAGATAGGGATTATTCCCTAATCTGAACCTGCAATTAAAATGAACAATACAGATGTAAAGAAAAAAGAACTACTGCAATAATCATAGCACCTAGAGGCCACTGCGAAAAAAAAAGTTTGGCAAAAATTCCACCCAGCGAGCCCAAGAAAGCACTCTGATACTAAATGAGAGGAACCTCCTACAACAATATAATGAAAAATGCATGAAATAACAGAAATAGCAGAACACAGAAGGAATTTATTGATCGCAGGCCACTTCGAGGGGGCAACCTCTTTTGAGCAAGCTCAATACAATAAACTTATGGATGCCTTCATTGGCCTCAACACGTACTTATATACTAAGTCTAATCTAAACAACTATTACTCCCCATGAATGTGGGATAATACAATATACTCACGGGACGACTTACAAAGCATATGCATCCAACAACAATATACTAATAGAGTAAAGAGAAGGGTTAAACATGGGTTCCAAACATCAACACATCTTTGAATGTCTTAAAGAATATAAGATCTGATTAAATCCAAAAAAGTACATCTTTGGGGTCAAATAAGGAAAACTCTTGGGATTCGTTGTTTCCAAAAGAGGTATTGAAGTGGACCCTACTAAAGTATCATCCATAATAGAAATGCCTCTACCTAAGAACCTCAAGCATCTTCACATCCTTCAAGGTGAACTTCAAGCCATCTGAAAGTTCATTGTGCAACTAGCAGACAAATGTCATCCCTTCTCCCATCTTCTTTGAAAGGATGTTCCTTTCAAATGGGATCAAAATTGTCAACACACATTTGAAAAAATCAATGAATATATAGCATCACCTCCTGTTCTTATGGCCCTTATTCTAGGAAAACCCATGCTACTCTACATATCAGCAACACTCATAGCATTGGGGGTATTCTTAGTACAACAAGATGAAACAGGTCATGAAAGGGCTATATACTACATTAATAGGACTATGGTCGACTATGAGCTAAACTATACACCAATGGAACATGCATACCTAGTTGTTGTCTTCAATTCTTAAAAACTGTGAAACTACATGCTAATTCATCCCATAAAGCTCATATCTAAGGTCAAGCCCCTCAAATATGTACTATCCAGGGCTTCTCTTATAGGATGAATGGAAAAGTGGGTCATGTTTCTTAGTGAATTTGACAATGAATATGTAGATTGAAAGGCTATAAAAGGGAAGGTTGTTGCATATCAACTCACAGAAGTTCCCTTGATTGACCATTAATTGTTAATTGTTGACTTTCCAAATGAGTCCTTCACATTGACAGAACAAACCTGCTATAATTGTACTTTGATGGGTCCTTCACAAGTCATGGTGCAGGTGTCAGCATTTTGTTTATTACACCTCAAGGTGACTTTATACCTAAAGCATTTCAACTTGGATTCCCTTGTACCAACAATATGGTAGAATGTGAAGCCTTGATCATGGGCCTCAAAATAGCTATCCAATGGAACATCCAATAGGGGCAGGCTTAAGGTTATTCACAAGTAGTCATCAAATAGGTCAATGATGAGTATCACACTAAAGATGACAAATTGATACCTTATAATGGATGGTCGACAACTTCAAACAATATTTTTTCCACATCCAATTCAAGCAGGTCCCTCATCTTCACAATAAGGTTTCAGATGCTATGGCAACCATTAGGTCTCTACTAGACATGCCACATGATAGTCAACAGTGTGAATTCCTAGTTCAACAACTCCTGATACCTGCATACAATGTCCCTAAATCGAAATTCATATGTGATATTGTTGATCTTGAATATCCTTGGTATCATGACATCTATGCCTACATCTGCAGTGACCAAACAATGCCTCCTAACCTCTCCTGTAACCAATGTAAATCTTTCATCCAATGTGTATCCTACTTCATTATCCTAGCTGACACTCTTTATCGCCAAAACTATGATGGCTCCCTACTGCATTGTTTAAATATAGAAGAAGCTAATCTTGTGCTATGGGAAGTACATGACGATATCTACGGTGCTCATACTAGTGGTATGGTCCTAGCCAAGAAACTCATTAGGATAGGATACTATTAGCCCACAATGAAGCATGATACATGTGAGTGTGTTAAGAAATGCAAACCTTGTTAGCAGCATGTAAATCTCATTCACACTTTGTCACAAGTGTTGCAACCAATCACAACACCATGACTCTTCTCACAATGGAGCCTCGATATCGTTGGAAATATTCACCCCTCCTCTTCCAATGGTCATAAATTCATCATCACCATCACTGAGTACTTTATGAAGTGGGTTTAAGCCATACCACTCACCTTCACCACCAGATCCTAAACCACCAAATTCATCCTATACCATATCATCTATCATTATGGTATCTCATCCACTATAATCAAAGATAATGATAAACCATTCAAAAACTATTAAGTTTGTACCCTTTGCAGATGCTTTCACATCCAACATCATTGGTCCACACCATACTATCCCCAAGGTAATGGTCAAGCCAAGGAGGCCAATGAAGCCTTTCTTAAAATCCTCAAGAAAGTCATCAATGAAATTGGTTGTGACTGGCACCTCCATATTCATCCCACCCTTTGGGTATATCACACAAGCATCTACACACCTATAGGTGATATATCATATTCTCTTGTATTTGGAGTCAAAGCTATCATTTCAATTGAGATTGAACTTCCCTCTTTGTCCATGTCATTGTGTAATATCATTGATAGGGAAGAATATTATGTTTCATGCCTCCAGGAGCTAGAGCTACATGATGAATGACACCTCAATGCCTTGACTCATCTCTAGGATTACCAAAATTGACTCCATAAACACTACAAAAAGAACATTAGAGCATGTGAATTCAATGTCAATGATTTGGTCCTCAAGGAAAACCAAAGGAATCTTCAGGATCATGAAAAGAAAGGCAAGTTTGAACCTAGTTGGTTGGGCCCATATGTGGTTATTGCTAAATACGACTCTAGGGTATATCAACTAGCTACCTCTATAGGAGAAAAGATAGAAGAACCCCTCAACATAATCCATCTCAAGAGTCTATATACCTAGTCCATTGGATATCCCTACAAAAACACAAAAAATGATCAAAAGTAGAAAAAAATCAAAAAATTCAAAAATAGTATAGAAAAATAATGTGTCCTATGGTGAAAACCACCTTTGGTGGCACCTTGGATAGATATCATGATGAAAACCTTCTTGCAGGCATCATTTGTATAAGATAGACCTATTACCCTTCAAGTTGTCTTTGCTCAATATCCATTTTCTAGCATACCATTCCCATTAGACAAAAAGTTTAAGTTTGAAAGCAAATGGGAGGCAAGTACAATTGTTCCAGAGGCTGAAGTGCAACCCTACCATGCCTTCCCCCAACCCAACATCATACCATGACCTTACTAGATACAATCTCATCACCCTCCCATCCTTACATCTATCTCCCCATTATTCCTCGTTTCCTTGTGTGGTTTTATTGTGTCCACAGTTCACACTGCCAACAACTTCCTTGACTGGTCATTTAACCTGCCCATCTATCCAATAGGTCATGAAGATGTATGTCCTTCCATTTGATTGTTATTCCCTTTGATGGAGTGGGCCACTTGGAACCCTCTATTTCTACCAACATTTTTCACAATTAGGGTTCACTGCTTCCTCTACTTTCCATCGCACCAAGAGGTATCTCAAATCTCACACAGGATGTTTGTGCTTTTAGGCCCGCAGTTGATAGAAAAGCCATGACACACCAACCTATTTTTCCCTCTTGAGTTTGGAGGCATTATAAAATAGACAAAAAGTTTGAGTACCTCATCCCACATTCACGTCCTTCAATGTTCACAAATTCATGACCCTTACATCAAACTTTTAAATAGAAAAGTGTAATTTGTGATTATAGTGATGGTACTTAGTAAGCTACCTCCCTCATTTCGACCACATAAGCTAAACAAGTTTGGCATGCCAATAAGCAATGCCTATTAATGGCTTACATTAGTGTGCAACCCCTTATTAACTCCTTCATGCACATAAATCCCCCTCATCCACCTATCCCAACAAGAGCTCCTGATATATCCCTTGTTGTTCATACATCATCCCACCTTTCCCCTACCTTCTAAACATTGCCAACCACTGATTGAATTGATTAGATGCTTTGGTTGGTAGAATTCATTGCTTGGGACTCATCTATTGGTCCTAAATTCTAATCTTCATGCACTTGCACCTTGCGCTCCTCATGGTTTCCACCTCATAATTGATATCAAGATAACCCTAGCGACCTTGATCGCATACGACAATCACATCCTTTTGGCTGATCACTAGCTCATTTGTCTTAACAAGATATATTTTTCCCCACATCATGCATCATTTATCCTACCTTTGGCAAAATGAAATGAACTTATATGGTTAATTGATTATTTTTTTGTTTTATATTTGTTATCTTATCTTTTTTGGTTAACTTGTTCTATCCCCAAGGTTGGCATGGTCCTTCATATCATGGTGCACTTTTGCTGGTATGTAATAGGGGCATAATATTTTGATTTATGGGTGTTGTGTTTATATGGTTGTCCTAGTACCAGGATCACCAAGGCTGTCATACACCTTGCATGGTGCTAGGACATCCTTCTGTCTATTGATTATCACGTTACCCACACAGGTTGTCACACATCCTATATTGTGGTGAGACAATCTCTTGTATGTTTTTTTTTAAGTTAGTCCTATGCATGGGATACATCGCCACCTTGGTTCCTCATACCCTAGTGCATATTATCTCATGCTATATCAAATTAAGTGCTCACTACATTGTAGTTTAATAAATGTATTTAAAGTTAATCCCCCATCCCATCTCCCCATATCTATAATTATCCATCTCTCCCCATTCAATCCTTGATTATCACTATTACCCATGTGCATTTGATTCCCATATTTTCCTCCTTTTTCCACCTTGCTTTTCTTGTCCACATCTTTCTTCTACCTTCAATACAGTTGTGCCATGACCCGTCACCTACATTCATCCCACCTATGCTAGCATTTTATCATTTGCATATAGTACTTAGTATACCATTAATCTGTTACCATTATTCATTCACCCACATATGATCACATAATCATTTGCATCTCATTAGTCCATTTTATCATCTATTTATTAATCTAAGCATTTATTATATCCATTATTCACATATGATAACATAGTAGTTTGCATCTCATTAACCCATTTTCTCATATCCATTATTAATTCTAGTTTGCATAGCATTAATCCATTTAGACCTGTTATCACTGGGAATTGCACCCGTATGCAAGGCTAGTGAAGCAGTGCAATTTTATGTAACATGGGACTAATTTCAAGTTGTGGGTGCCCTATAACAAAATTAGACCTCCAGATTATGGGCTAGTTCCCTTTGAATGTTCTATTGAGATGTATGTTTTTTACTATTTTGGAAATGGGAAGAAAGAAACTAAATGAATGCTAAAGGTAAAAAATGGTGATGCACCTGATTTGGATAAAAATAATGCAATTTGATCCACAATGTTTACCTAAAAATCTGACTTTTACACAATCTAGACTTGGCATAAATATCACATAAGTGATTCTAAGGAAGGTTTGAAAATAGGGTTCTTGTGAAGGAAATGATTTTTCACAACACAACAAGACTACTTCTGGTTAACACAACCTAAGACCTGTGATGATTATATGCTTAATGTTGTAAACAAGGAAGTGAGACAATAATTTTAAAGGTTTAATGATAAAACACAGAAAAATTTCATCAAAATCACTTCACTAATAGCACTAAAAGGAAAGGTATTTTAACTGATCTCAAAGAAACAAAGGAACGTTCTGCAAAGAAGATAAAAGTATAACCTGTAACCTGTTGATCTCTTAATAAAACTGTAAAAATGAGCTACAAGAATTCTCCAATCTGTCTGAATTAGAATGAGAATCAAGAACTAGCAAAAATAAACTTTTTCTTTACAATATATAGGTTTCCTCTCTCAAAGAGGCATGCAAAATATGGACTTGCAAATAACTGCCTCTAAAAATAATCACTCCCGAGCAACCTCCAAAATCCCCAAAATTAGGGTCTAAAACTGCCACAAATTGAGGAAAAGTAGCTCCAATTTGGGCCTTTCCATATGCTTGACCAAAAAGTTGACCAAGAACCCTAAAAATAGTCCAAAAAAATCATGCAAAACCTCCTAGGTGGCCTAGTTAACTCAACTAATCAATTTGTATGATTTGGCATGAGCAAAATTGATTGTGAGTAAATAATAAAGTAATAGAATAATTACTTTATTATTGGTTACAATTTGTTCTAAATTTGACTTTACATTTTGTGGAAAATAATAAATTAATTTGGAAAATATTACTTTATTATTTATTTACAATTAATAACTTTGTAAAATCATGCATGATTAGAAGAAAAAATATCACTCCTTATCACTCCAATTACACTTGCCTAATTTGCATGATATGAGCACAATTAGGACTTAGAAGAAAATAAAAATCCCCTTATACCTCCATGTGAGAAAAAAACCCTAGTTTGCATGATGCATATTAATTAAGGCAAAAAATTTCCCTTATCACTCCACATACTAAGGAGAAAACATTATCTTGACTCTGCAAGATAAAACCTTAAGTCACTCTATGCGTCTTAATATCACCATGTAGAAAACAATATGCATAAAAGCCTTATGACTCCCTTTGATGCCTTAGTGCATACATATATCATTACACTTTTAAGTCACCTTATATCTCCATATGCAAACTCAATATCAAGAAAAAAACCCTACAACTCCATGACTCCATGCATCAACACTCCATGCATCAAAAAATGCACCATTATATTTTCTTACCTTGTCTGCCACCTTGTATATTCCATGCTCTATCCTTATGCATGCCATGTCTAAAACAATACTCCCTTGATCTTGTTGGCCACCATGCATAATCAAGAAGGATCTTTACCTTTGGATGTTTGCAAGAAGACAAGGAACCTTGACTAGCATGTGTATCATATAATGCATCTTTGACCATGCTATATATTCGACCACCAATGAGTTTTAAATAGTTTATAAGGCATGAAGCCTTTCTTTCTCATCATATCAACCCTTCTTGACTTAATAAAGATCAAGTCCAAAGCAAGGTTGGTCAGCCACTCCATGTTATGATAGCTAGGATCTTCAAGACCAAAGTCTTGACCACGGGCATTTTTTGGATAAGGTAATTATTTGTCTTTTGTAAAGTCAAATAACACACTTGAGAGAAGAACCTTCGAACAAAAGTGAAGAGATAACCCTAAAAGTTGTTCATCCTTCATTTGGCATTCTTCTTCATTTTCTCTGCAACTGCATTAGGTTAGGGTTTGAAGTTTGAAGCATATATCTGGTTTTCACTCAATCTCATGGCTTCTTTTGGTCGAAACTTCAGAACTCTGCATCATACAAAAGAAGGTAAACATTATTTTTGAGTTTCATATGAGATACTTTTATTGATATTTGTAGCTTATTTTCCTTCATTGGCTGTGGCCTCCTCCTTCTTTCATAGCTATCTCCATGCATTGCTCTTACCTTAACACACTCCTTCTTGTCTCTGCATCTTTCTTCTTGCAACTGTAACCTATTTTGAAAGCTTGATGCTATTGTGAGGCCATGGATAGATGTCTTCTCCTGTCAGCAAAATAAGGTAAGAACTTGCCATTCCTTCTCTTCTATAGCTTCATTTGTCTTTTTTACAGCTGAAGAATGACAAGGGTTGTAGTTGAAATGGGTATTGTATTTTTTAACAAAAAATGACATATCTCTGTCTGCTATGCTTGCATATATCTCATTTTATCTTTTACTTGGTTGTAGCTTCAGAAAATTTGAGGGTTTGAAATCTTCAGATGAGGGTTTGTTCTTTCTTCACTTTCAAGGCCTCCACCTTGTCACAGCTATGCTCCATCAGTATGTAGACACCAAAAATGTGGTAGACTGTTGAGGGTTTCTAAGTTTGAAACTAGGGTTTCAACCTTCTTTGCAAAAAACACTTTTTCACTATCACAGCCATTCTCCTATAATATTCACTGTTGTTCTCCTTTGACTGTAAGTGCAAAAAGAAACAAGGGTTTTTCATGGTTTCCAAATGGGTATTTAATTTTAAACATGAAAAAGTCTTTCTCTGGCATGGCTATGGCAGTATATATACTTTATCATTCTTTCTTGTTGTGAGTGCAAAATGGCACTAGGGTTTGAATTTTTTTGTCAAGGCCTTCCTCTTTTTGTAGATGGATATACATTTTATCATAAAAATGTGCTCTTTTGGCTCATGACTACCTTGACCGTATTTTCTTGTAGGCAAAAGCACTAGGGTTTGAAAGTATTAATAAGTGAAAGATCACTTTGCTTCACACAAAACTTTCTCCTTCTACCCTTGTGACTGTCATCTATTAATGATACACTT
Source organism: Cunninghamia lanceolata (assembly GCA_027924645.1). Taxonomy (NCBI): domain Eukaryota; kingdom Viridiplantae; phylum Streptophyta; class Pinopsida; order Cupressales; family Cupressaceae; genus Cunninghamia; species Cunninghamia lanceolata. Next base: position 11,513,881 of record BSBN01000553.1, on the reverse strand, counting down.
TTACCTTATTTGTCTTCCACTGTAGCTCTAAGGTATCATAACAACAAGATTTTGATATGAAAAAGGTATGATCGTTATTGATTTATCTCCATCTGTATCATATATTGACATTTTTGGAAGGCTCTCATGTTGCACAAATGGCTCCTTTAGCTTATTTGTATATCATATCATGTATCTTATTTGCCTACTAACTGTAAGATGATGGACTGTTTGTCATGTGTGATGATGGAATCATCTCCTGACTGTCTTTGTTGCATTGGATTCTACTATAGCATATATATCATGTTTTCTTCTCCTTGGCTGTTTGTGGCATTCTTAAGGTAATCATGTAGCTGTCATTGTGCATACTCACTACTTATCTCATGATTTAGATGTTATAGTAGCATATATATCAAGCATTCTTCTTCAGTTTTATCATGGCAACTATTTACTATGACTGTATCATTTAGAACAATGGCATATAAGAAAGAAACTGCCTACCTTGTGAAATGTCAATCACCATCACTATAGCATTTGGCATATGTCTGCCCTTCTTCTGTTGTTTCTCCTTCATCATTTGATGTGGTATTATTGTGTAGATGGATATGGAAACTGTGATCTATTCTGACTGTATTTTGCTTGTATAAGCCACTTCATTGATCATTTTGTCATGACTATTCAGAGCGAATGTGACTGTACTTGTCTTTGTTCTTGCAATGTATCTTTCTTTCTAGCATTTGTTGACTGTATCATGATATCACTGTAGCTTAGGCATATGAGATAAAGCTTGTTTGATCAATACAATGATGAGATGCATGGAAACCATTTTGTTATACTTAGACTGTGGAATTTCTATCACTCCACTATGCTTAATGTTGGACTCCTTTGCTCTAGTCATGACTATCTCTTGCTTTTGACTTTATACCTAACTGTCATGTCAGTGATGACCCTACATTGTGTACTCTGGTATTTTATATGCACCATGTGCTTCATCCTTGAATGTTTGAATGTTTGAACATCTGACTACATTTGGACTATAGCAGTCACCTAGGAATATAGGCTCTCCTTGATGCCTGAATCATAAGAGATTCTTGGCTTGGTTGTTTCATGTTTGAAAACTAAGACCTATCTGCTCCACTTGAACTGTTTCATCTGTACCTCCTTTCATCTTGATGGTTTGAAGTTTTGAGGCATTGATGGCTTCCTTTTGCAAAGTTAATATCTTTTTCAAGATGACTGCACACTTTGTTGTTTATGAAACATCTCAAGCACTATGTTTCTATAGATATGTACTCATGACATTTCTTTTGCTTCTTCTTTATTCCTACAAGTGATAGATGCTTCTTGTTGTTTCCAATCACTATATGACTGCCCAGAATAGTCTATGACAATGATATATTCATGACTGTATTTTCAAATTGCCATAAATCAGCTAGAGCTAATGATGCCTTGTTGTTTTGATTTTGTCTTTTTAATAGCATAACTTGTATCTCTCAATTGGCTGATCACTTTGAGTACCTGTATCATGTCATTCACTTCTTAATCTTTTGTCATAATGAGACGATACTTTCACATGATTTATTTTGTAACTTGTTCAAATGATACACAAGTTCCTGCATATTGTAAGCTTTATTCTGTTTCTCTTCTCTTTATCAGGCACCTTAATCTGAATACCTGTATCATGTTCTTGTACTATCAATGCACACTGTTAGTTGCTCTTATTAGCTATGATGAAATAAATATATGCATTCACAATAATTCTGTACTTTAGATGGATCCTGTAGCTTGGATGACTGTAATGTGATTTGCTCCAATCAACTGTAATAATGTCATGATGACATCCTTTCTGCAAGTTGATTAGATGATGCATGATATAGCTTGGAATGATGCATCCTATCTTTTCTGATACTCTTTTCAAAAATGAAAAGAAACATGCTAGACTCAAACCCTTGTGGGAGCCACATTTAAATCCACATGTTTATTTGTCTTCAAATCAACAACAAAACTTGTCCTATACTTGCACAGTGAACAAACAAGTTAGCATAAAAATGTACCTGATAGTATTGATTGATCTTCTTCATGGTTTCTTCCTGATTTGTGTCATTTATTTGATCTCATCTCTTATCTAAATGCAATAAGTAGATGTCTCTATTTGATAAAAGCATGTGATACTTTTAAACATCCGGAGCACTAACAGGGTTGTCCCCAAAATTTTGCAGGTTCAAATGATGATGGAGCTTGGAGTGAAGACTGAAGACTGAAGACTTGAAGGCCGACATCAACAACAATCTCCATCATCAGGCAATGATGGATGTTTAAATTTATCATGTGTTCATTTCCTTTTCTTTTATCAAACAGATGCATAGATTGCATGTTTGCAATTGCTCAGTCTAGTTACTCCCACGGCTTGTGTGGGACACATTTGAACACTTCTTTTAAACACGATCAATTAATTTCTCTTATGTATATGATGTATATGTATTTCCTTTTCAATCAATGCATGAGATAAAGTAACAGATACTTGAATGTATGTTCAAATCATGACATCAAATAACAATGCAATACAAATATCTTTCTTTCTTTTATTCAAAACTAATAATCTGAATAGTCAATCTAACTTATAACTCCTGAAAGATCAAACTGTGTAGAACAACTGTATTTCTTGAATCTTTGATTTCTTGACAATCTTATTCTCTTGTCATGATAAATCATAAGTCTTGGTTAGATTGATGGGTTATCCTGACAACTAGATATCATTCTTTTCTTTGTCAAGGCATCAACTGTTCAATGAATGCATAACTTTGAAGTTTTCTTTTATTCCTTCTGAACAATTACTCATAGGTCCAACTAATTTTAAGTGTGAACAAAAAATTAGTAACAAGACCATTTCATCAATATGATTTAAACATTATACACATCTTAGCATCTATCATTATCCATAGCATCAAGTGAATCACTATAATAAAACCATAATCATGGGCATCATATCTAGAATCATATACATACATATAACCATCCATATACATCATGCATCCATATAGGTCACATGCATCATATGTATACATCCATACATCCATAAAATTATACATGTCCATCCATACAAATGTGCATAAACATATCATAGGTCAAATGCATCATATATATATACATCATAATTCATTGTCATGGTACATCTGTGTCATCACATCCAAAATAGAATGTACATTAGCTCTACAGAGCATCAAATCATGTACATCACATCTATCAAAAATGTATCCACAAAATCCTAGCTACCATAGGCTAGCTCTAGCTAGCCCTCTCGCCTACTAATCCCTCTAGTGACAGTGGTGGTGGCGGTGGTGGTGCCTCTCATGGTGGCCCCATCACCACTGAGGCTCCTAATCTAGCTAACATTGACACCCCTGACCTCGAGTGCTCTACAAAATTGGAAGCTCTCTGCCCTGCTGGTACTGCCTACCCATATAATGACCTCCACTAGGACACCTCTTGTAAATCCCATGCTACATCCCTCTGTGCACTGAAAACCTCTTGCAATGCAAAATCCATCCCCTATGGACCTAGAAGTCCCTTGGACATATCTCTCTCCTATCTCAGCCTAGCCACCTCTACATTTGTTCTCTGTAACTAAACTTGTGACCCACCCCTCTCCATCTATAGCCCATCTTGATCTATCACCAGGATATCCCTCTCCACTTGTAGTGTGTCCCTCTCAGCATGTAACCTGTTGCACTCTGTCAGTAGTGCATCTCGCTCACTAAGAGTCATAGCTAATCTAGTCTCTAGCATCTCCACTCCATCCCCTCCTCCACCACCTCCTCCATGCCCTGCTCTACTGCCTCCCCTGTATCCTCCATCTCCCTCCATATTTGTCTCCTTTGTCTTTGATGAGCTCGATGAATTAGAGTCATTGTTGCTATCACTACCTCTACCACTACCTACCTCCTCTCACTCTCCCTCCTCTCCCTCTCCCTCATCCACCTCCATCTCCTCCCCCTCTCTCTCTTCCACCTCCATCTCCACCACCTCTCTCAAACCTCTTCCTCCTTTGTTGCTTGACCACCCCCACCGCTGCCCCCACCATGTCGAATTCATCTTCTTCCTACTCCTCTCCCTCCTCTTGCTCTCCTACCCTCACCTAGCCTCCCATCCACTCACCTCCTCACCTTCCTAGCTACAACTCGAATATGCTCCTATATCGATTCTCAGTATGGTGGCATAAGTCATATTGGCACATACTCCCTCCACCATGCCTTGTATGTTGTCACTTTGGAATCCACTATCCCTACCCTATCATCCCACACCACTCTCTACATATCTTGCTAGCTCTCTCAGGATACCTCTCGATCTATCTATGGGCCCCATCCCTCCACCTCTCTTGCCATACATGAATATACATGACGCCCTACCGCCACATCCTATCTCAGACCAAAATAGCATTGTACTCAATTCGATTTGTACCTCTATCAAGTACAAATATCTACCCATAAGGTAGCACTCTTTCATAGAATATCACAAGTAGGTCCCATCATTTGCCCATTCCTCACACTCCTTCCAGGGTCTCCAAGTAATGGCCCTCTATTGTAGATCATCAAACACATGCTACCAATGCTCCATGTCTCCCAACTACCTATACATGACCATCCGCTACCACTCAGACATATAAGACTCTTCAAAGTCTATGGCCACCCTGTCTCACACCGGTCAACACATCATAATATGCTTCCATGCCCAAATCTATAAAAATGTGGTATGCCCAGGCTCTACCCATACCTATATGTGATGATGTGTAATTCCCTATACAAGTGGGCAAGAATACATGCTCCCCACATAAACCTTTGTCTGTGCTCTATCATATCTACTACATAGTCTACCAAGCCAATAAAAAATGTCCTCCTACACTTGTCAAGAAGAAGGATGCCACTGGCAAGAGCTACCATCACCAAGGGTAGGTTTAGCACCAACCCTATGCACCTATCTAAATCTAATTCTCAGCCTCTCCTAGGCAAATCAGCCCTCCCAAACAATCATGTTAGTGCTATGTCGGTAGGTGTGCCCGAGCTATACACCAAATGGGTCCTAATCAACACCTATATTATCCTCCACACATCCTCTAAAATGATTGTCATCTCCCCTATAGGAAGATGGAAGGTGCTTGTCTCAAACCACCACCGCTCTTCCAACTCTATCAATACAGTCATGTGTACTTGGATGACTAACATCCTCACTATATAATCGTGCCCACATGCTCACACTATATCTTGATCAGCATCACTCAACCCTATCATCAATCTCAACACTGCAGGCCTCCTCTCACATGTCACCACAGGCCCCAGCCGCTCTTGCACATCATATTCACACATATCAGTCCTCATAAATCATCTATCTATCTATCCTTGCTATCCCATTTTTACCACCATCTCCTCCTCCTCTAATCCCCCAGAGGTGCAAAGAATTATAAATCTTTTGCACAATGTTCATGTTATCTCAAGTCTTGTCAGGCGCAACTGCTAAAACCCAAAACATGTTCATTGAGTTGCCCATGGAACCACTTCACACCTTCTCTCCCATACTTAGTGCATCTTGTTGGGACGCATATTTTCCACCCTTCCCTTTTTGTGTCTAAAATGAAAAATCTCAAGTTTGGTTCCCTTTCTGTTGCAGTTGTCATGTATAACCCATCACTAATATCTGATCAGAGATGCCTTCAATGGGTATACCTGTTGTGTAGTTACATGACATGCCCCATTTTGCCTTAGCAAAACAGGAACCCAACTTTTCTTTCTGCTTGTTGCTTGCTTGTTTCTTGCTTTGGGTGGTTTGGTAAAATTAGTCATGTATGTAACCTCAAGGGGATGGATTCACCATCAGATGAAGTTAGTTGTCAAAGTCAGCATTTTCTATTATTAATTTCATGGTTGGAAAGTACACAAAATTTTAAGTAGGTTTTCCTTTTGGATCACCCCAAAATTGTCTAAAGGTAGGGAGTTATGTTCAGTCAAAGTTTGGTCAAACCTGATATTACCCGGGGGGGTCATATTTCTAACATCAGTCATATTCGATAAGATCACCCGATCTTAGAATCATCACCCAGGACTCATTAGATACCCGATACGCAAACGTCAAAGTCAAATAAGAGCCAATATTTACCCATCAAGGAGCTTCATTTATTCGCAGGGGGTCATATTTGTTAACATCAGTTATCTTTCCTAAAATCACCCCTTCGTGGATATCACCCTACACCAATATGATGATGAAATCATTAAATTCTAATGAACGAAAGAAATCACCCTAATGATGACATCATCGTCTCATCTAACCTTGGGGGGTCATATTTCCAATATCCGTCATGTTTTTCAATATGATGATGACATCACCAAAGAGATAATTAATAAAATATCGATGGCATGATGATGTCATCATGATCTTGTCCCTAAGGATGGGGTCATATTTCAAAGTGCCCCTGATCTTAATTTCATGACCCGATATGTTCTATGGTTAAAAGGTTGACCATATCACCCGATCTTTTATACACTATAATCCCGTGCAAGATGAAAAAGAGAGGAGGGTCATATTATCTACAGGGGGTCATATTTCTAAATGTCCCTAATCTTTTGAAGATCACCCCACTTAACATTAAATGAAATTAAAATGGTAGATGAACGCCTGCTGATTACAAATACGAATTGAACACTTGGCGGCATCTACGGATTCCTTGCAAATGATCAATGGATTTAATGAAGACAACACATTTTACCCTAATTCATCTTATTGATCTGTTTAAAATTGAAATTCAAAGGTCATTTTTATTTACCTTGAGATAAATCGAAAGTTACAGAGCTCCAAATTCAAACCCTTATCAACTACCTGCAAGCGGATTGGATCCTTCGGCGTAACTGAATGGAACAGGTGACATTGCATGTTTACAGTCTTTCCTTAATCACTCATATAATCCAAAGGAAAGAGTTATTAGGTAAGTAACTTCAAACCCTCCCCATTATCATTTTCTGCAAATCTAGGTAAAATGTTTGTCTTTACTGGTGTAAATCCTCATGATGTTGCATAGAAAAAGCTAAAATGACGGATAGTAGATGAAATATGCATGATACTGTTGGAAATACATATGGATACCATAGGGTAAAATATATCATGCTTATTGTAGGATTCAATGGCTGACGTTAGAAGAAATAGATCCGAGGCCGAATTCTTGAAGCCCGTGTTTGTAGAACCCGAAGGGGTAGGGTTTAGATATGGTGTCATTGGAGATAACCATCAAGGAGATACAAAGTTAGATACATGGACCAGAAAATTGGATAATGATAAAGATAACCCTATACTGGACAGAGTATTTACGACTGGCATGTGGCATGCAACAGGTTTTTAGTATGCCATGGATGCCATAGAGCTGGTGGTAGAGTGTGCCATGAATTATAACCCACAGAATAGAAGAGTGGAGAAGCACGACAGGATATATGTTGATAGCTCATTCAAGGGCATCATAGCTACTTTCAACTTACCAGTGGGAAATAAGGTGGTTAGGGTGGATTTAAAGAAACTGGAGAAAGAATAAAACAATAATAAGAAGGATGCCTAGAAAAGAATGTATCAATGGAGGACAAAGAACAACACCTATACCGCCTCGGCCAAGCTACCAGTGTACCTGTATAAGTTTGATTTTAATGATGAGTATCAATACATGATTGCCCTGTTAAGCAAGATGACTAGCAAGCCACATCCTGGTAATTTTGAGGACTGGATGTTTGGCATCATCCAGATGGTCTTATATTCAAATAATAAGCCTTGGTGGGCTAACATCATCAGTGATAGCCTGGACAAAGGAATCAGGAAGCTATGAGGACATGCATGCCTATTTTACATGACATCTTATGTTGTGTATTCCTATGCCTCCCGAGGAACATGTGATGCCCTATAGACAGTAGGTAGACTAGGAAATAACTCTGGGGATACACATATATGGGATCATTATCCCCAACTACATAGAAGAGTATACCTCCAAGATTACAAATTGGTGAATGATGCATTCTCAATGCATCTGGTTAGAACAATGGAGGAGGAGAGGACAAACAGGCTGAGCATGGAAGCTCAAGTTATTTACAAACATGGGGCCTGGTTCATCCAATTTGCCATATTTTCATATATTAGGATTGAAGGATTTGAGGGACATCCCCTCATGTTGCTAAGATACCCTACTGATAGAGTCATCTTGATGGAGTTTGTTAGATAGGTGTCTACATCAGTTGAGGCTTACAAGCTCATAAGAAGATCCTTCAGTTTTATTCCCAGTATTCATGGGGTGGTATTTATGCCCAGATTCATAGAGCCTTAAGCATGCTATTGGGGGGCTCAAATTAATGTACTTACAACCATATCCTCTCACCAGATCATATGACCCTTATGGCAGGATGCAAAAACTTCTGGGAAAACAAATACACCAAAAGCATCTATAGGACTTTTGGACTAATTGTGATGATGAGGCTGAGGTGAGAAGGAGGAAGTATCATAGGCTTACCTTAAATCAAATCAGGACCTTTGACTATATCCCAATGCCAGCACAATTACATAATGATGATGGGAGGGTAATGTCTAATGAATATGAAGACAATAAGGTGTATAATGATACCATATCTACCCTTGATCTCACACAAGAAGAAGATATATCTTTGGATCAAATAATGCAAGGGGTGATCCGACTGACCCAAAGGTGGGTGGATGCAGAAATTTCCAAGCTAAAGAAGAAGGCCATGGCCCTCACTATTGACAATAAGAAAAAGAGACAGGAATTTTCTGATGAAGAATATGATGATTTCTTGATTGAGAAGAGGAAGTCTAATGGAGAAAGGTTACCTGCCGAGAAACAAAAGAATATACACTCTAAGGGAAAGAAGGTGGGGAATGAGCTAAAGGGGGTGATCATTGAAAGAATTATATCTAAAGGTGATGGGGCATCTACATCAGCACATGTGTCCACATCACAACCACTCCCAGAGAGATCAAGAACTAAGAGGATTTTGAGACCTGTCACTGAGAGCACATAGATGCAGGTAGAGGAACATGCTCTACAAGGAGATTTAGGAGAGGACTCCCCTTTAGAAGAAGAACAGGTAAATGAGGAACTTGGAGATGAAGACTTGCTAGTAGCAAGCAAGAAAAGAAAGAAAACATTGCAAACACCACCTCCTAAGAAACCAAGAACAACCATGAGAGGGAATGTCAACACTGATCCCATCATGTTGAGGGGAAGGGGCAGTGAGGTTTTTAGAAAGGAACTGCAACATGAAGTCCCTATTCCCGAGATAATTGAATTTAAAACTGAAAAGGCTCAGGAGCAGACTAGAGAAGTACTCATGGCTAGTAAGGATCTTCCTTTCCCTCTAGATGAAACTGTAGAATTATCAAATGATGAGATATTTTAGGATGTGGCTGCTCAATGTATGGAAAACCTAGTTGCCAACACCAAGATGACACCTCATGGAACTCCATTAGCCTAGATGAGGGTATTACAAGAAGAAAAAAGGCAAACGGACAAAACAAAACAGGATAGCCCAGAGAGAGTAGCCCAACAAATAGGGTTGGATAATTTGGTTGATCAGGTCAAAAGCCCTGCAACAGTGGACCTAACATATAGAGGTGATGTAAGCCCAAATAAGGACAATAGTCCACCATTGGAGCCTAAGCGGACTGATGAGACAAAGCATACCGAGAAGGGTGATGCTCCACCTGATTTGAACCAAGATCAAGCTAAGGTACCCATAGAATCAAAAGCACAACAACAGAGTGGGGATGATCAAGATAAAGGCCCAACATCAGAAGAGAAAATAGCTGAGGAAGAATCCAATACAAAAGAAGTTGATACATCAAAAGGTACTATGCAAGGTTCGTCACAACGTGACAGAACGGAAAAAATGATAGAGGATGTGGCTAGGAATAATCAAGATGATACTCAGGTCCATAGTACATAGATTCTTCAAGAGGCCAACTTGCCACAAAATGAGCCTAAGGAGAAGGATCAAGAAATCCCTAAGAACTCATCGGGGGAGGCACAGGATCAGAGTATCAATACTTCACAAGAGCCTCCTCCACAAAAGGAAGTCCTTCAACAAGAACCCCAACAGGATCCCCCTCATGATGAACTGCATGAGGAAGAAATCAAGAAGGTGCCTTCACCACCAAGGATAGAAGCTGACACAGGAGGGCAGGACACTCATGACATAGGAAGAGGTCATCAAGAATCTGGGGGTGATATACCTCATTGGCTACGATGGGAGATACATGTGTAGCAAGTGGAAGAGGTCCAAGATTTTGATGTGTCTACCCTATTTGCTGAGAGCATGATGAAGCCAAGGAGAAAGGCTAGGCTCACATCTGCAATAAAAAGAGATCCTACAATAGGTAGGAGTATCACACTGGTGGCTCTCCCTATAGTTGAAAAGGAGAAAGGCAAAATAAGCCTAGAAGAGTTTCAGATCACTAATGTTGATCTAGATTTTACAAATGAGGACCAAGAAGGTCAGGAAGGAAAGGATATCATTGATTATCTAACCCAAAGGGTAAAGAGAGAACAGGAGAAGAATAAGGTACATAAAGAGCACATTGCTCAATTGCATTCTTTTATAAAAGGGTTGATTAACCCTGATCATGCACCTGCTGATCCGACCATCCCATTGACTATTATATCACAAGATGAGGTTACCAAATTGGACCCGATCAAGCATGAGGTGATGGTGATGAGGAAATGGATGTTATCAGCATTTGAAGGAGTTGAGGAGGTGGTACAAACCTCCTTGCAGAGATGGAATTCTTTGAGCACCTTAAAGAGGAAGGTGGACAAAATGCAAAATGAAATAGGTAGAAGATCATTCCAATTGGAAAAGGACCTGGGTGGTCTGAGTGAGATAAAAAGAATTGATCCATAGATTTTGATAAGTAACAAGGTATTAGATAATAACACTGCCCTACTAATGGGGATCTGGCATGAAGTTATCAAGTTCGAATGTGATGTGTTAAAGAGATGTAGTGGCAAGCTCAGGGACATCAATGTCAAATTGCATAGTATGATGGCATATGAGGCAGAGACCTTGGAGGCCCTAAAAGGAAAAATAGAAGGTAAAATTGAGAATCAAGATGCAGATTTTGTTGTGAAGGCTCTACATGATAATTTCAAGCCTGTAGCAGATGACCCCCTAAACAACTTGATAGAGTAGGTGATGAATAGGATCATGAGGATGAAAGTCAAGGTGGAAACGTATAATGATATGTTAAACAACAAGAAAGGAAAAATGGAAGCCCTCAAGGCTAAGTTCCTCTCCCATAAACATGCAATAATAAAAGCTAAAGTCCAAGATGGGGGAGAGATAGATAGAATTGTATAGCTATACGATGCAATCAGGATAACAGTAAAGCTCCATATTCAAGATGATCTACATCAGAGTAGTAGTGAAGATGAAGGTGATGTAGATAGTGAAGGTGATGAAGAAAATGAAGAAGAAGAAGGAGACGAAGAGTAAGTATGGATGCATTTCCAAAAAAACACATGCATAAGGCTACTTATGATTAGCAAGTCATATAGATGGTTGCCAGCTGGCAACTTGTGCCACGAGTAAAGGTGTTGACTAAGTCAATGGAGAATTGTTAGCCGTTGATCTAAATTGATAAATCTTGATCATTGGTCCGTTGTAACCGCCTCCCCTCCTTGTTCTATAAAAGGGGTGGGAGTGCATCTTTTTAAGCATTAGAAACTTAATTGAAATTTGATTGCTGAAGAATTCAGGACTAATTTCAAGGTTATTGTGAATGTACATGTTTTGCATACTTAATGAAAGAGAAGCTATTTTGATTAAAAATCATTGTAAATCCTGAGTAATCTGTGAGTGGAATCTGGATATATACATTTATTAGCTACGTCCCTTGGAGTGCTTTTCAGTTTGCATATATTGTTTTCATTCTTTGTTCCTTTGAAGTTAGCATCAACCATACCTAGCTGTGGAACAACCTGGTCAATTATGGTTTGATTTCTTCTCTTCATGACTATATCTTGTTTGTATGTGATTCAATAACTAAAGGTTCACTAAAATTAGAAGTATTTCTTTAAATTTCTTTGAATCTCATTACAAATCACTTCCATAATTGCAAATAACATACAATCTAAAGTAAATAAACATGAAATAAGTAGATATCTCATAAATAATTGAAAATACAGAGCATATTTTGAGTGAAAGCATGTTAAATTGATAAATATCATGCCAATACAGGTAAATATCTATGATGAACATATGAATATCTATGTGTAGACACATTATTTGAATAAATACATAGTGTAGAAGCATGTGTAAGTTCATGATGACTAATGTTTAGAAGAATTGATCAAACTTACAAATATCACAGTGATCCTTGGGATAAAGTAGAAATAACCTCTTTGTGAAGCGAATTTACAGAACACAAGTGTATTATTGATCATCTAAGAAAACATAAGACCCCTTGAAACAGAAAACAACATGTCACATCAACCTTTGAGTAATGTCAGACCATCATGACCTGATCAATGGAGCCTTGGAGTCATCAATCTACCTTAAATTGATCGTACTTTACAAGATAATAAAGGTTTGTTGTGCAAATTTTTATGCATGTTGTTATGACTAACAATCATCATCAACATAAATTGGCATTAGAAGGAGGTCCATCTTCACTGCTTGAAGGAGAATTCAGTAGCGCATGTGTATTTTCTTGTGTCAAAGTGAGGTAACACTCTCACAGGTCATTACTTTAAACATTCTTGCAAAGATTTGCTATTTTGTGCCTTTTTATGCTTGTTTATCATGAATATTGAAGAATTATGCATAAATATCTCAAGCTTTGTAGCCAATTCTTGTGATTCGTGAAAGATAAGTTGTCATTCAGGTGTTCCTACTAGTGCTTTGAAATAATTTTCTTGTGATACTGGATATCCTAATATTTGCATATGAGAGTCTCATATCTATTCATATTTGCATCATTCCTACAAATATTACATAAATATCTACTCAGTTTTGGATTCTAGTCATAAATACGCCTTTTGCAGAAGTAGTTTACTTGATCTTTATAGTAAACTAAGCCAAATTTCTATAAATTGTAGAAATCCTAGCTCCCAGGCCACATACCAGGTCCAGATCTAGTGGACTCTTTGAAGAATTGCCTATCTATGGATTCAGACCTAGAACAGTAGATATTCACCACACTCCTAGTTCTAGTACATCAGAGGCGTCACCAGGACATACTCCAATAACTCCTACAGGGCCACCTGTAACATCTCTGGTTCAACCTCCACCAGTCACAATGTCATTCTTTGTTACAGAGTCGCCTCTAACTTTTAATGCATATCATCCTTCACCTAAAAATATTGACAAGTTTTGTCCAAAGTATCATCCATATCAGGATGCTGATGATCACATTAGAACATTCAAGGAAGCTTGTTGTAGAGCAAGAATTGAACATCAGGACATGGTATGTAGATTATTTCCATTTTCCTTAGGGTAAGAGGCATATAATTGGTATATCAGTCTTGGTCAAGGTTCAATTGGTTCATGGGTTGCGTTAGAGAAAGCTTTTAAGGATATATTCAAGATACCTATAGATCCTTCAATGAATTATCACCTATTTGCCACAATCAAAAGATTTGAAGGGGAACCTATTGCCAACGTTAATGCTAGATTCCAAAAGATGCTTTCAAAACTGGTTGCTCCTTATATTGTAGTAGATGAAGCTGCTAGGAGTATATACTACTCAGCATTAGATCCCTTGACTTCTATGTTTATCAGGAGAACACATCCTGGTGTCACAACCTTGGCAGGAGCTTTTGAAGAAGCCATAAAAGTCAATCAGTAGTTGATCCCCGCTCCAATGCCTAACATTACATTTCCTACACATTCTGTATATCCTACATATCCTGCTCAACAACAGACTAATGGAGCTATGATACCTCCAGCTGTAATGCCAAGTCCTTTATAGATACCTCTACTTATCATCATGCCACCTCCAAATGGAAATGGCCAGATGATGCAATATCCAGGACATACACAAGTACCTCAGGATGTAGGACAGAATAGTAACAACAATGGTTCTTCTTTCTTTAAACCTCAAGCTGAGAATGTAGTAGCCAAGGCTCAAGAAGAAAAGGAAGAAATTAAAGAAATATCAGCATAACTAAGAAAATTAACAACTGAAATTACTCATTTGAGAAGTCAGAATTTCTATTCCCAATCAAATCATAATAGAGCATATAATAATGGCAGATCTAGATATCCTGATAGGGGATATAACAGAAAATAACAATAACAACAGTGGTAACAATAATGCCCCTAGATAGCCTAGAGTGTGGAACAGTAGGCCAAACAATGGTTCCTTGCCATCACCCTTAGATAATCATCTTCCTGGTGAACCTAAGCAAACTACTAGGGTGAATTTGGCAGAAGCAACCCTTACAAATTGGTGTAGGATGCATAACACCAATGCTCATGCAGAGCTGGATTGTCCTCAATTCAGGATAGCAGCTAGTATATTCCAAGCTGAAGTATCAAATACCGCAGGTAATCCATCTGCTGTTGAAGGAAATGAAATTGTCCCTTGTGGATATGACTCTGCTCTTGTATTGGAAAGTTTCACCAATCATCCTCAGCAATAGATATTATCATCCCATATGAACTACACATTAACATGTGAAGAGTCAGCTATGGCTTTTGAAACAAATTATGTTTTCCCTTTTGAGGATGAAAACAAGCCATCAATTGAACATGAAGAAGTGCATGCTTATCAGCAACAATATCAGGGTAAACATAACTATAACCTGAGGAATAATTTAAACAAGCCCATTGGCCCTTTGACTACATCCTTGCCTCCAAACAATTTTAGCACTCCACCTGATCCTAAGGCAAGTAATAACCCTAGATTTCCCAAAGTTAATGCTTAGTACTTAGCACCCTAAAATACAGTGGCAAAAGCTAGTAATCAACCTTCAAAATCTAATAAATTGGTCACATACTTAGCTGATGAAATGAAAAAGATCAAAATAAGTCTATCACTGTCAGAGTTGCTTAAAACCCCAGCTATTAAGAGAGCATTCATAAAATCATTAGATGACCCTACTCCAAAAGAAGACAGTCATCCCTCAAACCAGTCTTTGAGTAAAGATCATGCAGTTAGGGATACTAATGTTAAACACTGAACTTCAACTACTGTCCAAGTTGCTAAAACTTCACACATGACCCTTTATAGGGATAAGACTGAGTCACCTCCAATTCTCCTTACTATAAGGGTGTTCAGTAAGAATTTGCATAATTGTTTAGTAGATTCCAGTGCATCTACTAATGTAATTTCATTGTCCATATGCAATGCCTTAGGGTTACATCCAGCTAAGTCGCTGAAGAAGGTAACACGGTTAGATAAAATTGAGCTGAGTGTTGTAGGAGAATTAACTCACATTCATATGCAATTAGCATCAGATCCAAGAATTCAATACTACATTGATATCCAGGTAGTAGATATCCCTGACACATATGGAATGTTGCTCAGCAGGGATTGGTCAAAAACACTTAATGGATACATGCCCACTGATTTCAATCACATGTGGTTACCTTGGAAAGGGATTCCCAACCAGATAAGGATAGATGCTGAACCCCGCATGAAATACATGATCACTGAATATAATAAAACTAATGAGATCATGTATGTAGATGTTGAATCGAGAGTTTACACCATCAGGCCCCGAACTGTCAAGAAAGAAGAGATCCTGGTGTATGATGTCTATGCTCATAATGATAATCTTCAAGATGATAGAATAATTATAGAGTCTAATCAAAGTTCAAATGATGGTAAAGAGATAGATCATTTTAGGAAGTTTGAAATATATTTGTCCAGAGAGATGCAACGTTGTCAAATGTTAAATATGTCTAATGAAGATGTTTTAATTGAAGGATGGTGCAGGTTGCATGATGAGGCACATTTAGAAAAAACTTGTGATGCTTGTTTAGATATGATGAAACTGGAACAAGCATGCAATGAAAGGGAATCATCATTGTCCATGGTAGGTCATGCAGATAGTTATAGTGATACTGATTCTTGTTTATCATCTACAGGTACAGAAGAATGCACAAATCATGATGAAAGTTATATTCATGGGATGGAAGAAATCCTAGTGTGCACTAAGAATAGTTATAAGAGTAACAAGGATATCACCCCAGGGACTGACTGTTTGATTGAATCAGATTATGAAGTATCTGATGAAGACAAGGATAGTAATTTGACCAAGTTTGAAGAGTTTTTATCAAAACAAATTCAGAGGATGCTTCTACAACATACGTCCCCATACGATGTTTTAATTAAAGATTGGTGCAGGTTGCATGAAGCACCACATTCAGAGATTACTTGCTCTTTATGCTTGCACCTTCTGAAAAAGTAGATGATGCTTTGTTCAAAGGATCATTCTTCTGATAGTAAAGAAGAAAAACAAATATCAACTCCTCATCAGTCAGATAGGGTGAAGTGTGAGAAGGAGAAGTTGCCAAAATTGAAATGGATATCAGGTGGTGCAGCTGCCAGAGCTAAAAAGAAAAGAGAAGGTCTAGATAAACCTTTAACTAAAGATAAGCCATGGATCCTTATGTTTGATGTATCTAAATCAGAACAAGGAGCTGGAGTAGGAATAGATCTCATTGATCCAGCTGGGAAATCCTACTTGGTAGCATATAGATTACAGTTCCCATGTACAAATAATGTGACAGAATATGAAGCTATGATTCATGGGATATTGTTTGCACTTAAAAAGAAAGTAAGGATTCCTACATGTTTATGGAGATCCAGAGTTAGTGGTAAGACAAGTAAGAGGCGCATACTCTTGTAATTACAAAAGTTTGTCTAATTACATACACAGAGTATGGGATTTGATAGAGGATTTTGATGCATTCAATATCACCCATGTGCCTAGAGAACAAAATCATAGAGCAGATGCCTTGGCTCAAGCTGTGAGTATCTTGGAGCCATTATCCATATCTAGTCTGAAGAGGTTTTTAGTTGAATTAATATCAGTGCCCTTTGTACTAGATAATGTCATCAATCTTCAAGTGTTTGATGATGACCAACACATTTTACACTTCATATCAAATAGAGATGTGTTTGATGCACAGATTATAGATGAAAGAAATGTGGAAGATCATACCTGGGAAGAAGAAGAGATCATAGATTGCCCAGTAACAAGATTCCCAAGGGGATGATAGAATTAGAAAGAGCATTTGATTTAGATAATATGCTAAAATAGAAAGATCTCCCTAAAGCAGATGGAGGAGAATATTCACTAGTCAACATAGAACATGATAAAGAAAAAAAGAATGTCCTGATTGGCAAAATGTGTACAGAAGAAGAAATAATAGGAATAACTCAAGCACTTAAAGATTATATCCATGTCATTGCCTAGACTTATGATGAGTTGAAGACTTATGATACCTCAATCATCACTCATACCATACCGTTAAAGCTAGATGTTAAACTCTTTAGAAAAAAGCAGAGGCCTGTTAATGCCTTATTGGAGCCTATCATTTTTTAGGAAGTAAAGAAGTTGCTTAATGCCATAATCATATTCCCTGTCAGGCATTCCACCTGGGTGGCTAACTTGGTCCCTGTGAGAAAGAAAAATGGTGACATCAGGTTATGTGTAGACTTCAGAAATTTAAATAGAGCTTCTAAAAAGGATAACTATCCTTTACCTTCACTGGATGAGGTTCTACAAATACTGAATGGTGCAAAGATGATGTCAATCTTAGATGGTTTTTCAGGTTACAACCAGGTGATGGTAGATAAAATAGATAGGTTAAAAATGGTATTCATCACTAAGTGGGGTATATTTGCTTACAGGCACATGCCTTTTGGATTGATAAATGCTAGAGCTACTTTCCAGTGAGCAATGGATATAGCCTTCAGAGGGTTGATTGGAAAGTGTATAGTCATATATATGGATGACTTAACAGTCTTCTCCAAGAAGAGAGGAAACCACATAGAAGACCTCAGGAAAGTACTTAAGAAATGTGAACAATATAGTATATCATTAAACCCTAAAAAATGCATATTTGGGGTAACTACAAGTAAGTTATTGGGTCACCTGATAACAAAGAATGGGATCATCATTGATCCTACAAGAGTAGAATCAATCATGAAGATATAAATTCCTGGAAGTAAGATAGAACTGAAATCCTACTTTGGTAAGTTAAACTTTGTTAGAAAATTTATTACTGGGTTTGCAGAGATTGTCAAAGCATTGAATGCAATGCTTAAGAAAGATGCCAAAATTGAGTGGACACCTGAAGCCAGAATAGTTTTTGAGGACATCAAGAAATCCATCTCTGATGCCCCTATTCTGATTAGTCCAGATTATACAAAGGATTTTTACATATATTCATTTGCTTCAGAGCATACATCTGCAGCAGTATTAACCCAAATAAATGAGGCTAAAGAAGAAAAGCCTATAGCTTTCATGAGTTGTCCATTCAAAGATGCAGAACTTAGATACATTGATGTTGAAAGACAAGCCTTTGCTTGAGTCCAGGCAGTCAAGAAATTTAGACATTACATCTTGAGAAGTAAGATAATTGTTGTAGTACCAGATGCAGCAGTAAAGATGCTCCTAATGCAAAGTGAGCCTGGTGAAAAGAGAGCCAAATGGATAATAGTTATCCAAGAATACAATATGGATATAACACCCATGAAGTTGGTAAGAGGACAAGCCTTGAGTCAAATGATATCAGAGATTGATCCTAACATCATGAGCCAACAGAATGTGATAAATACTAAGGAAAGTGAAGAGTTGTATTTAGATATCAGACACATCCTGATTACTAGAAGATGTCCATCAAGATTGCAAGCCTCACAAAGGAGAGCATTGAAGATAAGATCACAAAAATACATGGTGAAATGTGGAATCTTGTTCAAAAGGAACAATGAAGGGATATATCTCAGATGCCTAGAGAGACAAGAAGCAGATAAGGTGCTAGCAGAGTTACATGACAAATTTGGAACTGCACATGGGTCACATTTATCCACTGCTCATGCTATCCTTAGAGCAAGATACTACTAGCCCACTATCTTTAAGGATACTACTAAACACATTAAATATTGTCATACATGTCAGGTTGCTGCTAATAGAGAAAGATATGCTACTCAACCTTTGCAACCGGTGATGGAGATGCACCCATTTGCTCAATGGGGCATGGATTTCATAGGATCCATCAATCCTCCATCATCCTCAGGCCATAGGTATGTATTGTCTATCACTGATTACTATACCAGGTGGACTGAAGCTATCAGCAGTAAGACATGTCCTGTAGATGATGTGATCAAGTTCATGGAAAGTAACATAGTGACCAGTTATGGAGTTCCTTATGCTTTAGTATGTGATAATGGATTTGCCTTTACATCATTAAAATTATCAAGTTGGGCTTTTGATCATGGAATAATTTTGAAGTTTTCTTCAAATTACTATCCTTAAGGGAATGGACTAGCAGAGTCTACAAATAAAAACTTGTTGAGTATCATAAAGAAATTTATAGAGAAAAATCCAAGGGAATGGAACACCCTATTAAAATATGTCTTGTGGGTAGATAGGACTAGGATGAAGGTTGCGTTAGGAAACTCTCCTTACTAGCTAGTATATGGGGTGGATCCTATCCTCCCTGTTAACCTAAAGATCCCCACATTGTAGTTTGTACAAGAATATCTAGGCATAGATAGCAAACAAGAAGTCAGGTTACTTCAGCTAATGTACCTAGAAGAAAAAAGAAACAGAGCAATTGATCAGTTTGCTAAACATCAAGTTGTTGTCAAACGTTGGTTTGACAAAAGAGCCAAAGTCAAAGCTTTTAGGATTTCAGATCTAGTCCTTATGTGGGATGAAGTACATGAAAAGAAAGGGGATCATGGTAAATTTGATAAACTTTAGATAGGTCATTTTCAAATTTTAGAAATCCTAGGAGACAGTACCTATAGACTTAAAACTCTAACCAGTGAGGGTGTCCCATTACCAATTAATGGACAATTCCTCAAGCATTATTTCCAGGCTTGAAACGGGGTCATATAAGTCGAATGTATCATAATGTGCATGTTGTATAGTTGTTTGTACAGTTGTTGTGGTTTTGTTTGTGTGTTTGCTTGTTTGTTTGTTGAGTCTTTGTTTTGCTTGGTCAGGATGATGCAGCTTATCACCCCAAGAAAGCAACGAAATTGTTAGGATTCAAGTGATGTGAATAAATTCCTATATAGGTTATGACTCATTTTGAGGAGTATCTTTGACTAGGTCTATGATATCCTTTTCATCATGGTGCCTTTTCTTCACTAAGGAAGATTCTTCACAATGACTCACCTAAAAGCCTTGGGTTTGTGGAACACATGAGTATAGGTGTTGAGTGAAAAATCCAAAGGGACTCCCTTGCTACCAATACAATCTCCAACCTAAGATAGCAAGTGACTATACCTTGCATATTGAGCTTACATGATGGTATCTTATGAACACAAAAAGAGAAATAAATATTGAAACTTCAAAAGAACAAAATTAGGCCATCTAAATAACCTTACCAGGGCTATGGATGCCTGCTAGCAATGGGACTCTACTTAGGGTAATTGTATAGATAACCTTGTCAGGGCTACGGATGCTTGTTGGCAGCAAGGCTCTATCCAGGTTGGCTATGAGGGATGATCTCAAAATATGTAGCTTAACACTAGTTACTCATGTTTTCAACTTACTTTCAAGATGAGGATAATTAATCATCTGCACACACTTGATTCCTTGCTAGCATTGTTAAAATAATGAACATCATATCGTTCAGGAAGGTCATAATACTTATGCTTAGAAAGAGTTAGAATGCTATGTTAGAAGGTGATCACATCACTTGAATAATTGGAATTTGGTTATTTTCTTTGGTGGCAAGTTGTTGTGTAGTTACACAACACGCCCCATTTTGCCTTAGCAAAACAGGGACCCAACTTTTCTTTCTGCTTATTGCTTGCTTGTTTCTTGCTTTGGGCAGTTTGGTAAAATCAGTCATGTATGTCACCTCAAGGGGATGGATTCACCATCAGATGAAGTTAGTTGTCCAAGTCAACATTTGCTATTATTAATTTCATGGTTGGAAAGTACACAAAATTTTAAGCAGGTTTGCCTTTTGGATCACCCCAAAATTTTCTAAAGGCAGGGAGTTATGTTGAGTCAAAGTTTGGTCAAACCTGATATTACCTGTGGAGGGTCATATTTCTAACATCAGTCATATTCAATAAGATCATCCGATCTTAGAATCATCACCCATGACTCATTAGATACCCGATACGCAAACGTCAAAGTCAAATAAGAGCCAGTATTTACCTGTCAAGGAGCTTCATATATTTGCAGGGGGTCATATTTGTTAACATCGGTCATCTTTCCTAAAATTACCCCTTCACAGATATCACCCTACACCAATATGAGGATGACATCATTCAATTCCAATGAATGAAAGAAATCACCCTGATGATGACATCATCGTCTCATCTAACCTACGGGGGGTCATATTTCCAATATCCGTCATGTTTTCCAAAATGATGATGACGTCACCAAAGAGATAATTAATAAAATATTGATGGCATGATGATGTCATCATGATCTTGTACCTGAGGATGGGGTCATATTTCAAAGTGCCCTTGATCTTAATTTCATGACCTGATATGTTCTATGGTCAAAAGGTTGACCGTATCACCTGATCTTTTATACACTATTATCCCGCACAAAGTGAAAAAGAGAGGGCGTTGATATTATCTACAGGGGGTCATATTTTTGAATGTCCCTGATCTTTCAAAGATCACCCCCCTTAACATTAAATGTAATTAAAATGGTAGATGAATGCCCACCAATTATAAATACGAATTGAACACTTGGTGGTATCTATGGATTCCCTGCAAATGATCAACAGATTTAATCAAGACAACACATTTTACCCTAATTCATCTTATTGATCTATTTAAAAGTGAAATTCAAAGGTCATTTTTATTTACCTTGAGATAAATTGAAAGTTACAGAGCTCTAAAGTCAAACCCTTATCAACTACCTGCAAGCAGATTGGATCCTTTGGCGTAACGGAACAGAATGGGTGACATTGCACGTTTACAGTCTTTCCTTAATCACTCATATAATCCAAAGGAAAGCGTTATCAAGTAAGTAACTTCAAATCCTCCTCATTGCATTTTCTGCAAATCCAGGTAAAATATTTGTCTTTATTGGTGTAAATCCTCATGATGTTGCATAGAAAAAGTTAAAATGACGGATAGTAGATGAAAGATGCATGATACTGTTGGAAATACATATGGATACCATAGAGTAAAATATATCATGCTTATTGCAGGATTCAATGGCTGACGTTAGAAGAAATAGATCTGAGGCTAAATTCTTGAAGCCCAATTTGTACAACCTGAAGGGGTAGGGTTTAGATATGGTGTCATTGGAGATACAGATTTAGATACATGGACCAGAAAATTGGATAACGATAAAGATAACCCTATACTAGTTAGAGAATTTACGACTGGCATGTGGTATGTAGCAAGTTTTCTGTATGCCATGGATGCCGTAGAGCTAGTGGTAGAGTGTGCTAGGAATTATAACCCACAGAACAGAAGAGTGGAGAAGCATGATAGAATATATGTTGATTTCTTGTTCGAGGGAATCACAGCTACTTTCAACTTGCCAGATCGGAAATAAGGTGGTTAGGGTGGATTTACAGAAACTAGAGAAACAATACAACAATAATAAGAAGGGTGCCCAGAAAAGAATATATCAGTGGGGGGGGAAGAACAACACCTATATCGCCTCAACCAAGCTACCAATGTACTTGTATAAGTTTGATTTTGATGATGAGTATCAATACATGATTGACCTATTAAGCAGGATGAATGGCAAGCCACATGCTGGTAATTTTGAGAATTGGATGTTTGGCATCATCCAGATGGTCTTATATTCAGATAATAAGCCTCAGTGGGCTAACATCATCAGTGATAGCCTAGACGAAGGAATGAGGAAGCAAGGAGGACAGGCATGCCTATTTTACATGACATCTTATGTTGTGTATTCCTGTGCCTCCCGAGGAACATTTGATGCCCTACAAATAGTAGGCAGACTTGGGAATAACCCCAAAGATACACATATATGGGATCATTATCCCCAACTACAAAGAAGAGTATACCTCCAAGATTACAAATTGGTGAATGATGCATTCTCAATGCATCTGGTTAGAACAATGGAGGAGGATAGGACCAAGAGGCTGAGCATGGAATCTCAAGAAGTTATTTACAAACATGGGGCCTGGTTCATCAAATTTGCTACATTTTCATATATCAGGATTGAAGGATTCAAGGGACAGCCCCTCATGTTGCCAAGATACCCTACTAATAGGGTCATCTTGATGGAGTTTGTTAGATAGGTGTCTACATCAGTTGAGGCTTACAAATCTCATAAGAAGATCCCTTCAGTTTTATTCCTAGTATTCATGGGGTGGTATCTATGCCTAGATTCACAAAGCATTAAGCATGATATTAAGGGGCTGAAATTAATGTACTTACAACCATATCCTCTTGCCATATCATCTGACGCTTATGGCAGGATGCAGAAACTTCTAGGAAAACAAATACATGAAAAGCATATAGAGGACTTTTGGACTGATTGTGATGATGAGGCTGAGGTGAGAAGGAGGAAGTATCAAAAGCTTATCTTGAATCAAATCAGGACCTTTGATTGTATCCCAGTGCCAGCACAATTACATAATGATGATGGGAGGGTAATGTCTAATGAATACGAAGACAATAGGATGTATAATGATACCATATTTGCCCCTGATCTCACACAAATAGAAGATATATCTTTGGATCAAATAATGCAAGGGGTGATCCGATTGACCCAAAGGTGGGGCGATGCAGAAATTGCCAAGCTAAAGAAGAAGGGCATGGCCCTCACTATTTACAATAAGAAAAAGAGACAGGAATTATCTGACGAGGAATATGATGATTTTCTTGATTGAGAAGAGGAAGTCTAATGGAGAAAGGTTACCTGTCGAGAAACAAAAGAATATACACTCCAAGGGAAAGAAGGTGGTGAATGAGCCAAAGGGGGTGATCATTGAAAGAATTATATCTAAAGGTGATGGGGCATCTACATCAGCACATGTGTCCACATCACAACCACCCCCAGAGAGATCAAGAACTAAGAGGATGTTGAGACTTGTCACTGAGAGCACAGAGATGTAGGTAGAGGAACAAGCTCTACAAGGAGATTTAGGAGAGGACTCCCCTTTAGAAGAAGAAGAGGTAAATGAGGAGCCTGGAGATGAACACTTGCTGGTAGCAAGCAAGAAAAGAAAGAAAGTGTTGCAAACACCACCTCCTAAGAAACCAAGAACAACCATGAGAGGGAATGTCAACACTGATCCCATCGTGTTGAGGGGAAGGGGTAGTGAGGTTTTTAGAAAGGAATTGCAACATGAAGTCCCTATTCTCGAGATAATCAAATTTAAAACTGAAAAAGCTGAGAAGTAGACTAGAGAAGTACTCATGGCTAGTAAGGATCTTCCTTTCCCTCTAGATGAAACTGTAGAATTATCAGATGATGAGATAGTTCAGGATGTGGCTGCTTAATGTATGGAAACCCTAGTTGCCAACACTAGGATGATGCCTCATGGAACTCCATTAGCCAAGATGAGGATATTACAAGAAGAAAAAAGGCAAATGGATGAAACAAAAAAGGATAGCCCAGAGATAGTAGCCCAACAGATAGGGCACGATAATTTGGTTGATTAGGTCACAAGCCCTGTAGAAGTGGACCTAACATATAGAGGTGATGTAAGCCCAAATAAGGACAATAGTCCACCATTGGAGCCTAAGCGGACTGATGAGACAAAGCATACTAAGAAGGTTGATGCTCCACCTGATCTGAACCAAAATCAAGATAAGGTACCCACAAAATCAAAAGCAAAACAATGGAGTGGGGATGATTAGGATAAAGGCCCAACATCAGAAGAGAAATCAGCTTAGGAAGAAGCCAATACAAAAGAAGTTGATACATCAAAAGGTACGGAGCAAGGCTCGTCACAAGGTGACAGAATGGAAAAAGACATAGAGGATGTGGTTGGGAATAATCAAGATGATACTCAGGCCCACAGTACATAGATTCGTCAAGAGGCCAACTTGCCACAAAATGAACCTAAGGAGATGGATCAAGAAATCCCTAAGAACTCACCAGGGGAGGCACAAGATCAGAGTATCAATACTTCACAAGAGCCTCCTCCACAAAAGGAAGTACCTCAACAAGAACCCCAACAGGATCCCCCTCATGATGAACTACATGAGGAAGAAATCAAGAAGGTGCCTTCACCACCAAGGATAGAAGCTGACACAGGAGGGCAGGACACTCATGACATAGGAAGAGGTCATCAAGAATCTGGGGGTGATATAACTCATTAGCTGCGACAGGAGATACATGTGTAGCAAGTGGAAAGGTCCAAGATTTTGATGTGTCTACCCTATTTGTTGACAGCATGATGAAGCCAAGGAGAAAGGCTAGGCTCACATCCACAATAAAAAGAGATACTACAATAGGTAGGAGGACCGCACAGGTGGCTCTCCCTATAGTTGAAAAGGAGAAAGGCAAAATAAGCCTAGAGAGTTTTAGATCACTAATGTTGATCTAGGTTTTACAGATGAGGACCAAGAAGGTTAGGAAGGAAAGGATATCATTGATTCTCTAACCCAAAGGGTAAAGAGAGAAAAGGAGAAGAATAAGGTACATAAAGAGCACATTGCTCAATTGCATTCTTTTATAAAAGGGTTGATTAACCCTGATCATGCACCTGCTGATCCGGCCATCTCATTGACTATTATATCACAGATGAGGTTACCAAAGTGGACCTAATGAAGCATGAGGCGATGGTGATGAGGAAATGGATGTTATCAGCATTTGAAGGAGCTGAGGAGGTGGTACAAACCTCTCTACAGAGATGGGATTCTTTGAGCACCTTAAAGAGGAAGGTGGACAAAATGGAAAATGAAACAGGTAGAAGGTCATTCCAATTGGAAAAGGACCTGGGCGCTCTGAGTGAGATAAGAAGAATTGATCCACAGATTTTGATAAGTAACAAGGTATTAGATAATATCACTGCCCTGCTAATGGGGATTTGGTATGAAGATATCAGTTTCAAATGTGATGTGTTAAAGAGATGTAGTGGCAAGCTCAGGGACATCAATGTCAAACTGCATAGTATGATGGCATATGAGGTAGAGACCTTGGATGCCCTAGAAGGAAAAATAGAAGGTAAAATTGAGAATCAAGATGTAGATTTTGCTGTGAAGGCTCTACATGATAATTTCAAGCCTGTAGCAGATGACCCCCTAAACAACTTGACAGAGGAGATGATGAATAGTCATGAGGATGAAAGTCAAGGTGGAAACGTATAATGAGACATTAAACAACAGGAAAGACAAAATGGAAGCCCTCAAGGCTAAGTTCCTCTCCCAGAAACATGCAATAATAAAAGCTAAAGTCCAAGATGGGGGAGAGATAGATAGAATTGTACAACTATATGAGGCAGTTAGGACAATAGTAAAGGTCCATATTCAGGATGATCTACGTCAGAGTAGTAGTGAAGATGAAGGTGATGTAGATAGTGAAGGTGATGAAGAAAATGAAGAAGAAGAAGGAGACGAAGAGTAAGTATGGATGCATCGCCAAGAAAACATATGCATAAGGCTACTTATGAGTAGCAAGTCATATAGATGGTTGCCAGCTGGTAACTTTTGCCACAAGTAAAGGTGTTCACTAAGTCAATTTAGAATTGTTAGCCATTGATCTGAATTGATAAATCTCGACCATTGGTCAATTGTAACCACCTCTCCTCCTTGTTCTATAAAAGGGGTGGGAGTGCATCTTTTTAAGCATTAGAAACTTAATTGAAATTTGATTGCTGAAGAATTCAGGACTAATTTCAAGGTTATTGTGAATGTACATGTTTTGTATACTTAATGAAAGAGAAGCTATTTTGATTACAAATCATTGTAAATCATGAGTAATCTGTGAGTGGAATATGGATATATGAATTGATTAGCTACGTCCATTGGAGTGCTTTTCAGTCTACATATATTGTTTTCATTCTTTGTTCCTTTGAAGTTAGCATCAACCATACCTAGTTGTGGAACAACCTAGTGAATTATGGTTTGATTTCTTCTCTTCATGACTATATCTTGTGTGTATCTGATTCAATAACTAAAGGTTCACTAAAATTAGAAGTATTTCTTTAAATTTATTTGAATCTCATTACAAATCACCTCCATAATTGCAAATAACATACAATCTAAAGCAAATAAACATGAAATATACAGATATCTCATAAATAATTGAAAATACAGAGCATATTTTGAGTGAAAGCATGTTAAATTGATAAATATCATGCCAATACAAATAAATATCTATGATGAACATATGAATATCTACATGTAGACACCTTATTTGAATAAATACATAATGTAGAAGCATGTGTAAGTTCATGATGACCAATGTTTAGAAGAATTGATCAAACTTACAAATATCACAGTGATCCTTGGGATAAAGTAGAAATAACCTCTTTGTGAAGTGAATTTACAGAATACAAGTGCATTATTGATCATCTAAGATAACTAAAGACCCCTTGAAATGGAAAACAACATGTCACATCAACCTCTGAGTAATGTTAGACAATCATGACCTGATCAATGGAGCCTTGGAGTCATCAATCTACCTTAAATTGATCATACTTTACAAGATAATAAAGGTTTGTTGTGCAAATTTTTATGCATGTTGTTATGAATAACAATCATCATCAACAATACCTTTTCTATTTTTCACCCTTATGTTTCCTTTGTCCTTTTCCCATGCCCCTCATGTGTCAATACATTCAAAAATCTAAGAAAATCCAAGTTTGGGAGTATCCTTAGCCATTTTTGGCCCTTAGTGGACTTTTAGGTTTTGTAGGAATAGGCAGATGTTTCAGGATGGAACTTTTTCTCGACCCATACCCCTTGCTTCGGTCTCTAGTTCCTAGTTCATCTAGACTTCTTATCCATACCAGATCATGCTTCTTTGGCTTCAGGCTGATGGTGATGATAGAAATAGGACATCAACAAGGTGAGGCAAAAAATTATCTAAGTATTTGGGCTCATGTTCATGGTTTTGTTCCTTGCAGATTTTCAGGTCCTACCAAAACCCTAGAACTTTTCCCTTTGTCTCAATTTCTCCTGCTTTCACACTCCTCACTCCCTTTCCTTTTCCATGGTTCCTAGCTAGAACATTTTCCTGGCTCCTTTCATGTCCCTACAGGTTTTCAAGTCCTTTCAAAACCATTTCCCCCCAGTTTTGAGGTTCCCAGTTCCTTTGAAACCCAGCTCCCTGTGTCCCTTCAACACCCAAAGTCCCACTTACCACAACAAAAATTAAAGTTCTTGTGGAACTTCAAAACCCAATAAAACTTTTGCTCCAAGTTCCTAGGTTTTGGGTCCTTCCACGAACCCGATCCCTACCAAACCTTGAATCCACAGGTCTAGAAGAAATTCTTGACCTAGACCTTTAGTTCCAGATACGCCTGTCCTCTCGTGACCTGAAGTTCCACCAAATCCCAAAAATGTTGCAGGACATCCCAACAACTCCCAAGATTGCCATTATTGCTCTATTTGACTTCTCCAACTGTATTTTTTGAGAGGGAAACTTCTTCTATGACCTAGGGCATGGATCCAAGTGCTATAAATGGCATTTTCTTGCCTCATTTCAAGTGTTGGTCTCTGAACCAATTTTCTAGTCTTGCATCTGCTCGTGGAGGATCTAGGGCAATAAACAACTTTAGTCTAGCATGCACATGGGAGGAATCTATTATGCAACTCAGAGGAAGGTCTTCAATGCATATTTTATGTAATGATATGTTTCCATAGCATTTTGTAATAGTTCTGGGAATATGTAATCATAGGTGTATGTTTTATTCACCACATTTGATGGTGTGATTATAACCAAGGTTAGATGAATGTGATAGCTTCTAAAGCAATACAAAGATTTTGTATTGGTCTTTCCTTTGTTACAAATGAATTGTTGCAGTTATGCTAGGGATTACTAAGTATGTCCATTTTGTGAAATGTATTCTTGGGTTTACATGTGAATGCATTCACTATTCTATTGATGGTTGCTAAATGTTTTCACCTTTTACCTGCATCCTATGACTCTGTTGCCCAATAATATAGACACCAATCCATATTGGTGAAGGATAAAACACTTTTCAAATATCAAACCCTCGTCTTGTTAGATGTAGGAGTAAGAGTAGGTTAGGGTTTGCATGATGTCCATGATTCTATGTTACAATTGGGGATTCATATGAAGTGATACAAAACTGCTTAGATCTGTAGTGAATGATTGCATGTATGTTTGCAACTTGCCATTATGTAAAATATCAAATGAATTCATCTTGCGGGAATGTAAATGTTATCATTTGTGGTTGCATGTGTAAGATGTGTGATTAACTTTGTTAGAGGTTTGCGCAGCCAGTCGGTCTTGATCTAGTGACAATCTTAGGGGGTCAAGTGTATATTGGGTATGGCTATGAATGTTTAACTATGTTCTATTTTATGCCTCTTGGGATATTCCTCCTGGGTCTAGCTAAGCCCAAAGTGTAGGAGAGCATACCCACTCTTGTTAGTTGGCCTTTAACCATCCAAGTTTTGTTGATGAGCCCCTATTTTACCTTCTTCACGGCATCCCCTAGCTTGGAATGTAAGAACATACTCTAGGGCTTTAGACCTGCGGCTTTTGGACCCAACACATCCACCGAATCATTACATGCAATCGTCGATCCACCAATGGAGTTGCTTCACCCAGTTACTTTCCTTTTGCACAATCGCCCTGTTAACATGGAACCACTACAAAATTCTTTGAGTTGTCAATTCGCTCCGCAACTTCCATGAACCTTGGTGCATCCACCATGCTGGCCAACGCATGCACCAAATCATGTTTTATGTGGTTCAATGGTTGCATTGTTTGTCCTAGTCTACCCCTATTTATTGCACCCTAAGTGCAATAAATGACTCAACTAATGGTACTTATTAGTGCCCCTCGTCCCTTCGACTACCTATGCCTCCTCACCCACTTTGCCCAATGCTCTATGATTGGCACATTCTCCATCTTCGCTCCACTCCTTTTCACTCTTCTCAAATTTACTATTGGCTAGGGTAAAAATGAATAGTTTTTTACTCCCTAGCCCTATTTATTCACCCCATTTCACTATTTTTCCTCCCATTTATTCATCATGTTGTCATGTGAAATTGCACCCTATTTGAAGCTGGTTCAAACACCTCAATGACACAATGGGACTAATATCAAGGTGTGGGACCTTGCAAATGAGATCAGACCTCCAGAGAAGGCTAGTTCCTCTTTCTGAGCTTAAGGCTCGGAGAAATAAACTAAATCTAGTGCTAATGCTTGCAGGGAAAAAGGGTAAGAGGATTGCTGAAATAAAAATAAGGTGATGCACCAGATTAGGGATGTTCAGCTGCAACTGAATCAACAAAGAAAAAATCTCAAAACTAAGAAGAACTCACATAGACTCATAGTAATTCTAACAGAGGTCAGAGCAGAAACAATGGAGACATGAAAGGGACTGTTTTCTCCACAATACACAACACACACTAATCCAAAAGTAGACACAATGCAAGAACGATGAGAGAGGCAAAAATATCAGTTTATATAGATTGTGGAGATCAAATAATCATTACGAAAGAAGGAGAATTATACAGAAGAAATAGACACAGAATAATCAGTTACATTCATGGATGAACCAACAAATTGGAGACATCAAAGGCTCAGTAGAAGAGCACAATACATCAAATCCAACTAGTTCATGCAACTACATTACAAAGGTCTGGTTACAATACTCTCTATCTTGTATAATGGTCCAAAAGAAAAGCAAACAACAATACATTGCAATTTGAAGTATATATAACAATTTTAGCATTCTGCAATAGTGGTGCTGGAAGCCGGTTAATTAACCGAGGATAGGCCCACGTCTCATTAAATTATGGTTCATAGATCCCTGCAAACTGGAACAGAAACCATGCCCATGACGAGCCTACAATTCTACCATTGAGATTTCTTGCATGCATGGGTGTCATGCACAATTAAGAGGGAATGCAGAAATTCCTTCCATGTACCTGTAAATCCATTCTACAACTTCACCTATACTTCAGCATTGAAGAATTTCACTATTCCAGCTGCCCCCATTCAGCTTTGGCCTATAGAATTGAATGTCAAGTACCTCACTACTAAGAAAATGGTGTGATTTTAGGGACCTGCAAGATTTTACAACACTTCAAATTCCCCCTTTTCCTTGTATGGCACTTCTACATTTCATGTATCATCCGACCTAGCTTGAGCAGAAATCTGCCTCTTATCGTTTGATGAAGGAACAACATCCTTAGAATAATCAAGCTCCATATTTGTGCCTTATCGGTGAATTTTCATTTTCTTGAACCTTCAGCCAAGCATCATCTTTTCTGCCTTATCAGCAAAAAACAACCTTCTCGAACTTTAGCTTATGTTTTGCCTTACCGGCAAAATGTCCCTTCTTGAACTTCACCGCTTCAGTCATCTTCCACCCCTTTATCAACAAAAATGCCTTATTGGTGAACTCTTCTTCATTCATCACTTTTTCCCTTTGTCAGAAAAACCTCATCTTGCCGAACCTTCCTTACTTTTCTGCTTTATCAACCAAAGCATCAATTTTCAAACTTTGTTCACTTTTTCCTTATCGGTAAAAGTTACCTTTTTTGAACTATGCCTTGGTCTTTCTTTTTTCCTCACTATCCCCTTGTTGTCAGCAAAAGTGGCCCCTATTGAACCACGTTCTCTTGATATCTCCTTGTATCGGCCTTTTCCCTTGTTGGCGAACCATGAGAAAAATGAACTTTTGAAAAGTTCCTTACTTTGTCGATTCACCAATTTTGATCTTCCTTAGCCACTTTTTGCCTTATCGGTGATGTTGGCACCTTCAAATTTTGCAAATTTGGAGTGCCTATCTCCTCTGGATGTGTCGACATAGGCTAGGTCGGCATGCTACTCAATCTACCCTAGAGCCCAGCTTCGCTGATCAAAATCTTCCAACTCAGAGATCATCTTGTAAATCCATATGGTGGAAGGTTTTTTGGTGCATATCGTAACATGCCTGTTTTGTTTCGTGCTCCAGGATGAGTTTTGATGGGGTATTTAATGCTTTTTTTACTACGAATGGGCTAGATTTGGTGTTCCAAAAAGTTGCAAATCTCATAATTTTGAAGGTGACCCATTTCTCGTCTTGGTCCAAAACTTCTCCAATTCTAGTTTCATCAAAATCGGAGACCATATGATGTAGTATTTTAATGTATTTTGATTGCGACAAATATGTTCGATGGGCTAGTTTACAAAGGGGGTCCTCAAAATTTTTTGGTGATGCGAATTTTGAGGAAATGGGTTTTCTCTAAATAATGAAGTTTTGTTGTCATGAGGGAACATTTGCAATGATGGGTTTGACTTTGTTGCCCTGATAAAGCACTAGTCCAGGATTTGCTTGCCTAAAGGGTCTAGGAAATCATTGCATTTAAAGACAAATCATTTGAATCAAATCATTTCATGTTTTGTTTTAAGCTTAGGTCCTACATGTTCTCTAATATGAATGAGTTAGATAATCCAAGAACATTGTCAATTTGGGTTTATCTTACAAATCTTGGTGCATGCCTGAGAACATTCTGCCAGAGCTAGTCAGAGATAAAACTTTTGGTTGTGAACAAGGGAATACCCCCTAGCTGCGGCAAAACCTGAAGTGCAGGGGAGATATGAGATAATCTCCCACTCAGTTGGTCAAGTCTACTATTGAAATTGAGCATAAGAAGTGGCAAACCTTTAGAGTTTGATGTGTGTAGATTTGGGAACCAATAGAACTAGCGACTCCACTAGGGAAATAGTGATAGAACTGGCGACTCTACTGGGGAAAGTGACAGATATATGAGCAAAGAGTTAAAGAATTTATTGGGTCTGAATATACGGTTCAAATATTGAAGTTTTAGACCTGGACGGGGCTTTGGTGCAACAAATTTAAAAGAATTTATGTGTGACTCTGCTGTTGGAAGAAAACCCAGAATGAAAAAATGCTTTAAAGAAATTTTTGTTGTTTGAAGCATAGTCCTCTATGAAGAGAGGTGGCGACTCTGTCAAAAGAACCTGATGAAGATGTGAAGAGCATTTCAGATCAATAAAGATTTCCAGTCAGGGAGGAGAATTTGCAACAGTTGCATCATATCCAGGTATTTTTCATATTTTGGTTTTCAAGAGGGATAAGCTTGTGTATGAAAACCATATCTGAAAGTCTTGAAAATTTTTGGTTCTCTATTGAGTGAAACTAAGCACTAAGGAAGGGAAATAGTAGTGATAGGCTTTCATACTTCTATATTACTAGATTGTAGCCTCTATTATGAAGTGAAGTATGCAATAATTTTTAAGAAACACATTTAGAAGATCTTAATCAAGCTGAGATAGAAATTTGCATTGTAAGGGCTTAAGATCATGTTGTAAAAGGAGTTTGAGTTGCCCTATGTAACTGCCAAGTTAATATGAAAAGGCTCGTAAAGGTGTAAGAAAATGTATCAACAACCTGTGCATCCCTGTATGGACCCAAATGTAACAATGCATAGTGTGCATCCCCTGTCATGTCATCAAAGAAGTTTCAGCACTGAAAGTTACAAAGCCATAAATTTTGATGGCATTTGTGCTTTCCCAAATGTCATACCATCTGAAATCAGAGATAAAATACCAAAATTCAATGGTGAGAAGTCTGAGTCAGCTAATAAACATCTGTAAGAATTCAATAATTTAATGGATGATTATGAGGTAGATCATGAGGATGTGATCATGAGGCTATTTGTTTAGTCTCTAAAGGGAGATGCAAGAGACCGGTTCTCTTATTTACCAGCATGCTATGTTTGTTCTTGGGGTGAGTTCATGACAACATTTATAGAGCAGTTTGGTGAGAGAATTGACCCACGTTCAGTGATATGAAAACTTATGAACAACCAGAAAGAAGAAGATGAGTTGGTTCCAACCTTCAACCTAAGATTTACAAAATTGCTCAAACATATTCCAGAATATATGAGACCAAATGATGCATTATGCTTGTTTGTATACCTAGGTGCATTTGATGAAGAAATGAGTTACCTCTTAAGGGATAAGGAGCCTGTAACACTTCATCAGGCATATCAGATTGCCATGGACATTGAAAACAACTGGAAGTATAGAATGCTCAAGGGTTATTTCTCTACAAATGTTTCCTGCCCTAAGGTACGCAATGTTGATGAAAGGTGTAATTCAAGTATTAAAAATGAATTTCAGAGCACTTACACCCCTGCTGTCCCAGTTTATACATCAGCCCAATTATACAAGAGGTGTGGTGTCTCAAAATGAAGAGAGCAGTTGTCCTATTGAGAATAATCAGAAATATGGAATGCCAATAGAATACATGGCTGCGAGTGTTGTTTATTGCAAAGTATTTTATGCAGATTAGCAATGTAAATCAGAGGATGAGAATAGTTTTCAAAATGAATATACTTCAGCTATTCCAGTTTGTTCATTTAGAGGTGAATATACAGAAGGTAGTCATGGTATGATGCATAAAGATGAAGAAATTGTGGCAGAAAATGAAGGCACATCCTACAATGATAGAAATAAAGTTTGTAATCAACCTATGAGAGAAGAATATGCATATGCATATTGCATACATGATGAAATAAAAGATATATATCAAGATGTATCTTGAAGCAGTGATGTTGTTGAAGAATCAAAAGAATACATAGATACCAGGTATGTTGCATTCATAGGTGAGTGTGTCCCAGTTGTTCATGATAGTTTATATGAAGTAGATATAGAGGCTTTTGTTATGCATAAAAAGGGTACTTGCTCATCTATGAAGGATCCATTAGATGATCAGGTTTGTATGGATGATGGATATGTTGGTTTTTCTGTTTATATTGATCATGGACACAATATGGAGGTGGAAGTATTTACTTTCAATAATGAATGCATTAGTGAAAGTATTTCGAATGTTCATAATGATGCAATAGAGGATATTATTGATTGTGGTATCCGTGGTAAAGGTGATCATGAAGCTTTTGACATTGGGTTGTATTCTGAACTGTTTCTTCCTACTTTTGAAACTTTTCATGTTGATTTGTATGATGGTGTGCAAGATGAATTGAGTTATATTCTCCTTCATGAGATGGAGAAAATTTTTGACACATGTGATGATAATGCAAGCTGGCAGCTTGGGGTTCAGGGATTCAGTTAAAGCAAAAACATGGTTGGAAATGCATGTTTTTATAAGGATCACGACATCACTAGTGATGGAAATGTTGGTGAGACAACTCAATCTCCTTTGCATAGAATTAAAACACCAAGTGATGTAGATGACTTACATTACCCAAGTGTAGGTGAATACATATGCCATATAGATCAAATCAAAAATGAGCCTGAGTATGAGCATTTTCAGTTCTTAATTCAGCTTGATAAAATTTTGTAACTGCGGGGTAATGTCTTTGTCAATACAAATCACTGTAATGTCTTGCATGGTATGATGGATAGATTTGTTGTTTGCATGACATATGAGTAGATGTTTCAGTTAGAACCTGGTTGTAAATATCATAAGAATGCAGAACACTTTGATAATGGCAGGTTCAAGGGTTTTGTGAGAAAGATAAGCATCCATGTCTGTAATCAGGTGGATTATGGCAATATCTTCAGTTGTGGTCTGGGGTAATCAAATGAAAATTAGGTATTTGACAGAGGAGGGTTTTGATTCTTCCTCTTTGGGGGCTCAGGGCCTCCAAATAATGTTTGAGAATTGTGAATCAGAGCATTGCAAATGTAGTAGTTTCAGAGCTACCCAATGGATTTGGCACATGGTCTACATCCCAGAGATAACTGGAATCTCGCCATGCCTACAAGAGGCATGAGTCCCCGAACATGAGCCACTAGTGGCACCCTCAAATTGTGAAAATTTGAAGTGCCTATCTCCTCTCGATATGTCGACAGAGGCTAGGTCGGCATGCTGCTCAATCTACCCCAGAGCCCACCTTCACCAATTAAAATCTTGCAACTTAGAGATCAGCTTGCAAATCCATATGGTGGAAGGTTTTTTGGTTCATATAGTAACATGCCTGTTCAGTTTTGTGCTTCCAAGATGAGTTTTGATGGGGTATTTAATACTTTTCTGAATGCAACCAAGCTAAATTTGGTGTTCCAGAAAGTTGCAAATCTCATAATTATGA
Source organism: Cunninghamia lanceolata (assembly GCA_027924645.1). NCBI lineage: Eukaryota > Viridiplantae > Streptophyta > Pinopsida > Cupressales > Cupressaceae > Cunninghamia > Cunninghamia lanceolata. The sequence continues at coordinate 11,477,515 of BSBN01000553.1, read as the reverse complement.
AGGTGACCCATTTCTTGTCTTGGTCCAAAACTTCTCCAGTTCCAATTTCATCAAAATTAGAGATCATATGATGCAGTATTTTAATGTATTTTGATTGCAGCAAATACGTCTGGTAGGCCAGTTTACAAGGGGGTCCAAGAAATTTTTTGGCGATGAGAATTTTGAGGAAATGGGTTTGCTCTAAATAATTGATAATGGCCCTATACAAATTTTTGCAGCCTCCAGATATCCAATGTGCCCGCAGTGAACAGGCGTCGTTTGCCCGGGAGGAGAAATTGACTAATTGTCATTTTTCCTAAGTTGCCAAACGCATTTTTTAAAAGAAAAATATTTACATATTCTATTTGGTAGGCATAAATGATAAATATTTTAATATAAACATTATTGTAATGTTTATACATTACAAAAAGCAATGCAAAAGGAAATAAAGAAAGTCATAAGCATTTCCCACCATCGCACAGGGTTATTGACTGCACCCCTAAAGCTGTATGATGGTGCGAAATGGGCTTCTTAGGGCAGATTTTGATCTACTATCCCCATTGTAGTGAGTATTGATGCGTTTGGATCTTCTTGGAGGGTTTCTGGGCTCTTCTGGGCCATTCTCACGCAGGTACTATCACCTGATGGAATGCTGCTCACGTTTTTGGTCTTCCAATGAACTTTTGGAGGCTCTGTTTGGCCCAAAATCGCTGCCCCATGGTTTAAGTTCATTCCTGATCATTCCTAATGCTTGGACAGAAATTTTAAGCATGTTTATGATGAATTTCAGTTGCCAGAATGGGTAAAATGCCCCTGCATCAAGAAAAATGACCCATCAATGAATGAATTGGGCAAAATTAGATTAGAAGCTACTGGATTTTGTTCGATGTCATCCTAAAGATGGGAGAAATCAAGGAGTAGGAGAGGAGGCCCCACAGTCCCATATCAGGGCATCGCAGGAGGAATGGGAAGCCTTCAAATATGTGCAACAGTGCGAAATGGAGGTGCCCGGCAGCTATATTAAAAGTGAACAAATCATAAAGGGGAAAATAAATTAGAAAGACATTTAGTTCCATGGTTTATTTATTTTTGCCTTTCTCCTCTTTTTGTGAATTTTGTGATATTTCCCTAGGCTCATCGCGACAACTTGTCATGTAAAACTCACCTAACTGCCAGGATGTAATAAATTTTAGGGTAACATGCTCTTGTGTCTATAAGAGAGTATGCTATTCCACTTTGTAAAGGGGATTCTTCTGGGCTTTGGATACAAGGTATCCACTCTTTCGGGAGTATTTTTTCTATTGTAGACTTGGTTCTTGTCTCTGGTGTAGAGGTATTTTCTATTTTGTAAATGTATAAATTTCTAAATGACAATGTTCTTTCCAGATCGAGATATATGAAAAACACTTTCTGTGTGTGTTATTGATGACTAACTCCTTGGGTATTAGCATTTTTCTTTTGAACAAAGTTGCCAAGGGTTTCTAAGTTCTTCAATGTACACTTGCTATGTTGCATGTCTAACTTTCTACATCTATTGAATGAGTAGATTAAATTTACTCTACATCAGACATGGGGAAAACTGTGTAATATCAAGGGATTAGTGAAGTATGGTCATAGATGATAACTTTTTCTTGGACATGTTACTATAAGGCAGTAATATTTTATTTTAGGTCCTCTGAATATGAAGTTTTGTTGTCATGAGGGAACATTTGTAGTGATGGGTTTGACTCTGTTGCCCTGATAAAGCACAAGTCTAGGATTTGCTTGCCTAAAGGGTCTAGGAAATCATTGCATTTAAAGACAAATCATTTGAATCAAATCATTTCATGTTTTGTTTTATGTTTAGGTCTTGCATGTTCTCTAATATGAATGAGTTAGATAATCCAAGAACATTGCCAATCTGGGTTTATCTTACAAATCTTGGTGCATGTCTGAGAACATTCTGCTAGACCTAGTCAGAGATAAACCTTTTGGTTGTGAACAAGGGAATACCCCCTAGGTACGGCAAAACCTGAAGTGCAAGGGAGATATGAGATAATCTCCCACTCAATTGGCCAAGTCTACTATTGAACTTGAGCATAAGAAGTGGCAAATCTTTAGAGTTTGATATGTACAGATTTGGGAACCAATAGAACTAGCGAGTCCACTACGCAAACAGTGACAGAATTGGTGACTCTACTAGGGAAAGTGACAGATCTATGAGCAAAGAGTCAAAGAATTTGTTTGGTCTGAACATCTGGTTCAGATTTTGAAGTTTTAGACCTGGACGGGGCTTTATTGCAGCAAATTTAAAAGAATTTATGCCTGAGTTTCCTATTGGAAGAAAACCCAGAATGAAAAAATGCTTTAAAGAAATTTGTGTTGTTTGAAGCATAGTCCTCTATGAAGAGAGGTGGCAACTCTGTCAAAAGAACCTGATGAAGATCTGAAGAATGTTTTAGATCAATAAAGATTTCTAGTTAGGGAGGAGAATTTGCAGCAGCTGCAGCATATCCAGGTATTTTTCATATTTTGGTTTTTAAGAGGGATAAGCTTGTGTATGAAAACCATATTTGAAAGTCTTGAAAATTTTTGGTTCCCTATTGAGTGAAACTAAGCACTAAGGAAGGGAGTTAGTAGTGATAGGCTTGCATACTTCTATATTACTAGATTGCAGCCTCTATTATGAAGTGAAGTATGGAATATTTTTGAATAAATTCATTTAGAAGATCTTAAGAAAGTTGAGATAGAAATTTGCATTGTAAAGGCTTAAGATCATGTTGTAAAAGGAGTTTGTGTTGCCCTGTGTAACTGCCAAGTTAATATGAAAAGGCTCGTAAAAGTGTAAGAAAATGTATCACCGACCTGTACATCCCTGTATGGACCCAAATGTAACAATGCATAGTGTGCAGCCCTTGTCATGTCATCAAAGAAGTTTCAACACTGAAAGGTACAAAGACATAAATTTTGATGGCATTTGTGGTTTCCCAAATGTCATACCATCTGAAATCAGAGATAAAATACCAAAATTCAATGGTGAGAAGTTTGAGTCAGCTAATAAGCATCTACAAGAATTCAATAATTTAATGGATGATTATGAGGTAGATCATGAGGATGTGATCATAAGGCTATTTGTTCAGTCTCTAAAGGGAGGTGTAAGAGACCGGTTCTCTTATTTACCAGCATGCTCTGTTTGTTCTTGGAGTGAGTTCATGACAACATTTATAGAACAGTTTGGTGAGAGAATTGACCCCAGTTCAGTGATACAAAAAAATTATGAACAGCCAAAAAGAAGAAGATGAGTTGATTCCAACCTTCAACCTAAGATTTACAAGATTTCTCAAACATATTCTAGAATATATGAGACCAAATGATACATTATGCTTGTTTGTATACCTAGGTGCATTTGATGAAGAAATGCATTACCTCTTAAGGGATAAGGAGCCTACAACACTTCATCAAGCATATTAGATTGTCATGGACGTTAAAAACAACTGGAAGTATGGAATGTACAAGGGTTATTTCTCTACAAGTGTTTGCTGCCCTAGGGCACCCAATGTTGATGAAAGGTGTAATTCAAGTATTAAAAATGAATGTCATAGCACTTACACCCCTATTGTCCCAGTTTATACATCAGCCCAATGTGATTATACAAGAGGTGTGGTGTCTCAAAATGAATAGAGCAGCTGTCCTATTGAGAATAATCAGAAATATGGAATGCCAATAGGATACATGGCTGCGAGTGTTGGTTATTGCAAAGTATTTTATGCAGATCAGCAATGTAAATAAGAGGATGAGAATACTTTTCAAAATGAATATACTTCAGCTATTCTAGTTTGTTCATTGAGAGGTGATTATGCAAAAGGCAGTCATTGTATGACATGCATAAAGATGAAGAAATTGTGGTAGAAAATGAAGGCACATCCTACAATGATAGAAAAAAAAATTGTAATCAGCCTATGAGAGAATAATATGAAGATGCATATTGCATACATGATGAAATAAAAGATATATATGAAGATGTATCTTGTAGCAGTGATGTTGTTGAAGAATCAAAAGAATACATAGATACTAGGTATGTTGCATTCACAGGTGAATGTGTCTCAGCTATTCATGATAGTTTATATGAAGTAGAGATGGAGGCTTTTGTTTTGCGTAAATAGGATACTTGCTCATCTGTGAAGGATCCATTAGATGATCAGGTTTGTATGGATGATGGATATGTTGGTTTTTCTGTTTATATTGATCATGGACACAATATGGAGGTGGAAGTATTTACTTTCGATAATGAATGCATTAGTGGAAGTGTTTTAGATGTTCATAATGATGCAATAGAGGATTTTATTGACTGTGGTATCCATGGTAAAGGTGATCATGAAGCTTTTGACATTGGGCTATATTCTGAACTGTTTGTTCCTACTGTTGAAACTTTTCATGTTGATTTGTATGATGGTGTGCAAGATGAATCAAGTTATATTCTCATTCCTAAGATGGAGGAAATGTTTGACACATGTGATGATAATGCAAGTTGGTAGCTTGGGGTTCAGGGATTCAGTGAAAGTGTAAACATGGTTGGAAATGCATGTTCTTATGAGGATCATGACATGACTAGTGATGAAAATGTTGGTGAGACAACTCAGTCTCCTTTGCATAGAATTAAAACACCAAGTGATTCAGATGACTTACATTACCCAAGTGTAGGTGAATACATATGCCATATGGATTAGATAAAAAATGAGCCTAAGTATGAGCATTTTCAATTCTAAATTCAGCTTGATAAAATTTTGTTGTTGTGGGATAATGACTTTGTCAATACAAATCACTGCAATGTCTTACATGGTATGATGGATAGATTTGTTGTTTGTATGACATATGAGATGTTTCAGTTAGAACCTACTTGTAAAGATCATAAGAATGCAGAACACTTTGATAATGGCAGGTTCAAGGGTTTTGTGAGAAAGATAAGCATCCATGTCTATGATCAGGTGGATTATAGCAATATCTTCAGTTGTGGTATGGGGAAATCAAATGAAGATCAGGTATTTGATGAAGGAGGGTTTTGGTTCTTCCTCTTTGGGGGCCCGAGGCCTCCAAGTAATGTTTGAGAATTGTGAATCAGAGCATTGCAGATGGAGCAGTTTCAGAGTTGCCCAATGGATTTGGCACATGGTCTACATACCAGAGATAACTAGAATCTCACCATGCCTACAAGAGGCATGCATCCCCGAATGTGAGCCATTATTGGCACCCTCAAATTTTGCAAATTTGTAGTGCCTATCTCCTCTCGATGTGTCAATAGAGGTTAGGTCAGCATGCTGCTCAATCTACACCAGAGCCCACCTTTGTCGATTAAAATCTTGCAACTCAGAGATTAGATTACAAATCCATATGGTGGAAGGTTTTTTGGTTCATATGGTAATATGCCTGTTCAGTTTAGCGCTTCCAAGATGAGTTTTGATGGGGTATTTAATATTTTTCTGACTGCGACCAGGCTAGATTTGGTGTTCTAGAAAGTTACAAATCTCATAATTTTGAAGGTGACCCATTTCTCATCTTGGTCCAAAACTTCTCCAGTTCCAGTTTCATCAAAATCAGAGACCATATGATATAATATTTTAATGTATTTTGATTGTGGCAAATATGTCCGACAGGCCAATTTACAAAGGGGGTCCGAGAAAATTTTCGGCGATGCGAATTTTGAGGAAATGGGTTTGCTCTAATAATTGATAATGGCCCTATGCAAATTATCATAGCCTCTAAATATCCCATGTACCCGTAGTGAACAGGTCTCATTTGCCCAGGAGGAGAAATCGACCGATTGTCATTTTTCCTAAGTTGCCAAATGCATTTTTTAAAGAAAAATATTTACATATTCTATTTGGCAAGCATAAATAATAAATGTTTTAATATAAACATTATTGTAATGTTTATACATTATAAAAAGCAATGCAAAAGGAAATAAAGAAAGTCATAAGCATTTCGCAGCATCACACGGGCTTATTGACTGCTCCCATGAAGCTGTGTGATGGTGCGAAATGGGCTTCTCATGGCAGATTTTGATTTTCTATCCCTATTGCAGTGAGTATTGACGCATTTGGATCTTCTTGGAGGGTTTCTGGGCTCTTCTTGATGGAACCTGCTCACGTTTTTGGTCTTTTAGCAAACTTTTGGAGCCTCTGTTTGGCCCAAAATCACTGCCCCATGGTTTAAATTCATCCCCTGATCATTCCTAATGCTTGGGCATAAATTTTAAGCATGTTTATGATGAATTTTGGTTGCCAGAATGGCTAAAACACCCCTGCATCAAGAAAAATAGCCCAACAATGAATGAATTGGGCAAAATTAGATTAGAAGCTACTGGATTTTGTTCGTTGTCATCCTAAAGCTGGGAGCAAACAAGAAGGAGCAGGAGAGGAGGCCCCACAGTCCCATATCACAGCATCGCAGGAGGAATGGGAAGCCTTCAAATATGTTGTGTGATAGTGTGAAATGGAGGTGCCTGACAGCTAAATTAAAAGTGGACAAATCATAAAGGGGAAAATAAATTAGAAAGACATTTAGTTTCGTGGTTTATTTATTTTTGTCTTTCTCCTCTTTTTGTGAATTTTGTGATATTTCCCCAGGCGCATCGGCTGCAACTTGTCATGTAAAACTCACCTAACTACCAGGATGTAATAAATTTTAGGGTAACATGCTATTGTGTTTATAAGAGAGTATGTTGTTCCACTTTGTAAGGGGGATTCTTCTGTGCTTTGGATACAAGGTATCCACTCTTTAGGGAGTATTTTTTCTGTTGCAAACTTGGTTCTTGTATCTAGGTGCAGAGGTATTTTCTGTTTGTAAATGTATAAATTTATGAATGACAATGTTCTTTCCAGGTCAAGATATATGAAAAACACTTTTTGTGTGTGTTATTAATGACTGTCTCCTTGGGTATTAGCAGTTTTCTTTTGAACAAAGTTGCCAAGGGTTTCTAAGTTCTTCAATATACACTTGCTATGTTGCATGTCTGATTTTCTGCATCTATTCAAGGAGTAGATTAAATTTGCTTTAGATCAGACATGGGGAAAAATGTGTAATATCAAGGGATTAGTGAAGTACGGTCATAGATGATACTTTTTCTTGGACATGTTACTATAAGGCAGTAATATTTTATTTTGGGTCCTCTAGATATGAAGTTTTGTTATCATGAGGGAACATTTGCAGTGATGGGTTTGACTCTGTTTCCCTGATAAAGCACCGGTCCAGGATTTGCTTGCCCAAAGGATCTAGGAAATCATTGCATTTAAAGAAATCATTTGAATCAAATCATTTCATGTTTTGTTTTAAGTTTAGGCCCTACATGTTCTCTAATATGAATGAGTTAGATAATCCAAGAACATTTCCAATCTGGGTTTATCTTACAAATCTTGGTGCATGCCTGAGAACATTCTGCCAGAGCTAGTCAGAGATAAATCTTTTGGTTGTGAACAAGGGAATAACCCCTAGGTGTGATAGAACCTGAAGTGCAAGGGAGATATGAGATAATCTCCCACTCAGTTGGCCAAGTCTACTATTGAACTTGAGCATAAGAAGTGGCAAATATTTAGAGTTTGATGTGTGCAGATTTGGGAACCAATAGAACTAGCAACTCCGCTGAGGAAACAGTGACAGAACTGGCGACTCTACTAGGGAAAGTGACAGATCTATTAGCAAAGAGTCAAATAAATTGTTGGGTCTAAACATCTGGTTCAGATATTGAAGTTTTGGACCTGGACGGGGCTTTGTTGCGACAAATTTAAAAGAATTTATGTGTGACTCTGTTGTTGGAAGAAAACCCAGAATGAAAAATACTTTAAAGAAATTTGTGTTGTTTGAAGCATAGTCCTCTATGAAGAGAGGTGGTGAATTTGTCAAAGGAACCTGATGAAGATGTGAATAATGTTTCAGATCAATAAAGATTTCCAGTGAAGGAGGAGAATTTGTAGCAGCTACAACATATCCATGTATTTTTCATATTTTGGTTTTCAAGAGGGATAAGCTTGTGTATGAAAACCATATTTGAAAGTCTTAAAAAATTTTGGTTCCCTATTGAGTGAAACTAAGCACTAAGGAACGGAAATAGTAGTGATTGGCTTGTATACTTTTGTATTACTAGATTGCAGCCTCTATTATGAAGTGAAGTATGCAAAATTTTGAAGAAACTCATTTAGAAGATCTTAAGTAAGCTGAGATAGAAATTTGTGTTGTAAAGGCTTAAGATCATGTTGTAAAAGGAGTTTGAGTTGCCCTATGTAACTGCCAAGTTAATATGAAAAGGCTCGTAAAGGTGTAAGAAAATGTATCACCAACCTGTGCATCCCTGTATGGACCCAAATGTAACAATGCATAGTGTGCAGCCCCTGTCATGTTATCAAAGAAGTTTCAGCACTGAAAGGTACAAAGCCATAGATTTTGATGGCATTTGTGGTTTCCCAAATGTCATACCATCTGAAATCAGAGATAAAATACCAAAATTCAATGGTGAGAAGTCCGAGTCAACTAATAAGCATCTACAAGAATTCAATAATTTAATGGATGATTATGAGGTAGATCATGAGGATGTGATCATGCGGCTATTTGTTTAGTCTCTAAAGGGAGATGCAAGAGACTAGTTCTCTTATTTACCAGCATGCTTTGTTTGTTCTTGGAGTGAGTTCATGACAACATTTATAGAGCAGTTTGGCGAGAGAATTGACCCAAGTTCAGTGATACAAAAAACTTATGAACAACCAGAAAGAAGAAGATGAGTTGGTTCCAACCTTCAACCTAAGATTTACAAGATTTCTCAAACATATTCTAGAATATATGAGACCAAATGATACATTATACTTGTTTGTATACCTAGGTGCATTTGATGAAGAAATGAGTTAACTCTTAAGGGATAAGGAGCCTACAACACTTCATCAGGCATATTAGATTGCCATGGACATTGAAAACAAGTGGAAGTATGGAATGCAGAAGGGTTATTTCTCTACAAGTGTGTTGCCCTAAGGCACCCAATGTTGATGAAAGGTGTAATTCAAGTATTAAAAATGAAAGTCACAGCACTTACACCCCTACTATCCCAGTTTATACATCAGCCCAATGTGATTATACAAGAGGTGTGGTGTCTCAAAATGAAGAGATTAGTTGTCCTATTGAGAATAATCAGAAATATGGAATGCCAATAGGATACATGGCTGCGAGTGGTGGTTATTGCAAAGTATTTTATGCAGATCAGCAATGTAAATCAGAGGATGAGAATAGTTTTCAAAATGAATATACTTCATCTATTCCAGTTTGTTCATTGAGAGGTGATTATGCAGAAGGTAGTCATGATATGATGCATAAAGATGAAGAAATTGTGGCAGAAAATGAAGGCAAATCCTACAATGCTAGAAATAAAGTTTGTAATCAGCCTATAGGAGAATAATTTGCAGATGCAGATTGCATACATGATGAAATAAAAGATATATATGAAAATGTATCTTGTAGCAGTGATGTTTTTGAAGAATCAAAAGAATACACAAATACCAAGTATGTTGCATTCATAGGTGAGTGTGTCCCAGCTGTTCATGATAGTTTATATGAAGCAGAGATGGATGCTTTTGTTTTGCATAAACAAGATGCTTGCACATCTGTGAAGGATTCATTAGATGATCAGGTTTGTATGGATGATGGATATGTTGGTTTTTCTGTTTATATTGATCATGGACACAATATGGAGGTGGAAGTATTTACTTTCGATAATGAATGCATTAGTGAAAGTGTTTTTGATGTTCATAATGATGCAACAGAGGATATTATTCACTGTGGTATTTGTGGTAAAGGTGATCATGAAGCTTTTGACATTGGGCTGTATTCTGGACTGTTTGTTCCTACTTTTAAAACTTTTCATGTTGATTTGTATGATGGTTTGCAAGATGAATCAAGTTATATTCTCATTCCTGAGATGGAGAAAATGTTTGACACATGTGATGATAATGTAAGCTGGTAGCTTGGGGTTCAGGGATTCAGTGAAAGTGTGAACATGGTTGGAAATGCATGTTCTTATGAGGATCACGACATGACTAGTGATGAAAATGTTGGTGAGACAAATCAGTCTCCTTTACATAGAATTAAAACACCAAGTGATGCAGATGACTTACATTACCCAAGTGTAGGTGAATACATATGCCATATGGATCAGATAAAAAATGAGCCTGAGTATGAGCATTTTCAGTTCTTAATTCAGCTTGATAAAATTTTGTTGATGTGGGGTAATGAATTTGTCAATACAAATCACTACAATGTCTTGCATGGTATGATGGATAGATTTGTTGTTTGTATGACATATGAGTAGATGTTTCAGTTAGAACCTAATTGTAAAGATCATAAGAATGCAAAACACTTTGATAATGGCAGGTTCAAGGGTTTTGTGAGAAAGATAAGCATCCATGTCTGTAATCATGTGGATTATGGCAATATCTTTAGTTGTGGTCTGGGGTAATCAAATGAAAATTAGGTATTTGATGGAGGAGGGTTTTGGTTCTTCCTCTTTGGGGGCCTGGGGCCTGCAAATAATGTTTGAGAAATGTGAATCAGAGCATTGTAGATGGAGCAGTTTTAGAGTTGCCCAATGGATCTGGCACATGGTCTACATCCTAGAGATAACTAGAATCTCGCCATGCCTACAAGAGGCATGCATCCCTGAACATGAGCCACTATTGGCACCCTCAAATTTTGCAAATTTGAAGTGCCTATCTCCTCTCGATGTGTCAACAGAGGCTAGGTTGGCATGCTGCTCAATCTACCCCGGAGCCCTCCTTCACTAATTAAAATCATGCAACTCAAAGATTAGCATGCAAATCCGTATCATGGAAGGTCTTTTGGTGCATATGGTAACATGGATGTTCAGTTTCGAGCTTCCAAGATGAGTTTCGATGGGATATTTAATGCTTTTCTTACTACGACCAAGCTAGATTTGGTATTCTGGAAAGTTGCAAATATCATAATTCTGAAGGTAACCTATTTCTCATCTTGGTCCAAAACTTCTCTTGTTCTAGTTTCAGAAAAATCAGAGACCATATGATGTAGTATTTTAATGTATTTTGATTGTAGCAAATACGTCTGGCAGGCTAGTTTACAAAGGGGGTCCTAGAAATGTTTTGGCGATGCAAATTTTGAGGAAATGGGTTTTCTCTAAATAATTGATAATGGCCCTATAGAAATTTTTGTGGCCTCCAGATATCCCATGTGCCCGCAGTGAACAGGCGTCGTTTGCCCGAGAGGAGAAATCGACCGATTGTCATTTTTCCTAAGTTGCCAAACGCATTTTTTAAAATAAAAATATTTACATATTCTATTTGGATACCATAAATGATAAATGTTTTAATATAAACATTATTCTAATGTTTATACATTATAAAAAGCAATGCAAAAGGAATTAAAGAAAGTCATAAGCATTTCACAGCATCGCACGGGCTTATTGACTGCTCCCCTGAAGCTGTACGATGGTGCGAAATGGGATTCTCAAGGAAGATTTTGATCTGCCTATTGCAGTGAGTATTGACATGTTTGGATCTTCTTGGAGGGTTTTTGGGCTCTTCTGTGCCATTCTCATGTAGGTATTGTCACCTAATGGAATGTTGCTCACATTTTTGGTCTACCGACGAACTTTTGTAGGCTCTATTTGGCCTAAAATCGCTGCCCCATGGTTTAAATTCATCCCCTAATCATTCCTAATGCTTGGGAAGAAATTTTAAGCATGTTTATGATAAATTTCAGTTGCCACAATGGGTAAAACACCCCTGCATCAAGAAAAATGACCCAACAAAAAATGAATTGGACAAAATTGGATTAGAAGCTACTAGATTTTGTTCGCTGTCATCCTAAAGCTGGGAGAAATTAAGGAGTAGGAGAGGAGGCCCCACAATCCCATATCGCGGCATCACAGGAGGAATGGGAACCCTTCAAATATGTTGTGCGACAATGTGAAATGGAGGTACCCGGCAGCTAAATTAAAAGTGGACAAATCATAAAGAGGAAAATATATTAGAAAGACATTTAGTTTCATGGTTTATTTATTTTTGTCTTTCTCCTCTTTTTGTAAATTTTGTTATATTTCCCTAGGCTCATCGGTGACAACTTGTCATGTAAAACTCACCTAACTGCCAGGATGTAATAAATTTTAGGGGAACATGCTCTTGTGTGTATAAGAGAGTATGTTGTTCCACTTTGTAAGGGGGATTCTTCTGGTCTTTGGATACAAGGTTTCAACTCTTTGGGGAGTATTTTTTCTATTGCAGACTTGGTTCTTGTGTTTGGGTGCAGAGGTATTTTCTGTTTTGTAAATGTATAAATTTCTGAATGACAATGGTCTAATTTCCAGATCGAGATATGTGTTATTGATGACTGTCTCCTTGGGTATTAGCATTTTTCTATTGAACAAAGTTGCCAAGGGTTTCTAAGTTCTTCAATGTACACTTGCTATGTTGCATGTCTGATTTTCTGCATTTATTCAAGGAGTAGATTAAATTTGCTCTAGATCAGACATTGGGAAAAGTGTGTAATATCAAGGGATTAGTGAATTATGGTCATAGATGATACTTTTTCTTAGACATGTTACTGTAAGGCAGTAGTATTTTATTTTGGGTCCTCTGGATATGAAGTTTTGTTGTCATGAGGGAACATTTGCAGTGATGGGTTTGACTCTGTTGCCCTGATAAAGCATCGGTCCAGGATTTGCTTGCCCAAAGGGTCTAGGAAATCATTGCATTTAAAGACAAATCATTTGAATCAAATCATTACATGTTTTGTTTTATGTTTAGGTCTTGCATGTTCTCTAATATGAATGAGTTAGATAATCCAAGAACATGCCAATCTGGGTTTTTCTTACAAATCTTGGTGCATGCCTGAGAACATTCTGCCAGACCTAGTCAGAGATAAACCTTTTGGTTGTGAACAAGGGAATACCCCCCTAGGTATGGCCAAACTTGAAGTGCAGGGGAGATATGAGATAATCTCCCACTCAGTTGGCCAAGTCTACTATTGAACTTGAGCATAAGAAGTGGCAAATCTTTAGAGTTTGATATGTACAGATTTGGGAACCAACTGAACTAGCGACTCCACTGGGGAAACAGTGATAGAACTGGTGACTCTACTGGGGAAAGTGACAGATCTATGAGCAAAGAGTCAAAGAATTTGTTGGGTCTGAACATCTGGTTCAGATATTGAAGTTTTAGACCTGGATGGGGCTTTATTGCAGAAAATTTAAAAGAATTTATGCGTGACTCTCCTATTGGAAGAAAACCCAGAATGAAAAAATGCTTTAAATAAATTTGTGTTGTTTGAAACATAGTCCTCTATGAAGAGAGGTGGCAACTCTGTCAAAAGAACCTGATGAAGATGTGAAGAATGTTTTAGATCAATAAATATTTCCAGTTAGGGAGGAGAATTTGCAGCAGCTGCAGCATATCCCGGTATTTTTCATATTTTGGTTTTCAAGAGGGATAAGCTTGTGTATGAAAACCATATTTGAAAGTCTTGAAAATTTTTGGTTCCCTATTAAGTGAAACTAAGCACTAAGGAAGGGAAATAGTAGTGATAGGCTTGCATACTTCTATCTTACAATAAAATATAGGTCCTACATGTTCTCTAATATGAATGAGTTAGATAATCCAAGAACATTGCCAATCTGAGTTTCTCTTACAAATCTTGGTGCATGCCTGAGAAGATTCTGCCAGAGCTAGTCAAAGATAAATCTTTTGGTTATGAACAAGGGAATATCCCTAGGTGTGGCAAAACCTAAAGTGCAGGGGAGATATGAGATAATCTCCCACTCTATTGGCCAAGTCTACTATTGAACTTGTGCATAGGAAGTGGTAAACCTTTAGAGCTTTATGTCATGTGCAAATTTTGGAACCAACAGGTGAATTCCTCTATCTTTGAACCAAGCCTCTTTGTCGGCGAAAGTTACCTTTGCTAAACTACCTATTCTGTCAATTCATTTTGCCTTAGCCAAATCCCTCCATCGGTGAACTTTCCTTCTCATTGTCTTGTCACCAAAAGCATCTGTCAGTGAACCTTCTAATTTTTAAGCTTGGAGGTGAGTTCACATTTTACGAACTTTATCGACACAGGGCTTTCCTTACATTAAACTTAGTTGATTCTCCATCTTCTCCTTGCTTTCTATTGACAAATCATCAAATCAGCGAATCATAGGATTCTGGAACTCATGAAGAGTTCAGACTTTTAGCATTTTGTCGATAAGGCAATTTGTTCCATTTGCTCTGCCTTAGCCACTTTTGATGAAGCTCACCCTTCACCTTGTCGGTGAATCGGTGAACCACCAAAAAAGTAAACTTGGGGAAAAGTTCAAAAAACATAAAAATTGCCTACCAAAGGGAGAGACACATTTTTCATGCCTTAGTCAATTTTATGATTTTTCTGTAAGTTTAGGAACCTGAACTTTTGCTGATAAAGGTCAAAAGGAGGTAAAAAACTAAGGCAATGGCCTAGATTTTTTGGGGTTTTTTGGGTTTTCTTAGAGGATTCTCCATAACTAATTTTGAGGATTTTTCAAGGGAATCACTTGATTTTGAAGGGTTTTAGGTTTTACCTCCTTCTGTTTAGGTTATCTCTGATCGAATTTTTCTGATAGGAGGGATTCTAGAATATTTTGGGCTGGGTAAAATATGACAACACATCCTAACCTCATTTTTCCTTGTTTTTCTTCCATTCTTCATGATTTTTTCTCCTCTTCCATTTTCACCTCATTTTATTCTTTCAAGAGCTCCCCTGGACACCTTTTTGCCCTCGTGACCTCTCGAGGGGGCATCGTCTTCTTATCATTTTCTTCTATTTTGTCTAATTGATCAGGGCATATTTCTTTCCTTTATTTCTTCAAATGTCCTATATTTTATTTTTCTTTGAAATAGTGTTATTTTAACACCATTTCAAAGAGGGGCAAAATGTAGACACCTAAAATCAACACTTTAACAATTCTGACCACTTCTTCTATAATTAATCATTTTTTATCAATTATCCAATTTTCAACATTTATATTAATTAAATAATATTTTATTAATTAATTAATATTTCCCCAATATCCTTATCATCCCCCTACATCACTAAAAATCATTATTTCATCTAACCTAGCCTTAGATAAATAATTATTTGATATTTATTTACCTAAGACCTTATTCCCCAAATTAAATAAGTATTCCTATTTATTTAATTTGATATGTTGTCCACTTTTACTTAATCCCCCTAATCTCCATTTGTCTCTAGTTAGGTACGCATGGGTTTAATAATGGTTAATCAAAGATTTGACCACCATAAACTTCCATGAGGATCCACTTGTCATACCATGTACATGACAAGTGGTACTCTAAGGTATGGTCAAATATTTTATTCCCTTATTCTTCAAATTTAAAATTGGGCTTGTCCTTATACCTTACAATTTAAAATTTGGAAAAATCCAAACCATGCCTTTTCATTAATTCCTCTAAAGTACCCTAACTACCCATTTGATCCTAGCATTTCACTTTCTCCCAAGCCAACCCACCACCATTGATTTTCCTATAATCATGGAACCTCCATTTGCAACTAATCCTCATTGGTCACTTGTCCATCTCTCCATGCTTGAGAGATCTCATGCATTGTGAGCCATTGATCTTCACTCTCAATCCTAACTCTCCATTTTGGCCTCCAAAAATCTATAAATTGGAGGTGCCTCTAGCCATTTTCATAACAGACTTTGAATGCAAGATTATGATGCTACTTTGAGCACTCACATATAAGCAATTATCAATCAATTATCTTGGGCATAACCACTTATTCAAGTGCAACAATGGAGTTCTCATGTGTATATTTTATATGCATTTAGCTTAATTGAATTATCTTAGCCTAATCTTGAGTGTTTGTAGTTGATTGTGATTAGGAGGTTTAACTAGTTTAGGTCTCCTTTATATGATCACTTTCTCTTGCACACAATTTCTAATTAAAAAAAAAATTAACAATTTTTTTAATAAGATGTTTTGCTGCAAAATTTAGATCAGATGTCATTAATGTGTAGGGCTATATTACTCTCCCTGAGAAAGAATCACAAACCACACAACCAAGAGTAGATGTGCAAGCCTACGTGCATTCCTCCCCAAGCACTAAGGATAATTACTAGATTATATGAGAAAAAAATTTGCAAATAAATGTTATGGAGCTAGCTTAAACTTCCCATTGAGTTGTTTGTTCAATACTTAGTGAAGTTACCAATGCCAACGTAGAATTGTGGCCCTTATCATACTGGATGCCAAAGTCTCAGAAATAGTTGTGCTCCTTTTACCATATAAGCTAGGTACAAGGCCCTTTTACACCTTAAAGCTTTTGTAGACAGCTATCAGCTATACCTTCATTTGGAAATTGCCATAGGAAAAAAACTAAAAGAGTTGGACAAGGCACAATGTATATATAGGACCCAAACCTAGAGTACTAAATTGTATTAAAACAAATGGTAAAAGTATCATTAGTGACTCGTAGGTTGATGGTAACATGAGGTACTAAATTTGATGTATTAATCGTGAGTGATAGGGAAGTGTAATATGAGTTTTATCTCATACATGTATTTATTGTTGAGATGAGAAAACAACTTTGTTTTCTTTGTGTACATATATCTCTACTTAAACTATGGCTGTGCATATCTTGGAACTAGATCCTTAGATGAATTTTGACATACTATTAGTGTATCCTGTGCTCCCAGGAAATGACAAAATGACAATTTCAGCCCTATTGAACCTTTATGAGTTGTTTATTGGTTTAGTTTGCAACTGCTTCGAGTATAAAATGTTGTGTGTGTGTGTGATACATGTTGATGCAAAGTAGGGCAGATAAAGGTGGAAGTTGGATACTAGTTCAACACAAACATTGTTGCAATTGGCTATGCTTATTTCTTTAAATTTATAATTGCTGCAAGCATAAGATGGAGAGCAATAAAGCAAAGTGTGGTGAAAGAAGACATAGACATAGACACAAGGTGGGCACACTATTGCAAACAGAGGAACTAGTTCCTTTTACTGAATAAAAATTGATCCAAGAAAGTTTTTCTATGAATATATGTTATGGAATATAACATATACCAATGAGAGAACACATCCCAATAGTAAAAATACTTGTAAATAAATAGGCCCATCAAACGTTACAAAACAGTGTAAATACATAATTCCAAGATCAAAGAAAGCATCTCCTCACCAAATCCTTGACCTAGTTTTGCGAGAATATATCCTACATCATACTTATCAATTTAACTTTCCGTTAAAATAAGGGTAAACAATCTTGGAAAAGCAAATAATGATTACCATGCTTCCATCAAAACTTGAAACACAAACAGTCTTTAGTTACATCATAAAAGGTATTTTCAAGTCAGATTCATCATGTAGACATTGACAGAAAATTTTGAAGAAAATCAACTTTTCAAACTATGATGAAAAAGAACACAGATAAATTATGAATTATAACTCACCATTACAGCTTGAGGATAAACACCCAGAGTATGATTCCCAACATTCCCATACTTAGATAGACACCACCTTTTCTTTGCACGAGGAGAAAAAAATTAAGCCACAAAACCCCTCCAAAAAGCAATTTTATTCCCTTATGATACATGCAATAATTGTATATAAATATTTCAACAACCTCCCTCTATAAGAATTTTGTAAGAAAAACAAAAATTTGGAAAAGATTGCAGTGCCATACTGTCAGTTTGTAAGCATTTTGAATGCATTGAGAACTTTCATACATAAGTGCATTCCAATAAAAGTTTAAAGCTCCTAAACCTTACAGATTCATGATGTTGCTAATGATATATATACTGCATGAGCTGACGAGCATAGAGTCCATTCTCCATTGTGGGTTGCTTGGTCAAAGATGCAGGTGGGATGTTTTATAGATGGTGTCACAATTGTTGTTGTTGTTGATGAAGATGAGAACATTGAACATGTTGGGGTAAAGACTATAATAAATGTTGTTGTTGTTACTATTGTAATATCCTATGTTGCTGAGTAAAAGCCTACAACTATAGAGTAGGGCATTGCAACAAACCCTCGACCACCAACACTTGTCCTTCAAAAATCCCTCCAGCCCACAAGTGTGACACGTCAAAATCCATGCATAACATTAGAAATGTAATGCAATTTTCCTGTGACCTATTTCTCATTGGATGTATTACTTACCCTCTACTCTCTACAAATAAAAAAAGCCAAGAAAAATAGGTGGCCAATCACTACACCTGCAGCAAAAAAAATGTCAAAACCATGGAAAAACACTTTAATTTTTTCACATGACATAGTTTTTGAGCAGCTCTATTGCAAAATTAGAAAGGTGGAAACAATAGTCTCTCACCTTATGGTGGGGACTAGTAATTAAACTTTTAAGATCAGTGAACTTACTACGAACTAATTCTTGGTATTAAAAATTTGCCTCAAAAAAAATGTGAATTACAAAGGAAGAGGTGCAAAATCAACTCATGGAGCTGGATAGCATAAATAGAAAATGTTTTTCTTGCCTTAATTAGCTCCATATAATTTTTTAGAACCATGGACCTAATACTTTTTGCTCAATTTGAGATTTATTGCATTATCTATTTAATGGAAAAGGTGCGAGATGAACACATGGAGCTATAAAGTATGAATAGAATTTTCTAGAGCTGATGTGTAATCATACCATATCCTTCAAATTTAAGTAGAAATTGAACACAAACCTTAGGTTTTGAGTGGTGAGAAACCATTTGGGCTCATCATCTAAAGCAGGCAAGTCAAGATCCATCGATGAACACTTGTGCTTGCCATTGGAAATGGCACTGCCTAAAACTATCGATTCTTCTTCATCACAATGTGGGGGAATAACTATGGATTTGAGCAAATCCTTGGAGAGATCTTCATTACTAGTGATTTTTCCTTTTTTAAGTCATCATCCTACTTGACAAAGCAACATTTGACCATATTATGTCTTTCCCTATGTCTGCCCAAAGCTTGAAATGATAAGAACATTTTCTTGCATGATGGCACTCGTACTTCATTTTCTTGGCCACCAACTTATTCAAATCTTAAACTAGATTAGATGAACATAGAGTCATTGTTGGAGTTGTCCTTCACTTGAGATCCCTCGCTCAAGATATTGTGGCTATAGCCCTAATTTTGAATGTCGAGAAACATACAATGAAAGTAGTGCTTGCAGAAGGGCATGAATAAACATTTATCTCCATCCTTGAACTACTCCAAAAACATAGTGTACTCCAAATCCACATTGATAAACAATCCACCAAAATTCCTCTTATCATCCCTATCCTCATTTTTGTCGGTATTGATGTAGACGACTATGAGGAGATTCTAAACTTGCTTACCAAAAGTGGAAAAGCATGCATTGCCAAATAGCCAATTGAGAAAGTTAGGGTGAATGTCTCCTTTGTATAAAAACCCTAAAAATGAACTAAGAATTTGACATACATTGTTCTCTCGCCTCCATGCACAACATATCCCTACCACATGTCTCTAGCAAGAAGAACGTGTGCCCTCGACCATGAACACCTGCCCTTTGATAAACCCTCAAGCCCACAAGAATGCCACATTTGAAGCCATGTAGAACATTAAAAATTACATGAAATTTTTTGCAGTTGATTTTTCATTGGATAGAAAAACCCTGGCCTCCTCCTACGAATAAAAAATACCAAGTAAAATAGGGTGCCGATTAGTACATGAGAAAATGACTGCAACCCCTAAAAAAATTGAAACCATAGCAAACGACTTAATATTTTCACTAGGCATGATCTCGAATAGGTCTAATGCAGATTTAGTGAGTCGAAAACAATAGTCTCTTGCTTATGACAGGGACTAACAACTTATTCATAACAAATTTAGTTCATTAGGGGAAAGGAGCCAGTAGCCACCCACCCTAACTTCACACACATTAAGCTCATAGCTACCTATATCAGATTTCAGTGATTTTTTTTGGGTTCCATGTATGTGACTTAAGAGATTAAAGCTATTCTTTCATCTCATGGGTACTTATACATATCATGCTGGAGGATGTGTTATGTGCACAGGGGTCTAAAAATGGTGTTTTCAACGTGTCATCGTATACATACACAAGGAAGCCCCAATAGCCGCTCGCTATGAACACCAAAAGATTTTCACTAGTCCTCTAATAAACATGATGCAGGAGCATCCTTGGTTCAAGAGCAATCTTGCATCAAACAAAAACATTTACATTTCAATTTGTTTCTTTTCATTTTCCAATTTAGTACAGTCAGTTCAGTCAGTAGCAGTTTATGTATTTTGGTCCTCATTCTACTGCAGTTGCATTTCAAACCTTGCGAAGCAGGACTTAGCATATAGACACATTCATGCACATCATATCCAAAATTTAGATCTTTTGGATCAAGCACCGGAAAGATATCGCTATCAGAAGATCAACTATTTTCTCAAAAGAGAGCATCCTGATAGTCTCAGACAACCAGCTAAAGGAGAAGACTTGCAGAGCATTTCATGACTTGTGGAGCTAAATGACGCATCATTCAATGTTCTTTGGTTTGTGGCCAACTTCCCTAAGATCTGCACACTATTCCATTCATTTGCAGAGTCCAGTTCTACATGATTTGGTCTGACTTATCCGTGTACACACATTATAGCTCTTCATTGAAGTTGGTGATCTTCCTTGGTTGACGCGAAGGAATCTTATGTTCCAGAGATGATATATATTGATGTATTATATGCCTAGGAAAGGAAGTGATTGATAGTTAGCATAATTTCAAAGTTTGATAGTTCATATTCTTTGCGAAGGAGCTTCAAAGCTAAATCTTGTACATATTCTGTAATTGCGAAATCAGGCCTGTGAGCCCTAATTGTAAGCCCGCATGCTGCCAGCTAATTTGTATTTGAATTCTATGATATACTGAACGACTGATCTATATTTTCTTTACATCTTTGAGTTGTTTCCATTGTGTTTACTCTAGTTGCACAACCTGAATAGTTCACTCTGTTGACCCTCCTAACCATGACTAAACCAAGTGGTATCGGAGTGAAAGTTTGGATCTTTGGGAGAGAATTGAGAGAAGTTGGCGAAGGAATTCCATAAGATCTTGCTGTGAACAGATCACCGAATCTGAGGCAAGTTACTTGTGTTGCAACTGATCGTTGATTGTGAGGCCGTTGTCACCTTGTATCCCGATCACTGAATTTGAGGCAGTTACACTTGATCCTAGGAAGAATGCCACCGAGGAGAATCCTTGCTATTGGAACAATGGCTAGAAGAATGGATGAGATGATGGAAATGATGAGAACAATGCGAGTTCACTTGGATGTTGTCGAAGAAGATCAGAGAAGAGGAATTACACCTTGACCTAATGTTGAAAGTGATGATGATGAGGAATTTAGATCCGCTAATCAAACTGGCAAAACCCTAGGAGATGATGAAGAAGAAGAATTAGATTAGGTCAAAATGTTGTAAGTTATTTCAAAGATTGGGAAAAGACCTAGAGTTGATGTACCAAACTATACTGGCAATTTGAATCTTGAAGAGTTGATTGATTGAATAAATGACATGGAAGAATACTTTGAGTATTAGGAAATTGAAGATCCAGAGAAGGTGAAATTTGCAAAGACAAAGTTGAAAGGACATGCTTCTATATGGTGAAAGAAGTTTAGTTGGATAGAAACAAAAGTGGAAAGGAAAAGATTACAAAGTGGGATAGAATGGTGACAAAATTGAAGAATCAATTTATACCTGCTGACTATGAGTTGGAACTATTGAAGAGATTGCAAAACCTAAGAAAAAAGGAGAAATATGTGAGGGAGTACACTGAAGAATTTCATAAGATGATCATAAGGATAGGACATAGTGAAGAAAGCAAAGAGAAAGTGGCTAGATACATCAATGGACTGAGATTGAACATTCAAGAAGAACTGAGTTTAGTGAGGATGACATCTTTGGAGGAAGCATATCAGTTTGCCTTGAAAGTTGAAGAGAAGTTGAACAAGAGGCATGATCAAAGATAGAGAGGCAGAGGAGGTAAATTTCAGAGAGGTAGAACATTTTCCAAAGAAGAGAGAGCATATGCAGAGTAGAACAGACAAGAGAACACATTCAAGAAGGAGAATAGAGATAACAATACATATCGGAGAGATGACGAACTTTCTACTGCAGAGGAAACCCTAGTCCATAACGGAGTGAAGGATACAAAAGAGAAGGAAGAGGACTAGATAGAGGAACATTTGGAGGAACTTGTCTTAAGTGTGGAAGTGAAGGACATAGAGAATTTGAATGTAATCAAGGGAGTACAAGCAAGAGGATAGAAAATAGTGGAAGAGTATCCTATGTGGAAGAAGAACCTATTGGATCACCGGGTTCAGTTGGCAAACCTAAGAAAGGAGAATCACTTCTCATGAGGCGAGCATTATTTCAAGTAGAGACAAATGAGGAACCACCGCAGAGGAAAATTTTGTTCAGAACCAGATGCAAATTAGGAGGTAAATGTTGTAAAGTTGTAATTGATAGCGGTAGTTCAGATAATTTAGTTTCAGAGGAGATGGTAACTAAGCTGAAATTGGAAAGATTGAAACACTCTAAGCCCTATCAGATAGCATGGATTCAAGATGATCATAAGGTATTGGTGAGTGAACAATGTTTGGTAAAATTTCATAGTGGATCTTATCATGATGAAGTATTATGTGATATTATGCCTATGGATGTATGTCATATCTTGTTGGGTAGACCATGGCAATATGATAGAAAAGCTATACATGATGGGAGAAAGAATACATACACTATAACATCTAATGGAAAGAGAATTACTTTGATTCCTTTCGAAGATGATCCTAATAGTGAAGTATGTGGAAATGCTAGAATCTGTTTGGTAGATGGAAGAAAATTTTTGGATGGTTTGAGACATGAGAACATATGTTATGCTTTGATCCCTAAGAATCCTGAAACATTGAAGGAGACCGAAGAATCGCCACTGGAGAAGGTAACTGAGTTACTGACAGAGTATGAAGACATCATATCAGATAATGTACATGAAGGATTGCCATCAATCAGGAATATCAATCATCACATGGATCTTATATTGGGAACTAGTTTGCCTAATAAAGCAGCACACAGAATGACATCGGTAGAGAATGTAGAATTGAATAGACAGATACATGAGTTATTGAGGAAAGGTTTGATCAGAGAAAGTTTGAGTCCTTGTGCAATACCTACAGTGTTGGCATTGAAGAAGGATGGAGAATGGAGAATGTGTATAGACTCTAGAGCAATCAACAAAATCATAGTTAAGTATAGATTTCCTTTACCTAGGATGGATGATATCATGGACTGTTTGAGTGGAGCAAAATATTTCACAAAGATAGACTTGAAGAGTGGATACTATCTGATTAGAATCAGAGAAGGAGATGAATGGAAGACTGCTCTTAAAACAAATGAAGGATTGTATGAGTGGTTAGTGATGCCTTTTGGATTGACAAATGCACCGAGTACTTTCATGAGATTGATGAATGAAGTCTTGAAAAAATTCTTGGGTAAGTTTGTTATTGTATATTTGGATGATATTCTAATTTTTAGTAAGACAAAAGAAGAACATTTGTGGCATTTGAGACAAGTATTGCAGAGATTGAGAGAAGAGAAATTGTTGATAAAAATCAAGTGTAGTTTCATAAAGGAAGAATTGGTATACTTGGGATTTGTAATTTCTGCAGAACGATTGAAGATATTTTCCTAAGAAAGTAAGAACAATTGTTGAATGGCCTACACTGGAGAGCATTGGAGAAGTCAGATCATTTCATGGATCAGCTAGTTTCTACCAGAAGTTCATCAGAAATTTTAGTTCAGTGTGTAACCCTATGAAACAGACAATGAGAGGTGGTAGAAATGATTTCAAGTGGACATCAGGAGTAGATAGAAGTTTTGAATTATTGAAGTAGAAAGTGACAGAGCAACCTATTTTGCAATTACCAAATTTCAATAAGATATTTCAAGTAGATTGTGATACAAGTGGAAATGTAATAGGAGCAGTGTTAAGTCAAGAAGGTAGACCTGCAACATATTTCAGTGAGAAGTTGAATGATGCAAGGAGAAGATATTTAGTTTATGATTAGGAGTTCTATGCCATAATTCAAGCCTTAAAAAAGTGGAGACATTATTTATTGCCTAAGGAGTTTTTGTTGTATACAGATCATCAAGCTTTGTAGTATTTGAACAATCAAGGAAAGTTGAATCAGAGACATATGAGATGGGTAGAGTTCATGTAGAGTTATACTTTTGTGTTGAAGCATAGGAGTGGAAAATCAAACAAAGTTGAAGATGCATTGAGTAGGAGAAGGAACTTGCTAATAGAGATGAGAGTTGAAGTGTTGGGATTTGATGAATTGAAGAACATGTATGAAGAAGATCTTGATTTTGTGGAACATTGGAAAGCATGTAAGGAACATGTTGTGACATATAGGAGTAAGTGGTTGGACTATTTCAGTCAAGAAGATATGTTGTTTAGAGGAAATCAGTTTTGCATACCTAGAAGTTCAATGAGAGATAATTTGATCAAGGAAAAACATAGTGGTGGATTGGCAGGACATTTTGGCATTGACAAGATAGTGGCTTTGGTGAGTGAAAACTACTTTTGGCCTCAGATACATAAGGATGTTAGGAAATTTGTGCAGAGTTGTAGAGTTTGTCAAGTTGCAAAAGGGAGTAGTCAAAATACTGGATTGTATACACCTTTGACAATATCGAAGAGACCTTGGGAAGATATAAGTATGGATTTTGTAATGGGATTACCTAAGACATAGAGAGGACATGATTCTATATTTGTAGTGGTAGACTGATTTTCAAAGATGGAACATTTCATACCTTGTTAGAAGACAACTGATGTAGTGCATGTAGTTGACCTATTTTTCAAGGAGATTGTGAGATTGCATGGATTACCTAAGAGTATAATTTCAAATAGAGATACAAGATATCTTGGATACTTTTGGAAAAAACTTTGGAAGAAGATGAAGACAGATTTGAAGTTTAGTTCAACATTTCATCCATAGACTAATGGATAGATAGAGGTAGTGAATAGGAGTTTGGGTAACTTGTTGAGATGTTTGGTTGGAGAAAAGGTAGGAAATTGGGATTTGACTCTATCACAAGTAGAGTTTACATTTAATAAGTCAGTGAATAGGAGTACCAGAAGAAACCATTTAAGATTGTGACAGGAACTAACCCTAGAGGAGTAACAGAGTTGAGAAATATCAGTATGGAAGACAAAAGGAGTGCAGAAGCAGAGGAATTTGTAGAACACATGGAGACAGTGCATAATAAGGTTAAGAAGCAATTGGAGGTGATGAACAGTAAGTATAAAGAGCAAGTAGATGAGAAGAGGAGACAAAAAGAATTTACAGTTGGAGATGAAGTGATGGTATACTTGAGAAAAGAAATATTTCCAGTTGGGACATATAATAAGTTGAAGATGAAGAAGTTTGGACCATGTAGGATACTCAGAAAGTTTGATTCAGCAAATGCATATGAAGTAGAGTTACCGGAGACATTGGGTATATCACCTATTTTTAACATTGCAGACCTATATCAGTATCATGAAGCAGAGTTTAGTGATAGAATTGAAGAAGACTTGAAGAAATAGTTACCACAACTAGCACCTGAGTAGATTGAAGACATTTTGGCTAGAAGAGTTGGATGCAGCATGAGAGGAAGACAATACAAACAATACCTTGTGAAGTGGAAAGGCAAATAAGAAGAAGATTCATCATGGATTTCTCAGGCTGAAGTGGACCATATTGGTTTTCCTCTAGCCCCAGCAAAGTGAGGGACTCACTTTTTTCTCAATAACCCCAGATGTCTAATGCAGGAGTATCCCTGGTTCAAGAGCAATCTTGCATCAACCAAAAACATTTGCATTTCAATTTGTTTCTTTTCATTTTCCAATTCAGTACAATTAGTTTAGTCAGTAGCAGTTTCTGCATTTTGGTCTGCACTCTATTGCAATTGCATTTTAGACCTTGTAAAGCAGGACTTAGCATCTAGACACATTCATGCACATCATATCCAAAATTTAGATCATTTGGATCAGGTACCAGAAAGATATCGCTATCAGAAGATGAACTATTTTCTCATAATAGAGGATCCTGACAGTCTTAGACAACCAGCTAAAGGAGAAGACTTGCAGAGCATTTCATGACTTATGGAGCTAAATGACACATCATTTAATGTTCTTTGGTTCGTGGTCGACCTTCCCTGAGATCCACACACCATTCCAATCGTTTACGGAGAATTTCTACATGATTAGGTCTAACCTATTCGTGTACACATGTTATAGCTCTTCATCAGAGTTTGTGATCTTCCTTGGCTAACGTGGAGGAATCTTATGTTTCAGAGATGATATATATTGATGTAATAGATGCCTAGGAAAGGAAGTGATTGATAGTTAGCATAATTTTGAAGTGTGATAGTTTGTATTCTTTGCGAAGGAGCTTCAAAGCTAAATCTTGTGCATATTCTGTAACTGTGAAATCAACCCTGTGATCCCTAATTGTAAGCCCACATGCTGCCAGTCAATTTGTATTTGAATTCTATGATATACTGAATGACTGAATCTGCATTTGCTTTACATCTTTGAGTTGTTTCCGTTGTGTTTACTCTAGCTGCACGGCCTGGATAGTTCACTCTATGGACCTTCCTAACCATGACTGCACCAAAACATTTACACTAGGACCTAAATATACTTAGGTATCCTAAAAAATTAATCATTTTTACACCACCTTAAATCATCATGATGGGGCCTTAATTCATGATGACACATTAATATTTCATATTGATATGAAAAGGTGAATACGGTGGCATGGATGACAAACATAACATGTTCCAATTTATAATGTTTTGGGTATAACTACATATCATGGACTATCCAAAACCTAAATCATTTTTAAGAACATTCTCGACGGTGCGTTTGAGGGTTTCAACACTTTCTCCACTAGTAATCATGGCTATCACCCTCCTCCATTAATGCTTGTTCCCTGTTTGATGTCGCCCTCAATCATGGTTATCACCCACATCCAGATAATGAATACAACATTTCTCTTTTTGATTTGAGTATTGGTTTCATTCAAGTCTTTCCATTCATACGACATTGTCTCGACAATCATTTTACAGTCGTATTCTTGCTTGCTTTATTTGATACAACCCATGAAATGGGATTATTTTACTGTACACATGAATATACTATTTTATAATGAGGGTTTCATTTTCTGCATATCGTTGACTCTCTAAAACCTAGTTATTATTCATACATTTTTGAGGGTGCATTATCAACGTTTAAGGGTTTCATCATTTTGTGGTATGCTTTCATTATTTCTATCTTCATTTGAGTACTGGTTTCATTTGAATCTTTTCATCCCTACGGCATTGTCTCTGTAATCATTCTACAGTCAGATTCTTGCCAGTTTTGTCAATAACAACCTATGAATTGGGAGTATTTCGCTGTACACATGAATATATTGTTTTATAATCAGGGTTACATTTTATATATATAAATGGTTTCATATATTTTTATGCGTATATTGAGGGTTTCATTTTCTATATATAAATGGATTCCTTTTTTTAATGCATTTAATTAGGGTTTCTAGTCCGACTACATATCGTTGACTATCCAAAACTTAATCATTATTCATTCATTTTCGAAGGTGCATTCTCAACATTTGAGGGTTTCATCATTTTGTGGTCTGCTTCATCTCAGTGGCCACCCTCCTCCATGCTATGTTCACACTCATTGTACAACAATGATGCAAGTAATGAATACATCACTTTTCCAATTGATTTTAGTACTGGTTTCATTCGAATCTTTTGATTCATACGACATTGTCTCTTAATCATTTTTCAATGGTATTCTTGCCTATTTTGTGTGAGACAACCCTTGAATTGGGATTATTTCATTGTACACATGAATATTTTGTTTTATAATTAGGTTTTCATTTTCTGTATATATATAGCCATGTAGCATTGTAAAATTTTAGTGCTCCTAAAAGTACCTGCACAAACAATAAATGTCGTAAGGCTCCCTAGCCAGACATAAAATTAAATAAAAATCATAATTAAATCATGTTTATTATAGAATTCTTACAACATACATCAGTTATCAAAATCATATCATTGAATACAATAGCTTGTACGCTTTTATTCAAATTCAAACTCAACAACCAAATTCAATGCATTCCTTTTTCAAATTTGAATCAATTATAAGAGGGAGATTATGCAATGTAGAAAATGTTAACATTTCAGGTTCATAGTAAATTTTAACATTGCATACATCTATCTTCAAAGTTTTTAGGGAATTTTAGTCCACCTATTTGTTAGCACCATGTCATTGCACATTAGATGTCATCATCTCTACAATCTACTTCTGTCACGTCATTCCACTTGAAATTTCCTCAATGGGGAACTCTACTATGTGGAAATCATCTCAGCTTGAAGGGAACCTAATTACCAAGAGAAAAAACTTCTTGACAATGTAATTTTGTCACAAAGCCACTAGGATTTCATGGTATCTAAACAACATTTACACTGCCAACTCAAAATCTCAAAGAAGGTCACTATGGAAAGACCTAATTAACTTTAAAGAAGATATCAAAATAAGCATTAGATGGTGGAAGGGGATTTCAACTCTCCCCTCTATCCCTTTGAAAAGATGGGATCATTGATGATTTCTTTGACAACATCATAGACATGGATGACTTCCTTATAGCTAGTAGTTTATTAGATATTGAACTTGGGGAATCCTTATTTACTTTGTCCAACAATAGATCAAACTCCCATTTAATTCAAGTCAAACTAGATAGATAACTTACATCTTTCAACTGGAATATTATAGACAAATGTAATCTTCCAACTCTCCTAAGAATTGGGTCAAATCACAACCCCCTTCTTCTCGTATAAGGCATGGAGGTAAAGAAAGGGTAGTACCCCTTTATTTTTTAGATAATATGGACATTACACCCACACTTTAGAGAGAAAATTAAAAATTGGTGTAAAATTTAAATAGAAGGGACAACAATGTACAAACTGGTCATGAAGATTGACAATATAAAGAGGAAAGTCAAAGAGGAACAAATTCTCATTTGGAAACATTTTTGAAGAAAAAAAGGAACTAAAAGAAAAAATCACTAATATCCAACAAATAATGGAGATAAATGGCTCTTCTACTAACTACTAGAAAGAGGAAAATAAACTGGCAAGTCAAGTACATAATATCTATGCTAGTGAATAATTTTTTTGGAAATAGAAGTCTAATGTTCATTGGATCAAGTAAGGGGACATGAAAAACAAGTTCTTCCATGAATCAAACCTCAAACACAAGAGGAATAATATAATATCAAAACTCTTCCTAGAGGATGGGACAAAGATTACTAAAGAAGAATACATTAAAAAATGAGGCACTAGGTATTTATATCTACTCTACTCAATAATGCTCCCTAACCCACCCAAAGAGGAAGAATTACTTGAGATCATCCCTAAATCTATTACTACTGAATACAAGGAAATCATGGGGAAAAGTGCTTTGGAAGAGGAAGTCAAGGCTACAATGTTCTCCTTTGACCCTTATAAAGCCCCTGAGTTTGATGGATTCCCCCAGCTTCCTTCCAAACCTTTTGGGATATAATTACCTAGGATGTTATTGTTGCTTCTCAAGAATTTTTTGAAAGGGGAAACTTACTTTGAGAAGTCAACAATAATTTCTTAGTCCTAATTCCTAAGAAGTTAGGAGCTAATGGTCTCAATGACTTCAAACCAATCAATTTGTGTAATACTATCTACAAAATATTCTCCAAGTTGCTGGTGCTGAGAATGCAACCATTCTTAGAAAAGGTCATTCACAAGAACCAAAATGTATTTGTGCTTGGTAAACAAATCCTAGATGTTGTCATCTCTGATCACAAATATTTTCACACCATGGATAAGAGAAGAAAGGAAGACATGGCCCTCAAACTCAACATATCTAAGGCCTATGATAGAGTCTCATGAGACTTCCTGACAAAAGTTCTAGTAAGAGTTAGGTTTTAAGGGAAGATCCTTAGACTAATGAAATGTTGCTTCATTACTCCTAACTTTTTAGTCATTATAAATGGTTCCCCTCAAGGCCATTTTACTTGGATAGGTGATTTAAGACAAGGAGATCCCTTCTCCTTGTACCTTTTCATTGTTCTAGAAAAACTTCTAGGAAGGAACATTTTGAAGAGCATAAAAAATGGAAATCTAAAATTACTTAAACCAACATCTACCTTAAATCCCTCATACCATGAATAGTTCATAGATAAAACAATCCTTGTTGGAAGGGTCTCTATTTCTGAAGCTAAGCACTGGAAAAGAATGTTAGGAGACTATGCTGTTGTTTTAGGACAAAAGATTAATCTTGACAAAAGTAGCCTATACTTATTCAACATTGGCTACTCCATTCAGACTCAAATAGCACATATTCTTGGTTGCAATATTAATCATCTACCTACAACGTACCTTGGAATGCCTTTAATCTTTGGAAAAATCAACAATTGGATATGGAACAATCTTCTTGAAAGAATCCAAAAGAAGCTCACGTCTTTGTGAAGGCTTGATGACTTAAAGATGGGATTTGTGCTCCCATGATACATGAACTATTCACTTGTATGATAATATCAATTTCTAACTAACCAAGAAATAATATTGTTGGAGAGAGGTCATATCCACCCAAAAAAATATGTTGAAGGATTAGGCTAACATAAGAATGGACCAAGGATTAGTTGAGAGCTGACAAGAATTACATGTAAATGAGGAATCAACTTGTGATAATTTGTTTGCAGAAAGATGAGACAGAAATGTTAAGTCAAAGTGTATGCTAGGCATGCCATGAGATGACCTACCATGTTCTTGAAGGATACATGAGTTTGGGGGACTTAAAATAAAATGTAAGTGCCCATAGGTAAGCATGATTGCATGAGGGTCTTGGGCTAAAATTTCCAAGAAGGATAAGAGTTAGCATCAAAGGAAATCATTCTAGACATGAAATCTAATGGCCAAATGGAGGGTCTATTGTTTAAAAATGGTAGAGCTTAAATAGATGGTACTTATTATTTTTAATATTTAAAACTTCAAATAAATAATGTGTTGGTTGTTTACTTTTAAACATTATTAATTAACATAGGCTTCAAAACTGAGAAAGATACAACATCTAAGAAGACATGACTAGATCCTATAAGAGGATTCATGTTAGAGTAACTTGAAGTAAAGTCATTTGTTGTTGGTTTCTTAGATCTCCAAAGAAGAGCCCAAATGGGTAATGGATGGTGGCCCATAAAACACCCATCTTGCAGAATGGCCTACAATGGAACTTGAATGGAACTAACTAGATGATTGTACAACTCTAAATGTCAATCAAATATTGTAAAATTTTAACCACCATTTCTTTCCTTCCTTTTCAATTGTATTTATAAGTTTTTAATAAATAAACTAATGAAATATCCTTGATTATATGCATTCAACCTCTTTAAATTTCTTAAAATCACTAGGGGAGTGTTCAAATGTCTAGAACTTTTAGGGAATGGGTTCAAATGCAGTGGTAGGGATTGACCACCAAAAGCTGATAAGGCCTCAATCTTCTCATCTAATTCTACATTTAGCATGCACTCCTAGAGAATTATGAACTATTGACCTAAGTAAATGATTCCACAAAACTTATCTACTAATTTTAGCCACTTAGCTCCTCTATCTTTATTGCTATTGGACTAGAATAAGCATCCAAGATGTCATAGGTTGTTGATTGAGATCAATCGAATGACTAGTAGAAGTAGTTATTTTTTTTTTCATGTTTCTCCCTTTGACTCCCATGAGCCAATTCAAATGCTATACTATCATTTGAAACCTTATCATTGTGCACTCTATAGACAACATCTTAAAGAAATGTAGGGCCCACCATTAAATAGAACTAATGGCAGAAGTATGATCTAGTGAAGCTCACTTTTCTTTATGGATCCTCATAACAATTATATCTTCATGATGGATGACACATGCAATTTTTGGCACAAAAATCACAAAATGAATAGCTCTCCTTAGCAAGTTGTTGGATTACAAAATCTAATGGCTGGTGGGTGCTCATACCTCACCAAGAAAAAGATTAGCCTAGAACATAGAAATATGACCACTCCATAAAAATTAAAGCCAAACTTAGAAACATCAAGTACCAATTTATCACTAAATGTACCTTACATTATAAATGAAATTTGAGTGAACAACAAATTATATTGTAAATATAATTTTTTTGGTTCATTTGGTATATTAATCAAAATGCTTAATAAAAAAAAGCCACCAAAAATTAAAACTTAACACCATAAAATTATAAGATTAAGGTAAAAATATATAAATGTTTTATTGCCACATTTATTAAAAATTGGTAAATTCTAGTGTATTAGGTTTAAAGATTTACAATTTTAGATTGGATGTGAAGCCTGATAAAGCCCGCTATAATAATTTATTCAACATAACATAACAAATTGTCTGGAGGTGATAATAGGGTCTACTATATTATTGATCTCAATTTATAATACCATGAAAATTTTTAAATTATATTTTAAATTAAAACATTTCACATGTATTTTATTAATACGGAATAATTATTGATAGATAATTTATTAGATTGTTTTTTTATAAATTGTTTAGAAAATAATGTTTTGTATGATTAATAAAACTTGTCTTTAATTTATAATGCAATGAAGATTTAAAATTATAATTTAAATTTAAAACTAATTTTCACATATATTTTACTATGATGGAATAAAGTTATAATATACAAGTTTAATTATAATAAAAGAAACATTTTAATATATTTTAAGCATAAAATTGTTCTCACATGTTTCATTGAGTTATAATGTTTGATTTATAATATAGTAAAATTTTAATTATAATTTCAACTTAAAACTTTTTTCACATGTTTTATCAAAATGAATTAGATTTATAATATAAAATGTTGATGAAGACTTTTTTATGAATAATGACTTAATTACTTTTTATATATTAAAAAGATAAAACACTATTCACAAAAATGTGGCAAATGGTAGAAGGCACAACCTCAAAGTATAAGAAAAGCCAGTCCCAAATAACAACACACGAGAACAAGACAAATTCTAATAGGACCGAGCCCAAAAAGTAAAAAAAGTTGCTAGGTAGCAAGAGCTACACCATCAAGGGGCATCACAGTCATCTAGTATGTCAATAGGGATGGAACCATCATCAATCAATTCCAAACCTGTGAGAGTACCCTCTTCTTCTTGGTCTTCATCTGTAGGTTGCTGAGCACAAATAGGAGAGATGGCCAAATCCAAGCAAGGAAGAAACTTGACAGTATCCAACCAGCCAAGAGAAACATGCCCATGTCAAGTAGATGGTGACTACGAAGGATAAGCCCCATCCATGGGTAGCACAATCCATGGCTCTTTTGGGAGGCTAAGAGCCATGTGACTGGGAGCCATGATCCCTTTTGGTAGGTTGGATATGTCCATGTCTACACCCATATGGAGGTGAGTGACCCTGGTGGGATGCAGAGGATGACGACACTTTGAAAACCATACAAGGGGTGTTACCCCACTGATTTAAAAGCACCTATAGATGAGTAACTTCACGTGTAACTTTGTTGGCTTGCACTTAAATCTATATAAGTGCATTAGAGCAGATCATAGCTTTAGTATAAAGAGAAACTACATATCAACTACACAGCTAGTGAAAATAGAAAAATTATGTCTTTCCAAATGCTAAAAAGAATCTCCACCCTAAAAGCATGTCAAACTGGGTAAATTTGAAAGGACGGCAAGGAAAATCTCCCAACAAAACCATATGCCATAAGAAGGGGGTAGGCCTAAAGGGCTTGAAGGAGTCATGAACCAAGTTCAGGCTTCCTGGGATCTAGTGTAAAACCAAAAAAGGTGCTTGAGAGTCTTAATTTCCAAAAAATGGACAACATGGTTTAAAAACTCTTAGATGAGACAAGCAAGAGGCTAGTGGAAGACCTTGATAAAGAATGTGCCAGGAAAAATGAGCCAACTTAGGCTCAATAATAGCCAACCAAATAGTTTATAATTTTTGGTTCCAAGTGCCTAGAGAAGATTGGAGGTGCCAATGGAGATTTAATTGGGCCACCATGGGGAGATGAGGTGTAATCCATAAATATCCCTTACGGGGTCTATAATTATGAAATGGTGTATTTAGATACCATTTCCAATCCTTCCACCAAGGCTTAAAAGACCTAACCCCAATTGTGTGAACCATGTGGGGAAGAATGACATCAATAAGTATTTAGTATGTCTCATGATCACGATTGAATAAGCAAAATCTCCACTTAGCCTCAAGCCAATTAAAAATTCTTAGTGTCTCTTTGAAAATATCTAGCAACATTTTAATTCCTCTATTATAAAACCTTAAATCTTGAACCCAAGGGGCTTTGGCTAGAGGTTAATATTGACAAGAAAGGACTAGAGACTACCAAATAGACTACTAATCAATAGAAATGCCATTAGGGAAATCATTGGTAGACCACAAAAGATAGGAATTCATGGATTCTCAAGCCTTCCAGATTCTTTTGATAACAAAAGTGCCATGTATATGATGGGTTCCTTCATAATGAGGAGAGTATGAATCCCAAGGCCTTTCCAAGTTAGATGCCTAGAGAGCACTCCGAATGAAATACAATGTCAAATGAGGACTTACTAGGCATCCTCACCTTCCAGGGCCCTAATAATCCATTTAGCACAAAGTGCTAGGTCTTGTCAGTGGATTAAGAGTAAACCTAAACCCCCAACATCATGAGGGATATAGTAATATTCCCAAAGCACATGATGAAATCCTTTGTTGTCTTCAAAAGAGGTCCAAAGAAAATCCCTAAGAAACTTTTCAATTTTCAAGTAGGAAGCCTTAAAAGGTACCCAACAAGAGGAAAAATAAAAATGAAAATAGCTAAAATTTTAGAGCACACCTAAAATTTACCAGCCAGAGAGAGAGGCTGGGTGATCAAATTTATGATAATTCCAGTTGGTTTAAGGCCAAGTGATGACTTTACCTTGAAGAGGAACCAAATGGGTATCTACAGTTCAAGTTGGGAGAAGATTTGATCAAAATAGAGTGAGTTCTATTTGTGTAGATTTTTTTGGCTTCAATAATATGTCCTGATGTGCTTTGCCTCAAACATGATGTCCAGATGCGCTTTGCCTCCAATAGGATGTCTAGATGCGCTTTGCCTCCAATAGGATGTACAGATGTACTTTGTCTCCAATAGGATGTCCAGATGCACTTTGCCTCCAATAGGATGTCCAGATGCGCTTTGCCTCCAATAGGATGTCGAGATGTGCTTTTCTTCCAACAGGATATCCAAATGCACATGTCATGTTGAACTTGAAATCCCCAACTAGATATTTCCAACTGGATGCTTCCAACTAGATGTTTTCCATCTAGATGTCATGTTGCCCTGTATGTCCTGTTGACCTGTGGATTTCTACTAAAATGCCCTATAGCGCCTAGAACATGACAAAAATGGTTTTTAACCACCTTAAAGTGCCCATAAAGTGATAAAGTGGTTTTTAACCGCCTTTATGACCGATCTAAAGAGCCAATAAGAGGACATCGATCTAAAGAGCCTGTAAGAGGATGACACATGTCCTCTCACGTGAAGATGTGTGGTAACCATCTCTTTTACATATAAAAG
Organism: Cunninghamia lanceolata; assembly: GCA_027924645.1. Classification (NCBI taxonomy): domain Eukaryota; kingdom Viridiplantae; phylum Streptophyta; class Pinopsida; order Cupressales; family Cupressaceae; genus Cunninghamia; species Cunninghamia lanceolata. The sequence goes on along the minus strand of BSBN01000553.1, from coordinate 11,441,832 downwards.
GGAAATTTCTTTCTTTTGAAGGGATAATCTTCTCGATAGTAAGTTTTTGACTTCTACTATAGCTTCTTTTCCAAGTTTCAGATTTAAAGGCAGATTGTTTTTGGTTTTTCATAGGGAGGCTAAGATATGTTGATTTAGCTATTAGAATGTTTGTAAGGCTTAGTCCAAGGCATGCAAGACTTTAATGTCATTTTACTCCTATTGTCCAATCTAGTTGCAAATGAAGAAAGAGATTTTTATTTTATTGTTGTGTGTTGTTTTATTTTGCTGCCTAGTTTAGTAGCTTGTCAAAGCCCCTAGACATTGACTTGCATCAAGTGGTATTAGAGAATTCAAATCCTTGAGGCTATGGAAATGCAAACATGGCACACCGAGTGAGAGGTAGAAGAGGAGTGGTTCCAAGAGTTGGAGATGCAGCATTGGTAGAGATGTTGAAAGGCATCACAGCTAGGTTGGATGCAATGGAAAAAACACAACATAGAGGAGTACCTATAGAGGATGTGAGTGATAATGAGGAAGAAGTCAATGAAGAAGAAGTAGAAGGAGAAGATGGATATGAGAGGAGGTTTTTGAGTGCAATGACAAAGATTGCTAGTAAACCCTATGTAGAGTTACCTAGTTATAGTGGTAGTCTAAAACCAGATGAGTTAATAGATTGGATTTCAGAGGAGGAAATTTTTTTTGAGTTGGAATCTTTGAAGACCCTAAGAGGGTAAAAATTGTACCTACAAAGATGAAGGGACATGCACCTCTATGGTGGGATCATGTGCAAGTTGAGAGACAAAGAAAAGGAAAGGAAAAGATTAATACCTGGGAGAGGATGTTAACTAAGTTGAAGGCAAAATTTCTGCTTGCAGACCATCAGATCACCATGTTTAAGATGCTGCAAAACCTCAAGCAGAGGGATAAAAATGTACAAGACTACACCAAATAGTTTTATAGATTGAACATCAAAGCTGGTCACATTGAAGATGATGTTGAGAAGGTCTTTAGGTATGTAAATGGTTTGCATTATTCTATCCAAGATGAAATCAGCATGGTTAGAATTACCAACATAGAAGAAGCCTATCAATTCACATTGAAGGCAGAAGAAAAGATCTCTAGAAGCCAGAATAGTTCTAGGGGAAGAGGTAAATCCTCCAAAGGTAGAGGGAAGTCAAATCCTAGATGTGGTTCTCAAGATAATCAAGGAGAAACAAGTTATTCTCAAACCAGTACCCAAGGAGGTAGAGGAAGGGGTGATTACTCTCGAGGTAAAGGAAATTCTGGAAGAGGAAGAGGATTTAGTGGAATATGTTTCTAGTGTGGACAAGATAGACATAAGGTGTTTGAATGTCCTAAAGTACAACAAGGAAGTGGAAAAGGAAAAGAGACTAGATTCCATATAGCACAAGTTGAGGAGGAGAGTGTGGAAAGTGTAGCCTCACCAAAATTTGGAGAAGAACCTGAGGATAGAGAATCCTTGATGCTGAGGAAAGTTTTTCTAACACCAAAGAAGGTACAAGAGGAGCCCGAACAATGAAGAAATTTTTTAAGAACTAGATGTAAGTCTTGAGGAAAATGCTCCAAAGTCATTGTGGACAACGACAACACTGATAACTTAGTGTCAAAAGAGATGATAGAGAAGCTAAAACTAAAGAGGCTGAAACACCTAACTCCCTACAAGGTTTCCTAGTTGCAAAAGGGACATCAGTTATTGGTAAGTGAACAATGCCTTGTTAAATTTCATATTGGGAATTGCAAAAATGAGATAATGTGTGATGTTATTCTAATGGATACATGCTACATTATGTTAGGAAGACCTTGGAAATATGATAGGCAGGCCATTCATGATGGCAAGAGAAATTGTATTAAAATCAAGAAGGATGGGGTTGAGTATGTGTTGAATCCTTTGAAGGATAAGGACGAGGAGGTTGAGAAAACCAATAGGGTTTGTCTAGTGATTGGAAAATAGTCCCTGAAGGAAATAATAAAGGAGAAGGTATGTTATGCCTTCCTACCTTAGGTTACAGAAATTATGACAGCAGAGAAAGGGGCAAAAGTTTCCACAGAAGTCCAAGAAATTCTGAATGAATTCAATGACATTCTAATGAAGGACTTACTTGATGGATTACCTCTAACTAGAAGCATAATTCACTGCATGGACTTGATATTGGGTGCAATCCTACCAAATAAGGCACCATATAGAATGACACCCATGGAAAATGAAGAGGTGAATAGACAAGTGCAAGAGTTGTTGGATAAGGGGCTGATTAGAAGGAGCCTTAGTTTGTTTGTTGTATCTGTTGTACTGACACCTAAGAAAGATCTGAAATGGCGAATGCACACTAATTCAAGGGCTATAAATAAGATAACCATTAAGTATAGGTTTCTATTGCCTCATATGGATGACTTGATGGACTGTTTGAGTGGAGAAAAGTACTTCGGCAAGATTGATTTGAAAAGTGGATACCACCAAATCAGAATTAGAGAAGGGGATAAATGGAAGACAATATTCAAGACCAAGGATGGGTTGTATGAGTGGCTAGTAATTCCATTTGGGTTGACAAATGCACCCAACACCTTTATGAGACTAATGAACGAGGTAATGAAGCCTTTCCTTGGAAATGTTTTTATCCTTTATTTGGATGACATTTTGATTTTTAGTGAAACAAAAGTGGAACACCTACTGCACCTTAAGGAAGTTTTGTAGAGGTTAAAAGAAGAAAAGTTTCTTGTAAACTTGGATAAATATAGTTTTATGTAGAGGGAATTAGTATATATGGGTTTTGTAGTGTTTGAAGAAGGGTTGAAGATGGATCTTGAGAAGGTTAAGGCAATAATGGATTGGCCTTCACCTAGAAACATGTTTGAGGCTAGACGTTTTCATGGCTTGGCGAGCTTCTACAGGAAGTTCATTAAAAAATTTAGTGGAATATGTGCACCAATCATCGAGACAATGAAGGGTGTTAGGAAAGAGCTCCAGTGGATAGCTACAACAAAAAAGAGCTTTCAGTTGTTGAAGAAGAAGGTGAAAGAACGAGTGTTGGCATTGCTAGACTTTGGCAAAGTGTTTCAAGTGGACTATGATGCTAGTGGTAGTACAATTGGGGAAGTATTAAGTCAAGAAAGTAGACCCATTGTCTACTTCAGTAAGAAACTAAATGAAGTAAAAAGGGAATACTTAGTTTATGACCAAGAATTATGTGCTATAGTGTAGACCTTTAAGAAGTGGAGGCATTACTTGTTGTCAAATGAGTTTGTATTGTACACAAACCACCATACCTTGTAGTACATCAATAATCAAGGTAAGTTAAACTAGAGGCATATGAAATGGGTGGAGTTTCTACAAAGTTATTCTTTTGTCTTGAAACATAGGAGAGGTAAGTTAAACATGGTAGCAGATGGACTTAGCAGAAGGTGTTTATTGATGAATGAGTTAATGGTCATTATTGTTGGCTTTGATGCAATAAAGGATTTATATCCTAATGATCCCAATTTTAGGGAAGCCTGGATAGCTAGTATAAGTCCAATAGAGGGAGATATGGCTCCATGGTTGGAATATTTCATCCAAGATGGCCTTTTGTTCAAAGGACATAAATTATGTATACATAAAGGTTCAATGAGGGAGAATATAATAAGAGAAAAGCATAATGGAGGCTTGAGTAGACATTTTGGAGCATATAAGACATTGGCACAACTGAGTGAAGGTTATTTTTGGCCTAGAATGAGTGCAGATGTGAAGAGACTGGTATAGGGCTGCAGAATTTGCCAGCATGTTAAAGGAGCATGACAAAACACAATATATCAGCCATTGCCTATACCAAAGAGACCATGGGAGCACTTGAGTATGGATTTTATTTTGGGTTTACCTAAAACATAGCAAGGTAATGATTCCATTTTTGTTGTAGTGGATAGATTTTCAAAGATAGTTAATTTCATACCATGTCAGAAGACTAGTGATGCATCCCACATAGCTACATTATTTTTCAAAGAGGTAGTCAAGCTACATGGATTACCTAAGAGCATAGTCTCAGACAGGGACACAAATTTTGTCAGCCATTTTTGGCGTACATTATGGAAGAAGATGGGCACTGAATTAGGATTCAGTTCAACCTATCATCCTTGGATTGATGGACATACTAAGGTTATGAAGAGATGTTTGGGAAACTTATTGAGATGTTTGGTGGGAGACAAACCACATCAATGGGATCTTACCTTGGCACAAGAAGAATTCACTTATAATAATTTAGTGAACAAAAGTGCAGGAAGGAGCCTGTTCCAAATAGTTTATGGGTATAGCACAAGAGGTGTTGATGAGATGAGAGATAGTGCGGATTTGAATAGGAAGAGTGATGTAGCAGAAGATTTTGCAGAATACATTCATGAGGTTCACAAGGAGATGAATGAAAAGTTAGATAAGAGTGCCACCAAATACAAAAAGCATGCTAATATGAATAAGAGAGAGTAGGAGTTTGATGTAATGCCCACCCTAGTTTGTGCTTGGTGTGCTTTCTGATTCATGTGTTATATGCTTTTTTGAGTGTTTATCAGTGTTTTATGTGATTCTCCTACTTGGATGTGTTGTGATGTTCACAACATGCCCCATTTTACTCCTTAGCAAAATGAGGACCCTTGCTGTGGCTGTTGCTTTTGCTTTTGTGTGTTTTGTTTTGCTTGGTGGTAAAGGGGAAAAAGAGAGTTAAAATTGTAAACTTTGTTAAAAATAGAGAAAAAATGCATTTTCAGTACCAATGCATGATATGGTTGGATTCCTTGTGAAAAATGAGCTAGGGTTGCTTTTTGAACCATCTTAAAATTCACCATATTTTGCAAGTTATGATCATTTTGGTAAAATGTACATTCAGGTTTGTATATGCAAAGGGTTTTGTTTTTGTACTTAGTTGCTTTTGCATTCAGGTTCATATACAAGGCCGCTTGTATGTCTTTGTTCCTTGTATGCATTTTAATAAAGGTTTATGCACACATACAAGGTGGACCCGAAATGGTTTTAAAGTTAGAATGAATTGATGTTTCAAATCCGCTTTGTATATTTTGCGTTTGTATGTTTGGCAGGTAGAAGATACAAACACTTCATACATGGTGGACCCAAAAAGGTTATTAAACAGTGCTAATTTGTTGTATATCTGTAGATTTGAAAAGAAAGAGGGCTTGTATAATATACAATGCCCATATACAATGCGGACCAGACGGACTGTTTAAAACAAGTTAAGTCGTTGTATATTCGGCGCTTGTATGTTTCAACATACAAGCGGAACATACAAACGAAATATACAAGGCCCATATACAACGCAGATTTGAAAGGGTTATTAAATGAAAATAAGTCGTCATATCTTTTACATTATGTATATTGGAACACACAACAAAATATACAACCCCGGGACCGAAAATTTATCAAACAGGGTTAAGTCCATATATGCTTTAAACAATGCATATCGAAAGATACAAAATAGCATACATAGTGCGGACTCGAAAGAGAAATTAAAAAGGTGAAAATGCTTGTATATTGTTACGTTTATATATTTCTAATATACAAACCGATATGGAAGGTTAAACATAAAAGCCGGAATCCAAAGAGTTCAAAATCGGGTTGAACCAATGTATTACGTCCAAATTGTATATTGGGATATACATTGCACTATGTACATTGCGTGGACTCGGCAAGTGAATAAAATGTGGTGTATAAAATTTGAGGTCCGAAAAAGACATACAAAAGAGGAAGGTGAGGGGGACCCCACCACTTGTATATAGAGTTTTCTTATATGTAGGGAATATACAAGTAAGGGATGCATTGAGTCATATACATTGCGGAACTCAGAGGCAAATTTAAAGGTGGTTATTTCGTTGTATTGCGTCTGAATGTATATCGAAGGATACAAGCACATATGCATTGTGGAATATACATCGGTCAGAATTCAAAAGGTTATGAATTATGGTTAATTCGTTGTATATTCCGTGGCTTGTATGTTTCGAAACATACAACGCATACATACAAGCCAGAACCAAAAAATTATGGAATGAAGCTAAATCCTTGTATATGTCCGCGCTTGTATATATGTTCCAAAACGTACAAGGCACCACATACAATGCAGAATCAAAAGGAAAATAAAATGCAGTTAAATGCTTGTATCACATCCAAATTGAATAATCAAAAAGATACAGTGCATTTATACTATGGCGGAATTGAAAAAACATAAAATAGAGTTAAATGCTTGTATATTATCAAGCATACATTGCGACATACAAGCCACAAAATTGAAGGCAGATTTAAATCCGATTAAATGGACGTATAACGTCCATCTTGTATAGCGGATTATACAAGGATTTAAATGGAAAAATAGGCAGGAAAAGACAGAGTGATAGGTTTTTTAAAGCATTTTGAGGCCCGAATGCATATTTTTTGGTCAACGATGGTTAACCCGACTATTTTGGATGCTGTATATGCATTTTTTGGATGCGATTTTCACGGATTTGGGGCACGATTGATGCGTTCACATAGTCACGACTAGATTTGGCAGTTGTTTTCCTTCTTGCTGTTTATTAAATGAAATGATACTTATTGCTTATCTATTTTTTGCAGGTTTGCAGTTGAAGAGCGAGCTGAAACTTAATGGCAGTGACATCACGGAGGAGAAAATCAGATCTCGGAGGAAGCAGAAGGAAGATAAGGATGAAGTGTGAAGAAGTCAAGGGTCTTCATTGATGAAGACAAAACGCAGCTGAAGACATTATTGCAGCAGACCACAGAAGTTAATATTGAGCTACTAGGGTTTCCAGAAGGGCATATTTCACCCAGATTTGATGTATACTCAGAGATATTTTGGGAGACTGGTTCACCAGCATTTATTGTTGTAACCAGGGGTTTGAACCAGGGTTTAAATTAGGGCTGTATTGAGGACAATCAAAGTCTATATATTGTGCCTTGATACACTGTAAACTTTACACAGGGGCTACGTAGAGATTTGTAGAAGTAGCATTTTAGAGTAGAGGGACCTTTTAGTCTAGAAGTAGTAGAAGGAGGTCGTCTGTGTCTACAATAAGGAATGCGTGGAACATCTAGCTTCCTTACAGTATCTGTAAAGCTTGTAAGTTTTTCTGTAGTTTGATCATTGAAGCTAAGAGTCATTCAGACATTGTAAATCTTATATGACTGTCTGTTTCTAATACAATTGAATCTGGAATTCTGCATCTATCTTCTGAGTGTTTTCTTGCTCTTCATTGTGTTTGAAACATTTCTGTTAGAGCTTGCAATCTTAGGTGTATGTTTGTGAAAATGCTCAGAATATACATTTAAGGTTTTGTCTGTGGATTTGATCAAGTTATTGTATGATTTATAAAGTGCATAATAGAACAATTAGATCCTTCAAATAGAGTGAATGAAGTTTAGATTAGATCTCTCTAACTTTTGCCAACCCATCTTAAAATACTTAACTTAAAGCGCAGAAATTGAAAGGAAACTGTTTCATATTTGAAAGAAGCATATATAATAGAGTTTGAAAGTAGACAGTTTTCATAAATATTTAAGAGGAGAAAGCTGCAATAATTCAAGAAGACCATTTAAAAACTTTGCAGCATAGTAACACTTTTATGCAAAAGGAATGAACAACATATTGACATTTATTAATCTTTTGCATAGTTTGAGTCCAGTTAATCATCAAGAAACCCTAAACTATGTAAGGCCCCTTGAACATTACAGCTTCACATCGACCAACTGAATTTGCCCAACAGGTCAAGACCTGACCATATTAAACTTGGGATTAAGTGAATCTTAATTGATTCCTTCATATCTTTCAAGCCAGTTTTGGTTCATTTTATGTGAATTTTAACTAATTGTTATGATTGCATCAAAACAATCATCAACAGTTTTCTGGCACTAGAAGGAGGGCCCGACTTGAGTTAGGGTTTGTTTCAAACTGGCTAATAACAGTGATAGAGTGACCAGGTCTAGATCCAGTTTAGGGGATATTTTTGTGCAACTACCTGATACAAGGTGAAGTAAGAGCCCTTTGATTTGGAATCCTAAAATATCGCAAGCAGGGAGTTCATTTGGAACACCTCCTGGGTCACCTTTTAACATCCGCAACATTGTAAGTCCTGACAGATCCCTATTCAGAGCTTTAAATCTTGGTTCAGGTACTCCTAGAGGTCCTAGTCCTCCTAGAGATCCTACCCCACTGATAAATCCAGGTATTCCTACAGGTTCAGGTTAGGCTCAAGCACCCACAATGGCTTATTTCAATGTCTAGTCTCCCATACACTTCAATGATTACAATGAGATGCCCAAAATTTTGGAAAAGATATGTCCTAAATATCAGTTACACCAAGACCTGGAAGACCACATTAGAATATTCAAGGAAGCATGCTTTAGGGCTAGATTAGAGCATGAGGACGTTGTGTGTAGATTGTTTCCCTACACCTTTAATGAACAAGCCTCTAACTGGTATGTGAACTTACCCAACGGTTACATTTCTTCCTGGTCACTAATGGAAGAAGCATTTCTGTCAAGCTTTAGAGGACCCATTGATCCTTGCATCCTATATCACAAATTGGCTACCATAAAAAGAGGTGAGGGAGAGCTGATTGATAATTTCAATGACATATTTCAAAAGGCCTACTCTAGGCTGGTAGCCCCTTACACAGTAGATGATGATACCTTGTTAACCATGTACTATGCTGCCTTGGATCCTTTAACTGCCATGTTTGTCAAAAGAAAACCTAACATAGATTTAATATCCAAAGCCTATAAAGAGGCAGCCTCAGTAAATCAAGAGATGAGGCATACAACTTGTAGCCCATTTGTTAATGGAGGAAATTTTGGGATGCAAAATCAGGCACAACCTTGGAATGGAGTCCCTATGCATCACACTCCATTACTAAATCCGATTCCTTCTTACACACCTGTGTATAGTCCTACCCCAATCCAAGCCATAGCTCCTTACATGAGTAACACTTCTAATAATAGTCAAAATAATGGTCAGCCTTTCTTCCAACCCCCTAGGGATACAACTGTGGTAAAAGCACAAGAGGAAAGGGAAGAAATTAAAGAGATCACTGCACATTTGAAAAGATTAACCACCGAAGTGACACAACTATGAAATGAGAACCTCTATGGAAGAGGCAACCAAGGATACAATCAAAATCAGAATTATAACCAAGGCCAATATCAGAACTATAGTTCAAATCAAAATCATCATTACAATCAGAACTATAATCAAAGCCATACCCAAAATAATGGCCAAGGCCAATGTTCAAATCAAAGCCAAAACTATAATTAGCATCAAGGTCATAACCAAGGGCAACCAATGCAAAATAGAGGGCCAGTGATAGATAATAGGGCTTGGGGTAACAATAACAGAAATCAAAATCAGCCTAGGCCACCCAAAACATGGAACACTAGACCAAACAATGGTACCCTAGCTTCTCCTTTTGAGAATATAGATAATCATGATGCAAAACAAGTGGCTGGCATCCAAATGGCCAATACATCACTAAAAAGATGGTGCAGATTTCACAATACCAATGCCCATGCTGAGCTTGACTGTCCACAGTTCCATTTAGCAGCCAGCATATTCAATATAGAGGTGCAGCCTCCTACTTTTGAATTTCTCATTCCCAAGGGTAATGAGGTAGTACCCTCAGGGTATGATATAGCTTTAGTCTTAGAAACCTTTACCTTTGTAACTACAGAAGAGAAAGAAGATGAATTGTTAGAGGATGAACCATACTTTTGTGAAAGTTTTTATCCTGAATCAGCCTTTGTGTTAAATGCTTTTCAATTTCCTTTTGAAACAGAAAATGAAGTATTGACTGAAATGGAAGAGGTGCAGGCTTTTCAACAGACAAATAAAAACCACACCTACAATTTAAGGAACAATACTAGGCCAGGAGGACCTTTCACCACTTCCACTCCTCCTAACAACTTCAATACACCCCCAGATCAAAATGCTAGCAACAATCCTGCCATACTCAAAGCTAATCATCATACAAACAGTGGAACAGTAGTAGAAAAGGCCCAAACAAGTAAAACTAAAATAGTAGAGACAACAAGATTAATGAGCTACTTGTCAGAAGAAATAAAGAAAAGTAAAGTTAGTATACCTTTGAATGAATTATTGAAAACTCCAGGGATCAGAAATGCTTTTATAAAATCCCTGGTACATCTATGATAGATGAGGTTGCTACTGATGTAACTGTTCCTAATAGAGATTCACTGCCTAGAGAGAAAGGTAAGAAAGTTGAGCAGCCTTCCAATACAAATGTAGTAATGTATGCTGATAAGAAGGATGCTCCTCCTTTCTTGTTAACTGTTAGATTGTGTGGGAAGATCATACACAATTGCATGGTAGACTCTGGTGCATCAGCCAATGTAATGCCCTTAGGAATATGTAAAACTCTCAGGCTGACTCCCACCAGATCTGCCAAGGTTGTCACACAATTAGATAAGACTGAGGTTAGTGTGATAGGAGAAATCATGAACATTCAGATGTAATTAGCTTCAGACCCCAGGGTAAGCCAATTCATTGACATTCAAATAGTGGACATACCCATAAATTATGGAATGTTGTTAAGTAGGGATTGGTCCAAAACATTAAACAGATATATGGCCATTGACTTTTCATATATGTGGCTACCTTGGAGAGGTGTCCCAAACCAGATTAGAATAGAGGCAGAACCCAGGATGAAACATATGATAACAGAGTATAATCGGACAAATGAAATATTATATGTTGTTGTTGAACCTGGTGTCTATAGAATTACTAACAATGGGGTGCAAATTGAAGAGATCATGATGTTAAACATTAGAGAAAAACATGTCAGCAAGGAGATGACATTATTCATTGAGTCTGATGGAAATTTTTCGGATGAAGAAAACAGTGCAATGGAAAAATTTGGCCATGCCATTAGACAAGAGGTGGAAGAATGCATTAAACAAAATCTACCAATCCAATGTAAATTGTATAAGGACAGATGTAGAGTCCATGATAGGCCACATTCTGAGGAGAGTTGTGGAATGTGCAAAGACATCATTGAATATGAATACAAAAAATGCATAAAGAGGGTAGAGTTATAGGAGGAAAATGTGAATCCTGATCAACCACAAGGACACTTTCAGAATAATGTAGATGCTCTGATTTCAAACTTAGAGGAGGGAATAAAGGACAAGGGTAGTTGTCTTTCTGATTTGCAAGCTAAAAATACACGTATGCAAGTTGACCAGACGGAAATACCCATGAATAAACAGACCAGCACCTCACAAGTAACAAGAGAAAAAGCACGCCAAGATAAGAGGTTAGAAAAGTAAAGATGGCATGTGGACACTAAAATGTGATGGGTCCAAATCAAAATAGGGCACGAGTGCAGGTGTTGAACTTATAGATCCTCAGGGTAAGTCATACCTAGCAGCATATAGACTGCAGTTTCCCTGTACTAACAATATTGCTGAATATGAAGCCTTAATTATGGGACTTGTCATGGCCATTAAGAAAAAGGTGAAAATGATTAAGGTATTTTCAGACTCTGAACTAGTAGTTAGACAAGTAAGGAAACTATATGCTTGCAACTACAAGAAAATGATTTGTTACAGACATAGAGTATGGGGTTTAATAGATTCATTTGATGCTTTTAACATAGAGCATATCCCCAGAGAATTAAACCACAGGCCGGATGCACTAGCAGTTGCTGCTAGCACATTAGAGCCCTTGACACTGTTAGGATTGAGGCGATTTGCTGTTGAATTAGTTAATGTTCCTAGTATCCTGAACATTGTTACACATTTTTAGGTATTCGGAGGGGATCAACAAATTATTGATTTTCTGACTTGTAATGAGGTATTTGAGGCTTAAATCATTGATGAGCAGGAAAGGCCTGAGACAACATGGGAAGAAGAGGATATAATCAACTTGAAGAGCAACTTTTTACCCAAAGGGGTAATTGAACTAGAACATATTTTTGACTTCGATGGAGTAATAAGACATAAAGACTTACCCAAAATAGGAGGGGGTAAGTGTGATTTACACAATTTAGGGATAGAGCAAAATCCACAAAATGTGCCAATCAGAAAAGCTTGCTTTGAGAAAATTAGAAAAGAAGTTTTAGATGCTCTAAAAGATTACAAACACGTAATAGCATGGACATATGAAGACTTGAAAACCTATGATACGTCCATCATAACTCACGTAATACCTTTGAGACCAAAGATTAAACCATTTAGGCAGAAACAAAGGCCTGTAAATGCCATTCTAGAGCCCTTAATCTTTGAGGAAGTTAAAAAATTGCTATCTTCTGGAATAATTTTTCCAGTCAGACATTCAGTCTGGGTAGCTAACTTAGTACTAGTAAGGAAGAAAAAAGGAGGCATTAGATTATGCGTAGATTTTAGAAATTTGAACAAAGCATCTGAAAAGGTTAATTATCCTCTGCCTCCAATAGACGAAGTACTGCAAGTAGTAAACGGGGCAAAGATGATGTCTTTTCTAGATGGTTTCTCAGGTTATAACCAGGTTTTAATAGATAGGGATGACAGATTAAAAACTGCCTTCACTTGTAAATGGGGAAATTATGCATATAGGAGAATGCCTTTTGGTTTGATCAATGTAGGTGCCACTTTTCAGAGAGCCATGGACATTGCGTTCCATGGGTTATCAGGTAAGTGCATTGTTGTGTATATGGATGATTTGACTGTGTATTCCAAGGATGCATCCACTCACACTGAAGATCTCAGGAAAATACTCAAGCGATGTGAAAGGTATGGAATTTCCCTCAATCCTAAGAAATGTTCATTTGGAGTTACTAAAGGTAAATTACTAGGGCATGTCATTTCTGAAGAGGGAATATCGATTGACCCAGATAGAATAGAATCAATAAAAAATTTGCAAATACCAAACAGCAGGAAAGAGTTGAAATCATTTTTTGGTAAAATTAACTTTGTTCAGAAGTTTATCACGGGTTTTGCAGAGATCATGCAGCTGCTAAATGCCATGTTAAAAAAAGATGCGCAGATGGAGTGGACACCTATGGCTAGGGCTGCATTCAAAGATATCAAGGAGGCAATTTCTGGCGCCCCTGTATTGGTGAGCCCAGACTACCCCAAAATGTTTTATATCTACTCCTTTGCATCCTCCCATTCAGTCGCGGCTGCCCTAACACAGAAAGGTGAAGACAATGAGGAAAAACACATTGCATTTATGAGCGCGCCACTGAAAGATGCACAGCTACGATATCTGGATACCGAGAGACAAGCATTCGCATTGATGAGAGCTGTGAAAAAGTTTAGACATTATATTTTGCACAGCCAGGTCAAAGCCATAGTGCCGGATGCAGTAGTAAAGATGTTGCTGATGTAGAACGAACCTGGAGAAAAGAGAGCCAAATGGGTCACCACACTGCAGGAGTTCGACATGGAAATCATTCCAATGAAACTAGTCAAAGGGCAGGTGTTGGTGCAAAAAATAGAACACACAGACCCAGATATGATAAAACAATAGTATGTGCTGAATTCTCATCACATATCAGACTGGTATGGTGATTTAAATACTTTTCTAATAGCTAGAAAGTACCCAAATAGGATGAAAGCTTCTTAGAGGAGAGCTTTGAAGATTAAAGCACAGAAATATATGGTACAAAGAGGTCTTCTATTCAAGAAGAACCATGATGGAATTTATTTGAGATGTCTAAATAGAGCTGAAGCGGATAAAGTGTTGACAGAACTGCATGACAAATACGGAACAGGTCACAGTTCCCATCTAGCTACAACACATAAAATATTGAGGGCAGGCTACTACTGGCCCACAATGTTCAAAGATACAGAGAGTCACATCAAGAGTTGCCACACCTGTTAGACTGCAGCAGATAAGGGAAGGAATCAGGCTAATCCATTACAACCTGTGATTGAATCAAGACCATTTGCACAGTGGGGCTTGGATTTTATTGGAGTCATCAATCCTCCATCTTCTGCAGGACACAAGTTCATACTGACGGTGACGGACTACTGTACAAGGTGGACTGAGGCTGCATGCTGCAAATTCTCCACAACTGAGGTAGTTATCAAGTTTCTTGAAGAAAACATCATCACCAGGTTTAGAACTCCCTATTCATTAGTATGTGACAACGGCCCTGCTTTCTCTTCTTTAAAGTTTTCTAAATGGGCATTTGAATACGGGATTGTTTTAAAATTTTCTTCAAATTATTACCCTCAAGGTAACGGATTAGATGAGTCTACGAACAAAATTTTATTAGATATAATCAAAAAGCTAATTGCAAAGAGTCCTAGAGAGTGGAATACCTTGTTAAAATATGCACTGTGGGTAGATAGGACCAAGTTCAAAGCAGCTTTAGGTAGTACACCTTATCATTTGGTTTATGGGACTGATCCCATACTTCCAGTAAATCTGAGAATACCAATCTGAAAGTTTTCCAATGAGTATTTAGGCTTTGATAACCATAGGGAAGCCAGAATAGTACAAATGTTACAACTAGAAGAGAAAAGAGGTCAAGCCATCAAGAAATTTGCCAAACATCGAGCAGTAGTAAAGAGGTGGTTTGATAAGAGGGCAAGATTCAAAACATTTAGGATATCTGACTTAGTGCTGTGCTGGGACAAAGCACATGAAAAGAAGGGGAGTCATGGAAAATTTGATAAACTATGGTTAGGCCCATTGCAAGTCTCAAAAATAATAGGAGACAACACATTTAGACTCAAGACTTTGACTGGAGAAGATGTGCCATTACCGGTTAATGGCCAACATTTGAAACACTACTTCCAGGCTTGAGGTAAAGGACAGTCCATTTTTGTGTAATAATGTGTAAGTAGTGTATAGTTTTCTTTTGTTGTATGCTTTTGTAGGTTAGTTGTTGTACAGTTTTGTTTTGCTTCTTTTTGTTTTGTTGTTCTGTTTTTGTTTTTTTGTTTGTACAGTCTATTTGGTTGGTTTGCTTGTTGTCTCCTCAGCAGGGATCTTTGTCTTACTTTAGAGTATTAAGGAGCAAACTAACAACCATTCAAAATAGTATAAAATTTAGAATATTCAGGTTAATCATTTGCAATTTATACATAACTTTTTGTGACTGTCATGAATGTAGAGAGTTGTTTAGCTTCTGAAATTTAGTATTCAATAATAGTGATTGAGAATTCAAGAGAGGTTTCTCACGATGACACACCTAAAATCCTTGGGTTTGTTGAACCTACCAGTGTAGATATTAGGTGAAAAATTTGAGGTCACCCTTGCTACCATTACAATTCTCAGCTTAATTTCAGCAAGTGCTCATTCCTTGCATCATAAAGTTACAAATTGCTATATCTTGTGAAAGTTTTATCAAGCATCAAAATCAATAAAATATAAAATATAAAATGAATAAAGCGGATTATACTGAAAATCCAGATTAAGCCATCTAAGTAACTCTACTGGGGCTATAGACACTCACTGGCAGTGGGGCTCTACTTAGGAGAATTGTAATGATAACCTTGCCGGGGCTATGGATGCTCGCTGGCAGCAAGGCTCTATCCAGTCGTCTATGAGGGAATATCCTCACCTACGTAGGCTAATATCAGTCATTGGTTTGTTCAACTGATCTTCAAGATGAGGATAATTAATCACATGCACACACTTAGACTGAAAATGAAAATTCATGCATCCTTATTGAATACCTTAGGTCTCAAGTTGAATAATAATTTGCAGGAAGGATAGTTAGAAATTATGCATTTATTTCATCTAGTTTACTTGAACACTTTGAATTTAATTATTTTGTTTGGTTGCTAGTTGTTGTGATATTCACAACACGCCCCATTTTACTCCTTAGCAAAATGAGGACCCCTACTGTGGCTGTTGCTTTTGCTTTTGTGTGTTTTGTTTTGCTTGGTGGTAAAGGGGAAAAAGAGAGTTAAAATTGCAAACTTTGTTAAAAATAGAGAAAAAATGCATTTTCAGTACCAGTGCATGATATGGTTGGATTCCTTGTGAAAAATGAGCTAGGGTTACTTTTTGAACCATCTTAAAATTCACCATATTTTGCAAGTTATGATCATTTTGGTAAAATGTACATTCAGGTTTGTATATGCAAAGGGTTTTGTTTTTGTACTTAGTCGATTTTGCATTCGGGTTCATATACAAGGCCACTTGTATGTCTTTTTTCCTTGTATGCATTTTAATAAAGGTTTATGCACACATACAAGGTGGACCCGAAATGGTTTTAAAGTTAGAATGAATTGATGTTTCAGATCCGCTTTGTATATTTTGCATTTGTATGTTTGGCTGGTAGAAGATACAAACACTTCATACATGGTGGACACGAAAAGGTTATTAAATGGTGCTAATTCATTGTCTATCCATAGATTTGAAAAGAAAGGGGGGCTTGTATAATATACAATGCCCATATACAACGCGGACCCGACGAACTGTTTAAAACAAGTTAAGTCGTCGTATATTTAGCGCTTGTATGTTTCAACATACAAGCAGAACATGCAAATGAAATATACAAGGCCCCATATACAATGCGGATTTGAAAGGGTTATTAAATGGAGATAAGTCATTGTATCTTTTACATTATGTATATTGGAACACACAACGAAATATACAACCCCGGGACCGAAAATTTATCAAATAGGGTTAAGTCCACGTACGCTTTAAACAATGCATATCGAAAGATACAAAATAGCATACGTAGTGCGGACTCAAAAGAGAAATTAAAAAGGTGAAAATGCTTGTATATTGTTGCGTTTGTATATTTCTAATATACAAACCAATATGGAAGGTTAAAAATACAAGCCAGAATCCAAAGAGTTCAAAATCGGGTTGAACCAATGTATTACGTCCAAATTGTATATTGGGATATACATTGCACTATGTACATTGTACGGACTTGGCAGGTGAATAAAATGTGGTGTATAATATTTGAGGTCTGAAAAAGATATACAAAAGAGGAAGGTGAGGGGGACCCCACCACTTGTATATAGTGTTGGTTTTTCTTCTGAATCAGCATTAGGGTTTGCTAATTCTAATGCATAGGCAGATTCAGCCAACTAATACAGGAGGTTGTGTGAGCTGCCTCTCCTTCACTTCTGGTTCTGTCGCACTAAGGGGGGTGTCCCTATTTAATAAAGATGTAACCTTGACTAGCTCAATGACAGAATGATCTAGCTTGACAGCAACAGGTAGAATACTCTCATGTATGGACCAAGATCTGCATGATAGATCACAAGGTTGGCAACATTCTTGGACATATTGTCTGGTTATGGATGAGAGTATGCAAGGGGTTCCCAATCCTACTCCTACAACTAACAGGTAGAGGTGATGAAATGGGTGGACATAATGTCCTGGATGCAAGACAAGGGGTTTTGGCTCATAACTACTGACCCAGGAGCAGATTGGTGCCTATCCATTGGGCAAGGAGTCAACTAGACATATATAACAGATGGTTTGCAACTTTTGCTCAAGTTTCAGGGGGTTGGACTGATGCTTGCCTTACAAACATCACCCAAGAATGGGTATCTAACTGCCTCTACTTACAGATATCCCTGCTGACATGCAACCTTCTCCATGCTCAACCTAAAACAGTTTAATCCACTCCTTGAATGGAAGTTAGAGACCAGGCATGTGATACAGAACTCTGTATCCTAGAATCTATGAAACCCTTAGCAACCAGATTCAAAAGAAGGATGACATGCAACAAATGGAGACAAGCAGATAGACACATGCAATAAGTATTTTTCATATAACATTAACATTGAAACTTAAAATATGTGCAAAATACATTCATGTTGCAACTCATAAACTCCAAAATGGGATAGAACAACCAGGATCATGCCCTGTTCTTTGTTATTTACACAAAAATGCCTCATCCCTTCAACAACATTGAATGAATAACACAGTCTGCATTATATAGCAGGAAGGTGTACCCATCATTAACCACCAGGCAAACTCAAAATTTGCCAGATACAGTACATTGAGAAAATGGCACTCAAACATTGAATGCAGCAGGTAGGGGAGGAGATAGGAAGAGATCTCGAGCCTTGCGTTGCCGCCCGTGGATGTACAACTTCAATCAGGTACCAGATCCGTCCACGCCATCGCCAATACCCTGTAAGATCTGCCATTAATGGCACACCAACTCGCGGCCTTGGGAAAAATATCATACTATGCATCACAAACCTTTCCTGCCAAAATACCTCATCCTGATATTTCAAATCATGCAGGAACAAAATATCCCACATGCACCCTGCGGCAACCTCCTCATCACCTTATATACTAGGTCGTGAGCATATATGATGTCGGTGCTTTTGTTCCCGACAACACTAGTATAAGCCTCATCATCATCCTCCGCATGATATCCGAATACTCAAAATATCACCCTGACGTCAGCATCATCATCTGCATGAGTTCACCCCGATAATTCATATCACCCTAATATGAAATATCACCCCGCAGAAAATATCACCCTGTGAGAAAGTATCATGCCATCCACATCACCAAATAAAATATCACCCTAACGTCAGCATCATATTGCAATATCACCCGCATGATAATTGCCTTCATTGGCACAACCTGATGCGTCGGAGAAAGATCCTCCTGCCTTACCGATACCAAATGTCTAGCCGATGAACATTCTGATGACGTCACCGTCATATCCTGTTGACGTCATTAGCATATCTGCCTATCGCGCACCTCCTCATATCCGGATGACATCATCGTCATATTCACAACATCGGGGGATCTCCATAAGATGACTGATGTTAAAATATGACCCCCCTTGGATCCTGATGACATCACCATCATATTGGCACCGGGGTGATATTCGTAAGATTACCTGATATTTCAGAATATCACCCCCCGCAGAAATATCAGGGTGCACTGTAGCTCTACTGTAGGATCGGGATGATATCCAAACATCACCCAATATTGAAACATGATGACCCTGATGACAAATTCGGTTGATAGAATATCATGATGATGCTGACCACCTCCTAAGAGAAAAATGATGCAGACGGGCAAATATCGCGCCAATAAAAGAATGACGTCAGCAGCACCGACAATAAAGCAAACATGAAGTGATAGAATAACATCAGGATGATCTTAACCAAGATCACCCGATGTTCAAATATGATGACCCCGATGCAAAATGGGTCATACTTAGAACATTGCAGCAACGTCATCAGGATGATCTTAACTAAGATCACCCGATGTTAAAATATCACCCGGGCGAAAGATCATGCAGGCAGAAAATATGATGATGACCCCTGCGAGAAACAAAAGGGTGATGACCGAAAACATGATGATGATGACCTCCTCCAAAGAAAATATGATGCTACAGATGAAAAATGCTGAGGAGGTGTTGTGTGGTTACACAACACGCCCCATTTTGTCTTGGCAAAACAGGGACCCAACTTTTTGCTGCTTTGGCTTGTTTTTGTGTTCTTCGGTGGTCTGGTAAAAGTAAGTCATGCAGATCATCATGCATAGAGAGGCTGGGTAAGTCATCATCATGAGGTCAGTTTGTCAAAGTTCATATTTTATTCCAGTAACCTCATATCTAGAAAGAGCATCAAAATTCATGCAGGTTTGCCTTTTGCATCACCTTGATATTCGCTAGGGTGTGAAAATTATGAATGGTCAAAGTTTGAGTCAAACCTGATAGTCATAGAAAGAGGATCATATTTCTTAACATCAGTCATATTACAGAAGGTCATCCTAATGTAATTTATCACCCGATAAATCATGCGGTCCAAATATCCGGACGTCAATTTTAGGTGATAGTGACCTTTACCCGTCAACAGCCTTATGTATTTCGCAAGGATCATATTTCTCAATGTAACCCGATTTCCAAATATCCTCCTGCCACGAAATATCCCCCTAGCCATTATCCTGATGATGTCATTCAAGTCCGATAAACAATGAAACAATCATGACGATGACGTAATCATCATATTTTCCTCTCGAGGAGGATGATCATGATCCTGCTCACATAATATGACGATGACATCATAGTGCCATAACGCTGAACCAAGTCGATATCTTGATGATTTCATCATGATATTTCAACACTGGGTCATTTTAGTCCAGGGGATCATCATCTTGAAACATCACCCGACATTTCTACATCACCGGATCTTTCGATGTGGGTTTTCCCACTCAGAGGCGGATGATCATATTACACCAAGGGGATCATCCTATTTGAACATCACCCGATATCCAAATATCACCCTGCCGCAGAATATTACTTCGATCTGCTAACATGATGATGATGTCATAATGACATAGCGATAAATGAGGTCTTCAATCTGCTGACGTCCTCCTGATTTTTTCCAGGGGGGTCATTTTAGTTGCAGGGGTCATATTTCAGATCCTCCTGATTTCTTAGCATGACCATGATGTCAGCCTTTCATATTTTAACGAAGCCTGTCCATGATGATGACATTATCATCATATCCTGATCTATGAAGAGAGTCATATTAGTTAATATCCCTCATATTAGCTAATGTGCATACCCGGACCCGATAGTTTTATTCAATGGAATTTAGTGAACAGAAGGGCATGGATTGCATATGCATGATCTTATGCATGCGATAACTGAAAATGTAAGGCTTGCATATCATATGAAAGGTCCCCGTCACCCTTGGAATACAAAAAAGGCTACCGGAAGGTGAAACTATTTGCAAAAATTCAGAGAAACTCAAAAATTAGGAAATTTTTGACCTTCCCCTTGGCAGGGTCATAACTCCTAGCCATGTTATCAGAATTTAAACTTTTTGGACTCATTGGAAAGATAAACTAGTTATCTAGTTTGAGTTGCCCGGTCACTTAGCCTTAATGCCAAGTTACTGACAACGTGTTGAGCCCTAATTTTGCTCCGAAGGCCTCCGAAAATGCAATTTACTTAGATGTAGAAAATACAAAAAAAATTACATTTTTGATATTTTTATCAAAAATCGCTCAAATGACCCTGGCTAGACCTGATCAGATATTGAAACTTTTTTAGGGCTTGACAGCATGTTTTCCAGTCAACAATAGTCACCCAGACCCTCTTGATCACCTATGGGCATTTAGTTGCGCGAATTTTCTCAGATGCTCAATATTCATAACCCAATATATATAGGTTTGCACATTCACAGCCTAATAAAATGTAAATGTTTGTTTTCCTACTAGTTATTAAGTGATGATGCTTAATTCTTGTCTGTTTGTTGCAGGATGTTGGAGCTGTATGAAGTGGCTGAAAATTGGCAACTGGCAAGCAACATGAACCGAAGCTGGGGAGGATATTATCAAATATGTTGTATGCCAGCTGGAAGGTGGATTGAGTCAAAGATACCAGAATATTCTCTGCCAGCTGTGTATTTGCCAACTGGCAGGCACGTGCTGTTCATCTGGACCATTGATTGTTCTGGGAGGATCCTGATCCTTGGATCATTGTAACTATTTTCTGGCCTTTGTTCTATAAAAGGACAAAACTTCTCTTCATTGATATATGGGAATGTTTGGCAAAATAAGGCCAATTACTTTAGAATAACATAGGAGATTGGATTACTGAGACTAATGAGGATTGAATTGTTGAAATGTGAAGGTTCTTTCCTCAGATCATTGTAAATGCACTTATTCTAAAGCATATTGAATGGAGATGAAGCTTCAGATTACATCTTGATTGTAAACTTTACGTAATCTTCAAGTTGATTTCTGGATATGTAATGGTGAATGCTGTGTTCAAATAGAAGCACTTTCATTTCATTGCATGTTGTTGTCTACTTTTCCTTTGAAGATTTGCATTGGATCATGCGGATTTGTGGAATGTCCTGGTGAAGTATGATTTCTAGTTTTCTTCTCTTCATTGCTGTATGGGAACATGCATGTGGATCAGTGATCTCAGTTAAGTAATTTTGGGAATCTCATTCTCTAACCCTTTTTCTCATTTTAATTTCATTGAAATCACTTCCATTACTGTAAATTGTGATAAATAACAAGTAGAACAGAGAAACATGCTGACATCTCGTAGATAATTGAAAATCCTTAGCATATTTGAGCAAAGTGCATGTAGTGTTGAAAATATCATGCAAAGAATTGCAAATAATGGTAGAAATCATGCAAATATCAACCTGTAAGCACATTATTTGACTAAATTCATAGTGCAGAGGTAGAATTATTGGAGATTTATGTAGAGCAGACATATAGAGCAGGATATTTGGAGAAATAATGATGAACTTTGCAGAAATTACTGAAGAACATAAGGCCCTTGAACGATTAACAGTGACACACATCAACCACTGAGTAACATCAGTAGATTATGAACTAATTAACAGAGACTTGGGATCATGAATTCTTTGAATTCATCGTATCTTTCAAGATGAATAAAGGTTGAGGTGTAACTTTTATTCTATGTTTGTTTATGACTAACATCATCACCAACATAAATTGGCGCTAGAAGGAGGGCCGGACAAGAAATTTCTGGATTTCTGTAAATATTGCATAAATATTTCATCATTTGAGTTAAATGTCTACAAATATCTCTTATCTGAGAGGTTTTGGTTGCACCTTTGCAAATATCTAGCCCAAAGCCTCAAAGATTTGTTTGATTTTCTGAGCTTTCAAGTTTTATTCTGAGATATGATGGATCTCCTTAAAATTTCAAAATCTTAAAAATTGGAAGTAGAGTCTCATTTTGATGGATGCATATGAGAGTAGTTGTCAAGTTAACATTCCTTTATTTCAGGAAACTTTGAATAGGCATCTTTACCCTCACAGTTTGTCTAACTTTGGTTTATCCACCTGTTGCAGGATACACTATACTATGGAGCACAGCGAAATAAATTGTTTAACTTTCCTCACAAGGTTGGATTTGTATTTGAAAGGACTAATATTCTTTCTAGATGTGTTCAGGGCTGAAATTTGCTAGCGAAATGAGGAAATCCTGGAACAACAAGCAAAGACAGCACCAGAAGTTATTAGTTGTCCATACACTGAAGTGGATCATTCTGAAGATTTTGAATTATATTTGTCTAGAAACATACAATGTAGTCAAATATTAGGTTTATCCATTGAGGATGTCTTGATTGAAAACTGGTGCAGATTACATGATGAAGAGCATTCAGAGAGAGATTGCTACCCTTGCTTGGTCATGTTGAAGAAGATTCTAGAAAATACAATAGCCGAACCGGTCTTAGAGGTTAAAGACAGTGAAACATCTTTCCTTGAGTTATTTTATGGTGATATTGATAGGAGTTTTCTACTTCCTAATACAAGTAAGGACCAGTCAGTATGCAGGTATGAATCCTGTGAAAATTCTAGAGAAGAAACCACTCATCAGGATAATATTCTTGATTCTGATCCTAATACTTTTGATAAAGAAGATGAAACATCTTTCCTGGAGTCATTCTATGGTAAAGAGAAGTGTAAACAGATAGTAGAACAATTTAAATGCACTACTGATGATGAAGTTCCTATGATAGTAACTCAGGGAGTCATAGAAAAGAAGATATATGCTGATTTACTGCCTAACTAGGTTGAATTGAATGGTCAAATACAAGAATGTTGCAGGTTGATGGAACTAGGCACTTTACTAGATAAAAGATGTGAATTATTTAATGAACACTTCCTGAAGGATGAAAATGCAGAAGACTTTGGAGTTGTGCATGATTAGACGTCACTCCAGAAAAAATTTGAAAATGAAATAGGGAAGTATTCTTATCAGTTGAATGCCATTTCTCCTTTACAGTCAAGTGATTTAGAAATGATAAATTTCTGTATGTCAAGTTATGATGACAAGGATACTCATTTAGATGCTAATGTGCAAGAAATTGAAGAAAATATTGAGAAGTTTCCTGAACTAGAGGATAAATTGAACGTCCAGAATGGAGGAATAAATATGGATAAAGATGAAGAAATAATGCATCAAGAGTCATACATCCTTCAAAATGAAGTGAGACTAAATATTAAGCCTATTGGTTTTTTCCCAGACTGGATGCTTATTCCCAGATTTCCCTACAAGGTAGCCATCAGTGATCAACAGGATCTCTGGGCCAGGGGCCAACAGTGTAGGAGATAGACTCTATATTTTATCTCCTCTTCTTCTTCAGGCTCTGCAAGACTTAGGGGGGTATTCCCTACTCAACATCCATGAGATACGCATACAAGGATTGGGATGCTGTCAGAAAGCAGATAAGTCCTCCTGTAAGTAGACCAAAACTGAAAGATAAGAGCAAAGGGGCTAGCTTTGGGCCTATTTGCAATTGTAGACAGAGGACTGAGGATCCTAAAACTAATTCTAATGTCCTAATGGTTGTTTTAGAGTTTGATTATGATTTTAAGTTTGGATGCAAAGCTGGACATGGTTGTAACACAAACACAAAGCAAGATTGGTGCCTATCCAGGGCCTGGAGTCAGTAGACATACCCCTGTGAATGATCAGCATGAACAGCTAAAACTGGATTTCAGGGGGATATATGTGATACCTGCCTAACAGATATCTCCCAATATAGAGTGTTAAGTTATCTCTACTTATGGCATCCCTACTGCAGTATACCCTTCCCAATGTTCAACCTGAAAACAGTTTAATCTACCCCTTGAGCAGAAGTTAAGAGATCATACATTCAACACAGGAATTCTATGTTCTAGAGTCTCAAATATTGCTTAAATATCCAGACTCAGAAGAAAGATACATGCAATACTGGAGACAGAATTAACAAAACACATGCTAAGATAGCATTTCTCATATAAGATTAATCATGAAATTAGTGGGTTCATGCCAAAACATACAACAAGAGATACATAAACTCACAAGTTTAGCTGTACAGAGCAACTAGATCAGCTTGTTTTGAATTACAGAGCCAAAAATCTTCAACTTTCAACAACCTAGAAATGAGTAACACTTCCTGCTTATAACAGCCAGGTAGTGTACCATAAGCAATTAATTACATGGCTTTGACAAAAATTCGCCAGATACAGCCCTCAGAAGGAATGGCGCTCAGAAAATGTAAATGCAGCAGATAAAGAGGAGCCTCGAGCCATGCGCCATTATCTGGAAGTCTTCATGTCAAAAATCTGGTACCTGACTGTGCAACAACTTGCCCATGCCCCAGCACAGTCGCCATTAAGGGTCTCAACCACCTGTTGTCGCTTAAAAAACCGTCGCTGCATACAAAAAAGATTTCCCGCCAAAACACGTTCAACCGCGGGTTCAAAATATATAAGGGAATAATCCCACATTCACGGTGAAGAGATCACTCCAGCGCTTTAAAAGCATAACCGCATTCAAACAAAGTGTTGAGCGCTTTTGCCGCGCTCGACACACATGCCTTCGCCCATAGCCCATCGGCCAAACTTCTACCATCGGCAGATCAAAACAATGCTAGCCCGATATACCATCTCACTCCGATGGCATCAACAAACTATACTCTGTCGGCGAGACCTCAAGCGTCGGCAAACCTGAAAACTCTCTCACCGATAGCATTACTCCTGCCGACGACCACCTTGATCATCCCTCATCGGCCAGACTACCAATTGTCGGCCCAACCAAAAACTCACCTGCCGACATCACTTGTTACGCCGATACAGCTCCATCGGCCAGAGTACCCCTGTTGGCCCAACTCTCCACACTTCGTCCGATGCACCAAGTCACGCCGACAACACACACATCCACTTATCGGCCAAACATACGCCGTCGGCCCAACAAGAAACTCCCTCGCTGATAGCACAAAGTCACGGTGATATACAAAGAACACACCATGCTACTGAAATGATCGCCAAGACACATGCAAACTCATGCCGATAACACTTGAGGTACCCCCATCGGCACGACCAACACCGTCGGTGGAAACACAATATCCTTTGCCGATAGGCAATAGTCTTGGCGATGGACAAGAACACTTAGGGTTTGAAAGAAGAAACCCTCCAACAAGCAAGCTCAGCCTCCAGGTCAAAATGAGCACCAACACTGGCTCCGAATGGGGACGTGCAGGTGAAAACCTGCAACGAGAACCAGATCTCCGGGCAGACCAGGCAAAAAACCAAAAAGCACGAACTGCACAAGACATTTACACTATATACATGTTTTTACAAATGTGCACAGCGACAAGTCATCTATGCAAAGTAGAACTTAAGGAATTGGCCATGCACAGGCAATTCCAGAACTTTACCATCTAGGGCCTGGAGGAAATAAGAATCCTCCCCATGAGCACTGCCAATCTGATATGGGCCCATCCATAAGGGTTCAAATTTACCATGTTTACCCTTTTCTTGATCTTTTGCATTCCAAATGAGCACCAGATCATTGACTTGAAACTTCCTTTTTATAGCTCTCCTGTCAAACTGATATTTCACACCTTGTTGTCTCTTGAGGTTAATCTGGTGGGCTTTCCTTTTGTTTTCATCCAGTGCAACCAGCTGGTTCACCCTTTCTGTCATGGAGTCTTCAATCTCCTCAGCATTTTCCTGGATGAATCTGTAAACTGGTAGGAGATTGTTTATGGGCAATCTGGCTGATGCACCATATACTAGCTCAAAGGGTGACATCCTAATAGCCCTTTTCACTGTCACTCTGTCAGCCCATATTGCTAACTTTAATTTTGAGTCCCAAGCTCTCTTGTTCTTGTCTAGTATCCTCTTGATAATTTTCATGATGCTCTTATTGCTTGATTCTGCTTGACCATTTCCTTGTGGGTGGTATGGTGATGCATATGATAGATTTATCCCATACCTGTTGCAAAAATCAACAAATTCACCTGATCTGAAGCACATAGCATTATCAGTGACTATCTTGAATGGTACTCCAAACCTGATGATAATATTTTCTAGCATGAAATCTGTCACCACCTTACTTGTAGCTCTCTTAGTTGGAATGGCCTCAATCCATTTGGTAAAGTAATCAGTTGCCACCAAAATCCAACTGTGTCCCCCACTTGATTTGTCTGCAATTTCCCCTATGAAGTCAATTCCCCATTGCTGAAATGGAGCATCCACAGTTACAGTCCTGAGGGGTAAAGCACCATCATATTTCAACTTTCCTGAAAATCTTTGGCAAGGGTCACACTTCCTTACTAACCTTTGTGCATCTGAAAAGAGAGTGGGCCACCAATATCCTGCTCTGAGAATTTTATGAGCTGTTGTTTGGGCAGTATAATGTCCACCACACAATCCTTTATGCATATCAATCAAAACATTGTTAGCCATATCCTCATCCACACATCTCAGCAGCACACCATCAGGGTTTTTCCAGTATAGCTCACCTTGAACAATAACATACCTGATTGCATGTAACTTTAAAGTCCTCTTTTGACTGTCACTGAAATGGGAAGGACAATTCAGATTTTGCAAGTAGTAGGTAATATCCTTGTACCATTCAGATCCTGATACATTTACACTCTCATTTTGGACTGCATTAACTTGGCATGCTTCCAAGTTTGACTGTGCCATCATCTTGGCTAATCCTTGTCCTCTTACCAACTTGGTAACTTGTATGTCTATGTTAAACTCTTGCAGTTTGTTTATCCATCTGCACCTTCTTCCAGTCACCTCCTGCTGAGTGAATATGTCTTTGACTGCTGCATGGGGTACATATGCAATTATATATGATCCTACCAAGTATGGTCTGAAACTTTTGATGGCTCTGACTAGTGCATATGCCTGTTTTTCCATAATATCATACTTTAACTCAGAGGCCTGCAAGGACATACTGAAGAAAGCTATGGGCTGTTCAAAACCATCTTCATTTTTCTGTAGCAAACATGCAGCAACAGTGTGAAAGGAAGCAAATGAAAACAATTGGAATGGCCTAGAAAAATCAGGAGATTTAAGAACAGGGGCCATCTTGATTGCCTCTTTGATACTCTGAAATGATTCAATTGCTTCACTTTCCCAGTGGATAGTTGCATCCTTCCTCATCATTTTGGAAATGTTCCTTGTGGTTTCTGCAAAGTTGGGAACAAATCTCCTAACAAAATTTATCTGTCCAAAGAAGGACTGAACTCCTTTTACAGTTTTTGGCATTTGAATTTTGTCAATAGCAGCCACTCTCTCTGGATCTATCCTAACTCCATCCTTGGAAACAATGTGCCCTAGGAGTTTTCCTTCAACCACCCCAAAAGCACACTTCTTTGGATTTAAAGAAATGCCATATTCTAGTGCTCTAATGAAAATCTGCTCCAAGTGCATACAATGTTGCTCCTCCTTCTTTGAATATGCAGTTAGATCATCCTGATACATAGCCAGGATTGAATCAATCAACCCTGCAAAAGCAACATCCATTGCCCTTTGAAATGTAGCACCTGCATTGGTTAGTCCGAAGGGCATTCTAACATACACATAAGTTCCCCATGGAGTGGTGAAGGCAGTCTTATACTGTTCTGATTCCTTCACCTTCACCTGATTATAACCTGAAAATCCATCCATCATGGATAAGAGTTCACAACCAGTCACTCTCTACAACATAGCTTCCATATTAGGCAGTGGATAGTTATCCTTTAAAGAGGATACATTCAAGTTCCTGAAGTCAACACAAAGCCTAATATCACCATTCTTTTTTCTGACTGGGACAAGGTTAGACACCCAAGTTGAATGCCTGATTGGCACAATTATTCCAGCCTCCCTCAGCCTTTTGAGTTCTTCTTGCATCTTTGGAGCTAAGGTAGGATTAATAGGTCTTTGCCTTTGTCTAAATGGCTTAGCTCCAGGCTTCAATGGGATCTTATGCTGGAATAAATCTTCCCTATAGGCTTTTAGGTCCTCATATGACCAAGCAAAAACATGTTTATACTTTTTCAGTAATGCAATCAGCATACTCCTAATGTGTGGTTTGAGCTGTTTACCAATGTATACCTTCTGAGGGGCCTGAGATGTCCCCAAATTTATCTCTTTTAAATCTTCCTTATTTGTGGGAGATGTCCTTGTGACCAATTTATCTCTACTATCAAAAGCTCTTTCCAAAGCTACCAACCCTCTAGGGATTTTATTAGTCTTCAACTGAATTATCTCCTTTCCCACAAGAGTTTCTTTTCCATCTATGGTTTCTACAAAAGCTTAGAAATCAATTTCTTGATTCTCATATTCATCTATGCAGTGCAAAAATTTTAACAAGTCCCTATCATCATTAAACACTTGCCAACTGCCTATATTTTCTGGTACTGCAGGCCTAATTTTAACTTCTACATTTGTAACATCTGACAGAGTGATGTCATCTGGCCTTATTGCAACATTGGCTAAGAAATCAGCCATAACATTCTTTGACCTCTCTACCCAGTCTATTGAAAATGCATCAAATAGTTCAATGGTATCCCAAACAGCATGCTTGTATTGTTTCAACCTTTTATTTTTTGAAGCATACCTATCTCTAATTTGGGATACAATCAGCTCAGAATCCCCAAATACTCTTAGCATTTTGATTCCATGTTTGAGAGCAATATTTAGGCCTAAGAGTAAAGCCTCATATTCTGCAATGTTGTTTGTGCAAACAAACCTCAGCAAGAAAGAGAATTTGAGGAGCTTACCAGTTGGAGACAGGAAAACAACTCCAGCTCCAGAGCCTTCTTTTGCACAAGCTCCATCAAAAAACATGGTCCACAAACCTTGCTGATCCAATTCTTCCATGCAGACATTTTTCTCTCTATCTTCTCTATCATCTGAGACAACCTTGAAGTTATCACAGTCAGTGTTTACAAAGCATATCTGTTCCTCTGCTTCTTGGTCTTCCACTGTCTCTGATGATCTCTGTTCTCTGATTAGCTTAACATCCCTGCCATTCATTGGAATCATGGCATATGACAGGTCCAGCTGCATACTTCCACCAATTAGTGCTGCCCATCTTCTTGACAACAACATACCATACTGTGGCTTGATGTCAACCACTGTTATATTCATTTTATATCTCTTTTCAGGAAATGCTGCCAGTTTGAAATCTACATCCTTCATGATTCCAATAACCGGTACCTCTCTGGTATCCATAGCATAACATTTTCCACATGCCTTGTCAATTTTTAATCCAGCTTGTTGCATGATGGACAAAGGCATGACATTTGTAGATGCTCCAGAGTCAAGCATACAATTTCTGATTATTTTTCCATTTATAACCAGGGAAACATAAAATGGTTCCACTTGTGAAGGACATTTTGTCATAGTCACTCCTAAATAGACTTCAGGAGCCTCATCTTCTTCATTACACATGACATGTTTCTCACCCTGGATCTGAACATTTTGTTTAGCTTGAAAGGGCACCCCTGAAATTAGGGATACTGTCCTATTCTTGATTTCTTCCACTTTCATGAGTTCCATAAGTGGAACAGAGACCTTTACCTAGGAGAGGACTTGAGCTATATCAAATGGAACATGATTTTGTATAATAGTTGTAGCTTGCTCCACAATCTTGTTTTTATCCTGAACTGATTTAGCTTTTACTTTCATAGTTCCCTGATCATCATTCTTGTCTTGGGAACCTTTACCTTGATCTTCAACCTGAGGGATTCTATTTTCTGGTCCTTGGGATTCATGACCTGTTCTATGTCTGAAGTTCTGTTTATTATTAACCCACTGCCTTTTTTGTAATTCCATCCCCTTATTACCATGCACTGGTTGTCCTATAGTAACATCTTTTGGCTGATGTGGGCTGCTTACCTAATTTTTACCCCTGAGATTGTAGTTGCTCTTGACTTGAGCAACTGCTGCAGCTGTGAAGGCCCTAATTTCCTCATCAGAAGGTCGTTGTAAGTTACTCAGAAAATTGTGTGAGTTCTAAGCATAGGCATAGTTAACTTCATCATCTTCATCATATGGGAACTGTTGGCAGCCCTAAGTTCCATCATTTGTACTCTCATCAGCATCATAAAGAGTGTATCCATTGCTTATGGACATCATATTTACATCATCATCTTGCACATAATGTGGCTCATTGCATTCATTACAAGATGTAGTATTATCACACAAGGACTGAGAAATCATACACTGTGATTGTGACTGTGGCATCTGACAAATTATACACCATGGAGCATCATCAACAATATTTACAGCTTTCTTTAGAGGATCAGGAGTTTCTTTGACATGTTGAGCTCTTTGATTTGTGTTGTTACGTGGGAATATAGGTTTACCATCATGCCAATTGGTATTATAAGGCATATCATGCAATGATGGCCTCTTTTCCTGCCTTTGATAGACTTGCCTATCAGGACCTATCCCTTTTTCACTTCTAGCTAATCTATAGCTTAGGTCCTTAACAACATTTGCCAATTTGTCTATCTTATCTTCAGGGGCAGATGTATTACCTTGAGTGTTCTGAGGCTTGTTTGGATTCTGCAGAATTTTTATATCATCCCTTCTATTTGTCTTGCCCGATGCTTTCCTGTTGTTTTCAATATTCACTGCAATTCTGAAAGCATCCCTGAGAGTAGCAGGACCTTTATCTCTTAATCCATATGCAGTTTTTGCATCAAAGGCATTGATATACAATATTATGCACATTGGATCATTTGGCCTCATGTGATGTGGCAATTTGTTTAACACTTTAGTAAATCTTGCAT
The DNA here is from genome assembly GCA_027924645.1 of Cunninghamia lanceolata. Taxonomy (NCBI): domain Eukaryota; kingdom Viridiplantae; phylum Streptophyta; class Pinopsida; order Cupressales; family Cupressaceae; genus Cunninghamia; species Cunninghamia lanceolata. Next base: position 11,410,358 of record BSBN01000553.1, on the reverse strand, counting down.
TAAAATCTGCAACCTGCTCATTTGACCCTTTAGTGATACTGGTAAACTCATTTACAAAAAAGCTAGGGTCAGTTTTGTCACCATATTGCACCTTGAACATCCTTTTAAAATCATCCCATGATGAAATACTCCGATCAGGCAGATTCTTGTACCATTCTCTTGCCTCATCTATTAAGGATTGCATGAATGACTTCATGAAAACATCCTCATGTTCAACCTCAAAGTTATCCATGACATTTTGAAAGGCTTTTAGATGATCTTCTCCTGACACAGTGTTGTTTCCTGAAAATTTAGGCACTTGCAGCCTCAGATGCTTATCAATGGGGTTAGGATACCCAGGAATAGCATCAAATACCAGCTGTCTGAATCTATCTAGCTGCATTGGCTGTCTGTTTAACTAATTAACATTAATATTTCTGTTTGCATTCTGGTTTCTTACATTGTTCAGTGGTATCCTAGCATCATTCACATTTTGTCTCTCATCATTATGCTGATGTTGCACTTCATTTCTCTGTTGATGTCTCTGCACATTTGCATTCTCAAGGGTAGGAATTGAATTATTCTGGGTAGTCCTCAAAGCTTGCACTTTCTTCCTCAAGTCATCTCTGATTGATACTGCCTACTGATATTCAAACTCGGCCCTTAAGCTCCTAATTTCATCAGCTAGTTCTTCCTCGCTGGGCCTAGAGGAGGATGGTTTTCTCATATTCTGATCTTCGTCTTCATCATCCCTCAGAGACTCGGCCTCTTCAAACCTTTCACTAGGGTCTAGAAATGGGCGTTCTTGGAACACCTCTGACCTCATTCTCATGTTACCACCCTGTTGCCTCTCATATGCACCCTGAATATCAGCTTCTGCATTTGAAAAGTAAGGTACTGTCTTGTCTGAAGACCTTGGATTGTCTTGCATATCATCATTTTTTCTAGGGGAACCCTCACGACTGACTGAGACAGCTCCCTTTCTTCTGTACATCATTCTTCTTGTTACTGGTAACTCTTCAAATAAAGGATTTTGTTGGGATCTTCTCCCCTGCATATAAATTTTACTTTGACCGGTTGGGAGATTACTTCGGAGTCGCCACCTATTACTAGGAACTATTTTCTTTTTGTAAATCAGGGTTCTTTCACAATTCCCCAGTGGAGTCGCCAATTTCTGTTGGTTTTTTCCCAGACTGGATGCTTATTCCCAAATTTCCCTACAAGGTAGCCATCAGTGACCAACAGGATATCTAGGCCAGGGGCCAACAGTGTAGGAGATAGACTCTATATTTTATCTCCTCTTCTTCTTCAGGCTCTGCAAGACCTAGGGGGTATTCCCTACTCAACATCCATGAGATACGCATACAAGGATTGGGATGCTGTCAGAAAGCAGATAAGTCCTCCTGTGAGTAGACCAAAACTGAAAGATAAGAGCAAAGGGGCTAGCTTTGGGCCTATTTGCAGTTGTAAACAGAGGACTGAGGATCCTAAAACTAATTCTAATGTCTTAATGGTTGTTTTAGAGTTTGATTATGATTTTAAGTTTGGATGCAAAGCTGGACATGGTTGTAACACAAACACAAAGCAAGATTGGTGCCTATCCAGGGCCTGGAGTCAGTAGACATACACCTGTGAATGATCAGCATGAACAGCTAAAACTGGATTTCAGGGGGATATATGTGATACCTGCCTAACAGATATCTCCCAATACAGAGTGTTAAGTTATCTCTACTTATGGCATCCCTACTACAGTATACCCTTCCCAATGTTCAACCTGAAAACAGTTTAATCTACCCCTTGAGCAGAAGTTAAGAGATCATACATTCAACACAGGAATTCTATGTTCTAGAGTCTCAAATATTGCTTAAATATCCAGACTCAGAAGAAAGATACATGCAATACTGGAGACAGAATTAACAAAACACATGCTAAGATAGCATTTCTCATATAAGATTAATCATGAAATCAGTGGGTTCATGCCAAAACATACAACAAGAGATACATAAACTCACAGGTTTAGCTGTACAGAGCAACCAGATCAGCTTGTTTTGAATTACAGAGCCAAAAATCTTCAACTTTCAACAACCTAGAAATGAGTAACACTTCCTGCTTATAACAGCCAGGTAGTGTACCATAAGCAATTAATTACATGGCTTTGACAAAAATTTGCCAGATACAGCCCTCAGAAGGAATGGCGCTCAGAAAATGTAAATGCAGCAGACAAAGAGGAGCCTCGAGCCATGCGCCATTATCTGGAAGTCTTCATGTCAAAAATCTGGTACCTGACTGTGCAACAACTCGCCCATGCCCCAGCACTGTCGCCATTAAGGGTCTCAACCACCCGTTGTCGCTTAAAAAACCGTCGCTGCATACAAAAAAGATTTCCCGCCAAAACACGTTCAACCGTGGGTTCAAAATATACAAGGGAATAATCCCACATTCATGGTGAAGAGATCACTCCAGCGCTTTAAAAGCATAACCGCATTCAAACAAAGTGTTGAGTGCTTTTGCCGCGCTCGACACACATGCCTTCGCCCATAGCCCATCGGCCAAACTTCTACCATCGGCAGATCAAAACAATGCTAGCCCGATATACCATCTCACTCCGATGAAATCAACAAACTATACTCTGTCGGCGAGACCTCAAGCGTCGGCGAACCCGAAAACTCTCTCACCGATAGCATTACTCCTGTCGACGACCACCTTGATCATCCCTCATCGGCCAGACTACCAACTGTCGGCCCAACCAAAAACTCACCTGCCGACATCACTTGTTACGCCGATACAGCTCCATCGGCCAAAGTACCCCTGTCGGCCCAACTCTCCACACTTCGTCCGATGCACCAAGTCACGCCGACAACACACACATCCACTTACCGGCCAAACATACGCCGTCGGCCCAACAGGAAACTCCCTCGCCGATAGCACAAAGTCACGGTGATATACAAAGAACACACCATGCTACTGAAATGATCGCCAAGACACATGCAAACTCATGCCGATAACACTTGAGGTACCCCCTGTTAGTGCCTGAATTGACTGATAGTTTTTGAGCAATTTCCATGCAGGCACTTTCCCTAAGTATCCAAAAAAATGTTCTAAGTGTTGGACCTCCTCAGCATTTTTCAGCTGCAGCATCATATTTTCCTGAGGAGGAGGTCATCATCATCATCTTTGTTTCGATGAAGGTCATCATCATCATGTTCTCCGTCGACTGGTTTCTCAACGTCATCATCATATTTTATTATCGGGTGATGTTTGGATATCATCCTGATCCTGCTGATGAGCTACAGTGCGCCCTGATTTGCTTGCGGGGGTGATTTTTCAAGTATCCGGTGATCTTCCAATTATCACCTTGCCCAAACATGATGATGATGTTGCCCCGATATTCTGAGGGGGTTATTCTTTGAGTTGTTCGACCTGACTTGTTCTTTCTTAAGGGTCGTCATCATCATCATATTTCCAGTTATCACCGTGTTGCTTGCGAGGGTCATCATATTTTCTGCCTTCATGATATTTCGCCGGGGTGATATCTTTATCATCGGGTGATCTTGGTTATGATCATTCTGATGATGTTGTTGAAGAGTTCTAAGTGCGACCCGATATTCACTGGGGTCATCATATTTTGAACGTCAGGATGATCTTAGTCAATATCATCCTGATGATGTTGTATCACTTCTTGTTCGTTGTTTTGTCATCCTGATGATGCTGACGTCATCCTTATATCAGGGTGATATCTTTTTCTTCGCCTATCTGCATCATGATATTTCCAAAGGAGGGGGTGATATTTTCATATCACCCGGGTGTATGTTTGTTCCAGCGTCGTGATGATGCTGATGTCAAGGAGATATCCGCCTGCCGGCTTCGTGCATTATCTAGTGGGGGTGATCTTTTCAAGCATCATCATATTCATCTATCGCCCCGATCTTATAGTGGAGCTACAGTGCAACCTGATATTTGTGCATCAGGATGATATTTCCAAATATCCGGTTGTCTTCCGAATATCATCCTGATGTTAATATGATGATGACGTCATCGAGGTCCGGGGGGGTCATATTTCTAACACAGATCATCTTGTGGAGATCCCCTGATATTTGTAAACATGATGATGACGTCATCCGGATATAAGGAGGTGCGCAGTAGGCAGATATGATGATGACGTCAGCAGGATATGATGATGATGTCATCAGGATGTTTATCGGCCAGACTTTTGGTATAGGCTCAGCAGGAGGATGTTCCTCCGATGGATCAGGTTGTGCCGATGAAGGCGATTATCATGCAGGTTGTATTGCAATATGATGCTGACGTCAGGGTGATATTTCGGGCAACAGGATATCATGCTGCTGGAGGATGATGATGATGAAGTCTTATACTAGTGTCGTCAGGAGCAAAAGCACCGACATCATATATGCTCATGACCTAGTATATAAAGTGTTAAGGAGGTTGCTGTGGGGTGCATGTGGGATAATTGATATCCTGCATTTTCAAATATCATGATGATGAATCTCGGCGGGAAATGGTTGCGATCGACTGTTTGACGTTTTCCCGAGGCCGCGGGTTGGTGCGCCATTAATGGCGAAGGTTGCAGAGGTATGGGCGGATCTGGTACCCGATTGAAGGTGTACATCAGTGGCGCAGGGCTCGAGATATCTTCCTGTCCCCTCCCCTACCTGCTGCATTCATGTTTGGGCGCCAATCTGGTAATGTGTTTGAGCGCCATTTTCATGATACTGTGTATCTGGCAGGATTTTTGGTCAACCTGGTAGTTAATGCTGAATACACCCTCCTGCTATATAATGCAGACGGTGTTATTCATTCAAAGTTGTTGAAAGTTGAAGATTTTTGGCTCTGTAATCCAAAACCAGCTGATCTGGTTACTCTGTACAGTTTAACTTGTGAGTTTATGTATCTCCTGTTGTACGATTTGGCATGAATCCACTGATTTCATGGTTGATCTTATATGAGTAATGCTATCTTAGCATGTGTTGTGTTAATTATGTCTCCAGTATTGCATGTATTCTTCTTCTGGATCTGGATATTCGCGTAATGTTTAGATTCTAGAGCATAGAATTCCTATGTTGAATGTCTGATCTTTTAACTTCTGCTCAAGGGGTAGATTAAACTGTTTTCAGGTTGAACATTGGGAAGGGTATACTGCAGTAGGGATGCCATAAGTAGAGATAACTTAACACTCTTCATTGGGAGGTATCTGTAAGGCAGATATCATGTGTATCCCCCTGAAATCTAGTTTTAGCTATTCATGCTGATCATTCACAGGTGTATGTCTACTGACTCCAAGCCCTGGATAGGCACCAATCATGCTGTGTTCTTGTGTTATACACCATGTCTAGCTTTGCATCCAAGTTCATATCAAACCATTTCATACTTCCACCTGTTAGTTGTAGGAGTAGGATTAGGAACCCCCTGCATGCTCTCATACCCAACCAGACACCATGTCCAAGAATGTTGCCAGCCTTGTGATCTATCATGCAGATCTTGGTCCATACATGAGAGTATTCTACCTGTTGTTGTCAAGTTAGATCCTTCTATCTTTGAGCTAGTCAAGGTTACATCTTGAGTTATAGGGATACCCCCCTTGGTGCGGTAGAACCAGAAGTGAAGGGGAGGCAGCTCACGCAACCTCCTGTATTTAGTTGGCTGAATCTGCCTGTGCATTAGAAGTGGCAAACCCTAATGTTGATTCAGAAGAAAAAACCAACAAAGTGGTGACTCCGCTGGGGAAATCAATGTCATATCCATGAAAGTTTGAGTCCACAAGATTAAAAAATTAGACCTGGAAACTGTTTGTTGCAGCAGAGAAAAGGGTTATATATGTGATTCTGCTGGTGGATGACCCAGAATGAAAGAAATCAATCTGCAGCTTCAGCTTGTTTGAAGCTCATTCCTCTTCAAGGAGGTGGCGACTCTGCATCAAAGAACCTGATAAAAGAACAAAATCAGCCAGAGAAGAATTTGCAGCTTCTACAACATATCCAGGTATTTCATATTGTTTGACAGATTCCCTATTTGGTGAGATAGCACTGGTTAAAAGGGGAACATTGGTGAAAGCAGAGCTTGCATGCTTCTATTAGAACTTACACTGTATTTCAAAGGGCATGCAATGTTGTTCAAAAGACTCATTTAAAGGACTTTAGGAAAGTTTGAAAAAACAGCCTAAACTTTGAGTGCCTAAAGTCATTGTTTGTAGAAAATCTGAGTAGAGAGGAGGGTTGCAATAACATAAAGGATGTATTATCAGCCTATGCACCCTTGTGAAGGGTCAAATGCAAAAATGTATAACAGTCAATCCCAACAATGTAATAAAAGAAGTTTCAACATAGATAGATATAAGCCCATAAATTTTAGTGGCATTTGTGGCTATCCAAATGCTTTTCCACCTAAAATCAGGAATTTTTTGCCTAAATTTAAGGGTATAAAGGATGAATCAGCTGAGAGACACTTGCAGCAGTTCATGAATGTGATAGATGACTTTGAGATTGACCATGAGGATGTGGTTATGAGATTATTTGTTCAATCTCTAGATGAAGATGCAAGGGACTGGTTTTCCTACCTTCCAGCTCACTCTGTCAACTCTTGGCATGGTTTTAAATCAGCATTTCTAGTACAGTATGGTGAAAGAGTTTCTGAATATGTAGCCATTAGTGACTTCATGTACATCCATATTGAAGAAGATGAGTTGATCCCAGCCTTTAACCTCAGATTTATGAGGGCATTGAATAGAATTCCAGAATGCATGAGACCTAATGATGCACTGTGCTTAGTTATCTATTTGGGAGCCTTTGATAAGAAAATGAGTTACAGATTAAGAGACAAGGAGCCCACCACATTGCATCAGGCACATCAGTTTGCATTAGATATTGAAAACAATTGGAGGTATGGAATACAAAAGGGTTATTTCTCTGAAAATTTTTGTTGTCCTGCAGCCCCCAGTGTTAATGGAGGATTTAATTCAGGTATTGACAATGAATGTCATAGCACTCACACCCCTGTTGTCCCAGTTTTTGCATCATTCCAAGTAGATGATGTTTCTATCATAGAGGAGGATGTCCTTTTTTGCCCAGCAGGTGAAGTTGAAAATAATAATTTTTCAAGTAATATTTGCATACCAGTCCTAAACAAAGAGCCTTCCTGTTTAAATGATCCAGTTGTGCAGAGTTGTGATCATATGGATCAAGAATCAATATCAATTTCATCAGGAAGTATTGGAGGGCTGGAAAATGATGCAGATTGTTCAACTTCAGAATACGTTGAAACAGCAAAAATCTTGTATGCGGGGCAATTAGATGATAAAAATGATAACCATGACCAATTCATGGATCAGGTTTGTTCTTCTTATGACTCTGGATCTGATGATAATGAAGAAGAATTGGAGTGTCATGAAGAAGAAGCAGAGGCCTTTGCAGTGAATGTTAATCCCCTTTATGATGAGCCTGCTGATGCATATGATGTTGTGAGTCTTGACTTTCAGTGGTGCAGGATTAACCCTTTGTTTGAGGATGATGATACTGATTTGCAAACTGTGAATAATGAATGTTCATCATCACCTGATTCAGACATGTGCAACATTGGGTGTGTGGATCAGGTTTTGTTTTCAATATCAGTAGATATTAGGGGTCTCATATTTTTTGAGTATTTTGAATTGTTGGATCAGCTGGATGAGTGCCTGATAATGTGCAGCAGCCAGATAAATGATAAAGAATGCCAAGAGCAGTATGATGTACTGTCTGAGGGACATAACATACATGTGTTGCCTAATGTTGAAGAATATTATGTGTATGGTTACATGTCTACTTCTGAAATCCAAAATGACAGAGCTGAAAATGATGGTGGCAAACTTTCAAAACTGGTGGAATATCTTTTTAAGCAGGTGACATTATGGGCAGATTATGCCAATCTTTTCAGTTGGGATTGGGATCTTTCAGCTTGGAATCAGGCATTTGACAAGAAAAAATTATGGTTTTTCCTTTTTGGCTGCCCGGGGCTGCCAAAATAATGTTTAAAAATATTGTGTTTGGTGATGCAGATCATGATAACTTCATGACTCTATGCCCAATGGATAAGGGACTGGTCTGCATCCCAGAGATCTGGGGTTCTTGCTGCAGTCTTGCACTTGCACGTCCCCAGACAGAGCCACTGTTAGTGCCTGAATTGACTGACAGTTTTTGAGCAATTTCCATGCAGGCACTTTCCCTAAGTATCCAAAAAAATGTTCTAAGTGTTGGACCTCCTCAGCATTTTTCAGCTGTAGCATCATATTTTCCTGAGGAGGAGGTCATCATCATCATCTTTGTTTCGATGAAGGTCATCATCATCATGTTCTCCGTCGACTGGTTTCTCAACGTCATCATCATATTTTATTATCGGGTGATGTTTGGATATCATCCTGATCCTGCTGATGAGCTACAGTGCGCCCTGATTTGCTTGCGGGGGTGATTTTTCAAGTATCCGGTGATCTTCCAATTATCACCTTGCCCAAACATGATGATGATGTTGCCCCGATATTCTGAGGGGGTTATTCTTTGAGTTGTTCGACCTGACTTGTTCTTTCTTAAGGGTCGTCATCATCATCATATTTCCAGTTATCACCGTGTTGCTTGCGAGGGTCATCATATTTTCTGCCTTCATGATATTTCACCAGGGTGATATCTTTATCATCGGGTAATCTTGGTTATGATCATCCCGATGATGTTGTTGAAGAGTTCTAAGTGCAACCCGATATTCACTAGGGTCATCATATTTTGAACGTCAGGATGATCTTAGTCAATATCATCCTGATGATGTTGTATCACTTCTTGTTCGTTGTTTTGTCATCCTGATGATGCTGACGTCATCCTTATATCAGGGTGATATCTTTTTCTCTGCCTATCTGCATCATGATATTTCCAAAGGAGGGGGTGATATTTTCATATCACCCGGGTGTATGTTTGTTCCAGCGTCGTGATGATGCTGATGTCAAGGAGATATCCGCCTGCCGGCTTCATGCATTATCTAGTGGGGGTGATCTTTTCAAGCATCATCATATTCATCTATCGCCCCGATCTTATAGTGGAGCTACAGTGCAACCTGATATTTGTGCATCAGGATGATATTTCCAAATATCCGGTTGTCTTCTGAATATCATCCTGATGTTAATATGATGATGACGTCATCGAGGTCCGGGGGGCGTCATATTTCTAACACAATCATCTTGTGGAGATCCCCCGATATTTGCAAACATGATGATGACGTCATCCGGATATAAGGAGGTGCGCAGTAGGCAGATATGATGATGACGTCAGCAAGATATGATGATGACGTCATCAGGATGTTTATTGGCCAGACTTTTGGTATAGGCTCAGCAGGAGGATGTTCCTCCGATGGATCAGGTTGTGCCGATGAAGGCGATTATCATGCAGGTTGTATTGCAATATGATGCTGACGTCAGGGTGATATTTCGGGCAACAGGATATCATGCTGCTGGAGGATGATGATGATGAAGTCTTATACTAGTGTCGTCAGGAGCAAAAGCACCGACATCATATATGCTCATGACCTAGTATATAAAGTGTTAAGGAGGTTGCTGTGGGGTGCATGTGGGATAATTGATATCCTGCATTTTCAAATATCATGATGATGAATCTCGGCGGGAAATGGTTGCGATCGACTGTTTGACGTTTTCCCGAGGCCGCGGGTTGGTGCGCCATTAATGGCGAAGGTTGCAGAGGTATGGGCGGATCTGGTACCCGATTGAAGGTGTACATCAGTGGTGCAGGGCTCGAGATATCTTCCTGTCCCCTCCCCTACCTGCTGCATTCATGTTTGGGCACCAATCTGGTAATGTGTTTGAGCGCCATTTTCATGATACTGTGTATCTGGCGGGATTTTTGGTCAACCTGGTAGTTAATGTTGAATACACCCTCCTGCTATATAATGCAGACGGTGTTATTCATTCAAAGTTGTTGAAAGTTGAAGATTTTTGGCTCTGTAATCCAAAACCAGCTGATCTGGTTGCTCTGTACAGTTTAACTTGTGAGTTTATGTATCTCCTGTTGTACGATTTGGCATGAATCCACTGATTTCATGGTTGATCTTATATGAGTAATGCCATCTTAGCATGTGTTGTGTTAATTCTGTCTCCAGTATTGCATGTATTCTTCTTCTGGATCTGGATATTCGCGTAATGTTTAGATTCTAGAGCATAGAATTCCTATGTTGAATGTCTGATCTTTTAACTTCTGCTCAAGGGGTAGATTAAACTATTTTCAGGTTGAACATTGGGAAGGGTATACTGCAGTAGGGATGCCATAAGTAGAGATAACTTAACACTCTTCATTGGGAGGTATCTGTAAGGCAGATATCATGTGTATCCCCCTGAAATCTAGTTTTAGCTATTCATGCTGATCATTCACAGGTGTATGTCTACTGACTCCAAGCCCTGGATAGGCACCAATCATGCTGTGTTCTTGTGTTATACACCATGTCCAGCTTTGCATCCAAGTTCATATCAAACCATTTCATACTTCCACCTGTTAGTTGTAGGAGTAGGATTAGGAACCCCCTGCATGCTCTCATACCCAACCAGACACCATGTCCAAGAATGTTGCCAGCCTTGTGATCTATCATGCAGATCTTGGTCCATACATGAGAGTATTCTGCATGTTGTTGTCAAGTTAGATCCTTCTATCTTTGAGCTAGTCAAGGTTACATCTTGAGTTATAGGGATACCCCCCTTGGTGCGGCAGAACCAGAAGTGAAGGGGAGGCAGCTCACGCAACCTCCTGTATTTAGTTGGCTGAATCTGCCTGTGCATTAGAAGTGGCAAACCCTAATGCTGATTCAGAAGAAAAAACCAACACCCCCATCGGCACGACCAACACCGTCGGTGGAAACACAATATCCTTTGCCGATAGGCAATAGTCTTGGCGATGGACAAGAACACTTAGGGTTTGAAAGAAGAAACCCTCCAACAAGCAAGCTCAGCCTCCAGGTCAAAATGAGCACCAACAGAGCCAAGCAATGAAAATATAATGACAAATGGAAGATCAGCTGGCAATGAACAAGCATGTTCAACAGGAACAGAGAAACATCAGGTTGTATTTTTCCTTTCCACAGTAAATGATGTTGATTATTGCTTTGATTATGGAAATTCAAGAGATAAGACATGCATATGGATTAATCATGAACATGATGAGCTTCCTCAGTTGCTGATCATCAAGGGTTATTCTGTTAAACATAATGAATTAAGAATACAAAGATATTTTTCAGAATATAAAGATAAATTTGCTAGGTTGAGAACCATAACTAATGCCCTAATGCTCTTGCACAATCAAAAGAAGTATGCAAATACAGGTGTATTTGGGTCTATTTCTAGTTTTTGTGTTCCTAGTAGTGGTTTGTTTCCTTTTTGTAAGCTAGTTGTTTGTACAGTCTACTTGTTTTGCTTTCTTGTTTTGCTTTCTGTTGTTTCCTTTTGGTAGTTAGTTGTTTGTAGTTTGCATTGTGTGTGTTTGCTTTGTGTTTTTGTTGTTGAGTCTTTGTTTTGGGTGGGCAAAGTTGGTGCACCTTGTTACTTAAGAACACTGCAGAAATTGTTAGAATTCAAAAGTTGGATATAAGTTTCTCTATAGGTTGTAACTCATATCAGTGTAGGTATTCTTGATCAGGTCTGTGGTATCATATTCATCAGTACTACTTTTCTTGAGTCAAGGTGATCCTCACAATGACACACCTAATAGCCTTAGGTTTATTGAACATATCAGTGTAGGTGTTAAGTGAAAAATCTAAAGGTTGCCCTTGCTACCATTGCAATTCTCAACTTAATCTCAGCAAGTGACCACTCCTTGCATCATGAAGCTACAATTTTTATATCTTATGAAATCAATTTCAAAATAAAATAAAAATAAAATAAAATAAAAGAGGGATTTACTGGAATCTAGATTAAGTCATCTAAGTAACTCTACCGGAGCTATAGACGCTTGCTGGCAGTGGGGCTCTACTTAGGAGAATTGCAACGATAACCTTGCCGGGGCTATGGACGCCTGCTGGTAGCAAGGCTCTATCCGGTTGGCTTTGAGGGATGAACCAAACTATGTAGCCTAACACTAGTCACTGGTTTATTCAACTCACTTTCAAGACAAGTATATGAATCACATGCACACAATTGATCCCTTATCAATTCATTATTACATTGACGAACATGATACCGGTTAGAGAAGATTAGGATGCTCATGCTCAATAGGAGTTGGAAATTTATGTTTTAACTTATCCTCACCTTTTGAATTATTTGAATTTTGTTGTTTTCTTTGGTGGCAAGTTGTTGTGTGGTTACACAACACACCCCATTTTGTCTTGGCAAAACAGGGACCCAACTTTTTTCTGCTTTGGCTTGTTTATGTGTTCTTCGGTGGTCTGGTAAAAGTAAGTCATGTAGATCATCATGCATAGAGAGGCTGGGTAAGTCATCATCATGAGGTCAGTTTGTCAAAGTTCATATTTTATTCCAATAACCTCATATCTAGAAAGAGCATCAAAATTCATGCAGGTTTGCCTTTTGCATCACCCTGATATTCACTAGGGTGTGAAAAGTATGAATGGTCAAAGTTTGAGTCAAACCTGATAGTCACAGCAAGAGGATCATGTTTCTTAACATCAGTCATATTACAGAAGGTCATCCTGATCTAATTTATCACCCGATAAATCATGCGGTCCAAATATCTGGACGCCAATTTTAGGTGATAGTGACCTTTACCCGTCAACAGCCTTATGTATTTCGCAAGGATCATATTTCTCAATGTAACCCGATTTCCAAATATCCTCCTGCCGTGAAATACCCCCCTAGCCATTATCCTGATGATGTCATTCAAGTCTGATAAACAATGAAACAATCATGACGATGACGTAATCATCATATTTTCCTCTCGAGGAGGATGATCATGATCCTGCTCACATAATATGACGATGACATCATAGTGCCATAACGCTGAACCAAGTCGATATCCTGATGACATCATCATGATATTTCAACACTGGTTCATTTTATTCTAGGGGATCATCATCTTGAAACATCACCTGACATTTCTACATCACCAGATCTTTCGATGTGGGTTTTCCTGCTCAGAGGCGGATGATCATATTACACCAAGGGGATCATCATATTTGAACATCACCTGATATCCAAATATCACCCTGCCGCAAAATATTACTTTGATCTGCTAATATGACGATGACGTCATAATTACATAGCGATAAATGAAGTCTTGAATCTACTGACGTCCTCCTGATTTTTTCCAGGGGGTCATTTTAGTTGCGGGGGTCATATTTCAGATCCTCCTGATTTCTTAGCATGACCATGACGTCAGCCTTTCATATTTTAATGAAGCCTATCCATGATGATGACATCATCATCATATCCTGATCTATGAAGAGAGTCATATTAGTTAATATCCCTCATATTAGCTAATGTGCATACCCTGACCCGATAGTTTTATTCAATGGAATTTAGTGAACAGAAGGGCATGGATTGCATATGCATGATCTTATGCATGCGATAACTAAAAATGTAAGACTTACATATCATATGAAAGGTCCCTGTCACCCTTGGAATACAAAAAAGGCTACCGGAAGGTGAAACTATTTGCAAAAATTCAGAGAAGCTCAAAAATTAGGAAATTTTTGACCTTCCCCTTGGCAGGGTCATAACTCCTAGCCATGTTATCAGAATTTAAACTTTTTGGACTCATTGGAAAGATAAACTAGTTATCTAGTTTGAGTTGGCTGGTCACTTAGGCTTAACACCAAGTTATCGACAACGTGTTGAGCCCTAATTTTGCTCTGAAGGCCTCCGAAAATGCAATTTACTCAGATGTAGAAAATACAAAAAAAATTACATTTTCAATATTTTTATCAAAAATCGCTCAAATGACCTTGGCTGGACCTGATCAGATATTGAAACTTTTTTAGGGCCTGACAGCATGTTTTCTAGTCAACGATAGTCACCCAGACCCTCTTGACCACCTATGGGCATTTAGTTGCACGAATTTTCTCAGATGCTCAAAATGAATTCTTTGAATTCATCGTATCTTTCAAGATGAATAAAGGTTGAGGTGTAACTTTTATTCTATGTTTGTTTATGACTAACATCATCACCAACAGGAGGCCCAAAGACTTAGAACTTTTTTGGATTTTTTGGGAGGGTGCCTACATGTTTATATGCTTGTAACTTGACTGCTCATGCAGGCACCAACAGTGGCTCTGTCTGGGGACACATGCCTCTTTCAGGCATGGCGAGAACCACAGATCTCTGGGATGCAGACCAGTCCCTTATCCATTGGGCACAGAGTCAAATACTGCATTGACTTGCATCACCAAACACACTTGATGGCCTAAGGCCACCAAGAAAAGGAAAACTTGTATCTCGCCTTGTCAAATATCTTGTTTTCATCTGCATGCACTGGGTCAAGCCTGGAGATACTATCATGACCTACCCACAAACAAATCTTGTCATCTGCATATTCAGCCCTCTGATTTAGCTTGTCATTGCCACCCCTATGTAGACAACCCTCAGCATCTAGCAACAAGTGAATGCAGTGTTCATCAAGCAATGCATACTCAAATGAAATATAACACATGTTATCATCTGTATCAGCATTATGCATTGCAAAATGATCTCCTAGCTAGACTAAAAACTAAAAGCACTCAAAGTCCATCATGAAACTAGGAAGATCAGGGCTCATTGTATCATATGCTGGCACATCAAAAGAAAAGCTTTCAAAATCATAGTTGTGCACATCATGCACACAACCATCAGCAGCACCAAACTGGAAAAGATCAGGCTCTGGCACCTCTTTACAATCAGGCACATTTTTACAATCACTTACCTGATGTATGTTGGCCTCTCCTTCATCAGGATGAGAAACAGAATCCAAGTCAAAAATAGGGCTCAAATCTTCACCATACTCAGACAGATCCTCATCACCACATGTGTCATAAATGGGTGATCCAGGTGTCTCAGCCTCATCATGGTATGCCATTGGTTCATGGGTAGCAGAACATGTATCTTCATCACCAATGGATTCATTTTGTGGAGGAGTATCAGCCTGTTTGCTTATTTCTTCTCTATCATGAGCACAATACTCACAATCATCTCCACAAGCCCATTCAAACAGATGTTCATTTTTGTCCATAACCACATCATTATTTTTAGAACCAGACACCTCAACCTTGCAATGGGAGTCATCATTTATCCTTTCAATGGCATCCTCAACTGATATCTTTCCATTTTCTCTTTTATCTTCACATGATGCCATGATCTCAAGGTCAAACTGAGGATCAAAAGGGCTGAGAAGAGGTTTAGCCTTCTGACTGGCAGACACAATAGGGTTACTGCTTTTTAACTGGGCCTGCCTACCCTCTAAGAATATCAACCTATTTTTTAGCTCTTCTATTCTTTTATTCAACATTTCACCCCCTTCTTGACTGAGTATGGGATAATACATACTTGGATTCATAAAAATCTTACTCTTAGACATCCTTTGTCTACCTAAGACCTAAGGCTTCCCCTGGCATCTAACTTATGTAGTAAACAACAAATATAAAGGGAAGAAGCTAGGTACCTTTTCTCATCCAGATGTAGAAATCTGAACATCTTTTATCACACAACATACATCTACCTTTCATGTGCACTTAAATCTTTTTGCAGAGTCGCCACCTCTCCAGAGAGGACAAAACTTTCAATAGCTGAAAGCTACTTTTCTAGGTTCATTCCACCAGCAGAGTAAGGCAAATTTCACCAGAGACTGTAAGATATCACTTTACATCAACATCCCCAGCAGAGTCACCATTTTGTTGGTGACTCAGATGGGCCACCAATATATTCTTTTTTCATCAATCAATCCCTAGCAGAGTCACCATTTTGTCAGTTTTTCTTCTGAATCAGCATTAGGGTTTGCCAGTTCTAATGCACAGGTAGATTCAGCCAACTAATACAGGAGGTTGCCTGAGCTGCCTCCCCTTCACTTTTGCTTCTACCGCACCAAGGGGGGTGTCCCTATTTGATAAAGATGTAACCTTGACTAGCTCAATGACAGAATTATTTAGCTTGACAGCAACAGGCAGAATACTCTCATGTATGGACCAAGATCTACATGATAGATCACAAGGTTGGCAACATTCTTGGACATATTGTCTAGTTATGGATGAGAGTATGCAGGGGGTTCCTAATCCGACTCCTACAACTAATAGGTGGAGGTGATGAAATGGGTGGACATAATGTCCTGGATGCAAGACAAGGGGTTTTAGCTCATAACTACTGACCCAGGAGTAGACTGGTGCCTATCCATTGGGTAAGGAGTCAACTAGATGTATACAACAGATGGTTTGCAACTTTCACTCAAGTTTCAGGGGGTTGGATTGATGCTTGCCTTACAAACGTCACCCAAGAATGGGTATCTAACTACCTCTACTTACAGATATCCCTGCTGACATGCAACCTTCTCCATGCTCAACCTAAAATAGTTTAATCCACTCCTTGAATGGAAGTTAAAGATCATGCATGTGATACAGAACCTTGTATCCTAGAATCTATGAAACCCTTAGCAACCAGATTCAAAAGAAGGATGACATGCAGCAAATGGAGACAAGCAGATAGACACATGCAATAAGCATTTTTCATATAACATTAACACTGAAACTGAAAATATGTGCAAAATACATTCATGTTGCAACTCATAAACTCAAAATGGGATAGAACAACTAGGATCATGCCCTGTTCTTCGTTATTTACACAAAAATGCCTCAGGCCTTCAACAACCTTGAATAAATAACACAGTCTACATTATATAGTAGGAAGGTGTACCCATCATAACCACCAGGCAAACTCAAAATTTGCTAGATATAGTACATTGGGAAAATGTCGCTCAAACACTGAATGTAGCAGGTAGGGGAGGAGACAGGAAGAGATCTCGAGCCTTGCGCCACCGCCCGTGGATGTACAACTTCAATCAAGTACCAGATCCGTCTACGCCATCACCCATACCCTGTAAGACCCACCATTAATGGCGCACCAACTCGCGGCCTTGGGAAAAACATCATACTGTGCATCGCAAACCTTTCCCGCCAAAATACCTCATCCTGATATTTCAAATCATGCAGGAATAAAATATCCCACATGCACCTCGCGGCAACCTCCTCATCACCTTATATACTAGGTCGTGAGCATATATGATGTCGGTGCTTTTGCTCCCGACGACACTAGTATAAGCCTCATCATCATCCTCCGCATGATATCCGGATACTCAAAATATCACCCTAACGTCAGCATCATCATCTGCATGAGTTCACCCTGATAATTCATATCACCCTGATATGAAATATCACCCCGCAGAAAATATCACCCTGCGAGAAAGTATCATGCCGTCTGCATCACCAGATAAAATATCACCCTGACGTCAGCATCATATTGCAATATCACCTGCATGATAATTATCTTCATCGGCACAACCTGATGCATTGGAGAAAGATCCTCCTGCCTTACCGAAACCAAATGTCTGGCCGATGAACATCCTGATGACGTCACCGTCATATCCTGCTGATGTCATCAGCATATTTGCCTATCGCGTACCTCCTCATATCTAGATGACGTCATCGTCATATTCACAACATCGGGGGATCTCCATAAGGTGACTGATGTTAAAATATGACCCCCCTCGGATCCTGATGACGTCACCATCATATTGGCGCCGGGGTGATATTCGTAAGATCACCTGATATTTCAGAATATCACCCCCCGCAAAAATATCAAGGTGCACTGTAGCTCTACTGTAGGATCGGGATGATATCCAAACATCACCCGATATTGAAACATGGTGACCCTGATGAAAAATTCGATTGATAGAATATCATGATGATGCTGACCACCTCCTAAGAGAAAAATGATGCAGACGGGCAAATATCACCCCGATAAAAGAATGACGTCAGCAGCACCAGGCGATAAAGCAAACATGAAGTGATAGAATAACATCAGGATGATCTTAACCAAGATCACCTGATGTTCAAATATGATGACCCCGATGCAAAACGGGTCATACTTAGAACCTTGCAACAACGTCATCAGGATGATCTTAACTAAGATCACCTGATGTTAAAATATCACCCTAGCGAAAGATCATGCAGGCAGAAAATATGATGATGACCCCTGTGAGAAACAAAAGGGTGATGACCGGAAACATGATGATGATGACCTCCTCCAAAGAAAATATGATGCTGTAGATGAAAAATACTGAGGAGGCCCAGAGACTTAGAACTTTTCTGGATTTTTTGGGAGGGTGCCTGCATGTTTATATGCTTGTAACTTGACTGCTCATGCAGGCACCAACATATAGAGTTTGCTTGTATGTAGGGAATATACAAGCGAGGGATGCATTGAGTCATATACATTGCGGAACTCAGAGGCAAATTTAAAGGTGGTTATTTCATTGTATCACGTCTGAATGTATATCGAAGGATACAAGCACATATGCATTGTGGAATATACATTGGTCAGAATTCAAAACGTTACGAATTATGGTTAATTCATTGTATATTCTCTGGCTTGTATGTTTTGAAACATACAACGCATACATACAAGCCGGAACCAAAAAATTATGGAATGAAGCTAAATCCTTGTATATGTCCGCGCTTGTATATATGTTCCAAAACGTACAAGGCACCACATACAATGCGGAATCAAAAGGAAAGTAAAATGCGGTTAAATGCTTGTATCACATCCAAATTGAATAATCAAAAAGATAAAGTGCATTTATACTATGGCAGAATTGAAAAAACATAAAATAGAGTTAAATGCTTGTATATTATCAAGCATACATTGCGACATACAAGCCGCGGAATCAAAGGTAGATTTAAATCCGATTAAATGGACGTATAACGTCCAGCTTGTATAGCGGATTATACAAGGCTTTAAATAGAAAAATAGGTGGGAAAAGACAGAGCGATAGGTTTTTTAAAGCATTTTGAGGCCCGAATGCATATTTTTTCGGTCAACGATGGTTGACCCAACTATTTTGGACGCTGTATATGCATTTTTTGGACGTGATTTTCACGGATTTGGTGCCCGATTGATGCGTTCACACAATCATGACTAGATTTGGCAGTTGTTTTCCTTCTTGTTGTTTATTAAATGAAATGATACTTATTGCTTATCTATTTTTTGCAGGTTTGCAGTTGAAGAGGGAGCTGCAACTTAATGGCGGTGACATCACGGAGGAGAAAATTAGATCTCGGAGGAAGCAAAAGGAAGATAAGGATGAAGTGCAAAGAAGTCAAGGGTCTTCATTGATGAAGACAAAATGCAGCTGAAGACATATTGCAGTAGACCACTGAAGTTAATATTGAGCTGCTAGGGTTTCCAGAAGGGCATATTTCACCCAGATTTGATGTATACTCAGAGATATTTTGGGAGACTGGTTCACCAGCATTTATTGTTGTAACCAGGGGTTTGAACCAGGGTTTAAATTAGGGCTGTATTGAGGACAATCAAAGTCTATATATTGTTCCTTGATACACTGTAAAACTTTACACAAGGGCTACGTAGAGATTTGTAGCAGTAGGATTTTGTAGAAGTAGCATTTTAGAGTAGAGGGACCTTTAAGTCTAGAAGTAGTAGAAGGAGGTCGCCTGTGTCTGCAATAAGAAATGCGTGGAACATCTAGCTTCCTTACTGTATCTGTAAAGCTTCTAAGTTTTTCTGTAGTTTGATCATTGAAGCTAAGAGTCATTCAGACATTGTAAATCTTATATGACTGTCTATTTCTAATACAATTGAATCTGGAAATCTGCATCTATCTTCTGAGTGTTTTCTTGCTCTTCATTGTGTTTGAAACATTTCTCTTAGAGCTTGCAATCTTAGGTGTATGTTTGTGAAAATGCTCAGAATATACATTTAAGGTTTTGTCTGTGGATTTGATCAAGTTATTGTATGATTTATAAAGTGCATAATAGAACAATTAGATCCTTCGAATAGAGTGAATGAAGTTTAGATTAGATCTCTCTAACTTTTCCCAACCCATCTAAAAATACTTAACTTAAAACGTAGAAATTTAAAGGAAACTGTTTCATATTTGAAAGAAGCATATATAACAGAGTTTGAAAGTAGACAGTTTTCATAAATATTTAAGAGGAGAAAGCTGCAATAATTCAAGAAGACCATTTAAAAACTTTGCAGCACATTAACACTTTTATGCAAAAGGAATGAACAACATATTGACATTTATTAATCTTTTGCATAGTTTGAGTCCAGTTAATCATCAAGAAACCCTAAACTACGTAAGGCCCCTTGAACATTACAGCTTCACATCGACCAACTGAATTTGCCCAACAGATCAAGACCCGACCATATTAAACTTGGGATTAAGTGAATCTTAACCGATTCCTTCATATCTTTCAAGTCAGTTTTGGTTCATTTTATGTGAATTTTAACTAATTGTTATGATTGCATCAAAACAATCATCAACAGGATGGATTTCACCAAACTTGTTGATGAGATCTATTGTACCATCGAGGAGTTCTAAGGGTGTATTCTGGATGACCATCAAGGTGTTTCTGATGGAGTTTTGCATTGTTATTTGGTTTCCAAATATGCATTATGGGATGCATACATTGTGATTGTGTATGTTGGAATATTGCATTGCTTCAACTTCACTCTTTTCACTATACTTGTTATAGTTGTGATTGTCATATTATTCATGCATCATGTTTCTAAATCATGCTAGTCATAGATGATTATATTGAATGTGATTATAGTATGTCATGTATGATTATACCATGTGGGAGTGGATTATGTTGCTTCGACTATTATATGTGGAGTAGGTACGCCCGATGGTTGACTTGAATGTGCAGGTAATTACAGGTGTTAACTAATGTGGGAAATGTGGAGAAGGTTGACATGGGATGCTAAGCCATCTCACCCTTAATCTTGTGTTGTGGAAACTTGTAATGTGTGACTAAATTCATTTGTGTGTGTTTCCTTAACCTTTTTGCACTTTATTTTAAATGATCTCAAAAAGTGTGTTTTCCATGTTTTCAAAATATTTTAAGGATTTTAAGATGAAACTTATTATTTATACCTTGGAGAAAATGTTTATTGCCTTATATTATGCTAGAGGAATGAATTTAATAGAATTTGAGTTATTTCTGAAATTTGATATTTTTTCATCAAAAGGTGGAATTGCTTTAATTTAGAAAATGGAATTCTTAATATGGCATGTTTGGACTTTTCAGAATGAGATTGAGTTAAAAGGAAATTACCTATTTGGAATAGTTGAATTCGGTTGATTAACTATTTTCCTATTAATTTCAGTGATTTGTTTGAGAGTATTTAGTGAAATTAGAAAAATAATTAAAATAAATGAAATTAGGGCTTTTGTATGAAAGGGAAAAAGAGAGTTATTTTTCATTTTTCAATCTATTTTCTCCTCTCTCTCTCTCTCCCTCTCTCAAACCCTCTTCTTGAAAGAATGGAAGGAATTTCTCCATTGTTGTATTGGAAGGGATCTTGCTTGCATGGTTGGAGGAATGGATTTGTGAATGCTTGGTGTGAGTTTGATCAAAGTTTGCTTTCAACTCTTCATGTGTTTGGATTTTAGCTTGATTGGGAAAGGCATGTTTCTTCAATCTCTCCATGGTTTTCATTATGTGCTTTCTCTCCTTTCCATGCCAGCAAAAGTGGTTTGTATTGGCTTTGTTTAGTAGGATAGAGAAGTAGAATTTTATTGCATCTATAATTTATTTTATTTTCATGTGTTCTTGCTTTGGAAATATGGAAAAACAAACAAAACTCTGCCAAAACTTTTCGAGAATTACCCAACTCAATTTTATTGGATATTTGGAATGTTGTTTCCATTTTCTATAAAGGGTTGTTCTTCATTTTTCAATAAACCTTGTAGAATGAAAGATAAAAAATATTCCAAGGTGCCATAGGGAGCTTTAATGGTGGATTTAGTGCTTATGGTTAATTTGTGCATTGTGAAAATATGAATTTTACATTTTAGATCTTATATGATTGATTTGAGATGTGGGATGAGTTGTCTCCTTAATGTATGCATGTTTTGCATCTTTTTATTCATATTGTGATTTTTGTCACCTCAATTTCCTTGCCATGCCCAATTGATCAAATTGGTGCATTGGGAATTTAGGAAGAGGTATAGAGGTAGGAGAGGAGTGGCTTTCACCATCACCATGATCCAGAAGTGGTTGTAGGAACTAGCGAGTGAGAGTTTAAACAAGATTAACAATAAACACATTGGGTAAAATAAAAATTAATAATAAGATCATCTACACCAAAAAACATATTGAGGTGATACAATGTCCTATTATGCTATGTTCTATTTTGGGTGTAAAGATCATCTCAAGGTGATACAATGCTCTATTTTTCTATGAGAAAGTAGTGCTCTAATTTATGCTATGAGGAGGTTTATGCCCTTGTATTAACACTCCTGGTCCTAGCCTGATATGTCTCTTTTGCTTTTTCTTACCATCAGAGTTATACTCACTATGTGTTGTGACCCTAGCATTTGCTTTCACATAGAGATACATAATTTATGCTTGAATGTGTATTTGATGTCTATGAATTATGCCTTGTTTGGTTTGCATTGAAGGTGTGATTATTTCCCATATGCTTGAATGTTGTGATGTCATTCTATTATGCTTGTTAGCAAGTGTGCCACATGTTTCATGTATGCATTGTATGGTAGTTATACTGGATGTGTTCTTTATATGCATTGGATTGGCAGTTGTGCCATGTGTGTTGTGTACATTGATTGACATGTATGCCATATGTTGCTATCCATACCCTGCATTGTGTGAGATGTTCTTAGCAGGTTTTTCATGATAACTTTCTCTACATCTCACAGGTTACCTAGAGTTACGTAGATAGATATTGCACTCGACGATGGCAATATGGGTGGGAGGTGAGCAACATTTCCCCATTGGTTCTTTGTGATGATCTTCAAGTGTTGGATGGTTTCCTTATCTTCTTGCAGGTTGAATATGGTGTGCTTTGTGTCTTATTGCACCTTGGAGAGCATGATGGATTTTGGTGTATTTATGCACTTGTATTATTTCATTATTGATTATTGTAACCTTATAAAGTAGGTCTTTTGAGACCTTTGTAATAAGATGTAATTAATGCTATGAGATGATTTATGATGTTGGTTGTGGTTCATCTATGTTTAGGATGAGTCCCTTTGAATATTGTAATCTTTGGATGTAATCTTGTATTTTTCCATGCCTCAGTTTGTGAGGACATTGGCATGTTTTGATAGATTTCACATGTAATCTTGCTAAGTTAGCATGCTAGCTTCATTTATTTGATGTCGTATTTGATGTTTTTAGATATGTTAGTAGTGGATCGTATTCTTTCCACATAGGTGTTGATGATCCTACCCTTGCTTTTGGCATGTGCCGACGTTGGTGTTGATCATGTGTGGTATTTTGTATCGATTTGTCCTTTTTGGGCTATTTGGCATTGTTGGATTTATGCCTTGTTTTTGTGTTTGATAGTTGGGGCATCATGTCTTAGTGTCCCTAGGGTATCTAAATCATGTTTTGAGTCTATGGTGAGACTTAGAAGATATTCTAAGTTTTTTTTATATTTTTGGACTTTTTGCCTTGTTTCTAGACATTGTTAGGACTACAATGCCCAACACTAGTGTCCTGGACAAAGAGGCCCAGATTTGGTGTTTAGACTTGTCTCCTATACCTCGATCTAGTCATTTATCCCTCTTGTGATACTTTTTGTCGAAAGGTGCTCTTTTGGCCACCTGAGTGTATCCATGGTGACATCTTCATGAGGTGATGTGCATCCTTGGATTATCCCCACTTTTGTTTGGGAAGCATGCCTTTGCATGAGATTGACTGATGACCATTCTTATTGGTTGAGGGCTTGTACGTCCTGGTTGATCCATCATGTAGGTGAGTGTTACCTTGTGTTTGGGATGTCTTGAGTAGTTGTGGAATGAATTGAGGTGATTGTTACCCTCATCCTACTCCATGTGTTTCTGAGGAAGTGAGGTCATGGATGTGTATCCAATCTTCACCTTGGAGTGAGCTCCACCTCTCGCTTGGTCATCATGGGGCATTGTCACACGATGGGTGAAGTCTTCCACTTGTGCCACCTTGTGTAGTGCAAGGGTGAGTTTGCCATTGGTGTTGTTGTCCTTGTTATGACACCGTGTGTGCGCGTGAGTGCAATGCGATATGTGAATGTCACACTTGTAAATGTAATTTTTTCTGGTTTGGTGTTTTTTGGCTAATGTCATGGGTGAATACTTGGGGCATTACACTTGGTATTAGAGCTCATGTTGCAGCATTGGGAGCTCTAGGTTGCATGTTTTGCTCGGTTTGTTTGAGCATGTGTGGGGTCCTTTTGTGTTTGTGTATTGTGAGTAGCACATGTTTTCTCTTGATGTGTCTTCCTTGCATGTGTGTGGTGAAGGAATATAGTTTTACGAGATTTCTTTGACCCTTGTGGTTGCTGAGAAGTTGCTTTTCTGTAATTTGCCTTCTTGATGTCCTGAATGCTTGACATGAACCCTTGCAGGTTGTGTGAGTGTTTGAGTGACTTTAGTAGGGTCATGTTAGTGCTTGTGTGACCACTTTAGATAGTGGAGTTATGGAAACCTTTGTGTGAAAGGAAAGACCATGTCTTTTATGTTGATTGAGCTTGGTGTACTCTTTTAAGAGTTATGCATTTATATGTGAAAGAGATTATGTTTTGATCATATGCATGATATGTGAAGAAGATTGTTGTGGCAATGCTACTTTAAATGAACCTTGAATTGTGTGCCTTGTTTTGTGTATGTTTGTTGCAAGAGTAGCATACCCTCATACTACTTATCATATTTGATTTATCTATTTCCTCTTTTTGGTGATTAGAAAGGCTTGCATGAAATGCATTTTGCATTGTCTTCTTTGAGAGCATGTCCCTATGTGTGAATTAATTATTCTAGTGTAAGGAATAAAGTGTTACATTGCATTGCTAGAATAGATCATGTGGGTAATGACTTATGTCCCCAAATTGCATTCTTCCCTAGGATTGATGTGGTAACCTAGGTGTGATTATTGCATTGCATTAATTTGAAATTTAGAGAGAAAAGGGGTTGTGAAAGAGTCATTTGCATATGTGTATCTTGTTTTAGATATACTTGTCATCATGTTGTGGAGAGATTTAACATCATTGGATGGAATGTTGGGTAAGATCTTGACCCCCAACCTAATTTTCCCTCACATTATGATTTCCATTAAGTGACAATGTTGCATTAATGCATTATCCATATGCTTGGTGAATCCCTATTTGGTGAGAAATGTTAACTACTCTTGTTGTGAGAGTGATGTGTTTAGATATCTTGGTTTGTGAACCTAATTTTATCCTAGCTTAATCTTGGTTGCTAGATGTTTGCTAGTGTATGACTATGTGCATCATTGCATGATGATTGTAATTCCCTTGAATAGGATGAAACTTTTGTTGCTTGGCATCTTGAGCGATGTTTTTTTGATTTATGTAGAAATGATCTCATGCTTTTTGACATGATTGTAGTCTTAGAAGACTTATTATTTTGATGTGCTTGAGTGTGTTCTCTTACTCACCTTGGATTTTGGAATTCGGGTGTAGTGTAGCATTGTACTCTCTCTCTTGTGGCTAGAATTAGTCACGTAGTTAATGTAATGTGGAAATTTTGAATTTTGATAACTTATTATTTGACTTTGGTGAATTCACCAAACGTCGTAAGGGCTATCATTGAATTTTTATTCTTGTTTATGAATAAGTATAGCCATTGAATTTTGATATTTATTTATTTCGTGATCTTTATGGTCATACTTGATTTACTGTTGAAATTGAGCTCATTTTATTCCTTATTGTTGGAATTGAATTTTCTTCCACTTTGGTATTTTATTTATTTATTATTGGTGGCTATGCTTGAATGTTTTAAATTGCTGGTTGGATGTATCATGTTATGTTCTATATCATGTCCATGATGGGCCTCTGATGGATTGTTTAAGGGAGTAGAATGTGGAGAATGTACTAATTCTTGGTATGTGTGTTACTAGAACTATGGTAGATTGAATTATGTGACTTGTTATTGGATGCAAGTGAATATTATGTGAAGTGTTGAGAAAGTTTTGATATGGTTGTGTGTTGCTATGGATCACTTGATGTAAGTACCTTTCTGATTGGTGTGTTTTGCATGCTTGGATAGTAGTGGATGATGTGAATTGAATTCTTGTATGAGATTATTTTTTTTCCTTGACTGTGTCTATGTGAATGAGATATGTAGAGAACTTGTTTTGGACTGAATCATTCTTTTAGTAGATTACTTATGGTTGGGTATTGATTTATTCTACCAACTATGGTTGTTCTTTCTTGTATCATTCCTATTAGTCTTCGATGTGATGCCATGCTCCTAGTGTATCGACATTAGTTGAGTGTATGATGTTGTGTGTTAGATGCAAAGGCCATGTTAGTAAATAGCATGAGAGTGTCGTTGTGTTTTTTGATGTGAGTTCCATAACTCCACTTATGTGTTGACATAGTATAGGGTATGATGATGCATAGTTAGTGCATGAGCACATATTATTTATATACTTATTTTATTATAGTTGTTTTATTTCTCTTGTTGAATTGCCAACCTTGCGAATTTGGTTTCTTTAGGAGTTTCTCCTTGGTAGTTTGGAGGTTTCCTAGCTTGATCTTGGAAGGGATGCAATTCTTGAGTGAAGAAGTTGTTTTCCTTTGTATTCCATTTTATGGATACTTGGTGTTTAGGCCATGAGGAAGTCTAGAGTTGCCTAGTTGATCATGAATTTGTGATCATGTTGTGTTGTTTGACCTTTTGGTCTAGGATAGTTGAACATTGAAGTGGTGTTGAGAGTAGTTTTGCACCTATGTTGGTGTGTTGTCTCGGCCTTAGATGTGATCCTAGTGAGTAGTGGTTGCTAAGCTTTTCTTGAGGGAAGTGCTTATGCTTGTAAGAGGATGTGATTTAGAATCTTCTCTCTGAACCTATATTGTTGATCTTAGTTTTGGTGGTGTGGAGATTAGAGGAACCCTCTCTTTTTGGAGTGGAATGTGAGGAAGTATCTCATGTAGTGAAACCATGTCTAGAGTTGAGGCATGTTTTGGCAAGGATGCAGGTGAGGTAGTGGTTCCTATAGCCTTTAAGAACTATCTTTCCCTAATCCTTGAGTTCTAGTGTTGTGGGTAGTGTCTGAGAAAGGATTGTTGAGGGTGTAATCTTATGTTGACAATTCTTCTTGAGAGAGGAATTTGTATCTTTGTGAGTTTTCCTTAGGCTTAGTTGAGAGCTTGAGAGATTATCCTAACATAGTAGTAGTCCTGAGTTGTAGGACCTTGCCTTTCTTTTGGTATATTGTGCCTTATGGCTAGATCCTCTTCTCATTGTGGTGGAAATTGGAGGATGGAGTGATGCAGTCTCAAAGGAGTTTGCATGCATGATGGTTAGTTTTGACCTAGTTAGTGCACCTTTGGAGAATTGTGATGTTGTTTTGAGACCTCTACCTAGTGTTGGTTAGGAGGATTGATCTTTTGAGATCTGTTATTTTTTGCAAAGGATTGTGTATTGAGGGTACTTCATCCTTGTGTTATTGTAGGCTTCCAAGAGTAAGCCTAATGCTAGTGGGGGAGGATGTAATGTCCACCCTAGTCTATGCCTGGTGTGTTTTTTGATTCATGTGTTATATGTTGTTCTGAGTGTTTATCAGTGTTATGTGATTCTCCTACTTTGATGCATTGCACTGAACTTGCTGATGAGGTCTATTGTACCATCAAGGAGTTCTAAGGGTGTATTCTAGATGATCATCAAGGTATTTCCAATTGGGTTTTGTATTTTTATTTGGTTTCTGTTAAAGAGCATGTAAAATATTTAAACTATGATAATATAATAATTACATTAATAAGAAACAATAATGAATTTACACATTTCACATTAATTTATGTGGGGAAAACCATTACTGGTAAAAATCCCCACAAAATAACATCTTTATTACAAGAACACTTACATAGTATTATATTAAAAAATAGATAGAACCTGGGGATATACTCCTCTTCAAACTTCCATAGCCTCTTGTATAGATTACTCCAAATTCCAATATAATATTTCTCACACCAAAATGGTGAAGAATCTCCCCTTGAATATAGGGAGAAAGGATGGTAAAACTACCTGAAAGGGTAGTTACCACACCTTTTCAATAACAACCTTATTTAGACAATTAATAAATTAAGAACTATTTAAATAGTTCTTTAATTTATTAATTGTTTACAAGGAACATAAAATGCTTTTTAATGCATTTAAATAATATTAAGAACATTATATATTATAAGGATTTGACCCCTAATAATATTATGTTCTAACACTCCCCATAGGGGCAAATCCTGTCAATTTCTTTAAAAGAAAAAAATGAAGTACCCTAGTGAGATAGGTCTTCTTGACAAGAATAAACAGGGACATAAATATATTCCAAAATGAAAACCATGTATTTCGGACTACATGAAAGTCATCTGGTCATAATTTATAATCCCAGTGTTCTTACAAGATGCGAGGTCTTATAATGATTTTTATTGGAGCTTGGGTCTCCTCAAATCAGCCCCCTAGGTTCATTACATAGATCCCATAGGTCTTAATACAATGCTTTTTATAAGTGGAAGATTTACAGAGAGTCAAATTGTACAATATGTCCAAAGGAATTATACATACAATGCCTAAAGGTCTTATATTATCTTATATTATGCCTATTAGGTCTTATGTCTAGGATCTATCCATTAGGAGATGTCATTGTCATGTACACTCCCCCTCAATGGAATCTCCTTGAGGCTAAGCATTGATCTAAACTTGGAGAATTTTACACTGCACAATGGTTTTGTAAAAATGTTTGCAACTTGATCTTTAGTTTTGCAGTATTGAAGATAAATATCTCCATTTAAGACTTTCTCTCAAATAAAATGAGCTTGAACTTCAATATGTTTTGATCTTTGATGATAAACAAGAATTTTGGCAAGTGCAATACAACTTTGATTATCACATAGGAGTGTGGTACTAGAAAAATTTATTTAAATTTCTTCTAAAAGATGATTTAGCTAAATAGCTTCTTTAACTACTTCAGTGGCACTTCAATAGTATGCTTCTGTAGAGGAGAATGCTACAGCTGGTTGTTTCTTTGAACTCCATGTAATTGTACTTGAACCAAGTTTAAACACATATCCTGAAGTGGATCTCAATCTATAGAATCCCCTGCAAAGTCAACATCACAATATCCATATATTTGTGTATTTTTAGTATGATAATAATAAAGACCAAAGTTCAGAGTGCCTTTAATATATCGTAAAATATGTTTTTCCATTTTCCAATGTTACACATAAGGTTCTTGCATAAAGCGTGATGCCACACCTACTATATAGGTAATGTCAGGGTGAGATATAGTGAGATAGATTAGGCTCCCAACTAATTGATGATAAAGGACAGGGTTAAATTTTTCACGAGGATGAGTTTAAAGTTTAATACTAGTTTCAATAGGTGTGATGGCTGATTTGCAATCAAACATATTAAATTTGGAAAGTAGATTTTGAGCATATTTTTCTTAAGATATAACAATAGAATGATGATTAAGTGAAAAATTGTCATACCTACAAAATGATGAAGATAACCTAAATCAGTCATTTCAAAGGTAATATTTAGTTCATGTTTGTATTTATGAATGTAATCTACTACTTGTGACAAGTTATCTAGATATAAGGCAATGATAGCTATGTGATTATTTTCATATTTTAAAAAAATGATCATTGTCAGTTTTACAATTAGAAAATCCTAGGCTTTGAAAGAATTTATTTATTTTGGAATACCAAGCTCAAGGAGCTTGTTTGAGTCCATATAAGGATTTTTTGAGTTTACAAACATATGTTTCTTTATTTGGTTCTAAAAAACCTTTTGGTTGATGCATATATATTTCTGTGTAGCTCACTATTTAAGAATGCAGTTTTAACATCCATATGATGAATTTCCCAACCATTTTGAGTAGCAAGGGCAAGAAGTAAGCAAATAGTGCTCATTTTTGCTACTGGAGCAAACATTTCATCATAGTCTATGCCATGCTTTTGAGAAAAAAACCTTTAGCCACAAGTCTAGCTTTAAATTTATCAATATTTCCTTGAGAGTCATATTTAATTTTATAAAGCCAACGGCAATCAATAATGTTTTGATTAGATGGTGGTGGAACAAGCTCCCAAGTGTTATTTTTGATAAGAACATCATATTTTATTTGCATGGTATTTTTCAAATTTTGATTTTGATTTTCTTCTTCGAAGGTTTGAGGTTCATTTTCATATAGATTCATTAAGCCAACATATGTATGTTGACTTCTAGTCATTTTGGGAAGAAGAGAATGTTCTTCATTTGAGTCTTGAATTAAGGATTGAACCCATTTAGATCTTTTGGAGGGTGGATAATGATAAGTTTTTGGCAATAGTTGATCATCATTTCTTTCAAGAGTAGAAGATTTAATAATATTATCAATAGAATTAGATAGGGGAGATCCTATAATGTGAACATTTTGACTCAAAATAATATCTATTTTGGAAGGATCATAAAGTCTGAACCCTTTTGTTTTTCCTCCATATCCAACAAAAATACAATAAGAAGATGTAAAATCAAGTTTTTGTCTTTTTTGTTTAGGAATGAAAACAAATGCAGGACTCCCAAAGATTCTCAGATGAGAGACGTTAGGTTTTTTGTTTGACCATTTTTCTAAGGGAGTTGAAAGATATAAGGATTTTGTAGGAACTCTATTTAAAATATGTATTGTTGTATTCATAGCTTCAAAGAAAAGAAATTTAGGTGTATTAGAAGAGTGTAACATAGATCTAACCATTTCTATGATGGTTCTGTTTTTCCTTTCAACTACTCCATTTTGTTGGGGAGAATTTAAGAACCATGTCTAGTTCTGCTATGAATTTTCAATTTTGGTAGTTTGACATTTTGTCAAACACTTGTCATGCAATGTCACTGTATTCTGATTTCTAAGTTTTGTGTTTGGTTTTTATGCTTATTTTAATTGGTTTTCATTGAGAATACATATGTCAATATATAGGAAACATAACCAATAACTTTTCATGCATAAACATCAAAGTACTAACACTAAATGTGCCTTATTTATCATCAAATCAAGTCTGATTATAATGTTTATTAGGTCTAATATAGACTGTAACAGTGAATGAATGCTTATTCAAGTTAAAGATTTGAAATGGGAACATCAAATAAACATACTCGATCTGATCCATCTTATTACATGCATGAAATAGGTACAAAATACAATATAAACATTGTTGTAGCAACCTAGGAAAGTCTGATAACAATCAGCTATCCAAATAATGATGGAATCGGCCTCACTAAGGCTACAAACTCCCCTTGATGATGTGCTTATGGTTTGAAAACTTCAATACCACTCAAATCACCCTTTCTTGGACTCGATCCCCTTCATCGATGTATGCAAACTCTTTCATATAAACCCTAACCTTTACAACCTGTAGTGTGCCCACAAAATGGAAGTGATCTTCCCTCTCTAGGGTAGCGATCCTCCTCTAGATGTCAATGAAAATCAAACCATAAGCAACTAGAAATCGATTGTCTTTAAATTGCCTCAACTCCAAAATGGTATTTGGACAGATCTCATCATTTTGGTGTCCAAACCCTAGCCGCCCATAGCTGATATAAACCTATAGACATAATGTCCTCCTTGAAGCTCCAATTGATGCCAAAAACCTACAAATAAGCTTTATAGAAAACCCTAAATGAGTTCACCTCTCAAGTGGTGTTGGGTTTTTGTCCAAACCACAAATGTCTAAGGGTTTTCGTCCTTAGAACAAGTTGAACCAAAAGTTGTAGTAGAAAGGAAACTCTCCAATAAGCAATTGATAGAATGACAATATGATGAAATGAACTCCAAATGACCTCCTTATAAAGCCTCCAAGAGGTCCACTCCATTTTGCCAATTTTAATTCTTTTTTGACATCCATAATAAAATAATAATTTATTTGACATTTTATTATATTTTATTATGTTACTTCTTTCCTTTCTCCAAGTGACTTTAAAATTAGTTTCACTTAACTAAGTTTCCTTTCTCCAAGTTTCACTTAATTGACTTTCCTTTCTCCAAGTCACTTTTATAATAAAAATAGGCCCAACTCATTAATTAAATATAAATAACCCAAAAATGACTTAGGATTATTTATTATTTAATTAACCAAATTATTCCCTTATATCTCCCAACTTAGCCTATGGGAATAAAATAGGCTAGTGGACCCCGCTGGATGATCATTCAAAAATAGGGATACTACAGAGAATAAGGGCAAGTTAGTTCTCTTTGTATCCTGCATAAGGAATAAAAGTTGTCAAAATATTTATTTATGTATTCAGTGCCATTATCAGTTCTAAGAGATTTTATTTTATAATTAGACTGATTTCTGACTAGGGCTGTATATTCTTTGAATTTTGAAAGAGCGTCATTTTTATTTTTAAGATAATACCCCCAAATAATTCTAGAATAATCATCAATAATTGTGAGGACATAAAGAGACGCATTGAGAGAGGGAACTTGAAAGGGCCCCATTAGATCACTATGAAGTAATTATAAGGGTTTAGATGAAATTTGATTATGACTCTTGTTAAAGGGTAGAGTATGTTGTACCTGGGAGGCATCCTTTACAAGTTTCTAATTTATTTTCAATTTTAGGTTCAATCCAATTACAAGATTATGACGAGACATTTCATTCATGCTTCTAATATTTAAATGTCCCAATCTTTCATGCCACAATTGTGTTTCAATTTTTATTTGTAAGGACAAATATTTTTCTTTTGAGATATTATTGAAAATAAAGAGACCACTTTTCAGAGTACCTTCTGCAACAATATCTTTACTTTGATCTTTAAAGTACCATTTATCTTTTGTAAGAGAAATTTTAAAATTATATTTAGAAAGTTGAGAACATGATAATAGGTTTTTCCTTAGATTTGGAACAAAAAAGGCTTCTCCAATGGTTTCATTAAAGATCTTAAACATTTTCCTATTCCTTTGGCTGTTATTATTGAATTATCTCCTAAATATATTTTTTCATTACAAGATTTAACATTAAATAGAATGTCATACATGGTGTATAGGGCAATTTTGTTATTTTGATTTTGATTTATAATTTCTATTTTAGGAGGTCCATTTTGAATCTTATTTCTAAAATAACATATTTATTGTGACCTATTTTACCACAATTAGGACATTTTGGATTATTGGTTTTATTGATTTTGTGAGAATTTTTAGAATAATCAAATGATTTAAAAAAAAATTGTTTATTTTTATATGTTTTGTTTTTTGTTGACTTAATAGAGCTTCTGATGCTTTCTCTTTAGAATCAAATTTTGACATAACCTGCTCTTCTTGAACAAGAAGATAAGAGAGTGTCGATAGATCAGGAAGATCATCTTCATTTTGATATTTAGAATTTAAAATAGAAATAAAATTCCTAAATCTTTCATGACTATTTATTTGTATAATAAAATATAAAAGTTTATCTCTTATGAAGTCACGGTTGCACCCATCTAATTGAGATTTGATATTTTTGATTTTAGCAAGATAATTTATAACTTTTTCATCTCCTTTCATGGGAGTTGTAAATTTCTAATATTAATTTAATAATTTTTTAAAGTCTAGATCCTTCATGCATAAATTCTAATAAACTCCAAGCTTTAGAAGGTGAATCTAGATTTCCTATATGTAAGAGATATTCATCTCCTATACTTCTTAATAAGATTGATAATTCTTCTTGTGATCTATTTTTAAAAGAATTTACAAGATCGGGGTTAATATTTCTACCTGTAGGTTGTTTTTCCTTACCCTCAATAATGGCCCATAGATTCCTAGCCATCAATTCTGCCTTTATCCTGATCTTCCATACAAAGTAGTTGTTTCCACACAACATGTGATCTTCCATACAAAGTAGTTGTTTCCACACAACATGTGTGCTTTGTCGATTGAGAAGTTATGAGAACTCATTTGTCACGTTCTTCTAGAATTTGTTTTAAAAAAATTAGTTTATATTAATAAGAAGGAAAAAAAAACTTGTACTATGTTACCTCCTTTTCTTTTCTCATTTTTTGCGATAATAATTTCACACATTAAAAGAAATTACAAGGTTAAAATAAATAAATAATTAAATAATGTAATTATTCACATATATTATTTATATATAATATATATTTAAATAATTTAAATATTATACTATATTTAAATTTAAGAATGAAATACTATATAGTAATTTAATATTTACCTAATTTCACATTCTATCTCCTTCTTTTTAAATTGAAAAAAAGAATCAAATACTATCTTTTGGTAAAATGCCATATAGGTATTTTAGGGTTTATAACCCTATAAAGTGAAGTTTCAACTAAGTAGATGTAAATTAAGTAAAAAAATATTTATTACGGTGGGAAAAAATGGAGGCAAAAGGTTGTACATTTTTTTATTAAAATATTTGAAGATTATAAATAATAAATAATAATATTTAAAGATTATAAATAATAAATAAGAGGGGTATTTCATTCCAAAAAAAGTCTATTAATATTCTATAATGATAAATATTGTTGTACTATTTCTATTTTTAATAATAATTAAAATAAATTTTTATAAAAGCTGATTATAAGGTGTGTATTTTGGTATTGTATTTTTAATTTTTGGGTGATGATCTTTGTATCACCTGCAAAAAAAATCCTACAACAAATTTTCTTTGGGAATTTGAATTTTTGTTATTTAAGATTATCATTAAATTTGGCTCTGATACCATGTTAGAGCATGTAAAATATTTAAACTATGATAATACAATAATTAAATTAATAAGAAACAATAAAGAATTTACACAATGCACATTAATTTACACGGGGAAAATCATTACTCCCACAAAAATAGCATCTTTATTATAAGAACACTTACATAGTAGTCTATTAAAAAATAGACAGAATATACTCCTCTTTAAACTTTAAAATGTTGGAAAAAGAGAGAGAGAACAAGGTAAAGTTGCATCTATGAAACTTTAAAATGTTTTCAAATCTGAAATTAATAGCATGTGTAAATCTAAAAAATGCTTTCAATTTAGATGTTATAGTATTTCTCCAATTTAATCAGTGTAGTAGAAGAAGAAAGTATGATAGAAGAAGACACAATATTTACGTGGATAAACCGTTGTAGGAAAAAACTCCACACCCAAAGATGTTTATGTTTGTATTAAATATCTTCAAGAAAGATTACATTCAATAGTGAAACTTCTTTGAATCCTGATGCACACCTCAAAGCTTCTTCAACCTTCTAAAACCTGTTATGTTGTAATTCATGTAATGCTTTTTCCTACAACTTCAAAGCTTCTATATAGAAAGCTTTAAAAACTTGCTCTCTCGAAAATACATTGTGCCTTTTTTAATTAAAACTTCAAAGCTTCTTAATTCAAAAGCTTGAAACTCAAATTACAATAAATTGTAATTGATAACATAAGACAAGCTCTCATGCAAAAACCAAGCACTCCAAATAGAGAAGACTATTTAGTCAAACTGTACCAAGCACCTGTTAACTGCTAGTCCTGATTATGGGCACCCAAGTTGTCCCATTTAAACTTAGTCAATAGAAATAACATTTCCAAATAAAAGCAACAACTGAAAGTCTCTAGATTGGACACCCAAGTTGTCCCAATCTATTTTAGTCAACTAAAGTGCATCACCACACATCAATCCTCATGCAACAACCTACATGATTGATGTCCCCAATATTATTTTGAATTAACCTATTCTATACATGCAAGTGACATGCAAACACCTGTAGCACAATGCAAGAGATACCCATTAACTGAATCTAGTAGATGGAGTGTTCTGCAAGTTTTCTGAGTTGGAGTGTTGTGAAAGCAACCTCATAAAAATGACATGCAACTCCATATAACTGACATGCAACAACATGCAAGTCAAAATAACTGACATGCAAGTTCATAGAAGCAACATGTAACAACATGCAAGCACATGCAAGTGACATGCAACAACATGCAAGCACATGCAAGTTCATAGAAGCAACATGCAACATGCAAGCACATACAAGTGACATGCAACAACATACAAGATTTAATAAGCTCATGCAATGACATGCAAAAAACATGCAAGTCCATGCAAACTTTTATGAACTTATGCAAACAATATTCCAATATCATGCATCTCTAACACTTCTGATAACTCCCACATCATATCTATGCAAAATGTATCAATAATATTCATTCATGTACATAAAAAAATAAACTCCCAGTCTAAATATAAGACACCTCCAAAGTGGGCGCCCAAGTTAACTCCCACTCACTAGGAGTTGTCAAACACCCAAAATAGACTTCAAGGAATTGTCAACAAGTCTTCATGGACCCCACTCCAAAAGTGGATGCCCAAGTTTGATCCTACCATTTAGGAGTTAATTACAATATGCCAAGTGATATAATTAAATATTATTTTATCTATCAAGTCCTTATGTGTTGGGAAACACATTCCAAGAACTTTGGAGACACATGAGATTGGTTAAGATTGTAAAGTTAATGGCAACTTATCCCAACATTCTCCCACTTAACATTATACATTGCAATTACTCTTACAAGGTAATCAAATTATTTCATCACAGGGAAAAACATCCCTAGCCATCAATGTACCATTGATTATTCAACATGCTTTTGTGCTCCAACAAGATACCTACAAAAGCAACCATGATAACCATCATCTCAAAAAAGAACCCCTCACATCATAACCATGATAAGTTAAGGAACATGCCAAAGTGAAACATATCAACTATGATTGAAACCTGCACCAATCTTAACATGAACACAAGCATCAAATCACATGATAACAAAAGACTCTGAGTGTCTACCACACTCATACCAAATGGAAAAGCAACCACAACAAGTTGCTAGGTCATCCAAAAATATTTGTACCTCAAAACCAGGGTAAACAAACCATCATAGGTAGAACTCCATGCCATCAACATACCAACCCAAAACTACAATCAAGTCCCTATAAAACAATCCTGCTAATCATCCATCCTCCCATCTCAATGCAACATACCAATGTACAAATGACCAAAGACAAGGCCAACAAACAAAATCTGCAATAACACTGAACAAATCTATGGATATTGATAGTCCACATCTAAGTCTTCAATGCAACCAATGGGTAAAGACAGTCCACTAAATTGAACAACTCGTAGATCCCAATAGTAAAACATGCAAAATCATCTTCACATCAATAACCTACAAATTGAGACAACCAAGAAGATATCATGACAATAAAGAGCATATATATCCAAGAACTCCCACTGCATGGGTAATGTCAAATCTAAAAAAATATCAAGGCATTAACAAATCCTCCCATAACACTTCTTTTAGAGGACGTGGCTAACTCCTCTACCATATAGTGTCAAAACATATAATGATATGCATAAAACATCTCTCATTACTAATCTCTGAATAACTCTCCCAAGTCCTCTAAACCAATGAAGAAATAGATCAAGAAGCTACCAAATTATTGTTAACAACAATAACACTTGACTCCAGTACAAAACCTCAACTCCATAAACATAAGAATCTTTAAGAAGAAGACAATATACCAAGAAAGAGAGAACCTGCAAAATCATACTATATCTTTATACCACACTAACCTGTGCCAAACTATGTAAAGTAAGATCTCTTTCAACACTTCCAAACTGAAAGGATATCAACATCTAACATTCAAAATTATGATGAAAACATGGCAACAATATATGTTAACCTCTCGCTAAAAGTAGATCAA
Organism: Cunninghamia lanceolata; assembly: GCA_027924645.1. Lineage (NCBI taxonomy): Eukaryota > Viridiplantae > Streptophyta > Pinopsida > Cupressales > Cupressaceae > Cunninghamia > Cunninghamia lanceolata. The sequence goes on along the minus strand of BSBN01000553.1, from coordinate 11,372,481 downwards.
ACTAGCCAAACATTTCCACAACAAAGGGAATAAGCCCAAAAACCACAAACCATTTCTATACCTCTCCAAAACAAATCCTTAGAACTAGTTCCATAGCTCAAGATCAAATAATAATGAAAACAACAGAAATACACAAACCCATGCATCTACTTCTCAACAATCCTTTTCAAGACTAGTGTAAAAGAGAAGACAAGATACATATAAAGAATGCATCTAATAATCAGGTGGGAAACACCTATTAGATCATTTACTTGCCGATTAGACCAAGAGTGGGATACAAGATTGTCCTTGCATATAACACCAAGCAATAAAAGCTTATAATAAAGACAACCTTCTCATAAGGTCTATAATGGACTCACATCCATTTTCAAGTGTAGGATTCTCGGTCCTTTTGTTGACATTTCATAATGAGAAATCTTTCCAACACATATCTCTAAGTTCAAGAGATATCAAGCCTCACCCAAGTCTCTCTAGTATCCACGAGTTTTTAGCAATCAATCCATGCCAACTTCAAATGCAATCTACACAATCATGAAGCTCTGAGCAAATGATTAATACTTCAAAACCAAAGAGAACTAACCAAACCATTGTCAAAGTTCCAACTATAGAATCACGAACATATCATGACATCATGATCTAACATCTTCTTAAAAGAAGATCATATGCTCTAATGAACATACCCTACTCCCAAGAGAACCTTTATCATGCCAAAAACTCTAACTCATGATCAAGAGTGAATCATGACATAATATTATACATCCTTTAAACCAAGGATCATATATCAAAAACTGATAAGTTATAAAATCAATGCCTCACCAAAAACTTGAAGAGTCCTCCATGGAAAACCAACCTCTTAAAAAAAATGAAGATCTAGCATCCTATGTCAATAGAACCAAATATGTCAATGAACCCTTACTGCAAACTAAAGGCACAATCCAAGAGCTCCTTATGACACCAACAACCATTGCAAAAGATCATCCATCTTCTAATCAAATATTATGCATGACTCACAACATCGCAACAACAACAGTTTAGAACCAATATCTTGACAACAAAGAAGATAGAACACATTATTTATGTAACTACACAAAACTCCCACTAAAAGTGACACCAAGTTATGCATGATAACATGATCAACATCATTACCAAAACTCCACTGAAAGTGAAAAAAGCTTCTCATGCAACATAACTTTATTGCTATAGATTCCAATGAATAACTAAATCAGGTACTCCAAACTACCCTTTTGTCTCAATACAAAAAATACCAATGTAATCAAGGTGACCAAGAAGAAGCCTTCCAAATAGAACCCACATCAACTTATTCACAAGATCTGCACACATGCAACATCTCATAGGAGAAAAAAACATGATCAGTGCTTCAACCTTTAATAACTGAAAAAATAGATTCAACCCCACATCAGTAACACGTAGAACAAATGTAACCAGGGATAACATGTAGATTTCCAAGACTCAAACACCAGAATCAACTCTAAATCTCATTTGCCAAATAAATCCACATAGGAGAAACCATAGATCATAAGAACCCAACAAGTAGCCTTGCAAATATGAAATTGTTTCCATCTAGAAAGTGTCTAAACACAATTTCCCACAGATCTACAAACCATAGATTTTGGTTAACATGTAAAGCCTGCAAAACCATATCTCTATAAATCTTGAAACCACTTAAACATCCAAACATTCACACCAATGAACACCATCAAATATGTCATCTGAAAATAATGGAATACCACAAATCTACAAACCCACAATCTTTTGAAATAGGAAAACTGTGAAAAACCTACATATTCAAAATAACATGAATATGAGAAAGGAGAAACTAGGTTGTTCAAGAGTGTCCATATCATAAAAATATCAACTCCACAACCTACATACATCCAGTGATAAATCATCCAGTGCTTTCATGTAACCATGGACTAAAACCATGAACCCAACATAAGCACTCCAAACTATAGTCCAAGAAGTGAGTGTTTTTCCATGTGATTAAGGTACCAAAAGTAACCATCCAACATAAACACCCTTTCACTGCACATGACCACAAGGTAAAGGAATAAAACCACCAAACATGAGAATATACTTATATTGTAAAAATGGAGCTCCAAATCACTATCACAGGATTAACTCCATAAAAATCCATAACCTTGAGCCTCAAGTGCCCAACAAAGATTCTTTTGACAATATCCATCTGAGGGTTAAATACCATGGCTTCCAAACTCATAGATCTGCAAAACAATGTTAACACAAAACTTCCCATGCAACCAAAATTCCTTCAATACTTCAGAAAAATCATCCCTCTCTCACTACAACCAATAGCTCTAATACCACATGGGAGAGAGAACAAGGTAAAGTTGTAGCTATGAAGCTCTAAAATGTTTTCAAATCTGAAAATTACTTTCAATTTAGATGTTATAGTATTTCTCCAATTTAATCAATATAGTAGTAGAAGAAAGCACGATAGAAAAAGACAATATTTATGTGGAAAAACCCTTGGGGGAAAAAACTCCACACCCAAAGATGTTTATGCTTGTATTAAATATCTTCAAGAAAGATTACATTCAATAGTACTAAAACTCCTCTGAATCCTTATGCACACCTCAAAGCTTCTTCAATCTTCTAAAACCTGTTATGTTGCAATTCCTATAATGTTTTTTCCTACAACTTCAAAGCTTCTATACAGAAAGCTTCAAAAACTTGCTCTCTAGAAAATACATTTTGCCTTTTTTTAATTACAACTTCAAAGCTTCTTAATTCAAATGCTTGAAACTCAAATTGCAATAAATTGTAATTGATAACATAAGACAAGTCCTCATGCAAAACCCAAGCACTCTAAATAGAGAAGACTAAAGTCAAACTATACCAAGCACCCTGTTAACTACCAGTCCTGATTATGGGAGCCCAAGTTGTCCCACTTAAACTTAGTCAATAGAAATAACATTTCCAAATAAAAGAAATAACTAAAAGTCTCTAGATTGGATGCCCAAGTTCACCCAATCTATTTCAGTCAACTGAAGTGCATCACCATGAAAGGAAGCAAGGTATGCAGAAACGCTTCCTACACTGGTCTACTGAGGAAGGATTTATGAAAAATTTTAACTTTATAGTTATAGGTTATTAGATGCACATTAACAGAAAGATAATAACAAAATCAAATGCAAATACAAAACTCACAAGATAAGATATACGTGGGGAAAACCCATTCAAGTAAAAAACCCCACACTCAAAGTCGCTCAATACATTATTTAGGAATCAAGAAGATTACAATATACTTGCAGAGAAAGATTTTATAGGAGTATTAATCAACCAGAGATCTAGGAGGTAACTCAACATCTATAAGACTCTTACACACAACCTCCATCTTAAGCTCCTGATATAGAGGAGATCCAATACAGTAAACCATCAATAGTAATTATAAAACCATGAGTCAAAACCACCTAAAAGTGGCACCCAAATTATCTTCAATCAAAGATGCCTTGTGATGTGCCAAATCACACACTAACATGTGTAACTCTCTCCTTTACAGCTATTTTAAGTGTCCAACACATTTTTACATTTGAACCCAAAAATAGGAGGTCCAACTTCTGGAGGCCATAACTTTTGATTTGGGTGTCTGATTGATGAACCGTTTAATGCGTCAGAAAGTTCGTGAAGAGATTTGTCAAGTTATAACTGGATTTTCTAGTTATGACAACTTTCAGGATGTTTAGGGACCTCTAAGTGCCTCAAAACTGAGTTCAAAACTTTTTTTGGCAGTTTCAAAAAATAGAAACTTTAATATTTCGCGATCTAGGTGTGATCTTGAGTCGAAACTCACCCAAGATGTTTACTTAGTCATTCTGCACCTTTTGGGAAAATTTCAAGTCCATCCAAGGTCAAATGTAGAGTTACTAAAAGTAGTAAGTCCCGCCATTTTTAGCCTTTTTGGAAACCTTGAAAGTTCTAGACCATTCTTCAAGATAAAGAGTATTCGAAAAGACTAAAACTATGAAGAATAATAAGCTTTCGTAGTTGCAAGGTTGAGACACTTTTCTTAGTACACCACACATCAATCCTCATGCAACAATGTGCATGATTGATGTCCCTAATATTATTTTGAATTAACCTATTCTGTACATGCAAGTGACATGCAAACACATGTAGCACAATGCAAGAGATACCCATTAACTGAATCTAATAGATGGAGTGTTCTACAAGCAACCTCATAAAAATGACATGCAAGTCCATATAACTGACATGCAACAACATGCAAGTCAAAATAACTGACATGCAAGAACATGCAAGCACATGCAAGTTCATAGAAGCAACATGCAACAACATACAAGCACATGCAAGTGGCATGCAACAACATGCAAGTTCATAGAAGCAACATGCAACAAAATGCAAGCACATGCAAGTGACATGCAACCACATGCAAAAAATATGCAAGTCCATGCAAGCTTTTATGAACTCATGCAAGCAATATTCCAATATCATGCATCTCTAACACTTCTGATAACTCCCACATCATATCCATACAAAGTGTATCAACAATATCCATTCATGTGCATAACAAAGCAAACTCCCAGTCTAAATATAAGACACCTCTAAAGTGGGTGCCCAAGTTAACTCCCACTCACTAGGAGTTGTCAAACACCCAAAATAGACTTCAAGGAATTGTCAACAAGTCTTCATGGACCCCCCTCCAAAAGTGGATGCCCAAGTTTGATCCTACCATTTAGGAGTTAATTACAACATACCAAGTGATATAATTAAATATTATTTTATCTCTCAAGTCCTTATGTGTTGGGGAACACATTCCAAGAACTTTGGAGACACGTGAAATTGGTTAGGATTGCAAAGTTAATGGCAACTTATCCCAACATTTTGGTATTGTATTTTTAATTTTTGGGTGCAAAAAAAATCCCGCAACAAATTTTCTTTGGGAATTTGAATTCTTGTTATTTAAGATTATCATTAAATTTGTCTTTGATACCATGTTAGAGCATGTAAAATATTTAAACTATGATAATACAATAATTAAATTAATAAGAAACAATAAAGAATTTATACAATGCACATTAATTTACATGGGAAAAACCATTACTGGTAAAAAACCCCACAAAAATAGCATCTTTATTATAAGAACACTTACATAGTAGTCTATTAAAAATAGACAAAACCTAGGGATATACTCCTCTTCAAACTTCCACAGCCTCTTGTGCAGATTACTCCAAATTCCAATATAATATTTCTCACACCAAAATGGTGAAGAATCCTCCCTTAAATATAGGGAGAAAGGATGGTAAAACTACCCGAAAGGGTAGTTACCACACCTTTTCAATAACAACCTTGTTTAGACAATTAATAAATTAAGAACTATTTAACTAGTTCTTTAATTTATTAACTGTTTACAAGGAATATAAAATGTTTTTTAAGGTATTTAAATAATATTAAGAACATTATATATTATAAGTAAATAGTTCTTAATTTATTATTTGTTTACAAGGAATATAAAATGCTTTTTAAGGCATTTAAATAATATTAAGAACATTATATATTATAAGGATTTGACCCCTAATAATATTATGTTATAATAGTTTCCAACTATACATTATGGGATGCATACATTGTGATTGTGTATGTTAGAATATTGCAGTGCTTTAGCTTCACTATTTTCACTATACTTGTTATAGTTGTGATTGTCGTATTATTCCTGCATTGTGAAATGTTGTCATTTATGCATCATGTTCTTGAATCATTCTAGTCATATATGATTATAGTGAATGCGATTATTGTATGTCATGTATGATTATACCACGTTGGGGTGGATTATGTTGCTTTGGCTATTATATGTGGAGTAGGTACACCTAATGGTTGACTTGAGTGTGCAGGTAATTATAGGTGTTAACTAATGTGGGAAATGTGGAGAAGGTTGGCATGGGACGCTAAGCAATCTCACCCTTATCCTTGTTTTGTGGAAACCCGTAATGTGTGATTGAAGTCATTTGTGTGTGTTTCCTTAGCCTTTTTTGCATTTTATTTTAAATGATCTCAAAAAACGTGTTTTTTGTGTTTTTAGATTATTTTAATGATTTTAAATTGAAAATTATTATTTCTACCTTAACGAAAAACATCTATTGCATTATATTATGCTAGAGGAATGAATTTAAGAGATTTCAAGTTATTTCTGAAATTAAATATTTTTTTGTCAAAAGGTGGAATTGCTTTAATTTAGAAAATGGAATTCTTGATACGACGTGTTTGGAATTTTCGGAATGAGACTGAGTTAAAAGACAATTACCTATTTGAAATAGTTGAATTTAGTTGATTAACTATTTTCCTATTAATTTCAGTGATTTGTTTGAGATTATTTAGTTAAATTAGAAAAAGAATTAAAAGAATTGAAATTATTACTTTTTGTATAAAAGGGAAAAAGAGAGTTATTTTTCATAATTTTAATTCTATTTTCTCATCTCTCTCTCTCAAACCCTCTTCTTGAAAGAATGGAAGCAATTTATCCATGGATGTATTGGGAGCGATCTTGGTTGCATGGTTGGAGGAATGGATTCATGAATTCTTGTGGATGCTTGGTATGAGTTTGATCAATGTTTGCCTTCAAATTTTCATGTGTTTGGATTTTAGCTTGATTGGGAAAGGTATGTTTCTTCCTGATCTCTCCATGGTTTTCATTCTATGGTTTCTCTCCTTGCCATGCCACCAAGAGTGGTTTATATTGGCTTTGTTTAGTAGGATAGAGTAGTAGAATTTAATTGTAACTGTAATTTATTTTATTTTCATGTGTTATTGCTTTGGAAACATGGAAAAAGAAACAAAACTCTGCCAAAATTTTTCTAGAATCACCCAACTCAATTTTATTGGATATTTGGAATGTTGTTTCTATTTGCTATAAAGGGTTGTTCTTCATTATCAATAAACCTTGTAGATTGAAGGAGAAAATATTCCAAGGTGCCATAGGGAACTTTAATGGTGGATTTAGGGCCTTATGGTTATTTTGTGCATTGTAAAAATATGAATTTTGCATTTTAGACCTTATATGATTGATTTGAGATGTGGGATGAGTTGTCTCTTTAATGTATGCATGTTTTAGATCTTTTTATTTCATATTGTGATTTTTGTCACCTCAATTTTTGTGCCATGCCCAATAGGTCAAATTGGTGCATTGGGTGTTTAGGAAGAGGTATAGGGGTAGGAGAGGAGTGGCTTTCACCATGCACCATGATCCATAAGTGGTTGTAGGAACTAGCGAGTGAGTTTAAACAAGATTAACAATAAACACATTGGGTAAAATAAAAATTAATAATAAGATCATCTACACCAAATAACATCTCGAGATGATAAATGCCGTGTTATTCTATGTTCTAGTTTGGGTGTAAAGAGCATCTCGAGGTGATACAATGCCCTATTTTTCTATGAGGAGGTAGTGCCCTCATTTATGCTGCGAGGAGGTTTACGCCCTCATATTGACACTCATGGTACTATTTTGCTATGTCTCTCTTCCTTTCTGTTACCGTCAGAGTTCTACTTGGCATGTGTTGTGACCCTAGCATTTGTTTGCACATAGAGATGCTTGATTCATGCTTGAATGTGTATTTGATGGTCTATGAATTATGCCTTGTTTGGTGTGATTATTTCCCTTATGCTTAAATGCTGTGATGTCATTCTATTATACTTATTGGCAAGTGTGCCACATGTTACATGTATGCATTGTATGGTAGTTATACCATGTGTTTTTTATATGCATTTGATTGGAAGTTGTGCCATGTGTGTTGTGTGCATTCATTGGCATGTATGCCATATGTTGTTATGCATACCTTGGATTGTGTTAGATGTTATTAGCGAGTTTGTCGTGATTACCTTCTCCGTAGCTCAGGGCTGCCTAGAGTTGTGTAGATAGCTATTGCACTCAACAATGGCAATATGGTGGGAGGTGAGAAACATTTCCCCATTGGTCCTTCATGACGATCAAGTCAGGTGTTGGATGGTTTCCTTATCTTCTTGTAGGTTGAATATGTCTTACTTCATGTCTTGTTGCACCTTGGAAAGCATGATAGATTTTGGTGTATTTTTGCACCTGTATTATTTCATTATTGATTATTGTAACCTTGTACAGTAGGTCTTTTGAGACCTTTGTAATAAGACATAATAAATGCTACCAGATGATTTATGATGTTGGCTATGGTCCACCTATGTTTAGGATGAGGCCCTTCGAATATTATAATTTTTGGATGTAATCTTGTATTTTTCTACGCCTCGATTTGTGAGGACGTTGGTTGATAGATTTCACATGTAATCTTGCAAAGTTAGCATGTTTATCTTCATTTATTTTATGTCATATTTGATATTTTTAGATATGTTAGTAATGGATCATATTCTTTCCACATAGGTGGTGACGACCCTACCCTTGCTTTTGGTGTGTGCTGATGTTGGTGTCATTCACGTGTGGCATTTTGCATCGATTTGTCCTTTTTGGGCTATTTGGCATTGTTGGATTTATGCCTTGTTTTTGCATTTTATAGTTGGAGCTTCATGTCTTGGTGTCCCTAGGGTATCTAAATCATGTTTTGAGTCTATGGTGAGACTTAGAAGAAATTCTAAGTTTTTCATATTTTAGATTTTTTACCTTGTTTCTGGATGCTGCCAAGAATACAACGCCCAGCGTTGGAGTCCTAGTGACTACAACACCCAGCACTAGTTTCTAGAGGACTACAACACCTAGTGCTAGTATCCTAGATTTTGTATCGATTTGTCTCTTGTGCCTCGATCTAGTCGTTTATCCCTCTTGTGATACTTGTTGTCGAAAGGTGCTCTTTTGGCCACCTGAGTGTATCCATGGTGACATCTCCATGAGGTGATGTCCATCCTTGGATTATCCCCACTCTTGTTTGGGAAGCATGCCTTTGCATAAGATTGACTAATGACCATTCTCAGTGGTTGAGGGCTCTTACCTCCTGGTTGATTCATCTCATAGGTGAGTGTTGCCCTGTTGTGTTTGGGATGTCTTGAGTAGTCACGGAATGGATTAAGGTGACTGTTACCCTCATCCTAATCTGTGTGTTTGTGAGGTAGTAAGGTCATGGATGTGTATCTGATCTTCACCTTGGAGTGAGCTCCACCTCTTGCTTGGTCATCATGGGGTTGTTGTCACACAATGATTGAATTCTTTCGCTTGTGCCACCTTGCATAGTACAATGGTGAGGTTGCCTTTGGTACTGTTTTCCTTGTTATGACACCTTGTGTGCATGTGAGTGCAATGCAATATGTGAATTTCACACTTGCAAATGTGAAAAATTTGCTAGTTCAATGTTTGTTCGGCTAATGTCGTGTGTGAAAACTTGGGGCATTACATTTTTCATGTTGGTGATTGGGTATTGGCACATTTGTGAAAGGATAAGTTCCCATAGGGAACATATAATAAAATGAAGTGGAAAAAGATTGGACCTTGTAAGGTCTTGAGGAAAATTTCATCCAATGCTTATGAAATTGAGCTTCCAATAGGTATTGATATTTCTCCCATCTTCAATGTGGCTGATTTGTATAAATATAATGAAGGGGAATCAAGTACAAAGGGGAATTCAATTTCATATTTTTAGGATGCATATGAATGGATACATTAGTTGCCTAAGAAGAAGTTTGAGCAGCTTGACAAGGTGATTGATTTCCATGTGGCTAAAAGAATAAGTGGGAATGAATATATGGAGTATCTTGTCCGTTGGAAGGATAGATCAGCAAATGAAGCCTCTTGGATGCAAATTTCAGAATTGTTTTAGTATGGGATACATATCTAGACTTACCTAAATGTTCATGAGTTTCCAACTCATGGAACATTTTATTTACCTAGCGTGTTTGATGCAAGAGCATCCTGGTTCCAAGAGCAATACTCATCAACCAAATATATTTATTTGCTTTATTTGTTGTTTTTTTCGTCTTATTTTTTCTTGCACGAGTTGGTGATCAAATTTCTAGTAATTCTAGTTGGTTCAAGGCCAAGTGATGATTTCACTTTGAAGAGGAGCCAAATGGGTGTCTAAAGTTCAAGGTGGGAGAAGATCTAATCAAAATTGTGTGAGTTTTGCTTGTGCAAATGTTTCTAGCTCCAACAGGATGTCATGATGCACTTTGCCTCCAACAGGATGTCCAAATGCACTTTGCCTCCAATAGGATGTCTAGGTGCGCTTTGCCTCCAACAAGATGTCTAGATGTGCTTTGTCTCCAACAGGATGTCCAGATGTGCTTTGCCTCCAATAGGATGGCCAGATGCGCTTTACCTCCAATAGGATGTCTAGATGCACTTTGCCTCCAACAGAATATCTAGATGCACATGTCTTATTGAACTTGAAATCCCCAACCGGATGTTTCCAACCAGATGTTTCCAATCAGATGTTTTCCAGTCAGATGTCATGTTGCCTTGCATGTCCTGTTGACCTGCGAATTTTTGCTAAAACACCTTGCAATGCCCAGAATGTGACAAAATGGTTTTAACTACCTTAAAGCACTTAGAAAGTCACAAAAGTGGTTTTTAATCGCATTTATGACCGATCTAAAGAGCCAGTAAGAGGATGACACATGTCCTTTCACATGAAGATGTGTGCTAATTGAAAGGAAGCAAGGTACGTAGAATAGCTTCCTACACTAATCTAATGAGGGGAGAGATATGCAAATTTTTTAATCTTTACAGTAACATAGAAGAAGATACACAAATATGAAACATAAAAAGCAATACCACAACACAGAATATACATGGGGAAAAGCTTTTCAGGTAATAAACCCCACACTCCAAAGCACAACCCAATGATTATTCAATAAACAAAGTGTGATTACAATACAATTGTAGAGCCAAGCTCTTCTAGGAGTTCACCACTATGTGGTATTCTAGAGCAATTCCAGCAGCATAACAGTACCTACAAAGAACTATATAACTCCAACTCCAAGCATCTGTATATATAGAGAAGTACTATGAATGGAGGTAGCTTCTAGAGAAAGTTAATAGAAGAATCTCATCTAAATCCATATGGCCTGATTTACAAGGCCATAAAACATGCAAATGATACTTGTAAGAGATTCCCTTTCATCCCTTACAACCCCCAAACTTGAGCGTCCCAAATTTTCCCAAAATAGGTATGACAGATGCTCTTACAATGTCATAAAATCTGTCATATATGACAACCCTTACAACTATAAGAGAATCTATCATAATTGACTATTAATAACTGATTCTATTACAACTTGTCATAGTCAAACTTGGGAACCTACCTTCTCCATGCAAGGATGCTTCTTGACACTTGCCACACCTATCATAGAATCTTCTATTTCTGGCTCTTACATGTCATATATTTTGTCATAGGAATCTGTCATAACTCTTACGTGTCATAGACCTCTTACAACACCCAAAAGATGCCGACACATGGCAAAAGACTTCTACCAAAAATGGGACACCTAAATCTTCAAATGTTGACTTGACCATCCAAGTCACCTTCTAAGTTGGATGACATGTCAACATGCCACCTCACACTAAGTGACAAAACCATATGACCAATATTAAATACAATTTAGGCAAATAAATAAATATACAATTAAATAATAAACGCTAGGAACTTGCAAAGGTTGAGACACCTTAATTCCCAAAAGCAACCACCTCTTTTGCATATAAAATGGAAATTTCTTTCTTTTGAAGGGATAATCTTCTCGGTAGTGAGTTTGTGACTTCTGTTGCAGTAGCTTCTTCTGCAAGTTTCAGATTTAAAGATAGATTGTTTTGAGTTTTTCACAGGGAGGCTAGGATACGTTGATTTGGCTACTGGAATGATTGTAAATCTTAGGCCAAGGCATGTAAAACTGTAATGTCATTTTACTCCTGATGTCCACTCCAGTTACAAATGAATAAAGAGATTTTTGTTTTATTATTGTGTGTTGTTGTATTTTTTTACCTAGTTTAGTATCTTGTCAAAGCCCCTGGACCTTAACCTGCATCACTTGGTAACCCAACAAACCATTTTTTTCTCATTTTTAGATATAATAGCTTGCCATAAGGCAATGAGAAAGGCTTAAAAAGAAAATGAAATGCCAAGAAATCTGAGAACTTCCACATGATCAGTCCATTTCTAACCAAAGGAATCTAACTAGCTAAGCTTATTGATAACTAGGGCTTTTGCATCAAATTAGTATCAGAGAACAAAATGGCTATGAGGAAAGTCTACGGGAAAATAATTGATTTGAGGATTAGATGCTCTTGAGGCATGAGTGCAAGAAGATGATTAAAAATCTAGAAATGATAAAATCATGGGGCATTAATTAGATTGGTTAATCCCATGGTCATTAGTAATATGAATAAGATTTAATACTAATAAGGGGAACAAGGTTAAGATATATGTGTGAACTATCAAAGGAGAGTTGATCCAATCCTTTTCTTAGATTAGGTGAAGGAGCTTGAGAAGTTATTTGACACATAAAAGGTTTCAAAACATGGTCCTAGAAGAATTAAGTTATGGTCTCCAAAAAGAAGCCACATGTTGCATTTTTTTTAGGTAATTTTCATTAACCTGGGAGAAGAGGAGGAAAAGAGAATATAATAATGTCCAAAAGTGTTAAAGCATCTCAAAGAAAAATATTTCCTTCGAACTATCACAAAACTTATTTGAATAGTTTCATAATTTGAAACAAAATGAGTTTTTAATGCAAGAGTAGGGAGATGAATTCATTATATTGTAAACTAAAAAATCCATGCAAGTAGGGCTTTAAGAGAATCATAAACTAGATATCTCAATGAAGTATGATTCCAATTCCACTTGAAATTATGTAATAGATTATATTATTAGTTGTTTTCCATTTCCAAAATGTATTCAAATAAGTTTTTTATTTTAGCTCTATTATATCAAATAAAGTTCATTACAATATATTTTGTAAATGTAATAACTTCATACATCAATTCAATTATTTGAATGTATCTTATACTTATAACAACACTAGTGTATACCATGTTTATAATTTAGAGAAGTGTATGTATATCAATAAACAAATTGATTAAGAAGATAGCTATGCAAATCTTCATGCAGCTTCAGTCTACAATGCTTCACTCAACCTCCGCACGGCATGGGGATAAGGGTTTCTGTGATATGAGTGACTCTCACATGGATGATGGACTTGCGGAGAAGGTTTCAACGGCTGCTAGTCTCTCCAACGCCTCTCCCCATTTGGCTCTCATGGGTTTTACTAGCCCTAGCTTTGTCGATGCCCTAAAAAATGATGCTAGAGCTGGCCGGCCTACCCCACACCCATTTATTGACTTTGGCTCGCGGGGTTTGGGGCTGTCCTCTCTCCTTTCACTAGAGAAAATGTAAAACAAATGCACTCTGGAAAACAATGCAGGCTTGGACCCACACACATATGCTAGGGCTACGACCTCCAAGTTGAAGGGTGATGTGGATCAGAACAGAGGTGTCAATTTTGCCCTTGGTGGGGGCATCATAGGTCATCATTTGCTACAAATGAAACAATTTGTGATTGTTCCAGAGATATGTGTGGAAGGCCCTATCCATGACTGGCAGGAATTCCTCCAAGACCATGCCCTTATTTGTAGATTCGCTAAAACTTGGCCCAAGCTGAGTGACCTTCATGCATGGATCAACACCCTTTGGAAAGATAGCCTGGAGGATGAGATTAGTATCTTTCCCTATGCCAGGGGTTTCTTCATTCTTGAGTTTGAGCCCTTTGAAGACAAAGAGAAGGTGTTAAAGAATGGGCCATGGGCATTTCAGGGTGTTTTTTTATGCATGAAGGCTTGGTATCCCTCCTTTGATCCTTGCATAGAAACCTTCAAATCCTCCATTCTTTGGGTTCAATTACCATACCTCCCAATCTAGTTTTGGGAATTGGATTGTTTGAAGTCCATTGGAAATGGTTTGGGAAAGTATCTATGTGCCTCTGAAGAGACAGTCAATTATGAGAGCACCACTTGTGCTCGGATCTGCGTGGAGATTGATCTCTCCATTGGACTCCCTGCTGAGATTTCTTTGAACGTGGGTGAGAGATTGTGGAGGCAGCAAGTAGATTATGAAAAGATTGCCTTCAGATGTAGGAGGTTCTTCTCAACTGCACATCGCACTCCTCATTGCCCCAAATCAAAAATCCATGATTATACTAAATAGGTCTCGAGCAACACTCCAACATGGTGGATTGGTGTTGAACCGCATCACTATTTGGTCTCTTCTAAGTCTGCATCAAGTGCTCCTGAAGCCCCTTTAATGATAAGCTCAAAGGCAAATCCCTCCTCTCCTTCAGAAAAACCCCAAATTTCATCTTCTGGGTCTACTCCTCAAGCTTCTAATAGCAATGCTCCTTCCTTGAAAAGAAGCACTTCCATCCCCAAAACTCCTTCAACATCTTCTTCGGATACCCCGATGCTAGTTGGGTTCGATGATAAGGTCAATGTGTGTTCAGATCCAGGAGGGTCTGAAGCCTTGAAGGATAAATCTCCCTCAAACAAGGTAGACCAAAATACTACGGTTCCCTCCCAGTCAGAGCAAGGTTGGATGGAGGTTAAGAGGAAAAAGTCTCCCTCAAGCACACATCATACGTTGCCCAGGTCTTCAATGAAGAAAGGGGTCAATGGACTGAATGCATCCTCCTCTGTGGTGGGGTCTTCTAAAACTCCCCAATGATAGTAGCTTGTGGGCACAGCTATGTGCCATCTTTGATATGCACCCCTTGTGGCAAGGGCATGCATCTAATTTTCTTTTTTTGGATTTTTATATTATGGGAGTTGCCCCCTTGACAACACTTACCAAAAAATAAAAAATAAACAAATTGATTAAAAAATATAATTCCTCTCTCAACAATAATTTATTTAATATTCAAATTATTTAAAATTTCATTATTTAAATATAACTAAATGTTTTATTTGATTATGAATTCTTTTATAATTAACTTAAATATTCATATCTTCCACGCTTTATTGATACTATTACTACTTTTATTTAAATTGAACTTTACAAAATATGTATGCTAACATTTAAAATTTGTATGTACTTATAGCCATGATTAACAATAAAAATATAGAGCATGAGTGTGTCAAATTTAACTATGGTAGCTTCAAGAAAAAGAGACAATCCTTAGCAACATATTAAACATGTACATTTTAAATTTACTCTCAAAAAAGTAGATGTCAATTATCATTATCTATGAAGATTGTTAGAAAAATACTCTTAATGGGATATTTCATAGTTAAATGATTTTTATTTTCATGCACATTTATGTCAATTTTTATTTAGGATGAAAGATAAGTTTTTTAGTATACTGTTGATGTGATTCATCAATTTTTTTCAAATAATATGATTTTTAAAAAATAGGTTTTGATGTTATAAGTTTTGATTAAGATAAGTTGGTTGTGAGGGGCTATAAACCCTTTACAAGGAGAAAATTATCACTGAAACATAGTCAATCAACTACAAAAAAAAAAAAAACAAAGATACCAAGTAGCTAAACCAAACTAGAGACAACCTAGAAAACAACAAAAAAAAACACCAAACCCAACAAGACCAAAACAACCTACAGCTTATGTAACACTTTATCCACTTCCAACTTCGTAGTGAGGAAGCCTTCCTCGGTATTACCATCGCCCCTGCCACTATTTCCCTTACTAGTGCTGCCCTAAGTATTGTATCTTTTTCTAATTTGTATGTCAAAACTAGCAGCCTTAATCCCTTATTTCATGCACTTAGAATTCCTAGTCTTTTTCACACATTATTTTAACACCTTAACCTCCTCCTTCAACAGTTACATTATCTCATTCAGTTTGTCCTTTTTAGTGTTAAGAGAGGATTTACTTCATAGCAGTCTAATGTTGGAGGACCGATTTATCCTCCTCTTTTGGCACCAAGATTTTCGACATACTTATGACCCAACATAGTAATTCTGACATTCAGTTGGTTTATCTCCATGAAGAACCATTTAAATAGCTAATGTTGGTTGATGTTATAAGTTATTTAAGGAGGAGCACCAATATTATCATTGTTTTAGTAAATGAATAATTATTTAAGTTATAATTTATCTAAATAAAGTATCAATACAATAATGATTTATATTTAGAGTTTTTGAAGTAGAGCATCAACATTGTAATTATTTGGATAATAGGGGTATCAACAAAGATTTCAATCTTATTTAAATAAAATATTAAGAAGATATATTATATTTTTAATTATATTAATAATCATGTATTAGTAAAGATTTCACAAAATTAATTAAACTACAATAATGAGTACTAAGCATCATAACATGTAACAAGTATAATATATTTCAAACATGTTATAACATTATAATATAAATCTTAAAACTACAGCATTAATCAAATAATATAATAAACATAATTAAATCACAATAATAAATTAGAGACAAAAAAATACTTGCTTTATTTATAAAAGTCATATTACATATATGAAAGCCATATAATCCATATAATATCCAAATTCTATCTAAAGATGAATTCCAATTCAATCCAAGAAAATATTTCTTTAGGATAAAAGTATGAGTACTGTCACCTATGGCATACAAGAAATCTAAATTGAAGTGGAAATTTCATCTCAACTCTTATCTTTTCTATATTTCTATTAGATCAACAAAAACTTTAAATACTTGATGCTTGACCTCCCTGTAAGGATATGTGATGCCATCTCCAAATATGTAAAGAAATTGCAATCCTCTATTAAAGTTGAAGCATATCTTCTCCCAATCAAGCAAAGCATTATCTGGATTTAAGGGGTTTAAAGAAGGTTACCTGCACAATCTACAATATTAAACATGAAGACTACTGCCTTAATATTAGTAAGTTGGTTGAGGGGTTTAAGGAAGTTTACCTTCATTTGCGTACGTTTATTTTGAAACCAAAAATTTACTTGAAGAGGTTCAAGACCAAGTTCTCTACTTGTCGTTTGGATGCAGGCACTCTTTGAAAACCATGCAGAGCAAAACCCCAACTTATTACATTCATATCTTCCACATAAACAAAGAATGAATCAAGGATACCAGTGTTTGTTTGCTTACATTTCCATCTCTTGAATTTGATGCATGTAGAAAATGAATGTGGTGCTAAAGGAGGAAATGGTGTTGTTGTTTCCATGTGGATTCATCTGCACATGCACTGAATAGAATACGCTCATGCCCCTTCCAAATATGGAGTGAAAGTCATACTTATAATGTGCAAAACTAAGTGTTATCTTTTGAACTTCAACGCCTCATTACTATGATAGCTGGTGGTGGATTTATTACAAATTGTGGCCACTAAAAATAGCATTGATGGTTCCATAATTTTATTATGCCTGCTGGATTTTATTACGCCTTCTTCTATGGTGGGTTAAATATAACTGCTAATATAACAGTGAGTGTTTCCTTCTGTAGCTTCTCATTTAATCTTCTATGACAATGAGTGTTTTTCTTTTCTGAAACTCCCATGCCACTACGACAATGCATTTAATTTTTTTGATTTGATTTTATTTATTCTCCCATCATTTTTTTTCTCTTTTTTTTTAATTATATGATTTTTGGTTACTGTTTATGCAAGTGCTGCCACTGTAGAATGCCTCTCAGTGTAAAAACCTACACTAACAAATTTAGCTATTGGAATGATTGTAAGGCTTAGGCCAAGGCATGTAAGAATGTAATGTCATTTTACTCCTGGTGTCCACTCGAGTTGCAAATGAATAAAGAGATTTTTGTTTTATTGATGTGTGTTGTTTTATTTTGCTGCATAGTTCAGTAGCTTGTCAAAGCCTCTGGACCTTGATCTGGATCACTTGGTAACTCAACAAACCATTTTTTCTAATTTTTAGATATAATAGCTTGCCATAAGGCAATGAGAAAGGCTTAAAAGGAAAATGAAATACAAAGAAATCTGAGAACTTCCACATGATCAGTCCATTTCTAACCAAAGGAATCTAACTAGATAAGCTTATTGATAAGTGGGGCTTTTGCTTCAAATTAGTATCAAAGAACAAAATGGATATACATGAGGAAAGTCTATGGGAAAATAATTGATTTGAGGATTAGATGCTCTTGAGGCATGAGTGCAAGAAGATGTTTCAAAATCTAGAAATGATAAAATCATGGGGCACCAATTAGATTGGTTAATCCCATGGTCATTGGTAATATAAATAAAAGTTAATACTAAAAAGGGGAACAAGGTTAAGATTGTGTGTGTGTGTGTTTGTGTGTGTGTGTGTGTGTGTGTGTGTGTGACCTATCAAAGGAGAGTTGATCCAATCATTTTCCTAGATTAGGTAAAAGAGCTTGAGAAGTTCTTTGACACATAAAAAATTTCAAAACACGGTCCTAAAAGAATTAAGTTACGGTCTCCAAAAAGAAACCACATGTTGCATTTTCGTTAGCTAATTTTCATTAACCTGGGAGAAGACTAGGAAAAAGGAATATAATAATGTCCAAAAGCATTAAAGAATCTCAAAGAAAAAATATTTCCTTCAAACTATCACAGAATTTATTTGAATAGTTTCAATTTGAAACAAAATGAGTTTTTAATGCAAGAGTAGGGAGATGAATTCATTATATTGTAAACTAGAAAATTCATGCAAGTAGGACTTTAAGAGGAGGCATCAACTATATATCTCAATGAATTATGATTCCAATTCTGCTTAAAATTATGTAAAAGATTGTATTATTAGTTGTTCTTTTCCATCACCAAAATGTATTCAAATCTATTTTTTATTTTAGCTTCTATTATTTTAGCACAATTAGATCAAATAAAGTTCATTACAATAAATTTTATGAATATAATAACTTCATACATCAATTCAATTATTTGAATGTATCTTATACTTATAACAACACTAGTGCATACCATGTTTATAATTTAGAGAAGTGTATGTATATTCAATAAAAAATTGATTAAAAAATATAATTTCTATCTCTTAACAATAATTTATTTAATATTCAAATTATTTAAAATTCATTTATTTAAATATAATTGAATGTTTTATTGGATTATGAATTCTTTTATAATTAATTTAAATATTCATATCTTCCACGCTTTATTGATATTATTACTATTTTTATTTAAATTAAACTTTACAAAATATGTATGGTAATATTTAAAATTTTATTTGAGGGCTGGGCATCCTACCTTTCACTTGGTAGGACCGGGGACATGTGTTGTCACATGATCTAACAACATCTGGGGCTGAGTTGGCAGGTGGTGGTGGCTTCGTGTTTGGAAAAGTGTTTGTGTGGCAATGGAGCATGTGAAGCTCTACTAGGCAGAAAGTGGACGTTTAATGCATTGCGTCACACTGATTATCTCACTCATAAGACATCATTTGATAGACATCTTCCCTCACCTCTCTTTTGCTTCGTAGGGAAGTTCCGAGAAGCTGAGTAGGGGTTTTATGGGAAGCTGAATGCAGAGGTAGACATTGCTTTGTTTTGTGCTATTTCCTAATGGTGAAAGGGTCAGGATTCATTATGCGGATCTCTACAGAAGGACTGGTGTGTTTGGGGTTGAACACTCCAATTCAAATTGAAATCTCAGTAAGACAGATGGCGTTCAAGGGCCCGGTGATGGAGTACAGGCTAAAGAGGATTTTACACCACAGTGATGAACTCATTCTCTTGGCAGTCAAGGTCATTGTGGGTAAGGATTTTCTTGATAAGGATGAATTTTACAAGGTGGACACTATTAAAGTCTCTCGATTCCTAGCCTCAATGTTGGATGCAAGCATTCCAAAAGACCATTGCCTCCCGTTGATGCGCTGCCTCTTCATCGGCAATCTCTTGGTTAGAGTGGAGGATATCATGAGGGTGACTGATCCAGGTGTAGGGATCCCCAGATCGGCAGATTTCCAGTCTCTGCAAGATGAGGATGCAATCGTTCGCTATTTCCCCTTTCTTCTCAATCCCAAAGGGTGGCCCTTAATCCTCCACAGGGAACATGATGTGGCGGGTATCAAGTTTCTGTGCAAGCTTCTACAAATTTCTCCCCATGGTGGCTCTTTCAATTGGGTGGAGGAATTCAGGGTAAGGGCAGCCAACCTTGGCTTTCAAGTTTAATGTCTGTTGCATTCTGGTCACTATTAGGTGCTAGCTCAGCTATGTGGTGGTTTAAAGGATAGTAGGGTTAGATGTTTTTGCAGGGTTTTGTTCCCTTTCCTGCAAGTTTCTCATATAGTTGTCTCTATATTATGTCTATATATTATGGATAATCTCTGTCAGTGAATGTGGCCTTGCATGGCATTTATCTAAACTGGTAGACCCTGCGAGGTCAAGTAGAAGATAGGTAGTAGCAGATGAAATCTTTCAAAGCATTTCAGTCAGACAGAATTGTAAACTTTTTTCATATCAATACATATATATCTATTACGCACCAAAAAAAAAAATTTAAAATTTTATATACTTATAGCCATGTTTAACAATAAAAATATAGAGCACGAGTGCGTTAAATTTAAATATGGTAGCTTCAAGAAAAAGAGACAATCCTTAGAAACATATTAAACATGTACATTTTATTGTAATCTAAAAAAAGTAGATGTCAATTATCATTATGTATGAAGATTATTAGAAAACTACTTGTGTATGGGATATTTCATGGCTAAATGATTTTTATTTTCATGCATATTTATCTCTATTTTTATTTAGGATGAAAGAAAAGCTTATTAGTACACTGTTGGATGCAATTCATCAATTTTTTTCAAATATTATGATTTAAAAAAAATAGTTTTTGATGTTATGAGTTTTGATTAATATAAGTTGGGTTTGAAGGGGCTATAAACCATTTACAAGGAAAAAATTAGAACTTAAACATAGTCAATCAGCTACAACAAAACCAAAACAAAGATACCAAATAGTTAAGCCAGACTAGAGACAACCTAGAAAACAACAAAAAAACAAAAAAAACAACCACCAAACCTAGCAGGACCAAAACAACCTATAGCTTACGTAACACTTTAGCCCCTTCCAACTTCATACTGAGGAAGCCTTCTTCAATATTACCATCGCCTCTACCACTATTGCTCTTGCTAGTGCTACCCTCTTTTGCCTTTCTTTATGTCAAAACTAGCAGCCTTAGTCCCTTATTCCATGCACTCAAAATTCCCAATCTTTTTCACACATTATTTTAACTCCTTAACCTACTCCTTCAATAGTTACATTATCGCATTCAGTTTGTCCTTTTCGGTGTTAAGAGAGATGATATACTTCATAGTATTCCAATGTTGGAGGACCCATTTATCCTCTTCTTTTGGCACCAAGATTTCCTCTCATACTTATGACCCAACATAGTATTTTTGTCATTCAGTTGGTTTATCTCCATGAAGAACCATTTAAATAGCTAATGTTGGTTGATGTTATAAGTTATTTAAGTAGAGCACCAATATTATCATCGTTTTAGTAAATGAATAATTATTTAAGTTATAATTTATCTAAATAAAGTATCAATACAATTATGATTTATATTTAGAGTTTTAGTTTAAAGTAGAGCACCAACATTGTAATTATTTGGATAATAAGGGTATCAACAATTATTTCAATCTTATTTAAATAAAATATTAAGAAGATATATTATATTTTTAATTATATTAATAAATCTTGTATTAATAAATATTTCACAAAATTAATTAAACTACAATAATGAGTACTAAGAATCATAACATGTAACAAGTATAATATATTTCAAACATGTTATAACATTATAATAGAAATCTTAAAACTACAACATTAATCAAATAATATAATAAACTCAATTAAATTACACTAATAAATTAGAGACAAAAAAATACTTGCTTTATTTATAAAAGCCATATAATCCATATAATATCCAAATTCTATCTAAAGATGAATTCCAATTCAATCCAAATAAACATAGATGAATTTTTATAACAAAGAAAATATTTCTTTAGGATAAAAGTATAAGTACTGTCACCTATGGCATACAAGAAATCTAAATTGAAGTGGAAATTTCATCTCAACTCTTATCTTTTCTATATTTCTATTGGATCAACAAAAACTTTAAATATTTGATGCTTGACCTCCTTGTAAGGATATGTAATGCCATCTCCAAATATGTAAAGAAATTGCAATCCTCTATTAAAGTTGAAGCATATCTTCTCCCAATCAAGCAAAGCATTATCTGGATTTAGAAATTCCCATGTCAATTCTTTAAGCAATTCTTCAATGTGGTTGGTGACGTGATTTAGTGCCTCTCCTTCTGAACATTCAGGATGGTCCCTCATATAACAAGAAATGGCAGATGCATTCTCTCCATGGAGCCTCTCATCCTTCATTAACATTATAGTTTTGTCAATATTGTAAGCATACTAGCATTTATTTCTATATTGAATGTTCATAATAAAATAAAAATTCAAACCTGAAAATCTCGTGTATCATCAATTAAGCGTATACACATCCATATGAGCTCGTAGAATCTGGATTTATTAAGAAATGTATTTTCAATAGCATTGTCCCCTAACATAGGGGCTGCTAAGAGGATGGGATGCAACAATATTGGTCCAATGGCTGCACTTGTTGTAGCAACCTTTAGGTACTCATCATAAGTTGGAACATATCCACTTATCTTCCATCGTGCTTGCTCAAAGTTAGCTTCAGTATAATCTGCCCACTAAAACACAATATATTTTTACATGTTAAATACATTTCATAAATTCATTCCATAATTTATATATATTTTTTCTAGTTTGAAAAAGGATCAAAATGAAAAAGGTTTTGAAGAAGTATACATACTGCTTTTGTTACAAAAGGCATCATGTCACGTCCTTGTTTTTTAGTAGCCTCACTTGTCAATTCATGCACTGTTTTAAAAACAAATTCAAGACATGTCTTGAAATCCTTTGGTATATTTTTCACAATTGAAACATCCCAACCTTGAACAATTGCATCTGTAATAAGTTTAAGTTGCTCCAATGTTGCGTAGTCATCAAAAAGGTTGTCCATAATTGTGGCTAGGGTTGAGAGTTTGGCCACAGCAAGTCTACTACTACAAAACTCCACCTCATCTGCTGCACTAACCCCCCACAAGAGATATTCAATTGATCTCTCTCTTGTTGCAATGATCTTGGAGAGACCAGATTCCATCCACCACCTACCATACAAATACAATTTATGAGAAAATTAAAATATTAAAATAAGTTTCAAGTAATATAAATTTATATTATGTGATGGTTTATGGAGATTCAATTGTGTATGTAGAGTCAAAATCCATCAAATCAATATTTGAAAATATAAGTCCATAAAATTGACTCCAAACTATACAATTAAATTTTCATAAATCATTATAAAAATTGATACACTACAAAAACACTATTTATATAAAAATATAAATTTAATTTTGAAAGTCAAATTATTTATCTTGAGATTATAAAGATGGAAATAAACTTTAAAGAAATATTCATCCTATTTATCAAGACAAAATTAAGTAAGTCTTTATATTCTAGACAGTAGTAAAAGGAAATTTACAATCTTTAAAATCTAAATCCTATGTTAAGCTCCCAACTATTTTATAGGTTGTTGGCTTAGTAAATACCAAAAACTTCACCTACACCCACACATTTCTCCACATTTAATACTATAATTGATCTTTACTGGATCATATTTTTTTCTTTCTAAATACATTTTGATAGCATTCATGTGCATAGGTGGTAAGGAAAGTCTATTAAAAATAATAATTCTATTTTTTTATGCAAATACCTGGAGAGATTCTTCATCTCCATCTTGTACACAATCTGTAGTATATTAAAATCCAATTTAGCTAGCTCTAAAATCTTCTTGTCCTTCAACCTGACAAAAAAAATGGGAAAAAAATAATGGTTAACTTAAGAGGTTTAAAGTCTTAATAATTCAAACTGAAAAACAGTTTTTATAGTAATACTTTTACAACATTTACCTCAAACTATCTAACTCATATATTTCTATGAAGTTTCGTGCCTCCCATCTTGTAAAGGTACGAGACCACTCATATATGAGAGTGTACTCCACCTATAATATTAAAACAAAAAACAATCAATATTTTTTCAGTTTTTTTTCTAGTTTGTGCTTCTCTAGTTTAATAAGGAATTTTTAAAAACTTTTCTTAGGATTTATTACCTCTTTTAAAAAACTGCTCTTATCTGTATTTCCACATTTTTCTGACAATTTCTTGAGGTAAACAGAGCTAAACACTTTAGCCTCTTCCATTACTATTTCTCCAGGATACGACAGACTTGAAGCTTTTAAAAGGTTGAGCATACTTCTCATCACATATTCTTCTCTAATATCATTATCATTATTACCATTATTTTCTCCAGAAAAAAATGACTGCCCATTTTCATCCTTGAAACTCTCGAGCACATCTTCTCAAAATACAAGACATATAAATAAATAAATGTGAGTCAACATCAAAAGTAAAAAAAAAAAATATATTTTGAGTTATTTGGTAGCAACAAGAATATCATAAACCTTAAAAAGCATGTGAAAAATATATTGTAAAATGGAAAAGCTTGTTAGAAGGATATTGGATTATTTGGTACCTGCAGATACATCATAACGATGGAGTCTAAGCAGTCTGAGAGCTAAAGCTGTAGCATTCAAATTCTGGGTAACATTTTTGCTTCCTAATAGTATGCCAACACTTGTATCCCAAGATCTGCATTCATAAATTAATCTTTTTTTAATGTTTCCAAACTACAGTAAACAGTTCTGTGAGTAGTTAATCCATCAATTGTTTATATAGAAAACAGGGTCATTTACTAAAATAAACAGTGTGTTGAGTATAACCTACCTCATGTTTAAGCTCTTCTATGTTTTTTCTATAATTGTGCAATCCACCATCAATAAATATCATAATAAATGTTATGTGAAACTATTTTGTATCACAACCAAGATGAGTAATCTCATTTTTTTTAAAATTAACTTTAGGATCTCTATTGCCTTAGCATGGACGATAGGATCAT
Organism: Cunninghamia lanceolata; assembly: GCA_027924645.1. Lineage (NCBI taxonomy): Eukaryota > Viridiplantae > Streptophyta > Pinopsida > Cupressales > Cupressaceae > Cunninghamia > Cunninghamia lanceolata. The sequence goes on along the minus strand of BSBN01000553.1, from coordinate 11,347,534 downwards.
GTGTGAAAATATATCTATAGCAGTTTCTGCCTATATCTATCTCTTGAAATGGGTTTATACATGAACTTTCTTTTACAAAAGAGTGAGCAAGCTCTAATATAATATTTAGGGTTAAAAGATTTTAATGGGCTATTCTTAACCATCATTTATTTCAATAGTTAAAAGTCAATTTTAGTCAACAAAAATAAGACATATGTTTAACATTTTTTGTTATAGATGAAGTGTAAAATTGTTATTGACTGTTTAATCATTGAAAAAACATTAAAATGGATGACTTTTAAGTAAAGTGTGTCTTCTTAAACATCATCCACTTCAACAGTCAAAGGTCAATTTTGACCAATAAAAATAAGACAAATATTTACCACTTTTTGTTCACTCTACTTAAATATCATCCACTTCAATGGTCAAACAGCTAATAGTGATTTTACATCTCATTCACAACAAAAAGTGGTAAATATTTGTCCTATTTTTATTCGCCAAAATTAACCTTTGACTATTGAAGTGGATGATATTTAAGAACAGCCTTGTTTTTATTGTGGGTTAGGTATAAAATTGTTATTGACGATATTTAAATAAATTGCTATCTTGAAAATGAGAAATAAGAAATCAAATTTTACGAAATGTTATTAAAAAAATGACATACCGGTAAGTATAGTCAAGAGTCGCTTTTATTTCAGCGTGAAAAAATCTGGCTATTCCCAGGCACTGTAACGCGTCAACCATCTCAAGCCGTTCGATTAGATCGACATCTCCAGTTTGCATTTCTCTTAACAACATTTTGACTTGTTTAACCAGTGTTTCAGCACGTTCCCGGTATTCAGATTCCTATAAAAAGTACAATCAACAATGAAAAAAAATACATGTACAACATACAGAAGAGAAATTTAAAGGGAACAGAAATAAGATACCCCGTATGGCGTTTCCATAGATTGGACAAAATCATCATCCCACTGATTGAAAGCATTATCTGGCACAGAATAAGCACAAGAAACTTCGTCTCCATTGAAAGTCATCTTTGGAGAAGTGAGCTCAAAAATATTGAACTAACACAGATTTAAAAGCTTAATACTTTTAGGAATGCAGACACTGAGGTTTGGGATTTCACTGCTATTTATACTGCCAATGGCCGAACTATGCGAACACTGGTGACAAAGGTTTTTAATTTTAAAATTAGATTCATTTTGACAAAGGTTCTTCTAACTGTTTATCTTTGAATAATTAAATAAGTGAAAAAAAATGAGAAAAATGAGATTCATTTTTACAAAGGTTCTTCTAACTGTTTATCGTTGAATAATTAAATAAGTGAAAAAAAATGTGAGAAAGGTTTGAGTTAATGTATAATTTAAAATTTAGAAATTTAAATTATGTCTCTTCCGCCTGATAAATGTTTTGAGAATCTTCACCGTATTATAAACCGACATTTATATTATAAATTATAAATTAACATTCGGAATCGTTCCTTTCGTTTTCTTTTTCTTTTTATATTATAAATTGAGATCTATAATAACAAGAGATATGAAGGAGCAAATGAACTTGAATAGATGACAATAACATTTTCTAGAGTTGACTATGACTTGGAAATAAAGGTTTTAGTACCTTTTGATAAGCTTGTGCTTGGATTGTAGATGCAGGTGAAGGATTAGAATGATCTGCAAAAGTCTAAAGGATTGTAAACTAGTTGCAATTGCAACATTATATTGATGGGATTGTGTTAATTTCTTTACAAAGTGAAAAGGTATTGTGCATTGTTAAACAGTATATGCCTTCAAGTGGTTTTGTCACTTATATAATCATTAATAGAATTTTGCTACTTACAACTTGCAAACTGTGTTATCTATTTATATTTTGATATTGAATTTAACTATAACACGTAAAAATAACAAATACAGTAGACATGGATAGACTGTAACAAGATCCAAAGCTAGGACACCAAACATGTAACATCAAGATTTCTTCAATGCTGGCCTATACACAAAAAAAGATATTATAACTAGTTGTTGAATCTTGCAAATCATATAACTATCACGGGAATATAATTCCAATATTAGTTTTCTTGTTATCAAGTCTTATAGAAATCTAGACAAAAAAATATTGAAAACTATTAGAAGCACTTTTTACAATTTACTATTGCTATATGTCTTTGCATTCATACTCAATAATAGCTAACTAGCACCAAAGAAGTACAGTAAGACCAATACATAAAATATAAGTGACATGCAAAAGTGTATAGTGTTTTTCACAAATTGCAAATAGTCATCAGTGTTATTACAACTTACATAGTTTTCTAGAACATCAAAGAGATGGCTGCATCTATTTATGATGATTTCATGTTGGAATCATTTGTTATTCTAAAAAAAAAACACTTTAAAATTCCACCGCTTCATTTCCCGCCCATCAACATGATCATCGCCATCGGCGTGTCAAAAAAAACATGTTGGTCAATATTCACTTCATCATCATGATATTTCGCTTCTGCATATTGGGGAAAAGAACAACATCATCATCATCATATTGTTGAAGAAGAAAAGGAGGATATGGAATATGATCATGTTGCCGAGGAAACGAAAATGATGGTAACGTCATCATGATATTCGGGCTTCATTGAAATGCCAAGGATGACGTCATCGTCATTTTCGTTAAGATCAGGGTATAAATGTAATATCGGGTCACCTAAGGAGCATGATCAGGATGATGAATGTAATATGACCCCTTTGCGCCCAAGGCAACCCTCTCGAAAGATCAGGATGATGATGAGCATCAGGATATTTGCTTCTTCGTCGAACTTAGAATAAGACGTCATCATCATATTTCGCGAACCAGATCGTGCTTGAAAAATAACCTGTTGAAGGAAAAATGTGATGATGATGATGATCAGGATATTTGCTTCTTCGATCATTGGATCGGGATGACGTCATCATGATATTCGGAGCCTTTGTTAAACTTAGAACATGACGCCATCACGATATTTCGCCAACCGGATCATGTTTGGGAAATATCCTGCCGAAGGGAAAATGTGACGATGATGATCATTAGGATATTTTCGAAAGGTTGTATTTCATGGGCAGGACGACTTTACGAAATATCGGGCGAACAAACAAGATCATGATGAGCTTGACAACATGACAGGATAAAACAATATGATGATGACCCTCCTCATCGAACTATCATGATGACGTCATCACGATATTTTGTCTGCGAAGCACAAGGATGAGTTGAGGTCATCATGATATTGCGCTAGGGCGATATTGTAAAAAAATGATCATGCTGTTTAAGGAATGAAATATCGCCTTCTTCTGAATAGATAGGGTGATCATCATGATATTGCAAAAAAGGCGATCAGGAGGATATGAAGATGATGATCCCCTTTATGGATTTATGATGATGATGTCTCCATCACTTGCAAATTTCTGCGAATGACCCTCGTGAAAGATCAGGATGATGATCATAATTATGCAAAAGGAGATCAGGAGGATATGAAGTTATCATCATATTTCGAACTTCAGCAAATATCATGATGATGACCTTGCGATAGGATTATAACATGTGCATGCAAATATGCCGAAGGTGGATTTTCTAAGGGTGATCACCATGATATGATAAGATTAGGTAATGTTGAAATATCATGATGATGCTCGCCATACAAAGACCGCTTGACGGGGAAACTTACCCTGACCTAAAGTTCATATCATCATGATATTTGAACCTCAGGATATTATCGGGGGGGGGGGGGGGGGGGGTTCAAATATGATGATGATGATCATCTTCATGTAACCAAAACCGAGTTTATAACATATGACCCTCCTAAAAGAAATCATGATGCTGACAATGCGGCTAAGGCCATTTGACGGGTAAAGGGCACTACCACCTAAGATTGACGTCCGGATATTGGGACTGCATGATTTTTATCGGCTGATAGACCAAGATCATGATGATCTTGACAACATGACTCAGGATATAAAAATATGATGATCCTCCTGCGAATATCAGGTTTGACCAAAACTTTGACCGTGCATAACTTTCACATATGGAAGAATTTTCGAGTGAAGTAAAAGGCAAACCTGCATGGAATTTCAAGCTCTTTCTAAATATGAAAGTTATGCACTGTCAGCCACGAGATGAAATTTAAAGACCAGATCGTATAAATGCGGATCTGAAATTGTCTTTTAAATTTTAAAATAAACTAAAAAGTCAGTGCATAGGAAAACAATAATGCTAGGGTTCCTTTACCCTTGAAACTAAAATTAAAGTGGCCTAAAATCTAAATCCTGACAAAAGCAAATGCAATCGCCACCTGCAAACACAATCGCCACCTGTCTCAGAGGTGCACACGTGTAGCCCTAACAATTTTATCAACACATGCATCTTTTAAGGTTCTCAAATGTGGAACGGAGGTTAGTAGCTTTCAGACGATCTTCAAATGCAACCACATAGAAACAGCTTCAGAGAGGTGCATCAGTTTTAAAGGCCAAGATTTATTAACTCCTACCCAGGAAATAATTAGTCGCAGAGCTGGTGATTTGGAATTGGCATCGTTGAGATCAAACAGTTCTAAGAAAATGGATTTTTAGACTTCCTCATTGAGATGAGACAGGTTTAAAGAGGAAGCAGCTTTGCTCAAAGTACAGAAAGTTTATAAAAGCTACCATAGAAGATGGAATCTTGCAGATTGTGCTCTGTACATTCATGTCTACATTGAGGAACTCTGGTTCTATACTGTGCCATGTCCAATTTTTTTTCAGTTTTGTAAGTCGAGATCCAACTAATTGGTTGCATGGGTTCGCCGTCTTCACCTCCTTTCTAATGATTTTGCTAATGCCAGTTGTTAAGATTCGTTTTTATTTCATTTGTGTCTTGCAAACAAAAATTGGCAATTTTTTGTTCTGATTAGCAGAACTGTCTTTGTTATTAACCTACATCGACCTCTCCCTTCTTTCCCCAATTTTACCTCAGTGTTTTCTTGCTTATAATTTAATTTTGTAGCAACGCCCCTCATTTGGAATATATTTGGGTATTGTTGTTTAGATATTCAGATGGAAACAGTCTATTTTATTTTAACTCTTCATGTCCAGCATTAACCTCTTCTACAGAATTTCACAAAATAGTATTCCAATGTCTGGAGAAGGGTACCAACTAATGTTCTTCTGTCATGAATTCTCTTTCACATATAAATTTGCATTTTCCTTCAGAAGATTGGAGGACTTTTTTTGTGGGTATTTTCCTTGTCTGACCATAATCTGTGCCATTGAACATTACAGGGACACGATAACATATCCTTATTCTTTCTTTCAAAACAGAATATTTGCTAGAGGACCAAACAAGAGGGCGAGCCTCTGTTCCAAATTGGGATTACTAGCAAATTACCTAAATTCGTTAATACTCTCTGCTTCAAGGTATGAAATTCACACCCTTGCTATGTATAAGTAAGGTCTATAGCACCGTCCCCATAAAATTCCAGCATATTATATGATGGGTACTGAGCAAACGCCGAGCCTCAATCATTCAAACGTAAATTAAACAGTGAACACATGCATGAAATCACTTAAAATGAACTGTAAGTTGTACCAAAGAAATTGCAGAGTAGAAAGTTGCAACAGAATATAAGTAGATGCTTTACAGCTTGAATATATACAATGTATCTGGAAATGAAACAAGTAATACTGCATATAGCATGAGCACTTGTATAGTTAGTTCTTCCTGCAACCTTGTTTGTTATTTAGTGACACAGTTGCATAGCTACTTTTATGCTCCCGGGTGATCATCATGATATTGCAAAAAAGGAGATCAGGAGGATATGAAGATGATGATCCCCTTTATGGATTTATGATGATGATGTCTCCATCACTTGCAAATTACAGCGAATGACCCTCGTGAAAGATCAGGATGATGATCATAATTATGCAAAAGGAGATCAGGAGGATATGAAGTTATCATCATATTTCGAACTTCAGCAAATATCATGATGATGACCTTGCAATAGGATTATAACATGTGCATGCAAATATGCCGAAGGTGGATTTTCTAAGGGTGATCACCATGATATGATAAGATTAGGTAATGTTGAAATATCATGATGATGCTCGCTATACAAAGACCGCTCGACGGGGAAACTTACCCTGACCTAAAGTTGATATCATCATGATATTTGAACCTCAGGATATAATCGGGGGGGTTCAAATATGATGATGATGATCATCTTCATGTAACCAAAACCGAGTTTATAACATATGACCCTCCTAAAAGAAATCATGATGCTGACAATGCGGCTAAGGCCATTTGACGGGTAAAGGGCACTACCACCTAAGATTGACGTCCGCATATTGGGACTGCATGATTTTTATCGGCTGATAGACCAAGATCATGATGATCTTGACAACATGACTCAGGATATAAAAATATGATGACCCTCCTGCGAATATCAGGTTTGACCAAAACTTTGACCATGCATAACTTTCACATATGGAAGAATTTTTGAGTGAAGTAAAAGGCAAACCTGCATGGAATTTCAAGCTCTTTCTAAATATGAAAGTTATGCACGGTCACCTAAGGAGCATGATCAGGATGATGAATGTAATATGACCCCTTTGCGCCCAAGGCAACCCTCTCGAAAGATCAGGATGATGATGAGCATCGGGATATTTGCTTCTTCGTCGAACTTAGAATAAGACGTCATCATCATATTTTGCGAAGCAGATCCTGCTTGAAAAATAACCTATTTAAGGAAAAATGTGACGATGATGATGATCAGGATTTTGCTAATGCCAGTTGTTAAGATTCGTTTTTATTTCATTTGTGTCTTGCAAACAAAAATTGGCAATTTTTTGTTCTGATTAGCAGAACTGTCTTTGTTATTAACCTACATTGACCTCTCCCTTCTTTCCCCAATTTTACCTCAGTGTTTTCTTGCTTATAATTTAATTTTGTAGCAATGCCCCTCATTTGGAATATATTTGGGTATTGTTGTTTAGATATTCAGATGGAAACAGTCTATTTTATTTTAACTCTTCATGTCCAGCATTAACCTCTTCTACAGAATTTCACAAAATAGTATTCCAATGTGTGGAGAAGGGTACCAACTAATGTTCTTCTGTCATGAATTCTCTTTCACATATAAATTTGCATTTTCCTTCACAAGATTGGAGCACATTTTTTGTGGGTATTTTCCTTCTCTGACCATAATCTGTGCCATTGAAAATTACAGGGACACGATAACATATCCTTACTCTTTCTTTCAAAACAGAATATTTGGTACAGGACCAAACAAGAGGGCGAGCCTTTGTTCCAAATTGGGATTACTAGCAAATTACCTAAATTCGTTAATACTCTCTGCTTCAAGGTATGAAATTCACACCCTTGCTATGTATAAGTAAGGTCTATAGCACCGTCGCCATGAAATTCCAGCATATTATATGATGGGTACTGAGCGAACTCCAAGCCTCAATCATTCAAACGTAAATTAAACAGTGAACACATGCATGAAATCACTTAAAAGCAACTGTAAGTTGTACCAAAGAAATTGCAGAGTAGAAATTTGCAACAGAATATAAGTAGATGCTTTACAGCTTGAATATATACAATGTATCTAGAAATAAAACAAGTAATACTGCATATAGCATGAGCACTTGTATAGTTAGTTCTTCCTGCAACCTTCTTTGTTATTTAGTGACACAGTCGCACAGCTACTTTTATGCTCCCAAATCATGAATTTGTCAATATATTGAAACTTGGCAATTCATACCTCAATGTCTGGGAATTCTATAATTGATATCCGAGTTTCTAAAATAGAAAATAGAAAACTTAAGTTCTAGAAAGAGATATCTGAACTCTAACAGAAATTTGAGAAAAATGTAAAATTTCTATAACTGAGAGTGCTCTACAATCTAAAACTCATATAATATCTGAAATCTTGAAATTTCTGTGAACAGTAGCACTGGTTTTCTACACGGATTACGAAATAGAAGTCCATATAGAGGCTTACCACAGATGCAGCTTCACAGGCCTCCGGATGCCCACCTTCACTGCTCTCTGAGTGCAAACAAATTAAGAAACAACAATCCAAAGCGCATACAAATTGAAAACCTCCGATCAAGACATGACCTGTCATCTTGTAAGGATGATTAAAAATCATTAATTAACATTGCAAACGAAATAAATTCAACAAGCTCAGCGGCGCCGTCACTTTGCACGACCTGTACTTAACTGTATTTGTTAGTTCCTGTACTTAACTGTATTCGTTCGAAAATTCAATAATTTTTTAAATCATTATTTCATTTTTTACCCTTACTGTTCACACCATAGACCAATCAGACAATAGATAAATGGTATTTTTTAAATGATTAAATTTAAAAAAAAATAATGAACTATAGCATTGTGGTTGCAAATTTTTAGTTCTTTCACATGATTGGACGAATAATTTGAGAAATTGCATCTAGCCGATGCATTAGTTATACCTGCCGAAGGCAGGAACTAAAATATTACAGCCCATGTACGATGTTATACAATAAAAAATATTTATTGTTTGACGTGTTCAGCACTGGATTTGAGCAATCTACCAAGGACAAGTGCGCATGTGAATTAAAACATTTGGAAACAAAAAGACAAATCTGATCTACACAATTGTTTTAATAAATGTGGTAAAGCAAACCAAGGCATTTGTATATATTAATTTTAGGTTGGTTTTTCTTGAGTTAAACATTTTCTCATCCGACAAATTAGGTAATACTTATTTAATCTTTTCAGGGAGATTAATTATAATAAGATAATTCTTAAAATTGTTGAATTGTTTTATGGTGTAAGTTGATTTTATTTTTATTTTTATAATATAATTTATTATTCATTCTTTTTCATTTATAATATAGATATATGTAGTGAGAAATCACTACATCGTGTTTTTAAGTTTTATTGTAAGTTTTATAAAATGGCTATATTTTCATGGTCTAGGTTAAGTTTGTAGACACACCATTATTTTAGTGAAGTATGAATGTCTATCAATTGGTTATTAGATTTCTTAATCTAATGGCTCATAGAGAAGAGTTGTTCATTTTATGCATTTGTGTGTCCCCCTTCCACTAGCCATCCATCATGAAGATCTAATAGTTTTGTTTTTGTTTTTTTATATCGAACAATTTAAATTACAAAGACTCTATCGACCACTAATAGGGGGTTGAAAAGACAAACCTTATATTTGAGCATATACATAAAACCAACAATTACAAGACAAACACAAACAAGGATGAAAGAAAATAAATTACAAAAGCTTATTCCATGAACCGAAGCAATATTTTAGATGGCATAAATTATTAGCCTAAAATTGCAAAAATTGCTCTTTGATTTGTTGAAGCTAAATTGTGGCCTTCATATTCCTCTTTGACAAATCCTTAAGCTACGAAAAAAGAGAAACAATCTGTAGAAAGGTGTCAGAGTAAAGCCTTAGAGTAATAGTTCCTTGATGAAAATTGGAGATAGAAAACACAACACATCTAGTTTTTCATATATCCATGCTTACCAATTCTTTGCATTCCTTCCATGCCTTTGAAAATCAAGATCATCCTCATACAAATTCTTTAGCTCCTCAAAACTAACTACTTCTACCCTCATTTTTGTTAGCAAGTTTTATCTTCTACTCAAAGAATCTACAACCTTATTTGACTTCCTTCTCCCATGCTTTAACACAAAAGTGTAACTCTACATGAATTCCACCCAACGCATATGCCTCTGCCTCTGGTTTAATTTACTTTATTTATTCAAGTAATTCAATGCTTGATGATAGACGTACAACACATATTCCTTAGGTAGTAGGTAATGCCTCCACTTCTTCAATGCTTGTAGTATGGAATAGATTTATTAGTCATAGATTGAATACCAATTCTTGGCATCATTCAACTTCTCACTAAAATAGGCTATTAGTCTTCCTTCTTGGCTTAATACTACCTTAGTTGCATTCCCACTTACATTGCAATCCACTTGGAATATCTTATTGAAATCTAGTAGGGCCAAAACTAGTCGTTATGTTACCTTCTTCTTCAGTAACTTGAAGCTCCTATTTTCTCTGGTAGTCCACTTGAATTCCCTTTTATACCCTCTCAATATCTCAATCAGCAGTGCACAAATGCTATTAAAATTCTTGATGAACTTACTATGGGAATTGGCTAGTCCATTAAAATATCTTACATCCCCTACACTTGCTAGTGTAGGCCACTCCACAATTGCTTTAACTTTCTCTAGATCCATCTGTAAACCTTTAGCTAAGATCACAAACCTTAAATACACTAATTATTCCTTCATGAAGCTACACTTTTTCAAGTTGATCAACAACTTTTCCTCTCTCAACCTTCACATTACAAGGTTCATGTGCTCTAGGTGTTCCTCTTTAGTCTTATTGAAAATTAGAATGTCATGCAAACTAACTATCACAAACTTGTCCAAAAACTTCATTAATACTTCATTCATCAACCTTATAAATGTGCTCAATGCATTGGTCAATCCAAAAGGCATAACTAAGCACTCTTGTAACCCTTCATTAGTCTTCAAAGTTGTTTTCCATTCATCCCCTTCTCTTATTCTTATTTGGTGATAACTTCTCTTCAAGTTAGTCTTGGTGAAGTACTTTGTTATGCTTAGACAGTCCATAATATCATCCATCCTTGGCAATGGAAATCTAGATCTTACAGTGATCTTATTGATTGCTCTAGAATCAGTAAACATTTTCAACTCACCATCCTTGTTGGGTGCTAGTACCATAGGTACCACACACAGACTCAAACTCTCCCTAGTCAAGCCTTCCTTAATAACTCCTGCACTTGCCTATTTAGTTCCTTATTTTCTGCTAGCATCATCCTATGTAGTGCTTTATTTGGCATGTTGGCTCCCAAAATCAAGTCCATATGATGACTAATACTCCTTACTAGAAATAACTCTTTTAGTATGTTGTTTGATATGATGTCCTTGTAATCCTTCAATTGACTATGAGATCTCTTGTGGCACTTCCTCATTACTCATGGTGGTGTTTTCTACATCTACAACACTACACGCTTTTGGAATCAATGAAAAACAAACATTCTCATGCCTTAGCCCATCCAAAAAATTCCTTCCATCTACCAAACATATCCTTGCATTACTCCAAACTTGATCCTCTCTATCTTTTAGCAGCATCAATCTATGCCTCTGTCCATCTCTTGTTTCAGTATATGTTTTTTCCCTTCCATCATGTGGGTATATGCACAAAGATGGGGGACCAAAAAGTTGCCACATGGACTTTTTGGTCGGGCATATAGCCAATAATGCTAGTGCGTTATAATGTGCTCATGTTATGTCTTAGTATTACCAAGCCTAAAACGCGAGTGTGTTATAATGCGCTCATGTTTTGGTTGTCTAAAAGTTAAAATAAAAAGGGTACAAACTCAAACTCGCAGCTCATTTGGAGTATTTGGCTACAGGTTTCACCTTTGACAGCACGAACGCGTTATAAGAAGAAGGGAATCAATAATTTCTAAGTGCAATCAACAATTTCACCATGTCGCCTTGCAAATCCCACTCCCAAGGATGTCGTGAACAAAGTGTAGAGGATGTAGCAGTTGAACAAGGTAGGATTTGATTTTTTTTGTGAATTTGAAAAGAAATTTTTAATTTTGCAATGTTTTGATTGGATTTTTATGTTGAATTTTCAGTCAATGAGGCACCACAAAACCCTAATTCAGCAGAGGAGACTCAAAACAACCCTCAAAACCCTCAAACCCCCCACCTTCACGTCCTCACCATGAAAGAGACACACAAGAAACCTATTTAAGACAAATTAAAGAAAACAAAAAACATTGTGAAACCTTAATTGAAACATTAAATAGTCCAAATGCAAGCACCGATTGTAGGAGAGCCCTTGCTAAGTCATTAGAGGTCATTGTTTCTCATATTGAATAGGTGACAAACCAAATCACCGAATGGAATGACTATATAGGGAGAGGAGTTGGCAATACTATGCTGACAAATTGTCTTACAAACAAGTCAAGGACAAAAAATTTACAAAATCTCAATTATGTTCACATTTTATCAATCCTAAAACTGGCTAAACACTAGAAGAGACTTGCAAATGGTTCCTGATTCATTGGTGGGTGGAATTCACACAGAGTTACACTTTTGTGTTAAAGCATAAGAGAAGGAAGTGTTGGCAAGAGACATTGTGTGGATTCTTGTTTGTTGTCATTGATGGCAACAAAGTCCATCCCACACATCTGCAACACATGGTATGTCTATACCGAAAGTCAGATTGAAGAGTATTTTGGTCCAGTGAGCAAGAACAGAGCATGCAACAAGGTCTGACAATCAGGTCTGGATCTCTCAGATGATGTATCTCAGCAAAGTACGGACTTGGGGAAGTCAAGAGGAATACCATGACTACCACACTCCAGAGATTGCGCCTCTGGTGATGAAAGAGTTGGGTTCCTGACAGGTAGAATAGACTGAGAAAGAACTAACCGGCAGAGCATTAGACCTTAATCCAAATGAGAAATTGATGGTGATCAAGCTACTTAAGAGATCATTCATGGTTGGCTGACATGATTGATGACTTCTATAACTATCTCTTTGATACACATCACTTAGTAAGCATGGATTCAGCCGATAGACTAGTGTTTGGGAAAATCTTGAGTATTCCGGATACCGACTAGAATGATGTTGAAATCCTTGGTGCGGATATATATACCAAATGGATTTTGATGTGAAGGTGTGTGTGTAGAGATATAATGTGTGAGAAAAGGAAGAGATAAGTGTGGAAGCGACAATACAGGTCCGGTATGTGATAGAACAACAACACCAAAACAGAGGGAGAATGAAGTGTTGTAGATCAGTATATTGATCCTAACCGAAACTAAACCTCAGCATATGTGGATGCTTCTCATCAGTTCAAACACCTAGTTACTTTCTATATACCTTGTAGATAGTGAGTCTCTTGTAGGTAGTGAGCCTCTTGTGAGCAGTGTGCTCGGGTAGTGAGCCCCAATTGGCAAGTGCCATTTTGTACTTCTATTCTTTTAACAGAGAATACAATCTTGGGTTAGTCACCCCGTGGTTTTTCCCTTAACAGGGTTTTCCACATAAAAATCCTTGTGTTATGTGTGTTGATTTCTTTTCTTCTCTCATGCTCATGTATGCTTATATATTTTGATACTGCACTAATTGTTAAAGGAGAAAAGAAAGTTAAATAATTAAGATAATTGATTCACCCCCCTCTCAGTTATCCACCTTGTTTCCAACAATTGGTATCAGAGCCAAGTTCCTCCAAACAGAGCCTAACAGCTTGAGGAAGATCTGGGAATCTCAATGGATATGTATGGTAGGAGGGAACAACTTCAGTCTTCCCTAGATGATCTTGAGCAATCTCACTCTGAAGTTAATAACCTGAGGGAAAGACTCAAACAAGCTAATGACTTCATAAATGAACTAAAAGAAAAATTGAGTATCTCTGTGAAAAAGAGAAAGGAACTTCTTCAACAATTAGCAAGTCAAAGTGAAGCCAATGATACTAATGAAGATCTGAATGAGAAAAACAAGTTATGTGAGAAGCTATCAAAAGAGGTCATTATGGTAAGACATGAAATGGAATAAGGGGTTATGAAATTCACCCAAGAAATTGAAGAGAAAAGAAAAATGGAAGATAATCTAAGACAATCTCTCAAGGAGAAGTCAGAAGACTGCCACAAAATGGATAGAATAATCAGGCATCTGGAATCTGATCTTGAAGAAGCTAGAGATAATGAAGAACAACTTGAAAATTAGATAGACACTCTTAAAAGGGATCTTCAAACAGCAAATGAATACAAAGAAAAATTCAAGATAAGCTCTGTTCAACTTGAAGTTCTTCTTAAAAGACAAAAGAAGGTAGATGACAAGCATGGCTTGGGATATGAGAAAGGTGAAAGCTCTGGATCTGGTCAGAAGAACTCTGGATCAGGAAATCCAAGGTACAGGCCTAGAAGACCTCCCGTAAGACAACCAAATGCTCAAAGATATCCATCCTTCAATGGATACTGTCACAATTGCAATAAATTTGGTCATAAAGCAAATCAGTGCAGAAGGAGAATGAATCATATTAATTCATCCTTCTCTAGACAGTGTTTTAACTGCAAAAGGTATGGTCACAAATCTCATGAATGTAGAAATATGCAAATAAACAATTCATTCAATGGTAGATGCTTTGCATGCAATAGAATGGGACATATCGCTAATCAATGCAAATCAAGAGGATATCAGTTAAATATGCAAAGAAATATAGCTTGCTACAATTGCAATAGATCTGGTCATATTGCCAAATTCTACAAAAGTAAGAATTAGGATAAAAGGGGTCCGGTGCATCATAATCAAAATCAAGACAAAGGAAAAGGAAAAGTGAATGCGGATGAAGTTCAAAGGGATATGAACAAGATTTGGGTGAAGAGAAGTATAGAAAATGTTGGGGATGGATCTGCACCAGAATCTGGTGTTGATATTCCTTCTGAAAACTAAATAGATGAGCTCTGGCTCAGGGGGAGTCTCAAAAGAAAACAATTTCCCCCAGCCAGTCAATTGGTGCCTAAATTGGCACATGGAGTGTAGCGGATTGAAGAGTTCTCAAAAGAGATATCTAAATAACCCTTGGTAAAAATATAAAAGATCCGCAAGAAGGTTGAAGAGGCTAATCATCCAAAATTGATCTGGTTTGATAGTCATCTGGTAAAAGCAGGATTTTCACAGTTAGATCCGGTATGATTCAAAATTGAAATACCTTGATCTGCAGATAAATAGGATGATTCAAGGAAGGAAGATACATTGTAAGTTATCATTCTAAGTGCATCTCAGTGATCCGGAAGGATCTCTCTCAGAAGAAGGAGAACAAGGCAACCGGAATGACTTAAGTTGTGCATTTATTGCACTATAGAATTAGGGTTTGTGCAGAAATTAAAGGGTTCTTTTGTTCATCATTTGTACATTTACATTCGAGAAGAAGAAAGAAAGAGCTCTATAACAAGATTGCTTCAACCCTCTCAAGGATCAACCGCCGAATTTGATTCAACCAGTGATCTTTTTGGCTCTTACTGTGAACCCTAGAAGCGTAAAAAGGTATTTCTGCTCTTGAATATCTCTCTCTGAATCCTTTGAAAGATGGCTACTCCAAATGTTGTTAAGATCATTGATAGGCCGCACCCTAAGTTTAAGAAACATCCTTACAAATCCTTAGAAGTTGATCCCCTAGGCGCATTCTCTAGCATTCCACATGGGATTCTGCATGTAGAAGATGTTAGGGTATACATTCACGCCAACATTGAGGAATTTGGGGAATCCAAGCTGATGGATATCTATCACAAGGAATTAATAGATGAAACATTTAAACTTAAACCCCAATACAAGGCTATCTGGGATAAACATTTTGGACATTGCATCCATTTCCCCTATTTTGCAGAAGATGAATGGGTTCGGTATGTTCTGAGCAGAATGCATGACAACTTCATGTGGTTGATGAGGCCATTTAAGATCACAAAAGATGCCATTAGGGCGATAACCAGATTGCACTCATCTGATGGGTTGCCTGCTCTCAAATCAATCAAAAACCAAACTGTAAGTGAGGCTACCGGATCAAAATTTGACAAGAGGGCAATGACAATAGAAGACATCATAGATCTGGATATCAAATTTGCCTCTATCATAATTGGTTACAAAATTTATCACTCCATCAAGGAGAATTCAGTATCCGAAACTGCTATATATACTGCATATGAAATGCTAAGGAAAAATGTTGACTATGATCTTTGTGAGCTTCTCCTGAACCAACTGTTAGAGAATTTACAGAAAATAAAGAAGGATAAGAAGAATTCATTTAAGTATGGTGGCCTGATACTATGTTTATTCGTTTACTATATGAATGAGCTACCCGGATCTAGTGGTTGGGTATGGCAAAGTAACAGATCGGTTGCCATACAAATCAAAGATTATATGTATGGGCTTGGTGATGCCAAAGCACAAAGTACAACACTCTGGGGTTACTTCAAAAACTTCCAAGGCACGATGTAGGCTAGAGAGAGAATCCCCCCCAATCTCTAGTTGAAAAATACAAGGATACAGTGTGCTTCATGGTAGACACTGATCAATGCCTAATGGAGGCAGTGGAGCCCAGAATAGTCTGGATTATGCCAATGGGCTATGAGGTGGATGAGAAAATTCTAGAACTGCATGTGCAACACCTACTAAGTCAGCCTAAGGACCCTAAGGCAGAAAGGTTTGGAACCTTTGAAGAATTGAGTGTGAAAATTCATGTTGAGCTAAGACAACCGGAGATGAAAAGAAAAGTGAGAAGAGAAGTAAAGGAAGTTGCCAAAAGATATGACATTTCAAAAGAAGCAGTTGATGCAAATAGAGAGAAACTAGAAAGAACAGAGAAAGAAAGACAAGATGCAGAAAAAGAAAGTGATCCGGTGCAAGCCCCCTCCCGGACTAGATCCTCAAAGAGTTCTCCACCTACCACCTCTAAGAGCTCAAAATCCTCCAAAACGGAAGCAAAGACATCCAGAAAGGGAGAAAAGAGAACAAAAATCAAGGCTACAAGATCCTACATAAGTCAAAAGGATGATGAAGAGATAGAGACAGATGAGGAGGTTAAGAAAATGAAGAAGAAGAACAAAACATCAGGTGGATCCTCTGCCAGTGCAAATAAAGAAGAAGAGGCAGGATAATTTGTTGAAAGGTCCACTCCTTCTGTTGATAATGTTGTCAAGGCAGTGATAGTGGATGGAAATCTGCAACCATTAAGAATTTTATGATAAGTTTAATGATATTGACAAGAAAATCCTGGAAGACACTACAGTCAAGTATCTTAACATTTATAATAAAGCATTCATTGAAATCATCTCTCTAATTCCCAAAAGTTTAGAGAAGGAACTTGAAATGAGAAAGGAGAATGCTAAGGCAAAGGACCTAGAGATCTGAGAATAGATTGTTATTTAACTCTATCCTTCCATTACCTCTCAACAAATGAACATGATCTTCAAGGACTACAAGGATGAGTTTCAGAGAAAAGCAAGAATGAACCAGCTTATGCTTGGAGAGACAGATCAAGTTGCCAAAGAAACAAAGGACATCCTCCGGAATACATTTAAAAGATTCAATCTTCCTGTTATAGAGGACATAGGTGATGAACCTTCTGACATGGATGATGAAGGATTAAGTGCATCAAAGGAAGATTCTACTGAGAAAACTACAGAAGAGTCAAAGGAGATAGGTGAGGAAAAGACTAAGGACTTGGATTCCTCTGTTCTGGAAGAGGAAGTCCATGAAGAAGTAAACATCTCTCTTCTGGATCCCCCAGCAGACTCTGGAACTGAAGGAGAAGCAAGAAAAGAGGAGAAAGCAAGTCAAGAAGAGGAGAAAAAGGGAAGAGAAGAAGAACAAACAGAGAAGATTTATGATGATAGCTCTAAGGCTGCAAAAGGAAAGAAGTCTCTGACAAGAGACACTGCAGAAGCAGTGAATAATTTCTTGACCAAGGAATTAATGTAGATAGATGAACCAGAACTATTTCAAGGACCACTCAATTTTGACTCTCTCTCTCTCCGGTCCAAACAATGAAGGTAGCATCTTTTGCTCAAGCCAAAGCAAAAGAAAAGCTTCTGAAGTCTCACATGGAAGACTGTGAGCTGATAGAGATTGCATCCGGTGTGTTGGAGAAGATCATGCCATCCTTCCAGAAGGATCCTTCGGCCTCTTCATCCGGTAACTTGAAATCTTTTGTTAATTCTATTAGCACACATTTTGATTCTTTGGAGAAATCAGTAGAAGAGAAAGTCTAGAAAGAGTTTTTGGGAAAGAGATTCTCTGAAGTGCAGGGACTCATAACAAATGATAGGATAAATCTAGGTATTGGGATAAAGAGCTTAGAAAATGCTCTTAAATATGGCAGAGATTTATACAAATTTTGTCTATCTTGGTCCACAGTGACAGCAAACATTGCCAAAAAGGTGGAAGAACAAGAGAGTAAACTATCAAGTTTATCTCTAAATTTTGATCCTCTCACCTCATCCATAATAAATCAAGAGTGTCAGACTATTGCCACTATTAATGAAATAAAGAGGCTTGAAAAGGAGAAGAAGAATAGAATAAGCAGGCTAAGTGAACTAAGAGGGATAATTATCCATAAGTTAGAGGCAATGCATGAGGCCCTAACTGATGCTCAAACCACAGCCCGGACCAGTGATCTGGCAGACTTAAAAAGGGCAAAAGCTTTTACATTTTTGATAAGTGGTCACATCTCAATTTTGGACAGGTTGAAGCAGAGTTGGGCAGTAGAATTTGTCTAGTTGAAAACCACTTTTGCGGATATCCATAAGTATATGTAAGTACAACATGTATATATACTTATCCGGCAATGTATAGGTTATTTTTCTTTGCAAATTTTGGTGTGCGGATTTCACCCTTTGCCATTGATGTCAAAGGGGGAGTGAGGAGTAGTGAAAAATGTGGAATCTAGCTAAGGGGGATCTTCGGTAAAAGTGTACATAAGGCAGAGCATCAGCCAAGGGGGAGTGTGCTATGACACTTAGTCATTTTTCACTAAGTGTTGCCATCAATGCCAAAGGGGGAGATTGTTGGCAAGAGACACTGTGTGGCTTCTTGTTTGTTGTCATTGATGGCAACAAAGTCCATCCCACACATTCGCAGCACATGGTATGTCTATACTGGAAGTCAGATTGAAGAGTATTTTGGTCTGGTGAGCAAGAACAGAGCATGTAGCAAGGTCTGACAATCAGGTCCGGATCTCTCAGAGGATGTATCTCAGCAAAGTACAGACTTGGGGAATTCAAGAGGAATACCATGATTGCCACACTCCAGAGATTGAGCCTCCGGTGATGAAAGACTGAAAAGATATGAGCACTTAAGTGCTGGGTTCCTGACAGGCAGAATAGACTGAGAAAGAACTAACTGACAGAGCATCAAACCTTAATCCGGATGAGAAATTGATGGTGATCAAGCTACTTAAGAGATCATTCATGGTTGGCTAACATGATTGATGACTTCTATAACTATCTCTTTAACACGCATCACTTAGTAAGCATGGATTCAGCCAACAGACCAGAGTTTGGGAAAATCTTGAGTATTTCAGATGCCGACTAGAATGATGTTGAAATCCTTGGTGCGGATATATATACCATATGTATTTTGATGTGAAGGTGTGTGTGTAGAGATATAATGTGTGAGAAAAGGTAGAGATAAGTGTGGAAGCGACAATACAGGTTTGATATGTGACAGAACAGCAGCACCAAAACAGAGGAAGAATGAAGTGCTGTAGATCAGTATAGTGAGCCTAAATGGAACTGAATCTCAACATATGTGGATGCTTCTCATCAGTTCAAACACCTGGTTACTTTCTATATACCTTGTAGACAGTGAGTCTCTTGTAGGCAGTGAGCCTCTTGTGAGCAGTGTGCTCGAGCAGTGAGCCCCAATTGGCAAGTGCCATTTTGTACTTCTATTCTTTTAACAGAGAATACAATCTTGGGTTAGTCACCCCATGGTTTTTCCCTTAACAGGGTTTTCCACATAAAAATCCTTGTGTTATGTGTGTTGATTTCTTTTCTGCTCTCATGCTCATGTATGCTTATATGTTTTGATACTGCACTAATTGTTAAAGAAGAAAAAAAAGTTAAATAATTAAGATAACTAATTCACCCCCCCTCTCAGTTATCCACCTTGTTTCCAACAGGAAATCAAATAAGGTTGTAGATTTTTTGAGTAGAAGACAAAACCCACAAACACAAATGAGGGTAGAAGTAGTCAGTTTTGAGGAGCTAAAGAATTTGTATGAAGTAATCTTGATTTTTAAAGGCATGGAAGGAATGCAAAGAACTGGTAAGCATGGATAGGAGTAAATTGTTAGACTACTTAATCCAAAGCAAAATGCTATTCAAGGGAAGCTAATTATGTATACCAAAAAGTTCCATGAGGGAGAATTTGATCAAAGAGAAGCACTGTGAAGGTTTAGTTGGACAATTTATGATAGATAAGATAGGTTCTTTAGTTAGTGAGAACTATTTTTGGCTGCATATATATAAGGGTGTGAGGAAATTTATTCAAGGTTTTAGGAATTTCCAGGTTTCCAAAGGAAATAGTCAGAAATTTGGACTGTATCAGCCACCACTAGTGCCACGGAAGCCATGGGAGGACATAAGTATGGATTTTGTATTGGTGTTGCCAATGACATAAAGAGAAAATGAATCAATCATGGTAGTTGTGTATAGGTTTTCTAAGATGGCACACTTCATTCCATGTAAGAAAAGTAATGATGTGATACACATAGTTGATCTATTTGTTAGAGAAGTGGTAAGATTGCATGGTTTACCAAATAGCATAGTTTCAAATAGAGACACTAAGTTTGTGGGATACTTTTGGAGGACCTTGTGTAAGAAAATGAAAATAGAATTGAATTTTAGCTCATTGTACCACTTGCAAATTGATGGAAAATAGAAGTAGTAAACAAGGACTTGGGAAACTTACTAAGATGCTTGGTTGGAGAGAAGGGAATTGGGACATGGTCTTATCACAAGAAAAATTTGCATACAATAATGTAGTGAACTAGAGTGCTAGTTTAAGACACCATTTCATATTATAAACGATAGTAGTCCAAAGAATGTACAGGAGCTAAGAGACACTAGTAAAGAAGGCAAGAAGATTTTGGAGGTAGATGATTTCATAGAACACATGAAGAAGGTGGATGCAGAGGTGAGGAACCACTTGAACGAGATGAATGATAAGTACAACCAAGTGGCTAACAAAACAAGGAGACATAAATATTTTATGGTAGGAGATGAAGTCATGGTTTTCCTTAGGAAGGAAAGATTCCTAGTTGGAACATACAATAAATTGAAGATGATGAAGTTTGGTGCTTGTAGAATTAAAAGAAGGTTTGACTTAGGGATTGAATTTGAGATAGAGCTACCAAAAGGATTTGGTATATCTTTAGTGCTCAATATTGTAGACTTGTATTAGTATCATGAGGGGGCTTTGAAGGAAGTAATGCAGAGGATCTAGGGAAAAATGACATACTGCCACAACCAAAAAAGGAGATTGAGGAGATCTTGGCTATGAGAATTGGAAAGAGAACTGGGAATAAGAAATATGAGGAATATTTGGTGAAATGGAGAGGAGGGTTAGAAGAAGACTCAAGTTGGATTTCCAAGGCTAAGGTTGATTGTCTTAGTTTTACTCTAGTCACTGGAAAGTGAGGGGCTCACTTTTCAAATAACCCCGAGTGTCTGATGCAAGAGCATCCTTGGGGAAGATAGAGAAATCTTACATTGCCATAAATATTTTCTTTCACTTTTTTGATTTGTTTGCAGGTTTTTTTTACCATTCAGTTATAGAAGAAGTCACCACACTTTGTCACATTTTAAATTTGGGACTTGTGGTTTCAAGATAATGATTTAAAGAGGGATTTAGATGTAATATTAACATTTCAGGATAATTAGACACATATAACAACCTAACTTAGTCCAAAAACTTACACTAGATTAGCAAACTATCATATTTATAACTTTACTATTGGCATGAGAGCAATTGAGGAGCACATGTGAAGATGTATAGGACTTAGGAGAATATCCACCGAGCACCACACATTTATTTTTCAGTGCCTTTGTTTTTTTGAAGAAATAGTTATTCTATCCAACCACACATTTCATAGATTATTGAGCTTTCCACCAGCTTGTAACTGACGTAGATCATTATAGAAGTTGGGGATTTCTATATATTTTTTATTCACACTCATTAGAGATCATCAATAGGAATTAGGAGGACTTTAGCAAGGAGTTAGAGGCTAGAGCATAAGATGAAGGTTCATAATAGAATTTGAGGATGAGGATACAAATGTCACTGAATGTAACTAGTTTTATTTGCATGAAATATTTTCCATATTAGTGAATAAATGACTACAACTGCCTATTACAATCAATTGTAATAATTTTTAGTTTGTATTCAATAAAGGATAAAGTTACTACTCCATTGAGTATTGTTAGAACTGTGTGTTTTGTGTTGTGTTTGTTGTGCCCATGACTACATTAATTATCAAAGAGCATTTTGGGTTGACCAAAAATTATAAATAGTTTATGATATTTGTGCAGCCGTTAGTTCCTCTAGATCTTACTATGAAACTATGTACTCCTATGCAATGTAATTTCTGTAAAGATTCGTTATGGTTGTCTTTTGGTCAGTTCAATTATCTTCCTCTAAAGAAAATTTATACTTAGATCCTTCCTTTTTGGCCTCTTATTCCCCGCCTTAATCATAAATGGAATTGTACATTTAGTACCAAAATTTGGACCAAATTGAGTGCTCAAATTTGAAAATCAAAAACAGATTTTGAAGTGCAAGTGTTGGCTTGAGAAAAATTCTACATTGCAAACTATCTAAGGGGAAAGATTGAGATGTATAATTGTTTAGCTAGTTAATTACCCCTTTTACCTAGATGCTAAAAACATGTAGCATATTTTTTGGGGTTGCTTTTTGTGAAGAAACAATGGACTGCTATGTTTAAAGACTTTCTTGCTATTTTTTTTTATCATGATTTGTATTGGAAAGAACCATATTTTGATTTTGGACTGCACAAAAATCTGATTTCCAGTGTCAAACATGTCATCTTAATGTATATACAAAAAACTAGATGTGTTGTGTTTTCTAGCTCCAATTTTCATCAAGGAACTCTTACTCTAAGGCTTTACTCTGACATCTTTCTAAAGATTGTTTCTCGTTTTTCATAGCTTCAGGGTTTGTCAAAGAGGAATATGGAGGCCACATTTTAGCTTCAACAAATCAAAGGGAAAATTTTGTAATTTTAGGCCAATAGTTTAAGCGAATCTAAAAGGTTGCTTTGGTTCATGGAATAAGCCTTTGTAACTTGTTTTCTTTCAACCCTATTTGCATCTACCTTGTAATTGCTAGTTTTATGTACATGCTCAAATGTAAGGTTTCTCTTTTCAACCCCCTATTAAAGTGGTCGGTTGTTCTTTGTAATTTGCATTGTTCAATATAAAAACACAAAAAATAAAAAACAAAACTATTAGATCTTCATGATGAATGGCTAGTGGAAGGGAGGACACACAAATGAATAAAATAACAGACATGATATTTCCACAGTCCATGATTAGTAATATGTAGCTTTTGGAAGAGACTGTGTGTAGCTTTTTTAGATCGACGTTTCGGATCACACTCCATGATCCATCATCAGGATGAAGAGAAGAGAATTGGTAAGTAGTAATTGCAGATTGGGTTCCTTAAAAAGAGAGAGAGGGGAAGTGAGGGCACGGAGTTCAACTGAAGGGGGAGAGAAACAAGATAGTAATAGGTTCACCCAAACCAATCACAAGGATTCCTAAAGATAGAGGGTAAGAAACAATAAGGAAAGGAGGAAATGAGATCAAGTAAAGAGGAAATTAAAAAGTCAACTCAATGTAATAAACCAACTTACATGATTTAAAAATTTTAAGTTTAAAATTTTTTAAATTTTTGAAGTGCAAAAATTTTAAAATTTTTAAAGTGCAAAGTTTTATTAAATATATAAGAGGTAATAATTTAATCCGTCAACACAATGTAAGAGTTCAATATATAAACTTTTCATATATAAGAGGAAAGAAGAAGATATGTATGCAGAGGTAATAATGTAATAACATACATGATTTAATCTTTCTTCCTTGCTTGATGTTTTTCTTTGCTTTTGGTTAAGTCTTGCACATTTCGTGCGCAGGTCACTGTTATTCTTAGATCTTTTCTATATTCTTGAGTGCTTAATTCTTCTTGTTGACATTTGTATCCACTTCTTCACCCATATGAATGCTTTCCTTGTCTTTATGTTTCTCACCTCTCACACTTTCTCTCCACCGTTTAAGTCTCCTGCCCACATGTATATCATGGTTACATCTCTTCTTGCCTGACCTAACCAATTTAATTCATTTCCTCCTATTCTTTTTCCTATTAATAGAATATGTGAACATATTCTCATAGATAAAATTATTTATATTTTAATTATCTAGTTAGATTCTTTACCTATTCTTGCATCTCATAATGATAGCTATTTTTATTTCTATAATATATTAATTATGTTGTTCTTTTCCATATATTTCTACTACGTACTAATATATTGTTATTTATATGTTTATTAATATATTAGGATCTATATGATTCATCACCTTTCCATCTTCCTTTGGGGTTGGAATGATATTTGTATCCTCTTTATTCCCTTACCCTCGTCCTATTTTTTCATACTTTTACACACCGGTCTTATAATTCATCTACATTTCAATTTACATTCTATTTTATCCAGGCACATCCATTTTTTACCTTTTAAATATGATTGGTAATTATATCTTATGCTCAGATATTTTTTGTTCTTATTTCCATAGCGATTGATATATTTGTTCTTATTAATGTATCAAGTATTTGTGCCTTTATATCTTTATTCTTCATCCTTAATCTCACCTCTCACACTTCTATTCTATCAGTATGTTTCACTTATTTTTATATCCTTACTACCTCTTGGAATTCACTTACCATACTCCTCTCATGCATCTATATATTTATTCACCTACCATTAATATAACCACTTACAATTTAATATTTTTTCTCTTGCATTTATACCTCTGTGTACATATTTTCTTATTACCTCTCTTATAGGAAAAATTTTAATTTTGAGCTCTTACATTGTGTTGGCATATTAAATCATGTATGTTATTACATTATTACCTCTGCGTGCATATCTTCTTCTTTCCTCTTATATATGAAAAGTTCATATGTTGAACTCTTACATTGTGTTGACGGATTAAATTATTACCTCTTATATATTTAATAAAACTTTGCACTTTAAAAATTTTAAAATTTTTGCACTTCAAAAATTTTAAAAATTCTAAACTTTAAAATTTTAAATCATGTAAGTTGGTTTATTACATTGAGTTGACTTTTTAATTTCCTCTCTACTTGATCTCATTTCCTCCTTTCCTTATTGTTTCTTACCCTCTATCTTTAGGAATCCTTGTGATTGGTTTGGGTGAACCTATTACTATCTTGTTTCTCTCCCCCTTCAGTTGAACTCCGTGCCCTCACTTCCCCTCTCTCTTTTTTTAAGGAACCCAATCTGCAATTACTACTTACCAATTCTCTTCTCTTCATCCTGATGATGGATCATGGAGTGTGATCCGAAACGTCGATCTGAAAAAGCTACACACAGTCTCTTCCAAAAGCTACATATTACAAATGAATAAAATCAACAACTCTTCTCCATGAACCATTAGATTAAAAATCTAATAACCGAGTGATAGGCATTCATACTTTACTAAAATAATGTTGTGTCTACAAATAATCACTTTATAAAACTTAAAAACAAGATGTAGTGATTTCTCACTACATATATCTATATTATAAATGAAAATAGAATGAATAATAAATTATTATAAAAATCAAAATTTCAACTTACACCAAAAAACAATTATTAAGAATTATCTAATTATAATTAATCTCCCTAAAAATATTAAATAACTATTAACTAATGTGTCTGATGAGAAATTGCTTAACTCAAGAAAAACCTCCCCAAAATTAATATATATAAATGCTTTGGTTTGCTTTACCACATTTATTAAAACAATTGTGTAGCTCAATTTTAATTGGCATGAGTTTTCCACAATACTTTTTGGATTTAACTGTGTATAAATAAATAAATAAACATTCATAATAACTTAGTTTTGTCTTTTTATTTCCAAACGATTTAATTCACATGTTCAATTGTGTAGCTCAATTTTAATTGGCATGATTTTTCCACAGTACTTTTTGGATTTAACTGTATAAATCCAAAAAAAAACACTCATAATAACTCAGTTTTGTCTTTTTATTTCCAAACGTTTTAATTCACATGTTCACTTGTCCTTAATAGATTGGTCAAATCCAGTGCATCGAACCTGAACACGTCAAACAATAAAGATTTTATTATTGTATGAAGCCAAGGATAATATTACTATTATAGATCTGAATTTATAATATAAAAAGAAAAAGAAAGAGAAAGTAACAATTCTAAATGTTAATTTATAATTTATAATATAAATGTCGGTTTATAATACGGTGAAGATTCTTAAAACATTTATCACGCTGAAGAGACATAATTTAAATTTCTTGTTTATAATATAGTGAAAATTTTAAATTATACATAAACTCGGACCTTTCTCACATTTTTTTCACTTGTTCAATTATTCAAAGATAAACAGTTAGAAGAACCTTTGTCAAAATGAATCTCATTTTAAAATTAAAAACCTTGTTCCGCATAGTTCGGCCATTGGCAGTATAAATAGCAGTGAAAGCCCAAACCTCAGTGTCTGCATTCCTAAACATTGGCACAATATAAGTATTAAGCTTTTAAATTTGTGTTTTTAGCTCATTTCTCCAAAGATGACTTTGAATGGAGACGAAGTTTATTCTGTACCAGATAATGCTTTCAATCAGTGGGATTTTGTCCAAGCTATGGAAACACCATACGGGGTATTTACATATGCACCGCTTAACTTAGCTCTTATTTCTATTCCCTTTAAATTTCTCCTCTGTATGTTGTACAGGTTTTTTTTTTTCATTTTTGATTGTATATTTTATAGGAGTCTGAATACCGGGAACGAGCTGAAACACTGGTTAAACAAGTCAAAATGTTGTTAAGAGAAATGCAAACTGGAGATGTGGATCTAATCGAACGGCTTGAGATGGTTGACGTTACAGTGCCTGGGAATAGCCAGATTTTTTGACACTGAAATAAAAGCGACTCTTGACTATACGTACCGGTCTGTGATTTTTCTTAAAATTTGGTTTGTCATTTGTAACTTAAATAGCAATTTTACATTTCATTTAGGATAAAAAGTGGTAAATATTTGTCTTATTTTTATTGGTCAAAATTAACCTAAATATTATATTAGAACTTGCCACTCTTTTGTGAAAGAAAGTTCGTGAAAGAAAGTTCATGCATAAACCAGTTTATGATAGATATTTTCACACATAATCCTATCGTCCATGCTAAGGCAGTAGAGATCCTAAAGTTAATTTAAAAAAAAATGAGATTACTTATCTTGGTTGTGATAAAAAATAGTTTCACATAACATTTATTATGCTACTTATTGATAATGAACTGCACAATTATAGAAACATAGAAGAGCTTAAACATGAGGTGGGTTATACTCAATGCACTGTTTATTTTAGTTTGACCCTGTTTTCTATATAAACAACTGCTGGATTAACTACTACTCACGAACTGTTTACTGTAGTTTGGAAACATTAAAAAAGATTAATTTATGGATGCAGATGTTGGGATACAAGTGTTGGCATACTATTAGGAAGCAAAAATGTTACCAGGAATTTGAATGCTACAACTTTAGCACTCAGACTCCTTAGACTCCATCGTTATGATGTGTCTCCAGGTACCAAATAACTCAATATCCTTTTAACAAGTTTTTCCATTTTATAATATATTTGCAACTAGCCAACACTATATTTTTCACATGCTTTTTAATGTTTATGATAATTCTTGCTGCTACCAAATAACTCAATATACTTCATTTTTTAATTCTTTTGATGTTGACTCATATTTATTTATTTATGTCCTGTATTAACTCAATATACTTCATTTTTTAATTCTTTTGATGTTGACTCATATTTATGTCCTGTATTTTGAGAAGATGTGCTGGAGAGTTTTAAGGACGAAAATGGGCAGTCATTTTTTTCTGGAGAAAATAATGGTAATAATGATAATAATATTAGAGAAGAATGTGTGATGAGAAGCATGCTCAACCTTTTAAAAGTTCCAAGTCTGGCGTATCCTAGAGAAACAGTAATGGAAGAGGCTAAAGTGTTTAGCTCTGTTTACCTCAAGAAATTGTTAGAAAAATCTGGAAATACAGATAAGAGCAGTTTTTTAAAAGAGGTAATAAATCTTAAGAAAAGTTTTTAAAAATTCCTTATTAAACATGAAGAACCCATCTATATAGACACTAGAGAAGCACAAACTAGAAAAAAAACAAAAATATATTGATTGTTTTTTGTGTTAATGTTATAGGTGGAGTACACTCTCATATATGAATGGTCTCGTACCTTTACAAGATGGGAGGCACGAAACTTCATAGAAATATATGAGTTAGATAGTTTGAGGTAAATACTTAAAAATATTACTATAAAAATTGATTTTAAGTTTGAATTATTAAGACTTTAAACCTTCTTAAGTTAACCATTATTTTTTTTCCTTTTTTTTTGTCAGGTTGAAGGATAAGAAGATTTTAGAGCTAGCTAAATTGGATTTTAATATACTACAGATTGTGTACAAGATGGAGATGAAGAATCTCTCCAGGTATTTGCATAAAAAATTAGAATTATTATTTTTAATAGACTAATAATAATGTATTATGTTGTTAATGCATTCTCCTTTTTAAACATTAATTAATAAAAATATGAAATCTTTTTAGCTTAATTATTGTTTTCTCTATATACATCTAACACATAGTTCAATAAACAAGGCATGCATCTCTCAAGATTTTTTTCATTTTGTTTAAGCTCTTACTTTAAATAAAAATCTATTTTATCACTATTAAATAACTATGATTTTATTTTGTTTAAATTAAAATTTTTAATAGATATATCAATCACATCATGCTTTGAATAATGTTAAATTCTTATCAATCATGTCAAATATTTAATAATAGTTTGTTCATGTGGCAATAAATATGAAAAGTAAGACTTGTTTTGTTAAATAATTGATAAATCAATATTATATATAAATATTAAAAATAATAATATTTATCAATAATATCATACTTTGAATAATGTTAAATTCTTATCAATCATGTCAAATATTTAATAATAGTTAGTTCATGTGTCAATAAATATGATAAATAAGACTTGTTTTGTTAAATAATTTATTTATATAAATAAAATATACCCAAAACTAATATATTTAGATAAATAAATCACAAATACAATTTGTATTTATTTTTAATTTTTTATCTTTGTGATAGACTTTTTTCATTGTGAAATGATGCTGAAATACATTACAAAACCTCAATAATATATTACTAAAATCATTTTATTTATTCAAATTAAATCTTATAAACTAAAGAACATCATGTACCACCTATGCACATGAATGCTATAAAAATGTATTTAGAAAGAAAAAATATGATCCAGTAAAGATCAATTATAGTATTAAATGTAGAGAAATATATGAGTGTAGGTGAAGTTTTTGGTATTTACGAAGCCAAAAACCTATAAAATAGTTGGGAGCTTAACATAGGATTTAGATTTTAAAGATTGTAAATTTCCTTACTATTGTTTAGAATATAAAGGCTTAATTAATTTTATCTTGATAAAGAGGATGAATATTTCTTTAAACTTTATTTCCATATTTATACTCTCAAGATAATAATTTGACTTTAAAAATAAAATTTATATTTTTATATAAATAGTGTTTTGTAGTGTATCAATTTTTATAATGATTTATGAAAATTTAATTGTATAGTTTGGAGTCAATTTTATGGACTTATATTTTCAAATATTGATTTGATGGATTTTGACTCTAAATACACAATTGAATCTCCATAAACCATCACATAATATAAATTTATATTACTTGAAACTTATTTTAATATTTCAATCTTCTCATAAATTATATTTGTATGGTAGGTGGTGGATGGAATCTGGCCTCTCCAAGATCATTGCAACAAGAGAGAGATCAATTGAATATCTCTTGTGGGGGGTTAGTGCAGCAGATGAGGTGGAGTTTTGTAGTAGTAGACTTGCTGTGGCCAAACTCTCAACCCTAGCCACAATTATGGATGACCTTTTTGATGACTACGCAACATTGGAGCAACTTAAACTTATTACAGATGCCATTGTTCAAGGTTGGGATGTTTCAATTGTGAAAAATATACCAAAGGATTTCAAGACATGTCTTGAATTTGTTTTTAAAACAGTGCATGAATTGACAAGTGAGGCTACTAAAAAACAAGGACGTGACATGATGCCTTTTGTAACCAAAGCAGTATGTATACTTCTTCAAAACCCTTTTCAATGTATTTTTAAAACTTAACATGTACACAATTTTTTTTTTATAAGACACTACATTAAATGTAAGATTAGTGAGAATGTAGAGGCTATTAGATAAACCTAATTTTTGTACCTCTAAACATTCACAAATACTTAGATTTTATAGAAATCAGACCATATAAAACTAAACATAAGAAAACAAGGGTGGTGTAATAGGTAGTGGATATTTCTTACCTCTTTTTTTTTTGTATAAAGAAGAAAGAAAAAAAGGGTGGTATAATAGGTAGTGGATATTTCTTACCTCTTATCTTTTATTTTGTATAAAGAAAAGCTTTTAGAATGGTAAGATTGAATTTTAATATAAGTTGTGATTATTTATGGATCTTGAGATAATTAATTGAGAGGTATGAAAAAAGGTATTACATTTCTATACTTAATGAATATTATTAAAAATTATATCAATGTTACATTTTTTAATCCATGAATTATATGCTTTAATACATTTTAATAAACTACAAAGGTTTATACTCAACAATGGTACATTATTAGTAATTGATCTTAGATGTTTTATATGTATATACCCAACCTAATATCCTATACCTACATTTAAGCACTAATGAGATATACTAAAATTAGTTTTGACACCTGAAATCAATGAACAAATTCATTTTGATCCTTTTTCAAACTAGAAAAATATATAAATTATGGAATGAATTTATGAAATGTATTTAACATGTAAAAATATATTGTGTTTTAGTGGGCAGATTATACTAAAGCTAACTTTGAGCAAGCACGATGGAAGATAAGTGGATATGTTCCAACTTATGATGAGTACCTAAAGGTTGCTACAACAAGTGCAACCATTGGACCAATATTGTTGCATCCCATCCTCTTAGCAGCCCCTTTGTTAGGGGACAATGCTATTGAAAATACATTTCTTAATAAATCCAGATTCTACGAGCTCATATGGATGTGTATACGCTTAATTGATGACACACGAGATTTTCAGGTTTGAATTTTTATTTTAATATGAGCATTCAATATAGAAACAAATGTTATTATGCTTACACTATTGACATAAATATAATGTTAATGAAGGATGAGAGGCTCCATGGAGAGACTGCCTCTGCCATTTCTTGTTATATGAGGGACCATCCTGAATGTTCAGAAGGAGAGGCACTAAATCACGTCACCAACCACATTGAAGAATTGCTTAAAGAATTGACATGGGAATTTCTAAATCCAAATAATGCTTTGTTTGATTGGGAGAAGATATGCTTCAACTTTAATAGAGGATTGCAATTTCTTTACATATTTGGAGATGGCATCACATATCCTTACAAGGAAGTCAAGCATCAAGTATTTAAAGTTTTTGTTGATCCAATAGAAATATAGAAAAGATAAGAATTGAGATGAAATTTCCACTTCAATTTAGATTTCTTGTATGCCATAGGTGGCAGTATTCATGCTTTTATCCTAAAGAAATATTTTCTTTGAACAAAATTTCATCTATGTTTATTTGGATTGAATTGGAATTCATCTTTAGATAGAATTTGGATATTAAATGGATTATATGGCTTTCCTATATGTAATACATGGCTTTTATAAATAAAGCAAGTATTTTTTTTCTCTAATTTATTATTGTAATCTAATTAAGTTTATTATATTATTTGATTAATGTTGTAGTTTTCAGATTTATATTATAATGTTATAACATGTTTGAAATATATTATACTTGTTACATGTTATGATGCTTAGTACTCATTATTGTAGTTTAATTAATTTTGTGAAATTTTTATTAATAGAAGAGTTATTAATATAATTACAAATATAATATAATTTCTTAATATATATATATATTTTTTAAGAAAAAGTGGTATAGCCACTAAAATTATATTAATTATAAAAGAGAAATTACAGAAAGCCTAATTCAATAAGGCATACCGGTAGGAAAGAATCAAGCAAAGAAAACCTCCGGTTGTAGCCTTTTTTAAAACATAGTTAATACAAAAATGACTCAAAAAGATGAGTCGATCAAGAAAAGTCTGTGTCTATGAACATTACATGGTTGGCATCTTTATCAATAAGATGCTATTACAAAATTTACAACTGATACAGTCCAATTATAATGAGAACAAAAAAAATACCTAAAAAAATCATAACTATCAGTTATCATCTTGCAATCCTTCAGCAATAAAACCCTGTTGATGATGAACCTCCTCTTCTGTTGGCTGAGGGGGAGGAGGTAGAGGAGGAGGAATGTAATGCAGAAGAAAAGAGAGAGCATTAAACACCTATGTAGCATCATCTACCAGATGTCTCCCCAGCTCTCTCCTATGGCAGTGGATGGAATTATGAAATGACATAACACAATTGTTTTGAAGTCCATACAGCATAGCATTGAAAAGGTAATGAAGCACAGGTCGGCGGAAAAGATCCTTGCGGTCAAACAAACCACCCACAAGAGCAGAACCCGTATACAAATCATAATCCTATATAACTTCATTAAAAATATCCATAGGAAAATGAACATCTTGGACAAATAGAAAACCTAGATTCCTTACCAGATCAAAATTTTGCAATATATCCATAGCATTTGAAAGGAAATGCGACACTACTTGGGATGGATATAAAGTTCTTGGAAAATGTAAAACTTGCAGACCACAAACCTAAATAATGGCTCTTTCAACAACATCTTTGTAAGTCTTAAAAACTTCATGCATGGAATTTAGATTGAGGAGACCTAGAGAGGGTCATTCCCAATTCTAAATTGGCAAGATAATTATTTTGTTTCACTGGACAGAGCCCATACAAGAACACAAATTCTTCAATCTTGAAAATAAAACAAATTAGGAAAACTACAGCAGAGCAACTTTAAACTTACAAAGAGATGGTAGATGACGTGCCAAGCACAAGAATATAAAGGAGAGTTCCTTCAAAATACAATGAATAAAATCATTCCTGACAAGATATACCGTTAAGCGAGAACTACCACCCTGCGTGCAAAATTTAAATAGTAGTACTACACACCAAATGAAACTGCCCTCCAACCAAGGGGCAACGTCAACTATTAGAACAGAGCCACAGAATAGATATGATTCTAGTTTTAGCGGCTAAAAAAAAAAAACTCTTTTAAGATATCTTTCCACTAAATACTTCATATTTTGCATACCAAGTTAGTTTGGAGTTTCCTTAGCTAATATGCAATTAATTCCGGGGATCAACAACAAGGAGTTAGAATCCCACTCCTTAATAGAATCATTAATGCTAAAAGCATAATTAGCTAGAAAATCTACTAACAAATTACCTTCCCTATATGTATGGACTATTTTAAATGATTGAAAATGAT
Organism: Cunninghamia lanceolata; assembly: GCA_027924645.1. Lineage (NCBI taxonomy): Eukaryota > Viridiplantae > Streptophyta > Pinopsida > Cupressales > Cupressaceae > Cunninghamia > Cunninghamia lanceolata. Next base: position 11,314,134 of record BSBN01000553.1, on the reverse strand, counting down.
CAAGCAAGTTCCTTCCAAATTGTAAAATGTAATCAATTTTCCAGCTTGGTGATGACTTAAGAGAAAATGCCCTTATAATATTCAAAGAGTCCCCTTCCACTATAATATTAGTAATTTCACATTTTAATGCAAGATTTAGACCTACTATTAATGCCAAAGCCTCTGCCTCATTATTTGAACACAAACCAAGCTTAACTGATAAAGCTCTTAAAACTGAAACATTGTGATCTCTTAAAACACAACCAACACTAGAGGTGCTAGCATTACCCCTACTCGCACCATCAAAATTTAGTTTTACAAAAGAAACAGGCGGAGGGATCCACTTAATGGAGGACCTATCTATCTTACTTCCCATGTTAAAGCAATTTGAGTTAGGCAAAGGTAAAAATTTCAATCTTTTTAACATTAAATCATCCTAAGAAGTAAAAACTAGAGAGCCTGCCTTTCTGAACAAAAGAGAAGCTGAGACTACTTCTGAAATCATTTAATCAATTTTTACAATAATTGCATCAAAAGAGTTATTAATTTTTCTAAAAATTCTATTATTTCTTTCTAGCCACAAAATCCAAATCACAATACTCGGCGAGACCAACCACAAAGCAGAGAAGGTAGAGTTTGTAAATAAGATAGGCTAGCTTTGAAAAACTTGAAGGAGAGAGAAAGGAAGGGGACCCTGCCAACTCAATTTTGAGATTAACCAATACCAAACTTTTGAAAAGAAATGACAATTTAGTAGTAAATGATCCACAGTTTCCTCAACTTCAGAACAAAAAGCACAAAAGAAAGAATTAGCAACCCCAAGCCTAACTAATTTATCACTAGTAAGGATTCTATAATTCAAAGCTAACCAAGCAAAAGCCCCTGCTTTAGCCATACAAGGACCATTCCAACAAATCTTATAAGGCCAATCAGTGATTGAATTAGAATCCTTACTAATGATGCTTAGATATCCTTGCTTGATTGTATATCGACCAGACTTTGAGGGGACCCAAATGAGTTTATCCCTTCCTCCTGATATAAAAATTCTTCTCTCCTTCAAGAGATTCCTAAGCAAGACCTTCTGTTCTAAAGGAATCAGAAAATCATCAAAATTTCTCCACACAACTTTATTAATAACTGAATCAGAGTCAACCACAATATAATCTTTAACTTTTGTTCCCCAAACTTGACACAAAAATTACTTAATTTCTTGAAGACCTTTAATATTTGACAATGGCTGATAACTATTCCAAGAATCATCCCAAAAAAGGGCTGAATTTCCATCCTAAATCACCCAAGATAAAAAAGGGGAAATCACCTCTCTACATTTTAATAAAAAATTCCAAATCTGAGAACCCAACTTTGGACTAAGAATAGTAAAGATTCGTTCAGGTGAAGATGAATCTAGCTATTTAGCTAACATAATTTTTCCCCATTTAGAATCTGGCTTCTCATACAAATTCCAAACCAACTTGGCTTCAAGATCCTTATTGTGAGCTTCAATGTTATGGATCCCAGTTCCTCCCTTCTACTTCAAAAAATAGATTTTATCCCACAAAATTAGAGGGATTTTTTGCCTTTCAAGTTAGATCCATTCCACATGAACTTCCTTAAGATATTAATGAGGCAAGAAAGGATGGGCTTGGGCACCATAAGCACTGAAAGCATATACACAGGCATTGCCGACAAAACTGATTTAATCATAAGGATTTTACCCGCCAAAATTAACCATTTGCCTTTCCATGAAGAGATTTTGGATTTGATACTTTTAATAAGTTTATCCCAAAACATATTTTTAACTGAGCATGAGAAAAGAGGAATCCCCAAATATCTTGAAGAAAGGACATTCACCTTAAACCCCAGGTATGTTGTAACCCTTTCTTGAACTAAAGGGGACGTAAAAAAGAAAAAAAAATTAGATTTCTCTTGATTTACTTTCTGGCCCGATACTAAACAATACTTTAAAATTACATCATTCACATGTTTAGCTTCTGACATCACAGGTTGACCAAACAATGGAGTGTCATCTGCAAATAAAGCATGAGTAATAGCAAAAGGAACTCTAGGTATTTTAATCCCTTTCTAGTTTCCCAAGGAATTTTACCTCAAGATTAATCTACTCAAACCTTCTACCATTATTATAAAAAGAAAAGGGGACAAAGGATCACCTTGCCTTATCCCTTGAGAAGATTTGAAGAAATTAGACTGGGACCCATTTATCAAAATTGAAAAGCTTGAACCAGAAATGCAAGAAGAAATCCACTTACACCACTTAGATGAGAAACCAAACTTAAGGAGAACTTGAAACAAAAAATCCCAAGACACTCCATCATAAGCTTTTAACATATCCAATTTAACCAACATAGCAGAAAGTTTATGATCATGAATTGAATGCAGGACCTCATGAGCCACCAAAGCACCTTCAAAAGTTTCCTTACCTGGGACAAAACCTCCTTGCTCTTCTGAAACAATTTTCGAAATGAAAATAGCAAGTCTGAAAGTAATTGCTTTAGAAATGATTTTATACAATGTATTACAAAGAGCAATGGGTCTAAAATCAACAAAGGAAGAAGGTGTAGCAACTTTAGGAATTAAGGCAATAAAGGTAGAGTTAATCTCTTTCAATACCGTACGATTTCTATGAGCTTCTTCTACAGCCAACCATATATCTTTACCCACAAATTCCCAACACTTTTGAAAGAAAATGGGGTAAAACCATCCGGGCCAGGAGATTTATCTGGGTCTAAAGAAAAAACCACTGCCTTAATTTCTTCTAAAGAAAAGTGTTTCATCAATTCCATATTATCTTCTTGTGAAATCAAAGGTGGGATATGATTTAGAACTTCTAGAACAGTCGAAGGCAGGACCTTAATATCTTCCTTTGAAAGAAGCTTTTTAAAAAAACTAACTCCTTCTTTCTGAATAAGAACATCATCTTGCAAAATATTCCCCATAGAGTCTTTAATTGCACAAATAGAATTCTTATTTCTTCTTACCATAGCCGAAACATGGAAAATTTTTGTATTTCGGTCTCCTTCTCTAAGCCAAGTCTCCCTCGATTTCTGTCTCCATCGATTTCTGTCTCCAAAAAACTTCTTCTCTAGCTAAGACCTCCTCCAAGTTAGATTGAAGAGATTTAACACATTCAAAAGAAGCAATATCCATGCCATTTTTAATAATGAATTCATTCATCTGTTCTAACTGAGACTGCAGAGCAGCTTTTTGAGAAAAATATTACCAAAAGAAAGTTTATTCCATTCCTTAATTTTGTTTCTTATGAATTTTAACTTCTCATTGAGCCAAAACATGCGAGAACCTTTCACAAAAGGGGCATTCTTCCACCAAGTTTCCAATAGAGGTAAGAAGCTACAATCTCTAAACCACATAGCTTGAAACTTAAAAGAAGATCTATGTTTCTTTTTATTTATATCCATGCCCAGGTGAAGAGAAATGGGAAAGTGATCTAAAGCAGAAAAGGGAAGAACAGAGGTACCAGATATTTTAGAATCAAGACACCAATCAAGAGAGAATAAAAATCTATCCAATCTTTCTATAATATTTAAAAAATCCTTTCTCCTATTGGACCAAGTGAAATTCCCATTTAATAGAGGGCTATCCACCAACACATTATCTGAAATAAAATCATTAAAATCATCAATTACCCTCTGAGGAGGACAAATCCCTCCTGATTTTTTAGACAAACAAGTGATAGCATTAAAATCTCCTCCTAAGATAACTTTTTCTCCAGATAAATTTTCCAGAAGTGTAGTCAAAATATCCTAGCACCGTTTTTTGTCACTTGTCAAAATTGGCCCATAAACATTAAATAACCAGAAATTTAGGGAAGGGGAGCTTATTTTAACCAATAAAAATTTTTGAGTAGAAAAAATGAGATCTGCATCACAACTTTTATTATCCCATAGAATAACTAGACCCCCTAACGCCCCCTGAGAAGGTGAATGGAGAAACTTCCATTTATACCAATTTGGAAAAATATTTTCATCTTGAGTTTGAGATAACTTTGTCTCCTGAAGCAAAATAATGTCCATATCTGCAGAATCTATCTAACGCTTCACCAAGTGTCTCTTGTTAGGGGCATTAATGCCCCTAACATTCCAAGATAGGATCTTCATTGTTCCCGGGGAGAGTTTCTCACTCTCCCTGATCTCAAATAGGTTTCAAGGGTAGCCTACAACCCGGCCTTAATTTCTTCCTGAGTTTTAAATGATTTTGGTTTTCGACCTCTCTTGGAAGGAGATATAGACCTAGATTCTCTAGGGGAATCCTGATTAGAAGTTTGAGAGATAGACAACTTTGCAGCAAAATAAAAAATCTCATTGTTATTAGGACTCTGAGGGACAGATTGAGGAAAATAAAAGTTTTGTGCAGGATTAAAACCCTCATTACCAATCCCATCACCTAATAAGACCTTCCAATCCTGTTTCTCTATACTTAGCTGATTATCAATTACCAAGTTTGATTCAGAAGTGTTATTAATAAAAGAGACACCCTCACCTACAACTTTATGTGATTCTTCTGCAATTACCTCATCTGTAATTTTATCAATAAGATCAGAAGCAACTTTATGAATAGTCTTATAAACAAAAGCTTTCGCTTCCTCCTCAGAAAAAGAACAATTAATCAAACTTGAAACATCATGTTGACTGCCATTTGATATGCAAAGATCTTCCTCCTTATTAAATGATGGAAATAAATTCTTTATCACTTTTTCTTTATGAAAAAAATTAGGAGAATCTAACTCCTCCCTTTTGCCAATATCAAACTCAAAAGAAAATTTGTCATCTGGATCATTAACATAATCTTGTCCCTCATTTAGACTAGAGGAATTGACCAAATGATTTAAAGATGCTTCCCCAAGATTTACAGAATCAAGATCTTCCCATGGAATTTTGTCTTTTTCCAAATCCTCACAGACCTAGTTAGATTCAAAAAGTTCTATCTTTTCCATAATCATAGGGTCTTCAAAAGCAACCGATTGCCTCCAAGACCCAAATTTAGATTGAAATTCCAGAAATTTAGGGAATGGAAACGAAGTATTTAAAATTATAGAAAACCGTATTGGCAATTCAAGCTTTTAAAAATTGGACATATCATGTTTAATAAAAAAAACCCATTTTCTTAGCACATAATTCAATAATGTTGAGATCTCTATATTCAAGGGGTAAGTTTGGCAAAGAAATCCAAAACGGGACAAAGTTCATATTAGCTTTAATTGAATCAAAATTAGGCTCCCACTTTTGAATACAAATCCCTTTACCTTGATAAAACCACAATTTTTGTTTTAGGGTTTCATCACGAAAAAAGCCATTCTCAAAAATAACCATAAAAACACATAATTCCTTATGTAGGAAGAAAACATCAGAAACCCCTTTCTAGGAAACCCTAATCCAATTAAGAAAAATATCATAATTAAGTTTTGAATTCCAAACCTTACCAATAATTGCCCTTGTAGCAAGATCTTGAATATAGGGATTCACCAAATCTTCTGGTATTTGAATATTAACAATATTTGCAGAATCCCTAGCAGCAAATTCAGAAGTTCCTTCAAGGGGTTTCACTTTATGGGGAACTAGCTTTTTCCTCCATACCTGATGATTTCTAGTTCCATTTTCCACTTTTCTTGAAACCCCAGCTTGATTATTTGCAAAAAACCCTCTGTTGTTCCAAAAACCATGGGAACCGCCATTACCATGCCGAAGCGAAGAAGGATACTGCACATCATTTCAGAAAGATCTTCAAAACCCTAACCCTGAAGACTCCTGAAAGGAAAAATGCCTTCTTTCCCTATTTGCTTCAGCAAACAAACTTTGTTGGGAACGCAAAGGTCTTCTAAAAAAGACCTCTCCATTTTGTCGCATTTTTTGTCAAACAAAGATCATCTATTTAGCCGCACATTCCCTCTACTTGTTTACTCTCATGGGATAATCCTATCATTTCATCTCAATCCCTAAAGTTGGAAACCTAATCAAGCCCTTTAAATTCACTTAGGAATCCTATGGATACTATGATCCCAAAAAAAAAAAATTCTTAATATTTTATTTAAATAAGATTGAAGTATTTGTTGATACCCCTATTATCTAAATAATTACAATGTTGATGCCCTACTTCAAACTAAAACTCTAAATATAAATCATAATTGTATTGATACTTTATTTAGATAAATTATAACTTAAATAATTATTCATTTACTAAAACAATGATAATATTGGTGCTCCTCCTTAAATAACTTATAACATCAACCAACATTAGCTATTTAAATGATTCTTCATGGAGATAAACCAACTGAATTTCAAAATTACTATGTTGGGTCATAAGTATGAGGGGAAAATCTTGGTACCAAAAGAGGAGGATAAATCAGCCCTCCAACATTAGAATGCTATGAACTAAATCCTCTCTCTTAACACCAAAAAGGACAAACTGAATGAGATAATGTAACTGTTGAAGGAGGAGGTTATGGAGTTAAAATAATGTGTGAAAAAGACTAGGAATTCTAACTGCATGAAATAAGGGATTAATGCTGCTAGTTTTGACATACATATTAGTAAAAATTACAACACTTAGGGTAGCACTAGTAAGGGAAATAGTGGTAGAGGTGATGGTAATACCGAGGAAGGCTTCCTCACTATGATGTTGGAAGTGGCTAAAGTGTTACATAAGCTATAGGTTGTTTTGGTCCTGCTGGATTTGGTGGTTTTTTTTGTTTTTTTTGTTGTTTTCTAGGTTGTCTCTCATCTCGTTTAACTACTTGGTAGCTCTGTTTTGGTTTTTTGTAGTTTATTGACTCTCTTTCAGCTATAATTTTTTCCTTGTAAAGGGTTTATAGCCCCTTCAAAACCAACTTATCTTAATCAAAACTTATAACATCAAAAACTATTTTTTAAAAAAATCATAATATTTGAAAAACATTAATGAATCACATCCAACAGTATACTAAAAAATTTATCTTTCATCCTAAATAAAAATAGACATAAATGTGCATGAAAATAAAAATCATTTAACTATGAAATATCCCATACAAGAGTAGTTTTCTAACAATATTCACACATAATGATAATTGACATCTACTTTTTTTAGGAGTAAATTTAAAATGTACATGTTTAATATGTTTCTAAGGATTGTCTCTTTTTCTTGAAGCTACCATAGTTAAATTTAACACAATCATGCTCTATATTTTTATTATTAATCATGGCTATAAGTACATACAAATTTTAAATATTAGCATACATATTTTGTAAAGTTCAATTTAAATAAAATTAGTAATAATATCAATAAAGCATAGAAGATAGCCGATAAGGGCATGGTTCGGTGGTTAAGTCGCTCGGTTGTAGTGGCGGCCACCAGAGTTCAAACCCCTACCAGGCCATCGAGCTCGCAGGATTTACGCCTTCGCTGGGCCAACAAGCTCACAGGTTTGAAGTGTTCTTGCTAGGGGATGAGGTCCCCTATGTTGTGGCCTCACTGGTTCATTGCTCCGGGCAAAAGCATTCGCGTGGAGCCAGAGAGCGTGTCGCACCAGCGTCGCTGGTCACGTTAAAAAGTTTACCAAGTGCATTTAAAAAAAATATAAAGCGTGGAAGATATAAATATTTAAGTTAATTATAAAAGAATTCATAATTAGATAAAACATTCAATTATATTTAAATAATGAAATTTTAAATAATTTGAATATTAAATAAATTATTGTTGAGAGAGAAATTATATTTTTTAATCAATTTGTTTTTTGAATATTCATACACTTCTCTAAATTATAAACATGGTATACACTAGTGTTGTTATAAATATAAGATGCATTCAAATAATTGAATTGATGTATGAAGTTATTACATTCACAAAATTTACTATAATGAAATTTATTTGATCTAATTGTACTAAAATAATAGAGCTAAAATAAAAAACTTATTTGAATACATTTTGGTAATGGAAAACAACAACTAATAATATAATCTATTACATAATTTCAAGTGGAATTGGAATCATACTTCATTGAGATATCTAGTTGATGCCTTCTCTTAAATCCCTACTTGCATGGATTTTTTAGTTTACAATATAATGAATTCATATCCCTACTCTTGCATTAAAAACTCATTTTGTTTCAAATTATGAAACTATTCAAATAACTTCTGTGATAGTTTGAAGGAAATATTTTTCTTTGAGACGCTTTAACACCTTTGGACATTATTATATTCCCTTTTCCTCGTCTTCTCCTAGGTTAATGAAAATTAGCTAACCAAAATGCAACATGTGGTTTCTTTTTGGAAACCATTACTTGATTCCTCTAGGACCATGTTTTGAAACCTTTTATGTGTCAAAGAACTTCTCAAGCTCCTTCACCCAATCTACTTGAAAAGGATTGGATCAACTCTCCTTTGATAGCTCACACATATATCTTAACCTTGTTCCCCTTTTTAGTATTAAATCTTATTTATATTACCAATGACCATGGGATTAACCAATCTAATTGGTGCCCCATGATTTTATCATTTCTAGATTTTGAATCATCTTCTTGTGCACTCATTCCTCAAGAGCATCTAATCCTCAAATCAATTCTTTTCCCGTAGACTTTCCTCATAGCCATTTTGTTCTTTGATACTAATTTGATGTAAAAGCCCCACTTATTAATAAGCTTAGCTAGTTAGATTCCTTTGGTTAGAAATGGACTGATCATGTGGAAGTTCTCAAATTTATTGGCATTTCATTTTCTTTTTAAGCCTTTTCCATTGCCTCATGGCAAGCTATTATATCCAAAAATGAGAAAAATGGTTTGTTGGGTTACCAAGTGATGTAAGTTAAGGTCCAGGGGCTTTGACAAGCTACTAAACCAAGTAGCAAAATAAAACAACACACAATAATAAAACAAAAATCTCTTTATTCATTTGCAACTAGAGTAGACATTAGGAACTTAAAATGACATTACAGTTTTACATGCTTTGGTCTAAGATTTACAATCATTCCAATACCCAGATCAATGTATCCTAGCCTCCCTGTGAAAAACCCAAAACAATCTACCTTTAAATCTGAAGCTTGCAGAAGAAGCTACAACAAAAGTCACAAACTCACTACCGAGAAGATTATCCCTTCAAAAGCAAGAAATTTCCCTTTTATATGCAAAAGAGGTGGTTACTATTGAGAATTAAGGTGTCTCAACCTTTACAAGTTCCTAGCATTTATTATTTAATTGTATATTTATTTATTTGCCTAAATTGTATTTAATATTGGTCATCTGGTTTTGTCACTTAGTGTGAGGTGGCATGTTGACATGTCATCCAACTTGGAATATGACTTGGATGGTCAAGTCAACATTTGAAGATTTAGGCATCCCATTTTGTGGTATAAGTATTTTTCCATTTGTTGGCATCTTGTGGGTGTTATAAGAGGTCTATGACATGTAAGATTTATGACAGATTTCTATGACAAAATCTATGACATGTAAGAGCCAAAAATAGAAGATTCTATGATAGGTGTGACAAGTGTCAAGAAGCATCCTTGCACGGAGAAGGTAGGTGCCCAGGTTTGACTATGACAAGCTGTAAGAGAATCAGTTATTAATAGTCAGTTATGACGGATTATCTTATAGCTGTAAGTGTTGTCATATATATGACAGATTTTATGGCATTGTAAGAGCATCTATCATACCTATTTTGAGCAAATTTGGGGTACCCAAGTTTGGGGGTTGTAAGGGATGAAAGGGAATCTCTTAAAAGTGTCATTTGCATGTTTTGTAGCCTTGGAAATTGGGCCATATGGATTTGGACAAGATTCTTCTGTTGACTTGCTCTAGAAGCTACCTCCATTCATAGTACTTCTCTATATATAGTTGCTTGGAGTTGGGGTTATATAGTTGATTTGCAGGTACTGTTATGCTACCAGAATTGCTCCAGAATACTACATAGTGGTGAACTCCTAGAAGAGCTTGGCTCTGCAATTGTATTGTAATCACACTTTGTTTACTTAATAAAACATTGGTTGTGCTTTGGAGTGTGGGGTTTATTACCTAAAAACAATTTCCCCATGTATATTATGTGTTGTGGTATTCTTGTTTATGTTTCATATTTGTGTATCTTCTTCTATGTTACTGTAAAGATTTAAAATTTTGCATATCTCTCCTCTCATTAGATTAATGTAGGAAGCTATTCTATGTACCTTGCTTCCTTTCAGTTACCACACATCTTCACGTGAAAGGACATGCATCATCCTCTTACAAGATCTTTAGATCGACGTCGTCTTACTGGCTCTTTAGATCAGCCATAAATGCAATTAAAAACCACTTTTGTGACTTTTAGGGTGCTTTAAGGCAGTTAAATCCATTTTTGTCATGTTTTGGGCTTTGCAAGGCATTTTAGCAAAAATCCACAAGTCAACAGGACACACAGGCCAACAAGACATCCAATTGGAAAACATCTAGTTGGAAACATCTGGTTGGGGATTTCAAGTTCAAAAGGACATGTGCATCTAGATATTCTATTGGAGGCAAAGTGCATCTAGACATCCTATTGGAGGCAAAGCACATTTGGACATCCTGTTGGAGGCAAAGCGCATCTGAACATCTTGTTGGAGACAAAGTGCATGTGGACATCCTGTTGGAGGCAAAATGCATCTAGATAAACTATTGGAGGCAAAGTGCATCTAGACATCCTATTGGAGGGAAATTACATCTTGGCATGCTGTTGGAGCTAGAAACATTCACACAAGCAAAACTCACTCAATTTTGATCAGATCTTCTCCCACCTTGAACTTTAGACACCCATTTGGCTCCTCTTCAAAGTGAAGTCATCACTTGGCCTTGAACCAACTGGAAATACCAGAAATTTGATCACCAACTTTTGCAAGAAAAAATAAGAAGAAAAAAAAAAAAAACAAAGCAAATAAATAATTTTGGTTGATGAGAATTGCTCATGCAACCAGGATGCTCTTGCATCAAACACACTAGGTAACTAAAATGTTCCATGAGTTAGAAACTCATGAACATTTAGGTAATTTTGGAATAGGTATCTCATACTGAACCAATTTTGAAATTTACATCCAAGAGGCTTCATTTGTTGGTCTATCCTTCCAATGGACAAGATACTCTATATATTCATTCCCCCTTGTTCTTTTAGCCACTCAGAAATCAATCACCTTGTCAACCTCCTCAAACTTCTTCTTAGGCAACTGATGTATCCATTCATATGCATCCTAAAAATATGAAATTGAATTCCTCTTTGTACTTGATTCTCCTTTATAATATTTATACAAATCAGCCACATTGAAGATGGGAGAAATATCAATAACTATTGGGAGCTCAATTTCATAAGCATTGGATGAAATTTTCCTCAAGAACTTACAAGGTCCAATATTTTTCCACTTCATTTTATTATATGTTCCCTATGGGAACCTTTCCTTTCATAAATGTGTCAATGCCCAATCACCAACATGAAAAATGTAATGCCCCAAGTTTTCACCCATGACATTAGCCGAACAAACATTGAGCCAACAAATTTTTTGCATTTGCAAGTGCGAAATTCACATATTGCATTGCACTCACATGCACACAAGGTGTCATAACAAGGAAAACAACACCAAAGGTAACCTCACCATTGTACTATGCAAGGTGGCACAAGCGGAAGACTTCACTCATCGTGTGACAACACCCCACGATAACTAGGCAAGAGGTGGAGCTCACTCCAAGGCGATGATCAGATACACATCCATGATCTCACTACCTCACAAACACATGGATTAGGATGAGGGTAATAGTCACCTCAATCCATTCCATGAATGTTCAAGACATCCCAAACACAACAGGGTAACACTCACCTACATGATGGATTAACCAGGAGGTAAGAGCCCTCAAGCACTAAGAATGGTCATCAGTCGATCTCGCGCAAAGGCATGCTTCCCAAACAAGAGTGGAGATAATCCAAGGACACATATCACCTCATGGAGATGTCACCATGGATACACTCAGGTGGCTAAAAGAGCACCTTTTAATAACAAGTATCACAAGAGGGATAAACGACTAGATCGGAGCATAAGAGACAAATCGATACAAAATCTAGGATGCCAGCACTAGGTGTTATAGTCCTCTAGGAACTAGTGCTAGGTGTTGTAGTCCCCAAGACTCCAACGTTGGGTGTTGTAGTCTTGGCAGCGTCCAGAAACAAGGCAAAAGTCCAAAATATGAGAAACTTAGAATTTCTTCTAAGTCTCACCATAGACTCAAAACATGATTTAGATACCCTAGGGACACTAAGACATGAAGCCCCAACTATCAAACATGAAAACACAGAATACATCCAACAATGCCAAATGGCCCAAAAAGGATAAATCGATACAAAACGCCACACGTGAATAACACCAACATCAGCACATGCCAAAAGCAAGGGTAGGTTCGTCACCACCTATGTGGAAAGAATACAATCCAGTACTATCATATCTAAAAATATCAAATACGACATCAAATAAATGAAGATAAACATGCTAACTTTGTAAGATTGCATGTGAAATCTATCAACCAACGTCCTCATAAATCAAGGCATGGAAAAATACAAGATTACATCCAAAAATTATAATATTTGAAGGGCCTCATCCTAAACATAGATGGACCATAGCCAACATCATAAATCATCTGATAGAATTTATTACATCTTATTACAAAGGTCTCAAAAGACCTACTTTACAAGGTTACAATAATCAATAATCAATAATGAAACAATACAAGTGCATAAATACACCAAAATACATCATGCTCTTCAAGGTGCAACAAGAAACAAAGCACGACATATTCAACCTACAAGAAGATAAGGAAACCATCCAACACTTGACTTGATCATCACGAAGGACCAATGGGGAAATGCTTCTTGCCTCCCACCATATTGTCATCGTCAAGTGCAATAGCTATCTACGCAACTCTAGTTAGCCCCTGAGCTACAGAGAAGGTGATCATGATAAACCCACTAAGAACATCTAACACAATCCAAGGTATGCATAGCAACATATGGCATACATGCCAATCAATGCACACAACACACATGGCACAACTGTCAATCAAATGCATATAAAAAACACATGGTATAACTACCATACAATGCATACATGTAATATGTGGCACACCTGCCAATACGCATAATAGAATGACATCACAAAATTTAAGTATAAGGGAAATAATCACACCTTCAATGCACACCAAACAAGGCATAATTCATAGACCATCAAATACACATTCAAGCATGAATCAAGCATCTCTATGCACAAACAAATGCTAGGGTCAAAACACACACCGAGCATAAAGTTCTGACGGTAAGAAAAAGGAAGAGAGACATAGCAAGATAGTACCATGAGTGTCAATACAAGGGCATAAACCTCCTTGTAGCATAAATGAGGGCACTACCTCCTCATAGAAAAATAGGGCGTTGTATCACCTTGAGATGCTCTTTACACCCAAACTAGAACATAGAATAACAGGGCATTATCACCTTGAGATGTTGTTTGGTGTAGATGATCTTATTATTAATTTTTATTTTAGCCAATGTGTTTATTGTTAATCTTGTTTAAACTCTCACTCGCTATTTCCTATGACCACTTCTAGATTGTGGTGCATGGTGAAAGCCACTCCTCTCCTACCTCTTCCTAAACACCTAATGCACCAATTTGACCTATTGGGCATGGAACAAAAATTGAGGTGACAAAAATCACAATATGAAATAAAAAGATCCAAAACATGCATACATTAAGGAGACAACTCATCCCACATCTCAAATCAATCATATAAGGCTAAAATGCAAAATTCATATTTTCAAATTGCACAAAATAACCATAAGGCTCTAAATCCACCATTAAAGCTCCCTATGGCACCTTGGAATATTTTATATCTTTCATTCTACAAGGTTTATTGATAAATGAAGAAGAACCCTTTATAGAAAATGGAAACAACATTCCAAATATCCAATAAAATTGAGTTGGGTGATTCTAGAAAAAAATTGGTAGAGTTTTGTTTGTTTTTCTATTTTTCCAAAGATAGAACACATGAAAATAAAATAAATTATAGCTACAATTAAATTATATTTCTCTATCCTACTAAACAAAGCCAATACAAACCACTCTTGGTGGCATGGCAAGGAGAGAAAGCATAGAATGAAAACCATGGAGAGATTGAAGAAACATACCTTTCCTAATCAAGCTAAAATCCAAACACATGAAGATTTGAAGGCAAACTTGGATGAAACTCACACCAAGCATCAACAAGCATTCACGAATCCATTCCTCTAACCATGCAAGCAAGATCCCTTCCAATACATCCATGGAGAAATTCCTTCCATTCTTTCAAGAAGAGGGTTTGAGAGAGGGAGGAGAAAATAGAATGAAAATGATGAAAAATAACTCTCTTATTGATAAGGATGACAAATGGGAATTATATTTTGATGGATCAAGATGTCAGACTAGCTCTGGTGTTGGTGTTATATTAGTACCTCCTTCAGGTAAGCTGATTCCTATGTCTTATCGTCTAAATTTGTCATGTACAAACAACATCACTGAGTATGAAGCTCTCATTGCTGGACTCCTTTCCCTTTTATACAAAAAGCACTAATTTCGTTTCTTTTAATTCTTTTTCTAATTTAACTAAATAATCTCAAACAAATCACTGAAACTAATAGGAAAATAGTTAATCAACTAAATTCAACTATTTCAAATAGGTAATTGCCTTTTAACTCAATCTCATTCTGAAAAGTCCAAAAACACCATATCAGGAATTCCATTTTCTAAATTAAAATAATTCCACCTTTTGACAAAAAATATTTAATTTCATAAATAACTCAAAATCTCTTAAATTCATTCCTCTAACATAATATAATGCAATAGATGTTTTCATTAAGGTATAAATAATAATTTTCAATTTAAAATCATTAAAATAATCTAAAAAAAACACAAAATATGCTTTTTGAGATCATTTAAAATAAAATGCAAAAAAGGCTAAGGAAACACACACAAATGACTTCAATCACACATTACGGGTTTCCACAAAACAAGGATAAGGGTGAGATGGCTTAGCATCCCATGTCAACCTTCTCCACATTTCCCACATTAGTTAACACCTATAATTACCTGCACACTCAAGTCAACCATTAGGCGTACCTACTCCACATATAATAGCCAAAGAAACATAATCCACTCCAATGTGGTATAATCATACATGACATACAATAATCACATTCACTATAATCATCTATGACTAGCATGATTCAGGAACATGATGCATAAACGACAACATTTCACAATGCAGGAATAATACGACAATCACAACTATAAGAAGTATAGTGAAAATAGTGAAGCTGAAGCACTATAATATTCTAACATACACAATCACAATGTATGCATCCCATAATGCATATTTGGAAACTATTATAACATAATATTAGTAGGGGTCAAATCCTTATAATATATAATGTCTTAATATTATTTAAATGCCTTAAAAAGCATTTTATATTCCTTGTAAGCAATTAATAAATTAAGAACTATTTACTTATAATATATAATATTCTTAATATTATTTAAATGCCTTAAAAATCATTTTATATTCCTTGTAAACAATTAATAAATTAAAGAACTATTAAAATAGTTCTTAATTTATTAATTGTCTAAATAAGTTTGTTATTGAAAAGGTGTGGTAAATACCCTTTCGGGTAGTTTTACCATCCTTTCTCCCTATATTTAAGGAAGGATTATTCACCATTTTGGTGTGAGAAATATTATATTGGAATTTGGAGTAATCTGTACAAGAGGCCATGGAAGTTTGAAGAGGAGTATATCCCCAGGTTCTGTCTATTTTTTAATAAACTACTATGTGTTGGTATATAGATTTCTCACTTAACTCCATCTTCTCTTGTCCATACAAATGACAACTGAACCAACAGTTGAGTCAATTGCAATGGTATTTGCAATGACTCTCTGCTTATTTTACAAGGTGCAACTACCTTCTCATGATATATAATGAATGAAAACAATGTGTACTTTTAACCAGAAAATAGAAAAGGCAATGAATCACAATGCAATTAAGAATACTAAGAATCGTATAATCACCACTATAAACCATTCATCGAGAAAAAAATCATCCACAGCAATGAGCTCGTAAATAAATCTCCAATCACTTCAATACATAACTGCAAGCTAATAATTTGATAGCATATTCAACATAAGAAGAATAAACATTCATCCACCATAACACAAAGTTTACGACTTCAGAATTCAACTTCACCGACTTTCATTCATATATTGAGAACAATTGAAAGCAAAAGCATAACACCCAAAATTGACCTTTCACAACACTGAGTTTGCCAAAATATATCAATGCATCAACAAGCTTAGAATATATAGCCTTGCCAATGATAATTGTCTTTAAATTAATAACGGCTTCTTGAAGGCATCCGATTAAAAGATAACTAATAAGTCATTAATATAACAGCTCTCCAGAGCCAGTCGTTTATAAAAGAAACAACATAAAAGCATATGAAAAGTCATCATGTGACAATTGTCACATCTTCTTCTCACATCACTTCATTCACTTTATTTTGTCCTCCAGTTGTTGTTGAGTCTGCTTGTGCCACCTGTGCACGTAACTTTGCCTTGTATGCCATGTACCTAGTGATAATAGGGTTTAACACTTTGCCACTTGGGCTACCAATAATCTAAGCTCAAATTCTTCGTTTACTCATCATTCTATCTTCATCAACCATTCTTTATGAATTTCATTGATTTTATTTTTGAAAGTCCTGAGATATAATGTTGTATTTCTCAGTTTTCCCACTGATTCGCTAGTCACTGTATTGGTACTAACAAGCTCTTCAGTAATCATCTTCTTGAAGCTTTTCTTTACCTATTTTAAATCAAGAAATTTCTCTCCACTCTCATCTAACATATCTAATTCCAAGATATTGCCATTGCTTTTGAGATCATTTAGGTCAGAATGATAAATTGGCTCAGTGTTCTTCTTATTTCACCATTCAGTTCTCCTAGCACAAACATTTTACATTCAAGTGTATCCAACCAAGGCACTAACTCATACTCTGTAGGATCATTCAAGATATTTTTATCTAAGAGGACATTTGTATCAATCTTTTCCATTTCCTGTACTTCTCTAGAAACACCATCATCAAATTGTTATTATCCTTTTTTATACCCTATAACTCTGTGATCAATGTTTTTATCTTATCAGAAATAAGGGTGTACAATTTCATGGCCTCCTCAATATATAACAATCCATCAAAAGTGATTTTCTCCGGCCATTGCTTAGTGGCTTTAGCTATGGCTTGATACCTCTTAATTTGTTGCAATATATTGGGATCTATATGATCCATAGTTATGCTAGATGTTGCATCTGAAGACTGAACAATAATTTTCAAAATGGATTGAATAAATGAGGTCAGAGTATTTACTTGGGCTTGCAATTTGGCTTTCTCTTGTTGCTCAACTTTGACCCTTTTTGACAGTTTACTCACAGAGAATTTAGTATGATAAATGTCACCTTCAACAGTTGAGGGACCCATATCAATTCTACTCATATTGAAATCTGATTCAGTAACCTCATCTTCATTCTTGTCACCAATTAGATCTACAATTTCTAAAATAGGATGCCCCATAGATGGATCTGCAACCATTTTTGACATCCTCTTAGCCCTCTTGGGTTTAGGTGTATAATCCAGCAACTCAGCTATAGTATCTATGTTTGTGTCGATAATTATAGTATATCTCTTCTTGTTTTCAACCACTTTCTTTGACCATGAAGGTGATGGTGATGCAGAAGTACTAGCATTAGTGCCCAAAACAATGTTATCTGATTGATTAGGGGGATTAGGGGTAGAATTTCCATTCAATACGGGAGAATTTGGATTATTAAACAAAGAATGAAAAACATTATCCTCGCCAATTTGTTGAAAAATCAAAGAGTCACTATCAGCCATAGGAGAGTTAGGAGAAGCCACATGTTCAACCTGTAACTATTGTAGGGCATTCATTTTCTTTATTGTCCCTTCTCTTGTAGACGTAGGTTGGCTATCTTGCTCACATGTACTCTTTAGCCTCCTGTTATCCTCAGGTTCCTCTCCATCTCCTCCATATTGCGAGACAACTCTATGAAGAGTTGTATCCACATTAACTGTAGCTCTTGGAGTATTAGAAACATGAGATGTGCCCTATTCTTTTGTTGTTGACTCTTTCTGCATAGAGGAACCAACATGTTCTCTTATTTTCCTTTCAATCCATCTCTTAGTTTTATTCAACACAAAAGAAGATCGATCCATAATATCTGTGATCTCTTTATCAGACCAAGGTATCTAGGGCAGAGGTTCAGAGACAACATTTTGATAACCTTCATCCATAATTTTAGAATTATCATCAACATCATCTGGGACTTGCAAGGGTAGATTGAAAACCTGGGTACTTGGTCTATTATCAACCTCATCCAATCTCTCCTTTGTACATCCCTTTCATCGGCACAGTCCTCCCAATAGTCTTCCATTTGAGGTTGATGTTCATAAAGACTACCCCCATGGAAATTCCTCTTGACAAAATTCTTATTGTCAAAAGACGGCTGCACAGATGAAGGATGGAAATTGTACTTAGCAAAAATCTTCACAATGTTTTTGGTGTTGTCATTACTCTTACAAACAAAGAAAGATAGAGACATAGGGAAAGAATATCCTTTCTTCTTCATACTATGATACTTATTATTCATAGTTGCCATCTGGCGACAGATCTCTAAAAGAACAAGATAATCCAAGGAATACCTGGGCAATTTAGTGGGGCATTTTCATAACCCCTAATCCGTAGATAGGTGAATCTATCAAATTGAATATAAAAGCTTCCAAACCTCATTATCAACACCACTACTTTGGGATAAATTCTCCTCTTAGGCAAACCTTCAATTCTTTTCACAGACAACTTAAGAAAGGCATCATTTATGCGGCGGTAATCTTTCATTCCATTTTCTTGTTGTAACTATGGGAAATAATTATACACAGGTGTATCTAGTGTAAGGGACCCTTGAGTCTTCAAACCAACCTAGACAACCTCTTTACTGGCCAAGATGTAAATTAAATAATAACACATATGAAAGGACACATTCTGATGAAAAGTAGTTAACTACTCATTCATGTGCTCACTTATCAATTTAGCCTAGTCAATGTATTGGCATTCCTACAAATTACGAAGATGAAATGGTACATCCAATTTTTAAATGAATCATATTCAACACTTCTGACAACACGATGCAATAAAGTAATCATGTCAGTAATTTTTTCCTTAAAATTCCCCTTTTCAAATTGGAGGGAATCTGAGATTTACCTTTCTTTTCAATTTTCAACCAATTTTTAGTGATAATGTTCAAACACCAATTTTTCTTATCCCAGAAATAGCCCCACCCTATGGTAACAGACATCTCAACAAATTATTCTTGGTTAGGTAACCTCAACACATGAGAAATAGCTTCAACATCAACCTTAGTAATCATAGAGCCATCAAAAGCTCGTATTTCCTGAGAGTCTGGATAATAATTCTTTGCACAAGAAATGACCAAGTCTAGACACGACATGGCAGGTGGAAAACCCCCAAAGTGAGCTAACCCACTACTTACAATTTTCTCTACAATGGAAGGCTTAGGGTCATGTTGCATTCTAACCCAAAAATCACCCAAATCTATATGCCCGAGGCCAGTGTCTCTAACTTTCTCCAAACCATTTTCTATTATAGAGGCATATGGGAAACTCTGGTACTTGTACTTCATTTTAACTTGTTTCAAAAACTAGAAAATAAAAGTCTCTGCGATGGCTAGGGGCACTAGATAAACCCGCAAAACAATTGAAGAATACTGATAACCCAGACTTATGAAAGAAAATTCGTTCTTCTCCATAGTAACAACTCAAAGAGTTTAACTTAACACAACAAGAAAGAACAAGAGAGAGGAGTCAATTAGCTAACCTGGTCATGAATATCTCTATATATTCACAGTAGGTGATGAAGTTTGGAGGTCCTTCGAAATCTGCCTTTCGCAATGCGAAATAGGTCATTTTTTCCAAGGTGGTAGCCTTTATAAAAATAGCTCATTAATTCCCATTAAATTTTGGTGGCATGTACCTCTATACAATTCATAATAAATCACCTTAATTCCATTTGAAAAACGTGCAATCACACCTTCCAATACATTCCCAATTTATTGCAAAATGATAGGTGTCACTCTACCATGCACGTCCGTAGTGGAAAAAACAACTCCTCGAAAAGTGAACCGTGCTTCAGTCAAGCATCGACAACTTTTTGAAACTTCAAACCTTCAATCGAGAGTTTGGAAGTTCTAAGAACTTCTGACTCACCGATTACAAAGGACTTAACAATAGACTAACATAAGACCGATAAAGACTTAGATGCTATATTTGAAAGTTAAGTTGGGGAGTCGGGGGGCTTCAAAACTTAAGAACTTGTTGACCAAGTTCGGAGAAACGGAAGACCGTCAACTAATAGGTGGAAAAACTTCTAAGTGAAGGCCGTGACTTACAAAGAGGGCAAAAAACTTATGAATAAGAAAAGGGACTTAGACTTAACACACATGAATGATAAAAATTTTGAATATATGGTAACAACAGGCTCTGAATGGGGACAACAACTGAACAAGACATAGAGAATCTAGGCAAACTTGGCATAAAGCCTTATTCCAAAAGGCAACAGAGTCACACCAAAATAACGAAAAATAGCAATAGCACACGAGGAAAACAAAAAGGGAAACTAATGTACAAAGAGGGATTTCATAGCAGCATTATTAGTTGTATAACTTGAGATTCTGCCCATTATAGGCAAGAGGCATTGGGGTTCCATCTGTGGTGCAGGAGCTCCTAGTTTAGTCATTTTTTTGGCTATTTCCTAGTTTGTTGTCATGTTATTTTATTTCCTCTACGGATTTGAAAGCCATTTTCATGACTTTGTAATAAGGACTTGGTCCATTTGGTCATCTAGTCCAATATAACCTTGATAAGGTCCATTTTACATGCATTTTTCCTTAAGAAATATGTGGTTTCTTGAAATAATGTAACCTCCAACATTTTCTCTGCCCTTGGAGGGAAGTTGTATGGTTGGAGGAGGTGAAGTAATGTTGGCCAAGCCTTCTATAGGCAAGAGAATGTATGACATGCTAAAAGGGAATGAAAGGAGAGAAGTTTTTGGGAAGGAAAAATAGTCTTTTCTGTGTTTTTGTGAAGACAGTCGTACAATACGGCCTGGTATGGATAGTTCAGGAACTAAGAATTGGAAAATGTGTTAGGGTTTCAAAATAGCTTTCTTTTGCATGTAGTTAGAGCTCTTGACATTACTTTTAAAGGAAGAACCAATTCATTTTGCAAAAACTATTTTGAAACCCTCCAAACTAGGGTTTTGTGCCAAAATGAGGAATTTCTCCTCTGTCCTTTGAAAGATCTCACCCATTTTTAGTAGGATGGAGGAAGGTAGGCTAGGTTTCATGTTTTTTATGGTTTTGCAGGTTGCATGCTTCTCTCCAAGATGTTTGGTATGATCCTATCTAGTCTATACAGTGACTAGTTAGCTTGAAATGGTAGAAAATAGTGGGAATACTAGAAACAGTCAAGTGTTTGATTAAATGGATGTTGATGTCAGTGTTTTAGGGTGAAGACAGACCTATGCATGTGTTTAACTGATCTAGAGCAAGAGTCCTTGATACATTTCCTTCAAATAGCCCTCACATTAGGCTTGTTCCTAGAAAAAGACAGTCTGCTGTCCTTGAACACATGTGGTATAGTATAGACCTGCATGTTGGTGGATGGTTACATGTTCATATTGGGTATTTGAGTATGCATTAAGTTTTGATGGTCATTTGGGGTTTTGGAAAACTATCCATGGTTTAGCCGATTTCTAGGGCTACAAGATATAAGTCTTCCTTAAACACTGTCATAGGACAGTCATGTTGTAGCTTGTTGTCCTCTGTCCTGGAGAGTACAAAATTTAGTTTTTGGGTTAGAGACCTCGTGTTAGTCATGTCTTTGACAAGTACATGCTAGTGTTAGTATGAAGATCCTGATTTGTAGAGCATTTGGTAGTAGGTTGTGAGCTCTTGAAGGTGTATTGTGCATATGAGTTGGGTAGAGTAGTGAATCCCCAAAGGAAAGTTGAATAGCTTGTGTGGGTGGACACCAGGGTGTGGTCCTAGGCTAGGTCAATTCCTTGAGCAGCCTTGTGTAGGCTTATAATCACATCACCTTTGGAAACCTCTTGAAGGAAGTATTGGAATCTAGGTTCATTTTGTGAATTTCAACAACTACTACTAATACCTCTGCATCATATTGGTATCAGAGCCAATATCTAATTAGAAGCAGTGTATGTTAGAAAAGGACATTGAAACAAAGGCTAGTACAATGCCTCCCAAGACAATGAGTCAAGAAGCCATCAAGAAGTTGGTGGAAGAGATGGTTGAAGCAAGATTGCAAGAAGCAAGACTGCAAGAAGAAAAGAAGTCTAAGGGCAAGACCAAAGAAGAGGGAAGTTCTTCTGACACAAATGAAGAAGTAGAGGTAGAAGAGAGTTCTCAGGAGTAGGACATGTCTGCAGATCAGAAAGCTTTCTTGAATGCACTTAAGGGTGCTCATGGAGACAGTGGTGATCCCAAGATGGATGTACCTACCTTTCATGGCAAGTTGGATGGAGATGCTCTCACCGATTGGATAGAAGCTATGTGCAACTTCTTTGATTACAAGGAGTTCAATGATAGCAAAAAGGTTAAGTTTGCCAAGACAAGGCTAAGAGGTGCTGCACTTGTGTGGTGGAACTACTTGCAAAGTGAGAGGGAGAAGATTGGGAAGAGTCCCATCACTAAATGGAGTAGAATGGTGGCTATGCTCAGAAGCAAGTTCATGCCACCTGACTATGAGATTCAAATCATTAGAAGATTCCAGAATTTGAGACAAAAAGACATGGATGTGGCTGCCTACATAGAAGAATTTCACAGACTAAGTATGAGAGCCAATCATAATGAAGATGAAAAAGGGATGGTGGCTAGGTACCTAAATGGTCTGAAATACAATTTGCAAGATGAGATCAGTTTAGTGATACCAAAAATAGTGGATGAATGCTTCTTATTGGCCTCTAGAGTAGAGGAAAAGCTGAGAAGGAAGGGTGAACAAAGTGCTAGAGGAAGAGGAGGCAGAAACCAAAGAGGAAGACGCAGTTTTAGCCGTGGACAGTCCAACAAAACTAAAAATAACAGTCAGCAAGAAACACAATCAGAAACAGAGCTTAGAGGAGGCTTCAGAGGTTGGAGAAGGCCTAATAGCAGGGGCAGAAATGGTGGAGGAGGTAGAGGACCAGGAGTCTTCACTGGAAGGTGTTATGGCTGCAACCAAGTTGGCCATACAATGAACAAATGCCCAGAGAAAGCTAGTAGTTCTCATGACAGTGGAAGGAGAAATCAGTTAGTGAAGGATGATGACTGTGAGAGTGTGAATTCACCAATGGGAAGTGCTGCACCTAATCTAGAAGGAGAGAGTATGATGATTAAGAGGTCTATGTTGAATATGCCATTGAAACAAGAGCCCCCTCAGAGAAAGAATCTTTCTAGAACCCAAGGCCTAGCCTTTGGGAAGCTTTGCAAGATCATAGTAGATTCAAGATCTATGGAGAATGTGGTATCCACTGAGATGGTTGAGAAGTGCAAGTTGAAGAGGCTACCTCATATCAGTCCTCACAAGATTTCTTGGTTGAACAAGAACCAGAGTTTCATGGTGGAAGAACAAACTTGGGTTGAATTTGCAATTGGTGACTACAAGGACAAAGTGCTATGTGAAATCATCCCTATGGATGCATGTCATCTACTTCTTGGTCGTCCATGGCAATATGATGTCAAAGCACAACATGATGGTGAGAAGAACACTTATGTCATCACCAAGAATGGAAGACCATTCAAGATGGATCCTATGTTGGAGCAGCCTGGGGGGAAGAAAAATGACAGCAGTGTCATGTTGGTAAATGGCAAAGAGTTTTTAAACCTCTTGAAGGAGAAGGATGCCCAAGGGTATGCCTTGGTCATGAAGCCCAAAAGTGGATCAGATCAGCAAGAACAAAAATAGAAGGAGATTCCATTTGAAGTGCAGCAACTCCTAGATAAGTATCAAGACCTTGTGGTAGAGGAAGTTCCTAACTCCTTACCACCCATGAGAGACATAAGTCATCAAATTGACTTAATACCTGGTGCTACATTGCCTAACAAGGCTGCCTATAAGCTGACACCACAGCAAAATGAAGAAGTGGCAAGGCAAATTCAAGATCTCTTGGAGAAAGGGCTGATTAGGAAGAGTTTAAGTCCTTGTGCAGTCCCAAGTGTACTTGCTCCTAAGAAGGATGGAAAGTGGAGGCTATGCACAGATTCCAGGGCCATCAATAAGATCACCATAAGGTATAGGTTCCTAATGCCAAGGATTGAAGATCTTCTGGATTATCTTGGAGGATCATGCTATTACTCAAAGATTGATTTGAAATCTGGTTATCATGAAATCCGGATCAGATAGGGAGATGAATGGAAGACTGCTTTCAAGACTAATGAGGGTCTTTATGAATGGCTTGTTATGCCATTTGGTCTTAACAATGCTCCAAGTACATTTATGCGCTTGATGAATGAGGTATTAGTTGAATTCATTGGTAAATTTGTTATTGTTTATCTTGATGACATACTAATCTTCAACAGGACAAGAGAAGAACATGTGAAGCATGTTGGTCAGGTGTTGGAGAAGCTACATGAGCACAAGTTGATGATCAACTTAGACAAATGTGAGTTCATGAAAACTGAACTTGTATACCTTGGATTTGTCATTTCCAATGGCTATTTGAAGATGGATTCCTCTAAGGTTGAGGCTATTCTCAGTTGGCCTACTCCAAAAACAGTGGGAGATGTGAGAAGTTTCCATGGATTGGCAACTTTCTATAAGAGGTTTATCAGAGGTTTCAGTCACATTAGTGCTCCCATCCTCAACACCATCAAGGGTGGAGTCAAATGTAGATTCCAATGGACAAAGGAAGTTGATGATAGTTTTGAGTTGTTGAAAACAAAGGTGGCTGAATTACCTACCTTAGTACTTCTTGATTTTGATAAGGTGTTTGTTGTTGAGTGTGATGCAAGTCAGCAAGCTATTGGTGCTATTCTCAGCCAAGAAGGACTTCCGGTGGCATTCTTCTCAGAAAAGTTAAATGAAGCCAAGCAAAGGTATTCTACCTATGACTTAGAACTCTATGCAATGGTGCAAGCTCTTAAAAAATAGAGACATTATTTGCTGCCCAAAGAATTTATTGTGTTTTCTGATAATCATGCTTTAAGCTTTCTAAACAGTCAAGAAAAATTGAACCATAGACATGTTAAATGGATGGAACAACTACAAGTCTATACCTTCACAATTAAGCACAAAAAAGGTGTTTCTAACAAGGTGGCTGATGCATTAAGTAGGAGTCTACTTATTGTTCATGAAATTTAGTTAGAAAGCATGGGCATTGACTGTTTAAAGGAGTTGTATAAAGAAGATTCAGATTTCAAAGAGGCTTATGATGTTTGTGTGAACTTGGCTAACACATTCCATGGAGAGTATGCAGATTTTGTTTTGCGGGAAGGCCTCTTGTTTAAGGGCAATTTGTTGTGTATCCCTAAGTATTCCATGAGGGACAACATCATCAAGGAGAAGCATAATGGTTCTTTAGGAGGACATTTTGGCTTAGACAAGACACTAGAACAAGTCACAAGGTTCTATTTTTGGCCAAAGGTGCAATCAGATGTGAGGAAGTATGTAGCTAGTTGTGAAATCTGTCAAAGGGCCAAGGGTGTGTCTTTAAATGCAGGTCTATACCAGCCCCTTCCCATTCCCAACAGACCTTAGGAAAGTATCAGCATGGATTTTGTGCTTGGGTTACCTAGGACAGCCAGAGGGGTGGATAGTGTGTTTGTTATTGTTGATAGGTTCAGCAAGATGGCTCATTTTGTGCCATGTAAATGCACAAATGATGCATCTCATGTTGTAGGTCTATTTTTCAGAGAGGTAGTAAGAATTCATGGTTTGCCATTGTCCATTGTAACCGATAGAGATTATAAGTTTGTGGGTCACTTCTGGAGGACCTTGTGGAAGAAGTTGGGCACACAGTTGTCCTTTTCTTCAGCCTACCATCCACAAACTGATGGTCAGACTGAAGTGGTTAATAGATCACTTGGAAACCTTCTAAGATGCCTCACAAAATAGCATGGTTTGGCATGTGACTTGGTTATCAGTCAGGCTGAATATGCCTACAATGATTCAAGGAATAGGAGCACTGGTAAAAGTCCTTTTGAGGTAGTTTATGGCTTTCACCCAAGGGGACCACTTGAATTGAAGGATCTCCAAGGATGGGATAGAAGGAGTGCACTTGGTGAAGAGTTTGCTATCTCCATGAAAATAGTCCATGATCAAGTCAAGTTGCAATTAGAAAAAACAGTCACAAAGTACAAGGAAAAGGCAGATTTGAAGAAAAGAGAAGTGCAATTCAAAGTTGGAGACTTAGTTATGACATATCTGAGGAAAGAAAGGTTGCCAAAGGGTCAGCCAACTAAACTCTTGATGAAGAAGATTGGGCCATGCAAAATAGTGCACAAATTCGGTTCAAATGCATATGAAATTGAGTTACCATCTGGCCTTGGTATCTCTCCAATTTTCAATGTTTGTGATCTTTTTCCCTTCAGACCTCCATTGCCTGGTGAAAGTGGATCAGATGTGGTGGCTGAAGATACTGATTGGATCAAGGATTTGCCTCCAAGCAAACCTTTACAGTTGGAATATATTTTGGATTCCAAAGTTGTCAAGAAGACTAGGAGAGGTGTCTATAAAGGCTACTTGGTGAAATGGAAGGATCTTCCTAATTCAGAGGCCACCTAGATGACTGAAGCATGGCATGACACTTCAACAATTGGCAACTCAAGGGACTTGAGTTCTTCCTACAGGGGGAGTATGGTGCAGGAGCTCCCAGTTTAGTCATTTTTTTGGCTATTTCCTAGTTTGTTGTCATGTTATTTTATTTCCTCTATGGCTTTGAAAGCCATTTTCATGAGTTTGTAATAAGGACTTGGTCCATTTGGTCATCTAGTCCAATATAACCTTGATAAGGTCCATTTTACATGCATTTTTCCTTAGAAATATGTGGTTTCTTGAAATAATGTAACCTCCAACGTTTTTTCTACCCTTGGAGGGCAGTTGTACAGTTGGAGGAGGTGAAGTAATGTTGGCCAAGCCTTCTATAGGCAAGAGAATGTATGACATGCTAAAAGGGAATGAAAGGAGATAAGTTTTTGGGAAGGAAAAACAATCTTTTCTGCATTTTTGTGAAGACAGTCGTACAGTATGGCCTGGTAAGGACAGTTCAGGAACTAAGACTTGGAAAATGTGTTAGGGTTTCAAAATATCTTTATTTTGCATGTAGTTAGAGCTCTTGACATTACTTTTAAAGGAAGAACCAATTCATTTTGCAAAAACTATTTTGAAACCCTCCAAACTAGGGTTTTGTGCCAAAATGAGGAATTTCTCATCTGTCCTCTGAAAGATCTCACCCATTTTTAGTAGGATGGAGGAAGGTAGGCTAGGTTTCATGTTTTTTATGGTTTTTTAGGTTGCATGCTTCTCTCCAAGGTGTTTGGTATGATCCTATCTAGTCTATACAGTGACTAGTTAGCTTGAAATGGTAGAAAATAGTGGGAATACTAGAAATAGTCAAGTGTTTGATTAAATGGATGTTGATGTCAGTGTTTTAGGGTGAAGATAGACCTATGTAGGTGTTCAACTAATCCAGAGCAAGAGTCCTTGATACATTTCCTTCAAATAGCCCTCACATTAGGCCTATTCCTAGAAAAAGACAGTCTGCTGTCCTTTAACGCCTGTGGTATAGTATGGACCTGCATGTTGGTGGATGGTTACATGTTCATATTGGGTATTTGAGTATGCATTAAGTTTTGATGGTCATTTGGGGTTTTGGAAAACTATCCATGGTTTAGCCGATTTCTAGGGCTACAAGATATAAGTCTTCCTTAAACACTGTCATAGGATAGTCATGCTGTAGCTTGTTGTCCTCTGTCCTGCAGAGTATAGAATCTAGTTTTTGGGTCAGAGACCTCGTGTTAGTCATGTCTTTGACAAGTACATGCTGGTGTTAGTATGAAGATCCTAATTTGTAGAGAATTTGGTAGTAGGTTGTGAGCTCTTGAAGGTGTATTGTGCATATGAGTTGGGTAGAGTAGTGACTCCCTAAAGGAAAGTTGAATAGCTTGTGTGGGTGGACACCAGGGTGTGGTCCTAGGCTAGGTCAGTTCCTTGAGTAGCCTTGTGTAGGATTATAATCACATCACCTTTGGAAACCTCTTGAAGGAAGTATTGAAATCTAAGTTCATTTTGTGAATTTCAACAACTACTACTAATACCTCTGCATCAATCTGGATATGCTAAGAGGAAGGCATTTTCTCTAATCACTTTTTTGACTATAAATGGTCCCCTCCAGAGAGAATTACATTTCTTGTGAGCCCCTTTAGGCTCTCTTCTTCTATCCCATAACAACACAACATCTCCAACTGCAAACTTCCTCTGTCTAGCTTTTCTATCAAAGATCTTTTTCACTTCTTGTCGATGCCTCATTATTCTTTCTACCTCTTCATCTCTTTGCTCTTTGAGTTTGTTCATATACATAATCCTCTCCTCTAATGATGACTGAAATTGTTCATTCTCAATAGCCTTTTGTAAATTTAGAGTAGATAATTCCAAATGAATTGGCAAAGTGCTTTCAATCCTATACACCAATTGGAAAGGAGACATCTCGATTGCTCTTTTATAAGTTATCCTATCTACCTACAAAGATTCATAAAGGCTTTTATACCACCCTCTTTGACTTTCATCTACTAATTTCTTGACGATTAAAATCAGATTCTTATTACTCAATTCAACTTGCCCATTGCCTTGTAGATAGTAGTCAAAAGAGTGAGCAAGACTGATTCCATAGTCATAACAGAACAAGGAAAACTCAGAAGAGGAAAAACTACTAGCATTGTCAGCAATAATTTTCTTGGGGATACCAAATCTGGCCAAAACATTTTCCTTCAAGAAATTGCAAACAACCTCAGAAGTGGTGTGCTTCACTGGAATGGCCTCTACCCATTTAGTAAAATAATCAAGTAGTAGTTAAAATGTGAGTGTGGCCAAAACTAGAATTAGGATTGATTGGTCCAATAAAATCTAATCCCCACTATTGAAAAGGTTCATCAATTACTATGGACATTAGGGGTAGTGCAACTAGATGAGGCCTACTGGTGAATCTCAAGCATTTTTCACATTTAGATACCCATTCATTATTTAACACATGAAATATTGAGAGGGGGGTGAATTGGTATTCTCTTAAAACATTCACTTATTAAACCATTAATCCATTTTCCCATTCAACAATAGTAAAGAAAATTAAACATGGAAGGAACACCCACAAAACATAACACATGAACACTAAGATTTTTACGTGGAAAACACAAAATGGGAAAAACCACGATGAGTGTTAGCTCACAATATATTATGTAGTAACAATACTAAATTACAAGAGGCTCACTACCTTAGGGCTCACTGCCCTTAAGGACTCATTGTCCAAAGAAAAATGCTCATTGCATAAAGGCTCAGTGCCAAGAGAAAAGAAAGAGAAATAAGGGTGGCTCACTACCAAAATGAACTGCTAAAATTGCATCTACAAATGCATGGATACAGCTCCAATAAAGCTCAGAAAACTGATTCAAAACTCTTCATCCTGACTTGCTCTGTTACACTGCTATGTTCTTACATAAAAATAAGATCTCTCTTCTTCTACACTTGTCGCCCTTACAAAAACATAGAACTTTGCATGTTGCACATCACATCTTTATATTCGCACTTCTCACTTTTCAAACATCGAATTGGATGTCATATAAATATCCACAACACTTGCAAACTTCACATTAAGTCGGCCTATAAAGATGAGACGTGTAATTATGCCTTGAGTAGCTTGTCGGCCTAATTCTTTCACCAAAATACTTTGCAGACCCAACTAACACTTTAAACACAATCTCATATGTTAGCTTCAATTATAGAACCACTTAGAATAAAGTTCTAATCAATATATCTTACTGCACTCTAATCAAAGTACTAGTTCAGCATTAAACTCTTATTATCATTGGTTCAGTCCATCTATCAGATTACAACTTTCAATGTGGACCACAAGACTTGCTCAAATTCATATTCAAGACTCTTTAGACATCTTAGAACATAACTTTAGAACCATAGAACATAATATCAACTTGTGGTCAAATGTGGACCATTAGAACACATGTCGTGTCACTATCAAACCTTGTAGCAATACTTAGATGCTCATAACTATCATTCCGGTGGACTTCAAACTCTGTAACTTTGGATTTAGAGACTTCATATATGTGTTTACAACACCTCAAAACTGCATAATGAAATATTCAATACAAGAGGAATGCAGACCAAAATAATTGTGTGTTCTGCTCTAATTACTATTGTTCTCTGCTATGTCGAACTTGTGCAACTTGAAGCTACATTTTCAGAGATGATCAAAAGCTAAAAATTTTGATTTAAGATCATTTAAGGACTATAGACATCTTACCAAAACCACAAGACCAGATCTTCAATTGCGGACCAACGCTGATCAAAATACTCTCTCTATCACTATCTTTGTACCCTGTCAACACTTAGCCAAAATACTTAAGTGTTCTTTTCCGGACCAAAATCTTTGTTCCAACCTTGTAGAATCTTTGTTCCTTTTCTTGTTGCCATCAATGACAACACTATTAAACGTCATGCTCAGCCAAACTTCATCATACTAATAGTGTCTCCATTAATGATGTTTACTAAGTTTCCAACAATCTTCCCCTTTGGCATTGATGGCAACACATGATGTGAAAAACCATCATACAACTCCCTCTTACTCTTTACACACTGCTCCCCCTAACTTCATGCTTCTCTCCTTATTTATTTTTCACTTGTCTATGTTTTTCACATGATTCATTCTTCCCCTTTGACATCAATGGCAAAGGTGTATGATACAAAAATATGTACAAGTGACCAAAACTCAAAAACTATTTGTACTTATCCACATATATACAAGTGAAATCAAATACCTTACTGACTTCCAAGGAGAATATCTTTGTAGAGCTTCTTCAGTTGAGTTGCATCTTCGTCTCACCTAACTTTGGCATCACTCAAAACGTGTATGTGCCCATTGACTTGGGACACCAACTCTTCTGCCTTCTTCACAGTAGAAAGGGTCTCAGTGATTTGCCTTGTCTTATCTGCTGCTACAAGTCTTGTCATGGATGCAATCTTGAAACTTACAATCTCCCAGAGCTAACTCATCCTATGTTTTATGACCTCCTTTTGGGTTTGCACCTTGTGTATGTCAGAATGAATAATTTCAATTGCAACCCTTTGATTCCCAATAGTGTCTTTCACCAGATCATAAGTCTTGGAGATCTTCATTAGTTGGGCATCCCATCCATCTATTTTCTCTTTTAGGTCATTTGTTTTCTTAGGCTAGGTTAGACAAAATTGATATATTTCACTGGCTTCTTTGATGGTCGTCTGTGCATATTCTATATTCTTATCTAACAAAACTTTGTCTTGAGAATATTTATCATTAAGATCAACTAATCTCTTGTTGTCAATCTCTGCCCTTGCCTTCTTTTTTATAGCTTGTTCAAGGGACTAGAAAGGAGAATTGACTGACTCCATAAGATTTTTCAACTGTGCGGTAGGAGCCAAGGATGTGTCTTTCTTTATTCTAGGCATAATCTTTTCAAAAAATGTTGTTGCATTTCCAATTAACTTGTTGTCCTCCATGTGAGACTTCAATATTTTTTCTTGGGTTGTTTCTTGAAAAATTGACCCAAGCTTTAATTTCTACAAAGGAGAGATTGTGGCCATGTTTATTGGACCTTGTAATAACTCAGGTGCGGATAAAATCTGAGTCTCCTTTTGTTTCTCCAAAAACTCTCTTAAAGAGACAACTAAATCCTTTCCAACAATGTCCATTTTGTCTTCATCAAAAGACATCTCAGCATCATGTCTTTCTGGAGGGTCTTCTCGAATGGGTTCTTGTTCATTTCCCTCTATTTCCAGAGTAGGATTATCAATCATCTATTCATTAGAGCTTCTTCTCTTTGCTCACTTTGTTGTTCAGGGACATTTTCTTTAGGTGCCACTTTTTTCTCTTCAGAGTTCTTTTCAACTGTAGATTCTTTCATTTCTTCATCCTTCCCAAAGTTCACCGAAGGAGTTATTACATCTTGATCCACACTCTGTTCGTCACTCACTTTTGGAACTGTATTTAAATTATCAGCATGAACATTTTGTTCTTCTTCATCTGTAACTGCCACAATTGGGATGTGAAGTTCATGAAGTATACTCTAAGTTTTCTCCACAATCTCTTTCACTAATTTCTTGATATATCTAGACATTAGAGTATTGACTCTCTTCTTGGTTCTAAATTCTTCATTGAGCTTCTTAGTTACTTTAACCTTTTCTTCATTGGTGAGATTTGGACACAGTTTTATTAGAACATATTCCTTCAACTCAGCATCTTTGGCCATAACCCCTTCTTTTCTTGTAGTTAAGATGCTAGCTAAACTATCTGGTAAGTCACCTATAACTTCAATAAATGACTTATTAAACATATCTAAAAATCCTACCACAACTACTTTAATTGTTTCCTTGTCAACATCTGAGAATTCATCATATGTATCAGCAATTGGCTTCAAGTTCCCATGCTCATCCATTGCATTAACTATGGCCTCTAAAGTCATTGTGGCCTCACCTTCCTTGGTATCAGTTTTCTTTTCCCTTTTCTTCTTCTTGTCTTTTCCTTCTCCGGAGGGCTTCACTTCTTTGCTTGCAATGGCTTCATTTGTTTTTTCCCTTTTTACTTTTATCTCTTCATCAATTTTTGTTTCTTCTTCTTCTTCTCCACCACCAAGGCTCACATATACTCTGTTGGTGGCCTTTGCTTTCTTTCTTTTATCCTTTTTCTCTACAATCTTCTTTTCAAGCAATTATTTCTCAACACTAGTAGTGGGAAGGGGTCCGGAGCTCCCAGAGGTAGGTGCAACAGCAGAGGAGGTTCTTGTTCTTCTTCTTGTGTTAGAAATAGGCTTTTCTTGCTCAAACTTCACTTCAAGTCTTATTGGAGCCTTTTCTTGTGCAGTTTTCTCTTTTGTAGCCTTTGCTGCTTGAGCCTCTGCCCTAGCTTGATCTATTTGTTCCTTGGTGTAGCCTTTTCTCATAGCATAATCTTCTACCCACTTCTTTACATTTATTTTGATCTCAATTTGTTTTTGTTCCATATGTTTATTCAAAAGTCCCAAATTTTTCCTCCTTAGGATCCTTTGGTTTACTCAACATCAAATCTGCCAAACCAATCAAGATATTCTCTGTGACTTCATATCCCATTGTTGAGACCCACACTATTCTTGGTTCCACTACCTCCATGAGGCATTTATCTTTAGTCACCATAAAAACAATGTCATTTTTAAACTTCTCAACTACCCTTTTAGGAATTCTAACCCTAGCTTGCATATTCTTCTGGAAATTCTTAAAATATCCCCACAAAGCAGCATTTTGTGCATCAACATTTCCCAAAATCTGCAAATTATTTCTAATTTGTACTTCTACAAGAGAGTGGTTGAACCAAACAATATTACTCATACCTGGTAATTCCCTCAGAAAGTAGAATAGTAGGCAGATGATAAGAGTACCATATTTGAATGGGTACTTTGTATCTTTTGTCCTCTTCAGATTCTCCATCAATTATTGTCAGAGAAACTCACACAAATCATAATCAACATTATTCTTCACCATCTCATAGGAACTGTAGATGGTCATTGTAGAAATAGAGTTCTCCCTATTGGAGAAGTAGACCTTGTACCTAGTCACCATTGAAGCAAATCTCACTACCGAATCTTCAATGTCATTGACAATTAGAGCTCTTTTGTCAAATTTAGCACTAGTTAGTTTCATCACTATGTCATTCTTCATAGATTTAAGTACCGGAACTGTTCTAGAAGAACACATACCTATAACTACCTCAATGGCATCCTTGGTTATCATATGAGATGTATTCAGCTAAAAGAATTCATCATGGATTCTTCTTAGGGCATACCTAACCCAAGCATCTTCAAAGAAAATGGGAAAATTGATCCATGAGTACAATTTCTTCTTATGCAGAGCACTATATTATTATTTCAATTCAAACTTGTCACCAAACAACTCAGCCAAATAAACTTGCCCTAATCTTATATGATCATACTCTTCCAAATTGGCATGGATGTAAACCCTAATATCTTTATTATGCATTATACCATACAAAACTTCAGAAAATGCACCCTCTAGATCTATTTCTAGGAATTTGAATGGGTGTTTCTTAAATTTGGGATGAGGCCTTTCAGTGATCTCAATTACTTGAGGAGTAGACATATTTACAGTTCAATAAAATCTTTTCAAAAGAGTAGACTGTAAGTACCTTGTTCTTCACTTTCTAGTTAGGGTTTCTTCACACCAAACACTTAAATTCATTTTTTTAAGCTTCGTTCCTCAGATCTCCTTGGTCGCTTGAGAGTTTGAATGCAAAGTGAATTTTCTTTGAATGAAATCACTTATAAACTCTTCTCATCAAAACCTAAATCACCATAAATGCTTGTTTCCAAAATGTTATCAACACTATCTCTACCACTCACAGTAGATGTAAATTGCTCTACAATCTTCCACATAAAGTTCTTTTCTACCAAAATTTTCTCCAAAAGTTCGGATATGCTATTTTTCAACTCATATCCTCGTGTTGGATGTTAGCACCATTTTCCTGGCTAGGGGAATAGGATATTTCATTAAAGCTCCCCTTGAGCCAAAGCTCCCAATTCACTTCCCGGAGGAAGTGTCTACACCAGAGTCTGGCATAGACTCATTCTTGGCTTCAATAACTTCCTTCTTAACCCACATCTTGTTCATCTCCTTGATTTTTGTTGGATCCACCTTTTGTACTGGTTTCTTCATCTCTGCCTGATTATTCTTTTTCATGTCCTTGCTTCTGTAGAACCTTGCAATATGTCCAGGCTTGTTGCAATTGAAGCGTATGACGTTTCTCTGACCATTATTCCTTCTATTCATCCTTGATCTACATTGGTTATCCTTATGTCCAAATCTATTGCATTTAAAGTAGTTACCATTGAAAGATTGGGCATTCCTTCCATTGTTATAGTCATTTCTTATCTGACTTATGCATTCACTAGCTCTATGACCAACTCTCTTTCAAGTAAAGCAGTTACATCTAAAAGATTGAGCATTCCTTCCATTGTTGTAGCCATTTCTTATATGATTTTTGCATTCACTAGCTTTATGACCAACTTTATTACAAGTAAAGCACTAATCGGAGAAAGATGGAACATTTTGATTCACTCTACTCCTACATTGAGTAGCCTTATGACCAAACTTATTGCATGAATTACAATACTCATTGAAAGATGGGTACCTTTGAGCATTTGGTTGCCTGATCGATGGTTTTCTAGGTCCATTCCTTTGATTTCAAATCTTCTTGCCTTTGTCCTTCTTGTTCTCAGCATTCATTTCTTAACCAATTTTAGAACTTTCACCTTTTTCAAATCCCAAGCCTTCTTTGTCATCAGAGTTCTTCTGGCTAGAAAGCATCTCATCAAGTTTTGTAGAACTTATCTTGAATTTTTCTTCATAGCTCTTTTCTTTCTCCAAATTTGACTTCAGGTTCCCAACTTCCTTTCCAAGCTTTTCACATTCTTCTAATTTTCCTTTCACCAATTGATTTATATCTTCTTCTGCTTTTGTCTTATCTTCAATTTGCACTTTTAGATCATCCAAGATTTCATTTTCTGATCTCAATTATTCACTAACTTCCTTATACTTTTCTTTGAATTTCTTGACTTGTTCCATCAATTTTCTGATGCACTCATCTGCTTCCTTGACATTTTCTTTCAGATCCATGTTTTCTTCTTCAGTCCTTTCAAGATCTTCAAGAGCAACTTTGAGTTCTTCTTCATTGACATACATCTTCTTCTATAGTTTCAGTTGAATGAATTTCTTCAAGAGGAGTAGGATACCATTTACCTGCCATGTGTTCAATCTTCAAGATCTTCCTCAAGTTGTTAGACTTCTTCCAAGGAACCAGGCTCTGATACCAATTGTTGAACACCTGAAATACTGAGAGGGGTGGGTGAATTAGTTTTCTCTTAAACCATTCACTTATTAAACCATTAATCCATTTGCCCATTCAATAACAGTAAAGCAAATTAAACATGAAAGGAACAACCACAAAACATAACACATGAACACCAAGATTTTTACGTGGAAAACCTAAAATGGGAAAAACCACGGTGAGTGTTAGCTCACAATATATTATGTAGTAACACTACTAAATTACAAGAGGCTCACTGACTTAAGGCTCACTGCCCTTAAGGACTCACTATCCAAAGAAAGATGATCACTGCATACAGGCTCACTACCAAGAGAAAAGAAAGAGAAAGAAGGGTGGCTCACTACCAAAATGAATAGCTAAAATTGCATCTCCAAATGCATGGATATAGCTCCAATAAAGCTTAGAAAACTAATTCAAAACTCTTCATCCTAATTTGCTCTGTTACACTGCTCTATTCTTACATAAAATAAGATCTCTCTTCTTCTGCACTTGTCACCCTTACAAAAACATAGAACTTTGCATGTTGCACACTCACATCTTTATATTCACAGTTCTCACTTTTCAAACATTGAATTGGATCTCATATAAATATCTACAACACTTGCAAACTTCACATTAAGTCAGCCTATAAAGATGAGATGTGTAGTTATGCCTTGTGTAGCTTGTCGGCCTAATTCTTTCACCAAAATACTTTGCGGACCCAATTAACACTTGCAACACAATCTCATATGTTAGCTTCAATTATAGAACCACTTAGAATAAAGTTCCAATCAATATATCTTACCACACTCTGATCAAAGTACCAAGTCGGCCTTAAACTTTGATTATCACCAGTTCAGTCCATCTGTTAGATTACAACTTTCAATGCAAACCACAAGACTTGTTCAAATTCATATCCAAGACTCTTCAGACATCTCATAACATAACTCTAGAACTACAGAACATAATATCAACTTGCGGTCAAATGCAGACCATTAGAACACATGCCCTGTCACAATCAAACATAGTCAAACCTTGTAGTGACACTTAGATGCTCATAACTATCTTTTTGGTGGGCTTAAAACTTTGTAACTTTGGATTTAGAGACTTCATATATGTGTTTACAACACCTCAAAACTGCATAACGAAATATTTAATACATGAGGAATGTGCACCAAAACAATTGTGTGTTCTTCTCTGATTACTGTTGTTCTCTACTATGCCGAACTTGTGCAATTTGAAGGTACATTTTTGGAGATGATCAAGAGCTGAAACTTTGGATTTAAGATCATCTAAGGACTATAGACATATTACCAGAACTACAAGTCTAGATCTTCAATTGCAAGCCAACGCTGATCAAATTATTGTCTCTTTGTCACTATCTCTGTACTCTGTCAACACTTAGCCAAAATACTTAAGTATTCCTTGTCGGACCAGAATCTTTGTTCCAACCTTGTCAAATATTTGTTCCTTTTCTTATTGCCATCAATGACAACACTATCAAACATCATGCTCGACCAAACTTCGTCATACCAGTAGTGTCTCCATTAATTATGTTTACCAAGTTACCAACATTCATAAGCGTCCTTAAACATACCTTTCCAGTAGAAGCACTGTCATATGATTTTGAAAGTTGTCATTGAAGAAGAAAAATACCCTCCACAAGCTTCATTATGAAAATTTTCCAACAACTTTTTTTGTTGTTCTATGTCTACACATCTTAGGAAAGTTCCATATACTCCCTTTTTGTATAGTTTTCCTTCCTAGAGAACATACTTACTAGCCTTTGAAATTTTAAATTCCTCTTCTCCTAGTAGATAAGTGTGATGGGCATTCACCATAAGTTAACAGATATGAAACATTTGAGAACCATTCATCAATAGTACTTGTGAATAGAACTAGTGGTAGATCTTCATCTTCAACAGGTTTATTCTCAGAAATCATTTTGCATAGACCCCTACCTCTAACCAAAGTAGTGGGTTTGAGATCAATATCATATTTCAACACCTTTGCCACCCAAGATCCCCTCTTATTACAGCCAATCTCCTATTGAGTCAGAATGCTCTTAATAATGGGGTCAAGGACAAAGATAGTAGCATGAGAATGCAAGATATAAAATTTGAAATGCTTCATCGCTTTTACTATTGCATAAGTGTGCTTCTCTAGAAGAGAGTACTTTAATTCATGCTTCTTCAAAGCAAAGGCACACTCATAAAGGTAATTGAGGCTTCAATTCCCTGTTCAATTTTTTACAACAAAATAGCTGATAGTGTATGCTCAGATGAATAGAAATAAATAATGAAATCTTTCTAAAAATCTAGATGCACTAGAGTAGGGGCATTAGCAATGGCTACCTTAATGTCTTCGAATGCATTCTTACCTTCCTCATTCTATTTGAAGACTAGATGGTTCAGGGCAAACAACTGAGAGGGGGGGTGAATCAGTTGTACAAAAACTTCCTTCCAATTAAACACTTAACTTCACTTTGTAATTTAGCAGCATAATGATAAATCAATCATGGAAACATAATGTAATGAATCAAGAGTAGCAACACATTAACACATGAGACACCAAGATTTTTACATGGAAAACCCGGTTAAGGAAAAAACCACAGGGTGATTAACCCAAGATTGTATTCTCTGTTAGAAGAATAGAAAGAACAAATGGCACATGCCAATTAGGGCTCACTGCCTGAGCACACTGCTCACAAGAGGCCCACTGCCTACAGGAGACACACTGTCTACAAAGAAATAAGTATCACTTACTTGAAGTAGAAAATAGCATCTTCATCATGCTTGAATCAGTCCATTTAAGACCAATACTTCTGCTCTGCCTTTCACTCTCCTCCTCGCTACCACACACTCATCTCTATATAGCCCCACTAAAATGACTTTGCAATCCCTTATTTGTACAAGACATCAACTTAGGAATGATCATCTAAGTTAGAAAACATCAACAAGAACATCTGTAGGATGTGTAACTCATCCGGTCGGCCAATCTCAAGAAGAACACCATCATCCGGAAGTTATTCTTCAATTGCGAGCTCCAACTTCAATGAGGACCACCAACATGAACTGGACATGATACAAAGACCTCCACATGCTTGCCTGAGTCACCCAGAACATCCACACATCATCTGCTTACTAAAATCCTTCTCCCCTTCATCCGGAACTCAAGAACACAGTCTGTCATTACTGTCATAAAGGAATAGATGCTTGCGAACCTTTAAACCATGAACCAATTGAGCTGATACTTCACAAATACTTCCTCAACACTTCCTCAAATCCGTAGAACAAGATACTGCATTTCTGGATCTCACCGGACCTATCTGTATTACTTTGTCACCACTGAACATCTACCGGAACCAGTTTTACTTGAGCGGCCACAACTTCTTACTATCTTCATGTGGACCTATGAAATATCTACTGGACCACCTTAAGACACATATCTACAAACCCTTTAAACTGCATCCTCTGATCCTCATCCTATCTTAGACTTTTACCTTACTGTCATCACTGTTCTTCACTGTTCCTGATTGAGACTAATTTTCTCAATATCCTCAGCACACAGCTCATCCAATCTTTATCATTAATGCAACAGGAGTATGTTGGCATCAATGACAACACCAGTTAGGCCCATACTTGCAACAATCTCCCCCTTTGTCATTGATGGCAACATATGATGTGAAAAACTATTTTAACCATCAAGACAAGAACTTCTCCTTACTGTCACAACTCCCCCTATCAACAACAACCATTCACATTGAATCTCTCCCTTTACTGCTCCCCCTTTGATCAGCAACCACTTGTTTTTCACATGTCTTCTCTCCCCCTTTGACATCAATGGCAAAGGGCTCATACTTGCAATTTCATTATTTCAGGATCATACTAGCTGCTCCCCCTGAGTAGTAGCTCCCCACCATCAATCCGGATCACAAGATATGACTGTGATATCCACCATATTGATGCACATTAGTGCACCTTAGTTCATTACCGGAGGGGCAATAAGCCCTAACTTCTCCCTGATATACTCAAAAGAGTCCTTAGGTAGAGGTTTAGTAAAGATGTCTGCAATCTGATCCTTGGAAGGCACAAACTCCAATCTGACTTCATTCTTGTTCATTTGCTCTCTCAAAAAGTGAAACTTGATGGATATGTGTTTAGTCTTTGAATGCAACATTGGATTCTTAGATATATTTATTGCACTTGAGTTATCACAGAAGATTGTGATAGGTTCCTCATACTCCATTTTGATATCTCTTAGCATCTGCTTCATCCACAAAACTTGAGTGCAACTACCTGCTACTGCAATAGACTCTGCTTTAGTTGTAGACAGAGCTATTGCCTCTTGTTTCTTTCTTAGCCAAGAGACCAATCTCTTCCCCAAAAAGAATGCTCCACCACTGGTACTCTTCCGGTCATCCACATCTCCTGCCCAATCCGCATATGTATATGCATGAAGAGAGAAATCATGATCTCTAGGATACCACAGGCCATACTCAACTGTCCCTTTTAGATATCTAAAAATCCTCTTGATTGCCATGACATGAGATTCTCTAGGATCAACCTGGAATCTAGCAACAAGACCAACAGCCTACATAATGTCTGGTCTAGTTTGAGTGAGATACAACAGTCCTCCAATCATTGACCTATACTTTGTCTGATCAACCTTAGGAGAGTCATCATCTTTGCTCAATTTACATCCGGTTGCCATGAGAGTATTCATGGGTTTTGAGTCTTCCATCCCAAATTTCTTCAACAATTCTTTCACATATTTGGTCTGAGAAATGAAGATTCCTTTCTTTGTTTGAGTGATTTGTAGACCCAAGAAAAAATTAATTTCACCAAG
This sequence comes from Cunninghamia lanceolata, assembly GCA_027924645.1. Classification (NCBI taxonomy): domain Eukaryota; kingdom Viridiplantae; phylum Streptophyta; class Pinopsida; order Cupressales; family Cupressaceae; genus Cunninghamia; species Cunninghamia lanceolata. Next base: position 11,273,055 of record BSBN01000553.1, on the reverse strand, counting down.
CATGGACATCTCAAACTCACTGGTCATTTGATTTGCAAAAGTTTTGCACATACTATCTCTTCCTCCAAAAATGATATCATCAACAAACACTTCAACAATCAAGATGTTTTCATGATCAATTTTGAAATATAAATTACTGTCAGCAATACTTTTGTTGAAACCAATCTTCAAAAGACACTTATCCAATCTTTCATACCAGGCTCTTGGGGCTTGCTTCAGTCCATATAGTGCTTTCTTCAACTTGCAGACCATATCACCATGATCAGACAATTGAAATCTATCTGGTTGCTCTATGTACACTTCTTCTTCCAAGTCTCCATTCAGGAAGGCAGACTTGACATCCATCTAATATACCTTGAAATCCTTGAAGGCAGCAAAGGCAAGAAATAATCTGACTGCTTCAATTCTTGCCACCGGAGCAAAAGTTTCTTCAAAATCAACTCCTTCTATTTGAGAGTAACCCTTGCAGACCAATCTGGCTTTATTTCTGATTACTTCACCAACTTCATTCAGTTTGTTCCGGAAGACCCATTTTGTTCCAATCACATTCTTGTTTCTAGGTCTGGGAACAAGATCCCAAGTGTGATTTTTCTCAATTTGCATCATCTCTTCCTCCATTGCTTTAGTCCAGTTTTCATCATTGCAAGCTTCATTCACTGTCTTAGGTTCGATCTTTGAAATTAGACAATACTCTTCTAAGTCTTGAACAATTCTCCTTCTTGTTTGTACTCCTTTTCTTTTATCACCTATGATCTAATCTTTAGAGTGGTTCATTCTTACATACCTGGGAACTTTGGGAAATTCTTGCACTTCTGATTCTTGATTAGGCTCATTAAAACTCATCTCTTCTTCCTAATTTACTGGATTAGTTTGGATCTGACTTACAGAGGAGGCTTGGGCTCCTTGAATCAGAACACCATTCTGATCATCTTCATCATATTCATAAAACATTGAGGGTTTCTCAATTCCCTCATCAACCTTCACATTTGTACTTTCTATCATCTTTCTCAATCTCTTGTTATAACACTAGTATGCTTTACTTTGAGTAGAGTAACCCAAGAATATTCCTTCATCACTTCTAGCATCAAACTTTCCTAGATCTTCATCCCTTTTAATGTAACATTTGCTACCAAAAACTCTGAAATACCTCACAGTAGGAGTGATGCCAAACCAAAGTTCATAGGGAGTCTTATTGGTATTACTTTTGATTTGAACTCGATTGAGAGTATAGACTGCAGTGCTGACAACTTCTCTCCAATAGATCTGAGGAACATTTTCTTCCATCATCATGGTCCTGGATGCTTCCTGGATGGTTCAGTTCTTTCTCTCAACTACTCCATTCTGTTGTGGAGTCCTAGGAGCAGACAGTTGTCTCTTAATTCCATATTTCTCATAGAAATCTATGAACTCACCAGATGTGAATTCTCCACCTCTATTAGACCTTGAACATTTCAATTTTAATCTGGTTTCATTCTCTACCATAGCCTTGAATATTTTGAATTTCTCAAGAGCTTCTGATTTCTCTTTCAGAAAGGTTACCCACATCATCCAGGAATAGTCATCAATTAGTAACATGAAGTATCTATCTCCTTGCACACTCCTGATTCTTGTCAGACCACAAAGATCAGTATGAACTAAGTCCAATAATCCAGAGGAAGATTGTTCCTTGCTTTTGAACGAGACTCTACTTTATTTTCCCAACTGACATTCCTTGTACAAACTATTTGTAGGCTTCACCAATTTTGGAAGATCTCTTACAGCCTGAGTATTGCTTATCTTGATGATATTATCAAAATTCACATGACACATTCTCCTATGCCATAACCAACTTTGATCAACTTAAACAAATAAACAACTTTTACCAGTACCAATTAAATGGAAGATGTTACCTTTTGTTTGGGTACCGGATACAATCTCTATTCTGGAACTCTCAAAGATCTTGCATTTCCCATTCTTGAATCTGAGATCATAACCTTTGTCTACCAACTGACCAACACTGAGAAGATTATACTTCAATCCTTCAACATACAGTACATTACCAGTTTTGTTTCTTCCATCAAAAGAAATAGTTCCTCTACCTCTAATTCTACCAGTAGAATTATCACCAAATTTTACCACTCCTCCTTCATACCTTTCCAAATCTATGAACTTACTTTTGTCACCTGTCATATCGTGAGAGCATCCAATGTCAATGACCCAATCATCCTTTTCTTTAACTTGGGCAGCCAGAGCTCTTTCTACAACTTTATGATTGATAGATTCAGAGGGCATTGGATCTTCTTCCTTGATGGCAATGAACACCCAGTCACTTCCAAATTTGTCTCTTGTCTCTGATTCATCATCTATTACTCCTTCATTATCATCTTCCTCATGAACATAGTAACAGTTCTTTTGGAACCTTGATCTGTTAGGATTTGGCCTTGAAAATCTTTCCAGACACTTTGAGGCAAAATGACCAATCTTATTGCAATTAAAACACTTAAAAGGCAATCTCCCTTCATACTTATCGGATCCTCTTGGCAGTCTTTTTGCAATAAGGGCTTCAAGTTGAGCAGTTTCTGCTTCCTCTTCTTCTAGGTCTTTTCTTGCTTTTTCATACCATGAGAGTTTCCTCGAAGAGTTCTCTCCTGGATCAAACCTTTGTTTACTTTTCACAGAGGCACTGGCTTTGAATGCAGATTCAGTCTTAGGAGGGGCATCTCCAAACTCGGTCATTTCAAATGCAGCCAATTTACCAGCCAATTGATCTCTTGTGACAGTTGTATGGGCTCTAAATTCTTCAATGGCAGCAACCTTGATTTTGTAAGAAGCAAGAAGGGATCTGAGAATTTTGCCAACAATCTCATTTTCATCCAAGACTCCACCAACATTTCTAATTCCACAAACAAGCTGATTTACTCTTGGCATAAAAGTAGTGATATTTTCATCTTCTCTCATCTTTAGATTTTCAAATTTTCCTTTCAAACTTTCTAACCTTGTACATTTAACATACTTGTCTCCTTCATGCAAAAGTGCCAGTTTTTCCCAAATCTCAAAAGCAGTTGGTAGGTCAATAACATTTGAAATTTATGAATCAGATAATGCGCTTAGAAGAGCTTCGATGGTCCGCAGATTGTTTTCAACTTCTATGATCTCATTTGGGGTTTTTAGACCACCCTGTGGAGGTGTATACTTTGTTGTAACCATGGTCCAGTACGCCATTCCCATACATTGCAAGTGACATTTCATGCGACCTTTCCAAAGATTAAAATTGGTTCCATCAAACTTTGGACTATCCTTCTTGTAAGATGTCATTCTGGATCTCCTCAAGCAGTTAAGCTCTTTTTAGAGGAACTTGGCTCTGATACCAATTGTTAGATTTAGGGCAGACAACTGAGAGGGTGGGGTGAATCAGTTGTACAAAAACTTCCTTCCAATTAAACACTTAACTTCACTTTGTAATTTAGCAGCATAATGATAAATCAATCATGGAAACACATTAACACATGAGACACCAAGATTTTGACGTGGAAAACCCGATTAAGGGAAAAACCACGGGGTGATTAACCCAAGATTGTATTCTTTGTTAGAAGAATAGAAAGAACAAATGGCACATGCCAATTAGGACTCACTGCCCGAGCACACTTCTCACAAGAGGCCCACTACCTACAGGAGACACACTGTCTACAAAGAAATAAGTATCACCTACTTGAACTGGAAAATAGCATCTTCATCACGCTTGAATCAGTTCCATTTAAGCCCAATACTTCTACTCTGCCTTTCGCACTCCTCCTCGCTACCACACACTCATCTCTACATAGCCCCACTGAAATGACTTTGCAATCCCTTATTTGTACAAGACATCAACTTAGGAATGATCATCTAAGTCGGCAAACATCAACAAGAACATCCACAGGATGTGTAACTCATCCGGTCGGCCAATCTCAAGAAGAACACCATCATCCGAAAGTTATTCTTCAATTGCAAGCTCCAACTTCAATGCGAACCACCAACATGAACTGGACACGATACAAAGACCTCCACAAGCTTGCCTGAGTCACCTAGAACATCCACACTTCATCTACTTACTAAAATCTTTCTCCCCTTCATTCGGAACCTCAAGAACACAATCTGGCATTACTGTCATAAAGGAATAGATTCTTGCAGACCTTCAAACCACAAACCAATCAAGTTGATACTTCACAAAGACTTCCTCAACACTTCCTCAAATCCGCAGAACAAGATACTGCATTTCCAGATCTCACCGGACCTATCTGTATTACATTGTCACCACTGAACATCTGTCGGAACCAGTTTTACTTGAGCGGCCACAACTTCTTCCTATCTTCATGTAGACCTCTGAAATCTCTACTGGACCACCTTAAGACACATATCTACAAACCCTTTAAACTGTATCCTCTGATCCTCATCCTATCTTGGACTTTTACCTTCTTGTCATCATTGTTCTTCACTATTCCTGATTAAGACTAATTTTCTCAATATCCTCAGCACACAACTCATCCAATCCTTATCATTAATGCAACAGGAGTATGTTGACATCAATGACAACACCAGTTAGGCCTATACTTGCAACAAGTTCTTCATCATCTCTATGATGTGTCTAATCAATTCAGAAACATCAAGGACGAATCTCCTTAAGAAATTGACCTGACCAAAGAATGATCTGTTATTACTTATTGATGTGGGGAAACTTAGTTGCTGAATCGCTTTCATTTTTTCAAGATTAATCTTTATGCCATCATTGGAGATAATGTGACCTAGCAGTTTACCTTCAGTCGCTGCAAATATAGACTTCTTAGGGTTCAGAGAGATTCCATGATCTCTACATCGCTGCAGCACCACTTCTAAATCATGAAGATGGTCGGCTCTTCTCTTTGAAAAAATTGTTACGTTGTCGAGGTAGACAACAATAATGTTTTTCTTCAAATCCCTAAATGTCATGTACATTACTCTTTGAAAAGTGGCCCCTGCATTTATAAGTTCGAAGGGCATCCTATTATAAGAAAACACCCCAATGGGAGTGGTAAATGTAGTTTTATGTTGGTCTTCAGGGGCTACTTCTATCTGATTGTACCCTAAAAAACCATCCAGCATGGACATCATTTCTGAGCCAGACATAGTTTGTAAGATGTGGTCCATTACTGGTAAAAGATAGCTATGTTGCAAGATGTGTGCTCTTGGTCTCCTTGTGTTGTACAACACAACGCTTGGGTTTGTGACAAGTTTTAACCGCCTGTCGTGGATTCATTAACTCTAGAAGTTGTATCAGGCATTAACAGGTTGACCTTTTGGTGCAATGGCAACCATCTTTCCAACAATTGGTATCAGAGCCAAGGTCATGGGTTCAAACCCCTCACTTGTGTTGGGGGGATTTTTGTAAGGTGTGCGACCTTGGTCTCCTTGTGTTGTGTAGCACAACGCTTGGGTTTGTGACAAGGCTTAACCGCCTCCCATGGATTCATTAACTCTAGCAGTTGTATTAGGCATTAACAAGTCAATCTTTTGGTGCAATGGAAACCATCTTTGCAACAAGTTATCCTTAAGAGATGCTTGATTTAAACTACAGAAATCAACACAAATTCTAATCTCCACATTCTTCTTTCTAACTGGTACAATGTTAGCAACCCATGTAGAGTGATGAATACGGTGGATAATCTTGGCTTTTAGCATTTTATTGATTTCACTAAAAATAGCCTCGGCCACCTAAGGATTATATGTCCTTTGCTTATGTCAAAATGGAGATGTGCCAAGATTCAATGGGATGTGGTGTTGTACTTCACCATTTCTAAACTTCTTCAGGTCTGCATTACACCATGAGAATACATCCCTGTATCGAATCAACAAAAAAATCAAATGCTCTCTTTCTTTGGGAGAGCAACATTTTCCAATACAAACATTTTTGTGATCCTCCTCAGTGCCTATATTAACACAATCATATTTAGCAGATGACCTGATGGAAACCATGCTCTTCTATTTGATATATTGATCATGTCTATTAAAAAGATCCTTGAGGGGGACCAAACCCTTAGGGATATTATTCCCCTTTACTTGTATCACCTCAGTTCCTTGACCATTTTGTGAACTAACTTCACCATTAAGAGTATCATTACTCTCTACAGTACTTCCTTCAAAGAATATATCAGCAAATGACTCAACTTTCTCTAGAAAAGAAATAATTGCCGATCATTTTTTAACACTTGCCAGTGGTTAACATTATTAAGCACACTAGGCCTGTATACTACCTCTACCCTACATGATTTATCTCAAAGTCTGGATGAGGTAGAAGAAGAGATGCTAAGACAGCCAATGAATCAGCTCTGGTGTTTTGATCTCTAGGAACAATTTCTATTGAAAAGGCATCAAAATCATCAATACAATCTCAAACCCTATTTCTGTAATGTCTTAACCTACCATTCTTAACCAAATACACTTTCCTCACCTACTTTACTATGAGTTCAGCATCACCTCTTTCCTTCAACTATTTGATTCCCTTCTCTTTAGCCACCGCTAACCCAAGGAGCAAGGCCTCATAATTGGTTGTATTGTTAGTGTTTTCAAACTCTAACTTATAGGCAAAAGGAAACTTGTAGTCATCAGGAGAAACAAGAACAATACTAGCACTTGATCCAGAAGTAGAACAACTTCCATCAAACTCCAGAGTCCATACCTCATTAGACAAATCAAGGATGATCATATCTAAACTCTCTTAAGTGGTAAAAGTAAACATATAAGTTCCTAGACCAGTTTCCACATATAATAGCTCTGCTCTTGGATTTCTAGACTTCAATACTGTGAACTTTGCTTTCAATTTAGGATTCAAGTGGACATTCTTACAATCCATAGGTATCAGTGCATGATACCAATCCATTTGTATTTCCCCACCTAGGTCTTTGTAGAAACTTCTTCTCAGGAGCATTCCATAGCTTGTAGGAATATCATCCACTAAAATGGTTAACTTCAACCTCTTCTTTGGGTATGTTGCTAGAGCAACTTGTGCATCTTTAATTTGACCTAAAATAGGCACCTAAGTGGAGTCCATAGAATAGCATCTGCGATGGGAGGAAGTGAGTGACAAGCCAAAAGCATGAGCTATTGGGATAAGGTGCCATTAACCTTGTAAATCCCAATATTGTATTTATTCCATTTATTATATGTAATTTGTAATTATCCATGAGGAGATGTACTAGTTTCACTGGTAAGGGTAATTTCAAAGTAACCAGAGGTAATTACAGAGTGACTTTTACTATTGGAAAATGTAAAAACTCAAAGTAAATGAGGGTAGGCATGTTCCCTTGAGGAATATACTATTTTTGGCATGTATGACAACTGTCATAATGTCTAGTAAGTGAATCTATGACAGCTGCAAGTTGTCATAAGATTCTGAGATTCTATGACGCATATGACGGATATGTTAGTTGTATATTTGCTATATTTAGCCCAAGGTTCCTATCTTGGAAAGATACTCTTTTGTGGAATCTATGATGGTTATGACGCATCATAAGATGTTGGAAGAGGCCATATTTAGTCTTGGGCACCCAACCTTTGCATGGCTATTTTTTGGACAAGTGTAAGATGCTTGTAAGATGGTAATTAATGTTTACATGTTGGAGAATCTTAGGAGAGAGAAGGTGAAGGCCTAGGCTGAGTTGAAAAATGTTTCTATAAGTTTACCATGTATTTGTTGCTGCAATATAGATTTTAGGTACTCAGGTGCTGCCGGAATGCTGTCGGATTGAAGACTTGTGGAGAGAGTTGTGTAGCTGATGTATTGTACATATCTTTTACAGATTAATAAAAACTTGTGCCTCTTTCTTGGTGGAGTTTTTTACCCACAAGGGTTTTCTCCATGTAAACACTGTGTCATTGTGTTGAGTTCTTCATGTTTGACATCTTTTCTATAGTGGGTTTTATGTTTTGATTACAATCTCCATTGTTAATGCACACTTAAAGATTGCTGAAATTTATTGAATCAGATTTCCATTGAAGTAGTGTTGCTTTCATTTCTAACATGGGCTACATGGGTGGGCATGACATTGTCAGAGGCCCTAGAGTCTATAACATAGTTACTCATCTTGTAACCAGCAATGTATAATGATACATAGAAAGGCTCAGGTTTCACAAAGGGATTATTAGCAGGGGAAGTTTTGGAATGAGAAATTGAACATTTTTAGATTTTAGCATCAGCAGTGACTTCATCAGACACTTGTACATTGAGGTGGGAAGGAGAATGTTCTTGTTTAACATATCTAACAAGCCTATCTAATTCAGAAGGATTGAGCCTAAGATATTCGGCTTGAGATATCTAAATTTTAGTGTTTTTTCATGATTCTACTATATCAAAAGTAAAAGAAACAAAATCTCCAGAGGAGGAAGTAGAGGGTACCTCAATGGGTGTAGCCTTAGAAATAGTAGGCTCAGCCTTTTTGGAGCTGGTACTTGCATGTCTTGACAAAATGTACTTCAGGGTAGGAGAAGGATTAATGAACTAGCCTTTAGATTCATGCTTCTTTTGTGCATGTTTTCCCCTAGTGAATATTGCACAATTAGTAGCATCCATTCTGGTGTACACATGTTCCCCCAGATCTAAATCTGATTCATATTCAATGAAATTGACACCAGCATTGCCAGATTGAGTAGGTTCTTCCTCAACATATGACTCCTTAATGTACTCATTCATAGAAAGCATCATAGAAAGCATCCGCATGAATCTTTTCATCTCAGGACAATATGCACCATCACGGTCTGAGGTGAAGTGGAAATTGCACATCACGTGGTTCCCTTTACTTGTTGAGGGACCATTTTCAATAGCCAATCTCTAAGCAAGACCAGTCAAGGGCAAAGGTCTATTGTAATTTCCTTGTTGGCCATGATCTTTTCTAGACATATTATGATAGAAAGGTTGCTGAGGACCTTTGTGCATTTGCATCTTCAAGGTGATAATATCATTGGTCAGTCTTTGAATTACCGGATTAGTAGAATTAGTAGCTAGAGGTTTTCCTGTTTGTGATTATTTCTTCCACTTACCTGTAGTTATCAGGTCATCTTCTATAGAAATGGTCATTGTTTGTGTTGCTACTAGATCAGCTGTACCTTCCCTTTTAATGGGAAAACTAATGTCAAGAGGAAGAGCATTAACGAAGTAACACTTCAAAAGAGCATCTCCAAGCCTCACATCAAAAGGAATTATTTTCACCACTTTATTAAATTTTGCTACAAATTCTCTCATTTTCTCATGTACCTCCTTTCTCATTGAAGATAATTGGGCCACCAGTGTATCTCCATTATCATCTATCTTGAACCTATTTTCAAAAAGTTTTCTCATAGTTGCCTAGTCTCTAATGGATGCATTAGGCAAATGGTAGAACCACACTACTATAGCATTGGTCAAAGATTCCACAAACAATCTCACAAACATATCCTCATGTTGGACACCTAGAATAGAACAAGCTATAAAGAAAGCATTGATATGCTCATCTGGGGTAACCTTTCCATCCCCCCTAAACTTGGGTATTATCTTACTTGATCCTCTAAATAACTCATGCAATTGTAATCCTACTCTTAGAGGACCTATAGCTGCTCCCCATGGGACAGGAAGTTGATGAGCCATATTGGCTAGGTTATGAATCAGAATATTAACTTGTAATGGTAAGATAGTCTCGTGAAGGATGAGGGCTTGACAAGAGGAAATAGAAGTGTCCTTTCTTGGAGAAGGAGAAGATGGTCTACTGGAAGATTTGACTTTACAAGTGGGAGGAAAAGAAGAAAAATTTAAAGATTGTAACAAGTCAAAATCTGAATAAAAAATACCCTTCCTTTTATCACCCCTAGTATATCTCTTTGAAGCCAGTTTTCACAAATAAAGAATATCAAATAACAGAGTCGTCAACCACTTACTAGTTATTCTGAGGATGGTTTTGTCGGTTCTTCACTTGATTCCTTGGATTGTTTGCTCGATTCCTTGGTCTGTTATTGAAAACCACATGTATTTGGAAAGGTCTCTCACTTCAAGGCACTGCAACCACGTCTTCTATAACAATGATTTCTTGAGATTCACTAAAGTGTCTGGCATTTTCTCTTATTATATCTCCAAGTTCTTCTTCAACCTCAAGAACTTTGTTCACTTGGTGAGTCCACTTGTGCCGCCTGTGCACATAACATCGCCTTGTATGCCCTGTACTAGTAATCTAAGTTTGAAGTCTTTTCTTACTCATTATTTTATCTGCATCAACCATTCTTTTATGAATTTCATTGATTTCACTTTTGAAATTCTTGAGATATAATGTTGTACTTCCTAGTTTTCCCATTGATTATCTAGTCACTGTATAGGTACCAACAAGCACTTCAATAAGCATCTTCTTAAAACTTTGCTTTACATGTTTCATATCGATCAAGTTCTCTCCACTCTCATCTAACATCTCTAATTCCAAGATAGTGACATTGCTTTTGAGATCATTTAGGTCAGAATTATATTGGCTGAATGTTCTTCTTATTTCACTATCCAGTCCTCCTAGCACAGACATTTTCCATTCAAGTGTATCCAACCAAGGCACTAACTCATACTCTGTAGGATCATTCAAAATATTTTGAGCTAAGAGGACATTTGTATCAATCTTTGTCATTTCCTATACTTCTTGAAATAGCATCATCAAATTGTTATTATCCTTTTTTATACTCTATAACTCTGTGATCAATGCTTTTCTCTTATCAAAAATAAGGGTGTACAATTTCATGACCTCCTCAATATATAACAATCCATCAAAAGTGATTTTCTCCACCCACTACTTAGTGGCTTTAGCTATGGCTTGATACCTCTTAATTTGTTGCAATATATTGGGATATATACCATCCATAGTTGTGCTAGGTGTTGCATCTGAAGACTAAGTAGTAATTTTTAAAATGGATTGAATAAATGAGGTAAGAGTATTCACCTGGGATTGCAATTTGGCTCACTTATTTCTCAGCTTTGACTCTTTTTGACAGTGCACTCACAGAGAACTTAGAATGATAAATGTCACCTTCACCAATTGAGGGACCCATATCAATTCTTCTCATATTGAAATCTGATTCAGTAACCTCATCTTCATTCTTATCACCAATTGGATATGTAATTTCTAAAATACAATGCCACATAGAAGGATCCGTAACCATTCTTGATATCCTCTTAGCCCTCTTGGTTTTAGGTGTATCTTGCAACAACTTGGCTACATTATCTATGTTTGTGTTGATCATTGGAGTATATCTCTTCTTATTTTCAACCACTTTCTTTAACCATGAAGGTGATGGTGATGCAGAAGTACCAGCATTAGTGCCCAAAACAATGTTATCTGATTGATTAGGTGGATTAGGGGTAGAAGTTCCATCCAATACAGGAGAATTTGGATTATTGAAAAAAGAATGAAAAACATTATCCTCACCAATTTCTTGAAAAATCAAAGAGTCACTATTATGCAAAGGAGAGTTAGGAGAAACCACATGTTCATCCTATAACTATTGTAGGGCATTCATTTTATTTTCTATCCCTGCTCTTGTAGACACAGGTTGGCTATCTTGCTCACATGTACTCTTCAGCGTCCTGTTATCCTCGGGTTTCTCTCCATCTCCTCCAGATTGGAAGCCAACTCTATGAAGAGTTGTATCCACATTAACTATAGCTCTTGGAGTATTAGAAACCTGAGATGTACCATGTTCTTTTGTTGCTGACTCTTTCTACATAGAGGAACCAACATGTTCTCTTATTTTCCTTTCAATCCATCTCTCAATTTTATTCAATACAAAAGAAGATCGATCCATAATATCAATGATCTCTTTATCAGACCAACATATCTAGGGCAGAGGTTCAAAGACAACATTTTGATAACCTTCATCCATAATTTTAGAATTATCATCAACATCATCTGGGACTTGCAAGGGTAGACTGAAATCTTAGACTCGGTCTATTGTCAACCTCATCCAATCTCTCCTCTATACTTCACTTTCATCAGCATAGTCCTCCCAATAGTCTTCCAATTGAGGTTGATGTTCATAAAGACTACCTCCATGGAAATTCCTCTTGACAAAATTCTTACTGTCAAAAGATGGCCGCACAGATAAAGGATGGAAATTTTACTCAGCAAAAATCTTCTCAATGTTTTTGGCATTGTCATTACTCTTGCAAACAAAGAAAGATAGAGACACGGGGAAATAATATCCTTTCTTCTTTATATTGTAATACTTCTTATTCATAGTCACCATTGGGCAACAAACCTCCAAAAGAACAAGATAATCTAAGGTATACCTGGGTAATTTTAGCAAGGCATTTTCATAACCCCCAATCCGTAGATAGGTGAATCTATCAAATTGAATATAAAAGCTTCCAAACCTCATTATCAATGTTGCTACTTTGGGAGAAATTCTCCTCTTAGGTTAACCTTCAATTCTTCTTCTCAAACAACATAAGAAAGGCATCATATATGCAATGGTAATATTTTATTCCATTTTCTTTTTACAACAGTGGGAAATAACTATACATAGGTGTATCTAGTGTAAGGGACCCTTGAGTCTTCAAACTAGCCCAGACAACCTCTTTACTGGCCAAGATGTAAATTAGACAAGAACACATATGAAAGGACACCTTCTAATCAAAATTAGTTGACTTCTCATTCATGTGCTCACTTATCAATTTATCCCAGTCAATGTATTGGCATTCGCTACAAATTACCAAGATGAATTGGTACATCCAATTTTCAAATGAATCAGATTTAGCACTTCTGACAACATAATGCAATAAAGTAATCATATCAAAAAAAATTTCCTTAAAATGTCCCTTTTTCAAATTGGGGGGAATCTGAGATTTGCCTTTCTTTTCAATTTTCAACTAATTTTTAGCGATATTGTCCAAACACCAATTTTTCTTATCCTAGAAATAGAACCACCCTATGGTAATAAACATCTCAACAAATTCTTCCTAGTCAGGTAACTTCAACGCATGAGAAATAGCTTCAGCGTCAACCTTAGTAATCACAGAGCCATCAAAAGCTCACATTTCCTGAGAGTCAAGATAATAATTCTTTACACAGGAAATGACCAAGTCCAAACATGACATGGTAGGTGGAAAACCCTTAGCACGAGCTAACCTGCTACTTACAATTTTCTCTGCAATGGAAGGGTTAGGGTCCTACTGCATTATAATCCAAAAATCACCCAAATCTATATGCCTGAGGTCAATGTCTCTAACTTTCTCCAAACCATTTTCTATTATAGAGGCATATGGGAAACCATGGCACTTGTACTTCATTTTAACTTGTTTCAAAAACTAGAAAACAAAAGTCTCTACGATGGCTAGGGGCACCAGATAAACCCGCAAAACATTTGAAGAATATTGATAACCCAGACTCATGAAAGAAAATTTGTTCTTCTCCACAGTAACGACTCAAAGAGTTTAACTTATCATAGCAAGAAAGAACAAGAGAAAGGAGCCAATTAGATAACCTAGTCATGAATATCTTTGTTCATTCATAGTAGGTGATGAAGTTTGGATCTCCTTCGAAATGTGCCTTTTGCAATGCGAAATAAGTCATTTTCGCCAAGGTGATAGCCTTTATAAAAATAGCTCATTAATTCCCATTAAGTTTTGGTGGCATGTACCTCTGTATAATTTGTAATAAATCACCTTAGTTCCTTTTGAAAAATGTGCAAGAACACCTTCAAATACACTCCCAATTTATTGCAAAATGACGTCGAAAAGTGAATTGTGCTTCAGTCGGGCGTCAGCAACTTTTTGAAACTTTGAACCTTCAATCGAGAGTTCAGAAGTTCTAAGAACTTTTGACTCACCGATTACAAAGTACTTAACAATAGACTAACATAAGACTGATAAAGACTTAGATACTAACTTTGAAAGTAAGTCAGGGAGTCGGGGGGTTTCAAAACTTAGGAACTTGCTGACTAGGTTCAGAAAAACATAAGACCGCCGACTAATAGTTGGAAAAACTTCTAAGTGAAGGTCGCGACTTACAAAGAGAGCGAAATAATTATGAATAAGAAAAGGGACTTAGACTTAACACACATGAATGACAAACATTTTGAATATATGTTAACACTATGTAAGTGTTCTTATAATAAAGATGTTATTTTTGTGGGGTTTTTTACCAGTAATGGTTTTCCCTGTGTAAATTAATGTCCATTGTGTAAATTCATTATTGTTTCTTATTAATTTAATTATTGCATTATCATAGTTTAAATATTTTACATGCTCTAACATGGTATCATAGCCAAATTTAATGATAATCTTAAATAACAAAAAATCAAATTTCCAAAGAAAATTTGTTGTGGGAATTTTTTTGTAGGTGATACAAAGATCATCACCCGAAAATTAAAAATACAATACCAAAATACACACCTTATAATCAAGTTTTATAAAAATTTATTGTATCTATTATTAAAAATAGAAATAAATTAGAAGAATATTTATCATTATAAAATATTAATATACTTTTTTTGAAAGGAAATACCCCTCTTATTTATTATTTATAATCTTTAAATATTATTGTGATGGGGGAAAAATCTAGATCAAACAACAAAAACCAGATCTAACCCTAACACCTTCAAGAAATATAATCTAGATGATAGAAATATCATGCAAATTAAACAAAAACCACCCAGATGATGTGATTTCTTGGTTTAGATGTGGATTGCTTCACCATGCAAACCACCAGATTCGATGAAGCTTCCATGATTGTGCTCATAAATGCTTAAGAGATGGTATGTATGCAAAGATAATGATGATACTAATGGATTCAAACTCCAAAATGGGAGAAGGAGAGGGTTTTTATAGATGCAAAGGATGAACAATCAATGGTGGAGAGAAAAAGGATGAATCAACAGATGAGAATGATGGAGGAATGTGCACACACCAAGTGTCCAAGAAAAAGGCACTCCATTTAGAAACTTTGAGTGGGCTTTGATAGTGATAAGATTCTTTCCTCAAGATGAGATGCTTTTTCTATTTTGGAGTTGGAGTGATAAGTGTTGGTTCCCAAATCAGAAAACATCAAACTCTAAAGGTTTGCCACTTCTTATGTTCAAGTTTGATGGAAAACTTGGCCAACAAAGACGGGAGATTGTTTACACGTGTCTCCCCTACTCTTTAGGTTATGCCGCACCTGGGAGGGTATTCCCTTATTCACAATAAAAGATTCATCCTTGACTAACTCAGGCAGAATGCTCTCACATATGGACCAAGATGTGTAAGATAAACCCAGATTGACAATGTTCTTGGACTATTTAACTGGCTGAAAATGAGAGCATGTAGCTACAATCCTACTCCTAAAATCTAAAAGTTTTCAGATGATATTCTAATTTTGTTTTATATATGGATGCAATATTAGGGCTTTGGATCATAACCTCAACACAAGAACAGGTTGGTGCCTATCTCAGGGCATGGAGTCAAATAGACATATATATGTAAATGTTTACCATAAACTTAAAACAATAACCAGGTTTTAAGGGATTTTTCTAGTATCTGCCTTACAAATACTACCCAAGACTGAGTATTCAACTATCTCTACTTACAAACATCCTTATTGCAATATATTCTTCCCAATATTTAACCTAAAACATTTAATTTGTTCCTTGAACAAAAGAAGAAGATTAAGCATTTAACACAACAAACCCATGTTCCAGAATCTTAAACAACCCTTAGCTATTCAGATTCAGAAGGAGAACACACACAACTTGGAGACATATAACATAATACATGCAATGAAGCATTACTCATTTAAATCAACATGAAACTAGTAAGATTTATGCATAAAACATTCAACATACAACTCATAAACTTACAAGACAAGAGATAGAGCAACCCAACAGAACTGTATTTTATTACTTCTCTAAAATTTCCCAAATCTTCAACCACAAAATGAGAGCCTAGGTGCTTCTTTTATGCTCAAAGTATGTTGCCCTAAAAATTAACTCATTCTGGAGGTAGTGAGATATTTTTTAATACATTTCTCCCTCCAAAATGCATTGGGAATAAAATATTAATACATTAAAAGAGGAAAAGAAAAATGAATAAAATATGCTTTAATATTCCTCTTTTAATTTTTTTGACATTTTTCAATTTTTTCCCAACTTGAACGACAGATAGCTGAAGATTTCTATTTCTCTACAAAGGGTGACCTCTGAGACTCCTTCATGATCATATTTAGCATCATAAGAACATTGCAACAGCATCCCAAATTTGATTTCCACCTAGCCAAACTTTCTGGGTCGTTTTTGGTGAAACAGAGGCATTTTTCATCATTCTGACACTCAAAATTCATTGCAAACAGCCTAAAAACCCCTACCAATGGATGAGGAATGTTCCAAGGACAAATTCTGAGCATAGGATTGCATATTTTGGCCCAAGAATGCCTTCAAAAAATGGCCAGAAGGCAAAAAACATGACATCAGTTCTGAATCAGCATCAAAACGTGCCTGGAGTAGTAGAAAAATTGATGGAAATGACCTCAAAAGCGAAGGAAGAGCATCATTATAACCTGCAGAGGGAAGGAAAAGTTGAAATATGCCCTGCAATGGGTTTATCGCACCATCGCAGGGGGTTGGGAGAGGGCTGCAGGGAGGCCTGCAATGGTGCAATATCCGTACCATCGCAGCCTCAACTTCCTTTCATAAGCTTTTAATAAAGTTTATAAACTTTATAAACTTTCCTATATGATGTTTGACTTTCTTAAGCTCACGTTCAAACATTCACTTCTTCCCTTTTTTAAAATGCTTTTTAATAATATTTCTTTTAATATATGCATTTTGAACTATTAGACTTTATGCAATTTTTAATTTCCCTCTCCAAGCAAATGGCACTTTTGCACCATGGACAAACCGGGCATCCGACGACCATGAAAATTTGCGCAAGGGCATAATCAATTATTTCAAGAAAACCCATTTGCTCAGAATCTGCTTCGCCAACCAAATCCAAGTACATGCTTTGTAAACTGACTCGCTGGATGAGTTCGCTGCAACTGGAATGCATTAAAATAATACATCAAATGATCTCTGATTTTGATGAAACTAGAACTAGAGACATTTGAGACCAAATTGACAACTGGGTCACCCTCAAAATTGTGAAATTTGAAACTTTTTAGAAATTTAATTTTAACTCTGTCGCAGTCAGAAAATAATTAATTACCCCATCAAAACTCGTCCCGGGAGCATAAAACTGAATAGGCATGTTCTCATATGTGCCAAAAAATATTCCAACAACCAAATTTGCAACATGATGCTTAAGTTGGAAAATTTTAATTGATGAAGGTGGCCTCTGGGTAGATTGTGCATCCTATCGCCCTAGCCTTTGTCGACATCTCGAAAGAATATTGGCACATCAAATTTGAAAATTTTGAGGGTGCCACCAATAAGGATAATAGATTTATTTCTATTTTATTTAATTGTCCCACATTTTGTTTATTGCCATTTTATAGGACAAAGGGGCCCACTTGCACATTTGAAGGAATAAGATAAGAATAGAAGATAAGATAAATTACATAAATTAAAAAATTATTTAATTTATGAGCATGGAAAATAAATAAATAAAATAAATGATTTTATTTATTTATTAGAAGAAAGACATAATAATTAAATAATTTAAAATTATTTAATCATTTGATGGTAAATGGAAGAATAATGAGGATTAATTAAATAAATTAAAATTTATTTAATTAATTAAGGATATGAAGAAAGATGAAATTATTTAATTATAAGTGTGTTAGACAAAGTTAAGGAAAGTAGCGATAAATGCGATAAGTGCCTAAATAATAAAATGGGTCAATTTTGGGTGTCTACATTTTGCCCCTCTTTGAGACAATGTCTGTTAGGGTGTTGTTTCAAAGATGTGATGTGTTGGATAAACAGGCTATGCCCCAGTGAAACTGGTAGATGATGCCCCCTCGAGAAGAAAACCAAGCTGCTGGGAAAAGGCTAGGGTGACTCGCGATAAGAGGACAGAAGGATGAAAAGCTAGGGTTCATGGGAAGAAAACAAGGATTGGGCGGGTGATAATGGGGATGAGATAGAAGAATTAGGGTGATGCATGTCTAACACACTTGTTTGACAGGATGAAGATGATGATTAGAGAGAAAATGATGAAACCATTGATCAATCGGGTGAAGGGTGGAATGATGAAGGCAGCTCCAGATGGTTGCATATAAAATTAGAGATAATTTGCAATCCTTATGTTTGATATAGCACTAGATGTTATGCACCCAAACATAAAGACCAAGGTGTCGAGTATCCAATGCGCTACAGGCTAATACAACCTTGTCAAGGTACAAGATATGAATATTAGCTGTTCCGAGATAGACTTTGACTCTACAAGCAAAGGTTTGAACTTATTTCCACTAAACATAATGAAACCTTGTTGGTTATACGTATGGGAAATAGTCTTAGCATAGAATGGTCTTAGTGCATAAGAGACTGTTTAGCTTCTTAGATGCAAAAGATATTGATATACAAAATGCTAATCCTAACACGTACAAGATACTATTAGGCATAGTAGGAGAATAAGATCATCCCACAAACACAGCATACGAAAGCAAATGACCATGCCCCAGTCCATACTTCATCACAACATACCATGATATGATAGATCAAGGTAGTCTTGATTAGGTATTAGAGAGGGAAAAAAGATAAATCCAAAGAAAACAAAAGACACGGGCATCATGTTTTCTTGCCAAATGAGAGTGCTCTTGGATAGATTTGATAGTGCCTTGTTAAAAGGAAAGATATATCATGTTGAAGGCTAAAATGTTGGAGTGATTTCGCAAATGTTTGCTTAAGGCATGCGGACAAATGTCTTCATTTACCTTGGATTTAATAAGCGCTTGAGCTATCGAGACATGCATTGTTTGGTTATGCTTGAGTTAGTCAAAGAGAAGAAGATGGAAGATAGGAGAGATGGACGAGGGGATGGAAGAATGAATCATTGGTGCTTGAGTACTAGATACTTCCTTCGTATTCTAGACTACCTACATACCCTATATCCACGAGATCAAAGCACCGTACAAGAATGATGAGACATGATGGTATGTAGTTTTGGGTGTTTATTGATGATGTAGGAGATAGATGATAGAAGAGAAAGAGATGGAAGATGAGGAGGGATATTAGAAGAAGGATGGAAGATGAAAGAGGAGTATCATCTTGTGCCTGAATCTGGGTATTTCCTTCGTACTCCAGGCTGCCTACATACCCATGTCCACGGGATCAAGGCACTTAATGATAGAGATGATATGTAGTTCTAATTTATGTTTTATTGATGGTGATGATGAAGGTGGGTAGATTGATAGGGTTATAGATTGATTAGGATTGATGTTTGATGATGAGGTTATTGATGGGATGATATGAATTGGATTACTGTGATTTTGATGGATTGAATTGATTTGCTTTGATTTGATAGGTTTGATTGGATTTGTTTTGATGGATTTGATGTGATGGATTGTTTGATGAATGGATTTGATTAGAAGAAGTGATTTGATTGGTTTGACTGATTGAATTGGATTGTTGTGATTGATTTGATAAGGATGATTGGATGAAGTGATTGATTTGATTGATTAGAAGAATTTATGAGATTGATTTGATTTTATTGCTTGTATTTTTGTTGGATATTTGATTTTTTTGTATTTTTTCAAGACTTTTTATGATTTTTTTGTATTTTTTTCAGGACTTTTTATGATTGTTTTTGTATTTTATAGGAATTTTTATGATTTTTTTGTATTTTTTAGGACTTTTTATGATTTTTTTGTATTTTTTTAGGACTTTTTATAATTTTTTTTGTATTTTTTCAAGACTTTTGATGATTTTTTAATATTTTTTTAGGACTTTTTATGAATTTTTGGTATTTTTTTCTTTTTGGTTTTTTGAATGTTTCGGGATGTCAATGGATTTGCAATTTGGGCAGCCTTTGTGCTAGATACCCATGACAAGGGAAGACCAAGTCTAGGTGCAAGGAGGTAGGTGGAATTGGATGGGTAAAAGGATAGGCAATAGGGAATGAATGTACGCATGAGAGAGCAAGGATGTGATCTCAAAGGACTATGTTGCATAGGAATAACATGCCCCATTCTAGGTGCAATACTTAGGATTTTTCATGACAAGGCTCTGACAATAGATAGTGATAGGATTGGATGGAAAGGATGAGGTATGTCAAGAGATACCCAAAAAACATGTTTCAACATTTTTGCCCCCGATCTTAATCAAGATCAAAAGAGGAAGGCATGAATGGGCTCAATATGATAGGTATGTGTATGTGGATGGATAAGGACATGGTAAGATAGGATATGATAGGATGGAAAATGATAAGTTAGAAAACCATAGGAGGATGAGACAATGTGCCCCCAAGTATAGATGACATAGAAGATCAATTTACACATGATGCCTGTTTGCCAGGTTTTCATCATGGTACTTATCCAAGGTGCCTGTTTACTAGGTTTTCACTGTTGGACGAAGGGATTTCTCTTTACTTTTTTTCATTTTTTTATTCTTTTTTTTTTTACTTTTTTGACTTTTTTTTGACTTTTTTTAAATATTTGGATGGGATAGGTGGATATGGATAGGTGGATATGGAGAGGAGGATTTGGAAGATGGTGGGGACTCAAGTGTCTAGTTCCATGAAAGGTGATAGTCCCGCTAGATGGATGTCGTCACACGGACCATGTCAAGTGTGCTCATAGATATTGGTAGGGGATTACATGAAAGATGGATTACGTAGATGGTGGATTATGATGTGGATTATGGATGGAAGGATAGTGGATTATGATGGACTTATACAATGAAGATGGAAGTTTATGATGTGGATTATGGAGGGCTTATAAAAAGATGGATGGATGGGGGATAGTGGATTATGATGTGGATTATCCAATGATGGATGAAAGATTTATGCAAAAGCATGGACCATAGGAATAGGATGGGGAAGATATGTAAGATAATGGTTGAAGGATGAAGAGATGGATGGATGTGAGGATGGAATCATGACCAACGGTTGCACACACCATGATAAACGTTGAATCTTTTGATGGGATGGTGGTGTAGGAAGCAATGGTGTTGTTCGCTTAGGAGATGGGCGACGAAGTGCTTTAGGTACCCACATAGACTTAGTATTTTTCTAATTTTTGCTTGACTTGTGGGTTTTTGGATGGAATGGGAGTTTTGGATGGAAGGGGAGAAAGTGGATGGTTGGGATTTTTGAGATGTAGATGCCTCATTTGACTTGCTTTCTTCTTTTTGCTTAGGTACCCATACCATTTTAGTTTTTGACTTTTCTTATGAAGGTATGGGTTTGGATAACTTTTTGGATGGATTTTGCTTTGATTCTTTGCATTTGTGCCCTAAGGCATGAGGATCTTTAGGATTTTTTTCTTTATGAGTGTAGGCATCCAAGTTTTTATTTTTGAATCCCATGGGTTGAGTGGAAGGAGAGGAAGCTTCATGTTTAGACAATATGTGCATTTGTTGGTCACGAATGGGATTTTTAGAAGATTTATGGATGGATGGATAAGGTATTGGAAGTAGTGGAGGTAGATTTGATGGAGGGATATTAGGAGTTGGAAGAAG
The DNA here is from genome assembly GCA_027924645.1 of Cunninghamia lanceolata. NCBI lineage: Eukaryota > Viridiplantae > Streptophyta > Pinopsida > Cupressales > Cupressaceae > Cunninghamia > Cunninghamia lanceolata. The sequence continues at coordinate 11,251,482 of BSBN01000553.1, read as the reverse complement.
CAAAGGTAAATTGGATGGTGGAAGGTGTATGGTCACATGCTTTTGACATTTATAGGATGATGGAGATGGAATGGCGACATGTTTTGGGTATGTCATAGGATTTGTGATGGAAAGTGGTGGAATTAGGACGCTTGGAGGGAATACCAACATCTTTAGATTGTTGTCCTTGGGGTGTGTATCCATGGCCATGTGAGTGTGAAGGGACATTGACATGTATGGGCTCCAAAATACCTTGTTCATGAAGGCCTTGGCCTTTACCTTGGCAGTTCATGTTTTGGAGCATGCGATGGACAATGGGACTAGGTGTAGTTTGGGAACTAGACTTGAGTTCATTATTGGATGAAGAAGATGAGGTGATGGATAAAGGTTGTTGTGTTCCCAGGGAGGAACATTCATGAATGAAGGAGGATAGACCAAGTGGATATGATGGTGGATTTGAAATGTGGTCAATAGTGGATGTGGAAGGGCCATTAGGATCTTGTTTATGTTCATTTAGATCTAAGGTATTTGTTTGATCTTCTATGCTTATGTGTTCTTGGGAGGCATGTGTCTCATCATGACAAGTGGATGTTTGGGGATCATGGGTAGGTGGAGTGATAATCTCTTGATCATGAATTGCATAAAGTTTGGCTAAGAGGATCATCATAGTTTTCATGATCATATATAGAATCTTGATCACAAATGTGAGCATAAATAGGATTAATTTGGCTATGAATGGGATAAACTTGCTCATGAATAGGATCATGATCATAAATAATATCTTGATCAAAGAAAATACATAGGTCATGGATGAATTGAACTTATAGATGCTTTGGTCTTGATTTAGACAAGGGCTTGATGTTTCCACATGCGTTGGATTATACTCTTGACATAGCTCTTGGTTTGCTTGAATAGAAGTGGATGACTCTTCAATGACATGAGGGCACAATGGACTCATGGGAGGAAAATTTTCAATAGGCTCAGGGGGTTGTGGACCACATGATAGAGTTGAAGAAGTGGACATGGCATTCAAAAGTTCTTTGGTAGGCTCATCAATTGGTGCTCGACATGGGGATGGTTAATCCCTTGCAAGTAGTCCTTGAATCACATCCTTTGTAGGTGGGGGGTGATGAAATTTGAAGGCTCATGATTGGGATTAGGCGGAAGGCTAATTGGATTAGAGCTTGTAAGATGGATAATGGGATGAGATGGGCTAGGACTTGGGCTAGATGGAAGGATAAGGGGATTAGATGGATGAAGATTAGAAGTAAGATCACATGGTAGTGCCAAGATAGGACTAGTAGGCTCATTTGTTGGCATGTGATTGGATGGTGGAGGTGTCTTGTAGGATGCATTGACTAGATTGGTATGTCCCTCATCAAAGGATATCAAATCTTGCTCCAAAGATTGGCTTAAGGACACTTGATTTATATACAAGGGGCCACTTGGAGTAGGATTAGGTGACAAATAGGTATCTCCCTCGTTAAAAGATATTAGATCTTTCTCCAAAAGTGGACTTAAGGACGTTTGACTTATGTACAAAGGACTATTTGGGTGTGCATGTACCTCTTGTGAGGGAACTTGTTTGTATTGTAGATGGGTTTGATGGTGTGTTGGAAAGTTGGAAGGAGGAATTGGATGACCTTGAGGTTGATATTGATAGGTTGATATGGCGCTGACATGACAGGGGGATGGATTAGATTGGTATGAAGTTGGATAAGTTGATGGAACATTGACTTGATAGGTTGGTGGATTAGGTTGGTATGAAGTGGATAGGTATGACACATAGGATTGATATGGCATTGGTTGAGGATGTGCTTGTTGGATTTTACAAGTGGCCAAGAGGTGTTGCATATTCAAGGATTGGCTTGTTTGAGATTTTTGGATCATGTCATGGACACCTTGAATCATTTGTTGGCTTAGAGGTGATTGGCCTGTTTGAGATTGGTGAAGTATGTGAACGAGCTCTTGTGCTAGGTCCTCTAATGTTGGCATGGTGGAAAATTATGGATGGAATTATGCGACAAAGTTGAGACCCTTGGATTGATCATTTTTCTTGATTGATTGATTGATTGATTGATTGGATTGGCTTGGTCAATTAATTGGATTGGTTTGATCAGTTGGTTGATTGGATAAGATTATCTCCCAAGAGATAGGCTCATGAACTCAAGGGTAGCCAAAGTTGGTTGATGATGTTGATATGATCAAATGCTAGATAAGGACCAAAGCTAAATGATAATGCTGGTTTTGATTAATTGATGTTGGATAGCAGATTTAGAGTCTCAAAAAGGATGTAGGGATCAAAAAGTCCAATGATATGATATGGTCAAACTAGATGGGATGTTGTAGATGATCAATTTGATGTTTAAAAACTGATGGATTGATTGAAACAAGATTTAATGACTAGAGAAAATGATAGCAGCCTGTGATAAACCAAAGCCGACTAGGAATAATTCAAAGGTGATGAGGAATAATCCAGAGGTGACTATATGGAAGCCAAAGGTGATTTGATGTTGTTCAAGTGCAACAGAGTAAAGTTCAAAGGCACTATGAAGGATCCAAAGGTGACTGGATCATAGACAGGAAGAAATGATAGGATAACCAGAGGCAAGTTGTTGTTAAGCAAAGGCAACTAGCTGATGGTCAAAGGCGACAGGCTATTGTTCAAAAGCAACTAGCTGTGATAGAGATTTAGTTTTGAGGATGTTTTTTAGCTTGTTTTGACAAGAAAATAGATGGTTGATAACACACAGGAATACCAGACACACAAACATTTACAACCTAGGCTAGGCAAGGACAATATTTGTTGGATTCCCACTTGGATTGCTCCAACCGCACTTATTCAAGTGGATAGCTTAGAAGTTTGGTGGCACTGGCTCCCCCTTACTCGGAACTCACTTCTTGGGCACACCAAACTTTGAATTCCTAAAGACCCAAAGATCTCCATGAATTTGCTATCTCTACTTTGAACTGTGATAATGTGGGACAGATTCAGAGGTCTATATTCCAACCTCCTGCACCAATAAATAGAAGGATTTTGGCTACTACACAGAGGTTTTTAGTAAGGGCATTCATTCAGGTGGCCATACATGCAGCGATTCACTCCGATTAGGAGGCCTCCCATCCTGTAGAGGTTATGCTCTATAGGGTTTCACAAACCACAAGGGTACTAAGGGAGACATTTGTCGGTATGACACATCGACACCTGTTGTTTATGACTTTCATCACAAACATGTTATTTATATAGCAGTTTTAATGAGCTTGGATTTATCTTGTTACCACTTGGGTTGTTCCCTCTCACAATGAGAGGCAGGCCCTCTAGAGATAATAATAATTTATCTTACACCCCAGATCCATTAGATAGGCAAGAGGAGAGGATACTCTTGTTGTTAAATCAGGTTACAGACATACACAACAAGCAAACAAGAAAATTAAACAGACACGGAGCATGCAAAGATTCCTTTTAAGCACCAAGTCCAAATGTTCATAATTAAGTTATAAATGGTAAGTCCTTCATCGATCGAACTTGCAAGAAACATGTCAGTAGTTTTATAGATTCTCCATTCTTCAACAAGTGATTTGATGCTGCAATGACAAGAAAAAGAACGAACTTGCAAGCCAAAAGTGGATTAGGTCAAAATATGCAATCTGTTAAAAATCTGAAATAAATAATTTGATACAACAAAACAGACTACATAAATAGAAAGTTCAGATGATTCTAAGCAATTTAAAAAAAAATTGTTGAAATTGGATACATTTTGCTCAAGAAATGCTTGTTTGAAGTTTGAAATGAAGCTAAACTTTGACAGATAAATTACCTAATGAAATGGTAGAATTACCTGATAAAACCTCCACATCTGTGAAGTTCATCAAACCAACTTTCCAATGAGTCCTTCCGCGCAAAAATCCAACCTCTTTTGACCAAGTTATAGCAAAAAGAAAAAATTTGCCTCCTTTGGCATGTAGGAGAAGATAGGGTAAGCTTGACTATTAAAGGTTTGACCATTTAGTGTTTCAAGTTTATGGTTGACTGGATTGGGTTGGTTGACTTAATTTGATTTGTTCAGATTTGGCAGTTTCATGTTGACAGATTAAATTAAACCCCACCCCCCCTTTGAAAAAAAGATTAAGAATCAAAAAGAATTAAAACCTTAAGCTTAAGACTATAATGTTAACAGTCATATTAAAGCTTAAATATCTAAGTCGATGTTTAAAGGCTTATATTAAAGTGCTACGTCGAAATGCCTAGAGCTAGAGTTTTTCTTAAGGTCGATTGTATTGGGTTGACAGTCGATAATGTAAAGGATGGTCGAAGCAAAGAGGGAGGTTGATGATGGTTTTGACTATGAAATTGCAAAGCGGCTAGGGTTTTGAAATGGCAACTAGGAGGCTATACCATAGATTTTTTGACCTTGCGATGGTGGCAGGATAAGTTTAGTTTTTCAAAGTCTTAATCTAAACGCCAACATCAACTGTGTGTTAGATGTATTGACCAAACCCTAATACTAATGCCAAATGCAAATGAGCAACCAAACCCTAAAACTAACGCCGAAGGGAGGTCGACAATTGAAACAAAGGGGAATTTGAAATGTATGGGGGGCGTCGGAGAGAATAAGGATTGGGTGGAGGTTTCGACAGATCATAGATATCAACTAGGCATTTGGTTAGAGATGGTCGGCGGGTTGATGACAGGGTGGTGGTGACTTCTATTGTCACCACCAAGCACAGAGGGGTCAGAAAAGGTTCACACTAATGGTAGATATGTATGGCAACAGGATCACCAACAGTGTCGACTAAGGCCTCAGGAAGAGTGAGCACGACAAACAGGGTGGTAACAAAGCCAAAAGGACATGAAGGTTTCGACAGCATATGACAATTAGATTTCAATGAAGACTTAATGACTTAGAGTTTTAACCTATGCAGAGAAGAATGGTGACAACTATGACATGTGAAAGGCGACAGAATGGTCGAGAGGACTGTGGTTTGAGGGAGCAACTAGAGATATAAGGATTTCGACCAGCTATGACCTGCAACCCAAAACATTTAAACACAGCCAAAACGTCAACAAGCCTGCGATGTAACCCTACAACCTTGATCTACAGAACATAGAAATTAGCGAGAAATGCCTGTACGGTACAAATCCATACGGATCTGTACTGTATGGGTAGAAAGATTTAAAAAAAATTCAAAATTTTACAAAAATTTTACAGTGACGAAATACATGCAAGTTTATAGTCAAAAAGCATGGAATCAACCTCCCAGACACGATGGCATAGTCCTTTTGAGCCCTAGAGATCACCTTTGATAGATCACATGCAAAATTTGACAACAGGAGTTAAAAAAAATCATATTTTTTATAACAAAAACTTGCAAAAAACATAAGATTTGATCAGGAGAAGTAGATCCCACTAGACGTACCATTTTGTGATGGGAGAAAAATCCAGATCAAATAATGAAAACCAGATCTAACCCTAACACCTTCAAGAAATCCTATCTAGATGATAGAAATAACATGCAAATTAAACAAAAACCACCTAGATGAGGTGATTTCTTAGTTTAGATGCGGATTGCTTCACCTTGCAAACCACCAGATTCGATGAAGCTACCATGTTATGCTCATAAATGCTTAAGAGATGGTATGTATGCAAATATAATGATGATACTAATGGATTTGAAACCCAAAATGGAAGAAGGAGAGGGTTTTTATAGATGCAGAGGATGAACGATCAATGGTGGAGAGAAAAAGGATGAATCAACGGATGAGACTGATGGAGGAATGTGCACACGCCAAGTGTCCAAGAAAAAGGCACTCCATTTAGAAACTTTGAGTGGGCTTTGATAGTGATAAGATTATTTCCTCAACATGAGATGCTTTTTCTATTTTGGAGTTGGAGTGATAAGGATAATAGATTTATTTCTATTTTATTTAATTGTCCCACATTTTGTTTATTGCCATTTTATAAGACAAAGGGGCCCACTTGCACATTTGGAGGAATAAGATAAGAATAGAAGATAAGATAAATTAAAAATTTATTTAATTTATGAGCATGGAAAATAAATAAATAAAGTAAATGATTTTATTTATTTATTAGAAGAAAGACATAATAATTAAATTATTTAAAATTATTTAATCATTTGATGGTAAATGGAAGAATAATGAAGATTAATTAAATAAATTAAAATTTATTTAATTAATTAAGGATATGAGGAAAGATGAAATTATTTAATTATAAGTGTGTTAGACAAAGTTAAGGAAAGTGGCGATAAATGCCTAAATAATGAAATGGGTCAATTTTGGGTGTCTACATTTTGCCCCTCTTTGAAATAATTATTATTTATTATTTCCCATTGTAACTACTTTTAAATATTTTTTTACTTAATTTACATCTACCTAATTGAAACTTCACTTTATAAGGTTATAAACCCTAAAATACCTATATGACATTTTACCAAAAGATACTATTTGATTCTTTTTTTTCAATTTAAAAAGAAAAAGAGATAGAATGTGAAATTAGGTAAATATTAAATTGTACTATATAGTATTTCATTCTTAAATTTAAATATAGTATAATATTTAAATTATTTAAATATATATTTTATATGAATAATATATGTGAATAATTATATTATTTATTTATTTATTTATTTTAACTTTGTAATTTTTAAATGTGTGAAATTATTATCACAAAAAAGGAGAAAAGAAAAGGAGGTAACATAGTACAAGTTTTTTTCCCTTCTTATCAATATAAACTATTTTTTAAAACAAATTCCAGAAGAACATGACAAATGAGTTCTCATATCTTCTCAATCGATAAAGCACACATGTTGTGTGGAAACAACTACTCTATATTGAAGATCACGATAAAGGCAGAATTGATGGCTAAGAATCTATGGGCCATTATCAAGGGTAAGAAAAAACAACTTATAGGTAGAAATATTAACCTCATCTTGTAAATTCTTTTAAAAATAGATCACAAGAAGCATTATCAATATTATGAAGAAGTATAGGAGATGAATATCTCTTACATATAGGAAATCTAGATTCACCTTCTGAAGCTTGGAGTTTATTAAGATTTATGCATGAAGGATCTAGACTTTCAAAAATTATTAAATTAATATTAGAACTATTTACAACTCCCATGAAAGGAGATGAAAAAGTTATAAATGATCTTGCTAAAATAAAAAATATAAAATCTCAATTGGATGGGTGCAACTGAGACTTCATAAGAGAAACTTTTATATTTTATTAGACAAATAAATATTCATGAAAGATTTAGAAATTTTATTTCTATTTTAAATTCTAAATATCAAAATGAAGATGATCTTCCTAATCTATCGACACTCTTCTCTTCTTATTCAAGAAGAGTGTGTTATGTTAAATTTTGATTCTAAAGGGAAAGCATCAGAAGCTCTATTAAGTCAACAAAAAATAAAACATATAAAAAGAAACAAAAAATTTTCAAATCATTTGATTATTCTAAAAATTCTCACAAAATCAATAAAACCAATAATCCAAAATGTCCTAATTGTGGTAAAATAGGTCACACAAAAAATAAATTTTATTTTAGAAATAAGAATCAAAATGGACCTCCTAAAAATACAAATTATAAATCAAAATCAAAATGACAAAAATTTCCGTATACACTGCTTTATCTGCATCATCTGATGATGAATGGATTCTTGATAGTGGAGCATCTAGACATATGACCTACATGTATGACATTTTATTTGATGTTAAATCTTGTAATGAAAAAATATATTTAGGAGATACTTCAATAATAATAGCCAAAGGAATAGGAAAATTTAAGATTTTTAATGAAACCATTGGAGAAGCCGTTTTTGTTCCAAATCTAAGGAAAAACCTATTATGATGTTCAAAGTAAAGATAAATGGTACATTAAAGATCAAAGTAAAGATATTGTTGTAGAAGGTACTCTGAAAAATGGTCTCTTTATTTTCAATAATATTTCAAAAGAAAAATTTGTCCTTACAAATAAAAACTAAAACACAATTGTGGAATGAAATATTAGGAAATTTAAATACTAGAAGCATGAATGAAATGTCTCATCATAATATTGTAATTGGATTACCTAAAATTGAAAACAATTAGAAACTTGTAAAGGATGTCTCCTAGGTAAACAACATACTCTACCCTTTAATAAGAGTCATAATCAAATTTCATCTAAACCCTTAGAATTACTTCATAGTGATCTAATGGGTCACTTTCAGGTTCTCTCTCTCAATGGGTCTCTTTATGCCCTCACAATTATTGATGATTATTCTAGAATTATTTGGGGGTATTATCTTAAAAATAAAAATGATGTTCTTTCAAAATTTAAAGAATACACAACCCTAGTCGAAAATCAGTCTAATTATAAAATAAAATCTCTTAGAACTAATAATGGCACTAAATACATAAATAGATAATTTGACAACTTTTGTTCCTTATGCAGGATACAAAGAGAACTAACTTGCCCTTTTTCTATGTAATATCCCCATTTTCTAAATGATCATCCAGCGGGGTCCACTAGCCGATTTTATTCCCATAAGCTAAGTTGGGAGATATAAGGGAATAATTTGATTAATTAAATAATAAAAAAATCCTAAGTCATTTTTGGGTTATTTATATTTAATTAATGAGTTGGGCCTATTTTTATTATAAAAGTGACTTGGAGAAAGGAAAGCCAGTTAAGTGAAACTTGGTGAAAGGAAAGTCAGTTAAGTGAAACTAATTTTAAATTCACTTGGAGAAAGGAAAGAAGTAACATAATAAATATAATAAAATGTCAAATAAATTATTATTTTATTATGGATGTCAAAAAAGAATTAAAATTGACAAAATGGAACGGACCTCTTGGAGGCTTTATAAGGAGGTCATTTGGAGTTAATTTCATCGTATTGTCATTTTATCAATTGCATATTGGAGAGTTTCCTTTTTGCTAAAACGTCTAGTTCAACTTGTTCTAAGGACGAAAACCCTTAGACATTTGTGGTTTGGACGAAAACCCAACACCAGTTGAGAGGAGAACCCATTAAGGGTTTGCTATAAAGCTTATTTACAGGTTTTTGGCATCAATTGGAGCTTCAAGGAGGACATTATTTGTACAAATTTATATTAGCTATGGGCAGCTAGGGTTTGGACACCAAAATGATGAGATTTGTCAAAATATCATTTTGGAATTGAGGCGATTTGAAGACAATCAATTGCTGGTTGCTTATGGTTTGATTTCTATTGACATCTAGAGGAGGATCACTGCCCTAGAGAGGGAAGATCGTTGCCATTTTGTGGGCACACTACATGCCATACAGGTTAGGGTTGATATGAAAGAGTTTGCATGCATCAATTAAGGAGATTGAGGCCAATAAAGGGTGATTTGATTGGTATTGAAGGTTTCAAACCCTAAGCACATCATCAAGGGGAGTTTGTAGCCTTAGTGAGGCTGATTCCACCATTATTTGGATAGCTGATTGTTATCAGACTTTCCTAGGTTACTACAACAGTGTTTATATTGTATTTGGTACATATTTCATGCATGTAACAAGGTGGATCAGACTAAGTATGTTTATTTGATGTTCCCATTTCAAATCTTTAACTTGAATAAGCACTCATTCACTGTTACAGTCTGTATTAGACCTGATAAACATTGTAATCAGACTTGATTTGATGATAAATAAGGCACATTTAGTGTTGGTACTTTGATGTTTATGCATGAAATGTTATTGGTTATGTTTCCTATACATTGGCATATGTATTCTCAATGAAAACCAATTAAAATAAACATCAAAACTAAACACAAAACTCAGAAATCAGAATGCATTAACATTGCATGACAAGTGTTTGAAAAAATGTCAAACTACCAAAACTAAAAATTCAGGGTAGAACTAGACAAGGTTCTTACATTCCCCCCAACAAAATGGAGTACCTGAAAGGAAAAACCAAACCATCATAGAAATGGTTAGATCTATGTACACTCTTCTAATACACCTAAATTTCTTTTGGATGAAGCTATGAATACAACAATACATATTTTAAATAGAGTTCCTACAAAATCCTTGTATCTTTCAACTCCCTTAGAAAAATGGTCAAACAAAAAACCTAATATCTCTCATTTGAGAATCTTTGGGAGTCCTGCATCTGTTTTCATTCCTAAAAAAGAAAAAGACAAAAACTTGATTCTACATCTTCTTATTGTATTTTTCTTGGATATGGAGGAAAAATAAAAGGGTTCAAACTTTATGATTCTTCCAAAATAGATATTATTTTGAGTCACAATATTCACATTATAGAATCTCCCCTATCTAATTCTATTGATAATTGAAGATGAGGAATTAGGAAAACATGAAAAACATGAAATAGCTCAAAACAAGCAAATCATTATACCTTCCAATGCTTCCTAGCTCCTCACTCCTTGATAAGGTTGAGGAACTTGCACCCTTAAGTCCCTAGCTCTACCCAAACTAGTATTTGCAATGTGAAATGCTCTCTATGTCAATATAAAACTCACTACAACCTAGCTCTAATTGAGGAAATTGAGAAAATTTTTAGCATAATAGACCTGATCTAAAATTGGATGATGAAATGGCTTGTGGAGGCTTGTATTTATAGACAAATTGGAGGGGATTTTGATCCAATGGTGGAGATTAATTGTTGAGATCAATGGATGAGATTGACTATGAGATGGAGGGCTAGGATTTGATCATCAAAATTGGATGGTGGAGAATAAAAATGAATCTTTATTCATTTTGAGGAGGACTATTTAATGTGATTTGGATGTGTGAGGAAATTAAAAATTAATTTCCTTGGGATGAGATGGAATTAAAAATTCCATTTTATGTGGGAATGTGAAGGTCATGTGACACATGCACATTTTTGGGGCCTTACATTTGTAAGCTAAAAATGTGGAAGATGTTTTAGCATGAAAATGGCAAAAATGAGTTGGAGGGGTTATGTATTTTTTGTAATTTTTAATTTGTGGGTGTGGGAGAAGGTGTTAAACATGATTTGACCAAGTTAATCAGGGTGATTAACTTAGTTAATGTGGTTGGAAAAAATTTGTGAGGGGTAATCAGGGTTTAGGATTAATTAAATAATGATTTATTTAATTAATCTAGGTCTAGGGGTCATGTATGCTAGGGTAGCTAAGTAAATAATAGATATTTAATCAACTAGGCTAGGTATAGGCTAATTAGTAGGGCAAATTAATGAGATAAGTATAATTTATATACCTAATTGGGTTTAGGGAAGTGGACAAATTAACCAAATAAATATTTGACATATTTATTTAATTAATTGGGATGATGTTAGTAAGGTGTGACTATTGAATTAATTAAATTAATCCAATTTTAAAGGTTAATTGATGGAGGATGGATGAATGGTTTAGGTGTCAGATGAGGTAATTAATTAAATAAAAATTTAATTAATTAATTAGACAAAGAATTAGTGACGTGGATGATGTCGAAGGGTGGTTAGAAGGTTAAGACATTTTTAGGTGTCTATATTTGCCCCTCTTTGATGTGGCATCGTGACCTAGTAGGGATATGGTGTCAAGTCAAAGAATTTTGCCCCAACTGTGCTGAAAGAATAAAATGGATGAGGGATGCCCACTTGAGAGATCGAGTGAAAAATTAAAAAAAAATCAAGTGATCTCTCAAAAGTAGGAAATGGTGGTGAAAAATGGATAGAGGATGAGAAATCGAGTAGATAGAAAAATGGGCGAAAAAGGTTATATTTTGCATTCTAGGGAGAGAAAAAGGTGAGGGGGGATGACATGGATTTCTATAAATAGATAGTGTGGGCCCAAAGTGCCACATTTGCACACATTGAGCTTATTGGACGAGAGGAGAGAAGGAGACGAGATGGAACAACCACCCTTCCCATGTTATGAGCATCGATCTGAGACAGTCCACGAGTACATGAGACCACCCATATAAAGGTGCCTAGGTATGTTAGTCAACCTTGACTTTGTCAATTTCATGATTTGGGGCATTTATTATGTCAAGAAATGTGTAGTTAGATGGATTAGCACCATAGCGCAGCTGCGTGGTGCCATGCTTAGGTAAATTGGCACCATCCTTAGGTAAATTGGCACCATCCTTTGGATTGGCGCCATAGGTTAAATGGGGGTTTGGGGGGTTTTAGTGCCATATTCTAAAGTTTTGGCACCATTCTCTAGTTTAGCGCTAGGGTGGAAAATCAACTATTGGATATTTTAGCGCTATATATGGTAGTTTTGGTGCTAATCTCTCATTTAGCGCCATAGGTTTAGGGTTTCAGGTTTTAGCGCCATATCCTGGAGATTTAGCACTAAGATCTAGTTTGGTGCCATAAAATAGTTTTTTAGCGTCATGCTCTGCATTAGCGCAGGGGTCAGAGAAAAATGGTGGTTTAGCGCCATGTTAGAAAGTTTTAGCGCTAAACTCTATTTTAGCACTAAAAGCATAAGGATTAGCGTCATAGTGTAAAATGGCACGATATGGTCCAAAATTGGCACCAAGTTCTATTTTGATGCCATAAGGTTGTGGATTAGCACCATAGCACTATCTTGGGAGAAACAAGCTAAGTTTTGATGGTTTTTGGATGCAGATTCAAGGTGGGATTTTTCAATCATGGGAGCAGCGAGTCCCGTCAATGATGAGGTATCAGGCTCAATTTGATCAGGCTACTCTAGCCAGATTAGGGAGGTTGGGACTATGGACAGTCATCAAGATCCCTAGATATGGACACATAGGGCTATGATGACATCCCTAGTGGAGAGGTGGAGGAGCGAGACATGCTCCTTTTTGCTACCAACAGGTGAGATCACTATCACCCTTGAGGACGTGTGGAGGATTTTGAGACTCCCTATAGCTAGAGTGAGGGTAACATATGATGTACCCTCAGGAGTAGCAATGTTGGACAGAGCATTTTCTCCTAGGCATCTAGTCTATACTGATGACCAGTGACAGATGAGCTACAGGAAGACTTAGGTAGTTGGGGTGGATCATTTCACCGTATTCATGTGTGCAGTGATTGGAGGGATTGTTATGCCAGATTAATGCTTGCATGGTTTCTCATTTGGTTGGGGTGGTGTGATAGAGCAGATGGTGACCCAGGAGACTATGTATGTGTGGGGGCCCTACATGTTAGGATAGCTTTATCATGAGATGCTTACGGTGGTATACCATATGGATAGAGCATTATCTTTTGGGGTTACACTTTTTAATGTGTGGGCCTTTGAGCATATTGCCATTGTGTGGCCTCAGGAGGCTTATCACCGAGGTCAGTTTGAGGTGTTTGTGTTTTTTTGTATAGACCTCCTATTGTATATTCCTATGTAGGGAAGTTGTGGTACTGGAAGAGGATTTTGGATGACATGGATTCCATCATTTGGCATCCATACATAGGTGTAGAGGCATGGATAGATGATCATATTCATATACCCTATACATTTCAACCATGTTATTTGATGAGGCGGGGGGATCATACAATAGATAGGTACATCCCCTTGTGAGTGATGAGGCAGTTCAAACTGGTGCAGGACTTGCCCCAGGCCATGGCTATTTTGGTAGGACTCCCCAAGATGTGCAATGGCCAGGACCGATTGTTCCTTAGGTGGCGATCTTAGATTTTGCAGGCCTACAGCTAGTACAATGGGACTAGGATAGCAGATAGTGGATGCTGGTACTACCCCAACATATGATAGGTGGTGGCAGGTATGGAGGCTGATCTAACTGACAGATCTTGCAGCCAAGCCTGATATGACAGTGGAGGATGAGAAGGAGGTAGAGGAGGGAAATGAGGTGTGGATAGGTTATGTGATGGAAGAGGTTCCTATTAATGAGGGTGATGGTATTATAGTGTTGGTTGCAGCAGTAGCAGGGTAGGCAGTAGGGAGAGGACGGGGGCAGAGAGAGCGGGCACCCCAACTTAGTAGTAGGTACCTATATAGTAGGTATAGATGGGACAAGGACAGGGACAGATGTGGCCACCGTGGGCACCATAACTGCAAGGACAGAGCCAGTTACCTCGGCAAACATAGCAGGTACCCCAACAGCAACAACAGGTACCCCAGCAGTTAGGGACATTAGGTGCTGGGACCTTAAGAGTGGGGACATTAAGGACAGGGCCTGGCCCTCTTTTTGGTATTTGGATTGGACATCAGCAGACTCAAGTCGACAAGGAGGAGGAGGCAAACACTCTATGAGCATAGGTGGCCAGCTTAGAGGATGAGGTGGCTCGGCAGAGGCAGGACTTACAACAGTTACATGGAGTTCAAGTTGTGATAGATGGAGTGAGTGGTGGGGACGGGGATCCTCAAATCCTCATGTTGCAGGCTCAGATAGGGCACCTATAGGAATATTTGTAGGCACAGGTGGCCCAGATTACTACTGAGAGAGAGAGAGAGAGATCATTGCGGTAGGTAGTTGAGGTGCAGATATAGAGTGTTGAGGCTGGGGCTCAGTAGGCAAAGGGCTAGGTTGTAGGGTTACAGGCAGAGATCACACACCTACAAGGTATGGTGGATGGGACTAGCATTGGTCAGATTTGTTTAGATTCAAGCAGCAGTATATTCAACAGTTACAAGATCAAATTTTAGAGCAATGATCAAGAGCTGAGTACTACTATGGTACATATTGTACTTGGTGCCTGAGGGTCAGCGTGTTCCCAATTACAGCTAGAGGAGCAGATCTGGGATGTCAGGGTCATAGAGATCAAGGAGATCTCAGCTGTTAGTTCAGCAGCTGTCACCTCAGCAGTAGCTACCAGTTTAGTAGAAAGCACCCATGGAGCCACCTCCTCATCATACACCTGGGTCTCCTACTAACTCAACTAGGGGCTCCTCCACCCATGGTTCTTGACTCTTATAGTTTTGATGTATTTCATCCTTTGAGGCATTTTGTATCATGACATGTATTATTTTTGTATATTTTGACATCGATATATGATATGCATTTATGGTCTATGGATGATTATGGATATCTATGGTATTTATGGATTATGGATTTATGATGTTATGGATGTTCATGCATTTATGGATGTTATGGCTGTTATGGATTTTATGATGATGTAGATGGATAGATATATGCATGTTGTGATGTTTACAGGTGTTATGGACTGGTATGTTTTATGTATTATGGATGCATTTTCTGTTTTATGATGTTGTTCGTGGATGGATATTGCATTATGGTGTTGATTTATGGTATGCATTTGGATTATGATGTGGAACGTAATGGAATATATGCTCAGATTAATAAACATATATTATGTATGGATGAAAATGGAATGTAATGGTATTTGTAATATATGCTTTGATTAATAAACATATATTATGTATGGATGAAAATGAAAAATGGAATGGTAATTTTTAATGATAATGAATGGATAAGTGATAAATGATAATGAATGAATGGATATGGTAAATGATAATGAATAAATGATAATGGTTAATGATAAATGATAATGGATAATGGAAAATGGTGAATGGTAATAGTTAATGAATAAATGGATAAGTGATAATGGATAAATGATAATGGATAATGGATAATGATAATGATAATGGATAAATGGTAATGACATGGGTAATGGAATGGGTTGTTGTCATGATACATTATGATGTTTTAGAACCATGGGTGATGGGGTTCAGTTTGGGGATGGTTCTAGAATAGGTTTAGGGATGATTGGGATAGGTTTAGGGATGATTGTTTAGGGATGGTTGGAATAGGTTGGGATAGGGAATACTAGGTCACTTGACACCACGTTGTTAGAGGGGTTTTGTTGGAATAGGTGAAGTTATATGTTATGTGGGGTTAATTTGTTAGAGTGGTTACAAGATAGGACTGGATGAAGTTATTAGATGCTAAGTCCATATAGTGTATTTGATGGTTGGTGGTAGAAAGGATAAATGGGCTAGGATAAGTATTTGCATTGACATTATTGAGAGCATTTCTAGATTTACTGTAGCAAAAGGGGATATTTTCACCAAGGTATGAAAGGACCAAGGTAATGATACATATCATGTTGAAATTAGGGCAGACAACTGAGAGGGGTGGGTGAATCAGTTGTCACAAAACTTTTATCTTTTGTTGCATTTAATCTTCTTTACCATTTATTAACAGATCAATGATATAACCATGAAAGCATGAATCAACAACACATGAGCAGAAACATAATCAACACACATAACACCAGGATTTTTACGTGGAAACCCATTTAAGGGAAAAACTACGGTGGGGGTTAACCCACAAGATTTATTCTCTATTAAAAGAATAGAAAAATGGGAAGGCACTTGCCTTCAGGCGCACTGCCCATAGCTCACTAGTCAAAGGAGGCTCACTACCTACAGAAACATTCACAAGATTAACACTAAAAGGTTGAACTAAGAAACAACATCTTCATCATGCCAAGGTTCAGTTCCATTGAAGTGCACAACACCTCTGCTCTACCCCCACTCACTTCCTCGCTACATCTGCATCTCTGCTCACATTCCCACATTTCCACCACTTCACAACACTTATTTATACATGAAATCAACTTTGGAATGAACATCAAAGTCAGCCTTACAATCATCTATCTGGAGCATTCTGCAAGATAGGCATTACAAGTAATTACAATCACAAGACTTAAAATGCTACATGTGAACCATTACACTATTGGCCAAACATAGCTGGGACTTGAATCTTCCTCAAAAAACATGCCATCCTCCATGGAACTTCTCTTAGATCATCTGCAACACGCACCAAGCATCCAATCGGCCAAGACTAGAAAGAACAACAACACCCAAGGAGAAATCTTCAACTACGAGCTCAATCCTCAATGTGGACCACCAACATAATAGGCACACGATCTAGAAACCACCACAAGCACAATGAAATCAACAAGAACAACCACACCACCTCAAATCACCAGAATCACTTTCACCTTCATATGGGAACTTAAGAACACTGACTGTCATGACTGTCACACCAGAAAGATTTCTTGAGGACCTCCAAACCATGAACCACTTGAGTTGAGGATACACATCAACATCCCAAACATACCTCTAGAACCGCAGATCATAGTATTCTAATGCAAAGAAATCCGGACCAACTTCCTGTCACTCTGTTACCTCTGAACAATTGCAAAACCTGGTTCTACTTAGATGGCCATAACTTCACCAATACTCCATGCGGACCTCTCAAATCTTAACTGCCACAACTTCAGACAATCCTCTACAAAACCCTTTGGTCCACAGACTCTGATCTTCATCTCAGAGCAATCTACTTTACTGAACTGCACTATCTTCACTGTCTCTGATAAAGAGATATGTTAACATCAATGACAACACATCATAGGCTAATATTTGCAACAATATCCCCCTTTGTCATTGATGGCAACATATGATGTGAAAAACTGATTCAACCATCAAGACAAGAACTTCTCCCTCTTTCTCTTATCATGTCTGCAATCACTTTCTTCACTGCTCCCCCTTTCACCAGCAACTACTTACTTCCAAGTTTTTCACATGACTTCTCTCCCCCTTTGACATCAATGGCAAAGGGCACATATTTGCAATCATCTCTCCCCCTTTTTATTTCTTAGATAAAACCAAACTGAACTCTAGACTTAACATACTGACTACTCCCCTTGAATAGCATCCCCTTAACACCAATCTGGATCACAAGATATGACTGTGAGTTCCACTGGACTGATGCACACTAGTGCACCTTAGTTCTGGATAGGAGGGGTAATAACCCCTAGCTTCACTTTGAGATACTCAAAAGTATCCTTAGGTAGAGGCTTAGTGAAGATATCTGCAATCTAATCCTTAGAAGAAACAAACTCCAATCTGACTTCATTCTCATTTACCTTCTCTCTCAAAAAGTGAAACTTGATGGATACATGCTTTGACTTTGAATGCAACACCAGATTATTTGAGATATTTATTGCACTTGAATTATCACAAAAGATTGTAATAGGCTCTTCAAACACAATTCTAATATCCTTCAACATTTGCTTCATCCACAAAACTTGAGTACAATTACTTGTTGCTGCTATATACTATGCCTCTGTAGTAGATAGAGATATTGCCTCCTATTTTTTGCTCAACCAAGAAACCAATCTCTTTCCCAAGAAAAATGCACCACCACTAGTACTTTTCCTGTCATCCACATCTCCTACCCAATCAGCATCTATATATGCATGAAGAGTGAAATCATCATCCTTAGGATACCATAAGCCATAATTAGATGTTCCCTTCAGATATCTAAAAATTCTTTTGACTGCTACAACATGAGATTCTCTCGGATCAGCTTGAAATCTAGCAACAAGGCCAATTGTATTCATAATGTCAGGTCTTGTATGAGTTAGATAAAGCAGTCCTCCAATCATTGATCTATACATTTTTTGATCTACATTAGGGGAATCATTATCTTTACTCAACTTGCATCTGGTTATCATAGGAGTACTCACTAGTTTTGAATCCTCCATTCCAAACTTTTTCAACAACTCTTTTACATACTTAGACTGAGATATGAAGATGCCCTTATCTGACTGAATGATTTGCAGACCCAAGAAGAAATTCATTTCACCAAGCATGGACATCTCAAATTCACTTTGCATCTAATCAGCAAATTTTTTACACACATGCTTTCATTTCCACCAAAGATGATATCATCAACAAATACCTCAACAATCAAAATGTTTTCATGATCAATTTTGAAATAAAGATTACTGACAGCTACATGCCTTTGCTAAAACCTAACTTTAGTAGATACTTATATAATCTTGCATACCATGCTCTTGGGGCTTGTTTAAGTCCATACAATGCTTTCCTCAATTTGCAGATCATAACTCCTTGATCAGACAACCGGAATCCTTCCGGTTGCTCAATGTAGACTTCTTCTTCCAAATCTCTATTTAGGAATACTGACTTGACATCCATCTGGTAAAATTTGAAATCTTTGTAAGCAACAAAGGCAAGAAATAATCTGATTGCTTCAATTCTTGCCAGTGGAGAAAAAGTTTCTTCAAAATCAATTCCCTCTACCTGAGAATATCCTTTGCACACCAATCTTGCTTTGTTTCTCACAACTTCACCATTTTCATTCAATTTATTCTAGCAGACCCATTTAGTTCCAATTAAATTTTTATTTTCAAGTTTAGGAACAAGATCTGAAGTATGATTCTTTTCAATTTGCATTAATTCTTCTTCCATTGCTTTTACCCAAATTTCATCATTACAAGCTTCATTCACTAATGTTGGTTCAATCTTTGAAATCAAACAATACTCTTCTTGTTCTTCAGCAATTTTTCTTTGAGTTTGATCACCTTTATTTCTATCTCCTATAATCTGATCTTCAGAATGATTCAACCTTACATACCTAGGAGTTTTGGGGTTTTCTTGAACTTCTGATTCTTGAACTTGTTCCTCAACATTTACACTAGCTTCTTGAGTCATTGGATTCTCCAGAGCAATCTGAATCTGAGTTTGAGTTTGAACTTGTTTTCCTTTATCTAGACTTTCATTTTGATCATCTGACTCATATCCACAAGACTTGGAAGGTCTCTCCTTGCCTTCATCAACCTTGATATTAGCACTTTCAATGATCCTTTTCAATCTCTTGTTAAAGCACCGATATGCCTTGCTTTGGTTAGAATAACCCAGAAATATTCCTTCATCACATCTTGCATCAAACTTGTCTAGATCTTCATCTCTTTTGATATAACATTTACTACCAAAAACTCTAAGGTATTTCACAGTAGGAGCATTACCAAACCACAGTTCATAAGGTGCTTTACCAGTATTACCTTTGATCTGCACCCGGTTAAGAGTGTAGACAATAGTACTCATAGCCTCTCTCCAATAGACATGTGGAACATTTTCTTCCATCATCATGGTTCTAGCAGCCTCTTGAATAGTCTAGTTCTTCCTTTCCACAACTCCATTCTGCTGAGGAGTCTTAGGAACAGATAATTGTCTTCTTATTCCATGCTTTTCACAAAATGCATTAAACTCACCGGAGGTAAACTCTCCACCTCTGTCAGATCTCAAACACTTTATCTTCACACCAATCTCATTCTCCACCCTAGCCTTGAACACCTTGAATCTGTCAAGAGCCTCTGATTTCTCTCTCAAGAAAGTGACCCACATCATCCGGGAGTAATCATCAATTGAAGCAACATAAAGTATATGTCTCCTTGCAAACTCCTAACTCTGGCAGGACCACACAAATCAGTGTGCACAAGTTCCAACAATCCACTTGAAAATTGTTCTTTACTTTTGAATGTAGTTCTGCTTTGTTTGCCCAACTGACATTCCTTACACATGCTATTAGCAGGTTTTACAAGCTTTGGAAGATCTCTCACAGCCTGAGAAGTACTTATCTTGACAATATTATCAAAGTTTACATGACACATTCTCTTATGTCATAACCAACTCTGATCAATCTGAGCAATCAAACAACTTTTATCAGTACCACGTAAATGAAAGATATTACCTCTAGTCTGTGTACCAGATGCAATCTTAGTTCTAGAGCTTCCCAAAATTTTGCATCTTCCATCCTTGAATCGGAGATCGTAACCTTTGTCAACTAACTATCCAACACTGAGAAGATTATGCTTCAACCCTTCTACATACAAAACATCATTAGTGTTATTCTTACCATCAAGAGAGATGGATCCTCTACCATGGATTCTACCAGTTGAATTGTCTCCAAACTTCACAATTCCACCATCATATCTTTCCAAACTTACTTTTATCACCAATCATATGATGAGAACATCCACTGTCAATCACCCTCTCATCCTTTTCTTTAACCTGAGCATCCAAGGCACTTTCCACATTCACACAATTAGCAGATTCAGTAGGCACTAGATCTTCTTCTTTGATAGCAATGAACACCCATTCATTTCCAGAGGTACTTCCCATATCATATTCATCATCTGTGACTCCTTCATCAGCAGCTTCTTGGACATAGTAACACTTCTTCTGAACCCTAGGCCTGTTAGGGTTTGGCTTTGAAACCCTCTCTAGACATCTTGAAGCAAAATGACCAATCTTATTGCAAGCAAAACATTTGAAAGGCAACTTTCCTTCATACTTACCAGATCCTCTTGGTAATCTTTTGGTAATAAGGGCTTCAAGTTCTTCAAGCTCTGATTCATCTTCTTCAAGTTGCTTCCTTGCCTTATCATATTTGGTTAGTCTTCTTGAAGAGATTTCACCTGGATCAAATCTTTGCTTCTCGGAAACACTGGCCTTAAAAGCAGATTCTGATTTAGGAAGAGAATCACCAAGCTCACTCATTTCAAATGCTGAAAGCTTGCCAATGAACTGATCTCTTGTAACAGATGTCACAGTCCTGATCTCCTCAATAGTAGCAACTGTATGAAGTAGGTAAGGATCTGAGCACCTTACCAACAATCTTTGATTCTTCTAGTTTTCCACCAACACACCTAATACTGCACACAAGTTCATTCACCTTCTGCATGTAGGAAGTGATGTTTTCATCTTCACTCATCCTCAAACTTTTGTATCTACCCTTCAGGCTCTGCAACTTAGCACATTTGACATATGCATCACCTTCATATAGAGTTTCCAACTTCTTCCAGATTTCATGAGCAGTTTGCAATTCCAAGACATTTGTCATTTCTATATCAGTCAGGGCACTCAACAATGCTTCTTTAGCCTGAATGTTGTTTTCAGCATCTTTGATTTCATCTAGATTTGTAGGACCATTCTTCAGAGGAATATACTCATTCTTAGTTATCAACCAATAAGGATCACTCATGCATTGCAAATGGCACTCCATGTGATTCTTCCAAAGAGAGTGATTTGTTCCATCAAATCTCGGACTGTCCTTCTTGTATGTCGGCATCCTAGATCTCCTCAAGCGGTCAAGCTTCTTTTAGAGGAACCAGCTATGATACCAATTGTTGAAATTAGGGTAGACAATTGAGAGGGGAGTGAATCAGTTGTCACAAAAATTTTATCTTTTGATGCATTTAATCTTCTTTACCACTTATTAACAGATCAATGATATAACCAAGAAAGCATGAATCAACAACACATGAGCAGAAACATAATCAACACACATAACACCAGGATTTTTACATGGAAACCTGGTTAAGGGAAAAACCACAGTGGGGGTTAACCCACAAGATTTATTCTCTATTAAAAGAATAGAAAAATGGGAAGGCGCTTTCCTTTGGGCACACTTCTTAGAGCTCACTGCTCAAAGGAGGCTCACTGCCTACAGAAACATTCACAAGATTAACACTGAAAGGACTGAGAAACATCTTCATCATGCCAATTCAGTTCCATTGAAGCGCACAACACCTCTACTCTGCCCCCACTCACTTCCTTGCTACATCTGCATCTTCGCTCACATTCCCACATTTCCATGACTTCACAACACTTATTTATACATGACATCAACTTTGGAATGAACATCAAAGTCGGCCTTACAATCATCTATTTGGAACATTCTCCAAGATAGGCATTACAAGTAATTACAATCACAAGATTTAAAATGCTACATGCAAACCATTACACTATCGGCCAAACATAGCTGGGACTTGAATCTTCCTTGAACAATATGTCGCGCTCCATAGAACTTCTCTTAGATCATCCGCAACATGCACCAAGCATCTGGTCAGCCAAGACTAGAAAGAACAACAACACCCAAGGAGAAATCTTCAACTATGAGCTCAATCCTTAATGCGGACCACCAACACAATAGGCACACAATCTAGAAACCACCACAAGCACAATGAAATCATCAAGAACAACTGCACCACCTCAAATCACCATAATCACTTTCACCTTCATACGGGAACTTAAGAGCACTGACTGTCATGACTATCACACTAGAAAGATTGCTTGCAGACCTCAAAACCACAAACCACTTGAGTTGAGGATACACATCAACATCCCAAACATACCTCTAGAACCGCAGATCATAGTATTCCAATGCGGAGCAATCTGGACCAACTTCCTAGCACTATGTTACCTCTGAACAATTGCAAAACCTAGTTCTACTCAGATGGCCATAACTTCACCAATACTCCATGCGGACCTCTCAAATCTTAACTGGCACAACTTCAAACAATCCTCTACAAAACCCTTTAGTCCACAGACTCTGATCTTCATCTTGGAGCAATCTACTTTACTGAACTGCACTGTCTTCACTGTCTTTGACAAAGAGACATGTTGACATCAATGACAACACATCATAGGCACATATTTGTAACATATCCTTCTTTGCATGGACTAGACCCACAAACAATAGGATGATCTCATGCTTGCCCAAGGTAGTATAAACTTGCCTAGATGAGGGAAGGGGACTCATAGCATAAATCCTTAGTACATGAAAGGTATGTTTGACAGGTTAGATGTAAAAGGGGGAACAATATTCTAGAACCGACCCTACATCTTCAAGATATGAATACCATACTTGGAGTAATGAGACCACCCGACAAGCATGGTATATAGAACAATGACCATGCCCCATTCTAGGTGTTTTCCACCACATACCATGATATAGTAAGATCAAGGTAGCTTTGGCATTGATCCTAAAATGAGACAAAAGATAAAAATTAATAGTCAAAAAGACCAACGAATTATACAAACAACCATTGTATCTCTTTCCAAGATAAGTGTTGATAGGATGATGGATTCTGCCTATTGTAGGAACGATATATCCGTTAAGGCAAGAATTGGTTGGATGTTGTTGGATAAATTTTGAAAGGTAGGCAAAAATATATTAGGCCATATGTTATGATTATGGTTGGTTTGTTGATTGATGATTTTTGCGTAAGATGTGATGTTTTGAGAGTATGCTTAGCCTATGTATTGCTTTTTTGGATTTAGTAAGCTCAAAAAATAGGGACCATCCAAACAAGTTGGATGGGTGCATCTTTTGTACTTGAGTACTGGATACTTACTTCATATTCTAGACTGCCTACATACCATGTGTCCACATGATTAAGGCACTTTAAGATGCGGGTGATGATGAATATGTAGTTTTGGTTTGTAGTGATGATGTAGGAATGCTTCGGGGTAGATGAGTTGATGTTGGATAATGATGTGTTGGATGTTTTAGATAGTTGTGGTGATTGTTGAGATTGTTTTTGGAGTTTTTGTGGTTATTTTTTGATTTTTTGGGGGGGGTTTATGATTTTCTATTGTTTTTGGCTTTTTTAATTTTTTTTTGTTTTTGGATTTTTTGGTTTTTTGATGTTTTTGGGTTTTTTGGAGTTTTTAAAACTGTACCAAGAGAGCATACATGGATCCTCTTTCCAAGAATTTTCCTTGGGTGGGGTGATAAAGGGTAGGGCGATGTGATTGAATGTTTCAAAATTCCAAGCCATGGGATGTAGGTGATGTGGGATGTCATGGTGGATAAGAGAACTTATTAGATGGTAGAACTAGCCACTACACATGGTGCCTGAGAAAGGTTTTCACCATGGTACTTATCCAAGGTGTCACCAAAGTGATTTTCACCATTAGACAGCTTTATTGCACTCCATTTTTTCTTAAGTTTTTTATTTTTTTGGATTTTTCTGATTTTTTTTATATTTTTTACTTGGGATACTCGATGGGTTATGCATAGAACCTTTTCAGGTGCATGATGTTCATAGGTTCCTTTAGAGGCTGCCCCTCAGGTGTTGCAAGCGGGTAAGCTCCTGATCCATAGCTAGCTGTGATAACATATGGTTCCAATCAATTAGGCTTGAACTTTCCTTTCTTGTGGTGTTCTTGTAGGTTTCTCTGATTTTCCATGAGGATAAGGTCACCTATCACAAACTTGCGGTTCTTGATCATTTTGTTGTATCTTTTGCATAGGTGGTTTTGATAGGCTTGAAAGTGATTAAGACCATCCAGGTGTTTCTCATCCAGGAGCTCTATCTCATTTAATCATGCAACTTGGTACTCTTCCTCAGTGATTACATTCTATAATGAAATCATGAGAGAAGGGAGCTCAGCCTCAATAGGAAAAATGGCTTCAAAACCAAATACTAATGAGTATGGTGTGGCTCCTCTGGGTGTGTGAATGCTTGTATGATAAGCCCATAGGGCGGGGTTGAGCTGTAGGTGCCAGTCATAGCCTGCTTCATTAACCATCCTTTTAAGAATGCATAGGATAATTTTATTAGAAGCTTTGTCTTGACCATTACCTTGAGGGTAATATGGTGTGGAAAAATGATGTTGGATGTAGAATTTCTCGCATAGGGTGCATACTTCCTGGTTCTTAAATGGTTTCCTGTTATCTGTGATAATAGAGAAAGGAATACCATAACGGCATATTATGTAGTGAAGGATGAATTTTATGATTTGAATGCCACTGGTGAAAGTGAGTGGAATGGCTTCTACCCACTTGGTGAAATATTCAGTAGTGGTAATGATGAATTTGTGACCATTAGATGAGGATGGGTTAATTTTGCCTACGAGGTCAAGTCCCCACTGTGAAAAGGGACAAGGTGTTGTTATCAGCTGCAACTCCTATGAGGGTGCATGGATAAGATCACCATGTTGTTGACATGGTAAACATTTCCTCACAAATTGGTAGGTGTCTCGTTCCATGGTTGGCCAATAGTACCTTGTTCTGAGGCTCTTCTTTCCTAGAGTAGGTCAACTAGAGTGTGCCCCACAAATTCCTTTGTGTACCTCTTGCAAGGCCACTTCATATTCCCTAGAGTCAAGACATCATAAAAAAGTACCATCAAGACTTTTTTGGTATAAGGTATCTCCTATGATGCTGAAACGGGAAGCTTGGCAGATGAAGGTTTTACATTGTATGGATGTTAGATTAGGTTGGATGATGTTATCATGGAGGTACATGTAGGTTTCTTAATACCAAGGAGATAAGGGACCAACAATGTCGCATACTAACTCAGATTGTGGTACGTCATAGGCCGGCATTGGAAGCTCTTCAATCAGGAACTCACATTTTTTATCCTTTTTCATGTCAACCAGGGATCCTATAGTAGCCATAGCATCTGCTGCTTTGTTGTTCAAACTTGGAATTTGTTCAAAATGGATATCATGGAATTAATCTTTGAAATCATCAACCATTCTTTTGTAAGGTAGGAGCTTGTCATCTTTTGTTTTGTATTCATTATTGACATGTTTGATGACTAGTTGGGAATCTCCATAAACTGTAAGCTTTTCAATCTTCCACTAGATGGCCATGTGAAGTCCTATAATGAGGGCATCATACTCTACTACATTGTTTATGCATGGAAATGTTATTTTGTAGGACTTTGGAATAGTATCTCCTTGAGGGGTAACAAACAAGATGCCTGCTCCTGAGCCACGATGTGTGTAAGATCCATCAAAATACATTTTCCATGTATCTGTCATTGGTGTTACTGTCAGTATTGACTCATCTAGGAATTCTGAAAGTAGTGTTTGTTTTGTTGGGATGGATGCATCAGCCAATTGGTCAGCAATCACTTGTCCTTTGATAGCCTTTCATTCTATGTACTCAATGTCAAACTCACTTAGGACCATAACCCACTTAGCCATTTGTCCTGTGAGAGCTACTCTAGTCAATAAATACTTGAGTGGATCAATCTTGGCAATGACTTTTGTCATATGGTTGAGCATGTAGTGTCTTATCTTTTGAGAAGTGAAGACAATGACAAGGCATGCTTGTTCAATAGAAGTGTAATTCAGCTCATAGGTCACCAAGGTGTGGCTGATATAGTATATAGCTCTCTTTTCCTTGTTCATCATGTTGTGCTAGCAAGGCCCCTATTGTTGTTTCTATTATTGAGATGTATAAAAGGAGGGGTTGCCCTTTCTTTGGTGGAATAAGGATGGGTGGTGTAGCAAGATATCCTTTTAGTTGTTCAAAGGTATTCTGACACTGGTTATCCCATACAAATGTGTTTTTTAAGAGAAGATGCTGAAATGGTTGACATTTGTCTGCAAGCTATGCTATGAAGCGGTGGATAGACTAAAGTTTCCCTTGAAGGCTACAAAGTTGCTTGAGTGTTTTAGGTGGAGGCATCTCCACTATAGCCTTAACCTTAGCGGGGTCAACTTCTATTCCTATTCTTGACACAATGTATCCTAGGAGTTTTCCAGAGGTGACCCCAAAGACACATTTCTTGGGATTTAGTTGTACTTCATATTGCTCTAATCTATCAAAGATTATTTCTAACACATTCAAGTGGTTTTCTCTAGTCTATGATTTTCCTAGTAAATCATCTACATAATCTTCCATTATGCTATGGAAAGGGTCATGGAAGATAACTATCATGGCTCTTTGATAGGTAGCTCCTGCATTCTTCAACCCAAAGGGCATCACAACCTAGTAGTAAGTTCCCCATGGACATATAAAGGAGGTCTTATGTTGATCTTCTTCAGCTATCCTGATTTGGTTGTAACCAAAAAATCCATCCATTAAGGACAACATCTCATGTCCTGCGGTGAGATCCATGATGATATCTATGTTGGGTAGCAGAAAGTCATCCTTAGGAAATGCTTTATTAAGATCTCTAAAATCTATGCAACAATGGATACCCTCAGTGACTTTTGCTACAGGTATAATGTTTGATATCCATTTCGGATAGTCTATAGGATGAATGAATCCCACATCTAAAAGTTTCTTGAGTTCTGCTTTGAGGAGGAGTGCCACCTATGGATTCATTTTTCTTAGCTTCTATTTTACTAGTTTTGGATCAGGATGTATAGCAAGATGATGGACAACTAAAGTGGGATCTAATCCCAGACTATCGGCATATGTCCATGCAAAATTATGACACCTTTGTTTGAAGAAAGCTAAGCAAGCCTCTTGTTCTATTGTTGTGAGGAATTCTGCTTGGAATGTGATCTTGGGTGCTTCTTCTATTTCAAGATTCATCTCATGTGATGCTTCTACAAGGATAGGTGATCTTTCTTGATAGAACTCAAGTACTTCAGGGAGGTCCATTCTCTCATTGCCTAGCACCTCATGGAGGTTTTCACTAGGGGATACATCCTTTGTTTTGATTTTTTTTCATTTGAAAGTGCCACAAGGTGGTTTTCACTAGGGGATGTTATTTTTATTTTCAATTTTTTGTGACTAAGAGTTTGGATTGTTTCCCCAAAGTATGTGGATGTGTTTAGTTCCATGATATAGTTAGCCTTGTGGTTTCCAAGGGGAAAGTGATCTCTAAACCCCATCATTTCAGCTATTGCTTCATCATTTTGTGTGACATCAAGGACAGAGGGTCCTTGTTGGTCCCAATCTATGAGTTGGGGATAGACGAGGGGTAGCTCGTTGGATGTAGATTGCATGGTAGTTAGGGTATAGATGGTGCATATGGATGATTCAAAAAGTTTGGTGAAATTTTTGAAAGAGTCTTGATGGTCCACTTCATTGATGTTATCTATTGCAGGGAATGCCTTAGCAACCTCGCTTAAGATATACTCAGTATCATTGGAGGTGGACTTTTTTTTCCATACCCTAACCTATGGAGATATGAATTCCTTGTTGCTTGAATAGGCTTGATAATTCCTTGTTCATGGAGACCTATACCGCCTTGTCCTTTGTAGCCCATGTATTTGACAATCTCAAGACCTTTTCCATAGATCTCGGTTGGGAGAGTAGGAGCTTCTTGTTCATCTTCATCTTTGTATAACCAAGAGGATATGTCTTCAAGAACATCTTGTTTAAGGAGGTGTTTTTTCTCAAAGGTTGGTGACGGCTTGCATTTGATGACAACCATAGAGACTTTGTCTTCTTTGGGGATACCAAATGTCTTAGGGGATCTTGGTAATAAGCCCACACAAAATGTGCCATGTAGGCTGTATTCACCACATCCCATGTCGCTTACTTTGATCTTGAGCTCAGGAGTGGAAGTTTGTGATGTGGTTGCAATGTTAGAAGGATAAATGTATGAAGTGGATGGCGTAGGATTAGCATGGGAGGTGGATGTCTTAGTGGTGTTGTTATAAAGACAGAAAGTTCAGTCATGTCCTTCCAAGAAGATGCAGTATTGGAAAGGGTGAGGATAGGCATAGATAGTGATTTTTGTGCTGTTGTGGGGAAATTTTAGGCTTGATGGAAGGTGGATAGGATGGCTTGCATGGCATGAATCAATGGTCAGCTGAGGAGGATGTTATATGGGAGGTCAAGACCAAGTACCTAGCATTTGGTTTCTAAAATCTTTTGTCCCACTTGGATGGGAAGCTTGATGGTGCCTTCGGACAATCTTTTGGAGTCATCATATCCTTTGGTAGTTATACACTCACTAGAGTCCACAACCACATTTGAGTATCCCAAATGTTTTAATAGTTCTAGAGTGCAAAGATTTAGGTTGGAGCCACCATCTATTAAGACTCGTTTGATGGTATGTTTTGTTGCAAGTATGGGCCTAACCAGTGTTATCATTGATGTCAACATTCTCCTGTTGCATTAATGATAAGGATTGGATGAGCTGTGTGCTAAGGATATTGAGAAAATTAGTCTCAATTAGGAACAGTGAAGAACAATGATGACAGTAAGGTAAAAATCCAAGATAGGATGAGGATCAGAGGATGTGGTTTAAAGGGTTTGTAGATATGTGTCTTAAGGTGGTCCAGTAGAGATTTTAGAGATCCACATGAAGATAGGAAGAAGTTGTGGCTGCTCAAGTAAAACCGGTTCTGGCAGATGTTTAGTGGTGACAGAGTAATACAAATAGGTCCGGTGAGATCCAGAAATGTAGTATCTTGTTTTGTAGATTTGAGGGAGTGTTGAGGAAGTCTTTGTGAAGTATCAACTCGATTAGTTCATGGTTTGAAGGTCCACAAGCATCTATTCCTTTATGACAGTAATGACAAACTATGTTCTTGAGGTTCTGGATGAAGGGGAGAAGGATTTTAATAAGCAGATGAAGTGTGGATGTTCTTGGCAACTCAGGCAGGCTTTTGGAGGTCTTTGTATCATGTCCAGTTCATGTTGATGGTTTGCATTGAAGTTAGAGCTCGCAATTGAAGAATAACTTCCGGATGATGGTGTTCTTCTTGAGATTGGCTGATCGGATGAGTTACACATCCTGCGGATGTTCTTGTTGATGTTTGCCGACTAAGATGATCAGTCCTAAGTTGATGTCTTGTATAAATAAGGGATTGTGAAGTCATTTTCAGTGGGGTCTTTGTGGAGATGAGTGTGTGGTAGCAAGGAGGAGAGCGAAAGGCAGAGCATAAGTATTAGGCTTAAATGGAACTAATTCAAGCATGGTGAAGATGCTATTCTCCAGTTTAAAGTATGTGATACTTATTTCTTTGTAGACAGTGTGTCTCTTGTAGGCAGTGGGCCTCTTGTGAGCAATGTGCTTGGGTAGTGAGCCCTAATTGGCATGTGTCATTTGTTCTTTCTATTCTTCTAATAGAGAATACAATCTTGGTTAAATCACCCCGTGGTTTTTCCCTTAACCAGGTTTTCCATGTCAAAATCTTGGTGTCTCGTGTGTTAATGTGTTTCTACTCTTAATTCATTGCATTATGTTTTCATGATTAATTTATCATTATGCTACTGAATTACAAAGTGAAGTTAAGTGTTTAATTGGAAGAAAATTTTGCACAACTGATTCACCCCCCCTCTCAGCTGTTTGCTCTAAATCTAACAATTGGTATCAGAGCCAAGTTCCTCTAAAAGGAGCTTAACCACTTAAGGAGATCTAGAATGACATCTTACAAGAAGGATAGTCCAAAGTTTGATGGAACCAATTTTAATCTTTGGAAAGGTCACATGAAATGTCACTTGCAATGTATGGGAATGGCATACTAGACCATGGTTACAACAAAGTATACACCTCCACAGGGTGGTCTGAAAACCCCAAATGAAATCACAGATGCTGAAAACAATCTGCGGACTATAGAAGCTCTTCTAAGTGCATTATCTGATTCAAAGCCTTCAAATGTTATTGACCTAACAACTGCTTTTGAGATCTGGGAAAAACTGGAACTTCTGCATGAAGGAGACATGCATGTTAAATGTGCAAGGTTACAAAGTTTGAAAGGAAAATTTGAAAATCTGAAGATGAGAGAAAATGAAAATATTACTACTTTTATGCCAAGAGTAAATGAGCTTGTTTGTGGAATTAGAAATGCTGGTGAAGTATTGGATGAAAATGAGATTGTTGGCAAAATTCTCAGATCCCTTCCTGCTTCTTACAAAATCAAGGTTACTACCATTGAAGAATTCAGAGCCCATACAACTGTCACAAGAGATCAATTGGCTGGTAAATTAGCTACATTTGAAATGACCAAGTTTGGAGATGCCCCTCCTAAGACTGAATCTACATTCAAAGCTAGTGCCTCTGTGAAAGGTAAACAAAGGTTTTATCCAGGAGAGAACTCTTCAAGGAAACTGTCATGGTATGAAAAAGCAAGAAAAGGCCTAGAAGAAGAGGAAGCATAAATTGCTCAACTTGAAGCCCTTATTGCAAAAAGGTTGCCAAGAGGATCTGGTAAGTATGAAGGAAAATTGCCTTTTAAGTGTTTTAACTACAATAAGATTGGTCATTTTGCCTCAAAGTGTCTGGAAAGATTTTTAAGGCCAAATCCTAACAGATCAAGGTTCCAAAAGAACTGTTACTATGTTCATGAGGAAGATGATAATGAAGGAGTAACAGATGATGAATCAGAGACAGGAGACAAATCTAGAAGTGATTGGGTGTTCATTGCCATCAAGGAAGAAGATCCAATGCCCTCTAAATCTGTCAATCATAAAGTTGTAGAAAGTGCTCTGGCTGCCCAAGTTGAAGAAAAGGATGATTGGGTCATTGACAGTGGATGCACTCACCATATGACAGGTGACAAAAGTAAGTTCATAGATTTAGAAAGGTATGAAGGAGGAGTGGTAAAATTTGGTGATAATTCTACTGGTAGAATCAGAGGTAGAGGAACTATTTCTTTTGATGGAAGGAACAAAACTGGTAATGTACTGTATGTTGAAGGATTGAAGCACAATCTTCTCAGTGTTGGACAATTGGTGGACAAAGGTTATGATCTCAGATTCAAGAATGGGAAATGCAAGATATTTGAGAGTTCCAGAATAGAGATTGCATTTGGTACCCAAACAAAAGGTAACATCTTCCATTTAGTTGGTACTGGTAAAAGTTGTTTATTTATTCAAGTTGAACAGAGCTGGTTATGGCATAGGAGAATGTGTCATGTGAATTTTGATAATATCATTAAGATAAGCAATACTCAGGCTGTAAGAGATCTTCCAAAATTGGTGAAGCCTACAAATAGTTTGTGCAAGGAATGTCAGTTGGGAAAACAAAGCAGAGTCTCATTCAAAAGCAAGGAACAATCTTCCTCCAGATTATTGGATTTAGTCCATACTGATCTTTGTGGTCCGGAAGGAATCAAGAGTGTGCAAGGAGATAGATACTTCATGTTACTAATTGATGACTATTCCCGAATGATGTGGGTAACCTTTCTGAAAGAGAAATCAAAAGCTCTTGAGAAATTCAAAATATTCAAGGCTATGGTAGAGAATGAAACTAGATTAAAATTGAAATGTCTGAGGTCTGATAGAGGTGGAGAATTCACATCCAGTGAGTTCATAGATTTCTGTGAGAAACATGGAATTAAGAGACAACTATCTGCTCCTAGGACTCCACAGTAGAATGGAGTAGTTGAGAGAAAGAACTAGACCATCCAGGAAGCATCTAGGACCATGATGATGGAAGCAAATGTTCCTCAGATCTATTGGAGAGTAGCTGTCAACACTGCAGTCTATACTCTCAATCGAGTTCAAATCAAAAGCAATACCAGTAAGACTCCCTATGAACTTTGGTTTGGCATCACTCCTACTGTGAGGTATTTCAAAGTTTTTGGTAGTAAATGTTACATTAAAAGAGATGAAGATCTAGGAAAGTTTGATGCTAGAAGTGATGAAGGAATATTCTTGGGTTACTCTAATCAAAGCAAAGCATACCGGTGTTATAACAAGAGACTAAGAAAGATGATAGAAAGTACAAATGTGAAGGTTGATGAGGGAATTGAAAAACCCTCAAGGTTTTATGAATATGATGAAGATGATCAGAATGGTGTTTTGATTCAAGGAACCCAAGCCTCCTCTGTAAGTCAGATCCAAACTAATCCGGTAAATCAGGAAGAAGAGATGAGTTTCAATGAGCCTAATCAAGAATCAGAAGTGCAAGAATTTCCCAAAGTTCCCAGGTATATAAGACTAAACCACTCTGAAGATCAGATCATATGTGATAAAAGCAAAGGAGTACAAACAAGAAAGAAAATTGTTCAAGACTCAAAAGAGTATTGTCTGATTTCAAAGATCGAACCTAAGACAGTGAATGAAGCTTGCAATGATGAAAACTGGACTAAAGCAATGGAGGAAGAGCTGATACAAATTGAGAAAAATCACACTTGGGATCTTGTTCCTAGACCTAGAAACAAGAATGTGATTGGAACAAAATGGGTCTTCCGAAACAAACTGAATGAAGTTGGTGAAGTAATCAGAAATAAAGCCAGATTGGTTTGCAAGGGTTACTCTCAAATAGAAGGAGTTGATTTTGAAGAAACTTTTTCTCTAGTGGCAAGAATTGAAGCAGTCAGATTATTTCTTCCCTTTACTGCCTTCAAGGATTTCAAGGTATATCAGATGGATGTCAAGTCTGCCTTCCTAAATGGTGACTTGGAAGAAGAAGTGTACATAGAGCAACTGGATGGATTTCAACTGTCTGATCATGGTGATATGGTCTGCAAGTTGAAGAAAGCACTATATGGACTGAAGCAAGCCCCAAGAGCCTAGTATGAAATATTAGATAAGCATCTTTTGAAGATTGGTTTCAACAAAGGTACTACTGACAGTAATTTATATTTCAAAATTGATCATGAAAACATCTTGATTGTTGAAGTGTTTGTTGATGATATCATTTTTGGAGGAAGATATAGTATGTGTAAAACCTTTGCAAATCAAATGAAAAGTGAGTTTGAGATGTCCATGCTTGGTGAAATGAATTTCTTCTTGGGTCTGCAAATCACTCAAACAAAGAAAGGAATCTTCATTTTTCAGACCAAATATGTGAAAGAATTGTTGAAGAAATTTGGGATGGAAGACTCAAAACCAATGAATACTCCCATGGCAACTAGATCTAAGTTGAGCAAAGATGATGACTCTCCTAAGGTTGATCAGATAAAGTATAGGTCAATGATTGGAGCACTGTTGTATCTCACTCAAACTAGACTAGACATTATGTAGGTTGTTGGTCTTTTTGCTAGATTCCAAGCTGATCCTATAGAATCTCATGTCATGGCAATCAAGAGGATTTTTAGATATCTAAAAGGGACAATTGAGTATGGTCTGTGGTATCCTAGAGATCATGATTTCTCTCTTCATGTATATATAGATGCGAATTGGGCAAGAGATGTGGATGACCGGAAGAGTACCAGTGGTGGAGCATTCTTTTTGGGGAAGAGATTGGTTTCTTGAGTAAGCAAGAAACAAGAGGCAATATCTCTGTCCACAACTGAAGCAGAATATATTGCAGCAGTAGGTAGTTGTACTCAAATTTTGTGGATGAAGCAGATGCTAAGAGATATCAAAGTGGAGTATGAGGAACCTATCACAATCTTCTGTGATAATTCAAGTGCAATAAATATATCTAAGAATCCGGTGTTGCATTCAAAGACTAAACACATATCCATCAAGTTTCACTTTTTGAGAGAGCAAGTGAACAAGAATGAAGTCAGATTGGAGTTTGTGCCTTCCAAGGATCAGATTGCAGACATCTTTACTAAACCTCTACCTAAGGACTCTTTTGAGTATCTCAGGGAGAAGTTAGGGGTTATTGCCCCTTCCGGTGATGAACTAAGGTGCACTGTTGTGCATCAATCTGGTGGATATCACAGTCACATCTTGTGGTCCAGATTGATGATGGGGAGCTGCTACTCAGGGGGAGCAGTAGGTATGATTCTAAAGTGGTGGAATTGCAAGTATGTGCCCTTTGCCATTGATGTCAAAGGGGGAGAGAAGACATGTGAAAAACAAGTAGTTGTTGATCAAAGGGGGAGTAGTAAAGGGAGAGAAGACATGTGAATGGTTGTTGCTGATAGTGAGGAGAAGTTCTTGTCTTGATGGTTAAAATAGTTTTTGACATCATATGTTGCCATCAATGACAAAGGGGGAGATTGTTGCAAGTATGGGCCTAACCAGTGTTGTCATTGATGTCAACATACTCCTGTTGCATTAATGATAAGGATTGGATGAACTGTGTGCTGAGGATATTGAGAAAATTAGTCTCAATCAGGAACAGTGAAGAACAGTGATGACAGTAAGGTAAAAATCCAAGATAGGATGAGGATCAGAGGATGCGGTTTAAAGGGTTTGTAGATATGTGTCTTAAGGTGGTCTAGTAGAGATTTTAGAGGTCCGCATGAAGATAGGAAGAAGTTGTGGCCACTCAAGTAAAACCATTTCTGGCAGATGTTTAGTGGTGACAGAGTAATACAGATAGGTCCGGTGAGATCCAGAAATGCAGTATCTTGTTCTACAGATTTGAGGGAGTGTTGAGGAAGTCTTTGTGAAGTATCAACTTGATTAGTTCATGGTTTGAAGGTCCAAAAGCATCTATTCCTTTATGATAGTAATGACAGACTATGTTCTTGAGGTTCTGGATGAAGGGGAGAAGGATTTCAGTAAGCAGATGAAGTGTTGATGTTCTTGGCAACTCAGGCAAGCATTTGGAGGTCTTTGTATCGTGTCCAATTCATGTTGGTGGTCCGCATTGAAGTTGGAGCTTTCAATTGAAGAATAACTTCTGGATGATGGTGTTCTTCTTGAGATTGGCCAACCGGATGAGTTACACATCCTGTGGATGTTCTTGTTGATGTTTTCTGACTAAGATGATCATTCTTAAGTTGATGTCTTGTATAAATAAGGGATTACGAAGTCATTTTCAGTGGGGTCTTTGTGGAGATGAGTGTGTGGTAGAAAGGAGGAGAGTGAAAGGCAGAGCAGAAGTATTCAGCTAAAATGGAACTGATTCAAGCATGGTGAAGATTCTATTCTCCAGTTCAAAGTATGTGATATTTATTTCTTTGTAGACAGTGTGTCTCTTGTAGGCAGTGGGCCTCTTGTGAGCAGTGTGCTCAGGCAGTGAGCCCTAATTGGCATGTGCCATTTGTTCTTTCTATTCTTCTAATAGAGAATACAATCTTAGGTTAATCACCCTGTGGTTTTTCCCTTAACCGGGTTTTCCACGTCAAAATCGTGGTGTCTCATGTGTTAATGTGTTTCTACTCTTAATTCATTGCATTATGTTTTCATGATTAATTTATCATTATGCTACTGAATTACAAAGTGAACATGAATTTGGATGAATGGTTGTTGCATGGATTGTTGTTGGGAATGTTGGACATATTGTAAGGTGGTTGGGAGAATAATTGTGTCATGAAGTCTATGGTGTTGGTGTCAAATTGAGGCACACTTGTGGAAGCACTTGTGTGCATGGTGTTGTTAGGAATGTTAAGGGTGATTTGTGGCATGGATTTAGTGATAGTAGATGTTGATATAGTCGTGGTATTTGGTGTGGTTGATGTGTTAGTAGGAATTGTGGATGTGGTGATATTTGAGGTTTGGGATGTGTTAGGATTATTATGGGATGTGGGTGGTTGTGATGAGGTAGCGGCATTGGGTATACTAGCACCATTTTTAATGAGGAATTCAAGATATTTTGTGGGATCTATTTTTAGGACTCTATCTAATATGTCCATGGAATCGGCATCTTGCATGAAGTCTAAAACATCTTTATCCACATTGTTGATGTTTGATGATGGGGCTAGTGGTATGTTGGAAAAAGGATTTAGCATAGAATTTGCATCAATCGATGATTGTGGTTGATTTGTTGGATTATTATTTTGATTGGTTTAAGGTATCCCAATGCTAAAATTAACTCTAAAGGATTCCATGTCCTTGTTTTTCTTAGATTGAGACATTGTCAAGGGCATACAATGGATTGGGTGTGAATTTGGTTGGATTTTTGAAAGGTGGATGAAGGTTGAGACCTTAGAGAATGGATTTCAAAATATTAGACCCAAGGATAGGTGAAGGTGAACTTTGGTGTGATGAAAGGGAATAAATATTTAGCCTTTATAGAATAAAATTTCAAAATTCTAAACCTAAGGATGAGTAATGATATGATATGGAAAGGTTTGGTATAGGTTTTAGCTTTAGAGAATAAATCTCAAAAGTTTTAAACCTAAGGATGATGTAAATGATGAAGGTATGAGGATGGATGAGAAACCTTAGAGGTTAAACCTCAAAGATAAATGGATGAATTAATTTTCAAAAAAATTGGACCTAAGAGGATAGATGAGTGGAAGGATAAATTGAAAATGTGGGATTAAAGGATGGATGGAGTGGATAATAATTTTATAAATTCGGGAAATGATTTTGGGATAAAGGTATAAGATAAGCTTTAGAGATTAAATCTTAAAAGGATTTCTTAGACCAAGGTGATAATGTATATGTGGCTGAATAATGATTTTGAGGATGACCTTAGGATGAATTTGAAAGGGGTGATGATTTAGAAATGGATGAATAAGGTGTTTTTAGGATGGTTTGCATGATAATCAACCAAGGAAAACTTAGATGATTTGGATATTGGATGACTAAGGATGTTGGATAACTTTGATGATGTTTGAAAAAAGATTTTCAAATCAAAGGAGAGCTTGGATAAATCTAGATCTTTGGATTATAAAATGGGTGTCCCTCCTTACTTAAGGTAGAATTATGACCTTAAGCAAAAAGGGGAGGATTATTTTACTTGAAGGTAGACTAATGACCAACAAGAAAAATGGGATACCTTAGAATATATCAACTTAGGAGTTGTCTAGGCTCCTAAATCAATTATTCTAAAGGTTAATAAAGGCTAATTTATAAAAGCACTTAAGGTAGACAAAGTCTTAAGTACCCTATAAACTAAAGGATGGTAAGATCTAGATTTAATTCTTTCACAAAATTTATTTGAGATATGGTTTTGGATGTTGATTGATTTTTGGATTTTGGATAAATTTTGATTTTGGATGTTGATGTTGGACTTTGGATAATATGGATAGGGTTTGGATAATGTTGGGTAATGTTGGGGGATGTTGGATGATTAAATTTGGAGTAAGGTTGGGATGACTTGGATTCAAAATGAATTTTGGAATGGATGTACAAAGGTCCAAGGATGAAAATCAAAATGTTCTCCTAAGGAGGGATAATGAATATGGATTGGGATTTTGGAATGAAATGATTAATGGGTAGACAAGGTATGACCAAAGATGAAATATCAAAATTATGTTTATCTAAGGTGAAATGGGATAGGGTAAATGGAGTTGGACAAAGGTTGGACTAGACTTGGGGATGAAAATGCGGACAAAGGTTCGACTAGACAATTGATTGGTGATTTGAGATGAATGGATTATAATCAAGGGCCTAATAATCAAAATGATTCTCTCTAAGGTCAAAATGAAAGGATGTGGGTAGATTTGGACAAAGGTTTATGAATGGGGAATATGATCAAGGGTGAATTTTGGTTTTGATGAATTTTGACAAGGTGACCACGGATTTCGACTAGAAAAGGTTCAGAGACCCCAAACAGGTCAGGTGACACATGTAGGATTTTGGCCTACAAATAGCACCAATCTCTAGCCATAAGCCACTAAAAAAGTGAAGGATGGCGTCAAAATACAGCCAAATGGCATTAATGGATAGGTTTATGGTGTTACAGAAAATGGCGCTATAGAGGAATTTTATAGCACTAAATAGAGAGGTTTTGGCATTGAACTGTGACAAACTCTGAGATTTTAACTAGGATTTTGACAACTTTTGGAAAATTTTGGATTTTGGACTCAAAAATTTATATTTTCAAAGGTTAAATGCTATGATTTCAAGGCTCAAATATTTGATTTCAATAGGTTCAAATGTTCAAATGTTTGATTTTCAAGGATTCAAATGATTTTGGACAATGTTGATAATATTTCTTGGCAAGTATATACAAATCAAGCAAGAAGACACAATGGCTTTTGACTCAGTGTACCATAATAACGTTTTCTTTCACGGGGTATAACATGAAGACACACCAAGCACATTAACATCATATAAATTATTCAAGTAGGAGTGTATGAGACCATAAGCCCACTTCACCGCCTTTATATAGGTGTAACGTGCAAGTCCCATGAGGAGGAAACTAACTACTTTTGATCACCCAAGACTACTCATTACGTCACGAGGGGAGAGTATACATGGCATGCATGCTCATTTCTAGAGGGCATTTACACTTGGTGATAAATCAAATGTGGCTTGTGCAGTGAGTAGCTTCATGGGCCTAATTGGTATCTATTGCATTACAATCTCATACAGCTGAAAGGTCTTAAGCTAGGATAATTATGAGCTTCTAGGGGAATCCTCTAGCGTATGCAAGGTACTTGAGGCCTAAGTCTGTGAATGGGGGTGTCCCAATTGACTGACACTCAACCACTCAAGTCTTGGCAAACCAAGGGTCTTGGAGGTCTATTTCTTGGAGGCAAGAGGGTCCTTCCTTTAAAGCTATCTTTCGAATCACAATGCTTATATACCATGCCAGAACACCCAATTGAGGTCATTCCTTGGGGTGATATTGAAATCCCCAAGAAGGCCTCCTAAGAAGAAACTACCCTCTTGTTTTTTATCCCTAAGATTGCATTAGGCGTGAGGGGAGAGCATACACAAGAAAAGTAACACCTTCAGGTAAACACTTAAAAGCATGAAAATGTCCACTAGTAGACTTTTGATCCCCAGGATCACCCTAAGGTGTGAACATCTACAAGTGAACCAAACAAAGCACACAAGTTTATTAACCTTCTAACTAATTTAGTGCGACTACACTAGTGAGAAAACAAAACTTATCTTCTACTAACGAAAACCTACAATAACTCAGTTAGTAGTTTCAAAAACTTTCTTTGACTTGTGTTCTTTTACCTGCACAAATTTGTCAATACCTTGCACAAATCCTGAAAAGTTGTTAAATAGATAGTGCCAAAACAAAGGCAAAAGGCACTAAAATAGAAATGAAAGGCACTAAAATAGAATTAGATGGCACTGAGAATCAGATAAATGGCGTTGAAATAGGAAAATAAGGTGCTAAAAATTTTAGTTTCAAAGATTAAATAGACATTAACAACTAAAATAAACAAAGCGCTAAAAATCAGGAAATTGCGCTAAATTCTAACATGGTGCTAATTGATCATGAAATGGCACTAGAATTTCTGAGAATGGCACTGAAATAAATTTTACCTATCTTACCTACTATTGCCTAGTCCAGTGGTGTTGTTCTAAGTGTATATGGCACTAAACTACAGAGATTCCCCAAAACCTACTCAAAAAGAGATGTTAGCTCAAAAAAACAAGTCAAAGGGGATTAGAGTGTTTCAAAAACCCTATCAAGAAGCACCACAGGTCAGCCAAGGAGGAAAATGAGCTTGTTAGTAGCAAAATAATCCTAATGCTCTATGAAATCCCTTCCTAATGCATTCCTAGACAAATTTCACCATTATGTCTGCCCTGTACTTGTCACAGTCTGATAAAAATAGAGAGCTAAAGACTATGAAAAGTGTTAAAACATTCAAAAATAGCCTAAATTTTTTTCTAAACCTAAAATGCTAATGAGTGTCGTTAAAATATGGCACTAAAATAGTTCCAGATGGTGCTCAAATAGGGGTTAAATGGCACTATTCCACTGAAATATAGCGCTAAACTAAGAGGTTATAGTGCTAAAACTCCTTCTTTCTCGGATCCTTCAATAAAAACACTCACAAAAAAGTTAGTTTGG
Organism: Cunninghamia lanceolata; assembly: GCA_027924645.1. Taxonomy (NCBI): domain Eukaryota; kingdom Viridiplantae; phylum Streptophyta; class Pinopsida; order Cupressales; family Cupressaceae; genus Cunninghamia; species Cunninghamia lanceolata. The sequence continues at coordinate 11,210,747 of BSBN01000553.1, read as the reverse complement.
GACCATGGGGTTCCACCGGGCGTGCCAAATGAAGATGAGAAATTAGGAAAACATGAAAAACATGAAATAACTCAAAACAAGCAAATCATTATACCTTCCAATGCTTCCCATCTCCTCACTCCTTGATAAGGTTAAGGAACTTGCACCCTTAAGTCCCTAGCTCTACCCAAACTAGTATTTGCAATGTGAAATGCTCTCTATGTCAAAAGCTCACTACAACCTAGCTCTAATGGAGGAAATTGAGAGAAATTTTAGCATAATAGACTTGCTCTAAAATTGGATGATGAAATGGCTTGTGAAGGCTTGTATTTATAGGAAAATTAGAGGGGATTTTGATCCAACAGTGGAGATTGATTATTGAGATCAATGGATGAGATTGATTGTGAGATGGAGGGCTAGGATTTGATCATCAAAATTAGATGGTGGAGAATAAAAATGAATCTTTTATTAATTTTGATGACTTAGCATTTAATGTGATTTGGATGTGTGAGGAAATTAAAAATTAATTTCCTTGGGATGAGATGCAATTAAAAATTCCATTTTATGTGGGAATGTGAAGGTCATGTGACACATGCACATTTTTGGGGCCTTACATTTGTAAGCTAAAAATGTGGAAGATGTTTTAGCATGAAAATGACAAAATGAGTTGGAGGGGTTATGTATTTTTTGCAATTTTTAATTTGTGGGTGTGGGAGAAGGTGTTAAGCATGATTTTACCAAGTTAATAAGGGTGATTAACTTAGTTAATGTGGCTGGAAAAATTAGTGAGTGGGGTAATCAGGGTTTAGGATTAATTAAATAATGATTTATTTAATTAATCCAGGTCTAGGGGTCATGTAGGTTAGGGTAGCTAATTACATAATAGCTATTTAATCAACTAGGCTAGGTATAGGCTAATTAGTAGGGCATATTAATCAAATAAGTATAATTTATCTAATTAATTGGGTTTAGGGAAGTGGAAAATTAACCAAATAAATATTTGACATATTTATTTAATTAATTGGGATGATCTTAGTAAGGTGTGACTATTGAATTAATTAAATTAATTCAATTTTAGAGGTTAATTGATGGAGGATGGATGAATGGTGTAGGTGTTGGATGAGGTAATTAATTAAATAAAAATGTAATTAATTAATTAGACAAAGAATTAGTCATGTGGATGATGTCGAAGGGTGGTTAGAAGGTTAAGACATTTTTAGGTGTCTACAATAATATTATTAAATCTTCTACTCCTGAAAGAAATGATGATAAACTATTTCCAAACACTTATTCTAATCCACTATCTAAAAGATCTAAATGGGCTCAATCCTTAATTCAACACTCAAATGAATAACCTTCATTTCTTCCCAAAATGACTAGAAGTCAACATACATATGTTTCCTTAATGAATCTATATGAAAATGAACCTCAAACCTTCGAAGAAGCAAATGAAAATAAAAATTGGAAAAATGTCATGCATACAAAATATGATGCTCTTATCAAAAATAACACTTGGGATCTTGTTCCACCACCATCTAATCGAAAAATTATTGATTGTCATTGGCTTTATAAATTTAAATATGACTCTCAAGGAAATATTGATAAATTTAAAGCTATACTTGTGGCTAAAAGTTTTTGTCAAAAGCATGGCATAGACTATGATGAAATGTTTGCTCCAGTAGAAAAAATGAGCACTATTCGCTTACTTCTTGCCCTTGCTACTCAAAATGGTTGGGAAATTCATCATATGGATGTTAAAAATGCATTCTTAAATAGTGAGATACACAAATAAATATGTATGCATCAACCAAAAGGTTTTTTAGAACCAAATAAAGAAACCTATGTATGTAATATCAAAAAATCCTTATATGGACTCAAACAAGCTCCTCGAGCTTGGTATTCCAAAATAAATAAATTCTTTCAAAGCCTAGGATTTCGTAATTGTAAAAATGACAATGATATTTTTTAAAAATGTGAAAATAATCACATAACTATCATTATCTTATATGTAGATGACTTACTCATCACAAGTAGTCTTATATCATTAATTCATAAATACAAACATGAACTGAATATTACCATTGAAATGATTGATTAAGATTATCTTCATCATTTTCTAGGTATGACAATTATTCAAGGTCATCATTCTATTGTTATATCCCAAGAAAAATATGCTCAAAATCTACTTTCCAAATTTAATATGTTTGATTGCAAATCAACCATCACACCTATTGAAACTGGTATTAAACTTTAAACTCATCCTCCTTGTGAAAAATTCAACCCTACCCTTTATCATGTCAATTAGTTAGGAGCCTAATCTATCTCACTATATCTCACCCTAACATTACCTATATAGTAGGTGTGGCATCACACTTTATGCAAGAACCTTATGTGCAACATTGGAAAATGGCAAAACATATTTTATGATATATTAAAGGCACTATGAATTTTGGTCTTTATTATACTCATACTAAAAATACACAAATATATGGATATTGTGATGTTGACTTTGCAAGGGATTCTATAAATCAGAAATCCACTTCAAGATATGTGTTTAAACTTGGTTCAAGTGCAATTACACGGAGTTCAAAGAAACAATCAACTGTAGCACTCTCTTCTACAGAAGCATAATATTGAAGTGCCACTAAAGCAGTTAAAAAAGCTATTTAGCTAAATCATCTTTTAGAAGAAATTCAAATGAATTTTTCTAGTACCACACTCCTATGTCACAATCAAAGTTGTATTGCACTTGCCAAAAAGCTTGTTTATCATCAAAGATCAAAACATATTGAAGTTCAAGCTCATTTTATTCGAGAGAAAGTCTTAAATGGAGATATTTATCTTCAATACTACCAAACTGAAGATCAAGTTGCAAATATTTTTACAAAACCAATGTGCAGTGTAAAGTTCTCTAAGTTTAGATCAATGCTTAGCCTCAAGGAGATGCCATTGAATGGGAGTGTACATTACAATGACACCTCCTAATGGATAGGTCCTAGATGTAAGACCTAATAGGCGTAATATAAGACCTTTAGGCATTATATGTATAAGTCCTTTGGACATATTGTAAATTTGACTCTCTGTAAATCTTCCACTTATAAAAAGCATTGTATTAAGACCTACAGGCACTATGTAATGAACCTAGGGGGGCCGATTTGAGGAGACTCATGCTCCAATAAAAATCATTATAAGACCTCGCATCTTGTAAGAACATTATGATTATAAATTATGACAGGATGACTTTCATGTAGTCCGAAATACATGGTTTTCATTTTGGAATTTATTTATGTTCATGTTTATCCTTGTCAAGAAGACCTACATCACTGGGGTACTTCATTTTTTCTTTTAAAGAAATTGACAGGATTTGCCCCTAATAACATTAAGGGGGAGTGTTAGAACATAATATTATTAGGGGTCAAATCCTTATAATATATCATGTTCTTAATATTATTTAAATGCATTAAAAAGCATTTTATATTCCTTGTAAACAATCAACAAATTAAAGAACTATTTAAATGGTTCTTCATTTATTAATTATCTAAACAAGGTTGTTATTGAAAAGGTGTGGTAACTACCCTTTCGGGTAGTTTTACCATCCTTTCTCCCTATATTTAAGGGAGGATTCTTCACCATTTTGGTGTGAGAAATATTATATTGGAATTTGGAGAAATCTACATAAGAGGTTGTGGAAGTTTGAAGAGGAGTATATCCCCAAGTTATGTCTATTTTTGAATAGACTAATATGTAAGTGTTCTTATAATAAAGATGCTATTTTGTGGGGTTTTTTACCAGTAATGGTTTTCCCCACATAAATTAATGTACGATGTGTAAATTCATTATTATTTCTTAGTAATTTAATTATTGTATTATCATAGTTTAAATATTTTACATTCTCTAGAAGAAACCAAATAACAATACAAAACCCAATTGGAAACACCTCGATGATCATCTAGAATACACCCTTAGAACTCCTTTATGGTACAATAGACATCAACGACAAGTTCAGTGCAATGCATAAAAGTAGGAGAATCACATAACACTGATAAACACTCAGTACAAAATATAACACATGAATCAAAAAGCACACCAGGCACAAACTAGGGTGGACATTACATTCTCCACCACTAGCATTAGGCTTACTCCTAGAAGCCTACAATAACACAAGGATGAAGTACCCTCAGTACACAATCCTTTGCAAAAACAACAGATGTAGTGCCCCTCCATTCTCACCATGGATGTGCCGGTAGTTGGCTTTGAAACTTGGAGGTGAAGGTAAAATAATAGGGATATTTAAAGATAGTTAAAATGGACTTCTAGGAGGAAGCCTAATCCTAGGGGGGAGAGTGTAAGACCCCATCCCTTGTGGCCTTATTGATCCTGCTAGTCATCGATGGTTTATGTTGTATAGTTTATGATCTTTTATGTTGAACAATATACATTAGTGATTATTGTCCCTATACATCAAGTTTCTTATACTTTGATTGTTAACTAACTAACTAGTGGTTGTTGTGATTTTGTGTGATAACTAGATGAGTTATATTCCTTATCTACGTAAGTATGCAATGATGTAGATGTTTCGTTGTTGGTAATACTATTATGTATATGAAATAGATTGCATCATGCTAGGTGACTTTATATTATGAGTGCAAGTAAGCATGAATATAAAGGTAATAATTGATATTAAATATCTGCTTGTAGTACTATTTGTTACAGGTTAATTAGATTATTGATAAGTGGTAATAGTTTTATATTAAATAGTATGATCAATCATTGGTTGACTCTAAAAGATATTATGCAAGTAGGGAGAGTTAAATTATTCTTGTGTAGATTTAATCCTCTATTTGATTATTATTCTTGGAAGGTTATTTTTCATATGCCATTTGTTTCAATTACTATTAATTATGAGAAGTACTGACACTTTTGGTTGAGTATATAGGTAAAAAAATGGCCAATGTTGATGAAGGGTTCACATAGCTACTTCTCTTATGTTATTCTTATGAATGTGTTTTAACCTTGTTTGTAAGGGTTGTGAATGTGTGGGAGATTGTTTTATTAGACCCTTGAGTCACCTTTTTAAATGTGATTACTTATTGTATGTTTTATGAAGTATTATGTGGTTTTAATTATATAAAAAGTTTCCTAGGTGGTAGGTATATGGGCTAGGGGTCCTTTTATTCCATAAAACCTCTTAAATAAGGTCTAAAACCCAATCTAATTACCTACTTACGAAAAGTGGCGAAAATTGGAATTGGTTGGGTGGTTGGGAAGTTATGAGGAGTTGGTTGCATTTTTCCCTTCTATATATATTCCTTCTCTTTGAAAGGAGGGGGCATTTCTCTTTTTGCCTTGGCTTCTCTCACTTGCTCTTGGTTGTTCTTGTTTTTCCTCATTTGGGAGGAGATTTCTTGATGGAAAGAAAAGGAAAGGATGGGTGAGGAAGAATGAAGGAAAGAGCATGGAAAAAGTGAGGGTTTCTACCATATTTGGTTTGTCAATTCTCTTGGTAAGATCTATCCTTTTCAATTTGAGTTTTATTGATATGAAAATGAATGATTGGAGTTTTTGTTGGTCTATGTATATCTTTGTTGATCCTTGTTTAAATGGGTAGTTGTGATTGAAATCTATGTGAAGAGTTAATGTTGGATGTTGTGTGTGTTGGGGTTTGTGTGGGTAGGAGTTCCATCTTGTTGAGTTGAACATGAATATCCATTTTTGTGTGTTAAAGTTAAGCTTGAGTTATGTGAATATTTATGTCATGTTTGGAAATGTAAGCCATCTAAGTTTGGAAGAGCTATGTGACCCTTAGAGCTCGGGGATGGATTGAGAATCAATCATATGGTTGGGAGGAGAGCTTGTGGCCATATTGTTGTTTTTATTGTCCACTTCTTTGAGGAGATTACTAATGACATTAATATTACATTTTCTATATTAGGTTCTTTTCTATATCCTTTGCGATAATATGTCATTTGCAAATTAAATTGATGCAGTTCAACTATAATACTTTGATGATGTAGAGAAAGGACTCAAACAAGACTAAATTGACACATTTCAAATAGGGTTTTAATACAAATGATGCAAATATGCATTCTTGTTCATTCTTAGACAACTCGCTCTTAAAGCCTAAAACATGGGTGCAACAATTTGGATCTTTTTGGTCATAACTTTCAGTAGAGACCTGATATTTAGAATCTAAGACCTATTTTAAATACCCTTTTGGCCCTTAGTAAACATATTTCAAAATGGGCTAGGTTTGTTTTGTATGGAATATTGCAAAACAAGGTTGTTCCAAACTAGGAACCCTAGGCAAGGTTCAGACCTGTTGTTAGTAAAAATACCATAACTCACTCAAAACCTAATGAAATCACATGAAACCAAAAGAATTGTAAACTAGAAACAAATATTTTTCCATAAATCTATTGCATTTTATGATATAAGACTGTACCAGGCTATACCATTCATGTTTTCAGACAACATTTTTAGAAAACTGAACTTTACATACCTACCCTCAATAAAAATGCCATAACTTATTCAAATCTCCATGAAATTAGATTAAAAAAAAAGAAATGGAAAGTAGATTCACTGTACTTTCATCCTCAATTATTCTTAGACTAGTACTAGGTTGTACAGATCCATACCATTAAAGATAACAACAGAAAACATTTGGAAACTACAGAAAACAGGGTATTTTTATTGCTTCAACTTCCAAAATCCAACCACCAACTCTCCATTAGACTTGGAGGCTCAAATTTATGCTTGTACAATCAATTTATGCCCCCCCAACCAGCCTACAAGTACAATTTAACAAATTTTAACAAATTTTTAAAAAGTTTTCATTTGACAAGAAAAGTTGATATGACAACACTTGACAACTTTTGACAATGTTTTCATTTTTTCAATTAAATGACACCAAACCTTCATCAATGACTACAAATAACTTATATTAGCCTAAAATAACCTTATTAACATTGAACAACATAAAATAAGAAAAAAAATCAAACTTTTCCTCCTGTAGGCATCAGGTCCGGAGGGTGCTCCTGTACCAATTGATCTACTTGTGTGTATGTCCGTAGCACAATAGATCTAAATATATGTAAGTAGCTTAATCATGTAGATGCTTTGAAAAATACAGTATAATGGTAAGATAGTTTGTTCATTATTCAATAGGAGTGTTATGATCAAAATGGAGCTTTTGTTATGAATTTTGTAATGGATCTATCTCACTAGTTATGACTTTGGATAGGGTAGAACTATGTAGAAATGTATAATATATGTCTTGTGATTTATTCTAATCTTTATCCATGTGAGATATATGTCCTTGCAGAGAGGAAACAATACTATCCATGATATGTGAGATGTATTATCTAATGGTTGTATTGTGACATCCATTTGGGACTAAGTTTATTTGATTCGTATTTCTTCTAGAACATAGTAAATTGTATTAGATGCATGTGGAAACAATACTTTAAGATTATAAAAACTCATTTAATGCATGATCATTGTTCGATTTAAGCATGTGCAAGGGAATGGTATGGTGGAGTTTATGTCTAAATAAGGAATTAGTTTTCTAACTCATTCATGTATGAAAAATGAGATTATGCAATTAATGGTAAGTAGCTTTGAATATAGACATTGTGTTTGCTTCATGGATAAGCATAGTTGATGGTGATAATTGGTGAGTTGCTAGTTTGAGTTAGACCTCCTGATTTTGTTATGTGAAACCTTAAGAGAACTAATAAAAATGATATAAGGTAGATAGTTCTTGTTTTCTGTCTCATTCTAATATGAGTATATTGATTTGTTAAAGACTCTAGAGTGAGATGTAATCCTTTTATGAGTATATTACATCTTAGTTAATCATAAAGTTGCAAGTTCATGTCCTGAACTACAAAGTCTCTACACTAAGCGTACATAGGAAAGACCATAATGGATGAGCCCCCAAGACATTAGGTTGGCCCCTTAGGGCCTTAGGCTAGTATATGGTTCTCTTTTATGTTTATTGATAATCTTTGTGGAACTAATATTCACTTTTAGATGCACAGATGCAGGTTTGTTAACTGAGTTGAGTACTGGAGCAAAGAATATGTTTTTCCACTATGCTAAGGATGACCTTATGGTTCTTACTATAATTGTTTATAAATGCATGAGAGATGTCTTGTTCCTATTTAAAAAGATATTTTATCATGTATTTGTATATTGGGATGTATCTATGTTTGTATCTCTTCATGTAACCTTTGTTTCTTGTAATCTTGATTTGTGAGTGGCGTAGTCGAGGAACCTTAGAGGACCTAGGTTTAGATTGTTATGTTATGTTAGCATCCTATTTTATTTTCTTTTAAAAAAAAATCCATTAATTTCACCAAGTTTAGTGTTGTCCTCTGGGGTTTCTTGGCAGGGCGTTACACCTAGTATTAGAGCCATGGTTGCAGCACTGGGATCACTGGTTAACATTGTCACCCATGTCTAGTTATAGTAACTTTCTCTATGCATGTGTTCTCAGATATCTGATGTATGGCTACAACGTCCTAGGGAGCCTTGCGTTAGATACCATGTTTTAATCTAAGCACCCAGTTAGAGTTAAGTAGAGGATCATTATTGTTCTTTTGTGAAAACAGAACTTGTGTATAATTTGTTGAACTCTGGATGCATGAATATTGATGATCCTTGGGTGCATTTAGGAATTCATGGTGCTTATATAAAATTCTTATTGTGTGGAAGAAAATTTAGTTGCATATGCATATGTTATGAGGATAGAATGTTATATCAAATGAGTAAAAAGTAGAGTGAAAAATATTCTGGAAAAGGAATCATGTACTTATGGTATGTGATCTTTTGAAAAGTAATGGAATTGGGTATGTAAATGTAAGCCCCCCATAAATGTGAGAAACTAGTAATTGTGCATTGGTTGAGTGTTGTGAATACCTCGTACTTGCTTTGTGTGCCCATGGGATAGTGATACTGGGTACCCATCCATGGGGAATATGTTGCATTTTAGGTGTGGGATTAACCATACCATTATGTGTGCTTGTATGTTTGTTACCTGATTGAGGGCCAACCCACATGTGGTTGAAATTTTTATATAAGAGTAGCCAAAAGATAGTTTCACAGATTCTTTTCTTCTGGTTCTCTAGTCCCTCAATCTATGAAGGGGTAGTAGCAGCCACAAAGTTCCTTGGACGGGGTGTGTAGCGTACGTATATTACAACGCAGAGAGGTCATAGCTCAACCGATCCTAAGGAAAAGTACTCACTACTTCCCCTTATGATGGATCAGGGTACTTGATCCATATGTACTAGCCTAATCCCCACAATTCTTGAGCATATTGATGGTATTTCTTGGATGATCATCTACATTGTCTTCATGAAAGGTATGATATGCCACATGAGTTGTCAGTTGGGGGCCGGGGTCTAGGGTGAGAGGGACCTGCATGGACAACCCAACTAGAACTATGTGATGACATGTGTCGCCACTTGGGGGTCGGGGCCTAGGGTGAAAGGGACCTACATGGACAACCCAAGTAAGACCATGTGCCCCATGTATACTTTGAGGTCTAGCATGTGGAGGGAGGTTTGTTACCCATGCTGAGATGGATTCTGTATCTGCACATGTTCTGACATGATGCAATAGGTACAATGCCACACCCCACTGATTTTCTGACACAGTGTTGGTGATGATGACATGTTGCTGATGGTAGCGAGTTGGGCTCGAGGACATGATGCCACGTGCATATATATGTGAAGGTGCACTATGAGATTATGTTGATAGCCTACTTGTGTGATGAACATAATGGGGCCTAGCCATGTATACCTCTAGCTACGGTGAGTGCCTACATATTCCTTCTCCATGAGGTGTCGCTATGCGGGGTGTGTTATGTGCATGCCTACTTCTATCGAGCCACAAACACATTGCCATGCAGCATACAACTAGTACGTGCCTTCTCTAGCTGGTGTATGACCATGCCGCACTAAGACATGATGCGATATGTGGTCAAGGTGCACATCCCATGTGGGAAACCAAGGAGTACATGGGCCACTTGGCTAGTCCATACCACATGACGATGCGATGCAGGGTGTAGCCGAGGAGTACACTTTGAGCCATGTGGATGGCATGCTCACTCTGTACCACATGAGGGCAACTGCTATAGCCTGAGATTGTTCCCTTCTTCCTCGTTTGGTGGCTAGTATCTATTCACGTAGTGTTGTACAGTGCAATTTCGAAGATTGTGGACTTTCTTTATGGTATTGATGATTTTCTATTGACTGTGAAGGATGACATTTTGTTTATGTTGATTGCAATGGTTTAGCCACACCTTGTGATTTTATTTGCATGTAGCCCTCATGGTTACATTTGATTTAGTGTTGAAATTGTGTGCATTTCTTGCATTATTGTTGAAATTGAATTTTTATTTAATCTTTCTTTATGACTTTGGTGGCTAAACTAGTTTATCCTTATTATTTTTGATGTCGGCCATATGTCGTATTGCGATTCCTCTCCAAGGACATATGAGGCAGACTTGGTGAGTGTATACGAGGAAGCAAACACATGGAACCTTGAGGATGGGGGTATGTGAGGTTGTTATATAGCTAGGACCACTACCCACCTATGTGTGATGACTATCTCTTAGAGGCTAACCACCTTATACAACAAGAGAGAGGTTATTGTGGTCTTGTTTGGATGGTCTCACCCTGTGTGTGTGGCCTAACACCAACAAGCCACTGGGTATGAGGTATGGATTATGTGAGATGGATATTGGCTCTTGGCTCATGGATTATGTATCATGGTTTAGTATGTTTCTTCCCGGTGTCCAGATGGACCCTTGTGTAGCATTGTGATGTGATTCCCAATGATGTGCATTCATTTGTATGTGAAGAATGTATGTTAAATCATGAATAAAGTGGAATGTCTTGATGGATATTTAAGGAAGAATGTGTGCTTGGTGTGTATAATTATGTTGTGTTTTATGGAAGTGTAGCATTCTGATGTATCGATTGCTTAGCAGCATATTGGAAGAGGGATTGTAATGAAATGGTAATGCATTTGAAATTGAATACTTTTATGAGAAATTATGCTAGTCAGGATTAAAAGGGTGCAATGATTTCTTTGTCTTGAGAGAAACTGATGGGTGTTAATGCTAATATGTAAGGATTTTGAGTGGTTTATGTACTATAGAATCATTTCTAAAAATGCAAGTCTTGATTGTGTTATTATTGTGACATTGAAGACTAAAAGGATAGGTCATGCTTGAAATATATGTCCTTGTGAGATGGATTATTTGCATAGGCAAAACTAGTGTATATTATTTTGATGTAATGAATCAGCTTTGATGTTGGTAATAGAAATTTGCAGTACTAATGTGTTATGTTTCCACCCTAGTTTCTGACTTCCAGGAGTAAGTCAAGTTTTAACAGTGGAGGATGTAGTGCCCCTCCATTCTCACCATGGATGTGCCAGTAGCTAGATTTGGAATGTGGAGGTGAAGGTAAAATAATAGGGATATTTAAAGACAATTAAAATGGACTTCCAGAAGGATGCCTAATCCTAGGGGGGAGAGTGTAAGACCCCATCCCTTGTGGCCTTATTGATCCTGCTAGTCATCGATAGTTTATGTCGTATATTTTATGATCTTTTATGTTGAACAATATAAATTAGTAATTATTGTCCATATACATCAAGTTGCTTATACTTTGATTGTTAACTAACTAACTAGTGGTTGTTGTGATTTCATGTGATAGCCAGATGATTTCTATTCCTTATCTACGTAAGTATGCAATGATATAGATGTTTCGTTGTTGGTAATAATATTATGTATATGAAATGGATTGCATCATGCTAGGTGACTTTATATTATGAGTGTGAGTAAGCGTGAATATAAAGGTAATAATTGATATTAAATATTTGCTTGTAGTATTATTTGTTACAAGTTAATTAGATTATTGATAAACGGTAATATTTTGATATTAAATAGTATGATCAATCATTGGTTGACTCTAAAAGATATTATGCAAGTAGGGAGAGTTAAATTATACTTGTGTAGATTTAATCCTCTATTTGATTATTATTCTTGGAAGGTTATTTTTCATATGCGATTTGTCTAAATTACTATTAATTATGAGAAGTACTGACACTTTTAGTTGAGTATACAGGTAAAAAAATGGCCAATGTTGATGAAGGGTTCACATAGCTACTTCCCTTATGTTATTCTTGTGAATGTGTGGGAGGTTGTTTTATTAGAACCTTGAGTCACCTTTTTAAATGTGATTACTTATTGTATGTTTTATGAAGTCTTTATGTGGTTTTAATTCTATAAAAAGTTTCCTAGGCGGTAGGTCTATGGGTTAGGGGTCCTTTTATTCCATAAAACCCCTTAAATAAGGTCTAAACTTGGTGTAGGGGCACCATAGTAAAATCTACTATGTTGAAATAAGGAATATTTGGCCATGTCATCTTGTTCATGTTTTGTTTTCTAAAAAACCTAGAAGTTTTTGTATTCCATTTGGCAAATAATGGACACATTATGTATCTAATAGAATCTGAAAAGGTCAACAGGAGTCAGTTGGGATTTAGGACAGTTGGCCTTCCCTAACTGTTGATCTTCCAACTCTTGCTTAATAAAAGCACAAGGGAGAAACCGAGAAGGGGGTTCTCTAGATTCAAAGATTGTGATTCAGAAATCATCTGATCAATAATAACTTTTGTCCATCATTTTCTGTGTCTGATCTATGTCGTAAATATTTCCTAACTATTCATAATAGCTTTCTCTTCTCTGCAATTGAAATAGTTTTGTCTAAATTATCGAAGATGAGTCGATAACCATTCCACTGGTGGATTTCCAAAGAAATCAGTGGAATGGCATCGGTCTGTACATATTTCTGTTTGTTTTTCCTTTCTTTTACCTATTTCGTAGGGTAGATGTTCCAGGCAGAGGAGTGTGCCCAGTAGCATGCCCTAGCATCTCTATGTGCTAGGCGTAGAGTGTAGATCGGACTGTGTGAGAGTTGACAACCCTATCGGCGTATTGGCCTAGCGAAATTGAGGTTTACCGAAGAGAAGCTCATACCGATGAAAGGAAGTCATGGTCAAAGTCATTCCATCAATGGGTAAGCCAAAAGAGAGTATAAGTCCTGATGATGTTAGGCATATCGATGTATCGGCAACTTTGGAATAAGTCCAATCGAAAGTTGAAGTCACGCCGAGAGTGGGTTGGTCCATCGGCCCATCGGGAGACAAGTTCAAAGGTCCGCTGATAGAAGTGAGTCTTAGTGAAGGAAGTTTCGTGGTCACATCGACGTAAGTTTGATCACGGAACGACTTCAAAAAGTCATTCTAACTGACGGTTGTCTGACCGATCGAGGTGTATCGGTGGCCAGTAAGTGGAGTCTTATCAACAGGAAACAAATTTGATTTTATCTGCGTTACCACTGCATGCTCCCCATCATATTGGTATCAGAGCTTGAAAAGATTTGGGCGGCAAGTCAAATTCAGGATTTGTAGGAGTGTAAGCGTTTGGGTGCTGTCTGTAAATAGTGTATGTTAGACAGAGAAAGCGAGACAGAGGTGGAGAGGATGCCTCCCAAAAGTATGTCGCAGGATGCCATTAAGAAGCTGATCGAGGAGATGCTTGAATCCAAGTTGGGAGAGTTTAAGCAGTCTAAAGGCAAAGACAGGGAAGATGAAAGTGACAACGATGAAGGAGATACAAGAATTGGTGGAACCAATAAGAGGATAGAGGAGATACCAGCAGACCAGAGGGCATTTGTAGATGCTTTGAAGTCAATCAATAGGGACACCATGGATGGGTTACCTATGTATGGTGGAAGTATGGAAGTTGAAGAGGTGATTGATTGGATTGAGGCATTAAACAATCATTTTGAGTACAAAGAAGTCCCTGATGATAGGAGGGTTAAGTTGGCAAAGGCAAGGTTGAAGGGGTCTACTCTTGCATGGTGGAATTATGAGCAAGGAGAGAGAGTCAAGGAGGGGAAGAATATGATAACCTCCTGGGAAAGGATGAAGACCAAAATCAAGGTACAATTTTTACCTCTGGACTATAATGTGCAGATGTATAAGAAATTACAGAACCTTAGATAGAGAGACCTTGATGTGAATGCATACACACAAGAATTTCACAAACTCAGTCTCAGATCAAAGAGACAAGAAGAAGAGTCAAAGAAGGTGGCAAGGTATATGAATGGCCTAAGGATGAACATCCAAGATGAGATCAACATCTTAGCACCAGAAACATTGAACAAGTGTTTCCAAATGGCCTTAAGGGCTAAAGAGAAGATAAAGAGAAAGAGTGAGCAGAATAATAGAGGTAGAGGAGGAAGAAGTTTTAGAGGTAGAGGCAGTTTTGGAGGAAGAAGTCCTAACCAGAGGCCTAGTGGTGAGTCTAGCCAAGAAGAGCAAGTTGGAGACTCAAGTAGCAGAGGAGGCTATCGAGGAAGAAGGCCTAATGGAAGGGGTGGGACAAATGGATCAGGTAGAGGATCCAAGTTATCCAATATGAGATGTTATAATTGCAATCAGATAGGGCACCTGGCATACAAGTGTCCAGAGAAGGCCTGAACTTCTCATGGTGGTGAGAAGAGAACCACTTTGATTCAAGAGGATGCAAGGAGTGTGACATCTCCTGAAGTGAATCTAGCATCAGAAATGGGAGAAAATCTGATGATCAAGAGGACACTACTCAAGGAACCAATGCAGACTGAACCGTCTCAAAGAAGGGCTTTGTTTAGAATCAACTGCAAGATCCAAGGTAAGGTTTGTAAAGTTACTAATGACTCTGGTTCTACTAATAATAGCATATCTTTGGAAGCAGTGAATAAGTTGAAGTTAGAAAGGATACCCCATAGCAGTCCATATAAAGTCAGTTGGTTGAATAAGGGGCAGCACATACTCATCAATGAACAAGCATGGGTAGAATTTAGTATTGGGGGTATAGAGATAAAATCTTATGTGACATCCTTCCAATGGATGCTTGCCATCTTTTGTTAGGCAGACCATGGCAGTTTGACAGAAAGGCTCATCATGATGGAGAAAAGAATGCTTACTCATTCCAAAAGGATGGTGTGACTTATAGGATACAGTCATTGGTAGAAGAGGATCCACATCATGTAGGGTCTAGTATAATGATGGTAGGAGAGAAGGAATTCCTTGAAACACTAGAAGAATCAGGTGGAGTAGGTTTTGCTCTGGTTGTGAAACCTAAGGAGAAGAAAAGAGAAAGTATGAGAGAGGTAGGACCTAGGGAGGTCAGAGAACTACTCGAGAGTTATAAGGAAGTAATTGCAGTAGATATACTAGACTCCCTACCACCTATTAGAGATATCAGCCATCAGATTGATCTTATACCGGGAGCTATACTTCCCAACAAGGCAGCCTATAAGATGACCCCTCAGCAGAATGAGGAGATAGCCAGGCAGGTTCAAGAACTTTTAGACAAGGGGTTAATAAGAAAGAGATTGAGTCCATGTGCAATCCCCACTGTTTTGGCACCAAAGAAAGATGGGAAATGGAGACTGTGTACTGATTCCAGGGCAATAAATAGGATAACCATCAGATACAAGTTTCCTATTCCTAGAATTGAAGACCTAATGGACTATTTGGGGGGTGCTACCTATTTCTCTAAGATAGACTTGAAGAGTGGGTACCATCAGATAAGGATAAGAGAAGGTGATGAATGGAAAACAACATTCAAAACCAATGAAGGGTTATATGAATGGCTTGTATTGCCTTTTGGTCTTTCAAATGCCCCTAGCACCTTTATGAGACTAATTAATGAGGTGTTGCAGGAATTCATAGGGAAATTTTGGTAGTCTACCTTGATGATATCTTGGTGTTTAGTAAGAGCAAGGAAGAACACTTGAAACATTTGGGGATAGTCTTGAAGAGGCTGCAAGATCAGAAGCTGTTGATAAACTTGGACAAATGTGATTTCATGAAACAAGAGTTGATCTACTTGGGTTTTGTCATTTCCAAAGGTGATCTGAAGATGGATCCTTCAAAGGTGGAGGCTATTCTAAATTGGCCCACACCTAAGACAGCAGGGAAGGTAAGGAGCTTCCATGGTTTGGCCACATTCTATAGGAAATTCATTATGAACTACAGTGACATCTGTGCACCTATGTTGGAAACCATCAAGGGTGGTTGCAAGGTGAAGTTTGTGTGAATGAGAGAAGCAGATTGGAGCTTTGAGAGTCTGAAACAGAAAGTTGCTAAATTCCCTGTCTTAGTGTTACCTAATTTCAATAAGGTTTTCACAATTGAATGTGATGCAAGTGGGCTGGCCATTGGAGCAGTGTTGAGCCAAGAAGGGAGACCAGTGGCCTTTTTTAGTGAAAAGTTAAATGAAGCCAAGAGGAAATACTCCTCTTATGAATTAGAATTGTATTCTATGGTACAAGCTCTGAAAAAGTGGAGACATTACCTACTTCCCAAGGAATTTATTATGTATACAGATAACCATGCTCTTAGTTTTCTGAATGGGCAGGACAAACTCAGCCACAGACATATGAAATGGGTGGAAAGTCTGAAAGCATACACTTTCATCATTAAGCATAAGAAAGGAGTCACAAACAAGGTGGCAGATGCTCTCAGGAAGAGGGTGTTGACAGTCCAAGAAGTGCAGTTGCAAAGCATGGGTGTTGAGTCACTCAAGGAATTATATAAAGAAGATCAGGACTTCAAAGAAATCTACAAGGTATGCAATGAGTTTGCTAATACTTTTCATAGTGAATTTTTAGATTTTACATTGTAGAATGGACTATTGTTCAAAGGATGTCAGTTGTGTATCCCTAAATGCTCAATGAGGGATAATATTGTGAAGGAAAAACATAGTGGTGAACTGGGTGGACATTTTGGGTTGAATAAGACTTTAGATCTGGTAAGAAGATTTTATTTCTAGCCAAGAATGCAGTCCGACTTCAGAAAATTTGTTGAAAGTTACATAGTATGCGAAAGAGCAAAAGGAGTCTCGACCAGTGCAGGATTGTATCAACCTTTGCCAATACCCAACATGACTTAGGAATGTTTGAGTATGGATTTTGTGATGGGATTACCCAAAACAAGGGCAGGTTGTGACAGTGTGTTTGTAGTGGTAGACCGATTCAGCAAGATGGCTCATTTCATTCCCTGTAGGACCACTAATGATGCTAGATACATTGCAGGTTTGTTCTTTAAAGAAATTGTCAAGATTCATGGGCTACCCTTGAGCATTGTGTCTGATAGGGATAGCAAATTTGTAGGACATTTTTTGAGGACTTTGTGGAAAAGATTGGGAACAATTTTTTTTTTTCAGTTCAGCCTATCATACTCAGACTGATGGGCAAACCAAGGTGGTCAGTAGATCCT
The DNA here is from genome assembly GCA_027924645.1 of Cunninghamia lanceolata. Classification (NCBI taxonomy): domain Eukaryota; kingdom Viridiplantae; phylum Streptophyta; class Pinopsida; order Cupressales; family Cupressaceae; genus Cunninghamia; species Cunninghamia lanceolata. Next base: position 11,193,422 of record BSBN01000553.1, on the reverse strand, counting down.
TGGGCAATCTCCTTAGATGCTTAACAAAAGAACATGGCAACAGTTGGGATGTGATACTCCCACAAGCAGAATATGCTTATAATGACTCGACAAACAGGAGTATAGGTTTGAGTCCCTTTGAAATTGTATATGGCAGTCACCCCAGGGGTATTTTTGAATTGAGAGACATCCAGGGGTTGGACAAAAGGAGTGATCATGCTGATGCATTTGCAGAAGCCATGAAAGAAATACACCAATAGGTCAAAGATACTTTACACTAGAATAGTCAAAAGACAAAGGCTCGAATGGATCAAAGGAGGAGGGATGTACAGTATCAGGTAGGCAACTTGGTCATGGTTCATCTAAACAAAAATAGGTTTCCAAAATCAGGCCACAACAAACTGATGATGAGGAAGATTAGACCCTATCAGACTCTGGAGAAGTACGGTCCAAATGCTTACAAGATTGGTCTTTCTGATCATATTGCCATTTCACCCATATTCAATATTGCTGATTTGACATTGTACAGAAGTCCTAATACAGGGAAGAATGCAGAAGACCTTGTCCAAGAAAATGAAGACTAGCTAAAGCACTTACCTTCTAGGGAGCCATCAAAATGGAGTACATTTTGGAAAGCAAAGAAGCCAAGAAGACAAGGCACAAAACATACTTTGAACATCTGGTTAAGTGGCAAGGGCTTCCAGATTCAGAAGCTACATGGATGCTGGAGAAAGATATTCTAAAGCAAGGCAGAGATGTACAAGAATTGGTCTCTAAGAGGACTTGAGACATTCTTCTTCTGGGGAGTATGGTGCAGGGGCACCATAGTAAAATCTAATATGTTGAAATAAGGCCTATTTGGCCATGTCATCTTGTTCATGTTTTGTTTTCTAAAAAACCTAGAAGTTTTTGTATTCCATTTGGAAAATAATGGACACATTTTGTATCTAATAGAATCTTAAAAGGTCAACAGGAGTCGGTTGGGATTCAAGGCAGTTGGCCTTCCCTAACTATTGAGCAACCATTGATCTTCCAACTCTGGACTTAATAAAAGCACAGAGGAGTAACCGAGAAGGGGTTTCTCTAGATTCAAAGATTGTGATTCAGAAATCATCTGTGCAATAATAAATTCCTTCCGTCATTTTCTATGGTTGATCTGTGTTGTAAATATTTCCTAACTGTTCATAATAGCTTTCTGTTCTTTACAATTGAAATACTTTAGTCTAAATTTTCGAAGATGAGTCGATAACCATTCCACTGGTGGATTTCCAAAGAAATTAGTGGAATGGAATCGGTCTGTACATATTTCTGTTTGTTTTTCCTTTCATTTACCTGTTTCGTGGGGCAGATGTTCTAGGCTGAGGAGTGTGCACAGTAGCATGCCCTAGCATCTCTATGTGCTAGGTGTAGAGTGTAGATCAGACTGTGTGAGAGTTGACAACCCTATCGGCGTATTGGCCTAGTGAAATTAAGGTTCACCAAAGAGAAGCTCATACCAATGAAAGGAAGTTGCAGTCAAAGTCATTCCGTCAATGGGTCAGCCAAACAAGAGTATAAGTCCTGCCGATGTTAGGCATATCGGTGTATCAGCAACTTTGGAATATGTCCCGCCAAAAGTTGAAGTCACGCCGAGAGTGGGTTGGTCCATCGACGCATCGGGAGACAAGCTCAAAGTTCTGCCGATAGAAGTGAGTCTCAGCGAAGGAAGGTTCATGGTCACATCGACGTAAGTTTGATCACGAAGAGACTTCAGAAAGTCATTCTGACCAATGGTTGTCTGACCGATCTAGGTGTATCGGTGGCCAGTAAGTGGAGTCTTGCTGACAGGAAACAAATTTGATTTTGTCTGCATTACCACTCTGCGCTCCCCATCAAAACCCCACTCTAATTACCCACTTATGAAAAGTGGAGAAAATTGGAGTTGGTTGGGTGGTTGGGAAGTTATGAGGAGTTGGTTGCCTTTTTCCCTTCTATATATATTCCTTCTCTTTGAAAGGAGAGGGGGATTTTCTCTTTTTGCCTTGGCTTCTCTCACTTGCTCTTGGTTGTTCTTGTTTTTCCTCATTTGAGACGAGATTTCTTGATGGAAAGAAAAGGAAAGGATGGGTGAGGAAGAATGGAGGCAAGGGCTTGGAGAAAGTGATGATTTCTACCATATTTGGGTTGTCAATTCTCTTGGTAAGATCTACCCTTTTAGATTTGTGTTTTGTGGATATGAAAATGAATGATTGGCATTTTTGTTGGTCTATGTATATCTTTCTTTATCCTTGTTTAAATGGGTAGTTGTGATTGAAATCTATGTGAAGAGTTAATGTTGGATGTTGTGTGTGTTGGGGTTTGTGTGGGTAGGAGTTCCATCTTGTTGAGTTGAACATGAATAGCCATTTTTTTGTTTTAAAGTTAAGCTTTAGTTATGTGAATATTTTTGTCATGTTTGGAAATGTAAGCCATCTAAGTTTGGAAGAGCTATGTGACCCTTAGAGATCGGGGGTGGATTGAGCATCAATCCTATGGTTGGGAGGAGAGATTGTGGCCATATTATTAATTTTGTTGTCCTCTTCTTTCAGGATATTACTAATGACATTAATATTACATTTTCTATATTAGGTTCTTTTCTATATGCTTTGGGATAATATGTCATTTACAAATTAAATTGATGTAGTTCAACTATAATACTTTGATGATCAAGAGAAAGGACTCAAACAAGACTAAATTTACACATTCCAAATAGGGTTTCAATACAAATGATGCAAATATGCATTCTTGTCCATTCTTAGACAACTTGCTCTTAAAGCCTAAAACATGGGTGCAGCAATTTGGATCTTTTTGGTCATAACTTTCTGTAGAGACCTGATATTGTTGTTTAGGGTAAAATTGGATTTGTTGATATTTTGTGGTTTAGATGTTAAATTCCTACTTTCACCCTAATATTGAAGGATATAGGGTCGATTGGCGAGCACTATCATACCCTAGGTCACTTGCAAATGAGGGGAAGATTGGATTAGGGAATTAATTATCAATTTTTCCTTATCCTATGCTCAATTGACCATTAAAACCCTAATTATGCAAATATGACAACAAATTATCAAATTACTGAAAAAGCTCTTACAGACGGGAGCAAAATGACAAATTACAGAATACCTGTTTTCGGGGTTCCAAAGAGAAATAGTTGGGGGCACAGGAGTGGGTGCCCAAGTCCAAGGTACCTAGTTTTTCAGGGAATCTAGACCAACATCAGACACTGATCAGCCCTGTAACTTCTATTTTCTAGAATCAGTCTGCAGAGGACACTGGAGCAACCACCCTAGTCCCAGAAGTGCTCCTTTGTCTATCTTTTTTTCAGATCCTGAATCCTTGATGTCTTTCCAGCCTTCCTGCAACTCCACTTTTTTTAGATGTGACACCTGTAACTTGCAATCACAAGACTTGGTTTGGGGGTTGTGGTGTATAGAGGTTTGCCTCAGTCAAACCTCGGAGGACACTTAAGTCTCCAAACACCATTGTCAAATAAAGAGGGCATCCCCTTGTGAGGCAGAGGCCAAAAACCAAAGGAATCAATGATAAAAACACAATGATATGTCACCTTGTAGTGAAGCTTTCATGGAGGAATGTGCTCTTCATGCCATGAAGGAATTGATGCTCAAATCTGCAAATATCAACACACAAAACATACAAGTCTGCTCTTGCAACACAATAGCAGGCCTTGAATCGCCTTGAGAACACAATAGCTTGCTAGTAATCATCTAGTTTACAAATGAATGCCTACACATGCTTAGATATGTATCTACAAGCACTCCCACCAAGATATTTCAAATTCAAACTTACTGTATCGGCAAAGGGGCCTAATAACGGTCACTAACTGACACCCAGAAATTAAGGCTACCCTAAAATAGGGCAGAACTAGGGCGCGGGCGCCCAAGTCATCCCCCCTATTTTACGTAGGGTGTAGATCAAGGGGTCCACCTAGGTCCTATTTTCCAATGAACCTAGGTCTCATTCCATCGGGGTGTTAAAATATGAACTAAAATGTCCTAAATGCACTCTAAAGACCCGGGAGCTAAACCTTATGAGCAAAAAGCCCCCAAGGGGACATTTTTCACTGTTACAATTCTAAATCTAAGACCTTTTTGGAATACCCTTTTGGCCCTTATTAAACATATGTCAAAATGGGCTAGGTTTGTTTTGTATAGAATATTAAAAAATAAGGTTGTTCCAAACTAGGAACCCTAGGCAGGGTTCAGACCTACTGTTAGTAAAAATGTCATAACTCACTCAAAACCTAATGCAATCACATTCAACCAAAAGAATTGTAGACTAGAAACAAATATATTTCCATCCATCTATTACATTTCTTGATATGAGGCCGTACCAAGCTATACCATGCATATTTTTAGACTGCATTTTCAGAAAATTGAAATTTACAGACTTACCCTCAATAAAAATGCCATAAATTATTCAAATATCCATGAAATTAGATTCAAAAAAAATAAATGGAAAGTATATTCACTTTACTTTCATCGTCAATCAGTCTCAGACCAATACTAGGTCGTACAGATCTGTACCATGCAAGATAATAGCAGAAAACATTTGGAAACTTCAGAAAATAGGGTATTTTTATTGCTTCAACTTCCAAAATCCAACCACCAACCCTCCATTTGACTTGGAGTCTCATATTTATTCTTGTACAATCAATTTATTCCCCCCCAACTAACCTACAACTACCATTTAACAACTTTTAACAAACTTTTAAAAAGTTGTCATTTGACAAGAAAAGTTGTTATAGCAACACTTGACAACTTTTGACAATGTTTTCATTTTTTCAATTAAATGACACCGAACCTTCATCAATGACTCCAAATGACTTATATTGGCCTAAATGACCTTATTAACATTGAACAACACAAAATAAGAAAAAAACTCAAACTTTTCCTCCTGTAGGCATCAGGTCCTTAGGGTTCTCTTGCACCAATTGATCTACTTGTCTGTATGTCCGTAGCACAATGGATCTAAATATATGTAAGTAGCTTAATCATGTAGATGCTTTGAAAAATATAGTATAATGGTAAGATAGTTGGTTCATTATTCAATAGGAGTGTTATGATTAAAATGGAGCTTTTGTTATGAATTTTGTAATGGATTTATCTCACTGGTTATGACTTTAGATAGGGTAGAACTATGTAGAAATGTATAATATATGTATTGTGATTTATTCTAATCTTTATCCATGTGAGATATATGTCCTTGCAGAGAGGAAACAATACTATCCATGATATGTGAGATGTATTATCTAATGGTTGTATTGTGACATCCATTTGGGACTAAGTTTATTTGATCTGTATTTCTTCTAGAACATAGTAAATTGTATTAGATGCATGTGGAAACAATACTTTAAGATGATAAAAACTCATTTAATGCATGATCATTGTTCTCTTTAAGCATGTGCAAGGGAATGGTATGGTTGATTTTAAGTCTAAATAAGGAATTAGTTTTCTAACTCATTCATGTATGAAAAATGAGATTATGCAATTAATGGTAATTGAATATAGACATTGTGTTTGCTTCATGGATAAGCATAGTTGATGGTGATAATTGGTGATTTGCTAGTTTGAGTTAGACCTCCTAATTTCATTATGTGAAACCTTAAGAGAACTAATGAAAATGATATAAGGTAGATAGTTCTTGTTTTTTGTCTCATTTTAATATGAGTATATTGATTTGTTAAAGACTCTACAGTGAGATGTAATCCTTTTATGAGTATATTACATCTTAGTTAATCATAAAGTTGCAAGTTCATGTCCCAAACTATGAGTCTCTGCACTATGTGTACATAGGCAAGGTCATCATAGATGAGCTCCCGAGACATTAGGTCGGCCCCTTAGGGCCTTAGGCTAGTATATGGTTCTCTTTTATGTTTATTGATAATCTTTGTGGAACTAATGTTCACTTTTAGATGCACAGATGCAGGTTTCTTAAATGAGCTGAGTATTGGAGCAAAGAATATGTTTTTGCACTATGCCAAGGATGACCTTATGGTTCTTCCTATAATTGTTTATAAATGCATGAGAGATGTCATGTTCCTGTTTAAAAAGATCTCTTATCATGTATTTGTATATTAGGATGTATCTCTGTTTGTATCTCTTTATGTAACCTTTGTTTCTTCTAATCTTGATTTGTGAGTGGCGGAGTCAAGGAACCTTAGAGGACCTAGGTTTAGATTGTTATGTTACGTTAGCATCCTATTTTTATTTGCTTTTAAAAAAATTCAATTAATTTGACCAAGTTTAGTGTTGTCCTCTAGGGTTTCTTGGCAGGGTGTTACAACAGACCTCAAAAGATCAATCCTCCTAACCAACACTAGCTAGAGGTCTTAAAACATCACAAGTCTCCAAAGGTGCACCAACTAGGTCAAAACCAACCATCATGTATACAAACTCCTCTAAGAGTGCATCACTCTATCCTCCAATTGCCACCACAATGAGAAGATGATCTATCCATAAGGCACAACATACCAAAAGAAAGGCATGGTCCTACAACTCAGGACTACTACTATGTCAGGATAACCTCTCAAGCTCTCAACTAAACCTAAGGAAAACTCACAAAGCTACAAATTCCTCTCTCAAGAACAATTGTCAACATAAGATTACACCCTCAACAATCCTTTCTCAGACACTGCCCACAACACTAGAACTCAAGGATCAAGGAAAGATAGCTCTTAAAGGCTATAGGAACCACTACCTCACCTGCATCCTTACCAAAACATGCCTCAACTCTAGACATGGTTTAACTACATGAGGTACTTCCTCACATTCCACTCCAAAAAGAGAGGGGTCCTCTAACACTCTAGCTCCACACCACCAAAACGAGGATCAACCATACATGTTTAGAGGGGAGATTCTAAATCACATCCTCTTACAAGCATAAGAACTTCCCTCAAGCAAGGATTAGCAACCAATACTCACTAGGAGCACGTATAATTCATGATCGACTAGGCAACGCTATACTTCCTCATGGCCTAAACACCAAGTACCCATAAAATGGAATACAAAGGACAACAACTTCTTCACTCAAGAATTGCATCCCTTCCAACATCAAGCTAGGAAACCTCCAAACTACCAAAGAGAAACTCCTAAAGAAACCAAATTCACAAGGTTGGTAATTCAACAAGAGAAAGAAAACAACTATAATACAATAAATATATAAATAATATGTGCGCATGCACTAACTATGCATAATCATACCCTACACTATGTCAACACATAAGTGTAGTTATGGAACTCACATCAAACAACACAATGGCACTCTCATGTTATTTAGTAATATGGCCTTTGCATCTAAGACACAACATCATACACTCAACTAATGTCAAGACACTAGGAGCATGGAATCACATCCAAGACTAATAGGAACGAGACAAGAAAGAACAACCATAGTTGGTGGACTAAGTCAACACCCAACCATTAGAAATCTACTAAAAGAATGATTCAGTCCAAAACAAGTTCTCTACATATCTCATTCACATAGACACAGTCAAGTAAAACATTTAATCTCATACAAGAATTCAATTCATATCATCCACTGCTATCGAGGCATGATAAACACACCAATCAACAAGGTACTCACATCAAGTGATCCATAGCAACACACAACCATTTAAGAACTTTCCCAAAACTTCACACAATATTCACTTGCATCCAATAACAAGTCATATAATTCAATCTACTATAGTTCTAGTAACACGCATACCAAGAATTAGTATATTCTCCACATTCTACTCCCTTAAACAATCCATCAGAGGCTTGTCATGGACATGATAGAGAACATAAAATGATACGTGACCAGTAGTTTAAAACATTCAAGAATAGCCACCAATAATAAATAAATAAAACACCAAAGTGGAATAAAAGTCAATTCCAACAATAAAGCATAAAATGAGCTCAATTTCAATAGTAAATCAAGTATGACCGTAAAGGTCACGAAATAAATAAATATCAAAATTCAATGGCTAAACTTATTCATAAACAAGAATAAAAATTCAATGATGGCCCTTACACCATTTGGTGAATTCACCAAAGTCAAATAATAAGTTATCAAAATTTAAATTTCCACATTACATGAACTACGTGACTAATTCTAGCCACAAGAGAGGGAGTACAATGCTACACTACACTCGGATTCCAAAATCCAAGGCGAGTAAGATAACACACTCAAGAACGTCAAAATAACAAGTCTTCTAAGACTACAATCACATCAAAAAGCATGAGATCATTTCTACATAAATCAAACAAACATCACTCAAGATGCCAAGCAACAAAAGTTGCATCCTATTAAAGGGAATTACAATCATCATGCAATGGCACACATAGTCATACACTAGAAAACATCTAGCAACCAAGATTAAGGTAGGATAAAATTAGGTTCGCAAACCAAGATATCTAAACACATCACTCTCACAACAAGAGAAGTTAACATTTCTCACCAAATACTTATTCACCAAGCATATGGATAATGCATTAATGCAACATTGTCATTCAACACAAATCAAAACATGAGGGATAATTAGGTTGGGGGTCAAGCTCTTACCCAACGTTCCATCCAATTATGTTAAATCTCTACACAACATGATGACAACCATATCTAAAACAAGATGCACATATGCAAATGACTCATTCACAACCCCTTTTTCTCTCTAACTTTCGAATTAATGCAATGCAATACTCACACCCAGGTTACCACATGAATCCTAGGGAAGAATGCAATTTGGGAGCATAAGTCATTACCCACATGATCTATTCTAGAAATGCAATGCAACACTTTATTTCTTACACCAAAATAATTAATTCACACATAGGAACATGCTCTCAAAGAAGACAATGCAAAATGCATTTCATGCAAGCCTTTCCAATCACCAAAAAGAGGAAATAGATAAATCAAATATGATAAGTGGTACGAGGGTATGCTACTCTTGTGACAAACATGCACACAACAAGGTGCATAATGTACATAAGGTTCATTTAAACTAGCATTACCACAACAATCTTCTCCACATATCATGCATATGATCAAAACACCATCTATTTCACATATAAATGCATAACTCTTAAAAGAGTACACCAAGCTCAATCAACATAAAAGACATGGTCTTTCCTTTCACACAAAGGTTTCCATAACTCCACTATCAAAAGTGGTTACACAAGCACTAACATGACCCTACTAAGGTCACACAAATGCTCATACAACCTGCAAGGGTTCATGCCAAGCATTCAGGACATCAAGAAGGCAAATTACACAAAAGTAACTTCTTAGCAACCACAATGGTCTAACCAACCCTGCAAAACTATATTCCTTCAACACACACATGCAAGGAAGACACATCAAGAGAAAACATGTGCTACTTTCAATACATAAACATAGAAGGACCCCACACATGCTCGAACAAACTGAGCAAAACACACAACCTAGAGCTCTCAATGTTGGAACATGAGCTCTGATACCAAGTGTAATGCCCCAAGTATTGACCCATGACATTAGCCAAACAAACACCAAACCAAAAAAATTTACATTTAAAAGTGCGACATTCACATATTGCATTGCACTCACGCACACACAAGATTTCATAACAAGGACAATAACACCAAAGCCAACCTTACACTTGCACTACACAAGGTGGCACAAGCAGAAGACTTCGCACATCATGTGACAATGCCCCATGATGACCAAGCGAGATGTGGAACCCACTCCAAGGTGAAGATCAGATATACATCCGTGACCTCACACCCTCACAAATGCACGGAGTAGGATGAGGGTACCAATCACCTCAATTCATTCCATGACTACTCATGACATCCAAAACACAACAAGGTAACACTCACCTACAGGATGCACATGCTTCCCAAACAAAATTGGGAATAATCCAAGGATGCACATCACCTCATGAAGACGTCACCATGGATACACTCAAGTGGCCAAAAGAGCACCTTTCAACAAAAAGTATCACAAGAGGGATAAATGGATAGATCAAGGTACACGAGACAAGTCTGAACACCAAATCTAGGCCCCTTTGTCCAGGACACCAACTCTGGGCGCTTTAGTCCTTTCGACACTAGCGCTGGGTGTTGTAGTCCTAGCAATGTCTAGAAACAAGGCAAAAAGTCTAAAAATATAAAAAACTTAGAATTTCTTCTAGGTATCACCATAGACTCAAAACATGATTTAGATACCCTACGGACACTAAGACACAAAACCCCAACTATCAAACAGGAAAACAAGGCATAAAGCTAATAATGCCAAATAGCCCAAAAAGGACAAATCAATACAAAATGCCACATGTGATCGACACCAACGTTGGTACACGCCAAAATCAAGAGTAGGGTCATGATCACCTATGTGGAAAGAACACGATCCACTACTAGCATATCTAAAAACATCAAATACGACATCAAATAAATGAAGCTAAACATGCTAACTTAGCAAGATTACATGTGAAATCTATCAAAACATGCCAATGTCCTCACAAACTGAGGCATGGAAAATGATGCAGAGCAGGGGTAATCAAACTCAAAACAACCTTAAACAAATGCCTTTGGTCATCAAAATGTGGGTTTTCCTTCACAAACCCTTGGTCTTCCTTGTAGCCTTTCAAAAAGGCAAAATTGGCATAACTCTTGATGCAGACCTGATCTCTAGGAAAGGAAACATGTTTAGGATACCCATTTGGCCATATTTCAACATATCTCAAAATTAGATAGAGTTATTTTGTACGAAAAGGCTCAAAACTTGATTGTATCGTTCAACATTAGGCCAATTAGGACAGCAAAAGGGGTATTTTTGACATAATTTGAAGGAAATAACTCAAACCAATGAAGTAAAAACTGTTTTGGATACACATTATCCTCTTACACAACATACTTCAAAATACAATGGGGTTGTTTTGTAACACAAGGGTCAAAATAGGACTGTTACGCTACAATTTAGGCCTAATTAGGCTTGTTCAACTAGGTCACTATATGGTTTTCACACTCCAAGGGTTAAATATACATACCAATGGATCAGACACATAATTTGACATCTATCAAACCCCTTCCAATAAAATTCAATCACCACTTAAGAGTTTTTCTTCAAACCCCAACACCTAAGCAATTACTATGCCAAAACAAGAGGTTTTCTGCCCAGTTTTAGAAAAATGGCTGCCAAATGCTCAAATATTAATGAAAAACTATGAGACCAAATAAAAATGAAATAAGATTCAATGCTTCATCAATCCAAATGCTTAAATGATCACTTACAGGCTGTACCAATCTGTACTATTCTCTGTAACAGCAAGAAAACACTTGAAAATGCAAGAAAAAAATAGTATATCTCTATTGTTCAACACCAAATTTCATACCATTTGTCTTCTCTCCACCTCAAAAAGGCTTATTTAATAATATATAAACCAAAACTAACTATTCCTACTGACTTTTGAAATACCAACCATTTAAATGCCTACCACCGATGACTCTTCATATTCCAATTTTGCACTTTTATAACTATGACAACATTTTTGCATTATGACTTCATAAACCACCTAACAACCTAATATTGACTCAAACACATAAAGTGGTCTTAATTGACCTTATTACATCAAAGACACAATATTAAAGCATAATTTAACAAAATTGCCTCATGGAGGCATGAAATCCCAAGGTGCTCCTGCACCATACTCCCCGGGCAAAATTGACTCAAGTCCCCTTTAGTGAGGATCTGCAACAATGTATTCCTGCATGTTGAAGTAACCCTCAGTCATCCAATTAGCTTCTTTATAAGGCAAGCCCTTCCATTCAGTCAAGTACTGGAAATAGGCTTTGTCCCTTGAGTCTTTGAGTGCCTTCATGTCCAAGACACACTCCAACCTTGGTGGAAACTCTTGTATCCTCCCAATATCTACAAATACTTGAGAATCTACACCATGACTTGCAACCATAAATACTTGTAAAGAATACACATCAAAAGGTAAATCCGCAACTTTGAAACCAATGGCTCCTTTGTTCATATCTCCCCCTTGATTGCACTCAACATGTAACTGATCCCATTGTGTCTGATGGATTACATACACTTCCACAGCACCTTGCTCTCCTCCAATAGCCTGCTTCACTTATACCTTGCTCTGATACCAATTTGATGCAGAACATGGGGGTTCACTTAAAATAACACAATACAAGCAATTTGGAACAATCTTTCCATCTTCAAAATCCAAATTTGGTCTCTATTTCACAATTCCTCAAAACTGCTTTGTAGGTCTCCAAACAGAGAAACTTGAGCATATCTTCTTGAATACTCCTCAAACCCAGAAACCAATGGATGTTTTAGATACCCATTAAGGCCTACTTTAACATATCTTAAAATCTCATAGGGTCACTTTGGATCATCACCCTCAAATTTTGACTATCTCGTTGTCCTAAGGGCAAATTAGCCATGTTTTACAAAGCAACTATGAGAAACTCCTCTACCAAATCACTAAAACCTATTCCACTACTCTCCACGGGTCACCAATGGACTAAATCAGCAAATTCTTGTCAAGGAAATGCTTACAAACTCACCCAACACAAAAAACTTGTTTTAGGCCTATTTTGGCTAGTTTACATGAGGGTTTATTGAAAATACAATCTCCACACTTTGTTCCACCATGCCAATGGCTCAGACATATCTTAGAGGGTCTTCACATGCTATTCAAATCATTTCCCAACATTTATCAATGCAATTTCATCATACCCTATGTTCTAGCCATCATCCTTGCTTGAAAACTTATCAAATTCAACTAGGGCATCGCCCAACTTTAACAAAAAAAAGAATTAAGACCTCTCCATTCGAGGAGTTATGGATAACATAAAAATAGACCTTCCCACCAATTTTCATCAATTTCCAATCATGGGAAGTCAAGATATGAATTTTTCTTCAAAACTGGAACCTTACTTTCTGAACAGGGCTGCTAGGAAGATTACCTTGTTAGACAAATCAAATGAACTTATCTTTAGGACTGGTAAGAACAAAAAATGTTTGAAATTAAATTATCTTTCCAACCATGTGAGTTTCAGGTCTGTACCATTCCATATATGTCTGTACGACACAAATTACAGTCATATTTTGCAAGAAAACAATGAGTTTATTGGTTCCAATTTGAATCCAAATGGCCACCTACCTTTTGGTCAACCATACAAAGTCTTTTTAAACCTTTTACATCTTATTTTTATTAGTTACAACCCACCAACCAACTTCTAAGACCCCTTGACTCTTCAACTTCCATTCTTGCATTTTTTCACTTTGAAACCGCCACCTATAAACTTAATAATGACTCAAGACACCTTACACACCTTAGAAATAGTTTTTAAGACCTTATCAAATGACTCAAACACAACATAAAGAAAATATTTACAAAATGCCCTCATGGAGACATAAAATCCATTAGGTGCTCCTGTACCATACTCCCGGCCAAAAAGAAATTCAAAGCCCTCTTGAATTGAGGGTAGTAACAGATATTCATCTCTTAATGAGCTTGCCTGATGTCTTCTAACTCCTTCCCTTTGTCTTATTGGAAACATGTAGTCTTCATCTTCACCTTTGGCTTCATCTTGTCCATGCCAACTTGTCTTCTATCCATCTTGCTACCTTGTAGCTGATGTCTTTTGTCTTGATGTATCACTTTCTTTACCTCAGCACCTTGTCCTTCTTCTATAACATGTTTCATCTTGAACTTTGGTTTATCCTTCTTCAAAAGTGCAATCTCAACAAGAAAATGGTGTATTCCTTCCTCCATAACCCTACTAGGTGTTGTTCTCATCTCAATGTCTATGCCATCAGCAAATTTTTCTTCATCTTTGTCAATTTGGAAAACATAACAAGGAAACTTTGTCCCTTCAACCTCACAATATGCTGCACCCTTATCTTCCATCCCTTTGAAAGTTTTGTCCTCCCATTCTGCATGAGAACTCATATCTTGCCTTGTACTATCATCTATCAACACATCAACATGGCCTTGCAAAATGTTTTGAAATTCTAATGGTAATTCATCAACTCTAACTGCTGTTATAATAGTCATAGGTTCACTTACCTTTGTATCAGCTGCCTCTTCCTCTTTTCTTTGCTTGTGCTCTTCAATCAAGGACTCCTTCATGATTGATTTTGCTGCCCTTACTTGTCTTCTCCTTTGAATAATCTTCTTAATAGGCCATGATACCATCTAGCTCACTGATAAGTGCCAAATTTGCTCTTGTTTAAGCAAATCCTTCCATTTCTCTTCCATTCTTTCTCGCATCTCTTTTATGTGTTCTAAAGCCTGCCTCAGCTCTTTTATCTCTTGGTCAATTTCCATTTGTTTTGACTTTTCTTTTTCCTTCTTCATCTCTTTTTCCTCTTTTTTCTTTTCTTGTTTCTTCTTTTGTGAACCCTCAGCCTGCAAGAATCTCCTCAACAAGTCCATTCTTCTCTTTATTCAAGCAAGTCTCTTTCACCTTGCTTCACTTGTCTTCATGACACCTCACCCAGGTTTCTTCTCTTCTTTACTCCCTGGTCTCTTGGCATCTAGGTTCTCTCTTCAACCTGCCAAAAGAGAACACACTCAACACAAAACCTCTCTTTTCTAGAGTCTTCTAGCTCTGATACCAATTTGATGTAGATCAAGGGTAATCAAACTCAAAACAACCTTAAACAAATGCCTTTGGTCATCAAAATATGGGTTTTCCTTCACAAACCCTTGGTCTTCCTTGTAGCCTTTCAAAAAGGCAAAATTGGCATAACTCCTAATGCAAAACTGATCTCTAGGAAAGGAAACATGTTTAGGATACCTATTTGGCCATATTTCAACATACCTCAAAATGTTATAGAATTATTTTGTACGGAAAAGCTCAAAACTTGACTATACCGTTCAACATTAGGCCAATTAGGACAACAAAAGGGGTATTTTTGACATACTTTGAAGGAAATAACTCAAACCCATGAACTAAAAACTATTTTGGATACCCATTATCCTCTTACACAACATACTTCGAAAGAAGATGGGGTTGTTTTGTAACACAAGAGTCAAAATAGGACTTTTACACTACAATTTAGGCCTAATTAGGCTTGTTCAACTAGGTCACTATATGGTTTTCACACTCCAAGGGTTAAATCTACATACCAATGGCTCAGACACATCATTTTACATCTATCAAACCCCTTCCAAGCAAATTCAATCACCACTTAAGAGTTTTTCTTCAAACCCCAACACCTAAGCAATTACTATGGCAAAACAAGAGGTTTTCTGCCCAGTTTTAGAAAAATGGCTGCCAAATGCTCAAATCTTAATGAAACATCATGAGACCAAATGAAAATAAAATAATATTCAATTATTTATCAATCCAAATTCTTAAATGATCACTTACAGGCCGTACCAAGCCATACTATTCTCTGTAACAACAAGAAAACACTTGAAAATGCAGGAAAAAATAGTATATTTCTATTGTTCAACACCAAATTTCATACCATCTCTCTTCTCTCCACCTCAAAAATGCTTATTTAATCATATATAAGCCAAATCTAACCATTCCTACTAAATTTTGAAATACCAACCATTTAAATGCCTTCCTAACCACCGATGACTCTTCATATTCCCATTTTGCACTTTTATAACTATGACAACACTTTTGCATTATGACTTCATAAACCACCTAACAACCTAATATTGACTCAAACACATATAAAGTGGTCTTAATTGACCTTACTACATCAAAGACAGAATATTAAAGCATAATTTAACAAAATTGCCTCATGGAGGCATGAAATCCCAAGGTGCTCCTGCACTAGAAAAATACAAGATTATATCAAAAGATTACAATATTCAAAGGCAGTCATCCTAAACATAGATGAACCATATCCAACATCATAAATCATCTCATAGAATTAATTACATCTTATTACAAAGGTCTCAAAAGACCTACTTTACAAGGTTACAATCATCAATAATAAAATAACACAAGTGCATAAATACACCAAAATCCATCACACTCTCCAAGGTGCAATAAGACACAAAGCATGACATATTCAACCTGCAAGAAGATAAGTAAAGCATCCAACACCTGAAGATCATCACGAAGAACCAATTGGGAAATGTTTCTCACCTCCCAACCATATTGCCATCGTCGAGTGCAATAGTCGTCTATGTAACTCAAGGTAACCCCTGAGCTACAGAGAAAGTGATCATGAAAAACCTGCTAAGAACATCTCACACAATTTAGGGTATGCATAGTAACATATGGCATACATGCCAATCAGTGTACACAACACACATGGCACAGCTACCAATCCAATGCATATAAATAACAGATGGTATAACTACCATACAATGCATACACGTAACATGTGGCACACTTGCTAACAAGAATAATAGAATCACATCACAACATTCAATCATAAGGGAAATAATCACACCTTCAATGCATGCCAAAAAAGACATAATTCATAGACTGTCAAATACACATTCAAGCATGAATTATGTATCCCTATGTACAAACAAATACTAGGGTCACAACACACGTCGAGTATAACTCTGATGGTAAGAAAAAGGAAAAGAGACATATCAGGCGAGGACCAAAAGTGTCAATATGAGGGCATAAACCTCCTTGTAGTATAAATCAGGGCACTACTTTCTCATAGAAAAATAGAGCATTGTATCACCTCGAGATGCTCTTTACACCCAAACTGGAACATAGCATAATAGGGAATTATATCATCTTGAGATGTTGTTTGTTGTAGATGATCTTATTATTAATTTTTATTTTACCCAATGTGTTTATTATTAATCTTGTTTAAACTCTCACTCACTAATTCCTATGACCACTTTTGGATCATGGTGCATGGTGAAATCCACTCCTATCCTACCTCTATACCTCTTACTAAATGCCCAAAGCACTAATTTGACCAATTGGGCATGGCACAGAAATTGAGGTGACAAAAATCACAATATAAAATAAAAACATGTATACATTAAGGAGACAACTCATCCCACATCTCAAATCAATCATATAAGGTCTAAAATGCAAAATCCATATTTTCACAATGCACAAAATAACCATAAGGTCATAAATCCACCATTAAAGCTTCCTATGGCACCTTGGAATATTTTGTATCTTTCATTCTACAAGGTTTATTGAAAAACAAAGAACAACCCTTTATAGAAAATGGAAACAACATGCCAAATATCCAATAAAATTGAGTTGGGTGATTATAGAAAAGTTTTGGTGGAGTTTTGTTTGTTTTTCCATGTTTCCAAAGCAAGAACACATGAAAATAAAATAAATTACAGATGCAATTAAATTCTACTTCTCTATCCTACTAAACAAAGCCAATACAAACCACTCTTGCAAACATGGCAAGGAGAGAATGAGCATAATGAAAACCATCGAGAGATTGAAGAAACATGCCTTTCCCAACCAAGCTAAAATCCAAACACATGAAAAGTTGAAAACAAACTTTGATCAAACTCACACCAAGCATCCACAAGCATTCACAAATCCATTTCTCCAACCATGTAAGCAAGATCCCTTCCAATACATCCATGGAGAAATTATTTCCATTCTTTCAAGAAGAGGGTTTGAGAGAGAGAGAGAGAGAGAGAGGAGAAAATAGATTGAAAATTATGAAAAATAACTCTCTTTTTCCCTTTTATACAAAAAGCGCTAATTTCATTCATTTTTATTCTTTTTCTAATTTCACTAAATACTCTCAAACAAATCACTAAAATTAATAGGAAAATAGTTAATTAACCTGATCCAAATAAATCAGGGTATCTAAATTAAATAATATGCTCATTCAAATGTTATTTTCAAAGAAAGAAATGGGTGTAGTGACCTTTCAATTTTTAGTTGCTCATTTCGACTTCTAAGGAAGACAAAGTATGATGTCCTTTCAGCTTCTTTTTGAAAATGTATAAATGAGTTCAATTCAAAGTAATAAGGGGGGAAGTTCTAGGCATACATCTCTTCTCAGAGATACATCTCATCCACTAAGATTGTCGAACAACTCTCCCAAATGGAGTTTCCAGAGCATACATCTCATTCACTAAGATTGCTCACATTGCTTTGTATGAGCTCTTCTTTTATGAAATAAAATTGTTTCGCACATGGTTTGTTGTGTGTTTTATAATACTACAAGTTTCTCACTGGGTATTGTCCTTTGGATGGCAAAATAATCCAGATCAGTGGTATCAGAGCCAGGTTTCTCATCAATTTTTGGATGATTTTTTGGTGTTTTGTATCTATTTTGATTTTTTGTCAATTCTCTTGGTAAGATCTACCCTTTTGAATTTGAGTTTTATTGATATGAAAATGAATGATTGGAGTTTTTGTTGGTCTATGTATATCTTTGTTGATCCTTGTTTAAATGGGTAGTTGTGATTGAAATCTATGTGGAGTTAATGTTGGATGTTGTGTGTGTTGGGGTTTGTGTGGGTAGGAGTTCCATCTTGTTGAGTTGAACATGAATAGCCATTTTTGTGTGTTAAAGTTAAGCTTCAATTATGTGAATATTTGTGTCATGTTTGGAAATGTAAGCCATCTAAGTTTGGAAGAGCTATGTGACCCTTAGAGCTCGGGGATGGATTGAGCATCAATCATATGGTTGGGAAGAGAGCTTGTGGCCATATTGTTATTTTTGTTGTCCACTTCTTTGAGGAAATTACTAATGACATTAATATTACATTTTCTATATTAGGTTCTTTTCTATATGCTTTGGAATAATATGTCATTTGCAAATTAAATTAATGCAGTTCAACTATAATACTTTGATGATGTAGAGAAAGGACTCAAACAAGAATAAATTGACACATTCCAAATAGGGTTTTAATACAAATGATGCAAATATGCATTCTTGTTCATTCTTAGACAACTCACTCTTAAAGCCTAAAATATGGGTGCAGCAATTTGGATCTTTTTTGTCATAACTTTTAGTAGAGACCTGATATTTACAATCTAAGACCTGTTTGAAATACCCTTTTGGCCCTTATTAAACATATGTCAAAATGGGATAGGTTTGTTTTGTATGGAATATTGCAAAACAAGGTTGTTCCAAACTAGGAAACCTAGGCAAGGTTCTGACCTGTTGTTAGTAAAAATGTCATAACTCACTGAAAACCTAATGAAATCACATGAAACCAAAATAATTGTAAATTAGAAATAAATATCTTTCCATAACTCTATTGTATTCCATGATATAATGTCGTACTAGGCTGTACCATGCATGTTTTCAGACTGTATTTTTAGAAAACTGAACTTTACATACCTACCCTCAATAAAAATGCCATAACTTATTCAAATCTCCATGAAATTAGATTCAAAAAAAGGAAATTTAAAGTAGATTCACTATACTTTCATCCCCAATCAGTCTTAGACTAGTACTAGGTCGTACAGATCCATACCATTCAAGATAACAGTAGAAAACATTTCGAAACTACAAAAATAAGGGTATTTTTATTGCTTCAACGTCTAAAATCCAACCACCAACTCTCCATTTGACTTGGAGGCTCATATTTATTCTTGTACAATCAAGTTATGCCCCCCAACCAACCTACAAGTACCATTTAACAAATTTTAACAAACTTTTAAAAAGTTTTCATTTGACAAGAAAAGTTGATATGACAACACTTGACAACTTTTGACAATGTTTTCATTTTTTCAATTAAATGACACCAAACCTTCATCAATGACTACAAATAAATTATATTGGCCTAAAATAACCTTATTAACATTGAAAAACATAAGATAAGACAAAAAATCAAACTTTTCCTCCTATAGGCATCAGGTCCCGAGGGTGCTCCCGCACTAATTGATCTACTTGTGTCTATGTCCGTAGCACAATGGATCTAAATATATGTAAGTAGCTTAATCATGTAGATGCTTTGAAAAATGTAATATAATGGTAAGATAGTTGGTTCATTATTCAATAGGAGTGTTATGATCAAAATGGAGCTTTTGTTATGAATTTTGTAATGGATCTATCTCACTAGTTATGATTTTGGATAGGGTAGAACTATGTAGAAATGTATAATATATGTCTTGTGATTTATTCTAATCTTTATCCATGTGAGATATATGTCCTTGCAGAGAGGAAACAATACTATCCATAATATGTGAGATGTATTATCTAATGGTTGTATTGTGACATCCATTTGGGACTAAGTTTATTTGATTCGTATTTCTTCTAGAACATAGTAAATTGTATTAGATGCATGTGGAAGCAATACTT
This sequence comes from Cunninghamia lanceolata, assembly GCA_027924645.1. Taxonomy (NCBI): domain Eukaryota; kingdom Viridiplantae; phylum Streptophyta; class Pinopsida; order Cupressales; family Cupressaceae; genus Cunninghamia; species Cunninghamia lanceolata. The sequence goes on along the minus strand of BSBN01000553.1, from coordinate 11,173,196 downwards.
TAAGATTATAAAAACTCATTTAATGAATGATCATTGTTTGATTTAAGCATGTGCAAGGGAACGGTATGGTGGATTTTATGTCTAAATAAGGAATTAGTTTTCTAACTCATTCATGTATGGAAAATGAGATTATCCAATTAATGGTAAGTAGCTTTGAATATAGACATTGTGTTTGCTTCATGGATAAGCATAGTTGATGGTGATAATTGGTGAGTTGCTAGTTTGAGTTAGACCTCCTGATTTTGTTATGTGAAACCTTAAGAGAACTAATAAAAATGATATAAGGTAGATAGTTCTTGTTTTCTATCTCATTCTAATATGAGTATATTGATTTGTTAAAGACTCTAGAGTAAGATGTAATCCTTTTATGAGTATATTACATCTTAGTTAATCATAAAGTTGCAAGTTCATGTCCCGAACTACGAAGTCTCTGCGCTATGCGTACATAGGAAAGACCATCATGGATGAGCCCCCAAGACATTAGGTAGGCCCCTTAGGGCCTTAGGCTAGTATATGGTTTGTATATTGGGATTTATCTATGTTTGTATCTCTTTATGTAACCTTTGTTTCTTGTAATCTTGATTTGTGAGTGGCGTAGTCGAAGAACCTTATAGGACCTAGGTTTAGATTGTTATGTTATGTTAGCATCCTATTTTTATTTTCTTTTAAAAAAAAATCCATTAATTTGACCAAGTTTAGTGTTGTCCTCTAGGGTTTGGCAGGGCGTTACACCTGGTATCAGAGCCATGGTTGCAACACTGGGATCTCTAGTTAACATTGTCGCCCATGTCTAGTTATAGTAACTTTCTCTATGCATGTGTTCTCAGATATCTGATGTATGGCTAGAAGGTCCTAGGGAGCCTTGTGTTAGATACCATGTTTTAATCTAATCACCCAGTTAGAGTTAAGTAGAGGATCATTATTGTTCTTTTGTGAAAATAGAACTTGTGTATAATTTGTTGAACTCTGGATGCATGAATATTGATGATCCTTGGGTGCATTTAGGAATTCATGGTGCTTATGTAAAATTCTTATTGTGTGGAAGAAAATATAGTTGCATATGCATATGTTATGAGGATAGAATGTTATATCAAATGAGTAAAAAGTAGAGTGAAAAATATTCTGGAAAAGGAATCATGTACTTATGGTATGTGATCTTTTGAAAAGTAATGGAATTGGGTATGTAAATGTAACCCCCCCATAAATGTGAGAAACCATTAATTGTGCATTGTTTGAGTTTTGTGAATACCTCGTACTTGCTTTGTGTGTCCATGGGATAGTGATACTGGGTACCCATCCATGGGGAATATGTTGCATTTTAGGTGTGGGATTAACCATACCATTATGTGTGCTTGTATGTTTGTTACCTGATTGAAGGCCAACCCACGTGTGGTTGAAATTTATATATAAGAGTAGCCAAAAGATAGTTTCACAGATTCTTTTCTTCTGGTTCTCTAGTCCCTCAATCTATGAAGGGGTAGTAGCAGCCACAAAGTTCCTTGGGTGGGGTGTGTAGCGTACACATATTATGGCACAGAGTGGTCATAGCTCAACCGATTTTAAGAAAAAGTACTCACTACTTCCCCTTATGATGGATCAAGGTACTTGATCCATATGTACTAGCCTAATCCCCATAGTTCTTGAGCATATTGATGGTATTTCTTGGATGATCATCTACCTTGTCTTCACGAAAGGTATGATATGCCACATGATTTGTCAGTTGGGGGCCATGGTCTAGGGTGAGAGGGACCTGCATGGACAACCCAACTAGAACTATGTGATGACATTTGTCGCCACTTGGGGGCTGGGGTCTAGGGTAAAAGGGACCTACATGGAAAACCCAAGTGAGACCATGTGCCCCATGTATATTTTGAGGTCTAGCATGTGGAGGGAGGTTTGTTACCCATGCTGAGATAGATTTCATATCTACAGATGTTCTAACATGATGTAATAGGTACGGTGCAACACCCCACTGATGTTCTGACATAGTGTTGGTGATGATGACAGGTTGCTGATGGTAGCGAGTTGGGCTCGAGGACACGATGCCATGTACATATACACGTGAAGGTGCACTATGAGATTATGTTGATAGCCTACTTGTGTGATGAGCATAATGGGGCCTCGTACACTTGTAGAGGGATACTCATGTTTTCTTTTGATAGTGTTTGGGTTGGTTAGCATATGGGTATGTCCTAGCCATGTATACCTCTAGCTACGGTGAGTGCCTACTTGTGCCTTCTCCACGAGGTGTCGCTATGCAGGGTGTGTTCTGCGCGTGCCTACTTCCGTGGAGCCACAGACACATTGCCATGCAGCATATGACTAGTACGTGCCTTCTCCGGCTAGCGTATGACCATGCCACACTAAGACACAATGCGAGATGTGGTTGAGGTGCACATCCCATGCAAGAAACCAAGGAGTGCGTGGGCCACTTGGCTAGTCCATGCTGCGTGATGATGCGATGCAGGGTGTAGCCGAGGAGTACACTGAGCCATGTGGCTGGTGTGCTCACTCTGCACCACATGAGGGCTACTGCTATAGCCTGACATTGTTCCTTCCTTCCTCGTTTGGTGGCTAGTATCTAGTCACGAAGTGTTGTACAGTGCAATTTCAAAGATTGTGGACTTTCTTTATGGTATTGATGATTTTCTATTGACTGTGAAGGATGACATTTTGTTTATGTTGATTGCAATGGTTTAGCCACACCTTATGATTTTATTTGCACGTAGCCCTCGTGGTTACATTTGATTTAGTGTTGACATTGTGCGCATTTCTTGCTTTATTGTTGAAATTGAATTTTTATTTGATCTTTCTTTGTGACTTTGGTGGCTAAACTAGTTTGTCATTATTTTTTATGTCAGCCATATGTCATATTGTGATTCCTCTCCAAGGACATATGAGGCAGACTTGGTGAGTGTATATGGGGAAGCAGATGCAGGGAATCTTGAGGATGGGGGTATGTGAGGTTGTTATATAGCTAGGACCACTACCCACCTATGTGTGATGACTATCTCTTAGAGGCTAACCACCTTATACAACAAGAGAGAGGTCATTGAGGTCTTGTTTGGATGGTCTCACCCTGTGTGTGTGGCCTAACACCAACAAGCCACTAGGTATGAGGTATGGATTATGTGAGATGGATATTGGCTCTTGGCTCATGGATTATGTATCATGGTTTAGTATGCTGCTTCCCAGTGTCCAGATGGACCCTTGTGTAGCCTTGTGATGTGATTCCTAGTGATGTCCATTCGTGTGTATGTGAAGAAGGTATGTTAAATCATGAATAAAGTGGAATGTCTTGATGGATATTTAAGGAAGAATGTGTGCTTGATGTGTATAATTATGTTATGTTTTATGGATGTGTAGCATTCTGATGTATCGATTGCTTAGCAGCATATTGGAAGAGGGATTGTAATGAAATGGTAATGCATTTGAAATTGAATACTTTTATGAGAAATTATGCTAGTCAGGATTAAAAGGGTGCAATGATTTCTTTGTCTTGAGAGAAACTAATGGGTGTTAATGCTAATATGTAAGGATTTTGAGTGGTTTATGTACTATGGAATCATTTCTGAAAATGCAAGTCTTGATTGTGTTATTATTGTGACATTGAAGACTAAAAGGATAGGTTATGCTTGAAACATATGTCCTTGTGAGATGGATTATTTTCATAGGCAAAACTAGTGTATATTATTTTGATGTAATGAATCAGCTTTGATGTTGGTAATAGAAATTTGCAGTACTAATGTGTTATGTTTCCACCCTAGTTTCTGACTTCCAGGAGTAAGTCAAGTTTTAGGGGGGAGGATGTAGTGCCCCTCCATTCTCACCGTGGATGTGCCAGTAGCTGGCTATGGAACTTGGAGGTGAAGGTAAAATAATAGGGATATTTAAAGATAGTTAAAATGGACTTCCAGAAGGAAGCCTAATCCTAGGGGGGAGAGTGTAAAACCCCATCCCTTGTGGCCTTATTGATTCTGCTAGTCATCGATGGTTTATGTCGTATATTTTATGATCTTTTATGTTGAACAATATACATTAGTAATTATTGTCCCTATACATCAAGTTGCTTATACTTTGATTGTTAACTAACTAACTAGTGGTTGTTGTGATTTCATGTGCTAGCCAGATGATTTCTATTCCTTATCTATGTAAGTATGCAATGATATAGATGTTTCGTTGTTGGTAATAATATTATGTATATGAAATGGATTGCATCATGCTAGGTGACTTTATATTATGAGTGTGAGTAAGTGTGAATATAAAGGTAATAATTGATATTAAATATTTGCTTGTAGTAGTATTTGTTACAGGTTAATTAGATTATTGATAAATGGTAATATTTTGATATTAAATAGTATGATCAATCATTGGTTGACTCTAAAAGATATTATGCAAGTAGGGAGAGTTAAATTATACTTGTGTAGATTTAATCCTCTATTCGATTATTATTCTTGGAAGGTTATTTTTCATATGTGATTTGTTTAAATTACTATTAATTATGAGAAGTACTGACACTTTTGGTTGAGTATACAAGTAAAAAAATGGCCAATGTTGATGAAGGGTTCACATAGCTACTTCCCTTATGTTATTCTTGTGAATGTGTTTTAACCTTGTTTGTAAGGGTTGTGAATGTGTGGGAGGTTGTTTTATTAGACCCTTGAGTCACCTTTTTAAATGTGATTACTTATTGTATGTTTTATGAAGTCTTTATGTGGTTTTAATTGTATAAAACATTTCCTAGGTGGTAGGTCTATGGGTTAGGGGTCCTTTTATTCCATAAAACCCCTTAAATAAGGTCTAAACCTGGTGTAGGGGCACCATAGTAAAATCTACTATGTTGAAATAAGGCCTATTTGGCAATGTCATCTTGTTCATGTTTTGTTTTCTAAAAAACCTAGAAGTTTTTGTATTCCATTTGGCAAATAATGGACACATTTTATATCTAATAGAATCCGAAAAGGTCAACAGGAGTCGGTTGGGATTCAGGACAATTGGTCTTCCCTAACTATTGAGCAACTGTTGATCTTCCAACTCTGGCTTAATAAAAGCACAGGGGAGCAACCGAGAAGGGGGTTCTCTAGATTTGAAGATTGTGATTTGGAAATCATCTGAGCAATAATAACTTATGTCCATCATTTTCTATGTTTGATCTGTGTCATAAATATTTCCTAACTATTCATAATAGCTTTCTATTCTCTACAATTGAAATAGTTTAGTCTAAATTGTCGAAGATGAATCGAGAACCATTCCACTGGTGGATTTCCAAAGAAATCAGTGGAATGGCATCAGTCTATACATATTTCTATTTGTTTTTCCTTTCTTTTACCTGTTTGGTGGGGTAGATGTTCTAGGTTGAGGAGTGTGCAGAGTAGCATTCCCTAGCATCTCTATGTGCTAGGCGTAGAGTGTAGATCAGACTGTGTGAGGGTTGACAACACTATCAGCGTATCGGCCTACCAAAACTGAGATTCGCCGAAGAGAGGCTCATACCGATGAAAGGAAGTCACGATCAAAGTCATTCAATCAATGGGTCGGCCGGACAAGAGTATAAGTCTCGCCGATGTTAGCCATATCGGTGTATCGGCAACTTTGGAATAAGTCCCGCTGAAAGTTGAAGTCACGCCGATAGTGAGTTGGTCCATCGGCACATCGAGAGACAAGTTCAAAGTTCCGCCAATAGATTGAGTCTTAGCGAAGGAAGTTTCATTGTCACATCGGCATAAGTTTGATCACAGAGAGACTTCAGAAAGTCATTCTGACCGACGGTTGTCTGACCGATGGAGGTGTATCAATGGCCAATAAGTGGAGTCTTGCCGAGAAGAAACAAATTTGATTTTGTCTGCATTACCACTACGCGCTCCACATCATATTGGTATCAAAGCCCAAAAAGATTTGGGTGGCAAGTCAAATTGAAGATTTGCAAGAGTGTTGGCGTTTGGTTGCTATCTGTAAATAGTGTATGTTAGACAGAGAAAACAAGATAGAGGTGGAGAGGATGCCTCCCAAAAGTATATCGCAGACGCCATTAAGAAGCTGATCGAGGGGATGCTTGAATCCAAGTTGAGAGAGTTGAAGCGGTCCAAAGGCAAAGACATGGAAGATGAAAGTGACAGTGATGAAGGAGATACAGAAATTGATGGAGCCAATAAGAGGACGGAGGAGATACCAGCAGACCAAAGGGCATTTGTACATGCTTTGAAGTCAGTCAATAGGGACACCGTGGATGGGTTACCTATGTATGGAGGAAGTATGGAAGCTGAAGAGGTGATTGATTGGATTGAGGCATTGAACAATCATTTTGAGTACAAAGAAGTCCCTGATGATAGGATGGTTAAGTTGGCAAAGGCAAGGTTGAAGGGGTCTGCTCTTGCATGGTGGAATTACGAGCAACGAGAGAGAGTCAAGGAGGGGAAGAATATGATAACCTTCTGGGAAAGGATGAAGACCAAAATCAAGGCACAATTATTACCTCTAGACTATAACTTGCAGATGTATAAGAAATTGTAGAACCTTAGATAGAGAGACCTTGATGTGAATGCATACACACAAGAATTTCATAAACTCAATCTCAAATTAAAGAGACAAGAAGAAGAGCCAGAGAAGGTTGCAAGGTATCTGAATGGCCTAAGGATGAACATCCAAGATGAGATCAACAACATCTTAGCACCAGAAATAGTGAACAAGTGTTTCCAAATGGCCTTAAGGGCTGAAGAGAAGATAAAGAGAAAGAGTGAGCAGAATAATAGAGGTAGAGGAGGAAGAAGTCCTAACCAAAGGCCTAGTGGTGAGTCTAGCCAAGAAGAGCAAGTTGGAGACTCAAGTAGCAGAGGAGGCTACCGAGGAAGAAGTCCTAATGGAAGGGGTGGAACAAATGGATCAGGTAGAGGATCCAAGTTCTCCAATATGAGATGTTATAACTGCAATTAGATAGGGCACCCAGCATACAAGTGTCCAAAGAAGGCCTCAACTTCTAATGGTGGTGAGAAGAGAACGACTTTGATTCAAGAGGATGCAAGGAATGTGATATCTCCTAAAGTGAATCTAGCATCAGAAATGGGAGAAAATCTGATGATCAAGAGGATGCTACTCAAGGAACCAATGCAGATTGAACTGTCTCAAAGAAGGGCTTTGTTTAGAATCAACTACAAGATCCCAGGTAAGGTTTGTAAAGTTATTATTGACTCTGGTTCTACTGATAATAGCATATCTTTGGAAGCAGTGAATAAGTTGAAGTTAGAAAGGATACCCCATAGCAGTCCATATAAAGTTAGTTGGTTGAATAAGGGGCAGCACATACTCATCAATGAACACGAATGGGTAGAATTTAGTATTGGGGGGTATAGAGATAAAATCTTATGTGACATCCTTCCAATGGATGCTTGCCATCTTTTGTTAGGCAGACCATGGCAGTTTGACAGAAAGGCTCATCATGATGGAGAAAAGAATGCTTACTCATTCCAAAAGGATGGTATGACTTATAGGATACAGTCATTGGTAGAAGAGGATCCACAGCAGGTAGGGTCTAGTATAATGATGGTAGGAGAGAAGGAATTCCTTGAAACACTAGAAGAATTAGGTGGAGTAGGTTTTTCTCTAGTTGTGAAACCTAAGGAGAAGAAAAGAGAAAGTATGAGAGAGGTAGGACCTAGGGAGGTCAGAGAACTACTCGAGAGTTATAAGGAAGTAATTGCAACAGATATACCAGACTCCCTAAAACCTATTAGAGATATCAGCCATCAGATTGATCTTATACCAGGAGTTGTACTTCACAACAAGGCAGCCTATAAGATGACCCCTCAGCAAAATGAGGTGATAGCCAGGCAAGTTCAAGAACTTTTAGACAAGGGGTTAATAAGAAAGAGTTTGAGTCTACGTGCAATCCCCATTGTTTTGGCACCAAAGAAAGACAGGAAATGGAGACCTAATGGACTATTTGGGGGGTGCTACCTATTTCTCTAAGATAGACTTGAAGAGTGGGTACCATCAGATAAGGATAAGAGAAGGTGATGAATGGAAAACAACATTCAAAACCAATGAAGGGTTATATGAATGGCTTGTATTGCCTTTTGGTCTTTCAAATGCCCCTAGCACCTTTATGAGACTACTGAATGAGGTGTTACAGGAATTCATAGGGAAATTTGTGGTAGTCTACCTTGATGATATCTTGGTGTTTAGTAAGAGCAAGGAAGAACACTTGAAACATTTGGGGATAGTCTTGAAGAGGCTGCAAGATCAGAAGTTGTTGATAAAATTGGACAAATGTGATTTCATGAAACAAGAGTTGATCTACTTGGGTTTTGTCATTTCCAAAGGTGATCTAAAGATGGATCCTTCAAAGGTGGAGGCTATTCTAAATTGGCCCACACCTAAGACAACAGGGGAGGTAAGGGGTTTCCATGGTTTGGCCACATTCTATAGGAAATTCATTAAGAACTACAGTGACTTTTGTGCACCTATGTTGGAAACCATCAAGGGTGGTTGTAAGGTGAAGTTTGTGTGGACGAGAGAAGTAGATAGGAGCTTTGAGAGTCTGAAACAAAAAGTTGCTAAATTCCATGTCTTAGTGTTACCTGATTTCAATAAGGTTTTCACAATTGAATGTGATGCAAGTGGGCTGGCCATTAGAGCAATGTTGAGCCACGAAGGGAGACTAGTGGCCTTTTTTAGTGAAAAGTTAAATGAAGCCAAGAGGAAATACTCCTCTTATGACTTAGAATTGTATGCTATGGTACAAGCTCTGAAAAAGTGGAGACATTACCTGCTTCCCAAGGAATTTATTATGTATACAAATAACCATGCTCTCAGTTTTCTGAATGGGTAGGACAAAATCAGCCACAGACATATGAAATCTATGGAAAGTCTGAAAGCATACACTTTCATCATTAAGCATAAGAAAGGAGTCACAAACAAGGTGGCAGATGCTCTCAGCAAGAGGGTGTTGACAGTCCAAGAAGTGTAGTTGCAAAGCATGGGTGTTGAGTCACTCAAGGAATTGTATGAAGAAGATCAGGATTTCAGAGAAATCTACAAGGTATGCAATGAATTTGCTAATACTTTTCATAGTGAGTTTTCAGATTTTACATTGCAGAATGGACTATTGTTCAAAGGATGTCAGTTGTGTATCCCTAAATGCTCAATGAGGGATAATATTGTGAAGAAAAACATAGTGGTGGACCGGGTGGACATTTTGGGTTGAATAAGACTTTAGATCTAGTAAGGAGATTTTATTTCTGGCCAAGAATGCAGTCTGACTTCAGAAAATTTGTTGAAAGTTGTATATTATGCCAAAGAGCAAAAGGAGTCTCGACCAATGTAGGATTTTATCAACCTTTGCCAATACCCAACAGGCCTTAGGAATGTTTGAGTATGGATTTTGTGATGGGGTTACCCAAAACAAGGGCAGGTTGTGACAGTGTGTTTGTAGTGGTAGACCAATTCAGCAAGATGGCTCATTTCATTCCTTGCAGGACCACTAATGATGCTAGCTACATTGCAGGTTTGTTATTTAAAGAAATTGTCAGGATTCATGGGCTACCCTTGAGCATTGTGTCTGATAGGGATAGAAAATTTGTAGGACATTTTTGGAGGACTTTGTGGAAAAGATTGCGAACAAATTTGCCTTTTAGTTCATCCTATCATCCTCAAACTGATGGGTAAACCAAGGTGGTCAATAGATCCTTGGACAATCTCCTTAGATGCTTAAAAAAAGAACATGGCACCAATTGGGATGTGATACTCCCACAAGCAGAATATGCTTATAATGACTTGACAAATAGGAGCACAGGTCTAAGTCCCTTTGAAATTGTATATGGCAGTCACCCCAGGGGCATTTTTGAATTGAGAGATGTTCAGGGGTTGGACAAAAGGAGTGGTCATGTTGATGCACTTGCAGAAGCCATGAAAGAAATACACCAATAGGTTAGAGATACTTTACACCAGAATAGTTAGAAGATGAAGGCTCGAATTGATCAAAGGAGGAGGGATGTGCAGTATCGGGTAGGCGACTTGGTCATGGTTCATCTGAACAAAAATAGGTTGCCAAAAAGAGGCCATAGCAAACTGATGATGAGGAAGATTGGACCCGGTTAGATTCTGGAGAAGTACGGTCTAAATGCTTACAGAATTGATCTTCCTGATGATATTGCCATTTCACCCATATTCAAGATTGTCGATTTGACATTGTACAGAAGTCCTAATACAGGGGAGAATGCAGAACACCCTATCCAGGAAAATGAAGACTGGCTGAAGCACTTACCTTCTAGGGAGCCGCCAAAAATGGAGTACATTTTGGAAAGCAGAGAAGCCAGGAAGACAAGGCACAAAACATACTTTGAACATCAAGTTAAGTGGCAAGGGCTTCCAGATTCAGAAGCTACATGGATGCTGGAGGAAGACATTCTAAAGCAAGGTGGAGATGTACAAGAATTGGTATCTAAGAGGACTTGAGACATTTTTCTTCTAGGGAGTATGGTGGAGGGGCACCATAGTAAAATCTACTATGTTGAAATAAGGCCTATTTGGCCATGTCATCTTGTTCATGTTTTGTTTTCTAAAAAACCTAGAAGTTTTTGTATTCCATTTGGAAAATAATGCACACATTTTGTATCTAATAGAATCTTAAAAGTTCAACAGGAGTCGGTTGGGATTCAAGGCAGTTGGCCTTCCCTACCTGTTGAGCAACCATTGATCTTCCAACTCTGGCTTAATAAAAGCACAGGGCAGTAACCGAGAAGGGGGTTCTCTAGATTCAAAGATTGTGATTCAAAAATCATCTAAGCAATAATAACTTATGTCTGTCATTTTCAGTGTTTGATCTGTGTCGTAAATATTTCCTAACTGTTCATAATAGCTTTCTATTCTTTGCAATTGAAATAGTTTAGTCTAAATTGTCGAAGATGAGTCAATAACCATTCCACTGGTGGATTTCCAAAGAAATCAGTGGAATGGAATCAGTTTGTACATATTTCTGTTTGTTTTTCCTTTCTTTTACTTGTTTGGTGGGGCAGATGTTCTAGGCTGAGGAGTGTGCACAGTAGCATGCCCTAGCATCTCTATGTGCTAGGCGTAGAGTGTAGATCAGACTGTGTGAGAGTTAACAACCCTATCGGCGTATCGGCCTAGTGAAACTGAGGTTCACCGAAGAGAGGCTCATACTAATGAAAGGAATTCACAGTCAAATTCATTCCGTCAATGGGTCAGCTAGACAGGAGTATAAGTCCCACCGATGTTAGGCATATCGGTGTATCGGTGAAGGAAGTTTCGTGGTCACATCAGCGTAAGTTTGATCACGGAGAGACTTCAGAAAGTCATTCTGACCGACGGTTGTCTGACCGATCGAGGTGTATCAGTGGCCAGTAAGTGGAGTCTTGCTGAAAGGAAACAAATTTGATTTTGTCTGCATTACCACTGCGTGCACCCCATCAAAACCCCACTCTAATTACCCACTTATGGAAAGTGGAGAAAATTGAAGTTGGTTGGGTGGTTGGCAAGTTATGAGGAGTTGGTTGCCTTTTTCCCTTCTATATATATTCCTTCTCTTTGAAAGGAAAGGGGGATTTTCTCTTTTTGCCTTGGCTTCTCTCACTTGCTCTTGATTGTTCTTGTTTTTCCTCATTTGGGAGGAGATTTTTTGATGGAATGAAAAGGAAAGGATGGGTGAGGAAGAATGGAGGCAAGAGCTTGGAGAAAGTGATGCTTTCTACCATATTTGGGTTGTCAATTCTCCTGGTAAGATCTACCCTTTTAGATTTGAGTTTTGTGGATATGAAAATGAATGATTGGCATTTTCATTGGTCTATGTATATCTTTGTTTATCCTTGTTTAAATGGGTAGTTGTGATTGAAATCAATGTGAAGAGTTAATGTTGGATGTTGTGTGTGTTGGGGTTTGTGTGGGTAGGAGTTCCATCTTGTTGAGTTGAACATGAATAGCCATTTTTTTGTGTTAAAGTTAAGCTTCAGTTATGCGAATATTTGTGTCATGTTTGGAAATGTAAGCCATGTAAGTTTGGAAGAGCTATGTGACCCTTACAGATCAGGGGTGTATTGAGCATCAATCCTATGGTTGGGAGGAGAGATTGTGGCCATATTATTATTTTTCTTGTCCTCTTCTTTCAGGATATTACTAATGACATTAATATTACATTTTCTATATTAGGTTCTTTTCTATATGCTTTGGGATAATATGTCATTTACAAATTAAATTGATGTAGTTCAACTATAATACTTTGATGATGAAGAGAAAGGACTCAAACAAGACAAAATTTACACACTCCAAATAGGGTTTCAATACAAATGATGCAAATATGCATTCTTGTCCATTCTTAGACAACTTGCTCTTAAAGCCTAAAACATGGGTGCAGCAATTTGGATCTTTTTGGTCATAACTTTTAGTAGAGACCTGATATTGTTGTTTAGGGTAAAATTGGATTTGTTGATCTTTTGTGGTTTAGATGTGAAAATCCTCCTTTCACCCTAATATTGAAGGATCTAGGGTTGATTGGCAAGCACTATCATACCCTACGTCACTTGCAAATGAGGGGAACCTTGGATTAGGGAATTAATTATCAATTTTTCCTTATCCTATGCTCAATTGACCATTAAAACCCTCATTATGCAAATACGACAACAAATTATCGAATTACGAAAAAAGTTCTTACAAACAGGAGCAAAATACCAAATTACAGAATACCTATTTTCGGGGTTCCAAAGAGAAATAGTCGGGGACATAGGAGCGGGTGCCCAAGTCAAAGGTACCTACTTTTTCAGGGAATCTGGACCTCCTTAGGACACTGATCAGCCCTATAACTTCTATTTTCCAGAATTAGTCTGCAGAGGACACTGGAGCAAGCGCCCTAGTCCCGGAAGTGCTCCTTTGTCTATCTTTTCTTCAGATCCTGAATCCCTGATGTCTTTCCAGCCTTCCTGTAACTCCACTTTTTCTGGATGCGACACCTATAACCTACAATCACAAGACTTGGTTTGGGGGTTGTGGTGTTTAGAGGTTTGCCTCAGTCAAACCCTAGAGGACACTTAAGTCTTTGAACACCATTGTTAGATAAAGAGGGCGTGCCCTTGTGAGGCAAAGGCCAAAAACCAAAGGAATCAATGATAAAAACACAATGATATGTCACCTTGTAGTGAAGCTTTCATGGAGGAATATGCTCTTCATTCCATGAAGGAACTAATGCTCAAATCTATAAATATCAACACACAAAACATACAAGTCTGCTCTTGCAACACAATAGAAAGCCTTGAATCACCTTGAGAACACAATAGCTTGCTAGTAATCATCTAGTTTACAAATGAATGCCTACACATGCTTATATATGTATCTACAAGCACTCTCGCCAAGATATTAGAAATTCAAACTTACCGTGTTGGCAAAGGGACCTAATAACGGTCACTAACCAACACCCAGAAATTGAGGTTGCCCTAAAATAGGGTAGGACTCGGGCATGGATGCCCAAGTCCTCCCCCTCTATTTTACGCAGGGTATAGCTCAAGAGGTCCACCTAGGTCATATTTTCCAAGGAACCTAGGTCTCATTCCATCAGGGTGTTAAAATATGAACTAAAATGTCCTAAATGCACTCTAAAGACCTGGGAGCTAAACCTTATGAGCGAAAAGCCCCCAAGAGGACATTTTTAGATGTTACAATTCTGAATCTAAGACCTTTTTGGAATACCCTTTTGGCCCTTATTAAACATATGTCAAAATGGGCTAGGTTTGTTTTGTATGGAATATTAAAAAATAAGGTTGTTCCAAACTAGGAACCCTAGGCAGGGTTCAGACCTACTATTAGTAAAAATGCCATAACTCGCTCAAAACCTAATGCAATCACATTCAACCAAAAGCATTGTAGACTAGAAACAAATATCTTTCCATCCATCTATTACATTTCTTGATATGAGGTCATACCAAGCTGTACCATGCATATTTTTAGACTGCATTTTTAGAAAACTAAACTTTACAGACCTACCCTCAATAAAAATGTCATAACTTATTCAAATCTCCATGAAATCAGATTAAAAATAAATAAATGGAAAGTATATTCACTTTACTTTAATCGTCAATCAGTCTCAGACCAATACTGGGTCGTACAGATCCGTACCATGTAAGATAACAGTAGAAAACAGGGTATTTTTATTGCTTCAACTTCCAAAATCCAACCACCAACCCTCCATTCGACTTGGAGTCTCATATTTATGCTTGTACAATCAATTTATTCCCCCCCAACTAACTTTCAACTACCATTTAACAACTTTTAACAAACTTTTAAAAAGTTGTCATTTGACAAGAAAAGTTATTATGACAACACTTGACAACTTTTGACAATGTTTTCATTTTTTCAATTAAATGACACCAAACCTTCATCAATGGCTCCAAATGACTTATATTGGCCTAAAATGACCTTATTAACATTGAACAACACAAAATAAGACAAAAACTCAAACTTTTCCTCCTGTAGGCATCAGGTCCTAAGGGTTCTCATGAACCAATCGATCTACTTGTCTATATGTCCGTAGCACAATGGATCTAAATATATGTAAGTAGCTTAATCACGTAGATGGTTTGAAAAATACAATATAATAGTAAGATAGTTGGTTCATTATTCAATAGGAGTGTTATGATTCAAATGGATCTTTTGTTATGAATTTTGTAATGGATCTATCTCACTGGTTATGACTTTGGATAGGGTAGAACTATGTAGAAATGTATAATATATGTCTTGTGATTTATTCTAATCTTTATCCATGTGAGATATATGTCCTTGTATAGAGGAAACAATACTATCCATGATATGTGAGATGTATTAACTAATGGTTGTATTGTGACATCCATTTTGGACTAAGTTTATTTGATCCGTATTTCTTCTAGAACATAGTAAATTGTATTAGATGCATGTGGAAACAATAATTTAAGATGATAAAAACTCATTTAATGCCTTATCATTATTCTCTTTAAGCATGTGCACGGGAATGGTATGGTTGATTTTAAGTCTAAATAAGGAATTAGTTTTCTAACTCATTCATGTATGAAAAATGAGATTATGCAATTAATGGTAAGTAGCTTTGAATATAGACATTGGGTTTGCTTCATGGATAACCATAGTTGATGGTGATAATTGGTGATTTGCTAGTTTGAGTTAGACCTCCTGATTTCGTTATGTGAAACCTTAAGAGAACTATTGAAAATGATATAAGGTAGATAGTTCTTGTTTTTTGTCTCATTCTAATATGAGTATATTGATTTGTTAAAGACTCTATAGTGAGATGTAATCATTTTATGAGTATATTACATCTTAGTTAATCATAAAGTTGCAAGTTCATGTCCCAAACTACAAAGTCTCTGCACTATGTGTACATAGGAAAGGCCATCATAGATGAGCTCCCAAGACATTAGGTCAGCCCCTTAAGGCCTTAGGCTAGTATATGGTTCTCTTTTATGTTTATTGATAATATTTTTGGAACTAATGTTCACTTTTAGATGCACAGATGCGGGTTTGTTAACTGAGTTGAGTACTAGAGCAAAGAATATGTTTTTTGCACTATGCTAAGGATGACCTTATGGTTCTTACTATAATTGTTTATAAATGCATGAGAGATGTCCTATTCATGTTTAAAAAGATCTCTTATCATGTATTTTTATATTGGGATGTATCTCTGTTTGTATCTGTTTATGTAACCTTTGTTTCTTCTAATCTTGATTTGTGAGTGGCGCAGTCAAGGAACCTTCGAGGACCTAGGTTTACCTTCTTATGTTATGTTAGCATCCTATTTTTATTTGCTTTCAAAAAAATTCAATTAATTTGACCAAGTTTAGTGTTGTCCTCTAGGGTTTCTTGGCGAGGTGTTACAACAGACCTCAAAAGATCAATCCTCCTAACCAACACTAGCTAGAGGTCTTAAAACATCAAAAGTCTCCAAAGATGCACCAACTAGGTTGAAACCAACCATCATGTATACAAACTCCTCTGAGACTACATCACTCCATCCTCCAATTGCCACCACAATGAGAAGATGATCTATCCATAAGGCACAACATACCAAAAGAAAGGCATGGTCCTACAACTCAAGACTACTACTATGTCAGGATAACCTCTCAAGCTCTCAACTAAACCTAAGGAAAACTCACAAAGCTACAAATTCCTCTCTCAAGAACAATTGTCAACATAAGATTACACCCTCAACAATCCTTTCTCGAACACTGCCGACAACACTAGAACTCAAGGATTAGGGAAAGATATCTCTTAAAGGCTATAGGAACCACTACCTCACCTGCATCCTTACCAAAACATGCCTCAACTCTAAACATGGTTTAACTACATGAGGTACTTCCTCACATTCCACTCCAAAAAGAGAGGGTTCCTCTAACACTCTATCTCCACACCACCAAAATGACGATCAACAATACATGTTTAGAGGGAAGATTCTAAATCACATCCTCTTACAAGCATAAGCACTTCCCTCAAGCAAGGCTTAGCAACGACTACTCACTAGCAGCACATATAATTCATGATCAACTAGGCAATGCTATACTTCCTTATGGCCTAAACACCAAGTACCCATAAAATGGAATACAAAGGACAACAACTTCTTCACTCAAGAATTGCATCCCTTCCAACATCAAACGAGGAAACCTCCAAACTACCAAAGAGAAACTCCTAAAGAAACCAAATTCACAAGGTTGGTAATTCAACAAGCGAAAGAAAACAACTATAATACAATAAGTATATAAATAATATGTGCTCATGCACTAACTATGCATAAGCATACCCTACACTATGTCAACACATAAGTGTAGTTATGGAACTCACATCAAACAACACAATGGCACTCTCATGTTATTTAGTAATATGGCCTTTGCATCTAAGACACAACATCATACACTCAACTAATGTCAAGACACTAGGAGCATGGAATCACATCCAAGACTAATAGGAACGAGACAAGAAAGAACAACCATAGTTGGTGGACTAAGTCAACACCCAACCATTAGAAATCTACTAAAAGAATGATTCAGTCCAAAACAAGTTCTCTACATATCTCATTCACATAGACACAGTCAAGTAAAACATTTAATCTCATACAAGAATTCAATTCATATCATCCACTGCTATCGAGGCATGATAAACACACCAATCAACAAGGTACTCACATCAAGTGATCCATAGCAACACACAACCATTTAAGAACTTTCCCAAAACTTCACACAATATTCACTTGCATCCAATAACAAGTCATATAATTCAATCTACTATAGTTCTAGTAACACGCATACCAAGAATTAGTATATTCTCCACATTCTACTCCCTTAAACAATCCATCAGAGGCTTGTCATGGACATGATAGAGAACATAAAATGATACGTGACCAGTAGTTTAAAACATTCAAGAATAGCCACCAATAATAAATAAATAAAACACCAAAGTGGAATAAAAGTCAATTCCAACAATAAAGCATAAAATGAGCTCAATTTCAATAGTAAATCAAGTATGACCGTAAAGGTCACGAAATAAATAAATATCAAAATTCAATGGCTAAACTTATTCATAAACAAGAATAAAAATTCAATGATGGCCCTTACACCATTTGGTGAATTCACCAAAGTCAAATAATAAGTTATCAAAATTTAAATTTCCACATTACATGAACTACGTGACTAATTCTAGCCACAAGAGAGGGAGTACAATGCTACACTACACTCGGATTCCAAAATCCAAGGCGAATAAGATAACACACTCAAGAACGTCAAAATAACAAGTCTTCTAAGACTACAATCACATCAAAAAGCATGAGATCATTTCTACATAAATCAAACAAACATCACTCAAGATGCCAAGCAACAAAAGTTGCATCCTATTAAAGGGAATTACAATCATCATGCAATGGCACACATAGTCATACACTAGAAAACATCTAGCAACCAAGATTAAGGTAGGATAAAATTAGGTTCGCAAACCAAGATATCTAAACACATCACTCTCACAACAAGAGAAGTTAACATTTCTCACCAAATACTTATTCACCAAGCATATGGATAATGCATTAATGCAACATTGTCATTCAACACAAATCAAAACATGAGGGATAATTAGGTTGGGGGTCAAGCTCTTACCCAACGTTCCATCCAATTATGTTAAATCTCTCCACAACATGATGACAACCATATCTAAAACAAGATGCACATATGCAAATGACTCATTCACAACCCCTTTTTCTCTCTAACTTTCAAATTAATGCAATGCAATAATCAGACCCAGGTTACCACATGAATCCTAGGGAAGAATGCAATTTGGGAGTATAAGTCATTACCCACATGATCTATTCTAGCAATGCAATGCAACACTTTATTTATTACACCAGATGAATTAATTCACACACAGGAACGTTCTCTCAAAGAAGACAATGCAAAATGCATTTCATGCAAGCCTTTCCAATCACTAAAAAGAGGAAATAGATAAATCAAATATGATAAGTGGTACGAGGGTATGCTACTCTTGTGACAAACATGCACACAACAAGGTGCATAATGTACATAAGGTTCATTTAAACTAGCATTACCACAACAATCTTCTTCACATATCATGCATATGATCAAAACACCATCTCTTTCACATATAAATGCATAACTCTTAAAAGAGTACACCAAGCTCAATCAACATAAAAGACATGGTCTTTCCTTTCACACAAAGGTTTCCATAACTACACTATCAAACGTGGTCACACAAGCACTAACATGAACCTACTAAGGTCACTCAAATGCTCATACAACCTGTAAAGGTTCATGCCAAGCATTCAGGACATCAAGAAGGCAAATTACACAAAAGTAACTTCTCAGCAACCACAAGGGTCTAACCAACCCCGCAAAACTATATTCCTTCACCACACACATGCAAGGAAGACACATCAAGAGAAAACATGTGCTACTCTCAATACGCAAACATAGAAGGACCCCACACATGCTCAAACAAACTGAGCAAAACACACAACCTAGAGCTCTCAATGTTACAACATGAGCTCTGATACCAAGTGTAATGCCCCAAGTATTCACCCATGACATTAGCCAAACAAACACCAAACCAAAAAAATTTACATTTAAAAGTGCGACATTCACATATTGCATTGCACTCACGCGCACACAAGATTTCATAACAAGGACATTAACACCAAAGGCAACCTCACAGTTACACTACACAAGGTGGCACAAGCAAAAGACTTCACTCATTGTGTGACAATGCCCCATGATGACCAAGCGAGAGGTGGAACCCACTCCAAGGTGAAGATCGGATACACATCCGTGACCTCACTCCCTCACAAATGCACAGAGTAGGATGAGGCTAACAATCACCTCAATTCATTCCATGACTACTCACGACATCCAAAACACAACAAGGTAACACTCACCTACAGGATGGATCAACCAAGAGGTATGAGCCCTCAACCACTAAGAATGGTCATCAGTCAATCCCATGCAAAGGCATGCTTCCCAAACAAAATTGGGAATAATCCAAGGATGCACAAACACCTCATGAAGACATCACCATGGATACACTCAAGTGGCCAAAAGAGTACCTTTCAACAAAAAGTATCACAAGAGGGATAAATGGATAGATCAAGGTACAGGAGACAAGTCTGAACACCAAATCTAGGCCCCTTTGTCCAAGACACCAACTCTGGGCGCTTTAGTCCTTTCGGCACTAGCGCTGGGTGTTGTAGTCCTAGCAATGTCTAGAAACAAGGCAAAAAGTCCAAAAATATAAAAAACTTAGAATTTCTTCTAGGTCTCACCATAGACTCAAAACATAATTTAGATACCCTAGGGACACCAAGACACGAAACCCCAACTATCAAGGCATAAAGTTAATAATGCCAAATAGCCCAAAAAGGACAAATCGATACAAAATGCCACACGTGATCGACACCAATTTTGGTACATGCCAAAAGAAAGAGTAGGGTCATCATCACCTATGTGGAAAGAATACGATCCACTACTAGCATATCTAAAAACATCAAATACGACATCAAATAAATGAAGCTAAACATGCTAACTTAACAAGATTACATGTGAAATCTATCAAAACACGCCAATGTCCTCACAAACTAAGGCATGGAAAATGATGCAGAGCAGGGGTAATCAAACTCAAAACAACCTTAAACAAATGCCTTTGGTCATCAAAATGTGGGTTTTCCTTCACAAACCCTTGGTCTACCTTGTAGCCTTTCAAAAAGGCAAAATTGGCATAACTCTTGATGCAGACCTGATCTCTAGGAAAGAAAACATGTTTAGGATACCCATTTGGCCATATTTCAACATACCTCAAAATTAGATAGAGTTATTTTGTACAGAAAGGCTCAAAACCTGACTATATCGTTCAACATTAGGCCAATTAAGACAACAAAAGGGGTATTTTTGAGATAATTTGAAGGAAATAACTCAAACCCATGAACTAAAAACTGTTTTGGATACCTATTATCCTCTTACACAACATACTTCAAAAGACAATGGGTTTGTTTTGTAACACAAGGGTCAAAACAGGACTGTTACGCTGCAATTTAGGCCTAATTAGGCTTGTTCAACTAGGTCAATATATGGTTTTCACACTCCAAGGGTTAAATATACATACCAATGGCTCAGACACATAATTCGACATCTATCAAACCCCTTCCAATAAAATTCAATCACCACTTAAGAGTTTTTCTTCAAACCCCAACACCTAAGCAATTACTATGCCAAAACAAGAGGTTTTCTGCCCAGTTTTAGAAAAATGGTTGCCAAATGCTCAAATCTTAATGAAAAAATATGAGACCAAATGAAAATGAAATAAGATTCAATGCTTCAAAAATCAAAATGCTTAAATGATCACTTACAGTCTGTACCAATCCGTACTATTCTCTGTAACAGCAAGAAAACACTTGAAAATGCAAGAAAAAAATAGTATATTTCTATTGTTCAACACCAAATTTCATACCATTTATCTTCTCTCCACCTCAAAAAGGCTTATTTAAGAATATATAAACCAAAACTAACTATTCCTACTGACTTTTGAAATACCAACCATTTAAATGCCTTCCTAACCATCGATGACTCTTCATATTCCCATTTTGCACTTTTATAACTATGACAACATTTTTGCATTATGACTTCATAAACCACCTAACAACCTAATATTTATTCAAACACATATAAAGTGGTCTTAATTGACCTTATTACATCAAAGACACAATATTAAAGCATAATTTAACAAAATTGCCTCATGGAGGCATGAAATCCCAAGGTGCTCCTACACCATACTCCCCGGGCAAAATTGACTCAAGTCCCCTTGAGTGAGGATCTGCAACAATGTATTCCTGCATCTCGAAGTAACCCTCAATCATCCAATTAGCTTCTTTATAAGGCAAGCCCTTCCATTCAGTCAAGTACTGGAAATAGGCTTTGTCCCTTGAGTCTTTGAGTGCCTTCATGTCCAAGACACACTCTAACCTTGGTGGAAACTCTTGTATCCTCCCAACATCTGCAAATACTTGAGAATCTGCACCATGACCTGCAACCACAAATACTTGTAAAGAGTACACATCAAAAGGTAAATCTGCAACCTTGAAATCAATGGCTCCTTTGTTCATATCTCCCCCTTGATTGCACTCAACATGTAACTGATCCCATTGTGTCTGATGGATTACATACACTTCCATAGCACCTTGCTCTCCTCCAATAGCCTGCTTCACTTATACCTTGCTCTGATACCAATTTGATGCAAAACATGGGGGTTCAATTAAACTAACACAATACAAGAAATTTGGAACAATCTTTCCATCTTCAAACTCCCAATTTGGTCTCTATTTCACAATTCCTCAAAACTGCTTTTTAGGTCTCCAAAAAGAGAAATTTGAGCATATCTTCCTGAATACTCCTCAAACCTAGAAACCAATGGATGTTTCAGATACCCATTACGGCCTACTTTAACATATCTTAAAATCTCATAGGGTCACTTTGGATCATCACCCTCAAACTTTGACTGTCTCATTGTCCTAAGGGCAAATTAGCCATGTTTTACAAAGCAACTATGAGAAACTCCTCTACCAAATCACTAAAACCTATTCCACTACTCTCCACGGGTCACCAATGGACTAAATCAGCAAATTCTTTTCAAGGAAATGCTTACAAACTCACCCAACACAAAAAAATTGTTTTAGGCCTATTTTCGCTAGTTTACATGAGGGTTTATTGAAAATACAATCTCCACACTTTGTTCCACCATGACAATGGCTCAGACATATCTTAGAGGGTCTTCACATGCTATCCAAATCATTTCCCAACATTTATCAATGCAATTTCATCATACCCTATGTTCTAGCCATCATCCTTGCTTGAAAACTTATCAAATTCAACTAGGGCATCGCCCAACTTTAACAAAACAAAGAATTAAGACCTCTCCATTTGAGGAGTTATGGATAACATAAAAATATACCTTCACACCAATTTTTATCAATTTCCAACTGTGGGAAGTCAAGATATGAATTTTTCTTCAAAACTGGAACTTTAATTTCTGAACAGGGCTGCTAGGAAGATTACCTTGTTAGACAAATCAAATGAACTTATCCTTTGGACTGGTAAGAACAAAAAATGTCTAAAATTAAATTATGTTTCCAACCATGAGAGTTTTAGGTCTGTACCATTCCATATATGTCCGTACGACACAAATTACAGTCATATTTTGCAAGAAAACAATGAGTTTATTGGTTCCAATCTGAATCCAAATGGCCACCTACCTTGTGGTCGACCATACAAAGTCTTTTTAAACCTTTTATATCTTATTTTTATTAGTTACAAACCACCAACCAAATTCTAAGACCCCTTGACTGTTCAACTTCCATTCTTACATTTTTGCACTTTGTCAACATGACAACTTTTGCAAGAATTTACAAAATTTGACAAACCACCACCTATAAACTTAATAATGACTCAAGACACCTTACACACCTTAGAAATGGTTTTTAAGACCTTATCAAATGACTCAAACACAACATAAAGCAAATATTTACAAAATGGCCTCATGGAGGCATAAAATCCATTAGGTGCTCCTGCACCATACTCCCGGCCAAAAAGAAATTCAAATCCCTCTTGAATTGAGGGTAGTAACAGGTATTCATATCTGAATGAGCTTGCTTGATGACTTCTAACTCCTTCCCTTTGTCTTCTTGGAAACATGTAGTCTTCATCTTCACCTTTGGCTTCATCTTGTCCATGCCAACTTGTCTTCTATCCATCTTGCTACCTTGTAGCTGATGTCTTTTGTCCTGATGTATCACTTTCTTTACCTCAGCACCTTGTCCTTCTTCTATAACATGTTTCATCTTGAACTTTGGTTTATCCTTCCTCAAAAGTGCAATCTCAACAAGAAAATGGTGTATTCCTTCCTCCATAACCCTGCTAGGTGTTGTTCTCATCTCAATGTCTATGCCATCAGCAAATTTTTCTTCATCTTTGTCAATTTGGAAAACATAACAAGGAAACTTTGTCCCTTCAACTTCACAATATGTTGCACCCTTATCTTCCATCCCTTTGAAAGTTTTGTCCTCCCATTCTACATGAGAACTCATATCTTGCTTTGTACTATCATCTATCAACACATCAACATGGCCTTGCAAATTTTTTTGAACTTCTAATGGTAATTCATCAACTCTAACTGTTGTTATAACAGTCATAGGTTCACTTACCTTTGTATCAACTGCCTCTTCCTCTTTTCTTTACTTGTGCTCTTAAATCAAGGACTCCTTCATGATTGATTTTGCTGCCCTTACTTGTCTTCTCCTTTGAATAATCTTCTTAATAGGCCATGATACCCTCTTGCTCACTGATAATTGCCAACTTTTCTCTTGTTTAAGCAAATCCTTCCATTTCTCTTCCATTCTTTCTCGCATCTCTTTTATGTGTTCTAAAGCTTGCCTCAGCTCTTTTATCTCTTGGTCAATTTCCATTTGTTTTGACTTTTCTTTTTCCTTCTTCATCTCTTTTTCCTCTTTTTTCTTTTCTTGTTTCTTCTTTTGTGAACCCTCAGCCTACAAGAATCTCCTCAACAAGTCCATTCTTCTCTTTATTCAACCAAGTCTCTTTCACCTTGCTTCACTTGTCTTCATGACACCTCACCCAGGTTTCCTCTCTCCTTTACTACCTGGTCTCTTGGCATCCAGGTTCTCTGTTCAACCTGAAAAAAGATAACACACACAACATACAACCTCTCTTTCCTAGAGTCTTCTAGCTCTGATACCAATTTGATGTAGAGCAGGGGTAATCAAACTCAAAACAACCTTAAACAAATGCCTTTGGTCATCAAAATATGGGTTTTCCTTCACAAACCCTTGGTCTTCCTTGTAGCCTTTCAAAAAGGCAAAATTGGCATAACTCTTGATGCATACCTGATCTCTAGGAAAGGAAACATGTTTAGGATACCTATTTGGCCATATTTCAACATACCTCAAAATTTTAGAGTTATTTTGTACGGAAAGGCTCAAAACTTGACTGTATCGTTCAACATTAGGCCAATTAGGACAACAAAAGAGGTATTTTTGACATACTTTGAAGGAAATAACTCAAACCCATGAACTAAAAAATATTTTGGATACCCATTATCCTCTTACACAACATACTTCAAAATAATATGGGGCTGGTTTGTAACACAAGAGTCAAAATAGGACTATTACACTACAATTTAGCCATAATTAGGCTTGTTCAACTAGGTCACTATATGGTTTTCACACTCCAAGGGTTAAATCTACATACCAATGGCTCAGACACATCATTTGACATCTATAAAACCCCTTCCAAGCAAATTCAATCACCACTTAAGAGTTTTTCTTCAAACCCCAACACCTAAGCAATTACTATGCCAAAACAAGAGGTTTTCTGCCCAGTTTTAGAAAAATGGCTACCAAATGCTCAAATCTTAATGAAAAATGATGAGGCCAAATGAAAATGAATTAATATTCAATTATTTATCAATCCAAATGCTTGAATGATCACTTACAGGCCGTACCAAGCCATACTATTCTCTGTAACAACAAGAAAACAATTGAAAATGCAGGAAAAAAATAGTATATTTCTATTGTTCAACACCAAATTTCATACCATCTATCTTCTCTCCACCTCAAAAATGTCTATTTAATCATATATAAGCCAAAACTAACCATTCCTACTAAATTTTGAAATACCAACCATTTAAATGCCTTCCTAACCACGGATGACTCTTCATATTCCCATTTTGCACTTTTATAACTATGACAACACTTTTGCATTATGACTTCATAAACCACCTAACAACCTAATATTGACTCAAACACATATAAAGTGGTCTTAATTGACGTTATTACATCAAAGACACAATATTAAAGCATAATTTAATAAAATTACCTCATGGAGGCATGAAATCCCAACGTGCTCCTGCACCAGAAAAATACAAGATTACATCAAAAGATTACAATATTCAAAGGCACTCATCCTAAACATAGATGAACCATATCCAACATCATAAATCATCTTGTAGAATTAATTACATATTATTACAAAGGTCTCAAAAGACCTACTTTACAAGGTTACAATAATCAATAATAAAATAACACAAGTGCATAAATACACCAAAATCCATCACGCTCTCCAAGGTGTAATAAGACACGAAGCATGACATATTCAACCTGCAAGAAGATAAGGAAAGCCTCCAAAACCTGAAGATCATCATGAAGAACCAATGGGGAAATGTTTCTCACCTCCCAACCATATTACCATCGTCAAGAGCAATAGCCGTCTATGTAACTCAAGGTAACCCTTGAGCTATAGAGAAAGTGATCATGAAAAACCTACTAAGAACATCTCACACAATTTAGGGTATGCATAGTAACATATGGCATACATGCCAATCAGTGCACACAACACACATGGCACAGCTGCCAATCCAATGCATATAAAGAACACATGGTATAACTACCATACAATGCATACACGTAACATGTGGCACACTTGCTAACAAGAATAATAGAATCACATCACAACATTCAATCATAAGGGAAATAATCACACCTTCAATGCGTGCCAAAAAAGACATAATTCATAGACCATCAAATACACATTCAAGCATGAGTTATGTATCCTTTTGCACAAACAAATACTAGGGTCACAACACACGTCGAGTATAACTCTGATGGTAAGAAAAAGGAAAAGAGACATATCAGGCGAGGACCAGGAGTGTCAATATGAGGGCATAAACCTCCTTGTAGTATAAATCAGGGCACTACTTTCTCATAGAAAAATAGAGCATTGTATCACCTCGAGATGCTCTTTACACCCAAACTAGAACATAGCATAATAGGGAATTGTATCATCTCGAGATGTTGTTTGGTGTAGATGATCTTATTATTAATTTTTATTTTACCCAATGTGTTTATTATTAATCTTGTTTAAACTCTCACTCGCTAGTTCCTATGACCACTTTTGGATCATGGTGCATGGTGAAATCCACTCCTATCCTACCTCTAAACCTCTTCCTAAATGCCCAATGCACTAATTTGACCAATTGGGCATGGCACAGAAATTCAGGTGACAAAAATCAAATTATAAAATAAAAAACATGTATACATTAAGGAGACAACTCATCCCACATCTCAAATCAATCATATAAGGTCTAAAATGCAAAATCCATATTTTCACAATGCACAAAATAACCATAAGGTCCTAAATCCACCATTAAAGCTCCCTATGGCACCTTGGAATATTTTTTTATCTTTCATTCTACAAGGTTTATTGAAAAACAAAGAATAACCCTTTATAGAAAATGGAAACAACATGCCAAATATCCAATAAAATTGAGTTGGGTGATTATAGAAAAGTTTTGGTAGAGTTTTGTTTGTTTTTCCATGTTTCCAAAGCAAGAACACATGAAAATAAAATAAATTACAGATGCAATTAAATTCTACTTCTCTATCCTACTAAACAAAGCCAATACAAACCACTCTTGCAAACATGGCAAGGAGAGAATGAGCATAATGAAAACCATCGAGAGATTGAAGAAACATGCCTTTCCCAACCAAGCTAAAATCCGAACACATGAAAAGTTGAAAACAAACTTTGATCAAACTCACACCAAGCATCCACAAGAATTCACAAATCCATTTCTCCAACCATGTAAGCAAGATCCCTTCCAATACATCCATGGACAAAGTATTTCCATTCTTTCAAGAAGAGGGTTTGAGAGAGAGAGAGAGAGAGAGGAGAAAATAGATTGAAAATTATGAAAAATAACTCCCTTTTTCCCTTTTATACAAAAAGCCCTAATTTCATTCATTTTAATTCTTTTTCTAATTTCACTAAATACTCTCAAACAAATCACTAAAATTAATAGGAAAATAGTTAATTAACCTGATCCAAATAAATCAGGGTATCTAAATTAAATAATATGCTCATTCAAATGTTATTTTCGAAGAAAGAAATGGGTGTAGTGACCTTTCAATTTTTGGTTGCTTGTTTCGACTTCCAAGGAAGACAAAGTATGATATCCTTTCAGCTTCTTTTTGAAAATGTATAAATGAGTTCAATTCAAAGTAATAAGGGGGGAAGTTCTAGGCATACATCTCTTCTCAGAGATACATCTCATCCACTGAGATTGTCGAACAACTCTCCCAAATGGAGTTTCCAGAGCATACATCTCATCCACTAAGATTGCTCATATTGCTTTGTATGAGCTCTTCTTTTATGAAATAAAATTGTTTCGCACATGGTTTGTTGTGTGTTTTATAGTACTACAAGTTTCTCACCAGGTATTGTCCTTTGGTTGGAAAAATAATCCAGATCAGTGATATCAGAGCCAGGTTTCTCATCAATTTTTGGATGAATTTTTGGTGTTTTGCATCTATTTTGAAAGATGTTAGGTTGGTTCAGCGAGGGTTTTCTCATTACTGTAAGGAGTTCAGGAAGGTCCCACCCAAGAAAGGTCCAAAGCAAAAAATAAGAAAGGGAGGAGGGGCGAACATTGGGCCTCATTTCCTGTGTAGCCAGGAGGTCATATCCACGACTGTTGAGGGCCCTCCTCCCTCCAAACTCAAGCCCACACATGCTTTTTCCATCGATGATCTCTCCAAGTATTATGGTAATGTAACGTTGCAAAATGTCCCCTTGGGGGATTTTCCCCCATAAGGTTTAGCTCCCGGGTCTTTACAGTGCATTTAGGACATTTTAGTTCATATTTTGGCATCCCGATGGAATGAGACCTAGGTTCCATGGCAAATTGGACCTAGGTAGACCCCTTGAGCTGTACCCTACCCAAAATAAGGGGGAGGACTTGGGTGCCCATGCCCTAGTCCTGCCCTATTTTGGGGCAGCCCTAATTTCTGGGTGTTAGTTTATGACTATTATTTGGTTATTTTGCCGACACAGTAAAGTTTGATTTTTAAAATCTTGGCAGGAGTGCTTGTAGTTGCATATATAAGCAAGCTTAGGCATTCATTTGGAAAGTAGATTTCAATTAGATGATCATTGTGAACTCTAGGCATTCTCAAGGTGATTCAAGGCTTTCTATTGTGTTGCAAGAGCATACTTGTATGTTTTGTGTGTTGATATTTGTAGATTTGAGCTTCAATCTTCTCATGGCATGAAGAGCATCTTCCTCTATGAGAGCTTCACTACAAGGTGACATATAATTGTGTTTTTATCATTGATTCCTTTGGTTTTTGCCTCTGCCTCACAAGGGCATGCACTCTTTGTCTGACAACGGTGTTCAGAGACTTAAGTGTCCTCCGGGGCTTGACTGAGGCAAGCCTCTAAACACCACAGCCCCCAAAACAAGTCTTGTGATTACAGGTTATAGCTGTCGCATCTGGAAAAAGTGGAGTTGCAGGAAGGCTTGGTAAGCATCAAGGATTCAGGATCTGAAGACAATTTAGACAAAGGAGCACTTCTGGGACTAGGGCACCCGCAACAATGTCCTCCGCAGATAGATCTCGAGAAACAGAAGTTACAGGGCTAATCAGTGTTGGAAGGAGGTCCAGATTCCCCAAAAAACTAGGTACCTTGGACTTGGGCACCCTCACCTTAGTCCCCAACTATTCCACCTTGGAATCCCGAAAACAGGTATTTTGTGATTTGTTATTTTACTCCCATCTGCAAGAGCTTTTTCTGTTATTCGTCAATTTGTTGTCGTATTTGCATAATTAGGGTTTTAATGGTTAATTGGACATAAGAGAAGGCAAAATTGAGAATTAATTCCCTAATCCAAGTTTCCCTTCATTTTCAATTGACCTAGGGTATGATAGTGCTCGCCACTCGACCCTAGATCCTTCAATGTTTAGTGGAAAGGAGGGTTTTTAACATCTAAACAACAAAGATTAACAAAATCCAATTTAACCCTAAACATTTTGGTGAACCCGTGTTTTTGGACTTAAATTGCAACTTGTTGATTTTTTGTCTTTAGATTTGGATTGATTTCATTCATTCATTCGGTCATTCATTTCATTGCATTGAGAAAAATTCAAAAAAAATGAAAAATTTGAAAAATACAAAAAAATTGCATTGTTTGGCTTACTAAATTGCATCAATTCTTCCTAAATTTTCCTAATTCATGATTTTTGCATCAGATCTGATATAAACTACAGAAAAATCCAAAAATTTAGAAATTTACCTTGCATTTTCATCATTTAATTACTAGGGTTTTGTGGAAATTTTGACAATTTTATATAACCTAGTAATTCTAAAATCTAGGGTCTGTAGGCAAAATCTTTTATCAGATTTTTATACTAATTTTAGAGGCTCATTAAAATTTTCATTTGACTGTATTCTTGCATTTTAGTGTGAATTTGCATTTAGATTTAAAATATTTGCATTTTTGCATAGAAAATTTCAACAAAACTAGCAATTTTAATGCATTTTCATTCAATTTGCATGGGCATTTTGCATATTAAGGCTTGAAAATCATTTTGAGATCTGAGAGCAAGTCAATTTCATCATAAATCAGACTTCAAATCATTGACATAGCATTTTATCCCAAAATCTCAAACCTAGGGCTTCGAAAACAACAATTTTCACTAAAATTGGCCTTATTGACTCTCCAAACTTGCACCGTAGGTGTGTTGTGAAAGGTATTTTTAAATTATTTTATTGTTATTAGGGTTATAATTTTTTTCCCCTCATAAAAATATTCACAACACCCTTTATCAGGCTCTTGTAGTGAAAATCTTGCAAAAAATCGCACATTTTGGCTATTTTGGCCCTAGGGTTTGACCTAGTTTGCACTCCAAGCGTGTTGTGACCAATTTTATGGATTGATGATGTAGAGGTAATGGTATTAGTTGATGAATATCACACAATGAACCTAGATTTCAATGCTTCCTTCAAGAGGTTTATAAAGGTAATGTGATGCAAGCCTACACAAGGCTACTCAAGAGATAGACCTAGCCTAGGACCACACCCTAGTGTCCACCCACACTAGCTATTCAACTCTCTTTGGGGAGTCACTGCTCAACCCAACCTACATGTACAATACACCTTCAAGAACACACAACTAACTACCAACTTACTCTACCAACAGGATCTTTACACTACTACCAACATAAGCTTGTCAAGATCATGACTAACTCAAGGTCACTGACCCACAAAACTAAGTTATGTACATGCATTGATAGAGAACAGCAAATTGTGATATGATTGTCCTAAAATAGTGTCTCAAAAAGGCTCATTCCTTGTAGCCCTATGAACCGACTAAATCAACAATAACTATTCAAAACCCCAAAATACCATCAAGGCTTAATGCATATTCAAACACCCATTGTGGACATGTAATCATCTTCCAACATGCAGGTTCGTACTCTGCTACAGGCAAGCAAGGATAGCAGACTGTCTTTTTCCTAGAAAATAGGCCTAATTTGAGGCTATGTGAAGGAAATAGATCACATACATCTGTTCAAGATCAGACAAACATCTACACTGGTTTGGTTTCACCTACAAACACCGAAAACACCATGCATTAGATCAAACACTTGACTATCCTTTGAATACATACTGTTGTCCACCATTGACAAACTAACTAGTCACTGTATAGACTAGTTAGATTCATGCCAAGAGGCTTGGAGTGAGGAGTGCCAACCAAATAAGCAACAAAAACATGAAAAAGACTCTCTCTCCCTCCATCCTACTGAAGATCGATGATGCCTTTCAGAGGATAGGGGAGAAACTATGCATTTTGCCCAAAACCCTAGTTTTGAGGGTTTTTCAGACCTGTCTACATAAATCAATTTAAAACTGACACCTCTAGAGGTTTCAAGAAGCCTAACTACACTCAAATGAAAGGTGATTTGAAGAACTAACACATTTCTAAACTTGCAGACTACTGGCTATCCATACAGGGCCATACAGTACGACTATTTCCAGAAAACGTAGTAAAAAGACAATTTTTGCACTCCAAAAATATTCTCCACTTAATTCACTTGGCATGTCATGTCGGTTTTTGCCTATAGAAGGCTTGAACAATGTTTCACCTTCTCCTCCAACCGTACAACTGCCCTCCAAAGGCAGTGAAACTTTGGAGGTTACATTTGCCCAAGAAACCCTATGTTTCAAAAGGAAAAATACATTGAAAATAGACCTTATTTTAAACTATAATGGACTAGTCAACCAAATGCCTAAGTCCTTATTACAATCCACATGTAAATGGCTTTCAAAGCCTTAGAGGAAATAAAAGAACAAGACAACAAAACATGACATAGCCAGAAAAAATGACTAAACTGGGAGCTCCTGCACCAATTGAGGTGACTGATAGTATTGATATTATTTGTTATACCTCCTAAAATTCCTTACAACACCCCTTTTGCTAGGTCTTGGAGTTGAAAAAATGTGAAAAATAGCCTATTTTTGCTATATTTTCACTAGGGTTTTACCTTAAGTGGCACTACAATCATGTTGTGTTGGGTATTTTTGCACAAAGTGGTTGTTATTACTGATATTATTTGATTTCCATCATCATTTTCCTCACAACACCCTTTTTTATGCTCTTATATAGTGAATTTTGGTGAAAAAAGTGTCTATTTTGACATATTTTTGCTATATTTTGACTCAGCATTATCTTGGATTTGCATCAAGAGTCTGTTGGGAGTGATTAGATTTCTGTTTTGGATGGATATCAGACATATAACTTGCTTTCCTTGATCAAAATCCTTACAACACCCTTTGTTTCATTTAGTGGCATTGAAAAAGTACCAAAAATCAAGCATTTTAAGATCATTTTTGCATATAGTTTTGCACTTGACTTTTGCATAAAGTTGAAAAGGCTTTTCAAAATCTGATCTTACATTGAAATGGAACCTTCATGCCATTTTTCAATGGTATCTTTGCATGCATTTGTCAAAAACCTTGATTTTGACCAATTTTTAACCCTCATGAGTGAACATCCTACGATATTAGAAAGCTTAACTGAGTTCTTCTCCATGAGTAGCAAGGAAAAGGCTGATGATGATCCCATAAGTTATCATACTTCCCCTATAACTAAATACTCAAATAAGAAGACTAGGGGTAGCTTTAGTAATTCCACTTCTCTCCCTGGCCAAGATGAAGCATTTGTGAATGAAGAGCTCCCTTTAACAAAGAACATTCCATGGGTAGAAAATAAGAATTCATTTAACAATAATCACATTCCTACCTCTGTGGATGCTCCCACCAACCTTCTTCCTTTATTTGATTGTTCGCACACCTTGAATTTCACTAAGGAAGAGAAGACCTTTAATGTCCCTCCTTTGTTTGAATATTCAAGTCATTTGGACATCACTAAGAGGATAGAGAATAAATATGATAGTAAGATTCGACAAGAAAATATTCCACCTAGACAAAGGACCTTTGATCTTGGTGCTTCCTCCTCTACAACACAAAAATACATAACAAAGCAAAGCCCTATATTACAAAAAGTGAGTCGTAAAATATAACAACGTCAACTTGCAAAAAGGAGGAAGGCAAGGTGGCGAGCTTCCCTTAGATCTCAACAAGAAAACATCTATCCCAACATTCAACAAAACAATAATGATCCTAACAATGAACAACATGTTGAGCAAGGTATGAACTTGGCTATGGTACCTTATGTCCCACTATCCACCAACATTAGGGACTGGGAAGATGATGATGATGATTTGCTTATAGACAACTTCTAGCCCAAAAGGGGCCCTACAGGTAAGTATCTCTAATCTTTTATCTCTCTCATGATGTTCTTCCCCCGTGATGTGTTATATTTTGTTTAGGCCTCCTGGGATGACCCTTGATTCTCTTGTAAGGTCCGAGATCCTAGGAGACCGCCTCTGTTGTGACCTTCTTCTATTTGTATCATCATTCTTCTGTATTGCTCTCTCTCTGATTTCATTGTTGAGTGTTGTGTCTTATGGACATAGCGTCGTGGTTGGTAACTTGGGGGCACCCTCCTCATTATTCTCCCTAAGACACTTGTTTCTCCTCTCTTATTTATTTTTTCCATTCCTCTAGTGTTTCCATCTAGCAGGCGGATGATGACAAACATTTATACTGATGTGGACCTAGTGTCCCTTTCGAGAGCAATCAAAAAATGGACTTAGTTCCTAATATGATGATGGGGTTGTATATCTTATCTGACGCTTGGCTAGTGGAAGCACTCGTGCTTTCTGTGTAGTGAATTTCATGATGTTTCTATCACATTTATAAACCTTAACAATATTGTTGCTCTGTGCACCTTTGTTTTCCTTTGAATCTAGCCTTGGTGGTACTCGATTCAGAGAGCTTCGTGATATAGCCCCTGTTTATCCTTGAACTCTGAACTTGTTGTATAACCTTGGATCTTTGTGTGGTTATCATATGCATTGATGTTGTTGTTTATCATGATCTTGTAGACACTAACATCTTTCTTGTAGGGATGTGTGTGTGGGAACATTTGACGATCATAAAGCACATGTCACCTCTAGGGGGCATGGGCTTTGTGAAATTCAGTGTTCCCTTGTGTGTTTTTTTCCTACCTTAGCATGCTTGATAACAATAACTAATATAAACCACCTTAAGGTGGGGGCATATATAAGGTAAGTTGTCTGTTGTAGATGTTAACAATGTGCTTGTCCTAAGGTGTAGGCTAGTACAATGAGTACTTCCTGCATCCTGAGTTTGTTTGCAATCAATCAATCTATCTATTGCGTATACCTCCTTTTCATCGTAAGGCGTCTCTATGATGCGATTTGGGTTGTATACTTTTGAGCTCATACCTCCTTTTCACTATAAGGCATCTCCGTGACGCAGGTGGGGTGGTATGCCATGCTTCCTTTTCACTGTAAGGCATCTCCATGACGCGGGTGGGGTTGCATTTTCAAAAGTCCTCTGCAGAGGCGGGGAGTAGTTATGTGACTAACTCAACCCTTATGCGTGTCTTCAGTGATTGTTGTGGTGAAGCCCAATTGTCGGTGTATGCCTGTAATGTGCCAGAGATGGTGTTGGACCTAGAAATAGGTACACTCCATCACTTGTATGTCATGTTTTCTTTGTGTCTTCAAGCGTGTGTGTGTTTTGGCGTGCTTGTTTTGTATGGTGTGTTTGTTTCCCCATATGCAGAGACCAGTGCCTTTGAGTAGTGCTTCCTACATTTTGGGAGGTTTTGAGTGTATTGTGTGTGTGTTGCCCCATATGCAGAGACCAGCACCTTCGAGTAGTGCTTCCTGCATTTTGGGAGGTTTGTTTACTTTCTAGTACTTGCATTTGCATTTCATATATATGAGAAAAAGAAAAGAAAAGATATCATTTCTGTCTTCCATGCATTAATGTGTCTTCTATGTATTGACTATCTACTCCGTGTTCTGTGTGACTGTAACTGTCTGCTCTATGTTTTGCATGCATGTTACTATCTTCTATGAGATTGGCGTGTCTTCCCCATGCTTGGTGTGTTTGTTCTGTTTGTGACCTTACTTTAATGCATGTATTGGCCTTGCATTTATACATACATTAAAGTCGGGGCTAAATGTAACGTTAGAAAATGTCCCCTTGGGGGCTTTTCCCTCATCAAGTTTAGCTCCTGGGTCTTTAGAGTGCATTTAGGACATTTTAGTTCATATTTTGGCATCCCGATGGAATGAGACCTAGGTTCCATGGCAAATTGGACCTAGGTGGACCCCTTGAGCTGTACCCTACCCAAAATTGGGGGGAGGACTTGGGCTCTCACGCCCTAGTCCTACCCTATTTTGGGGCAGCCCTAATTTCTAGGTGTCGATTTATGACTGTTATTTGGTTATTTTTCTGACACAATAAAGTTTGATTTTTAAAATCTTGGCGGGAGTGCTTGTAGTTGCATAATAAGCAAGCTTAGGCATTCATTTGGAAAGTAAATTTCAATTAGATGATCATTGTGAACTCTAGGCATTCTCAAGGTGATTCAACGCTTTCTATTGTGTTGCAAGAGTAGACTTGTATGTTTTGTGTGTTGATATTTGCAAATTTGAGCTTCAATCTCCTCATGGCATGAAGAACATCTTCCTCCATGAGAGCTTCACTACAAGGTGACATATCATTGTGTTTTTATCATTGATTCCTTTGGTTTTTACCTCTACCTCACAAGGGTATGCACTCTTTGTCTAACAACGGTGTTTGAAGACTTAAGTGTCCTCTGGGGCTTGACTGAGGCAAGCCTCTAAACACCACAACCCCTAAACCAATTCTTTTGATTACAGGTTACAGTGTCACATCTGGAAAAAGTGGAGTTGCAGGAAGGCTTGGCAGGCATCAAGGATTCAGGATCTGAAGAAAAGTCAGACAAAGGAGCACTTCCAAGACTGAGGTCCCCACAACAATGTCCTCCACGGATAGATCTTAGGAAATAGAAGTTACATGGTTGATCAGTGTTAGGAGGTCCAGATTCCCCGAAAAAGCAGGTACCTTGGACTTGGGCGCCCACACCTTAGTCCCCGACTGTTCCACCTCGGAACCCCGAAAATAGGTATTCTGTGATTTGTTATTTTACTCCCATCTGCAAGAGCTTTTTCTTTTATTCGTCAATTTGTTGTCGTATTTGCATAAATAGGGTTTTAATGGTTAATTGGACATAAGAGAAGGAAAATTTGATAATTAATTCCCTAATCCAAGTTTCCCTTCATTTGCAAGTGACCTAGGGTATGATAGTGCTCGCCACGCAACCCTAGATCCTTCAATGTTTAGTGGAAAGGAGGGTTTTTAACATCTAAACAACAAAGATTAACAAAATCCAATTTTACCCTAAATAGGTAATTCATTTGCATTTATATTCTTCATTACTAAAGTTTAAACAGAAGTCCATAGTGTGCCCAGCTACTGTGTTAAACTGGCTCCCATGTCCTTGCCAACATGGCCACCGGCAAAGATGACTATCCATAACTTCAATTTAATGACGCAGACATGGAAGATATGGAGCTTTTCATTTATACTCCCTCCTCATCGACCAAGCTGGTCAAACTACATGCCACGATGCTCAGATAGGTAACAGGGCTCTTTCAAGAATTTGCAACTATGGAACCTCTCACCTTTGATGAAAAAGGGTGATAATGAGTTTGAATATGATAAGTACTCTAAGTATGACCCGAGCCTCACCATCCTCCATAATTATCAAGGGCGTCGTGATATAATTTTGTAAAAAATTTAAGGACGACATTCTACCAGAAAGTTCAAGCTCAAATGAAGATGGTTAAGCTGGAATTCCAACAATTGGAGGACTTAGTCAACCACTATGAGAGCACCCAATGCACTATGAAGTAGGTGTTACCAAATATTACTGATCGTACAAGTTACCCATTTTCATACTCATATCTTAATCTACTAGAACAGCTTTAACAGTTGAATCCTCCCTTTCAAGCTTCTAATAGAAATTTCAAGTAGGAGCAATGGGGCCCATTGGTTCTCAAGAGGGGATGAGTGATCCAAATAAATTAGGGTATCTAAATTAAATAATATGCTCATTCAAATGTTATTTTCAAAGAAAGAGATGGGTGTAGTGACCTTTCAGTTTTTGGTTGCCCGTTTCAACTTCCAAGGAAGATAAAGTATGATGTCCTTTCGGCTTCTTTTTGAAAATGTATAAATGAGTTCAATTCAAAGTAATAAGGGGGGAAGTGCTAGGCATACATCTCTTCTCAGAGATACATCTCATCCACTGAGATTGCCGAACAACTCTCCCAAATGGAGTTTCCAAAGCATACATCTTATCTGCTAAGATTGCTCACATTGCTTTGTATGAGCTCTTCTTTTATGAAATAAAATTGTTTCGCACATGGTTTGTTGTGTGTTTTATAATACTGTAGGTTTCTCACCGAGTATTGTCCTTTGGATGACAAAATAATCTAGATCACAACTACATTCAACTATTCCAAATAGGTAATTTCCTTTTAACTCAATCTCATTTTGAAAAGTCCAAACATGCCATATTAGGAATTCTATTTTCTAAATTAAAGCAATTCCACTTTTTGACAAAAAAATATTAAATTTCAGAAATAACTCAAAATCTCTTAAATTCATTCCTCTAGCATAATATAATGTAATAAAATTTCTATCCAAGGTTGAAATAATAATTTTCATTTTAAAATCATTAAAATAATTTGAGAACATGGGAAACACGCTTTTTGAGATCATTTAAAATAAAGTGAAAAAAGGATGTAGGAGCATCACTCATAGTCATGTTTTTAAGGTCATTTTGATGTTAAGAGTCCTATTTATGTGTTTAGAGGTCTTAGGGGGTCCATTGGGATCATGTCCAATGGTTTAGGTTGTGTAAATAGGCCTATAAATTTAAATTTTGGATTTTCCCGCCAAAACCAAATTTGAATTTTCTAGGGGTTTTTGGCTTGTAGGAGAGCTGGGGTTTGTTCCTCAGCCTTGGAAATGGGTTTGATGAGTCAAATAAGGTCTTGTTAAGGGTTTAAGCCTAGAAGGATAGGCTTGTGGAGCAGGGTATATGTTGAATTCATATTGAAGGGTCAGTGAAATCTTGTGAAAGCTATTGAGGACTTGCATTGTCCTTGTCCTTGTTATTCATAAGGTCTTGTTGTAAACCCTCTGCATCATTGCTAAGGAAACACACACAAATTACTTCAATCACACATTACAGGTTTCCACAACACAAGGATAAGGGTGAGATGGCTTAGCATCCCATGTCAACCTTCTCCACATTTCCCACATTAGTTAACACCTGTAATTGCCTGCACATTCAAGTCAACCATTAGGTGTACCTACTCCACATATAATAGTTGAAGCAACATAATCCACTCTAACGTGGTATAATCATACATGACATACAATAATCACATTCAATATAATCATCTATGACTAGCATGATTCAGGAACATGATGCATAAACAACATTTCACAAAGCCCAAATAATATTGTTGGCAACTTGTATATGATGTCTGAAGATGTTATCATTGATGGCAACAAGAAAAGGAACAAAGTTAGAACAAAAGTTTTGGTCTGGTGAAAAAGACTTAGTCATTTTTTACTAAGTGTTTATAGTATATAGGAGACAACAACAGAGTAGCAGCATAATCGATGGCATTAGTCTGCAGTTGAAGACTAGATAATGTGGTTCTAGTATGTTGTCTACATTCCTTTGATGATCCTATATCCACATTTTTAGCTCTTGATAAGTACCGGAAGCATACACTCTAATAGATTAAGTCCTGAAGAACATAATACACTATTATTCAGAGTAGAACACTCACTTGATTTGGTCCACATTCCTCCGTTGTTGTATATTTTTTCATGCAGTTTTGAGGTGTTATAAACACATGTATGAATTATCTAAATCTAAATTTACAAGTTCTTAGTTCCACCGGAAGGATAGTTATGGGTGCCTAGTTATCGTTACTTGGTCTAACAGAACTTGACTGTGACAGAGCATGTGTTATTGTAGTCCACATTCCAACGCAAAAGAATATCTTGCCTTGCGGTTCTAGAGGTATGATCTATGATATGTGGAGAGTCTCTGATGTGGATTTGAACAAGTCTTGTGGTCCACAATTGAAGATACAATCTGACAGTTGAATTGAACCAGTGACAGTCTGTAGTTAAGGCCGACTTGATAGTATAATGTGTGTGCGGTAAGTCTTGTTGTTTGGAATCTTATTCTAAGTCATTATATGGATGGAGCTGACATATGTGAACATGATTCAACTATTGTTTTGATCCACTGTGTATTTTGGTAAATGATTTTTTTCGACAAGTTATGATTGCACGCTACATTGTAGTATGCCGACATAATGTGTAAATGTCAAATGTTGCAGATATATATGTGTTCAAATTTGGTGTTTGGTGTGTAGCTGAGCAAATGTGATTGTGAATTCAAGGTGTGAAGAATTATAAAGGGCAAAAAGAGTAGAAGAAGAGAGATCTTGTTCAATGTACAAGCAGAACAGTGAAACAGGGTAGTCAAGGATGAAGAGTTTTGAGATAGTATTTATGAGCCTCATTGGAACTGTAATCATGCATGTGTAGATGCAATCAGAGCAGTTCAAAATTGGTAGTGAGCCACCCTTCTTTCTTTCTTTCTTTTCTAGGCAATGAGCCTTCTTGTAGTGAGCACTTCTTTTGGGCAGTGAGCCCTAAGGTAGTGAGCCTCTATTGTAATTCGGTATTGTTCCTACATAATATATTCTGAGCTAACACTCGCCATGGTTTTTCCTAATTTTAGGTTTTCCACGTAAAATTCCTGGTGTTGTGATGGATTATGGTTGTTTCTGTTGCAAGTATTGGCCTAACCGATGTTGTCATTGATGTCAACATACTCCTGTTGTATTGATGATAAGGATTGGATGAGCTGTGTGCTGAGGATATTAAGAAAATTAGTCCTAATCAGGAACAGAGAAGAACAGTGAAGATAGTGAACTAAAGGTCCTAGCTAAGATAAAGAATAGAGGATGCACATCAAAGGGTTTATAGATATGTGTCTTAAGATGATCCAGTAAAGATTTTAGAGGTCCGTATGAAGATCTAAAGAAGTTGTGGCCGTTCAAGTAAAACCAGTTTTGGCAGATGTTCAAAGGTGACAGAGTGACACAGATACATCTGGTGAGATTCAGAAATGGAATATCTTGTTCTGTAGATTTGGCAAAGTGTTTAGGAAGTCAATGTGAATTGACAACTCAATTGGTTCGTGGTCTAGAGGTCCGGAAGCATCTATTCCATTGTAATAGTGATGACAGACTATGTTCTTGAGGTTCTGGATGAAGGAGATAAGGATTTTAGTAAGCAGATGTAGTGTGGATGTTTTTGGTGATTTAGGCAAGCTTGTGGAGGTCTTTGGATCGTGTCCAATTCATGTTGGTAGTCCGCATCAGAGTTTGGGCTCGCAACTAAAGAATAACTTCCAAATAATGGTGTTCTTCCTAACTCTGGCCGACCAGATGAGTTACACATCCTACGGATGATCTTGAAGATGTAATGTGAAGATTGGCATGTTCCTAGAAGAAGATTGAAGTCTCAGATCTATGTGGCCGACAGTGTGTTGATCAATGTGAAGTCTTTTATAATTAGTCATGTTGTATTTGCTCTGTAATGTTTGCCGACTGAGATGATCATTCCTCAGTCAATGTCTTGTATAAATAAGGAATTGTAAAGTCATTCCAAACATCATCTGTGGTGATGAGAGTGTGGTAAAGAGCAGAGGAGCGAAAGGCAGAGAAGAAGTATTGGGCTTAAATGGAACTGATTCAAGCATGGTAAAGATGCTATTCTCCAGTTCAAGTATGTGATACTTATTATTTTGTAGACAGTGTGTCTCTTGTAGATAGTGGGCCTCTTGTGAACAGTGTGCTCGAGTAGTGATCCCCAATTGGCATGTACCATTTTGTTATTTCTATTCTTCTAACACAGAATACAATCTTGGGTTAATCACCCCATGGATTTTCCCTTAACTGGGTTTTCCACGTCAAAATATTGGTGTCTTATGTGTTGATATGTTTCTGCTCTTGATTTAATGCATTATGTTTCCATGATTGATTTATTATTATGCTGCTGAATTACAAAGTGGATTTAAGTGTTTAATTGCAAGAAAGTTTTGGACAACTGATTCACCCCCCCTCTTAGTTGTCTGTCCTATATCTAACAATTGGTATCAGAGCTAAGTTCCTCTAAAAGAGCTTAACCGCTTGAGGAGATCCAGGATGTCATCCTACAAGAAGGATAGTCCGAAGTTTGATGGAACCAATTTTAATCTTTGGAAAAGTCACTTGCAATGTATGGGAATGTAGTACTAGACCATGGCTTCAACGAAGTATACTCCTCCATAGAATGGTCTAAGAACTGCAAATGAAATCATAAATGATGAAAATAATCTGCAAACTAAAGAATCTCTTCTAAGTGCCTTGTCTGATTCAGAGCTAACAAATGTTGTTGACTTACAAACTGCTTTTGAGATTTGGGAAAAATTGGAACTTTTGCATGAAGGAGACAAGTATGTTAAATGTGCAAGGCTACAGAGTCTGAAAGGAAAATTCAAAAATTTGAAGATGAGAGAAGATGAAAATATCACTACTTTTATGCCAAGAGTAAATGAGCTTGTTTGTGGCATTAGATGTGCTGGTGGAGTCTTGGATGAAGATGAGATTGTTGGCAAAGTTCTCAGATCCCTTCCTTCTTCTTATAAATACAAGGTTGCTGCCAACGAAGAATTCAGAGCCCATTCAGGTGTCACAAGAGATCAATTAGTTGGTAAATTGGCTGCATTTGAATTGACCAAGTTTGGAGATGCCCCCCCAAGACTGAATCTGCATTCAAAGCCAGTGCCTCTGTAAAAGGTAAGCAAAGGTTTGATCTGAGAGAGAACTCTTCAAGGAAACTATCATGGTATGAAAAAGCAAGAAAAGACCTGGAAGAAGAAGAAGCAGAAACTGCTCAACTTGAAGCCCTTATTGCAAAAAGACTGCCAAGAGGATCCGGTAAGTATGAAGGGAAATTGCCTTTCAAGTGTTTTAACTGCAATAAGATTGGTCATTTTGCCTCAAGGTGTCCAAAAAGATTTTCAAAGCCAAATCCTAACAGATCAAGATTCCAAAAGAATTGTTACTATGTTCATGAAGAGGATGATAATGAAGGAGTAACAGATGATGAATCAGAGATAGGAAATAAATCCAGAAGTGATTGGGTGTTTATTGCCATCAAGGAAGAAGATCCAATGCCTTCTGAATCTGTCAATCATAAAGTTGTAGAAAGAGCTCTGGCTGCCCAAGTTGAAGAAAAAGATGATTGGGTCATTGACGGTGGATGCTCTCACCATATGACAGGTGACAAAAATAAGTTCATAGATTTGGAAAGGTATGAAGGAGGAGTGGTAAAGTTTGGTGATAATTCTGTTGATAGAATCAGAGGTAGAGGAACTATTTCTTTTGATGGAAAGAACAAAACTGGTAATGTACTGTATGTTGAAGGATTGAAGCACAATCTTCTCAGTGTTGGACAGTTGGTGGACAAAGGCTATGATCTCTGATTCAAGAATGGAAAATGCAAGCTTTGAAAGTTCCAGAATAGAGATTGCATCCGGTACTCAAACAAAAGGTAATATATTCCATTTAGTTGGTATTGGTAAGAGTTGTCTATTTGTGCAAATTTATCAGAGTTGGTTATGGCATAGAAGGATGTGTCATGTGAATTTTGATAATGTCATCAAG
Source organism: Cunninghamia lanceolata (assembly GCA_027924645.1). Taxonomy (NCBI): domain Eukaryota; kingdom Viridiplantae; phylum Streptophyta; class Pinopsida; order Cupressales; family Cupressaceae; genus Cunninghamia; species Cunninghamia lanceolata. The sequence continues at coordinate 11,130,547 of BSBN01000553.1, read as the reverse complement.
ATAAGCAACACTCAGGTTGTAACAGATCTTCCAAAACTGGTGAAACCTACAAATAGTTTGTGCAAAGAATGTCAGTTGAGGAAACAAAGCAGAGTCTCATTCAAAAGCAAGGAACAATCTTCTACCAGATTATTGGACTTAGTTCATACTAATTTATGTGGTCTGGCAAGAATCAGGAGTGTGCAAGGTGATAGATACTTCATGTTATTAATTGATGACCATTCCTGGATGATTTGGGTTACTTTTCTGAAAGAGAAATCAGAAGCTCTTGAGAAATTAAAAATATTCAAGGCTATGGTAGAGAATGAAACCAGATTAAAATTAAAATGTCTGAGGTCTGATAGCGGTGGAGAATTCACATCCAGTGAGTTCATAGAATTCTGTGAGAAACATGGAATAAAGAGACAGTTGTCTGCTCCTAGGACTCCACAGTAGAATGGAGTGGTAGAGAGAAAGAACCAAACCATCCAGGAAGCATCTAGGACCATGATGATGGAAGCAAATGTTCCTCAGATCTATTGGAGAGAAGCTGTCAGCACTGCAATCTATACTCTCAATCGAGTACAAATTAGAAGCAATATCGGTAAGACTCCTTGTGAACTTTGGTTTGTCATCACTCCTACTGTGAGGTATTTTAGAGTCTTTGGTAGCAAATGTTACATTAAAAGAGATGAAGATCTATGAAAATTTGATGCTAGAAGTGATGAAGGAATATTTTTGGGTTATTCTACTCAAAGCAAAGCATACCGGTGTTATAACAAGAGATTAAGGAAGATTGTGGAAAGTACAAATGTGAAGGTTGATGAAGGAATTGAAAAACCCTCAAGGTTTTATGAATATGATGAAGATGATCAAAATAATGTTTTTGTTCAAGAAGTTCAAGCTCCCTCTGAAATTCAGATTCAAACTGATCCAGTAAATCAGGAAGAAGAGATAAGTTTGAATGAACCTGTTCAAGAATCAGAAGTGCAAGTAACTCCCAAAGTTCCCAGGTATGTAAGACTGAACCACTCTAAAGATCAAATCATAGGTGATAAAAGCAAAGGTGTGCAAACAAGAAGAAAGATTGCTCAAGATTCAGAAGAGTATTGTCTGATTTCAAAGATTGAACCTAAGACAGTGAATGAAGATTGCAATGATGAAAACTGGACTAAAGTAATGGAGGAAGAGCTGATGCAAATTGAGAAAAATCACACTTGGGATCTTGTTCCCAAACCTAAAAACAAGAATGTGATTGGAACCAAATGGGTCTTCTGGAACAAACTAAATGAAGATGGTGAAGTAGTCAGAAACAAAGCCAGATTGGTCTGCAAGGGTTACTCCCAAGTAGAAGGAGTTGATTTTGAAGAAAATTTTGCTCCGGTGGCAAGAATTGAAGTAGTCAGATTATTTCTTACTTTTGCTGCCTTCAAAGATTTCAAATTATATCATATGGATGTCAAATCTACCTTCCTAAATGGTGACTTGGAAGAAGAAGTATACATTGAGCAACCGGATGGATTTCAATTGTCTGATCATGGTGATATGGTATGCAAGTTGAAGAAAGCACTGTATGGACTAAAGAAAGCCCCAAGAGCCTGGTATGAAAGATTGGATAAGCATCTTTTGAAGATTGGTTTCAACAAAGGTACTGCTGACAGTAATTTGTATTTCAAAATTGATCATGAAAATATCTTGATTATTGAGGTGTTTGTTGATGATATTATTTTTGGAGGAAGAGATAGTATGTGCAAAACCTTTACAAATCAAATGAAAAGTGAATTTGAGATGTCCATATTTGGGGAAATGAATTTCTTCTTGGGTCTACAAATCACTCAAACAAAGAAAGGAATCTTCATTTCTCAGACCAAATATGTGAAAGAATTGTTGAAGAAATTTGGGATGGAAGACTTAAAACCAATGAATACTCCTATGGCAACTAGATGCAAATTGAGTAAAGATGATGACTCTCCTAAGGCTAATCAAAAAAAGTACAGGTCAATGATTGGAGGGCTATTGTATCTCACTCAAACTAGACCTGACATTATGAATGTTGTTGGTCTTTTTGCTAGATTCCAAGCTAATCCTAGAGAATCTCATGTCATGGCAATCAAAAGAATTTTTAGATATCTGAAAGGGATAGTTGAGTATGGGTTGTGGTATCCTAGAGATCATAATTTCTCTCTTCATGCATATACTGATGCAGATTGGGTAGGAGATGTGGATGACGGGAAGAGTACCAGTGGAAAGAGATTGGTTTCTTGGCTGAGCAAGAAACAAGAGGCAATATCTTTGTCCACTGCAGAAGCAGAATATATTGCAGCAGTAGTTAGTTGCACTCAAGTTTTTTGGATGAAGGAAATGCTAAGAGACATAAGAGTGGAGTATGAGGAGCCTATCACAATCTTCTGTGATAATTCAAGTACAATAAATATATCTAAGAATCTGGTGTTGCATTCAAAGACCAAACATATAGCCATCAAGTTTCACTTTTTGAGAGAGCAAGTGAACAAGAATGAAGTCAGATTGGAATTTGTGCCTTCCAAGGATCAAATTGTAGATATCTTTACCAAACCTCTACCTAAGGACTCTTTTGAGTATCTCAGGGAGAAGTTAGGGTTTATTACCCCTCCGGTGATGAACTAAGGTGCACTGATGTGCATCAGTCCGGTGGATATCACAGTCATATCTTGTGGTCTAGATTGATGATGGGGAGCTGCTACTCAGGGGGAGCAGCTGGTATAATTCAGAAGTGGTGAAGTTGCAAGTATGTGCCCTTTGCCATTGATGTCAAAGGGGGAGAGAAGACATGTGAAAAATAAGTGGTTGCTGATAAAAGGGGGAGCAGGAAAGGAAGAGAAGTTGTGATAGTGAGGAGAAGTTCTTGTCTTGATGGTTAAAACAATTTTTCACATCATATGTTGCCATCAATGACAAAGGGGGAGATTGTTGCAAGTATGGGCCTAACCAGTGTTGTCATTGATGTCAACATACTCCTGTTGCATTGATGATAAGGATTGGATGAGGTGTGTGCTGAGGATATTAATAAAATTAGTCCTAATCAGGAACAGAGAAGAACAGCGAAGACAGTGAGCTAAAGGTCCTAGCTAAGATAAAGATCAAAGGATGCGCATCAAAGGGTTTATAGATATGTGTCTTAAGATGATCCAGTAAAGATTTCAGAGGTCCGCATGAAGATCTAAAGAAGTTGTGGCCGCTCAAGTAAAACCGGTTCTGGCAGATGTTCAGAGGTGACAGAGTGACACAAATAGGTCCGGTGAGATCCAAAAATGGAATATCTTGTTCTACAGGTTTGGTGAAGTGTTTAGGAAGTCAATGTGAATTGACAACTCAATTGGTTCATGGTCTGGAGGTCTGCAAGCATCTATTCCATTGTAACAGTGATGACAGACTATGTTCTTGAGGTTCCAAATGAAGGAGATAAGGATTTTAGTAACCAGATGTAGTGTGGATGTTCTTGGTGATTTAGACAATCTTGTGGAAGTCTTTGGATCATGTCCAGTTCATGTTGGTAGTCTGCATTAGAGTTTGGGCGTGCAACTAAAGAATAACTTCCAGATAATGGTGTTCTTCCTAACTCTAGCCAACCAGATGAGTTACACATCCTACGGATGATCTTGAAGATGTAATGTGAAGATTGGCGTGTTCCTAGAAGAAGATTAAAGTCTCAAATCTATGTGGCCAACAGTGTGTTGATCCACATGAAGTCTTTTGTAATTAGTCATGTTGTATTTGCTCTGTAATGTTTGCCGACTTAGATGATCATTCCTAAGTCGATGTCTTGTATAAATAAGGAATTATAAATTCATTCCAAACATCATCTGTGGTGATGAGAGTGTGCTAAAGAGAAGAGGAGCGAAAGGCAGAGAAGAAGTATTGGGTTTAAATGGAACTGATTCAAGCATGGTAAAGATGATATTCTCCAGTTCAAGTATGTGATACTTATTATTTTGTAGACAGTGTGTCTCTTGTAGGCAGTGGGCCTCTTGTGAGCAGTGTGCTTAGGCAGTGAGCCCTAATTAGCATGTGCCATTTTGTTCTTTCTATTCTTCCAATAGAGAATACAATCTTGGGTTAATCACCCCATAGTTTTTCCCTTAACCGGGTTTTCCACGTCAAAATCTTGGTGTCTTATGTGTTGATATGTTTCTGCTCTTGATTTAATGCATTATGTTTCCATGATTGATTTATTATTATGCTGTTGAATTACAAAGTGGATTTAAGTGTTTAATTGCAAGAAAGTTTTGGACAAATGATTCACCCCCCTTCTTAGTTGTCTGTCCTGTATCTAACAGTTTCTTCTATGTTTAATTTGCTTTGTTATTGCATGCAGTAAATGGATTACTAGTTTAATAAGTAAAAAGCTTAATAAAGTATTGATTCATCCCCCCTCCCAATACTTTAGGTGTTCAACAAATACGACAATCACAACTATAACAAGTATAGTGAAAATAGTGAATTTGAAGCAATGCAATATTCTAGCATACACAAACACAAAGTATGCATCCCATAATGCATAGTTGGAAACCAAATAACAATGCAAAACCCCATCAGAAACACCTTGATGGTCATCCAGAATACACCCTTAAAACTCCTCAATGGTACAATAGACCTCATTGGTAGGTTTGGTGCAATCCATCCAAGTAGGAGAATCACATAACACACTGATAAACACTCAAAAAAGCATATAACACATGAATCAGAAAGCACACTAGGCACAAACTAGGGTGGGAATTACATGAAACTCCTACTCTCTCTTATGCATATTAGCATGCTTTTTGTATTTGGCGACACTCTTATCTAACTTTTCGTTCACCTCCATGTGAACCTCATGAATGTATTCTACAAAATCTTCTACTACAACATTCTTCTTGTTCAAATCCACACTATCTCTCATCTCATCAACACCTCTTGTGTTGTACCCATAAACTATTTAAAACAGGCTCCTTCCTGTACTTTTTTTCACTGAATTATTGTAAGTGAATTCTTCTTGTGCCAAGGTAAGATCCCATTGATGTGGTTTGTCTCCCACCAAACATATCAACAAGTTTCCCAAACTTCTATTCACAACCTCAGTCTCTCCATCAGTCTGGGGATGATAGGCTGAACCGAATCCTAATTCAGTGCCCATCTTCTTCCATAATGTATGCCAAAAATGGCTGACAAAATTTGTGTCCCTGTCTAAGACTATGCTCTTAGGTAATCCATGCAGCCTGACTACCTCTTTGAAAAACAATGTAGCTATGTGGGATGTATCACTAGTCTTCTGACATGGTATGAAATTAACTATCTTTGAAAATCTTTCCACTACAATAAAAATGGAATCATTACGTCATTGTGTTTTAGATAAACCCAAAATAAAACCCATACTCAAGTGCTCCCATGGTCTCTCTGGTATAAGCAATGGTTGATATAGTCTTGTGTTTTGTCTTGCTCCTTTAGCATGCTTACAAATTTTGCAGCCCTATACTAGTCTCTTCACATCTGTACTCATTCTAGGCCAAAAATAACCTTCACTCAGTTGTGCCAATGTCTTATATGCTCCAAAATTTCTACTCAAGCCTCCACTATGCTTTTCTCTTATTAGATCTTCCCTCATTGAACCTTTAGGTATACATAATTTATGTCCTTTGAACAAGTCATCTTGGATGAAATATTCCAACCATGAAGCCCTATCTCCCTCTATTGGACTTCTACTAGCTATCCAAGCTTCCCTAAAATTAGGATCATTAGGATATAAATCCTTCAATGCATCAAAGCCAACAATACTAACCATTAACTCATTCATCAATAAACACCTTCTACTAAGTGCATCTGCTACTATGTTTGACTTACCACTCCTATTTTTCAAGAGAAAAGAATAACTTTGTAGAAAATCCACCCATTTCATATGCCTCTGATTTAACTTACCTTGATTATTGATGTACTACAAGGAATGGTGGTTTGTGTACAATACAAACTCATTTGACAACAAGTAATGCCTCCACTTCTTAAAGCCTTGCACTATAGCACATAATTCTTGGTCATAAACTGAGTATTTCCTTTTTACTTCATTTAGTTTTTCACTAAAGTAGGCAATAGGTCTACCTTCTTGACTTAATATTTCCCCAATTGTACTACTACTGGCATCACAATCCACTTGAAACACTTTGGCAAAGTCTAGAAATGCCAACACATGTTGTTCTATCACCTTCTTCTTCAACAATTGAAAGCTCTTTTTTGTTGTAGCTGTCCACTAGAGCTCTTTCCTAACACCCTTCATTGTCTCGGTGATTGGTGCAGATATTCCACTAAAATTTCTAATGAACTTCCTGTAGAAGCTTGCCAAGCAAAGAAAACTTCTGGCCTCAAACATGTTTCTGGGTGAAGGCCAATCCATTATTACCTTAACCTTCTCGAGATCCATCTTCAACCCTTCTTCAGACACTACAAAACCCATTTATACTAGTTTCCTCTACATAAAACTATATTTATCCAAGTTTACAAGCAACTTTTCTTCCTCTAACCTCTACAAAACTACCTTAAGGTGCGGCAGGTGTTCCACTTTTGTTTAACTAAAAATCAAAATGTCATGCAAATAAAGGATAAAAAAATTGCCAAGGAAAGGCTTCATTACCTCATTAATCAGTCTCATAAAGGTGTTGGGTGCATTTGTCAACCCAAATGGAATTACTAGATACTCATACAACCCATCATTGGTTTTGAATGTTGTCTTCCATTCATCCCCTTCTCTAATTTTTATTTGGTGGTATCCACTTTTCAAATCAATCTTGTTGCAATACTTTGCTCCACTCAAGCAGTCCATCAAGTCATCCATATGAGGCAATGGAAACCTATACTTAATGGTTATCTTATTCATAGCCCTTGAATTAGTGTACATTTCCCATATTTGATCTTTCTTAGGTGCCAATACAACAGGTACAACACACAGACTAAGGCTCTTTCTAATCAGCCCCTTATCCAACAACTCTTGCACTTGTCTATTCACCTCTTCATTTTCCATGGGTGTCATTCTATATGGTGCCTTATTTGGTAGGCTTATAGCCAATATCAAGTCCATGTAATCATTTATGCTTCTAGTTGGATGTAATCCATCAAGTAAGTCCTTCATTAGAATGTCGTTGAATTCATTCAAAATTTCTTAGACTTCTATGGGAACTTCTACCCCTTTCTCTGTTGTCATGATTTCTAAAACCTGAGGTAGGAAGGCATAACATACCTTCTCCTTTATGATTCCCTTTAGGAACTATTTTCCAATCACTAGACAAACCCTATTGGTTTTCTCAACCTCCTCATCCTTATATTTCAAAGGATTCAACACATACTCAACCCCATCCTTCTTGATTTTAATGCAATTACTCTTGCCATCGTGAATGGCCCACCTATCATATTATCAAGGTCTTCCTAATAGAATGTGGCATGCATCCATTAGAATAACATCACACATTATCTCATTTTTGTAATTCCCAATATTAAATTTAACAAGGCATTGTTCACTTACCAATAACTAATGTCTCTTTTGTAGCCAGGAAACCTTGTAGGGAGTTTGATGTTTCAGCCTCTTCAGTTTTAGCTTCTCTATCATCTCTTCTGACACTAAGTTGTCAGTGTGGCCACTATCCACAATGACTTTAGAGCATTTTCCTCGAGACTTACATCTAGTTCTAAAAAAAATTCTTTGTTGTTCGGGCTCCTCTTGTACCTTCTCTGGTGTTAGAAGAACTTTCCTCAACATCAAGGATTCTCCATCCTCGAGTTCTCCAAATTTTGGTGAGGCTACACTTGCCACACTCTCCTCCTCAACTTGTGCTATATGAACTCTATTTTCTTTTCCTTTGCCACTTATTTTTGTACATTAGGACATTCAAATGCCCTATCCCTAGCCTGTCCACACTAGAAACTTGTTCCACTAAATCCTCTTCCTATTTTAGAATTTCCTTTACCTTGGGAGTAATCACCCCTTCCTCTACCTCCTTGGGTACTAGTTTGAGAAGAACTTGTTTCTCCTTGATTATCTTGAGAACCACATCCAAGATTTGACTGCCCTCTACCTTTGGAGGATTTAACGCTTCCCCTAGAACTATTATGGCTTCTAGAGATATTTTTGTCTACCTTCGATGTGAATTGATAGGATTCTTCTATGCTAGTAATTATGACCATGCTAATTTCATCTTGGATAGAATAATACAAACCATTTACATACCTAGAGACCTTCTCAGCATCATCTTCAATGTGACCAAATTTCATGTTTAATCTATAGAACTCTTTGGTGTAGTCTTGTACACTTTTCTCCCTCTGCTTGAGGTTTTGCAGCATCTTAAACATTGTGATCTAATGGTCTGCAAGAAGAAATTTTGCCTTCAACTTAGTTAACATCCTCTCCCAGGTATCAATCTTTTCCTTTCCTTTTCTTTGTCTCTCAACTTGCACATGTTCCCACCATAGAGATGCATGTCCCTTCATCTTTGCAGGTACAAGTTTTACCCTCTTAGGGTCTTCAACAGATTCCAACTCAAAAATTCTTTTCCATCTTTGAAATCCAGTCTATCAACTCATCTGGTCTTAGAATACCGTTGTAACTGGGTAACTCTACATGGGGTTTATTTTGGCAATCTTTGTCGTTGCACTCAGAAACCTCCTCTCATATCCATCTTCTCCTTCTGCTTCTCCATTGACTTCTTCCTTATTATCACTCACATCCTCTATAGGTACTCCTCTGTATTGTGTTCTTTCCATTGCATCCAACATAGCTATGATGCCTTTCAAAATCTCTACCAATGTTGCATCTCTAGCTCTTGGAACTGCTCCTATTCTACCTCTCACTTAGTGTGTCATGTTTGCATGTCCACATCCTCAAGGATTTCAATTCTCTAATAACACTTGATGCAAGTCAATGTCCAAGGGCTTTGACAAGCTACTGAACCAAGCAGAAAAATAAAACAACACACAACAATAAAATAAAAATCTCTTTATTCATTTGCAAATGGAGTGGACAGTAGGAGTAAATGGACATTAAAGTCTTGCATGCCTTGGCCTAAGCCTTACAATCATTCTAAAAGCCAAATCAATGTATCCTAGCCTCCCTCTGAAAAACCAAAAATAATCTGCCTATAAATCTGAAACTTGCAGAAGAAGCTACAATAGAAGTCAAAACTCACTACCAAGAAGATTATCCCTTCAAAAGCAAGAAATTTCCCTTTTATATGCAAAAGAGATGGTTACCACACATCTTCACATGAGAGGACATGTGTCATTCTCTTACAGGCTCTTTAGATCGATATCCTCTTACTAGCTCTTTAGATCAGTCATAAAGGTGCTTAAAAACCACTTTTTTCACTTTAAGATGGTTAAAACCATTTTTGTCACGTTTTGGGCACTGTAGGGTGTTTTAGCAGAAATATGCAAATCAAGAGGACATACAAGGCAACATGACATCTGGTTGGAAAACATCCATTTGGAAGCATCCAGTTGGAAACATCTGGTTGGAGATTTCAACTTCAACATGACATGTGCATTTCGATATCATGTTGGAAGCAAAGCGCATCTGACCACCCTATTGGAGGCAAAGCGAATCTAGACATCCTGTTGGAGGAAAAGCACATCTAGACATCCTATTGGAGACAAAGTGTATCTGGACATCTTGTTGGAGGCAAAGCGCATCTGGACATCCTATCGGAGGTAAAGCGCGTCTGGACATCCTGTTGGAGGCAAAGCACATCAGAACATATTATTGGAGCCAAAAATGTCCACACAAGTAGAACTCACTCAATTTTGATCAGATCTTCTCCCAACTTGAACTGTAGACACCCTTTTGCTTCCTCTTCAAGGTGAAGTCATCACTTTGCTTTGAACCAACTAGAATTATCAAAAATTTGATCATCAACTCTTGCAAGCAAAAATAAGAAGAAAAAATAACAACAAAGCAAACAAATCTTTTTGGTTGATGAGGATTTCTTGTGGACCTGGAATGCTCCAGCATCACCAAGCCTCTCTCTATGGCTGGTAAATTTTAGGTGTGCTCTAAAATTTTAGCTATTTTCGTGTTTATTATTCCTCTTGTTGGGTACCTTTTAAGGCTTACTACTTGAAAATTGAAACATTTCTTAGGTGTACCATTCTGCAAGATGGGTGTTTTATGGGCCACCGTCCATTACCCACTCGGGCTCTTCTTTGGAGATCTAAGGAACCAACAACAAATGACTTTAATTCAAGTTACTCCAACATGAAACCTCTTATAGGATCTAGTCATGTCTTCTTGTTGGGAATTAAGGTGTCTCAACCTTGCAATTCCTAGCATTGATTTATTATTTATTTATTTATTTATTTGCCTATGTTGTAATTTATGTTGCACATCTTGTTTTGTCATTTAGTGTGAAGTGGCATGGTGAGTTGTCACTCAACTTGGAAGGTGACTAGGATGGTCAACTCATCCCATGTGGATATAGGCATCCCATTTGAGGTGGTACTAATATGCAATGTGTCGACATCTTGTATGACAGAGGTGTTATTATGTATGATAGAATCTATGGCACGTAAGAGCCAAGTATAGAGATTCTTGGGATAAGTGAAGACAAGTGTCGTAAAGTATATTTGCATGTGGAGAAGGCATCTTTGGGCGTCCAAGTTGGGCTATGACATGTTGTAAGAGGAAAATTCTATATTTAGCCTTGTACGATGGATTCTCTTACAACATTTAAGGTTGTTATGTTGGGCAGATTTTATGACAGCTGTAAGATGCGTAAGAGCATCTGTCATAGCTATTTTTAGCCTGGAGCGCTCCATTCTTGGGAAGTCAAATCTTCCATGTATGACAGATGTAAGAGAGGTATTTACAGCTTGGACAAGTGTCCTTTGATGTGGGAAAATGGCCATGTGGCCAAGATGGACACCCATCTCTAGAAGCTTCTAGTTTATGCCTTGTAACTCTATAAAATGCATTGTTTTGGAGTTGTAGTTACATTATGTTTGTACAGGTATAGTTATGCTTCTGAAATCACTCTAGAAATGAAATTTGAAGACTCTTGGAAAAAATTGCATTGCAAGTGTATTGTAAACACACCATTGTTTTGATAATACATTGTGCAGGTTTTAGAGTGTGGCGTTTTTTACCTGAAAATGTTTTCCCCACAGTATATCTTGTGTCACTTTCTTTATGTGTTGTGTTGCTATTGAAATATTTATGTTATGTGTTTAACATTACTACAATTGTAAGGATTAAAAAGAATTTGCATACTATTCCTGATGAAGGGGGTAACTCATAAAACACACAATAACAGAAATTACACACAGAAAATAGAATGATATTTTATTAATATGGGCAAAACATTACATTACAGAAGGTCAAATACAATCAGAGGATGAATCCCCTATAGGTTGCAACACATTAAAGCTCCCTCTCTCAAGACTCTGGAATCTTCAGCCTTCTATAACCTCAAATCAACTAGGGTTTCTATTTTCCCGCCTTTTCCTGACTCTACACCTTCCCCCTTAACTCTACTACCCCAAGGGTTCCCAAAAATGGTCATATATAGCCCTTTTTGGTGGCCACGAGCTTAATTTCAAAAATTGCATCTCCCTCCAAAAATAGGTCAACTTTGCGGGGCCAGAACTTTCGATCCAACCTTTGGATTTTCAATTATAATATTGTTATCTCTCAGATTTGCACACTTGCATATAGTTGTGAAACCTCTGCAATCTTGAGTAACATGGGAATGATCTCTAAGTGTGGGACTTTGCTAAATGAGATCAAACCTCTGGAGAAGGCCGGCTTCCTTGCCTGATTATCACCTAAAACTACTAAATTTTGGGGGGAAAAGGGAGAAGTAAAACTTTAAAATGAAGATGAAAACTTGAAAACAAAGGGTGATGCACTAGATAGATTAAAAGAGACTTTCACAAGATTGAGAAAATGCACAATATGATCAGATATAGCAAGTAAACATACACAAATTCAAATGATCCTAGCAGAGGCAAGAAGCAATAGGGTTGAGAGGAACAAAAGAAATTCACAGACAACCATAAGCAAATTTACACAGAACTAGAAAATCAGCAAAGGAGGTAAAATAACTTGCATATATCCAATGAAAGGCAAGGTTACAGTATATGAAAACTCTGTTTGGAAACAGAAAGACCAGAATGCCAAAAAAATTTCCAACCTTATTTACATCTATGAATGCATATATATAGCATTCCAAAAATAACCTAGGTCGGTTACAAAATTCACTCTATGAGCTGGAACAGAAAATATCTACATTTATGACTGTCTAGCTACATCAGTTATGGCATCAAAAAATATGAAACTGGGCAGATAGGGGATGTCCATTAGTCTTTAATGCAGCTACTGCATCATCCTTCCTTAGCAACGCATATATGAAAATATCTGAAATAGGGCGATGGAGAAATATCTTTTACCATCAATGCGAGCTACTTCATCATTGTGCAGCAATGAATGCAAGAAATATCTCTATCTACTCAAAAATGGTAGCTGAAACGTCAACTCAACCAAAGTATCCAAAGCCAGATCTGAAAATGGAAAGGTGACAAAAACTCCTGAAAACCTTGCCAAATGAAAGAGGGGACCAAAATATGCATCTTTGCCTCTTGCAGCATGTCAAAATTCGCTAGGATGGAGGAGATACAGGCGGTCAAAGTTTTGGTCAACCGCCTGTATATATCGCTTTGCATCTATGTATATATCGCTTGAATTTGCCGCCTAAATCAGCATTCAAAAATCTTCTCTGCAACTCCTTTGTATATGCATGGCGCCTTGTATATCAGGCTTTGTATATGCCTTTGTATGTTCAAATGTATGTGCAAACATACAATTGAAAATACAAACAAACTCACATAATGACCTGCACCTTTAGTGGACCCCACCAATTGTATCTTTGTCCTTTGTATATTGGCGAATGCATGCTCCCGTTGTATATTTCCTTTGTATATTTCTTTATACATTCCCAATATACATACAATGCCTCCTGTAAGGACCCCTTGCATCCTTTCAATGTGTCTTGCATATGAGACCCCCACATGCTTTCATTGCATCATTTTCCTTGTATATCGCATTGTATATTTGAATATACAATGCGGTATACATACAATGTGTGGGCCCCACCTCTTGCATTCCTTTAATAGTTGTGACTTGTATATATGATACAAGTACCCTTGTATGTTACCTGATGCATCATGCCTTTGTATGTTGGAAACATACAAGCGAACAAACAAAGAAACATACCACTATTCATGCCTTCGGTGGATCCCACCAATTGTATCTCATCTTCTAAATATGCAAATATACAAGCCACGGACCCCAAAATGACCATTACCTGTATTTGATTGCCCTGTCAAGTCCGGCTTGTATCATTCCTCTTTGTATATTTCTTTGTATGTGCAAACATACAAAGCACTTATACATACAAGCTGGACCCGACGCCTGAATATGCCAGAATTTGATCTTTGATTCAAGTCTGCCTTGTATACATTCTTTGTATCTTTGACTTGTATATCGCTGATATACAATCGCCCTTTATACAAGGCGAACCCGAGAACAACATAGAATAAATTGAAATTTTTATTTGAGTTCGGGTTGTAAAAATTTCCTTGTCTATCAGCCTTGTATGTGCGAACATAAAATCTAATATACATTCCACTATTCATGTGATCTTTTGTATGTCGAAACATACAATCTTCTTTGTATATGCACGGGCCCCATCAGTTGCATCTACTTGTATATCGGCGAATGCATGTGAAAACATACAAAGCGAAAAATACAAGACACTGTAGCAAATGCATCTTTGTCTGCCTTGTATGTTTTTCATTGTATATTGGGTTGTATGTGCAAACATACAAACCTGATATACATCTATCTTGATGTACATTTGTAGAATATTCTGGGAATCTGTGAAACATTACCCAATGTATATGCAGGCCTGATATGCATTGAAAAATGCATACAACTCATTTTTTCACCATTTTCAAAGACCGATGGAATTTTTTTGCAAGCTCGCCAATGTACATTTTGCCTTGTATATATCCTTTGCATATTCCTTTGTATGTACAAAGGCGAATGTATATGCAAATGTACATTCAAAAATACATACAAATACAAGCTATAAAGATGAGAAAATCCTAGCGATAGAAAGCACTTGAAAACAAAAGGTTTCTGGGTTTTTCTAGGTTTTTTGCAAGGACTCTTTAGGCAAGATCTCAGGATTTGTTGACAAGGCATGCATGAGTATTTGAAGAATTTAAACCTTGTACATGCATTTCTAAAAGATTTTCAAGGAAAATACAAGGTGGAATATTTGGCTTTGGGCAGAGGCAAAATAGGTCAACAAATACCTTTTCGAAAAGCTCTCAAAAAGATGATGGTGCACAAGTAGTACCAAAAGGTAGACTACTTGGGTTTCCTGCCAAATTTCGGGCCCATCCGAAGCCTCTAAGTGCCTCAAATTTGACTTTGAATAATTCAATAGGATTTTTGGAATTCAAAATTTGAGTTTCTCACAAGTGACAAATGATATTGAAGTGATTTCTTCACCATTAGCTTCAATTCACCATTCTAGAGGTCTATATAAGATTTTGTATCCAACCGTGCACAAATGCAAACTTACTAATAATAGTAAGCCTACCAAATTTAGCCCTTATTGAAAAGAAACAACATTTTTTTTTTGGTTGATGCAAGATTTCTCTTACACCTTGGATGCTCCTGCATCAGACACCCGGGGTAATTTGAAAAGTGACCCTGTCATTTCTCATGAGTTAGAGGGAAACCAAAATGGTTAACCTCAGTCTCAGATAACCATGATGAGTCTTCAACAGGGCTTCCTTTCCATTTCACCAAGTATTCTGTACACTGCCTGTTTCTTGTACTCTTACCCACACGGCTATCCAGAATGCCCTCTGTCTCCTCCTTCTCTGAAGTAGATGCTGGAATGTCCCACTGTGTCCCTTTATCAAGTCCATCATCATGATACTTTGTCAAATCTAAAATGTTGAACACTGGTGAAATATTGATATCATCAGGCAACTCTACCTTAAATGCATTTCCTAAATCATGCTTCTTCAAGATTCTACATAGTCCATATCTCTTCATTTTCAACTTATTGTATGTTCCAATTGGGAACCTTTCTTTTCTCAAGTGAACCATCACTTCATTTCCTACCCGGAACTCCTTATATCTCCTCTTCTAATCTACCTTAGCCTTGTACTGAATATTCATCTTATTAATGTGCTTTCTCACTTAGATTCATGCAAATTCTTCAGGTATTCTGCAAAGTCTTCAGCCTCGGCACTTGTCTTTTCTCCTTTGTCTAGCTTCCTTAATTCTGAAGCATTTCTTGGACTATTGTCATATACAATCTAGAATGGTGATTTACCAATACTCCTATTGACAAAATTGTTGTAAGCGAATTCCACCTGTGGCAAAATCAAATCTCATCCCTTGGTCTTATCTCCTACTGAGCATCGTAGCAGGTTACCCAAACTCCTATTCACCACTTCTGTCTATCCATCAGTCTGTGGATGGTGTGTAGAACTGAACTTCAAATATGTTTTCAACTTCTTCCACAATGTCCTCCAGAAATAACAAACAAACCTGGTATCTCAATCTGAAACTATGCTCTTAGGTAGACCATGTAGTCTCACCACTTCCCTGAAAAATAACTCTACAATATGAACAGCATCATTAGTCTTCTTACAAGGAATAAAATGGGCCATCTTTGAGAATCTGTCCACCACCACAAAAATGGAATCATGTCCTCTCTGTGTCCTTGGTAAACCAAGGACAAAATCCATACTAATATCATCCCATGGCTTCTCTAGTACAGGTAATGGCTGATATAGCCCTGTATTCTGACTTGTTCCTTTTGCCATCTGACACACTCTGCAACTCTACACAAATTTCCTTACATCTTGTTGTAATTGTGGCCAGTAATAATGTTCACCAACAATAGCAATGGTCTTACCCTGACCAAAGTGTCCAGCTAATCCTCCACTATGCTTCTCCTTAATCAGGTTCTCTCTCATGGAACTCCTCGGAATGCACAACTGGCTTCCTCTAAACAACATGTCATCTTGGATTATGAAATCCAACCATTTTGTCCTATCCAAAGTAACAGGTTCCAGACAAGCTTTCCAAGCCTCTACAAAATCTAGATCTTCAGGATACAAACTTTTGAGCTCATCAAACCCAACAACCTCTATCATCATTTCTGTCAACAAATTTTGCCTTCTGCTCAAGGCATCTACAACTCTATTGGATTGCCCACTCCTATGCTTCAAAACAAAAGTATAACTCTTGAAAAACTCAACCATTTTAAGTGCCTTTGATTTAACTTTCCTTGACTATTAAGATACTGCAAAGCCTGATGATCAATATATAAAACAAACTCTTTTGGCAACAAATAATGTCTCCATTTCTTCAAAGCCTGAACTATTGCATAAAACTCCTGATCATAAACAGAATACTTTTTCTTGGCATCATTAAGCTTCTCACTAAAATAGGCAATGGGCTTACCTTCTTGACTCAAAACAGCTCCTATACCACTACCACTAGCATCACAATCTACCTGAAATACCTTATTGAAATCTGGTAGTGCCAAAATAGGTTGTTCTATGACTTTTTGCTTCAATGTATCAAAGCTCTTGTCTGCTCCTTTAGTCCATCTAAACTCTTTTCTATCCCCTCTCATTGTCTCAGTTAGGGGTGCACAAATGCTACTAAAATTCCTGATAAACTTTCTGTAAAAACTTGCCAAACCATGAAAAGATCTTACCTCAAAAGCACTCCTTGGCATAGGCCATTCAATGATAGCCCTCACCTTCTCTGGGTCCATCTTAAGACCTTCCTCTAAGACAACAAATCCCAGGTATACCAACTCCTTCTTTACAAAACTACATGTCTTCAGACTGATCAACAACTTCTCCTCCCTCGGCTTCTCTAAAACTCTTCTGATATTCATCAAATGCTCATCCCAAGTCTTATTGAAAATTAAAATGTCATCTAAATAAACAATAACAAAACTTCCCAAAAATTCTTTCAGTACCTCATTCATGAGCCGCATGAATGTGCTCGGTGCATTGGTTAGCCCAAATGGCATGACTAACCACTCATACAAACCTTCCTTTGTTTTGAAGGTTGTCTTCCACTCGTCTCCTTCTCTGATTCGAATCTGGTGATACCCACTCTTCAGATCAATCTTTGTGAAGTACTTGGCTCCACTCAAACAATCCATTATGTCATCCATTCTGGGCAATAGAAATTTGTACTTGATTATGATCTTGTTGATGGCTCAAGAATATGTACACATCCTCCACTCTCCATCTTTCTTCGGTGCTAGTACTGTAGGTACCGCACATGGACTTAGGCTTTCTCTTATCAATCCCTTCCTCAACAACTCCTGAACTTGTCTATTCAACTCTTCACTCTCTGCTGGAGTCATTCTATGGGCTGCCTTGTTTGGTAAACTAGCTCTTGGTATCAAATCCATTTGATGACTTATCTTCTTTACTGGTGGTAAACCTTTTGGTACATTATCAGAGATAATGTCCTAAAATTCTTCCAACATATCTGAGACTTCTACTGGTACATCTTCACATTTCTCTTGACTAATCTTAGGAATTAATGCAAAGCAATGACGCTCATATTTCATACCCTCCAAAAATTTCCTACCATCTACCAAGCAAATTCTGGCAGTACTACATACCTTTTCTTCCACATCCTTCAAGGGCTTCAACTTATGATGAACTCCATCCTTTGTTAGGGAATATGTGTTTGCATGGCCATCATGGATATGTTGATGATTGTTTTTACACATTCATAACAAAAGTTAAAATTCACAAAATGAACCTAACTGTCTTGAAAGATATGAAGAAATCAATTAAGATTACTTAATCCCAAGTTTCTATATGGTCAGGTCTTGACCTTGTGGATAATTCAGTAGGTTAATGTGAAGCTGTAATATGCAAGGGACCTTACTTGATTTAAGGTGTTTTATGACTCACTGGACTCGAATTATGCAAACTATCACCAATATCAAAATTTTCTTCATTCCTTTGCATAAATTTGTTACTATATCACAAAGCTTTATATGATTTATATTAGCACAAGCTTTTCTTTTCAAATATTATGAAAACTGTCAAATATCAACTCAATTATTCATATTTCCTTCAAATATCAGACAATCTCCTTTAAATTTCTGCGTTTAAGCTAAGTATTTAAAATGATTTGGGAAAAGTTAGAGAAATCTAAATTAAACTTCATTCTGCTACAGGATCTAAATGTTCTATTATTCACGTTGTAGGCAGTACAGAAAACTTGATTAAATCCACAGACTAAACCTTTAAATGTAAACCCTGAGTATTTTCACGAACATACATTCAAGATTGCAAGTTTTTGGAGAGATAATATTTCAAATACAAATAAGAGCCAAAAAACACTCTTAAAGTAGACGCAGAATTCCAGAGATATTTGTATTCAAAATAAACAGTCATATATGATTTACAATGTATGAATGACTCCTTGCTTCATTAATCAACTTACAAAAAACTTACAAAACGTCTTACAGATACAGTAAGGAAGCTAGATGTTCCACGCATTCCTTATTGCAGACACAGGTGACCTCCTTCTATTCTAAACTAAAATGTTCTTCTATTCAAAATGCTAAGACAAATTACAACTTTTGGATCTGTTCTATAAATCCATGTGTAACCTATTACAAAGTAAAGGGGTTCAATATATAGATCTGATTATCCCCAATACAGTTCCAAAACCCTAGTCAATCAACGGTCTACATCCCAAGTGCAGCAACAATAGTGGAAAACAAATCCCGCCAAAAAATCTCTGAGCAGCATACCCATACTGAGCGTAAAGATGCCCTTTGGAAACCCTAACAACCATCAAAATATCTTCACCATTAAAATATCTTCTGTTGCTTTGCCCTTTTAATAATGCTTCTTTCCACCTGCATATCTCTTCTCACTAAAATCTTTTACTCCTTTCGCCTCTTTTGTGATCCGATCCGCCCTTCGTGATGTCATCGCCATTAAAGCTCCGCCTTTATATCTACCTGCATACTTGCCAACAGAAAAAAAAAATGGATTTAAAATGCACGCCACCTTCATCAATTTACACTTCTTCAGAATGTTAGATGGGCATTAATTACAACAATTAATACACCAAAAGTTCGGCCTTCAATTGCAGTTTTTTACATTTTCAAACTTTTTACCGCTAGTTTAATTTTGCATACATTCCTTTTTCCTTGTATGTTTTCTTGTATGTTTTGTTTGTATGCCTTCTTTGTATCTTTAAACATACAAGCACTTTATGCAAGAAAACAAACTAAAGTTCCCTCCTTCTTCCGCTTTTTCATACATCCTTGTATCTTTCGCTTTGTATATCGTGCTTTGTATATTTTCTTGTATGAGCGCATATACAAGCACCTTATGCAAACCCTCTTTTACCTTTTATTTCTTTCGATGCTTTTAATTCCCTTGTATATCGGGTTATGTACATCATAAACATACAAGCATTTAAACAGTCAAAGACTTTTCAGTTTTTAACTTTCTTTTGACATCTGGCTTGTATCTTTAACTTGTATTTTTTGCTTCGCATATCGTCTTGTATATCGAAGATATACATTGTAATTATACAAACCCGATATGCAAACAGTGGGGTCCACATTACTTTCCCCATTTGTATCTCTGCGATACAACAACATTTGTATCAAACCTTTACATATAGAGCCTGAGATACATACAAAATCCTTTGTATGTCCTTTCAGACTTCAACTTTTATAAACCATAGTTCACTCACTTTCAGTTCCACGATGTATATAAATTATAATGCATCTTTCAATACACGTTAATTCATGATGCATCGCCTTAACCAAATTTTAATATCTCCTCAATTCCGCTTTGTATGTATATTAAAATGTATGTCTCTGAAACATACATACAAAGTGCGAAACATACAACAATTACATCTCACTTCATAATCCCTTCGGTTCCGCGACATGTATGTAGCTTTGCATATCTACTTTGTATGTTTTCATTTCGCCAAACATACAAACATAACATACAACCGCCGGACTTAACTGACTATTTATTTAAACTTTGAACTTTTCGGGCCCGACTTGTATGTAAGAATAAAATGTTACCGAAATGCATACAAGTATAAAAATATACCAAAACCCGACAACTCCCACATGCAACTTATACAATGACCTAATATACAAAGGACTTTGTATACAAGAGACCCTGTATACAAACGAATTTGTATATGATTGACTTTGTATATACAAACAGCTTTGTATATGCAACCTGATATACAAATGATCTTGTATATGAGTGACCCAATATACAAACGACCTTGTATATACAAACAGTTTGTATATGCAACATACAAACCCTTTTATTTACATTTTACCAAAAACATACATATCTTGCAAAATATTGTGAATTTTAACATGGTTCAAAAAGCAACCCTCACTCATTTTTAACAAGGAATTCACCCATATTCAGCTCTGGTACTTAATGCTATTTTTTCTTTATTTTTAACAAGTTTTGTCACTTTCACTCTCTTTTCCCTTTTGCCACCCAACAAACCCACACACAAAAGCAAAAAGCCACAGCCACAGCAGGGGTCCTCATTTTACTAAGGAGTAAAATGGGGTGTGTTGTGAGCATCACAATAGGATAGCGCTCCTATCATACTGCCACGGCCTCCCTAATAACATATGACATGCATCCATCGATATGATGTCACACAGTACCTCATCATGGTAGTCACCAATCTTGAACTTCACTAAACACTGCTCATTGATCAAAGCTCTATGGTCCTTCTGCAACCATGCAATCCGGTATGGATGCAGATGCTTTCTTCTTGTCAACTTCAACTTGTCAACCATCTCCTCTGAAACAAGATTATCAGTGCTTCCACTGTCAATAATAATATCACAACACTTACTTTCACATTTGTATCTTGTGCAGAATAAACTCTTCCTTTGATTGGGTTATTTCTCCTCATTCAACAAAGTTCTTCTGACAACTAGGGTTTCTCCCCTTTCAGCATCTTTAGAGCACTTAGATTTCATATCTTCATTGACATGTGCAACTCATGCATTACCTTCAGGTCTTCTATTTGTCCTTCCTTGATGTTGCAGACACTCGTATGCTCGATGTCCTTCTTCTCCACATTGGAAACAGGTTCCTCTGAAACCTCCTCTTCCAAGTCCTTGCCCAGGTCTGCCTCTTCCTCTTCCTCTTTGCTCACCATTGTTCTGGTCACGAGAGCGGTAGGTATTCTCTCCTCTCTGATTTTAACTGGTGTCAGCTTCTTTACTTTTATTTGAATCTTTATTTTGGTCCCCATAGGGTCTTCCACCAGTCCTTCTGCCTTGACCTTTTCCCCTTTGTTTGCTGTCAAATCTTTTATTCAGCTTCTCTTCCACCTTTAGGGAAAACTAGTATGCATCTTCTATGGTGGTCATTCTGACCAGGCTCAGCTCCTCTTGAATACTTGGCCTCAACCCATTAATGTAATGGTCTGCCTTCTCCTTGTTGGCCTCTGCATGACTGGTTCTGATAGTAATCTTATAAAACTCTTCTGTATACTCCTTAACAGACTTGTTGCCTTGCTTCAATCCTTGCAGCTTCTTCAACAACTCCATCTCATAATCCATAGGAATGAACTACTTCTTCAGTTTCTCCACCATCTGATCCCATCTGGTGATCTTTCATTTTCCTCTTCTATTCCTCTCTAACTAGACCTCCTTCCATCAAATACTGGCATGGCCCTTCAATTTTGTTTTTACAAACTTGACCTGATCTGGGTCTTCCACATCTTCATACTCAAAATATTCCTCCATATCATTGATCCAATCAATAAGCTGTTTTGGATTTAAATCTCCAGAATATGTAGAAACTTTGATCCTAGGCCTCTTTCCAATCTTAGAAATGACCCTCAACAACCTAACTTCTGTAGGACCTCCTACAACTTATTGTTCTTCCTTAGATAGCTCCTCTTCTGCTTCATCCTCACTTTCTTCTCTTGTTCTTGGCTTAAACCCTCTTTGTAGTTCCTCTTGCAATGCATCGATTTGTCTTTGCAGGGCTCTAAAACCATCTTTCATCAAAGCATTCCTCCCAATACGCTTTCTTCATGGAGGCAACTTGATATCCGTAGCTAACCCACAACCTCAGGTCCTGGTGCAAACTGCCTCACGGTCGGTGATCTATCTACACACTCAGGAACCCTTCCTCTGATACCATTTGATGAAGGGGGGAAACTCATAAAACACACAATAACAAAAATTGCACACAAAAAATAGAATGATATTTTATTAATATGGGTAAAACATTACATTACAGAAGGTCAAATACAATCAGAGGATGAATCCCCTACATGCTGCAACACATTACAGCTCCCTCTCTCAAGACTCTGGAATCTTTAGCCTTCCGTAACCCCAAATCAACTAGGGTTTCTATTTTCCCACCTTTTCCTGACTCTACACCTTCCCCCTTAACTTTACTACCCCAAGGGTTCCCAAAAATGGTCGTATATAGCCCTTTTTGGCAGCCACCAGCTTAATTTTGAAATTTGCATCTCCCTCCAAAAATAGGTCAACTTCGCAAGGCCATATCTTTCGATCCGACCGTTGGATTTTCAATTATCATACCTTTTTCAGAAAGCTCTCGAAAAGATGATGGTGCAATGGTAGTACTGAAAGGTAAACTGCTTGGGTTTCCCGCCAAATTTCGGGCCCATCCAGAGCCTCTAAGTGTCGCAAATTTGACTTTGAATATTTCAATAGGATTTTTGGAATTCAAAATTTTAATATCTCACAAATGACAAATGATATTGAAGTTATTTCTTCACCATTAGCTTCAATTCACCATTCTAGATGTCTGTATAAGACTTTGTATCCAACCGTGCACAAATGCAAACTTACTAAAAAATAGTAACCCTGCCAAATTTAGCCCTTATTGAAAAGAAACAACATTTATTTTTTTTTGGTTGATGCAAGATTGCTCTTACACCCTGGATGCTCCTGCATCAATTCCCCTCATTAGATTGGTGTAGGAAGTGTGTTTCGTGTACCTTGCTTCCTTTCAGTTGGTATCAGAGCTTGATCACCTGTAATCCTAGTTGTTGGGTAGGGGTTTTTTGAGCTAATCTTCAATTGAGTGGGAGTCTGTGCAGAGTATTTTGTGATCTTGTTGTAGCGAGAAGATGGTAGGCACATCTAGTAGAATAGAATTGGAAAAGTTTAATGGCAATAATTTTGAGTTCTGAAAACTCAAAATGGAAGACATGCTTATTGACAGAGATCTATGGGAAGCAATTTCTGGCACAAAATCAATGGCAATGCCTCAAGATGAATGGGATCTCAAAGATCAGAAAGCTAAGGGTCTTGTGAGACTCTGTTTAGCTCATTCCGTCCTGTTGAATGTTCATGAAGAGAAGACCGCGAAGGAGCTGTGAAAGAAACTTGGTGATGTTTATTAGTCTAAATCCCTGGTAAACAAGTTATTCCTATGGAAGAAGCTATATTCTGTGAGGATGGATGATGGAGGATCGGTTGCAGATCACCTGAATGCTTTTAACATGCTAGTTGCATAGTTGACATCCGTTGGTGTAAAGATGGAGGTGAAGGATCGTTGCATGACCTTGCTTTGTTCTTTGCCAGACTCATGGGACCACCTTGTCATGGTCATTGGGAGTACTACAACCACCTTCAAGATGGATGAAGTGGTGCCTTTGTTGTTATCTAAAGAGATGCGAGTAAAGTCTTCCGAATCGGCAAAGGAGGCTCTTGTGGTTCATGGTAGGCCCATAAAGAAAGGGAAAAAGAAAGACAAGAAATCTGAAAAGGGCAAATACAAATCCCGTGGGAGATCCAAATCTCCTGGAAAGTCCAAGGCACTTTGTTGGAACTGCAGTAAAACTAGGCACTTCTGAAAGGAGTGCAAGGAGGAGAAGAAGAAAAAGAAGAATGTCTCTGATTCTGATTTTGAAAAGTCACAAGATGATGGTGATGCTTTTGTTGCAGCCTTGGCCACCCATGCATCAGAAGATGTGTGGCTGATTGACTCTGGTGCTTCCTTCCACATGACCTCACATCGAGGTTGGTTTGCAAAGTATGAAGAATACGATGGTGGGAAGGTGTAGTTGGGTGATGACTCTCACCTGAAGATAGTTGGCTATGGAAGAGTCTTGATTTGATTCCCTGATGGACGAGTGAAGGGGATCAATGGGGTTATGCACATCCCTGGTTTAGCATGAAATATGCTCTCTGTAAGTAAATTGAATGATGTAGGTGTGTAGGTTGTCTTCTCAGGTGGAGGATGCAAGATGACAAGAGGAGCTATGGTGCTTGCTAAGGGTACTTGGAGAGGTACTCTGTTTTAGCTGGATGCATGCACTACTCAGTGAAAGAGTTCTTTTGTTTTGAAGAAAAGACCTTCAGATTCTTCATCCTCACCATTGGAACCCAGAGTGAAAAAGTGTGTTACTTCTACTTCCGATGGTAGTGCTTTCTGGGTACCTAAGGGTGCTCATGCTTTGGAAATGAAACTTCCTGCTGAAAAGACAATGTTGTGCCATAAGAGACTTGGTCACATTGGTGAGAAGGGTCTTAGAGCCCTAAAAAATAATAACCTTGTTGAGGGGTTAAATGATTGTAATCTTGAGTTCAACTTTTGTGAACATTGTGTATATGGAAAACAAAACCGTGTTTAGTTTTACTTGAGTTCTCATAAGTCTTTTCGTGTGTTGGATCTTATTCATTTTAATGTGTTTGGTCCTGTGAATGTTCATTCAATCTCCAAATCATTGTATTTTGTATTATTCATTGATGATTATAGTAGGAGGACATGGATTTATTTTCTTAGAAGCAAATCTGAAGTCTTTAGTCAGTTCAAAGAGTTTAAAGCTTTTGTACAGAATCGGACTGTTAAAAAGATTAAGTGTTTGAGAATTGATAACGGTGGTGAGTTTTGTTCCATAGAGTTTGACAAGTTCTGTAAAGAACATGGGATTCAAAGACATAAGACAACTCCATACACCCCGCAACAAAATGGAGTTGCACAAAGGATGAATAGAACGTTGATGGAGAGGGCTAGAAGTATGCTTAGTGGTGCTAGCCTCGAACAAAAGTTTTGGGCTGAAGTTGTAGCCACTGCTTACTACCTAGTTAACAGGTCTCCTACTTCAGTGCTTGTTGATAAGACACCCATAGAGGTGTGGTCTAGTAAGAATCCTTCATTGAGACATCTTCGTGTTTTTGGTTGTGAGGTATATACACATGTGCCTAAGGAGAAGAGGTCAAAATTGGAGAACAAGGCAGTTAAGTGTATCTTCATTGGTTATGGTGTCAGTGTGAAAGGGTAAAAGCTTTGGGGTCCTATGGCTGAAAAAGTCTTGTATAGTTGAAGTGTTATCTTCAAAGAGGTAACACCTTCTCCTATTGTTTTACAGCCATAAGAAAAATAAAAAAAAGAGGATGTGGTTCAGTTTCCCACTACCCTTAAGAAGACTGAACCAAAAGACCATGTTGGACCTGATGATGAGGAGAGCTCTAGCAGCTCTAAAATTTTAGAAGAAGAAGTATAACCTCCACCTCAGCCTTTGAGGAGATCAACATGAAACATGAAGCAACTTGAGAGGTTTAGTTATACATTGCTTGATTCTAGTTGTGCTTTTGCTTTTCTTACTAACACTAATGAGCCTAGAACTATGACAGAGGTTATGGGCATGAAATATGCATGTTCCTGGAAGGAGGCCATGGAAGATGAGATGGCTTCTTTGGAAAAGAATAAAACTTGGGACTTGGTGCCTTTTCCTGATGGACGGAAACTTGTTGGATGCAAACAGGTGTTCAAGAAGAAATTTGGTGTAGATGGCAGTGTTGAGAAGTATAAGGCCAGATTGGTTGCGAAGGGGTATTCACAAGTGGAGGGAATTGATTATGGTGAGATTTTCTCTCCCGTTACAAAGCTGACATCTATTCAGTTCCTGTTATCTCTTGCAAAAGCTTATGATTTATAAGTGGAACAAATGGATGTGAAGACAGATTTCCTTCATGGTGACTTGGAGGAAGAAATCTACATGTCACAACCAGAGCACTACATAGTGAAAGGTAAAGAAAGTTTGGATTGCAAGTTAAAGAAGTCTTTGTATGGATTGAAACAATCTCCTAGGATGTGGTACTTGAAGTTTGATTCCTTTGGGTTGTCTATTGGATTTCAGAGATCAAAATCAGATCATTGTGTATATTACAAGTTTGACAATGATCGTATTCTCATTATTGCACTATATGTTGATGATATGTTGCTAATTGGGAATGGTAAGAATATGATTTCTGATTTGAAGTCTCAATTGTCAGCACAATTTGAAATGAAAAACTTAGGGGGAGCCAGGTACATTCTGGGAATGGAGATCAGAAGAGACAGAGCAAAAAGAAAACTTTGGCTGGGTGGTACAGGAGCACCTAGAAAATCCTATTTTCTTTTGTAATAAGGTCTATTTGACCAATGCATTTTCATTTCAGTTTGTCTCTAGGTCCTTCAGGACCTAGAACCCATTTTGTAAGTCCTAAGTAACTTAAAACACACTTTTGTCATATTGTATTCACGTAGTACAAAAACAGGACCGTAGGACAGTTTGAGGCAGTTGGATTGGTTGGTCTTCCAACTATTTGCATCGGTTGGTTTTCCAACTACTGGTAGGTTGAGTTGATAAAAACCAACAAGGAGGAGATGAAGAAAAGTGAATGTAAACATGCATTATTCTGAAGAGAAATAAAATCATTATGTTCTATCAATCTAGTTTCTGTTTTCTGTAACTGTAAATTGCATAACTGTAGATTTTTTTTCGAAGTGTAGTTCTTTATGTGCATTCCATTGTTGCAGTATGTTGATGCGAAGCATTCCATTGGTACAACTTCTATCAGAATCAGTGGAATGGCTTCGTTGTATAGTATTTTCTTTTGTTTTCTTGTTTTGTTTTGTGTTCAACGGTGTAGAGGATCCAGACAGAGTGTTTATGCACAGTGGATTGACCTAGCATCTCCATGTGCTAGGGTTCGGCTGAAAGGGAGAAAGTAAATTGTGCGAGTTTTAAATCTATCGGTGCATCGGCCATAATCTGTAAGTGCTCACCAATGAGAAGAGTCTCGCCGAAGATGAATACCATTGGCATATCTCTTACTGATCGAGGCATATCAAGGTGGTAAGGGATAAGTGATACCGACGGAGATCCATCAGGAGAAATCGGCTAGCGGCAAGAGATCTTAATTTTTGGCTGATAGCATTCGTCTGGCTAATGAGTGACTGTAGTGATCGGTATATCGGCAAAGTAGAGTCTAAAGTAGCCGATAGCACTTTTCTTGCCGATAAAGAAAGAGTGTTGAACCTCACATCAGAGTGAATAAGACTTTGGGAAGATAAGTTGGAAAGTATTGCCGAATACAAAAAGGTTCAATGGTTCAAAGGTCAAATTTTTGATCAGTTGTCCGTTCCCGTTGTGTGCTCCTAATCATATTGGTATCAGAGCGAGTTTTGAAGATCACTTGGGTGGTGTGGTCTTGGTGTATGTCAGACAAGGAAAGTGAAGCAGAGGCTGACATGATGCCTCCTAAAAGCATGTCACAAGATGTAGTGAAGAAATTGATTGAAGAGATGTTTGAGTCCAAGCTCGAGGAATTGAAAAGAACCAAGGGTAAGGATAGGGAAAATGAAAGTGACAGCGATGAAGGAGATACAAAAATTGAGGGAACCAATAAGAGGACAAAGGAGATACCAGCAGACCAGAGGGCATTTGTAGATGCTTTGAAGTCAGTCAATAGGGACACCATAGATGGGTTACCCATGTATAGTGGAAGTGTGGAAGCTGAAGAGGTGATTGATTGGATTGAGGCATTGAACAATCATTTCGAATACAAAGAAGTCCCTGATGATAAGAGGGTTAAATTGGCAAAGGCAATGTTGAAGGAGTCTGCTCTTGCATGGTGGAATTATGAGCAAGGAGAGAGAGTCAAGGAGGGGAAGAATATGATAACCTCCTGGGAAAGGATGAAGACCAAAATCAAGGCACAATTCTTACCTCTGGACTATAACGTGCAAATGTATCAGAAATTGCAAAACCTTAGATAGAGAGACCTTGATGTGAATGCATACACACAAGAGTTTCATAAACTCAGTCTCAAATAAAAGAGACAAGAAGAAGAGTCAGAGAAGGTGGAAAGGTATCTGAATGGCCTAAAGATGAACATCCAAGATGAGATCAGCATCTTAGCACCAAAAATAGTGAACAAGTGTTTCCAAATGGCCTTAAGGGCTGAAGAGAAGATAAAGAGAAAGAGTGAGCAGAATAATAGAGGTAGAGGAGGAAGAAGTTTCAGAGGTAGAGGCAATTTTGGAGGAAGAAGTCCTAACCAGAGGCCTAGTGGTGAGTCTAGCCAAGAAGAGCAAGTTGGGGACTCAAGTAGCAGAGGAGGCTACCGAGGAAGAAGGCCTAATGGAAGAGGTGGGACAAATGGATCAGGTAGAGGATCCAAGTTCTCCAATATGAGATGTTATAACTGCAATCAGGTAGGGCACCCAGCATAGAAGTGTCCAGAGAAGGCCTCAACTTCTCATGGTGGTGAGAAGAGAACCACTTTGATTCAAGAAGATGCAAGGAGTGTGACATCTCCTGAAGTGAATCTAGCATCAGAAATGGGAGAAAATCTGATGATCAAGAGGACACTGCTCAAGGAACTAGTGCAGACTGAACCGTCTCAAAGAAGGGCTTTGTTTAGAATCAACTACAAGATCCAAGGTAAGGTTTGTAAAGTTATTATTGACTCTGGTTCTACTGATAATATCATATCTTTGGAAGCAGTGAATAAGTTGAAGTTAGAAAGGATACCCCATAGCAGTCTATATAAAGTCAGTTGGTTAAACAAGGGATAGCACATACTCATCAATGAACAAGCATGGGTAGAATTTAGTATTGGGGGGTATAGAGATAAAATCTTATGTGACATCCTTCCAATGGATGCTTGCCATCTTTTGTTAGGCAGACCATGGCAGTTTGACAGAAAGGCTCATCATGATGGGGAAAAGAATGCTTACTCATTCTAAAAGGATGGCGTAACTTATAGGATACAATCATTGGTATAAGGGGATCCATAGCCTGTAGGATCTAGTGTAATGCTGGTAGGAGAAAAAGAATTCATGGATACACTAAAGGAAGGTGGTGGAGTAGGTTTTTCTTTGATTGTGAAGCCTAAGGGGAAAAAGAAGGAAAGTGTGAGGGAAGTAGGGCCTAAGGAGGTCAGAGATTTGCTTGAGAGTTACAAAGGAGTGATTGTGAAAGATATACTTGATTCCCTACCACCTGTCAGAGACATTAGCCATCAGATAGACCTCATACCCGGAGTAGTACTCCCTAATAAGACAGCATATAAAATGACCCCTCAGCAAAATGAAGAGATAGCAAATCAGGTTCAAGAACTCCTAAACAAAGGACTGATAAGGAAAATCCTTAGCCCATGTGTAGTACCTACTCTTTTAGCCCCAAAAAAGGATGGGAAATGGAGACTTTGTATCAATTCTAGGGCCATAAATAGGATAACCTCAGGTATAGGTTTCATGTTCCTAGAATAGAAGATCTAATGGATTGTTTGGGAGGGGCTACTTATTTCACCAAGATAGTCTTAAAGAGTGGGTATCACCAAATAAGAATAAGAGAGGGGGATGAGTGGAAGACAGCATTCAAAACCAATGAAGGGTTGTATGAGTGGCTTGTGATGCCTTTCGGTCTTTCAAATGCCCTGAGCACCTTTATGAGACTAATGAATGAGGTGTTGCAGGAATTCATAGGGAAATTTGTGGTAGTCTACCTTGATGATATCTTGGTGTTTAGTAAGAGCAAGGAAGAACACTTGAAACATTTGGAGATAGTCTTGAACATGCTGCAAGATCAGCAGCTAATGATAAACTTGGAAAAGTGTGACTTCATGAAACATGAATTGGTGTACCTAGGTTTTGTCATCTCTAAGGGTGATTTGAAAATTAGTCCTTCCAAGGTAGAAGCTATTTTGAATTGGCCTACACCTAGGACAGCAGGAGAGGTCAGACGTTTTCATGGCTTGGCCACATTTTACAAAAAATTTATTAAGAACTATAGTGATATTTGTGTACCTATGTTGGAGACCATCAAGGGTGGCGGTAAGGTGAAATTTGTGTGGACAAAAGAGGCAGACCAGAGTTTTGAAAGTCTGAAGCAGAAAGTTGCCAAGTATCATGTCTTAGTACTTCCTAATTTCAATAAGGGTTTTACCATTGAATGTGATGCAAGTGGGTTGGCCATAGGAGTAGTGTTGAGTCAAGAAGGCAAACCAGTAGTCTTTTTCAGTGAAAAATTGCATGAAGCTAAGAGGAAGTACTCCTCTTATGATTTAGAGTTGTATGCCATGGTACAAGCTCTAAAGAAGTGGAGGCACTACTTGCTTCCTAAAGAATTTATTGTATACATTGACAATCATGCTCTCAGTTTTTTGAATGGATAGGAAAAGCTCAGTCATAGACACATGAAGTGGGTGGAAAGTCTTCAAGCATAAACCTTCATCATCAAACATAAGAAAGGGATAACCAATAAGGTTACTGATGCCTTAAGTATAAGGGTGCTGATAGTGCAAGAAGTGCAGCTACAAAGCATGGGTGTTGAGGCACTCAAAGGATTGTATGAAGAGGACCAAGATTTCAAGGAGATTTACAAGGTCTGCAATGAGTTTGCCAATGCTTTACACAGTGAATTTTTAGATTATACATTGCAGGATGGACTTTTGTTTAAAGGGAGTCAACTATGTATCCCTAAGTGTTCAATGAGGGATAATATAGTGAAGGAGAAACATAGTGGTGGTTTAGGAGGACATTTTGGGCTCAATAAGACCTTAGATCTAGTAAGAAGATTTTACTTTTGGCTAAAGATGCAATCTGATATCAGAATGTTTGTTGAGAGTTGTATGGTATGCCAAAGAGAAAAGGGGGTCTCAACTAATGCAGGACTATACCAACCTTTGCCCATACCAGACAGACCTTGGGAAAGTTTGACTATGGATTTTGTGATGGGATTGCCCAAAACAAGGACAGGTTGTGACAGTGTGTTTGTTGTGGTAGATAGATTCAGCAAAATGGCACATTTTATTCCTTGTAAAACCACCAATGATGCTAGCTACATTGTAGGTTTATTCTTTAAAGATATTGTCAGGATTCATGGATTGCCTTTGAGTATTGTATCTGACAGAGATAGAAAATTTGTGGGACATTTTTGGAGAACCTTGTGGAAAAGATTGGGTACACGTTTATCCTTTAGTTCAACCTATCATCCTCAGACTGATGGCCAAACTAAGGTTGTGAATAGGTCATTAGGCAATCTACTGAGATGTTTGACAAGAGAACATGGAAGTGGTTGGGATGTGGTACTCCCATAAGTAGAATATGCCTATAATGATTCTACAAACAGAAGTACAAGTCTAAGTCCTTTTGAAGTTGTCTATGGTAGTCATCCTAGAGGAATTTTTGAATTGAGAGATGTTCAAGGGTTGGACAAAAGGAGTGGACATACTGATACATTTGCAGAGGCTATGAAAGAGATCCATCAACAAGTCAGAGATACTCTACACAAGAATAGTCAGAAGATCAAGGCTAGAGTGGATCAAAGGAGAAGGGATGTGCAGTACCAAATAGGAGATATGGTCATGGTTCATCTCAACAAGAATAGACTACCCAAGGGAAGCCACAGCAAGTTCATGATGAGAAAAATTGGACCTTGTAAGATTTTAGAGAAATATGGTCCTAATGCTTACAAAATTGAACTCCCTGATGATATTTCTATTTCACCTATATTCAATGTTGCTGATCTAACATTATATAGGAGTCTTGATATAGGAAAAGGTACACCAGATTCTGTCCAAGATAATGCAGAGTGGGTGCAGCATTTACCACCTAAGATCGAGTGCATCTTGGATAGCAGGACATCCAAGAAGACAAGAAATTAGACCTATTTTGAGCACTTAGTCAAATGGCAAGGACTTCCAGACTCAGAAGCCACATGGATGTTGGAAGCAGACATCATAAAATAGGGTGGTGATTTGCAGCAGTTAGTCTCTAAGAGGACTTGAGACAACTTTCACCCAGGGAGTATGGTGCAGGAGCACCTAGAAAATCTTGTTTTCTTTTGTAATAAGGTCTATTTGACCAATGCATTTTCATTTCAGTTTGTCTCTAGGTCCTTCAGGACCTAGAACCCATTTTGTAAGTCCTAAGTAACTTAAAACACATTTTTGTCATATTGTATTCACGTAGTGCCAAAACAGGGCAGTAGGACAGTTTGAGACAGTTGGATCGGTTGGTCTTCCAACTATTTTCATCGGTTGGTTTTCCAACTGTTGGCAGGTTGAGTTGATAAAAACCAACAAGGAGGAGATGAAGAAAAGTGAATGTAAACGTGCATTGTTCTGAAGAGAAATAAAATTGTTATGTTCTGTCAATCTAGTTTCTATTTTCTGTAACTGTAAATTGCGTAACTGTAGATTTTTGTTCGAAGTGTAGTTCTTTCTATGCATTCCATTGTTGCAGTATGTCAACGTGAAGCATTCCATTGGTACTATTTCTGTCAAAATCAGTGGAATGGCTTTGTTGTACAATATTTTCTTTTGTTTTCTTGTTTTGTTTTGTGTTCGACAGTGCAGAGGATCTAGACAGAGTGTTTCTACACAGTGGATTGACCTAGAATCTCCATGTGCTAGGGTTCATCTGAAAGGGAGAAAGTAAACTATGCAAGTTTTGAATCTATCGACGCATCGGCTAGAATCTGTAAGTGCTCGCTGATGAGAAGAGTCTCGCCGAAGATGGATGCCATCGGCATATCTCTTACCGATCAAGACGTATCAGGGTGGTATAGGATAAGTGATCCCGATGAAGATCCATCGGGAGAAATTAACTAGCGACAAGAGATCTTAAGTTTTGGCCAATAGCATTTGTCTGGCCGATGAGTGACTGTAGTGATCACTATATCGATGAAGTAGAGTCTAAAGTAGCTTATAGCACTTTTCTTGCCGATAGAGAAAGAGTGTTGAACCTCACATTCGAAGTGAATAAGACTTCGGGGAAGATAAGTTGGAAAGTGTTGCCGAATACAAAAAGGTTCAACGGTTCAACAGTTCAAAGGTCAAATTTTTTATCAATTGTCCATTCCCGCTGTGTGTTCCTCATCACTAGGCTAGAGTAAGTATGTTAACACTGTGTTAGAGAGATTCAGTATGGTAGATTGCAAACCGTTGACTATTCCTATTACGATGGGGACAGAGTTATCTATTGATGATTATCCAAAGTCTCCTTCTGAGACAGAGGATATGAGTAGAGTACCTTATGCTAGTGCAGTTGGCAGCTTGATGTATGCTATGGTATGTACAAGACCAGATATTGCCCAAGCAGTGGGAGTCCTTAGTCAGTTTATGGCTAATCCTGGATAGATACATTGGGATGCAATGAAGAGAGTGTTCAGATATTTGAGGGGTACTTTTGAGTATTCCTTATGTTATCATGGTTATCCTACTAGACCTCAGCATTCTGTGAGTATTCATGGATTTGTGGATTCTGATTGCGCAGGTGACATTGATAACAAGAGATCCACCAGTGCCTATGTTTTTACCATGTTTGGTGGTGCTATTATTTGAATGAGTAAGCAACAACTTGTGGTTTCTTCTTTCACGAAAGAAGCAGAGTACATGGCAGCAACTCATGCTTGTAAGTAAGCCATTTGGCTTAAGAGGTTGTGTTCTGATGTTGGTTTTGATGCAGGACGGATTACTATCCATTGTGACAATTAGAGTGTGATTTACTTAGAAAAGAATCCTACTTTCCATGCCAGAACAAAGCACATTGATGTTTAGTTTCATTTTGTTTGAGATATGGTATAAGATGAGAAGGTGATGTTGGAAAAGGTTGACACTTTGAATAATGTTGCAGATGCATTAACTAAACCTATGGGCACAGATAAGTTTAGATGGTGTTCAAAATCTATGGGCCTTTTGGCCCCTAGCAGTTAAATCTTGTCTTTCTATTGGCTCTTGCAAGGTGTTCGACAAGTGGGAGAATGTTGGGAATTAAGGTGTCTCAACCTTGCAATTCCTAGCATTGATTTATTAATTATTTATTTATGTATTTTCCTATGTTGTAATTTATGTTGCACATCTTGTTTTGTCATTTAGTGTGAAGTGGCATGATGAGTTGGGACTCAACTTGGAAGGTGACTAGGATGGTCAACTCATCCCATGTGGATATAGGCATCCCATTTGAGGTGGAACTAATATGCCATGTGTCAGCATCTTATGGTATGACAAAGGTGTTATTGTGTATGACAAAATCTATGATGCATAAGAGCCAATTATAGAGATTTTTGGGACAAGTGAAGACAAGTGTCGTAAAGTATCTTTACATGTGGAGAAGGCATCTTTGGGTGCCCAAGTTGGGCTATGATATGTTGTAAGAGGAATATGCTATATTTAGCCTTGTATGGCAGATTCTCTTACAACATTTAAGGTTGTTATGTTGGACAGATTTTATGACAGCTATAAGATGTGTAAGAGCATCTGTCATAGCTATTTTTAGCCTGGAGCGCTCCATTCTTGGGAAGTCAAATCTGCCATGTATGACAGATGTAAGAGAGGTATTTGCAGCTTGGACAAGTGTCCTTTGATGTGGTAAAATGGCCATGTAGCCAAGATGGACGCCCATCTCTAGAAGCTTCCAGTTTATGCCTTGTAACTCTATAAAATGCATTGTTTTGGAGTTGTAGTTACATAGTGTTTGTACAGGTACTATTATGCTGCCAGAATCACTCTAGAAATGACATTTGAAGACTCTTTGAAGAACTTGCATTACAAGTGTATTGTAAACACACCATTGTTTTGATAATACATTGTGCAGGTTTTAGAGTGTGGGGTTTTTTACCTGAAAAGGTTTTCCCCACGGTATATCTTGTGTCACTTTCTTTATGTGTTGTGTTGCTGCTGAAATCTTTATGTTATTTGTTTAACATTGCTGCAATTGTAAGGATTAAAAAGAATTTGCATACTATTCCCCTCATTAGATTGGTGTAGGAAGTGTGTTCCGTGTACCTTGCTTCCTTTCACTTCTTAGATGATGTATATTTCTCAATTGTGAAGCCTATGTTGATTAATAATGTTTAAAAGTAAACAACCAACACATTATTTATTTAAAGTTTTAAATATTAAAAATAAAATGTACCATCTATTTAAGCTCTACCATTTTAAAACAATAGACCCTCCATTTGGCCATTAGATTTCATGTCTAGAACAATTTCCTTTGATGCTAAATCTTATCCTTCTTGGAAATTTTAGCCCAAGAACCTCATGTAATCATGCTTACCTATGGGCACTTACATTTTATTTTAAGTCCCCCAGACTCATGTATCCTTCAAGAACATGGTAGGTCATCCCATGGCATGCTTGGCATACACTTTGACTTAACACTTCTATCTCATCTTTTTGCAAACAAATTCTCACAAGTTGATTCCTCATTTACATATAATTCTTGTCAGCTCTCAACAAATCATTGGTCCATTCTTATGTTAGCCCAATCCTTCAACATATTTTTTTGGGTGGATATGACCTCTCTCCAACAATATTGTTTCTTGGTTAGTTAGAAATTGATATTATTAAACAAGTGAATAGTAAGACTTGAATAGTCATGTAGCATGGGAGCACAAATCCCTTCTTTAAGGAATCAAGACTTCACAAAGATACGAGTTTCTTTTGGATTCTTTCAAGAAGATTGTTCCATATCCCATTGTTGATTTTTCTGGAGATTAAAGGCATTCCAAGGTACATTGTAGGTAGATGATTATTATTGCAACCAAGAATAGTTGTTATTTGAGTCTGAATGGAGTAGCCAATGTTGAATAAGTATAGGCCACTTGTGTCAAGATTAATCTTTTGTCCTAAAACAATAACATAGTCTCCCAACATTCTTTTCAAGTGCTTAGCTTCTGAAATAGAGGCCCTTCCAACAAGGATTGTTTCATCTAGGAACTATTTATGATATGAGGGATTTAAGGTAGATGTTGGTTTAAATAATTTTAGGTTTACATTTGTTATGCTCTTCAAAATGTTCCTTCCTAGAAGTTTTTCTAGCACAATGAAAAGGTATGAGGAAAAGGGATCTCCTTGTCTTAAACCACCTATGCAAGCAAAATGGCCTAGAGGGGAACCATTTATAATGGCTGAAAAGTTAGGAGTAATGAAGCAACATTTCATTAGTCTAAGGATCTTCCCTTAGAACCTAACTCTCACTAGAAATTTTGCCATGAAGTCTCATGAGACTCTATCATAGGCCTTAGGTATGTTGATTTTGAGGGCCATGCCTTCCTTTATGCTCTTATCCATGGAGTGAAAATCTTCGTGATCAGAGATGAAACCATCTAGGATTTGTTTACCAAGCACAAATCCATTTTGGTTCTTGTGAATGACCTTCTCTAAGAATGGTTGCATTCTTAGTACCAACAACTTGGAGAATTTTTGTATACAGTATTACACAAATTGATTGGTTTGAAGTCATTGAGACTATTAGCTCCTATCTTCTTAGGAATTAGGACTAAGAAAGTATTGTTGACTTCTCAAAGTAATTTTCCCCTTCCAAACAAAATCTTGAGAAGCAAAAATAACATCCTAGGTAATTATATCCCAAAAGGTTTGGAAGAAAGCTCGGGGAATCCATCAAACTCAGGGGCTTTATAATGGTCAAAGGAGAACATTGTAGCCTTGAATTCCTCTTCCAAAGCACTTTTCCCCATGATTTCCAAGTATTCAGTAGTAATAGATTTAGGGCTGATCTCAAGTAATTTTTCCTCTTTGGATGGGTCAAGGAGCATTATTGAGTAGAGTAGATAGAAATGCCTAGTGCCTTGTTTTTTAATGTATTCTTCTTTGGTAATATTTTTCCCATCCTCTAGGAAGAGTTTTGATAATCTATTATTCCTCTTGTGTTTGAGGTTTGATTCATGGAAGAACTTTTTGTTCGTGTCCCCTAACTTGATCCATTGAACTCTAGACTTCTATTTCCATAAAATTTCTTCACTAGCATAGATATTATGTAGTTGACTCATCAGTTCCTTTTCCTCTTTCTAGTAGTCAGTAGAAGCACTATTTATCTCCATTATTTGTTGGATATCAGTGAGTTTTTCTTTTAGTTCCTTTTTTTTCTCAAAAATGTTTCCAAATGAGAATTTGTTCCACTCTTTGACTTTCCTCTTTATATTGTCAATCTTCTAGACCAGTTTGTACATTGTTGTCCCTTCTATTTAAATTTTCCACCAATTTTTAATTTTCTCTCTAAAGTGTGGGTGTAATGTCCACATTATCTAAAAAATAAAGGGGTACCACCATTTCCTTACCTCCATGCCTTATACAAGAAGAAGGAAGTTGTGATTTGACCTAATGCCTAGGAGAGTTGGAAGATTACATTTGTCTATAATATTTCAGTTGAAAGATGTAAGTTGTCTATCTAGTTTGACTTGAATCAAATGGGAGTCTGATCTATTGTTGGACCAAGTAAATAAGGATCCCCTAAGTTCAATGTCCAATAAACTACCAGCTATAAGGAACCCATCCATGTCTATCATGTTGTCAAAGAAATCATCATTGATCCCATATTTTCAAAAGGATAGAGGGGAGTTGAAATCCCCTACCACCATCCAATGCTTATTTTTTATATCTTCTTTAAAGTATTAGGTCTTTCCATAGTGACCTTCTTTGAGATATTGAGTTAGGAGTGTAAATGTTGTTTAGATGCCATGAAATCCTAGTGGCTTTGTGACAAAATTACATTGTCAAGAAGTTTTTTCTCTTGGTAATTAAGGTCCCTTCAAGTTGAGATGATTTACACATAGTAGAGAACCCCCCTGAGGAACCTTCAAGTGGAATGACTTGATCTTGTGTGTTATTCCATATGTATTTAATATTCTCAAAAGAGCTTTGGGTCATTTTGGTTTCCTTGATGAGAAGAATGACAGGATTAATTTCCTTCAATCTATTCTTAGGAATAAATTGATCGTGAGAGCTATTTATCCCTCTTATGTTCCAAGAGAATTTTTTTTAATTTCCTAGAGGAGGGCATCTCTAGGGTTCACTACTTTCCATTGGAAACTTCTTGAGTTTCTTCATTTGACCTAGTTTCTCTTAGGCCTTCCTTTGTTTGCATCCACCCCCACATTTATTGTTCTTTTGTTGTCTTTAATCTATTGAGGCTTTCATTTACTAGAGAAGGAAAGTTAACTAAATTGTGACTAACAATTCACTTATTTAGGACTTAGTATCTTATTCTCCTCCTTCTTACAGCTAGGGAGGTTTAAAACTACTAAGGAGGTGTTATATATGAAAAGTGGGAATGATGACGTTGTGATGTTTTAGATAGATTTAATCAAACCCGCCTTTCACATATAATCATTCAAGGACATAAACTAAATTCGATCACTTCTCTTGCAAGAGGACTTAGCTACAGGTTTGGAGTCACTTTGAGATGATAAGGAAAGTTAGAATTACTAATAAATTTGTTATACCCTAATCCAATTAAGGCTTAAATCCTAATTATATGAAATCGTATACAAACGGATGAAACACAAAAAATAATGGCACAGGAAGTGTAAGATGATGAAGACTGCAACCTGTTTCAAAATTTATGACAACAACAATTAAGAGGACGCAGGGGCGGGTGCCCTTGTCCAAAAGGGAATATTCTTTGCTCTTTTCTTCAAATCCAAAATATTTATCCGCTACTCTGATCTCCTGCAACTCCTTACCGTGAGATTCTACACATATAACCTACAATCACAAGAGAGGGGTTGGGGGTTGTGGTGTTTAGTTTGCCTTGGTCAAGCCCCAGAATGGAATTCAAGCCTTCCAACACCATTGTTAGATAGAGTATGTGACCTTGGTGGATAGAGGCAAAATCAAATGATAAGATAGATTGATTGAAACACAAAGTAGATATCACCTTGGAGGTGAAAACCCTCACGGAGATGAAGAGCCTTCAAATCATGAAGAGATGGATCGATGAAGCCAAATCTGCAACAAACACAACACAACACCACTCTACAACATAATAAATGCCTTGAATTCTCTTTTCTTAATAATCATAAGTTCACCTTCATTAGCTAGGAGTAAAATAAAGTCCTAAACATGTTTATTGTTTAGGGTAAAATTGGATTTGTTGATCTTTTGTGATTTAGATGTTAAAATCCTCCTTTCACCCTAACATTGAAGGATCTAGGGTCGAATGGCAAGCACTATCATACCCTAGGTCACTTACAAATGAGGGGAAGCTTGGATTAGGGAATTAATTATCAATTTTTCCTTCTACTATGCTCAATTAACCATTAAAACACTAATTATACAAATACGATAGCAAATTGATGAATAACAGAAAAAGCTCTTGTAGACAGGAGTAAAATACCAAATTACAGAATACCTATTTTTAGGGTTCTGAAGTGGAATAGTCGAGGACACTGGTGCAGGTGCCCGAGTCCAAGGTACCTAGTTTTTGGGGAATCTGGACCTCCTTTCCACACTGATTAGCCCTGTAACTTTTGTTTCCTGAGATCTGTCAATGGAGGACACTTTTGTGGGCACCCTAGTCCTAGAAGTGCTCCTTTGTCTGACTTTTCTTCAGATCCTGAATCCTTGATGCCTACCACTCCTTCCTACAACTCCACTTCTTCTACATGCGACACCTGTAACCTGCAATCACAAGACTTGGTTTGGGGGTTGTGGTGTTTATAGGTTTGCCTCAATCAAACCCTGGAGGACACTTAAGTCTCTAAAAACCATTGTCAGATAAACAAGGTGTACCCTTTTGAGGCAAAGGCCAAAACCAAAGGAATCAATGATAAAAACATAATGATAACTCACTTTGTAGTGAAGCTCTCATGGAAGAAGATGCTCTTCATGTCATGAGGAGATTGAAGCTCAAATCTGCAAATATCAATGCACAAAACATACAAGTCTGCTCTTGCAACACAATAGAAAGCCTTGAATCACCTTGAGAATGCCTAAAGTTCACAATGATCATCTAGTTGAAATCTAGTTTACAAATGAATGCCTACATATGTTTATATATGCACCTACAAGCACTCCCACCAAGATATTAAAAATCAAACTTTACTGTGTCAGCAAAATAACCTCCTAACGATCATAAACTAACACCCAGAAATTGGGGCTACCCCAAACTAGGGCAGGACTAGGGCGCGAGCGCCCAAGTCCTCCCCCTATTTTAGGCAGGGTACAACTCAAGGGGTCCACCTAGGTCCTATTTGCCATGGGACTTAGGTCTCATTCCATCGGGATGCTAAATATGAACTAAAATGTCCTAAATGCACTCTAAAGACCCGAGAGCTAAACCTTATGAGGGAAAAGCCCCCAAGGGGACATTTTCTGATGTTACATTTATCCCCCACTTTAATGTATGTATAAACACAAGGCCAATACATGCATTAAAGTAAGGTCACAAACACAACAAACACACCAATCACAAAGAACACACACCAACCGCAGTAACAAGCACATAAAACATAGAGAAGATAGTTACAGTCACACAGAACATGAAGTAGATAGTCAAATGCATAGAAGACACATTAATGCATGGAAGACAGAAATGATATCTTTTCTTTTCTTTTTCTTATATATGAAATGCAAATGCAAGTACTGGAAAGTAAACAAACCTCCCATAATACATGATACACTCATTACACGGGTCTTTGTATATGAGGCAACACACACGCAATACACACAAAACCTCCCAAAATGCATGAAGCACTACTCAAACACGCTGGTCTTTGCATATGGGGCAACAAACATGTCATACAAAAAAAGCATGCCAAAACACACACACTTGAGGACATGGAGAAAATAGGGTAGACAAGCGATGGTGTGTTCCTATTTATAGGTCCAGCACCATCTCAAGCACATTACAGGCACACACCGACGATTGAGCTTCGCCACAATAATTGTCGAAAACACGCTTAAGGGTTGAGTTAGTCACAGAACCGCTCCGTGCCTCCACAGAGGACTTTTGAAAATGACAGGATGATGTAATCTGCTCTGAGAAATACACCATCCCTGCCTCTGTAGAGGGCTTCAGAAAAAGGATATGCGCGATATCCCGCCTCTGCAGAGGGCTTACATGATTGATTGATTGATTGTAAACAAACTCAGGATGCATGATGCACTACTCTGGCGCAGGTCTTTGCATCTAAGGTCAAACACATTGCTAACATCTATAACAAACAGCTTACCTTATATGCCCCCACCTTAAGGTGGTTGATATCAGTTATCGATATCAAGCACGTTAAGGTAGGAAGAAAACACACAAGGGAACACCAACTTTCGCAAAGCCCATGCCCCACGAAGGTGACATGTACCTTACGATCACCAAATGTTCTCAGAAACACATCCCTACAAGAAACATGTTAGTGTCTACAACATCATGATAAACAACAACATCAATGCATATGATTAATCACACAAAGAGCCAAGGTTATACAATGAATTCAGAGTTTGAGGTAACCAGGGGCTATATCACGAAGCTCTTTGAATCGAGTACCACCAAGGCTAGATTCAAAGGCAAACAAA
The DNA here is from genome assembly GCA_027924645.1 of Cunninghamia lanceolata. NCBI lineage: Eukaryota > Viridiplantae > Streptophyta > Pinopsida > Cupressales > Cupressaceae > Cunninghamia > Cunninghamia lanceolata. The sequence continues at coordinate 11,088,854 of BSBN01000553.1, read as the reverse complement.
GGTGCACGGAGCAATAGTATTGTTAAGGTTTGTAAATGTGACAGAAACATCATTAAATTCACTACGCGGAAAACAAAAGTGTTTCCACTAGCCAAGCATCAGATAAAATATACAACCCCATCGTCATATTAAGAACTATAGTCCATTTTTTGATTGTTCTCAAAAGGGACACTAGGTCTGCATTGGTATAAATGTTTGTCGTCATCCGCCTACTAGGTGGAAACACTAGAGGAAGGGAAATAATAAATAAGAGAGGAGAAAACAAGTGTCTTAGGGACAGTCATGTAGGAGGGTGCCCCCAAGTCACCAACCATGATGCTATGTCCGTAAGACACAACAAACAACAATGAAATCAAAGAGAGAGGCAATTTAGAAGAATGGTGATACAAATAGAAGAAGGTCACAACAAAGGCGGTCTCCTAGTATCCTGAACCTTATGGGAGAATCTGAGGTCATTCCAGGAGGCCTAAACAACATGTAACATGTCACGGGGGAAGCACATTATGATAGAGATAAAGGGTTAGAGATACTTACCTGTAAGGTCTTCATTTTATATCTTGGAGCTCTCGAACCTCTTGGAGAGGTACTCGATCATGTTTAAAGCAAAATTTGAGTAGTTCTTATGAGAGTCTTATTTGTTATCACATGATGCTTGTTCATTTAATTCTTATTTAAATGAGACTTTTTGTTGCTTACGAGGGGGAGAACCACTATTATTTCCTACTACTGATTGTCGTTTTGCTCTTTTCCAATTTTTAGCGAGTTTTCATTGGTGAATCTTTCTAGAACAGTAGCAAGATTCATCCTGTACCATCTTGCTCATTTGTATCAGTTGTTGTTCTTGCTTTTTAAAAACATTTTTATTATCTCTAGATCCATATAAGGATAGCGGAGGAGGAACCTCAGCATAAATTATGTTTCTTCGAGGACGAAGTGGTTTATCCACTTGTTTCTTAGCCACTTCAATCATACCTACAATGCTATCATAGTCCAATTAATCATTCTCGTCTACTTCCACTAGATCTTGTTCTACCATATTATTTTCAGTATGCTTAGGAAAAGGATTAGTGAAGATTTGTAAATTTTGATTCGGCGAAGCAACCGACTTATTTCCATTGTCATTCACACCCGACACCTAGATGACATTTGAATCAATAAGGTCTTGTATCTCATGTTTAATACACATACATCGTTCAGTGTCATGTCCTTGTGTTCAATGATAATGACAAAAGGCATTAGCATCGAAGTAAGGTCCTTGTTTACTAGGATCAAAGGGTTTGATCGAGGGAAGATTCAGAATGTTATTACTCACATCTTGATTCATGATAGAATGATAGGACTCAGATATCAGAGTAAACTTTATTGGTTGATATGACTCTTTCTTTGGATTAATTATAGTAGACACATTCGTATTCGGTCCATTGATCTTGATGAAACTCCTATTATTGTTCCTTCTAAAATTGTTTTGTGAAGATCCACCTAAGGATTGTTCAACTTCAGCCGATGAGTTTTGGTTTTCATACTGACTAGATGAAAGTTGATAATCACAAAGGGCGGTGCATAAATGTTGAAAGGAGTTGTACTTCATCAAGAGAATCTTATCACGAATATTAGGTTGTAGATTTGTAATGAATATCTTCTGAACATCCTCATCTTTCATCTGATACTAAATTTGTGCATAAAGTCCTTAATACCGACCAATGAATTCAGTCAACTTTTCTTTCAGACCTTGCTTACATTGAACCAGGTCAATAACAGTGACTTGGGGTCTAATATTTGCTTGAAAATGTTGTAAAAATTGATCAATCAACTATGAAAAGGAGTGTATTAAATTCGAAGGCAATGAGCAAAACCATTCTAAAGCAGTATCTTTGAGAGATCATGGGGAAAGTTTTGCTAATAGATCCTCTTTGAAATAAAAATCATTACACATAGCTGTGAATGCTGCCACATGGATATTGGGATCACCTTTTCCACCATATTTTTTAAAGCGGGGTGTCTCAAACCTTTCAGGCATAGGAGTTCTCAAAATTGCATAGGATAATAGATTAAGGGCATGATAAGTCGGTAGACTAGGCTGCGAAGAATTTGTCAAATTTGTTACCTTTTGTTGCAAAGCAGTGATGCCCTGTAAAAGTTGGTTTAGGACGACATCATTGGGAGATGCGGTTTGTTGTGAGGAATTAGAACCAAGGTAAGGAGGTGATTGAGCTTGAGATACAATAGGCAGAGGTTGAGAATAAGCTAACGGTAGTTGGCCATAATGATAGGTGGAAGATGGTTGCGAGTATGTAATAGGTGGTTGGAAATGAGTGGAATAGATAGGTGGTTGAGAACAATTATGCATGGAGGAGGTCCCTTTAGGAACCAAATTTTGATAATCAAATCCCAAAATTTTGTAATTAGTGCCATTAGATACTCCAATACCAGTGGTAGTATTACTACAAGCATTCGCATTAGTTGTTAAGATCATTGATGTAAAAGTGGATACTCCTGTATTTGGTATAGGTATGGAAACTTGAGTATGAGATGGTGATAAAGTGTTATTTATCGCTTGCACACATTTGGTCATTGGCATGGTATTGGTTTGTATAATATGTGCTAGACCACGAAGTGCATTCACACCATCTTGTCCTTCTTTTATCAATTCTCTTATATTATGAATTGTAGGAACGGCTTCTTCAGCTATTCTCTCATTTTCCATGAATGATTGAAATTTAGCTAGGTCTTTATCCAACTTCTCTATTTGCTCATTAGATATATATCCTATTGCTTCAATATTATTATCAACATCATGAAAATTTTGTTCTTCCATTGAGGTTGGAGGATGTATAATATCTTGTCCAATTTGCTTGTCTCCCTTTGTAAAGAAGGTGTCCAAAGTACCAACTTCCTCAAGAGCACTAGATACCATTAATCATTTGCTTCTTCTCAAACAGATATTGTTTTTAGGACAGTGTGTCATAAAGTTTGTAAAAAATCATACAACACACACTGCGCAAACTAAGAGAACAAATCCGAGGAGAAGGATATGATTGACGGCCAAAATGCTTGATTTTTCGATACTTTTTCAAAGCCAATGACTGACACAAAGGATGCTATGAGGATTTAAGTCAAGGGAAGCAATTTATATGTCTGATATCAGTCCAAAACAGCAATAAAGTCACTCTCAACATACTCTTGATGCAAATCCAAGATAATGCCAAGTCAAAATATAATGAAATTATGTCAAAATAGGCACTTTTTTCACCAAAATTCAATGCAAAAGAGCATAAGAAAGGGTGTTGTGAGGAAAATGATGATGGAAAGAAAATAATATCAGAGATAACAGCCACTTGATACAAAAATACTCAACAGAACATAATTGTAGAGCCACTTAAGGTAAAACCCTAGTGAAAATACAGCAAAAATAGGCTATTTTTCACGGTTTTTCAACTCCAAGACCTAGAAAAAGAGGTGTTGTAAGGAATTTTAGGAGGTAAAGTGAATAATATCAATAATATCAGTCACCTCAATCCATAAAACTGATCACAACATGCTTGGAGTGCAAACTAGGTCAAACCCTAGGGCAAAAATAGCTAAAATGTGTAGTTTTTTGCCGAATTTTCACTACAAGAGCCTGTAAAAAGGGTGTTGTGAATATTTTTATAAGGGGTAGAAAATTAATACCCTGATAATAGAAAATTAATGCAAAAATATCTTTCATAACACACCTATAGTGCAAATTTAGAGAGTCGATAAGGCCAAAATTAGTGAAAATTGTCATTTTCGAAGCTCTAGGTTTGAGACTTTGGAACAAAATGCTAGTTGAATGATTTAATGTCTGATTTATGATGGGAATTAAATAATATCAGATATTAAAATGATTTTCAAGCTTAATCATGCAAAATTCCCATGTAAATTTAATTAAAATGCACCAAAATTATTAGTTTTTGTTGAAATTTTCGATGCAAAATTGCAAATAATTTAAATTCAATTGCAAATTCACACTAAAATTCAAGACTACAGCCAAATGTAAATTTGAATGACCCTCTAAAATTAGTAGAAAAATCTAATAAAAGATTTTGCCTACAAACCATAGATTTTGGAATTACTAGGTTATCTAAAGATTGACAAAATTTCCACAAAACCCTAGCAATTAAATGATGAAAATGTAAAGAAAGATTTTGATTTTTTGTATTTTTCTATAATTTATATTAGATCTGATGCAAAATCATGAATTAGGAAAAATTAGAAGAATTGACATAATTTAGTAAGCCCAACAATGCAATTTTTTTGTATTTTTCTAATTTTTCATTTTTTTTTGAAATTTTCTCAATGTAATAAATTAAATGACCAAATGAATGAATAAATCACACCAAATCTATAGATAAACACTCATCAAAAAGCAATTTAATTTCAAATACATGGGTTCACCAAAATGTTTAGGCTAAAATTAGATTTGTTGATCTTTTGTGGTTTAGATGTTAAAATCATCCTTTCACCCTAACATTGAAGGATCTAGGGTCGAATGGCAAGCACTATCATACCCTAGGTCACTTCCAAATGAGGGGAAGCTTAGATTAGGGAATTAATTATCAATTTTTCCTTCTACTATGCTCAATTAACCATTAAAACCCTAATTATGCAAATACAACAACAAATTAATGAATAACATAAAAAGCTCTTGCAGACGGGAATAAAATACCAAATTACAAAATACCTATTTTCAGGATTCTGAAGCAGAACAATCAAGGACACTAGTGCGTGCACCCAAGTCCAAGGTACCTAGTTTTTTGGGAACCTAGACCTCCTTCCAACACTGATCAACCCTGTAAACTTCTATTTCCTGAGATCTGTCTGCGGAGGACACTTTTGCAAGTGCCCTAGTCCTGGAAGTGCTCCTTTGTCTGACTTTTCTTCAGATCCTGAATCCTTGATGCCTTCCACTCCTTCCTGCAACTCCACTTCTTCCAGATGCAACACTTGTAACTTGCAATCACAAGACTTGGTTTGGGGGTTTTGGTAGGTTTGCCTCAGTCAAACCCCAGAGGACACTTAAGTCTCCAAACACTGTTGTCAGAAAAAGAGGGCATGCCCTTGTGAGGTAGAGGCAAAAACCAAAGGAATCAATGATAAAAACATAATGATAACTCACCTTGTAGTGAAGCTCTCATGGAGGAAGATGCTCTTCATGCCATGAGGATATTAAACCTCAAACCTACAAATATCAATGCACAAAACATACAAGTCTACTCTTGCAACACAATAGAAAGCCTTGAATCACCTTGAGAATGCCTAAAGTTCACAATGATCATCTAGTTGAAATCTAGTTTACAAATGAATGCCTACATATGTTTATATATGCACCTACAAGCACTCCCGCCAAGATATTAAAAATCAAACTTTACCGTGTCAGCAAAATAACCTCCTAACGGTCATAAACTGACACCTAGAAATTAGGGCTGCCCCAAAATAGGGTAGGACTAGGGTGCGGGCGCCCAAGTCTTCCCCCCTATTTTAGGTAGGGTACAGCTCAGGGGGTCCACCTAGGTCCTATTTGCCATGGGACTTAGGTCTCATTCCATCGGGATGCTAAAATATGAACTAAAATGTCCTAAATGCACTCTAAAGACCCAGGAGCTAAACCTTATGAGGGAAAAGCCCCCAAGGGGACATTTTCTGACATTACATTTATATATGCATTCCTACTAATATTCATAATTCAAATTGAGAAGGATGAAAAAGGGAAACCTTTTAACAGTCATAAACTGACACATTTAAATTTAGGTCCTGGCAAAATAGATCTGGACTAGGGAATGGGTGCCCAAGTCCAAGGGCCTATTTTTTGGTCTTGATTAAGCATTAAAGTGGACCCCTAAGCCCCATTTGACATGGGTTTCAGGGGAATTTGCTCCGAGACAAGTGTTACACATCCATGATTAATAAGGGGACCTAGGTGTTAGTTTCAGGATAGACAATTGAGAGGGGGGCTGAATCAGTTGTCCCAAAAACTTTTCTTTTATTAACCACTTAAATCCTTCTTGTAATTCAGCAGTATAATAATAAATCAATCATGGAAACACAACGCAATAATTCGAGAGTAGAAACACATTAACACATATGACACCAAGATTTTAACGTGAAAAACTTGGTTAAGGAAAAAACCACGGGGTGACTATCCCAAGATTGTATTCTCTAATAAAAGAATAAGAATAACAAATGGCAGATGTCAATTAGGGCTCATTGCCCAAGCACACTGCTCACAAGAGGCCCACTACCTACAGGAGACACACTGTCCACAGAATGATAAATATTACATACTTGAATTGAAGAATAGCATCTTCACCATGCTTGAGTCAGTTCCATTTAAGCTCAAAACTTCTGCTCTGCCTCTCGTACTTCTCCTCTCTGCCACACTCTCATCTCCGCAAAAATTTTTGAAATGACTTCACAACTCTTATTTATACAAGACATTGGCTTTGGAATAATCATTAAAGTCGGTAAACTTTACAGAGCAAATACACAAATGTAACTTAATTTATTACAAAAGACTTCATGTGAATCACCACACTGTCAGCCACATATATCTAGGACTCAAATCTTCTTTGAGGAACATGTCATCCTTTGCAGAACATCTTCAAGATCATACGCAAGATGTGTAAATCATTCGGTCAGCCAAGTTGAGGAAGAACATCATCATCCGGAAGTAATTATTTAATTTTCAGCTCCATCTTCAATGCGGACCACCATCACAAACTGGACACAATCCAAAGATCCCCACAAGCTTGCCTGAATCACCAAGAACATCCACACTACTTCTGCTTACTGAAATCATTCTCTTTTTCATCCAGAACCTCAAGAACACAGTTTGTTATCACTGTCATATTGGAATAGATTCTTGCAGACCTCTAGACCATGAACCAATTGAGTTGTCAATTCATATTGACTTCCTAAACACTCCACCAAATCTGTAAAACAAGATATTGCATTTCCGGATCTCACCGGACCTATTTGTGTCACTTTGTCACCTCTAAACATCTGCCAGAACCAGTTTTACTCATATGGTCATAACTACTTCAAATCTTCATGCGGACCTCTCAAATCTTTACTAGATCACCTTTAGACACATATCTACAAACCCTTTGATGTGCATCCTCTGATCTTCATCTAAGCTGGGATCTTCAATTCATAGAGCTTCATTGTCTTCAATGTTCTTCTCTGTTTCTGAAAGGACTAATTTTCTCAATATCCTCAGCACACAACTCATCCAATCCTTGACATCAATGACAACACCGGTTAGGTCCATACTTGCAACAATCTCCCCCTTTGTCATTGATGGCAACATATGATGTGAAAAACTATTTTAACCATCAAGACAAGAACTTCTTACTGACTGACATAACTCCCCCTATCAACAACAACCATTCACATGTCCTCTCTTCCTTTACTCTCCCCCTTTGATCAGTAACCACTTTTTTTTTCACATGTCTTCTCTCCCCCTTTGACATCAATGGCAAAGGGCACATACTTGCATCAATCAGAATCATATAGACTGCTCCCCCTGAGTAGCAACTTCCTATCATCAATCTGGACCACAAGATATGACTGTGAGATCCACCGAACTGATGCACATTAGTGCACCTTAATTCAGAACTGGAGGGGTAATAACCCCTAACTTCTCCCTGAGTTACTCAAAAGAGTCCTCAGGTAGAGGTTTAGTAAAAATGTCTACAATCTGATCCTTGGAGGGTACAAACTCCAATCTGACTTCATTCTTGTTCACCTGCTCTCTCCAAAAGTGAAACTTGATAGATATATGTTTTGTCTTTGAATGCAACACTAGATTTTTTGATATATTTATTGCACTTGAATTATCACAGAAGATTATGATAGGTTCCTCATACTCCACTCTGATGTCTCTTAGCATTTGCTTCATCCACAATACTTGAGTGCAACTACCTGCTACTGCAATATATTCTGCTTCTGCAGTGGATAAAGATATTGCCTCTTGTTTCTTGCTTAGCCAAGAAACCAATCTTTTCCCTAAAAAGAATGCTCCACCACTAGTACTCTTCTGGTCATCCACATCTCCTGCCCAATCCGCATCTATATATGCATGAAGAGAGAAATCATGATCTCTAAGATACCATAAACCATACTCAACTGTACCTTTCAGATATCTAAGAATCCTCTTGATTACCATGACATGAGATTCTCTAGGATCAGCTTGGAATCTGGTAACAAGACCAACAACATTCATAATGTCAGGTCTAGTTTGAGTAAGTATAGTAGTCCTCCAATCATTGACCTGTACTTTTTCTAATCAGCCTTAGGAGATTCATCATCTTTGCTTAGTTTACATCTGGTTGCCATGGGAGTATTCATTGGTTTTGAGTCTTCCATCCCAAATTTCTTCAACAATTCTTTCACATATTTGGTCTGAGATATGAAGATTTCTTTCTTTGTTTGAGTGATTTGTAGACCCAAGAAGAAATTCATTTCCCCAAACATAGACATCTCAAATTTACTTTTCAATTGATTTGTAAAAGTCTTGCACATACTATCTCTTCCTTCAAAAATAATATCATCAACAAATACTTCAACAATCAAGATATTTTCATGTTCAATCTTGAAGTACAAGTTACTGTCAGCAGTACCTTTGTTGAAACCAATCTTCAAAAGATGCTTATCCAGTCTTTCATACCAGGCTCTTGGGGCTTATTTGAGTCCATACATTGCTTTCTTCAACTTGCAAACCATATCACCATGATTAGACAATTGAAATCCATCCGGTTGCTCAATGTATACTTCTTCCGAGTCACCATTCAAGAAGGCAGACTTGACATTCATCTGATATACTTTGAAATCCTTGAAGGTAGCAAAGGCAAGAAATAATCTGACTGCTTCAATTCTTGCCACCGGAGCAAAAGTTTCTTCAAAATCAACTCCTTCTACTTGGGAATAACCTTGCAAACCAATCTGGCTTTGTTTCTGACTACTTCACCATCTTCATTCAGTTTATTCCAGAAGACCCATTTGGTTACAATCATATTTTGTTTCTAAGTCTAGGAACAAGATCCCAAGTGTGATTTTTCTCAATCTGCATCAACTCTTCCTTCATTTCTTTAGTCCAGCTTTCATCATTGCATGCTTCACTTACAGTTTTTGGTTCAATTTTTGAAATCAAAGAATACTTTTTTGAGTCTTGAACAATCTTTCTTCTTGTTTGGACACCTTTGCCTTTATCACCTATGATCTGATCTTCAAAATGATTCATTCTTACATACCTGGGAGTTTTGGGAATTTCTTGCACTTCTATTTCTTGGGTAGGTTCATTCAAACTTATCTCTTCTTCCTGATTCTCTAGATCAATCTGGATCTAAATTTCAAAAGGAACTTGAACATCTTTGATCAAAACATTATTTTGATCATCTTCTTCATATTCATAAAACCTTGAGGGTTTTTCAATACCTTCATCAACCTTCACATTTGTACTTTCTATAATCTTTCTCAATCTCTTGTTATAACACCGGTATGCTTTGCTTTGAGTAGAATAACCCAAGAATATTCCTTCATCACTTCTAGCATCAAATTTGCCAAGGTCTTCATCTCTTTTAATGTAACATTTGCTACCAAAGACTCTGAAATACTTCACAGTGGGAGTGATGCCAAACCAGAGTTCATAAGGTGTCTTACCAGTATTGTTTCTGATTTGTACTCGATTAAGAGTATAGACAGCAGTGCTTACAACTTCTTTCCAGTAGATCTGAGGAACATTTGCTTCCATCATCATGGTTCTAGATGCTTCTTGGATGGTCCAGTTCTTTCTCTCCACTACTCCATTCTGTTGTGGAGTCTTTGGAGCAGATAACTATCTTTTTATCCCATGTTTCTCATAGAATTCTATGAACTCTCTGGATCTGAATTCTCCACCTCTATCAAACTTGAGACATTTTATGTTTAATCTAGTTTCATTCTCTACCATAGCTTTGAATATTTTGAATTTCTCAAGAGCCTCAAATTTTTCTTTCAGAAAAGTCACCCACATCATCTGGGAGTGGTCATCAATTAATAACATGAAGTATCTATCACCTTGCAAACTCCTAATTCTTGCCGGTCCACATAGATCAGTATGAACTAAATCCAATAACCTAGTAGAAGCTTGTTCCTTACTTTTAAATGTGACTCTACTCTACTTACCCAACTGACATTCTTTGCACAAACTATTAGTAGGTTTCACCAGTCTTGGAAGATCTCTTACAGTCTGAGTGTTGCTTATCTTGATGATATTATCAAAATTCACATGACACATTCTCCTATGCCACAACCAACTCTGATCAATTTGAACAAATAAACAACTTTTTCCAGTACCAACCAAGTGGAAGATGTTACCTTTTGTTTGAGTACCGAATGCAATCTCTGTTCCAGAACTTTCAAAGATCTTACATTTTCTATTTTTGAATCAGAGATCATAGCCTTTGTCCACCAACTGTCCAACACTGAGAAGATTATGCTTCAGACCTTCAACATATAGTACATCACTAGTTTTGTTCTTTCCATCAAAAGAAATAGTTCTTGGGATATCAATGACAACACTAGTTAGGCCCATACTTGCAACAATCTCCCCTTTTGTCATTGATGGCAACATATGATGTGAAAAATTGTTTTAACCATCAAGACAAGAACTTCTCTTTACTGACTGCCATAACTCCCCCTATCAACAACCATTCACATGTCTTCTCTTCCTTTACTATTCCCCCTTTGATCAGCAACTACTTTTTGTTTTTCACATGTCTTCTCTCCCCCTTTGACATCAATGGCAAAGGGCACATACTTGCATCACTCAGAATCATACAGACTGCTCCCCCTAAGTAGCAACTTCCTATCATCAATCCAGACCACAAGATATGACTGTGAGATCCACCGAACTAATGCACATCAGTGCACCTTAATTTAGAACCCGAGGGGTAATAACCCCTAACTTCTCCCTAAGATACTCAAAAGAGTCCTTAGGTAGAGGTTTAGTAAAAATATCTACAATCTGATCCTTGGAGGATACAAACTCCAATCTGACTTCATTTTTGTTCACCTGCTCTCTCAAAAAGTGAAACTTGATGGATATATGTTTTGTCTCTGAATGCAACACTGGATTTTTTGATATATTTATTGCACTTGAATTATCACAGAAGATTGTGATAGGTTCCTCATTCTCCACTCTGATGTCTCTTAGCATTTGCTTCATCCACAATACTTGAGCACAACTACCTATTGCTACAATATATTTTTCTTCTACAGTGGATAAAGATATTGCCTCTTGTTTCTTTCTTAGCCAAGAAACCAATCTTTTCCCTAAAAAGAATGCTCCACCACTAGTACTCTTCTGGTCATCCACATCTCCTATCCAATCCGCATCTGTATATGCATGAAGAGAGAAATCATGATCTCTAGGATACCATAAACCATACTCAACTGTACCTTTTAGATATCTGAGAATCCTCTTGATTGCCATGACATGAGATTCTCTAGGATCAGCTTAGAATCTGGCAACAAGACCAACAGCATTCATAATGTCAGGTCTAGTTTGAGTAAGATATAGTAGTCCTCCAATCATTGACCTGTACTTTTTCTGATCAGCCTTAGGAGATTCATCATCTTTTCTTAGTTTACATCCGGTTGCCATGGAAGTATTCATTGGTTTTGAGTCTTCCATCCCAGATTTCTTCAACAATTCTTTCACATATTTGGTCTGAGAAGATTCCTTTCTTTGTTTGAGTGATTTGTAGACCGAAGAAGAAATTTATTTCCTCAAAAATAGACATATCAAATTCACTTTTCAATTGATTTGCAAAATTCTTGCACATACTATCTCTTCCTCCAAAAATAATATCATCAACAAATACTTCAACAATCAAGATATTTTCATGTTCAATCTTGAAGTACAAGTTACTGTCAGCAATACCTTTGTTGAAACCAATCTTCAAAAGATGCTTATCCAGTCTTTCATACCAGGCTCTTGGGGCTTGTTTGAGTCCATACAGTGCTTTCTTCAACTTGCAGACCATATCACCATGATTAGACAATTGAAATCCATCAGGTTCCTCAATGTATACTTCTTCTTCCAAGTCACCATTCAAGAAGGCAGACTTGACATCCATTTGATATACTTTGAAATCCTTGAAGGCAGCAAAGGCAAGAAATAATCTGACTGCTTCAATTCTTGCCACCGGAGCAAAAGTTTCTTCAAAATCAACTCCTTCTACTTGGGAATAACCCTTGCAGACCAATCTGGCTTTGTTTCTGACTACTTCACCATCTTCATTCAGTTTATTCCAAAAGACCCATTTGGTTCCAATCACATTTTTGTTTCTAGGTCTGGGAACAAGATCCCAAGTGTGATTTTTATCAATTTGCATCAACTCTTCCTTCATTGCTTTAGTTCAGCTTTCATCATTGCATGCTTCACTTACTATTTTTGGTTCAATTTTTGAAATCAGACAATACTTTTTTTAGTCTTGAGCAATCTTTCTTCTTGTTTGGACACCTTTGCCTTTATCACCTATGATCTGATCTTCAGAATGATTCAATCTTACATACCTGGGAGTTTTGGGAATTTCTTGCACTTCTATTTCTTGGACAGATTAATTCAAACTATCTCTTCTTCCTGATTCTCCAGATCAGTCTGGATCTAAATTTCAGAAGGAACTTGAACATCTTGGATCAAAACATTATTCTGATCATCTTGTTCATATTCATAAAACCTTGAGGGTTTTTCAATACCTTCATCAACCTTCACATTTGTACTTTCTATAATCTTTCTCAATCTCTTGTTATAACACTAGTATGCTTTGCTTTGAGTAGAATAACCCAAGAATATTCATTCATCACTTCTAGCATCAAATTTGCCAAGGTCTTCATCTCTTTTAATGTAACATTTGCTACCAAAGACTCTGAAATACTTCACAGTGGGAGTGATGCCAAACCAAAGTTCATAAGAGGTCTTACCAGTATTGTTTCTAATTTGTACTCAATTAAGAGTATAGACAATAGTGCTTACAACTTCTTTCCAGTAGATCTGATGAACATTTGCTTCCATCATCATGGTTCTAGATGCTTCCTAGATGGTCTGGTTCTTTCTCTCCACTACTCCATTCTGCTATGGAGTCCTTGGAGCTAATACCTATCTTTTTATCCCATGTTTCTCACAGAATTCTATGAACTCTCCGGATGTGAATTCTCCACCTCTATCAGACCTGAGACATTTTATGTTTAATCTAGTTTCATTCTCTACCATAGATTTGAATATTTTGAATTTCTCCAGAGCCTCAGATTTTTCTTTCAAAAAAGTCACCCACATCATGCGGGAGTGGTCATCAATTAATAACATGAAGTATGTATCACCTTGCAAACTCCTGATTCTTTCTGATCCACATAGATCAATATCAACTAAATCCAATAATCCAGTAGAAGATTGTTCCTTACTTTTGAATATGACTCTGCTCTACTTACCCAACTGACATTCTTTGCACAAACTATTAGCAGGTTTCACCAGTCTTGGAAGATCTCTTACAGCCTAAGTGTTTCTTATCTTGATGATATTATCAAAATTCACATGACACATTCTCCTATGCCACAACCAACTCTGATCAATTTGAACAAATAAACAACTTTTGCCAGTACCAAGTGGAAGATGTTACCTTTTGTTTGAGTACCGGATGCAATCTCTGTTCCAGAACTTTCAAAGATCTTACATTTTCTATTTTTTAATCAGAGATCATAGCCTTTGTCCACCAATTGTCCAACACTAAGAAGATTATGCTTCAGACCTTCAATATATTGTACATCACTAGTTTTGTTCTTTCCATCAAAAGAAATAGTTCCTCTACCTCTGATTCTGCCAGAAAAATTATCACCAAATTTTACAACTCCTCCTTCATATCTTTCCAAATCTATGAACTTGTTTTTGTCACCTATCATATGGTGGGAGCATCCACTGTCAATGACCCAATCATCCTTTTCTTCAACTTGGGCAGCCATAGCTCTTTCTATCATTTTATGATTGACAAATTCAGAGGGTATTGGATCTTCTTCCTTGATGGTAATAAACACCCAGTCACTTTCAGATTTGTTTCCTGTCTCTGATTCATCATCTGTTACTCCATCATCATCATCATCATCTTCATGAACATAGTAGCACTTCTTTTGAAATCTTGATCTATTAGGGTTTGGCCTACAAAATCTTTCTGGACACCTTGAGGCAAAATGACCAATCTTATTCCAGTTAAAACATTTGAAAGGCAATTTTCCTTCATACTTACCGAATCCTCTTGGCAATCTTTTTGCAATGAGGGCCTCAAGTTTTTTAGATTCTAATTCATCCTCTTCTAGATCTTTTCTTGTTTTCTCATACCAAGATGAGTTTCTTGAGGAACTTTCTCCTGGATCATATCTTTGTTTACCTTTTCTAGAGGCACTAGCTTAGAATGTAGATTCAGTCTTGGGAAGTGCATCACCAAACTCAGCTAACTCGAATGCAGATATCTTACCAACCAATTAATCCCTTGTGATAGTTGTTAAGGATCTGATTTTTTCAATAGCAGCAACTTTGTGTTTATAAGGAGTTAAGGATCTGAGAACCTTAGCAACAATTTCATCTTCATCCAGAACTCCACCAGCACATCTGATGCCACAAACAAGCTCATTTACTTTTGTCATGTAAGAAGTGATATTCTCATCTTCACTAATCTTTAAGTTTTCAAACTTTCCTTTCAGACTTTGTAGCTTGGCACACTTAACATATTTGTCTCCTTCATATAGATTTTCAAGCTTTGTCCAAATTTCATAGGCAGTCTTCAAACCCATAATATTTGTCAGCTCTGAATCAGACAAGGCACTCAATAGGGCTTCTTTAGCTCAAAGATTATTTTCTGCATCTCTAATTTCATTTAGCGTTATACGGCCATTTGTTGGGGGAACATATTTAATTGAGGTTATGTTCCAATACTGATATCTTATGCATTGTATGTGACATTCCTTGCGGCTTTTCCAGGTAGTGAAGTTTGAACCATCAAACCTTGGACTGTCCTTCTTGTAGGTCGACATTCTGGATCTCCTCAAGCGGTTAAGCTTCTTCTAGAGGAACTTAGCTCTGATATCAATTGTTAGTTTCAAGACAGACAATTGAGAGGGGGGGTGAATCAATTGTCCCAAAAACTTTTCTTTTATTAACCACTTAAATCCTTCTTGTAATTTAGTAGTATAATAATAAATCAATCATGGAAACACAATGCAATAATTCAAGAGCAGAAACATATTAACACATATGACACCAAGATTTTAACGTGGAAAACTTAGTTAAGGGAAAAACCATGGGGTGACTAACCCAAGATTGTATTCTCTATTAAAAGAATAAGAACAAATGGCACATGCCAATTAGGGCTCACTGCCCGAGCACATTGCTCACAAGAGGCCCACTACCTACAGGAGACACACTGTCTACAGAATGATAAATATTACATACTTGAATTGAAGAATAGCATCTTCACCATGCTTGAGTTAGTTCCATTTAAGCTCAAAACTTCTGCTCTACCTCTCTCACTACTCCTCTCTACCACACTCTCATCTCCATGAAAATTTTTGAAATGACTTCACAACTCTTATTTATACAAGACATTGACTTTGGAATAATCATTAAAGTCGGCAAACTTTACAGAGAAAGTACACAAATACAACTTAATTTATTACAAAAGACTTCATGCGAATCACCACACTGTCAGCCACATATATCTGGGACTCAAATCTTCTTTGAGAAACATGCCATCCTTCGCATAACATCTTCAATATTATACACAAGATGTGTAAATCATTCAGTTGGCCAAGTTGAGGAAGAACATCATCATCTGAAAGTAATTCTTTAATTTCAAACTCCATCTTCAATGCGGACCACCAACACAAACTCGACACAATCCAGAGATCCCCACAAGCTTGCCTGAATCACCAAGAACATTCACACTACTTCTGCTTACTGAAATCATTCTCTTTTTCATCTAGAACCTCAAGAACACAATTTGTTATCATTGTCATAGTGGAATAGATGCTTGCGGACCTCCAGACCATGAACCAATTGAGTTGTAAATTCATATTGACTTCCTAAACACTCCACCAAATCCGCAAAACAAGATATTGCATTTCTAGATCTCACCGGACCTATTTGTGTCACTCCGTCACCTCTGAACATCTGCCAGAACCAGTTTTACTCATATGGTCATAACTACTTCAAATCTTCATGAGGACCTCTCTATTTCTGAAAGGACTAATTTTCTCAATATCCTCGGCACACAATGCATCCAATCCTTGACATCAATACAACAGGAGTATGTTGATATCAATGACAACACCGGTTAGGCCCATACTTGCAACACTAGGAGCTAAACTAGGAGGTAAAATATCCTAGGGGGAACATTTTATGACATAACAGGAGGTATCTACCTCTTGCAGGGGAACCCACTACTCTCTATAGTCTGAGAAGGGATGAGTCCAACCTCACCTTGAGGTTCTACAATGTTCTCCATTTCATGTTCCCAAGGTAAAATCTCCCCTTCTTCTAAGATCTTATCTTTTAGGACATCAAGAGAGGTAGAAACAACTTCCACTACAAGTTTCTCCTTCAAGGGTTCCTCCCCTTTCTCTAGCTTAGATCTCCCTTCATAGTTTTCAAATGTTTGATCCTACAAAGTTATTTCACTTTGGATGTAATAATCCTTTTGAAAATGGTTCTTACCCTTTTCTTTCTTTTGGGTCTCATGAATCTTAGATTCCATTGGAAACTTGAAGTTCAAGGGAGAAGAATCACACATATGCCGAAATTTTAAGCATTTTTGGAAAAGAGTGTTGCATTCTCATACTACACGGTTTGGACCCAATGATAAAGCTTGAATTCCAAAGAAATGGTGGTGGTTAAGACCTTGTGCTAACAAATGAGATTGGAGATTGTTAGGGAGGTGAAAAGGAGGTGAACTACCTCCGGAAATGGTCAAAAGGGGGTCAAAATCCTCCACTTGCAAAAGTCAAATCTCCTGAGGCAAATCCTGAAATAATAGGGGGAGATTTGTATTGGTTGACTAGAACTAAAAATCAAAAGTTGGAGATGGCTTGGGAGGTCCTCTAAAGGGATCCTAAGGTGAGAATGGCTAAAAAACATTAGGGAAAGGTCAAATCACAAAAAATAGATGAATACAAGGCCTAGAGATGAAGTTGCAAGCACCAGAAATGAGAATTGACAAGTGTCAAATAGCGTCAAAAGTGAGGAAAGGGTTAGTGAAGACAAAGGGGAAACAAGAGGAGTAAAAATCCAATTGCTACCAAGAGAATCGCTGCTTAGAGGACATTATTTCATACTTACATGTAAGTGACAAGGATTGTGAGTCATCATCGAGGTCCTTGTGGGGGCTGTGTGTAATTTTGGTGCTTATAGGATCGACGACCAGACCAGCCAGATGGGACCTGCCGATCAATAAGGGGTAGGCCCCTTTGGCCTAGCCAGGCTTGTCAGCCAGGGCTGACCACCTAGTAAAGGGGTCTACGACCTCGTACCAAGGGGTCACTCAAATTGTTTTTACTTTAATTTTTTTAATTTCTTGTAGACTTAAAAAAGGCAAATTTATTTATTTGTTTTTAATAAAAATCACTGCAACAGGCGTACCAAGTATGATGCACAGGGAATATTTTATGCTTTGTATGAAAGATTCTTTTGTAGATTTCCCTAGGGCATCAAAATGTCAAAAAAAAAATTGACTCCAAAATATGTCAGATTTTATATGGATCCATAGGTTTTGACACCTTATAGACTCAACCGTGAGGTCCATTTTTGCCCAAGAGGCCTCCTGCAAAATCTCACCCCCTAAAACCCTCATATAAAGACCCCAAAATGAAAACGAACATGCCAAATGTCCATGAAACCCTAGATCTGTAACAACCCAAGTTTGCAAATAGCCTTGTAACCCTGAATATGCCTTCATTATTTCCTACAAAGCCATGGATTCCACTATACACAAAAAAATCCACTCATAGCTAGGGTTATCAAATAGGGATTTCCTCCCAAATCATGGAAACCAAGCTTTGATACCAAATGTTGGAAATATGTAGCCATATAGACTAATTCCTCATAACCCAACAAGAGATTAATGTGCAACAATAACCAGAAATCCACATGCAAAAGAAATAGACAATCATACCATCAATGGGTGACACAAGATATACCCTGGGAAAACCTTCATAGAGGGAAAAACCCAGCCTCCAAATGCATCGATCTCTAATGTATTATTCAACAATAAAGATTGCAATACATAATGAAAACCTTGAAGCATCAAGCTCTCTACTTGTATGCCATGTGAACAAGCATGTAACCACACATCAAATACAATGCTTCAAACCCTCACAAATGCAACTTGCAAGAGATGCTCAATCAAACTAAACCCAGCCAAAGCTAAATTTAGCCAACCTCTACAACTACCTGTGTGTTTTCTTTTATAGAGATAAGCTCACACAAATACAATATGTGGTATGGTAAAACCATCCTCCCAAAAACCATGAGTCTACAAAACCATTGACCCCCAACTCTATTAGCAGATGGGAGAACTATCCCTCCCAACTCCATAATTCTATCCTTGTGCCTAGAACTGATCACTATGTCCCTCAACTAGCTGTGCAACTATCCCTGTGAGAGGATGGGGAGATGGGTGATTAGGTGGCTGGAGGAGAGATGGGTGAACTATCCCTGTTATCACCATGCCCTCTAGAACTGATCAACATGTCCCGGTTCCAACTCTAGAATTTGCATAGAACTGATCACCATGTCCCTCAACTAGCTCAACTATCCCTGTGAGCTCAACTATCCCTGTGAGCTCATAATTCTAATGCAACTATCCCCACACTTAATTATTGGTACTAAGCTTTCCCAATAATTAAATAATTACAAATAAATAATTAATTACTCTATGTCCCACACACATAAAATAATTCACCTAATGTTACATACAATGATTAAAAGTGACACCAAATAAATATCTAATGTGGATAAACACATCACATGATTCACTACAAATATATATTTATTTTACATAATAAAATAATATCAATGTTATGCACGATCTACAACACACCTACTCAACCAGCAAGAACACTCAGTGGTTCTCCTTGAAGACACACAAGAGGTCAACCTTAGCACCACAGAGCATCGAAGATCACATACATGGTAGCCTCTCTTTCACATACATGGTCATCCTATGTGACACACTAGATTTGTTTGCTTGCTTTTACATTAATATGCCTAGGTTAGATCCCTCTTTGGTTGTCCATCATCTTGTGCTCTGATACCAATTCAAACAAACAAGGACACAACTACTCAAATTCTTCGAAAGAAAATAGATACAAACTATTACAGACTAGGAGACGTCTAAGTTTCTGATTCCTGTGATTAGGAAGAGCATACTTCTCTAGTGTCAACTCTTACTTACTAACTTCTATTGCAGACCTAAGACTCACTTCAACTTACTCTGACCTCGAATGTTTAGAATGAGCTCAGGACCTCCCTTTTATAGATTTGAGAGGCAAAATCCAAAGCCAAATATAGGAAGGAGTTTTGAAATCTGACCATATGAAGTTGACACGAAACAAGCACTGACCAAGCACGAAGCCAAACTTTTTATAGAATTTCCATGTTGAGGCTGACAAGATTCCTCATGGATGAACCCAATCGTTCATGAATAGGAAAAGTAGGCACACTAAAACGCACTAACAAAGCATCTACTTTTTACAAAGTGACTTTTTGGTCACGGGAAGCATAACCCGTGGTTACTGTAAGGCACATAACCTTTCCCCTTTTACCGTGGTGGAATCCACATCTTTCATTAGACCATGAAGTGACAAATTCCTTTGCTGGATGACAAGCCACATCCACTAGCTAGTGTTGGGGCCAGATGATTCCCATTCCCTTATGCAACAAGGACAATTGTCAGCATGTCCTTCTAGGATCTGTTGTTCAAGGTCAGGCTCATATGGATTGTTCGAGGGACCAGATTCCTTCCACATTACTAATAAAGTCTTTAATTTGCACAGTCCATAGATTCCTTGACCATGTACGCCAATATCACCAAGTTCCAGTTGATATGTCTTCGTATGTATCCAGATTGGTTGATTGTTATTATACAGGTGTCTAAGGCGTGCTCCAACAGTCCAGTGTTGAAACATTGAATCTGCACCATGAGGGCCATAGTTCTACACCACATACCGGTTGATGAGATCATTAGAGTATGATCCCCATGTCAACTTGTAGATTACCCCTGAATAGCTAGCTGATTTTGTAAATTGTAATTCATTGTTTGGATATGGACCTTGGAATAGGTCCTTTATTAGTTGCTTACCATTTTCTTGTTCTAACCACCTATCTGGCCTGAGAACCAGGGGTTTATTGAATCTGACCGGATACTGAGAAGGTCCACTCCAGTTTTGAAGATATTGTTGGATTTCGGGATTGACCGATTCTGAAGCAGCTAAGAATGTAAAAAATGGAGTCATTGTCCACATACCTCTAGTTGTCAAAGCTTGTTTAGCCAAAAGTATTTTTAAACGATCTGCAAGGAAATCATTGGTTAACCACCATTGATGGTGATCCCTTCTATTATAGGAATTTGTACTGAATTCTGGACAATTGCGCTCATACCATCTATGTTCCCTTATGCACATGACTCGAACATGACTAGCTTCTTGCTAACCCATTCTATGCCCTTCTCAAGACAGGAAGTCTGCAAATATATTCTATGTCCCAGGCAGATGCTCAACATTGAACTCAAAGGTATGAAGGAACTGAGCCCATCTGAGCAACCTTCCATGGATGACATTATCCTTGGACTCCTTGCGAAAGAAGCCTTTCAGATTCTGTAGATCACTACGAACAAGGAACTTCTTGTCTGCAACAAACATGACTAACCCTTTCAATATTTATATTAAGGCTAAGATTTCCTTGTGGGTGCTATGATATGCAAGCTCACTGCCTTGGAAGCAACCTGAGGCATATCTCACAACTTCTTCTTGCTTTTGGGCAGTTTTCTCCTTCAATACTCTTGCCCATACTTCTTCACTGGCATCCATTTCAAGAGTCTTGTCTCCATTTCCTAGCAGCTTTAATGGTGGAAGGGATCCACATTTACTCTTAATTCTTTCAATAGCAGTTTCATGCATATGAGTCCATGGTGGAGGATTCTTTCCAAGCAATTTATTCAACTCCTTATGATCCTGGGCTATCCTGGCATAAAAACCTGCAATGTAGTTAACTAACCCAAGGAAACGCTGCAAATCTTTCACATTTTTTACCTCAAAGTGTTGGATGCATTTACAGATATGTTCTTGTGCTTCCATTCTCCCCCCCGGAAGAAGGTTGATCCCAATCAATTTAATGGATTCCTAGGCAAACACACTTTTGGACAGATTCACTGCTAATCCATGCTGCTGACAAACAGAGAGGAAAACTTTAAGATGATCAAGATGTTTATGCATATCTTGACTGAATATTAAAATATCATCAATATATGGCACCATAAATTTGGAATATGGATGAAAAATTATATCCATATGTTGTTGAAAAATGGATGGTACTATCTGCCAAATGGAAGAACTTTCCATTCATATAACCCTTGTGGTACTGAGAATACAGTCTTATGATAATCTGCAGGGTCGAGAGCAATCTTCCAGTATCCCTTAGTAAGATCAAATTTAGAATATACATGGCTTCCTTGGATGGTCTGCCATAAATGATCCTTACTGCGTAAAGGATGGTGATGATCCTGCAAACAATCATTCAAAGGCTTGTAGTTGACCACAAGTCTCTTTTCTGGGAGAACCTTCCCATTTTCATCAGTCTTTGTGGTGTACAGTGCATGGCATAAAAATGATGAATTTGAATTCTAAATGAGCTCTAACTCTAACAAGTTAGCTATCTCTTTTCCACACATTTCAACTTCTTCAGAACTCATAGGGAAGTAGTTTGCCTTACATTTTGGAAGCATCTCCTTACCTTCTACATCTCTCTTCAAAATTAACTTGCAAGAGAGATTCTGTTGGTGCTTCTTCAAATCTTTAGTCATTACAGTTTCTTCAAATTCTTTCTTTAGCTGCTCCAGAGGGATTTCTGCAGCTTGTTGTTGCTTTGCCAACCAAACTGTGTTGACTTCTTTTTGTTTCCTCATATTTACAGTGGTTGTGAATGCTAATTCACTGTGTAACCTTAAAACTTTGAAAATATTTTTCAGAGTGATTTCCCACTAATCCATGAGGATCGGCTCCCATTGCTGCATAGTTGCGCTGCTAATTACTCTGTCATAGCCATCCATCTCATATTATACAAAGATTATATCTTCACAATAATCTGGACTAAGCTGTACTAGAACTTTGCAGATTAAATTAAAGATATGCTTACCATTGCCGAACTGGATCTTTGTAGTGGCCTCAATCCACTGATTTGCTGGAAAATAGTTGTATCTGGCAATGTTTAGATCTGCACTAGTATCCCATAGAAATGCTAAGGGATAAGCTTTAATTCCTGGTAAGTGGATGGTAAGAACAACTCCTGGGCAGATTGTTCTAGGTGATCGCTGGAATGCGCACATTTTTCTTAAGTAGCTGGAGGTAAATTCAAAGGGCAATCCAGTGTCTGGATCAATGCCTTCTGCTACTATTGCTTCTTTGACCAATGGACTATATGATTTCTCTTGACAGAAGAGGTTTTCTTCTACTATAGAACTGGGTTGTGCTGGAAGTTGGAATGGACCTCCTGAAGCATTAATCTTTGATACGTAGCTATCCAGTTCTTGACTCTTGTTTATTTCATCCACCAAACTAACATTTTCTTCCATATCTATTTCATCAATTTCTTCTTGAGCTTGATGGATAACAGTTTGCAAAAATTATTTTTTGTGACGGCGCCAGAGTCTTTGAGCCATACTACCTGGTGCAGGCGCTTCTCCCATATGCCTTTGTGGCAATGGTGCTGTGGAATCTAAAGTCCATAGTTGCCTTTGTGGCAATGGTGCTGTGGAATCTAAAGTCCACAGTTGCCATTGTTGCAGTGGTTTGTAACCAAATCTTTCTAGAATTGGTGAATGTACTGGTAGCCTTGGTTGTTGCTATTTTAATAGGCTCTCCTTTTCCCGATGTAACATGACCAATGTATGTTTTTTTTTTGCCAAGTTTCAGGTCTAATAAACATTTCAGACTGAATTTTTTCTATGCTGAGAATCTCTTCAACAACATCATCTAGAGTCCTTTCTCTTATCCTCATCATTCTACAAAAGAATGAAATTTGAGAAGCAACACTGGAGGATTCAGAATCAGAAGAGTTACCTGATTCTTCTTGATCTTTTCTCATGTAGTAGAGCTACTTTTCATCATTATCCTCTTGGGAGGATTCTTCTTCACTGGAGAGTATGACATCATCAGAATCTGATGGATATTCATCAATATACTCATACTCTTCTTCATCATCTACACCTGCACTTACAGCAATTTTCACTTTACCTTTGTACTTGGCCTTGTTTCTTTCAGGGCACTTATTAGCGTAGTGCTCACCTTTACAGATGTAACAGCTAGGTTTCCACTTAGAGCCTTTGGAGCTCTTATCTATTTTTCTAAAATATGCTTTCTTTTTAGGATACTTTGAAAAATTATTTTTCTTGTATTTATTGGAATACTTCTTGTAGGCTGGCTTTTTGCACTCATAGCACTTTTTCAGGAGTGCTTCTCAGGGAATTGATTACTAGGTATTATCTGGTAACATGATGATGAAGAGATTATTGGTTTTATCTTCTTCATCTCCTTTCTAACTTTAACAAAGTACTGAACCAGTTGAGGGAATGTTAGTTCTTTAAGATCCATGTGCTCATTTACCATATTTTCAAGAACTTTTTTGTGATAGTACTCTCCGATCACAGGGCCAAAGCTTTTCAGGAAAACAGTAAACATATATTCTTGATTTTTTTCTTTTCCTGAGCTATAAAAGTTCTTGTACTGCTCTTCGCAGTATTCTTTGAAATATTTCAAATCTTTACACTTTCCCCTGACAAACTTATTGTATGCCAGTCTTTCTAGAGAATTTGTCTTACCTACAAAGAGGCAAGTGAGTTGGGCACAGACCTGATCTATTCCATGGGTTATCAGGTCATCACGATAGGCATTATCAAGCCTATCCCAGACTTTCCGTGCAACTCCTGTGAGGGAGTTTAAGGCCTGTTTAATTACTTCTTCTTCTGAGACTCTAGCATTGGTAGACACATAATTGGTTACCCGTGCTTTGATAGTATCTATACTTTTCAGGTTTTCTGCATCCTGGAAACTATCAAAGTTGATCAGAGGGGGTGTGTCAGCTTTGAAGCTTTGCAACACTTTTTGAGTGTCAAACTTGGATCCTTGTGTATCACCATTTCCTCTAGCCATGTTTATCTTTCCTGTTGCAGGATTGTACTCTTTTTCTTCTATTGGACTAGATGGGTTTACTTTCAAGATTTTTCCTTGATACTAAGCTTGCAAGTAGCTTGGGGATCCTGAAGGGAATTCTAACTTCTTAGGCTGGAAAATTTGTGGTCTGGTGGAGTTAACCACTCACTGAATAGTGCTAGACTCTCTGGTAATAGAGTCTCCAAGCAGCAAAGTTGAATCATTCACACTTTGAACATTTCTTTGAACTTTCTCTATCTATTGATTCATTTGTTTTACATGAACACCCATGCTTGACAAACTTGAATTTACAATTTGAAAATCGAGGGTGACTTTAGCACGTACTTTCTGTAAGATTTCTTTGTGCTGTTCATTTGACTGTTGTTATGATTCCCAAGCATAAAATGCATCCTCAGATCGCTCTACTAGTCAAATAAGAGCTACAAAAACTCTTGGAAGTGGGTTTCATTAACCCCATAGACTACCCTAAGTGGCTATTCAATATCATTCCCGTCAGCAAGAAACTTGGAGGCATTTGCATTTGCAAAAAAATTAGGGATCTCAATAAATCTTACCCTAAGGATGATTTCCTATTACCCAACATCGACTTCATTGTGGATCTAATAGTGGGCGATAAGATGTTATCACTCATGGAGGGATTTTTGAGATACAACCAAATTAGAATATACACCCAAAGATCAGCATAAAATGGCTTTCACATGTCGTTGGGGTACATACTACTATCAGGTGATGCCTTTTGGGCTTAAAAATACAAGGACAACATATCAACAAGCTATGACTATTATCTTCAATAATATGCTTCATAAGATCATGGAATATTATGTAGATGACCTCCTCAAGAAATCCAAAACAAGGGATGGACACCCCAAAGTGATTCAACAAATATTTGAACATCTTAAAGAATATAAGGTCTGCTTAAATCCAAAAAAGTACATCTTCGGGGTCAAATCAAGAAAACTTTTGGGATTCATTGTTTCCAAAAGAGGTATTGAAGTGGACCCTGCTAAAGTATCCACCATATAGAAATGCCTCTATCTAAGAACCTCAAGAAACTTCACAGCCTTCAAGGCAAACTTCAAGCCATCTAACAGTTCATTGCACAACTAGCAAACAAATGCCATCCCTTCTCCCATCTTCTTTGAAAGGATGTTCCTTTCAAATGGGATCAAAATTGTTAACACACATTCAATAAAATTAATGAATATATAGCATCACCTCCAATTATTATGGTCCCTATCCGAGGAAAACGCATGCTACTCTACATATTAGAAAGACTCATAGCGTTGGGGGCATTATTAGCACAACAAGATGAAACAGGTCATGAAAGGGCTATATACTACATCAATAGGACTATGGTCGACTATGAGCTAAACTATACACCAATGGAAAATGCATGCCTAGTTGTTGTCTTCAATTCTTAAAAATTGTGACACTACATGCTAATTCATCCCATAAATCTCATATCTAAGGTCAATCCCCTCAAATATGTACTATCCAAGGCTTCTCTTATAGGATGAATGGAAAAGTGGGTCACGTTTCTCAGGGAATTTGACAATGAATATGTAGATTGAAAGGTTATAGAAGGGAAGGTTGCTTCATATCAACTCACAGAAGCTCCCTTAATTGACCATTAACTATTAACTGTTGACTTTCCAAATGAGTCCTTCACATTGACAGAAAAAACCTCCTATAAATTGTACTTTGATGGGTCCTTCACAAGTCATGGTGCAAGTATCAGCATTCTGTTTATTACACCTCAAGGGGACTTTATACCTAAAGCATGTCATCTTGGATTCCCTTGTACCAACAATATGGAAGATTGTGAAGCCTTGATCGTGGGCCTCAAAATAGCTATCCAATGGAATATCCAATAGCTTTAGGCTTATGGTTATTCACAAGTAGTCATCAAATAGGTCAATACTGAGTATCACACTAAAGATGACAAATTGATACCCTATAATGGATGGTCGATAGCTTCAAACAATATTTTTCCCACATACAATTCGAGCAAGTCCCTCATCTTCACAATAAGGTTTCAGATACTATGGAAACCATTAGGTCTCTACTAGACATGCCACATGACAGTTACCAATGTGAATTACTAGTTCAACAACTCCTAATACCTACATAAAATGTCCCTAAATCTGAATTCATATGTGATTGTTGATCTTGAATCTCCTTGGTATCATGACATCTATGCCTACATCTGTGACCAAACAATACCTCCTAACCTCTCATGTAACCAACGTAAATCTATCGTCCAATGTGTATCCTGCTTCATTATCCTATCCAACACTCTTTATCACCGAAGCTATGATGGCTCCATACTACATTGTTTAAATATAGAAGAAGCTAATGTTGCACTACGGGAAGTACATGATGGTATTTACAGTGTTCATACTAGTGGTATGGTCCTAGCCAAGAAATTCATCAAGATAGGTTACTATTAGCCCACTATGGAGCATGATACATGTGAGTGTATTAAGAAATGCAAACCTTGTTAGCAGCGTGGAGATCTCATTGACAATCTGTCAGAGGTGTTGCAACCAATCACAACACCATGACTCTTCTCACAATGGGGCCTCGATATCATTGGAAATATTCACCCCTCCTCTTCCAATGGTCATAAATTCATCATCACCACCACTAAGTACTTTATGAATTGGGTTTAAGCCATACCACTCACCTTCACCACTAGATCCTAAATCACCAAATTCATCCTATACCATATCACCTATCATTATGGTATCCCATCCACTATCATCACAAATAATTGCAAACCATGTTCAAAAACCATTAATTTCATACCCTTTGTAGACACTTTCACATCCAACATCATTGGTCCACACCATACTATCCCCAAGGTAATGGTCAATCCATGGACGACAATGAAGCCTTGCTTAAAATTCTCAAGAAATTAATAAATGATATTGGTTGTGACTAGCACCTCCATATTCATCCGCACTTTGGGAAAATCACACAAGCATCTACACACCTACAGGTGGTATGTCATATTCTCTTATATTTAGCATCAAAGCTATCTTTTCAATTGAGATCAAACTTCCATCTTTGTCCATGTCATTGTGTAACATCATTGATGGGGAAGAATAATGTGTTGAATGCCTCTACGAGCTAGAGCTACTTGTTGAATGGCACCTCAATGCCTTGACTCGCCTCTAGGATTATAAAAATTAACTTCATAGACACTACAACAAGAACATTAGAGCATGTGAATTTGATGTCAATGACTTGGTCCTCAAGGAAAACCAAAGGAATCTTCATGATCAAGAAAAGAAAGGCAAGTTTGAACCTAATTGGTTGTGCCCATGTGTGGTTACTGCTAAATATGACTTTACGGCATATCAGCTAGTTACCTCTGCAGGAGAAGAGCTAGAAGAACCCCTCAACATAATCCATCTCAAGAGTTTATATACCTAGTCCACTAGATATCCCTTCAAAAACACAAAAAACAAAAAATGATCAAAAGTAGAAAAAATCAAAAAATTCAAAAATAGTAAATAAAAATAATGTGTCCTATGGTGAAAACCACCTTTGGTGGCACCTTGGATAGATACCATGATGAAAACCTTCTTCCAGGAATCATTTGTATAAGCCAAACCTAGTATCCTTCAAGTTATCTTTGTTCCATATCCATCTTCCAACATACCATTCCCATTAGACGAGAAGTTTAAGTTTGAAAGCAAATGGGAGGCAAGTACAAATGTTCCAAAGGATAAAGTGCAACCCTACCATGCCTTCCCCCAACCCAACATCATACCATGAACTTACTACCTACAATATTATCACCCTCTCATCCTTCCATCTATCTCCCCATTATTCCTCAGTTCCTTGTGTAGTTTTACTGTGTCCACAGTTCACACTGCCAACAACTTCCTCGAATGGTCATTTAACCTACCCATCTATCCAATAGGTCATGAAGATGTATGTCCTTCCATTTGATTGTTGTTCCCTTTGATGGATTGGGCCACTTGGAACCCTCTATTTCTACCAACATTTTTCACAATTATGGTTCATTACTTCCTCTGCTTTCCATTGCACCAAGAGGTATCTCAAATATCACACAAGATGTCTGTGCTTTCAAGCCCATAGCTGATAAAAAATCAAAATGTCATCCAAATAAAGGATAAAAATCAAAATGTTATCCAAATAAAGGATAAAAAAAATTTCAAGGAAAGGCTTCACTACCTCATTCATCAGTCTCATAAAGGTGTTGGGTACATTTTCCAACCCAAATGGAATTACTAGCCACTCATACAACCCATCCTTGGTCTTGAATGTTGTCTTCCATTCATCCCTTTCTCTAATTTTGATTTGGTGGTATCTACTTTTCAAATCAATCTTGTTGTAGTACTTTGCTCCACTCAAACAGTCCATCAAGTCATCCATACGAGGCAATGGAAACCTGTACTTAATGGTTATCTTATTTAGAGCCCTTGAATTAGTGTACATTTTTCATTTCTAATCTTTCTTAGGTGTCAATACAACAGATACAACACACAAACTAAGGCTCTTTCTAATCAACCCCTTATCCAACAACTCTTGCACTTGTCTATTCACCTCTTCATTTTCCATGGGCGTCATTCTATATGGTGCCTTATTTGCTAGGCTTACACCCAGTATCAAGTCCATGAAATGAATTATGCTTCTAGTTGGAGGTAATCCATCAAGTAAGCCCTTCATTAGAATGTCACTGAACTCATTCATAATTTCTTGGACTTCTATGGGAACTTCTACCCCTTTCTCTGCTGCCATAATTTCTACAACTTACGATAGGAAGGCATAACATACCTTCTCCTTTATGATTTTCTTTAGGAACTATTTTCCAATCACTAGACAAACCCTATTGGTTTTCTCAACCTCCTCATCCTTATCCTTCAAAGGATTCAACACATACTCAACCCCATCCTTCTTGATTTTAATGCAATTACTCTTGTCATCATGAATGGCCCGTCTATCATATTATCAAGGTCTTCCTATCAGAATGTGACATGCATCCATTAGAATAACATCACACATTATCCCATTTTTGTAATTCCCAATATAAAATTTAATAAGGCATTGTTCACTTACCAATAACTGATGTCCCTTTTGCAGCTAGGAAACCTTGTAGGGAGTTTGGTGTTTCAGCCTCTTTAGTTTTAGCTTCTCTATCATCTCTTCTGACACTAAGTTGTCAATGTTGCCATTGTCCACAATGACTTTGGAGCATTTTCCTCGAGACTTACATCTAGTTCTAAAAAAAATTCTTCGTTGTTCGAGATCCTCTTATACCTTCTCTGGTGTTAGAAGAACTTTCCTCAACATCAAGGATTCTCCATCCTCGGGTTCTTCTCCAAATTCTGGTGAGGCTACACTTGTCATACTCATATCCTCAACTTATGCTATATGAACTCCATTCTCTTTTCATTTTCCACTTCTTTTTTGTACTTTAGGACATTCAAATGCCCTATGTCTACCATGTCCACACTGGAAACTTGTTCCACTAAATCCTCTTCCTCTTCTAGAATTTCCTTTACCTCAGGAGTAATCACCCCTTCCTCTACCTCCTTCGGTACTAGTTTAAGAAGAACTTGTTTCTCCTTGATTATCTTGAGAACCACGTCTAGGATTTGACTCTCCTCTACCTTTTGAGGATTTACCGCTTCCCCTAGAACTATTCTGGCTTCTAGAGATCTTTTCTTCTACCTTCAATGTGAATTGATAGGATTCTTCTATGCTGGTAATTCTGACCATATTAATTCATCTTGGATAGAATAATGCAAACCATTTACATACCTGGAGACCTTCTCAGCATCATCTTCAATGTGACCAACTTTGATGTTCAATCTATAAAACTCTTTGGTGTAGTCTTGTACACTTTTCTCCCTCTTCTTGAGGTTCTACAGCATCTTAAACATTGTGATCTGATGGTCTACAAGCAGAAATTTTGCCTTCAACTTAGTTAACATACTCTCCCAGGTATTAATCTTTTCCTTTCCTTTCTTTGTCTCTCAACTTGCACATGATCCCACCATGGAGATGTATGTCCCTACATCTTTGTAGCTACAAGTTTTACCCTCTTAGGGTCTTCAATAGATTCCAACTCAAAATTATTTTCCATCTTTGAAATCTAGTCTATCAACTCGTCTAGTTTTAGAATACCACTGTAACTGGGTAACTCTAAATGGGGTTTGCTAGCAATCTTTGTCCTTGCACTTAGAAACCTCCTCTCATGTCCATCTTCTCCTTCTGCTTCTTCACTGACTTCTTCCTCATTATCACTCACATCCTCTATAGGTATTCCTCTGCATTGTGTTCTTTCCATTGCATCCAACCTAGCTATGATGCCTTTCAAAATATCTACCAATGTTGCATCTCCATCTCTTAGAACCGCTCTTATTCTACCTCTCACTTAGTGTGCCATGTTTGCATGTCCACATCCTCAAGGATTTGAATTCTCTAATACCACTTGATGTAGGTCAATGTCCAAGGGCTTTGACAAGCTACTGAACCAAGTAGCAAAATAAAACAACACACAACAATAAAATAAAAATCTCTTTATTTGTTTGCAACTGGAGTGGACAACAAGAGTAAATGGAAATTAAAGTCTTGCATGCCTTGGCCTAAGCCTTACAATCATTCTAATAGCCAAATCAATGTATACTAGCCTCCCTCTAAAAACCAAAAATAATCTGCCTATAAATCTGAAACTTGCAGAAGAAGCCACAGTAGAAGTCAAAAACTCACTACCAAAAAGATTATCCCTTCAAAAGAAAGAAATTTCCCTTTTATATGCAAAAGAGACAGTTACCACACATCTTCACATGAGAGGACATGTGTCATCCTCTTACATGATCTTTAGATCCATGTCCTCTTACTGGCTCTTTAGATCGGTCATAAAGGTGGTTAAAAACCACTTTTTTCACTTTATGAGCATTTTAAGATGGTTAAAAACCATTTTTGTCACGTTTTGGGCATTGAAGGGTGTTTTAGCAAAAATCTGTAGGTCAAGAGGACATACAGGACAACATGACATCTGGTTGGAAAACATTTGATTGGAAGCATCCAGTTGGAAACATCTGGTTGGAGATGTCATGTTCAACATGACATATGCATTTGGATATCATGTTGGAAGCAAAATGCATTTGGACACCCTATTGGAGGCAAAGCACATATGGACATCATGTTGAAGGAAAAGTGCATCTAGACATCCTATTAGAGACAAAAGTGTACTGGACATCCTGTTGGAGGCAAAGTGCATCTTGACATCCTATTGGAGGCAAAGCGCATCTAGACATCTTGTTGGAGGCAAAGCACATCAGGTCATATTATTGGAGCCAAAAACATCCACACAGGCAGAACTCACTCAATTTTGATCAGATCTTCTCCCAACTTGAACTGTAGACACCCATTTGGTTCCTCTTCAAGGTGAAGTCATCACTTGGCCTTGAACCAATTGGAATTATCAGAAATTTGATCACCAACTCCTGCAAGAAAAAACAAGAAGAAAAAATAACAACAAAGCAAACAAAAAATTTTGGTTGATGAAGATTTCTCGTGGACCTGCGATGCTCTAGCATCACCGAGTCTCTCTCTCTAGCTGGTAAATTTCAAGTGTGCTCTAAAATTTTGGCTATTTTCATGTTTATTATTCCTCTTGTTGGGTACCTTTTAAGGCTTCCTACTTGAAAATTGAAAAGTTTCTTAGGGATTTTCGTTGGACCTCTTTTGAAGACAACAAAGGCTTTCATCATGTGCTTTGGGAATATTACTATCTCCCTCATGATGTTGGGGATTTAGGTTTACTCTTAATCCACTAACAAGGCCTAGCACTTTGTGCTAAATGGATTATTAGGGCCCTACAAGGTGAGGATGCCTAAAAGTCCTCATTTGACATTGTATTTCATCTGGAGTGCTCTTTAGGCATCTAACTTGGAAAGGCCTTGGGATTCATACTCTTCTCATTATGAAGGAACACATCATATATGTGGCACTTTTGTTATCAAAAGCATCTGGAAGGCTTGAGAATCCATGAATTCCTAGCTTTTGTGGTCTAGCAATTATTTCCATAATGGCCTTTCTATTGATTAGTAGTCTATTTGGTAGTCTCTAGTCCTTTCTTGTCAATATTAACCTCTAGCCAAAGCCCCTTGGGTTCAAGATTTAACATTTTATAACAGGGGAATTAAAATGTTGCTAGATATTTGCAAAGAGGCACTAAGAATTTTTAATTGGCTTGAGGCTAAGTGGAAATTTTGATTATACAAACATGATCATGATGCATACTAGACAATTATTAATGTCATTCTTTTCCACGTCGTTCACACAATTGGGGTTAGGTCTTTCAATCCTTGGTGGAAGGATTGGAAATGGTATCCAAATACACCATTTCACAATTACAGACCCAGTAAGGGATATTTATGGATTACACCCCATCTCCCCATGGTGGCCCAATTAAATCTCCATTGGCACCTCCAGTCTTCTCTAGGCACTTGGAACCAAAAATTATAAACTATTTGGTTCGCCTTTATTGAGCCTAAGTTGGCTCATTTTGCCTGACACATTCTTTAGAAAGGTCTTCCACTAGCCTCTTGCTTGTCTCATCTAAGAGTTTTTAAACCCTGTTGTCCATTTTGTAGATAACTTGAGACTCTCAAGCACCTTTTTTTGTTTTACACTAGATCCCAGGAAGCCTAAACTTGGTTCATGACTCCTTTAAGTCCTTCAGGCCCATCCCCTTCTTATGGCATATGGTTTTGTTGGGAGATTGTCCTTGCCTCCCTTTCAAATTTACCCAGGTTTGACATGCTTTTAGCATGGAGATTCTTTTTAGCATTTGGAAAGAGATAATTTTTCTATTTTCACTAGTTGTGTAGTTGATATGTAGTTTCTCTTTACACTAAAGCTATGATTTTCTCTAATGTGCTTATGCAGATTTAAGTGCAAGCCAACAAAGTTGCACTTGAAATTACTCATCTGTAGGTGCTTTTAAATCATTGGTGTAATGCCCCTCATATGGTTTCCAAAATCTCATCATCCTCTACCTCCTACCAGGGTCACTCACCTCCATGTGGGTGTAGACATGGACATATCCAACCTACCCAAAGGGATCATGGCTCCCTGTCACATGGCTTTCATCCTCCCAAAAGAGCCATGGATTGTGCTACCCATGGATGGTCTTTCCCTTCTTAGTCACCATCTACTTTTTGACATGAGCATGTTTCTCTTGGCTGGTTGGATTCTGTCAAGTTTCTTCCTTGCTTGGATTTGGCCATATCTCCTATGTGTGCTCAACAACCTATAGATGAAGACCAAGAAGAAGAGGGTACTTTCACTTTTTTGGAATTGATTGATGATGGTTCGATCCCTATTGATCAATGTATGTGGCAAACTAGATGACTATGGTCCCCCTTGATGGCGTAGCTCCTGCTACCTAGCAACTTTTTATTATTTAGGCTTGGTCCTATTAGAATCTTTCTTGTTCTCTTGTCTTGTTATTTGGGACTAGCTTTTCTTATACTTTGAAGTTGTGCCTTCTACAATTTGCTGCATTTTTTTGTGAATAGTGTTTTATCTTTTTAATATATAAAAAGTACTTAAGTCATTATTCATAAAAAAGTCTTCATCGACATTTTATATTATAAATCTAATTCATTTTGATAAAACCTGTGAAAAAAATTTAAGTTGAAATTATAATTAAAATTTTACTATATTATAAATCAAACATTATAAATCAATGAAACATGTGAGAAAGGTTTAATGTTTAAAATATATTAAAATGTTTCTTTTATTATAATTGAACTTGTATAAAATGTTTCTTTTATTATAATTGAACTTGTATATTATAACTTTATTCCATCTTGGTAAAATATATGTGAAATTTAGTTTTAAATTTAAATTATAATTTTAAATCTTCATTGCATTATAAATTAAAGACAAGTTTTATTAATCATACAAAACATTATTTTCTAAACAATTTATAAAAAGACAATCTAATAAATTATCTATCAATAATTATTCCATCTTAATAAAATACATTTCAAATTTTTTAATTTAAAATATAATTTAAAAAACTTCATGGTATTATAAATTGAGATCAATAATATAGTAGACCCTATTATCACCTCCAGACAATTTGTTATGTTATGTTGAATAAATTATTATAGTGGGCTTTATCAGGCTTCACATCCAATCTAAAATTGTAAATATTTAAACCTAATACACTAGAATTTACCATTTTTAATAAATGTAACAACAAAGAATTTATATATTTTTACCTTAATATTATAATTTTAATTTTAGTTGGGTTTTTCTTGGTTAAGCATTTTGATTAATATACTAAATGAACCAAAACATTTATTTTTACAATATAATTTGTTGTTCATTTAAATTTAATTTATAATGTAAGGTACATTTAGTGATAAATTAGTACTTGATGTTTCTAAGTTTTGCCTTAAGTTTTATGGAGTGGTCATATTTCTATGTTCTAGGCTAATCTTTTTCTTGGTGAGCTATGAGCACCCACCAGCCATTAGATTTTGTAATCCAACAACTTACTAAGGAGAGCTATTCATTTTGTGATTTTTGTGCCAAAACTTGCATGTGTCATCCATCATGAAGATATAATTGTTAATGAGGAGCCATAAAGAAAAATGAGCTTCATTGGATCATACTTCCGCCATTAGTTCTATTTAATGGTGGGCCCCACCTTTCTTTAAGATGTTGTTTGTAGAGTGCACAATGATAAGGTTTCAAATGATAGTATAGCATTTGGATTGGCTCATGGGAGCCAAAGAGAGAAACAAGGAAAAAATTATAACTACTTCTGCTAGTCATTCGATTGAGCTCAAGCAACAACCTATGACATATTGGAGGCTTATTCTAATCCAATAGAAATAAAGATAGAGAAGGTAAGTGGCTAAAATTAGTAGAGAAGTTTTGTGGAATCATTTACCTAGCTCAATAGTTCATAATTCTCTAGGAGTGCATGTTAAATGTAGAATTAGATGAGAAGATTTAGGCCTTATCAACTTTTTGTGGTTAATCCCTACCACTACATTTGAACCCATTCCCTACAAGTTCTAGACATTTGAACACTCCTCTAGTAATTTTAAGAAATTTAAAGATGTTGCATGCATATAATCAATCATATTTCATTAGTTTCTTTATTAAAAACTTATAAGTATAACTGAAAAGGAAGGAAGCAAATGGTGGTTCAAATTTTATAATATTTGATTGACATTCAGAGTTGTTGTACAATCATCTAGTTGGTTCCATTAATTAGGTTTCATTGCAAGCCATTTTGCAAGATGGGTGTTTTATGGGCCACCATCCATTACCCACTCGGGCTCTTCTTTGGAGATCTAAGGGACCAACAACAAATGACTTTACTTCAAGTTACTCCAACATGAATCCTCTTATAGGATCTAGTCATGTATTCTTAGATGTTGTATCTTGCTCAATTTTGAAGCCTATGTTGATTAATAATGTTTAAAAGTAAACAAACAACACATTATTTGTTTGAAGTTTTAAATATTAAAAATAAAAAGTTACCATCTATTTAAGCTCTACCATTTCTAAACAATAGACCCTCCATTTGGCCATTAGATTTCATGTCT
The DNA here is from genome assembly GCA_027924645.1 of Cunninghamia lanceolata. NCBI lineage: Eukaryota > Viridiplantae > Streptophyta > Pinopsida > Cupressales > Cupressaceae > Cunninghamia > Cunninghamia lanceolata. The sequence goes on along the minus strand of BSBN01000553.1, from coordinate 11,052,753 downwards.
AGAATGATTTCCTTTGATGCTAACTCTTATCCTTATTGGCAATTTTAGCCCAAGATCCTCATGTAATCATGCTTACCTATGGGCACTTACATTTTATTTTAAGTCCCCCAAACTCATGTATCCTTCAAGAACATGGTAGATCATCCCATGGCATGTCTAGCATACAATTTGACAACACTTCTATCTCATCTTTCTAGAAACAAATTATCACTGGTTGATTCCTCATTTACATGTAATTCTTGTCAGTTCTCAGCTAATCATTGGTCTATTCTTATGTTAGCCCAATCCTTCAACACATTTTTTTGCGTGGATATGACCTCTCTCCAACAATATTGTTTCTTGGTTAGTTAGAAATTGATATTATTATACAAGTGAATAGTAAGACTTGAATATTCATGTAGCATGGGAGCACAAATCCCTTCTTTAAGGCATCAAGCCTTCACAAAGACGTGACTTTCTTTTGGATTCTTTCAAGAAGATTGTTCCATATCCCATTGTTGATTTTTCTAGAGATTAAAGGCATTCCAAAGTACGTTGTAGGTAGATGATTAATATTGCAACCAAGAATGGCTGCTATTTGAGTATGAATGGAGTAGCCAATGTTGAATAAGTATAGGTCACTTTTGTCAAGATTAATCTTTTGTTTTAAAACAATAACATAGTCTCCCAACATTCTTTTTCAGTGCTTATCTTTACAAATAGAGGCCCTTCGACCAACAAGGATTGTTTCACCTAGGAACTATTTATGGTATGAGGGATTTAAGGTATATGTTGGTTTAAATAATTTTAGGTTTCCATTTGTTATGCTCTTCAAGATGTTCCTTCCTAGAAGTTTTTCTAGCACAATGAAAAGGTACGAGGAAAAGGGACCTCCTTGACTTAAACCACCTATGCAAGAAAAATGACCTTGAGGGGAACCATTTATAATGACTGAAAAGTTAGGAGTAATGAAGCAACATTTCATTAGTCTAATAATCTTCCCTTAGAACCTAACTCTCTCTAGAACTTTTGTCATGAAGTCTAATGAGACTCTATCATAGGCATTAGATATGTTGATTTTGAGGGTCATGCCTTCCTTTCTGCTCTTATCCATAGAGTGAAAATCTTCGTGATCAGAGATGAAACCATCTAGGATTTGTTTACAAAGCACAAATCCATTTTGGTTCTTGTGAATGACCTTGTCTAAGAATGGTTGCATTCTTAGCACCAACATCTTGGAGAATATTTTGTAGACAGTATTACACAAATTGATTGGTTTGAAGTCATTGACTCTATTAGCTCCTATATTCTTGGGAATTAAGACTAAAAAAGTATTGTTTACTTCTCAAAGTAATTTTCCCCTTTCAAAAAATTCTTGAGAAGCAACAATAACATCCTAGGTAATTATATCCCAAAAGGTTTGGAAGAAAGCTTGGGGAATCCATCAAACTCAGGGGCTTTATAAGGGTCAAAGGAGAAAATTGTAGCCTTGACTTCCTCTTCCAAAGAACTTTTCCCCATGATTTCCAAGTATTCTATAGTAATAGATTTAGGGATGATCTCAAGTAATTCTTCCTCTTTGGATGGGTCAAGGAGCATTATTGAGTAGAGTAGATAGTAATGCCTAGTGCCTTGTTTTTGAATGCATTCTTCTTTGGTAATCTTTGTCCCATCCTCTAGAAAGAATTTTGATATTCTATTATTCCTTTTGTGTTTGAGATTTGATTCGTGGAAGAACTTGTTGTTCATGTCTCGTGACTTGGTCCGTTGAACTCTAGACTTCTATTTCCAGAAAATTTCTTCACTAGCATAGATATTATGTAGTTGACTCATCAGTTCCTTTTCCTCTTTCTAGTAGTCAGGTGAAGCACCATTTATCTCCATTATTTGTTGGATATTAGTGAGTTTTTCTTTTAGTTTCTTTTTTTCTCAAAAATGTTTCCAAATGAGAATTTGTTCCACTCTTTGACTTTCCTCTTTATATTGTCAATCTTCTTGACCAATTTGTACATTGTTGTCCCTTCTATTTAAAATTGCCACCAATTTTTAATTTTCTCTCTAAAGTGTGGGTGTAATGTCCACATTATCTAAAAAATAAAGGTGTACCACCATTTCTTTACCTCCATGCCTTATACGAGAAGAAAGGGGTTGTGATTTGACCTGATTCTTAGGAGAGTTGGAAGATTACATTTGTCTATAATATTCTAGGTGAAAGATGTAAGTTATCTATCTAGTTTGACTTGAATCAAATGGGAGTCTGATCTATTGTTGGACCAAGTAAATAAGGATCCCTTAAGGTCAATGTCCAATAAACTACTAGCTATAAGGAATTCATCCATTTCTATCATGTTGTCAAAGAAATCATCAATGATCCCATCTTTTCAAAGGGATAGAGGGGAGAGTTGAAATCCCCTGCTAGCATCCAATGCTTATTTTTGATATCTTCTTTAAAGCCTATTAGGTCTTTCCATAGTGACCTTTGAGATCTTTAGTTGGGAGTGTAAATGTTGTTTAGATACCATGAAATCCTAGTGGCTTTGTGAAAAAATTACGTTGTCAAGAAGTTTTTTCTCTTGGTAATTAAGGTCCCTTCAAGCTAAGATGATTTACACATAGTAGAGATCCACCATGAGGAACCTTCAAGTGGAATGACTTGATCTTGTGTGTGATTCCATATGTATTTACTATTCTCAAAAGAGATTTGGGTCATTTTGGTTTCCTTGATGAGAAGAATGCCGGGATTATTTTCCTTCAATCTATTCTTAGGAATAAATTGATTATGAGAGCTATTTGTCCCTCTTATGTTCCATGAGAATTTTTTTTAATTTCCTAGAGGAGGGCATCTCTAGGGTTCACCACTTTCCATTGGAAACTTCTTGATTCACTTCCTTTGACCTAGTTTCTCTTAGGCCTGCCTTTGTTTGGGTCCACCCCCACATTTAATGTTCTTTTGTTGTCCTTAATCTTCTAAGGCTTTCATTTACTAGAGAAGAAAAGTTAACTAAATTGTGACTGACAATTCACTTCTTTAGGACTTAGTATCTCATTCTCCTCCTTAGGGATAGGGAGGTTTAAAACAACTAAGGAGGTGTTATATATGAAAAGTGGGAATGATGACGTTGTTGTGATGTTTTAGATAGATTTAATCAAACCTACCTTTCACATATAATCATTCAAGGACATAAACTGAATTCAGTCACTTCTCTTGCAAGAGGACTTAGCTACAGGTTTGGTGTCACTTTGAGATGATAAGGAAAGTTGGAATGTATTGATAAATTTGTTATACCCTAATCCAATTAAGCCTTAAATCCTAATTCTATGAAATCGTATACAGACAGATGAAACACAACAAATGATCACACTGGAAGGCACTAAATGCAGATTAGAAACATACTAGGATTTAGATTCTAGAAAGAAGAAACTTTAGGGACACTGGGGCGGGTGCCCTAGTCCAACAGGACACTTTTTCTGTAGATATGGAACTGTAAGATGATGAATACTGCAACCTGTTTCAAAAATTCTGACAATGACAATCAAGAGGACATAGGGATGGGTGCTCTTGTACAAAAGGTAATATTCTTCACTCTTTTCTTTAGATCCCAAATCTTTATCCTCTGCTCTAATCTCTTACAACTCCTCTCTGCAAGATTTTGCACATGTAACTTTTAATCACAAGAGAGGGGTTAGGGGTTGTGGTGTTTAGGAGCTTACCTCGGTCAAGCCCTAGAATGGCATTCAATCCTTCCAACACCATTGTTAGATAGAGTGCATGACCTTGGTGGACAGAGGCAAAATCAAATGATAAGATAGATTGATTGAAACACAAAAAAGATATCACCTTGGAGGTGAAAACCCTCACGAAGATGAAGAACCTTCAAATCATTAGTAGATGGATTGATGAAGCCAAATATGCAACAAACACATACAAACATAACATAATACTACTTTGCAACATAATAAATGCCTTGAATGCTCTTTGCTTGATAGTCATAAGTTTTCCTTCATTAGCTAGGAGTAAAATGAAGTCCTAAACATGTTTATATATGCATTCCAGCTAACATTCGTAATTCAAATTGAAAAGGCCGAAAAAGGGAAACCTTTTAATGGTCATAAACCGACACATTTAAATTTAGGTCCCAGAAAAATAGATCTGGACTAGGGCACGGGCACACAAGTTCAAGGGCCTATTTTTTGGTCTTTATTAAGCATTAAAGTGGGCCCCTAAGCCCCATTTTACATGGGTTTCGGGGGAATTTGCTCTTGGACAAGTTTTACACATGCATGATTAATAAGGGCACCTAGGAGCTAAACTAGAAGGTAAAATATCCTAGGGGATATTTTACGACATAACAGGAGGTATCTACCTCTTGCAGGGGAACCCACTACTCTCTATAGTCTGAGAACGGATAGTACAACCTCGCCTTGAAGTTCTAAAATGTTCTCCATTTCATGTTCCCAAGGTAAAATCTTCCCTTCTTCTAGGATCTTATCTTCAGCGACATCAGGAGAGGTAGTAACAACTTCCACTGCATGTTTCTCCTTCAAGGGTTCCTCCCCTTTCTCTAGCTTAGATCTCCTTTCATAGTTTTCAAATGTTTGATCCTACAAAGTTATTTCACTTTGGAGCTCATACTCCTTTTGAAAATGGTTCTTACCCTTTTCTTTCTTCTAAGTCTTATGAATCTTAGATTCCATTAGAAACTTGAAGTTCAAGGGGAAAGAATCACACATATGCCTAAACTTTAAGCATTTTTGGAAAAGAGTGTTGCATTCTCATACTAGATGGTTTGGACCCAATAACCAAGCTTGGAATCCAAAGAAATGGTGGTGGTTAAGACCTTGTGCTGACAAACAGGATTAGAGATTTTTAGGGAGGTGAAAAGGAGGTAAACTTCCTCCAAAAATGGTCAAAAGGGGGTCAAAATCCAAATCTCTACTTGCAAAAGTCAAATCTCTAGAGGGAGATCCTGAAATAATAGGGGGAGATTTGTATTGGTTGACCAGAACTGAAAATCAAAAGTTGGAGATGTCTTGGGAGGTCCTCTAGAGGGCTCCTAAGGGTGAGAATGGATGAAAAACATTAGGGAATGGTCAAGTCACAAAAAATAGATGAATACTACAAGGTCTAGGGATGAAGTTGCAAGCACCGGAAACAAGAATCGACAAGTGTCGAAAAGCATCAAAAGTGGGGAAAGGGTTATTGAAGACAAAGGGGAAACAACAAGAGGAAGAAAAATCCAAATGCTACCAAGAGAATAGCTGCTGAGAGGACATTATTTCACACTTAAATGTATGTGACAAGGATTGTGAGTCATCATTAGGGTCCTCGTGGGGGCTGTGCATGATTTTGGTGCTTACAGGACTAACAATCGGACCGGACTTTAAGCCCGCTGACCTGCTGGCCAGGACCAACCGAACAGGACCTGTCAGTCCATAGGGCATAGGCGCCTTTGGCCTAGCCAGGCTTGTCAATCAGGGCTGACCACCTTGTAAAGGGGTCTACGACCCCGTACCAGGGGGTCGCTCAAATTGTTTTTATTTTAATTTTTTTTAATTTCTTACAGATTTAAAAAAGGTAAATTTATTTATTTATTTTTAATAAAAATCACTATGACAGGCATATCAAGTATGAAGTATAGGGAATATTCTAGGCGTCATACAAAATATTCTTCTGCAAATTTCCCTAGGGCATTAAAATGTTGAAATTTTTTTGACTCCAAAATATGTCAGATTTTATATGGATCCATAGGTTTTCACACCTTATGGACTCAACTGTGAGGTCTATTTTTGCCCAAGAGGCCTCCTACAAAACCTCACCCCCTAAATGTTAGGAACCCATGTTTAATCCTTCTCTTTACTTTGTTAGTATATTACATTTGGACGTATATGCTTTGTAAGTCGTCCCGTGAGCATATTGTATTATCCCACATTCATGGGAAGTAATAGTTGTTTAGATTAGACTTAGTATATAAGTACGTGTTGAGGCCAATGAAGGCATCCACAAATTTATTATATTGAGCTTGCTCAAATGAGGTTACCCCATCAAAGTGGCCTGCGATCAATAAATTCCTTCTATGTTTCTGCTATTTCTGTTATTTCGTGCATTTTTCATTATATTGTTGCAGGAGGTTCCTCTCATCTGGTATCAGAGTGCTTTCTTGGGCTTACTGGGTGAAATTTCTACCAACTTTTTTTCTACAATGGCCTCCAAGTGTTGTTATTATTGTAGTAGTTCTTTTTTTTGCATCTGTATTATTCATTTCAATTGTAGGTTCTGATCAGGGAATATCCCTATCCACTTAACTGTGGGAAGTGCCTGAGCATAGCCCTAAAACTCATTATGAGGAGTACCACAGGAACCCTGAAGTAGCTGGCCCATTGAGAGGACCTGCCAGTGAAAAGAGCAGTGGCCCCTACCTGATTGACTAGTTCCCATCCATAAGGTAAACCAAGAGCTATCGTTTGTGGCAAAGCAGTTATCAGTTTTACCTGAGTCATGGAGTGAGGGGTACTGCCCCAATACGCAAGTTGTTAGACAGCATTAGTGGCTGAGTGACTCCCCTGAACCTTTAGGAAGTTGAACATACTTGGGGCCCATATCTATTGACAGCAGGCAAATCGTAGATTGAATCTATCCAGATCAGTTTGCAAATCGTTTCCAAAAAAAAAGTAAAAAAATTTCCATTTTTTTGCCATATCTTCCTTGCTTTAGCTCCATTTCCTCTCAAAATTCACTGGAACCCCTAAAATTTCATTTTGTATATTTCCTTCCTTGAGGACCCTATCCCAAATTTCACTTATCGAAGCTAGAAATTCCACATTTGTCTATTTTTAGGGTTTGCCATAACTTCTTTGATTCTCACCCAATAGCCTTCAAATTTTGCCACAGTGTTCATTTCATATTTCTGCTCCTTTGTCCCTCTTGGACAAATTTTCCCATTCTTTCACCCCGCTTCTGAAATCCCCATTTTCTTCTCCCCTTTCCCTCAGAAAGTGTCCAAAACCTAGTCAAACCCCAATTACCCATTAGAGTTTTTCCCAAATCCAAATTTTCCTTTACTAAAAAAGTTTTTGTTTTTGTTTTTCTACCCATTCCCCAAAAAAAAATCTCCTGGTTATGGTTGTCACCCACGCAGGAGCAAAAAACATGGAGGATGAACTTGCAACCCTCAAAACCAAACTCTAAGATCTGGATGAAAAAATTCATGACCTCAATCTTCAGCATTTAGCCATGAATAATAGATGGTAGCCAGAGTCTTTTGCAGACACTGGGTTTTCTTCTTCCAGCAATTTTTGTGGACCGAAGCTTGATTTTCCTCGCTTCAATGGTGATGATTTGACTAGATGGATATACAGGGTAGAACAATATTTTAGTCTGCATAATACATTTGATGTCAACAAAGTCCCACTTGCATCCTTTCATTTGGAACATGAAGCCCTTCAATGGTTCCGTTGGTACATCAAGGCTAATGAAGAGACAAAATGGACAGATTTTTGCAAATTCATTTTGCAACGATTTGGCCCTAGTGCTTTTGATGACTTCACAAGAGCACTCACTAAATTGTGCCAAATAGGCACTATGAGATAATATCAAACAGAATTTGAAAGACTGGCCAATCACATAGAGGGATTGTCAGATGAATTCTTCAAGAGTTGTTTTGTTAGTGGTCTCAAGGATGCAATTCGCTCTGAGGTTAAAATATTTTGTACCAGCACAATGATGGAAGCCCTAGGGTTGGCTAAGTTGGAGGAGGACAAGATCACAACTCAACAGCGATCCAAATCCAATTTTGTTCCATTTAGAAATACAATTTCCCGATGACCTCAAATAATGTCAGCTCCTAGAACAACTCCTATCAAGCATTTGACTGAAGCAGAGATGAGGGCACGTAGAGAAAAGGGGCTTTGTTATAATTGTGATGATAAATTCACTCGGGGACATAGATGTGTCAAGCAAAATCTCTATCTCTTGGATGTGGATTCTCTACCTGAAACTGAAGTTTATACAGATGCTCAGGATATAGTGGATGATCAGGTTGACCCTCAGCAGCCGCTTGTTGACCCTGCTTCTTAGGAAGACCACCCAGAGATCTCTCTCCATGCTTTAGCAGAATTCACCACCCCACAAACCATGCAAGTCAAGGGTTTCTTCAAGAAGCTCCCTCTTACAATACTCATTGATTCTAGTAGTACTCATAACTTCATTGACCCTCAGATCGCCAAACAGGATGATTGTTTTGTCCATCTTTGCTCCAGCTTTGAAGTCATGATTACCAATGGGGGTACATTACCTTGCAAAGGGAAGTGTCACAATGTGTATATCTCTATGGGAGATTATAACCTGCACTCAAACATGTTTGCCTTACCCTTAGGTGGATGTGATGTGGTTTTGGGCACCCAATGGTTACGCACACTCGGACCCATCTTATGGGATTTTGCTGGACTTTGGATGCAATTTTCAGACAATGGGAAAAAACACACATTGAAGGGCCTACAACCGAGGTCTCTCAGCATCATAAGTTCACATCACATGGAAAATCTTCTTAAGAAGAATTCACATGGTGTCATCGCTCAGCTCCATTCCATTCAAATGCAACCATCAGTAGTCTCCACTACTCCTTCAGATCTACAATGAATTTTGGATAGGTATGCATGTGTCTTTGTTGAACCAGTGGGATTGCCACCTTCACAACTAGAGGACCATCGTATTCAACTCCTTCCTAGAAGCATTCCTCCCAACATCAGGCCCTACCGCTACCCATTTCACCAAAAGACAGATATTGAGATTCTCATTCGAGACTTACTAAAGCCAGGTATTATTCACCCTAGTACAAGTTCCTTTTCTTCACCAGTCCTTCTTGTCCAGAAAAAAGATGGGTCATGGTGCCTCTACATTGACTTCTGAGCACATAATCACATCACAATAAAAGATAAGTTTCTAATTCCTGTTGTGGATGAGCTTCATGGCACTCATTTTTTCTCCAAGTTGGATCTTTGTTCTGGGTATCACCAAATTCTGGTTCATGAGGATGATATCCCTAAAACTTCTTTCCATACGCATGATGGCCTCTATGATTTTTTGTTCATGCCCTTTAGCCTAACTAATGCTCCTTCAACATTCTAGGTATTGATGAATAAATATTCCGGCCCTACCTGTGGAAATTCATTCTAGTCTTCTTTGATGATATCCTCATCTATAGTAAAACATGGGCTGAGCATCTCCAACATTTGGATCTACTTCTCTGATCATCATCTCTGTGCAAAACAGTCTAAATGTGTTTTTGGCCAGGAGGAAGTGGAGTATCTTGGGCATATTGTTTCAACCCAAGGGGTTCAAGTAGATCCTGAAAAATAGATGCCATAAAAAATTGGCCGCATCCTCAAACACTCAAGAGCCTCCGTGGTTTTTTGGGGATGACTGGCTACTATTGCAAGTTTGTCAAGGATTACGGGAAGATTGTATCTTCATTAACAACTATGTTAAAAAAGGATGCTTTTATCTGGACACATTGTGCTGAGTGTGCATTTGAAAAATTGAAACAAGCTATGTGTACTACACCTGTTCTAGCTATGCCAGATTTTTCCAAGACCTTCACCATTGAGAGAGATGCTTGCAACAATGGAATTAATGTTGTTCTCCTGAGGAACATCCCATTACATTCACCAGAAAAGCCCTTTCTAGCAAGAATTTAGTACTCTCTACATATGAGAAGGAAATGATGGCTATTTTGCATGCAGTACAGAAGTGGCGGCCATACCTACTAGGGAATCATTTTTGCATCAAGACTGATCACCATAGTTTGAAATATTTCCTAGAACAACGGGTCTCCTCCTTAGCACAACAGAAATGGGTCAGCAAACTCATGGGTTATGACTATGAGATCACTCACAAGAAGGGTAAGGACAATATTGTGGCGGATGCTCTTTCTCGCACATTTGATGACCAAGCTTCCCTTTCAGCTATTTCTATGCCTGTTCCAAATTGGTTGGAATTTGTCCAACAGGGCTATATCAATGACTTTTCATTATCTCAAATCATTCAATAGTTGGCCACTAACCCCTCTGTTGTACCACATTACTCTTGGGATGGTGCTTTTCTGTGATACAAGGGTCATCCGGTGCTTCCCCAGAGCACAGATCTTTAGCAGGTTGTTTTCTATGAACTCCATGCTTCTCCATCAGCAGGGCACTCTAGGTTCCTCAAAACTTATGAGCGGGCATGGCGTAACTTCTTTTGGAAGGGAATGAAAAGGGCAATTCAAAATATGGTGGATAAATGTGATACCTACCAACACAACAAGGGTGAAACAACACTCCTTCCTAGATTGCTCGAACCCTTGCCCATCCCTACATGGATTTGGACAAATATTTCTATGGATTTCATTGAGGGGCTCCCTAAATATGGAGGAAAGACAGTGATCTTGGTTGTGGTTGATCGCCTCTCCAAATATAGTCATTTTTGTACCCTCAGCAATCCATATACAGCCTCCTTAGTCGCACAAATTTTCATAGACCAGATCTTTCATCTTCATGGCATCCCTTCTTCCATTGTCTCAAATCGTGATGCAACTTTCACCAGTCATTTTTGGACAGAACTATTTCAACACATAGGCCACAAATTGAAGATGAGGTCTAGGTATCACCCACAAACAGATGGTCAGACTGAAATTATCAACAAATGTTTGGAAACTTATCTTTGTTGCTTCACCTCAGAACAACAGCCTTAGTGGGCATAGTGGCTCCCTCTCGTTGAATGGTGGTACAATACCTCCTACCACACTGCATCTAAAATGACTCCATATGAAGCAGTCTATGGTCAGGCACTGCCAGTGCTCCTTCCATACACCCCCAGCAGTTCACCAGTTCAGGTAGTTGACACAATTCTCTGAACCTGGGATCAGATTCTTCACATCCTGTAGGACAATCTTCACATGGCAAGAAATTGAATGAAACAACAAGATGGTCAGCACCGTTCTGAGCGTACTTTTCAAGTAGGTGATATGGTTTTTCTTCATCTATAGCCATACAAGCAATCATCCCTAAAACTCAAAGGGCATCATAAGCTAGCTCCAAAGTTATATGGGCCATATAAGGTTCTTTAGAAGATTGGGTCAGTTGCTTATAAATTGGACCTTCCTCCTTCTTCCCGTGTTCATCTAGTATTTCATGTCTCTTGTCTAAAGAAAGTTCTTTGCACCAACGTCAGAGCAAAAACTATTTTACCAAAATTGGATAATGAAGGATCCATCATTTTGGAGCCAGAGGCAATCCTCGATAGACATACCTGTTAGCTTTGATCCCGATCCATCACAGAGGTCTTAATTCAGTGGCACGAAATGCAACCAAAGGATGCTACATGGGAACCACTCCTTCAGATTCAACCACAATTTCCACATCTTAAGCTTTGAGGACAAAGATTTTTTTAAGAGGGAGGAGATGTTAGGAAATCGTGTTTAACCCTTCTCTTTACTTTGTTAGTTTATTACATTTGGATGCATATGCTTTTTAAGTCATCCCGTGAGCATATTGTATTATCCCACATTCATGGGAAGTAATAGGTGTTTAGATTAGACTTAGTATATAAGTACGTGTTGAGGCCAATGAAGGCATCCATGAATTTATTGTATTGAGCTTGCTCAAAGGAGGTTTTCCCCTCGAAGTGGCCTACGATCAATAAATTCCTTTTGTGTTTCTGCTATTTCTGTTATTTTGTGCATTTTTCATTATATTGTTGCATGAGGTTCCTCTCACTAAAACCCTCATACAAAGACCCCAAAATGAAAACCCACATGCCAAATGTCTATGAAACCCTAGATCTGCAACAAGCCAAGTTTGTGAACAACCTTGTAACCCTGAAAATGCCTTCATTGTTTCCTGCAAAGCCATGGCTTCCACTATACAAAAAAATCCACTCATAGCTAGGGTTATCAAACAAGGATTTCCTACCAAATCTTGGAAACCAAGCTTTGATACCAAATGTTGGAAATATGTAGTCATATAGACTAATTCCTCATAACCCAATAAGAGATTAAGGTGCAACTGTTATGTCATAAAGTGTCCCCCTAGGACTTTTACCTCCTATGTTTAGCTCCCGAGTCCCTTGTTTTGCATCTTGCATGATTATTTTTACTCCCGAAAGAAAATGGCCCGAAACCCATGTCACATGGGGCTTGAGGGACATTATGTGCTTTAGACCTAGCCTAAAAAGGGGACCTGGGACATGGGCACTCGTGCCCTTGTCCTGCCCTATTTTAGGCAAGTTCCAAATTTGAATGTCGGTTATGTGACCGTTAGTTAGGTCCCATGCCGACATCTTAAGTTTGAATTACAAATTTTTTAGTGAGAATGTGTGTTGTTGCATATATAAGCATGTTTAGGGATTCATTTGAAAACTAGAAGATGATTATGAACTTTTGGCACACTTATGATTTGAGAGCATTGAAGATATTCATTGTTGTAGAGCAGAGCATTGTTGTTGTGTTTGTGATTGCAGATTTAGCTTCATCTTCTCATGTGTTGAAGAATCTTCATCTATGTGAGAGCTACACCTCTGAGGTGATATCTATTTGTGTTTTAATCATTTATCAATGTATTTTTGCCTATATCCTATAGGGATACACATTCTTTATCTAACAATGGTGTTCAAAAGTCTTGAATGTCCTTCTGAGGCTTGACTGAGGCAAGCTCCTAAACACCAAAACCCCCAACTACACTCCTTGTGATTGCAGGTTACAGGTATTGGATTTCATGGAGTGGATTTGTAAAGGAAGGTTGTAGAAGATAAGGATTCCAGATCTAGCGGAAAGAAGCAATTTGGATAAATTTTAGGATAAGGGCATCTTGGGGAATGTCCTCTGCGGTTACAGACATAGGAATCTTTGTGACAGTGTTAATCAACATCTGAAGAAACCCTGACATCCTGAAGAATAGTCTACCTTGGACTAGGGAGCATAAGGCAGTGTCCTCCACATCTTCTATGACAGAAACAGACGGAACAATGATTAATGCCAGAAGGAGTCTTGAATTCCCTAAAGAAAATTGTACCTTGGACTTGGGCACCTAGGGTAGTGTCCCTAATTATTTCACATCATGAACTTCAAAAAAATATTAAAAATTAATATGTGTCTATTGTCTTAGTCTAGGAGCATTTGTCATAATTTATCAGTTTGCTTACTATTTTGCATAATTAGGGTTTTTAGCATAGTTGAGCATTAAATTAATACCTTAGTTGACAATTTATGAGTTTCCACATCATTCCAAGTGACACCCAACCTGTAGGTGAATCCTCTTGCAAAAGTTATGATTCAACTCGATTAAATGTCCTTGAATGTTTGTAGCAAAAGGAGGATCTAACCATTCAACCCTATTGTCCCTCTTTTCCTATAAAACAGCAATAATAACCAAAAATCCACATGCAAAAGAAATAGACAATCATACCATCAATGGGTGACACAAGATATACCCTAGGAAAACCTTCATAGAGGGAAAAACCCAACCTCCAAAAGCATCCATCTCTCATGTATTATTTAGCAATAAAGATTGCAATACATAATGAAAACCCTGAAGCATTAAACTCTCTACTTGCACTCCATGTGAACAACCATGTAACCCCACATCAAATACCATGCTTCAAACCCTCAAAAATGCAACTTGCAAGAGATTCTCAATCAAGCTAAACCCAGCCAAAGCCAAATAGCCAACCTCTACAACTACCTATGTGTTTGCTTTTATAGAGATAAGCTCACACAAATACAATATGTGGTATGGTAGAACCATCTTCCGAAAAACCATGAGTCTACAAAACCATTGACCCCCACACTTAATTATTGGTACTAAGTTTTCCCAATATATAAATAATTACAAATAAAAAAATAATTACTGTATGTGTCCCACACACATAAAATAATTAACCTAATGTTACATGCAATGATTACAAGTGACACCAAATAAATATCTAATGTGCATAAACACATCACATGATTCACCACAAATAAATATTTATTTTACACAATAAAATAATACCAATGTTATGCAAGGTGTACAACACACCTACTCAACTAGCAAGAACACTCAATGGTTCTCATTGAAGACACACAAGAGGTCAACCTTAGCACCACAGAGCATCAAAAGATCACATACATAGTAGCCTCTCTTTCACATCCATGGCCGTCCTATGTGACACACTAGACTTGTTTGCTTGGTATTACGTTGATATGTCTGGGTTAGATCCCTCTTTGGTTGTCCATCATCTTGTGTTACATCCTGATGCAAAATGATTCAAACAAAAGATTTGTAAAATGCATCCTCAGATCACTCTACTAGTCAAATAAGAGTTACAGAAACTCTTGGAAGTGGGTTTCATCCACCCCATAGACTACCTTAAGTGGGTATTCAATATCATTCCCATCATCAAGAAACCTGGAGGCATTTGCATTTGCACAAACTTTAGGGATCTCAATAAAGCTTTCCCTAAGGATGATTTCCTATTACCCAACATTGACATCATTGTGGATCTAATAGTGGGTGATGAGATGTTATCACTCATGGATGGATTTTTGATAGACAACCAAATCAGAATATGCACCCAAAGATCAGCATAAAATGGATTTCACATGTCCTTGGGGTACATACTACTATCACGTGATGCCTTTTGGGCTTAAAAATACAAGGGCAACATATCAACAAGCTATGACTATTATCTTCCAGAATATGCTTCATAAGGTCATGGAAGATTATGTAGATGACCTCCTCAAGAAATCCAAAACAAGGGATGGACACCCCAAAGTGATTCAACAAATATTTGAATGTCTTAAAGAATCTAAGGTCTGCTTAAATCCAAAAAAGTACATCTTCGGGGTCAAATCAAGAAAACTCTTGGGATTCATTGTTTCCAAAAGAGGTATTGAAATGGACCCTGCTAAAGTATCAACCATGATATAAATGCCTCTACCTAAGAACCTCAAGCAACTTCACAACCTTCAAGGTGAACTTCAAGCTATCTGATAGTTCATTGCACAACTAGCAAACAAATGCCATCCCTTCTCCCATCTTCTTTGAAAGGATGTTCCTTTCAAATGGGATTGAAATTGTCAACACACATTCAACAAAATCAACAAATATATAGCATCACCTCCAATTCTTCTGGCCCCTATCCTAGGAAAACCCATGCTACTCTACATATCACACTCGTAGTGTTGGGGTCATTATTAGCACAACAAGATGAAACAGGTCATGAAAGGGCTATATACTACAGCAATAGGACTATGGTTGACTATGAGCTAAACTATACACCAATGGAACATGCATGCCGAGTTGGTGTCTTCAATTCTTAAAAATTATGACACTACATGCTAATTCATCCCATAAATCTCATATCTAAGGTCAAGCCCCTCAAATACGTATTATCCAAGGCTTCTCTTATAGGATGAATGGAAAAGTGGGTCATATTTCTCAAGGAATTTGACAATGAATATGTAGATCGAAACACTATAAAAGGGAAGGTTGATGCATATCAACTCGCAGAAGCTCCCTTGATTGACCATTAACTATTAATTGTTGACTTTCCAAATGAGGCTTTCACATTAACAGAACAAACCTCCTATAAATTGTACTTTGATGGGTCCTTCACTAGTCACGGTGCGGGTGTCAGCATTTTGTTTATTACACCTCAAGGGGACTTTATACCTAAAGCATTTTAGCTCGGATTCCCTTGTACCAACAATATGGAAAAATGTGAAGCCTTGATCACGAGCCTCAAAATAGCTATCCAATGGAATATTCGATAGTTATAGGCTTATGGTTATTCACAAGTAGTCATCAAATAGGTCAATGATGAGTATCACACTAAAGATGACAAATTGATACCCTAGATAATGGATGGTCGACAACTTCAAACAATATTTTTCCCACATCCAATTCGAGCAAGTCCCTCATCTTCACAATATGGTTTCAGATCCTATGATAACCATTAGGTCTCTACTAGACATGCCACATGACAGTTAGTGGTGTGAATTCCTAGTTCAACAACTTGTAATACCTACATACAATGTCCTTAAATCAAAATTCATATGTTATATTATTGATCTTGAATCTCCTTGGTATCATGACATCTATACCTACATCCGTGACCAAACAATACCTCCTAACCTCTCTTGTAACCAACGTAAATCTATCATCCAATGTGTATCATGCTTCATTATCCTAGCTGACACTCTTTATCACCAAAGCTATGATGGCTCCCTACTACATTGTTTAAATATAGAAGAAGCTAATGTTGCACTACGAGAAGTATATGATGGTATCTACGGTGTTCATACTAGTTGTATGGTCCTAGCCAAGAAACTCATCAGGATAGGATATTATTAGCCCACTATGGAGCATGATACCTGTGAGTGTGTTAAGAAATGAAAACCTTGTTAGCAGCATGGAGATCTCATTCACACTCTGTCACAGGTGTTGCAACCAATCACAACACCATGACTCTTCTCACAATGGGGCCTCGATATCATTTGAAATATTCACCCCTCCTCTTCTAATGGTCATAAATTCATCATCACCACCACTGAGTACTTTATGAATTGGGTTTAAGCCATACCACTCACCTTCACCACTAGATCCTAAATCACCAAATTCATCATATACCATATCATCTATCATTATAGTATCACATCCACTATCATCACAAATAATGGCAAACCATTCAAAAACAATTAATTCCATACCCTTTACAGACGCTTTCACATCCAACATCATTGGTCCACACCATACTATCCCCAAGGTAACGGTCAAGCCAAGGAGGCTACTAAAGCCTTGCTTAAAATCTTCAAGAAATTCATCAATGAAATTGGTTGTGACTGGCACCTCCATATTCATCTCGCCCTTTGGGCATATCACACAAGTATTTACACACCTATAGGTGATATGTCATATTCTCTTATATTTGGTGTCAAATCTATCTTTTCAATTAGATCAAACTTCCCTCTTTGTCCATGTCATTGTGTAACATCATTGATGGTGAAGAATATTGTGTTACATGCCTCCAAGAGCTAGAGCTACTTGTTGAATGACACCTCAATGCGTTGACTCACCTCTAGTATTATCAAAATTGACTTCATAGACAATACAACAGGAATATTAGAGCATGTGAATTTGATTTCAATGACTTGGTCCTCGAGGAAAACTAAAGGAATCTTCATGATCATGAAAATAAAGGCAAGTTTGAACCTAATTGGTTGAGCCCATATGTGGTTACTGCTAAATACAACTCTAGGGCATATCAGCTAGCTACCTCTGCAGGAGAAGAGCTAGAAGAACCCCTCAACATAATCCATCTCAAGAGTTTATATACCTAGTCCACTAGATATCCCTTCAAAAACACAAAAAATCAAAAAATGATCAAAAGTAGAAAAAAATCAAAAAATCAAAAAATTCGAAAATAGTAAAGAAAAATAATGTCTCCTATGGTGAAAACCACCTTTGGTGGCACCTTGGATAGATACCATGATGAAAACCTTCTTGCAGGAATCATTTGTATAAGCGAGACCTATTATCCTTCAAGTTGTCTTTCCTCCATATCCATCTTCCAACATACCATTCCCATTAGACAAGAAGTTTAAGTTTGAAAGAAAATGGGAGGCAAGTACAATTGTTCCAGAGGCTGAAGTGCAACCCTACCATGCCTTCCCCCAACCCAACATCATACCATGAACTTACTAGCTACAATATTATCACCCTCCCATCCTTCCATCTATCTCCCCATTATTCCTCAGTTACTTGTGTGGTTTTATTGTGTCTACAGTTCACACTGCCAACAACTTCCTTGACTAGTCATTTAACCTACCCATCTATCCAATAGGTCATGAAGATGTATGTCCTTCCATTTGATTATTGTTCCCTTTGATGGATTGGGCCACTTGGAACCCTCTATTTCTACCAACATTTTTCACAATTAGTGTTCACTACTTCCTCTTCTTTCCATTGCACCAAGAGGTATCTCAAATCTAACAGAGGACGTCTGTGCTTTCAAGCCCGTAGCTGATAGCAAATCCATGACACACCAACCTATTTTTCCTTGTTGTGTTTGGAGGCATTATAAAATAGACAAAAATTTTGAGTACCTCATCCCACCAACATGTCCTTCCAAGTTCACAAATTCATGACCCTTACATCAAACTTTTAAATAGAAAAGTGTAATCAATGATTATAGTGATGATACTGTGTATAGGAAAAATTGAGAGGTTGAATTATAAAATCAAAAGCAATGATAATAACAACTCAATTACCCATAACATCAAGATAATGATCTAAGTAAATAACTAAATAATCAATGAATAACACAAAACAATGAAAGCTTTCACCTAGATTGTATTGTTATCTTGGTCGAATGTGGATTGCTTTTCAAATTGTGAAACCATGTTTGCAACAAGCGGATGTAGGTTGTGTCCGTGCTCAAAAGATCGATGTGCTCAACGATGTGATATATGCTCAATTCATTGTTAAGGAATGCCTGAGAATAAATGATCGAAGAGATCATAAGGTTGAATGATTGAAGAGGATTTGTTACGGAGATGAGGGGGGTTTATATAGGTTTCAATAAAGATCGATCAACGGTCTAGAAAATTCAATAGAATCAAAGGATGAGATAAATCTAAAACTCATGATGAATGTGCACCTGACATGTGTGATACAAAAATTTATTTTTGTTTGAGTTAATTGCTTTTTGATAAAGATAGGATTTGATTTCATAAATTAGAATGCTTTTTTTCTAATTTAAGAGTTGTTGATAAAAACAAGATTGATTAAGTTAATTAACTCAACTTGTAATTTGCTTTTTGCATGATTTGAGATAAATTAAATAATAAATTATTTAATTTCATGTGCATGATGAACAAGATTTATTTTTAGAGGAATTGGAAGAATTTTGAAGAAATTAAATAAATAAATTTATTTAATTGTTTGTGCATGATTTGAAGAATAAATAAAATATTTGATTATATTTTATTTTTAGAGATTGAGATAATTTAAATAAATTTGATTGATTTATTTAAATTTGGAAGAACAGTTTGATTTAATTAAATAATGAAAATTATTTAATTGTAGATAAGAGGATTTGAATGATAAATTAATTAAATAATTAATTTATTCAATTGATGTAGATTTGAAGATTTGGAAGAAGATAAGATTTAATTAAATAATTAAAATTATTTAATTTTGGAAGAATAAAGTTGATTTTGATGAAATTAATTAAATAAATAGAATTATTCAATTAATGTTGATTTTTAGGAGTTTTGGAAGAATTTGATGATTTTGATGAAATGCAAGTGGTGCAATGCGAAGGGTCATTTTTTGGTGTCTACAGGGACTTTGTGAGCTACCTCCCTCGTGTCAACCATGTAAGCTAAACAAGTTTGACGCACCAATAACCAAGGCATGTTAATGGCTTACATTAGTGTGCAACCCCTTATTAACACCTTCATGCACATAAATCCCCCTCATCCACCTATCCCAACAAGAGCTTCTAATATATCCCTTGTTGTTCATACATCATCCCACCTTTCCCCTACCTTCTGAACATTGCCAACCACTGATTGAATTGATTAGATGTTTTGGTTGGTAGAATTAATTGCTCGGGACTCATCAGTTGGTCCTAAATTTTGAGCTTCATGCACTTGCACCATGCTCTCCTCATGGTTTCCACCTCATAATCGATATCAATATAACCCTAGTAACCTTGATCACATATGACCATCACGTCCTTTTGGTCGATCACTACCTCATCCGTCTTTGTAGGATATATTGTTCCCCACATCAGGCATCATTTATGGTATCTTTGGCAAAAGGAAATGATCGTGTATGGTTAATTAATTATTTTTTGTTTTATATTTGTTATCTTTTCTTTATTGGTTAACTTGTTCTATCCCCAAGGTTGACATGGTCCTTCATATCATGGTGCACTTTTGTGGTATGTAATAGGGGCATAATCTTTTGATTTATGGGTGTTGTGTTTGTATGGTTGTCCTAGTATTAGGACCACCAAGGTTTTCATACACCTTGCATGGTGCTAGGACATCTTTATGTCTATTGATTGTCTTATCACATTACCCACACCAGTTGTCACACATCTTGTATTGCGGTGAGACAATCTCTTGTATGTTTCTTTTTAAGTTAGTCCTATGCATGGGATACATCGTCACCTTGGTTCCTCATACCCTAGTGCATAATATCTCATGCTATATCAAATTAAGTGCTCACTACAATGCAGTTTAATAAATGTATTCAAAGTTAACCCCCCATCTCCCCATATCTATAATTATCCCCCCTCCCCCCATTCAATCCTTGATTATCATTATTACCCATGTGCATTTGATTCTCATATTTTCCTCCTTTTTTCACCTTCTTTTTCTTGTCCACGTCTTTCTTCTACCTCCAATACAATTGTGCCATGACCCATCACCTGCATTCATCCCACGTATGCCTGCATTTTATCATTTGCATATAGTACTTAGTATACCATTAATTTGTTATCATTATTCATTCTCCCACATATGATCACATAATCATTTGCATCTTGTTAGTCCATTTTATCATATATTTATTAATCTAAGCATTTATTATATCCATTATTCACATATGATAACATAGTAGTTTGCATCTCATTAACCTATTTTCTCATATCCATTATTAATTCTAGTTTGCATAGCATTAATCCATTTAGACCATTTCATCAATATCGTTTAAACATTATACACATATTAGCATCTATCATTATCCATAGCATCAAGTGAATCACTATAATAAAACTAAAATCATGGGCATCATATCCAAAATCATATACATACATATAACCATCCACATACATTATGCATCCATATAGGTCACATGCATCATATGCATACATCCATACATCCATAAAATCATACATGTCCATCCATACAAATGTTCATAAACATATCATAGGTCAACTGCATCATATATACATATATACATCATAATTCATTGTCATGGTACAATTGTGTCATCACATCCAAAATAGAATGTACATTAGTTCCACAGAGCATCAAATCATATACATCACATCTATCAAAAATATATCCACAAAATCCTAGCTACCATAGGCTAGCTCTAGCTAGCCCTCTCACCTACTGATCCCTCTGGTGACAGTGGTGGTGGTGGCGGCGGTGCCCCTCATGGTGGCCCCATCACCACTAAGGCTCCTAATCTAGCTAACATTGACACCCCTGACCTCGAGTGCTCTTTAAAACTAGAATCTCTCTGGCATGCTGGCACTGCATGCTCATACAGTGACCTCCAATAGGACACCTCCTATAAATCCCATGTTGTATCCCTCTATGCACTAGAAACCTCTTGCAATGCAAAACCCATCCCCTATGGCCCTAGCAGTCCCTTGGCCATATCTCTCTCCTATCTCATCCTAGCTACCTCTACATTTGTTCTCTACAACTAAACCTACAACCCATCCCTGTCCATCTATAGCCCATCTTGATCTATCACTAGGCTATCCCTCTCCACTTGTAGTGTGTCCCTCTCAACATGTAACCTATCGCACTATGTCAGTAGTGCATCTCACTCAATAAGAGTCGTAGCTAATCTAGTCTCCAAGATCTCCACTCCATCCCTCCACCCCCTCCTCCATCCCCTCCTCCATCCCCTCCTCCATCCCCTCCTCTGTTTCCTTCCCTGTATCCTCCATCTCCCTCCATCTCTGTGTCCTCTAGCTCTGATGAGCTTGATGAATTCGAGCCACTGCTTCTATCACTACCTCTACCACTACCTACCTTCTCTCCCTCTCCCTCCTACCCCTCTCCCTCATCCACCTCCATCTCCTCCCCCTCTCCCTCTTCCACCTCCATCTCCACCACCTCTCTCAAACCTCCTTTTTTTCCTAACCACCCCCACCGTTGTCCCCACCATGTTGAATTCATCCTCCTCCTACTCTCCTCCTCCTGCTCTCCTACCCCCACCCAGCCTCCCAGCAACTCACCTCCTCACCTCCCTAGATGCAACTCTACTATGATCCTATATCGATCATCAACATGGTGACATAAGTTATACTGGAGGATACTCCCTCCACCATGCCTTGTATGTTGTTGTCACTCTGGAATCCACTAGCCCTACCCTGTCATCCCACACCACTCTTTACATATCTTACTACCTCTCTCAGGATACCTCTCGATCTATCTATGGGCCCCATCCCTCCACCTCCCTCACTACACATGAAAATATGTGAGGCCCTGTCGGCACATCCTATCTCAGACCAAACTAGCGGTGTACTCAATCCGATCTGTACCTCTTTATCAGGTACAAATATCTGCCTATAAGGTAGTGCTCTTTCATAGAATATTGCAAGTAGGTCCCATCATTTGCCTATCCCCCACACTCCCTCCAAGGTCTCTAAGTAATGGCTCCTATTGTAGACTATCAAACACATGCTACCGATGCTCCATGTCTCCCAATTACCTATACCTCACCATTCACTGCCAACCGAGCACATAAGACTCATCAAAGTCTATGGTCACCCTGTCTTGCACTGGTCAACACATCGTAATGTGCTCCCATGCCCAAATCTATAAAAATTTGGCATGACCCAGGCTCTACCCATACCTATATGTGATGATGTGCAAGTCCCTATACAAGTGGGCAAAAATGCATGTTCCCCATGCAAACCTTTGTCTGTGCTCTTTCATATCTACTACATAGTCTATCAAGCCAGTCAAAAATGTCCTCCTACTCCTTTCAAGAAGAAGGATGCCATTGGCAAGAGCTGCCATCACCAAGGGTAGGTTTAGCACCAACCCTATGCACCTATCCAAATCTAATGCTTAGTTTCTCCTAGGCAAATCAGCCCTCCCAAACAATCGTGTCAGTGCTATGTCGGTAGGTGTGCCCAAGCTATACACCAAACGGGTCCTAATCAACACTAGTAATATCCTTCACACATCCTCTAAAATGATCTTCATCTCCCCTATAGGAAGATGGAAGGTTCTTGTCTCATACTGCCACCGTTCTTCCAGCACTATCAACATATTCATGTGCGCTTGGATGACTAATATCCTCACTATATAATCATGCCCGCATGCTCGCACAATATCTTGATTAGCATCACTCAACCCTGTCATCAATCTCAACACTGCAGACCTCCTCTCACATGTCACCACAGGCCCCAACCACTCTTGCAAATCATATTCACACATATTAGTCTTCATAAATCATCTATCTATCCTTGCTATCCCATTTTTACCACCCCCTCCTCCCCCTCTAATCTCCCAAAGGTGCAAAGAATTATAACTCTTTTGCACAATGTTCATGTTATCTCAAGTCTTCCTTGTCAGGCGCAACCGCTAAAACCCAGAACATGCCCGCTAAGTTTTCCATGGAACCACTTCACGCCTCCTCTACCATACTTAGTGCATCTTGTTGGGACCTAGATTTTCCAACCCTCTTTTTTGTGCCTAAAATGAAAAATCCCAAATCTGGTTCCCTTCTTGTTGCAATTGTCATGTATAACCCATCACTAATATCTAACCAGAGATACCTTCAATGGGTATACCTTTGCTATTTTTTCACCCTTGTGTTCCCTTTGGCCTTTTCCCATGCCCCTCATATGTCAACACTATCAAAAATCTAAGAAAAATCCAAGTTTGGGAGTCTCCTTAGCCATTTTTGGACCTTAGAACACTTTCAATTTTGCAAGGATAGGCATATGTTTCGGGATGGACTTTTTCTCAACCTAGACCCCTTTCTTTAGCCTCTAGTTCCTAGTTCATCCAGACTCCTGATCCATACCAGATCATGCTTCTTCAACTTCAAACTAATGGTGATGACATCAATAGGACATCAACAAGACGAGGTAAAAAATTGTCTAAGTATTTGGGCTCCTATTCGTGGTTTTTTTCCTTGCAAGTTTTCAGGTCCTACCGAAACCTTGGAACTTTTCCCTTTGTCCTTGTTTCCCTTGATTTCACACTCCTCATTCCCTTTCCTTTTCCATGGTTCTCTGCTAAAACTTTTTCCTGGCCCCTTTCATGTCCCTGCAAGTTTTCAGGTCCTTTCAGAACCTTTTCCCCTAGTTATGAGGTTCCTGATTCCTTTGAAACCCCACTCCCCATGTCCCTTCAACACCCAAAGTCCCACTTACCGCAATAAAAAGTAAATTTCCTGTGGAACTTCGAAACCCAATTAAACTTTTGCTCTAGGTTCCTAGGTTCTGGGTCCTTCCATGAACCTAATCCTTGCCAAACCTCGAAATCACAAGTCTGGAAGAAATTCCTGACCCAAACCTTTAGTTACAGATATGCCGTCCTCTCGTGACCCGAAGTTCCACCAAATCCCAGAAATGTTGTAGGATATCCCAACAACTCCCAGGATCTCCATTATTGCTCTATTTGACTTCTCCAACAGCATGTTTTGAGAGGTAAACTTCTATGACCTAGAACATGGATCCAAGTGTTATAAATGACATTTTTTGCCTCATTTCAAGTGTTGGTCTTTGAACCCATTTTCTGGTTGTGCATCTACTCGTGGAGGTTCTAGGTCACTAAACAACTTTAATCTGGTATGCACATGGGCGGAATCTATTTTGCAACTCGGAGGAAGGTCTTCAATGCATATTTTATGTAATGATATGTCTCTGTAGCATTTTGTAATAGTACTATGAATATGTAACCACAGGTGTATTTTTCATTCACTACATTTGTTGGTGTGATTGTAACCAAGGTTAGATAGATGTGACAGCTTCTAAAGCAATACAAATATTTTGTATTGGTCTTTCCTTTGTTACAAATGAATTGTTGCAGTTATGCTAAGGATTACTAAGTATGTCCATTTTGTGAAATGTATTCTTGGGTTTACATGTGAATGCATTCCCTATTTTGTTGATGGTTTCTTAATGTTTTCACCTTTTCCCTGCATCCTATGACTATGTTGCCCAATAGAGTAGGCATTGGTCCATATTCGTGAAGGATCAAACACTTTTCAAATATCAAACCCTCATCTTGTTAGCTATAGGAGTAGGAGTAGGTTAGAGTTTGCATGTTGTCCATGATTCTATGTTACAACCAAGGATTTATATGAAGTGATGCAAAATTGTTTAGATCTTGAGTGAATCATGACATGTATGTTTTCATCTTTCCATTGTGTAAAATATCAAAAAAATTCATCTTGTGGGAGTGTAAATGTTATCATCTGTGGGTGCATGTGCAAGGTGTGTGATCATCTTTGTTAGAGGTTTGTGCATCCAGTTGGTCTTGATCCAATGACAATCTTAGGGGGTCAAGTGTACATTGGGTATGGCTGTGAATTTTTAACTATGTTCTATTTTATGCCTCTTGGAATATCCCTCATGGGTCTAGTTGAGCTTGAAGTGTAGGAGAGCATGCCCACTCTCATTAGTTGGTCTTTAACCATCCAAGATCTGTTGATGAGCCCATGTTTTACCTTCTTGATGACATCCCCTAGCCTATAATGTAAGAATATATTCTAGGGTTTTAGATCTGTGATTTTTTGACCCAACATTATGGCACCATTGTCAGAGAAAAAATTGAAAGGTTAAGAAATTTTAAGACCTTGGTAATAGTCAGTCTACAGTTTGCATTTCATTGTGCTTAGCTAATTTGGCAGCCCATCAACTTACACCAACAGATTGGCACTGTTGTTGGGGATCAAAGATACTTTATTCATTGCTAGGTCATAGGCAGCTGGAACATTCTTCATGCCCCTAAAACAGAGATCTACATTTGTGCATATTATTTGGGTAAGTTGGCATCCTGTCAACTTATGCCAACAAAATGGCACCATTACCAAGGAAGCATATCATTGTTGGGTTAAAAAATAATTTGAAGACTCTGCTGGTGAGATGAACCCAGAATCAGTTTATGCCTTGGAGTTTGGTTTGTCAAAGAATTTCTCTTTGGAAGAGGTGGTAACTCTACTATCAAAAAAAAAAAATTGTTACTGTTGCCCCTTAGTTGTTGCTGATGATTCAAGTCCTCACTTCAAATGTGTAGCAACTGGTGAAATTATAGAATGTTCTAGTCATGGCCAATTGGTATGAATTTGAATACCCTAGGGATGTTCCTTCACATGCATCTTCATATGTATCAAGCCTATTGTGCCCTACACACACGTCCCATCATTTGCATTAGAAAAATGGAGACCCCCTCTTTTGACATGATATTTCAAGTGAGTTTCCCAGCCTTTTCAAAAATTTCAGCTTGTTATGTGAGCTTTGGTTCCTAATTAATCAACTTGATTTGAGCAGAGTTCTTGATGGCTTTTTTCATAAATGATTATACCTCTTTATATTTGTGTCTTAATTGATGAGGTTGTTTTTTTGGTGTCAAGGTGGGTTTATGCATGTAATATTTGGCACTATGTGGTCATGATTAAATAGAATTCAAATTTAAAATCACTCATCTTCATGACCATGATGTATTAAAGGCTCAAGTTGCATTAATTAAGGTTAAATTCCATGCTCTTGGTTATATTATGTCATTGAATATATTTTAGATCATTTTATTGGTTTTATACATCTTAATGAGGTGTTGGTTTAAATTCAAAATCCAAATGTTATGATTTCAAGAGGTTTAAGTTGGCTAAACCTATCTTTTAGGACCTTAAAGCCCTTCAAAATAGTCCTAAAATCCTTCAAATAATGTTTGAATGTCAAAATTAAATGATTAAGGAAAAATACTTTATTTTTAATTTTATATTATTTTTAGCTCAAATTTGATGGCATAAGAGAAAAAAGCGTAAAAAAGCAAAAAAAGCAAAGATAAACCTCTTTTGGCTATCATAACTATAGCTAGCTTTTTTCCTTGATTTTTGAGCCATTAAAATAGCTATAAATTAATAATTTAAAATATATAACACCTCATTACAATCTCTCCCACATGCATGTATGGAATAATGCTATTTAAAACTATTAATTACTTTCTTTAAAGTGATCTTATTTAAAAACTTGCATAGGAAGGAGAAAAAAACTATTTTTTTGAGGTTTAATCTCACGGGTTTCTATTTTTTTTGGTTTTCTTTCTCCATTTCCTTGTTTGAGTTTCATGAAAGCATTTATTCCATCCTAAATATGCAGATTATGAAATGTTTTGACAGGTTATGGACTGATTTTTGTGTGAAAGAATTTTTATTCATCCATTAAAGGGCAAGGGTTTCAAAATTTTTATGATCAATATTTATGTTTATCTTTCTATATTTTTGTATACCCTTCAAATACATGTTAGATCTGATATATTCTTACTTTTATTTATGTTTTCAGATTAAGATCATCAATATTTTCATGTTAAAATTATTTGTTCTCAAATATTTCAAGAAAAAAAGGAAGAGAGTAGCTAGGGGAGATTCAATTAGCTTGAACAAACCTACATGATGTACATAACTGTTCTAAATGCATTATGACACTCCAAAAGGCCATCATACAATGATAATGACTCATAATTCTATCAAATCTTGAAGAGAGAGGTGTATTTAAAATCTAAGGACAAAATTATAACTATTCTTCATTTGGGAATGATCAAAACAAGGCTTAAAACTATATTTTCACAACTCAAAAACCCTAGGACATCCATGACAACTTTTATTTCTGATTTTGATTTGACCTATATAGTGGATTCAAAGGCCATTTATAAGGTGATAGGAGGCTTGAGAGGGTAGTGAATATGGGAAGGTCAAGAGGATGCATCAAGAAACTAAAGGAATCAATTGTAAACCACCAAATTTGTGAAGTTGCCTGTGGCAAAAAATTTGGCAACTTGTTCATGACTTGTCCATGATGAAAAATGAATGTATTTTGATTTATGTTGACTGAAAATGAGTTATTTTTGATGAATTTGATGCTTTTCTTTGTTGGTTTCAGGTCTAGGAGGCTGGAAACATGAAGGGATTAACTGGAGCTATCATGGAGAAATAGAAACTTGAAGGCACCCTACTATCCCAGCCATGAAGAATTCATGCCCAAAAAATTACTGCACCTGCAAGATGATGTCAAGGAGCATGAATACAAACCCTAGGAGTTGAAAAAAAATTAGACCTGTAATACTATTGTACATGCACATTTGGAGCAAAAAAGGATGGAAAATACATGAAATAAAGTCATGCATTTGGGTGAAGATGAATTCTATGACTACCTTATTTGTAGGCTAATACATGACTGATATAGCCTATTATAACATCCTAACTTGTCGTTCTAGACCTGAGTTGAAGATTTGTGGTTGAAAATGAAGAAAATAATGAAGAATAGTGTTGCAAGGTGTGTGTCCTTGGTCTCCTTGTGTTGTGTATGCAAAGCGCTTGGGTTCGTGAAAAGGATTAACCAACTCTTGTGGATTCATTAACTCTGGCAGTTGTATCAAGCATTAACAAGTCAATCTTTTGGTGCAACAGCAACCGTCTTTCTAACAATTGGTATCAAATCTTGGGTCACAGGTTCAAACCCTTGCTTGTGCTGGGGGGATTGTTGCAAGGTGTGTGTCCTTGGTCTCCTTGTGTTGTGCATGTGCAGCTCTTGGGTTCATGACAAGGCTTAACCGCCTCCTATGGATTCATTAAATCTGGTAGTTGTATCGAGCATTAACAAGTCAATCTTTTGGTGTAACGGCAACCATCTTTCTAACAAATAGAGGGGTGGAAATGCATTTTATGACAAAAATGATCACCTACAGCTATATACTCATATTTGCACGCGAAAAATGAAGAGCTATAGCTACCTATGATGGAGAAAATGATTTTCTACAATTACTTATGTTTTTTAATGAATATTTGTCATACTACAACTACTTTTTGGAGTTGTAGTTGCAAAGATTAAATTCCTTGGAGATGTAGTTGCAAATATTTAATATTTTTGGCTTCCAAAAGTTACATTTGTCATATTTGAAAAACTTAGTAACAAAAAGTAAATAAAATATTACTTTGTGATACTAAGGGAAGCTTGTTGAGGAAGCTACAAGAAGGTGAATTGGAATATTCCTTGCGACCAAAATGGAATTTGTGTATGAGAATCAATTTTGAGCTCTTGGATCAAATTGATTATAGCCATTGGATTTTAGGGTGAAAACTTGGTATGGAAAAGTTGATTTGCATATGTATATAGCTGAAAATTCATTGTAAGAGGGGAGAAGAGGTCAGAATTGGATGAGAACTAGTGAGTTCTTGTTGGTGTTTTGGAAAAACTCGTTGGAGATACATTGGAAAATATTTGTACTATTGGGATTTGAGAGCAAATACATTTTCTGGGTTTTCATGGTTTTTTCCACACCAACTTCAGAAATTGTTGATGTTTGTCAATCTTTTGAGCTAAATACAAGTTTAATTCATGGTTTCTAGTCAATAATTGTGGATATAAATTATTGAATTAGTTAAACTTGTCATCATACAAAGTTTGTTTCATGATTTGTAATCACCAAGTTGAAGTTGTTCTTTCATTTTCAGTTAAAAATTCATGGATATTTGATGAGTTTGAAAAGTGCTTTGTGTGGTTAGCCTAAACACCTAATTTCACCATTGATGATTGCACCGCCTTGAATTTTGATTGATGGATTTTCAGGATCAAATCAAGGATGGTTAAATGTTTTTGCAAACATGTTTATCCATTGTTGAAGTTGAAATGATTTAATGGGTTTAGATTTTAGTTATTTTTCTTGATATCCTTTCTCTATTCTACCTTGCTTTTGTACTTTTTTTATTATATTTGGTTAGTTTAGAGTTAGATTAGGACTTTTGAACTTGCATATTGATATTGTAAGGTTGATATTTCATGAATGCAAGTTGATATATTGTTGGCTATTGTAATGTCCCCTTTCTAGTGGAAACACTTAAACCTAAATCTAAATTCAAAGTGATTCTCAAAGAGACATTAGAAACATTAGAGATCAATAAATTTCAATGATAATACCTGATAAGATCAAAGATAATATAAATATTTCATTCTCTATCAAGGATTATTCATTTTCTTCTTGCCATTCACTATTGATGGCAATTCTATATATATTCCATAAGTACATTAGGATGGATATTAAACATAATCCAATATCCTTGTATCTTCCCATCCTATTCTTCATCAAGGAATTAGGCTTTACATGACTAGGGCGCGTTGAAACCATCCCGACCCAGCCATTGGAGAAGCTATGTCCCAGCCATCGGGTGTCCCCGTGGGATGGAATTACTCTGCCTCTCCCTACAATACCCACCATTCCTTCTTGGTTGAAGTAATAGAGGCTATCAGAAATATGATCTTTTATTCAATATCCCCTATACTATAGATGGAATTCTATTATACCATTTATCATCATAGTGTATGAATGGAGTCATTCATGTCTCAAATTGGAATCTTGACATATGGTATTCTTGTTCTTATATAATTGGTCATTGATGGGCAGATTTTGGGTCTGTACTTATGACTAGTATTAATTACTAGTTGTATGGTTCAATTATGCATTCAAGTAGATATTTAATCTATAAATACTCATATTACATGATATACATATGAATGTTGATAACATGCAATACATATATGTCTAACTATGAACAAATAAATCATCATAAGCATATTATGTTAACCAGATCCATGTATTGTGATGTATCATACCTCTAATATGATATATGTCAGAATGGTTACTTGCAATTTACTAATGAGATCATACGATTTGATGAAGATTGTTGAGTTGATAACATTCGATGATAATGATGGATGCCTGCAAATGAAGGATTGCTCATCAATTTATATCTTTGATTGGTTGTATCTTTGTCAATAGTCGTCTCCCTTCATGGGATGGCTGACTCTTAGCAAGCACCACTTTTAGTTATTATTAGTTTAATCCTTTAACATACTGGTGCTCCTTATTATCTTAATCATTGTTTGGTCCTTTATTCATATAGTCGCTATTTATCTTTATTGTTGTTTGTCTTATTTTATTCTATCTTTCAAATCCTATCTTTCTCTTGTAACAGTAATCAAGTGTCAGTCATTATGGATTGTTGCTACTTTCTATACTAATTGTTGTTATTATATCTGTCTATATGTTCATTTGTTCCTTTATAGGAGTCACCATTCTCAATCGCTATCATTTAGTTTTATTTATACATTCACTGCTATTCATTAGAATAAGGAGTCTTATTCGTGGGCTCCACCATATGTGATGGTTTGTAATGTTATTTATTAGTATTATAATATTAATATTTATGTTTATATTATCTATAATATATAATTATAATAATATTTAATTATTTTTATAATATTTAATTTATTTATATTTAATTTATAAATATATATATTTGATTATAATATTATATATATTCGATTTATAATATTATATTTAATTTATGATATTGAATGTAAATACAATCAATTTATAATTTTTAATAAATATATGTAATTTATGATTTATAGACATATCTTTGAATAATACATAATTGATTCGATTAATAGAGGGACATGACAGCCCTCCCCACTCAAGATTGCTTGCCCGCAAGCAATTTTGGGTTCGGATCTCAAGAAGACTATAATTATCATTAAATGATGATAAGATAACGAGAGAATGATCCTAGGATTTGTGGGTTATGGGCCCACAATATAACTTAGCATAGGTTTATGTAACGACTTTGTCATAGCTTGATAGGTAGTGATTTTATTTAAGTTACTTTAATCAAGAGATAACTTTAAAGAGACTCTTGGAAGAAATCATCTAATATAGAAATGAATTCATAAATTTACTAGATCTATTTTTGTAAGTTACAAGGTTGATCTATATATTATCATTGTTGTGGGAAAGATCATATGTGTTATGATGATTTGGTCTTAAATGGATACATAAATATGTTCCTACCTCAAGCTTTAATCTTAAGAGATGACTTGTATTTGAATAGGCTCTGTGTATCAACAACTTTTAATGTCTTTTACATGGCTTTCAGGTTTTCTTCATTTCACAAGTACACATACAAATCAAAATGGAAATTCTCATTCAATGTCAATAACTCTCGGGATAGTAACAGTTACATTCCCTTAGAACAGCAATTTAAATTTTTTAGAACAAAGATTTTTGTTGGCTATAGAAGTGGTTGCAAATATATAAAGCCTTAACAAGTTGGTCTAAATTTGTGAAGGTGCACGGTAAAAACAACTCAAGATTCTCATGTGCTGAAATAATTTAGAAGATCCTATGGCCCTAATTGAAAAATATATCCATAGTGTTAAATCAAAAGAAATCATGAACCAAATGGGTTCCTTTACCATTTGAAGGTCTCTTGGGTGAATCTGTATTTGAGGAAGCAATTGATGAACCAGTGAGTTTGAATAGATCTTTTGATCTACAATTTGAAGTTGATGTAGCCTTAAAAGCTTACATCATGTCTACTTTAATTGATGTTTGCTTTTGAGATATCTTTTATTGACCATGGATATTATCATGGTAAAATTTGCATGGGAAAATTATGATGACAGTAGTTTGTCATTGATGTCAAAAAGTTGCTTGTTTAGCTAAGATGTGTATGGATGCCACAAGATGGTGTTCAGTTTAGCTAGGTGTGTTGAGTTTAGCTAGGTGTGTTGAGTTTAGCTAGGTCATTGTTGTCAAAAGGAGTTGACAGATCAAAGGATGTTTTTCCATCATGGTATGCTTTAATGGTTTGGTGTACCTCACATTGGTGTGCTATCATGCCAGGATGATGATGCTCATATCAAACCATATCAGATCATGATCAGAGTGGTTGGATGAAGTTTGTTCATCAAACTTAGGATTTGCTCATATCGTTCTCATGATCAAGAGTAGTTGTTGTTGTGCCTAAGATGTTGTAGGTTGTCCTCTTCGTGTATATGTGGATCTACTCCTTAGAGATTATCTTGATGTGGATGTGTTCACACTTCATAGTGCTTAATGTTCATGTTAACCTGCACTTGGTTTAGGAGTTGGTGATCAGATGTGTTGCTTGGAGATGTCTTCCATATGTATGAGCCTTCATGCCATAAGCCTTTATCGGGATTTAGTTTCAAGATTTCCATTGCTACATCAAGATGTCTTCCATATGTATTTGCATTCATTACTCATTGTCATGGTGTTCAGGGTAGGATTTGGTTGATGTTGATATATGAGTTTGTCATTGGTCCTATAGTCTTTTTCATCTAGGAAATCTCAGAAGGATTGCATTAGTATGAAGAAATGATGAATCCAATTTGCATTTGATTAAGAAACCTCCCTTTTGATTTTAGCATCATTTCATTCCTTACTGTATTCTTCACAGAGACTCAGAAGTCAAAAGGATCATTCTTTATCTTCACTTATATCTAGGGTTTCTTATCTTTTAAGTTTTGTATTCATCTAAAACCCTAGTTGTTGGTTAATACCCTAAACCTAAAATAAAGTCCTTAAAGCTCTTTTCCTCATCACTCAAAAGGAGTTACCTTTTATTATGTTTGAGATTTGACTGTTGATTAAAGGTTGTCAACTTAAAATATACCGGTTGGAGGGCTTTTATAACATTTGGTAACTAGCCCTACCTATTAGGACTGACCGGAAGCAATGGTAAGTGTTAAGTGTTTGGGCGGCCAAAAAGGAATCAAAGTTTATATTTAATTGTTATGTGAGTGCGAAGAAGATAATCAAAGGTTAGAATTTAAAATACATTCAAAAGACAACGGTCCATCTTCGGTGATCGAATTTGACGAGGAGTTGGAAGTCTAAAAATCCTAATTGTCTCTACAGCTTCCTTAACGACTCAGAGGGCCAACAAAATTGATTTTGCGGTCTGTGTGATAGATAATGATATAAGACCTAGTCAGGGGTATTTGAGAGGTTTGAACCTATAGGCTCATATATACTTTTGTGAATTTTAGTGGAGAATAACAAAGCAATTGAAGGGATAATAGCCTTGTCTATCAAGATGAACCTGATGAAGTTTTATGAAGGAAAATAGAGTTTCTGAGGGGAGTAAAACTTGCAAATCATGTTCAATGCTTTTGTAAGTATGATGCAATTAATTTGATATAAGGGTTTGTCATATGTTATTTTCAGAAAAGGATAATATGGTTTGTAAAAGTCTTTGACATATTGTACAGGGAACATTGAAATTGTATCTTGTCTTATGTAAACATTGAAAATTTGATGTTGTGTGTAAGGGTTATGTTTGAGAAGGTCTTGTTGATTGGATACAAAAGGAGGTATAAAATGATGAAGTTACTTGCAGAGAAGCTTGATATGTTTTGTAGGGGGCATTGAAGTATTTTGTATTATGTATTGATTGTAAGGAGATATAAGTTTGTGAAGTGTGATGTGTTATAGTGAATCAGAGTAACCCTCTTAATTGATTCTTTTCTTTCTAATGTTCATGTCTTAGCCAATGAGGCACCTAATTGCCAGTGAGGCACAAAAAGTGTAACCAGTGAGGTTTTCTTGTCAGTGAGGTTTTCTTGTCAGTGAGGCATTTTGTGTAGCCAGTGAGGCATGTTTTTGATTAAGCCAGTGAGGCATTTTTCGAGTGGTTTTTCATCCCTATGAGGCTTTTCCACTCATGAAAAACATGTGTTATGGTTCATGTTGTTTATTTTTATATGTGTGCCCTAATTTTTTGTCTTTGAGGTCTTGATCATAATGTTTATAATCATACTTGTGCATATATATTTGGTAAACCTTTGAAGTCTCTCCCATTCTCTATCCTGTGAGTTAAAAGGTGCAAAAGGTTTTAAAAGTTTATAGACCACTAATTCACCCCCCCCCTCTTAGTGGTCATGTACTCCAACAAGTGGTATCAAAGCATAGGTTCCCTATAGAAGTCTAACAGGCTTGGGTAGGTCCTAATAGTGGAGTACCATAGGAATGTGTAAAAGAAATAGAGAAAAGAAAAATGCCAAGGAAAAGATTGTAAAACAAGCCCCAGTCAAGTCATGTAATGAGTTGTTGCATGAGTCTCCCCTTAATGTTGATATAAAGTGTGATAAAAAGAATGATTTTGCTGTTGAGATTGATGACACAAAAGGAGACCTCTTTGTGGATGAAGATGGATAGGGGTTTGTTGAAGATGATTGTGAAGTTGATTTAGAAGGTGAACTTTTGTGTGCCTTAGATCAGATCAAGCAACTTAGAAACAAGAATCAAAGATTAGAAGACCAGCTTCAACAAGAAAAAGATTCCAAAGATAAGGTATGTTCAGATTTTGCAAAAGTTTCTTTAGAGCTTGAAGAGGCAAGAAATCGGGTTGTTAACTTAAAGAGTCAAGTTCATGAATCTGATAGACTGATTATTTGTCTAAAGACTAAAATTGAGGAAGCTAAAAGAATAATAAATGTAACAAAATCTGACCTTGAGCTAAAAAGAATTAAATATCTAAAATTAGAGGCCGAAATTGTCAATCTGAGAAAAGATTATGAAGGTCTCAAGGTTTTGTCCAAGAAATATCAGGAGTTTGAAGAAAGCACAAACAAGTTACATGAAATGTTGGGAAAACAAAAGCATCATAAGGACACTACTGGTCTAGGTTATGAAGAAGGAGAGTGTTCCAAAGTCATAAATACTCCTAGGTAGAAGATAGACCTGAATAAACATTCTGCTACTCCTGAGGAAGACAAGAAGAAAGTAAAGGATAAAGTTGCTAATGTTGAAAGAAGAAGAACAAATAGGTTCTCAAGACCTCCACCTATCAGGCAATATTGTTCAATGAGGTACAATTATTCTTAGTTTCATGTTTATTGATATTCATGTCATGTTTATGGCCATAGAGCAAGAGATTATACAAGAAATTATAGGATGTATGAAAGACATGATCATGTGAGGAATGTCAATAGAAGTTCATACAGCTTGCCTAGAAGAAACTACCTTTCCTTTGGTCTTCATCGCAATGTTATATGTTATAGGTGTAATGAGTTTGGACACAAAGCACAATGGTGTAAGAAAAGCTTGATAAAACCATCTAGGAGCTATACATTCAATCAAAAATAAGAGAATACCTTAAACAAGAAAAAGAAAGAGCATATTTGGGTTTGGAGAAGAAAATTGGATCCAAGAAAAGCACACCCTGACCTTGTGCACACTGCACAAGTAGCTTCATTTGTTGCATGAGAAGTAGCATGCTGTAAGGGAGAGGTATTCCATGCTCTATCCTTACCCCAAGGATAGCTAAAGGCAGTTGAATGTATTGATGAGATGACAATGTTCTCTTCTTTGAAATTGATCCTTTCTTGATAGTAGTTGACTAAATTATTTGGTGGTTTAGAGTAATCTATGTCATTGGTCTTGAATAGACCTGATCTTTGAATGAGAATATAGTGATTGTCTTAGTTTTTTTTTTTTTTTTAATGCATCAAATATGATTGCAGGGTCTGACATGTTCAAAGTCCTGTTGTAACACTTGTTTGTGTCAAATTTATCTTCAAGAGCTCATGGATATTTGATTCTAGGATGTGATGCTTGTCTTACTGGCAGTTTTGTTGTAAGGAGTTCATAGTGTTGAAGATTATGTCATTCATGATCATCATAAGATCTCATGTGCTTTATGATCATCAGTTCTTTATAGTAGGATAGTCATCCCATATTCATCGAGCAAAAATGTCCTTATTTTCATGATGCAATGTAAGGAAGTTCTTGTTCAGAGGATCTTTGTAGTGTTTGTGCAAAGAGTTGTTATGGAGAGAT
This sequence comes from Cunninghamia lanceolata, assembly GCA_027924645.1. Taxonomy (NCBI): domain Eukaryota; kingdom Viridiplantae; phylum Streptophyta; class Pinopsida; order Cupressales; family Cupressaceae; genus Cunninghamia; species Cunninghamia lanceolata. Next base: position 11,016,133 of record BSBN01000553.1, on the reverse strand, counting down.
GGTAGTTTTCATGTTATCAGGCTGACAGGAATAATGTTTTTGGTGCATGATAGTGTAACTATGTTTTTAATGTTGTTGCAAATCTTGATTTTGTTGCAGACCTTTTGACAGTTTGTTGCAGGGTTTATGGTTCAGCATTATGTAGTTTTCTCGAGTCGATGAAATGATAGTTCAACATATGCAATGCTTTTCATGGCTCATTGATGTTGTTTTTCGTCTGGCAGTTCCTTTCTCTGTTCGTAACATTTTTTTTCACTAATGACCTAATGATGTTGTTAGCAGTGTGTTGTTTGGTAGCAAACCTTTGTTTTTTTATGATTGCAGACTTGGAGACAAACAAACTTGTGAAGGACAAGTCAGTAGAATGATTTTTTGGTGACATTTGTTACAATGAAATGGCAGGACCTTTTATGTGATGAAGCAATGTATGATAGAGTATTGTCTTGATGGTGCATTGATGGTGAATGGACAGTGACTTTGATGGTGATGGTGAATCTTTTGAGTATTGTAGCAGACTTCTGACAAAGCAGAGCATTCTCCTTTTTTATTACAAGTCCCTTGGTAGACATGACTGCAAGACAGAAGATCTAATCACAATGTTGAGTTTTGTAATGTTTTAATAGTGATTTTCACTAAGTATGACATTCATCATTGTAATGTTTATTGTATGCCAAAGGTGGAAGACTAGATAAAGGACAGTAGAGGCTGTAAAGTGCATCTATGATAGTGAAATGGAAGTAATTTCATAACAGTGTTTTGTATCGATTGCTTTGTCATTGTTGTCACTTGGAGCTGAACAGTGTTATGATTGCAGTGATAGAGCCTTTGTGACAGGATAGTATTTGTGTTGATGGTTCATTATATTGTTAGTGTACATACTATGTTACAGCAGGTTGGTGATAAGGGGAGTCATAAGGCAGTCAATACTAAAGTATATCTTATTCTTGTAAATAGTGCTTAAAGGTGTTGATATTTCTGGTATTTGATTCTGCAATACATCTTATAACAGTTGCCAAAGAACTATGAATTTCTCTTTTTGCAGGTGATAGTGTAAATGTTTCGGCTCTAGGTTATTATAGTTTGGATGTGATTGACCTACATCTTTGTGGCATTAATTGGATGAATTGTTAGTGCACAGAGAAGTCATCCTTTTGATGCAAATTCCATTTGACAGAGAAAGTTGTATGAAGTGAAGATCTTTATGCAGGTAAAGTTGAAAATGAAAATAGTGAGTCTCTTCAAGACAGGGGGAGTTGATAAAGTTAGCAGGTTTGTATCAGGCTATGTTCTCTAACATTGGTGTATGATATTGGACAATGAAGGAACAGTGTTTTTGTATCAGTTAATAAAGGATATTCTTGATTTCAGAGTTTTAGATTAGGTAGAGTAGAGCATACTAGATAGGGGGAGCCACTTTGTCATTTGATGTCAAAAGGGGGAGAGTGAGAAAGTTAGTTTTTCCATCAATGACAAAGGGGGAGATTGATGACAGTAGTTTGTCATTGATGTCAAAAAGGTGCTTGTTTATCTAGGATGTGTGTGGATGCCACAAGATGGTGTTGAGTTCAGCTAGGTGTGTTGAGTTCAGCTAGGTCATTGTTGTCAAAAGGAGTTGAAAGATCAAAGAATGTTTTGCCATCATGGTATTGTTGGCAAGAGACATTTCTCCGGTATGCACTTGTATGTTGTCATTGATGGCAACAAGGTTCAGAGATCTCTTAAACATGACAGGGAAACACAACTCTGGAAGATCACATCAGATTTCAGGTCCGGAAGGAAGAAATGGCTAAGTATGGATATGCACAGAGTAGAGGACATTAAGTTAGATAATATGCTTCCGCAGATGATGATCTGGTAATGCGTTTCAGGTATGATGTTAGTAATTTTTTGGTGGTGTCATACTCCATAGATTAAGTCTTGACATCCTCTAGAATTCATCTTGAAGAAATGTCTAAGTCTGGGTAAGCAAAGACATAGCAAGTCCAATGAACAGGGTATAGTGCAGTGGTCCGCATTCCTCCGCAGGTGAGAATTTTGTTATGAGGTTTTGAGGTGTTGTAAACACTTATATGAAGTGTCTAATTCCAAAGTTAGGAGATCTGAAGTCCACCGGAAAGATAGTTGCAAGCTGCTAAGTATCAGCATAGTGTTTGACAGAGCTTGACAGAGACAGAGTCTGAGTTCTGATGTTTGGCATCTCTTCACAAGATGATATCATACCTTGTGGTTATGAGGGTAATTTTGGAAATGTATTAAGAGTCCTTGATACAATTTTGGAGGGGCTTTGAGATCTACAGTAAAAGTTGTAAGTCAACAGATGAACCTGTTAAGCATGCTCTTGAGGAACAGGCCGACTAGTATGATAAATCATTGTGCGGAGAAGAGATGATGTTTGAAGGATCTATCTAAGTGATTGAATGATTAAAGCTAGCCTATATGAACACGTTTGGGAAAAAATTTTGGGTCCACATAATATATAGTGCACTAGATTAAGCCGACAAGCCACATCTTTCTATGTACACATTTTATCTCTTGGATGCCGACCCGATTGTGAATCAAATCATGATGCAGATATATAAAGGTGATGATTTTTAGTTGTGAGGGGCATGAGAGTTGGTGTGTGATGCGAGTATGTGAGTAGCAGAGCAGAGTTAAAAGATCAGCAGCGATGAAGACTTGGGATTCAGAATTCAGTTGATGGATGACTGCACCTTGGCATAATGACAGATGTTTTTTGTAGTATTCAGTTTCATGTGCAATTTGCTTTTGAAAGTAACCTTTCTTCATCAAGGAAGTGAGCCTCCATTAGGGTTTAACAACCCTCAGGGTTTAACAGCCCTTATTGTAATCTTGCTAGGTTTAGGGTTGAGGCAGTGAACCTGCTAGACCTAGTTGTTCTTCATGGCAGTGAGCCAGCATGTTCTAGGCTCGTGGAGTGACCAAGCCTAAACATCATTATTTGTAAAGATTGTGTGATGGGTAAAATGGGATGAACAAAACTAATTATAAAAACCCAAAACATCAATGGAATGTGCATGTAAATAAGGAAGATTTAAAATGAAAGAGAGAGATACTCACAACCTTTTTTACCTTGTGATTTCCATTGTTCGCCTATTCTTTCTTGATCTTTTGGTGATGAAGATGGCCCTCAGGAAGCTTGCTTCCTTGCTTCAATTCGTCAAGATGACAAGGAGAAATGGCTCAAATACTTGTTGTGTTGAAGATGAGCTTCAACACAATGTGGAATGGATGATAGATGAAGTGGTGTGAAAGTGGGGTACCAATGGCGTGCTATGGATTCTGCAACATAAGTTTACTCGAAAGTTGGATATGAAATGAAGAAGAAGAGGGTTGTATTTATAGAGTTATGTGAGAGAAGATCAACGGTGGAAAAGAAATAAGAAGATCAACGGAGGAGAATGTTTGAGAGAATGTGTGCAAATAGAAGGACATGTGTCATTCGAAAAGATGCTTTGTTGAGTTAATTGCTTTCTTGATGAGGATGAGTTTTCATTTTCTTAAATTAGAATATATTTTTCTAATTTAAGAGCTTTGTTGATAGCTTTAAATCAGTTAACTCAGCTTTTGCTTTTGTATGACAAGAAAGATTTATTTTTAGAAGATTTGAAGATTTTTTAGAAGATAAGAAAGCATAATTAAATAAATAAATTTATTTAATTACTTGCAGATAATTTGGAAGAATAAATAAAATATTTAAATATATTTTATATTTTGGAGATTTAATTTAAATAAATTTGTAGTTTATTTAAATTTGGAAGAATGAAAGATTTAATGAAATAATTAAAATTATTTAATTATTTAGAAGAATAAAGTTGATATAGATGAAATTAATTAAATAAATGTAATTTATTTAATTAAATGGGAGAAAATGAATCAAATAAATAAATTTATTTATTTATTTATTGATAGAGGAATATTGAGATGAAATAAATATTTAAAATATTTATTTAGGTAGAGTCATGTCATTTTTAGGTGTATACATTTTGCCCCTCTTTGATGCAATGTGTTTTATCACGTTGTTTCAAAGAATAAGAATTTTCGACAATGATATATGCCCCAGTTTGCCCCTGGTACAAGTTTAACAACAGGATGCCCCCTCGGGAGATTGGGTGAGAAGATGGCAGAAGGCGTGAGACGGACAATCTCACGAAGAAGAAGGTGGAAGAATAGGTTAGGATGAAGAAAAATGGGTTGAAGAAAGAGCCGAATGATACACAATGTAAGATAGAATGGTAACACACACAAGAAAGTAAGCAAGTATGCACAAATGATACAAGAACAAACAAGGTATTGCCCCAGTCAAGCAGTAAACCAATGATATACTAATAATGATATACAACAATGTTGTCATGGCAGGGAACGATAGATCCCTAGAGCAACACAATAGGCATGGGAAAGATATATCCCACTGATAGTTATGATTGATTGATATGGTTTACGACAAGATTAGGATCAAGACCATTGATTGTGATTGGATAATTTCACAAGATTGATATACTCGATCGGTATGGATTAAGAATGGACTTGCATTTGGATCGTTGCTCAAACTGACAACTAGAACTATTGACGAGAGATATGAACATAGATAGAAATTTGATTGATAGAAGAATCACTCGACAGAAGAAATCACAAGCTTTTGTAAACATTGATACTTTGCATAGAATCTTTATTGCATGGGATATGGATATGGATATGGATATGGATATGCGATGTAATTGGATATGGATACAGATATGGATATGTGTCATCTTGATATTGCAAGTATTTTTGCTTTCATCATTGGGTACTTTTTGTTTCTTTTCTCTTTTTGAAATATTGTAAGAAAATACAAGCATCTAGGTATAATTAGACCGAGATGACCTACGTATTCCTTACATGGATTTTGATATAGCGAGTTGATACAAGCATCTAGTCAAACTTGAATCTAGATGACCTAAGTACTTCTTGCATTTCAACAAACAAGGATTGCCCTTTTTCATGTTTAGACCTCTGAAGTCCTTGATGATCTTTTGTTGATCATGTCTTTAAACAAAATTCATCACATTACTAAAGTTTGATCCACAAATAGCAGACAAAGAAAAAGATTATGTCCCCATCATAGCATCTCTAGCTTTTGGCATCCTTGAGTAGCATAGGAAGACAATGAAAAAAATCCAAAACTTTATAAGTTAACCTGTTCACAAAACATTCTTGCATTAGATGTGTCTTTTTGCCATAATTGATATAGAATTAGTCTGAGTTTTTCGGTACACATTGGGTTTGCTTTGGACAGGTTGATGTCTCGTGTCAAGATTTTTGTTTTGGGAAGCTTGTTTTGTTGCACGTACTTACCTAGTGAAAGGTATCACAATCCTTTATTGGTATCCTCTTAGAAAATGTGGCATTCAAGGATCCAAATCCGTAACCAGGTCAAGGAGTTGCCCCCAGTTTAGACAAAGGATCGACTTATTGCAGGTGATATGACAAATAGACATGGAGAGATGGACCCTAAGGGACTGACCTAGTGCCTCAGGTGCTCATTGATAAATGGCCTTGCCTATGTGATGACGCAGAGGCAACGTAGTTCGGGGTGAACCTAATGGACCTAAGACCTAGGCGATGGCAAAGATGCAGAAATGGTATGGACAGCAAGACAGACGACACTCAAAGGAATGGTATAGAAAAGAAGCGAAGTGGAGCGGAGCCTCGGGGGCACATTGAGAATGGCCTTGCCTACGTGATAACTCAGAGGTGACGTAGTTCGACAACAGTTCAAAGGACTGGTTCAAGATGAATGATATGATGGACACAAGAGACATGAGGTTACAACAGATGGAGGAAGTGGTTTGTCACAGATAGCGCCTGTTTACCAGGTTTTCACCACTTACTTTTATTTGCACAAAAGCTAAAAGTACACATGATGCTTGTTTTCCAGGTTTTCACCATGGTACCTATCTCAGGCGCCTGTTTGCCAGGTTTTCACCAAAGGACAATTTTATTTTATTTTTTGCTATTTTTTTGTTTTATTTTTGTTTGTTTTTTGATCACTTTTTTCAATTTTTTTGAATTTTTAAGGACTCCCTTGCATTGGGGTTTTAGGTGTAGAACTTGCAAAGATGCATTTTGTTGATAGGATCATCAAGCAGTTCACCTTCAGATGTAGCCAATTGATATGCCCCTGACCCATAGGCTGCAATGATGACATAGGGACCCAGCCAATTGGGTTCAAATTTGCCTTTCTTTTCTCGATCTTGCTAATTTCTGGGGTTTTCTCTGAGGACTAGATCACCAACTTGGAATACTCAGGGCTTTACCCTGTGGTTGTAACTTCTAGACATCCGTTGTTGATAAGATTTTAGGTGGTTAAAGGCCTATTTCCTTCTCTCTTCGAGAAACTCTAACTCTTGAAGTCTGGACACTCTATATTCTTCATCGGATATGAGGCCTTTTAATGAAACTCACAAGGATGGGATCTTGACTTCAATGGGCAAGATGGCTTTAGATCCATAGACCAGGGAGTATGGTATTGCCCCTATGGGTGTGTGGATGCTTGTACGGTAGGCCCATAGAGCGGGATTTAATTGGACATGCCAGTCATGGCCGGCATCATTTACAGTCTTCTTTAGGATTTTCAAGATAGTTTTATTGGATGCCTCCACCTGGCCATTGCCTTGGGGTTAATAGGGGGTTGAAAAGCTGTGCTGGATATGGAATTTGTCACATAGTTCCCTGACATCTTGATTTTTGAAGGGTCATCCATTATCTGTGATAATGGATGAAGGGATACCATAGCGACAAATAATATAGTTCAAGATAAAAGGGCCAATCTGGTTACCTGTGATATTAGCTAAGGGCACAGCTTCAATCCACTTCGTAAAGTACTTGATGGCGGTGATTATGAATTTATGGCCACTGGATGAAGAAGGGTGAATCTTGCCCACTAAGTCGAGTCCCCACTGACAGAAAGAGCAAGGAGTCGTTAATGGTTGTAGCTCCTGTGCTAGTGCATGTATCAGGTTCCCATGGATTTGGCACTTTTTTCACTTCTTTACAAAATGATAGGAATCTTGTTCCATGATTGGCCAGTAGTATCCCATGCGTATGAGTTTCTTGGCTAGGGTAGGGCCACTAGAGTGGGTCCCGCATATACCGTCATGCACTTCGTTCAGGGCGGTTTGATATTCCTCACTATCGAGACATCTAAGGAGAGTACCATCGAGACCTCTGTGATATAGGGTATTGGCAACAATGGCATACCAGGATGCGTGATGGATGAAGGTTCATTTTTGGTTACTAGAGAGATTAGGTGGGAGGGTATTCTCTTTGAGATAGGCAAATATTTTTTCATAGAGGGGGGAATCAGCTCCAACAATGTGGCAAATGATATGGTATTCGGGAGTGTCATATGCAGGATAGGGCACTGGCTCTACCAAGAACTCATAACATGCTTGATTATTTGGAATATCGAGGAGAGATGCAATTGTGGCCATGGCATCTGCAGCTTTGTTCTCAATCCTTGCTATCTACTCAAAAGAGATCTTGACAAAGTAGTCTTTGAAGTCATCTACCATTCGTTTGTAAGGGATTAATTTCTCATCTTTTATCTGGCAGTTGTCATTTACTTGATTTATGACCAGTTGTGAGTCGCCATACACCTGAAGTTCTTGGATATTCCATTCAACTGCTAGCTTGATGCCAATGACTAGGGCTTCATTCTCTGCCACGTTAGTGCAAGGAAAGAGTAATTTGTATGATTTAGGAATGGTGTCGCTGCTAGGGGTGATCAACAAGATACCTGCCCCCGATCCATGCTGAGTATATGAGCCCTCGAAATACATTTTCTAGGTTGTTGTAGTCACGTGGAAGATAGATTCGTCTGGAAATTCAAAGTTCAAAGGGCTATCATCTGTTAGAGGTGCATCTGCCAGTTGATCTACAAGTACTTGGCCTTTTATTGCTTTCCTGTCTATATACGCAATGTCAAATTCACTGAGAAGCATGACCCATTTGGACAATCTACCTGTTAAGGCTGCTTTGTTGAGTAAGTACTTGAGTGGATCAATTTTTGCTACCAATTTGATAGAATGTGACAACATGTAATGTCTCCACTTTTGTGAGACGAGGACCACAGAGAGACAGGCTCTTTCAATTGGCATGTATTGCAGTTCATATCCAACAAGTGTTCTACTGATATAGTATATTGCTTGTTCTTTCCCTTCATAATTTTGTTGTGCAAGGAGAGCTCCCAGAGCTGTTGGTGTAGCTGAGATATACAGTAGCAAAGGTTTACCCTGAATCGGTGGCATCAATACAGGTGGCTTCATGAGATATTCTTTTAACTTCTAAAATGCTTGCTCACATGAATCATTCCATTTGAAAGGGACATTCTTATGTAGGAGGTGGGAAAATGGGTGGCACTTGTCTGCCAATTGAGAAATGAACCTTCTGATAGATTGTAGTTTTCCTTGTAGGGACCTTAGCTAAGTAAGATTCTTAGGAGGTAGCATTTCCATGATGGCCTTTACTTTAGCTGGGTCGACTTCAATTCCATTGGCGGACACTATATATCCTAGTAGCTTACCTAAGGTGACTCCAAACACGCACTTCTTTGGATTGATGCACACATTAAATTGTTCCAATCTTTTGAAGATTTTGTCCAGTACTGCCAGGTGTCCTCTTGTGAGTGTTTTTTTCATAATGTCATCAACATAATCTTCCATTATAGTGTGCATCATGTCATGGAAGATTGTGGTCATAGCTCTCTGATATGTTGCGCCGGCATTTTTTAAACCAAATGGCATGACACACCAACAATAGGTGCCCCAAGGACATGTGAATGCAGTCTTGTGTTGGTCTTTAGGTGCAATTTTTATCTAGTTGTATCTGGAAAAACCATCCATTAGTGATAGCATGGTGTGCCCTGCCGTGAGATCTACAATAATGTCAATGTTTGGTAGGGGGAAATCATCTTTCAGACATGCTTTGTTCAGGTCTCTGAAGTCATTACATATTCAGACTCTGCCGTCTGGTTTAGCAACTGGTACTATGTTTGAAATCCACTCAGGATAGTCTATTGGTCTAATGAATCCGACATCTAACAGTTTCTTCAACTCTTCTTTCACCATGAGGGCCACATGTGGGTGCATCTTTCTAAGTTTTTTTTTACTGGTTTAGCTCCTAGAGCTAAGGATAAGTGATGCACTATGAGATTTGAATCTAGCCCTGGCATGTTTGCATATGTCCACGCAAAATTGATTTGTTTTCTCTTGAAGAATTTAGTGAATGTTGGCTTTTCTTGTGTTGTTAAAGATTGTGCCATGTGGATCATTCTGGGATTATCACCTGTGCTGACATTGATCGGCTCTACTAGTTCTATCAAGATTGAGGATCTCTCCTGATGTGTAAGATTGGGTAGAGGGTCAAGCCTTCCATCCTTTGGCGCCTCAGAGAGGTTTTCACCATTGGATACGTCTATATTTTTACTTTTTTCATGATCTAACAGTGCCGCAGAGTGGTTTTCACCATTAGACCTTTCTTTCATTTTGACATTTTTGAGACTGAAAGGCTTGGCACTCTCTCCAAAATAGGCCTTGTCATTGAGTTCTATGGCATAGCCAGCTCTATGGTCCCCTATGAGTATATGATCTCTAAGCTCCAGATAGTCTATGATGGCTTCATCATTCTAAAAGGTATTGAGCTCAGGGGTAGTACCTTGTAATTCCCAATCTATGAGTTCGGGATGCACCAAAGGCAAGGGATCATTGGGTTGGTCTAGTTCGATGGTATTGATGGTCAAGATAGAGGTGTTATGGAGGTCATTATAAGCACGGACAAAGTTTGCAATGGTACTCTCTATTAGGGGATCTGTCAAGGGGGGTATCATTCTTTCCTCACAATTTTCACTATCGTTATTATGCGGGTCAGACTCTAGTGGTCTAGCCCTTGGACCTTGTCTCTCATTTGCATGGGTTGGGTCATACTCATGGACAACATCGATACCTTTTTCATCACAAGATAGCTCTAAGAGACTATCCCATTCATATTCATTAGAATCAGTCTCACTCCCCAGTTGCAGTTGTTGAATTTGATCAACCAGATTACTAGCAAATGTTTCTAGTTGTTTGCCTTAATTCTTATTTGCTCTGTTGGTTCTTGATGTGCCAGTGTATCCTAGCCCTATGGTGTCTCAGGCTGTCAAGGTATGAGGTTGGATGGGTTTAGTGATACCATCTTTTCGTGAACCGAGTGGACCATGTCCTTCATACCCCATTCTTTGTAGCATTTGGAATCCTTGACCATATTGTCCAGTTTGTATAGTGTGATGATCTTGTTGTGTTGATGAATTGTCTTCATCCTTGTATAACCATTGTAGGATAGCCTTTTCATAACTCTCATCTTCGAGGCTTCCCCATTTGATAAACGGACCTTTGGTAGTTTTGTCTGCTTTGGGTTTGCTCAGAGTGGGTCTTCCATATGATCTTGGAGATAGGGGAAGTTGTGCCAAACAGAGGGATTGGGAGATTGTGTACTCACCCAAGCCCTTATCTTTGAGTCTAAGGTCAAGTTGGAAGCTTTTGATGTGGAAGCAAGTGAAGCTAGGTCAACACAAGATGAAGATGAAGCCAAAGCACGATTATTAGGAATCACAACTTCAGGTTTAGATTGAATGGAGTTGCAATACTGAAATGGATTGGGATCACCTTGGATGGTGATCTCTTGACCTTGATAGGGGAATTTGATACACTGGTGGTATGTTGACGGTACTGCTTTCAAAGCATGTATCCATGGTCTCCCTAGAAGAATGTTATATGCTAGCTCCATATTGAGGACTTGGCAAGCCATATCTTTTACTATAGGTCCCACTCTGATTGGTAAAGTAACAATTCCCTTGGAAGTTCTCTCCTCCTCATCATAGGCTTTGATAGTGATTTTCTTTTTTGGATCTGTAGCTTTCTCTGAAAACCCCAATGCAAGGATTAGCTTCAAGGTGCAAATATTCAAACCAGCTCCTCCATCGATTAGGACCCTCTTTATCTTGTGTTTGTGAATGAAGGCTTCGATATGAAGAGAGGCGTTATGAAGTTGGGTGATTGGCATGAGGTGAGGTAATGTGACCTACCATGGTTTAAAACTGTTCTTCGGTGAGGTTCCTTGGGATGGAGGCTTTAGAAAGAGCTTTGTCAAGTATGGCCCTATGGGACGGAGATAGACGCAAAAGTTCCAAAATGGAGATATGTGCAGGTGTCTTATGTAGCTGATCCAAGATACTGTACTAATTAGCTGGAGGGGTGGAGGCTCCTCTAAGAGTGACTCTATTACTTCGGGTGGTAACGTTACAATCCGCATCTTTATTTATAGTGATCACATTGATGTTGTTTATTGTGGTTAACAACAGAGTCAAAGGCGACGTTTGTGTAATTGGTGTTGTTAGTTCCACTATTGTTTTGGTTGGAAGGCCCTACCTGCTCATAGTTGGGAAGAGGATCCTTGAATGTCCGGTGATCATTATTAGAGGTATGCCCATCAAGTGACACTTTGTTTTGCTTGATCAAATCTTGGATAGTGTGCTTGAGCGCAATGCAGTCGTTGGTTTTGTGCCCCCTATTTCGGTGGTACTCACAGAAATCGTTGTCATTCCACCAAGGAGGTTTGACTTTTGGTTCATATTCCTACGCTGTTGGAAGTGTTATGATCTTACTTGTGATTAACTTCCGTAGGGCAGTTTCCAATGATTCTCCCAAAGGTGTGAATTTTCTCCTAGGTTGAAAATTTGTAAACCGTGATTCTGTGTTTCTTGGTTTGTTTTGCGGGGGGTTGTTTTGAGGAGTTGATAAGTTGAAGATTGGTTGTTATGGTGTTGCATTCTTGGCATCTACCACCCCATCGTTCACAATGTTTTTGTTCTTTGTCCAAAATCTTGGTTTATCTTCGTTGGTGTTGGTACTAGGAGTGTCCTTATAAAGCTTTATTTGACCCTTTGTGATTAAATCTTTTTCAATGATTAGACCCACCTCAATGACATTACTAAAGGAAGTAGGACATTAGACCTGTATCTGATAGCTTAGGTCAGTTTGTAAGTTATGGACAAACATTTCCAGCATTTGTTTTTCAGGCATTTGATGTGGCCACTTACTTGCCAACTGTCTCCATCTTTGTAGGAAGGCGGCAAAAGATTATCCACCTTTTTGCTTTGTGTTACAAAGGTCTAATATTGAGGTGTCATGCTCAATATTGTAGAAGAAGTGTGTGACAAATTTGTCCACAAGTTCGTTAAAGGTTCTGATGTCGAGTGGTAGTCTAGAAAACCACTCCATGGCTTGTCCTCTAACCTTCTTGGAAATAGTCGCATAAGATAAGTATCATTGTGTGCGACTTCAAGACATGCAGTGTTAAATTCCCTAATGTGGTCCCTTGGATCACCCTTTCCTCAATATTTATCAAATTTTGGCACCTCAAATTTAGAGGGAAAAGGTATCATGATCAAGGTCCTATCAAAAGGATATGGTGAAATATCCTCTAGGGAGTAATGCTTAGTTGATGCTCCTGTTTGCATGTCCATGAATTGTTGTTGTAAATACTGGATTTGTTGGGTCATTAAGCTCAAGGCATTTGTAGAATCAATGGTTGCTTTGCTTTTGTCTGTGGGTGTTTCCTCGTGTGTGCTTCCCTCAGGGTGTCTTTCTTCCTCAGATTATTTTAGAGCTTCTACGTCAAAATCTTTAGGGAGATTGACTCCTAGATGTGCTAAGTGTAGAAAGAATTTGGTAGAGTCTTGGGCAAGTACCTTATCCATTATGCGTTGAAATCTTTGGTCTTGTTGTGTTTGGGGGACCTCTTCCATAGAGATTTCCTCATCACTGCCGTGAGAGGTTGGAGTAGTTTTTTCAGCCATTTCAATCTATTTTTTTTTTGTAACCTCGTTAAGACAATGCAAGGTGATTAGAGGATGGGATAGATTGAGTTTGAAAGTTTTGAGCAAAGAGTGCTAAAATGTGCCAAGATTTGAGCAAGGTTCTCCTTAGATCTAATTGGTGTCAAACAAGTTGGTTTCACAGAACGATAGTCAAAGTAGGGATGATAGAAATTTGTTTCTTGATGTGGACTAGTTTTTGCACAAGCCACTAGTGGAGTTTTGAGAGAAAAGGATAAGTGATCCTTGATAGTGGAGACTCACTAGGTTTGTTTGAAATTTTGATGCGATCAAGAATAACTTGGTTCTAACCTTGTTGGATTTTGGAAGAAGTTTACGAGATTTTGGATGATGTAGTGTGGAAAAAGTAGCTATGGAGCGGACGAAGAGCAAAATGGTTGACTTGCATGATTTTAATCAGATTTTAGAACAATTGAGATAGATTTGAAATGGTTTCTAAAAAGTTTGACAGTTTTTCTCCTAGGAAGTATGGAATAGCTCTTTGGTTTGGATGCGCAGCAGTAAATGCACTGGAACAAAGTGTAAAAGTGCCACAAGTCGCAGCAAATGCACTAATCTGGTAATTTTCAAATGCACCGCAACAGTGATCAAATGTGTTGTAAGTCTGAACAAATGCGTCGCAAGTCGCAGCAAATGTGCCATTCTGGTTTTTAGTTTGGTTTTGCAGAGTTTTTGGTACGTTTTTCAAAAAAAATCTATTTTTGGGTGAAAACTTGGTCTTTTCTTGAATTTTGATTTTTAATTATGGCAAAAGACACAGCAAGCGCATAGAAGTTTTCATGATTTTTTTATCTTTTGTTTTTTTTTGGTATTTTTGGACTTTTTGACACAAAAACAATCACAACCTAGGCTGGAAAGGACAGTATTTGTTGAATCCCTTAGCTGTGCATATTCAAAGCGTGTAGCACCAGCTCCCCTCCACGGTACTCACTTCTCATGCATACCAGATCTAGGTTTCCTTAGGCTTGTACCCCCACCGAACCATAGGATTGTCCCTGCTACCTCTACTAAGAATCACATGAATCAGGCCCGCTTCAAAGGTTCCACCTTTTGTGTCAACAAATAGGCATTTTTGGTATACTAAACAAGTGGCTAAGTAGTCAAGGCAACCATTCGAGTGGTTACACGTGTGGCAGCACTACTCTCCATTATGGAGTCTCCCAGCCTCCAAGGGTTACGCCTTGGAGGGTTTTGGGGGAGGTTGGCTGTCGGTGTAACACAGCGGCACTCATTGCAGGAATCTTTCGCCTCAAGCACAATTTATTTAAAGTGGATTGGTAGGGATTGGCTTTAGCCTGTTACCACTCAGGGTCATTTCCACTTAGACAAGCAGGCATCCAAGGGCAGGCCCCTCTAAAATTTATACAAAGGGAATAACAAGTCTGGTGTTTTGGTCACCCAATAAAGGGGAGAGCATAAGCCTATTGTCATTCAACAATCACAGAAGACAGTGGTTAATCCAAAGCTATTTAAAAGGAAAAAAACTAAATGTGTTATCTACTTGGGCACTTATGCATTTGTTAACTTTGAAGTGTTTAAATATAGCAATGTTCTTTTCCCTTTGTGAGATAGCAATGTCCTAACTAAGAAAGATAGCAATAATGCAAAGATAGTAGTGGTTCAGTTACTATCTTCCTAGTTAAAGACTACGTGAGATTTGTATGCATGCATTTTTTTTTTACTTTTTCTCCTAATTAATCTAAGATGAGTTAATTAGTGCAGCTAAATGATCTATCCAGCCTCTAATCCTGCAAGACAAATGTTAGCGTAAAATCCTAAAACTAGGAGAAATCCTAAAATTAGAATGAAGATCAGATGCGCCACTTATCAGTCCGTATGCGTAGAAACAGAGACTATAAGCACCATTTTACAGATGTGCTAAGATAGATGTCAAAAGTGCAGGAAAAATAGATAGAAGCGCTATTTCTACAGATGCGTCGCAAGAAAGTATGTAAGCACCGTGATGGAGGGTATATGCGCCAAGATTCTGCAGGTGCTGGAACAGGTTGTAGATGCACCTTGGGATCAATCAAATGCGCCGACTGAACCTGCTTGAAGCCTGTACAGAACCTGTCACTCAGAAACTCAAATTTTTGGTTAGATTAGGGGCAAGGTCCCCACGGTGGGCACGAGAAATGTGATGGGTAAAATGGGATGAACAAGATTAATTATAAAAACCCAAAACATCAATGGAATGTGCATGTAAATAAGGAAGATTTAAAATGAAAGAGAGAGATACTCACAACATTTTTTACCTTGCAATTTCCATTGTTCACCTATTCTTTCTTGATCTTTTGGTGATGAAGATGGCCCTTAGGAAGCTTGCTTCCTTGCTTCGATTCGTCAAGATGACAAGGAGAAATAGCTCGGATACTTGTTGTGTTGAAGATGAGCTTCAACACAATGTGGAATGGATGATAGATGAAGTGGTGTGAAAGTGGGGTGCCAATGGCGCGCTATGGATTCTATAGCATAAGTTTACTCAAAAGTTGGATATGAAATGAAGAAGAGGGTTGTATTTATAGAGTTGTGTGAGAGAAGATCAACGGTGGAAAAGAAATAAGAAGATCAACAGAGGAGAATGTTTGAGAGAATGTGTGTGAATAGAAGAAGGACATGTGTCATTCGAAAAGATGCTTTGTTGAGTTAACTGCTTTCTTGATGAGGATGAGTTTTCATTTTCTTAAATTAGAATATATTTTTCTAATTTAAGAGCTTTGTTGATAGCTTTAAATCAATTAACTCAGCTTTTACTTTTATATGACAAGAAAGATTTATTTTTAGAAGATTTGAAGATTTTTTAGAAGATAAGAAAGCATAATTAAATAAATAAATTTATTTATTTACTTGCAGATAATTTGGAAGAATAAATAAAATATTTAAATATATTTTATTTTTTGGAGATTTAATTTAAATAAATTTGTATTTTATTTAAATTTGGAAGAATGAAAGATTTAATGAAATAATTAAAATTATTTAATTATTTAGAAGAATAAAGTTGATATAGATGAAATTAATTAAATAAATGTAATTTATTTAATTAAATGGGAGAAAATGAATCAAATAAATAAATTTATTTATTTATTTATTGATAGAGGAATATTGAGATGAAATAAATATTTAAAATATTTATTTAGGTAGAGTCATGTCATTTTTAGGTGTATACAAATTGCAATATATATTTGAGAGCTAATTCGCTCTATGGTTTTTCCCATTTTGGGTTTTCCACGTAAAAATCTTGGTGTCTATGTGTCATGTTTTCATGGTTGCTATTCATATGCATGTTATGCTTCTGTTTAATTAATTTTAGAAAATGGTTGAAAGTTAAAGGGCATCAAAAGATTTTTAGAACACTAATTCATCCCCCCCCTCTTAGTGTTCCTGACATTCAACATGTATGCCTCAATCGTTTGGTGTACCTCACATTGGTGTGCTATCATGCCAGGATGATGATGCTCATATAAAACCATATCAGATCATGATCAGAGTGGTCGAATGAAGTTTGTTCATCAGACTTAGGGTTTGCTCATATCATTCTCATGATTAGGAGCAGTTGTTGTTGTGCCTAAGATGTTGTAGGTTTTCCTCTTCATGTATATGCCTCTTAGAGTGGATCTACTCCTTAGTGATTATCTTGATGTGGATGTGTTCACACTTCATAGTGCTTAATGTTCATGCTAACCTGCACTTGGTTCAGGAGTTGGTGATCAGATGTGTTGCTTGGAGATGTCTTCCATATGTAAGAGCCTTCATGCCATAAGCCTTTATCAAGATTTAGTTTCAAGATTCCCATTGCTACATCAGGATGTCTTCCATATGTATTTGCCTTCATTACTCATTATCATGGTGTTCAGGGCAGGATTTGGTTGATGTTGATATATGAGTTTGTCATTGGTCCTACAGTCTTTTTCATCTAGGAAATCTCAGAAAGATTGCATTAGTATAAAGAAATGATGAATCCAATTTACATTTGATTTAGAAACCTCCATTTTGTTTTTATCATCATTTCATTCCTTACTTTACTCTTCACAGAGAATCAGAAGTCAAAAGGATCATTCTCTATCTTCATGTATATCTAGGGTTTCTTATCTTTCAAGTTTTGTATTCATCTAAAAGCCTAGTTGTTGGTTAATACCCTAAACCTAAGATAAAGTCCTTAAAGCTCTTTTCCTTGTCACTCAAAAGGAGTTACCTTTTATTATGTTTGAGAGTTGATCATTGATTAAAGGTTGTCAACTTAAAATATACCGATTGGAGGGTTGTTATAACATTTGGTAACTAGCCCTGCCTACTAGGACTTGCCGGAAGCAATGGTAAGTGTTAAGTGTTTGGGCAGGCAAAAAGGAATCAAAGGTTATATTTAATTGTTATGTGAGCATGAAGAGGATAATCAAAGGTCAAAATTTAAAAAATATTCAAAAGGCAATTGTCCATCTTCGGTGATCGAATTTGACGGGGAGTTGGAAGTCTAAAAACCCTAACTTTCTCTACAGCTTCCTTAACGACTCAGAGGGCCAAAAAAATTGATTTTTTAGTCTGTGTGATAGATAATGATATAAGCCCTGGTCATGGGTATTTGAGAGGTTCGAACCTACAGGCTCATATATACTTTTGTGAAGTTTAGTGGAAAATAACAGAGGAATTGAAGGGATAATAGCCTTGTCTATCAAAATGAACCTGATGAAGTTTTATGAAGGAAAATAGAGTTTCTAAGGGGAGCAAAACTTGCAGATCATGCTCAATGCTTATGTAAATATGATGCAGTTAATTTGATATAAGGGTTTGTCAAATGTTATTTTCAGAAAAGGATAATATGGTTTGTAAAAGTCTTTGACATATTGTACAGGGAACATTGAAATTGTATCTTGTCTTATGTAAACATTGAAAAATTGATGGTGTGTGTGAGGTATGTTTGAGAAGGTCTTGTTGATTGGAGACAAAAGGAGGTATAAAATGATGAAGTTACTTGCAGAGAAGCTTGATATGTTTTGTAGGGGGCATTGATGTATTTTGTATTATGTATTGATTGTAAGGAGATATAAGTTTGTGAAGTGTGATGTGTTATAGTGAATCAGAGTAACCCTCTAAATTGATTCTTTTCTTTCTAATGTTCATGTCTTAGCCAGTGAGGCACATCTTGTCAGTGAGGCACTTGTATTAGCCATTGAGGCACCTGATTGCTAGTGAGGCACAAAAAGTGTAACCAGTGAGGTTCTCTTGTCAATGAGGCATTTTGTGTAGCTAGTGAGGCTTGTTTTTTATTAAGCCAGTGAGGCATTATCTGAGTGGTTTTTCATCCCTATGAGGGTTTCCACTCATGAAAAACATGTGTTATGGTTCATGTTGTTTATCTTTATGTGTGTGCCCTAATGTTTTGTCTTTGAGGTCTTGATCATAATGTTTATAATCATACTTGTGCATATGTATTTGGTAAACCTTTGAAGTCTCTCTCATTCTCTATCCTGTGAGTTAAAAGGTGCAAAAGGTTTTAAAAGTTTATAGACCACTGATTCAACCCCCCCCTCTCAATGGTCCTGTACTCCAACAAATTAGTGGTGATTTTGTATACCTATAGTGAATTTTGAATGAGTGTGTAATGCTAGAGTAATTGAACTAGTAGAGCACCTTGCTATCAAAGGTTAATTGCATTTTACCTTAGATACTTAAGGGTAAATGCATTCCATGAACTGATTGAATATAGTCTATTGTAAGGACATAGCATAGTGCTAGACCTCTATATAATAATTAGGTTTAGGTCACTACCTTGTATCAGTCCAATGAAAAGATAGAAGTAATAGTAGTAGGGCAATGTTGTATGGTAACCCTTAGTGAAAAGTGAACCTAGCACTTACCTTTCAAAGTCAAGGCATAATGTTTTGATCATTTGTAGGTGATAATGGCTATTATAGAGTAACTATATATAGTGTGTAAACTCTTAACATTGATAACAAAGGACATAATGGTCTTGAGAATGATGAGAGAAAAATTGCATTTGTCTATATCACGATGAGTGAGATTCTTGGTCTGACACTTCAAATAGGAAACATTATCTCTAAAACAAACAATATTGAGTTATAGTTGATGAAAGATGTGAATACTGAAATCATCTTGAAAATTCGAAAGGATGAGTTTGTAGAAGTGTATAATAGATGATGATATGATAGCATGGATACAATCAATGATGAATAGGATTATCATTGGAGAGAAGATCCATGTTGAAGTATATGTGAGACATGAAATATACGTGTAAGATATAATATACGGAGTACCAATAAGTACATGTGAAGCATACACTTAAATATTTATAATACAATAAGCATGAAGTATACATGTACATACACGTGATACATGAAGGTGCAAAGTATACATGTGATACACAAAGTATACACATAGTACATGAAGCATGAAGTATATGAAGTATTTGTAAGACACGAAGTGTGAAGTATGCACATGAGTCACATAAGTTATGAAGCATACACATGAATATGAATACACACAAGGTATGGTGCACACTCGTGGAGTCATAATATGAATACATGTAAGTTGCATTAATACATGTAAGCCATAAAGTATGAATGCATGAAGTCACCAAGTGTACATATGAGCCATAAAGTGTTCACATGAATACATGCAATTTGCAAGGTATATACATGAATACAAGTTGCAGGGTACACGTGAGTCACAAAAATATGTAAGTTGCAAGGTATTCACATGAACGTATGTTGCAAGGCATACACTTGGATACATAAGTCACAAAGTATACCCTTGAATACACTCGAATACACATAAGCCACAAAATGTACACTTGAACACACATAGCATGAAGCATACAAAGTATACGCACGTAATACACAAGCATGAAGCATGAAGTATGCACATAATTCACAAAGTATCTGCATGTAATACATAAGGCATCACGCAAGGTATACGCATGTAATACACGAATATGAAGTATGAAGCGTGCACTTGATCATATATAAGTCATAGAGTATGCATTTGAGCACACATAAGCCATGTAGTATACACTTGAACATACAAAGTCATGGAGTATACACTCGAATAAAGTATGCACTTGAAAACAAAATCATAGAGTATACAAAGTCATAGAGTATACACTCAAATTCATAGTCATGAAGTATACATTTGAATACAACGTCATAGAGTATACACTCGAATATAAATACAAAGTTATAGAGTATACACTCAAATACATACACTTTAGTACATAGTCATAAAGTATACACTCGAATACAAATACAAACTCATAGAGTATACACTCAAATACAAATACAAAGTCATGGAGTTTACACTCAAATACATACACTTGAGTACATAGTCATAGAGTATACACTCAAATACATACACTTGAGTACACAGCCATAGAGTATACACTCAAATACAAATACAAAGTCATAGAGTATACACTCAAATACATAAAATTGAGTACATAGTCATAGAGTATACACTCAAATACATACACTTGAGTACATAGTCATAGAGTATACACTTGAATACAAATACAAAGTCATAGAGTATACACTCAAATAAAAATACAAAGTCATAGAGTATACACTCAAATACATGTAAGTCAACTATCATTCACAGGATGGAAGAAAAGATGCTCTGATACCACTTGTAATGTCCCATTTCTAGTGGAAACACTTAAACCTAAATCTATATTCAAAGTGATTCTCAAAGAGACATTAGAAACATTAGAGATCAATAAATTTCAATGATAATACATGATAAGATCAAAGATAATATAAATATTTCATTCTATGTCAAGGATTATTCATTTCCTTCTTCGCATTCACTATTGATGACAATTCTATAATATATTCCATAAGTACATTAGGGTGGATATTAAACATAATCCAAGATCCGTATCTTCCCCTCCTATTCTTCATCAAGGAATTAGGCTTTACATGACAAGGGCATGTTGAAACCATCCCGACCCGTCCATTAGGGAAGCTATCCCAACCATTGGGTCTTTCTGTGGGATGGAATTACTCTGCCTCTCACTATAATACCCACCATTACTTCTTGGATGAAGTAATAGAGGCTATCAGAAATATGATCTTTTATTTAATATCCCCCTATACTATAGATGGAATTCTATTATACCATTTATCATCATAGTGTATGAATGGAGTCATTCATGTCTCAAATTGGAATCTCGACATATGGTATTCTTGTTCTTATATAATTGGTCATTATGGGGTAGATTTTGGGTATGTACTTATGACTAATATTAATTACTAGTTGTATGGTTCAATTATGCATTCAAGTAGATATTTAATCTATGAATACTAATACTACATGATATACATATGACTGTTGATAACATGCAATACATATATGTCTAACTATGAACAAATAAATCATCATAAGCATATTATGTTAACCAGATCCATGTATTGTGATGTATCATACCTCTAATACATGATATATGTCAAAATGGTTGCTTTCAGTTTGCTGATGAGATCATGTGATTTGATGAAGATTGCTGAGTTGATAACATTCGACGATAATGATGGATGCCTGCAAATGAAGGATTGCTCATCGATTTATATCTTTGATTGGTTGTATCTTTGTCAGTAGTCACCTCACTTCATGATGTAGAGCAGGGGTATGAAATGATCGAACACAATCAAAGACAACTAAACAACCACTCACCAAAACCCTAGGTCATTATCTATTGGGTTTTACTCTCAAACTGCCATTTATCCTTGTAGCCTTTCAAAAAGGCATTTTTGGGCATAACTTTTGGAGCAGACCTGATCTTCAAGAAAGGAGACCCATTTAAAATACCCTTTTATCCATTCTTACACATACTCATAAATAAGGTACGGTTTCTTTGTACAGAAGGGCTCAAAAATTGACTATCATCTTTTTTAACTAGGCTTAATTAGACATTTAGGCGTGATAAAACTGAGTTTTTGACTCCAAGGGTTCTTTACTCCTATTCTAACACATCACATGTGATCTCAAACAACTATTCCTACCACATGGATCATTCTCCAAACCTGATCCTATGAGACAATGCAAAGAATTTAACAAACAAATACAATGTAGAGTTTTAGACTGTCCCAATGAGACTGCAAATCAGAAATTTCTGTCAAAGAGATCTCCTTACCACGTGCATGAAATGATCCCAAAACTTGTAGGGATGTAGATGATGCCATACAAAATTTTCCACCAATTTGTAGCCTTTTCTCACGTTGGAATCTCGAGTTATGGCATTATTTCAAAGGTTGGAAACCCTAGGCAGGGTTACGGCAGTTTTTACAAAAAAATGCTTGCATCTCCCTCAAAACTCAATGAAAATAGACCAAATAAAAAACCCATTAAAGGTAAGAGTGCCCTCTACAATGGGTAATCATCCATTCATCCATACAATGCAGCAGAAATCCATACAACGTGATAGAAATCGTTGAAATGTAGGAAAACATAGAAAAATCAATGTGCAAGAATGGTATTTGTCCTTCAAAATCTTCATCCAACCCTTCTCTTTGAGGATACAAGGCAAATATAATCATTTACAAGAATTTCAAACTATTTGAAACCAATTTCAACCAACTAACTAACCTATGCAACTACCATGACAACCTTTGAAAAGTTGCTTGACAACTTTTGAAAAGTTGTGCAACTTTTACATCTTTTATCCAAATGACCCCAAACTTTCACAAATGACTCCAAATGACCATTAATGGTCTGAATGACCTTATTGACATCAAACAACACAAAAGAAGACAAAAACTCAAAAATTGATCTCATATGCATGAGGGTGCCCCTACACCACTTCATGGGATGGCTCACTCTTAGCAAGCACCACTTTTAGTTATTATTAGTTTAATCCTTTAGCATACCGCCATTTCTTATTATCTTAATCGTTGTTTGGTCCTTTATTCATATAGTCACTATTTATCTTTATTGTTGTTTGTCTTATTCTATTCTATCTTTCAAATCGTATCTTTCTCTTGTAATGGTAATCAAGTGTTAGTCATTATGGATCGCTGCTTACTTTCTATACTAATCGTTGTTATTATATTTGGCTATATGTTCATTTGTTCCTTTATAGGAGTCACTGTTCTCAATCGCTATCATTTAGTTTTATTTGTACATTTGTTGTTATTCGTTGGAATATGGAGTCTTATTCGTGGGCTCCACCATATGTGATGGTTTGTAATGTTATTTATTAGTATTATAATATTAATATTTATGTTTATATTATTTATAATATATAATTATAATAATATTTAATTATTTTTATAATATTTAATTTATATATTTAATATATATATATATATTTATTTATTTATTTATTTATTTGATTTATAATATTATGTTTAATTTATGATATTGAATGTAAATACATTCAATTTATAATATTTAATAAATATATGTAATTTATGATTTATAGACATATCTTTGAATAATACATAATTGATTCGATTAATAGAGGGACATGAAAGCTATGAACTAAAATGATACATTTAATGGCAATATATGTTTGGATAAATTTGTTTATGCATTGTTACATTTAAAAATTGATTGGCTTATGTGTAATTTAACCTTGTTTGTTGAAGTTTGTCCAGATTCATGTAGATCCCTTGATTAAAACAACAAAAAGACATCAACCTATTGAGTTATCTCGCGAGTCAAAATCTGACAGTATAGACCTTGGGGTAGTCATATTCTTTTTATTTGGTATTTGATTCCTTTCAAGAGAGATAGAATACTCGGTATTCTATCTAAGTTGTTGAGTGCAAAAACACCCATCGACAAGACCCTAGGAACTATATTGGAGTGGATTCCCATGACCATCCTCACAATGTATATTCCAGTCATGGCTATGCATGTTATACAAATCCAAACCTATATGCACCCATGCAAAATTAAAATGACTTAGCAATGTAGCAATATGAAATTGATAAGACTAAACAGCTACTAGAGTCTCTATGGCAGCAAGAAGAAGAAATGGAAAATTGAATTAGGCTACTAGAGTCTAGGGTGCAGTCCAATGCTTGTTATGCTACCCCAAAAAATTAGTATACTCAGTCCTCTGCTCCTCCCTTAGATCTAGGATACAATTAGATAGACCTCTCATGAATTTACTATAGAACATGAGGCATGCCAACCAAGGTCTATAGCCAGTTGCCCAAGTTTGATGGGTACAACATTTGGGAAGGGGACACACATGTTGATGATTTTTTAAAATTCATGGAAGAACATCAGTTTAAAGATGAAGGCATGTGGATGAGGTTCTTTGTTAGGTCCTTGCTTGGAAAGGAAAGAGAATGGTTTCAAAAAAAATTCGGGCAGTCCCTTGCCTCGTGAAATGAACTTGTGGTTGCATTTGAAGATGAATTTGATAGAGGTCTAGACCTTACTAATCTTGTCACAAAGATAAAATAAATCAAAAGACAAGAGGTTGAGTCTAGTATGGACTTCAGTCATAGGTTTGTTGTTGCCCTTTCCAACATTCCTGAGATTTTCAAACCTAACATTCCCACTTCCATTGATATGTTTTTTGAAGCATATGAGAATGGATTGAGTTATGTGCAGGATGATTTGAAAATAGCATGTTTACAGTAGGCATATGAATGCCTACACTACATGGAAAAGATGAGGGATGACTACATAGTGAGTTTGCTATCCACAAATATAGGTACTACTGGTAATGAACATGATGATATAAACAGAAACAATGTGGATACAAGCAATTAGATGAATACAACACGAAATTATGATGATTGTGTAGTCAAGAGGGTAGAATGTGAAGATGGTACAATGTATGACAGTGGTATAGATGAAAATAGTAGTGTTTGCACTATCCATTCTACAAAATGGATATCTAAATTGAGGCAAATTATAAGAATTGAAAGAGATCTAAATTGATAAATAACTTGGTAGGCCTTGTTGACAAGATGAGGACCAAAGGATTGATTGCCAAAAGTAGAGTTATAGTTACTAGATTGGACTTTAGAGAGACTTTGGGAGAAACTAGAGGAAAAAAGATGAAAAAGGAGGAGTTGATGAAGTCATTAGGAGGCATGGCTCTTTAAATTAATCGCTTAGTAAAGAAAATGGGAGTTCACATGGATTAGAAATCCATTTGCGATAAGGGTATTTAGTAAAAAGAGGTACCAAAGAGTAAGGTGATTTTTGGTGACACAACCAACATTAGGTAAAGAGGAGGAATAGTTTCCCTATAAGAAATAGGTGATTGTTACATAGAACAATGGAGTTGTGGCTAGATAATAGACTCTGAATAGTTGTAGAGTGAGATGTCGTGAATGGAGTGTCATTGATTGAGGAAAGATATTGGTTGATGTTGATGTGGAAAATTTGAAAATGAATTTTTGAGTAGATCAATGATGCTCTTTAGAATAATGACGTAATAGGGTTTAGATTATAAGGCTCAAGGATCAATAAGAAATAAGGTGGTGAACAAGATCAAAGGACTTATGTGTGGTTGAAAGAAGAGGATGTGATCTTCATTGAGGATTAGGAGTTAGAAGTGAAACCTTAAGAAGGAGATGCATTGGAGGATTGTGATCTCTAGATTGTTCCCATAGAAGGAGCAACTAAGTTGAAGGAAAAACTTTCCATGGAATGTGTCTATGGATTGCCATAGCCTTAGGAATTCAATAGTTCTAACTTCATAGTTGAAAACACATTTGTGATAATGTGATAAGATTTGAGTGGTGAATCTAGGATTGTAGATATATGCTTTTCAAAAAAGTAGACAAGTTACATGAGTTGTCATAAGGTGTCATCTCAAGTGAAGATACTAAGTTCTTGTGTCAGGGTTAACATATATTGAGGAGTGAAGATGCATATTGTGGTAGTAGCTTGGTGTGAACTAAAATTCTAGAGGATGGTTCTAGAAGAAGAACACCATTCCAAATGACTATTGGAGACATTGCCAAGGGTGTTGATGGCAGACTAGAGATTTCAAGTGGCAAAGGCACTAGTGTAACCTATGAGATTTTATAAGAATCATATAGAATATCATGTACAATATACATATCAATGAATACATCAAGATACTTGGTATGGGTATGTGAGACTAGTAGAGTTGCTTGGTTGGAAGAGGCAAAGTGTAGGAAAGAAGAGGAATTTGTCCAAGGTGTAGGTGGACTAGAAATTCTAGATTAGAGGATATTAACATAGTCTATGATGACACTTGAAAGGATAAAAGACTATAGCATGGGAAATAGGTGAATAAAAGATGTATGAACCAATAAAATAGAAAATCTATGAGGTTGTGGTCAACACACGATGGACATAGATCCATCAAAGGATGGAATAGTAAGGGTAGGAAGGAAAGAGAGGCAACAAAAAATGGCCATAAGAAAAAGATGTAGATTGAAGGGAATAATGGAATATTTTGTGCTTATAGATTTTTGGTGACACAACCAACATTAGGTAAAAAAACAAGTGATTGTTCCATGGAACAATGGAGTTGTGGCTAGATAATCGACTCTAAATAGTTGGAGAGTGAGATGCCATGAATGGAATGTCATTGATTAAGGAAAGATATCGGTTTGATGTTGATGTGGAAAATTTTAAAATATTTTTTGAGTAGATCAATGATGCTCTTTAGAATAATGACCTAATAGGGTTTATATTATAAGGCTCAAAGATCAATAAGAAATAAGGTGGTGAACAAAACCAAAAGACTTATGTGTGGTTGAAAGAAGAGGATATGATCTTCATTAAGTATTAGGAGTTCGAAGCGATACCTGAAGAAGGAGATACATTGGAGGATTGTGATCTCTAGATTGTTCCCATAGAAGGGGCAACTAAGTTGAAGGAACAACTTTCCATTGAATGTTTCTATGGATTGTCATAGCCTTAAGAAGGCAATAGTTCTAACTTCATAGTTGAAAACACATTTGTGAGAATGTCATAAGAGTTTAGTGGCGACTCTAGGATTGTAGATATATGATTTTCAAAAACGTAGACAAGTCACATGAGTTTTCATAGCATGTCATTGAGTGAAGATAGTAAGTTATTGTGCCATGGTTAACATATATTGAGGAGTGAACATGCATATTGTGGTCGGAGTAAAGAGAAAGATGCACAGAGAGATAAAAAATAGAGAGATGGAAAGAGGGAGATTGATAGAGAAAGAAGAATAGAGAAAGAGATCTTGTAGGATATATATATATATAGAGAGAGAGAGAGAGAAGAAGATATAAAGAGATGGGTAGAGGGAGATATAGATATATATATATAGAGAGAGAGAGAGAGGAAGATTGATAGAAGAGGAAGATATATAAAATTTGGCTTTCAGGAAAAGATATTCGTTCCTGGATCTACAAAATGGATATTCGTTACCTTAATAATGGATATCCGTTACACCTCAGGAATGCCTTGGATTTAGGCTTGGGACTATCATAGTTGACTTTCTCTCAGCTCTAATGTGTTTACAGGTTTCACCCTCTTCTTCTAACTTCACCCTTTGTGTTAATGACTTTTTTAATTCAAATTTGATGAAATGAAAAGGATTTTTGAAGAAATTGTCAGCTTTCTAAAAATATAAGATTTTCTTGATTATCATATTATTAAACAATTATTAAGTAATTTTCCATATAGAGTGTGTTTGAAGTCCTAATGGACACACTGATTGAAAAACATCCATAACTTTCAAACCATTTCACCTTTTTCAAATCCGAAAGATGTGTCACACTCTATGCTTTTCTGGTTATAGGTTTAAAAAAATTTGAATTCTATTTTTTTTATCGATTTGGGTTGGCTACAAAGTTACTTTTTAGTTTTAAAAAAATCATAGTAAAAAATTCATAACTAATTATTTCCTTGGAAAAAAATTTCAAAAAAATATATGTCACATTCGGACATGAAACCTTTACTTATTTTTAAATATTCAAAAAAAAAAAAATTGGCTCATACTTAGGTTGGCGGGAATGACACCCACTTTTTATTTTTTCCTGAAAAATTTAATAGTTGTTCATTGGAATATTCATTTTTCACCAAGTAAATTTAGTTTTTTTCAAAAAAAATAGTAGCCCATAAACTAGATTCAATTCTCTACAAATTTTGTTCTTACATATTTTTCAAATTGTGTAGATAATCCATTCAAATTTTCACATGAACTTGCTTAAGTCTATTTTTTAGTATTTTCATTGCCACTTAGAGGTATTGTTTGGCCCATCATTATCCTACACTCACCCGAAAACTTGAAAATAAATTCTAACTAATATGGTGATAAGTCAATTACAAACTTTCCAACTTGCATAAACTTGTTGTGCACAGGATTCAAAATCATGACACAAGATAAACACAAATGCAATGATTGGAAGTGAA
This sequence comes from Cunninghamia lanceolata, assembly GCA_027924645.1. Taxonomy (NCBI): domain Eukaryota; kingdom Viridiplantae; phylum Streptophyta; class Pinopsida; order Cupressales; family Cupressaceae; genus Cunninghamia; species Cunninghamia lanceolata. Next base: position 10,987,866 of record BSBN01000553.1, on the reverse strand, counting down.
ATTCACATAATCATATAATTGCAGGAGGTTTCATAATCCCACATTTATAAATAGAGGCCACACATCTGAGATAAGAAGACCTACATCATTTTAATAAAGACAAAATATATGCCATAGAATGACTATCCTCCCTTCATTGTTGAATTGAAAATGAAGACGTGAAAGGCTCTAAAGCACAATCCATCAAGATTCAATTCATTTTGATAAAATCAGACAAAAAGGCCTACAAAATTATTTTTTTTGTGATGAATCTTCTTTTTTACAATAAATCATTTCAATAATATTAATCAAGAATCTCCCTTGCAAACTGAGATGAGAAAGAAAAATAAATCTTGAAGAATCTCCCCAAATCTGCCTCTTTCTATTCCATGATGACCAACTGTCAAGTTGACTCACTGTTTCCTGCCTTTGATTCCTCTTAACTCCTCTTTTTGTATGCAAAAAATCTACTTCATCATTGCATGTTTTCCACCACTAAAAGTGTTTGTTGTACCTTTCCCTCTTTACCGTGAAAATACAAAGCATGCGCTTTATTTTATGACTCCCTGTAGCATACATTTTATGGTTTCCTTTTAATTTAAATGAAACTCAACTTTATCTCCTGTGAGTCTTTAAAATGCATGTAATCTTTTAAAATAAAGATTAATTTTATTTAATACATGGGCCCACCATTATTTCAATGCATCCTCTTTATCTTTTAAAATATTTTAAAAGGTTTAAATGAGAAACTTTAAGTTTCACGTGAGTCTTAAGAGAAACTATAGACTCTTCCCTTTTGTGGTCCCACTTGCCACGTGGAGCAACTGTGCATAATTTGGCAAGTGTATCTCTGACAACTTTGATATGGTGTGCCATTGGTTGATAAGGGGTGACATGGAGGAATGGAATAATCTCACTTCATTTCCTTTGTATTGCATTGGTCATTGGATTAAATGAATCATCAACAATTATTTTTGATTAGGAGTCAAATAGGTTTTGAAGGGACCCGAAACCCTTTACAACCAAACGTTATCTACCATCGACAGCAAAAGAAACGCCAACAGTGAATCAACAACAACACACAGCCAAACATCAGCAATCCAAAAGCTGACCACAGAGAAACAGCAGCGACGCTGCACTAGGAAACAATAGTTAATGAGAAAACCCACTAACCCCACCTACAAACAAGACCCTATCCGCATAAAAACATTCTTATGGTCTTGACAAGAGACCCCAGGTCTCACACTTTCCAGGGTTTGAAACCCTCAGGCACGAAAGCCCCATTCCAAGAATCTGAAGTGGCCAAATTCGAAACATAGAAAATAAACCCAGAGAACTTAACAGTATTCTCTAGGAACATAAAAAACATATTCAACAAACCCTCCGCAGGGTTGGACGAATATCTGCCTTTAGAAGAAGCCATGCTCCACCCATAGAATATAATAACTAGGATCCCATTTTCTTCTGGCCCATTAGCTAAAAACAGCACAATAAGGTTTACACTTACCATGTCCAAATCTTTGATTTTTTGGCTTTGGGGAGGAAACCCCAACCCAAAAACTCCACCATCGCTAGTCTGAATATCAACCCCAGTGAGAGAAGGGACTAACACTTTCTCATCATGCAATACCTTCAACTCCATATCCTTCTCAAGAGATCTGAACAACCAGCACTCATTGGGGTTGGACAAGTACCCAATAAACCCAAACCTAGCCGCTCCTCTCTACTTCTCGGCACATAGAGTAATAACAAAGGGCTTCCATATTCTATTGGCCCAAATACTTAAGACACCAAAAACAAGAGAAACAGGGATCTGAAATCTCCCACCTAGATCTAGAAATTAGAGATGAAGGCACTGGGGACCAGCTAGAAACCTCAACACCATCTCTGGTATGCATTCCACCAACAGCAAACGCCACACTAGCTACAACTGACACCAAGAAACACATCCCAGTAGAGAGGACGTCGCTGCAGCACAGAGGCACCAAAAGGAGGAAGGGACCAATAGCACCGAGTGCAAGGCCTCCATAGACCGGACCCCTGCATCCCCATCCACATTGACCGCGCCATCTTCCTCTGCGTAGGAAAAACTCTTGCTCCTGCTCATCTTTGAAGAGCCATCAAACTGGTCGGCCTCCATCCCCAAGAAATCTGCCCTAAAATGGAACCAAAAGCACTGAGTCTCAATTGGAGAGAATTCATGAAAACACCACAAAGTGGCCACGACCTCGACAGCGGTTCCCTCTTCAACCGCAACAAAGCAAGAAAAAATGCAGATGACATCTCTGCATCCACATAAGCCCAAGAAGGAGGAAGGGATCAAATGCACAGAGTGCCACCATACATCCGCTTTCCCATCCTCATCGGCCTCCCCCTCTCCATCCTCCTCTGCACTGTTCAAACTAGCACCTGCTCTCCCATTCCCGCTCACCATCTCTTGCTATGTTCAATCATCAACAGTTGTTGAGTGTTCTCATCCGTGAGATTTTTTGATGATTTCCGCTAACCCAAAAGAGAAACCTTCAATTTCACAGCAAACTTTCTCCAAGAAGGCAAATGTATCTTCTCCTCTGAGTTTGTTAATGTTGAAATACACTTTGAGGAGTCATGGGAACTCCCACTCGAATCCCTAGAGCTAGTACTATCTTAAGAACCACTTGAATCCTTGCTCCAAAAACTCTAAGACTTCATAGATTCATCATAATCTCCTTTAACCTCATTGTTATTGCAATCCAAATGAGAGTTAGTACTAGTCATAGGAGATTTATTTAGACTCTCTCCTTTATCTTTATTTCTCCTGCAATCTAAATTAGAACTAGTACTAATTGTGGCAGATAGATGTAGGTTCTCCCCTTGACACTCATTGTTGACACAACATGAACTAGAATTTTCACTAGAGTTTAGATTTCGCATCATTTGCAAATGAGGAGGTAGATGTAAGGGAATAAGGTGTCCTTTGTAAAAAAATCATCAGTTGGGCATAGATCAACAAGGCTTGAAACTCCTTGAGTCTTCGACATGGAGATTTTGAATTCAAACTCATCATTACAACAAAAAATGCCCTCAACTTCACATTGTTGTACACCAAGTTCCACATTTTTGTCTACTCAAAGAAAATTTTCAAAGAGGCGCCTTGATTATTTGAAGTGGCTACACCTGTTTGCAATGGCTTACACCATAATTTTGACCTATGCCAAGTAAAAAAATTCACACATAACAAAAATTGTGTGCGCACCATATTTATAGAAGTTACGCATCATTTTGGTTGGCGGCACATCAAAGGTGGTTGGCATTGATTTTGGATGTTTGTGCTTTGTTCTTTGGAGCTATGCCCCTCCTGTTCATGAATGCACCTTGCTTGAGTGTTGTGTCATGTTTCATTGACTTGTACTATGCCTTGGAGATGTGTGATTGTGCATTCTTTGTTTATGGTTGTGCCATTTCTTGTGTGGAAAACCATCATTTTTTGATAAATGGTTGTGTTGTGTTATAGATCATGGCCTCCACTATTCCTTGAAACTACATCAATTTCTTTATGAAATGGTTTTTATTAGACTTAAAATGCGTGTGTTTCACTTGGAAGGCTTTGCGCAATGTTTTAGTGCTTAGAACCCTGGAAGATCCCCTTAGAGTGACTTTATATTATTGTGAGGTAGTTCATGTTGATTTCATGATGATTATGCTTCATACCTAGTCGCACCTCTTCATTTACTTACACACCCTCTACCAACGGTTTCACATCAAGATGTTGTTAGAAAAAAGAATTTTTGAAATGGTGTGAAAAATGCACAACAATGACTTCATCTCTATTGAATCTTCCTTTCTGGTTCCCCAAACATCTTGCTTTAAAAAGATGATAAACACGATTTATATTTCCAGTTCCCAACAAGAACCTGTGAAACCAAAAATCATTGTTCATCTTCATTCTGAAACACAACAACCATCTAAACTAGTAATCATTGTTCGAGGTGCTCAAAACCCACCTCGACCTCTGTATTACTTCACCAATATTGTGAAATCAATCACTTCGAAGGTGTCACAACCACCTCATTATCATGCAGTCACTCACACATATAACAATAGACTCAATAAGCAAAATAAATAAACTTCATTTGTTTCTACTTCCCTTCCATTTTTTATACCTCTTCCATTTTTTACACCTCTTCCTTCCGCTCCTCGTATTTCTAACAACATTAGAAGAGAGTATGATCTAGTAGAGCAGCTATGTGCTACTCTTGCGAAGATCTCTCTCTAGGAATTAGTTCAAACTTCTCCTACATACCATGGGACGCTCCAAGAAGCCTTACAGAAGGTTGTGGTCCCACCTTTTGTCAAGTCAAATGATGTAGCAGCCTAGTTGGATTGTATGCATATGACTTCTTTAGATATTGTTTTTAAATAACATGAATTACCTTCCATAGAAATTCAACAACAAAATGATCCTCTTTTAATCATTGTCATCATTAATAATTATGGAGTAAAATGTACCCTTAGATCGATAATGGATCAGGTCTCAACATTTGTGGGGTAGACCTGTTACACAACCTCGACAGTGATGTCTTATATTTCACCTATACTCTCTCTATTTGTGCTCTTTCTTACAATCTTCTTCTCGATAGATCATGGATTCATGCTATGGGTGCAGTTTCGTCTACCCTTCATGGTTTGATAAAATTTGTTCACAACAACAAAGCATATACAATTACGAATGATCTAAATCCAGAGTATTCAGCTGATCTGAATCCAGAGTATTGTCAACACATGGACTCTGGGCATCAACCTACTGTCTCAAAAACACTTCAAATTTTAATTCCCTCTTCTACAAAAGTTTGAGTGTAAAAACATGTTTGTGGTACATCATTGCTTATATAAACCATGAAGGGTTCCCTTATAATTAAGCAAATCAAATTACATCAACACAAATTGTCCAATATGGATCAACTTCCTATGTCAAAACTAAGCTTTGTGCCACTAAACTAGAGAGAGAGAGAGAGAGAGAAATTACAAAAACTCATGCAATGCATACCCTACAAAATGCTAAATTTCCTTAGAGAAAATAAGTTTTATGCCACAAAACTTTATTGAGAGGGGGGAGGTTAGACATTTAGAAAAACGCATGCAATGCACAGGTACAAAACATCAAATTTCTTTGGAGAAAGCTAATGTGGAAAAAATCTAATACTAAAATAATACCTTAAATTTAATTATTCAAATATATAAATGTCACATAAATGTGGCACTCTATAGAGCTTAAAACCTAAGCTCTATCTTAACTTGCTTGTAAACATACATGATAAAAAAACATGTCATGGAAAAATGATGATTGTTCAATTCATTGAAGTTCTAGGTTTACGCCTTATAATGTTGCTTGACCTTTTGAACCCTGTACATGTAATTTTAGTATTGGGATGATGATATATTTTGGGAAAATAGATTTTCTTTACTTAGGCCATGATGAAAGGAACTCATTTTGTCAAAGTTACATGCAGATTGAAGTCAGTGACAACCACCCCCAACAAAAATCAAATTATGGCTCTTTATGAGTGGAACTTTTTCACCATGAAACTCTAAACATGTGAGCAAAAGCATTACTTTAATATGAATTTGGTAAAAGATTGCATACTATATACTCTCTTGAATGAATTCATTAGTGGATAATGTATGACTATAACATGACAAGATCCCTTGAAAATCTAAACTAGAAGATGGTGTATCAACAAAGTTTGTAGAGAGTTTGAGAATCTAATTCATTATCTTATACATTTTCCTAGACTTTAATTAGTTGGCAACACTTTTGAGGCTATCAACCTTGAGCATACAACCTAGATGGTTTCTAGACAATGGATGAGTTTGATGACAAGACCCCTTTAAAATCTAAGCTAGAAGATGACATAGTAGCAAAGTTTTCAAAGAGAGGGAATCAATTTTATCATCTTGTACATTTTCCTATACTTCAGTTAGTTGCCAACACCTTCAAAGCTATCAACCTTTGGTATAGTACCTATTCGGTGTCTATCTCATGAGAATGTATTGGTAAATTATGCTTTCCTTGTCATGAAAATTTAGATGAAACTATTTGACAAATACAAAAATACACTATGAATAATACATTTAATGTTATTTAGAAGAATTTATAAAAAATATTTATATTATTGAAGTCATGATACTTCCACAATCCATGATATGAAATTATAAAGCTTCTGGTTAAAAATTGTGTAGCTTTTCTTTTTTTTGCATCGACGTTTCAGATCACACTCCGTGATCCATCATCAAGAAGAGAACAAGAATGAAAAATAAGTAAATTGCATATCAAGTTCCTTAAAAGGAGAGAGAAGAGTTGATATGGAGTACAAGATTGGACACAAGGTGAAAGTATCATTAGTAGGAAGAGAAAAAAAAAACTAAAACTAAAAATGGTTTCAAAAAGTACAAGATAGGAGCCTACAATTATAGAGAAATAAAATTAAAGGAAAGGGGAAAAAATCAAGAGGATGGAAAATAAAAAGACAAAATTAATAAAAATAAATAAATAATTATCGATTAAAGCAAATTAAATCAGTAAAAAGCTTCTAGATTCAATTGTGTATGTTTTTGTCTCCTCCTTTTTGACCTTAGTTTCCTTTCCCTGGCTTGTTTTCCCCTGGTTGGGTCTCTCTCTCTCTCTCTCTCTCTCTCTCTCTCTCTCTCTCTCTCTCTCTCTCTCTCTCTATATATATATATATATATATATATATATATATATATATATATATATATATATATATATATATTTGTGTGTTTGTTGTTTGTTTGGAGGTAATTGTATTTGTACAATTCTTTGCATTGTTGTGTTAGGTATTTTTTGGACTTAGGTGACTTGTCGTTATAATTTATTTTTAGTGTCTTGTCTTTTATTTCTATTTGTTCTTTTTTGTTGTATCTAGCTTTGTGTTTGTTTCTTTCTTTTTTATTAGTGTTCTTTTGGCGTAGTTTGGTACACTTTTACATAGATTACCCTCTCTTTTTTAGTTGCTTGCATGTTTATAAATAACTTATGTACTCTTTTTGTTCACACACACACACACACATATATTTGTGTACATATGTGGGTTAATATATGAGCAAAAAGAATACTCAAGTTAATTATTAATATACATGTATTTTCATTGTTAGGTTCTAGGTATTATATCTTCGTAATTTACTTCAGTGGCTTTATTTTTAGTGACTTGTCTTTTTTCCGCTTGTCTATTTTTTGTTGTCTTTAGTCATGTGGTTGTTTATCTTTTTATAGTTTCTTTTCTCTCTTAGTGACATCTCTCCATATATATATATATATATATATATATATATTGAATTTCTAGTTTTATTAATTTTACCTTGTTAATTTGCTTGTTTGATTAGTTGGTTCATTGTCTTTTTTGGTTTCTTATGTTTTTCTCTTTTTCTCTTTTCACTTACTTTTAGCTTCACTCTTAATTTTATTAGTTTTCTCCCCTCTCCTCCTACCCTTCGGTTTCGTTCCCTCCTCCCCCTCTGGCTTCTTTTTAAGCAAGCTCAAGTCTGTTATCTAATATGTTACTATCATCTTCCTGATGATGGATCATTGAGTATGATTCAAAACGTCTCTTTTTTTTTTTAAACAAAAACATACATAGTTGAATCCAGAAGCTCTTTACTCATTGACATGGACTGTGGAAAGCTCATGCCTACAAATTAAATTAAAAAATAAATGAATAATTAAGGTATAAATAATAATAGTGGGTGGTTGGGAGGGAGCCTTGCCATCCCATGATGGGTGGCAAGGCCGAGACAGGAAAGGTGCCAATGATGGTTTGCAGCTGCAGCGGGGAGGCACGAGTGGAAGGGATGTTGCATTGATTAAGGTAAGTGACAGATTAGGCATGAGTTGGGAGCCCAGCTGGAATTCGGGAAGCTTCGGCAGGCTTCTTCATAAGCAGACGGCGGAGGTAACATACTAATCCTCCCCGGTTTAAGACAAATGCCTACATACTTTGTTGTTATCATTTTGGCGGATGCTATTCGGTGTGGCGGTATGGATACGCCAGTGCAGCTTACCAGCCGGAAGTGGCAGATGGCTTTCCTCAAAGCCATTACGAACCTTCGGTTACAGAGAATGCTGCGACGGCCCGACGCACTGATGTTGGGGGCGGTGAAAATGATCTTGGGTAGGTTGTTTCTGGAAAATGGAGAACGCTACAGGGTGGATACAGACATTACTTCCAGGACTCTGGCAATGTTGCTCGAATTAGGCTTGGACAAACAATTGGTGAAGTCTATAATTCAGGGTGTCTTCAATGCAGAGCATCTGGGGGATCTTGAGATTTCATTGCAGATGGCTAGTTTGGGGTCTGGTATTCCGCAGCCGAAGGATTGGAACCAGTTTGAGGACCTTGGTGCTGTTATTAAGCTCTATCCGTTTATCTTGGATGTCAGAGGCTTTGATCTGATTCTGCTAAAAGATCAAGCGACACTGGCAGTCGGATTCGTCAAGAAGGCTTTAGGTTTGGAGATGGTGGACGGTCTGGACTGGTTGGACGATTTCAGGAAACTCCTTGCTTCTGCAACTATCTAGTGTTTATCTACTCCTTCTGCTCCATTTTGTATAGTCGGAGCTTTGCATTGCTAGTCTAGGTTATAGCGCTTATCCTCTATAAATAAGTTTGGTGACCCTGTGTGGTCTTTCTCCTAGGCTTCTCTGTTATTGTAGATAGACTGTTAATCTCTGGCCAACCATGAAACGCTGATGATATGTAGCTCTTTTTTGAATTTATTAATATACAAATGTTATTACGGATCAAAAAAAAAAGGTATAAATAATAATAAATTGGAGACCTAAATTAAAATAAAAAGAGAAGGATCAAGGAAGGTTAAAAGGGGGGGAAATTAATTGAAAAAATATAAATAAATAAAAGCGCTAGGATTGAAAATAAATTAAGAATAATAAATAAAAAGATGAAGGAATAAAAATTGGAAAAAGAAAAAATAATTAAAAAAGAAGTAAAGATAAAATTAGGGAGACCTAAGGCTAAAAGAAGAGGAGCAACCTGAAAAAACCTAGAAATCCATAAAGGCAAAAACCCAGAAAGGAGTTAGCAGAAGAGCAAGGAAATTAGAGGAAGGATTGGGGACAAGGGGAACAAGGTGGGAGAGGAAGGAATGGAAGGGGAAGAACCGGGTGGGGGGATGTGGGGAGATTGGGACAAGGGCAAGACCTAAAGGGATGGTGTGAGGGAGGTCACAAGAGGACTTAGAGGCCGAGGGAAGGAGAAAGGGGTGAGGAGACAAGGAGATAGGGGGACCCTAGTAGAGATAAAACTGGGGAAGTTCCACCCATCATCTCGGTTTAGGTTAGTGGGGTTATTTCTGATAACAATAGCCTCTTTGAGCTTTCTTTTGAAGAAGTTATCTTCCTTGGCTAGGACATGTGTATTCGTCGTGCTCTTTGATTCTCATGCAAATAGATCACCCTGTCTCACCTATATAAGGGGTTCCACATGAGCAATCAATTTTATAAACACCTAAATTTAGAAGGATGTATATAAGGGGTTCCACATGAGCAATCAATTTTATAAACACCTAAATTTAGAAGGATGTCATTGGAATCTTTGATAGAAGGGATAAGATTTCTGAAGGTAGAAAGGGGTTTGAACACATTTAAACCTTTTTACAAAGTATATTATTATATTATATTATTTTATTTTATTTTATTTTATTATTATTTAAATCAATATTTTAAATCTCCATATAATAAATCGTCCTATCAAACTCTTTATATAAATTCATAACTATAAAAACGTGATATTTGCCATATTCAATGTTTACAATCTCTCGTAGAATGTGAAAAGAAGGCAATTATGTTGCCCAAAGCAGCCATATTAAGATGGCAAGAACTTTTTCAATTAAAAAAAAAACTATCAAATACAAATACGACTCTGCTGGGGATCGAACCCAGAATCTCTGGTTTCGTAGACCAGCGCCTTATCCATTGGGCCACAGAGTCCTATTTCATTTTCTTTTAAAGAACTTAAATACAAATACATATAGTTCTCAATTAACATTTCTCGAAATTACTGAAAGTGCTAAAAAGGCGTGGGAGAATAAACACAAAGATTGTGGCCCCGAATGAGGCCACACGTGCTTGGCAACGGGAAACTAAATTTTGATTTTGAATTAACTTTAATCTCTAAATTAAAAATTTAATAATAAAATTGAAAGGAAAATAAAACAATTAAATTTAGATAAAAGAATATAGAGTAGAACAATAGTAAAATAATAGACTAAACTATAAATTGAGAGTAAGTTTTTTATTATAATAAATAATGAAATATAAAAATAATTTTAAAAATATAATTATAATATTAAGGGTATGGTGTGTTGGTTAAAATTTGGTATTATTGTTGTTAAATTATTTAGGTTTAAACTCTTGTTAATTTATTGAGCTTGCAAACTTTATACTCTTGCTATTATTGTGAAATATCTCTCAACATAATTAAATATTTACTATAAACAAAAAGTTAAGATATAAATATTACACAAGATAGATATATATGTTGAATTTTAACTTTCACAATTTTAATGTTTATGTTTCCTTTTTTTTTTAATGTAAAGGCGCCAGCATCTATTAATAAATTAATAAAAGAGCACTATTACACAAAAAAGAGTTTGGGTGGATACAAGATCACACCCCCAAAGTTTCAAACGGGCCTAGCCCGAAAAACAACAAACTTAAAAAACAAAGTCGTATAAGCAACGAGTGCTACAGCGAATGGAGGTGGAGGAGGGTCATGGTCATCTGGTTTCCCCCAAACATCAGCGCGATTCGGAGTGACATCGGGAACAAACCAACCAGCGTCATCTTGTTCTTTATCTTTGTCTTCAGTGCAGGGTGGCGAGATTGCCAGAGCCAATCGAGGGAGCCATTTAGAAGAAGAATCAGTCGGCCAGCCACCACCACCACCAGTGGACAGCCCCGCACCCCCCGAAGACCACCCGGAGGTGTTATCCCTTAGAGGAGGTGAGGTAGAATGCCGCGGAGAAGAGCCTAGACGGCCGCCAGAGCAGCGGAGATGAGCCTGGGAGCTGAGGGAGCGGGAACACCGAGCAGAAAAACTCTGACCTCGTCGACACCCACAAGAAGGCGCACGACAGCGAGACGCAGGAGAATCAGGAGGCACTTGAGCAATAGTGCACGAGGCATTACCCCAATGATCAAGAAGCTCCTGGAGATGAGCCACCTCCAGGGCCACCTTGTTGGCCCACACTTGAATCTGTAACATAACATTGGAGCAAATTGTAGCTTTAACAAAAAGTGAAACATTTGTATCCACAAAACAATGAGCAAATATAATTGAATTTCTATCCTTCCATCAATGGAAGAGGATCTCCACCCTGAAAGCATGCCAAATTTGAGAATACTTGAAAGGGATACAAGGCCAATCCCCCAAAAAAGCCATATGCCATGAGAAGGGCTCAAGGCGGAAGGGGTGGAAAAAATCATGAATCCATCTCCAGAGATGTTGGGAATGACGACAAAACTAGAAGAGGTGCATAAAGGACTTTGGTTGCCCATAGAAAGGGTAATGGGGATCTTGAACGCCCATGTGGCTAAGGCGAGAACCCACTGGTAAGCCTTGGAAGAGAATACACCAAGTAAAATGAGCCAATTTAGGTTCCACAACAACTGACCAAACATTATGAAACCTGTGTTGCCAAGTTGAAATAGATGACTACAAATGCCATCTCAAATTGAGACTAGGCACCATGGGAAGATGCAGAGAGAGCCATCGATATCCCAAACGTGGTTTGTAGTTACAAAAGCCTGTATTAGGCATCCAACGCCAGTCCTTCCACTAGAGCTTGGAAGAATGTATACCAATTTTATGCAACATTTCAACTAGGAGAGCCTCCTTAATGGCCTCAAACGTCTCTCGATCCGCCTGAGAAAGGCGAACTTGAGTGTGTAAATCCTCCCATGAGAAAAGACTCATGGTAGCTCTGGAAAACAAGTCTTGAGGAGTGCAAATTCCTTTCTTGTGAAAGCGTAAGGCCTTAACCCTAGGAAGACGGATGAGAGGGAGTCCTTGAAGCTGAATGAGAGGGGACCACCAGAGATTGTACTGGTTGAAGGAGAGACCATCTCGAAAACCATTTCTAGCCCAAAAAGGCCAAGGCTTAATAGCTTCCCAAGCACGCCAAAGACTTTTGGCAACAAAGGATCCCTCAATATACATTGGCTCTTTCATAAAAAGAAGGGTCTAAAAGCCAATCCCCTTCCAAGCCGAATGATTAACTGGAAACCCAGAACAAATGTAATTATGGAGAAGGATCTTCCAAGCTTCATTGCTAGAGATGGCGAGTGCACAATCCATTTGACACATAAAGCCAAGCCTTGTCTCTGGGTTGAAAGTAGACCAAGCCCTCCCGAATCTCATGGAAGGCAATAGAATTCCCACGCCATGCGATGGAATCCTTTATGAGATCCTCAGAGGAAGCCCAAAGAAAATCACGAAGGAGTTTCTCCAGCTTCATATATGAGGCTTTAGAAGAAGCCCAGCAAGAGGATTAATACACATGGGTGGCCACCAGAATCTTGGAGTAGACTTGGAATTTCCCAGCTAATGAAAGTTGTTTGGTAATCCAGAAAGAAAGCTTCTTCTCAATTCTGGATAAAATTGCATTCCAACTATCGACCGGAGTTGCTTGAAAGGCAAAAGGAATGCCAAGAAAGTGGAAAATTTCTCCATGATCAATTCACTTCTAGCCATAGCTAAGAATCCATGGAGGTGCTAGAAGGAAAGACTGGCGATAACATTGAGTCTTATGCCACTGAATCACCAACCCAGAGGCTAGGCAAAATGTGTTAAGACATCGAAGCGCTTGACATTCTGTTCTTCCCCAATGAGAGTGAGAAAAGAGTCATCAACAAAATGACCATTGACCAGCTATTTCAAGGAGTTAGGCAAAGCAATTCCTTTAAGAAGCCTAGTGGAAATAGAGCTAGCCAATAGATAACCAAATCCTTCAGCAGCAAGAACATACAAAGAAGGAGCCAAAGGGCATCCTTGGTAAATTGACCAAAAAAGGCCAAACGCCTAAGACTGGCGACCATTAATGGTGATGCAGGCCAAGGCATCAACAAAAAGCATGTTGACCATTTGAAGGAATCAAGGACCAAACCCCAAAGCTCCAAGCATGGCAAGAATGAATGGCTACTCAATGCGATCATAAGCTTTGGCGAAGTCAATCTTTAGAAAAATAGTCTATTCTTTAGAGTGCCAGGCCCATTCCATGCCTTCCCAGACTACAATGATGTTGTCAAGGATGAACCGAGACTTGATAAAACTAGTTTGCTCGGGTTGAACAATAAGAGGCAGCATGTGTCAAATTTTCAGAGCCAGGGCTTTAGCTATGATCTTGTAGGACACGTTGAGTAACATAATCGGCCCTCAGTTGCAAATGTCTTCAGGGTCCCCAGATTTAGGTATGAATTTAATATTTCCTTTATTTATCAATTTTCCTAAAGAATGATTATGAAAAGCCTCAAGATAGACATTGTGAAGGTCAGAACCAATACAGCCCCATAAGGCTTTGTAAAATTCACATGGAAACCCATCACAACCTGATGCTTTGTCATCAGCCATAGATTGAACAGCCTCCTTGACATCCTCAAGAGTGAGAAATTGATCACAGAAGACTCACTGCGGATGAGAAATCTTGCACAGGACAACCTAAAGGCAATCCTAGAGAGCTTGGTCACACTCACCAGAAGGAGTCTGAGTGGTAAAAACTTTCTCATAATGGTAGACAAATGCCTGGAGAATATCGAGAAGCTCAAAGAGCGCCCTTTGGCCTTCCTTAATCTTTTTGATGCTAGGAGAGGAATGACGAGCACGAAGAGCATGAAAGAACTCTTTGGAAGTGCGGTTGCCAACTTTAAGCTAATGCAATCGGGCTTTGATTTGAGCTCCTCTTGTAGCATGGTTGTCAGCAATTTGTTTCTATTGGCGAAGCTGAACCACCCGAGCTTGCAAGTCAAGAGAGAAATGATTCTCAACAAGACTCTACATAGCTTGGTGGAGATCCGAGGTGGTGGATGCATAGGAGTCGCGGTGGAAAATGGATACTCGTACATCCATAGATGCAAAGAAAGCAGGAAGTCCGCTGAATCGCATTATTCCACTAAGCTATCCAACCTGTTTGCTGAGTAGGATGGCATTCAAGGTTCCAAACCTATTGAATGTGTGCCAGTGTGGGTTGGTGAGTCAACAAGAACGTATTCAAAAGGAATTGAGTTTTAGAAGGACGTGTTGGCCCCAGTTGTCATTCAATGCAAAACTTGATAGGAGAGTGGTCTGACAAGGATACCTCAAGAAGAGGGGTAACCAGCAGAACATCAGAAGAGGCAAATTGAAAGAATGATTGCGCCAAGATCATGGCACGATCAAGACGTTTTAGTACTCTGTCATTTCCTACCTGGAAGTTACTCCATGTGTACCAGTAAGTCTAGGAATGGCGGCGATGGAGGTTAGGGTCATAAAGGCCCAATTTGTTATGCATGTAAAACCATCCTTCCCTTTCGCCAGCTGTCCAATGGAAAGGCATAAATCCCAGCTTTGTCAAAAGCCACTTCCACCATATTAAAGCCACTGCACAAGATCCAAGTAGCCAGAGGCATTGAATCTACAATCCACCACCAAAGGGTAGATATTTCCACAGCATCATTGGGAGCATAAATATTAATGATCCTGAAAGAATGATTGTCAATATTCATGATGATCCAGACAAGACACTGAGTCAAATCAGATGCATGATCAAGCACCAAAGAATGCCACCGTGGCGCAAGAAAGGTAACCACCCCGCCATGACCAGCCTCATGCTTGGTAGCAAAAACTAGGCCATCAGGCCAGATGACTTGGCATGCTGTAGAAAGCATGAATGCAGCAATCTTAACTGCCTAAAGATAGAGAACATCAATACTAGAATATGTTTGATGAGTATCATGTACGGAATACTTTATGGAGAGGTCAATAAGACCTCATACATTCTAGGAAAGATAATTCATGAAAGAAGTTCTTGCATATTGTTCTCATCCTCAAAGAGGAGTAGTGATCTTCTACAAGAATTTTGAATCCAACATTCCATTCCTTCATTTCTCTAAAACAAACTCACCTTCCTCCAAGCGCCCAATGGGTTTGCGGGAGCGATGCAAGCTAGGTGGTGGAGGTGAAAGCATTGTCGTTGGCTGAGGGGTTCACACAATCTTTAGACAAATAGGAACCTCAAGAGTAGCGGAGGAGGCAATAATCTTCCCCTTCCTAGAAGGGTTTGAAACCAGCACCTGCGGCTGCGTAGAAGTGGTAGAGGATGGTTGAGCTGAACCAGTCGGCTGAGACTGAGCCGAGCCAGTGGCCTAAGGCTAAACTATAACAGACTCTTGGTGTTTTCTTTGAGGCTAGCTAATCAAAGCGGGTCAACCTTTATGGGTCACCATAGTCCATTTCTCCTCTACTTTAGATGATTCAGGAGCCTACAGAGGGTCAGCAATCCTCAACGGGGTCTTACCTCGAGGAGCGGCTAGCAGACAATCTTTAATCTTATGCTCTGTCCACTGGCAACAGAAGCAAGTATTGGGTAGATTCAGATAAAGAACTCATTGAGAGTGGCGAAAAGTACTAATCTGAATGTCAATACTATCCTTGAGGTCCCATGATAAATTTATTTCCACACAAACCCGCTTCTGGGGATGGGCCAGGTGAAAGCAGTCAGGCTCAACACAAACAACCTTCCCTAAGGAAGAAGCAATAGTGGTAAGAAAGGACAACAAAGCAAGGGGAAACCTAGAAATTTAAGCCAGACGAGCACACGAAGTTTCTTATCATCAGAAATAGAGAAATTTCTGGTCCACAGTTGAAAAACCAAAAGAGACGACCAGACATACCAAGGACCATGTTGAAAAATAGCTTGAACATGGCTGACTTCAGTAAAATGAAAAAGAAAGAACCCCTTAGTGAGGTTTTGGATGCCATCCAGGCGGACCTCATGAGGAACCCAAGATTTGGTAACCCAATCTCGCAGCATGCTTTCAGGGGGGACCCTCCCAACAAAATAACCTATCAGAGTATGTTGCTCAAGCCACTAACAAAATCTGGGGTGGGTAAAACTACATCCACAGGAGTAACAAAGTGCATACCTTGTGAAAGTCCTTCAGCACAAACTTCCTGGGATGTTTGTTCAGAGGAGCCATTGTGCACAGCCACCAAACTATCAACACCAGCAGAAACTGTTGGGTTGAACCTGGCTGAGTCCATTAATAGAAAAGGCTTACAAATCCTGCAATAAATGTAGTATGACACAGGGAGAACTATAGCACAAGGCAAGGTGACGCAAAAACCCTAGCAGAGCAATTTTCTTATTTAAATCCTATATTTTTTATAATTTAAAACTTAAATGTTTGTATCCTTTTTTTTTTTTAAATAAGATTTATTTAATGCGATTACTTCAATTATTTAATATCATGTTTAATAAATTATGTAATATTTAGAGCTTAATGAAGTGAGCATTAAACCTCAACCACTAAATTATATCTAGTTTGGGAAATTATTATTAAATTATATTTAAAAGAAAAAAAATTATGTTATTTCTCATGTAAAAATAACAATTAAAATTCGAGAAATTTAAATAGAAAAAGAATAAGGTATGAGTATCTCTTAATCAAACAAAAGATTGAGAGTTGATAAGAGAAAAACCACACATCATTACATACAAGAATGCAACTATAGATTAAAAAATATAATCTCCTTAACAAGGCAAAAGGAGGTGACACAACATAAAACATAGAAATTCAACATTATTTTAGGACAGTCCACTACACCTCCAATTAACTAAAATTAGACATAAAGTAAAGACTGCCATGGTCCCAAACATAACGAGTAATGTTAGAGGAGCCAATCTCCCCTTTGGTAGCTCAAGAAGACCTTGTCCCTCCCAAATCTTCACTGGCATCTACTCAACTACCATTTACAACATCCACACCAAAGTTTCTATTAGTTGATCCACCACAGTGACCATGCACTTGATCCATAAAGGAAGCTAACACCAATTAAGAAGCCTTCCACTTTCCACTAAGATAAAAGTTCTTCCTTCTTGTTTCATTCTATGAAATCTTCTCTCACTACTAATATATGACATATTTTTATAGCTAACTCATCATCCAAATCCAATTCTTTGAGTATTCCAATGTCTCGAAAATGATTAAACCAACATAACCTTTCACTCAAATCTACATAGAAGCAAATAAGAATGTAGGGAAATAACAATAGAGTAATATTAGATAGCCAACTTAATTAATTATAGAGTACAAATGAGTTATTGCTTATATAGAGCAAGAGTGAAGCTAATCAATGTAGATAGGTGGAAGTTAACTGGGAGATAACACAACCTAAACTAAGTGTCAATTGGGTGCATAAGATATGGGCACATGACTGAATGACACAAACTACCTAAGTGTGCTTAAGAAAATAGAGTGAATAAATAAATATAAATGTGAATAATGTTATCCTAGTGAAATGAAATGAACGCCTAGTCTAGTGTGAACACTCTAACACTCCCTTTAAGTGCAACTTAGGGAGAGAATATAAAAAGTAAATGAGGCACATCCTCAAATATGGGTCATGGCAACAAAGCCTGATTAAGTACTTATGTACAATAATAGAATCCCCTCCCAAAGAAAGAGATAAGAATGAAGCCCCCTTAGGGAGAGAGGGAGAAATAAGAGAGGATTGAGAAGACCCCCACCAAAGATGCTAGAAACAAGAGTTGTTGTTCCATTGAAAAATTAAATGATTGCACCAAATAATCACAAGTTGATGAAAGTGGGCTTGCACAAAAGACTGGAGAAGGTCCACTTGCATCAAATTGCATGTCTTCTCTTAAGAAGAGATATGCAAAGAGGTGCAAGTCAAAAGTCATCCCACTCCAAAATAAGATATGTGGAGGCAACAAAAAAGAATCTGGTACTAACTCAATGTTCATTGATGTTGGTGATGGAGAGATCATAGAAACAAGTCATGGAAGAATCGCCATCAAAGAAGTAGTTAAGGAAGATCTATTAGAAAGAGTTGGATCATCCCCAAGAGGAACGACCACCACAATAGAAGGGTCATCAAGAGGCGGCCTCAAAGTATTCACTAAAGGATACACAAGACAAGGTGGATTAAGATGTGATGAAGAAATTCCATGACACACATGTGAGAATTATCATCAAACAAGAAAATAAGGTCTTTGAAGAAAGGAGGATAATCTGTAATTGGAGACTCAACAAACAAGCAACCAATGTTACACAAAAAAGAATCCCAAAGAGATGGTTCTCTAATGAGGAGAAAATTATATACAAAAATAATGTTAAAAGATGCATTAGAAGCTAACAATGTCAATGTCGTCACATGCATGTTCTCAAGCCCTATGTCGTCATCACCAAAATCATCAGTATCATTAGATATATATGTGACATCTAAGGAAACATCATGCAAGGTGTCACCAAATAACTATAAAGGAATCTGCCAAGCAGTAAAAGAACACTCAACACCCTCAATATGATGTTCAAAACTCATAGTAAGTGACAATCATAGGTTACTAACAATATTGTCACAATTATTAAGCCACTTAAGGTACTTGTATGAGTTGTTTGGTTGTGGAACTTGTCCCAAAAGATAGGGAAAAAAATCTCAAATTTTGAAAAAAGACCTCCATATGCACTTACCATGAGGCGTAGTTAGTTCCATCCAGTTGAATTTTAGAAAAAGAGTCATTTTAACCAAAATTTAGCAATGCACACTAAAACACGTTTTTCTAATAATATTCCCACAAAGAAAGACCATCAAAATGTCTTATAGTGATGCAACCCCCAATTACTAATTATGACATTTTATGATGAGTGTGATTACAATGAGTCCATCAAAGATTTGCATAACCCCCCGAGAGTACTTAGTGTAAGAACCCCTAGAATTTGTAATTTTATGTCAATTGTGTTGATTACAAGATTCTCATTAATGAATTTCTTAACCATTAAACAAGGAAAGAAATGATTTTATGTTTGAGTATTATTATATACATGTTTATAATTGCACAAGAGTTTGCAGTTCTTAAATTTGACAAAAAGTTAAAAGTACAGTCACCTCAAAGGGACTAGAAGTTACTTTGGAGAAGATTTGCTTCAATCTTCGTAAAAAAAAAAAGATACCAAATAAAGTAATAGTCTACATCATATTGTAGGTCTGGGAAAAACCTTTCCAACGTCTATAAAAAGTCGAAAAAGTCTTCGCATACAAAAGTTGTACCCTCCCTAAAAACAATGCTCAAAAAAAAATCTAGCAAACAAAATAAAGCCTTAAGGGTTGAAAATATGACCTCGGGCGAAAAAAAAAAACTTTGTTCCTACATAACCATGGGCTGATTGATCCCTTAGCATCGTTTACACCACATAGGATAAGATTCTTAAAGAGGGGCCCAATTTAAAGTCTAAAAAATAAAACTTCAATATTTTAATAAAAACATTAAAAAAAAATTTCCCTTCCACTTCACGTGGGCGTGAAGGAATACGCCAATAGTTGATTTTTCTATGGCAATTTAATAAAAAATCAAAGCCTACATACCAAGGCAATGTGCATACATTAGTTGCTTCACTTTATAAGTATGGTGCATCATACTTTTTAACTATGGCGCTCAAAATATTTAATGGAGCGTTGACTTTTGGAAAGGACGATGCTTTTCGTAGTATGTCAAATTAGATATTTTATATTTTAACTATGGGTATGCTTCTAACATATCATCATATCATTAAAATGAGTGTTTCATACTAAACATACCATCCATCATGAATCAATATCCATAGGGCCCATTTATTATGGAACAGCGAGTCTCATTAATGTGACTCAATATAGTTGGAGGCACCATTACCTGTGCAGCATAGTTGGTTGATGTGTGCTCTAATAAAATACAAGTCGCGGGTTTAAATTGGCAAAAGCGTTGACTGTATATTGGAAAATTATGACAAAAAATGTTGATTGTATGTTGGTAGGAATTAGTATACCCATGCATGTGAGGAAAAATGTTGATTGTATGTTGGTAGGAATTAGTATACCCGTGCATGTGAGGTATGTAAAAGCGTGTAAAATAGATGTCTTAGGCATGCCCATAGGTATGTCTAGTATGGAGATTAGCCTTCATTGTCAATGTTTAGGTTATATGTTGTAAGGTATTATCGTCAAAGTATTTTTTAAATGTGTCCCGAGTACCAAAATCCTTGTGTAAGAGATGGTGTACATGAAATGTGTCCCGAGTACCAAAATCCTTGTGTAAGAGATGGTGTACATACACGTTAAGTTCTCAAAATGTACTCCACGCTTGTAGGAATGCAATTATATGTGCCTATTTAATGTATGCATGTGCACTGATGTTAAGATATCCACCTATACAGGGTCGTGTAGATGCATTAATTTTTTTTAAGAAGACTTGAGTAGAAAGAGTTGTATAGCCTCAAGGAGGGGTGCCTACACAAAAAATTAAACCCTAGATGCATTGCTCAAAATTTGACGAATTGACAATCATTTCAGGGTTTTTGGCCCTTCTGAATCTAGTGGCACACTTAGTAAATTGACTTTCGAGTGTCCATTTTAGATCCTATGAACATGATGGTTGGCTTAGTTTTTCTCCATAAAGCTTCAATCAAGTGTTAGCTTCTAACACTCGAACGGTTGTATTATGAGAACTACCATCAAGCCTCTTCCACACAAGATACATGAAAAGCACAACACCAACAAGGGGAAGCTCACAAAGAGAATGGGATTGAACTTATATGCCATGATATCATGTAGGAATAAGCCAATATCCCAATGTTCTAGAAACCATTAAACCAACATAACCTTTCACTCAGTTATACACATGCAAATAAGAATGCAAGAAAATAATAGTAGAGTAATATTAAATGGCAATTTATTTTCAAAGTACATGAGCTCATGCTTATATAGAGCAAGGATGAAGCTAATCAATGTATAATAGGTGGAAGTTAAATAAAGTTAATCTAACATACTAGAAAGAAGCTAACTAAAACCAATCTAGCATGATAGATGGTAGATAACTCAACCTAAACTAGCTAAGTGTCAATCAGATGCATAAGACACGAGCACATAACTTAATGCCACAAACTACATGTGTGTGCTTAAGAAAATAGAGTGAATAAATAAATATAAATGAGAATAATATGGCCTAATAAAATAACTTAACAACTTGCCTAGTGTGAACACTCTAACATCAACCAGTGATTTCTTAGGGCCATTGAGTAATACACGTATTCTTTTTGAGCCTTTGCTCACTCTATTGATAGTGCCAATATGGGCGGCAAAGGACCCCTCATCCTATTAACTCCAATCTCATTGTTATGAACATGAGGCCTAGAGTCCATTAGAAGTTGACAAAAAACATGGCAAGAGGAATCATTTATAAGTCTATGCAACCATCTTCAACAACCAAAACTTTCCTTGGTTATGTTTGAAAAGCTCTGTATTGGAAGCAAATATAATCAACTAGATTTTATCTAGGGCTTAAAGTTTGCAAGGCATTCTAGAGAGAATAAGATCATATGTAATCTAATCCAAGGCTTTACCACTTCTATCTCTAATTCTACTAATATTGGAACCAACACCAACAACCATCTCCACAATGTTATGATTTGCATCCCAAAGCAAGCATTTATCATCTTCCTCTAGTATATAGTCTTGCAGAAAGAAATCAATGAGCTAGCTTTATATGAAACTTTAGAGCCCCTAGTAGCTAGTTTCCATAGAAAATTATCATCCACCCTTTTGAATTTGTATACTTTATTCTTATGTGATCATCCACTTTCTTTGTCTTAAGAACTTCCTAATTAACACCAAATATTGTGCCCATGTCTAATAGCATTGTTAAAAGTTTACAAAAAGACTGGCAAATGATTATAGTGTTGGGATATCTAAATAACATAATTTCATAGGGAATTAACCTAAAATAAAATTTAAAACTAAAATTCCAAACCTTTCACATATTGAAAATCTTGAGATATATAAGTTTATTATAGAAAACCATTCATTGATCCAAAACTCAAGCATCGGCGTTATGCATCTAATGTAGATACTTCAAAATAGAAATTGGTGAATGCAAGACCAAAGTAACTCACATGAAGTTATATAGTGAAACTAATAGGGCATTCCCCAAAAAAACATTTTGGGAAAAAATACAAAAACAAAACCTCAAAAGAAAGAAAAGGAATCAAAGTTCTACCATGTCCATTATGATTATATTGTGAATAAATACACAAACATTTATAATTAAAATGAGTATCATGCTCAACATGTCCCATATTTGAATGTGTATGCAATATTATATGTCCGTGTGGTGGAGGATGTGAAAGATGTATCATCAACTAATGGCACATTATACTCACATATACCAAGCAAAAATTGTAAAAGATCTTCATGTTCTTCATCCTTGGGTATGGCTAAATCATGTGAAAAAAATAGGATGTAGAAGAAGGTACTCCACAAGTACTCATAAATATGTCATGTGAAAGCATGAATAAATCCCAAGGAGGATCTCTAGTAGAAAGTGGTATATCATGATGATGCATAGAAAAATCAATAGGATCCACTAAAGATAGGCCACTAGAAAGGAGAAAAATGGAAATCACAAGTAAAACATGGTCTAGGGTCAATAGTCAAGTGATCTATGAAGGCACATGATAACACATGAAATGGTGTATAAGAGGCATGACATGAAGTAAACCATTGCTCAGCGCTAGCAATCTAAGTATCACTAAATGCACATATCAAAATAGTATCATCATGTATAGAAGCACAGTGTGAAGATTGAAATGATCTAACATGTAATTTTGCATATGTATTAAGAGAATGTTCATCATAAATACCGTAAGGATGGTTCTTCAATCATGAGACAAGTACTCCCTTATCAGCGCCCAAAAAAATTGATCAAGATTGAAGCTACAGTCAAGCACCCAAGTATGCAAAAATTTTACTCCTTTTATCGCACAAAATCGAGATGTGCCATTATTACTTGGATCAAATTGCGCCAAACATGTGTTTAGTCGATTCAAGGTAAAAGGGTGAATGAAGCCAATCAGCCAATTTTTAATTTTTAATTTTTAATTTTAAACTAAAGGGGGCAATTTCTTGACCACGAGATCACTCCCACAACCATAGACTTGTTGCAGAAAAGGCTAACGCTAAAATCCAAATGGCAAATGGCTAAATGGAGGTGGTCACATACATAAACACTATAAATGGACAAATAAGAAGAATCTGTATGTATAAATGGAAAGGATAAGACTAAGTGTATGGACAAATAAGAAGAATCTGTATGTATAAATGGAAAGGATAAGACTAAGCGTATAAAGATATGTGTGTAGGTAAAAGTCTTGAGACAATGAATACATCATACCATTTACCACTATGTACATTTATAAAAACATTCCATCAAAATAGACACACCTAAATGGAAAATGGCATGGGTTTGCAAATTTCACCATTATAAATCTAAAAAACTAAAACTTAATAACCAGAAATATTATTAATTAATTTGATTACACATTAATTATATATTATATGGTGTTTAACATGTAGGTAGTCCCACGTATAAATGGAAAGGATAAGACTAAGTGTATAAAGATATGTGTGTAGGTAAAAGTCTTAAGACAATGAATACATCATACCATTTACCACTATGTACATTTATAAAAACATTCCATCAAAATAGACACACCTAAATGGAAAATGGCATGGGTATGCAAATTTCACCATTATAAATCTAAAAAACTAAAACTTAGTAACCAGAAATATTATTAATTAATTTGATTACACATTAATTATATATTATATGGTGTTTAACATGTAGGTAGTCCCACGTATAAATGGAAAGGATAAGACTAAGCGTATAAAGATATGTATGTAGGTAAAAGTCTTAAGACAATGAATACATCATACCATTTACCACTATGTACATTTATAAAAACATTCCATCAAAATAGACACACCTAAATGGAAAATGGCATGGGTTTGCAAATTTCACCATTATAAATCTGAAAAATTAAAACTTAGTAACCAGAAATATTATTAATTAATTTGATTACACATTAATTATATATTATATGGTGTTTAACATGTAGGCAGTCCCACGTATAAATGGAAAGGATAAGAGATAAGACTAAGCATATAAAGATATGTGTGTAGATAAAAGTCTTAAGGTAATGAATACATCATACCATTTACCACTATGTACATTTATAAAAACATTCCATCAAAATAGACACACCTAAATGGAAAATGGCATGGGTTTGCAAATTTCACCATTATAAATCTAAAAAACTAAAACTTAGTAACCAGATATATTATTAATTAATTTGATTACACATTAATTATATATTATATGGTGTTTAACATGTAGGTAGTCCCACGTCCTGATAAAATTGAAGTCATCTACGAAAGAGCTGTAATTTGTAATCCAATCATTGATCGTCATAATGGGTCACGAAGTATGGCTTAAAACATCAAAATCACAATTTTATATATATATTTTGAGAAAGAACTAATAACCACAATGTACAACTAGGAATCTCAATTTTTGTCTATTCTAATATTTGTCCAAATAGTAAACAACATTAATATATTAAAAAATCCAAACATTTTTTATGGAGTCATTTGTACAATTTTTGCCCATTAAAAAACTAGAGGCAATTTTGATCCAGGTCTTGGGTGAGCTTGGGATGTATAGTTCTCAAATAAGCAGCCAATATCTTCAGTCGTGGATGAAATAAACAATCTACAATAAAGTTCAGCATTGCCTATTAATACAAATAGCTTTTCCTGCAACACAAATGCAAACATTAACAGTTATAAGGATCAAGAATATTTACAACTCTCCCTTAGTCCCGCAGCATATTGCGGGAAACTGTTGTACGCATTTGGTAAGAACTTGAGTTTTAGCCAGTCATGTTCAAGGGCCTGTTTATATAACATGCTTGCAACAGAGAAGATAATGGTAGATGTCTGAGAAGACAATCCTAAATGTGAAAGAATAATACTAACTGCAATGGTGATATGGACTTGCATAGTTGCTTGTTAAAATGAAACTGCATCCAAGATAGATAAAAGTCTCAAGACAATGAACACTAGATCATGCCATTTATCACTATGTACATTTATCAAGACATTCCATCAAAACAGACACAAAACTAAATGGGAAATGGCATGGGTTTTAAAATTTCACCATTATAAAACTAAAACTTAGTAACCAGAAATATCATTAATTATATACTCTACGGTGTTTAATATGTAGACCCGCATCGTGATAAAATTGAAATCGTCTAAGAAAGAGCTGCAATTTGTAATCCAACCATTGATCGTCATGATGGACCACAATGTATGGCTTAAAACATCAAAATCCCATTTCACTACACAATTTTTTACCAAAAAAAAAATATTGAGAAAGAACTGATAACCGCAATGTACAACTAAGAACTTGAGTTTTAGACAGTCATCTTCAAGGGTATGTTTATATAACCTGCTTGCAACAGAGAAGATAATGGTAAGTGTCTGATAAGACAATGCTAAATGTGTGAAAGAATAATACTAACCGTGATGGTAATATCGATTTGCACAGTTGCTTGTCACAAAGTAACATGAAAATGAAATTGCACCCAAGATAATTGATGGGAAATGTCAACTTATGTTTAGCAAGAACTGTTTTCCCTGGTGTTCCTTGTTAGTTACCCTAATGGAAAATAATACTAATAATACATTACAAAGATGTGACCTGTCTCTACAACTCACTGATACAAATACTGCAATGAAGAACTATTGAACATCAATTTTATATATATTAGAATAATAGAGGTCAAGGGAGTGTATAGAGGAGAAAGTGCATATTCAAACACGGATTTTCAACACAAGAAAAGAACTAGTAAGTATCCCTAAAATTTTCAGCCAGCCAACTATTTGTTGTACTTTGACCATCCAAATGCCCAAACACAATTTCAACAAGAACTGCGGCAAAAGCATTAACA
This sequence comes from Cunninghamia lanceolata, assembly GCA_027924645.1. Lineage (NCBI taxonomy): Eukaryota > Viridiplantae > Streptophyta > Pinopsida > Cupressales > Cupressaceae > Cunninghamia > Cunninghamia lanceolata. The sequence goes on along the minus strand of BSBN01000553.1, from coordinate 10,961,783 downwards.
CATTTCCCAGCCATCTCTACCATGTAATAATTTCTTTCTTCTACTCCATAATACAAAATGGAGACTTATGTAAATCTTGTAAGCATAACACAATCTGAGAGCCTGGACCATGCTTCGCAAGAATTTCTCATTACAATTATCAACAAGTGAAAATTGTTTCATATCTACAAAAGTGCATATCATTAAAATACAACTTCGTTGTACACTTAGAGAATGAACTCTAGTCGGGATTCAACGTACAGCATAATAGAATGTCTCGTGCCAACATGATCAGTTCCTACAGTGACACCTTTAGGAGTTGGAAGTAAACCATGTTTCGTCATTGAAGTCAAGACCATCCACATGGAAATGACAAGATTGAAACTGTATACTTGAGAATGGATTCTGCCGCTTAAGACATCAGCAATATACATCCATAGTCATCAAGGCTCAATTCTTGGGCCCATGTACTGTCCCCCTTTAACAAAAAAGTCATCTGGCCTTTCTATCTCCTCCAACCACACATAATTTTGTTCATCTTCACATGTACTTCCATTCTCTACAAAGGATGAAATATAGAAGAAACTGTCAGTTAAACAGCCTACAGAATGCACCTGAGCGAAATTTCAGAATATTTTAGAGAAAATATCTAACATTCAACAAATCCAGAAAGGGTTTGTAATTACCAGGGAGTCTCGAAAATGGATAATCACGATAATATGTGCAATGTCTTCCATCCTTCTCAGAATAAGGAGGAGCAAGAACATCAAGTACAGCACAAGAAGTCACTGCTGTGAACGAATGTATATTACCTCCAGTTCTTGGACATAATATAGAAGGTTCACAGGGAGAGGAATAAACTGTATTAGCCTTTGTTTTGGCTAATCTTGCTGCAAGCAATTGGGAAATGAATGTCACTACATGTCCTAGAAAGAAAACAGGCATGCATCTAGCTAAAGAAACTAATCAAAATAGCATAAATATTCAGGGTGAATAACAAATTGGCAAAAGTGCTCTACATTGTGGAGGACCAGAAATCTGTTGGATGTCTTGGGGTGGTTCAACACAATCATAAGATCTTATATGCATCGACCCATAAAGAATCTTGCTTAAGACTGTCATTCCTGGATGATTGTGAAGAGGAAGAACAGCTGATTTTGGAAGACAAAATATACCTATCTGCAGAAGTAACAACATTAGCAAAATTGGCTACTTCAATAATTAACAGACAAGCTGGACCATTAGTTTGCATACTTTTTACAGTATCATCTTCTAGTTATGATGATTCAAACTTGAAGGTAAAAGGCCCATCTAAGAATGCTTTAAACTTTAAAGTAATGCTGTGCAATTACTTACGCACCGAAAAACTATCACATTCATAAACATGCAAGTATGTGATAGGTGGTGCAAATTCAGCTCCTTTGTTTGCAGGGCGTCGGCCCTTGCCCTTCCGCATATTTGGCCGCCCAACAGGGGAACTGCTTATATCCTGTACTGATGCAACTTCTTTAAGTCCCAGGTCAGAAGGTTTAATTGTATCTGAACACACAATGACATAATTGAAAGGTCAATAAACCTGTCTTCATTAACATAAAAACTCAAGATCACCATGCAAGATACAACTTCATCAAGAATCCTTTACAATATATTCAATCATAATAACTCCCTGGAAAGCGAAAGCTAAACAGCATACTGTTTGCTGCCAGTTTCATCAAGATTTGCAAATATCTTGTTATATATGTTGATGCTCATATATATTCTTCTATTTAGCATCAAAATGTGATAAGAATCATACAGTGAGTGCAACTGAGTCGTAAACATTGAGTGTTACCACAAGGAAAACCCAGGTTCAATTCCCCCAGGAACTGCTGGGCAAGCTCCTGTAGTTGTGTCAGTGCATCAACATTTAAAGTGCATGTTATGTGTGCCTGGGGACCTGGCCCTTGTTTATGTCCTATGGGTTGAGGGTTCATTAACTCTCGCTTGACCAATCAAAGAAAAATGCAACATAGATCAGCAAATTATAGGACAATAAAATCAGATTCACAGGGAAAGTGATCACTCAGGCATCAACGATAAAAAGCACCACAAACAAAATAAATAGGCTATACCAAAAGCAGATCAACAAGAAATTCCAAATTTTTAAAAAAAAAATAAGATCAATATGTGCATCTAAAAAGAGGCGCATAGTGAAAAATGTTAAAAGTTATTTCTCTGCAAATTTTATTACAGCTCTTTGTTGCAAAAATTAAACACCCCCACTATACCTACAGTTTCAAGGAACAGATATTTCTTGCTCTTTGTTTAGAGCTTGTGTTATCCCTGACAGCCCATGTTAGTTATATGGGTGTGTAACATAAAATCATACGTTTTATAAAAGTATGATTTGTTTATATCACATGTTACAGTAACTTAACATACTCTCAACAACACTATACATTTGTTGAAGATATATTGTAGTCAGGGTTATAGAATTTGTATTCCATTCCTTGCTGCTCCTTAAGGGTTCGTAATTTTAAGTCACATTCTAAGGAGGTTAGTCACATAAAGCAGTAGCACCAACATTCTCAACAGTGTCCAAGCCTCAGAGGTTCCTTCTATGGAATATTTTTTAAGATGTCATTAATGGGAATGGAAATAAGTCAAAAATATACAAGAAAACAACTTAGTGCGATCCCCATACTAAATTGCTTATTATCATGTAATTATCATAAAACATAGATCTTGTACCATCTCAATAACTCTAGCATGAGAGTATTAATGATTCTAAGAATAGCCTCAAAGATGAAAAGGATTCAGTCTGACATACATATGCACATTAATGAGATCATACCAACATGCAAATTAAAGGTTATTTAGTCTTTAGTCTTTAGTTGACCGGTACAGCCAAACAAGATGCAACTATTTTCAGCCTGTCTTGGAAACATGTTCTGGGAACAGGAAAATGCAATTGAGGGCCAGAAACGCCTCACAGTTGGAAAAGCAAGTTTGGAGACATTGGAGAAAGAAGCATGCCCCTAGTGTCTCCAAATCACAGTGTTGGTCAATGACAAAAATAAAGAGGTAATTTCCACCTTTCAACAGTGGTTCTGGACCAGTACTAGAATTATCTTTAAACTCAGCACAGCCTATATTCACAAAATTCAAAATGGCTATTACCCTGTTAAATAAAGATGACAAACAAGCCTAGTGTTGGACAATTGTCTCCTACTCTTATAAAAAAATTATAAATTTGTATAAATGAATGACACGGGTAATTTCCAACATATACTCTCTTGGGCCATAATTAACAATGCAATAACAAGATGCCAAAGGAATCCTTGAATTTTCTCCTAAAAGGAGGCACTCAAAAAAAAAAAACTCTATTTAACCATTAAGAACTGGATACAAGAGCAAAAAAAAAAAATTCCATTCCTTTGCTCCATTCTTCTTGCCAATATAGAGGTTCAGTTATTCTGCTACTCACCTTCCAGGCTATGTCCAATCTTCCAGAGGAAAAAGAACTAGGAATTTTAGCATAGATGCACCCTTCTTCCTCCTAGCATTATTCAGCTCGGTCTTCTTAGCATGAGTTACTTCCAAGAACATAATCAGTCTAACAGACACTTTGTTGGAACTTTCCTAATGCTTGACTGGGTTTTCCGTCCATTTTCTGTTCCTGACTCTTACGAAGACTATATGTCATTTGCCCTCAGCTCTGTTTCCACGATACTGTCAGCACCTCCCCATTGGCAGGGGACTTACCTTCAAATGATTACTTTGTATCATATGCTGTTTTATAATAATGCTTGTATATACTATAAAGTGATTTGTCTATAGGTTACCGCTCTCTTTTATGTTCTTTTGCTTCATAGGTCTATTTAAGTGTTAAGATTGTTTTGGTGTTGCTGGAACACATTTTGTACTCTTGATTTGGTATGATAACTTGCAGTACTTTGGAATCCCATCAATCTGCTTTGGGCATTCATCTCCTCCTTTCTTTCTATATTTTTTAAAGCACAGGTGTCTACTATAACAGAGTAGCTATTTGATCTCGCCATCTTGGATTCATGTATATTGTCCAGATTTGCTGTAGGCTGCATGTCCTTCACATCATTGAAACAGATCACGAGATCTTGCAATATATTGAATCTCAGACCTGAGACTGATTTTCTTCAAAAAATCTTTGACTGACATTTGACCGTGATTTTTTATTTCTCTGATATTTCAGACGACATTTTCCCAATATTTACCAAGATATATTCCTGCTGCTATTTCCTTCACTCGGCATTGTCTAAGACTCCTCTGCTGGCCACACTTTTGTCAACAATGGACACCAGTCAACATAGAACGTGAAACTTAAAATGGACACACTACTTGGAAATGCATTTCGTTATTGGCTGCTTGGACTATTTTCCTCTGCTAGAAGCCTTTGTTACTCTTTGCTTGGTAGCTTCTACATCTGGGAAATGGTTGCTGCATAAAACTCATTTCACTTTCTTAAAATCCCAATGCCCTTGGTCACTGAATTTAGGTCTGGGATGGTGCAGCGGCTGCTGAATGACACCTGCTCCCTATTCAACTATTAATTATTTGGATTTTTTTTTTATGGGTGTTTAGCAGCAGTGGTGGTTTTGTCACCACCCACACATTTTAGTCATCGACCCATTTGGCAATTAGAAGAAAATATTGTTTTAACGTATATTTGAATTTTGCAATATATTTTCTTTTGTTTTCCATTGCAAGTTAAAAAAATTATTGCCAAAGTACCTAAAAGCAATGCATTGAAATGCTCCTGCAAAAAACTGTGTTTCACTCTCACAGACAACTCATGATACTCTCTTAATATCCTCATTGTCTATGTCAAATTTGTCGACCAATCATGAAGCAAACAACCTATCAAGTAAACAAACCATGCATTTATTTTACAATGATTATGATCAAGTTATAATAGATAAGCCCACCAATTTGGAAATCACCCTTCAAATCCTAACATTTCATCTCCTAAAGGCTAAAACACACTTGTACTACAATAACAGAACATGTACAACTCAAGACCTCAAAACATGAAAAAAATGTGCAAGTTACAGGCAGAGAAGGTCCTTACCATAGACACCAGTTCAGAACCAAAGCTCAATGAAACAGTAACCCTTAACATTCTAGCATATTGAACCAAAAAAATAAAACAGAAACTGTGTGACTTTAGTCTTACATGCCAGTAACCAATGTGAAAGTCCAGATAATGACAAGACTCAATAAAGTATCATTCAACTGGGTAAAGCCTCTAATCCAGGAAGAGGAAAAAAGAATGTGATGGTCTAGACTCTAAAGCAAAGGCCACAATTTTTCAACAGCACAAAACTAATTAATTATAAGTTGTACCATGGGAAAAGTTAGTGCATAGCAAGAATTGACGTTTTAATAGATACAAATGTCAATTAAAAACAAATTCCTTTCCAGCTCTATAATTACTATTATCAGCTAAAATGCTCTGTCTAGTAGGTCAGTGCGACAAGAAGGCAGGCCCAATCGCCTACAAAGAAGGAAAAATAGAATTATTATGATATGTAAACTACAAACAGAATGTACTTCATCAACACATTAGACACAACCTTAACCATTGTCCAGACAAATTGAACTTGCTCTTGGTGCACTGGTGATTATTGTCCTTCGAACAACTTTTTTGTTCTTTGTAGAGCATAAAAGAACCAACTTCAGGCCAAGCAAAATTTTCTCTTTGAGCTTTAAAACTACTTAAAAATAAGTTTTACTACAGGAAAAGTTAGTGTATAGCAAGAATTAACTTTTTATTAGATACAAATGTCAATTAAAAACAAAATCCTTTCCAGCTATATAATTACTATTATCAAGCTAAAATGTTCTATCTAGTAAGTCAGTTCAACAAGGAAGGTCCAATTACCTACAAAGAAGGAAAATAAAATTATAATGATATGGAAACTACAAACAGAACATATTTCAACACTACATTAGACACAACCTTGACCATGGCCCAGACAAATTGAACTTGCTCTTTATACGTTGGTGATTACTTTCCTTTTTTAACTTTTTTTGTTCTTTGTATCACCATACAAGCCCCAATTTTAGGCCAAGCAAAATTTCCTCTTTGAGCTTTAAAATTTGTTTTTTACGGTTATCTTCTAATTGTTCCCAATCCAAAGCTTAATTTCATCTACGACACTCCAATAGCAAAATCTGAACACTATTATCTATGATAATTTGACATAGTTAGTCAAAACCAAAAGCACATAAAGTTTTTAATTGTTGAAGCTCACATCAAAATTTTCTGATTCCCGAAGGTTGTTAATCTTGAACATTTATTTGACAAGATGGCATTTGCTTGAAGTATGTGCATTATAGTGCATTACAAACTGTTACGTCGGAAAATGTCCCCTTGGTGGCTTTTCCCTCTTAAGGTTTAGCTCCTAGGTCCCTTTAGAATGCATTTAGAGCATCTTGCATGAATTTGATGACTCCCGATGAGAAAACCCTGAAGTTTCATGGCAAATAGGACTCAGGGGATGCACTTAACATAAATCCTGCTTGAAATAGGGGGAGGACTTGGGCGCCCACGCCCTAGTCCTACCCTATTTTAGGTTAGGACCAATTTCAAAGTGTCGGTTTATGACCATTATTTAGGTCCTATGCTGACACGGTAAGTTTGAATTACGAAATTTTTAGCGGGAATGTTTGTAGTTGCATATATAAGCATGTTTAGGCATTCATTTGTAAACTAAATGGATATTGCAAACTTGTGGTTTATGTGAAAGTGATTCACGACATTCATTGTGTTGCAAAGCAGAATTTGTGTTGTTCTTGTGTTTGTATTTGCAGATTTGGCATCCATCTCCTCATGGTATGAAGAGCATCTTCCCTCCATGAGAGCTTCACTACAAGGTGATATCAATTGTGATTTCTATCATTTATCATTTGGATTTCGCCTCTATCCCGCAAGGATACACACTTTTTATCTGACAACAGTGTTCGAAAGACTTGAATGTCTCTCTGGGGATTGACTAAGGCAAGCCTCTAAACACCACAACCCCCAACCCATTTTTCTGTGATTGCAGCTTATAGGTTGCGAAAGCAGAAAAAGTGGAGTTGCAAGAGAGTAGTGCAAACTGTCAGAATTGCAAATCAGAGAAGAAAATAGGGACCTGGACTTGGGCGCCTGCTCATTAGTCCTCCGGAACCCGCAACAAGAAAATCTCCGAAACAACACGAACAAGTTGCAGACAAGGTTCCCAGATCTCGACAAAAACTGTGGCACTGGACTAGGGCGCCCGCTCATTAGTCCCCGACTTTTCTGTTGTCCTAACTTCGAAATCTAGTACACATTTGATTGTCATTTGACATCTCTGTGTGCAATCATTTTCCGTAGTTTGTTCGTTTGTTGACGAATTCATGTAATTAGGGTTTTGAGCATAATTGGGCTTAATTGAACAACTAAATCACACAATTCCAATCTTCCCCTATGTTCCAAGTGACAGAAGGTCTGTAGTAGGTTCCTCTACTCGGCTGAAAGTCCTTGAATGTTTAGTGGTGAAAGAAGGATCAACACAAACAAACCCTCTTCACATTTTACCCTAAACACAAACATGGGATAAATTTAGTCATCGACAATGGCATCATAAACACAAACATTACATTCCCTATTCAATGTTCTTTAGAAAGTTACGAGGAAGATTGTCGAGAGGTGCAATGGGGGGCCCAAATGTAAGGATTAAGGATTCAACTTTATATACATTTCAACACACATACAAAGGAATACAGAAAAATCAGAATATTATTCATAATTCTCATGCGAAATTCATAACTGCCTTTCAAAACACAATGAATTTTTATTCAACATTTACTATTTTATTGTATAATTGCTCAAGATCCATACAAATTTGAATATTTATGATTAACTCCATAACCAAGATCTAGCACATATAAACTTTGGAATTACAAAAAATCCAATGATTCATAGGGATGTGTCCCAATGGTCTAACAGACTCTAAACCCATGTCTCGGACATCTTGCCAACATGATGACAGGGAGGAAGCATCCCCCTACATTTCCTTTTTCTAGAACATTTCAAGAAACGTCCCCTTTTTTCATTTGATATTAGGGATGCCCTAGTGTCCCCAGCACAGCCAGGGGGCATCATGACATCCCTCAACTGTCCCAAGGACATCAGGTTATCCCCTGCGGAAGGAAAATAAAACACTATTTTTTTAAAAACCAAATATTTAATTTAAAGAAACAACAAAAAATAACATTCTATCTTATACCTAAACCTAAAAGGAGGACCCGCCAAGCCCACCCTGATCTAAAAAAATTATATAAACCTTGGCTTGTGCTCTTTTGTAATCAGCAAAAGACAAGAAGAGGAAAAGAGGTAAAAAGAAGGGGAAAAGAGGAAAGAGAAGAAGAGGAAGAAGGGGAGGATGAGGAAGAACACCAATACAAACTCTTTTGAGTATTATTCCCAATTCCCATCAATCATTTATTTTCCAGTTTTCAAGTTTCTACTTTTAAAAACCATATTTTTTATGCAAAATACAACTACAAAGTGTATCAAATGAGTTTGGTGGGGATCTGGGGACAGCGCCCCTTGCAAGGGTCTAGGGACAAGGCCCCCAACGGGATTGAGGGACAACACCCCTTGCAAAAGTATGGGGGCAACGCCGCTTGCTAGGTCCAAGGGTAGCACCCCTAGCGCGTTCTCTACAGGCAGAGTGGAGGGGCAGAGCCCCCGTCACCAAGCCCAAATGAAGACCTTCAAAACCACACAAACCTTCATGGCACACACCATTTTCATAATGTTGATGCTATGTGATGGACAAGACCAAATCTGCTCTTGAAATTGAAATTCCTCGAATCTACTATGTGATATTTAGCTAAGGCGTTAGTTTAAATAGGCAAAACATGTGTTTTTTCCATGTAAAACCCACATCTGATCTGTGTTTGATCCATTTGGGCGAGTTGTTTGATCAGACTCGCCGATTTTTGGGCGAGTAGTTTGATCAGACTCGCCAATTTTTGGGCGAGTACTCACAAAATAAAAAACTTGGCATCGACTTGGCAAATAAACTCAGCAAGAAAACCTGCGAGTTACTTGTTTTGCTCAAAAACTCGTGAGTACTCAACGAGTTTGCAATCTATGGTTGGCATATTCTTCTTTGCCAATGGCATTCCATTCCATTCCATGTTGCTCACTCTCCTTATTTTAAGAAGGCCTTGTCCAAGGTTTGCATGAGCAAGAGCTTCCGATGTGGGACCGAGGGAGACCAAACTAACAACTACTATCTTGGATAAGAATTATTCCAAGATAAATGCATGGATCGAGGAAGGGAAGGGCACATTGATCTCACATGGGTACAACATTATTATGGATGGGTGAATGGACATTAGACACCATCCACTCATCAATACTATGGTCACGTGTAAGGAGAGGCCTTACTTCCTTGGGGCAATTGATTGTTTGGGGAACTACAAGGATGTGAAATCCCAATTTCATATCCTTAAAGATTCTATTGAGAAAAGTGGCCCTAACAATGTGGTGCAAGTTGTGGTAAATGTGGCATATGTGGCATATGTGTTCAAAGCAACCAAGAAATTGGTTGAAGTTGCCTACAAGCATATCTGTTGCACCCAAATGTATCTCTTGGGCCACATATTATGTGCATGCAATGAATAATCACTCAAGGGCGTCGACAAAATTGAGTAGATAAAACACATTCTAGCTGATGCAAGAGATGTGCATGTGTTTATCCTCAATCACTACACATCACATGCTCTATTTTGGTCCTTCTTCAAAAAAGAATTCATCAAACCAGTCAAAACCAAAATATATGGTGTGGACCAACTCCAAAAACAGAGCAAAGAGTTTAGTGTTAAAGGAAGAGGTGAAGATTGACATTTTTTGGTCTAATGTCAAATACATAACCTCTATCATATCCCTAGTTTACAGAGTGAACAAATGTGGTGACCCTTGTTAGTGTTTTATAGCTTCGGGAGAAATTTTTTTTTAAATAAAATTCATGCAAGGCAGGTCGGCCTAGAAGAGACTCGCCTAGTTTGGTATATAAGGGAGATAGAGTCTCCTCATTTGAAAATAATCATTCAATTCCAATTCAATTTCTTCAGCAGCAGGTTTGCCTTCTAGAGCAGCAAATTCAAGGAGAAGTATCTTTATTATTGTGTATTCAAGGAAATCGCACTATCTTCAAGTGCAGATTTATTGCATGAGATTCAGCCCTTCTAGGGCCAGATTGTGAGTGCCATTTCTGCACTTAATTTTCTGATTTATAAGAGAATATCTTGCTTGGTTTTTCTCCTTCGAATAGGAGGGTTTTCCCAGGGTAAAAATATTGTGTTCATTGTTCTATGTGTTGTATTTTCTGCTTATTTGCATTTCTGATCTATAAAACTAACATGGTATCAGAGCAGGTCTAAGAAAAGATCTAATCAGATTTGTTTAAGCAGTCAAGTCAACTTTTCATCTAGGGCAGATCTTGAAGGCAAAGTATTGCAGATCTAAGGTTGCAAATTTTTTCAGACCTAAGGGCAAATCTTTGAAGGAGAATTTGTGCAGAAAAAGAAGATGAACGGTGTCAAGGTAGAAGATAGGCTTGATGGAGCCTCAAACTTCAGCTCTTGGAAACCCAGGGTACTCATTGCATTAGAGGAGAATGATCTTCTTGATTTCGTGGAAAGTAATATGCCCGAGCCTTTCAATGATACTAAGAAAATCCAGTGGAAGAAAAAGGGCACGAAGGCTAGAAAGATCATGATAGACTCTGTGATGAATCACCTAATACCGATCATCTCCAAGTTGAAGTCAACTAAAGAAATGTTTGATACTCTAAAAGGATTGTATGAGATCAACGATACCAGCAAAGCCCTTGCTTTGAGACAATAGCTTCACCATGTAAAAATGGATAAAGAAGATTCAGTTATCTCATTCTCTATGAAGATCGCTGATTTAAGAGATCAGTTGAGCGCTATTGGGGACATAATTGCAGACAGAGATCTTGTTATGTTGACACTAAATGGTCTTCCCCAATCTTGGGATCCCTTTATCCAAAGCATCAGCGGGAGATCTAAGTTGCCCAAGTTTGATCGTCTTCGAGCTGATTATATTCAAGAAGAGTCCAGGTTGGCAGCAAGAGGAATTGAGCGAAACTATCATGATGTAGAAAATCAAGTTCTTGCTACACATACTTCTAGAGAAAGAGGCAAAGGAAGAAAGAGGAATAGAGATAGAGAATCAGATTCTGCCCCAGAACCGAAGAAGAAGAAGGATCTCTCTCACATTCAATGTTTCAGGTGTGACAAGTATGGTCACTTTGCTCGAGATTGCAAATTAAGGTCTACACATCTTGTTTCTACTGCGGAAATTGCCATGGGGACATCTCAGAAGGAGCCAAGCTCTAAAGTCGATTCAGAAGGTTTCTTATTCTAAAGTCGATCAATTTCTTCGAAGAGGAGAAATTAACATTCAGAGGGAGTCTAACAAACCAACAGAGGCAACCTTGGACGAGGAGGTCAGGAGGTTGATGTTAGTGATAGGGAGGACTCTAGGCTGCCTGTTTCGGCATCCGGTAGGTGTACAAGACTGTTTGACAACACTAGCCTCCCTACCAATTCAAAGTGCTAACAAACATCTTTCTACACAAAAATGTCAGCTGAATCCCTCAACTCTTTGCAGGGATGGAAAATTCTATTTCTCTGCTTCGTGTGGGACACATACCTTATCCTCACTGCTTCCAAGGTACTGCCTAAATGGCATACAATTTTTCTGAGCCCGTTGTCCACCCTTCTCTCTCTATTCAAGGGTCTGGACTGCCAGGGGCTCACTTTCTTTCTCTCTATTTCCCACCCCTGCAAGTCTATTTTCCTACTTGTCTATCTAGCCGGACTCCTTACTGAGCTCGCCTAGAACAAGTATGCATTTCCTCTAGTCGACAATCCGACCAACCCACAAAAGAAAAACAAACAAAAAGTATGGCTCTGCTTGATGACCTCCATACTGTATAGAGGAACTCGAGGAACATCAATGCAGAGTCATGGTTTGCAAAGAAAACAAAATTGCAGAAAAAGAAATGACTAATCTACTTCAGGATAGCAAACTGAAAACAGAACAGAAATACACAAATGGTCGAACTGCTGTATTTTATTTTTATTCAAAAACTCTGATTACATCAAAATGCTTCACACATCAAAATTCCATTTTTCGATTCTTCTACTGAACTCTCTACAGAAAGAATGCTATATCATATATACTTGCTCATGTCCGTTACATGACGGTTCAGTTACCAAACCGGTTGGTATTCCAACTGTCGGTTCAGTTCTGCACTTCCTTGGCTATTACTTTCTCACCGATGCCTTTTTAATTTCCGTCGCCCAAACAATAGTGTCTATCGGTGAGACTTTTATCATTCCTCCCGATCATACTTCATACGCCGATATAACAATTTATCGGCTAGACCTTAACCATCGGTGAAGCTTTCTATTCGCTCACCGATAATGCTTCTCATGCCGACACCCACTTCACCATTCCAAAATGACGAACTGTTGAACCATTGAACTTCAACAGCGAGGTTCAATCGCGTGGTTCAACGGTGAGGTTCAACGGCAAGGTTCAACTGTTGAACAAAATGATCAACGATTCCAACTCTACCAATCAGAATTATAAACCTGTTGAACCATTGAACCTTGGCGTGGGGTTCAGCTGCGGGGTTCAACGGCAAGGTTCAACTGTAGGGTTCAACCGATCAACAAAGTGACCAACGATTCCAATGAACCATTGAACCTTGGTGTGAGGTTCAACAGCGGGGTTCAACGGTGAGGTTCAACCGTTGAACAAATGCCGAACACCATCGAACATACATTCATTAACTTGAATTTCACTTGGCTAAAAGGCCGATCAAAAGTAAAGTGCTTCTCCCGCTGATGCATTTTCAGAAAACTCGAAAAACTCCAAAGACAAAATCACATGCTGCAAACTCAAAATTGACAAATCAAAAAAAAAAAACTATGTACGGACTGCATTGAGCCTTGGTGCTCCTGCACCAGTTAGTACTTGGAGCTTCAGAGGGAGTCACATCATCATGAAGGTTCTTGCAGTGTACAGAGAAATATGAGGTGAAAGCCCTTGTAGCATATATTTCTCTGAGACGGAGAAATATGAGGTGAAAGCCCTTGTAGTGTATATTTCTCTGAGACGGAGAAATATGAGGTGAAAGCCCTTGTAGTGTATATTTCTCTGAGACAAAGAAATATGAGGTGCGAGCCCTTGTTCATCTCTGAGACTAAGATGGGACGTCATGTTGAGAGACTCCATGACGATATCACGTTGAGAGCCTCCGTGATGAACCCTTGTACTTGTGTTTTTCCACACATGGGAGTAGCCATGGTGGACGTCATGTTGAGAGACTCCATGACGACATCACATTGAGAGACTCCATGATGGACACTTGTTCATGCGTTTCTTTCCACACATGGGAGTAGCCATTGTGGGCGTCATGTTGAGAGACTCCATGACGAGGATATCTAGAAAATACCTCCCTAGCTAAGAGGGAGTGTTGGTGTTTTATAGCTTCGGTAGAAAAAAAAAATTAAATAAAATTCATGCAAGGCAGGTCGGCCTAGAAGAGACTCGCCTAGTTTGGTATATAAGGGAGATAGAGTCTCCTCATTTGAAGATAATCATTCAATTCCAATTCAATTTTTTCAAAAGCAGGTTTGCCTTCTAGAGCAGCAGATTCAAGGAGAAGTATCTTTATTATTGTGTATTCAAGGAAATCGCACTATCTTCAAGTGCAGATTTATTGCATGAGATTCAGCCCTTCTAGGGCCAGATTGTGAGTGCCATTTCTGCACTTAATTTTCTGATTTATAAGAGAATATCTTGCTGGGTTTTTCTCCCTCGAGTAGGAGGGTTTTCCCAGGGTAAAAATACTATGTTCATTGTTCTATGTGTTGTATTTTCTGCTTATTTGCATTTCTGATCTATAAAACTAACAACCCTAGCCTTGGAGTGTTATATGATTGCATCACTAGCATCCTTGACCAAATGAAGGTCGTTCGATGGAAAGGCCCCACCTTGAAACTCTATAATGAGCAAATTTAGCATATCATTCAATGGAAGTGGGAGAGCTTTAATGCTCATTTGAACATGGTCACCTATGCGATAAACCTAAAGTGGCATTGCAAAAGCCTGATAGACTTCTCCTCATAGATGACATAGAGGTCAAGAGGGGCTTCATGAAGAACATTAAGAAAATGCATAGTAAAGAGAATGTCAAACTAATTTGACACAAGTGAACTAGATTTGTCAAACTCAAGGGCTATATGAGTTCAACAAAGATAGATGGGAAATCTTTGGCATAAGAGAACCCAAAGAGTTAGTGGTGGTTGTATGGGCCTCTATCATTGATATGCACACTGGTTATTCGGCTCTTATCACAAGGTTGTAGTTTCTCTATTGGTAAGAGAAATATGCTTACCTCTAGGAGAGAAAAATAGCTCATGGTTGTACACAATGCGTCATGTCTCATGGATCGCAAGATGATTGAGTACAAACATATTCCAACAACACCGTGGGATTTAGACCCTGAGTAGCCAACACATATTGATGAGGATCAAGCTGTATATACAATGTTAGTTGAGGTCATGCTCATGCTCAAAGAACTAGACATGTCTAGCAGTTCCAAGAATGAGTATGTCACAACATTTGCATTAGACAATGAATTAGATTAGTCGTTGTATTTTGTGTGTTACGTTGTACTTTATAACTTACGCTTGATGAATAATAAAACAATTACACCTAGATGCTTGCCGTTGATCATTGGATCAATTGATTGTTAAATCACAAAACTTCGTATAAATTTCTTCTTTTACTCGTATCATTTACATAAATAGTAAATTACAGCTTCTTTTACAATATTTTTGTAATTATTTTTTCCAATATTAATTTGCTATCTCCAAAACCATGTCCCTACAACCCCATAACTCAGAAACACTGAAAAAACCTGAAATTCAAAGTCTATTTTAAACCAAAATGTCAAGGACTCCGAATTACAAGATTTAAATTGTGAAAAGCTTATGAGAATGCATATGCCCTTCAAGCTAGATTGTCAAATAGAAAAGATGTTCAAACAAGAAAATGTAAGAAACAAGGATTGGCATGTGAGATTTTCAAGCAGCAGCAAATATCCATTGCTTGAAGTTGAAAAAACATCTTGCATACATTTTTCAACATGCAACAAAAAATTACACTAGCTTCTAATAACTTATTAGTATTAACAATCATTATTACCAATAGGCCACATCTCTCTAAACATTGATAGAAATGTGTAACTTTCTTAGAATGGGATTTTATTGTGATGCTAAGATTTGTGTTTAACTTCTTTCAAAATTAATATTTTTTCATAGTTCTGCAAAGTTTTAGAACAAGGAATAGGGCTACTTTTTTTCCAAAATTTGGGGACGGTGATGGGACGACAACTCAAATATACGAGTACTTGAAAAATTAGTTATAAAATAATATAAATGATTATCTTTTTTGTAAAGTTAATTGTAACACAATGAATCAATTGAACCAACAATGCATTGACAACTCCAAATATCAATGTATTATTATACTCAATATCACAATTGCATCAACTTTCAAGTACAATGGGCCGACGCCTTAGTGATCTAATCATCCTCCTCACTAGAATTATTAAACCCATCAAATTGAAGCTCCTCCAAATGGACACCAACCAACACTACTTATGTAGCCTAATCCTCGTCAATTTGTGTCAACTCCTCTAGGTCTACATCCCACCATGTTGTTGGACTCTCCTTGTATGCAAGCGTCTTGCAGTCCACAAAGCACCATGTACGGCTGCAAGCTTCTCCACTCTCCTTGAGGTAAGATCGTTCCTCTTGATGAAGATGTATGTAGTCCTCTCAGCAATAGGAGAACTACAAACTTATGATAAAAGGTGAACAAAAACTGTAGTTATTGGTGGTTGAGGCCCATGCAAATGCCACCATAGTTTTGGGTCCTCCTACGCCATCGTCTCCCTATCCAACTTTGTGTCTTCGACATAGCACTTGAATGTGGCTAATTTGGTCCACTCGTGATAGATGATGGTGGCCTCCTCTACATTGTATATCTCTTGACTTGCCTTCATAAAGCCTCTCTTCACCTCACTATCTACCACATGGACAACTCTACTAGGCATTTGCACATATCATTTGGATTCAATGCATAGGCAACAATGTGCAAGGGAATGTTGAGCTTCTCCCGCCTCCGTTGAATGATAGGTTGAATGTGCTCACTATAGAACTACAAGGTAGAGTCTTTCTTTTGCACAACAACCTTCATTTCACCAAGCATGTTATCAATGCACTCATACATCTCCCAAAGACATGAAGCATTGGAGTCCCCATATCTAATCACTATGAAAACTAAAGATATGATAGATAGGATGTATTTGGCCATCACCCCAAAAAGTATGGCTCTTCACCACTTCCTCCACCCTCCTCCCCTACTCTAACTTGGACTCAACCTATTGATTCCACTCCCATGTCATGGCCATTAGTTGCAAAGGCTCTTGCAACTCAATCATCCTCTCCAATGGAATGAAGTATTAAGCATATCTGATCTCAACAAACTTGAGAAATTCCTTCATGGAGAAGGTTTGAAATAATGAAAGCAATGTGTGGTAATTGCAAATTAACAACTGCAAATCTCTCAAATCAAGTACATATTTGATTCAATTAATTTTGCTTGTCCTTCAGTGCATTGTTCATGGCATGCACACAACAAGGGATCTAACAAATATGTTTGGAAGCAACTTCAACCAACTTCCATGCTGCTCTACACTCATAGGCCACATCTATGATGCTCTACACTCATAGGCCACATTCTCAAGGCCAACCTCCTTAATAGCATCTCTAAGGATTTAAAACTGAAACTCTACATCCTTGCAATGCCCTGGACAATTCATAGCCCTAAGTAAGGGCCCTCTACACGTGTCCCTGTGATATTGATGAGTGGACACTACCTAATATCCACCATCCATGATAATGTTGCATTTGCTTGAGACCCTTAATTTGCTCCATAAGAATGTTTATCTTGGAATAGTTCTTAACCAAAATAGTGGGCCCCAATTTTGTCTCCTCTAGTGGCACATATGAAGGCCCTAATTTCGCCAACTTAGTCATGGCCTCCTTATAATAAGGAGAGTGAACATATAATGGAACACCATTGGCAAAGAATAATTTGCCAATGGCATCGTATGCCTCATCTTTGACCTATATGTTGAACAACTCTACCAACAAGTTAGGAATTTGAGATGAACTTGTGACCGTAAGGCTCTACTACACTCCACGCAAAAAGAGGAACCTGTGGCTATCAAGAAGTGTCAACAACCCTTCGTATTATGCTAGCAACTGGTGTGTCGTGCTCATCACCACCACCAAACAATCTTTATATCTTTGCCCTTTGTTTGAGTGTCAAACTACCACTTACGCCAACGCCTTTGCCAAGGGCGTGAAACAAATGCACATTCACTCTAGTAATGCTGCCACAAAATTCAAGGGTACAAAAATGGCATTTCCACAGCCAGCCCCCTCTAAAATAGTAAATTTGTTTGACTAAACCTTTGAAGCAATTTGTCGTAAAAAGACCTTATTGAATTCAACCTTGGCAAAATCTTCCAAATCCTTGGAAAGGCATCTGAAATTGGCAACACTCCTAGTTGAACTAGCTTCCCCCCAATTTGTATTCCTAGTTTGAATTTCACTTTTTGGATTCTCAGTGTTCTCATCATCACTTGTGCTATGAGAACTCATAATGGCATTCATTGCAAGACACAAAAATTATGGATTAACTTAACTACATAAACTTATTGCAAGGGCTCAAGACACAAGGGATTTTCTTTTATTTATTTTTCTTGCTTCAAGTCACACAAAGAGCAAAAACAAAAAACACACAAAGGTTGCAATCCTTGTTCCTTCGACCTTGAGTTGTTTATTTGATAATTGGTTAGACCAATAGCAAAATCAAAAAATTATTAATCAATTAGTTTTTCAATCAAGGATTTCACTTTTGTTTTTCTTACTTCAAGTGGCACAAAGCACAAAAACAGAGGATACACAAAAGATGCACTCCTTATTTGACTAATTAAGTAACCAAATCAAAACTAAAAATCAAGACATTTAAAAATAAGAAAACAATGTAGTTAACTAAAAATAAGTGCATAGAAGCAGAGGATACACAGAAGTTAAATCAGCTATCTAGTTTATCATTATGTAAATAAACTTTTAAAAAAGTAAACTAGAAACCCTAAAAACCACATTTAAAAATCCTAAAAACATTTATAGATCCTATAAACAACATTCATAAACCCTAAAAACGACAATTATAAACCCTAGAAGCAACATTTATAAATTCGAAACCTTAAACAAAGAAAAGCATTTAAAAACCATAAAATTTAAAAATAAAACAGCAACATAATCCATTCATTGACATGCAAATTTTGTTTATTTGAATATTGCAATCCTAAACAAAAAAAAATTAACACTCAAACTTGAGTTTGAAATACAATTTTGAACGTAGCTTGATGAATGATGATTAACAAAGATGATTCAAGTGGATATTGATATTAATTGAGGGTGGGCTATCATATTTATTTATAGTTTTTTGAGGGTGTGGGCCCCCTTACATATTAGGGTTAGGATTGCACTTTACATTTTTTTTAATTTTTTTAATGACTTCTTTTGGGGCTGGAGGAATCCTAGCCATCCTCAAGACAATTTAAGGATGATGGGGGGGGCGTCTTGTTCCCATTTTAGTAACTCTGAGTTTTATTTTGAGAAAGGGGGGACACTTCATTTTTTCCTATGTCGTTTGTTGATATTTATGTTCTTTTTCTGGCCTTTTAATGTGATTGTCTAGGGAAGGCAAAGATTCCAAAATGATTTCCTATATGAGGAATCGCCTCCCTATCTCATCTCAATTACCAAGTATGTTGCAAGAGTAAATACAACTAGTCCTTATTTTCATGTGGTGATAAACTAAAGCATTACTTGATTTGCATTTGCAAATTTGTTGTTACCAGTGAAAAATGCATAAAGATATTCTTCAATTCTCTAATAGTCATCATTGTTTGCGAAAATACTTTCTATATTATCCAATCATTTATGATAATATAGGTTTTGTATAGTTGTCCTAGACAATGAAGTGTAAGAGCTATTATCTTTTTGGACATTTCATGGTATATGATCTCTAGCCCTCAAGAATAGAGCCATCTCTAGGAACCTCATGTAGGTTAAGGATTTTAGATGTCATCTTGTTCAAGATCTCATGAATCTGATTCTTCTCTAACTTATTCTAATCTTTTTGTAGTTAACTTCAATATTAATGTGCATTGTGCTGCGTGCATGCATCATTTTTTCTTTGTTTTGTAAATCTTGGTGAGGCTAGCGGTCATCTCTATGATGGTGTGAGGTAAGATAGTTGCAAAAAGTATGCACTTTTTAAGTCAAGCCTTTGAAGCAAAGTCAACCTAATGTCAGAAAAGCGTCTATATTAATGTGCATTGTGCATGCATCATTGATGGTGTGAGGTAAGATAGTTGCAAGAAGTATGCACTGTTTAAGTCAAGGCTTTGAAGCAGACTCAACCTGATGTCAGAAAAGAGTCTACTGCACCCTTAACTTAGAGCGTTCATGGGGATATGTCTAGTCGACTTGTGACTAGCATAACCTAAAATTGAGTTATATGATCAATTATATAGTTTAATATAGGTAGTTGGGTCTACCTGGGTGGCCTCGATGGCATATGTATGGTATATATAGGAGGTAGTTAATATATTATCATCATATTGCAAATTCTATTTTTATTGAAGACTTTTGGAGGTTTGCCCTTTTGAAATGGCTTATTCTTAAAGTATTATCAAGTATTTGCATCTTATTTCCTATTATATTCTTCTCTTGTGCAAGTAATTTCATTACAAGTGGTATCAAAGCATGTTCTTGGCACCTAGAAGGCAATAAACAAGGTGAATTTTTTCAATTTAAGAGGTCGTATTATCAAGCACATCTCTCTCTCAATCTTGAAAGCTTTTTTTTTCTAGAGGGTTGATCAAGAACACATTGAAGAAGCTATAGTTAAAATTTGTGGTCATTTGAAGCATTTTTGAAGAAGTTATTACAAAATTAGGGTTTTCACTAATTCACTTCCAAGGCTGAAAAACAACAATTTTTTATAGATTTTTTCATTAAACTAAGTTCTATACTTAAGTAAGTTACAGCAAAAAATTCAAAATATTTTGGTTTAATTTGAGTAAGTTATTGTGAAAATTTTGGCAACATCATGGTAGGGACTTCGACAAGAAGCAAGGGAAGGAATCCAATCACTCCTGAAAAGTTTCCTAACAAAGATGGTCCAATATTAGAAGAAAGGAATCCCATTAATGTTGAAATTTCTATAAATGTAGCAACCACCAAGGTTAAGGAGGAAATCTTGTCCATGGTGGCTAAGAAAGAAGATATCGATGAAATACTCAAACAAATAGCTTCTCTCAAGAGTTTTGTGAAATCCCTAAGAGTATATTCTCATCATGACTTGGGAAGCTAATGTGGCTCCTATGGAAGAAGTAGAAGAAGAGAAAGAAAAAGAGTCAAAGGTCCCTCTGCCAACAAATCTGCAAGCAATTATAGATAGGCATTCAGTAGTTTGTGGGGTTACGCCAAAGGAATGGTCTCCAAACAGAAATCATGATCATTCATCCTAGACAAAATCACCAATGATTGATAAGGTCAGATGAATTATTTTGAAACCAAAGGCCATCCTCCAAATATGCACTAAGAAGCTACAAATGAGGTTGATTTCACAATATCTAATCAAGTGGAAGGATCTACCCAATGAGGATGCAACAAGGGAGGATGAAGCATTCTTATAGAAGCATCCAAGGATTGTCAACATTGGGGAGAATGTTGATTTTAAGTGGACGGGCATGTTATACCCTTAACCAATAGCGTGCATGGGGATATGTGCAATCAACTTGTGGCTAGCATAGCCTTAATTAAGTTATATGATCATTTATATAGTTTAATATAGGTAGTTAGGTCAGCCTAGGTGGTCTCCATGTCATAAGTGTGGTATATATAGGAGGTAGTGGTTAGTATATTATCATCATATTGTGAATTTTGTTCTTATTGAAGATTTTTGGAGGTTTGCCTCTTCGAATTGGCTTATTCTTATCAAGTATTATCAAGTATTTTGCATCTTATTTCCTATCATATTCTTCTCTTGTCCAAGTAATTTCATTATGTAGTCACTTACACCTCAATCTATCGTGCACATTTTAAACAGTCACAATGGGTTTGCAATGCAATGGTCCTAACATGTTGTTTGGTATGTGGCAACGATTGCCAAAACTCAGCCCATAATAGCCATGTTTTGGGGCAATTGCAAGGTCATTTGGGTTGTTGAACCCACAAAATATGGCCCCAACACAAGAACAATGGCTAAGAAACAAACCCGCGACCATATTGAAACACATTCATTACAGGGTTATATGTGCCTAAAACCATGACTTTAAAAATTATAAAAAAGATCTAAAATAATAATATTGTTGAGTATCCCCCATTAATGGGGTGAGAGGCAAACAGTTTGATTGAAAAGGCATTGTATGCCTAAGACCGCTATAAAGCTTTTTAAAGCTTAATTTTGACAATGCTTCAAAGGGTAATCTAGGTCGGGCTAGAGCTAGGGTGGTGATCAGAGATGCGCTTGGTAGTTCTATACATGGAGCATCCCTTATTTTGGGATGTTGTCTTAATAATGAAGCAAAATGGGAGAATGTGGTTGTTGGAATTGTGTTGGCCTCTTCTCTCAGTTTCAAGAAAATTGTGGTTGAAGGTGGTTCACTAAATGTTATTAATGGCCTCCAAAAAGGAGCTTGTCCTAATTGGAAACTTAAATGTTTAAACGAGGAGGTGCATTCTATCTATTCCTCCTTTGATGATGAAGCTTTTTTGCATTATTTCCTAGAGGTGAATGGAGAGGCAAAGTTTTTAGCCAATTCAAGGGTGGATCAAATGCTTTGACAATACAGTATAGCATGGATCCCAAATCTTGGTCGAGTCTTCAAAAACAATTGGCTTGTAAGCCACCATAGGCCCCTTCCCCTTTTTGTCTTGGTCATATGGCTACTATCGTGCAATTTCATTCCTTTTATTTCCCCAACACTGGTGGCTCATGCAATTGGTATGCATTAGAGATGATAGCATGAGGGTTGGATTTGTAATGATGTCTTTGCTTGAGTGTTTAACATTGGTGTGTGCAAGTGGGGATTTTATTGCCCTCTAGTTGCCACCATTTTGCTCATTGCATTTTCTATTCTTAGTTATTAGGTCTTGCAATGTAGGCAAGTGGTGGCAAAGTTGGGCTTTAGTGGCTTGCTCCTAGTGAAGGTGTTGGGTTTGATGGCTGAACACGATGCCTTGTCGCTTTTTCATGACCCATGTTTGCATGGTAGGCTTTGAATCACAATCTGGAAGCAATTTTCACTTGTTATTAGCCAACCACGTTTGGATTTGTAAAGTCTATTTTAGGTGAAAACGA
Organism: Cunninghamia lanceolata; assembly: GCA_027924645.1. NCBI lineage: Eukaryota > Viridiplantae > Streptophyta > Pinopsida > Cupressales > Cupressaceae > Cunninghamia > Cunninghamia lanceolata. The sequence goes on along the minus strand of BSBN01000553.1, from coordinate 10,939,189 downwards.
GACGGATGATGCAAGTCCTCCATGGTCACAAGCCTCCATTACGGCAGACTTTGTTCAAAAGTTAGCTTTTGTAGTGCCATCAATGGAGCTAAGATTGTGGTTGTTGCATCTGCTTCTTCGTAGATGCTTCACAAATCATGGGTTGACTTTGCAAAAGCTAAAGGCAGACAAAGAGAAGATTGAAGGTTCTTCCTATATGGCAACAATGGCATATGTTGGTCTAGCTAGGAAGGAGACTCTCATGGTGTCTAGGAACTTTGCGAGATGAAGTATTACTATTCAAACTTGGGTAGACTAGTAGGCAACCTGATAGTGATGGACGACACATTTGCAAGTTTCAAGGACATTACTATGCCAACTTTTGGCTTAAGTTAGGTAACCTAATAGTGATGCACGACACATTTGCAAGTTTCAAGGACATTACTATGCCAACTTTTGGCTTAAGTTCATTGTCTCAAGGGATAAGAAAAAGGCAAAGGCATTTCATGGGTTAAAGTTTCCTACCCTAGATGCACTTATGATGAGTGACGTGGTTGGTTGTGTTATGGAAGGGCAAAATGGGGTGGTAGTGCAAGATGTGGCAAGCTAGAACATTCCCTCAAGTTTTGCTATGGGTGATTGGGGAACATGTCAGCGATTACCGTTGGCTATCAATTTTGGGGGATTTTGTTCACTTCCTTTTTTGGTATCTTGTTTTTTGGTTAGCTCTTTGTTTCTTGACCTTTTGGTCGTCTCTTTTGCAATCATTTTTCTTTTGCATGGGTGTGGGCCCCAATAGTTCCCTCACTAATTAATCAAAAAAATAATACTAATAAGTGACTAAACTAAAAGTGTAAAAGTTAACACTACCCTAATAAACTACTACTAAAACTAAACTAGTTTATTTCATTTTTTTTGGGTATCCAACACCTTTTATTATGTTTTTATGAAACCAAAAAAAAAACAATATACATCTCTCTGTACAGAAAATTCATTTCATATGGCACCCTCTCCAACACCATTTCTCATCACATTGCTATTGGGGTTGTCAATCTTGTTTCTCACTTATTATTTCTTGTTTTGGTAGCTATCCTTGGGCTACATTCTCAATATTTGAAGCCTCAATCACACTCAAATGTAATCTGCATTGTTACACCATCACCCTACCACATGTCAGTTGGGATTATGGGTTGCCTTACTGTAGTGAGGAGACATCACAAATCCCGGGCATTGTTCATGTGTGACTAGATGTGTAATGTCCCCTTTTAGGATATTCCTGATTTCTTTACCTGTATACAATAATAATCACTAGAAAAGGACATTAGAAATATTAAAGATCAATAAATTAGATAATATTCAGTTCATAGCATTATTTATATTAAATTCATCTATTATTCATATTAAATTCATCTATCATAGCATAATTAATAATGAGATCATGTAAATTATGATAATATTCATAGCACAATTACTATTCAAACCTATCATAGCCTAAACAGCATTTAGTTCAATACATATATTAAACAAGCAAAAAGTATACACACCATACACGAAGCATACACGTAATTCACAGAACAGACATATAATCATTTCAGGGTTCTTCCCAATGGTCAACCACATAATGAAATTCCATGAGAAAGCATATAGGGCGTCGAGAGCCTGTACTCCTCAACCAAACCCAAGGGCAGGTACGTCCATCCCGGATAATTCACCCCCTTGGCCCACAAGTGGCAGGAACTCCCGTCCATCCAACTTGGGGTGGCCTACTTGATGAAGGGACCAGTGCTGCTGCTTGTCCCCTAATATGCATTTCACATTTATTCCAAATGTGATGGCTCATTGGTTAAAAGTACCTTTTGATGGATTTCAAGTTCGGTTCAAGGATTGTAATATATCTTTCTTTGTTGCTAACTCTTGTTGTATAGCCAATATATATACTTAATATTTCCTTTTGTTTGATTCTTAAATGACTTCCTTCCGATGAATATAACTTCCTTTGATTGCTAATTGATATCTCAGATATTTGCTGATTCAATTGATTCAAAAATAGAATTATAGATCGATAGAATGATAGAATAATAGAAGGATAGAATAAAAGAATGATATAATAATAGAATGATATAATGATAGAATAGAATGAGAGAATGGTACAGCAGTCGAATAATAGAATGATGGACTAATAGATTAATAGAATGAGAGGCTGATAGAGTTATAGCATGATAGAATGGCTTTGTATTTCTTTCTTATTTATTTATGAGTATGCCTTCCTTGCTGCCGTATACTCAGAAATCTGTCTTTAATGATCTTCTATTTATTCTCCATACACAGGTCAGCTAGTGTAAATATGATGTCTTTTTACTCTTCTTTTATACCCCATCAAAGGGTGCGATCCTTCCAAGAAGGGATGACTTGTCCCAAGAGATGCACTCCTTCAAAAGATGCGATCTCACACAAGAAGTCAGCCTCTTCACATTAACATTTTATTTTGTTTTTGACCTTTACTAAAGCTGCGTTGAAGAGTCGGCCTTGTCAAGGGAAAGTGGTGCTTCCTTAAGAAGTCAGTCATAAACTATTTTAACTTGATTTTACTTAATCTGATTTAATTATATTTTGGCGTTGCCTTAAGTGAGTCCGTCAGCAAACAATGCAGATTAAATTGTGATGAGTATTCTTCACATAGTCGACCAGGATTCATAATAAATACTCTCCACTAAGTGCTTCTCACATAGTATGATTTAGTGCAAAAACTGTCTTGCATAAGTAATGTGCCCTAACAAGTACGGGGACATTTCAAGATGTGTATTAGTTTTTTCATATTTTCAAATTTTCTGTTATAACTATTCTAGTTAGTTTAAATTTAGAGATTTAAACATATATTCAACTTTTGTATTTTAGCATAGAACCCACATACTAGTTTTTGAAATATTATGTACTCATCATCATCATCTTCCCAACCTCTATCACATGAAAATGATCCAAAGGTTGACACATCACATTATTCTAGGAAATTCAAATTAGAAGAGATGTTATGTTTGTCACATTAAAATTAAGAAAAAATTCCTCTCAGCATACACCCCCTTCTTTATGAACAACAATTAAATTACAAAGAAATTAAAACTAGTAGGGATATTATATTTGTGACATAAGATTAAGAGAAATTCCTCTAAGCATACACCCATTCTCTACGACCAAAAAATAAACTAGCATAAATATCTTTAAAATATATATCTAAAAGCCGCTGAGAGATATCAGTCTTGAGATGCCTATATTGAGTTTGTTATTTTAACTTTTACTTAAAAATTCCTCTCAGCATACACCCCCTTCTTTATGAACAACAATTAAATTACAAAGAAATTAAAACTAGTAGGGATATTATATTTGTGACATAAGATTAAGAGAAATTCCTCTAAGCATACACCCATTCTCTACGACTAAAAAATAAACTAGCATAAATATCTTAAAAATATATATCTAAAAGCCGCTGAGAGATATCAGTCTTGAGATGCCTATATTGAGTTTGTTATTTTAACTTTTACTTAAAGCTGTTTTATTTTAGACAAAATTTACTTTATTTTAGTTGAGCTTTTTATTTTTCAATAATAATCATAGTTGCAGGGAGACGCGTCTCCTGACCCCTGGGACGCGTCTCGGGGTCGGGGACGTGCCTCCGAGAACCCGAAGCGCCATGGGGACGTCCCCTGGAACAGGAGACGGCAGGCAAGGAACCCTTGCCGTCTCCCGCGCGTCTCCCGACCCTGGCATAAAACAGGGTACTTTCAAAAGGTTTTCGTCACTTTTTTTTGGTCGTTTCTCACAAAACGCGAACGCGACTTCAGGAAAAACGCGAACGCGACAGAGATCACAGGCACGCGACAACAGGGAAAACGCGAACAACAGGCTCCGACGGAGAACAGAAAGGCGGAGAACACAGCCACGCACAGGAGAGAGGTAGGTATTTCCACACAGTGTTTTTTTGGCACAGCATTGCATTTCGTCGAACGTCTCTCTTCGCACAGCATTGCATGTCGTCCAATCTCTCTCTCTTCGCACAACATTGCATGTCGTCCAATCTCTCTCTCTACACACACACACACACACACACACACACAGCGGGCCTCTCTCTTCCCACACGTGCGCGATTGAAACCACAGTCTTTGTACTGTCCAGGTATGCAAACAGCGGGCCTCTCTCTTCCCACACACGCGCGATTGAAACCTTCACAGTCTTTGTATTGTCCAGATATGCCAGTCACACACAGACACACAGCTCTCTCTCCAAACAGCGGGCCTCTCTCTTCCCACACACGCGCGATTGAAACCTTCACAGTCTTTATATTGTCCAGATATGCCAGTCACACACGCGCGATTGAAACCTTCACAGTCTTTATATTGTCCAGATATGCCAGTCACACACGCGCGATTGAAACCTTCACAGTCTTTATATTGTCCAGATATGCCAGTCACACACAGGCACACAGCTCTCTCTCTAAACGCAAGTGCAGTCTCCGAACAGCGGGCCTCTCTCTTCCCACACACACGCGCGATTGAAACCTTCACAGTCATGCCAGTGATCTCCAAAAAACTGTCTTTCTGCCAGTGATTTTGTGCACGACTGCAACATTCAGTCTCCAAAAGCTCTATGCCAGCGATTGAAAACTGTCTTTATATTGTCCAGATATGCCAGTGATCTCCAAAAAACTGTCTTTCTGCGAGTGATTGACCCAGATATGCCAGTGATTGACGGCATTTAATGTCAAAAACTGTCTTGCTCTTTACAATATCCAGATATGCCAGTGGTTGACCCAGATATGCCAGTGATTGACGACATTGAATGTCTGGTACACACAAAAGAGTCTGGTTTCGATGTCATTTTAATGTCTCTGATACACACACACAAGAGTCTGATTTTATGTCTGATACACACACATTGAAAGAGTCTGAACACAAGAGTCTGATTTTATGTCTGATACACACACAGAGGAGAGAGTCTGATGATTTTGCTGACATTTTAATGTCTGATACACACATAGAAGAGTCTGATTTTGATGACATTCTAATGTCTGGTTTTGTTTTGACAGGCTGAGATATGTCAGGTGGGGGAAAACAAGCTTTGTACCCATTGTGGAAGTATTGCGATCGCATTCCAGGGCCGAAAGGGTCGGGTGGAACAGCCACTATCAAATGTAAGCTTTGTGATATTAAGCCATTTCAAGGTACTTACACGAGGGTGAGGGCTCATTTCCTTCACATACCTGGAAAAGGTGTTGATCCTTGTACAAATGATGTAGAGCGACATGACACTGTTAGAGATCAAGACAGGGCTGATGGGAAAGTGTCTCTTTTGAGCTCTCATGCTTCAACAACAGGGGCAACTGGTGCAAGTCAATCTCAGAATAGAGAGTCAGAGGTGGATGTGTCTTCTCGAGATGTGACAAGAGAAGATTTAGCAAGGGGATATTCTCGCAAGAGATCACACATTGACATTGGCAGCTCAAACCCCATTGGAAGATTATTTGATGTGCAAGGTCGAGATGCAGTTGATGAAGCGATTGCACGCTTCTTTTATGCAAATGGAATCCCATTTAATGTTGCTCGCTCACCTTTCTACACTGAGATGGTCCAAGCTATCAACAATGGACCAACTGGATATAAACCACCTGGATATGAAAAGCTTCGCACTACTCTAATTGATAAAGAAAAAACTCGATTAGAGCAACAAACCGCACCATTGAAAAGAGTGTGGTCTACAGAAGGATGCAGTATTGTGATGGATGGGTGGACAGATGCTAGAAATCGTCCACTACTTAATATCATGGTAACATGCAGCAAAGGGCCTTATTTTTTGAAGGCAATAGATTGTTCAGGGCAAGAAAAAAATGCGGAGTTCCTTCAAAACCAGCTGTGTGAGGGCATTGAGGAGGTGGGGGCATCACATGTAGTCCAAGTTGTTACAGATGCTGCCCCTGTTTGTAAGGCAGCAGGCATGTTGGTGCAAAAAAAGTATAGGCATATATTTTGGACACCATGTTGTGTGCATTCATTGAATAATGCACTCAAAGATATTGGCAAGTTCCAGTGGATCTCAGATCTCATTGAAAAGGGCAGAAAAATACAGATGTTCATATGTAACCATCACCACACACAAGCCATTTATCGAAAATTTGCCAAGGTGGAACTTCTCAAACCTGCTGATACACGGTTTGCTTCTTATTTTATTCTTCTTGACCGTCTCCAAGAAGTCAAAGGAGCTTTGTGTGCCACAGTAGTTAGTCATGCATGGGTAGCTTGGAGACAATCTACATCAGATACTGCAGTTGAGGTGAGAGGTATGGTCCTTGATGAGCGTTTTTGGGCTGATGTTAGATTTGTTGTGGACTTTATTAAGCCCATATGTGAGGTGATCAAATTTGCTGATTCAGACAAGCCATGTTTGGGAGAAATTTATGAAGAAATAGATTCCATGTGTGAAAGAATTAAGAAAATAACAGATGCAAGAGATCCTTCTCTATATCCCTTGCTAGAAGAAAAGATACATGGAAGATGGAACAAACTTAACACACCCCTTCATTGTGCTGCCTATGCCTTGAATCCTAAATGGTATGATCTACAAGCAACCAATAAGAGGGCTCCATATGAGGATAGAGAGGTAATGAAGGGATTTTGGGCAGCAATAAAAAAGATTTATGGCCGAGGTGAGGATGCTTCAATTATGAGGACTCAGTGGAATAAGTTTTCACGTGGGCATGGTGACTTTTCTTCCATGGAAGCCATATATGATATGCATGCAAAGAAAGACCCTGTAGAGTGGTGGTGGAACCATGGAGGTGAAACCCCTGAATTGCAATCATTTGCAATAAGATTGCTCTCACAAGTAGCCAGCTCTTCATCTTGTGAAAGGAATTGGAGCACTTATGGTTTTATTCATTCACAGAAAAGGAACCGGTTAGGGTCAAAGAAAGCGGAGAACCTAGTGTACATTCATAGCTCACTTCGCCTTCTCTCTCGTGTAGAACCTGGGTACAAGGAGGGTCCTTCGGCAAAATGGGACCAAATTTCAGCTGATGGAGAAGCTGCAGCCTTGGTTGATGAAACGGTTGAAGCAGATGGCCTCAATGATTTACCCCCAATTCTACTACCATCAGAGGAACCTGAGCTTGAGAGTGATGAGTATTTGGAGAGCATCATAGCTGAGGACCTAGAGATGGATGACAATGTGACATAGAATGATGACATAGATTTCTGATTTTTGTTTTCTATATGCATATCAGCCTACTAGGCTATCGACATTTTTGAATTTCAATATGTAATATCGATATGTAGTATGAACTCTTTGACATTTGTGTGTTTAAACTTCAAAGTTAATGTTAAACTTTACTAGTTCTGTTGTTTTGAAAGTTCAATTCATGATATTTTCAATTTTAATGTTAGCATATTAATATATTTTTAAAATTATTAAATTATATTAAAAAAAAATGGCGTCTCCAAGTACCCCCGTCTCCTATTTTTCAAAAATAGACGTACCGGTACCGGTACCAGTCTCCCGTACCGGTACCAGTACCAATCTCCGTGCAACCTTGATAATAATGCAATAAATCATAGAAACCCTGCCCGAATTTTCAAAAAGTTAAACGAAAACAAATTATTTACTTTTACTTTTACTTCAAGAATTATTTCTATCTAAATAACATTTTTAATATCTATTTAAACTACTAAATAGATTCATGAATGCATAAATAGGTAAGTAGATAGATAAGAAAAGACATAGACACTATTTATTTTAACATTTACTCGAACAATTATAAAACAGTTAAATTACAAACAATTCAATCCAAGTAATTTCAGTATATTTTATTCTACTTTTTTTTTTTTTTTGTTACTTTTTTATTTGTTTTTTTCTTATTTAATAAGGCATCACTAATATTATGTTTATTATTAAATGACATCATTAATATTATGTTTATTATTAAATATTAATTATTTAACATGTAAATGGCTGTCAATTTTAGGTCAACGGGTTTTTATGTACACAGTCACGAAATGAAACTCCTTACTGCCACTGTAGAATGCCTCTTGGCATAATTAGCAATTTATAACACAGAAAATTGTTTGTCTGCAGCCTTGTCCTATATCTCAACATCAAAGATCAATAAAGGTAAAAATGGAAGAGTAACTTCTTATATGTTAGGAACGTATTGAATACCATAAAAAAGCAAACAAGGTACATCATATACAGCATGACTTGTATATATAAATTGCACTCATGTTTTTAATATCATTATCAAGATTTATTGGCAATACGCTGAATTCATTAACCTTCTTTATCTATCTGTATTAAGCTTACAAACCTTTATCAATGTTGGTAGATTCAAAACTTCAGAATGTTTTATCAACATTTAACCTCTTCCTCTTCCAAAGCTTTAAGACTGTCACACTTTAAGGGAGCCTTGCACCCTGATTTCACTCCACATGCTCAAGCTTAATGGTAAAAGGCCACTTATGAGTTATGACCCAATAGCTTTAGAATAAATTCTTGTTAGATCTACATAAACTACAGACTCAACTCATGAGCAACCAATCAAAAAAATTTCAAAGAATTTATGGTGAAGTATCGCAATCAAACTTACAAACAATTTCATATCGATTAGACTTGTTTTCTAGCATGAACAAATCAAGAACCTTTATCAAACAAAACTCAACCAATACAATTTGATGCTTCCTGTTAACATACCCTAAAATCTAACCTATCACAAGAAGAACCTTGAAGCAAGGTTAAGCTTCAAACTCTCAGAAAAAATGAATATGTTTTTTTTCTCAAAAAGGTAAACAATAAGGAAACATTCCAAACTAACAGGCCTAAAATACCTTCCACTGAAAAGTGGAATTCGAACCAAATCATAGAATTACAACATGACATATTGAGTTTATTTATTAACATTAACCTTATGATACCTAACTTGAATCAGTCACAACTAAAACAATAAACCAAATGTTCTATAAAGAAACTAATAATAATTGAATCAATGAGCATTTTAGGGATGCCTACGGCACCCCCGCTAATGATAGTACATATAACTACTCAATACAAATCACTATCCGACTTGTACTTCTAAGACTACTGAGCCACTAAATAGGCAGAACTTTTGCTCATTGTGAACAAGAATCATAGGCCCAAATCATTATTGCTACTTAAGAGGATAATACAACCATAAGCATGTATGATCCAAGACAATGTACTAAAATCATTCTCATTTTCCAGAAACTGCAGACCTCCTTCATTAACCAAATGTATGAATATATAGTGAAAATACTGGAAAAAGACACAGAAAGGATACATATATATATTTCAATTTGTTTTCAAGAACGAGACTGTTGTGTATTTTTTTTATTTGGTAAACTCCATTTGTGTATTTGACCTTTGGCTTTGGTGCCCCGACTGACTTTCCTCAAATTCATCTAATATCACACACATACCAAGTTGGGCATGGTACCTTACCCAATTTCAACTCTTTATCATCCCCAATGCTTTAACCAGTTGAGCTCATCCTATTGGACTCCAACACAATTTGATGTGATGTTTCACCCAATTTTCAGACTTTATCACGTCTCTAGTAGGATCAGACCCTGTTACTTTAATTTTGGAAGAAAAGCTACAATACTTTTACCACTTGAGATCTTCCCATTCCATTCAAACTTCAACAAGGAACTTACCATGAATTGTCTGGCAACACGGTGGAGCAACTTATCCCATTCCACTTAGAGTTCTACCAAAGAATTTATTATAAATTGTCCACCAACACGACAGGGCAACCTATCCCATTCCATTTAGACTTTACCAAAGAAATTATCATGAATTGTCAACCAACACGTTGGGGTAACTTCTTGAAACATAGAAGGAAGGAGTTTAATTAGGCAAATAATAAGTACTATTTTAATCCATCATTTCAAAGATTTCGTTTCCAATATTTTCTTTTTCTTCGAATTCGCTAAGGACTAAATCTTAATGTCCGGACCCTGTTTTATACTACTTCCCTGCTTTTATCATTACATAAATCCCAATGCAAAAGTTGTTAAAACAAAAATCCTATAGTTTTGATCCTCCATTAATAATTGGAAGTGGGTTCTTTTGAATTGTTTATCTTCTATGACTGGACGGGGTTTCTATCCCTCCTACAATCGAATTGGGTTTTTATCATTGTAAGTGATTTTTATCACTTTTTACTGTGATTCGAAAACCAGAAATTGGCATTCCAAATACAAAAAAGGCCTCCAATCCTATCCAAAAACAAACCCTAAGTACCCCGCACCACGAGAACCCATAAAGCACACATCCAAGCTTTAAATATCCACAAAATCATGCTCAATTTCTATTAAAAAAACAACCAACCACGCAAGAAAAGAAGCAAAAATTCAAACTGACCTAAAAACGATCGCAATTTCTCAATGGCGTCCGGCGTAGGCAAAGTTCCGTGGGGCGAGAACGTCTCAACACAGAGATCATAGAGCATCTGAACAGTACTTTTCTTATTAATCCCATTACCATTACTCTGGCCATTAATATTCAAACCCTTGGGGACAGAATTTTTCCTCATTCGCTCAATCCCCTGCGAGGGGGGTCCTCCATTTTCAACGTTTTTTATTCTTCTAGGCATGGCTGCTCCTTCATGCGCTCCTCATCTCCTCCATTAAAAAACAAAAAAGAAAAAGCAGCTTCACCAAGTTTCCCACAAACTTCATCACAACCCCTGAATAGGGGTTTCTTTCTTCAACAAGAAAGAGGTACAAACAGTGCGTACCTGCGACTATATATATACACAATCGAACATATATGGGAAGCGGAGGAGGAGATATTAAATGTGTATATGCCCCCCAAATCTATGAGTTAGGAGCTGTTTTTGGTGTTTTGCCAAACGGAAAAGCAGAAGAAAAACTCAAAAAGCGCTGAGGAATTGTTAGGAAATATCCCCGCAATTAAGAGATAAATAGTGTTTTGCATTTAATTTAAAATATGGTGGTGTAGACAGAAACAAGGGGCTGTTGATTTTATTTTCCCGTGGGCACAAAATGGATTCGCTAGTTTTTCTAGAACGAGAGGAATTTTTTATTTGTTTTTTAAATGGTTGAAACGGTTGGGACTTAGCATCTCAGAATTCCTGAAACCAAAAAATATCTCCCGGTCGTCTCATTGGCGGACACAAAGCTTTTATTACTTGGGTTTTTTAATCCTTTCTCTATATTTTATTTTAGTTTTAACTCTTCTTTTATCACCTAGTGGGGTTTTGAGCTTGGTTGGATTTTGACAAAGCCATGGCTTTTCCCTATTGGATTTTGACATAGCCATGGCTTTTCCCTCAAGTCTAATTTGGACGTCTGTAGATTCTTCCAATGGTTAATGTAGGTAGGTTTGTCAGTAGATGTTGATTTGTCTGGGGATTCTTCCACCCACTGAACTATATAGCAAAGCATATGTTGTGTTATGGGTAGCCTCTCCAAAAATTTTGTAACATGATGTTTGATTTAAAATGGTAGGCCCTTTTGATCAGATGTTAGAATGTAGAATGTAGAGATGGTGGGGATAGTAGGTTGGAACATTTTATAGTTAAATTGTAGTTTAAGTTATGGTTGGTTGAAAAAGTTGTGTAATCAAACAATGTAGATTTTTGTGAATAATTGAATTTTGTTTGTTAATGTAGACACCTAAATTTGATCATGTCCTAACATTGTCGACACCTAAATATAACCAAGCCTTAACATCGTCTAATTTATCCCACTTCCTAGCATTCATTAATTCATGTATTTCTTTATTATTATCTATAATTATTTAATTAATTGAATCATATTCCAACATTAATTAAATAAATCAAATATTTATTTAATTAATTAATCTCAATCATATCTCTTTTGATTTCTTTCTATTTTTTAACTCATGTATATCTAATTAATTAAATTAATTTGATAATTCTATCAATTATCTTCTAATTATCCTATCTTATCCATTCATTTTTTTTGTTTTCAAATCCTCATTTTCTCTCTTTAGATTTCTTTCTATTTCCTAACGTATGTGCAACTAATTAAATGGAAATAAATCAAGGATCCTCATCCTTATCCTGTTTTTCTCCAAAAATCTCATCATTACCCATCTTAAAATTTTATCCTTATCCATCCACAATCAAAAAATATATAAATTGAACATCCTGGAAGCCATAATCATCACAACTTGCAATGCAATGTTATGTTGTTTTAGTGAGTACCTAACATCCATTATCTCGAACTAATCTACCTTTCGAGTGCAAAGGTGCAAGGAGTTGGGTGAGATTAATGTTGACCAATTTTCCCCTTTCTAGAGTCAAATAGCCCAGCTTTAAAATGTTAAAAATCTTGTCAAAAATGGTTAAAATGCTTGTGTTCTTCACGTTTAATGTTTTCCTTGTAAAAATCCCCAAAATCCCTAAGGTTAAACCCTTGAAAAAACCCAAAAATTTCTAAGTCTTTGGCCTTGGTCTTTTTGCTTTAGTCAGTGAATTCTCAATTTGGCAAACTTTAAGTTCACCGATCGGCAAGTTCTCTAATCAACGAAATCACTGACTAAAGGATCTAGCGGGAAGTTTTTATAAAGAGCCAAAGGCAAGGGAAAAAGAGAAGCCTTTGTCAGCAAATGTTTAGTTCAGCAAACCTTAAGTTCGTCAATCGGTGAAATCGCCGACTAAGAAAAGAAGAAGGTGACAAGGAAGAAAAGAACACAAAGACAAGTGTATGGTTCACGAAAGAGGAATTTCGCCAACCAAAGGGAAGCAATAAAAAGGAGCCAAAGGCATAAAGAGTAGTCGACAAATTTGAAAGTTGGTGAACCAAATGGTTCAACGATCGGCAAGTTCGCCAATCGGTAAGTTCACTAATCAGCAAACTCACTGACAAAGGTAATGGACCACGAAAAGATCAAAGGCAAAGCCAAAGAAAAGTTCACAAAGGGGGATTTTTTCCTATAAGGGAGAAAGCAATAAAGACTTGAAAAGTAACAAAGAGAAGGAGAACACATAAATAGTTCGTGAAAAGAAAATTTTGCGGACTAAAGGCAAAAAGTGACTAAGTGAGTAAAAAGGGAGAAAAGAGAAAGTGATAAGGAGGAAAAGAGAAAGAAGGGCAAATCAGCTAGGGAAGTAGTTCACGAAATGGAGTTTTCACCGACTAAGGGAAAGGCGAGGTCAGAAATGGTTCATGATGGACAGATTTTGTCGATAAGGCAAAATAAAAGGTTAGAATTGAAGTAAAGTGAAAATCAATGAAAATAAAGCATGTAATATAATGTAATGTGGTCCTTTAGAATATTTCAAAGTGATTTTAAAATATTTTAAAGTGTTGTGAAGGCTTTATAAAGGAAATTTTGGCGCGCATTATATTTTGAAACATCTATCTTCTCCAGTCGCCATTATATCAGCATCAGATCAGCACCAGCTGGAAGTGGTTGTTATGTATTTATTTATGTAGGTAGATGAATCAGATGCTAACATTCAATGCAGATATTTTTCCTCAACTACATCTTTAGATATTTCTGTATTAATTGTTGCAGATCAGATCAAGGTCTTTTCTGCATTTATGTTTTGCAGAACAGATGTAAGTGGACCATCCCCTTTGCAAAAATATCTTCTAACAGACCCAAGGGCAAATTTATTGCAGTGGGTGATCTAGGTCAATGTAATAGAATGTTATAAATAAATGAAAAATCAATGTAACAAGGGTTGGACGCAGAGGCTTATTTTTTTGTGCTCCAAATAGAGCTCTATCTTGATGTAACCGTGTCTTTTTAATCAATACAATACTGGTTATTTTTGTCTTTTCATGCTATTTTTAACTCTGTGTAATCTGGAACTATTTATTGCATGTGAATGTTTATTCCTTGCAATTCTTTTATGTTCTTTACCTTTGTTAGAATCTGCAAGATTTGTGTGATCCTATCAGCTATGTGAAATTATTTTGTACATTTTGGCTTTGAGGGTGTTCTTCATTAAACCTAGTATATCACCTTTCCCTTTCAGTTTCTCCTTCTTCCATTTTCATGTGGTATTAGATTAGGTTTAATCTTTTAGCTTTATTTGAATCTTATATTCAGAAAGAGGAACTAGCCTTCTCTAGAGGTTTGATTGCATTTGCAAGCCCCACACCTTGGAATCACTCCCATGTTTCACTGGATTGTTACAACAAATGGGCTTCAAGACAGGGTGCCAATCCAAGTGACAATAGTTTCTGGCATGCCCGGTGGGACCACTTTACTCTGAGTTAAGAGTTGAGCTGAGAAATTAGTGTTGTTCTCAGTATTCTGCGGTTTGGCAAACAAGTTTCATGCACCTGACGACTTTATAAGGTCCTGGTTTCATATTAGTCCAACACTATATTCCTATAGTGCAGACTAGGGCTTCTTCAAGAGGTGAGAATAATCAATTTGTTGAATCACTTGTAGTTGTTTCAAGGAGAAGAACTAGGCTATCTAGGTCTCTTGCAAGAGAGAATAACAATGTTATTTCATCTCATCCAAGATCTCAATCTACACCTCCTCTTGTTAGGTTTTAGTATTCAAGAAAGGGCTTGCACATACCTAGAATAAATTTGAATATCCTAAATATGGCTCTACCAAGAAATCTACCCTTTGTAACCTTCAATGGAGGCAGCCATTTAGACTTGGCTGCACATAATGACATACCTACCTTGGCCCTAAAGAGTATTCTATTCTTTATGGGTGAGGGTTCCACTACACCTGCTGAACATATTAAAGACATATCAAATGTATGCTTAGTTCACCATATTCAATATGAGGATGTGGTTGTTAGGCTCCTGGTTTCATCCTTCAAGGAAAGAGCTCTTCAATGGTTTAGGAGTTTACCCCTAGATCTATACATGATTGGGATGAGTTAGGAGAAGTAGTCTGCAAACAGTTCGAAGAGAGAGAAGATAATGTCTCTTTGTTGGAACAGTTGACAACTATAAAGAGGGCTCTCAGTGAGTTGATGGTTGACTTCAACTTTAGATTTCAAAGAACATGGGAAAGGATTCCAGCTCTCCTCAGACCATCTCCACAAGGTGCTTTCTTGTATTTTCTGAGAGCTTTAAATTCTGATATAGTTGTTTATGATGTAATCCATGGGTGCTCAGACTTTACCAGATACATATGAGATAGCTTTGAGGGCTAAAAATTATTTAATACATGTTGGGAAAATTGCCCCCAGACCTCCTATACCTATCTTCCTAGAATTGCCTTCACAAGTTGAATAACCCACTATTGCTCCCATCTCAAGGCCTAAAGCCTCTACATCTGCTCTTCCACAAGAAGGGGATGACTTTAAAACCCCAGTAGCCAACCTGGCTAACAAAGTCAATACCATAGCCATCCAAACCGGCCCTAAACCTCATCAAAATTATAACCAGGGGTAGTCTTCAAATCAGACCTAGGGGCAAGGTTACAATTCCAATAGAAACCAAAACTAGAATCAAGGATACCAACCAAATAGATACCAAAATAATAACCCTATTCAGCCTTTGCAAACGATTATACCCATTCAACAAATACCGGTTGTTAACCTAGTTAGGACCTTGGTTCCTATCCAAAATAATTTGGCTCATGAGGCAAATTGGTGTTATCCTTGCAATCAGCCTCATAATCAGTCTAATTGCGCATTTGAAGTGCAAGAACGAGCCCTGATGGTGCAAAATTTTCACACTCGATAAGCATCATTGGTAGAAGAAGTCAACAGCAACCATGAGGTACCAAATCAGGTTGCTTCTAATTCCAATTTAATGCTTTGGACTCCTGAGGATTTCTATGTTGTTAACCAGACTATGGATAGTGTGATCATGCTTGTAAATAGTGTTGCAGACAACACAAGATCCAAGAAGAGGCAATTAGAGGATAACCCCATGCCTATTGTATTACAAAAGGAACCTATATCAAAAGCAAAAGGTGTTGGCACTGCAAATTTAACTCAAAACAACAGGCATGTTACTACAAATGAGGTTCCATCACGCCCAAAATTATCTGAACAAGCCACAGAGCAGCCAAAGAAAGGAATGTGGATCCCTTCCATGCACAAAACAACAACATTTTCTCTTTATTGTAGAGCAAATAAAAAAGACAAACCTAAATGTGTCCTTGTGGGACACATTGTCATTTCCCTCTCAAAGAGATTTATTGCAAGATGCTTTAAGGCAACTCTTAGCAGTTGAATCAATAATTCAAAAAAAAGGGACCCAGTCAATCTTGTTTAATGAAGTGAAGAACAAGTAGGTCCAACAAAGAAGCCATCCCCATTCTACTTGTCTCTAATCATTGGGAAGTTCCTAGTGCATAACTACATGATAGACTTAGGATCCAGTATTTTAGTCATGCCAAAGAAGATAGCAGATGCATTAGGCATTAAGTATACCCCAGTTTCATCAAGTGTGTTGCAGCTAGATGGTATTTCTATTAATACTTTTGGAGTGATCAAAGGACTGGATTTGACCTTACATGCTTGCCCAAACTTGACTTTTAGTCAAGATATTTCAGTTATTGATCTCCCTCCATTCTTTGCTATTTTCTTGTCAAGAGATGTCATGGCTAAGGTGGGTAGCTACCTTTCTTCTTATTGGTCTCACATGCTTCTAAGGACAAGATATGGCACAAGATTCACCAGTAAGGCTGAACCAGTTTCAAGTTATCGTGTAGAAGATTATGATCATAGCCCGGTGAACCCTTATTGCATGATTCAAGGTGAGGAAGTGAATGATTTGGGATCTCTTGAGGCAGTATCGTCACCCCTTCCAACCCTAGACCTTTTTCTTGATGAGTGGGCAAAAGATCATTTAGATTTTGATCCATATGACACCACTAAGATGATTGAGCCAGGCACCTACATGATTCATGAGGGGAATTCCTCTATCCCTTCTATACTAAAACCAGATGATGATTCTAATGGCCCATGGAAAATGTTCTTTGATGGTGCAAAGAGCAGAAATGGAGCTGATGTAGGGGTATTACTGGTCTCTTCGACTGGTAAGAAGCTGCATTTTGCTCGCATGCTACATTTTTTCTGTACAAATAATGTTGCAGAGTATGCGGTATTGGTCTATGGCTTGTTACTAGCTGAAAAGAAGAAAAGCAAATATCTAGAGATCTTTGGAGACACTGAGTTGGTGGTCAACTAAGTTAGGGAGAGATGTGCAACGAAAAACTAGCTTCTGAGAGCTTACAGACATGAAGTTTGGGGTCTGTTTGAGAGTTTTGATGCTCTCAACCTACAGGTGATCCCAAGGAAATTAAATGTTGAGGCAGACCAATTGGCAACCCTTGGTGCTCAGTTTTCTCCCCCCACATACCTCTTTCAAGACCCTGATCAACATGTCAAAATAGTGCTTAGACCCTTAGTTCCCAATAATGGTGCAAACTGGCAGGAATTTGATAGCAATGAGCAGATTGTAAACTTCATACAAAATGAAGCTGAGTTCTCATCAAGTGTGTAGTCCAGATTGCAAGAGGGGTATGGTGATTAGATTATGCAACTGAAAACAAACAAGTTACCAAAGGGATTAGTCACTCTTGAAACTATTTTCAGTCATGATGATGAATTCAAGGGTGATAAGAAAAACATCACATTCAAAAAGGAGGACTATCAAAATGTTTTTATTGCCCAAGACAAAGATTTATTGCTGGGAAAGGTATGTCGTGATGATGAACAACAAAACTTTATTCACCTTTCTAAAAAATACAGTGATGTTTTCACATGGAATTATGAGGACCTGAAGGGTTTCGACCCTAATGTTGCCCAGCATGCCATAGATCTTGATCCCAACGCCAAAATCGTTCGTCAAAAATAGTAGCCTGTAAATCCCAAAATTGAGCCTTTGATGAGGAAGGAGCTTACAAAGCTCATTTAAGCCAAAATTATTTTTCCCATCAAGTACTCCACCTAGGTGGCTAATTTAGTGCCAGTGAGGAAGAAAAATAGAGAGATAAGGTTGTGTGTAGACTTGCGTGATCTGAATCAAGCTTCCTTAAAAGATAATTACCCTCTGCCATCCATGGACCAAATCTTACAGACTGTAACGGGGGTGGAAAGGTTCTCATTGCTTGATGTTTTTTTTTTTGGTTATAACCAGATTTTTGTGAAGGAAGAAAACAAGTTTAAGATGGCTTTCACCACTAAGTGGGGAACCATGGCGTATGCAAAAATGCCTTTTGGGCTCTCCAATGCTGGCACCACTTTTCAGAGGGCAATGTACATTGCATTTAAGGTCTTCATCAACAAATTTATCCTAATCTATTTGGATGATATTACAATCTTCTCTAAGAGAGGAGAAAATCACATAGAGCATCTAGAGAAAGTTTTTGAAAGGCGCAGAGAGTTTGGGGTGTCATTGAACCCCAAAAAATGTATTTTTATTGTTGTTCAGGGCAAACTTCTGGGCCATTTGGTGTCCAAGGATGGGATCTCCATAAATCCAAAAAGAACTTTAGCTCTTCTTTCTCTTCCTCTACCTGCTCATAAATAAGCTCTGCAGTCATTTCTGGGGCAGATTAATTTTGTTAGGAAATTCATCCCTAGTTGTGCTGGTGTGGTCAAACCACTGACCCTAATGCTAAAAAAGGATGTTTTTAGGTGGACCAAGGAGGGGAAGGATGGTTTTGAGAAGATAAAAGAAGAAATTGCTCAAGCTCCTACCCTCATGAACCCTAACTATGAGAATGACTTTATCCTTTAAGCTCATGGAGGAGAGAGTAACATTGCAGTTGTTTTGATGCAGAAAATGACTAAGGTATGGAGCAACCACTAGCCTTTTTCAGTCAAACATTGAAAGATTATGAGGTCCAGTATAGCCCCATGGACAAACAGGTTTTTGCCATTATAAGAGCATTGAAAAAAATTAGATATATACTGGAAAATAACCACATAAAAGTAATGGTTTCTCATCCCAATGTGAGAGACTATATAATGGGAATAGAAATTAGTGAAAAGAAGGCAAGTTGGGTTACAAAGATCTTGGAATATGATGTTACTATCAAAGCCACTAAGCTAATTAGAGGCAGAGGATTATGTGAAAAGTTAGCTCAAACTACAATGGATGAAGTGAACTCATCCTATCTCTTGGATGAGGCAGAACCCATAGCAGAGCCAACAACTGTAAGTTCTTGGACAACAAACATGGCTAGGTTCCTATCCACCAGTGAGTATCCTCTTGAATTGGATAGAACTAAGAGAAGGCACTTTAGGCTGCAGTCGATTCCTTATGCTCTAGTGGATGGAATTCATTTTTAAAGAAATCTGGATGGAGTCTTGTTGAGATGCATTGAAGAAAATTAGATTAACAGATTGCTCAATGAGTTTCATGTTGGCTTAGCTGGAGGTCATTTCTTTGCAAGAGCTACAACAATGAAGATAATGAGGGCAAGTTATTTTTGGCCCACATTGTTCAATGATGCCCATGTATGGGTAAGAAAATGCAAAGAGTGTGCTCTCTTTGCTAGGAAGAAGAGATTGGTAGCCCTTCCACTTCACCCTATTCACACAGATCAACCTTTCTCATAGTGGGGCCTAGATTTCATTGGCATGATCAATCCTACATCCAGTGTTGGCCACAAGTGGATTCTAACTGTAGCAGACTACTTCACCAGGTGAGTTGAAGTTGTCCCACTCAAGGAGGCTACATAATTAACAATCATCAATTTTTTGGAAGAAATCATGACAAGGTTTAGATCTCCCCACACTATCATCTTTGATAATGCAAGAGCTTTCACTGGTTTTAGGATAGTTGATTGGGCTTTGAAGTATAATGTGTTTTTTAAGACTTCTTCTAACTATTACCCCTAAGGTAATGGTTTAGCTAAATCTACTAACAAAAATCTAATCAAAATCTTGAAGAGGACCACATAAACAAATCAGAGACAATGGCACAATAAAATTAGATTGGCTCTTTGGGATGATAGGATCACCTATAAAAGAGCCATTGGTAATTCTCCTTTTGTTCTTGTGTATGGAAAAGTGGATAGGTTGCCCTTGTCTTTGGAGCTTCCCTCGTTAGAGTTGGTCCAACAGCTAGATTAGAAGGTGAAGATGCTAGGTCTGTGAGGATGGCTAAGTTAACTGAATTAGAAGAACTTAGATAGTCAGCCATTGGAAGAACACCAAAAATAGACCAAGAAATACTTTGACAAGAAGGCCAAGGATCAAATTTTCAAGGAAGGAGATCTTGTTTTGAAATGGGATGGTAACATCTAGCCAAACCTGGAGGCCACACTAAGTTTGATGCAATCTGGACTGGTCCATATATCATCACCAACTACAAACAAGTCAATGCTTTCAATCTTTCAAAGCTGGATGATGGAGTTCTATCAATCTCAGTCAATGGTATCCATCTCAAACCTTACTTCTTAGGTTGGTTTAAGATTTTGTATATACCATTTTTTTTTGTTTCTACTTTAGTTTTCCTTTTCCTTAAGTATTGTTGCACAGGCCGCACTCCCATTAGGAGAATGCATGCCTCATTTTCTTTTAGTGTTGTTTTGTTAAGGCAAGGTTCCAATTTTTCCTAGCACACTGTAGTTCCTTTTGACTCTATGCCCAATGGATGCTTTAGGCCACTAGTTTCTTTTTGTTTAGCAAGCAAACATCCCTGAGAAGTCACCAAAATGTTGACCAATTTTCTTCTTTCTAGAGTCAAATAGCCCAGCTTTAAAATGTTGAAAATCTTGTTAAAAGTGGTTAAAATGCATGTGTTCTTCAAGTTTAATATTTTCCTTGTAAAAATCCATGAAATCCCTAAGGTTAAACCCCCCCAAAAACCCAAAAATTTCTAAGTGCTTGGCAAATTTGAAAGTTGGCGAACCAAATGGTTCATCGATCGGTGAACTCGCCGACAAAGGTAAAGGACCATGAAAAGATCAAAGCCAAAGCCAAAGAAAAGTTCACAAAGGGGTTTTTTTTTTATAAGGGAGAAAGTGATAAAGAAGAAAAGTAACAAAGAGAAGGAGAACATAGAAATAGTTCGTGAAAAGAAAATTTTGCCAACTGAAGGTGAAAAGTGACTGAGTAAAAAAGGAGAAAAGAGAAAGTGATAAGGAGGAAAAAGAGAAAGAAGGGCGAATCGGCTAAGGAAGTAGTTCACGAAATGGAGTTTTCACCGACTAAGGAAAAGCAAGGTCAAAAATGGCTTGCGATGGACAATTTTTTTTGATAAGGAAAAATAAAGGTCAGAATTGAAGTAAAGTGAAAATCAATGGAAATAAAGCATGTAATATAATTTAATTGTTAAACATAATGGGGTGCTGAAAGGGGGGGTGAATCAACACAGTTAAAAACTTTAGCCAAACATTTACTGATAAAACTAAACAACTTTGAAAACATGAAAGAAAACATGCAAATCAAGAGTCAACACATAACTCTAGTATTTTTACATGGAAAACCCTAAAACAAGGAAAAACCATGGTGAGGATTAGCTCACAATATAATATGCTCACTGCAAAAGATATTACAACATTGTTTTAGGGTTTCAACCCAAGGAAGCTACTACTCCCTGAATGCTCAGCTTACTACTATTACAATAATATTATAGATATAAGGATTGCTATGGAGAACACATATGTTATATGTTGATGGTGCACTCTGCTATTCTTGCTCAATATCTGCCTTAAAACTGATTCTATGTATTTCATATATTTTTTGCTCTTCTATCTTATTATTCACCTCAATTACCTTTCAAACAAGTTATATCTTCGATATATATCCTCTGCAAGATTTTGAAACATTGATTAGGTCGGCAGCCAGAGTAATACAGAGTGTAACATGTACCTTATCACCAGTCGGCCATAACACATGCAAAATGATAACAAAGTTTGTTGCAAACCTCATGGCCTTTTGAAAAACATTAGGACACATCATTCCATACCTTCCAGACTTGGATAAACTAGTCAAAAGCCTCTGCATGCAAAAGGTACCTAACCAGTCGGCTCATACTACTTGACACTGTTGACTGTTCATCTTTCAACTACTAGGGACAAGCTAAAACCTTAATGTGTACCAAGGATTCAATCATGTGTGAGTTCAATAGCAATTAAACACCCTATCAAAGAAGTTTCATACCAAACTATACATCCGCAAGACAAGAAATGTATTAGTCTGTAGAAAACACAGTCTTCCGGACCTTATGTAATGCATCACAACCCAAATTATGATATTGCGGTGAAGTGCAGGGTCTGAAACCTTCTGGAAATGATCAAAGATATCAATGTATACAACTCATCAGATCCACACACCTTTTTATGGAGTTTCTGGAGGAGTTCAAAAATGTCTTAAGTATTTGCAATTCCAGAAGACAGTTATACTTGAATTCTACTTACAGACAAGAATGCTTGACGTGGTACCAAGGAATAAAGAATGTATGTTTGCGAATCATACTTGATGTATTGTGAACCATGTAGAATCTCTGCAAAAGCTTTAATGATAGAACTATGTATGTTTGACCTTCTGAATAACTTGACTTGTATGTGCAGGCTCCAGAATACAGTGTGATACCTCTGTCTCTTGAGTAATGTCTTTGCGGACCACTAAAACACTTGAAACTTCATCATAGCATATAACATTCTTATCTTGGTCATTCCTTAAAGCCGCATGACAAACAAATCTCTTCCAGAGAATGCGGAGCATTCCATTGTCCCCCAATACTACTCTGCTCTGTCTCAGTGATGGCAAATGAACTATCCCTTGTAACTTTTCATGCTGAAGAAATGAGGGATTGAAACTTTGGATATAACATTTCCATATATATCAGAAACTATCATTAGAACCGCATGGCCAAATCTTTATTTGTGGAGAAGTGCAGACCAATTCAAGTTGACCCTGCCTTAGATTTTGCACTGAGAATGCCTTAAACACTTTTCTACTCCTTACCTTTGAGTGTGGTACTCCCAACTGATGATATATGTAATTATATATGCAGAAATCATGCAAGGATAGGGTTGTTTACCTCCGCATCATGTTCAAGCCCAAAACTGATCCATACTTAGACCATTTTCCTTACTCTCAGATTGATCTATCTTAACCATCCTGACTTTAAGTTTGTCTGCACATTTCCATCTCTTATGTTGACATCAATGATAACACATATTGCCAACAATAATGTGGTACTTTATAATATTTTAAAGTGATTTTAAAATATTTTAAAGTGTTGTAAAGGCTTTGTAAAGCCTTTATAAAGGAAAATTCAGCACACATTATATTTTGAAACGTCTGTCTTCTCCAGTCACCATTATTGCAGTATCATATCAACACCAGCTGGAAGTGGTTGTGCATTTATTTATTTAGGTAGATTAATCAGATGATGACATTCAATGCATATATTTTTCCTCAGCTACTTCATCTTTAGATATTTTTGTATTAATTGCTACAGATCAGATCAAGGTTTTTTCTGCATTTATGTTTTGTACAATAGATATAAGTGGACCATCCCCTTTGCAAAAATATCTTCTGTCAGGCACATGGGCAAATTTATTGCAGTGGGTGACCTAGGTCAATGTAATAGAATGCTATAAATAGATGAAAAATCAATGTAACAAGGGTTTGATGCAAAGGCTTTTTTTTTTGTGCTCCAAACAAAGCTCTATCTTGCTGTAACTGTGCCTTTTTAATCAGTACAATACTGGTTATTTTTGCCATTTCATGCTATTTTTAACTCTTTGTAATCTGGAACTATTTATTGCATGTGAATGTTTATTCCTTACAATTCTTTTATGTTCTTTATCTTTGTTAGAATCTGCAAGATTTGTGTGATCCTATTAGCTGTGTGAAATTATTCAGTGCATTTTAGCTTTGAGGGTGGTCTTCATTAAACCTAGTGTATCACCTTTCCCTTTCAAGTTCTCCTTCTTCCCTTTTCCTGTGGTATTAGATTAGATTTAATCTTTTAGCTTTCTATGAATCTTATATTCAGAAATAGGAACCAATCTTCTTTGGAGGTTTGATTTCATTTGCAGGTCCCACACCTTGGAATCACTCCCATGTTTCACTGGATTGTTGCAGCAAATGGGCTTCAACACAGGGTGCAAATCTAAGTGACAACAATTACTTTGTTTTCTCGTTTCATTTATTTTCCTTAAGTTCAATCAGAAGTGCAAGCATGGAATGTAGATTAAGGTTTTAATTTTTTATATTTTAATCTATTGTTTGTTCACATTTTATTGTATACAGTTAAATTCAAAATTTTATTCATATAAAATTGTGTTATTACATATTTTACATAAAAAATTAAGTTGCACTAGGTTGGAAATATTTTTTAAGTGTAATTCCAATTGAATATACTTTTGTAATTGTGAAATTTCTATATTTATGTTATTTTTATTTAGTTGTGTGTTTATTTTGAGTAGAGTGTTTTGATATATAGATATATTGACAAATGATATAATTTTGTGTAAAGTCAAGTCTCATCCCTTATGTTATCCAACTACTTCATTACATATATTCTTATGCACCTCCCACTCACCCATTTGCATGTTCATACACCATTATACATTTGCCCTATCCACTTGTTTATCACACCTATGCTCGCACTCATTTCCATGCACATGTTACCCACCAAGATTTAGCCCCTTTTCTATCTTAGAGTTAGTCTGCGACCATGAGGTCATCCTCGTAGTTACAAGGTCATCCATGATGATCATATACCTTGTAACAATTATGTTCACATATGAAGCAAAGATCCATCATGTGATTTATCTATGCATTCAATATTAGTGTACCTAGTGATGATACATCTCTCACATGTCATGGTAGTTCCATGTATTCATATTATTTGCATGAATTACCTTTTTTATATGTGACGATGTGAAACATGATTATCATTCTTCTACGTCTCATGTTGAGTCTATGGATATGTATCCTTCACATAATTATAGCTTATGCCTTGATGATACTTTGTTAGCTTCTCATGTGTTGATTTTATTGACACTCCATTGCCTTATCCTACATTACATAATCACATTATAAGCCTTAGCGAGGAACTATTGCATGATAATTATGTTGGCTCTAGTGATGCATCCTTACATGTGAAATCTTTCTTACTTGATAATTGAATGCACATAGATGATGGCATTCTATTAATCACTAAGTTTAGACTATAGGTAAGTGGTAAAGCTTAACAGTGATTTGATTCATCTTGCTTGCTCTACACTTTATTTTCTAGTTTGGCTATTGATTTTATTACATATGTTTCTAGACCCACTTCACATGATGATAGTTTGACATAGAAATGTTCTCTCATGATTGATCTTTTGATCATTGTTTTTCTATTGTCCACATGGCTTGTTCATCTATAATCCAAGGTAGCCATGCCACAATCTAGCACATTAGCCTATGGATTTAATGTGAAGCCCTCAAACTATCTCTACTTGCAACAAAATATGCAAATCAAGGAATAAAACATAGAACTTCTACATGCAAAAATAAACAACCCTATAATCAATCACACGAAAAATGTGTAAGAATAAGTTGCAACTAGAAAAACCATCAAATGGACAGAAAACTCTAGGAAGAGTGAGCAATACTCTCCATGCCACTAACCCATAGTCATACATGTGTATGCATTGCCTCGTGTACTTTATAAAAACTCTATTTACAATAGTGAGCTCCATCACATATGTTGGTTATCCTGAAGATGAACATGACTTGTAGCTAAATTAATAGTAGTTGAAAGTGAAGGACTAAAACCTCTATGTAAAGGGTCTACTATCCACTTGCAAAAGCCCAAAAACTTTGTTGCATTAGCCCCACTATCTTAGCATGCAACTTGTTAAAAACTAGATGCTAGGAAGGCATTGCTCCACCACACTTGTAGAAACATACTTTTCTTTCCTCCAACACCCTCTCAACTAACCAAAATCAATTCTCTAGTTAGTTTGCATGGCTTCAACTCCCAACTCTACCAACCAACTCTGCATGGCTATGGGAATCTCCACTAGCCTACAATAAAACTCTAACAGTTTCAAGATCTCAACTAGTCACATGGGATGGTTCCAAAAAATACAACTAGATTTGCATGACTCCAACACTCTACTAGTCATGAAGTAAGCTCTATCCAACAACCAACCTCCTCTTAATGGTTTTCCACACCATTTATCAGGGAGGCTTTTCTTCCCTCAATCTTCATCTTCTGCCTTTGTCCCTTCAACTTCAACCTCTTAATATTCCGTGCTACTTTGATTGTGAATGGTCTTTATCCAAACCCAACACTACCTAAAAATGTATGAATATATGTGTGCCCTTGGGGAAGAACCAATGCTACCAGTAGGAAATAATCACTAGTAGATCTATGAAAGATGGTGTTTCCAACTGTTCAAAAAAGGTGTCTCAACCATGCATTTCCAATGTTCGTATTTATTTATTATTCATATTTTATTTATTATTTTGGCCTCATATTAGGAAATGAGGCATCCCACTTTGTGTTGGAATTTTGTGCCATGTATTAGATATCTTGGATGTGTTTAAGATGTCATAAGTTGGAATATTTGAAACATAAATGGAATGCCTTATTTTGGAGGGTAAATGAAAGATCTTATAATGGATTCTTATGATGCATAAGAGAGTAAAAATAGGGGGATTTGCATTGGAATCTTTGCCAACATTATGACACATGTCATAAGCATCTTTTTATTGAAGGTAAATGTCAAACTTAGGCACTCAACTTGTGGAGATTCCTATGATAGGTTATCATAGTTGTAGGAGCATATTCTAATAATAGCCAAAAGAATTTTCCAAATGTGGGTGTTGGAATTTGTGCCAATTTGGGTGCCACATTTTGGCTCATGGTTTTGGCATTTAGTTTTGGTAAACCACTTGTGGTTTGTGGTTTGTAATTTGCCTATAAATTGGTGCTTGGAGTTGTATTTTACATGGTGGAATCTGCAAGTCGGAATGCTACCGAAATCACTCCAGAATTAAGTTGTTTATTATACTCCTATAAAATATTGCTCTACAAGTGTATTGTAACTTGTTTTTGTTACTGAATAATACATTGGGTTACTTTAGAGTGTGGGATTTTTTACCCAAAGATTTGCCCCACATAAAACACTATGTAATGGTTGCATTGTTTATTTTTCTATATACATGTTTCTGCATTTTATGTAATTATTTAGATCAAATTTTAAAGTTTTTGTACATCCCTCCTCTCAAGGTTTAGTGAAGGAAGTTGATTCCACTACCTTTTCCTCCCTACAAGTGGTATCAAAGCCTAATGACCTTTGGTTCTAGTTGTTGGGTTGCTATTGGGTTTTTTGAACTAATCCATATTTGAGTGGGAGCTTGAGTAGAAGAGAACTTTGTGATCTTATTGAAGGAAATAAAGATGGCAAGCACATTAAAGAGAATTGAGGTAGAGAAAAATTTTGGCATAAATTTTTCATTTTGGAAGATGAATATGGAAGATTTACTAGTAGATAGAGATGTATGTGGTGTAGTAGATCTGCAAAAGTTTATAAACCTTCTATTGCAATCACAACTACACAGTATGATATAATGGACTAGAAAGCTAAAGGTATTATTAGATTATGCCTGGCAGAATTTGTTCTGATAAATTTCTATGAGGAGTCCAAAGCTAAGAAATCATGGTAAAAGTTGGGTTAAATTTATCAAGCAAAGTCCCTAGTTAATAAGTTTTTCTATGGAAGCTCTATTCTTTAAGAATGGAGATTCAGGTGGATAAATTATAGACCATCTAAATGCATTTAATATGTTGGTGGTACAATTGAACTCAGTGGGTGCTAAAATGGATGAAGATGATCAATGTATGACTTTGTTGTGTTTGTTTCCTGATTCATGGGACCACCTAGTAATGTCCATTGGGATTACTCCTATAACTTTGAAGCTTGATGATGTTGTTGGTGCCTTACTTTTAGAGGAAATGAGGAGGAAAGCTTCCATCAGTGCCAAGGAGGTCCTGCGTGTTCATGGTAGATTAAAGGAAATAGGCAAGAAAGATGGGAAACAACAAGACAAGTCTAGATCCAAATACAAGGGGATATCTAAGTCTCCTAGAAAGTCTAAAGTGAGATGTTGGAATTGCAGAAAGCCTAGTCACTTTGAGAAAGAATGTAAAGAAGAGAAAAAGAATCATACAAGGTATTATTTTGATTCTAAATTTAAAAAGAAAGATGGCGATGCTTTTATTACAGCTATGACAACACATGTACAAGTGATAATTCATGGTTGATAGATTTAGGTGCATCTTTCCATATAACTTCTAATATAAATTGGTTTACATAGTATGAGGAATTTGATGGAGGCAAGATGTACTTAGGTGATGATTCTCATATAAAAATTGTTGGTCGTGGTAGAGTTTAGATTAAATTTCCTAATGGTAGAGTTAAGGGAATTGACAGTGTACTTTGTATCCTAGGTTGATATAAAACCTTTCATTTGTAAGAAAATTAATTGATGTGAGTGTGTAGGTTGTCTTTTCTTATTATGGATGCAAGATGGTTAGAGGTGATATGGTTATTGCAAGAGGTGTCAAATTGTCCACATTATGATGCATGCATAGTACGGTGTAATAGTACTTTTGTACAAACTAAATCTTCATCTATTGCTTTAGATTTAAAGAAGTTGTAACTTCTTTAGCAGATGGTCATGCTTTCTGGTTACCTAAGGGTACTCTTTCTACAAAGACAAAATTACCTATTTAAAACATAATGCTATGGCACCAAAGATTAGGCCATATCGGTGAGAAGGGTCTACGGAACTTAAAGAATAAAAACCTTGTTGAAGGTTTATTTGATTGTAATATTGAATTTAATTTTTGTGAACATTGCATATATGAGAAGCAAAACTATGTTCAATTTTATTCTAGTTTTCACAAATCTTCTAGATTGTGGGGTCTTATCCATTCAAATGTTTTTGGTTCAATTGATGTTCCTTTGATTGCTAAATCTATTTATTATGTTACTTTTATTGACAACTATAGTATAAAGACATTTCTTAGAAGTAAATATGAATTTTTTAGTCAGTTCAAAGAATTTAAGGCTTTGGTAGAAATGCAAACTAGTAGGAAAATAAATATTTTGAGAATTGATAATGGCGGTGAGTATTGCTCTACATATTTCAATAACTTATGTAAAGATTGTGGTATTTAGAGACATAAGACAACTCTATATTCTCCATAGAAGAATAGAGTTACAAAATGTATGAATAGGACACTGATGGAAAAGGCTAAGAGTATGCTAAGTGGAGCTATCTTGGAACAAAATTTTTGGGTTGAGGCTATAACCACTGCTTACTACATGATTAACATGTATCCTACATTATCTCTTGTTGACAAAACACCTATGGAGGTGTGAATGGGTAAAAATCTTTCATTAAAGAATCTTCATGTTTTTGGTTGTGAGACATACGCACATGTGCCAAGGGAGAAGCATAGAATTTGGATAACAAGGAAATAAAATGTATAATCATCATTTACAATCATGATGTGAAAGGATACAATCGTTGGGATCCTATTGCAGGAAAACAAATATAGTATATATATTGGGCGGCTTTGGAATGGGGTTTTTTACCTGAAAGGGTTTTCCCCACGTATATCTTGTGTTGAGAGTTTTGTGTTTGCATTTGGAAGTTGTTATTATCTTTCTATTAATTTGCATCTTAATCTATAACTATAAAAGTAAAAATTTGCATAAGTCTTTCCTTAGTAGATCAGTGTAGGAAGCATTTCTGCATACCTTGCTTCCTTTCAGTTGGTATCAGAGCCTGATCACCTTTGGTTCTAGTTGTTGGGTAGAGGATTTTTTGAGCTGATCTTCGTTTGAGTGGGAGCTTGTGCAGAGGATTTTGAAATCTTTGTTGCAGGTAAGAGATCGCGAGCACATCTAAGAGGTTTGAGATAGAGAAGTTTAATGGTAGTAATTTCTAAGTTGTGGAAACTCAAAATGGAGTACATGATTGTAGATCGAGATTTATGGGAAGCCGTATCTAGTACAAAACCAATGGCAATGTCTCAAGAAGATTGGGATCTCAAAGATCAAAAAGCTAAGGGTTTGATAAGACTCTATTTGGCTAATTTAGTGCTCCTGAATATCCATGAAGAGAAGACTGCAAAGGAACTTTGGAAGAAGCTTGGAGATGTTTATTAGGCTAAATCCCTAGTGAACAAGTTATTCCCATGAAAGAAAATTATATTCTCTGAGGATGGAATATGGAGGATCTATCGCTGATCACTTCAGTACATTCAATATGCTTGTTGCCCAGTTGACTTCTATTGGTATGAAGATGGAGGAGGAGGATCGATGTATGACATTATTGTGTTCCTTACTAGATTCATGGGATCACCTTGTTATGGCCATTGGGAGTACCACTACCACCTTCAAGATGGATGAAGTGGTTTCTTCACTGTTGTCTAAAGAGATGCAGAGAAATTTTTTTGAATCAGCCAAGGAGGCTCTTGCGGTGCATGGTAGATCTAAAGAGAAGGGAAAGAAAAAGGATAAGAAGAAGGAATAAAAAGGAAGATCCAAATCTCGTGGGAGATCTAAGTCTCCCAGAAAGTCTAAGGCCCTATGTTGGAACTGCGGCAAACTTGGTCACTTCAGCAAGGAGTGCAAGGAGGAGAAAAAGAAAAAGAAGAAGAATTATGATTCAGATTCTGACAAGTCCTCTCAAGATGAAGGAGAAGCATTTGTTGCTGCCTTGGCAACACATGCATCTAAGGATGTGTGGCTTATTAACTCTGGTGCATCTTTTCACATGACCTTGCATTGAGGCAGGTTTTCAAAGTATGAAGAATACGATGGTGGAAAGGTGTACTTGGGTGATTATTCTCACTTGGATATTGTTGGCCGTGGAAGAGTCTTAATTCGATTCCCTGATGGATGAGTAAAGGAAATCAATGGTGTTTTTCATATCTCTAGTTTGACATGGAACCTTCTTTTTGTAAGTAAATTGAATGATGTGGGCATGCAGGTTGTTTTCTCGAATGGAGGATGCAAGATGACTAGAGGATCTATGGTGTTGGCTAAGGGTGTCTGGATTGGCACTCTGTTTTAGCTTGATGCATGCACATTTCAGTGCAATAGTGCCTCTATTTCGAAGAAGAGAGCTTCAGAGTCTTCATCCTCATCATTGGAACCAGCAGCGAAGAAGACTGTTGCATCTACTTCCGATGGTCGTGCTTTCTAGGTACCTAAGGGTGCTCATTCTATGGAGATGAAACTTCCAGCTGAGAAGACAATGTTATGGCACCAAAGGCTTGGTCACATTGGTGAAAAAGGTTTGAGGACCCTGAAGAATAAAAATCTTGTCGAGGGTATGAATGATTGTAACCTTGAGTTTGATTTATGTAAACATTGCATTTATAGAAAACAAAACCGTGTTCAGTTTTATTCCAGTTCTCACAAATCTTCTGAGGTGTTGGATTTGATTCATTCTGATGTATTTGGTCCTGTTAATATTCCTTTGATTTCAAAATCTGTTTACTTTGTTTCATTCATTTATGATTACAGTAGAAGGACATGGGTGTATTTCCTTAGAAGTAAATCTAAAGTCTTTAATAGATTCAAAGAGTTCAAAGCTCTTGTAGAGAATCAAAAGGATAGAAAGATTAAGTGTTTGAGGACTGACAACGGTGGTGAGTTCTGTTTAGCAGATTTCAACAAGTTCTGTAAAGAACAGGGGATTGAGAGGTACAAGACAACTCTGTATACCCCTCAGCAGAATGAAGTATTGTAAGTGGAGCTGGTCTTGAACAAAATTTTTGGGCTAAAGCTGTTGCTACTGCTTGTTACCTAGTTAACAGGTCTCCTACATCAGCGCTCATTGATAAGACACCTATGGAGGTATGGTCTGGTAAAAAGCCTTCATTAAGGCACATTAGAGTATTTGGTTGTGAGGCATATTCACATATGCCTAAGGAGAAGAGGTCTAAGTTGGAGAACAAGGTTGTAAAGTGTATCTTCATCGATTATGGTATCGGTGTGAAAGGGTACAAGCTTTGGGATCTAGTAGCTGAGAGAGTTCTGTATAGCAGAAGCATGATCTTTAGAGAGCTCAATCCTTCTTATGTTGTCTTATAGCCAGAGAAAGAAGAGAAGAAAGATGATGTGGTTCAACTTCCTTCCACCCCTGAGAAAGTTGAACCAAAAACATCTATTGGACCTAATAATGAGGAGAGCTCTAGTAGCTCTAAAAGTTCAGAAGAAGATGAAGAACCTCAACCTCAACCTTTGAGGAGGTCCACGCAGATAAGGCAGCATCCTAATAGGTTTGGTTATTCATTGCATGATTCTAGTTGTGTTTTTGCTTCAATTTCTAACACTGATGAGACTAGAACTGTGAAAGAGGCTATGGGTATGAAAGATGCAGGTTCCTAGAAGGAGGCCATGGCAGAGGAGATGGCTACTTTGGAAAAGAATAATACTTGGGACTTGGTGCCTTTGCCTGAAGGATGAAAACCTGTTGGATGCAAATGGGTGTTCAAACAGAAATTTAGTGTAGATGGCAGTATTGATAAATATAAGGCTAGATTGGTTGCGAAGGGGTATTCTCAGGTGGAGGGAATTGACTATGGTGAGATTTTCTCTCCCTTACAAAGATGACATCTATTCAGTTCCTATTATCTCTTGTAGCAGCGTATGATCTAGAAGTGGAATAGATGGATGTGAAGACAACATTCCTTCATGGTGACTTGGAGGAGGAAATCTATATGTCACAGCCAGAGCACTACGTGGTGAAAGGTAAAGAAAATCTGGTTTACAAGTTGAAAAAGTCTTTGTATGGTTTGAAACAGTCTCTTAGGATGTGGTACCAGAAGTTTGATGCCTTTGTGTTGAGTATTGGATTTCAGATATCAAAATCAGATCATTGTGTTTATTACAAGTTTGACAATGATCGCATTCTCATTATTGCATTGTATGTCGATGATATGTTACTCATTGGGAATGGTAAAAGTTTGATTTCTGATTTGAAGTCTTAGTTGTCAGCATAGTTTGAGATGAAAAATCTAGGGGCAGCTTGGTACATTCTAGGAATGGAAATCAAAAGAGATAGAGCAAACATAAACCTTTGGTTAGGCTAGAGTAAGTATGTTAACACTGTGTTGGAGAGATTCAGCATGATGGATTGCAGACCTTTGACTGTTCTTGTTACAATGGGGACAAAGTTATCTATTGAAGATTGTCTAAAGTCTCCTTCTAAGATAGAGGATATGAGTAGAGTTCCTTATGCTAGTGCAGTTGGTAGTTTGATGTATGCGATGGTCTGCACGAGACTAGACATTACCTAAGCAGTGGGAGTCCTTAGTCAATTTATGGCTAATCCTGGACGGGTACATTGGGATGCAGTTAAGCGAGTGTTCAGATATTGCGGGGTACTTCCGAGTATTCCTTATGTTATCATGGTCATCCTATAGAACCTCAGCATTCACTTTGTATTCATGGATTTATGGATTCAGATTGGGTAGGTGACATTGACAACAAGAGATCCACCAGTGCTTATGTGTTCACTATGTTTGGTGGTGCTATTAGTTGGATGAGCAAGCGACAACCTGTGGTCACTTTGTCCACTACTAAAGCTAAGTACATGGCGGCAACTCATTCTTGTAAAAGAAGCCATTTGGCTTAAGAGATTGTATTCTGATGTTGGGTTTGATGCAAGGAAGATTACTATTTGTTGTGACAGTCAGAGTGCCATATGTTTGGCGAAGAAACCTACTTTCCAAGCAAGGACTAAGCATATTAATGTCCAGTACCATTTTGATCATGACATCGTAGAGGATGGGAAGGTAAAGTTGAAACTTTGATGAATGTTGCAGATTCCTTGACCAAACCTATGAGCACAGAGAAGTTCAGATGGTGTTCAAAGTC
Source organism: Cunninghamia lanceolata (assembly GCA_027924645.1). Taxonomy (NCBI): domain Eukaryota; kingdom Viridiplantae; phylum Streptophyta; class Pinopsida; order Cupressales; family Cupressaceae; genus Cunninghamia; species Cunninghamia lanceolata. The sequence goes on along the minus strand of BSBN01000553.1, from coordinate 10,905,361 downwards.
TATGGGCCTCATAGCCCCTAACAATTAAATCATGGTGTTGAAACTCTCTTTTCTCTTGCAAGGTGTTCGACAAGTGGGAGAATGTTAGGAAAAGTGTCTTAACCTTGCAACCTCGAAAGGTTACTATTCTTCCTAGTTTTGGTCTTTTTGAATACCCTTTTATCTTGGATAATGGTCTGGAACTTTCAAAGTTTACAAAAGAGCTAAAAATAGCAAGACTTACTATTTTTAGTAAGTGCTTCGATTGAGCTTGAATTGACCTAAATTTTTTTCCAAAAGGTGTGGAACAACTAAGTGAACATCTTGGGTGAGTTTCGTCTCAAGATCATAGCTAGATCGCAAGATATTAAAGTTTCTATTTTTTAAAACTACCGAAAAAAAGTTTTGAACTCAATTACCGGAATCTAAAATTCTCTAAACATCCCAAAAAAAATTATAATCGGTGTAGCTGGTTATGGGGTGATAGATCTCTTCACAAGCTTTCTGACGCATCAAATGGTTCGTCAATCAGACACCCGGATCAAAAGTTATGGCCTTCGAAAGTTGGACCTTCTGTTTTTGGGAAATGTAAAAACGTGGACACATAAAAGAGTTGTAAAGGGGAGAGTTACACATGTTGGTGTGTGGTTTGGCACATCACAAGGCATATTTGATTGGAGATAATTTGGGCACCACTTTATGGGTGGTTTTGGCTCATGGTTTTGTAATTACCGATAACGGTGTACTGTATTGCATCTCCTATATATCAGGAGCTGGAGATGGAGGTTGTGTGCAAGAATCTTATAGATGTCAAATTACCTCCTGGATCTCTAGTTGGATATGCTCTTGTAAAAGCTTGCCTTGCAAGTATATTGTAATCTTCATGATTCTTGAATAATATATTGGGCGGCTTTGGAGTGTGGGGTTTTTTACCTGAAAGGGTTTTCCCCACATATATCTTGTGTTGTGAGTTTTGTGTTTGCATTTAGAAGTTGTTATTATCTTTCTGTTAATGTGCATCTTAATCTATAACTGTAAAATTAAAAATTTGCATAATTTTTTCCTCAGTAGATCAGTGTAGGAAGCATTTCCGCATACCTTGCTTCCTTTCAAAAAAGGGCACTGGAGATAGTATTGTACTTCAAAGTTGAAGAAGATCAAATCCTGATTGTAGAAGTGTATGTAGATGATATAATCTTTGGAGGAAATGAAGGTATGTGCAAGATATTTTTAGAAGAAATGAAGAAGGAATTTGAAATGTCAATGTGTGGGGAAATGAACTTCTTCCTTGGGTTACAAATCAGTTAATCAGAAAATGACATTTTCATTTCATAGTCAAAGTATGCTAGGGAAATGTTGAAGAAGTTTGTGTCACATCTCATAATTTTGTGATTGATTTAATTATGTTAATTCATGGTACCATTGGACACTAGTTGATGATATATGATCAATAGGATGATGATGATTTTTCCTTATGTCGCTTCGGCTATATTTTTCAGGACTAACCTATTGACAGTGGAATGAATGCGAATGAATGCAAGTTGTCGGAGGTAAGAACATGTTTCAGGTAGAGGGGTTCTAGCCACTTGGCAACAATAGGATGGGTTTGTTCTGGTGTCACACACTCACGTAGATTTCATCCTTGTTTCGATGAATGTTTGCATTGCATTTTTTATTTCGATGAATGTTTGTTGATTTCTCCTTGTTGGATAATGTCGATTATCTTGCTTTGCATCTAATTTAACTTCGATACCTGCTTATGTCAAAGAAAATAAGTTAGTATTGCCATTTGATCTAAATAGGTACATAGTATTAAAATATTACTTCATAGAAAAATAAATTACCTATGTAAGTAAATATTAATGGATTATTAATAATGTGCCCATTTTGTATTAATTTATATAAATAAATAATAATAAATTTATAAGAAATTGTATTGATTAGAAATAAAATATCTAAACTTATTGCAAAAAAATCTTTATTTTATAGTTAATCTTATATTTAATTATCTTAAAAGACATCCCTTTTTTAATTAAAATTAAAGAAATAAATACTATAAAATGATCTATAAAATTATGCATATATTTATATAGTTTTCATTTTGTTTTAAAAAGTAAATAGGTATAAATAGCTTTTATATATAAAGAGAGAATATAAAAGAAATACTTAAATTATATATATATATATATATATATATTCAAAGCTTTAGTTTTAGTTAGATTATTAGGAAGACATTCAAATATATGGATTCACTTTAAATGGAGAATGGCATGCAACGCAGGTCAAAAAGGAGTTAAAGTTTTAAAAAAAATTAAAAGAAATTTGCATGTCATTGGATGATGTGGAAAAGAAGATTAGGGTTTTAATAGTAATATAAGAAAGGAAAAAGTTTTTTGGAAAAAGGACATAGGAAGAAACAAAGACACAGACGGCTGGAGGCAAGGACAAAATAATAGGAAAGAAGAGAGTTGAAGGTTCATAACCAGATCGACACTCTACTTCCCGGTCAGCGCTCTTCTACAAGTATTCTTCAACTTACGGTGACCTCTGCCATGTAAGTGGCTTTTATTGTAAAAGAATCAATCTATGCTTGAAGTGAGCTCCGTTTATGTTCAATCTGTCCAAATCATGAATTCAAAACTAATTTAATAATCATTAGCCTCTAAACTTTATCAAACAAACTTCTCTACTCATGAGATTCGGTAGGCTTTAGGTTTATTTTTAAGACCATCATGTATTGACCCTTGCAACATCAAACCTGATCTTTGAGACTCATGAACTGAATTGCCTTGTTCCTAAAGGACTTGGCTATGTCTTAAGTTTTGGTCAGTATCACATAGGAATGTTTCGATTCATGATGCTAACGGCTATCAGCTGTGGTGGATCCAAGATTGGTCTGTATGGTGGAATCAACCCTTATGTTGTTTCAAATGACCTCCGTAAGCCTTTGCAAACTCTCAACTCCACGGCCTCTGAAGATATCTTGAAAGCGGCTTTCAAAAGGCGAAAGCAATCTTTGTCCTAGAATCAGAATCTACGACTTATTGAAGTTCTTTAGCTCTTTTTCTTATTTATGCCTAATCCATAGTTTTTCTTTTATGCATGAACAAATTGGGTTAAATAATATAAAAATTTCTATTAGATCTAAACTTTAAGCGACCTCCTTCTCTCTTAGCTCATTGTTTATAACATCTTCCTTATCGGCGCTGACTCCATGGGAATAACTCCCGTATTGAATGCTTTCGGTCTTTACTCTTTGAATGACCCTTAAGATGGACACCGATCCCTAAATTGGTTTAATCAGCTCTTTAAAGTCATTTCATCCTCTGCAGGTTTTTCCATAACATGCACTATGGTTATGTGTGTCATTTTCTCTCAACCGCTTTTGGTTGCCATTTTGGAGTTTGTTTATTTTTTTTTTCTTGAAAGCTTTTGGTCTACAGTTTGTTCCAAAATTAATGTTAAGCTCTCAATCTTGCACATGACTTTTGGTGGCAAGAAAGTAAATCAGTCGTATGATCGACCGTTCAAAGTCTAAACGGCCTCCTCCTTTTGGCCGTGTTAACTGATAGAAACTTGTTGAGCCAATTTTACCTTATCTGTACCAACTCTTTTGCTATCTTCCCGCCTTAAAACTTCCTCACCTGCTATCGACGACTTTCTTCTCTCGTTAGAACTGCCTGATTAGCCTTTCTTAAATTGGCCTCTTAATATTACAAGCTTGTAACTATGGATAGGAGTGCATGTTAGGTATGTATAATGTTACTTTTAAACAATCATGTTTTTATTTACCTTACTTATTAAAGTATGAGTAGAATCACCATGTGTATCTTAAATGGAATATCTTTTCACATAATAGCAATGTATGAGTACACTATTTATCCTACAGAGTTAGAATTGGAAATTTTATCTTTACTAATAGAAACACCCACTATTTATATGACGTAATACAAATAAGGGAATCTCTATTTTCTTTTAAGGGACTACAAAAACTCATTATACCCTACACACAACGAAGATACCTTTATACTAGTTACATTAGAAACAAGCAAAGATTATGATTTTGAACGAAATTATATTCTTGTATTCATGTAGCTAAGAATAAGATTGTTTTGTCATAGATTGTGTTGAAAGAGTTTCTCTTCCATAAATTGTGCCGTGAAAATGAATGACTTTATTTTTATTCTTGTCTTTTATGTTTTTATGATTTCTTGAGAAAGTTGCCTTCCGGGACGGGTGCCGATTATGGGGAAACAGGGAAGTAGGTTTGTGTTTTCCAAACCTGCACACCATTAAAACGGTTATACTTTGGCCAAAGTAAAATTTGACATTGAAACATATGTATGTACCATTGAAATAGATGGATTAATTGCCTAGTTTTTGCATTTATAATTTTTCCCTACCATATCCTATTAATGAGATGCTGCATTCATGTTAGAAATGCATGTGGGTTAATAGGCATGCACCAGATTCCACCCTGTCACTTGTTTACAGGTTGCTAGGCCCTTCAAGCAAGGTTAGGCATTCCTCAGTTTGAGGAATACCAGAGAAGCACAAGCTTTGTGGTTGGGCAGTAAAGCACCTGAACCATGTTCTTGTCCTCCGATGCAACAGATGGCCAGTTGGTCAAAGGCGATCGATGACTAATTGCTTGGATTTATTTGATATTGATGACAGTTGTACTTCTTCATGTAATTCAAAATGATTTGTAAGGTGTTATGCCATTATTGAAACTTGTATTATTATTGATTTGGAAAGCTATGTAATTGACTTCAGAAAGATGTAATGAAACATGAATGTTTATCAAACTTTTCTATGGAAATTTTGCATGATCAATAGTTGTAACTTGTATCTCTTTCACATGATGATGTAGTTGTAGATACATTACTTTACTTCCTGTTGTTGTGGATTTACTTCAATTATGTATGTATGAATGTAGAAAAATTAGTACTTTACATTTGGTATCAGAGCGATGGTTCTACTCTAGGCCTTTTGGACTGTTACGCTAAAGTTGTAAACTCTTTGCAAATAATTCATCATGAATACTAGAAACTCTGGACGTAGGGAAACAATCCTAGGATCAGGCGGTGACCTAAATTCAGGAAATAATGAATAAGCCAATGTAGGGAACAACACTGGCACTAATGAAGTAGGAGCTACTGCAGGAAATAATGCCAGAAATAATGAAGGAAACAGGAATGAGGCAAACAATAATAACAATGTAGGACAAAATAGTGATGGACAAAATAACCGACTGGATCAAATCCTTGGTCTCTTGACTCGATAGGGAACCCGAATGAATAATCTGGAACAGGAAGTTAGAGGAATAAGAGGGAATCAAAATGAGGAACATAGAGAAGAAGCCTGAAACCCAGAAGGTGAAGCAAATGCCAACAATCAAAACAGAATTGCTAAAGAGTTAGGAAAAGACCTCAAGAAGGTCGCCCCTTCGAAGTTTGATGGTAAGACTATAGGTGACGGAGTAGAAGCATGGATAATTGATATGGAAAAATATTTTGATCTCTGAAACTTGTCTGATGAAACTAAAGCTATATGGGATTTTTACCAACTTATAGGGGAAGCAGTGACTTGGTGGGATAATGAAAAGGCTGAAAAGAAATTGTTACCTGGAGAAGTCATGTGGGACCGCTTTCTTGAACTCTTCAGGAAGAGGTGGTTGCCACAGCTCTAATTTGACAAGAAAATGATAGAATTCTAAAACCTCACTCAGGGAGGTATGATAGTGACTCAATATTGGGAGATATTCTCTCACCTATTGAAGTATGTTCCACAGTATCAGCTTGACGAGAGGTTCAACATTCGTAAGTTTATCTTGGGGTTAAGGCCACAGATTGGGTCAGAGGTGGATATTCATAATCCATTAACCATGGATGAAGTGTTTGAAAAGGCTACTAAATAGGAGCAGAAACTGCAACAGATTACTAATTACCGTAAGAGTCAAGATGTGAAGAATGGGAATAAAAGGTTTTAGAATGATAGTCACAATCAGGGTAATAATAACAACTAAGGGAACAATAAGCACCAGATAAGGAATCTTAAAAGAGGCAATAATTATCAAGAAAAGAATAATGAGAATCAAGGTGTAAATAATAATAAGAGAGGTAACTATGGAAACAATGGTAACAATAATAAGAGGGACATGCCAGCTAGACATAAAGGACCCAGAGATGGATGTTACAATTGTGGAGAACATTATGCTATTGCATGTCCTCAACGAGCAGCAAATCAGAGAGATGGGAATCGACAAGGAGCTCCTCAACACCAAATTCATGCGGCTGTGGATCATCATCAAGCAGATTTCCAAGCTACACCCATTCAAATGTTCGATAAGCTCTTTGGCCTTCCAGTTTCTATTTTAATTGATACAGGAGCTACGGAATGTTTTGTTGATCCTAAGATTGTAGCTAAGTTATCTATAAAATCAGGACACATGGAAATTCTTGGATGGTGCAATATGGTAACAATGTAGAGAAAAGAGTAGATTCATGTCTAGTATGTAGTGAATTAGATCTTCCAACCTTCTAAGCACAAGTCAACCTTTATGTTGCACCTCTAGGATCCTATGACATGATTCTTGGAATCAATTGGCTATTTGAACATAAGTCCTTAGTAGATTGTGAAGAGAAGGTAGTGAAATGCCTTGATGACTTTGGAAATCAGGTAGAGATTCATGGATCCTAGACACCCCTTAAGTTAAGATAGATATTAGCTATGCAATTGAAAAAGGCTAAAAGAAAGGGTTGTTTAATATATGCAGTCAAAATAAGAGATCTAGATAACCAGGAACTATCTTTTGGTAAGTATCGTATTCTTAGAGAGTTTCAAGATGTCTTCCCTAATGAGTTGACATAACTACCGCCAAAAAGGGAATTTGATTTCTCAATAGATCTAATGCCAGGAATAGAACCATAGTCTAAAGCACCCTACTGAATGACAACAACAAAACTATATGAGTTTAAGTCATAGTTAGAAGAATTGTTGAAATAGGGGTTTATCAGACCTAGTGTGTCACCTTGGGGAGCACCATTCATCTTCGTAAAGAAGAAGGATGGAATGTTGCGGTTGTGCATTGATTACAGAATGCTCAACAAAGCAACTATTAAGAACAAATATCCACTCCCAAGGATAGATGAGTTGTTCAACTAGATGAAAGGTGCAAAGGTATTCTCCAAAATAGACCTTAGATTCGGTTACCATTAGCTACGGATTAAGGACGAGGATATCTCAAAAATAGCATTCAAAACATGATATGGTCACTATGAGTTCACAGTAGTACCATTCGGGTTAACTAATGCAACAACAACTTTTATGAACTTGATGAACACTGTGTTCAGGGATTGTCTAGATGAATTTGTGTTGGTCTTCTTAGATGACATTTTAATTTATTCAAAGTCAGTAGAGGAGCATGAAAGACACTTGAGGATAGTCTTGTAGCATTTGAGAGAGAGAAAACATTTTGGCAAGCTATCTAAGTGCACATTCTACCAGAGTAAAGTGCACTATCTTGGTCACGTAATTTCAGCAAATGGGATAGCGATAGACCCTGAAGAGATCAAAGCAATAATGGAATGGCCCGCACCATAGACCATGACTGAGCTTAGAAGCTTTATGGGGCTGGCAGGATATTATAGGAAATTTGTAGAAGGATTCTCGACAATTGCAGCACCCATAACCTTATTACAAAAAAAGGGTAAGAAGTTTGATTGGACAAATAAATGTGAGCAAGCTTTCCAGCTTTTGAAGGAAAAACTCACGACGACACCTATTCTAACCATTCCTGATCCAAATTGTCATTTCATAGTGATAACAGATGCTTCTAATGAAGGTGTGGGAGGAGTGTTGATGCAGAACGGGAAAGTGGTGGCATATGAATCCAGGAAGTTAAAGTAGCATGAGTTAAACTATGCACCTCACGATCTCGAGTTAGGCACCATTGTTCACACACTCCAAATGTGGAAGCACTACCTCTTGGGTAAGCCATTTGAGCTAAAGATAGATCATTTGGGCCTCAAGTATATATTCACCCAACCTAATCTCAATGCACAACAAAGAAGATGGTTAGAATTCCTTAGCGAGTATGATTTTGGTATCAAGTATATAAAAGGAAAAGAGAATAGGGTCGTAGATGCTCTTAGCAGGAGATGACATTTGACTGCCATGGTGAATACTAGATCTAATATAAGGCAGCAAGTAATTCAAAACTTGCAAGGGGATGAGCATTTTGAGCAGGTTAAACAAGCATTAGAAGCATACCCCTCAAATCATCGATTTGATGGGTATGTGATAGAGTCATACGGGCTTTTGAGATACCAAGGGAGGATGTATAATCCAGATGCGGGTGAATTGAGTAAATTAGTACTCGAGGAGGTCCACAGTGCACCATATTCTGGACACCCAGGAGTGACCAAGACAATGGAAGGATTGAGACCATTGTACTTTTGGCCTAAAATTAAGGACGTAACTGCATTTGTCACTTGATGTTTAGAGTGTCAATGCGTCAAGGCAGAACATGTCCATCTTGTAGGACTACTTTATCCACATAGTGTTCCAGAGTATAAGTGGTAGGTGATTAGCATGGACTTTATTCAGGGATTGCCCATGTCTAAAAACTGGCATGATGTCATCTTAGTAGTGGTGGACAAACTAAGAAAAGTGGCTCACTTCGTTCCCAGAATTCTCTCAAATGGGTCGTTGACCTTAGTGAAAAAAGTTTGTCCAAGAGATCTTTTGACTACATGGAGTGCCATAAACGATTATTTCAAATCGTGACACTCGCATGACCTCTAGGTTTTGGACCACACTTAATGCAGCATTGGGGACTATGTTGAACTTTAGCACAACTTATCATCCACAAACAGATGGTCAGACAGAGAGAGACAACCAGGTAGTGGAGGATCTTCTAAGGATGTACTGTATGGACCAATAGTACAAATAGAAGGAATATCTGCCATTGGTAGAGTTTGCGTATAATAACTCATACCATGCATCTTTAGGGATGGCACCATTTGAGGCTCTTTATAGGTGCAAGTGTAGGACCCTAATCAGTTAGGACATGATTGAAGATCGAATAGTGGTTGGACCTGACATGTTAAAAGAAATGGAAGATCAGATGAGGCTAATAAAAGAGAAATTGAATCAAGCCTCAGATAGAGAGAAAAGTTATGTAGATAGAAACAAAACTTTTAGGAAATTCTTAGTAGGTGACAAAGTGTTTCTAAAGGTCAAGCCTCACAAGAGTTCGGTTTCGTTTGGCAAGGCATCCAAACTAGCTCCCCGATTCGTAGGACCTTTCGACATTCTAGAAGTGATCAATCCAGTTGCATATAGACTTGCTTTGCCACCAGCTCTCACCAAGATCCATAACATTTTTCATGTGTCGTTACTCAAACCTTATCATCCTGATGTATTACATATTCTTGACTGGTGTGCTCTGCAAGTATAGGATCCGGGAGTGGTGCTAGTGGAGCCCATTCAAGTCTTGGAGAAGCACAACATTAAGTTGTGTAATAGAGACATAGTATAGTATAAGGTCCAGTGGGACCAGTATTCAGTGGACAGTGCCACTTGGGAGGATGCCACAAAGATTGATAGATCATTCCTGCATTTGGAGGAAATAGCATAGATGCTTTTGTTTTATGTTCATTTGAGATATTGATACTCTGTTGATGATACATTTGATGAATTAAGTAGAATTAGTATGATACTTTATTATTTTGTTGGATGTAATAAGACATTGAGACAATGTCTCTTCCAAGTGGGGAAGGATGTCACATCTCATAATTTTGTGATTGATTTCATTATGTTAATTCATGGTACCATTAGACACTAATTGATGATATATGATCAGTAGGATGATGATGATTATTCCTTATGTCACTTCGGCTATATTTTTTAGGACTAACCTATTGACAGTGGAATGAGTGTGAATAAATGCGGGTTGTCAAAGGCAAGAACATGTTTTAGGTAGAGGGGTTCTAGCTGCTTGACAATAATAGGATGGGTTTGGTCTGGTGTCACACACTCACGTAGATTTCATCCTTGTTTCGATGAATGTCTGCATTGCATTTTTTGTTTCGATGAATATTTGCCTATTTCTCCTTGTTGGATAATGTTGATTATCTTGCTTTGCCTCTAATTTAACTTTGATACCTGCTTATGTCAAAGAAAATAAGTTAGTATTTCCATTTGATCTAAATAGGTATATAGTATTAAAATATTACTTCATAGAAAAATAAATTACCTATGTAAGTAAATATTAATGGATTATTAATAATGTGCCCATTTTGTATTGATTTATATAAATAAATAATAATAAATTTATAAGAAATTGTATTGGTTGGAAATAAAATATCTAAACTTATTGCAAAAAATCTTTATTTTATAGTTAATCTTATATTTAGTTGTCTTAAAAGACATCCCTTTTTTTAATTAAAATTAAAGAAATAAATACTATTATATGATCTATAAAAATATGCATATATTTATATAGTTTTCATTTTGATTTAAAAAGTAAATAGGTATAACTAACTTTTAGATATAAAGAGAGAATATAAAAGAAATACTTAAATTATATATATATTTGAAGCTTTAGTTTTAATTAGATTATTAGGAAGACATTCGAATATATGGATTCACTTTAAATGGAGAATGGCATGCAACACAGGCCAAAAAGGATTTAAAGTTTAAAAATAAATAAAAGAAATTTGCATGTCATTGGACGTTGTGGAAAAGAAGATTAGGTTTTTAATAGTAATATAAGAAAGGAAAAAGTTTTTTGGAAAAAGGACATAGGAAGAAAAGAAGACACAGACGACTGGAGGAAAGGAGAAAATAACAGGAAAGAAGAGAGTTGAAGGTTCATAACCAGATTGGCACTCTACTTCCTAGTCAACGCTCTTCTATAGGTATTCTTCAACTTACGGTGACCTCTACCATGTAAGCGGCTTTTATTGTAAAAGAATCAATCTGTGCTTGAAGTGAGCTCTATTTATGTTCAATCTGTCCAAATCATGAATTCAAAACTAATCTAATAATCATTAGCCTCTAAACTTTATCAAATAGACTTCTCTACTCATGAGATTTAGTAGGCTTTAGGTTTATTTTTAAGACCATCATGTATTGACCCTTGCAACATCGAACCTGATCTTTGAGACTCATGAACTGAATTGCCTTGTTCCTAAATGACTTGGCTATGCCTTAAGTTTTGGTTGGTATCACATAGGAAGGCTTCGATTCATGATGCTAACAGCTGTCAGCTGTGGTGGATCCAAGATCAATCTGTATGGTGGAATCGACCCTTATGCCATTTCGAACGACCTTTGTAAGCCTTTGCAAACTCTCAACTCCACGGCCTCTGAATATATCTTGAAAGTGACTTTTAAAAGTCCAAAGCAAACTCTATCTTGGAATCAGAATCTACGACTTATTGAAGTTCTTTAGCTCTTTTTCTTATTTATGTCTAATCCATAGTTTTTCTTTTATGCATGAAAAAATCAACTTAAACAATATAAAAATTTCTGTCAGATCTAAACTTTAAGTGACCTCCTTCTCTCTTAGCTCGTTGTTTATAACATCTTCCTTATCGACTCTAACTCCATGGGAATAAATCCTATATTGAATGCTTTATGTCTTTACTCTTTGAATGACCCTTAAGCTGGACGTCGATCCCTAAATCAGTTTAATCAGCTCTTTAGAGTCATTTCATCCTCTTCAGGTTTTTCCATAACATATCTCACCTCTGCACAATCATAATACCAACCTCTGCAACATCAAAACATCTTTAGAAACTCTTCTCAGTCATCAGAACTCCTCCAACTACCTCTGTAATAGTATTACCTCACATAAATTGATCCTTTCTACATTTCATCATTATATATGCTTCTGCAGTAAGTTTATTCACACATTATTAATGCTATCACACAATACACATCTCATACATCATTCAACAACTTTGATCTTACATTTATATCCTTCGTAAGTTTGAAAAACTTTCTCCTTTGTCAGCCAAAAAGAAACTTGTAATATGAAACATGCAATGGCCACAATAGTTGGCTCCCAAACATATGCGGTAAGTAGAAATCCAATGTGGTTCAAAAACAAGATATAATCAGGTCCTATTTTACCTTAGCACACTCTTCCAAGTTGGTACACACTTCAAACATATGGCATAATCATCAGCATACAACAAGTCAACCCAACAAACACTTATCCTTCCTTGCATTTAGCTCCAGACCTAAAGCGATACCAGAGGAGACAAAATTACATCATGCGGACCACATAAAAAGCATTTCATGACTTGTAAATCATCTCTATACACTCCTTTCATCAATTCAGGCTATTTCATGCTAATGCAAACATTAATACTTTGATGCCGGTGTCCTTAACATACTCTGCTTGCACAGTCTTAAAGTAAAACAATGAAAAACATACTTGTGAACATAACCATTTAAAACTTGAACAGAGCAATCCAACTAATCTAGTGTGCTTGTCTTTCCATCAGCAAAGCCAAATACTAGTGTGCGGTGAACTGTGGTGGCTTCAACTATCTCCTTCTACTTACTTTAACTAGCACCAAAGCATGTCTTCACACAACTGACTCCAGAGAAGCCTCTGTGGTACTTATTATCATTTGAAACTTGAAATCTGCATACTTGTTACTCATATCTAAATTTCCTCTGAACCGCAATGTCATATCTTCATCTGTGGAGAAGTGCGGAGCATTCTCCCATCTCTTTGTGACTATATTTACCTTGTTTTACTACTGCCTTCACTCTTCTAACTCTAAAACACTTTGTGGTAGACTTTGTCATCTCAAATTTGGAATATTCATTCTTCACACTTGTCTCTACTTAGTTTCCAAACCATAAGGCTAAATCTTTAAATACGGAGATATGTGGTACATTCTTCCGAGCTTGTGACACCTTTCCTAACTTGCACTATACTTAACCAAATTTCTTCAAACTTGTTGCAACATTCTTTATCCAGTGCCAAGTCACATGTCTTCATATCATCCAAATACACCAAGGTTCATCCAACATAACTTTCATGATAATCATCATAGCTCATCAAAGATATTGATAACATGAACTTACATATGAACTTTAGAAGATACGATATGACTGTGTACATATGATACTAATCTTCTTATCTTCCATCATCATTGCTCCTCTTCTCTACTGGCACAACTATGTACAAATAATACTAATCATCATCCCTCCTTTGATTTGCATTTTTAACATCACTAGCAACAGAACACAACCTGTTGACATCAATGACAACACATATGCAACACTAATAACCTATATTTGACTATAATAATGATATTATATGATAACTAAGACCTAAGGTAGCCACAATTTGACTACTCATAACCCTATACATATAATAGGATTAAGGGTGCAGCACCAAAATTTGAAAATATGAAAAACAAGCTTGATTATTATTGCGGTGCATCTGGTTTAAAAATTGCTTATCATAAATCTATTATTTTATGCTGGAAAGATCACCCTTCTACTTGGGTGGTAAAAAAGGTTGGAATTGTTGCACATATGCTATCTAAGGTTATCATTGATGTGGTTGTCATTGATGTCAACACTCAATTTGGAACACTCAGCTTGGATGCTTATGTTGATGATATACTATGGTAGTGTGCTAATAGTGATGTTGCTGATGTTCATGGTTGGATGTCATGCCTTGTTTAATGTCAATTAAGGTTGTGTTAAGTATGCTTGTTGTCAGAAGAGATGATATCATGATGAAATATTAAGATGGGAATTAGAAGCATTAAGATGATGATTAGAAGTAATGCTGAGGTTGAAGAGATGTTGTTGATGATCTGTAGCATGTTGTATGCTCTCTCCTAGTGTTCCTAAGAAAGTATGTACTGCTACAAGAAGACTCTGGTCTCCAGATGTTGGTGGATGTTTTTGCTACAGGAAGTTACCTGGAAGACTGCCTGGTAAAATGCTCTGCATTCCTCTGCATTTAAAGATATTGCCATGCAGTTTAGAAGTTGAGTTTAGTATGTTCTAAAGGAGTTATATCCAAGACTTCAAGTCATTATACCTTCAGCAATGAAAGTTACAAGTGATAGAGTTCTAGTCTATGCCTCTAGAAGAGTAAAGCGATCATGAAGACTTGTTGAAATGCTCAGCATTCCTCTGGAAGTGAAGATTTGTCTATGTGGTTTGAGAACATGATTAGAGATGTTCAATGCATGTTAATTTGTAGTATCAGGTGATTTGGTGATCTTCAAGTTCAGTTTTCTAAATGATAGTGAGCTATGGATAATTACGAATGCCTAATTGTTCTCAGAATACATGTTGAAGGTGTGTGCCACAAAGTTCTTGCTGTGTGGAGATCAAGGAGTGTTTGGAGGTGTTGTGTGGGTCATGCTGACTCATCTGGGAGAAGAACAAGTACCGCTTAATCATTCATGAGTACCGCCAAGTTGTAATGATTGATGTGCTACAAGCTTTATGTTTTCTAGCTTAAGGGGGACCTAATTCAATTGTGTGAAACATGTGGATGTTATTCTATGAAGGATGTTGTTGTGAAGGATGTTTAGGATTGGGTTAAGCATGTGTTGGGATCCGCAAGGCATGTTTCTCTTCCTAGAGTTGCATGTAGTTCATGTTAGGGCTTGCCCTCTACATGTTTCATGTTGTGTGATCTCAGGATGACTTGAAAATTGTAATATTCTTGTTGTCTCTAGCCTACTTGTAATGTAATCAATGTAATATCATGTATATATTGTAAACCTAGTTGATCTTGGTGAGGTATGATTGCAAAAATGAAGTAAAGAGTAGAATATGACTATGTAATGCAATATGATGTGTGACTGAAGGAGAAAGAACAAAAGAAATAAGGCCTATCCTGATTCATCTTGAAGACACTTTTCAGATAGGAGGGAAGTGAAGAGTGTGCCTAACTAATTGCTAGAGGTAGTGAGCTAAAGACAAAACTTCTTGAAGGGTGAAAGCAGTGAGTTAGTAAGCTACAAAGAAGACATTTAAAGAAGTTTTAGAAGTTGTCAAAGTATAAGAGCAACCATCAAAGGAAGAGTGAAAAGGTAGAATTGCAATCATCAAAAGAAGCGAGCTTCATTGTTAGTTTCACCCAGTAGAAGGATTGTCATGCTGTAATCATTTTTGAGTTTGTTCTCAGTTCAAGGAGTAGTTGCTTCCTTGGGTTGTAGCCCTAAAATAAAGTCTGTAGGGAGTTGTAGCTTCCTTGGGAGTGACCCTAAAACCTTTCTTCAGGGAGTAGTAGCTTCCTTGGGTTGAAGCCCTAAAACAAAGTCTACATGGAGTAGTAGCTTCCTTGGGTTGTAGTCCTAAAACAAAGTTACATAATCTTTTATAGCAGTGAGCTTCATATATTGTGAGTTAATCCTCACCGTGGTTTTTCCCCTTTGGGGTTTTCCATGTACATTTGGTGTTATGTGTTGTTATGCATTGTGTTGATCTTTAATGTTTCTGTTAATGCTATAAAGTTTAAGTTTTAATCTGCTATGGAGGATTTGAGATTTGTTTGGATACTGATTCGCCCCCCTCTCAGTATCCAAGTGTGTTCAACAATTGGTATCAGAACCAAGTTACTCAGAAGAAGCTTAACCACTTGAGTAAGGTCCAAGATGGCTAATAATGGATCTCACAAGGCACCTACGTTTGATGGAACAAATTACACCTTTTGAAAGCTAAAGATGGAAAACTATCTTTCCTCTCTAGGGTTTGGTGTTTGGCAATCTATCAATAATGGTTACATTGCTCTTGCTAGTGATCCCACAGATGCAGATGAGATTAAGTTACATGACAACAATGTCAAGGCAAAGAGTGCTATCATGAGTGGGCTAGCTAATTCAGAACTTCTGAAGGTAATGAGTTGCAAATCTGCTAAGGATGTTTGGGTGAAACTTAGCAGCATTTATGAAGGAGATAGAAAAGTGAAGCAAGCTAAGATGCAAATCTTTAAGAGAAAATTTGAAACCCTAAGGATGACAGAAGAAGAAGACATTACTAGTTATATGTTCCAGGTGGATGAAGTAGTTAATGGCATCAGAGGTCTTGGTGGAGAAGTGAAAGAAAATGAGATTATGAAGAAGGTTCTGGGATCTCTCCCTAAATATTATAGTCATAAGGTATCTGCTATTGAGGAATCTAAGGACTTGGATGCCTATATAGTAGATCAATTGTTTGGTGCTCTCAGAGCCTTTGAAATGAGATAATTTGACACAAAGGTGCTACAAAGAAGGAAGCAACACTTAAATTCAGCAAGAAGGTAGAAGATAGAACAATTGATCAAAATGATGAACTTGATGAGGTAGAGGCAAACTTTGTGAGAAGATTGAAGAAGGGCATTGACAAATACAAAGGCAAGTTACCTTTCAAATGTTTCAATTGTGGGAAAACTGATCATTTTGCTTCTAAATGTCCTTTTAAAGAATCAAGGGGTAGTAACAAGAGAGAGAGAAGTCCAAAAAGAGTCTTTGTTCCATGGAGAATAGTTTCTCTTCAGAAGATGAGGATCATGATGATTCATATGATGAAACACTTTTCATGGCCTTGAATGTTGGTGACAAAAAAGGTGATATTGGGAAATGTGAAAAGTCTGATACCTTGTAGGATGATCAAGTTAATGAAAAATCAATGGTTGTATGGATTGCCTTTCATTCAAAAGAAGAAGCAAATTCTTGGATAATTGACAGTGGTTTCTCTAACCACATGACTGGTGACAAGGAGAAGTTTATCAACCTTAAAAAATAGAATGGTGGAGCTATCAAGTTTGGTGGTGACGAGTCAACACAAATATGTGGAAATGGTGCTATAAATATTGATGGGAAGAACAGGATTGAGGATGTCCTCTGTGTCAAAGGGCTAAAGCATAATCTTCTCAGTGTTAGTCAAATGTGCAGTAAAGGATACAATTTACATTTCATGCCAAAGGTTGTGAAATTGGGAAGGCAAGGTCTGGAAGACTTGTTACAGAAGGTATTAAGACTTATGGAAATATCTATCATCTAAAGGAGGTAAATGAAAGAACCTATTCATTGGCTCAATCTGGTGAGTGTTGACTATGGAACAAGCGAATGGGACACATCAACTTTGACAATATGGTAAATATTAGCTCTCTTCATGTGGTGAGAGATATGCCTAAGATAACCAAGCCTGCAAACACATTATGCAAAGAATGTCAAATGGGAAAGTAGAAAAAGACAAATTTCAAGAGCAAGGAGTATTCTTCTACAATGCCTTTGGAGCTGATTCACACTGACCTATGTGGCCCCATAAGAACAAAGAGTTAACAAGGTGAAAGGTACTTCATGTTGCTTATTGATGATTACTCTAGAATGACTTGAGTTACCCTTTTAAGAGAAAAATCAGAAGCCTTTGATAAGTTTAATATTTTCAAAGCAATAGTTAAGAATGAAATTGATGCTAAGATCAAATGCTTAAGGTATGATAGGGGAGGTGAGTTTACTTCAAATGAATTTGAAAAGTTTTATGAAGATCATGGTATTAGGAGACATCTGTCTGTTCCTAGGACACCTCAACAGAGTGGGGTAGTGGAGAGAAAGAATAGAATTATGCAAGACATGGCTAGGGTATTGTTGAAAGATGCAGATTTGCCTGATATGTATTGGAAGGAAGTAGTTCATACTATTGTCTATCTGCTTAATAGAGTACAGTTGAGGGTCAATAGCACTAAGACCCCTTATGAGCTATGGTATGGAAGACCTCCCACTGTCAGATACTTTAGGATTTTTGGCAGCACATGCTACATCAGAAGAGATGAAGAAGACTTTGGAAAGTTTGGTTCAAGGTATGATGAAGGGATATTTCTTGGTTACTCTACCAGAAGCAAGGCCTATATATGCTAGAACAAGAGATTGGGAAAGATGATTGAAAGCATAAATGTTAAGGTAGATGAAGATTTGTATCAGATTTTACAAGAACTAGAGGACTACGGATCTGATATACCTCCCTGTATTGAAGAAGAAGAAGAGGATAAAGAAGAGAAAGAACAGAAAATTAGAGCAGATCCCTAAGACTCCAACAAAGTATGTTCAGAGGAAACATTCAATAGATCAGCTCATTGGGGATAAGAATGAAGGTGTGCAAACTAGGAAAAGGCATGCAAAAGCAAGCGAGCAAGTGAATTTTTGCCTACTGTCAAAGATAGATCCCAAAACCTTTGGTAATTCCAACAAAGATAATGGATGGTTGAAGGCAATGGAAGAAGAATTGAATCAAATAAAGAAGAACCAGATATGGGAACTAGTTCCCAAACCAACCAATAAGAATGTTATAGGAATAAAGTGGGTGTTCTAGAACAAGCTAAATGAAGATAGTGAAGTTGTGAGGAACAAAGCAAGATTTGTGTGTAAGGGTTATTCACAAGTTGAAGGTATTGTTTTTTAGGAGACTTTTGCTCTGGTATCTAGGATGGAGGCAATCAGGATGTTTCTTGCCCTTTCTGCTCACAAGAACTTCAAGGTCTATCATATGGATGTCAAGTCAGCATTATTGAATGGTGATTTAGAGGAAGAGGTCTACATTGAGCAATCGGATGGTTTCCAACTATCAGGAGATCCGGACATGGTGTGCAAACTCAAGAAATCTTTGTATGGACTCAAGCAAACTCCTAGAGCTAGGTATGCTCGGTTGGATAAGTACTTACTTCAGTAAGGATTCAAGAAAGGTACCACAGATAGTAATATTTACATTAAGGAAGAGGGAGACATGATTTTGATAGTTGCAAAATAGCTTGATGATATTATTTTTGGTGGAGATAGTATGTGTAAGAGGTTTGCATAAGAGATGTAGAAAGAGTTTGAGATGTCTATGATTGGTGAGATGTCTTTCTTCCTTAGGCTTGAAATTGTTCAGCTAGATGATGGTATCTTTGTTTCTCAGGCTAAGTATGTTAGAGAGATGTTGAAGAAATTTGGTATGGACTCCAAACCAATAAGTACTACTATGGTTATTGGTTGTCACTTGAGTAAGGCTGATGAGTCACTTGAGGTTGATCAGACTCTTTATAGTTCTATGATTGGAGGATTATTATACTTGACTACTTCTAGACCTGATATTATGCATGCAATATGTGTGGTTTCTAGATATCAAGCTAATCCTAAGCAAATTCATGAGAAGGCAGTAAAAAGAATATTCAGATACTTGACGGGAATTCTAGATTTTAGCTTATGGTATCCAAGAGGTAATGACTTTGATCTGAGTGCTTACACTGATGCTGATTGGGTTGGTTGTGTTGATGGTAGAAGAAATACAAGTGGCAGTGCTTTCTTCTTAGTAATCAGATTGGTTTCATGGCATAGTAAGAAACAAGATTCAGTATCTATATCAACTGCGGAGATAGAGTATATTGCTGCAACATCTTGTTGTACACAAGTGTTGTGGATGAAGCAAACATTGAATGATATCAATGTACTGTATGATGAGCCTATTCCTATTTTGTGTGATAATACTAGTGCTATCAATATTTCCAAGAATCCAATGATGCATTCTAGAACCAAGCATATATCAATTAGGTATCACTTTTTGAGAGAGAAGGTTGCAGATAGAGAAGTGAAGTTGGAATATGTTCTAATAAAGGATTAAATTGTAGATATTTTCACAAAGGCTCTTGCAAAGGATAGTTTTGAGTATCTCTGGTAGAAGTTAGGGGTAATTGCCCCTCCTTCTCTCTAGATGCATAGTTGGTGCATCTATCTAGGGGGAGTAATCCATGCTATATCTTTTTCCTAGACTGATGGTGGCTACCTCTCAGGGGGAGCAGGTTGTGGTTGTTGCTGATAGGGGGAGAAGGTTGAAAAGGAGAGTTTGTTCCCTAAGGGGGAGAAGTTGTTGCCCGTTGTCCTTGATATCAAAGGGGGAGAATGAGTAGGTGTGTGTTGCCATCAATTCCAAAGGGGGAGATTGTTGCATATATGCTATCTAAGGTTATCATTAATGTGGTTTTCATTGATGTCAAAACTTAGTTTAGAACACTCACCTTGGATGCTTATGTTGATGATATACTATGATGGTGTGCTAACATTGATGTTACGGATGTTCATGGTTGGATTTCATGCCTTATTCAATGTCAATTAAGGTTGTGTTAAGTATGCTTGTTGTCAGCAGAGATGATATCATGATGAAATATTAAGATGGGAATTAGAAGCATTAAGATGATGATTAGAAGTAATACTGAGCTTGAAAAGATGTTGCTGATGATATTTAACATGTTGTATGCTCTCTCCTATTGTTCCTAAGAAAGTATATGCTTCTACAAGAAGACTTTGGTCTCCAGATGTTGGTGGAAGTTTCTGCTGCAGGAAGTTGCCTAGAAGATTGCCTGGTAAAATGCTTCGTATTCCTTCGCATTTGAAGATATGGTCACGCAGTTTAGAAGTTGATTTCAATATGTTCTAAAGGTGTTATATCCAAGAGTTCAAGTCATTATACCTTCAGAAGTGAAAATTACAAGTGACAAAGTTCTGGTCTATGCCTCTAGAAGAGTAAAGTGATGATGAAGACTTGTTGAAATGCTCCTCATTCCTCTGGAAGTGAAGATTTATCTATGTGGTTTTGAGAACATGATTAGAGATGTTTAATGCATGCTAATTTGTAGTATCAGGTGATTTGGTGGTCTGCAAGTTCAATTTTCTAAATGACAGTGAGCTACAAATAGTTCTGGATGCCTAATTGTTCTCATAATACATGTTGAAGGTGTGTGACACAAAATTCTTGCTATGCGGAGATCAAGGAGTGTTTGGAGGTGTTGTATGGATCATGCCGACTCATCTAGGAGAAGAACAAGTACCGTTTAATCATTCATGAGTACCGCTAAGTTGTAATGATCGATGTGCTAAGAGCTTCTTGTTTTCTTGCATAAGGGAGACGTAATTGAATTGTGTGAAACGTGCAGATGTTATTCTATGAAAGATGTGTTGTGAAGGATGTTTAGGACTGGGTTAAGCATGTGTTGGGATCTGCAAGGCATTTTTCTCTTCTTGGAGTTGCGTGTAGTTCATGTTAGGGCTTGCCCTCTACATGTTTCATGTTGTGTGATCTCCAACTTGAAAATTGTAATAGTCTTGTTGTCTTTGGCTAACTTGTAATGTAATCAATGTAATATCATGCATATATTGTAAACCTAGTTGATCTAGGTGAGGTATGATTGCGAAAATGAAGTGAAGAGCAAAATATGAATATGTAATGCATTATGATGTGTGACTGAAGGAGAAAGAACATAAGCAATAAGGCCTGTCCTGATTAATCTTGAATACACTTTTCAGACATGAGGGAAGTGAAGAGTGTGCCTAATTGATTGCCAGAGATAATGAGCCAAAGTAAAAACTTCTTGAAGGCTGAAAGCAGTGAGTTAGTAAGCTGCAGAGAAGACATTTGAAGAACTTTTAGAAGTTGTCAAAGTAGTAGAGCAATCATCAAAGGAAGAGTGAAAAGGTAGAATTGCAATCATCAAAAGAAGTGAACTTCATTGTCAGTTCAGGCAGTAGAAGGAATGTCATGCTGTAATCATTTCTAACTTTGTTTTGCTCAGGGAGTAGTTGCTTTCTTGGGTTGTATCCCTAAAACAAAGTCTGCAGGGAGTTGTAGCTTCCTTGGGAGTGACCCTAAAACCTTTCTTCAGGGAGTAGTAGCTTCCTTGGGTTGAAGCCCTAAAACAAAGTCTACAAGGAGTAGTAGCTTCCTTGGGTTGTAGCTCTAAAACAAAGTTGTAATATTTTATAGTAGTGAGCTTTATATATTATGAGTTAATCCTCACTTTGGTTTTTCCCCTTTGGGGTTTTCCATGTACATCTGGTGTTATGTGTTGTTGTGCATTGTGTTGATCTTTTATGTTTATCTTAATGCTGTAAAGTTTAAGTTTTAATCTGCTCCAGAGGATTTGAGATTTGTTTGGATACTGATTCACCCCCCCTCTCAGTATCCGGGTGTGTTCAATAAGGATTGGGGTGGACCTTACAAATAGGTTAGATATATTATTGTTCCATTTGATTTATTCCCATCCTTGAAATTTATGTGGGCATGGGTGATGGAAAAATTTACTAAAAAGATTTCTAAGTGGCAAGCTAATCTTTTATTTATTACAGGAAGATTTCAAGGGTACCAAAAAATGTTTCTTCTTTTTCTTTATATTTATCTTCTTCCTAGTTAGTTTTCTCCTCTCCTATGGGTCAAATTCATAAGTTGTTAAGGGACTTATTATGGTTTGATGGTAAATCTATCAAGAGAAGGTGTTATGTCAGAAAAAGTAACCTTGGGGGCTTTTTCCTATTAAGGTTTAGCACCTGGGTCCTGTAATTGCATTTAGAGCATCTTGCATGTTATTTATGACTCCCGATGAGAAAACCCTTGGGTCTTGTGACAAATAGGACCTTGGGGGCTGCACTTTAATGAATCTTGAGCAAAAATGGTAGGGTGGACTTGGGCGCTAGTGCCCTAGTCCAGCCCTATTTTGGGTCTGCCCTAATTTCAAATGCTGGTTTAGTGACTGTTATTTGGGTCCTATGTCGACATCTAAAGTTTGAATTATGAAATTCTTAGCGGGAATCTTTGTAGTTGCATATATAAGCATGATTAGGTTTCATTTGCAAACTAGATGAAAATTAGATGGACTTTATGCGTACTAGTGATCATATAGCATTCAAAATATTCATTGTGTTGCAGAGTAGAGCATTGTTATTTTGTTTGTGTTTGCAGATTTGGCATCTATCTCCTCATGGCATGAAGAGCATCTTCCTTCCATGAAATCTTCACTACAAGGTGATATCAATTATGTTTTCAATCATTTATCATTTAGATTTTTGCCTCTATCCGTTCGAGATACGCACTCTCATCTGACAATGGTGTTCGAAAGACTTGAATGTCTCTCCGAGGCTTGACCGAGGCAAGCCTCTAAACACCACAACCTCCTCCCACACTCCTTGTGATTGCAGGTTATAAGTGTTGAGTCATGTGGAGTGGAGTGGCAGAAAGGAGTGATAGACATTGAGGATTCAGGATCTGGAAAGAAGCAGGACACTGGTGCTTTTCCTGGACTAGGGCGCTAGTCCCCATGTCCTCCGTAGTTGAATTGCTGGAAATGGAAGTTACAGTGCAGATCAATGTTAGAAGGAGATCAGGATCCCGCAAAGAAACATGTACCTTGGACTTGGGCATGTCCCCGTGTCCCTGACTTTTCTGCCTTTTGAACTTTGAAAAATAACGAGTTAAATATATCTGTCCCTTATCTTAGTCTGAAAGGATTTGTTGTAATTTCGTAATTTGCTTATTGATTTGTATATTTAGGGTTTGTAAGTACAATTGAGCATTAGATAGAGACATTGTTTGACACATTCAAGAATCCATAGCTTCCCAAGAGGCAACTCAACCTGATAGGTTATTGCTCTCGCTTAGTGGAGATTCATCTCAGTTGACAAGCCCTTGGAATGTTTGGTGTGAAAGGAGGATTACACATAAACCATCAAAATCAACCCTCTTTATATTTAACACTAAACATTTTGGTGAACCTGTTGGAGTACAATACAACATTGAGAAGGGGGGTGAATCATTGTTGTATAATTTTTAACATTTCAAAACTTGATTCAAAAAGGTTTTGCAAAGGAGTTCATTGAAGAACATAATCATCATGATATGCAAAACTTAAATAAAGATGATCAAATAGGTGCAACATAATCAACCACAAGAAAGAGAAATGACACAGGTTTTGATGAGTGGAAAACCCTCAAGGGGATTAAAAACCACTCTAAAAAATTGCCTCACTAGCTTATTTGAATCTCACTGATTACAACAATGGTTGTCTCACTGACAATTAACCATGCCTCACTGGCATAAATCTATCTCATTGACAAACACAATCACCATTATCAAAACATAAAGCCAAGTGTGCAATAAATGATTGCAAGTCAATCTGATATGCACCATTACATACCCTATCTTCTTTGAGTTTTCATATCTCTTTGCTATCATACTCAATCCAATCTATATATCAGTCTCATGATATCTGCATAATCAATTTACCTGATGCACAATCAATTGCATATTGTCTCCATATTTGACATGGTTCAATCTATAAGTTCTTTGCATAATATCTTCATCACTACATATTTATTTACACACACACACATTCATCAATGTACCTACAATACCATTATATAAAGATTGAATGTCTTTTCATATTCTTGCAATACCATTCTTTCATAGAGAACCTGCAATAAAATTATAAACAAAAAGACTCTTGATATTCCTCTCCTTTGCATATTCATATTCTTCATTTCAAACTGAAATTCTTCCTTAAAAAAATATTCTTCAATCTCCAAAACATAATCTGCAAATAAAGTCTTTAAAGATTCCCTTTCAATATAACTCTTCAAAAATTTCTTTCAAAATAAATATTCAATTTTCTCTACAAAAACCCTTGATATTCTTCTATCTTCAAGAATAAAATATATCATTAATCCCTTCAAGAATTCATTCTCCTTCATTGAATCCATTGAATCCTACATAAAAAAAAATCTTCTCTACATCCATAAAAAAATCTTCAATATACTTCATCTCATATGTCAACTCTTCATATTTCTTATTAGAAACTTTGGTTTCACTTTCCTCATGAAGATAAAAAAAATTAGAAAGAAAATAAAAAAAGACTTCCTCCTTTATCTCTTCTGCCATGAAAAGATATTAAAAAATAGAAATAAATCTTCTTAATAGAAGCTTTAAATCACCCACAAAATTTGCCTTGAAATCGGGCTAAAAATAGCCTCATAAAAACACTACACTGTAGTCAAAGGTCTTTTGACAGTCACTGGCACATCAAAGGAGACACTTAGAAGTCGGGTTTACACATTTGAATAATAGCCATTGATTGACCTTCGTGCGCTCCTTACAATTTCAAACATGACCATTGATATTATATTTCGCGCCCATCACATATAAAAGGTAACCGATGCAGTCAGTTGAGCTAGGAGAGGGCCGGTCATACAACGAACCAAAGACCCATAAGATGTGACTTAAGTCACTTATGACCTACTACAAGAAGTCACTGAAAAATAGAAAAAGTGCACGACAGGTAAATAAGGATTATAAAACAAAGTGTCTTAGACATCATATTTAGGGCTTTTAATCCTTAGTTCCAAGAGATGTGAAGAACAAATAAGCCACATCATGATCCAAGATGATTTCCACTGAAAGTTGGATATTTGAAAAATTCCATGAAGAGGTAGAAACTTTACTCATCATCAGATCATGTATAAGCAACAATAATACCACTTACCATTTTGGATCTATGTCAACACCACAAACTTTGTCTATAGAGGCATTAAGCATCAACACATATACCAAGACTAAACACCATCAGATCCTGTTCTAAATACCATCAGATTTTGTTCAAAAATACCAACCAATGATATCATAATCAACAAGCACCTGTAGAATAAAATACACATCTATAAATTGTAGAAGATTGCCTCAAACATGATGGCAAAGTCAAGTGCCACAACAACCCAGCTGAGATCAAACATACTAATCATAACACCATATCAGCTGCCAACAAGTGCATATCAACTGTCATAGAACATTTAGAAGATTAGAACATCATGAGAACCTATGCCAAGCATGTGATAACTAATGTGCCAAGTGAACCATGAGAGTGCCACAAACCAATACAACCATAGAATATGTAAAGATGCCATACCTCAAAGATCATTACAAGTCTTGTGTTGATTTACCTTGAGATGTGTCTTGTTGTAGAAACATGTGAACTATTTATGATGATGACATCCATAACATAATGATCCTGATTGAATACATAATCAATATCAACATCATCTGAACCACACCTAAATTCTCCTCAACCATATGAAGACCAATTGTGAGTTCTCTTGGTAACACATAATGAAGAATTGCATCTTGATCATCCTGAGCATGAACCTAAACATGAACATACTATCAACACTAAAACTCCATGAACTTCAAACATGTGACATAATCAACTCCAAAACACCATAAAGGCCAAACCTATGAAGAGGCATCCTATTGAGACACAATCAACATGAAGATCAAATCTCTGCATATCTTGTCATGACAACACAACACCTTTTTGACATCAATGACAACCAATCTCCATTAGAACCCATGTTTTTGACCTTTTTGGCACCTTTCTGAGTGTTGTTTGATAGATTTGCATTCATTCATCTTATTGTATTTGAAAAATTACAAAAAAAATTGAAAATTTTGGGAAAATTTAAAAACAATTATGCATTCTTCATAAAAACCTAGTCTTGCATTAGCTAGGGTTTGTAGTCAAAATCTTGTTTCAGATTTTACTACCATTTTAAAACACTCATTAAGACTGATTTCTAATAGTGGTGTTGCATTATAGTGGTCTTCTTGCAAAATCTCATGCCTAGGGTTTGAAAACCTGACATTTTCACTAGAATTGGCCTTATCGTCTCTCTAGATTTGCACTACAAGCGTGTTGTAAGGGATTTTTCTATATTCATTGGCTGTTAATAGGGTTATTACTGGCTTCCCTTCCTTATTTTCCTTACAACACCCTCTCTACTAGGCCTTTGCATTGAAAAATCATGAAAAATTGTAGATCTTAGCTATATTTTCACTAGGGTTTGACCTTGAGTGGCACTATAAGCGTGTTGTGATGGATTTTTTGGAATTAGGTGGCTGTTATTATTGTTATAATTTTCTTTCCATCCTCATTTTCCTCACAAGACCCTTTGTCATACTTTTTTGCATCGAGATTTGGTGAAAAATTACATATTTTAGCCTATTTTCACTAGGTTTTGACTTGTCATTGCTCTAGGTTTGCATAAAAAGCGTGTTGTGAAAGATATTTCTGCATCATTGGACTATTATTAGGAATATCATTTTCTATCCTCTTTGAATATTTTCACAACACCTTTTCTCCTAGTGATTTGCATTGAAAAAAATTGAAAAATCAAGCATTTTAGGTCATCTTCATACATACTTTTGCATTGGCTCTGGCATAAGTTTTGAAAACTTTTTGAAATCTAATTTGGCACTCATTTGAAAACATACACATGGATTCTCAATACAACAATAATTCTAGGCTTCCTCCTAGGCCACATTTGAAAAGACGAGCCCTTGAACTTGAAATAACATTTACACCTCATGACAAAGAAATGGTAGATATTGAAGGGCCTCTTTACATTACAGTGAAAATAATGGAAATACATATGCATGGAACACTTATAGATCCTAATTGTATGACTAATGTGGTTACAGAAGAGTTCATCCTTAAACATGATTTGGCACAAAACTATTATGACCCGTCAGATTTGAGAATCAAAACGCATAATGGATCTTTGATGAAAACATTTGGATTGGTAAAACTGTTAGTCTTGGTCTATGACAAAGACGTGGACCAGTTATTTGACGTTATTCCCTTATCCGACCTCTTTCATGTAAAACTTGGATGCCCATGGCTTAAGGCTATGAATGTCGTCCCTTCAACTATTCATAAATGCCTAAAATTCTCTTTGCATGGAGAGATCCGTACTGTCCGTCGTAACACATACCAACCTCCGGCTAAGAGAAATAATTTCACCCTTGATTACTTTTAGCCACAACCTGAAAGAGAACCTGAGCCACGAAGAGACCAATCTTTTCTAAACTACAAATGATACAAAGCAAAACAACTAGCCAGAGTGGCCAGGCCTCCTTTACAAACAATGAGGGATGAACAACATGTGTTTGAGGATCCCCTTAGAGCAAAAGGAAAACAAGCACAAGACTACTATGGATATGATGAGATAATTGGTGTGATAGATGTGGATAAGGAAAAGTTTCATAACTCACCTCATCCACGGAGATATGGTATATATGTTGAGGTCCCTCCTCTGACATCCTTACAAGGATCTAGAGGCTTTCATAGACAACAAAACATTCCACCGAGACCAATGAAATTTCAACATGGTGTTTCTTCCTCTAATGTGCAAAACCCTATGGAAACACATGACAATGCCTTTGAATAAATAAGTAGTAAAACAAGAAGGAATAGACAAGCAAATGAAAGGAGGAGGAGAAGATAAGCTTTTGCCCAACAATTTGCCGCTCAACAAGAAAACATTCAACCTAACATTGAAACAAACATAGAAAACCTCAACACTGAAGATTTTGAAGATAAGAACAAAAGTTGGGCTATGGTACCTTACATACGTCTTTCCTCTAGCATCCGAGATTAGGAAGAGGATGATTTGCTTGATGACAACCCTTAGTTTGGGCATCCCTATAGGTAAGTATTTCTACCCCTTTACCTCCGTGATGTGTTTTCCCCATGATGTGTTATGTGTTTTTTAGGCCTCCTGTGATGACCCTTGATACTCTCGTAAGGTCAAGGATACTGGGAGACCACCTCTGTTGTGATCCTTCCTCTATTTGTATCATCATTCTTCTATATTTCTTCTCTATTTTCATTGTTGTGTGTTGTGTCTTATGGACATAGCGTTGCGGTTGGTGACTTGGGGGCACCCTCCTACGTGACTGTCCCTAAGACACTTGTTTCTCCTCTCTTGTTTCTGTTACCCAAATTTTCACTACAACTCAATTAGGTAGAGCCCACTATTTTAAATAGGGAAGTGAGATTCATTTTTTATACTTTCCAATGTTACATTCAATTGTATAAGCAAAATCAGAAAAAGAATTACAAAAAAGCTGTAATGGATTATTGCATTGACACAAGTGCATATAATAGAGAAAAGTAATATTTATTGAATGAAAAATATCCATTGTCTCACACAAGCCGTGAAATTAGCTTTCGCTTATTCAATACAAATTGAGAAAAGCATATACATGAATAAGTAATGAAAGTAAATAAAGGAGTATAGAATGAGGGTAACCAGTCATTGCCTGAATGACTGGTCTATCTAGTTGGTGGAGTTGTTGATTTGAGCTTCCTTGGTCCATTATCATGTTTCCCTGCAAAAGATGAGATAAGGTGTTAGAGCAATGTTGCTCTAAGTAATGATTGACTACATTTATTATATACGCATTCATTATGCATGTATAGGCTTTTCAACAAGATGCATAAAATCAGTCATGCATACCATAAATGTACTAGAGAACTACTAAAGTTATCTAATGCATCCAGGGTATGCATTTGTTTTTATTAAAAAGTTTGCTTCATGTGTAGATACAGGTGTAATTAGTTTTCTATTTGATTCATCAGGCTACATTATGAGTGGAGAAAATGTGGCTCCCACAAGGGTTGAGCCCAGCTCATAAACATTGCAGAAGATCTCATATATGTTAAACAGAAACAAGGATCAACTTGTATAATAAGAGTTATTCATATACTTTTATAAGGAGCAAATAGGCTCTATGTAAACAAGTGAATTTTCATGATATAAGGCAATTGGAACAACTTATTGCTCATCATAGTGTGTTTGTAACAACATCATCAAAAGATAATAGCATCACTGTCAGTAGGGACAGTTTGAATTTTCCAAGACAGTCAGTCATTGACTATCATCTGTCATTAGCATGCAGATAACAGACAAACATCAAGAGCATTATCGAAGAAGACTATCTAACAATGTCAAGAGATAGTCAAATAACAAATATTATAGTCATCTCTGTCATGGAAGCACAAAGATAGTCCAACATTGAAAACAGTAGAAAGACATGGTGATAGTCAAAGGCAGAGATATAGTGACTGAAGAGGCATGCTCAGAATGCTTATATTTTTTGACTATTTTAGAGATAAATTGAAGAACATACGCAAAATAGATAAAATATACAGACTCAGGTCTAAATACCATAAAAACATATATCATAGTGATCTGAGCAGTCGTAGTATATGAAATGCCAAGGTGTAGTGATTATTTTGTATTAAAGACTTGCAGATATCTGATGTCACATCTATGGAAGCAGATACAACAATAAGCATGGTATACAGAAAATGTTAAGACTGTCAAAGATTTCAAGAACACTTTTAAATGCCTGAGAGATTGCACACTGACTAAGTAGTCATGTACTGAAGGACAACAATCAATGAAGAAATGGAACAACTACATGGTTTTCAAGTATCTGCTAGTAGTCGTGACACTTAACAATCATAAGAAGCACCATGAAGGCTCAAAGGCCTCTAAGACCATCATCAGAAGGCAATCACCACATCAGAATAAGGGATTTACTGAAGGAGATGATGACATCAAGATAAAGCATGATTGTATAACAGCATAGAAACCATAAGATGCATCTATAGCAATCAAAACAAAGAAAATACCACTACAGTGTCATGGAGCCTTTATCAAAAGGGTAATATAAGAAACTAAGCCAACATAAAGTGTAAAAGCATGAAAACAACTATGACAATAAATGTATAAAATCATGTGAAGGAGCAATCAAAATGAGAAGGGTTTCAACCTGTATGCATTCAGTGGAACAACAAAATGAAAGGCATCTGCAACAGAGTGTCAATGGTAGTGTCACTAAAGATGAAACAACAACAAAAGCACAGTCAGAGCTATCCACAGTCAGTGCAGAGAGTAGTACCAAGATAGATTGTGTGAAGAAAGGGTTTCAATGAAGGATTTTCACCAAATGCAAGAGACAGTCACTTGAGGAACTATCTTAAAGCATAGTGATGCAGTCAACAGAGGACTGTCATACAATAAAACACAAGGATGTATCACCATTGTAATAACAGATAGATCTCTCATAATGAAAGGAGGACTCTCAAAATACAAAGATTTATAAGCTTTCATCAGTATAAAAACAATCAAGAAACTGTGACAGTTTTAGTGACTGTTACAAAGGTCAAATAACAGTGTTTAGAAGTGCTAGATAGTTGTAACATTGTCAGGAGTCTGAAGGAATATGCCCTATTATTCAAGAAGTCTAAACTATGTCAGAGATTCTACTAATGAAAATGAAAGACTGGCACACAGAGTAAGATACATGCTTAAAATCTTTGTAGTTTTACCCATTTTGAACAACTGTAGTTTTGAACATATCAGAGATAATATCAAAATATGCCATGAATACTTCAGCAAAAGACATAGAACAACATAGCGTTTTAGCTACAAAAAATGCAAGTAAGAAACACAGTGAGGGTTTTCCATGAAAACCCTAGTTCTGTAAAGCCATCCCTGTGTTTTATTTTAAAATGCCTTCTTCTCATAAACAATGCAGAAAATTTCATGCATGATATACATAAACGGAATAAGGGTTTTTGCTTGTTCATCAAACCCTAGATTCATTTTTTCATAATGATAGAAAGAAAGAAGTGCATTGTGTTTTTTCATTTTCAGAGAAGCAAGAACAAAGTTGTATACAGGAATATCATAGGCAGAGTAATGTTTCTGGGTGGAAATGTCACAATTTTGTTACTTTCTGTAGTATTACACCTAAAAAAAGGCAGTCATTTATGATTAAACTAAAAAATATTTATCTGAGCCATACAAAAGAATGAAGCCTTTAACATATGCGGTGGCAGTGCCAAGTGACAACAGACAATGGTGATAAGGCAGTGGAAAAACAACAAAAATCACCTATAGGAAAACCCTTGTACTTCAGTTACAAAATGTCTTATCATTTCAGGAGGAAACTAAAATGAGTGGTTCTGACCATGGTCGTGAAGTGAAGGGTAAGGGTTTGTTATTTCCCCAAAACCCTAAGTGCAGATACAGAAAAATGATCAACCCTAACAGAAATAATACATTTTATCATTTTTTTGTAGCAACATATCTCAGAAAGAGACAGCCATACAGTAAAATGAAGTAAAACAATAGATACAATGTTGAGAAACCACAGGAAATCGTGAGTTTTTGCAATATTGATACGGAAAAGAGACTTCATCAAACTTACCTACAGCAAAAAGGTAGAAAATTCCAAAAAGGTCACAGAAAATGCCTCGAAGTCAACTGCAGGAGCTCCAGATAGCAAACCCTCATGTCGGTGGCAAGAAAACAACAGAGCAACTTTTCAAGAAGACAAGAATGTAAAATGGGGTTCCAAAATTGCTTTTTGTCCACAAGGGTTTCAAAGCCCTAAATTGCTTGATGGGCCTTTTTCTTTTTGCATTTTTATTTTTCATTGCATATGTTTTGATAAAGCTGTGGTCAAAACTCAATGACTTGTGAGCCTTAGGAGATATGCCACGAAGTGGTCATCAATGTTAAGACTCAATTAAGCCTTTTGTTCTCTTTTCACTTCGTGTATTTTGTTTCACATTTATTTTCCTTGCATGTAATATACAATGTAAAACAATAGCCTCAAGGGGATGACTTTATAAATCTCTTAAAGGTTATTATTATCTTTTATTGCAAGAGAGAAGGTAGGGGATGAAAGGAAGCTAGGTGTGCGGAAAACACTTCCTACACTAATCTATTGAGGAGAGGGCTATGCAAATTCAATTTTATCCTAACTATTACAGCAATGTTAAACCATTAACATGAGATATTGCAGCAAAACACAAGAACCAGAAAGTAGACAGAAGAAGATAGACAAAGATTTATGGTGGGGAAACCCTTATCGGGTGAAAAACCCCACACTCAGAAACCTGCACAATGTATTAATAAATCTGAAAGAATGTTTACAATACACTTGCAATGCAAGCTTCAATGGTCTTTGACACTCGTGTCTGGAGTCAATCTAGCAGCATAATAGTACCTGTGAACCTGTGATACAAACTCCATCTCCAAGCACATGTATATAAAGGAAATACAAGGCAATATTGGACCTATCTTGGAATGGGCATCCAACATGGCATCTTGGACCAAAACCCACACCTAGGGACACTTGGTCAACATTGTAGAATGTGTTTGACACTTGTCCACAACTCCCATCCCAAAGAGGTCGCCTATTTCCAAAATGGGCTATGACAGATGCTCTTACGACACTTACGACCGTCATAGAATCTGTCATAGCGGTTACAACTTACAACTATAAGAGAATCTGTCATACACATGCTATAAATAGCATATTCTCTTACAACATGTCATATTCCACCTTGGGCCGCCCAAATATGCCTTATTCAAAGATGCTATATGACACATGTCATCACCTGTCTTACAACCTTCTATTCTCGACTCTTACATGTCATAGATTCATCATAGGAATCCATCATAACCGTTTCGGTCAAACATTCCTTACACAACATAGAAGATGCTGACACATGGAAGAATATTCCTACCACTAAGTGTGACGCCTATCTCCTCATGTGAGGACAAAAATACAAGTTGTCATAATCCATGTAGGACTAACACATCACCGTACCACATCCCACAATATGACAAAATGAATTTTCCAAATATTTACAACATAGGCAATTAAATAATAAATACAAACATTTCAAATGCAGAGAATTACCAAGGTTGAGACACCTTAATTCCCAACAGTCTCCCACTTTTTGAACACCTTGTAAGAGCCAATAGAAAAACATGATTTAACTGCTATAGGCGGAGAGGCCCATCGACTCCGAACACCATCTGAACTTCTCTGTGCCCACTGGTTTCGTCAATGCCTCTGCAACATTCTTCAAAGTATCTACCTTCTCCAAATTTACCTTTCCATCCTCAACCATGTCTCGTACGAAGTGAAACTGAACATCAATGTGCTTTGTTCTAGCATGGAAAGTTGGATTCTTCACAAGGCAAATTGCACTCTGACTGTCACAATTTATCGTGATCTGACCTGCATCAACACCAATATTTGAACACAATCTCTTAAGCCAAATGGATTCCTTACAAGCATGAGTTGTTGCCATATACTCAGCTTCTGTCGTGGACAAAGCAACAACAGGTTGTCGCTTACTCATCCAACTAATAGCACCACCAAACAGTGTAAAAACATAAGCACTGGTGGATCTCCTGTTGTCAATGTCACCTGCCCAATCTAAATCCACAAATCCACGAATATCAACAGAATGCGGAGGTCCTAAAACATTACCATGATAGCAAATGGAATACTTGGAAGTACCCCTCAAATATCTGAACACTTGCTTAACTACATCCCAATGAACCCGTCTAAGATTAGCCATAAATCAACTAAGGACTCCCACTGCTTGGGCAATGTCTGGTCTTGTGCAGACCATAGCATACATCAAACTGCCAACAACACTAGTATAAGGTACTCTGCTCATGTCTTCCACCTCACTAGGAGATTTTGGACAATCCTTAACAGACAACTTGGTCCCCAAAGAAACAGGAACACACAATGGTCTACAATCTGCCATGCTGAATCTGTCCAACACAGTCTTCACATACTTACTTTGGCTTAACCAAAGTTTTCTGTTGGTTTTGTCTCTTCTGATTTCCATTCCTAGAATGTACCTGGCTGCCCCTAAATATTTCATTTCAAACTGAGCTGACAACTGAGATTTAAAATCATAAATCATATTCTTACCCTTCCCAATGAGCAACATATCATCAACATACAATGCAACAATGAGAATACAATCACCATCAAATTTATAATACACACAGTGATCCAATTTCGATCTCACAAATCCAATTGACACAAAGGCATCAAACTTCAAGTACCATCTCCTAGGGGATTGCTTCAAACCATACAAAGACTTCTTAAGTTTGCAAACCAAATTTTCTTTACCTTTCATCATGTAATGCTCTGGATGTGACATGTAGATCTCTTCCTCCAAGTCACCATGAAGGAAAGCTATCTTCACATCCATCTATTCTACCTCCAAGTCACAAGCTATTGCGAGAGACAACTGGAATCGAATGGATGTCAGCTTGGGAGAGAAGATCTCACCATAATCTATATCCTCCACCTGTGAATACCCCTTCACAACCAATCTGGCCTTATACTTCTCAACACTGCCATCTGCACCAATTTTCTTCTTGAACACCCATTTGCATCCAATAGGTTTCCGTCCAGGAGGCAAAGGCACCAAGTCCCAAGTTTGATTCTTTTCCAAAGAAGCCATTTCTTCCTCCATGGCCTCCTTCCAAGAACTTGCATCCATCATATTCAAAGCCTCTGATACAGTTCTAGGTTCATCACTGTTAGTAAGCAAAACATAAGCACAACTAGAATCAAGCAATGTAAAACCAAACCTTTCAGGTTGCTTTCTTATCCGTGTAGACCTCAAGAGTTGAGGTTGAGGTTCAGCTTCTTCTTTTGAGCTTTCAGAGCTGCTAGAGCTCTTCTCATCATCAGGTTCAACATTGTCTTTTTGTTCATTCTTCTTAGGGGTGAGAGGAAACTGCACAACATCCTCTTTTTTTTCTTTTTCTTCTGGCTGCAAAATAGTAGAAGAAGGTGTAAGCTCTCTGAAGATGACACTTCTGCTATACAACACTTTTTCAGCCATGGGGTCCCAAAGCTTGTATCCTTTCACACCAACACCATAGCCGATGAAGATACACTTAATAGCTTTATTCTCTAACTTTGACCACTTCTCCCTAGGCACATGTGCATATGCCTCACAACCAAAAACATGAAGATGCCTTACTAAAGGCTTTCTACCAGACCACACCTCCATGGGTGTCTTTCCAACAAGAGCTAATGTAGGAGATCTGTTTACCAGATAGCAAGCAGTGGCAACAACTTCAGCCCAAAACTTTTATTCTAGACCAGCTCCACTAAGCATACTCCTAGCCTTCTCCATCAATGTCCTGTTCATCCTCTCTGCAACTCCATTTTGCTGCGGTGTGTATGGAGTTGTCTTATGTCTTTCAATCCCAAGTTCCTTGCAATACTTATCTAATACTATAGAACAAAACTCACCACCGTTGTCAGTTCTCAAACATTTAATCTTTTTACTAGTCTAATTTTTAGTAAAGGCTTTAGACTCCTTAAACTTTCTATAGACTTTAGATTTGCTTCTAAGAAAATAAATCCATGTCCTTCTATTGTAATCATCTATAAAAGATACAAAGAATATAGATTTTGATAATGAAGGAACATTAACAGGACCAAACACATCAGAATGAATGAGGTCCAACACACCAGAAGACTTATGAGAACTCGAGTAAAATTGAACACAGTTTTGTTTTCCATAAATGCAATGTTCGCAAAATTCAAACTCAAGATTACAATCATCTAACCCCTCAACGAGGTTCTTATTTTTCAGGGTATGCAGACCCTTCTCACTAATGTGGCCAAATCTCTTATGCCATAACATTGTCTTTTCTGCAGGAAGTTTAACTTCCAATGCACGATTACAACCATCAAGACTAGAAACATATTTCTTCACTGCTCGTTCAGATGGTGGGGATGAAGTGACTGCTACCCTCTTCCTTGAGTTAGAAGAACTTTTGTATTGTGAAATGCATGCCTCCAGCTGAAACAGAGTACCTCTCCTAGTACCCTTAGCAAGCACCATAGCTCCTCTAGTCATCTTGCATCCTTCTTTTGAAAAGACAACCTGCACACCTGCATCATTCAACATACTTACAGAAAGTAGGTTCCGTGCTAACCCTGGGATGTGCAGAACCCCAGAGATCCCCTTCACTTGACCATCGGGGAATTGGATAGAGACTCTTCCACGACCAATGATCTTCAGATGAGAGTCATCACCCAGATACACCTTTCCACCATCGAACTCCTCATACTTAGTGAACCAGTCTCAATGCGAGGTCATGTGGAATGATGCACCAGAGTTGATTAGCCACACATCATCAGATGCATGGGTTGCCAAGGCTGCGATGAAAGCATCACCGTCATCTTGTGATTTGTCAGAATCTGAATCAGGAGTTTTCTTCTTTTTCTTCTTCTCCTCTTTGCATTCCTTTTAGAAATGCCCGGTCTTGCCATAGTTCCAACAAAGAGCCTTGGACTTTCCAGGAGATTTAGATCTCCCACGGGATTTGGATCTACCCTTCTCAGCTTTCTTGTCCTTCTTCTTCCCTTTCTCCTTGGGTCTTCCACGAAATACAAGGGGTTCTTTGATTGCCTCAGAAGACTTTCTTCGCATCTCTTCATACAACAGCAAAGAAACCACTTCTTCCATTTTTAATGTGGATGTGGTGCTTCCAATTGCCATGACAAGATGATCCCATGAGTCCAGCAGAGAACAAAGCAGGGTCATACACCGATCCTCCTTCATCTTTACACCAATAGATGTCAATTGTGCAACCAACATGTTAAAGGCATTCATATGCTCAGCCACAGATCCTCCATCCTCCATTCGAAGAGAATACAACTTCTTTCTCAGAAAAAGTTTATTAACTAGGGATTTGGCTTGATACACATCCCCCAACTTCTTCCAAAGGAGTTTTGTAGTGGTCTCTTCATGGACATTTAACAACACAGAATTGGCAAGACTAAGTCTTATGAGACCCTTAGCCTTCTGATCCTTGAGATCCCAATCATCTTGTGACATTGTAGCTGGTTTAGTTCCATTCACACTCTCCCAAAGGTCTCGGTCAATTAACATGTCTTCCATTTTGAGCTTCCACAGCTCGAAATTACTGCCATTAAACTTCTCTACTTCAAACCTTCCTGATGTGCCTGCCATCTCCTTGCTGCAATAAGATACAGAATGCTCTGCATAGACTCCCACTCAACCTAAGATTAGCTCAAAAAACCCCTACCCAACAACTAGGACCAAAGGTGATCAAGCTCTGATACCAACTGAAAGGAAGCTAGGTGTGCAGAAAACACTTCCTACACTAATCTATTGAGGAGAGGGCTATGCAAATTCAATTTTATCCTAACTATTACAGCAATGTTAAACCATTAACATGAGATATTGCAGCAAAACACAAGAACCAAAAAGTAGATAGAAGAAGAGAGACAAAGATTTACGGTGGGGAAACCCTTATCAGGTGAAAAACCCTACACTCAAAAACTTGCACAATGTATTAATAAATCTGAAAGAATGTTTACAATACACTTGCAATGCAATCTTCAATGGTCTTCAACACTCGTATTTAGAGTCAATCTGGCAGCATAACAGTACCTGTGAACCTGTGATACAAACTCCATCTCCAAGCACCTGTATATAAAGGAAATACAAGGCAATATTGGACCTATCTTGGAATGGGCGTCCAACATGGCATCTTGGACCAAAACCCACGCCTAGGGACACTTGGTCAACATTGTAGAATGTGTCTGACACTTGTCCACAGCTCCCATCCCAAAGAGGTCACCTATTTCCAAAATGGGCTATGACAGATGCTCTTACAACACTTACGACCGTCATAGAATCTGTCATAGTGGTTACAACTTATAGCTGTAAGAGAATCTGTCATACACATGCTATAAATAGCATATTCTCTTACAACATGTCATATTCCACCTTGGGCTGCCCAAATATGCCTTATTTAAAGATGCTACATGACACATGTCATCACCTATCTTACAACCTTCTATTCTCGACTCTTACATGTCATAGATTCGTCATAGGAATCCGTCATAACCGTTTCGGTCAAACATTCCTTACACAACATAGAAGATGCCAACACATGGCAAAATATTCCTACCACTAAGTGGGATTCCTATCTCCTCATGTGAGGACAAAAATACAAGTTGTCATAATCCATGTAGCATTGACACATCACTGTGCCACATCCCACAATATGACAAAATGGATTTCCAAATATTTACAACATAGGCAATTAAATAATAAATACAAACATTTCAAATGCAGAGAATTACCAAGGTTGAGACACCTTAATTCCCAACAGGGGAGTGTGTTCAGAGTTCTTTGTGTCTTTGAGAAGATATAGTTGAGTTTGTGGAGATGTGGCAAGCACATGCCTTTGTTATAGCGTCTTTTTCTGCTTTGGAGGAGAGAGTGTTTGCCTAGGTCATGTTGATAGTTAGTAGTTGTCTTGAGTACTTGCGAGTATCTAGGAGGGATTTATTGCCTTTTAGAGTCCTTTTTAGACCTTTTCTCAGGAGCCATAATGTTTGGCTAAGTCCTAATGGACTTTTTCTTGTAGTTTGGGCATGTTTGGAGAGGTTTTAGGCCCTAGATTTGAGGCTTCTTCTGGGCATCCGACCCAAATCAGTTTGGTTTTCCTCCTTTGGTGGAACCACTTAGATGGATATAGTCACTTTTGATTGACTCATTACAGTTAGTTCTGATTATGCTACTTACAGAGACTTGTGATTTTGTGATCCTGGCTCTAGATTTTGGCAAGATTTGTAACTCATGTTACCAGTTTACTTGATATGATATACAGTGAGACCTTGGAGATTGTTGATTGGAAGTTGTGCCTATCTATCTTATGCATTTTGTGTTCATTATTTGATTTGATGGAGTTAACTGTGAAGTAATTTTATTTCCGCTTAATTTTGTCTTGGAAAAGAGCCTTTTTTACAGAAAGTACTTATGCAGGTTACAAGTTGTGTCTAGATATGCATTAAGATTAAGTGTGAAATTACTATTCATCTTAAAATTTTTGCAACTATAGACTGGTTTGTGAAATATTTATGCAGAGGTATAACTAATAGGTTGTACAAAAGTTATTTCAATCACATTAGCAAGTGTCTGGGCTGTTATTTTCATGTTCCTCATTTAAGATAGGTGTATCACCCTTAGAGTTAAATTTCAGTTGTAGAACAAAGTTTTCTTACCCTTTTCCTTGTCAAAGTCATATAATAGTAAAGTTTTAGGGGATACAAAGTTAGGAAGCCGGCCTTCTCAAGAGGTTGACCTCTGCCTATAAGGTGACCCACAGCTTTAGAGGTCTTCCCATGTTTCATCAAATAGACTAATTTCTACAAATTAGTCTGGGTGCATATTTAGGTGATAACAGTTTTTGGCACGCCCAGTGGGACTATTCGAGTCTAAATAGTGCTTATTGTTTCAATCATATTACTGGTTTTGATATGCTACCAGCATTATCAGGCCTTTAAGAGGCAGTTTTCTACATATTTGGTGACTCATACTGAAGAAAGACAAGTAGATCACTGCTGTTACATATTTTATGAGAAAGATACAGACTCAGAGTTTGAGTTTCTTTGATTATTTGCAACTGTCTCCGCCTAGAAGATAGAGTAGAACTGTGGTAAGGACTCCAGTTTTGAAAAGTATTCAATCAACCCCACCAAGTTTTAGACCAGTAGTACCTACAGTTCCTGTACCGGGTCAAGCAAACCCACCTCCAGTTGTTCCAATGGCAAGGAATCAGCCGTTTGTAGCATTTGATGGGGGCAACCCATTGAATTTGACACATCGTGATAATATACCCATGGCAGCTTTGAAGAGCCTACCTTATTTCACAAGGGAGGATCAAACTACCCCAATCGAACACATTAGAGACATAGCTTCTCTGTGTGGTGTTCATCATGTAACTCAGGAAAATGTAGCCATCAGGATGTTGGCTGCCTCATTTAAAGGGAAAGCATTACAGTGGTTCCAGAGTTTACTAGTGCAAACCATTGGAACTTGGGATGATTTGGGTGCTAAGTTGAAAAAAGCAATTTCAAGATAAGTCTGATAACTTATCGTTGGTTGAACAGTTGACTACAATAAAGAGAGCTCCCCAGGAGCAAATGATGGATTTCAATTTCTAGTTTTAGAAGACATGGAATAGAATTCCTACCATGGTAAGGCCTTCATCAGAATATGCATTTCTGTATTTTTTGAAAGCTCTTAATAGCAACATTTCAGTAATGATACAATCAATGGGAGGTACAAGTTTACCTGATGCATATGAAATAGCTATTAGAGCAGAAAACAACCTGATTTAGGTTGGAAAAATAGCACCTAGACCACCAATGCCCATTTTTCCTAAGATTCAAGCTTCAATGCCTTTTCCAATTCCATCTTTTGCCCCTTTACCTATTGTAGCAGCATTGCTAAGTACTGTCAATCCTGAGACCGCTGTTTCCAGCTCATCACAAGAGTTAAGAGAAATTAAAAACAACCAACAAAAGATATAAAACATTCTACAAACTTTTGGGAATGAACTAGTGAATATTAAAAAACAATAGTCCCAGAACAGACAGCCTTATCAGCCACACAACCAAGGGAAAAATCAGCCTTATCAAGGGCAAAACCAACCATACC
This sequence comes from Cunninghamia lanceolata, assembly GCA_027924645.1. Lineage (NCBI taxonomy): Eukaryota > Viridiplantae > Streptophyta > Pinopsida > Cupressales > Cupressaceae > Cunninghamia > Cunninghamia lanceolata. The sequence goes on along the minus strand of BSBN01000553.1, from coordinate 10,864,375 downwards.
AAGCTAATAGGCCGCCATATCAAAGCAATTACTAGGGTGCTAGGCAGAATGTGAACCAAAGGCCCTTCTGGCCTTGCAATCCTGCATCCATTAATGCAGTTAGAGACCTTGTCCCTATTCAGAACAACCTTGCAGCTGAGTATGAATGGTGTTTTCCCTGCAATCAGCCACACAGTCAGGCAACCTATTCAAATGGAGTGATAAATCAGGCCCTAATGGTACAAAATGTTGCATTTTCATAGCCAAACATACCTAATGATGGGGCTGTACAGCAGCAAGAACAGCCTCAGAATGATACTGCCTTCCTAAACTGGCAGGGAGATGAGTTTTGTGGTGTGAACAGAAATGATAATTCAGTTGCAGCAAATACAAGAGCTAAAAAGAGGGGTTATGAGATAGATCAAGCAACAAACAAAGGAAAAGGACCTGCTGATCCTTCTACATCCCAGATTCCCCATATTTTGTAAAGGAACACTCAAACAACTGCCAGGGAACAACCTCATTTTTAGGCTGATATTGCTGCTGCAAAGTCACATCAAAAGGTAAACATCACTTCACCTTTTAATATCATTGAAAATATGAAGAAAATGAATGTGACAATATCTATGTGGGATTCCTTAGCCATCCCGGGTCAAAAAGACATGTTACAATCTACCTTGTCTGATTTAAAGGTGTCAAATGATGCAACTGTTGACCCAGCTAGGGCTGTACTTACCAATTCATCCCAGGACAGTAGTAAACGGTTAAATAAGAATGCTAAACCACTTCCATTTTATGTGTCATTAATAATAGGAGACAAGTTAGTACATAACTACATGGTGGATAGTGGTGCAAGTAGTTCTGTAATGCCAAAACAGATTGAAGACCAATTAGAACTGAAATACCAGCCCCTTGAGAAGGGTGTGCTCTAGCTAGATGGCACATCTATTAACACTATAGGTGTGATAAAAGACCTAGGTCTCACTTTGCATACCTATCCAAATGTTTCCATTTCCCAAGAGGTGTTCGTCATAGATTTACCTCCTTATTTTGCCATGTGTTTGTCAAGAGTTCACAACCAAGATAGGAGGATATTTATCCTCAGATTGGCCCCACATGCTTTTTAGGACCCGATATGGTACAAAAGTGACCATAAAATCTGAATTGCTTGCCAAGGATCACATAGAGCCTTATGTGCCAAGTGTTGTTAATGCAAACTGCATCATTTCTGATGATCATGAGCTTGTTGCTGCTCAAGAACTGCAAGCTGAAAGTATACCAAAAGTGCTGTTAAAGGAGTGGGCATTAGAAAATTTTGTAGATGATCCTAAGGGACACATTCAAGAAACTGGTATGGGGTTCTATATGCTGCACGAACCTAAAACAACAATTCCAAACCTTGTAAAGAGTACAGAAAAGTAGATAGAACAACAAGATGAGGTATGGAAAATGTACTTTTATGGCTCTAGGAATAGGAATGGATCTGGTGGGGGTGCAATGCTCGTGTCTCCACAACGTGACAGATATTACTCTGCTTTCCATTTTGCTTTTTCATGTACAAATAACACCGCTAAGTATGAAGGGTTAATTCAAGGTTTGCAGTGGGCAAGGAAGAGGAAAATTAGTTGTTTGTAGGTATATGGGGACAACGAACTTATTGTGAATCAGGGGAGGGGACTGCATGTTACAAAAAATGATGTTTTGAAATGCTGTAAACATAGGGTATGCGATATGATTGGGGAGTTTAATGCTTTCAATCTAATCTCTATTCCAAGAAATTAGAACAATCATGTAGATAGGTTAGCTGCAATTAGGGCTCAGTTTGATATCCCTAGTGATATTCAAAGAGAAAAGGTACAGCCTCATGTGAAGATAGTTGATAGACCCTCTATTCCTGACAATAACGTTCATTAGTAGGTGTTTGAGAGTGATGAGCAGGTTTTGCGTTTCCTGTTAGAAGAGGATGAGTTTTCTATGATGAATCAAAACAAACTTAAACAACAATATGGTGATGATCAAGTTGTTCAGTCAAGGACTAATAAGCTGCCCAGAGGATTGGTAACCTTGGAATGCATTTTTGGTATTGATGATCAGCTAAAAAAGAGCAAAACCAGCATGCAGGTCAAAGAAGAACATTATGAAGAGTTGGAAATTGTTAAAGGTAAGCTTCTCAAGATAGGTAAAATGTGTTCACCTAAGGATAGGAAAGCTTTTATTGCTCTTTGTCAAGAATTTGAGGCTGTGTTTGCTTTGGAATACTCAGACTTAAACGGATTTGATCCTCAAATTGCCCAGCATACCATAGAGTTAGAGCCAAGTGCAAAACCTGTAAGGTAGAAACAAAGACCTTTAAATCCAAAACTTGAGCCTCTGATGATTAAGGAATTAACCAAGCTGATCGAAGGAAATATCATTTTTCTAATCAAGCATACGTCTTGGGTCTCTAATCTTGTTCCTGTGAGGAAGAAGAATGGAGAGTTTAGGCTCTGCATTGACTTTAGAGACCTTAATAGAGCTTCCCTGAAGGACCATTACCCGCTGCCCTCAATGGAGCAAATTCTGCAAGTAGTGGCTGGTTTAGAAAGATTCTCCTTACTTGATGCATATTCCGGTTATAATCAAGTCTTAGTCAAGGAGGAAGATCAGTTTAAAACTACTTTTACCACAAAATGGGGCACCATTACAAAAAGATGCCTTTTGGTCTATCAAATGCTGGTTCTACTTTTCAGAGAGCTATGGATATGGCTTTTAAAGGTTTGCTTTATAAATTGGTACTTGTGTACCTTGATGACATCATAGTTTTCTCTAAGGAGGCAGCTGAACATTTATCCCACCTGAAACAAGTATTTGAGAGATGTAAAGAGTTTGGGATATCTCTCAATCCCAAGAAATGTATTTTTGTTGTGCATGAAGGCAAGATTTTAGGACACATTGTGTCAAAAGAGGGAGTTACCATTGATACAGAAAGAGTAAGAGCTATTTTGGAGTTACCTTTACCCAGTCACAAGAAAGGGCTACAAAGTTTTATTGGCAGAATTAATTTTCTGCAAAGATTTATTCCTGACATTACAAATTTATTGAAGCCATTGACCTCTATGTTGAAGAAAAATGTAGTTTTTAGCTGGACAAGAGAGGGCAAACTCAGTTTTGAATCCATAAAAGAAGCATTATCAGCTGCACCAACTCTGGTAAATCCCGATTTCTCAAAAGATTTTATTTTGTATGCTTATGGCAGTATAGATACAATTTCTGGAATTCTAGTACAACAGCAAAGTGAAGGCTTTGAGCAGCCAATTGCTTTCTTTAGTCAAGGACTAGAGGAGTATGAACAGAGGTATAGTTTCATTGAAAAACATGTCCTTGTAGTGGTCAAGAGTCTCAAGAAGTTTAGGCATCTTGTTTCTAACAACAAGGTACATTTGATGGTTGCTCACCCTGGTGTGAAAGAGTTTCTGTTAGGTAAGGATGTTAATGAGAAAGGGGCTGGTTGGATTACCAAAGTCATGGAATATGACGTAGATATTAAGATAACCAAGCTCATTAGAGGTAGAGGACTAAGTGAACAGCTTGCTACTAGGTCTGAAAATGAAACAAAAAAGGAAGAAGAAGTACTTCTGATCATTGAAGATGAACATCAGAATGATATAACATCAGTTGGAACAAGTTGGGTTAATGATATGACTCATTTTTTACAAACCAGTGAATGTCCAACAGGTTTAGATAGAGCTAAGAGGAGATATTTTAGACTCCAGTCTATTCCTTATGTTTTAGTTAATAATATCCTTTTCAGAAAAGATTTTAATGGTGTGTTGTTAAGATGCATTGATAATGATCAAACTGACAAGGTGTTGCATGAGTTTCATGATGGAACAGCAGGGGGTCATTTTGCCCCAAGAACTACTGCTTGGAAAATAATGAGAGCTAGCTATTATTGGCCCAGCTTATTCAAGGATGCCCATTCATGGGCCAAAAAATGTGTAAAATGTGCCATTTTTGCAGGCAAAGAAAGGCTGCTAGCTTTACCTCTGCAGCTAATTCAAGTAGAACAACCCTTCATGAGATGGGGCATTGATTTTATAGGTCCCATTAACGCATCGTCAAGTGCAGGCCATAGGTGGGTACTTACAGCAATAGACTATTTCACAAGGTGGACTGAAGCAGTGGCTTTGAAGGAAGCCAATGAGAATGCTATTTTGAAATTTTATTATGATTTGGTATCTAGATTTGGAGTACCTGAATCAATCATTTCAGACAATGCTTTAGCCTTCGTTGGATTGAGGGTAACTGACTGGGCTGTGAAGAATGGAATCTATTTAAACACTTCATCGAATTATTACCCACAGGGTAATGGCTTGGCTGAATCCACAAATAAGAATCTCATAAGGATTATCAAAAGATCAATGGAGGACAACCAGAGAATCTGGCATACCAATCTGAAATCTGCTTTATGGGCAGATAGAATAACTCCCAAAAGGTCTATTGGAAACTCCCCATATATGTTAGTTTATGGAAAAAGAGGCAAGACTACCTATATCTGTGGAGCTGCTAGCTCTTGATATCATGAATTAGCTAGAGATGTTTGAAGAAGAAGATCCCATGGTTGTTAGATATGCTCAACTTATGGAGCTTAAAGAGATCAGAGATAAAGCTATGAAAGCTATGGAGTATTATCATCTTCAGACAAAAAGAGTTTTTGATAAGGAGGCCACTCCCAGAAAGTTTAGGGAGGGTGATATGGTGCTCAAATGGGATGAGTTGAAAAGCAGGCCAGGGAAGCACTCCAAGTTTGACAGCATGTGGAGTGGCCCATTCATCATTACTGAATGCAAGGAGCACAATGCATTTTAGTTATCAAACATGGATGGAGAAAATTTGCCTATCCCAGTCAATGGGATACACTTGAAGAGGTGTTTTGAGGTATGAGTTGCCTAGTAAATAGTAGATTAGGTTTTTTGCTTTCAATAAATGCTGCTGCACAATAGTTTAGATGCCTTTTGGTTTTCCCTAAGTGCTGTCTAGCACAGTTAGGTGAGTTGCTTTCAGCATTTTTGTTTTTGTTTTGGGTTTCCAAGTGTTCTTCATAGCTGACATGCCGAGTTACAGAAGTACAACAGTTTGTTTGTCAAAAGTGTTTTGAAGTCTCTGAATGACCCTGTGCCCAATGGATAAGGTCTAGGCAATTGGTCTGATGTTTAGCAGGCAAACATATAGCAGATGTTGCTAGAAATGTTATCCAAATTTTCACTATAGCTCAATCAGGGAGAGCCCATTGTCTTAAATAGGGAAGTGAGATTCATTTTTTATACTTTCCAATGTTACATTCAATTGTATAAGCAAAATCACAAAAGGAATTACAAAAAAGTTGTAATGGATTATTGCATTGACACAAGTGCATATAACAGAGAAAAGTAATCTTTATTGAATGAAAAAAATCCATTGTCTCACACAAGTCGTGAGATTAGCTTTCGCTTATTCAATACAAATTGAGAAAAGCATATACATGAATAAGTAATGAAAGTAAATAAAGGAGTATAGAATGAGGGTAACCAGTCATTGCCTGAATGACTGGTCTATCTGGTTGGTGAAGTTGTTGATTTGAGCTTCCTTGGTCCGTTGTCCTGTTTCCTTGCAAAAGATGAGATAAGGTGTTAGAGCAATGTTGCTCTAAGCAATGACTGACTACATTCATTATATACGCATTCATTATGCATGTATAGGCTTTTCAACAAGATGCATAAAATCAGTCATGCATACCATAAATGTACTAGAGAACTACTAAAGTTATCTAATGCATCCAGGGTATGCATTTGTTTTTATTAACAAGTTTGCTTCATGTACAGATATCGGTGTAATTAGTTTTCTATTTGATTCATCAAGTTACATTATGAGTGGAGAAAATGTGGCTCCCACAAGGATTGAGCCCAGCTCATAAACATTGTAGAAGATCTCATATATGTTCAACAGAAACAAGGATCAACTTGTATAATAAGAGCTATTCATATACTTTTATAAGGAGCAGACATGCTCTATGTAAACAAGTGAATTTTCATGATATAAGACAATTGGAACAACTTGTTGCTCATCATAGTGTGTTTGTAACAACATCATCAAAAGATAATAGCATCACTGTTAGTAGGGATAGTTTAAATTTTCCAAGACAGTCAGTCATTGATTGTCATCTGTCATTAGCATGTAGATAACAGACAAACATCATAGAGCATTATGGAAGAAGACTGTCTAACAATGTCAAGAGATAGTCAAATAACAAATATTATAGTCATCTCTGTCATGGAAGCACAAAGATAGTCCAGCATTGAAAACAGTAGAAAGACATGGTGATAGTCAAACGCAGAGATATAGTGACAGAAGAGGCATGCTCAGAATGCTTATATTTTTTGACTATTTTAGAGATAAACTTAAGAACATATGTGAAATAGATAAAATATACAGACTCAGGTCTAAATACCATAAAAACAAATATCATAGTGATATGAGCAGTCTTAGTATATGAAATGCCAAGGTGTAGTGATTGTTTTGTATTAAAGACTTGCAGATATCTGATGTCACATCTATGGAAGTAGATACAACAGTAAGCATGGTATATACAAAATGTTAAGATTGTCAAAGATCTCGGGAACACTTTCAAATGCCTGAGAGATTGCACACTGACTTAGCAGTCATGTACTAAAGGATATCAATCAATGAAGAAATGGAACAACTACATGGTTTTCAAGTATTTGCCAGTAGTCGTGACAGTCAACAATCATAAGAAGCATCATGAAGGCTCAAAGGCCTCTAAGACCATCATCAGAAGGTAGTCACTACATCAGAATAAGGGATTTACTGAAGGAGATGATGACATCAAGATAGAGCATGACTATATAACAACACATAAACCATAAGATGCATCTATAGCAGTCAAAACAAAGAAAACACCACTACAGTGTCATGGAGCCTTTATCAAAAGGGTAATACAAGAAACTAAGCCATCATGAAGTGTAAAAGCATGAAAACAGCTATGACGATAAATGCAGAAAATCATGTGAAGGAGCAATCAAAATGAGAAGGGTTTCAACCTGTATGCATTCAGTAGAATAGAAAAATGAAAGGCATCTGCAACAGAGTGTCACTAAAGATGAAACAACAATAGAAGCATAGTTAGAGCTATCCACAGTTAGTGCAGAGAGTAGTACCAAGATAGATTGTGTGAAGAAAGGGTTTCAATGAAGGATTTTCACCAAATGCAAGAGATAGTCACTTGAGGAACTATCTTAAAGCATAGTGATGTAGTCAATAGAGGACTGTCATACAATAAAACACAAGGATGTATCACCATTGTAATAACAGATAGATCTCTCATAATGAAAGGAGGACTCTCAAAATACAAAGATTTATAAGCTTTCATCAATATAAAAACAATCAAGAAACTGTGATAGTTTTAGTGACTGTTACAAAGGTCAAATAATAGTGTTCAGAAGTGCTAGACAATTGTAACATTGTTAGGAGTCTGAAGGAATGTGCCCAGTTATTCAAGAAGTCTAAACTCTGTCAGAGATTCTACTAATGAAAATGAAAGACTGGCACACAGAGTAAGATACCTGCTCATAATCTTTGTAGTTTTGCCCATTTTGAACAACTGTAGTTTTGAACATATCAGAGATAATATCAAAATATGCCATGAATACTTTAGCAAAAGAAAGAGAACAACATAGAGTTTCAGCTATAGAAAATGCAAGTAAGAAACACAGTGAGGGTTTTCCATCAAAACCCTAGTTCTGTAAGCCATCCTTGTGTTTTATTTTAAAATGCCTTCTTATCATAAACAATGCAGAAAATTTCATGCATGATATACATAAATGAAATAAGGGTTTTTTATTGTTCATTAAACCCTAGATTCATTTTTTCATAATGACACAAAGAAAGAAGTGCATTGTGTTTTTTCATTTTCAGAGAAGCAAGAACAAAGCTGTATACAGGAATATCACAGGCAAAGTAATGTTTCTGGCTGGAAATGTCACAATTTTGTTACTTTCTGTAGCATTACACCTGAAAAAAGGTAGTCATTTATGATTAAACTAAAAAATAGCTATCTCAACCATACAAAAGAATGAAGCCTTTAACATATGCGGTGATAGTGCCAAGTGACATCAAAAAATGGTGATAAGGTAGTGGTAAAACAACAAAAATCACCTACAGGAAAACCCATGTACTTCAGTTACAAAATGTCTTATCATTTCAGGAGGAAACTAAAATGAGTGGTTCTGACCATGGCCGTGAAGTGAAGGGTAAGGGTTTGTTATTTCCCTGAAACCCTAATTGCAGATACAGAAAAATGATAAACCCTAATAGAAATAATACATTTTATCATTTTTTCGTATCAACATATCTCAGAAAGAGACATCCATACAGTAAAATAAAGTAAAACAACAGATACAATGTTGAGAAACCACAGGAAATCATGAGTTTTTGCAATATTGATACGGAAAAGAGACTTCATCAAACTTACCTACAGCAAAAAGGCAGAAAACTGCAAAAAGGTCACAAAAAATGCCTCAAAGTCAACTGCAGGAGCTCCAGACAACAAACCCTCATGTCGGCGGCAAGAAAACAACAGAGCAACTTTTCAAGAAGACAGGAATGTAAAATGGGGTTCCAAAATTGCTTTTTGTCCACAAGGGTTTCAAAGCCCTAAAGTGCCTGATGGGCCTTTTTCTTTTTGCATTTTTATTTTTCATTGCATATCTTTTGATAAAGCCGTGGTCAAAAATCAATGACTTGTGAGCCCTAGGAGATATGCCATGAAGTGGTCATCAATGTTAAGATTGATTTAAGCCTTTTGTTCTCTTTTCACTCGTGTATTTTGTTTCACATTTATTTTCCTTGCATATAATATACAATGTAAAACAATAGCCTCAAGGGGATGACTTTATAAATCTCTTAAAGGTTATTGTTATCTTTTATTGCAATAAAGAAGGTAGGGGAGTGTGTTGAGAGTTCTTTGTGTCTTTGAGAAGATATAGTTGAGTTTGTGGAGATGTGGCAAGCACATGCCTTTGTTATAGCGTCTTTTTCTGCTTTGGAGGAGAGAGTGTTTGACTAGGTCATGTTGACAGTTAGTAGTTGTCTTGACTACTTGGAGAGTATCTAGGAGGGCTTTATTGCCTTTTAGAGTCCTTTTTAGACCTTTTCTCATGAGCCATAATGTTTGGCTAAGTCCTAATGGACTTTTTCTTGTAGTTTGGGCATGTTTGGAGAGGTTTTAGGCCCTAGATTTGAGGCTTCTTCTGGGCATCTGACCCAAATCAGTTTGGTTTTCCTGCTTTGGTGGAACCACTTAGATGGATATAGTCACTTTTTATTGACTCATTATAGTTAGTTTTGATTATGCTACTTATAGAGACTTGTGATTTTGTGATCCTGGCTCTAGATTTTGGCAAGATTTGTAACTCATGTTACCATTTTACTTGATATGATATACAGTGAGAACCTTGGAGATCGTTGATTGGAAGTTGTGCCTATCTATCTTATGCATTTTGTGTTCATTATTTGATTTGATGGAGTTAACTGTGAAGTAAGTTTATTTCCTCTTAATTTTGTCTTGGAAAAGAGCCTTTTTTGCAGAAAGTACTTATGCAGGTTACAAGTTGTGTCTAGATATGCATCAAGATTAAGTGTGAAATTACTATTCCTCTTAAAAATTTTGCAACTATAAACCTGTTTGTGAAATATTTATGTAGAGGTATAACTGATAGGTTGTGCAAAAGTTATTTCAATCACATTAGCAAGTGTCTGGGCTGTTATTTTCATGTTCCTCATTTAAGATAGGTGTATCACCCTTAGAATTAAATTTTAGTTGTAGAACAGAGTTTTCTTACCCTTTTCCTTGTCAAAGTCATAGAATAGTAAAGTTTTAGGGGACACAAAGTTAGGAATCCAGCCTTCTCCGGAGGTTGACCTCTGCCTATAAGGTGACCCACAGCTTTAGAGGTCTTCCCATGTTTCATCAAATAGACTAATTTCTACAAATTAGTCTAGGTGCATATTTAGGTGATAATAGTTTCATTGTTTCCTTTCCTCTAGTGGTTTTATCTAGCGGGTAGATGATGAAAAACATATTTTACTGATGTGGACCTAGTGTCCCTTTAGTGAATAATCAAAAAATGGACCTAGTCCATACATGATGATGGGGTTGTCATATATTATCCGACGCTTGGCTAGTAGACTCACTCGGTGTGATCTTGATGATGTCTTATCTCTCTTACAAAACATAACAATACTGCAACTCCATGCACTTTGTCTATCTTGAATCTTGCATTCCTCGGTTCTCTATGTGAATGATCATATGCATTGTTGTTTATCATGATTATATGGACACTAACACTTTTCTTGCAGGAATGTGTTTGTTGGAACATTTGGCAATCGTAAAGTACATGTCACCTCCGAGGGGCATGGGCTTTGTGAGATCTTGTGTTCCCTTGTGTGTTTTCTTCCTACCTTAATGTGCTTGATATTAGTACACGACATCAACCACCTTAAGGTAGGGGCATATATAAGTTAATTTGTGTTTTGTAGATGCTAGCAATGTGTGTTTGTGAATCTTGAATCTATTGCAATCACTTAAGCCCTATGCGGAGGTAGGATATCGTGCATATCCTTTTTCTCTTAAGCCCTCTGCGAAGGTGAGATATTGTGCATATCCTTTTTATCTTAAGCCCTCCGTGCGAGGTGGGGATGGTGTGTTTCTCGAGGAGAGTGCACAATCCTGTCATTTTCAAAAGTCCTCCGAGCAGTTAGGGAGCAGTTCTGTGGCTAACCTAACCCTTAAGCGTGTCTTCAACGATTATTATGGCAAAGCCCAATAGTCAGTGTGTGCCTGTAATGTTCCTGAGATGGTGATGAACCTAGAAATAGGTACACTCCATCGCTTGTCTGCCGTGTTTCCTCCGATTCTTCTATGTGTGTGTATGGTGTGTTTGTTCCCAAGCATAGTCTAAAGACTAGTGGTGATGAGTCCCTCCTATGCTTTGGGATTTGTTTGGCATGCTTGATTTGTATGGCATGTTTGTTCTCAAGTGCACTCTAAAGAATGGCGGTGACGAGTCCCTCCTGCACTTTGAGATTTGTTTGGCGTGTTTGTTTCCCCATGTGCAGTCTAAACACTGGTGGCGATGAGTCCCTCCTGCATTTTAGGTTGTGTGTTTACTTTTCCTGTACTTGCATTCTGCATTTCATAAATGAGAAAAAGAAAATTGTCACTGTCTTCACTGCATTCACTGTGTTTTGCATGTTTTCAATGCTATCTTCTCCATGTTTTACGTGACTGTAACTATCTTCTCTGTGTTCTGCGTGCCTGTTACTATCTTCAATGTGTTTGGTGTGTCTTCTCTATGCTTGGTGTGTTTGCTATGTTTGTTGACCAAACTTTAATGCATGTATTGGCCTTGCGTTTATACATACATTAAAGTGGGGGCTAAATGTTATGTCAAAAAAAGTAACCTTGGGGGCTTTTTCCTATTAAGGTTTAGCTCTCGGGTCCTGTAATTGCATTTAGAGCATCTTGCATGTTATTTCTGACTCTTGATGAGAAAACCCTAGGGTCTTGTGACAAATAGGACCTAGGGGGCTGAACTTTAATGAATCTTGAGCAAAAATGGTAAGGTGGACTTGGGCGCTAACGCCCTAGTCCAGCCCTATTTTGGGTCTGCCCTAATTTCAAATGCCAGTTTAGTGACTGTTATTTGGGTCCTATGCCAACATCTAAAGTTTGAATTATGAAATTCTTAGCGGGAATCTTTGTAGTTGCATATATAAGCATTAATAGGTTTCATTTGCAAACTAGATGGAAATTAGATGGACTTTATGCGTACTGGTGATCATATAACATTCAAAATATTCATTGTGTTGCAGAGAAAAGTATTGTTATTATGTTTGTGTTTGCAGATTTGGCATCCATCTCCTCATGGCATGAAGAGCATCTTCCTTCCATGAGATCTTCACTACAAGTAGATATCAATTATGTTTTCAATCATTTACTATTTGGATTTTTGCCTCTATCCCTTCGGGATACACACTCTCATCTAACAACGGTGTTCGGAAGACTTGAATGTCTCTCTAAGGCTTGACCGAGGTAAGCCTCTAAACACCACAACCCCCTCCCACACTCCTTGTGATTGCAGGTTACAGGTGTCGAGTCCTGTGGAGTGGAGTGACAGACATTGAGGATTCAAGTTCTGGAAAGAAGCAGGACACTGGTGCTTTTCCTGGACTAGGGCACTAGTCCTCGTGTCCTCTGCAGTTGAATTGCCACAAATGAAAGTTACAGTGCAGGTCAGTGTTGGAAGGAGACCAGGATCCCGCAAAGAAATAGGTATCTTGGACTTGCGCGCTAGTCCCTATGTCCTCAAATTTTTTGCCTTCCGAACTTCAAAAAATAGTGAGTTAAATATCTTTGTCCCTTATCTCAGTCTGAAAGGATTTGCTGTAATTTGATAATTTACTTACTGATTTGCATATTTAGGGTTTCTAAGTACAATTGAGCATTAGATAGAGACATTGTTTGACACATCCAAGAATCCACAGCTTCCCAAGAGGCAACTCAACCTGATAGGTGATTGCTCTCGCTTAGTGGAGATTCATCTCGGTTGATAAGCCCTTGGAATGTTTGGTGTGAAAGGAGGATTACACATAAACCATCAAAATCAACCCTCTTCATATTTAACACTAAATAGAAGGTATGTCATTAGTTGGGACATTTGTTGCAGTTTGAAAAATAAGCGAGGCACTAGGTTAACAAATATATTCTTATAAGGTGTTTCTCTTGTAGTCAAGTGGGTGCTTAAATATCTTGATGTTTGTGAGCCTTGGAAGGTTCTAATAAGAAACAATATTATTTATGGTTTCTCTTAGGGTATGCCAAATTAGAAAGTACTTGGTCTTGTTTATTTGATGTTTGGTAACTTTAGTAATCATGTTAGGGGCATTGTGGTGTTTGGGTCCATCTAGAAGGCATATGAAAAAAATAGGAAATGTGTGGTGGAATGGGATGTCAAGGAGATCAATAATGATCATTTTTGTCATTTTAAATCTATATGGTAGTTTATTGAACTATATGGAAAACCCCTTCCTATCCATAGAGGGTGTTCTCACAAATGGTTTAGTATAGGCATTAAATATTTTGGTCATATAATAAATAAGAGTGGAGTTATTCCATGTGATCCATTCAAGATTTGTTTTCACATTATTGATACTTAGAAGATAGCTTATTACTCTTTAATTATTGTTGCTTTAGGGATGAATCATCCGGTGTTGGAAAGGAATTATAATCTTAATTTGTGGGATAAATTCTCTTGGTCTTGTGGTGAAAATTTGTTGGAGGTTACTATTAAGAATGTGTATGACATGCTTTCTAATGTTGATAGCTTCAAACTCCATTTTAACTCCATTTAGTGGGTAAATGATTCTAAATTTAGATGGATGGCTTGGATTGGTAATATTTGGTCTAATGTGATTGAGCCCAAAAATCCCCTTTTTAGGTGGTTTCTTATTAGGAAAAAGTTGGTTGTGGGTGAATTTCTTAATTTTGAACATAGGTCGTGTCTTGTGTGTAGATCATGTGAATCTTTTGAGCATCTTTTTTGAATGTTCTTGTACAAAAATTGTATGGAATTGTTTCTTACCTATGTGGGCTAAGTGGCTTGGTGTTCATTATATTTCATGGTGGAATGTCTTGTTTGGTAGTACTTTTGTCAACTAAAATATTATGGTTTTTTAAATCAATAAAAATTCACATGTTTTCCAAGGCAAAAGCAATGTGGTTTATAACTTCTGAAAAGAAGTCACAACTTCTTTCTTATGTATATGCAAGTTAGTGAGTAGGTAGACTTATCTGAAGCGAAGATCGTCATTTGCTTAACAAAGGTAAATCTAAGGTGGGTGAAGATGCTAGAAATGGCTCTGATTATAAAACTATGATTGATATTGCTGATCTTGGTGGCTATGATAAAGTGCCTATTTATTCCTTTCTTAAATGGTGGGTAAGGAAGTTCTTAAATTATATAGTTGTTGACCTAGATAAGAAGATTAACCTAATTATTGATGTTAAAGTGAAGGCTAAGAAGGAGAAGAAATTGGATGTTACTGCTGAGTAGCATTTTTTTAGTGGGATTTGTTTATGTGGGCTCTTTGTTAGTATGGTGTTCATTTTTTTACTAAAACAACTTATGTAATTTGGCATAGTTTGTTCTTTCTTGTCCTTTTTTATTATGATACTAGGATGGTTGGTTAAGCTTGGATATTGACTTTTCTGATTATGTTAGATATTATACTTTGTATCTTTTATGGTGATTGATGCCCTATTAGTCATAGTTGTAAACTATATTCCAATACAAGAAATAACAAAAATGTCTTGTACACCAACTAGGAACTCTTGTGTAGCAATTAGAAACTCTTGTGCATTAATAAGGGAAATATAACATCCCAAAAAAATACAAAAAGGGGGAATTTGAATAGAACATAACATAATTTTAATTGTCACACCTAGATATTGTTTTCATCCAAAACTAAGAGGTATATACACAAAAGATGCTCATGCCTATCTATCCCTTCTTCACTTAGGATCATAGAGTTATATTATGTGAAATATTTCCTCTTTTTGAAGAACATGTTTCTTTTTCACTACCAACCAAAGTTCAACATCTTTAACCTCGTATCCATCCTCTATAGATTTTTTAATGAGTGCTCTCTCTTGAGGATTCAATCATCTCTATAGAGACACTTGTATCTATAAAAAATCTCACTATGGAGTTGGAATGGCTAGTTTCAAGCTTATGAGCATCCTTTGACAAATAGATACCTATTCAGACATCCCTTCTTCCTTGGAGAGAGGGAAATAAGGGGGATTCTTCATGAAAGGGAAAAGTTGATCCCTAGAATTGGAGAGAGAGATAGAAGGGGAGACCTTCCCTAAAGACTTATCCTCATGCCATTGCAAGGAAAGTTTTCTCCACTTTTTCATGGTAGGGATCAACCTAAAAGTGATGATACTTAGCCCCTTACCTCCAGGTAGTGTTTGAAGATAATTTTTTTAAAGATTTTTTGAAAGTCTCTTTTTAGAAAGAGAGCAATAACATGATCATATCTAAAGCAGTTGTTACATTTGAAAGGGATGTTTACATAGTAAAGAATTTGAGACCAACAATTGTAATCCTTCTTCAAAGAAATTAATTAATGAAATTCTTTATCTAAGTCCATTTTGACACAAATTTGGGTAAAAATGATGGCTAAAAGAAATTTGTAGTTTTAGAAGAAGCATGTAAACATTTTTCCAAACAACTACCAATCACATGCAGGCTTGAATCACACCAAAATTATTATATGGATGATAAAAATGCATACCCAAATAGGGATCAAAGAAAAAGAATCTTGTAGGTGATTAAAATAGATAGACAAAGACTTCAAACACAATAGATTTTCTATCTAGAACCAAGGCCCTAAATCAAGAATCTCATTTTTATCTTCTTTCAATTTGCATCTTAAGATAATTAACAAAACCTTGTGTGTAGGGAAAGAAGTCAACATATGTTTTGACCAATGGATTCCAAGCTTGGGTGGACCATTGATGGAGTCCCTTTAGATTGGATGTAAACCATACAGTTCAATGTGTTTTCTAAGAGATAAACACCATTTGATTAAAACAATCTAGTGTGAATTCAAACTTTTCAAACAAGGGTTGCAGTGCACAATTTGATATGCACTGGATTAGAAAAATAGCCAATAGAAATTTGATATGCATAATTTGAATAGCATACCATCCCTCTTGGTGGAAAAATCAAATTTCAACTGCCTTTACAAACAAAAAATTACAGACGTTTAGAGATTCATGAAACAAAAAAGGAAACACTGCATGAAATTTCTTGGAATAAAAAATCCTTTGAGATAAATTAAGAAAACCTACCCAAGATTGGAAATATTATTCATTATTGACAGTACTTTCTAGCATCATATGTGTCTACTAGTTTGCTTTTAAAATATGATGAGAATGCAACCAAAAGACTCACCAACTAAAGATGTATGTATCTAATGTTTACCCATGAGAAATTAATGAGCTATAAACCTTGCATCTTCTACGTACTAGAATTGTTTTTGTAATTTTTTTCTATATTTGTTCACCTCTATGCTAAAATGATCTTTAATTAAACATTGAAATAAATAAAACAAAACCATATAAGTCATGGACCATGACCATTCAAATATGTAATTCTGCAGCATAACATCATCATGAGTGAATCATACTCACTTAAAGACATGATAAGGGAGACCTTTTAGAAATAAATTAAGGATAAACTTCCCGTGATTCCCATAGAAGAGCAAATGAGTTCTCCCACCATGAACATAGTTAATCAGATACTATGAAATGCAAACAAGATGAAATACGAAATGCAAACAAATTTAGTAAGAACTTGTAGTGCCCATTGCAAAGGTTGATTATGCAAAAGACATTAAGAGATTTTTAAAGAAAACTATATTACAAGTCTACTAAAGAAAATGGCATATATAGATACATCCACAACTCAGGCAAGATTAATGTCTTGCAAATGTGTAAGTTGAAAAAATGATTGTTATAAAAAAAACTTGTAAATGAATATACTACTTGAAATTCTAAGCCAATAAATACATATTTTTAATAGAACATGTGAATTTAAATTGATGCCTTGAATGAACAAATGCAATGCTTAAAACTCATCTATTGAAGGTGTTTCTATAGGGAACATTGTGTAAGATTATCAAAGTTCTATACCCCTTAAGCTCTATGTCTTATGAAAACCATTTGTGAATTTAAATAAATACCCACCAAATTAGAAAACATTGTGCCTTTTGTATAATTGACAAAGGTCCCTAGTGGTAGCCCTATCCTTGAAAATATCTTATTTCTATTTACTATGAAACCTATTTTCTAACCTAGAATAAACAAGATTTAGCATTGTGTCAACTTACCCCAAAGCGGCAAGGATTTAGATCTCCTTCCCAAAAGTGGTTTCTTGAAATGTTCTTTATTTAAAAAAAAACATTTAATATTTAAATTTCTTTTTTCCAAAACACAAAGATTTTTTAATTGTTATATACTTGTTATAAAACAAAGAGTAAATCATTCTATAAAAACAAAGAGTAAATCGTTCTATAAAAGTTTCCCTAGTGATATCTTATTAAAAGAGCACATGGATTAATAGTAGGAACTTTGAACAAATTAGAATGAAATTATAAAGAAAATGGGTGTTGAAAACTTGAAAGCCATGATTGTGATATAGGGGCCCAAAACCCCTTTTCAACTTCTAACTTGATAAACTATAAAAGAAATCCTATCCTACTAATAGCATAATGAAATTTAGAATAAAAACAAAACAAAATAAAATAAAAATGCCTTTTGAAGTGTTTTTAGTATAAAGATATGACAAATAAAAATCTAGAAAACTGAAAATATCGCAAAACATCTTGTTGTTTGAATCTAAAATATGAAATAGTATTGCAAATGAGAACCGATTTGTACCTAAAATGTTGGTTGTTCTGTGGCTACAACTCAACTAAGAAGTGAATAAGAAAGAAGCAAAGATGGCAAGATTTGAATAGGTGTGACCTAATTTTTTAAGAGGATTCTATGTTAGGGGTGTAAGCTATAGAAGACAATGTATTTATGAATATGAAGTATGTTTACAAATGGAAGGTTCGATAATCTACCCATTTTTCCCCATTGTTATTTCTTTCGAAGGATAAAAGAAAAGGTATTTTTTTAGATGTTATTGTTGCAACTGCCTTGATAGACATGTATGTAAAATGTGGAAGCATAGACAAGAAGCAATGATCTACCCATTTCCCCCCATTGTTTCTTTCTACCGAAGGATAAAGGAAAGTGGATTTTTATTAGATGTTATCATTGCAACTGCCATGGTAGGCATGTATGCAAAATGTGGAAGCATAGATAAGGTAGATGAATTATTTTAAAGAATGCCATGTCCAAACACAACTAGCTACATGAATATGTGTCTTTCTTACGAGAAACTGTAAAGGGGGTGGAAAATGGAGGCCAACTCGATGGATCAAACTAGATCAAACCCTCTTCTATCCTCAACATTAGGAGAGAGTGACCAAGCCTAGCTTCTACCCAAGAAGGTGAGCTTAAGCTACATGTGTTCTACTCCTTTTTTTGTATAGAGATGATTCAACCAAACTTGACCGCAATCAAGAAAACTAGCTAGGATGTATGATTTAGCACAAAAGATACAAAGAATAGACTATCATAGACTAACAGAAACAAAATAGAACAATCAGAGAGTAGAGCGGAGGTCAGGGAACAAATCAAAACCTAGAAAATTTAGTAGTAATGCCCAAGACAGGGGTGCATGGGTGCCCTGGTCCTTCTCCAAGCTCAGGCAAAATTTTTAGGATTACTAGATCTGTAGATGTCTGCACTTCCTTCTTTCTGACTGTTAGCTCCAGAAACCCATTTACCTTTCCTATACACACACAAAGAGGGCAAAAGGTTGTGTTGTTTTACGGGTTTTCCTTATTCAAACCCTGTGTTGGTGTTCCCATCTCCACAACAACAATTGATAAGATCCAAGAGTGCTTGCCCTTGTAGGGTAGAGGCTAGATTTACAACAATGTGAGTGATAATGATGATAATAACAACAAGATGTCCAATCTTAGTTGATGAAGACTTGGCACCAACAAAGAAGAGTGATGAAGAGGGCTTTAGACTTCCTTTAAAGCCTACAAACAACTTCAATAACAATCACAAGTAGAAGACTATCCAAACACATAGAATCCTTTAGCAGAGCATAGCATATGAGAGAAAATTCTCATTCATTCCATTATTATCCTTCTAGGTGTAAAATGAGTCACAACACACATTTAAATATGCATTCTCGCTCACCTTCGGCAATTAAAACTTGATTAGGCCGATAAATAATTATAGGACCATCTTAAGTTGACACCTCGAGATTAGACCAAGGCCCCAAAGAGTGACCAGGGTGCCCTGGGCCCTTGGTCTTAAAATCCTGAAAGATGTCTCTTAATGCGAGCTTAGTCAGGTCTTATATTGATTTAGTCGGGTTTAATTGTTGGGATAGGGATATTCACTGTTATAAGCTCAGAAATATGTTAAAATAGGTCTCAATTAGCAAATACAATAAGATAGGTCCAACCTAGGAGCTAAACAATGTGTAAAATGCTAGTGTACACATTTTACGATGTTATATTTAGCCCTCGCTTTAGTGTGGGTATGAACTTATGCTTGAACTCATACTAAAGGGACAAATTAAACACACGAGCAGAGAAGCCCAACGAATACTGCTAAGTTGAGAACTACATGTTGCCCCTAGACTTAGGATCCTAAGGTCATAAACACATAAGTGAACATCAAACATACAAGGAATTACAAAATTAACTTACACATACGTGAAGCATACATAAGAATACACATAGAAGACACACAAAACATAATGCATACATGCCAAACATGAAGCATACACACTAAACACAAAGCATACACATAAGGCACAATGAATACATAGAGAACATACATAAGGAAAACAATCATGAAAGTACACATGAATAAACAAACAAGGGAATACACATGAAAAAACACACAAGGCACATGACTCTGACGCTAGCTTGCTTTGTCGCTAGGGGTCATGTGAAGAGGAGTGCCAATGTGGATCACACACTAGTAAGGACTGCCAAATTACTAGGTGACCATGACAAACCACACGAAGCACACAAACTAGCCAAGTTTGTTGCACTAGGTGGCTCATGGGCAAAAGATGAAGCATCATAGGTTAGTGAGGACCATTGAATCACTAGGTGAGTTCCACATCAACAGGCAAAAATAGGCAACAACAAAGGATCATAACACGATGCATGCCCCCACCTTAAAGTGTTTGCTAACTCCTCATAGGGAGCAATTGCTTTAAGTTAGAACAAATCTCAAAACAAACACGAGAGCTTTCCGGAAGCACATGCCCATAAGATATACATTTCCAAAGAACTATATTGCATCAAGGGGTTGCCCCCATGAAAGGAAAAACCAAGGTGATGCTAACATGCATGATACACGATGGCTTGTGCAGTCATGGTATGACATCGAGCATAGCAACAAGGAGCCACAAAAAGGAAATTAAAACATAACAAGAAAAGAAAACCAACAAGAGATAACACAAAGGGATCTACCCAACTGACACCAGTATAGGAATGGTTGTATAATTCTCAATACTATATATATATATATATATATATATATATATATATATATATATATATATATATATATATATATATATGGAAATGTCATCATCCGCCAGCCGGTAGAACTACATAGAAAAAGGAGGAAGTATCACATGAAATCAAAATAAAAACATCCTTTGGGTCAACAAGGGAGAATGCTAAAGTATCCTATGCCTTTCATCATCCCCAAATGACGCAACAACAAGAGAAAGCACGCCATATAGAGGAATGATGATACAAATAGAAGGGATGTCACAAAAAATTTCACTCCCTTTGTATCCTTGCACCTACAAGGGTGTCAAGGGTCATCCAAAGAGAACTTAACAACACAACAACAATCAACAACAACAAATAACAAACAAACAAGCAAGCAAGAGTAACTAAACATAGAGAAAGCATCAAGAAGCACATCACGGGGGAGAACATTACATATACTCATAACATAGTAAATAAGGTACCTCAGATGCGAGTCAACCTAAAGAAAATCATCCTCCTCCCAAACTTGCTCATCGTATGTTTGAAAAGGAGGACAAGTTGCAAGAGGAACTATAGCACGTGAGGTATAAGGAACAATAGCCATACTTGTATTTTCTTCAGATTCACTGTTAGAATGTGTTTCAATAGGTTCCATAGCAGCTTTCGAATCTTCTTCTTTCTTCGTAGGAGACATGGTAGTTGTAGCTGTCTCTTCGGCATTCATTGATGATAAACGCTTGTGAGGGGGGAGATTCTCCACTCATGTAGTAAGGTGAGCCATAGCGTGATGACGCTTCTTTCTTTCTCATGCAATCTTATTTCACTTATCTTTATTCGTGATGTTCTTTAAGGGAACCATAGTATCTTCTAACACGAGTTCCTTTTCTTTCTTTGCTTTAGGGACATTAGAAGAAATGGGAGGAACCGCCAAAGGCTGGGAGGCTATGAGGGAGGGTTTCTCAATGCAAGATGTTCTTCCTTTGCAGCTTGTGAAATAGGTGGAAGGATAGGATCATCCTTAAGTGGTTGAGAAAACTCAGGGAATAAGACTCTCGTAACCGATTTATCACCACTAGTCTCTTTAGAGGCAGGTGGGACAAAAATTATATTGTGATTTTGGGGAGGTCTATTTTCTGCACGAAGGTTGCCTCATTATCCTTGGAAGGATGGTGGAGGGGGAACCTCAAAATATTTACTAGACGCTCGAGGATGGGGAAGAACTTTCGATTCAGGCTTAGACTCATTCATTACCTGTGGGGCAGGAGTAATTATGGTCAGAGCCTCAGAAGATCGAAGAAGTTCATAAACATCACTAGGAGGAATATTACTAAGTGATAATTCTACTATCTTCTTTGATTTAAATCATTGGTATGATAAGAAAAATATATCCTCCCTTTCTTTAGCGACTCCCAATGGTTGTGGCCAGAAGTAGTCGAGTGAAAAGTGTCCATTGTGAGAAACGGGGCGATACTGACTATGATGTACAACATGCACTTGTCCCTCAAATGGAAATTTTAAGCATTTATGAAACATAGAGGGGATCACCTTCATGGAGCAGAGCCATGGGTAGCCCAACTTCACATGAAACAAGTCCAATGTAGGAATGGTAACAAAATGGACATCCAAAGCTCTAGGCCCAACTTTAACTTCAAGAGTTAAAGCACCAAGAGTTGGATGGATAGACCCATTATGTGCTCTAATAGCCATCTCTGATACATCATATGTATCTCGATGCAAACCATGCATGTAGAGAAATGATTCATTTATAACATTCACCATGCATATAGGATCTATCATAACACCTCGAATAGGCTTATCATTTAAATTCGTATAGTAATGTATAAAGTTCCATCAGGAGCTTCTATACTAGCATCATGCAAAGTGAAGGAGCTAACAAGTTCTATATTTGCTCGCTCTTTATGAGGGAGAACATCTATCATGCATATATCTTCATCACAATCTTCGTTGTCAAAGATATTGACCACATTAGACTCATGATGAGGTAAAGGATCGGTGTATATTTGAAGGTTTTGATTAGGAGCTGCCACCAATTTATTCCCTTTATCATTAACACCTGTGACCTAGATGACATTAGAATTGACGAGTTCTTGAACTTCATGTTTAAGACATGCATCTTTCAGTGTCATGACCCATGGAGTGGTGGAATTGACAAAAGGCTTTCACATCAAATGAAGTTGACTGCACCTTATTTGGATCAAGAGGCTTAACAGGTGGTAGCTTGATGAAATCATTCTATAAAAGTTCTGTCATAATAGCATGAAGAGATTATGATAATGGTGTAAAGTGTCTTATTTTTGGTTTTAATTTATAAGGGGCGGGAGTAGGTGATGATGCTGCTACCACATGCTTTCAAATGTTATCCGCTGAAATTTTATTTATCTTTATGAAGTTTCTATTATTTCTCTTGAATGAATGATTATTAGAGGCCTCAGATTGACCAATCGGAGCCAGTGAGGGTTGATGCTCATATTGACTAACTGAGAGTTGATAATCGCAAAGGGCCATGCAAAGATGAGTAAATATATCACATTAACAATACTTTATCACGGATGTGAGGTTGTAAGTTTCCAATAAAGATTCTTTGCACATCCGCATCTGGAATAGAGTATTGGATTTGGGAAAAAGAGGGATTGATACTGACCCATAAAGTCAGTTATTTTCTCTTTTGTTCGTTGTTTACTATGAACCAAGTCTGTCAAAGAGACTTGAGGTCCAATGTTATCTTGAAAATGTTCAAGGAATTTAGTAACTAATTCTAAAAAAGTATTTATAGAATTAGGAGGAAGCGAACAAAACCAATCCAAGGCCATGTCTTTGAGTGACCTAGGAAAGAATTTCACCAAGAGCGCATCTTCAAAGTAGAAATCACTACACATAGCGGTAAAGGCTACCACATGATTGTACGGGTCTCCTTTCCTATTATATTTTTCAAAGCGAGGAGTATCAAATTTCTCAAGCATAGGAGTCCTTAAGATGCCATAAGACAAAGGGCTACAAAGATGGTGTGTTGTTATACTATTTTTAGGTGGGCTAGAACTCATGCTAGCCAATTGTTGTTGAATGAAGCTCATATTTTTCAATAACTGGTCTATGACAGGATCAAAATTTGAATTAGGTAGGGATTGGAATGAACTAGATGGACTCTTGGTGAAGGTGTATGAGTAGCCTTTTGAAACATAATAGGAGGTTTAGATGTAGGTTGGGAAGTACTAGGTGTGGAGCTTATGTAATTGTAAGGAACATTATTATAGTGTTGAACATGATTCCTAGTGGATAAACCAACACAAGTGGTAGTATCATTACTTGTCTATGTAGTAGTGGTAAGAATAGTAGATGAATATGTAGGCATAGGGAATGTGGGTATAGGTACTAACACTTGAATCCCTATGTTGTTAGGAGGAGTTACATTCTTCATGAGTTTAACACAACTAGTTGTTGACATAATGTTGTTATGCACTATGTGAGCTAGGCCACGCAAGACTTCCACACCTTCTTGTCCTTCTTGCAACAACCCTCTAAGATTCTCAACAATAGGGACAACGTCCTCAGCTATGTGCTCTTCGCTCACAAATTGTTGAAAGTTAGCCAATCTGTGTCTAACTTTTGAATTTAGGCAGCGGGCACATGAGCGATAAGGTCATCAATGTCAATGGATTCTTGAGTAGTTGATGTTTCATGGAAAATTATGGTAGGAAGTTGGGTGACTTGAGTAAGGATTTCAGATGTAGAAAGATCCTCATTAGAACCCATGATTCGAATAATTCTTCTTACAAATTTGTTAGATGTAGGGCACCAAGTTACCAAGCTCATAAAGCGATTACAAATCTTAATAACATGAAAGGTGCCAATTCAAATTTTCTTTTAAATAAAGCAATATACTCTTAATTAAATTCAATTCTTCTTATATGTCCATAAGAGTAATGCAAAGATAAAGCACAAATTTTAATTCTTTTTCAAGATGCCACAATGCAAATTGTTTTTATCTTTTCTTTTTCAATGCAAGATAATGATAGTAAGTATTATAGAGTAAGGTAAAATTAGATTTAGGATGTAAATAAGAGTAATAAGATCTGAAATTATACCTATACTAATAAAGCCTAACATGCAACACTAACTAGACTTCACGAAATGCAACTTATTTCAACACTTTTTAACAACAAATATGATGTAAATGCATAATACAACTATGTAGAATGTCTAATAAATTCAATTTGTTTCAGATCTGATATGAAAATCAGAAAATTACATGAATCTATGATGATTTTTCTTTTCCAAATGCAAAATAAAGTGACAACTATGCAACCTCTATAATGCAAAATTTTTCTTTTTCAATTTTCAAACTCAAATTGCAAGGATGCAAAATGCTTTTTAAACAACAAATAAATAAAAAAGAGAACAACAAACACAAATCTTTAAACCAAGATGCAACAAGATCTAAACACTTTTTCAATCCACAAACCCTAGGGTGACAAACTTTAATGCAAGGTTTTAAACCCTAGTTTTCAAAATATATGCAAAATTCAAGTATGAATACAAAGCAATTAAGAATCACACACTTAATCAGATATAGGGTAATAGACAACTCAAATTTGAAAGAAGAGGGATGCAAGCAATAGTGTAAGTAACTACGGGTTCACCAAAATGTAAAGGGGGTGGAAAAGGGAGACCATCTCAATGGATCAAACAAGATCAAACCCTTTTATATCCTCAACATTAGGAGAGAGTGACCAAGCCTATCTTCTAACCAAGAGGAGAGCTTAAGCTATAGGTGTTCTACTCCTTTTTGTTGTATAGAGTTGATTCAACCAAACTTGACCGCAATCAAGCAAACTAAGTAGGATGTATGATTTAACACAAAAGATACAAAGAACAAACTATCACAGACTAATAGAAACAAATTGGAACAATCAAAGAGCAGAGCGGAGGTTAGGGAACAAATTAGAACCTAGAAAAATTAGCAGTAATGTCTAGGACATGGGTGCTTGGGCGCCCTGGTCCTTCTCCGAGCTTAGGCAAAATTTTTGGGATTACTAGATCTGTAGATGTCTGCACTTCCTTCTTTCAGACTATCAGCTCCAGAAACCTATTCACCTTTCTAGCACACACACAAAGAGGGGAAAAAGTTGTTTTGTTTTAAGGGTTTGCCTCAGTCAAATCCTGTTGTTATATGGAGCCTAACTAGACTTGGAGGTTAAATTTTCCCCACTTTTGTCGGTACGGTTTCCCCCCAAAGTATTTAACAGGGCAGTGCAGGGGGCAGAGCCCCTCCTGTGGGGCTTGGGGGGCTTATCCCTCCAGTGGGGGCCCGGGGGTAGAGCCCATAGCGGGGGTTTGGGGTAATACCCCCAACAGGGGTTGCTGGGGGCAATGCCCCCGAATCAAAAAATTGCCTATTATTTTATAAAGGCATCAACAGTTATCTTTTCTATTGGCTGACATAAAAAACCCTATTTTTGTAGCTGACATAAGTCTTGATAAAAATGGTTAAGGGTTAGGGTTTTCGTTGATATTATATTTTGTAGCATATTGCAGGAGTATTGAGTTGCAAGAGATTGTTGGTTGTAATCAGTTCTATTTTGCTGGATAATAATATTGGACTCTGTTGGTGGATATAGCCCGAATTTTGCTGAACCTCATTAAAATTGTCTCTTGTTGTTTCATTTTTGTGTATTTTTCATTCCTCTGTTTAATCTTTATCTACATTTAATTGATATCTTCTGCCTGCTATTCCTAACAAATCTTGTGTTGGTGTTCCCACTTCCACAACAACAATTGATAAGATCCAAGAGTGCTTTCCCTTGAAAGGCAGAGGCTAGATCTGCAACAATGTGATTGATAATGATGATAAATGATGATAATAACAACAAGATGTCCAACCTTAGTTGATGAAGACTTGGCACCAACAAAGGAGAGTGATGAAGAGGGCTTCAAACTTTCTTCAAAGCCTGCAAACAACTTCAATAAAATTCATAAGTAGAAGACTATCCAAACACATAGAATCCTTTAGTAGAGCATAGCATATGAGAGCAAATTTGCATTCATTCCATTCTTATTCTTCTAGGTGTAAAATAAGTCACAACACACATTTAAATATGCATTCCTTCTCACCTTCGGCAATTAAAACTTGATTAGGTTGACAAATACAAATTATAGGACCATCCTAAGCTGACACCTCGAGATTAGACCAAGGCCCCAAAGAGGGACTAGGGCGCTTGGGCCCTTGGTCCTAAAATCCTGAAAGATGTCGCAATGCAGGCTTTGTCAAGTTTAATTATCAGGATCGAGATATTCATTGTTATAAACTCGAAAAGATGTTAAAATAGGTATCAATTAGCAAAGACAATAAGATAGTCCCAGTCTAGGAGCTAAACAAGGTGTAAAATGCTAGTGTACACATTTTACAACATTACAAAAACAACCTAAAACATTAGAATGCTAGTTTAATATTTATCACCCTCTTTCCCATTAGCCATCATTTTTCTAGATTTTGCACAAATGGAAAAAAGTTTTGTTAACCAAGGAAAAAAGACACCATGCAATTAAGAATTCAATATTTACCTTTTCCCATGCGAAAAATGTAGACATAAAGAAAACCTTGGAGATTTTGAGAATTTTTTTTGTACACACAATTACCCTAGGCAAATAAATATGGCACAGTGAAAACATAAGAATCCCTACTAAAGGCAAGGACTAAAAAGAATTAGCTTTTTGAAATTTTTTATTATGGCTATGTGGAGAGACATGTGATTTGCCTATATTGTGTGTGGAGGTGAGTTTTGGATGAAAGGGCCCAATGATGGGCCTAACATGATTTCCACTAAGATCATTGCTTTTTACTGTAAAAATCTATAGAGACTAAAGGCATTTGACAGTGAGGAGGAGCACTCTAATAGTTAATTATTACAATTATAATAAATATAATATTACTTATATAATTATAAATAAATTATTAACTTATATATAAATTAATTAACTTATATATAAATTATTATTTTTATTTATATAGTCATTAATTATTTATTATATTAAATATATAATTAAATTAATATTATTTGTAAATAATATAAGTATTACATTTAAATTATATTTTATATTATGCTTTATTTTAATTATTAATTTTAAAATAGAATATACAATAATATATTGTTTATATAGAGAGTGTTTAAAAGAGAGTGAGAGAGATGATGAAATTAACATATCCATATTGATTCCCATTTAGTTTTGGGCTCATTTTGATGGAATATCTTGATACAATTTCATAATGACAAGTGGCACATTTTTTTTGTAAGTTCAACTCATTTTCCCATCCTTGTCTAACTTAATTTAATCTCACTTTTAAACATTTTCATATGTTTGACCTTATTAAGCCTCATCTTCTCTTATCCCCATATATTCATCTTATCATCAACTCACATTTCCATGCACCTAATCCTTGCCTCAAGATTATGCATTCCACTATCTTGGGTCAATCCCATGGTGGGTGAGTTTTCTCTTGCATGACACAAAACTAACCCCCCAAAAATAAAAAATTTAAAATTTAATTTATCAACTCTTGCCCTCTTCCACTAGCCATTGAGAATTAGCATGGTACATGTGTGACTATTCATTAGATCTTACTATTAAAATACATTCATTTGAGAATTTAAACATCATCTATGGTACAATAAGAAATATCCTCATTACAAGGAACATTCATGTTGGCAAGAGACACTATATGGATTCATGGTTGTTGTCATTGATGGCAACAAAGGTCATCCCACATATCCGTAAGTCATGGTGTGGCTCCACCGGAAGTCAGAATGAAGATTGTTGTGGTCCGGGGAACAAGAACAGAGCATGTGGCAAGGTCCGACAGTTTGGTCCGGATCTCTCAGAAGAAGTATCTTGGTGCAGTGCAGATTTGGGGAAGTCAAGAGGACTACCTTGAGTAATAGATTCCAAGGATTTAGCCTCCGGTGATGGACAAGGAAAAAGATATGAACAGTTGAATACCAGATTCTTGAGTAACAGTGTGAACAGAGGAAGAACCGACTGACAAAACATCAGATTGCTTTCCGGATGTGTTTCTGACAGTGGTAAAGGTTATGAAGACATGGATTATGTTTGGCCGACATGATTAATGATATCTACAAGTATATGCTTGATCCGCATTACTTGATGAGCAAGGATTCAGCCGACAGAACAGAGTTTGTGAGAAAATAGACTGTTCCGGATGCTGACTAGAAAGGTGATGAAATTACTTGTGCAGATATATATGCACGATGGATTTATTTGTGAGAAGTGTTGTTGTGTGTTGTTGTTGTGCGAATAAGTGCAGAGTAGAGCAGGAACAACTAGAGAGATCCGGTATGTGAAAGGAAAGTAGAATAAAGAGAAGAGGAAAGATGAAGTGCAGTAGATCAGTGTACTGAACCCAACCAGAACTGAACTCCAGCATATGTGGATGCTTCCAATTAGTTCAAGTATTGTATAACATTCTTTTGTAGACAGTGTGTCTCCTTGTAGGCAGTGTGCCTCTTTGTGAGCAGTCTGCTCGGGCAGTGAGCCCTAATTGGCAAGTGCCATTTTGTAATTTCTTATTCTTCTAACAGAGAATAATCTTTGGGTTAATCACCCCGTGGTTTTCTCCCTTAACAGGGTTTCCATGTCAAAAATACTGTGTCATGTGTTTCTCATTTCATGGTAATGTTTGTTTGTTTGCTTCAATGCTGCATTGATTAATAAGAAAGTTCAAAAGAAGAAATAATTAGGATAACTGATTCACCCCCCTCTCAGTTATCAACAATTGGTATCAGAGCTAAGTTCCCCCTAATAGAGCCTAACAGCTTGAGGAAGATCTGGGAGTTCAAATGGATGCATATGGTTTAAGGGAGCAACTCAAGACTGCCCTTGAGGATCTTGAACAGTCAAACTCTGAAGTCAATGAATTAAAGGAAAGACTCAAACAGGCTGATGAATTCATGAGAGAACTAAAGGACAAATTAAGTCTCTCTATGAAAAAGAGAAAGGAGCTGCTCCAACAATTGGCAAGACAAAGTGAAGAAAGTAATACAAATGAAGAATTGACTGAGAAAACCAAGTTATGTGAAAAGTTATCAAAAGAAGTCATTATGGTAAGACATGAAATGGAATAAGGAGTTATAAAGTTTACTCAAGAGATTGAAGAGAAAAGAAAAGCTGAAGACAATCTAAGACAATCTCTTAAAGAGAAATCAGAAGATTGCCTCCAGATGGATAGGATTATCAGACATCTTGAATCTGATCTTGAAGATGCCAAAGATAATGAAGAAAAACTTGAGGATCAAATTGTCTCTCTCAAAAGAGATCTTCAAACAACAAATGAATATAAAGAGAAATTCAAGATAAGTTCTACTCAACTTGAAGTTCTTCTTGGAAGTCAAAAGAGGGCAGATGACAAGTATGGTTTGGGATATGAGAAAGGAGAAAGCTCCGGATCCGGTCAAAAGAATTTTGGATCAGAAAATCCAAGGAATAGGCCTAGAAGACCTCCGGTAAGACAGCCCAATGCTCAAAGATATCCATCCTTCAATGGATACTGCCACAACTGCAATCACTTTGGTCACAAAGCTAATTAGTGCAGAAAGAGAATGAATCAGACTAATTCATCCTTCTCTGGACAGTGCTTTAACTGCAAAAGGTATGGACACAAGTCTCATGAATGCAGAAATATGCAAATAAACAAATCATTCAATGGTAGATGCTTTGCATGCAATAGAGTAGGTCATATGGCTAATCAATGCAGATCAAGAGGTTATCAGTCAAATATGCAAGGAAATATTATTTGCCAAATCTGTAATATGTCCGGTCATAATGCAAAAGTCTGCAGAAGCAAAAATCAGGACAAAAAAGGTCCGGTGTATATTCAGAATCAAGACAAGGGTAAACAAAAGATGAATGTGGATGAAGTTAAGAATTAGATGAACAAGATTTGGGTGAAGAAAAGTTCAGAGAATGTAGAGGTTGGATCCACACCAGACTTTGGTGCTGATATTCCTTCCAGAAATTAAAGGTGAGCTCTGGCTCAGGGGGAGACTCAAAGAAAATCCTATTCCCCTAGCCAATCAAGTGGTGCCGGATGTGGCACAAGATGCGGAGTAAAGGGTTTGTAGATATAAGTCTTGAGATGATCCAGATAAGATTTTAGAGGTCCGCATGAAGATGTCAAGAAGTTGTGATCGATCAAGTAAGACCTGTTCCGGGAGATGCTCCGGAATGACAGAAGATACAAAAGGGTCCGGAGAGATCCGGAAGCGCATTGTCTTATTCTGCGGATTGGACAGAGTGTTTGGGATGTCCTTGTGATGTGTCATCTTGATTTGTTCATGGTTGGAAGATCCGCATGATGTTCATAGATCAGTACTGATTCGGTTCTTCAAGTTATCCGAATAAGGCAAACCGGAATAATGTAGGTTGAGCATTTATTGCCATCAGATATTAGGGTTTGCGGAGAAATATAAGGGATTTCTCATAAATCACATGCTCATTCTGCACTCAAGAAGAAGCGAAAAGTGGAGCTCTGCAACAAGATTCATCAAGTTCACCAAAGATCTCCTGCCAAAGTCATTACATACAGAAATCAATCCAACCACTCCATGTAATCGAAGGCGCATAAGGTATTTTCTGTTTTCGATATCTTACTACAAATCTTTTGAGAAATGGCTACTCCGAATATAGTAAAGATCTCAGATAGGCCCCGACCTGAATTTAAGAAACACCCATACAAGTCATTGGAGGTAGATCCCTTAGGAGCATTCTCTAGTGTTCCTCATGGCATTTTACACACAGAAGACATTAGGGTTTACATACATGCAAGTATTGAGGAATTCAGGGAATTCAAATTGAGAGATTTCTATCACAAACAACTGGTAGACAATGCTTTTGAGCTTAAACCAGAGTATAAGGGTATCCAGAAGAAACAGTTTGATCAATTCATTCATTTCCCCTGCTTTGAAGAAGATGAACGGGTCCGGTATGTATTGAGTAGGATGCATGACAACTTCCTATGGCTGGATAGACCTTGCAAGATCACAAAAGAGGCAATTAGGGCAATGACTGGTCTATACTCTTCCGGAGGGATACCTATCCTCAAATCCGTCAAAAATAACATTGTAACTGAGGCCACCGGATCAAAATTTGATAAGAGGGCAATGACCATTGAAGATATTTCTGATCCAGATATCAAGTATGCATCTATGGTAATAGGATACAAGATTTATCACTCCAGTAGGGAGAATTCTGTATCCGAAACTGCAGTATACACTGCCTATGAGATGCTGAGGAAGAATGCAGATTATGATCTCTGTGAACTTCTTTTAAGCCAATTAATGGAAAATATACAGAAGATCAAAAAGGACAAAAATAATTCTTTTAAGTATGGTACTCTTATATTATGTCTATTTTTCTATTTCATGAATGAGCTGCTCGAATCAAGTGGATGGGTATGGCAGAATGACAAACCTGTAGCAGTCCAGATTAGAGATTACTTACATGGACTTGGGGATGCCAAAGCAAGAAATACAGCTCTGTGGGGATACTTCAAAAACTTCCAGAGTATGATGCAAGCAAGAGAAAGAATCCCCCAGTCTCTTGTTGAAAAATACAAAGACTCAGTCTGCTTTATGGTTGATACTGATCAGTGCCTAATGGAGGCAGTTGAGCCAAGGACAGTTTGGATCATGCTCATGGGGTATGAGGTTGATGAACAGATTGTGGAACTGCATGTTCAACACATGCTTAGTCAACCTAAAGATCCAAAAGTAGAAAGGTTTGGAACCTTTGAGGAGCTGAGTGTGAAGATCCATGTGGAACTCAGAGAACCTGAGATAAAAAGGAAAGTAAGAAAAGAAGTTGAACATATTGCCCAAGGCCTAGGCATCCCAAAGGAGGCACTTGATGCCAACCGGGAAAAGAGGAGAAAGGTTGAGGAAGAAAAGAAAGAGGCAAAAAAGAAAAGCAAGAAAAGTGCTCCGGTGGAAACCTTAACCTGGACTAGATCATCAAAAGGATCTACACCTGTCAAAACCAAAAGCTCAAAAATATCTAAACCAGAAGGTCAGACATCCGGTAAAGGAGAGAAAAGGTCTAAAATAAAATCCACAAGGGCTTATACAAGTCAGAAAGATGAAGAGGAAACGGAATCAGATGAGGGGGTAAAAGAAATAAAGAAGCAGAAGAAGAAAGGATCCGGTAAACCCTCCATAGGCCAAGACAAGGAAGAAATGGCAGAGGTATTTATTGAAAAGCCCACCCTGTCTCTAGAGAATGTAACAAGTCAGTCACGGTGGATGGAAACCTTCAACCAACGACTGAATTCTATGATGACTACAATGAGGCTGACTAAAAGATTTTGCAGGAAGCCACAATCAAGTATCTGAACATATACAATAAGGCTTTCATTGAGATTATATCTCTAATTCCTAAAAGCCTAGAAAAGGAATTAGAAATAAGAAAGAACAATGCCCAGGCAAAAGATCTTGAGATCCGGGAGCAGATAGCTATTTAGCTATATCCTCAAATTGATCCCAAGACAATGAACATAATATTCAAAGACTGCAAAGATGAGTTCAGGAGTAAAGCAAGGATGAATCAACTCATGCTTGGTGAGACTGACAAGGTGGCCATAGAGATAGAAGAGATCCTCCAGAAAGCCTTCAAAAGGTTTAATCTTCCTATTGTAGAGGACTTGGGTACTGATCCCTCATCCACAAGTGCTGTAGAAGAAACTTCTGAGAAAGCAACAGAAGAGATGGGCCCTGAACAAACCAACATTTCTCCTCCGGTTTCCCCTACAGTCTCCGGATCCAAAGAAGAAGAGAAACTACTAGAGAAAGAAGCAGCGGTAAAAGAAAAAGAAGCTGACAGTACCAAGGGTGCAGAGAAAGAGAAGACTCCAACAGAGAAAACCACAACTGATAGTGGTAAGAATGTGGAGAAAGAGAAAATTCCAAAGGACAGTTCCAAGACTGTAGAAGAGAAGAAACATCTGTCTCCGATAAGAGACACTGCACAAACTGTTCAAAAATTTCTGAGTCAAGAAATAATAGAGATTGATGAACCGGAGCTTCTAAAAGGTCCATTCAACTTTGATTCCCTCTCTCCGGTACAGACAATGAAGATAGCTTCATTTGCAAATGCTAAGGCAAATGAAAAACTCCTAAAGTCTCACATGGAAGACTGTGAGTTGATAGAGGCTGCTTCCGGAGTGCTTGAAAAGATTATGCCATCGGTCTAGATAGATCCGACAGCCTCCTCTTCTGGTAATCTCAAAACCTTAGTCAGCAGTGTTGATACACATTTTGATTCTCTAGAAAAATCGGCTGAAGAAAAGGTCCGGAAGGAGTTTTTGGATAAAAGATTTTCAGAAGTACTAGGATTAATCTCTAATGATAGGAGAAATATGAGTATTGGAATAAAGTAGAAAATGCTCTTAAAGATGGCGGTGACATTTACAAATTTTGTATCTCCTGGTCAAAAGCAACAGTAGAAATTGAGAAGAAAATAAAAGAGGAATAGGACAAACTACTGAGTTTGTCTCAAAGTTTTGATCCTCTCTCTTCCTCCATAGTAACTCAAGAATGTCAAACTATTGCAATCGCAAATGCAATAAAGAACTTTGAGAAGGAAAGGAAGAATATAATTAACCGGATGGGAGAACTTAGAAGGATTATTATCCCTAAGTTAGAAACTATGCATGAGGCCATAAGTGATGCTCAGACTACCGCCCAAACCAATGATTTGACATATCTCAAGAGAACAGAAGCTTTTACATTTTTGTTGAGTGGCCACATTTCAATTTTGGACAGAATGAAGCAAAGTTGGGCTACAGAACTGGTCCAATTGAAGACATCCTTTGCAGACATTCTTTAGTTTATGTGAGTATGTAATATGCGGCTAAGTATAGTAAAATTTTTGAAAATTTTGGTGTGCGGACCCTACCCTTTGCCATTGATGTCAAAGGGGGAGTGAGGAGCAGTGAAAAATGAGGAAAACAACTAAAGAGGGAGTTCTGGAAATTGTATATAAAGATAGAGCATCAGCCAAGGGGGAGCATAGTGTAAACACTTAGTCATTTTTCACTAAGTGTTGCCATCAATGCCAAAGGGGGAGATTGTTGGCAAGAGACACTATATGGATTCATGGTTGTTGTCATTGATGGCAACAAAGGTCATCCCACATATCCGCAAGTCATGGTGTGGCTCCACTGGAAGTCAGAATGAAGATTGTTGTGGTCCGGGGAACAAGAACAGAGCATGTGGCAAGGTCCGACAGTTTGGTCCGGATCTCTCAGAAGAAGTATCTTGGTGCAGTGCGGATTTGGGGAAGTCAAGAGGACTACCTTGAGTAATAGATTCCAAGGATTTAGCCTCCGGTGATGGACAAGGAAAAAGATATGAACAGTTGAATACCGGATTCCTAAGTAACAGTGTGAACAGAGGAAGAACCGACTGACAGAACATCAGATTGCTTTCCGGATGTGTTTCTGACAGTGGTAAAGGTTATGAAGACATGGATTATGTTTGGCCAACATGATTAATGATATCTACAAGTATATGCTTGATCCGCATTCCTTGATGAGCAAGGATTCAGCCGACAGAACAGAGTTTGTGAGAAAATAGACTGTTTCGGATGCCGACTAGAAAGGTGATGAAATTACTTGTGCGGATATATATGCACGATGGATTTAGTTGTGAGAAGTGTTGTTGTGTGTTGTTGTTGTGCGAATAAGTGCAGAGTAGAGCAGGAACAGCTAGAGAGATCCGGTATGTGAAAGGAAAGTAGAATAAAGAGAAGAGGAAAGATGAAGTGCAGCAGATCAGTGTACTGAACCTAACCGGAACTGAACTCTAGCATATGTGGATGCTTCCAATCAGTTCAAGTATTGTATAACATTCTTTTGTAGATAGTGTGTCTCCTTGTAGGCAGTGTGCCTCTTTGTGAGCAGTGTGCTCGGGCAGTGAGCCCTAATTGGCAAGTGACATTTTGTAATTTCTTATTCTTCTAACAGAGAATAATCTTTGGGTTAATCACCCCGTGGTTTTCTCCCTTAACAGGGTTTCCACGTCAAAAATACTGTGTCATGTGTTTCTCATTTCATGGTAATGTTTATTTGTTTGCTTCAATGTTGCATTGATTAATAAGAAAGTTCAAAAGAAGAAATGATTAGGATAACTGATTCACCCCCCCTCTCAGTTATCAACAATTCATTCATATAAATATTTCAATTTAGAGTATTAAAATGAATAAACATTTCCATCAGAATATTTTAGGAAATTTGTATGTGTGAGAGTGTTGACTTTGATATTCATCCATGATCATGAAGTATATCTAATCAAGGAACTCAACCTAAGAGAACATGAGTCATGAACATTATGATCTGGTGATCTCCCCAAGGTATTATTGGATACCACCTATCCTTACACATCAATAGGTAGTAGGGATTCTAGGAAAACAAGTTGAAGAAATTTGCATTCTTACATATCAAAATTATGCCCCAGAGATTAATTCTGCACTATGTGGGATCAATTCTGGAAGCTAAATAATTAACCCACAAAAGATTCCAAGTTTGCATAGAGTTCAAGATAGTTAGTACATCAATAACATTAATTTTTGTACTATGGAAAATATATTCTATAGATCTCCAATATTCATATCCCATCATTGGTTTAAGAGATAATTGGACCTAATCCTTCTCATTTAATTTCCAAGCACTTATTACACATTTATCATTCTTGTCTCCAGAATTCAAATCTAGGTTAATTGTGCTTTGATTGTTTGAATTCATTTAATTAGTCTAGATTTATATAAAAGGGATTTTATTTCCTTACTTTTTTAGTGAATTCATCTTATCAAATGACCCCTAGGGTTTGACCTTAGGGTTATACCTTCATTTCTCTTAGGGTTTCATATATGTAATTTCCAATTGTTTAATCATTTTTTAGATATTACTGCAGTTTGTGTTCCTATTTATTGCCACTTCATTGTTATATATTTCCTTCTATGGTTTGTGCCTCATTGCGTTACCTTATTTTGTCAACCCTACCCACCTTGGATACCTCATTAGGGTTTTACTTTCAAATTTAATATATCACTAGTTTTTTATTTTTCTTATTTGAGAGTGATTTATATTGCCTTATCTTCCTATCTCTCATTGCAATATTGCTTTGTTTATGCCACAAACTACTCGAGATCCTAATATTCCTTTTAGAAGTGTTCATCTAAACCTCACTATGGATGCCCACTCTAATAATACAAATTTTGTATTGGATGCTCATGTTGATAATAATTTAAATCATGATGATCATGATGCCCATGTGGAGCAACAAGATTTTATAAATGAACTTGCTAGTTTAGATTATGTTGAGAATCCTACACAACTAGTGAATGTGATTCATAACATGTTTATCAACAAGACACATGGATTAGAGGTCTTACAATCTATGGGCGCTAAGATTGCTTCATCTACCTTTTTTGTTTAGTGCATCTACATCCCCTCTCTCTTTGTCTATACCCACTTCCACTATTGTTTCGTCTCACATAATTATCCCTATTTCCACTATTGTCCCACCCCATAGTATTCCCCCCACCTCCACTATTGCACCATCACATAGTGTTCATCCTTTCTCTACCTGTAACCGTCTCTATGGCCTACATCCTAATTACACCCCTACTATCATACTTGCATTCCACATGATGTCTTACACCTCTATCCCTCTTTCATCCATTATTACCCAACCTTCAATATCTACCAATCCTCTCACTTGTGTCATCCCTACTTCTACCACTTCATTCTCTACCATGTAGAGTCCTCATTTGATTCCTTCATCCTTGCCCATGTACATACTTCCTTATGTTCCCTCCTCCACACCCCTTTTTGAATTCATAACTTCATTCCTCATACCAATCATACTCATACCTATACCCACCCTGGTGGACCTAGCCTTCCCTTGGAATCACTATTCCTTCCTCTACCCTAAATGAACTAATGGAAAAGATAGATAAGTTGGGGAAAAAGTGGATATAGGGCCTAATGGACAAGATAATGATGACATTAAGGATGCTAAGCCTACACCATTGTCATACGAGATCATCACACATCCTCTATCTATGGGTTTTGTGGCACCTCACTTTGAGATGTATAATGGAAAAGGTGACCCAAATACAGACTTTAGATCCTTCGTTGCAAAATTTGTTGACTTTTTATATGATAATAGGTTATTGGCTAAGTTATTCCTAAGGAATCTAAAGGATTATGTTATTGATCATTTCTCTCTCTACCTAGTGGATCTATTCATATATTTGATGATTTGACTAAGGTACTTTTGAAATAATTCAAAGTTAATATGGGCCTTAGAGTTACTATTTCAGACTTATTTGAGTATTCCCAAGGAGCAAAATGAGTGTGTTAATGATTATATTATGATATTTTAGTCCTTGTGTTCTAAATTGCTTTCTCCCTACATGATCTTGAGTTGTAAAATATCTTTGTTAAGGGACTACTTAAGCTATAATGCCCAACCATGCTGTAGCCTTAACTCCTCTCGATATTTCTTGACCCTTAGGTAATGAGTGATGGTAATCTAGTCATAATTAGTCCTTGAGCATTAGATTTTTATTTAATGAAGAGTATGTCTTATTTCCCTACTAATGTAAATGTGCATAAATATATGTAAGGGATAAAAATGCCTACCCTACCCTTTTATACCTTTATTTTACATTTATTTTAATACTATTGTAACAACATTATTGTAATGTTCAATTAGCACACAAAGCAACTCTACCCCTGAATCTATTACTTGCAATTAACTTATCTATTTGAGGAGTTTTTATTTTGTTGCATGCTTTGAGCTGAGGCAAATTATGATATCCATATAAGAATTGAATTTTGAATTGAATATTGTTGTTGGAGGCTTAGGCAAGCTAAGGCTATGTGAAATTATTCTTGAAGGCTTGTATGATCAAGTCCCATGGTAGATATGTTAGCATTTAATAGAACCCCCTTGCTTGTCAAACAAAAAAATAATGACGGCTAGTGTGATAGGTAAAAATCAGGTTAATAAGATCAAGCATAGCCATGAAACCTAACCCTACCATCATCAAAGAATCTAATCCAAATGAAATAAAAAACATGCAATTCAAGAACAATATCACTTAGATTGTATGATTCCTTGTTTATGATGTGGATTGCTTCTTAAACAATGAACAATTATGAAGATCAAAGCTGCCATGATGGATGGATGATAATGATAATAAGCTAGATGGATGCTGAAATGCTCAATATGCTCACGACGATAATATAGATGCTATATGAATACTGGATAGATGTAGTATGGAATGAGAGGGTGTTTATATAGACTTCAACCAAAATCAATCAATGGTGGAGATTTGGTGGCTATGTGAATGGCTAAGATTGAAAGATAAAAATAGATGAATGTGTAAATGACAAGTGGAGGAAAGAGGCTTATGTGTGACCGTGTACATGAAAAGTACTACATATGAAAGATATTAAATAAAAGATGTAGTACCACTTATCTTTTTTAAATGAAAGAGACACACAGTCGGCTTATGAAGATAAATGATAAGAGAAATTAATTAAATAAATAAAATTTATTTAATTAATTGGAAAGTAGGCTTTATGAAATGAATTTTAATTAAATAAATAAGATTTATTTAATTAAAATAGATAGAAAGAAGATAATTAAATAATTAAAGATTATTTAATTATAGATTAGAAGAAAATAGAAGAAAGAGCTAATGAATTAATTAAATAAATAGGAATTTATTTAATTAATAGAAGAAATAAGTGATAGGGACATTGCTTAAGTGTGTTAGACAAATGCAGATGATAAGTAAATGCGATATTTGAATTATAATGATAAATAGGTCAATTTTGGGTGTCTACATTTTGCCCCTCTTTGATACAATGTTCAATAGAGCGTTGTGTCAAAGAAGATATGATATTCGCTTGATAAACAAGGTGATGCCTTAGTGTGACTGGCAGGTGATGCCTCCTCGAGAGGTAAACAAGGCTAACTAGGAAGGGTTGGGTTGGCTCGCGATAAGATGAAAAGCTAGAAAACAAGGTTGATATGAAGAAAACGGGGTTGGGAGGGAGAAATTGGGATGGTTTAGAAGAAAATAGGCTTTGGTATGAAAGAATTAGGGTTGGGACAAGGGCTATAAGTAGGATAAAAGGAAGATGATTGATCTTGGTTGAGGACTATATAGGATGATGATGGAATGGATAGATGGTGTGATTGACAACTTTTGAAAGTAATTGCTCAAGAATGAAAAGAAATGCAATCCTTATGTTTGATATAGCATATGGATGTTATGCACCAGGGTATAGAAGACCAAGGTGTCGAGATATTCAATGTAAAACTAGCATACTACAATCTTGTCTAAACGTATGAGGTCAAGATGTTGAGCCAACATACACAAGATATGAATAGCAGCTAGTGTTCTGAGATGGACTTTGACGCTAAAAGCAATGGTTTGAGCTTATCTCCACTACACATAGTGACACCTTGTTGGTTATATGTATGGAGTTAGTTCTTAACATAGAATAGTCTCAAATGCATAAGAGACTATTTAGCTTCTCAAATGCTAGAGATATTGATATGTATGATGCTAATCCCAACACGTAAAAGATACCAATACGCATAGGAAGAGAATAAAACAATCCTGCAAACATGGCATACGAAAGCAATATGACCATGCCCCATTCCTTACTTCATCACAACGTACCAAGATATGATAGATCAGGGCAGTCTTGATTAGGCATAGAAAAGGGACAAAAGATAAATCAAAATATAAAACAAAAGATATTGTCATCACATTCTCTTGCCAAATTTAGGTGCTCTTGGATGGGTTTAAGCTGGCGCCTTGTTGAGAGGAAAGCTGCATCCTGTTAAAGGCTAAAGATGGTGATAAAATGTGATAGCAAATGTTAGTTTAAGGCATGTGGACAAATAGATTCTGGCTTATCACTGATTGGTTAAAGTGCTTGAGCTTTCATTGATACACATAGTCTGCTTCTTGCTTGAGTTGGTCAAAGAGAAGAAGATGGAAAATGAAAGATGAAGGTGGGGTGGATCGTCTGTGCTTGAGTACTGGATACTTCCTTCGTATTCTAGACTACCTACATACCCTGTATCCATAGGATCAAAGCACATTTACGATGGTGATGAGACATGATGAATATGTAGTTCTGGGTTTATTGATGATGTAAGTGATAAAAGGTAGAAGAAAGGGAGATGAAAGACTGGAGGATGATTAGAAGAAAGATGAAAGATGGATGATGAAAGAGGAGCTATCATCTTTGCCTAAATCAGAGTGCTTCCTTCGCATCTCAGATTGCCTACATACCCTGTATCCACGGGATCAAGGCTTTAACAATAGAGCTGGTGATGTAGTTCTTGCTTATTGTGTTGAAGGTTGATGCCAAAGGATCAACTTTATTGCTTGAAGTTTGTTGTGATGCTTTTGATTTGTTTTTGATTTTTTTTTTGAATTTTTGATATGTTTGAGTTTGGACTGATTGCGAAGATGTGGATCCTAGTTGTAGATTGTTTGCCATGTTTGAAGCTGGATTATTTGTTGTGTTTGAAGTTGAAAGTTTACTGTGTTATGAGCTTGGGTGGTCGCTATGTTATGAGCGAGAGCTGTAGATATCCACTTCCAAATAAGGCTTAACAAGTGCCGCTAGTGTAGGATGAGGTTTTATTATGGAGAAGTGGCGAGGGATGCGTGTGAGCGGACAAGGTGCTAAGGTGCCAAAGGATATAGTTACCCCAACAATGTCCAAACTATGACAACTAGCATGACAAAGGTGAGGATAGGAAGACTTTTATTACGAATAAGCAGACAATGATGTTTGTACAAGGCAAAATATGGATTATGTAGGATAGAATGGTGGAAGATGCTATAAAAAGCTGCGATCAAACAAACTAAGTAGGTGATGGGAGATGGTCGCTACACATAGCGCCTGTTTGCCAGGTTTTCACTATGGTATTTATCCAAGGTGCCTATTTACCAGGTTTTCACCAGAGGATGAATTATTTATCTTGTACTATATTTTTTTTTGTTATCCAAAGCGCCATAAAGTGGTTTTCACTGTTGGATGGTTTTTTTTTTGAATTGCTAAGATTCATGGATAGAACTTATTGAGATGAATGCTGTTCACTGGTTCATCCAAGGGAATGCCTTCAGGTGTTGAGAGAGTGTATGCACCAAATTTGTAGACTACTGTGATGACAAAAGGACCAAGCCAATTTGGTTCAAACTTGCCCTGTTTCTCACGATGTTGTTGATTCCTTTGATTTTCTTTAATGACAAGATCGCCAACTTGAAATTTGCATTCTCTAAATATTTTGTTGTAGTTGTGGCATAGACAGTTTTGATAGACTTGGAGATGGTTGCTACTGTAACACGCCATTCATCTAGTAGCTCAAGATCATGGAGTCTAGATACTCGATATTCTTCATCTGATATAGTATGCTATAGAGATACTTGTAGTGAGGGGATCTCAACCTCAATAGGTAGGATAGCTTCAGTTCCATACACAAGAGCATAAGGTGTAGCTCCAATGGGGGTTCTGATACTTGTTCTATATGCCCATAATGTAGGATTAAGTTGCAAATGCCAATCACGACCAGCTTCATTGACTGTCTTTTTGAGGATCTTGATAATTGTTTTATTAGAAGCCTCAGCTTGGCCATTACTTTGAGGATAATAAGGTGTAGAGAATCTACGTTGGATATGGAACTTGTTGCAAAGATCTCTAACCTCTTGGTTCTTGAAAGGATGACCGTTATCAGTGACAATAGCTTGAGGAACTCCATAACAGCAAATGATATAGTGCAGGATGAACTTGGATATTTGCTTGCCAGTAATATAAGTCATTGGTATGGATTCCACCCACTTTATGAAATATTTAGTGGTGGTGATA
The DNA here is from genome assembly GCA_027924645.1 of Cunninghamia lanceolata. NCBI lineage: Eukaryota > Viridiplantae > Streptophyta > Pinopsida > Cupressales > Cupressaceae > Cunninghamia > Cunninghamia lanceolata. The sequence goes on along the minus strand of BSBN01000553.1, from coordinate 10,822,158 downwards.
ATGAACTTATGGTCATTTGGATGAAGTAGGATGAATTTTACCTATGAGATCAAGTCCCCACTGCGAGAAGGGCCATGGAGTAGTGATAGGCTGAAGTTCATGTGCTGGTGCATGTATTAGATCCCCATGTTTCTGACATTATAGACATCTCTTTGCAAATTGCTATGCATCTTTTACCATAGTTGGCCAATAGTATCCAGCTCGTAGAAGTTTCTTAACAAGACCAGGGCTAGCGGAATGCGAGCCATAGACACCTTCATGTACATCACGTAAGGCCACTTTTGCTTCCTCAGAATCAAGACATCTAAGAAGGATACCATCAAGACTCCGGTGATAAAGAGTGTCTCCTAAGATAGTGTAACGAGAGGCTCGATGGATAAAGGTTTTTCGTTGGGTGTTAGATAGTTAGAATGGAAAGGTTTGATTGCAAAGATACTCCTATAAGTCCTCGTACCATGGTGAATTGGGACCAACAATTTCACATATAAGCTCAGACTACAGTACTTCAAATGCTAGAATCAGAAGCTGTTCAACCAGAAACTCATATTTGTGTGTATTGGACGACATGTCTAAAAGAGATCCAATCATAGCCATGGCATCTGCTGCTCTATTATGTAGCCTTGGAATTTGTTCAAAGGTGATATTGTCAAGGTACTTTTTAAAATCATCAACCATTAGCTTGTATGGGAGAAGCTTGTCATATTTTGTTTGATATTCATCTAAGACTTGTTTGATAACCAGTTGGGAGTCACCAAAGATTTGTAGTTGTTTAATAGCCCATTGTACTGCCATGCATAATCCTGTGATTAAAGCTTCATATTCTGCTATGTTGTTGGTACATGGAAATGCAATTTTGTATGATTTGGGGATACAATCTTCTTGAGGAGTAACAAACAATATCCCAGCTCCTAATCCATGTTGTGTGTAAGATCCAACAAAATATAACTGCCACAATGTTGGTGAAGTTAAATTGAACAATCCTTCATAGGGAATTTTGGATGTATTGGATGAATATTTGTGATGGGTGTTGCAGCTAACTGATCAGCAATAACTTGTCCTTTTATGGCCTTTTGATCCACATATTGTATGTCAAATTCACTTAAAATCATAACCCATTTTGCTAATCTTCTCGTGAGGATTGCTTTGGAAAGAAGATATTTGAGTGGATCAACATTAGATATGAGCTTCGTTGTTTGGTTCAACATATAATGTCGCAACTTTTGGGAAGAAACACTAATGCTAAACATGCTTTTTCCATAGATGAATAATTAAATTCATATCCCACAAGAGTTCTGCTGATGTAGTAAATGACTTGTTCTTTCCCTGAATTATCATGTTGAGCGAGACGGGCACCCAATGCTGCTGTTGTTGAAGAGATGTAGAGCAATAATGGGTGATCAAGTATAGGAGATACTAACACAAGACGTGTTGCCAATATTCCTTTATTTTGTCGAAGGCCTGTTGACACTTTTCATCCCACTTAAAAAGTTCACCCTTGCGAAGAAGATGTTGGAAAGGATGACATTTGTCTGCTAGTTGTGAGATGAATCTGCGGATGGACTGTAACCTTCCTTGTAGACTAAGAAGCTGCTTGAGATTTGCTGGCGGAGGCATTTCCATGATAGCTTTTACTTTGGTAGGGTCCACTTCTATCCCTCATCGAGACACAATGTATCCCAATAGTTTTTTAGATGTTACGCCAAATACACACTTCTTTGGGTTCAGTCTGACTTGATATTTCTCTAGTCAATCAAAGATTTGTGCTAATACCTGTAGATGTCCTTCTCTTGTCTTGGATTTCCCTAGAATATCATCAACATAGTCTTCCATGATAGTCTGAAAAAGGTCATGGAAAATAACTGCCATGGCTCGTTGATGAGTAGCTCCAGTGTTCTTGAGACCAAAAGGCATTACCACCCAACAATATGTACCCCATGGATAAATGAATGATGTTTTGTCTTGATCTTCCTCTGCTATTCTAATTTGGTTATATCCTGAAAATCCATCCATCAAAGATAGCATTTCATGTCCAGCTATGAGATCTACAATGTTGTCTATGCTTGGTAGTGGAAAGTCATCTTTAGGACATGCTTTATTAAGATCTTTGAAGTCTGTGCAACAATGAACTCATCCATCAGGTTTTGCTACAGGTACCAAGTTTGAAACCCACTCTAGATAATTGATAGGCTTTATGAACTTTGCTTCTAGTAGCTTCCTTATCTCTGCTTTAACTAATAGAGCTACTTGCGGATGCATTTTGGGCAATTTGTTTGACATGTTTTGCATTAGGAGATACTGCTAAATGATATACCACAAGTGATGGATCTAGACTTGGCATGTCAGCGTAAGTCCATGCAAAATTTATAGCTCTTTTTAGGAAAAATGCTATGAAGTCTCTTCTTTCTTGCTCTGATAGTGATGCTACCAAAAAAGTGATCTTTGGATTCTGCTCTGTGCCCAAGTTCCTGTCTTGTGATTTTTCAACTAGCACTGTTGATTTCTCATAATAGTCAGTGGCGATAGGAAGATCAAATCCCCCATCCTCAGGTGCCTCTAAGAGGTTATCACCTTTGGATACGTCTTTATTTTTACTTTTTCACAGTCAAGAGGTGCCTTTTGGTTTTCACCTAGTGACCTATTATGTTTGATTTTATTTATTTCACTTTTGCGACTGAAGGATTTGATACTTCCACCAAAATATGCTAGTTTAGGTAGATCCATCATGAAACCTGCTTTGTTATCACCCAAAGGAATGCCTTGTCGTATGCCCATGAATTCTGCAATAGCTTCATCATTCTCAAATGTATCCAATATCGGTGCCCACTGTTAGTCCCAATCAACAAGGTCAGGATATACAAGTGAAAGGGTAACGGACGAATGGTTATGGCGAGAGGAAGTTGTGGAAATCATAAAGATGGAGGTTTCTTGAAAAAGGTCAGTAATATGAAGGGAGGAGTCATCGATGGTATCCAAACTAGAAGTCTCTCCTACCGAAGAAGGTCCAACGTCCATATCGGTAATACACTTAATGTTTTTGAAACGTGGTACCTCTAGTTGATAGCCAAGGCCTTGCTTATTAAACATCTTAGACACAACAATGGGTTCAATAGGTCCTTGTTCGTGTGATCCCAATCCACCATGTCCTTTTTAGCCCATGTTCTTAATGATGCAGAACCCATTGTTATATTTCTCCATTTCAAGTTGGACTTGGTCGTTCTCATCAAAGAATATCCAAGAGTTGATATCATCAATGTCTTCATCATCCAGGAATCCACCTTTAATGAATACTATGGGTGGAGCTTTTATGACAGCTGTGGATGAAGATAGCTTGGATGTAGAAGGTTTTCCATGAGATTTGGGAGACAAGGGAAGAGTTCCCACACAACAAGATTCTTGCAATGTGTACTCACCTGGGCCATGTTTAGTGTACTTGATACAGAGATTGGAAGCGGCTTTCCTAGATGATGGCTTGAGTAGAACGGATGGATCTACATATGATGAAGATGGGTATGCTTCAATGTTGATAGGAATGCGGTTAGGACTCTGGTATTTAGCTTGAAAAGCACAGAAAAATTCAAATGGATTGGGATCAACATGGATAGTAATATCAACACCGTTATGTGGAAATTTAAGACATTGATGGTATGTAGAAGGAACTGCGTTGAGGGCATGGATCCATGGATGGCTAAGGATGATGTTATAAGGAAGCTCAATATCAAGGACTTGACAACGGGTGTTAGTAGTGACTGGCCCAACTTGGATAGGCAAGTGAATAATCCCTTCAGTATCTCTCTTGGCATCATCATATGCTCTGATAGTAATGACCTTGGAAGTGTCAACATCTTTCTCAAAATATCCCAATTGTTTTATTAATTTCAAGGAACATATATTAAGACCAACTCCACCATCCACTAAGATTCGTTTGATAAGGCATCGTTTGACAAACACTTCTATGTGGAGGGCTTCATTGTGTGAAGAATGAATGGAGGGCTGAAGATCATTGTCAGAAAAGATTAGATGACAAGGGGCTGCAATGCTAGCGACCATAGATTGGAATTGTGTGGTATCGATATCGTTGGGCACCGAAGATTCTTGTAAAGCTTTGTCAAGGATAGATTTGTGGGCACGGGATATGCGAAGCAACTCAAGAATGGAAATATGCACAGGTGTTTTGCTAAGGTGATCAAGGATATTATAGCTAGAGGATGGTTGAGGAGGATGGATAGGTGCTCCTTGAATGGTAACATGACCTCTTCGAGTAGTTACAGCGCAGTCAGGTGCTTTGCCTTGGATAGTAATGGTAGAAATGCGAGCATGGTCAATGTTGCCAATAGTGGATGATTCATAGTTGTACTGAATAGCATTACCAGCATGAGGGTTACTTGGTTTGTCATGAGATGGAAGTGGATTCTTGAAAGCATCTAGATCATAGTTTGATGTCGGTTGCTATGTAGGTTGCGATGTTGGAGGTGTGATTTTAATTAAACCTTGATCGATGCAATCCTGAATAACATGCTTTAAGTGCATACAACCATTCATTTTGTGTCCCTCGACTCTATGGTAATCACAATATTCATTCTCTTTGTACCAAGGAGCTTTGAAGAGCGGTTCACCATTGGGTGGCGCATCTGGTAACATGATATCTCCCGCTTGGAGAAGATTTTGAAAGACAACTTCCATAGGTTCCGCTAATGGTGTGAATTGTCAGCGGGGATTTGAAGTTTGTTGTTGTTGAGTTCGTTGAAAAGGTTGAGTTGTTGTAGAGGCAGCTTGAATGTTGATAGGAGCTTTCATAGTTTGTATGTTCTTTGCATCTACAACATTGTCGCTGACAACATTCTTGTTCTTGTTCCAAAAGTGAGACTTATCATTGGAATTTTGAGGATAGTCTTTGTTATCGCAAAAAATCTTAATAGTGCCTTTACCAATTAAAGCGCATTCAATGATGGTTCCTTTGGAAACAAGTTCATCAAAGGTGCTAGCAATTTGTAATTGTAATTGGAATGACAGCTTGAGATGAAGATTTTGAACAAAGATATCAAGCTGTTGTTTTTCAGGTATTTCCCATGATAGTTTTCTAGCCATATTATGCCACCGTTGAGTAAATGAAGAGAAAGCTTCACCATTGCGTTGTTTATTGTTGACAAGGTCATTCATGTTCACTTCATGTTCAATGTTAAAACTGAAGTGTGATCAAAATTTATTTGCTAACTCTGCAAAAGACCTAATGCCCGGAGGTAAATGAGAGAACCATTCAAGAGCTTGTCCCGCTAAGCTTCATGGAAATAGTCTCAGAAGATATGTATCGTCTTGAGCAACATCGAGACATGCCACAAAGAATGCTCTAAGATGGTCTTCCAGATTTTCTTTTCCTTTGTATTTGTCAAACTGTGGAATTTCAAAGTGTGGCGGAAAAGGTGTCATATGAAGTGACTTGTCAAACGGATAAGCACATATTTTTTCTAAGGAAAATGTCTTCTTGCTTTGTCCTACCGCTTGGTTAATCATTTGTTGAACATCCGCTGGAGATAATTGCCATTGTTGCAAAGGGGGTGGTTGTTGGGAGGTGAAGTGTAGTATGAGGTATATTGATGTTGCTGTTGTGGAATATATGAAGCCATGACCATTTGTTGAGGTTGTGTACTCACAATGTGTGCCAAAGGATTAGTATGCGACACATATGTATTTGAGGATTGCTGTCCTTGAGACACAAGAGGTGGTTGGGTATATTGCGATGAATTAGCACCAAGGTTTTGTATCACATGGGAAGTGGAAGATGGATTGGCATTGGTTAATGGTTGTGAATTTGGAGTTGGATTTGAGATATGGTAAGTGATGGAAGGAGTGGTGGATATGAAAGAAGGATGGACATTTGGGTTTGTATTTTGAACAAGATGGGGATTGGTATCTGTCACATGTTGGGTGATGATGGGCAAACCTTGGGTTATGTAAGACAGATTGCTAGTTTGCAAAGGATTATAGGAAGATGGTAGAATTGTTGTAAGCTGATCAACATAAGAGACTATAGCACTAGGATTAGCTTGTGAGACAATAGGCGGGTCACTCATGTCAATGAGACTAACATTAGGATTGTATGATGCATTAGATGGATTTGTGGAGATAGTGGAGACCACATTAGCAGTGGTAGGAATAGGGGTTGTGGTGTCCACATGTGATGCAATGTGAGTAGCGGATTGCAATGGTTGTGAAGCTTGGATAGTTTGTGCTGTTTGGATAGCTTGGGAAGCTTACGAAGTATGGAATATGGGGATAGCTTGTGATGTTTGAGGAGTTTGCACTTAGGCAACATGGACAGCTTGTGTTACTTGAGGCACATATACGGTCATGGTAGGAGAAGGAGTATGTTGGGAAACATGGAAAGGTGGAATGTTCAGATTTTGCAAAAGGAAAGGGAGTACATTGGTTGGAGTTATCAAAGGTTCTAAAGTGTACTTTGAGCATGTGGGTCGAATGAAGTAACAATAGGTAATGAAAGAGATGGGTTGGAAGATGGAGTTTGTAATATGGTATGGGATGGTGTGACTATAGTGGATGGTCCCTTTGCAACAACAATGGGAGTGCTTGGATCATGTTCTCGAATAGCGGATATGTCAAAGTCTCTTGGTAGTTTGGCTCCCATGTGGGCAAGTTGCAAGAAGTAGCGATTAGGATCAGATAAAACAAGCTTCTTGACTTGGTCCCATACATGTGTGTCTTGATAGTCAGATAAATCCTCTTGGGAATGCTCTTCGTAAGTCCCTATGAAAGGGTGTGATTGCACTTGATGAGATGACTCTCCAATGGTGTATCCATGGGGCACAAACATGTGAGAAGGCATGCTGGTTGTAAATTGAGTTGCATCTCTAAGAGGTGTTGATTGTGATTATTGCATTGTGTCTTCCATCTTAGCTCGTAGTTTTTCTTCCATTTCAGCTCTATATTGGCTCCTAGTTTGAGCCATGATGGTTGATGTTGAAAATTGAACTTTAGCTTGTCAAGGTTTTGAGACCCAAAAAGATGATGGTTTGCTAATTGTTTGGTTGTTGGTTGTTGTGCTAGTTTGCTGTTTACTTTGTTGTTGTTGGGTTGCTTGGTTGTTGGTTGTTGATTGAACTTCCCTAGAGAATAGCTCACACACTCAAGGGAAAAGATGTTTGCTAAGGTTGCTATTTTACTGATGTTGCTAAGGCTAAAGCCAAAAGATGATGTTTTGCTGATTGATCAAGTTGATTGTTTGATGTTTGGTTTGCTGGTTTGGGATCTCAAGAGGATGGAAATTTCACAAAGTCCAATTGTTTGGTATGCTCAAAGTAGGAAACAAAGTCTAGGTATCTGCAAATGATAAGAGGAAGGTCTGAAAGCTAATGCTGAAGCTAAGCAAGTTGGAAATGTAGCTGATTCAGCTGAGTCACTAAGATTTGCTGGTAATTAACCATAGGCGATAGGTAATAGCTCAGATGCGACTCAAAGAAGGTCAAAAGTGACTAGTAATAGCTTAAATGTGATCTGGTTTTGGTTCGGGTATGTTGGTTTTTTCCCAGACTGGATGCTTATTCCCAGATTTCCCTACAAGGTAGCCATCAATGATCAACAGGATCTCTGGGCCAGGGGCCAACAGTGTAGGAGATAGACTCTATATTTTATCTCCTCTTCTTCTTCAGGCTCTGCAAAACCTAGGGGGGTATTCCCTACTCAACATCCATGAGGATATGCATACAAAGGTTGGGATGCTGACAAAAAGTAGATAAGTCCTCTTGTAAGTAGACCAAAACTGAAAGATAAGAGCAAAGGGGCTAGCTTTGGGCCTATTTGCAGTTGTAGATAGAGGACTGAGGATCCTAAAACTAATTCTAATGTCCTAAAGATTGTTTTAGATTTTGATTTTGATTTAATGTTTGGATGCAAAGCTGGACATGGTTGTAACACAAACACAAAGCAAGATTGGTGCCTATCCAGGGCCTGGAGTCAGTAGACATACACCTGTGAATGATATGCATGAACAACTAAAACTGGATTTCAGGGGGATACATATGATACCTGCCTTATAGATATCTCTCAATACGTAGTGTTAAGCTATCTATACTTATGGCATCCCTACTGCAGTATACCCTTCCCAATGTTCAATCTGAGAACAATTTAATCTACCCCTTGAGCAGAAGTTAAGAGATCAGACATTCAACACAGGAATTCTATGTTCTAGAGTCTCAAACATTGCTTAAATATCCAGACTCAGAAGAAAGATACATGCAATACTGGAGACAGAATTAACAAAACACATGCTAACATAGCATTTCTCATATAAAATTAACCATGAAATCAGTGGATTCATGCAAAAACGTACAACAAGAGATACATAAACTCACGGGTTTTGCTGTACAGAGCAACCAGATCAGCTGTATTGTATTACAGAGCCAAATGTTCAACTTTCAACCACCTAAAATGAGTAACACTTCCTGCTTATAACAGCCAAAGAAGCATACTCAGCATTAATTACATGGCTTTGACAAAAAAATCACCAGATACAGATCCTTCAAAGGAATGGCGCTCAAAATTTATTGTTGCAGAGACAGAAAGTAGACAATGGTGGCCTCGAGCCCTGTGCCACCATCTGGAAGTTCTCATGCCAAAAATTGGGTACATGACTGTTCAACAACTCACCCATGCCCCCTTGTCAGCTAAACACATGCCCATCGGGAAACCAAAAAGAAGATACGTCGATGACAGAAGTCATCCCGATGGCACATCACCACCACATCGGTGGAACCGAAAATACTCCAGCCGATAATACAAACTCTTGCCGATGGACAAGAAGACCTAGGGTTTAAATGAAGAAAACCTCCAACATGCAGAAACAACCTCCAGGTCAAAAATAAGTACCAACACTGGCTCCGAATGGGGACGTGCAGGTGAAAAACCTGCAGCGAGAACCAGATCTCCAGGTAGACCAAGCAAAAAACCAAAAAAGCACGAACTGTACAAGACATCTACACTATATACATATTTTTACAAATGTGCACAGGGACAAGTCATCTATGCAAAATAGAACTTAAGGAATTGGCCATGCACAGGCAATTCTAGAAATTCACCATCTAGGGCCTGGAGGAAATAAGAATCCTCCCCATGAATGCTGCAAATCTGATATGGGCCCATCCATAAGGGTTCAAATTTACCATGTTTACCCTTTTCTTGACCTTTTGCATTCCATATGAGCACCAGATCATTGACTTGAAACTTCCTTTTTGTAGCTCTCCTGTCAAACTGATATTTCATATCTTGTTGTCTCTTGAGGTTAATCTGGTGTGCTTTCCTTCTATTCTCATCCAATGCAACCAGCTGATTCACTCTTTCTGTCATGGAGTCTTCAATCTCCTCATCATTTTCCTAGATGAATCTGTAAATTGGTAGGAGATTGTTTATGGGCAATCTGGCTGATGCACCATATACTAGCTCAAAGGATGACATTCCAATAGCCTTTTTTACTGTCACTCTATTAGCCCATATTGCTAATTTTAACTTTGAGTCCCAAGCTCTCTTGTTCTTGTCCAGTATCCTCTTGATAATTTTCATGATGCTTTTACTGCTTGATTCTGCTTGACCATTTCCTTGTGGGTGGTATGGTGATGCATATGATAGATTGATCCCATATTTGTTGCAAAAATCAACAAATTCACCTAATCTGAAACACATAGCATTATCAGTGACTATCTTGAATGGTACTCCAAACCTGATGATAACATTTTCCAGTATGAAATCCATCACCACCTTACTTGTAGCTCTCTTAGTTGGAATGGCCTCAATCCATTTGGTAAAGTAATCAGTTGCCACTAAAATCCAACTGTGTCCCCCACTTGACTTGTCTGCAATTTCCCCTATGAAGTCAATTCCCCATTGCTGAAATGGAGCATCCACAGTTACAGTTCTGAGGGGTAAAGTACCATCATATCTCAATTTTCCTGAGAATCTTTGGCAAGGGTCACACTTCCTCACTAACCTTTGTGCATCTGAAAAGAGAGTGGGCCACCAATATCCTGCTCTGAGAGTCTTATGAGCTGTTGTTTGGGCAGTATAATGTCCACCACACAATCCTTTATGCATATCAATCAAAACATTGTTAGCCACATCTTCATCCACACATCTCAGCAGCACACCATCAGGGTTTTTCCAGTATAGCTCACCTTAAACAATAACATACCTGATTGCATGTAACTTTAAAGTCCTCTTTTGGCTGTCACTGAAATGGGAAGGACAATTCAGATTTTGCAAGTAGTATATAATGTCCTTGTACCATTCAGATCTTGATACATTTACACTCTCATTTTGGACTGCATTAACTTGGCATGCTTCCAAGTTTGACTGTGCCATCATCTTGGCTAATCCTTGTCCTCTTACCAACTTGGTAATTTGTATCTCTATGTTGAACTCCTGCAGTTTGTTTATCCATCTGCACCTTCTTCCGGTCACCTCCTGTTGAGTGAATATGTCTTTGACTACTGCATGGGGTACATATGCAATTACATGCGATCCTACCAGGTATGGTCTGAAACTCTTGATAGCTCTGACTAGTGCATATGCCTATTTTTCCATAATATCATACTTCAACTCAGAAGCCTGCAAGGACATACTGAAGAAAGCTATGGGTTGCTCAAAACCATCTTCATTTTTCTGTAGCAAACATGCAGCAACAGTGTGAAAGGAAGCAAATGAAAATACTTGGAATGGCCTAGAAAAATCAGGAGATTTAAGAGCAAGGGCCATCTTGATTGCCTCTTTGATACTCTGAAATGATTCTATTGCTTCACTTTCCCAGTTGACAGTTGCATCCTTCTTCATCATCTTGAAAATGTTCCTTGTGGTTTCTGCAAAGTTGGGAACAAATCTCCTAACAAAATTTATCTGTCCAAAGAAGGACTGAACTCCTTTTACAGTTTTTGGCATTTGAATTCTGTCAATAGCAGCCACTCTCTCTGGATCTATCCTAACTCTATCCTTGGAAACAATGTGTCCCAGGAGCTTTCCTTCAACTACCCCAAAGGCACACTTCTTTGGATTTAAAGAAATACCATACTCTAGTGCTCTTATGAAAATCTGCTCTAGATGCAAACAATGCTACTCTTCCTTCTTTGAATATGCAGTCAAGTCATCCTAATATACAACCAGGATTGAATCAATCAACCCTGCAAAAGCAACATCCATTGCTCTTTGAAATGTAACACCTGCATTTGTTAATCTGAATGGCATTCTAACATATACATAAGTTCCCCATGGAGTGGTGAAGGCAGTCTTATACTGTTCTGATTCCTTTACCTTCATCTGATTATAACCTGAAAATCCATCCATCATGGATAAGAGTTCACAACCAGTCACTCTCTGCAACATAGCTTCCATATTAGGCAGTGGATAGTTATCCTTTAAAGAGGATATATTCAAGTTCCTGAAATCAACACAAAGCCTAATATCACCGTTCTTTTTTCTGACTGAGACAAGGTTAGACACCCAAGTTGAATGTCTAATTGGCACAATTATTCTAGCTTCCCTAAGCCTTTTGAGTTCTTGCATCTTTGGAGCTAAGGTAGGATTAATAGGTCTTTGCCTCTGTCTAAATGGCTTAGCTCCAGGCTTCAATGGGATCTCATGCTGGAATAAATCTTCCCTATAGGCTTTTAGGTCCTCATATGACCAAGCAAAAACATGTTTATACCTTCTCAGTAATGCAATCAGCATACTCCTAATGTGTGGTTTGAGCTGCTTACCAATATATACCTTCTTGGGGGCCTGAGATGTCCCCAAATTTATCTCTTCTAAATCTTCCTTATTTGTGGGAGATGTCCTTGTGACCAATTTGTCTCTACTGTCAAAAGCTCTTTCCAAAGCTACTAACCCTCTAGGGATTTTATTAGTCTTCAACTGAATTATCTCCTTTCCCACAAGAGTTTCTTTTCCATCTATAGTCTCTACAAAAGCTTGGAAATCAATTTCTTGATTCTCATATTCATCTATGCAGTGCAAAAATTTTAACAAATCCCTATCATCATTAAACACTTGCCAACTGCATATATTTTCTGGTACTGCAGGCCTGATTTTAACTTCTACATTTGTAACATTTGACAGAGTGATGTCATCTGACCTTATTGCAACATTAGCTAAGAAATCAGCCATAACATTCTTTGATCTCTCTACCTAGCCTATTGAAAATGCATCAAAGAGTTCAATGGTATCCCAAACAGCATGCTTGTATTGTTTCAATCTTTTATTTTTTGAAGCATACCTATCTCTAATTTGGGATACAATCAGCTCAGAATCCCCAAATACTCTTAGCATTTTGATTCCATGTTTGAGAGCTATATTTAGGCCTAAGATTAAAGCCTCATATTCTGCAATGTTGTTTGTGCAAACAAACCTCAACAAGAAAGAAAATTTGAGGAGCTTACCAGTTGGAGACAGGAAAACAACTCCAGCTCCAGAGCCTTCTTTTGCACAAGCTCCATCAAAATACATGGTCCACAGACCGTGCTGGTCCAGCTCTTAACTGCAGACATTTTTCTTTTTATCTTCTCTATCATCTGAGACAACCTTGAAGTTATCACAGTCAGTGTTTACAAAGCATATCTGTTCCTCTGCTTCTTGGTCTTCCACTGTCTCTGATGATCTCTGTTCTATGATTAGCTTAACATCCCTGCCATTCATTGGAATCATGGCATATGACAGGTCTAGCTGCATACTTCCACCAATTAGTGCTACCCATCTTCTTGACAGCAACATACCATACTGTGGCTTGATGTCAACCACTGTTATATTCATTTTATATCTCTTTTCAGGAAATGCTGCCAGTTTGAAATCTACATCCTTCATGATTCCAATAACTAGTACCTCTCTGGCATCCATAGCATAACATTTTCCACATGCCTTGTCAATTTTCAATCTAGCTTGTTGCATGATGGCCAAAGGCATGACATTTGTAGATGCTCCAGAGTCAAGCATACAATTTCTGATTATTTTTCCATTTATAACCAGGGATATATAAAATGGTTCCACTTGTGAAGGACACTTTGTCATAGTCACTCCTAAATAGACTTCAGGAGCCTCATCTTCTTCATTATACATGACATGTTTCTCACCCTGGGTCTGAATATTTTGTTTAGCTTGAAAAGGCAACCCTGAAATTAGGGATATTGTCCTATTCTTGATCTCTTCAACCTTCATCAGTTCCATAAGTGGAACTGAGACTTTTACCTAGGAGAGGACTTGAGCTATATCAAATGGAGCATAATTTTGTATAACAGTTGTAGCTTGCTCCACAATCTTGTTTTTATCCTGAGCTGATTTAGCTTTTACTTTCATAGTTCCCTGATCATCATTCTTGTCTTGGGAACCTTTACTTTGATCTTCAGCCTGAGGGATTCTGTTTTCTAGTCCTTGGGATTCATGACCTGTTCTATGTCTAAAATTCTGTTTATTATTACCCCACTGCCTTTTTTGTGATTCAATCCCCTTATGACCATGTACTGGCTGACCTGTAGAAATACCCTCTGGTTGACGCAAGCTGCTTATCTGAGCTTTACCTCTGAGATTGTAGTTACTCTTGACTTGGGCAACTGCTGCAGCTGTGAAGGCCCTAATTTCATCATCAGAAGGTCGTTGTAAGTTACTCAGAAAATTATGCGAGCTCTGAGCATACACATAGCTCTCTTCATTACCTTCATCATAAAAGTCTTGTTGACAGGCCTGAATTCCATCATCTGTACTCTCATCAGCATCATAATGAGGGTATCCATTGTTTGTGGACATCATATTAACATCATCATCTTGCACATAATGTAGCTCATTGCATTCATTACAAGATGTAGCATTATCACACAAGGACTGGGCAATCATACACTGTGACTGTGAATGTGGCATCTGACAAATTATACACCATGGAGTATCATCAACAATATTTACAGCTTTCTTTAGAGGATCAGGAGTTTCTTTGACATATTGAGCTCTCTGATTTGTGCTGTTATGTGGGAATATAGGCTTACCATTATGCCAATTGGTATTATAAGGCATATCATGCAATGATGGCCTCTTTTCCTGCCTTTGATAGACTTGCCTATCAGGACCTATCCCTTTTTCACTTCTAGCTAGTCTGTAGCTTAGGTCCTTAACAACATTTGCCAATTTGTCTATCTTATCTTCAGGGGCAGATGTATTACCTTGAGTGTTCTGAGGCTTGTTTGGATTCTGCAGAATTTTCACATCATCCCTTCTGTTAGTCTTGCCTGATGCTTTCCTGTTGTTCTCAATATTTACTGCAATTCTGAAAGCATCCCTGATAGTAACAGGACTTTTATCTCTTAATCCATATGCAGTTTTTGCATCAAAGGCGTTGATATACAATATTATGCACATAGGTTCATTTGGCCTCATGTGATGTGGCAATTTGTTTAACACTTTAGTAAATCTTGCATTAAAATCTACAACCTGCTCATTTGACCCTTTAGTGATACTGGTAAACTCATTTACAAAAAAGCTAGGGTCAGTTTTGTCACCATATTGCTCCTTGAACATCCTTTTAAAATCATCCCATGATGAAATACTCCGGTCAGGCAGATTCTTATACCATTCCCTTGCCTCATCTACTAAAGATTGCATGAATGACTTCATGAAAACATCCTCATGTTCAACCTCAAAGTTATCCATGACATTTTGAAAAGCTTTTAGATGATCTTCTCCTGACACTATGTTGTTTCCTGAAAATTTAGGCACTTGTAGCCTTAGATGCTTGTCAATGGGGTTAGGATACCCAGGAATACCAAAATACCAGCTGTCTGAATCTATCTAACTGCATGGGCTGTCTGTCAAACTGATTAATATTAACATTTCTTTTTGCATTCTGATTTCTTACATTGTTCAGTGGTATCCTAGCATCATTCGCATTTTGTCTCTCATCATTATGCTGATGTTGCACATCATTTCTCTGTTGATGTCTCTGCACATTTGCATTCTCAAGGGTAGGAATTGAATTATTTTGGGCAGCCCTTAAAGCTTGCACTTTCTTCCTTAGGTCATCTCTGATTGTTATTGCTTGTTGATATTCGAACTCGGCCCTTAAGCTCCTAATTTCATCAGCTAGTTCTTCCTCGCTAGGCCTAGAGGAAGATGGTTTTACCATATTCTGATCTTCATCTTCATCATCCCTCAGAGACTTTGCCTCTTCGAACCTTTCACTAGGGTCTAGAAATGGGCGTTCTTGGAACACCTCTGACCTCATTCTCACGCTATCACCCTGTTGCCTCTCATATGCACCCTGAATATCAGCTTCTGCATTTGAAAAGTAAGGCACATGCTGTCCTGATGGCCTAGGGTTATCTTGCATATCATCATTTTTTCTGGGGGAACCCTCATGACTGACTGAGACAGCTCCCTTTCTTCTGTACATCATTCTTCTTGTTACTGGTAACTCTTCAAATAAAGGATTTTGTTGGGATCTTCTCCCCTGCATATAAGTTTTACTTTGACCGGTTGGGAGATTACTTCGGAGTCGCCACCTATTACTAGGAACTGTTTTCTTTTGAAAATCAGGGTTCTTTCACAAACTCCCCAGCGGAGTCGCCAATTTCTGTTGGTTTTTTCCCAGACTGGATGCTTATTCCCAGATTTCCCTACAAGGTAGCCATCAATGATCAACAAGATCTCTGGGCCAGGGGCCAACAGTGTAGGAGATAAACTCTATATTTTATCTCCTCTTCTTCTTCAGGCTCTGCAAAACCTAGGGGGGTATTCCCTACTCAACATCCATGAGGATATGCATACAAAGGCTGGGATGCTGACAAAAAGCAGATAAGTCCTCCTGTAAGTAGACCAAAACTGAAAGATAAGAGCAAAGGGGCTAGCTTTGGGCCTATTTGCAGTTGTAGACAGAGGACTGAGGATCCTAAAACTAATTCTAATGTCCTAAAGATTGTTTTAGATTTTGATTTTGATTTAAAGTTTGGATGCAAAGATAGACATGGTTGTAACACAAACACAAAGCAAGATTGGTGCCTATCCAGGGCCTGGAGTCAGTAGACATACACCTGTGAATGATATGCATGAACAACTAAAACTAGATTTTAGGGGGATACATATGATACCTGCTTTACAGATATCTCCCAATACAGAGTGTTAAGCTATCTATACTTATGGCATCCCTACTACAGTATACCCTTCCCAATGTTTAATCTGAGAACAATTTAATCTACCCCTTGAGCAGAAGTTAAGAGATCAGACATTCAACACAGGAATTCTATGTTCTAGAGTCTCAAACATTGCTTAAATATCTAGACTCAGAAGAAAGATACATGCAATACTGGAGACAGAATTAACAAAACACATGCTAACATAGCATTTCTCATATAAAATTAACCATGAAATTAGTGGATTCATGCAAAAACGTACAACAAGAGATACATAAACTCACAGGTTTTGCTGTACAGAGCAACTAGATCAGCTGTATTGTATTACAGAGCCAAATGTTCAACTTTCAACCACCTAAAATGAGTAACACTTCCTGCTTATAATAGCCAAAGAAGCGTACTCAGCATTAATTACATGGCTTTGACAAAAAATTTGCCAGATACAAATCCTTCAAAGGAATGGCGCTCAAAATTTATTGCTGCAGAGACAGAAAGTAGACAATGGTGGCCTCGAGCCCTATGCCACCATCTGGAAGTTCTCATGCCAAAAATTGGGTACATGACTGTTCAACAACTCGCCCATGCCCCCTTGTCGGCTAAACACATGCCCATCAAGAAACCAGAAAGAAGATACGCCGATGACAGAAGTCATCCTGATGGCACATCACCACTACATCGGTGGAACCGAAAATACTCTAGCCGATAATACAAACTCTTGCCGATGGACAAGAAGACCTAAGGTTTAAATGAAGAAAACCTCCAACATGCAGAAACAACCTCCAAGTCAAAAATAAGTACCAACAGGGTAATAGGCTACAACATTAACCAGAGGTGAGTCAATTCACTACAGGCAATCAGTATTAACTCAGAAGCGGTTCACTATTGATCAAAGGTGACTCAATTTAGACCAGAGGCGAGCAACTGTTGTTCAAAGGTGATTCTGTTTATGCAAAAGGTGACTGACTGTTGGTTAAAAGCGATCTGATTGTTTGTATGTAGGAAGTTAAAGGTCAAAGGTGACTGTGTCTGTCAGGAAATATGTTTGAATTGTGTTTTTGACAAGAAAATAGTAATTTTAGTCACTCACATTCACAATAATCACAAACTTGTACAACCTAGGCTAGGAAAGGATTGTATTTGTTGAGTCCCCTAGCCGTGCTTATTCAAAACGGATAGCTTTAGGATCTTGGTAGCACCGACTCCTCTCCACAGCACACACTTCTCATGCATACCAAGATCCAGGTTTCCCAAGGCTTGTCCCCCCACCAAACCTTAGGATTGTCCTTGCTATCTCTTCTAAGAACCACGTGAATTAGGGCGGCTTCAAAGGTCCCACCTTTTGCGTCAACAAATAGAAAATTTTTGGCTACTACATGAAGTTGCTAATGAGGGTATCTGTTCGGGTGGCTATACGTGCGGCAGCGCTACACTCCGTTATGGAGTCTCCCAGCCTTCAAGGGTTACACCTTGGAGGGTTTTGGGGGAGGTTGGTTGTCGGTATAACACAACAACACTCATTATTTATGGCTTTCAACACAAACACTTTTCTTATATAGCGGTTTGGAAGGACTTGGCTTTAGCCTATTACCGCTTGGGTCGTACCCCTTCTCACACCGGGAAGGCAGGCCCTCTAAAGATAATAACAAGTTCTCATACACCCAAGATCCATTTGATAGGCAAGGGAAGAGGATACTTTTGCTATTCAATTTGGTTTACAATCATGCACATGTAAGCAATCAAGAAAGATAAATCAAGCACGGAGCAAGCAATGATTCTTTTTAAGCACCAAGCCCAAATGTTCCTAAATTAGTAAAAAACACAAGTCTTGGACAGATTGGAGCTGCAACAGATATGTTAGTAATTTGATAACCTCCTTTTCTTGGACAATCGATAAGATGCTACATAAATAACTGATTAGTAGCCAAGAAAACCAAACTGCAAATGATACAGACTGAAAGCAACACAGTTACCAGAGGTGATCGACTGTTGATCAGGAGCGATCTGTATTCTACCACAGGTGAAATGTTACAGATCAGAAGTGATGCCAGTAAACCCAGATGTGAAATGATAAAGCTCATAAGCAATGCGAAAAAGAAACATGCGACTGATTATGGGTCATAAGTGACTCAGATCTGTGAAAAAAATAGAATATAACAAAAACCCTAGTTTTGCAGAAAGTGATCCAGATGGCTAAAAGTGATCACTGTTAGGTAAAAAGTGATGCAGAAAAAACAACAAGCGATCACTGTTAGCTTATAAGCAATGCAAAAAGAGCAATAGGTGACTACTGTTCACTTAGATGCGATCCAGAAAATGCTGTAAGTAGCTTGTTTCAGCTTAAAAGTGATGCATATACTCAGACATCGACTGGTTTTCACTCAGAAGCGACTGGAACTTGCTGTAAGCACTCAGAAAATCTGATCTTCACAAAAACAACTTCAAATAACAAAGTTAATCAAGGACGTGAGTCCCACCGGGCATGCCAAAATGTGATAGGTAAAAATTAGGTTAATAAGATCAAGCATAGCCATGAAAACCCAAACCTACCATCATCAAAGAATCTAATCCAAATGAAATCAAAAGCATGCAATTCAAGAACAATATCACCTAGATTGTATGATTCCTTGTTCATGATGTGGATTGCTTATTCAACAATGGATAATTATGAAGATCAAAGTTGCCATGATGGATGGATGATAATGATAATAAGCTAGATGGATGCTAAAATGCTCAATATGCTCACGATGATAATGTAGACACTATATGAATGCTGGATAGATGTAGTATGGAATGAGAGAGTGTTTATATAGAATTCAACCAAAATAATCAACGGTGGAGATTTGGTGGCTATGTGAATGGCTAAGATTGAAAGATAAAAATAGATGAATGTGTAAATGACAACCGGAGGAAAGATAAGGCTTATGTGTGACCGCGTACATAAAAAGTACTACATGTGAAAGATATTAAATAAAAGATGTAGTACCACTTATCTTTTTTAAATGAAAGAGGCACACATGTCGGCTTATGAAGATAAATGATAAAAAAAATTAATTAAATAAATAAAATTTATTTAATTAATTGGAAAGTAGGCTTTATGAAAGGAATTTTAATTAGATAGAAAGAAGATAATTAAATAATTAAAGATTATTTAATTATAGATTAGAAGAAAATAAAAGAAATAGCTAATGAATTAATTAAATAAATATGAATTTATTTAATTAATAGAAGAAATAAGTGATAGGGACATTGCTCAAGTGTGTTAGACAAATGCAGATGATAGCTAAATGTGATATTTGAATGCTAAAGATAAATAGGTCAATTTTGGTTGTCTACAGCTAGATCTTGTTGGGATTAACGTGTCTCAACCTATGAGTTCATCGTTGAGTAAACTATGAATAGTGGAGCGCATATGATGAAGGTGCCTTCATATGCAAGGTATTTGCGTGCATGCAGGCTTGCTGCATGTGTGGTGGTGGCTGCTGTAATTAGAAACTGCCTTTAGTAATGAGACGTGGCTATGTCACCATGCCTTATTTGAATCATGTTTACACTTAGGTGTTGACTTTTTGGTTATAGCAAGTTTTGTCACCATCTCTTCATTTGTGAATATATATAAATACTTGGTGCCTTTGTGTATTAAGCTATGAGGTTGACAATTTTTTGAAACATCGTTATGTTGCCGAAATTATCCCAGTTTTTGTTGTAGTTGGAGGAAACCTGGAGAAGCTTAGTGTTATTGTATTGTAATATTTTGTTATTGTTAATACAAAGTATTGTTCTTTTGGTGTGTGGAGTTTTTTACCTGGAAATATTTTCCCCACATAAATTTGTGCATTATGGTAATATTGTTTTATGTATGTATTTGAATGTGTTTCTTTCACTACAACAGTTTAAGGATTTGTATGAATTTTTGCACTATCTCCTCCAACATAGATTAGTGTTGGAAGTGTTGTTCCTTACCTTTTCTTCCTTACAAGTGGTATCAAAGCTTGGCCAGTTTTGGTCTCGTTATTGGGTAGCAGGTTTTTTGTATTGATCTTTGTTTGAGTGGGAGCCCTTGTAAAAGTATTTCAAAATCTTGTTGCAAAAAAAAGATGGCAAGCACATCCAGTAGAATTGAGATGGATAAGTTTAATGGCAACAACTTCAAGTTATAGAAGTTGAATATGGAGGATATGCTCATGGATAGAGATCTGTGGGCTACAATATCCAAAGCAAAATCAACCAGTATGACTCAGGAAGAGTGGGATTTGAAGGATCAGAAAGCCAAGGGTTTGGTTAGACTCTGTTTGGTTGATTTAGTGCTCTTGAATGTCCATGAAGAGAAGACTACAAAATCTCTTTGGAAGAATCTTGGAGATGCTTATCAAGCTAAACCCCTAGTACACAAGTTATTCCTGTGAAAGAAATTGTATTATCTGAAGATGGAAGATAGAGGGTCCATTGTAGATCACCTGAATGCATTTAGCATGTTGATTGCTTAATTGGGTTCTTTTGGTGACAAGATAAAAGACGAGGATCATTGCATGCTTCTGTTATGTTCTTTTCTAGACTCATGGGATCACCTGGTTATGGCTATTGGAAGTACCATTGCCAGTTTCAAAATGGATGAGGTGGTTGCATTGTTGTTGTTTGAAGAGATGCGGAGGAAATCTTCGGAGATGGCCAAGGAAACTCTTGTTGTTCATGGTAGAGCTAAAGAGAAAGGAAAGAAAAAGGACAAGAAGTCAAGATCAAAATCTTTAGGGAGATCTAAGTCTCATGGCAAGTCCAAGGTGAAATGTTGGAACTACGAAAAATCTAGTAATTTTCGTAAATATTGTGAGGAGAAGAAAAAGAAAGGTAAAAAGAATGTCTTTGATTCTGGCTCTGATAAATCCTGTTAGGATGATGCAGATACATCTTTTGTTGCAGCCTTGGCAGCACATGCATCAGAAGATGTGTGGTTAATAGATTTGGGTGCTTCTTTCCACATGACCTCGCATAGGGGTTGGTTCTCAAAGTATGAAGAATATGATGGTGGGAAGGTGTATCTGGGTGACGACTCTCATATGAAGGTTATCGGCCACGGAAGAATCAATATTACATTCCCTGATAGTAGAGTGAAGGGGATTGATGGTGTGCTGCATATCCCGGGTTTGGAATGAAACCTTCTTTTTGTGAGTAAGTTGATTGATGCAAGCGTGCAGGTTGTTTTCTTGAGTGGAGGATGTAAGATGATGAGAGGAGATATGGTGTTGACTAAGGGTGTTCGGATCGGCACTCTATACAAGATGGATGCATGCACTATTCAGTACAATAGTTCTTCTGATATGCCAAAGAAAAGGCCTTTGAATTATTCATTGTCACCATCAGATCAAGCAGTGAAGAAGTTTGTTGTTTGTACATCTGATGGTCATGCTTTCTAGGTACCTAAGGGTGAAAATGCTTTAGAGATGAAGCTTCCAGTGGAGAATACAATGTTATGACACTAGAGACTCAGTCATATTGGTGAGAAGGGTCTTAGAGCCCTGAAAAATAAAACCCTTTTTAAGGCCTTGATGATTGTAATCTCAAGTTTGACTTTTGTAAACATTATGTATATGGAAAACAAAACCATGTTTCTTTTTATTCTAGTTCTCATAAGTCTTCTGGGATTTTGGACTATATTCATGCATATGTGTTTGGTCATGTGAATGTTCCTTCATTAAGAAAATCTGTATATTTTGTGTCTTTCATAGATGACTACAGTAGAAGGACATTTGTTTATTTTCTCAAGAGTAAATCTAAAGTCTTTAATTGGTTTAAGGAGTTTAAGGCCTTGGTTGAAAATCAAACTGATAGAAAGATTAAATGTTTGAGGACTGGCAATGGTGGTGAGTTTTGTTTGGTAGAATTCAACAAGTTCTGTAAGGAGCACGAGATAGAGAGACATAAAACAACTCCATACACCCCACAACAAAATGGAGTTGCGGAGAGGATGAATAGGACACCAATAGAGAGGTCTAGTATTATGTTGAGTGGTGGTAGCCTTGAGCAAAAGTTTTGGGCTAAAGATGTAGCCACTGCATGTTATTTGATCAATAGATCTCCTACATCGACTCTTGTCAGAAAGACACCCATGGAGGCATGGTCTGGTAAGAAGCCTTTGATGAGACACCTTAGAGTTTTTGGTTGTGGAGATTATGCTCATGTTCCAAGTGTAAAGAGGTCTAATTTGGAGAACAAGTTAGTTAAGTGTATCTTCATCGGCTATGGTGTCAGTGTGAAGGGGTACAAGCTTTGGGATCAAGTGGCTGAGAAGGTTCTCCACAACAAAAGTGTAATATTTCAGGAGATGAAACCTTCCACAGTTGAGCTGTAGCCAAAGAATGAGGAAAAGCAGAAGGAGGTAGTTCAGATTCCACTTACTTTGATGAAAGGTGAACTACATACTCCTGTTGGACTTGATAATAAGGAGAGATTGAGCAACTTTGAAAGTTCTGAAGAAGAAGAACCTCAACCTCAGTAATTGAGGAGGCCTACATGTGTTAGGTGGCAACCAGAAAGGTTTGATTATTCACCAAAAATATTTGGTTATTCATTGTTGGATTCAAGTTGTGTTTTTGCTTTGATTGCTAACACTGATGAGCCTAGGACTGTTAGAGAGGCTATGGGTATGAGTGATGCAAATTCCTAGATGAAAGCCATGGATGAAGAAATCGCTGCTTTGAAGAAAAATAGTACATAGGATCTGGTAGCTTTGCCTAAAGGATAAAAACATGTTGGATGTAAATGGGTGTTCAAGAAGAAATGTGGTCCTGATGGCAGTGTTGAAAAACACAAGGCATGGTTGGTTGCAAAGGGGTATTCTTAGGTGGAGGGAATTGACTATGGTGAGATATTCTCTCTTGTTGCGAAGCTGACATCTATTCGGTTCCTGTTATCACTTGCAACAACGTATGATCTACAAGTGGAACCGATGGATGTGAAGACAACATTCCTTCATGGTGATTTGGAGGAAGTGATCTATATGTCACGACTAGAGCATTTTGTGGTAAAAGGTAAAGAAAATTTGGTTTGCAAGTTGAAGAAGTCTTTGTATGGTTTGAAGTAGTCTCCTAGAATGTGGTACCAAAAAATTTGACACTTATGTGTTGTCTTTGGGATTTTTGAGATCTAAATCTAACCATTGTGTATATTACAAATCTAATAATGGTCGTATTCTCATAATTGCATTGTACGTAGATGATATGTTGTTTTTTAGGAATGGTAAGAGTTTGACTTTAGATTTGAAGTCTCATTTGTTAGCACAATTCGAGATGAATGATCTAGGTGCAACAAGGTATATTCTGGGGATGGAGATTAGAAGAGATAGAGCTAGTAGAAAGCTTTGGTTAAGCCAGAGCAAGTATGTGAATTCTATGTTGGAGAGATTTAACTTGGCAACTTGTAGGCAATTAGTTGTTTCGGTGATGTAGGATTGTCCAGAATCTCCTACTAAGATGGAGGACATGTCCAGAGTATCATATGCGAGTGTTGTTGGAAGTCTGATGTATGTGATGGTTTGTACGAGGCCAGAAATTACCAAGCAGTGGGAGTCTTTAGTCGGTATATGGCTATCCTGGATGGGTACATTGGGATGTGGTAAAGAGAGTGTTTAGATATCTGTGGGGTACTTTCGAGTATTCCTTATGTTATCATGGTTATCCTACTAGATCTCAATATTTTGTAAGTATTCGTGGATATGTGGATTTAGATAGGGCAAGTAACATTGACAACAGAAGATCCATCAATGGATATGTGTTCACGATGTATGGTGGTGCTATAAGTAGGATGAGTAAGCAACAGGCTGTAGTCACTTTATCCACAATAGAAGAAGAGTACATGGCAGCTACTCATGCTTGCAAGGAAGCCATTTGGATTAAGAGGTTGTGTTCAGATATTGGTTTTGATGCAAGATAGATTACTATCTATTGTAACAGTTAGAGTGCCATTTGCTTAGCAAAGAATCCCACTTTCCATGCCAGAACAAAGCACATTGATGTTTAGTTTCATTTTGTTCATGATATGGTAGACGATGGAAAGGTGATATTGGAGATGGTTGACACTTTGAGAAATGTTGCAGATGCATTGATAAAGCCAATGAGCACATAGAATTTTATATGGTGTGTCATTTCTATGGGCCTTGGGGCCTCAAGTAGTTGATTACAGATGACTCTTGACAGGTCTTCGACAAGTGGGAGAATGTTGGGATTAACACGTCTCAACCTGTGAGAGTAAACTATGACTAGTGGAGCACATATGATGGAGGCACCTTCACATGCAAGGTATTTGTATGAATGCAGGCTTTCTGCATGTGCGGTGGTGGCTTCTTTCATGGAGGTGGCTGCTGTAATTAGAAACTGCCTTAAGTAATGAGTCGTGGCTATACCACCATGCCTTATTTGACTCATGTTTACACTTAGGTGTTGATTTTTTGGTTATAGATGTTGATCATAAAGAATACTAAGAGGGGGGGTGAATCAGTACGTTGTAAAACTTCTCTTTCACACATTTATTAATCCATTTACCACATTCAATAACTTGAAAGCAAAACAAACATAAGAACAACAACCATAAAGACATAACACATAGACACTAGGATTTTTACATGGAAAACCCAAAAAGGGAAAAACTACAGTGAGGGTTAGCTCACTATATATTATGATAACAATACCAAATTACATGAAGGCTCACTGCCCAAGGACTCACTATCCAAAGAAGTGCTCACTGCAGTAGGCTCACTGCCAAGAAAATGGAAGATAAGATAGAAGAATGATTATCTCACTGCCAAGAGATGATTGCTCCAAATGCATCTACAGAATGCTGAAGTGTAGTTCCATTAATAGCTTAGTATACAGACTCAAATGTCTGCCCTGCTTTTCTGCTCTACTTCACATATACTTTACCTTCCTGCTTTTACTATTCTTTTCTGATCACAAAACTGCCTTAGATCGCACACACATTTTATTTGCACTTTATTCATATTTTTCCATACTCCCAACACCCAAATCCATAGAGTATATATATCCGCAACAAGATTTCTCTCACAATCAGGTCGACAAGCCAAACATGAAACGTGTATACAAATGTTATACCTTGTCGGCTTGATCTTGTGCACAAATAGCAATGTGGACCCAAACAAACATACAATAGTCTTCATATAGGTCGGGACCAATCATTCAACCACTTAGATTGATTGTTCAAACAATATATCTTCACGACATATAGATCTAACATGTCTGTCGGCTTATCCCTTGAGTACATGCTTGACCAGTTCATCTGTCACAACATAACTCCCACTGTAGACCATATGAGACTCTAAAATTCATATCCAACATTCATCATTGACCTCTTAACATGCCTTCAAAACTACAAGACAAAATATGTAATAGCAGAGGAATGCGGACCCTTTTACTTTGGTATTGTGCACTTTTCCTATCTTAACTCTGTTCACCTGGACTTAGACATTTCATAGTATGACTTCCGAAGAAAGTCAGGACATGAACATTGGAACATATCATCACCAAATAGCTATGATTACCATATCTGAACCACACGTAATGATCTTCAACTGCGGAGGCATACTGACCCAATCTTTGACACTTACTTTGTATACTGCTTATACTTAGTCATTTTAGGCTTTCGGACCAGAATCCTTTTATGCCTTGTCAAAGCAAATTGATCTATCAGAGTAAAGTCTCTTTGCCTTGTTGGTGGAATCTCTTTTCCTTGTTGCCATCAATGACAACATTCAATCATTCATCAGAGCAGTGTCTCTTGCCAACAATCTCCCCCTTTGGCATTGATGGAAACACTTAGTGAAAAATGCTTATCTACTCCCCCTTTCTACATACACTCTATTTTTCTTCTCCCCCTTAGGTGTTTGCCCATTTTTAACTTATTCTCTTCTTCTCCTTTAACATCAATGGCAAAGGTGTAGGTACATGAGTCAAAATTTTGTCAAGACAACAAAACTACAAAAACTGTCATACTCTGCCGCATATGTACAAATACAATCTTTAACTTAATTTGATGTGGGTTGTAGGATGTCATTGAAGATGTTCTTGATTTGAGCCAGCTCTCCATCCCAATTCTTCTTTTCATTTTCCTAAATTTGAATATGGCCATTTATTAGGAAGATCATTTTTTTTGCCTTTTGTATATCAGAAGGTGTGTCAATTAGTGCACTTACATGCAGTGCTTTTGTTGCAAGATTTGACATTGAGTCTAGCTTAGGACTTATTAGTCCTCTCAACTGACACATTCTATTTTCATTTGATCCCTCTTATTCATCAGATTACTTAAGTCATTATGAATATTGATAACTTGTATTTCTTCGCTGCTTATTGACTCAACTGCCAGATCAAATGACTTAGAAATATTTGTCAGTTGTAGTTTTAGATCCTTGATCTTTACTTCTAACTCCTTTGTGGCTTCTGGCCATGACAAACAAAATTTGTACAAATCACAAGCTTCTTTAATAATACTTTGTATACCTTTTACTCCATCATCTAATAGAGTTTTATCGTTGATCAACATGGTCTTCAACTTAGTTAATCTCTTCTCATCAAACTCTTTTCTTACTTTCATTTTTGCAGACTTTTCAAAAGATTCAAAATGCACAATTACTGAGTTTATGAGTCCCTTGAGTTGATTTGTTGAAGACATTGATGTATCCTTTTGATATGATGGCATCAGGTTCTCCCAAATGTTGGATGCCACACCAATAAGTTCACTATCCTCTATACGTGAGTTCAATATTTGTTCCTGTGCCTTTACTTGCACAATTGATACTAATTTAAATTTTTGCATAGGGGACATTGAGTCCAAGTTTATTGGACCTTGCAAAAACTTAGGCTCATCCAAGACTTGCTTTTCTCTTTCCAAAAATTCCTTGACAGACTCAACAGTGTCTCTTGTTGTATTAGAGACTTCTTATTTATTTTGCTTTGGAGGATCCAGATCCATAGCCTCATTTCCATCAGCATTTTGCTCCGGTACAAGGCTCATCCTAGCTTGTTAATCATCAGCTTTGTTTTGCTCCTCAGTCTGCTCCTTGTGTACTTGGTCATCAATTTGTTGTTCTAACCCTTGGTCCATGCTCACTTCCAGATTATCTGTGTCATTTCCAACATTTGTTTCTTCATTGTCATATATTGTTTGGTGATGAAATTCCTTAACACTTTTAAGATGATCTCCTCAGTCTCTTTAACTACTTTCTCAATGTCACTTGACATGAGAGTATTCATCCTCTTCTTTGTTCTAAACTCTTTGTTAAGCACTTTGGAAATTTATGCCTTATCTTCAAGAGTGATCTTCGAACATAACTTAATCAGTGCATGTTCTCTGAGTTCAATGTCCTTTGCCATAGTAGTTTATTTCCTTGCAGACATTATATTGCTCAGGCTGTCTGGGAGATCAACACTTATCTCAATGATAGCCTTATTGTATATGTTTAAGTATTCTACAATAGTAGTCTCAATGATGTATTTGTCTGCATCATTATAGTCATCATACAATTGGGCAATAGGTTTCAGAAATTGCCATCAATTGTAATGGCCTTCAAGACTTCCTCCAAGCTTATTGTATCCTATTCTTTTACAGGTGCTTCAGTTTTAGCCTTCTTTCTCTCTTCACCCTTACCAAAGGTCTTCCTTTTTGTGGCACCAGAGGATTTGCCTTGCTAAGAACTGGAGGGTGGTGCATTTTGTGCCTTCATCTTCTTCACCTCTTCATTAGTCTCAGTTTCCTCATCATCAACTATACCAACATTGACATACACTCTCTGAACCTTGGTCTTCTTCCTCTTGCCTGTTTGTGCTTCTGTAGTTGTTGTGGAGGGAATACTAGAGGATTTAGAAGCTGTTCTAGAGGAACTTGCACCTCTTGTTCTTCTTTTTAGTGCAATAGGTGCCTCTTGTTGCACCTCTTGAACTTTCAGAGCTTTATTAGCTTTCTTTTCTTGCTCCTCTTTTTCTTTTCCTGCTCTTTCTGCTTCAGCTCTAGCTCTTGTGGATGATATTTGTTGTTTGTTGAATCCTTTGCTTTGTGCATATTCTTCTGCCATTTTCTTAGCCTTTTTCTGGATTTCAAGCTTCCTTAGTTCAACATGAATGTTTATAGATAGCTCTTCATATGTGCCAAACCTTTCCTTTGAAGTGTCCCTAGGTTTTCTTAACATGTGTTGGGCATATCCATCTAACACATCAGTTGCTACTTCATACCTGTTACATCCCTCCTTTTGAAAACAATTATACTATTTACTTTCTTGCAAATTTCAGTAAATTACTATGTTGAGAACGACATGAAAACTGACAATTTATCTTACAAAGTTGTTATATGAAATTGCGGAATCTATTGATTATGATCAAGATATGTAGACTAAATGTCTTTATAATAAATGCAATGATGTTTGAATATATTATATTTGGATCATAGATGCTTTGACCACAAAATTGTATGCGAGTCTGTCGATGCAGGAACAGGTGGACCGTGTTCGACGGAAGAGAAAGTATCTTCGAGAGAGAGTATAGACTTTGGAAACTAACCAAAGGTGTTTGCCACTGAGATCGCCAAACAGATAGATAAACCTGGGAACCAACAAGTAAGTCTTGTTTGTCGGTTTGGGTAGTTTATTTGATGTCAACGTCAAAGGATAAAGTATAACATCCTAGTCGGAAGTCGTCTTGTAGAATCTTGGAGTCGTCGATGGCATCGTAAGTCCATAATAGCAAGTCGACTTATTTAGACGTTTAATATTTACGTCTATAAGTATTTAATGAGTCATCTTGTGGCGAAATTGCAAATCTTGTCTCGTAGTCGAAAAACGCGAGAAGTCGGCTTTGTGCGCCTAACGTTGTAAGAATTGTTTGCGTTACGTTCAATCCATCGTGATTGACGTAAAACGCGTCGAACTCGTGAATTTATTCTTTTCTGTAGATCGACGAATGTCGATTTAATGTGATAGCGGGTAATAATTTGTGTGTCCGTCGTTTAGCTTGAGTCCTTCCTTTTGGCTTTGACCGCAAGTTATTTTGGTCTAACCTTGAGCCTCTTATTTAGAGTGGTCTTAATCGCCCTTTCTTATTCAGCCATAGAGATGCCGTAGGCAATTGTTTATTCATTACCCTGTAATGTTTAACTCCTCAATTCGACCTTTAGATTAGTCTTGGAAAGTTAAATGTTTTGTTTATCTGGAAAGGACGGAGTTGTTATGTCCTTTAACAAGCCATACCACCGAAGGAGCTTTAATCATTCTTGTGGTTGTGGTGAGTATCGAAGTCGGTTATACTCGGATATGCCGACCACCTTGAAGCTTAGGCATGTTTCGCTAGATGTTGAATGTCTTATTTTCCTCCACCATCGGAGAGAGTGAAAGTTTAGCGAATTATGATAGAAACTTAAACCACTTGATTTAATGCCAAGCTGCCTCATCATTGAGGGAACGGAATCATAGGTGTAATTGTTCATTTTACGTCAGATGTTCTTTCTTCATTGCGGATATGAAGGCCACATTTTGCTGTTGTTCAAAAACGTGAGAAGACCGCCGCTAGGTAGCCTTTCTCCACGTCATGTGAGGTCTCACTTTGGAGGCGGGACGTATGTGGTTAGAAAAACCCTCATCATGGGCTTGAGGTGGCGAATGAGAAGCCGTTATACGTTTGTTGAGGCTGAGATTCCATGAGGCAACGGAGTTGCTGTTGTTTAGGAGAGGAAACTGCGAAGTGTTGAGGAGTGAGTGGGGAATATGGAAGGAAGATGGGATCGCGAATTGAAGAGGAGGTTAGAAGACGGCTGAGTAGGAGGAATAAGGGGGATCGTGATAGAAGAAGGCAGGGAAAACTGCGAAGTGGGAGAGATTCGACGGGGATAGGAAGACAGTTAAGGAAGTCGTCTTGGTTATGGTTGGAGGATAGTCGCGGGGGGAGGAAAAGGGAAACGGCATCAAGAGATACCCAACGAGGGGCAGTGAGACTGGGGAGTGCAACAAAGATTCAGGGGGCTGTGTAGAAGGCAATGGATGAATTTGTTTACGGGGAAAAGGAGAGCATATCGTGGTATAGAGAGAGAACTACAAAGAGATAGGGGGAAGATATTTTATTAAGTTGTAACGCTGTGCGAAGGGGGTTGGCTGTGCAAAGAGAGCACAGCTGTGTAGAGAGAGGCCTTCATCAGAGGGAGAGGTGAGAGTTAAGGAAGTCGGGTGCTGTCTAGAAGAAGTGGGGAAACGAACAGCAGAGAGGGAACGGTGAGTTACATTTTGTGTACCGTGGAAAGGATAGAGGGTCTTAGAAGTTGCTAAGGGGCAGTGAGAGACTGGTCTGGCAGAGAAGAAAACTGTGGAGCTTGTCTTTGCTCGAGAAGTGACCGGTTGAGAGGAGGACGACTAGCCAGAGGAGAAAAGAACTTGGCACGGAAATCCTTATTTCTGTCAATAGGTTTTTACCATTTTCTCTTCTGTTCTAGGAATAGATCAGTAAATGAGTCTAATTTATGAAAGAATAATTATGTTTCAATGAATGAAAAGTGAAGACAATCTCTTCTACTGCGAAACTGTGTGAGGTTTATTGTTGTAAATGTTTCATTGCTGTCTTATAGAAATAAAAACCTCAAGTGTCTTTAATGCTGCTGTTGAATTGTTTGCAAGAACTTAGAAGATAGATTATTATTTCTCTTGGAAGATGCCGTAGGACGATAGAACGTAGGTCACCATGTTTTTCCTCAAAGATGGAACAATGCATGATTGCTAATGTGAACTACAAACTTCAAAAGACGTAGCATATTAAAGAGTTCCTTTAAAACTGAGGTATTAACGTAAAATTACCCTAAAGTATTTTAAACGATAGCTGCATTGCAAGAAATCACGTTGTTCCACGTGCGTGATGTGTGGAAGACTAAAACCACAGAATTAGAGCATGCTCGGCGTAAACTTTAATGTGTTTGACAGCCGAAGTTGTAGTTGCAACTAGCTTGAGTCGTTTCCATCTTTTATCTTTTGTTAGAGGTCGACCGTGAGTGTGGGTCATCTCTAAGGTCATATGAAAGAGTTCAAATCTTTTATTATGATAATGTGCGATTCTTACCTCAATAACTTATGCAAAATTATTGACTTAAAAGCGAAGTAGGGAGTTAATGTCCTTGTGTCGTAAAACGTCATGTTTTTATGACGAGCTTGTAGAGTGGAAAACCCGCATGTGGAATTTAGATTACGTTGCATGCGTTGACTCTAGTTTTGTTTTGGTAGACCTTATGAGTCTAGAACCTCTGAAATCCGGGATAACGGGAATATGTATTAGATACTTGAGTGTGTTGCGCAAACATGGGAACCGAGTACACAACTATGAAACCACTTAGGAGTGGGCGCTTATATATAATGTTTTTACAAGAAATGGGTTTTGAAACTATGGACTCAGGATTAGAGTAAATGTTGCGCCATGCGCTATTATAGGAGGATATCCTAAGCCCTTGAGGTCATCAAGGTCGTCAAAATAGTTCAAACAATGCAAATAGGAAACTGTAGGATTTCAACCAGTTCAAGTCGAGTAGGGTGGGTGAACCAAGTTCATGCGTTTTTAGAACGCTAACTAAATACAAATCCTTTGGCCAAGGTGGTGTACTATCCTCAAGTGCATCGAACGTTCACCGTAACTGGATGGCGTTTCTTGTGGAGGGTCGTGCATGACTAGAGGGTATCTAGGGATCTGCACGATAACAAGACACGTAGGTTACAACACCAGAGCTCAGATGGCAAACATCGATGGTTATCCTAAGTCTATCCTCTTGAGTAGGATAGGGCCACTTCCGGTTAGGAAGGAGTGCGGGAGACCGACGGTCAGTGGTTGGAGGTTAAGCTCCTTGAAGATACTTTCTCTTCCAAATATTGAGGAATTGCCGAGTCTTGAACGTGATGGGTTGACAATCGAGATGCATGGTAATGGTATGTTTCCGATATTTGTTATTTCAAGAAAATTTCATTTGTTAGAAAACAAAGTGTTTCAATGTATATCATTTCTTTCAGTCTTTATGAAAATGCAATCATGTTTATGATAAAATGAAAATGTGGTATTGGATTATGGATAAGTTTATTTATGTATTTGATTACCTTGTTAAAAAAAAAATTTACCGTTGTGAAAACTTAGTTACTTCTTGTCATTTCGGATGTGGATGTTACATATGGTATCAGAGCTAACCAGGTTCAGCACTAGGGCTGATGAGTCCACTAACCTGATTAGGAAATCATCATTATGCGGGTAGCTAATGATTTGGTTTACTGTGCCAGGATGGCATACACCAAGAGAACCGCAAGAAAATCCTTCGCGGGTAAGAAGCGTTATCTACAAGCTAAGCAGAAACGACTTGCGATGGTCAAGACCATAGAGAAAACTAATGACGAGAATGACATTTGGCTTGATGATGTGGAAACCTTAGCCAATGCAATGTCACGACTTAAGCGAGTGAGGAGAGAACTCCTAGAGGGAGCAGCGATGGCGGTTCGAACCATGATCAACCGTTGCTCCTGGATTGAAACTGATAGTGTACCTGAGATTGTACCCAGTACTATACCCATGATCAATCTTTTAAAAGGAAAAATGATAAGGGATATGGAATTAGGAGGATGTTTCTCTTGCAGAGGAGATCATTATGCCAACCGTTGTCCCAACAAGAAGCCGAATGGGAGGCCTAGGAACACGGAGCTTCCTTCCCAACAGGAAGCCTTTCAGCAAAGGATTCATGCTGCTCTTGACAATTGGCAAGCAGAGTATCAGATCACTCCTATTGAGATGACAGGTACCTTATTTGGAGTTCCTGTTTATATTCTATTTGATATTGGTGCAACAGAAAATTTTGTGTCACCTAGAGTTCTAAGTAAATTTTCTAGAAAAGCTGGCTTTATGTCAAAACCTTGGACAGTAGAGTATGCAAATAATTCAAAGGCTCAGGTAGAGCAATGTTTGTTCGAAGCTGGGATTGATGTTTCTAACTTCACCACTGAGGCAAACTTGTACGTAGCGCCTTTAGGGTCCTACGATGTCATCCTAGGAATGAGCTGGTTGTGGAAACATCGAGCCAAAGTAGATTGTTTTCATAAAACCATTGAGTGTCTGGATGAGATGGGCAAAACTGTAAATCTCCAAGGAATTCAGAGGGAAATAAAGGTTAGATCCATTTCTTCAAAACAACTGAAGCGGGCTAGGCGAAAGGGGTGTCAACTTTTTGCAGTTAAGATGGACCTAGTAGAGGAAACCTCGGAGAAGCAATCTTTTGAGGAAAGATATCCATTTCTGTGCAACTTTAGAGACGTATTTCCCGAGGAGTTACCTAGCTTGCCTCTGAGGAGAACATTTGACTTTGGTATAGATATTAAACCAGGATCGGAGCCAATCTCTAAAGCTCCGTATTGTATGACTACCACTGAACTTATGGAATTAAAAGCTCAGTTGCAGGAGCTTTTGTCTAAGAATTTGATTAGGCCAAGTGTATCACCGTGGGGAGCCCCGGTTATCTTCGTCAAAAAGAAAGATGGAACTCTCAGGCTGTGTATAGACTATAGGATGCTTAACAAGGCAACTATAAAGAACAAGTATCCTTTGCCACGAATTGATGATCTATTTGACCAAATGCGTGGCGCATCGGTCTTTTCCAAGATAGATCTGAGATCTGGATACCATCAGTTAAGGTTAAAAGACGAAGACATTCCCAAAACAACTTTTAGAACGAGGTATGGTCATTACGAGTTCACGGTGTTACCATTGGGATTGACCAACGCACCTGCTGCTTTCATGAATCTCATGAATAGCGTATTCAGAGATTGTCTCGATAAGTTTGTACTAGTCTTCATTGATGATATTCTGATCTATTCCAAGGATGAAGAGGAGCATGCACGACATCTTCAAATAGTCTTGCAGCGATTAAGGGAGCATAAGCTGTATGCGAAACTCTCCAAGTGCACTTTCTTTCAGAAAGAGGTACAGTATTTAGGGCACATAATATCAGCCGATGGGATATCAGTTGATCCGGCCAAAATAAAAGCTATTATGGAATGGCCGGAGCCTACCAATGTGTCAGAGGTACGAAGTTTCATGGGATTGGCAGGGTACTACAGGAAATTCGTGTTGAATTTCTCAAGCATTGCTAGTCCTATTACCTCTTTGCAGAGAAAAGGAAAAAGGTTTGTGTGGACGGATGAATGTCAAAAGGCTTTTGACTTGTTAAAAGAAAAATTAACAACCACTCCAATTCTGAAAGTTCCTGA
This sequence comes from Cunninghamia lanceolata, assembly GCA_027924645.1. Taxonomy (NCBI): domain Eukaryota; kingdom Viridiplantae; phylum Streptophyta; class Pinopsida; order Cupressales; family Cupressaceae; genus Cunninghamia; species Cunninghamia lanceolata. The sequence continues at coordinate 10,787,748 of BSBN01000553.1, read as the reverse complement.
TCCAGAGGGAGAGTTTGAGGTTATCACTGATGCCTCGGGGGAAGCATTGGGAGGTGTGCTTATGCAAGATGGCAGGGTAGTAGCCTATGAGTCAAGGAAGCTAAAAAATTATGAGCAGAACTACTCTCCTCATGACTTAGAGATGGCAGCAGTGGTTCACGCCCTTCAGATGTGGCGACATTGCTTGTTGGGAAGGTCTTTTATTTTAAAATCTGATCACCAAAGCCTTCGCTACATATTCACACAACCTAATCTCAATGCAAGGCAAAGGAGATGGCTGGAACTAATATCAGATTATGACTTTGAAATTTCTTATATCAAGGGCAAGGAAAACTGAGTAGCGGATGCCTTAAGCAGAAGAAGGCATATAGCCTCTATAATCTCTATACATGCTAACTTTAAAGATTTAGTATTGCAAAACTTATCTGGGGATGAGTATTTTGATCAAGTGAAACAGGCTCTGCACCTAAACCCTAAGGACCCAAGATATGACGGATTCAGTTTTGAATCCGATGGATTGCTGAGATTCAAGGGAAGAATTTATGTCCCTGATTCAGAGGAACTTAGAAACCTTGTGTGGAAGGAAGTTCACTGTGCTCCTTACTCTGGACACCCTGGTGTAACAAAACTGTTAGCTGATGTCAAGCAGTTATATTTCTGGAAGGGAATGGAAAGCGATGCTGCAAAGTTTGTAGCTAGTTGTTTGGAGTGTCAGAGAGTGAAGGCAGAACACCAACATCCTGCTGGATTGTTGTACCCACATGATATTCTGGAATGGAAATAGCAAGTTATTAGTATGGATTTTGTCCAGGGGTTGCCAATGTCTAAGAATAGGCATGATGCAATATTGGTTGTTGTGGATAAACTAACCAAAGTTGCACATTTCATACCGGGAAACTTAACAGATGGAGCACATCTTTTGGCTCAAAAATTTGTGCAAGAAATTTTCAGGTTGCATGGGGTACCTGAAAAGATAATATCTGATAGATATGCTCGGATAACTTCACGGTTTTGGCAAACCTTATTTTCTACATTAGGGACTAAACTGAATGTAAGTACTGCTTATCATCCCGAAACTGATGGTCAGACAGAAAGAGTGAACCAGGTATTAGAAGACCTTTTGAGAATGTATTGCATGGATCAGCAATACAGATGGGAGGAATATTTACCTCTTGTCGAATTTGCCTATAACAACTCCTATCATTCTGCCATTAAGATGGCGCCATTTGAAGCATTATATGGAAGGAAATGCCGAACTCCTATAAGCTGGGATAAGCTGGAAGATAGGATAAGCATTGGACCTGAAATGCTTGCTGATATGGAAGAAAAAGTTAAAGTGATTAGGAAGAGATTGGCAGAAGCCAATGACAGGCAAAAGAGTTATGCAGATCGCAAGCGAGTGCCTAGACACTTCTCTGTTGGCGAGAAGGTGCTTTTGCGGGTGAAACCCCAAAAGAGTTCTATAAAATTCGGTAAATCTTTGAAATTGGCTCCTCGTTATGTCGGACCTTTCGAAGTTCTTGAGATTATCAATCCGGTTGCCTACAAAGTTGCTCTACCTCCAGCCTTGTCTAAGATGCATAATGTTTTTCATGTTTCGTATTTAAAGAAATATTTTGTAGGTAATAACCACATCCTTAACTGGAATTCCTTACAGATGCAAGAACCCGGGGTGGTTGTGATCGAGCCACTCAAGGTGCTCAAAATGCGTAAACTTCGTTTACGTAATCGAGAAGTTTTGCAATGCAAAATACAGTGGGACCAATATGGCGAGGATAGTGCCACTTGGGAAGACTACAAAGACATTTATCAAAGATTTCCAAAACTTTTTAAAGACATTAATGTTGCATTATAGAAAGTTTGATTTAAGTTTAAGTTTTTGCTTGATAAACTTAATCATCGGGGACGATGATTTTTAAAGGGGAAGGATATGTTACATCCCTCCTTTTGAAAACAATTATACTATTTACTTTCTTGCAAATTTCAGTAAATTACTATGTTGAGAACGACATGAAAACTGACAATTTATCTTACAAAGTTGTTATATGAAATTGCGGAATCTATTGATTACGATCGAGATATGTAGACTAAATGTCTTTATAATAAATGCAATGATGTTTGAATATATTATATTTGGATCATAGATGCTTTGACCACAAAATTGTATGCGAGTCTGTCGATGTAGGAATAGGTGGACCGTGTTCGACGGAAGAGAAAGTATCTTCGAGAGAGAGTATAGACTTTGGAAACTAACCAAAGGTGTTTGCCACTGAGATTGCCAAACAGATAGATAAACCTGGGAACCAACAAGTAAGTCTTGTTTGTCGGTTTGGGTAGTTTATTTGATGTCGACGTCAAAGGATAAAGTATAACATCCTAGTCGGAAGTCGTCTTGTAGAATCTTGGAGTCGTCGATGGCGTCGTAAGTCCATAATAGCAAGTCGACTTATTTAGACGTTTAATATTTACGTCTATAAGTATTTAATGAGTCATCTTGTGGCGAAATTGCAAATCTTGTCTCATAGTCGAAAAACGCGAGAAGTCGGCTTTGTGCGCCTAACGTTGTAAGAATTGTTTGCATTACGTTCAATCCATCGTGATTGACGTAAAACGCGTCGAACTCGTGAATTTATTCTTTTCTGTAGATCGACGAATGTCAATTTAACGTGATAGCGGGTAATAATTTGTGTGTCCGTCGTTTAGCTTGAGTCCTTCCTTTTGGCTTTGACCACGAGTTATTTTGGTCTAACCTTGAGCCTCTTATTTAGAGTGGTCTTAATCGCCCTTTCTTATTCAGCCATAGAGATGCCGTAGGCAATTGTTTATTCATTACCCTGTAATGTTTAACTCCTCAATTCGACCTTTAAATTAGTCTTGGAAAGTTAAATGTTTTGTTTATCTGGAAAGGACGGAGTTGTTATGTCCTTTAACAAGCCATACCACCGAAGGAGCTTTAATCATTCTTGTGGTTGTGGTGAGTATTGAAGTCGGTTATACTTGGATATGCCGACCACCTTGAAGCTTAGGCATGTTTCGCTAGATGTTGAATGTCTTATTTTCCTCCACCATCGGAGAGAGTGAAAGTTTAGCGAATTATGATAGAAACTTAAACCGTTTGATTTAATGCCAAGCTGCCTCATCATTGAGGGAACGGAATCATAGGTGTAATTGTTCATTTTACGTCAGATGTTCTTTCTTCATTGCGGATATGAAGGCCACGTTTTGTTGTTGTTCAAAAATGTGAGAAGATCGCTGCTAGGTAGCCTTTCTCCACGTCATGTGAGGTCTCACTTTGGAGGTGGGACGTATGTGGTTAGAAAAACCCTCATCATGGGCTTGAGGTGGCGAATGAGAAGCCGTTATACGTTTGTTGAGGCTGAGATTCCATGAGGCAACGGAGTTGCTGTTGTTTAGGAGAGGAAACTGCGAAGTGTTGAGGAGTGAGTGGGGAATATGGAAGGAAGATGGGATCGCGAATTGAAGAGGAGGTTAGAAGACGGCCGAGTAGGAGGAATAAGGGGGATCGTGATAGAAGAAGGCAGGGAAAACTGCGAAGTGGGAGAGATTCGACGGGGATAGGAAGACAGTTAAGGAAGTCGTCTTGGTTATGGTTGGAGGATAGTCGCGGGGGGAGGAAAAGGGAAACGGCATCAAGAGATACCCGACGGGGGGCAGTGAGACTGGGGAGTGCAACAGAGATTCAGGGGGCTGTGTAGAAGGCAGTGGATGAATTTGTTTACGGGGAAAAGGAGAGCATATCGTGGTATAGAGAGAGAACTACGAAGAGATAAGGGGAAGATAGTTTATTAAGTTGTAACGCTGTGCGAAGGGGGTTGGCTGTGCAAAGAGAGCACAGCTGTGTAGAGAGAGGCCTTCATCAGAGGGAGAGGTGAGAGTTAAGGAAGTCGGGTGCTGTCTAGAAGAAGTGGGGAAATGAACAGCAGAGAGGGAACGGTGAGTTACATTTTGTGCACCGTGGAAAGGATAGAGGGTCTTAGAAGTTGCTAAGGGGCAGTGAGAGACTGGTCTGGCAAAGAAGAAAACTGTGGAGCTTGTCTTTGCTCGAGAAGTGACCGGTTGAGAGGAGGACGACTAGCCAGAGGAGAAAAGAACTTGGCACGGAAATCCTTATTTCTGTCAACAGGTTTTTACCATTTTCTCTTCTGTTCTAGGAATAGATCAGTAAATGAGTCTAATTTATGAAAGAATAATTATGTTTCAATGAATGAAAAGTGAAGACAATCTCTTCTACTGCGAAACTGTGTGAGGTTTATTGTTGTAAATGTTTCATTGCTGTCTTATAGAAATAAAAACCTCAAGTGTCTTTAATGCTGCTGTTGAATTGTTTGCAAGAACTTAGAAGATAGATTATTATTTCTCTTGGAAGATGCCGTAGGACGATAGAACGTAGGTCACCATGTTTTTCCTCAAAGATGGAACAATGCATGATTGCTAATGTGAACTACAAACTTCAAAAGACGTAGCATATTAAAGAGTTCCTTTAAAACTGAGGTATTAACGTAAAATTACCCTAAAGTATTTTAAACGATAGCTGCATTGCAAGAAATCACGTTGTTCCACGTGCGTGATGTGTGGAAGACTAAAACCATAGAATTAGAGCATGCTCGGCGTAAACTTTAATGTGTTTGACAGCCAAAGTTGTAGTTGCAACTAGCTTGAGTCGTTTCCATCTTTTATCTTTTGTTAGAGGTCGACCGTGAGTGTGGGTCATCTCTAAGGTCATATGAAAGAGTTCAAATCTTTTATTATGATAATGTGCGATTCTTACCTCAATAACTTATGCAAAATTATTGACTTAAAAGCGAAGTAGGGAGTTAATGTCCTTGTGTCGTAAAACGTCATGTTTTTATGATGAGCTTGTAGAGTGGAAAACCTGCATGTGGAATTTAGATTACGTTGCATGCGTTGACTCTAGTTTCGTTTTGGTAGACCTTATGAGTCTAGAACCTCTGAAATTCGGGATAACGGGAATATGTATTAGATACTTGAGTGTGTTGCGCAAACATGGGAACCGAGTACACAACTATGAAACCACTTAGGAGTGGGCGCTTATATATAATGTTTTTACAAGAAATGGGTTTTGAAACTATGAACTCAGGATTAGAGTAAATGTTGCGCCATGCGCTATTATAGGAGGATATCCTAAGCCCTTGAGGTCATCAAGGTCATCAAAATAGTTCAAACAATGCAAATAGGAAACTGTAGGATTTCGACCAGTTCAAGTCGAGTAGGGTGGGTGAACCAAGTTCATGCGTTTTTAGAACGCTAACTAAATACAAATCCTTTGGCCAAGGTGGTGTACTATCCTCAAGTGCATCGAACGTTCACCGTAACTGGATGGCGTTTCTTGTGGAGGGTCGTGCATGACTAGAGGGTATCTAGGGATCTGCACGATAACAAGATACGTAGGTTACAACACCAGAGCTCAGATGGCAAACACCGATGGTTATCCTAAGTCTATCCTCTTGAGTAGGGTAGGGCCACTTCCGGTTAGGAAGGAGTGCGGGAGACCGACGGTCAGTGGTTGGAGGTTAAGCTCCTTGAAGATACTTTCTCTTCCAAATATTAAGGAATTGCCGAGTCTTGAACGTGATGGGTTGACAATCGAGATGCATGGTAATGGTATGTTTCCGATATTTGTTATTTCAAGAAAATTTCATTTGTTAGAAAACAAAGTGTTTCAATGTATATCATTTCTTTTAGTCTTTATGAAAATGCAATCATGTTTATGATAAAATGAAAATGTGGTATTGGATTATGGATAAGTTTATTTATGTATTTGATTACCTTGTTAAAAAAAAATTTACCGTTGTGAAAACTTAGTTACTTCTTGTCATTTCGGATGTGGATGTTACAATACCCCATTGGCATAATCTAGACTGTTTTAGTCTCAACAAGCTCCATCATGCACTGATCCTTGTTGACAATGAAGCATATATCATTTTTATATTTTTCCACAATTGTCTTAGGGATCCTTTCCCTAGATTGCATTACCCTTTGGAAGTTCTTGAAATAGCCCCATAGGGCTATAGTCTGTGCATCATGACTTCCTACACTGCTTAGATGATCTCTAATTTGCACTACAACTAGTTGACTATTTAACTAGAACAAATTCTTCATACTTGGTAATTCATGCATGAAATAGAAGAATAGGCAAATGATCAACTTACCAAACTTGAAGGGGTATTTGTTATCCTTTATCTTCTTCAGGTTTTCCATTAATTGTTGTCGTAGATATTCATAGAGGTCATAGTCTGCATTCTCCTTGATCATCTGATAAGCAGTGTATATTGTAGTACCAGAGACAAAATTCTCCTGGTTTGTGAAGTAGATTTTGTAACCTAGCACCATGGATGCAAACCTTACAGCATGGTCTTCAATATCATTGATTGTTAATGCCCTTTTGTCAAAATTGGCTCCAGTGGCCGCTATCACTGTTTCATTCTTTACAAATTTTAATATTGGTACTGTACCAGTGGAGCTTAATCCAGTCATAGCTCTTATTGACTCCTCTGTGATCATGAATGGTTTCTCTAGCCACATGAATTCGTCATGGATCCTGCTCAAAACATACCAGACCCATTCATCTTCTGCAAATGTTGGGAAGTCTTTGTACTGAATGAATTTCTTCACTTCCAAAGCCTTGTATTCTTCCTTCAACTCAAATTGGTCACCACTTAATTGTTTTAAATATAAATATGTGAATTTACTATCACCATGTTCTTCTAGGGCAACATGAATATAAGCCCTAATGTCTTCCACATGCATAACACTAAATGGAATTTCTGAAAATGCACCAATTGGATCAACATATGTTGATTTGAATGGATGCTTCTTGAATTTTGGCTGGGCTCTCTCAGTTATATCAATCACTTGTGGTGTTGCCATTTCCGTAAAGCCTTAAACAAATTCACAATAGGGTTTCAACTGGAAATACCTTTTTCTGATGAGCCAGGGTTTTCTTGGCTTGAGATCAATTTGGCTTGCTTTGAATCACTTTGGAAATCGATGTAGTTGTTTGGAATTTTGCTCCAGTTCTCCTTAGGCACTTGATAGTTGAGTGTAACGTGATTATCCTTTTGAATCTAAGCCTTTAAACTTTTGATTGCCTTAACCTAATTGCCATAATGCAGTCTTTCAAAAGCTGTCAAACCCTTCTCTATTGAGCACAACCGATCTAGATTGCTCTACAATGTTCCATATTTGATTCTTTTCTTCCAGAATTACTTTCAAAAGATCTATCACATGAAGCTTCACATCATATCTTCGTGCCGGATCCCAACACTGATTATCTAGTTAGGGGATTTGGATTTTCAATACAGCTCCCCCTAAGCCAGAGTTCCCAATTTACTTCCCGGAGGAAGTATCTGCACCAGAGGCTAGTGTAGATCCATCCTTGACCTCATTAACATCCTTCTTAATCTAGACCTTTCTCATTTCCTTCTTGATTTCCACTAGATCAATCTTGTTCTTACCTTTATCTTCTCTTTGCTCTGTTTTCCTCTTCTCTGCAGAATAATCTCTTTTCTCATTCTTGTATCTCCAAAATCTTGCTACATGTCCAAACTTATTGCAATTGTAGCATACCACATTCCTCTGTCTTTGATTCCTTCTATTGATTGGATTTATTCTTGTTCTGCATTGGTTAGCCATATGCCCAAATCTATTGCATGCAAAACATTTTCCATTGAAGAATTGAGTATTGCTTGCATTGTTAAAACCATTCCTTACTAGACTTCTGCATTCTTTTGATCTATGACCAATTTTCTTGCAATTGAAACATTGACCAAAGAATGATGGAGTATTCTGATTCATTCTACTTCTACACTGAGTAGCCTTATGGCCAAACTTGTTGCATTTAAAACAATGGCCATTGAAAGATGGGTACCTTTGAGCATTTGGCTTCCTGACCAGAGGTCTTCTAGGTCTTCTTCTTTGATTCTAAAACTGGTTGCCTTTGTTTTTCTTCATCTCGATGTTTTCTTGACCTGATTTAGAACTTTCTTCTTTTTCAAATCCCAAGCCCTTCTTATCATCTGAACTCTTCTGACTTTCAGTCAACTCCTCAAGCTTTGTAGAGCTTATTTTGAATTTTTCTTTATATCTATTTGCTACTTCCACATCATATTTCAAAAGTAACACATCTTTTCCTATTTTTTCACATTCCTTAGACTTATCATTTAACATTTGATTCAAATGTTTCTCAGCCTTTTCTTTCTCTTCAACCAACCTTGATAAATTATTTAGGATTTCATTTGCTTCAATCAATTGTTCACTTAACTCTCCATTCCTATCCTTTGATCTGTTAACTTGCTCTCTTAGCTTCAGGATGCATTCATCTATATTTTTTACATTTTCTTTCAAATCCTGGATCTTTGTTTCATACTTATCAAGATCCTCAAGAGTTGTTTTTAATTCTTGATCAATTGTGCCATTACCTGGAGTAGGATACCTTCTAACTGCCATGAGTATTCTTTCCCAGATCTTCCTCAAGCTGTTAGACTTCTTCCAAGGAACCTTGCTCTGATACCAATTGTTGATCACAAAGAATACTGAGAGGGGGGGGGTTGAATCAATATTTTGTAAAACTTCTCTTTCACACATTTATTAATCAATTTACCACATTCAATAATTTGAAAGCAAAACAAACATAAGAATAACAACCATAAAGACATAACACATAGACACCAAGATTTTTATGTGGAAAACCCAAAAAGGGAAAAACTACGATGAGTGTTAGCTCACAATAGATTATGATAACAATACCAAATTACATGAAGGCTCACTGTCCAAAGAAGGGCTCACTGCCAAGAAAATGGAAGAGAAGATAGAAGAAGGATTGGCTCACTGCTAAGAGATGACTGCTCCAAATGCATCTACAAAATGCTGAAGTGCAATTCCATTAATAGCTCAGTATACAGACTCAAATGTCTTCATAATGTCTACCTTGCTTTTCTACTCTGCTTCACATATGCTCTGCCTTTCTTCTTTTAATATCCTTTTTTGATCACAAAACTTCCTTAGATCGCACACACATTTTATTCGCACTTTATTCACATTTTTCCATACTTTCAACACTGAAATCCATCGAGTATATATATCTACAACAAGATTTCTCTCACAATCAGGTCGGCAAGCCAAGCATGAAACGTGTATACAAATGTTATACCTTGTCGGCTTGATCTTGTGCACAAACAACAATGCGGACCCAAACAAACATACAATAGTCTTCATATAGGTCGGGACCAATCATTCAACCACTTAGATTGATTGTTCAAACAATATATCTTCACCACATATAGATCTAACATGTCCGTCGGCTTATCCCTTGAGTACATACTTGACCAGTTCATCTGTCACAACATAACTCCCACTGCGGACCATATGAGACTCTAAAATTCATATCCAACATTCATCATTGACCTCTTAACATGCTTTTAGAACTGCAAGACAAAATATGTAACAATGGAGGAATGCGTACCCTTTTACTTTGGTACTATGTACTTTCCTGTCTTAACTCTGTTCACCTGGATTTAGACATTTTATAGTACGACTTCCAGAGGAAGTCGGGACTTGAACATTGGAACATATCATCACCAAATAGCTATGATTAACATATCTGAACCGCATGTAATGATCTTCAACTACGGAGGCATACTAACCCAATCTCTAACACTTACTCTGTATACTGCCCATACTTAGTCATTTTAGCTTCTGGACCAGAATCCTTTTATGCCTTGTTGTCAAACCAAATTGATCTATCGGAGTAAAGTCTCTTTGCCCTGTTGGTGGAATCTCTTTGCCTTGTTGCCATCAATGACAACATTCAATCATTCATTAAAGCAATGTCTCTTGCCAATAATAGTAAGTTTTATATGAATTTTTGCACTATCTCTCCCAACATAAATTAGTGTTGGAAGCGTTGTTACGCACCTTTGCTTCCTTACAGATCTTTTAAACCTGTCTTTCATTAGAATACCAAATAAAATTAGTATTGTGTCATAATCTTTTACAATTTCATAAAATCTTATTCAATAAGATTTGTAAAACGTATATATAATTTTAAATGAGTGTTTAATACATAAAATATTTAGTCCATCTTATTTGAACTTTGCAGGCAGTGCTGTAAAGTTACCCACACAAAAGGAAATATTAAGAACATAAGAGATGATAAAAGGACAAACTATATATCTATAGCATTTTCTTACGTATGCACTATTGCAAACTATAGCATAAAGCTCTCAACGGATTTTATGTAAGTATCCAGCGAAGAATGCATTCCTAATCAAAGGTACCAACTTACTAAACGACATAAATCTTAGCAGACAAGACCGGGATTAATAAGAAATGTTCAATTTATTTTAAATAGAGATTCAACTCTCCAATAACAGTATATTGTCTTGCCAAGATGCAGATTTAATTGTCTTGCATACAATATTGGTTCGTTTGAAATGTGCCTCCCCTATGAGATCATGAATCTACTTCAATTTTTTTATATTGAAATAAGCAAAACAACAGAGAATACATATCATGCATTAAAGTCATGCACCGTTCAGCTACCACTCTTTCGGTGCTGCAGGAGCTGGAGTTAAAGAAACATGGTGTTGGTATTGATTGTATGGGTCAATATGAGGAAATGTACAAATTCCTCACAGAAGATTGGACCAATATTTGTTCTTAATTTCTCTGGTTTTTAGTTAAGTAATGTGTTGAACTCTGTTTTTTGAGTTTTGCTGTTAATCTGTTGTTGAAGTGCCGTTTCTGACCGTTTAAGTCCTTTTTTGTTTTGCCCTTGAAACATCTTTTGTAAAGGTATCTGGACCCTCTTTTCCAACTTACTTAATAAAAAATAGAGAATACAAATCATAAATCTACTTCAATCTTTTTTATATTAAAATAAACAAAATAACAGAGAATACAAGAGTAACAGAGCAATCTACAGTAGACCAAACTGCACAAATACAGATCGTGCAGAGCTGCTACAACAAGACAAACTCGTGGAACTTTTTGCCAACTTCTCTTGACCGGACCCGAGCTGCAAGGAACTGCTCTAAATCTTATAGACAACTATTATTGTAAAATTGACTGTTAAGTGGTAATTGAGTTTCTAATTTTATGGCCTTAATATAACAGGCATCTACAATATAAAAGTCAAGAAAACACACATTTCAATGTGTGATATAAAATACTACAAACAATGCAAGTTGGGAGATGGTGACTTGGACTCACAAAAGGACAGTGTCAATTTTGCCACCTGTTCTGCACCCTCAGTTCCAAGCCCTCATCATGCTTGTGCTTTCAATTTCCACCTCATTCTCTTTTCTGTCTTGTTGTCTTTATCTTACTTAACTTGTCTTTAGTTTTTGCAGGGAAATGGAGAACTTATGCATCGTTGCCTGTACTTCCCTGTATAGTCCGTTTTAAGAAATTACCCAACAGTTGATTAGGATTCTGCATTTTATGTTTAGTATGATGATAGAAATGCATTTCAAGTATCAAATTAGGCAGCACTTCTTTACTTTGCTTGTCTTCTGGTAGATCAAATTTGGTGTGTTCTTTTCTCTTATTGTTACAAATTACGTTGTGGTGATTCTTATATAACTTTAGCATACATGATCTGAAATTTGAAATGTATAAGGTCGGCAAGAAAATGTTTTTCATAAGAATGACCAATTACAGTTATATTTCAAATGCAAGTCTTTTCCCCTGCAGTTAGAATAGCACGTGTATCATGCCATTAGTGTCTCATCTGACATATTTTGTGGTCGCAATTATCTCTGTGGGCCAGAGTAACTTTGTGTCTTTGCTTGACTCTATGGATTTGTTGTTGAATTTTCTTCATTTTGTCTTTGATTTAACTGAGATTTGTATTTCTTCTATTGGTTGAAGATACAATTGGTCCTGTTTTTATGTACCATATACTTGCTTTAAGTGGTAAGCTTTTCAACAGGTTGCAAAGGACAGGGCATTATTATAAATAAAAAAGCCTAGATTTAGGGATAAAGTATCTTTATATTTGTACAATTTTTTTTATCTTTATTCTCCCATTTGACAGCGGTTCATAAATATCATCCACTTCAACAGTCAAAGATTAATTTTGGCCAATAAAAATAGGACAAATATTTACCACTTTTTGTTGTGAGTGAGATGTAAAATAGCTACTGGCTGTTTGACCATTGAAGTGGATAATATTTAAGTAGAGTGCCATTTGACTAGTATGTTATTACTAGCAGTGAATTCTTCCTTCTCACCATTCTCTTTATGACAGGATTTGAGGCTTCATTATCCCAAGAGTTGCTAGTTGTATGCCAATGTTTCAAAAGGCAAGAATCTAGCAATCCTACAATGTTATTGGTTTCTTTAGCCAATAAAATGTTAAATAGTTTCCCCAAAAAAATAGTAAAACAAATGCATAATAACCTTAAAAAAGCTGAAATCAACATTCAAATGTCCCTAAGATTAAAGATGCTTTTTTCCCTCTAAATTCCCTAGAGAGGCAGAGCTTCTATTTAAGACCTTATTGATATCTTTCTCCTCAATTGTAGCTTATGAACGAGAGTACTTATAAAGATATCAAATTTCTAGAGAAGTTTGCATCTTTTATATTGGACCAACTATCCATCTACCCAATAAAAAGGAAGACATTGATAGCAAACAACATGACTAAACGCTCAAGTTCTTCCCATCATAAGTAAACATTCATTCTTACCATCATGCTAACGCTTAACACTTGCCCAGGCTTGTCAACTCAAATTTAGGTGATGATTTCCCTCTCAATAGTGTCTATCATTTTACCTTGGAAATAAATTTTAAACTATAGTTGTAATCTTTGACATTGACACTAATTGCTCCTCTTATCTCTCTCTCATTATCTTTATGTGTATATAGAAAGTATCGAATCATTTTTTAAAGCACAAAATCAATTTTCATACATTATTTTACCGTCACACATTGACATATAGCGTAACAATGAGTAGTAAAATAATACAAAGATTAAAAAAAAAAATAGGTTGATGCAAACATCAAAACTGCAAGCCTGCTTCCCATAGTCTTCACTACATTGGTTTCTAAGAGCTAAATTTATGACAATAATCTCAATGTAGAATTCATATAAGACTGAAAGAGACAAATATAATATAGAAGACAAATTAACTTATGAGAAACAGAGACAATATTGAACTCAAATTCCCTTCTAATATATGCGAAATGGGAGGTTCAGAATAGGGTAAGGTGATCCTTCAAATGATAAGCAAAAGCAGATTTTATAGAATAGACATTTGTGTAGTTGGCATGCGAATTGTTGATCAAATTCTGTAACAAAATATTGGATCCACTTCAAATCACTTTCTGATTTTGAAGAATAGTTGATCACATCAGTGTGTGCCTTGATGGTCATGCATGCATAATGGGGAAGTAGACAATAGGTTTGAGTATTGTTGACAAATGCCTCAGCAAAATACAGTTTCACAGAAAGCTATATTTGTTGGGAATGCAGAGGTGCTTATTGATATGGCCATTAAGAATTTTAGTAAAAACAAATTTGCAAGTCTAAAGTAAGTCCAATCAGCATTAAACGACATCCTCCAGCCCTGTGTCAAAAACTTGGAGCTTTGAATAGGGATTCTACATTGCAAATGCTGACTCTTGTCATGGGTCCTTGTAGAATTTCAAGGAAATACAAGGCACAAACTTTTCCTTGTTAGAGTTTTCACAAATTAGGTATCTTTAAGGCTATATCTTGTGTTGAATTCACAAATTAGGTATCCTTGTTAGAGTTTTCACAAATTAGGTATCTTTAAGGCTATATCTTGTGTTGAATTCACAAATTAGGTATCCTTGTTAGAGTTTTCACAAATCAGGTATCTTTAAGGCTATATCTTGTGTTGAATTCACAAATTAGGTATCCTTGTTAGAGTTTTACAAATTAGGTATCTTTAAGGCTATATCTTGTGTTCAATGTATGTGAATGTTTTCTGTAGCTGATTTCCTTTTTATGTATGATTCAATTTCTGTTATTCTAGTTGAATTAGACTTATTCAAAGCATGGTCTCAGTCTGTGAAATCCACGGTAACCTCTCAATATAGTAGATCAATCCACCCTACAAGTTGTAATGATTAACAAGGAACTTAAACTATCTAGAAGGCATTAGATTACTGTTCTAAAAACTATGAGAATGTTGTTTTGAAAGTTATTAAATGTTGATTTCAAAAATATTACACACGTGTTGTAAATGCTAACATAAAAGAGATTACATGAATTGTATTCTATAGTTGTCTTGGATAATATATCTTTAAGCCTAGCAACTTATACTATGTATAAATACGATTGAAACTTTGTTCCCAGGACTACGTGAGACTTTGATTCCGTGTGGACGCAGGTATGTAGGCAGGCTTGTGGCGAAGGATGCCACAAGATCCCAATTCTGCAGGGGAGTGTGTTGAGGATAGGTCTAAGGATTTGACCTGTGTTAAGCTCTGTATCTATTTCACTCTCTCCTCCTCTAGAATGTCTATGTATACTTATCTTAGATTGATCATATCTTAGACAGAGATTGGTTGAATGCTAATATTTAGCACATCATTGTGTAAAGCCTGAAGAAGCATATTTACTACCTTGTAACCATCTGGGAATTCATGGGAATCTTGTAATGATTATGTGAGTATAAGATAAAATTGCTGTCCACAACTGTTTTTAGAATCTGTTATCTTATGATAGTAAACTTACTGTATCAATTGTGGGGAAATAGCTATACATCCGTTAGGCATGATGTAAGGGCAGTTCTTAGATCTTAGATGATTGATGTAGATTGATTGGTGGACCATTGAAAGTAGGAGGACTACCTAGTTTTTGATGGAAGGATACCACTGAATATATTTTTAAGGATATACTTGAAGTCTGCTTAAAAGTAATATTTGCTTTTAGGATATGCTGGACAATATGGTGAAAAATGTTGTCTTGATCCGTTGTTGCAAGATGAAGGTTTCTGAGCTATTGTGTGCTCCTGTCAAGAACTAAATCTCTTCTTATTCCCCTAGCAAAGGGATATGTAGGCGGGCCACATCGAATGGCGCTTGAGGAATTTGGTCATGTCTAGGGAGTTGTGAAACAAGCTTCTTTGGTATGAATAGAGTAACTTAATCTCGCCCTCGTCAAGGAGTATTACTTGAGTTTTGTGTATGACTTCTATTTCATTGTCTCATTCTATTTGCAAGGAAATAATTATTCATCGAGTATGTGTTAAACCGACTCTTAGGTTAAGCTTGCAAATGAAACATGTTTACTCTATCTTTCACTGAATTCTGATTTTTACCCCTATTCTAGTTAATGGACTAATGGAATGTTTGGGTTGTTGATGTCCTTTTGTAGTAAGTCTTCTAGTATTGGTGCCTCTACTACTTAGTGAATGTGTACCACCTAGTAGATGGAGTTGATATAACTCTTCCAGTTTGTGTGTGGTTAGTTCATATTATGAATTTGCTTGAAAGAGTGTGTCATGTTGGGTGGTCGCCACTTTGCTTTTGCGGGAAAATCTGGTCTTCTCTATTGGTGTGATATTGATCCACATGTTAATTTTGCATGTGAACTGGTGTTTGTGCCAATGTTATCAAGGTGTCGATAGCACTCATGTAAGTTTGTATGCAAGATAACTCTGTAGTTGTTGAATTGTTTCAAAAAAAGTGTGTATGCATGTGTGTGGTGTTTGTTTATAGTTTAAGTTGGGCATGACATAAGCCAATTTTTGAGTGTTTATCTCAATAGTTTTACATCTTTTGTGGATCTACGTGCACATGTCAAGACAATTGAATTTGAGTTATTAGCAAGAAATGTCTTCAAATATGAATTTTAGAGTCTGAAAGGTGACTAACATGAGAGGTGGAAACCTTAGTTTGAAGCACCTTTAATGGAGGTTAGATATGGATACTTGCACTCACATAGGGAGAATGAAAAACATGTCCAAATGAAAAAAATGGGACTTGGGTGACTGAAGATGGATGAAATAGGAGGGTCTAAGGGACTAAAGAACTAAGGGTGGGGATGAAGGATTTGCAACAAAAACACTTGGATTTGGCTTAGCACTCTTGAAATGGCATGCAAATGGGCTAGGGAGAAGGGTTTATACTAAAAAAATGCACTAAATGGAAAGCAAAAAGGAGGGCAATGGCTTGGGAGGGTGGTGGGTTGAGGGAGGAAGGGATCCCTACAATTACTTCAGAAAAAACATCTCCATTTTCATGAAAACCCATAAAAAGAAAATGCTAACCTAGCTCAAATACAAGGAAATTACCTACCTTGCTATAAAGAATCAGTTGCAGTACAATGTCTACGAGCAAGATAAAAATTATCTGAGACTAGGAGATGAAAGCTAATTCTAGAGAGGAATTTTTGAAATGCTATAGCAGTGTCATGCATGGGCTAAAATAGAAAAACCTTGACAACCAAAGTAGAAATTCACTTTTTCTATGTTAAAATGAGACAAAGGTGGCTTCTTTTTATAGACTTGCTTGGGAATTTTGGGGAAAGGAAATTGGAGCTGGGCAGGTCTAATAATTAATTACCTTGCCTCCAAAGCTTTTGGCAAGAGGATGAGAAGACATGGCCAACCTATTCAATGGTGAACTATGGTTGATGTTTGTGAATGAAATTTAAGGCCAATTTACTAGGAGACCTCAAGCTAAAAGGTGGCCATCTAGGGATAGATGTACATGTGAGTGATTTGCTCATTTGGACATGTTTTAAGGAGGGGAAACGTGGGGTTCACACATAAAACAAGGCTATGGCTAACAACTTGAGGCTTAACAAAGGGGTAAAGGGTCAACAACAAGGGGAAACATAAATAAAGGCTTAGGACATAGGAAGGGGTCAAAAATTAAATAAAAGACAACACTTAGGAAGGTTAAACAAGGCTTAGGACAACATTGGAAATGGAAACAACATGGCTAGGGAATAACAAAGACTAGGCAAAGAGAGTCAAAGTCAAATTGACACAAAAAGCACACACATGGCTAGGGGATAAAATGGACACAAAAGTGTAATAAGGGTATGCAAATTCCATTATTATAGTAATTTTGTAAGAGAAAAAGAAGCTTTTTTATGTTTTATTTTTGTATAGACACATTTGATAAAACATGCAAAATGAAATAATTAATTGGGTAGATATAAGGAGAAAAGTTTTTTTCTTTTTCTAAAGGGTGTATATTTTGTAACAAAATTACAAAACTATAAACAAACATAAAAATTATTATATTAATAGTGCCTTTGGTTTGTGTTCACATGTAACAATCTTGCATTGAACTGTTGCATCCAATGACTAACATAGTTGTAAAATAGCATTGGTGGAGTCATCCCTATAAACCAAATTGGGGAGTAATAAGGTCACTTTTTAAATTTTTCTCTCATTTAATCACCCTTATGATCTATGTTCAACATGGAATCTTTTTCACATACTACCTAGATACCACATTCCATTCTACTCTCATGCACCTTAAGGTCTCTTTTACATATGAATGGGTTTATTGAAAAGACCAAAATATTCCAATAACAACAAGTATATCAGAAATGTGGGTATGTTGAGAGGCTTGGTCTGGAGAAGAAATAGATAATTTACTTAGTTTAAAATTAGAAAAATATTTTTGATTATCTACCCTAGAATTCCATTAGAAAGCTATCATAAAAGAGTCTACTTAAGTTAATGCAAACACAAGCAACTTCTTTACCAACTACATTAAAAGTTATTTGTCATTTTACTTAGATTGCTAAAGGTATCCTACTCAAATTAGATTCCTAATAAAAATAGGACTAAGTTGGGAAATGATAACAAAATAAGAAATTGGTTGATTGAATTTAGTAACAATTAAATGTGTCAATGACAAGAGTATTTAAAGATATTTGATGAGTAACAAGAATGAAAGATGGAACTTAGATAAGCCAGTTGATGTAGAAGATCAAAAGGGTCTGATAGAATGTATTTAGATTATTGGTAAGAGGAATAGGGTTATATTTTGATGTCTGAATGTTGGTGCACCTACGAGGATGTTAGAGTGACTTTGCCTATGTAATACCCAAAAAATAGACAATTGAGCTAACATCAAATAGAAACTTGCTAAAAATTTGGAGAAACAATGAGTAAAATAAGGATATTGAATTCTTTGTAAATAAATAACAAAAAAGAAAATGAAAGAGGAAGTGGTTAATGATTCACTTTTTTTCTTAAGAAGAGATTCCTATTGAAGTGTAGATTCTACAAGTTGGAAAAATGGTTAAGACTGCTTGGGAGCTTGCCAAGGTGGTCAAACCCCAATTTAGCCTTTTGGCTCAATGATAGTCAATAGCATAAAGTGTTTGTTCTTAGAAATATAATTACAGTTAGTCAAAATAAAACATGTGTGATTATGCTAAATGCTTAAGCAATCAAAGGATGTGGATAATCCAAATGTAGTGCCAAATGTAAAAGATTTTATTTTTGATATAATAAAATAGAAGAATGAGGAGAAATAAAGGAGAAGAGACCTCAAGTCAAGAGAGTACTACAAAGGGATTTTATATACGTATTAAAATTAAAAAGGATACCTTCCCTGAATCAAGATTGACTCAAGAGGGCAGGAATTGTTGTTGTAATTAAATATTTAATTACACTTTATTAAGTTTACTTGGGGCTTATTTTTAGTCTTAGATTATTCTTAAGTCATATTAGGGTTTTCTCTAACTTGCAAATATAAAAGCAAGTTCTCACATATAATTCATAAATCCATTTCATTAATTCATCCTTATTGTGCAAATTATTCCTCTTTGCTTTTTTCTCTTATGGAAGATTAAATATTTAATTACACTTTATTAAGTTTACTTAGGGCTTATTTTTAGTCTTAGGTTATTCTTAAGTCATATTAGGGTTTTCTCTAACTTGCAAACATAAAAGCAAGTTCTCACATGTAATTTATAAATCCATTTCATTAATTGCATCCTCATTGTGCAAATGATTCCTTTTTGCTTTTTTCTCTTGTGGAAGGTAAATCTTAGGTTTTGCAGGTGATCCTGGTGTTTCGAGTTAATTATCAACTTCAACATGATATTAGAGTAGATCTGCAATCCCCTTCTTAGATTTGGAAAAAAATTAAAGCAAGAGCCATTTGCTGGGTGTGTTTCTGGGTAAAACGAAGTATTCCATTAGATTTAGAGCGGTCAAAATAGTTAGATTAGCTTTTTATTTGGCTTGATTTGAGATTCGTAGGCCATATCTGCAAGGGTTTCAGTGGGTGCTTTTTTTTTTCGGGATCCAGAGGAAAGCTATTTTCCAAAACATTTTGGGCCAAATCTAACCCTGCCATTGCACTCAGAAGGCCCAAAAACCTTAAGGTCAACTGTCAAATCGTTGAAATTGGCCTTAGGATCATCTGGGGCAAATTTTTTTTGCCAGGGATGCCATACGACCTGCCCAACACATAGTACGAGGTACTTTTTTAGAAAAAAAGAAAAATAATTTTTCTGCGATATTAAAAATTTTATAAAAAAATCAATCAAAAAATAATTTTTAAATCGCAGTTTTTTATTGTATAAATTTTTTAAAAAAAAATGCAAAAGGGGTTTAAATCCCTGCGCAGGCCCGTACAGGTTACTTGCGCAAGGTACCCCAGCGCCGCCCTTGGGCCCCTCGCTTAGCAAATGCCACATGCCGAACCCTCTTTGGGGCGTGGGGTGTGGCCTACGTGGCCCCCATCCCATGCATTTGGCCTTTTAAGGCTTTAAAAACAAGTTTTACTTTTTACCATACATGTATTTTTTTTTTAATTTTTTTATCAAAAAAAATCTTTTGTATCAAATCTTGTAATCTGCACCAGATTCCTTATCCACTTGGTAATTCTGCTAAAAATAGCATCTCTGCCAAATATAGCAGTTTGGCTAAATTTAGCAGTAAGGGACCATTTTTGCCTTAATTTGTATTTTAGGGGGGCTGTTTTCTTTTTGCCATATCTTGAGCATACAGAGTTAGATTTTCAAAAATGAATAAGCATTGGAAAGATGGTTCCGAGCACAATCTAGTGGTGTAGGTATTGTTTCCAGATTTTGCTTATTGGTACAATTTATTTCTATTTGAAGTCCAGATACCTTTTTGGCTTCCGAGCTCGTATCTTTTTGCCACGATCTCCAATTTTCGTGATTCTTGTGATGTTGGAAAGGTATTGAGGAGCTCTACACAGACATCAATGAACTTTTTCCAGATTCAGCCCTAGGTATTCTTTATTCAGTTTGTCAATTTTATGGCTTCTGTTTGATATTTTGGACATTTTATCACCTGGAGGCGTTCTGTTTGTTTTGTTGGGCTTCATTTATCAACATTAATACATATTCAAATTGTTGATCTCTGATCTGATTTATTTGAGGAGATATCATGGGTTTTGCTTTTCACCCTTTTGTGGTAACATTGGGTAAGGATAATTATGAGTCTTGGCAAAAGGGAATCTTGACACATCTCAGGTGGCTTAATCTTTTGCCTTATCTTTATGGACTCATAACTGAACCAGATACACCTGGGAGGAAATCTGCATGGGGAAATTATATTGATCATATTGTAGGATTGGTTGATTGTAGTGTTGAGTATGACACTATGTGTTCTATCTCACATATTGAGTGCCCACGTACTCTTTGGACTAGCATTTGGGAGATCTATGGAGACCCACATATCTCTCCATTCCCAGATGATCTTGCTATGGATTGCCACATACCCCTTGATGATGCAGATTGCATACCTTTTGATGATGATACAGTTGAGGAGCTTGCATATTTGATAGGTCTTGCTAGTTCATATGACAAAGAGACTTCTTTTTCTTCTCCTTCTCCTCTTATTGAGATCATATCTTTATTACCTATTGCTACATCAGATTCTTTGTAGTAGGACATTATCAGTCTTCCAAAGATAGCTCATTGGGACACATATCTACTAGATATATCATTGTTGTTTGTAGGGTCCCATCTTGTAGATTTGGAGGACCACATTGAGGATACTTGTCATCTCTTTGATGACAGCTTTGATGGAGTTGCATCACCATCATCTTCTTTAGAGATTGTTCTTCATCCTCCTCTTCTTTAGTCACAGTTTGGCAGTGGATTGGAGACATTTGAGCAATTTTTAGGAGCACCATTGTTGTCTTTGGATCATGTGCAGAGTTCAGAGACATTTATCCTTCTTCCTGTATATTCCTATCCGGAATGGGAAGACATTATGCACACATTTGCAGTTCTATTTCTTCCCAAGGGGAGAAATGTTGTTTGACTTTCATGGGTCTTCATGTTTATTCTGTGTCGAGCATCTTCCAACATTACAGGAGTCATCTTGAGGAGTGGTTGCATGGTCTCTCTTCTCATCTCTATTTTGGGAGGGAGCATATCCTTGCATGGGGTTTCATCCTTCTCACTTCTGGGGGGTCACCAAACCTTCTTTCTTCTTCCTCTCTTATGGGGGGCCATTCATGATTGTACTTTTGTGATGGATTTAGTTCTTGGGGGGTCTTAGTGTTAGTCCTTCTTCCATCACATATTTATGTACTTGTTGTATTTTCTCTCTTTTGGAGAGGAGTTTTCTCCCACAGGGTTTTTCTACTTTTCTCCACTTTATGAAAGATTCTTGTTGTTCATGGGTACCTAACATGACCTTGTAGCCAGGACCCATTCTTGCATTAGTTGCATGTTTTTCATTTCTCCCTAAGTTGCACTTAAGGGGGGTGTTGGTGTAATTAAATATTTAATTACACTTTATTAAGTTTACTTAGGGCTTATTTTTAGTCTTAGGTTATTCTTAAGTCATATTAGGGTTTTCTCTAACTTGCAAATATAAAAGCAAGTTCTCACATGTAATTCATAAATCCATTTCATTAATTGCATTCTTATTGTGCAAATTATTCCTCTTTGCTTTTTTCTCTTGTGGAAGGTAAATCTTAGGTTTTTTAGGTGGTCCTAATGTTTTGAGTTAATTATCAATTTCAATAGGAATCTTAGGGTATAGAGGAAGGAGAGAAAAGGGGTAAAACATAGGAGCTCAAGGGAGGAGCTTCAACTCTAATTGCTTCAGGGGTTTTATTTTCAGCTATCAACTGACATAAACCCCTACCTCTTACCATCTTGGTCGGCATGATTTCTAGATCATATTCCTATACCTTAGCAATTCATGTTCCTCTCCTATTGCAACTAATCTAATGCTGAGTAAGAATACTCTTTATTGCAGGGTATGGAATGAAAACTATGGTATGTGAATGTAAAATATAAAATCTAAATTGTTTCACAGCCTTAACCACTGCATAAGCATGTTTCTCAACTTGAGAGTAGTTGAGCTCATGTTTTTTTAATGGGATGATCATAAATGCAATAGGAGATTCAATTGCTTGATTATTCTTTTGTAAGAGAATGGCAAATAGTGTATGTTTAGAAGCATAATTGTAGATGATAAAATCCTTATCAAATTCTAGGTGTACTAGTATATGAGCATTGACTATGGTTGTCTTAATATATGAAAATGCTTGTTTTCCTACCTCACTCCATTTAAAGACCTGATTATCTTTCATCATTTCTGTGATGTATCTCGTTAATTTAGAGAATTTAGGTACAAATCTCCTCAAGAAATTAACTTGCCCAAAGAAATATCTTACTGCTTTTATATTGATGGGTAGAGTAAGTTGTTGAATGGCTTTCACTCTATCTGGATCAATTTTCATTTCATCTTTAGACACTATATGACCCAAACGTTTACCTTCAGTCACAACAAAGATAGACTTCTTGGGGTTCAAAGATATACCATGCAGACGACACCTTTCAAGGACAACTTCTAAGTCTTTAAAATGATCCTCCCTTTTCTTACAGAAAATAGTTAGGTCATCCAAATACATAACAGTGATTTTATTTCTCAGATCTCCAAAGGATAAATCCATGGCATGCTGAAAAGTAGCTCTAACATTTATTAACCCAAACGACATATTATTATAAGCTAAAGTACCTAATGGTGTTGTGAACGCTATTTTATGTTGATCCTCTTTGGCTACACTAATTTGGTTGTAGCCTAAAAACCCATCCAACATAGACATCATCTTCGATCTAGGAACAATCTGTAGTACACGATTCATTATAGGAAGTGGATAATTGTCCTTTAAGGAAGATTGGTTCAAATTTCTAAAATCCACACAAATTCAAATCTCTCCATTTTTCTTTCATACAGGCACAATGTTTTCTACCCAAGTAGAATGGTGTATAGGATAAATGATCTAGGCTTTCAACATTTTATCTATCTCTTGAAAAATGGCATCTGCGACCTTAGGATTATAAGGACAATGCTTTTGTCTAATTAGAGAAACCCTTGGCTTAAGTGGGATATGATGTTGGAACCTCCCATTCATGGAGCTCTTTAGGTCATCATAACTCCAAGCGAAGACATCTTTATATTTGATTGACAATCTGATTAATCTTTCTCTTTCCTTTGGTGTACAACACTTACCAATGCATACTACCTTAGGATCATCCTCAATTCCAATATTAATCTTTTCATAATCTGCAGAATTATCTGTGGCACTTTGGATTTTATTCTTCACATATCTATCATGCCTATCAAAAATATCCTCTAGAGACACAAGGCCTTTGGGAATTTTGTTACCTTTCAACTGAATGACACTGTCTTCTGTAAGCTCATTTGAATTTGGAAAAGTTTCCTTACATTCAGAGTTGCTACCTTCAAAATACAAATTGGCAAACGTTTCAGTCTTTTCAAGAAATTTAATAATTTGCTTGTCATCTTCAAAGACTTGCTAGTGGCTAGAGTTGTTTGGCATGCTAGGATGATAGATGAGCTCAATTTTATATGATGTATCTCTAAAATATGGATGAGGAAGTAACAATGAAGCTGATACTGCCAATGGATAAGCCTTGACCTATTTTGTTCTCTTGGAACAACCTCAATTGAGAAAGCATTAATATGTTCAATGCTATCCCACACTCTATTCCTATAATGTCTCAGCCTATTGTTCTTCACAGTGAAAGTCTTCCTCACTTGCTTAACAATCAACTCTATATCCGCAATGACAGGCTGTCATGAGCTCCTAACACTTTAGTTAAAAAATATCAGTCTATCGACTAGGGTAGTGTCTGAGGCTGTATGCAATAGGGAATGTGGTTTGGATATCTCATCTAGCAACAATTTCCTAAATCTTTAAAAAGAATTAAACAAAACTAGAAAGCATTTGAACTCTATACTAGAAAGCATATAACTTCTATACTAGAAAGCATATAAATTCTATACTATGATCTTGAACAGTGACAAATCCTATAACTGTACACACATTCTAACTTTCAACTAACAGTAAGTAGAAGTTTAAACTAAAGCAGATGCTTCGGAAATATTTAAACAAATAGAGCTCTAAGAACTAATGTCTTAAACAACACACCCTATATACTCACAACAGAAAACTAAACATAAAATAACTCTTAGCTGAAACGAAACATCCACAGAAACAAAAATACTTATCTACTCTACAATCCTGCGAGTGGCCAGCTCTTGGGAGAAAGTTGTCTTTTAACTTAGATAACATTCAATCATTTCCACAACAACATAGTAACTCCATTCATATCTCATAACTCCAAAGGAAATACTCAAAATAACACCATTTGCATAAAAAAATTGCAGAACATAACTCCTCCATTATTTGCCAAAAAGAGATATATTGATATTCATCTTTTTCACAGTATAATATATATCCATATTTTGAGCAACTAACTAAAACTGAACTATTATGAAATCCTATATTCTAGATGGCAGTAAAATGCCATTAAAAAAGTCTTCTAATAGAAAAATAGAATTTTAACTACTGATGTCTTTAAAACATATAAAAGGCTCTAAGTGGAGCCATAATGTCTGAGATAACCAACAGAAATAACAAAATTAAAAGAAAGTCTTCGATTAATGCAAGCCTAAAATTTCTGGCGCCCTCAACTCCTGGCGCACTTGACCTTAGATGCTTGAAGTCCACTCCTCTCATAGGCCATGCATGAATCCTGCACAATTACTCAACTCTACATACCATTATATCAACATTTAATAGCCAATTCCAATCAAATTAGGAAATAAAAATTTGTACAACATTTTATTTAAAAATAGATAAATATTGCTTATAAAAATAAACAAATTGGCAAGGCTAGGGTGATTGGGCAATGCAAAAAGAGTTATTTCTTTTATCAAAGGAATGAGGTTGTTTATACCTCATCGCCCAATAGCCCTTAATTCTTTTATTCCCTTTTCTTTTGCTACAACAAGGCCTAACATTAAAGCTTCATATTCATATGTATTGTTAGTGTTCTCAAATTCCAACTTGTAAGAGAAAGGAAATTTCTCTCCGTCTGGTGAAATTAAAATAGTGTCTACTCCTAAACTAGAATTTGAATAGCTCCCATCAAACTCTAATACCCACAGTCCTAGAGTTATATTTTCCTCAGCAAAATCTGGTTTCCTTTCTTGGCACAGAAGAAAGCATGTACATTCCAAAATCGGTCTCTTCATGTATAGAATTTTAGATTTTGGGTCATATGATTTTAGCACAGTGATCTTTGTTTTGGGTTTAGGGTCCAAATGAACCTTCTTCCCGCCCACTAGAATAAGAGCATGTGACCAATCCAACTGGATTTCTCCTCCTAAATCTCTACCACTAAGAAGCATCCCATAGCTGGCAGGTATGTCTACCACTCGGATAGTCAATTTCAATCTCTTATTAGGATTGGAAGCCAAAGCTACCCGAGCATCCTTGTGACCAATTAGAGGTATCTGTTTAGAATCCATAGAAAAACACTTTCCATGCGTCTTAGTTAGAGTAAGACCTAGATCACATGCAACTTTAGCAGATATTACATTATCTGAGGCACCTGAGTCTATTATACAATTACTTAACCTACACCCAACAATGTATAGAGATATATAAAGGGATTGGGCTTTTCATGAGACACTTCAAGAATGGAAGTTTAATTTTGGATGAAATATTTTCAACAAAGGCTTTTTAAGACTGACTATTTACATGAGAAGAAGAATTTGACTTAACATATTTTACAAGATGGTCCAACTCTCTAGGATTCAACTTCAAATATTCTACTTGTGATATTTGTATTTTGGTGTTCTTGAAATGCTTAGTAATATCAAAATCATCACAAACTTTATTTGCAGAAGTTAAAGTAGCAGGATTAGAAACACCTGATAATTTTGCACCATATGAAGAAGCATGTGTAGAAGCTACATTCCTAGTCAAAATGTGTTTGGGAGTTGTGGTAGACTCATCCCTTGTTAGACCTTTATCAAGAGGATTCCTTTTTGGGAACTAACTCTGCTGACTCCTTATGGAGATAGAAAAAGCTTGACCATCCAACTCAGTGAGAACATCCTCTCCTCTATCTGAATCAGATTCATACTCCAAATAATAAGTAGTAGATTCACCAGGGGGTGTTACTCCCTCATCATTAGATGTTTCTTCATTAGTAACCTCCTTCATAGTTTCGATTTGCATAAATCAATTCATCTTTAGGTAGGACATGCACCATCATGGTCTGAAGTCAGATGGAAATTACACATCATATTTCCTTTGTTAATAGAGGATAAGCCTTCTATTGCCAACCTCTGTGTTGCTGGGGGTAATTCCAAAATTTTACCCTTGTTTCTATTTGGTGGTACATACCCTCTTTTGGGGATATCCTGATAGAATGGTTGTGAAGGTTGCTAGACTTTAGGCAACTGCCTCTTGAAAGCAATGATATCATTGGCCAGCTATTGTACCATGTGGTCAGTGAAAGTACTAGCAGGAGTTTTTTTATTTTGAAATTCCTTATTCCACTTACCTGATGTAAGTAAATCATCTTCAATTTGTATGGAAGAAGTCTGGGCATCTTTTAATGTCACCACCTTGTCTCTTTTCAACTGATAACTCACATATGGAGGTTGTGCATTATAAAGAGGCATTTGTTGATCTCTGGAGTAGGTCTTTTGGTCGTTGGGATTCTATTGACTAGTTTATTAAATCTAGCCACACATTCCCTCATGGGATCATGGACTTCTTTCTTCATTTGTGTCAACTTTACAATCAGAGAGTGTTCATTTTTGGGCCCTTTAAATCTGTCCTCAAAATTCTAAATTAAAATTTCCCATGAATTGATGGAGGTAGAAGGTAAATGATAAAACCAATATGATGCAACATCAACAAGAGATTCAACAAATAATCAATAAAACATCTTCATTTTGAATTCCCAAAACATAACAAACAACAAAGAAAGCATGAATATGTTCATCAGTTGAAATTTTACCATCCCCTCTAAACTTGGGTATAATATTTCGAGATCCATGTGGTAAATCATGAAGTTGATTTCCTAGGGCTAATGGACTAGTTGTAGCCCCCCAAGGAACTAGTGGTTGTGGTGGTTGATTATGACCCATACTATTTTAAAAATTAACTTTGAGAGGAAGAACTATACCGTGTAAAATGAGAGCCTGAAAAATAGAGGAAATTTTGATAGCTTTTGTAGGTGATGGAGGCCTATTGAATGATTTAGATAATCTCTTTGAAGAAAAAAAACCTGCAACAGAGAAGGTTTCTCTCAAGTTTTTAAAGTCCTAATCAATAATTGCCAGCCAACTTGACCACTTATTGCTGATTATTGTGTTGATTATGTTGTTGGTTGAGGTTCTAGTTATTTTATCTACAATTGTGATTATCACGTTGGTGATTATCCAGTACAATGTGGATTTGGAATGGTCTATCCCTTTTGGGTACAACAATTATTCCCTCAACAAGATAGTTCTCATGCACCACACCAAATTGACTTGCTTGTTGTCTAAGTTCTTCATGTAGGTCTTCTTCAATATCGAGGACTTGATTAACTTGGTTAAATTGCTGGTTATTTTGCCTCTGTCTCTAAGCTAAATTTCTCAAGTTTGTTAATATGTCTTCTTGTTCTACATCTATCCAGTTAAGATTTGGTAACAAGACAAGGCCAAATCCTCTTTGAAGTACCATTAATTATCACTAACTGATAAATAGGGATTAGATTAGATTATGAATACTGAACACCCTACAAATGAAATAAGGCAATTGCAACAATAATGTCTATTTCACTCTCCAATAGAGTCACCAAAAATCTGTTGGTGAATAGATTTTTCACTATTTGTTATATGCAAGACTCACCCAATTTATAGTGAAAATCCCACCAACAATTAGACAATTTCATAGATTGCCCTCTTAATTTTTTAGAAGTACAACTTCCTTCTTATGATTAGATTTACAAATTTTCTGTTACACTTTTAACCTAAAAGTGGGAAGGCAATTTCTGAATGAAAAATAATTTCCCCAATGCCCAATGCACTGCAGGCAGAACTAATTACAACTTGTAATATAAAATAACTAGAATCTATTCCAAATGTAAAAATGGAAATAACTAATGAATGAATAACTAATTGCTAAACCACCACTTTGCATCAAATTCAAACATAAGAATGAAGACACATCAAATGGCAATACAGATTCAGTGAAGGCAGGTTATCAACACTTCAGACAGAAAGACACAAATTTAATATACTCAAAATACCAAACATTCAACACAAGAAGAATCAATGGCAACACATAGAGATGATCGACCCAATGTCCGTCTTCCTCTTTTATTAATGAGCATGGTAGAGTGTAATACTCTATTCACCAAAGAAAATATCACATGATCTGTACAAAGATGTCCCCCTTTCCTTCACAAAATTTAAGAACCAATATGTATCAATGATCTAATCATGAAGTAATTTGACCAAAAGATGCCCAAAATTTCTTTGCTTGTTCCTTATATAGGAACAACATCGTAATTGAATTAGAACCATAACTATTTCATGAAACAAAATATTAAAAATAAAATTTTACTCCATTGGTATTTCTTAACGAGAGTAAAGTTTAATTAAGTCTTAACAAATATATAAGTATCAAATAACAAGAAACAAACAATGAGTCATGACAATTCATTCTCTTTTATCGCCTTCATTGAAGTCTACTCATTCATTTCCATCCTCTTGGTCACCTTTACCGGATTTAGCTGCTTGATCATCAAGTGTTTGTGGAGTGTTTATCTTAGCCTTAAAAGCTCTGAATTTATTTACAAAAGGTGCAATAGCCTTTCCATCTGGTAGGGTTATCAAGTTCAGGTGTAACCTCCAAATAGCGAGGATATTATTTGACTCTTCAAATTTATTGTGTAATTCTGTTATTTCCTTCTTGAAAGCCATAAGGTGAGCAACAACATTGCAAAGTCTATCAACTGAATTTCCATCAACCATCTTTATCAATCAACTCCCTTGCCACTGAATCCTTAAAACCCTGCTTGATGATGTTGGCATCCACTAAATTATCTTCACTTTCATCCAATATATCAACCCCTAATGTTATAGCATTGCTCTTCAAATCCATCAAATAAGATTTATAACTTTTCAAAATCTTATTCAAATTTGTTAAACATTGTTTAACCATTAGCACTTTCCAATCAGGGTCAGTGTAGGATCATGGGGCAAACTAGGCCCCTAAGTGGCAATGAAAATTCAGAAAAAATAGAGTTAGGCAACTTGACATAAAAATTTGAATAGGTTATTAACATAATTTGAAAAATATGTAAGAACAAAATTTGTATCAAATTGAATGTAGTTTCTAGGCTACTAGTCCTTTTTTGGAAAAAAGTAAATCTATTTTGTGAAAATTTGAAATTTCAATGCAGTAGTACTAAATTTTCAGGAAAAAGATAAAAAGCAGGTGTATGTCTGACCAACCTAAGTACAAGAAAAAAATAATTTTTTTTTCTAAAACTTTCAATATAAGTAGAGGACACATGCCCGGATGTGGCACATTTTTTTATAATTTTTTGCAAGTAAATAATTAGTTATGATTTTTTTATTACAATATTTCAAAATTATTAAAATGTGTTTGTCTGACCACCATAACTTGGTCAAAAATTTATGAAATTATTATTATTTTAATCATATAGTATGCGAAGCATAGAATGTGACACATCTTTTAGATTCAAAAAATGTGAAATAGTTTGAAAATTATAGAAGTTTTTCAATCAGCCTATCAATCATGACTTTAGTCGTAATGTATGTAGAAAATCAATAATAATTATCTATTAAATTCAAAATAAGGCATATCTTATATTGGTGGAAAGCTGACAATTTTTTCAATAAACCCTTTTCGTTTCATCAAATTCAGATAAAAAAAAGTTGTCAGCCACAAGGGCAAAATTTTCGTCATCACATCGCCCCTTTTTGGACCCCCATGATCCTGCACAGACCCATAAATGGAATTTAACCAATGATGATTCATTCTCCTCATCCTTGCTAATAACATTCTCTAAGATTAAAATAATTGAATTTACTTTGATCATTTCCTGTAAATTGTTTTTTTCTAGAACAAGTAGACTTTCATCTTTCTTTATGACTTTAATTTCAGATTGTACTTCTTTCTGCTTAAGTAATATCTTTTCATACAAAAGGATTATCTCTCCTAGATACATCCCTTCAACAGTTCATTTTTCCATCCATGATTCAGTTGCCTTTCTCAGAGCTTGGTACTTACCTATCTGATCAATTACATCTGGGCTTACCCCCTTTGGAGTTTTCATGGGGGTATCCATTGTTGCATCTAAGGGTTGTGTAGAAGTATCTACTATGGATTTGATATATGAGGTCAGTATTTCTATTGTTCCTCCAGCAACTCTATTTCTTTTTCCTTTTCTTCTAACCTTTTATCCAAAATATCTACAAACAACTTGGCATTATGAATATCTCCCTCTACAGTAGGAGGGACAAGATTAATTTTACTAGCATTAAAATCATCAATGGAGATAAACTTTTCAGTTTTATCAACCATGAGTTCTGTAACTTCTACAAACTGATGTTTGGTGATAGGGTCCAGCATCAATCTTGACATCCTTTTAACCTTTCTTGGTTGATAATCTGATTGTAACAACCTAGCTACTGAATCAAATTCTGGATCTATCATTTGTGTATATTTCCTTTTCTTGTTTACAATAGCTTTCAACCATGTTGGAGAAGGTAATACAAATTGTGTATCAAATGGAGTATCAGGCACAGAGTTTGGCACATGTTTATGTACATTCTCTTGTTGTTGTGGAGAAGAAGGTGGCATTGTACTAACATCATGAGAAACCAACAGAGGGGCATGTGATGAACTTGCAAGTACATTACCTTTAGTAGGTGAAGAGGGTATGTCCTAACTCCCTATTGGATGCCCTTGCTTATCTTTTGATGTCCCTATTGCATCAAACTTGGGAGCCCTTTTTATATCCAACTTCTATCTAGATTGTTCAACATTGCTTTCACATTGACCTTTCAACTTACCATCTTTGTTGGGATCATCTCCATCACCATCATTTCCTCCTTGGGAAGTTGTCTTGGACCTGGTGGTATGAACATTGGAAGTTGACCTTTGGGAGGTAGGTGGAATGGTAGATTACTATCCTTTTGCTTCTTGACCTTTAGGTGAAGAAGACCTAGAAGTATGGCCAGCAACTTTTGTCCTTATCAATCTCTTGCTCTTTTCCAATACAAAGGAAGACCTAACCAATATATCTATGATTTCCTTTTCTAGACCATCTTAATCTTGGTAAAGGTTTGTCCTTATCCACATAGTATACCTCATCAATCATATCAGAGAAGTCATCAACAATGTGTGGAAGATTCCAACTTAAATTGAAAGCCCTCATCTGGTCCATTGTTAACCTCATCCGATCCCTCCTTCTCACTTCATGTTTATATGTACATTCCTCCCAATAATCTTCAAGGTGGGGACGATGTTCATGCAACAAAGGTTTATATAGATTATCCTTCACAAAGCCTTTGCTATCAAAGTGGGGTCTAGAAATATATGAGTGAAAATTAAATTTAGACAAAATTCTATCAACATGCATTGCATCCTCATGCTTATTGCAGGTATAATGAGTTAATTGCAATGGAAAAGAGTATCCTTTCTTCTTGTAAGACCATGGTACTTTTTGTTGGCTTGAGACACTTGTCTATAGATTTCTAGGAATGCAATATAATCTATGATGTATTTAGGAAGTTTGTAGGGACTCCCAATTCTTATATAAGTAAATTTATCAAATTGAATAAAATAACTCCCAAACTGAACAATGAGGTTAACTGCCTTTTTTAGAAATTCTGAGCTCGGGATTATTATATATTCTCCTTACATTAAACATTAAGAAAGCATCATTGACCCTTCTGTAATCTTTATTACTAGTCTCCTCTTGCAACTGTAGGTAATAATCGTATACCTGAGTATTATTAGTGAAATTAGTTACAGTCCTTAGACCAAGCCATACCCTCTATGTGTTTGCCAGAACATAAAACAAATAGGAACACATGAAATTGATTCTTCTTCTCAAAATTCACTAGTTGGTCATGCAAGTGGTCACTGATTATTTTAGCCCAGTCAATATGCTGGTCTCTAGTACATATCACCAAGATAAACTGACACATCCATTCCATAAACTTCTTTCATTTAGCACTTCCCACCACTCTATGTAGGAGGGTAATAATATCAGAAATGTCATCCTTGAAGAGGGCTCTAATGAGGTTATTCAGGAGTTGTGACTAACCTTTCTTGCTCGTCTCTAGTACATATCACCAAGATAAACTGATACATCCATTCCATAAACTTCTTTCATTTAGCACTTCCCACCACTCTATGTAGGAGGGTAATAATATCAGAAATGTTATCCTTGAAGAGGGCTCTAATGAGGTTATTTAGGAGTTGTGACTGACCTTTCTTCTCCTTCTTGAGCTAGGTTGTGGTAATGCACTTTTTGCACCAATTCTTTCCATCCACATAATACCCCCACCTCGTCTCCATGGACATGTCAACATACTCTTCCCATACTGGTAGTTTGAAGGTGTTGCTGATAGATTCAACATCTAATGTTACCACTACCTCACCATCTATCATCCTGACTTGGCAAGACTCTGCGTGATAGTTGTCTATGCATGCCAATACCAAATCCGAACATTGCACTGCAAGAGAAAACCCCAGCATGAGTGAGTCCCCTTGAGAAGGTCTTCTCAGCTATGGGTTCTCTAGGATCCTGTCCCAAAAGTCTTTCATATCAATGGGCCCAAGATCCATGTCTTTGATCACGGCTCTAGCTTGTTACCAATTATGGTGGATATGTTGAGCCCTTGGTATTTGTACTTCATCTTTGCAAACTGTATTACACACATAATTGAGTAATTGACCACCCTCAACAATACTTGATAATCCTCATGGAGTAAAGGTTTTGATGGAAGAATTGGGTATGTCACATACACAGTACTAATGAAATCTCAAGATAGTGTAATACAACATGACAAATTCAAATATAGACACGAAGTGATTCAAACTACAAGGGGGATTTGTATGCCACTTACGTCGTATAGTGTAGATGACTGTGAGAGTGGGTTCTAACTGATTGGCGAGTGTGCAGCTCTAGTGTCAGTGAGGAATCTGATGTTAAACGATGTACAAAATGTCTTTCAAAACCCTGTTTATATCCGCTCATTAGGGCACAACTTCGATGCATTAATATGCCTTTGTAATTAATACTTAGGGGTAGCGGATGCAAGGTATTTGAAATTCATTAATCGGCAAAGGATTCATTTCGCAAACTTGAAGGCAGATGACTTCTTCTTTCCCCTTCCATCGGCGAACCATGCTTTTGTGAAACTTTACCTATTGGCAAAGTGATGAGTCAGGAAACAAACTCATCGGCGAACTTAAGAGTCTGCAAACTCAATGGTTCACTGATTGTCTTTATAAACGATCATCGCTTTACCTTCAATCTTCATCAGCCGCTTCAGGTATCGATGAACTTAAGGATTCACGAACTTTGTTTTCGAGTGACAAGACTTCAACAATGGTTTACTTGTTATCGACAAGACATGACTTGACAGAACTAACTCACAAGGTGATATCATCGGTCCATCGGGAAGTTCACGAACCTAAGAAACAGGCGATGGAGGAAATATGAAGACAAGAAAGGTTTTCCAATAGTAGAAGACAGTGACAAGGAGAGATAATTAAGGTGATGTGCTTTTCTTATCGCTACATTGCTTGGTTCGCCAACTAGCAAACTTAGTGACGAAGTTAGCAAAAGGACAAAGTTGCTGATCAAAGTACAAAGGCCCTTTGGACTTGGAGCAATTTCACAATGGACAAGACACACCATGAAAAACAAGACCATCCCAAGTTTATATTAAATAAGGATGTTGCTATTAAAGAACAAGGACAAAAATTTAGGTAACAATTCTACACAAGACTCATGCTCTAATTGGGGTTGAGTTTGTGCCTCAAGTTCTTTTTTACATCCATGGATTTGTCCTTCTATCATGCAAATCTGATCTCTATGATTTTGTATTCCTTATCTCCAATTCATTGATTTTGTCTCTATTTACTCTACCTTTTGCTCTACTTTGAAGACTAGTGGTATTTAGTAATAATTCTAGAGGATTCCCAGTATTTTACAAGGGGACATGCTCTCCTAGGTCAACCCCTAGAATGTGTGTAAAATATTGGCAGACAACAAACTTAATGTCCTAGAATGAATATGCAAATTTATTAGTGCACCAAATTGAAGTGTTCTACTCTTGATTGTTCCTTAAATGCTTATAGGATGAGAAAGGATGATCGAATGTGAGAGTATATCAAATTAATGCAAATAAATGCCTTTAAATACATGTACATAGCATCAAATCATGAAAATGTGTGTCTAATCAACTCATAACATGGCTAGTGGAATGGATGAGAGGGTAAAATTTGAATTTGAATTTTGAATAGTCAAGGTTCAAATTTGTGGATGCAGGGTCAATCTCGCACCTATAGAAGTAACCCAAGATGATGGAATAGTAGAGTTTGTGCAAGGAATAAATGCCTAATCGAGCTAGGTGTAGTAAATGCGGTTTGTATGGAGAGAAGTGTAGAAGTGGATTTAAGTTGTGGAGAAATGTATAGGAATATGTGCATATGAAGATAAGTGAAGGTTAGGGGAATGCTCTCAACTTCACACACGATTACTCCACTTGTTAATATGTAATTATATTAAGACATTCTCCTAAAATAAACACAAAATTCAATAAAAAAAATGACATGGGTATGCAAATTTCACCTTTACAAATATAAATATATGTTAAGTAAAATAGGTTTGAAATATTAACCAACCACTTATTGTGGTCAATGGAGTAACTATCTGCTCCACATAAAAATAGTGATTATAGTAACCATAACACCCCTTACTCTTCCCAAAAAGTCCAATTTAAAACCATTTAATGGAAGAGATATGCTTTCTTTCCTTGAAAGTAAAGCAAAAAGTTCATTCAAAGATCAAATTATCAAAATACATGATCTGATGGACGATGAACGGCCAGCAATTGTCAAGTGACGATTCTCATGAGACGTAGTCAAACCATACCAATAACTAAAATCGAACCTTCCAATTTAAATCGACGGTTGGGAATTTGCACCCGACGTTATAACTTCATCACTAAGTTATTGTCTGCTCAGGTATATAAATACCAGAAATCCTTTGTGCTTTACCAACAATTTGAAATCCTCAAAGATGTTTGTGATTGACTGGTTTTACAATCTTCTGGCAAATCTTGGCCTTTGGAGAAAAGAGGCCAAAATTCTCTTCTTGGGTCTGGACAACGCTGGGAAAACTACTCTGTTGCGTGTGCTTAAGGATGCGGTACATACTCATAAAAATTTACACAAACTTATTGTTGATATTTAATTTTGTTTTACTGATTTTTATGTTGAATTTTGTTTGCATGATAGAGGGTGGTGCAACATGAACCCACAAGGCATCCCACATCAGAAGAACTCATCATAGGAAGAATCAGATTTAAGGCTTTTGATTTGGGTGGTCATCAGATTGCTAGGAAATTATGGAGGGACTATTATACCAAGGTCACCAATCTCTCTCTATATAACTAAATTCTTAAACCATCAATCTCAATTTAGATATGAAAAAACAAGGTAAACTTGGGTGACAACTGAAACAATATTGCACCTTAGTCATCACTATATATATATATATATATATATATATATTGTTATTTTTAAGTGGTGATTTTCATTTTGTGTATTTTTTCAGGTAGATGGCATTGTATATCTTGTTGATTCGGCAGACACAGGTCGGTTTCAAGAATCAAGAAAAGAACTTGATGCAATAATTATGGATGAATCTATGAAAAGTGTTCCTATTTTGATCTTGGGAAACAAGATTGATGTGCCATATGCCATCTCTAAAGAAGAGTTTAAATATGAGTTAGGATTGACCTTCGTAGAAAATAGTGTTAGGCCTATTGGGATCTTTATGTGTAGTGTTGTTCGCCACATGGGGTATGGTGAGGGAATAGAGTGGTTGTCTCAGTATATCTAAGTAGATATTTTATAGTGAAGAGTTTGGCATAGTAAGTAATCATTTCTATTTAATGTATTCCATACACATAATTCTACTTCAATATATTTATATATTTTTGAAATTTATCAAATGGACTAAGTTAATACCATTATACATAATTGTTACCTGAAAATTAATTACATTTATTATATATTTAAATTAAGAACATACAATTTGTATGTAAAAGTTTGAGGAACTGATTTTGTAAATTACCTTAAAAAAATCGTGTTTTCTTACTATTTGAGGTGGTTTGATGGTTATATATATATTACATTCTATTGGAATTAAAATAGAACTTAGGGAGTAATGATATGAACATGCAATACAACTATCCAATTGGCTCTCTTTGTGAGTGAATTGAATATTTAAACAATTTAATAAATTAAAATTTAATTAAAAATATATTTTATAATTTTAAAATAAAATTAAAATTATTTGTCTATCATAATTTACAAAATTATATTTTATATTTTTAACTTTTTGTTTTAGAAAAATATTATATTTTTAATTTTTTAACCATTTAAATGCCATTTGGTTCCCCTCTTTCGTCGCGTATTAGGGTTGTGGGTGGGTGAATGGAGGGCATTTTTCATCCTGTAGTGTCTTCCAGTGAGCATGGATCTTTTAGGGCCCTATTTCCAGAGGTCGAGGGCGATGTTTCTCACAAGTTTTCTGCTAGCCATTCTTACAAAGATTCTCCCCTGCCAAGTGCACTTCCTCCCCTGTGGTAGAGGGTGGCCAAGATGTTGAAGAGAATGACAAATTTTATCTGCACCATGGGGTGGTTTGCAGATTCAACTGTTTGTGGATGTCCTTGCCAAACCTAAATAAATAGGTCTTGAAATCTTGGAAACCTTTGGTGGAGGGCAAGATTGAGCTCTTCCCTTGTGCCAGAGGCTTCTTTGTGGTGATCTTTGCTTCCCCAGAGGAGTAGGATACTATGCTAAACAATCAAGTCTAGTTGTGGGGAGTGCATTCCCTCTCCATCAAACCTTGGTGTTGCTCATTCAACCCTCTTACTAAACCTCTCAACATCATACCTATCTAGGTTCGACTCCTAAATCTCATGCTCCATTTCTGGGAAGATTCATGCTATGAGGACATTGGTAATACACTTGGCTACTTCTTGATGGTTGACTCTAGAACCTCATTTATAGGGCACTCCACATTCGCCTGTGTCTTGGTTGATATTGACATTTCCAAACCCCTACATGGAGAGCTTGTTTTGAAAGTGGGTGATTGGGTGTGGATGCAACTACTAGATTACAAATGCCTCCCCTTCAAATGTTGATGATGCTTTGCTACTAGCCATCTAGCCTCTGCTTGTCCATACTCCTATCATAAGGGTGTAGCTACTTGGTGGAAGAATGCTCTCAACAACCACTTAGCCATCAATGCTTTTACTCGTTAGGTGGATGCTTAGGATGAGAATCCCTCACAGGTTAGTGTTTCCTCTTCCCTTGTGACATCGATGGGTGCTGCTCCCTCACTCCCTATGACCTCTCTCCTAATTTTGGCTTTGACACTTGTTGCCCCTTCCTTTTCCAAAGGTGGGGAGTTTGCAAATCTAGTTCCATTAGTGGTCCTAGTTTTTCGGTGGTCCTAGCTTCTTATTCTAATCCATCCCCCTCCTTATGGGATTTATCTTTGGCAGTGGAGTCAGTTGTGGACTCACCTCACTCTTCTAGGTATGTTGAATTGGACTCTAGTTTGGATTGGAACATTTTCTAGAGAAGAGAGAATGGATGCCCTAATCGTATCAAGGGAGTTTGATTTGACAGGTTAGGATCTGGAGTTATCTAGCTCTCGATGTTCTATTTTGTTGCTTCATAGTGAGGCAACTATCTTTGTGTTTTTTGTTCCATTTCTCTTGTTCTTGTTTTGTTCACCTTTTGGCTATTGTGTTCTAGGGTCCGGGCCCTTTCAAAATCCTTCCTTGTTTTTGTTGGTGCCTTCAGTCTCTCCTCTCATGCGACTTGTCTTATAGCCTATGTGGTAGTTGTTGTAATGGGTCTGGATCCTTCCCGTGTTACTATAATAAAAACATTCATTATATTTAGGACACTAGATATAATGTATCCAATATGAGAATGCTTCCTTGTTTTGCCAAAAGTGCTCCAAATTTGGTCACTTGGTCAATTCATGCCCTTCGACAACAAAAGAAAAGGACAATGAAAATCTAGAGTATTTGTCGAATGGAAAAAAGAAAGATTTGAATGTTGAGGTAGTGGAATCTTCAAAGGAAGCTCCTAAATATATCTCTAATGAAATCATCATAGTGGATGGAAAGCTGGAAAAAAGAGAGATATCCCCCAATAGTAGGGTGTTGTCGAACCAGGATGGTCTCCGTCTCACCAGAACAAAACCCTTCCATGCCCCCTTCAAGTAGCATTGAGGAATCACTAATCCTCAATAGAGAAGGTTATCTCCTCACTCCCTTGGTTGTGCTAGGAGTAGTTCCTAGTGAAAAGTTAGACCTTCAAAAAAGGAGTTTGTCAAGAAGGCCAAAGATTCATTGGATAAAGTTTCCTATTCCCCTTCTTCCCTTGCCATTTTGTCACAAGATGGTAAGGGAAAATGTGTCCAAAAGATTAAGGAAGGCAAAAAAATAACAAAATTTGGAGCTGAATTTAAAATTGGGAGGCCATCTCTTAGGGAAATAAGATCAAAGGAATCTACCTTAGAAGTTGCTAATGGAATACAGAATACCCTAGAGATGCCATCCTCTATGAAACCTAGAAGATGAAGATCCTCTCCTAGAATATAAGAGTGATAAACAACCCTCATAATAAAAACATCCTCAAAAAGTGTTTGAAAGAAATTAACCCAGATATTCTTCTACTACAAGAGATTAAAATGTCTCAGAGTTCCATTACTGATATTAACAAAAACTCTTGGACTTATGTGGAGTTCTTGGTTGTGGCTACATAAGGTGATTTAAGGGGTATCATCACCATGTGAAAGCCATCACTTCTTGAAGCTAATCTCATTTCCATCTATAAGAATTATTTAAATGTTCTTTTTTTCGATAAAGTCACTAGTGAATCTTGGATCTTAACCAATGTTTATGCACCTAACTTTACACCCATTAGAAGGCAACTTTAGTAAGAGTTAAGTAATTCTAAAAAGGCTTTATGGGCCATAGATGGATGGTGGTAAGGGATTTTAACTCTCCTCTCTAGCCTTCCAAAAAAAGGGAGGAGTAATAGATTATTCTAACAGTATGGTGGATCTGGTAAATTTTCTCTTAGTAGGGGGTCTAATGGATATTAAGCTACATGGCTTATCTTATACATAGTCCAATAAAAGAGCTGGCCATAAACTCATTCAAGTTGAATTGGATAGATTCTTCATCTCCATTAATTGGTTCATCTTTGACAACTATTGTCTTTCATCCCTTATTAGAATCGGATTAGATCATAACTCTCTCCTCTTTTGTTGGGAAATGAGCAGCAAGGAAAGGAAACTATCCCTTTATATTCAAAATTATGTGAAACCTTCACCTAGATATTAAGGAGCTTATTAAAATTTGTGGCAAATTGAGGTCAAAGGGACTACTATATACAAGCTAGTCAAGAAGATAAAAAATTTCAAGAAAAATATTAAACATCAGAACAAGTTTTCTTTCGGCAACATCTTTGATTAGAAAGAGAAGGCTAGGAAAAATTACAAGAAATTCAACAAGAAATGGATACCAATGGAGCTACTAAAGATATTTGTCAAGAAGAGAAAGAGGTTCTCTACTTGCTTCACACCATTATTGAAAATGAGGAAATTTTCTAAAAACAAAAATCTTGAATCCAATAGTTGAAAGCAAGGGATAGAAATACTAAATTTTTTCATCAATTACTTCTTAGGAATAAAAGAAGTAACAAAATATTAGAATTGATAGATAATATGGTTCTAGTCATGAGGGAGGAGGAAATCCAAAGCGAAGGGATCAAATTCTACCACTCTTTACTTAAATATATCCCTAGCACAAACCCATCTAGAGAGGAAGAGTTGTTAGTTGTTGTCCCTAATAGTATTTCCACCAGTGACAATGAGGAGATTGGTCGGGAAGCTTTTAGAGGAAGAGGTTAAGGTTGCTATTTTTTCTTTTGATCCCTTCAAAGCTCTAGGTTTGGATGGTTTTTGTCTAGATGGTTTTCCTCCTACTTTCTTTTAAAAATATTAGGACATCATAAGTGAAGACATTACCAAGGTTGATCGAGAGTTCTTTGTGAGTGGCAATATTTTGAGAGAACTTAACAATACTTTCTTGGTGCTTATGCCCAAGAAGATTGGTGCTGATAGTCTCAAGAATTTTTGGCCTACCAGGCTTTGTAACACAATCTATAAAATCTTCTCCAAGCTATTGGTGTTAATAATTTAGTATTTCTTGGATAATATGATAAATAAATCAAAATGCCTTTGTTCCAAGTAGGCAAATGTTGGATTTTGTCATCTCTATCCATGAGGCACTGTTCCCTTAAATGAATGGGAGCAAGAAGGAGAGTATGGCCCTCAAGCTCAACATATCAAAAGCCTATGAAAAAATCTCTTGGGATTTTTTGATGAAAATCTTACAAAAATTTGATTTTCAAGGGAGGATTCTAAAACTTTTGAAGGGTTGCTTTACTAATCCTATGTACTTGGTGATTATAAATGGATCCCCTAATGGGAATTTTGCTTCTAAAGGGGCCTTAGGAAAGGAGACCCCATATCTCTATATCTTTTTATTATTCTTGCTGAGGTGCTTGGGAGAGACATAACTAATAGAATTATTAATGGCAACCTTTAGGGTTTCAAACCAACCTCCACCATAAATCCTAGCTTTCACCAATAATTTGTGGATGATACCATATTGCTTGGGAAAGAAACTATAGCAGAAGTTAGGAAATAAAAGAATATATTATCAGACTATGTTGTTGTTTTAGGTCAAAAATTAACTTGGACAAAAGTGACCTCTTTTTCTTCAACACTAGCCAATCCTTGAAAAATTAGATTGCTACAACCCTTGGTTGTAACATCAATCAGCTGTTAGCTACTTACCTAGGAATTCCCTTAAGTTTGAAAAAGATTCTTAGTCATACTTAGAACAATATTTTAGAAAGAATTAAAAGAAAACTTGCTACCTAGAAGGGTTTCCTCTTAAGCCATGCAAGTAAACTTTAACTCATCAAGATCTCTCTTCTAAGTATTTTGGTTTATTTATTATTATTCTTCAAAATTCCTAGATACATGGCTGAAAAAGTGGAGCAAGTGTAGATATATTTTTATGGTCTAGAACCAAGGTGTCACATCCCGTTTTTAAACTAACATGCTTATCATTTTATTTCAAGAAGATAGATGGATAGTCAATGAAATTAATATGAGGAAAATAATGTTATGTTAGAATATAAAATGCATTTGAATTATGTTATTTTTATAAGAATGATTGTTTATGACATCATTAACATCCATGCGATTAAATAATGCGATGGACTAACTACCAATGTGTGACTAAGGTGGTATAGGAACAATGTTTTCCACCTCCAAGAAGAGGAGAGAGAGTATCACCTTGGAGGGGGTGCTAGATTGCATGAATACAATGATCCTTGTACTATCTGGGAATACCTACACACAATCACATTAGAGGTTAAGTCAATATCGGATTAAGTCTTATTATTTATGTGGTTGGTTGCCTTAGTAATATTTTAAATGTTGTGATCATTCCATACTTGATTTATATTGTTGTCATCATGTCAATGGCTTAGACTTTTACGTCGACAATCGGTAAGGTTGTGTATGCCTATGAATGTCAAGTTGACGTGAGTATTTGGCCAAATAAGTCTAATCTTATTGTAGAGGTCTATGTCAACTTTTCTAGACTTCATCATGATAGTTGTTCTCATAAATAGCATAATAGAAGCATTCAAAATAATGCATTAGTGACATCTATAAAGTAGGTGTACTATTGTTTATTTTAAATTATTATTTTAAGCTTAGTTATGGTTAAAAATAATGTCTAGTTTGAGAAAGAGTAAAGTCTATGGTAGATAGACTTCCATCATATTTCTTCCTAGATGATTGGAGTGGGGAGGAGCAGTAGCTCCATATTCCCCTTTTTCAGCATGTGAGGTTGCGGATTCCTGAGGGAATAGAGGGAAGATATTAATTATGTAGCTGCATAACTGATGGTAGTGGGGAGAGAAGATCTAAAATAGTAAATTCTCTCTTGCATATAGTAAGGTGAAGAAAGAAAAGAAGCATGGTGGATCTCTGTATTGGAGAAGTAAGAAGAAGGAAATGAAAGTTGAGTATCGGTTCTTCTTGTTTAGCATTATAGGTAAGCTCACCATCCATAATATACTGCACAAATACTTTGATAACACAAGCTTATATCAGTGATAAGCAAATAGATAAAGGTTTATAGATAAAACTTATTATGTGTGCCATAAGAGGCTGAATGTTTTGCATGTTATCACAATAGATTGTATTAAGATTTACATTACTATTGATATACCTTCGACAGAGACTTTTGTCTGCATATTTATATCATATATCGAATGTCAAACAAGATTGGTGTTATCTATCAATACCTCTTAGAAGTGGAGAGTATTGTATATAAAGATTATGATAAATATATGTTATCCTTTGCTGTGAAGAACAAACAAGTCTACGATTTGTGACATAGTCATATGACTGTGATTGTCAAGCCGAATGGCTATTATGTATATATAAAACATTTAAAGTTATTCTCAAACAAACCCTATAGAAAACATAAAGGCCGACTTATGTATTAGCCAAAAAATATTTAGTAGCCATGCTTTGATTTAGTCGAACTGAGTAAGGCCGAATGCTATTATGCTTAGTTGAACTGAGTAAGGCCGAATGCTGGTATGCTTAGTTGACCTGAGTAAAGTTTAGTATAAGTCATTCAATTTTGTCTTTTCCAGTGATAAAAGTTCTTTAGTAAACTCTAGTAGACTGAGAGTCTTATTTCTTTTGTGTAAAACTGAAGTAATAACACTATGTTATCATTGTATCTATCTAAGAGTTGTAGCTAACTGCAAAGGTAGGTATCATTACCTCGAATATTATTAAAATCTTAAAGCTAGATATTAGTCGATGTCTTTCTTTAAAAGCACTTGATATTTAGACTTCTTATTCTGTTAATATGATAAATAATTTAGTTTTCTCTAGATGATATCCTTTTATGTAACTAAGAATTATCACAAACTATCTTTATCCTAGTTTTAAAAAGGATTATTATTTATCCAAATCTAGGCTAAGAATAGCCACAAGATTGTTGTATAATACACTCACTATGGAAATGAAAGGTCAATTTTCTACAGTTATTCATTGAGAATGTGACTATTTACTATTTGGATTTCTCTTTTGAATTACAAGAGGAAATGTATCCAATATGAAGATTATGAAGTTATTGTTTTTATTCGAAAAGTTAGAAGTCAAATATATTCCTAGACTAAGATAGATAGAGTCTTTAACTATCAAACTAATGACATAATGTTAGAATCTTGCCTATCATTATGAATGAATACTAAATTTACCGATGAACAAGGAAAAGGGTTGACAAGCCATTGAGTAGATGACAGGTCGTCATAGATCCATGATTGCAAGGATGTAAAGAGGGGCTCAATGTATGCTTCTTAAG
The DNA here is from genome assembly GCA_027924645.1 of Cunninghamia lanceolata. Classification (NCBI taxonomy): domain Eukaryota; kingdom Viridiplantae; phylum Streptophyta; class Pinopsida; order Cupressales; family Cupressaceae; genus Cunninghamia; species Cunninghamia lanceolata. Next base: position 10,743,613 of record BSBN01000553.1, on the reverse strand, counting down.
TCACCTAAGATCTCACCCTATACTCGTCTATTTGACTAATAGAAAAATGTATATTTTATGTACCTTTAAGACTAATATTGAATAAACAAGTCAAAGTGTGTTGATATATACTATTATTTACTAAATTATAAGAATGTTGTCTTCAAGTCAAGAAAAGAGTGAATGAGCATACGACTTTATTTATATGAAACTCTGGCCAAAGTAATGCAAAAGTCACTGCTTGCATTGTCGGTTCACTTTGTACCAAATAGCTAAATAGTCAGAGTGGGTTATACATAGCTAGAGCTAGACTAGAGTTATAAGCCTGATTGATATTAGCTAGGACACTTCACTAGTTCCCAGATGGCACAAAGAATCAATTGATTCTCATTATCTATACCCTCGCGAAGGGAAGGACTACTTCCATAAGGAAGGTGTACGGGGGACCACTAGTTTGTGGTTGGAGGAAAAGCACCAGGGTGATGCTCTCTCTCTCTCTCTCTCCTACAATTGACTGCTGACGACTTGTGAATAGGAAACATTGAGTTTATTATGTAAATGGAAATTGAAACATGTAGTTGCAAGGAAAGCGACCATTTGTAATTATACTTGACAAATATATAAAATTTGTAAGTTGTATGTGAAGCGACCATAAATTGAAATTATCTATTAAACTTTGGAAATTACAAATATATTATTGTTGGATTTATGTTCTTAAAAAAAGAGAGAGAAATGGGATGCATTATTTGTGTTTAATGTTATTTAATATTCTAGTTGGGATGCTACACAAGGAGAAATAGAGGTTTTCTCTTGTGGCATGGGACCAAATTTTCCTCCCCAAGAGTCATGGTGGTTTGGCCCTACGTAAAATATAGGACATGAATAAGGCTCTTCTTGCTAAAATTGGATGGAAATTCTTGAAAATTAATAGTGAATGGAGCAATATTATGTAGGCTAAGTATTTGGGAAATTAGAATATACTTTCCTTCACTTCTACAAATTCTCTCCCTATTGTTTCAACTAAATGGAAATAACATGAATAAATCCATTCAACTATAGAGTGGGGAATGGAGAGCTCATCCTATTTTGGGATGACCCCTGGGTGACCAAGGTGCCTCTATATTTTTGCTAAACTTGTGCCCATATTAAAGAGCTTCTTTGTGGCTACTTTGGATACTACAATGTTGATTATTGGAATCACACCAAGGAGGCTAACTCTAGAAGATATCCAGAGACTTGACTAGTATTCAACTTTTTCTGGTGGGCCACCTGTCATGGAAAAATTCTTACAGTTGATAACCTCAAATAGAGGGGTTTTTCTCTTGCTAATAGATGCATCTTGTGCAAGAAAGATGAAGAATATATCAACCATTTTCTCATTGAATGCCCCTTTATGTAAAGTACGCTACCCATAACTATATCATAGAATTCAATAAATTATCACATTCACAATAATAGAAAATAGAAAAGATAAATCTTCTATACATATGTAAAAACATCAATTTACAGATCTTACAAATACACATGCTATATCCAAGAGTTAGCTCAAGAAATATAATATACAATGATACAACCTTGGCTCTCATGCCAAATAGTAACTCCTTACAATAATAATGTAAATATACAAGAATTATACAAGTATGATAAATGAATAAAGTCATTGTCACTAGCCGCCACTAACCCACATGGTCTTCTGCAAGCTAAGAGACAAGAACATGGTTCGGGCACTTTTCTGCCCAACTACAAAGCATTACACTTCCCTAGAATCCTTTCTAACATGAAGGACACCCGACCCTACACGAAGTACCTAGCAATCTAGAAATAATAGGCCGGAGGGAAAACCTGGTACAACTCGATGTCTACATGCATTTCTTTCTACTAGAATGTGCAATATCTCACAAACAAAATGTGGCAAAGAAACTTATCAATATAGATTTTCCTAGACAAAAATTCATCTATTTCAATGAAGACATGACTTTGGCCAAAGCACTTATACATAACTGTCAAATCCTGAAAAGAGGATCAGCCTTCTCTGTTAGTCCACATTCAACACCCTATCCTCAGAAGGTAGGCCCGACACTCTCATAGAAGGGTAAACTATTTTATTTTCAAAATAATTTAGGTAACACAAGCATTTGCCTAATAACAGTTACTAATTACTTTCTTGCAAAATCAATAGGAATACACTTTTCAAGCAAATATGTAATGTTCCCTTTTGATGCAGGGGCATCTTGCCCTACAATTTTGGTTTTTCATCTTTTGATGTTTTGGTTCTTTTTGTTAGCTTTTCTTTGTAATTCTGTGGTGACCCTTTGTCTTCTGTCATTATCTTGTAAACTCCTATTCATATGTAAAGTTGAATTTGATGTGGAACTCCTATCGCCATATAGTTCCTATGGCTTGCTATGATGAATCAAAGTTTAGTAGGCAGTTTTCTGTCACCTGAGTGCCAGGAGCCAAATGATAAAGGATTTAAATTTGTCATGGTTGATACTTCCTTACTAATGACTTCCATGGCAGAGAGGGAAGTTAAAAGGTTGCATGGATTGCAACATATGCAGAGCAAATGACAACCAACGAAGGAGTTCATAAGCATTGTGAAACCGTTCGACAGGAAAATGAAGTCTCTGATGGTTTTGTTGATAGTTGGAGAAAAATGGTAAAGAATTTGAGCATGCATCTATTCAGTAATAGGAATATACGAATCATCAGCAGCTGAGTAGGAAGAAATGCAGGAAATAAGAGGGAAGTGTAGCCAAGAAAATGAGTACAGAATGACCAAGAAGAGGGAGATGGAGGCCATAAATTAGGGGAGGCTGTGAATCAGAGGAGGCAGAGAGGCCAAATGTGAAGAAGGCTGATTGCAAAATTCCAATCAAGTAGAGGTAGATGGAGGGTAGACAGAAAGGTGAGAGTGAAGGCCGATAGGAGAAGTTAAAAGGAGAAAAAGGATGATCTGTAGGAGGCCGCACACTAGAAAATACAAAAGGCTGATATTGCATAAAAAATGGTCAAATGAGAAGAAAGGGAGACAGAAGGAGGAGAGTGTAGAAAGTAGTTAAGAATGTTTTGTCTTACTGTAGATAGAGAAGGCCGTTTGTTGAAGGCCCTTAGATATGTTTTGTAATACTTTGAATATGGAATAGAATACTGTGGATTTGGGTTTTAATCTGCCTTGTGATTTCAATATTAGTAGAATATGCATTTGTATACCTACTATCATTTTTGTATTTTATCATTGCGAGGGAAATACTTTGAATTCCTGTCATTATTTCTAAATGTCTCTTGTTGAGTTTCCTATAAAGGGGTTTTGAACTGTGATTGGTAAGGCAGACATATGAAGAAGCAGAGCATGTGCATGGGTATTGCAAACTTGTGCTATCAAAGTGGTATCAGAGCAAGGTTGGTTCTAAGTGCTGAGTAGATCGCCAAAGTGAAGCAACTTATCTAGGACCTATGGATCACAGAGGAAGAAGAATATTAACGGGTTGTTGAAGGAACCTAGAGCCCAAAAAGAGCTGGACAGAGAGCACTAAGTATGCTCTTGATTTTGATGGGTATTGTTGTATGAGTGTTGAAGTCTAATGCATGTTTTAGTTTGGTAAAAGAGAGGTACCAAAAGACTGGATGGAGTGGATAAGAAAGAAGCCCAAGGTGAGGTATCTAGAATATGATAATGAATAGAATGATGCAATGTTTACATGGGTAGGATGCCGAAGGAGAGGCAACCTGTGTTGGTATATGTAGTGACGTGTGTTGTTGTGTGAACTGATTGTCGAAGGAGAGGAAGTTTGCACTTGAAGATTGAAGCAGAGTTTATGGATTGCAATAGTAAGAGTAATGGGTATTAGTGTAAGAGGACCCGTCATAGTCTTATTTTGGGAACGATATTGGGATGAAGTGGAAAGCAGAAAATACCGAGAGGAATTAGAAAAGCTTGCAAAAAGAATGGATATGTTAGAAAAGAGTTATTTCCTTGCTAATGTTGTGGTTGCAGGAAGTGGGCAAGAAGGAAAGAAGAAAATCCTTAGTAAAGATAATAAGGAAAGGAGAAAAGAGAAGGTGCAACAAGGAGCACTAGAAAAAGAAGAGAAGGTAGTGTCTATGGAAGAGGCCTCATCTTGGTCTCTTGATTCATTTTCTACTGATTTGTTTGAAAATGTGAATGCAGGTATGAAGAAAGTTGAGAACAAGCCTTTGGAGGCAAAAGGAGAAAGGGCAAGAAGAAAGCCTGTAAATGAAGAGGAAGATGAGAAGGAAAGAAGACAAGTTGTAGCAAAAGATAAAAGAAGACAGTTTGTAGCCGTGGTACAGTACAAGGAACTTGAAGATGGAAAGAGGGATGATAAAGAAAATAAGAAAGGCTGTAAAGAGAAAGAGGTGGCAAGACATGAAGCCAAGGATGTAAGAAAACTGGGACAATAGACCAATGAAGAGGTAAAAGTTAGTTTTGGTGATGATTTTGTTTATGCAAGTGGAAAGGGGAATGTAAACTTACAAGTTAGAAAGAAGAAAATAAAATTAGTAGATCATGGGTTTATATACCATATTGGCAAAATAAATTAGTTGTAAATTTGCAGAAAAGAGAAGGAGTGGGTTGTACTAACATGTATGACAACAAAATAGCATCAAAGATGGAAGATATGATAGAGAATCAGAGAAGACAAGAGGATAGGCCAAGTGCAGAGGAAGCAAGGCATCCATTCAAGAAGATGAAGAACCAAGTAGTGAAGCCTGAAACATCAATAGGAGAATATGGTGATAAGAGGCCAATGCGGGATGATAGATGCTGAGATGAAGAAGACTAGTCCAAAGGACAAGAAAATGAGCTGATAGAAAATGAAAAGAGCAATAAGGCTCTAGAGCATATGATAGAGTCTGAGAAAGAGCAACATGGTATAGGCAAGGTAAGAGGTAGCCAATTTGGTTTTGATAATGATGAATTTGAGGTTTTCAATGAAATTTGTGAACATGAGGAAAAGTTGTGGCTGACTGTGGATGACAAGAAAATGAGAAGAGAGAAATATAAAATGAGGAAGGAGAGAAGAGGAAGAGTGTCTAGTAATGAGTACAAGAGAGAGATGAAGAGTAAGTTGGTTAAGAGAGATGGAAGCCAAAGAAAAGTAGAGAAAGATATGAAGAATGAAGGAGGAGCAGCAGAAACATAGTTGAGAAAGTTGGAGCAGTAGCAGGTAAAGAAGGAAACAAGGTGGAGATATAAATTGAAAAAGAGGTAGAATTTAAAGAGAGGGTAGCAAACAAGAATGGTGGTTTATGGGCACAATCCTCTTTGATTGATCAAGAATTGCAGGAAGATATTGGAATACATACACGTGGGACAACAAAGAAGGATGAAGGAAAAGAGATTGTAGATGGTAATAGAAAGGTTGGAGCAACAATACAGGCCGAGGTAAACAAAAATGTCTTTTTTAAGAATGTGTATTTGTATTTCTTTAGAGTCTTGATTAATGAAGAATTTGAGAAAAAGTTTGAAATAATGCACGGCATTAAGGATTGTAAGGATTAAGAAGGAATTAAAGGTAGTTTAATGATGTATAGCTGGACCTTGGAAAAAGACATATATGAAAAGATGAATGCAGATTTGTTTAAGGCTGAGCATGCATTGGGTAACATAGACAACCCGATGGGTAAGGTTGACCTGTTTGGGGAAGTAAATGTTGTGATGTTTTGTTTTAATAAAGTTGAATGGATAGATAAATGTGTGAATGGATTTGTTGAAGATGGACAAGTGACTATAACAACAAGTGACTATAAAAGCTTTATTGCAAAGATGTTGGAACAGGTAAAAGATGACATTGATTTATTGACATTGGGTATGTTGAAGACTGGAAAGATATGTAACATCCTATATCCATATTTTTGTAAGGATGTTCGTAGTGGTAGTATGTCTATTGAAGTTCAAGTTGATTTGTTATTGAAGTCTGATTTTACTCACATAATCCAACAAATGGATGAGATGAATGAATTGGAAGAAATGGAAGGTGTTAATTTTCTAGAATTTGGTTGTTTTGTTGTATATAAAGATGAGTGGGTGAGAAGACTTTGAAGGAGGCTATTATACAATGGAAATGAAATGATAATAATAGAACAAAGCAAACAATGTTTGAAAACCTTGATGATGGTTATAGAATGATTGTGGAAGAAGAGGAAGAAGATAACAACAATAGATAAGTTTGATTGTTAGTCTCATGTGTAGAAGCACATGCATTTTGTCCCCTAGGGACTCTGATGTAGGGGCATCGTGCCCTACAATTTTGGTTTTTCATCTTTTGTTGTTTTGGTTCTTTTTGTTAGCTTTTCTTTGTAATTCCGTGGTGACCCTTTGTCTTCTGTCATTATCTTGTAAACTCCTATTCATATGTAAAGTTGAATTTGATGTATAACTCCTATCACCATATAGTTCCTATGGCTTGCTATGATGAATCAAAGTTTAGTAGGTAGTCTCCTATCGCCCGAGCGCCAAGAGCCAAATGATAAAGGATTTAAATATGTCATGGTTGATCCTTCTTTACTGACAGCTGCCATGGCAGAAAGGGAAGTCCAAAGGTTGCATGGATTGGAACATATGCAGAGCAAACAACAACCAACAAAGGAGTTCATAAGCATTATGAAACCATTTGATAGGAAAATGAAGTCTTTGATGGTTTTGTTGACTGTTGGAGAAAAATGGTAAAGAATCTGAGAATGCATCCGTTTAGTAATAGGAATATATGAATCGTCAGGAGCTGAGTAGGAAGAAATGCAGGCTGACAGTTACATAAAGGAAGGCAGGCCGAAAATAAGAGGGAAGCGTAGCCAAGAAAAGGAGTACAGAATGACCAAGAAGAGGGAGATGAAGGTCCTAAATTAGGGGAGGCCATGAATCAGAGGAGGTAGAGATGCCGAATGCGAAGAAGGCCAATTGCAAAATTCCAATCAAGCAGAGGCAAATGGAGGGTAGATAGAAAGGTGAGAGTGAAGGCCAATAGGAGAAGTTAAAAGGAGAAAAAGGCCAATCTATAGGAGGTCGCACACTAGAAAATACAGAAGGCTGATATTGTATAAAAAGATGGTCGAATGAGCAGAAAGGGAGACAAAAGGGGGAGAGTGTAGAAAGTAGTTAAGAACGTTTTGTTTTACTGCAAATAGAGAAGGCCATTTGTTGAAGGCCCTTAGATATGTTTTGTAATACTTTGAATATGGAATAGAATACTGTGGATTTAGGTTTTACTCTGCCTTGTGATTTTAATATGAGTAGAATTTGCATTTGTATACCTACTGTTATTTTTGTATTTTATCATTGCGAGGGAAATACTTTGATTTCTTGTCGTTATTTCTGTATGTCTCTTGTTGAGTTTCCTATAAGGGGGTTTTGAAATGTGACTGATAAGGTAGACATAGGAAGAAGCAGAGCATGTGCATGAGTATTACAAACTTGTGCTATCACCTTTCCTAGGTGGTGTTAATCTATACTTGGTTCCCGTAGACTAACCAACATGGTTAGGGAACTCTTGGAGTGTTTGTTGGATGGTTTTGGACATCTTGGCTAGAACTTACTATTTTTAGCAAGTTAGGGTTTTGACCATTTGGGGAAATTCAAGATTGGAGGTGGAGCGTTTTAGAGAGACCTTTCCAATGGTCTATAGCTCATTGGATTCTGAGCCCCTTTGATCTTTCATTTTAAAGTCCATAAGTTAATACTGTACATTTAATATTTGGACTTTATAATGTAATGTCGGTGACTAAGTAAAAGTGTTAAAATACAAATAAAAGTCACTTTGGGACTTGGATGCTTCAAGGGGGGAAAAATAAAGTGAATTCCTCTCTCATGTGGGTTGACCCTCTAGTGGGAAAACATAAAAGCAAAAAATGAAAAGGAAGGCATTTATTCTTGACTATTGCTTTTATGATATTTTGCTCTGCAAAGAGAATGAGGGTTTGAGAAAACCATCCTTTGCTTTTAGAGATGAAATCCTCCATTAGTAGCAGCATTCCACAGGTGTGAGAGACCACCCAAGGGTGCTTTGAGCAACCATACTCAGTGGTTGCATTTTGAGCTTCATTGCACGAAGTTGTGTTGTCGTAGAGAGCTTTACCTTGACAAATCTTTCAGATTTTGGCATGATAATTAGTGGACAACATATAAGTTCACATTGCAAGTTAGAGACAACAATTTGGGGAGAGTTTGATGTCCTTTTTTGTCTCTAGGCTGGCCGTACTAGGGTTGTACCTGGTCGTACCATCTACAATAGGGTTATGAGTTTTTGGTGGGAGTTTGTACTTGGTTTTGGATTTTTATTCTTCTCTTCCCTTGGATGTCACAACTGCAGATTTGTTTGAACTATTCTAGGGGTATTCTTGTGAGAGATTGACATTGTATGTTGTTGCTCCATCATTTCCAAGCCGTACAAGATATCAACAGGGTCGTGGGGTCTCAATGGCACAAACTTTGGAGTTTCCTTGCTTTGTACTCTCTTGGAATGGATGAGACTTCAGTCCTTTAACAATTGTATGCAAATTTCGTGGTGTAGAGATTAGATTGTTTATTTCCAGCCTGCTGTACCTTCATATCAGACTTCATTTTGTATGGACAACGAAATGGGTAATATGAGAGACTTCATATTTTTGGCTATCTATCTTCTGGGTATTGTTTATATATGATTTGTAATACATTTCAAATGAAATAAAGCAATTGGGTATTTCCATTTTGTTGTATTTGCAAAATATATGTATGCATGTGTATTATGTTATGGAAACAAAATCAAAACACAAACAGGTTACAACTTAACTATAGAAAACCCTTCAAACAGAGAGATAAAACTAGACCCAAATCAAAAAATATAAAACCCAAAATATGGTGGGTTATCTCAAAGTACAAGATCTATACTGATGCATGCATGTCAAAAAGATTCCTTAAAATTGTTCATTCATTCATTCATAACAGAAGACATATCTAAACAGACAACTTCGTTGTATTCAATTAGAAAAATTAATCCAATCACTTTCTTCTAAGGTACTATTCACATAATTAGACATTATCCATTCATAGATTTTGTTCACAATTTCTCTCCATACTATGAGAAAACATAACTCTAAGATTTAACTATCTCATATCATTTTCCTAGGAAATCGTAAGGTTTCAATAGGAGAAGATCTACATAACATTCAACTGATTAGCATATTTCCTAACCAATTCTTGTTGTTTTTCAATAGGCATAAAGAGATAATACAGAGATCTACAGAACCCAATAAATATTTTCATAATAACTATCTTTAATATAATTTTATAAATACAATATAATCACATATAATCATCATGCTAAAAATAGCAGTAGAGATAGATGGTCACTAATTAATACATATCTCAAAATTGATAAATTGGGTAAGGTTGATTTTTTCCATGATTTAAACAAATTATTTGTGCACCTGCCATAAAAATTTTAGAGAAACTGAGATCATAATACTAAAGTTATTGATGCCACAAAAGACCATTTTTTCTCATGGCAGATTTGCCAATTTACAAGAAATAGTCCACTTGTTTTAATAACTAAAAACAAAATATAAAAGATGAAACTATAAAAATTGGAGATAAAGTTTATCCCCTAATTTAAAACCATATATCCAGAAAATAGAAATACCCAGATCACGGTTTAAGAGATATGTCTAAATTGAGATAGGTTACTATTTTTCTTTTTAGTCTCTTCCCAAGTTTTCTATTATATTTTTTTCCTATATAGTAAATTAATATTTCAATATTCTAAAAATCATATTCAGATCAAATAACCTATCAAATCTTCCTACAAACTTTTTAAAAAACTCCCAACAATTCCAATTCAACTAAACATCTTTTCTAATCTTCAAAACCAATGAAACTATAATTTGTCTAAATCTTTCTTTTTGTACAAAAAACATATAAACCACAATTTGGTCATACAATCTTATATTCAATTATTAACCAAAGTAAATCTTTGCTAAAGCTTTTCATGACAAGAATCCTACCTAAATCCTTGTAGCAATTTGGTAAAAATAATGGAGATGAACCAGTCAATTCAAAAACCACAACAATCCCTCAATTTTTCAAAAAAAAAAAAAACACTTCCAAATCCTTAAGCTTCAATAACCTCTTTTCCTTTTCCTCTCATTTGCATAATAAAATTGATAATAAAAAAAAGCTAATTCTCTTTTTTTAATAACTCTTCCTATTTTTTCAAAACCTAAAAAGCAATATATAATATTATATTCTTAATAAAAGAAAAATAATATTAAAATGACTTTATTCATATTCATGCACATCCTACTTAAAACAAATATTAGAAAATATAATTTTCTAATTCACAAATATGATAAATTTAATAATTGATTCTCTAAATCTTTAAAATAGACATGCACATTAAATAAATTAACAAATTAAAATAATTTAACTTATTTCTTTTTCCAAAAGAAATTAATTACCAAAATAAATGAATACAAGAAATAATATAATCCTCACATAACCAAACACTATTTATTTATTTATTTTATATTAAAATAATTCTTCTATTAATTAATCTTTTTTCTCAAATTGAAATAAAAATTTATTATTTATTTCTAAATTCTAAAATAAAAGCATACACATAATTTAAATCTATTTCAATTATAATAATTAAATAATTGAAATAAAAATTGCATTAAGTTTTATTTTTTAAAAAATTAGAAACTATAATTATCTAACTAGATAATTAATTTAAAATAAAATCTAAGCATTGAATAAATAATTAGCTTTATCTATTTATTTTATTTTCTAATTAACCTTAAGAGTTAATTATCAAATAAATAAAAAGATTTACTTCTATGCACTCAAATAAATTAATCAAGCTACTAATTAATATATTTCTAATTAGTTACTTATCTTAATTTAATCATTATTTAATTTCCCACACCATTGGATCTTCAGCACCAGGACCTAGTTCACCTTTCCCAATACATGTATCTTTCATAGAACATAATCTTGCCACACACACCTTAGTAGCATTGTTAGGAAATAATATAATCATATAATCACCTTTATACAATTAAATGGTAATGAAATCATACATTATGCATACAATGCATTAAATCAACACTTTACACTCAACATAATTCAATAGAACTTATCTAATTTAACCATAGATTAAAAATATCATAGGCTCACAAAGAAACCAGGAATGAGGGATGTTACAATATATAGACATATATAATTAATAATAAATCTATCAGAAATCAATGACTTTAAATCTATTTAATAAAAAGAAGAAAAGAGAAAATGATTACATGGTGAAACCATGCATTTGAAAAGAATGTACATAGTAAGTGAAATTCCATATAGATAACTAATCGTTAAATATCATAACCACACACAATATTCAAAATTAAATGCACAATCAAGACTATGTATCCATGCTACACGAATGCATAACGAAACCATTCATTAATGTAGTATGTAATGATGCAATATGTATGAAACTACATGAGTGTGTGTGTGCAACGGGTTTCCATCATGCCAACTCTTTCTCATAGCTAGGACACTTCTACCCCAACCATGTTCTTACCTTTGACATGTTTCTACACTTAGCTGCACTCAAATTCTCATCAATAGGTTGTCCATAAAATCATAGCTGAAGCTCGATAAATCATAAATCCATAATCATAAAATTATTAATCCATCATTTTATCGACTTTCATATTTATACATTTATAAAAATAATGACAATTTACCTTTACGCACATGTCATTATCCAATAGTAAAATAATCATAATGAAATGTCTAATAGTCTTATAAAATATATTGCAAGCAAAAATTGAGATGTGACATTTTGTCTAGAATTTGAGTCAAGTTATCCTTGAAATTTAGTGGGTTTGTCCCCAGGAAATCTACTCTTTGTCCATTAGTTGGGACCCACCCTTCAATCATTCTTCTATCAAAGAAACTTAGATGCAATATCTCTCTCATCTTTGCTAGGGCATTTGGAAGGAAAGGAATAACATAATCTTATGGAATAAAAGTAAACCTTGGAAAATGGTGGTATTGAAAATTTGTCATGCTATTCAAGAGAATGTGGACTCTTCTCAAATCAAGTAACTAAAAGCTTTCCCCATGATTATTTAAAGACAAATAGATAAAGACTAGACTATTAATTCATCCCTCTGTGATGTTGACATTGTTAAATAAAAGAGGAGGAATTCCACTATTTGGAAACCTCTGGATACTAGATAGATTGAACTTGTTAAGGGAAAATTGGAGTAAACATGAATAATTAATATATCAATATCAAAATACCCAAAACTCAACAAAATACAAAAACAAAGAGATCAATCAAACAAAAGAACTTCAAAAACCTTTGCAAACCTCAAAGCTTCATAGCTTCTGTTCGTTGCCTATCTCAATCAATCTTGCATGTATGAATAAGGCCCTCAGAGAGTGCACTTCCTTTCTATTCCAAGATTGTCAATGGAGAACGGCTATGATAGTTTCACCATGAAGATGAGCTTCACAACAATGATAGCAGTATGTAGTAATGAGTGTGATCACAAGCAATGAAGGAATTGGTGCCAAAGGTGCACTGTAATTCCTGCAGAGTAACAATACTTAAAGCTTGGATGATTGAAATGGAAGAATTGGGTTCAATTTATAGACTTGAGAGAAAGAAGATCAACGGTATAAGAAGAACAAGAAGATCAACGGTATAGAACGATTGAGAGATGTGCGCGAATAAGAAGAAGACAAGCGTCACACAAAAGCTGTTTTATTTGAGTTAACTACTTTCTTTTCTAAAGATAAGACATGCTTTTCATAAACTAGAAAGTTTTTTTTCTAATTTAAGAGATATTGATAAAAACAAGGTTGGTTGAGTCAGTTAACTCAACTTGTGATTTGCTTTTGCATGATTTGAGAGAAATTAAATAATAAATTATTTAATTTTGTGTGCATGAAGAAGAAGACTTATTTTTAGAAGATTTGGAAGATATTAGAAGAATTAGAAGATGAGAAAGCAAATTAAATAAATAAATTTATTTAATTGTTATGCATGATTTGGAAGAATAAATAAAATATTTGATTATATTTTATTTTTGGAGATTGAGAGGATTTAAATAAATTTGATTGATTTATTCAAATTTGGAAGAATGATTGACTTAAATTAAATAATTAAGAATTATTTAATTGTTTGGAAGAATTTAATTAAATAAAGGATTTTATTTAATTTTGACTTTAGAAGAGGTAATTAAATATTTCGATATTTAATTAATTTAGAAGAATATGAATCGAATAAATAAATTTGTTTATTTATTTATTGATAGAAGAATTAGAATGAAATAAATATTAAGAATATTTATTTAGACCAAGTCGTGTCATTTTTAGGCGTATACATTTTGCCCCTCTTTGATGCAATGCAGTTTACAGCATTGCTTCAAAGAATAAATAGTCTGATAATGATATATGCCCCAGTTTGTGCTTGGTATAGGTTATGACAATAGGATGCCCCCTCGGGAGATTGGACGTGAAGAAGGCAGAAGGCGTGAGACGGACAATCTCACGAAGATGAAGGAAAAACTCGGTTAGGATTGAAGAAAACAGGATGCATTTCTGAGAAACAAAAAGAAAATGGGAAGAAACGGGTGTAGGAAGTAGTCATAGTCACCACATAGCTAGTTTAGGGTTTGCATGCTATATATAGGAGTTGGGTCCACAAGACAAGTCATTTGCACACTTGGCTTTGTTGGATTGTCTTCGAGAGCTTTAGGAGAGCATAGAGCATAGAGCAGTCAGCACTAGGATGGATATTCTGCGTGAGGAGCATCGCTTTGAGCGAGTCTGACAATTCAACCAGCCAGCAGAGGCAGGACCCCCAGTATGTATCTTGAAAAATTTCTCCTAGGGTTGATTTTGAGTGCAATAAATGCTAGACAAATTTAGGCTAGACAAATGCACCAGATCGCAGTTCAGCGCATATGACATGTGAAACTGCGCATCTGTGATTTTGCGGCGCATATAGGATATAGAATGACACATGCATGAAAGCTGCACATGCATGAGTAAGGTTGGCGCATATATCATTTGGTGGCTCTTTTACGGAATAAGTCAGCACATGCAACTGGGCAGCGCATTTACGGTATGGGATGACGCATGCATGAGATGTTGCAGCGCATGCATCCGAAGTGGTACATTTGATAAGAAATGGCTCATGTACCTTCTGTTATGGCGCATATGATATAGATAGTCAGTTTACTTAACAAAATTGACTTGATTGGCATAATGTTTGATGCGTCAATCGATAAGCTATCTCTGAGATTGCAGGAATCTAGTCAAGAGATGTAGTGTGTTGTTTTGATCAATTTGATATGTTAAGTTAGTTGATATGATTCTATAGTTATGTTGAGCATGGTACTTGTAGCTTTAGGTTGACGCCTTGCTTTGCATGCTTGCAGGAGGACATACGAGATACATTGATGTCGAGGGAGCAGTTTCCCATGCTGATGTTGTAGCAACATATGTTGACAGAGATAGATCAAGAGGCGCTCGACGCGATGGGGTTAGACTACGTGTGCTTTATGCCCAAGGTTCGAGTGAACTGCAGCTTATTCGAGTGAACTGCAGCTTACTGATTGTAGCAGTGGAGAGGTTTCACAGCGAGGATGGGACCTTTCACTTCCTGACAGGCGAGATGACGGTGACTCTGGAGGACGTATACATGATACTCCACTTGCCGATTCAGGGAGAGCTCATGGAGTATGATCCACAATGGGATGCAGGACTTGCAGATTGCAGGCGGGTGTTTGACGACCCTGAGCTAGTAGGACAGGTCATTTCCTGGCAAGACATACATGATTACTATGACTATTTCCCTGGGATAGTTGCAGGATTGATCGGAGGCATTGTATGCCCTGATAGGAGATTGCATGGGTTCTCGATTGGATGGGGACAGATCATGGAGAGGATGGTCATAGAGGACACTCGTTATTCTTGGGGTGTCTATGTTTTAGCACACCTATACCACGACATGCATCAGGTGGTATACCACAGGGGTGCTAGTCTATCAGCAGGTGTCTCACTGTTGCAGTTTTGGCTATGGGAGCACATTGCCATCACTAGACTGACGTGTTTTTCAGATACAGAGGGGAGAGACTTACAGCTATGGCTACGTAGGAGTGATTTCCCAGCATAGACTGGGGAAGCTAGAGTACTGGAGGGAAGCTAGAGGATGGGGAGACGGAGGAGATGGCAGAGATGGAGGTGATGGAGGCAGACTTAGGCAGAGGAGGAGAGCTGGGGAGGGATCTTCCCATGCTCAGCAAGTAGTGCAGTCGCAGGTACAGATGTTGCCACCTCAGCACGTGGCGCAATAGCAGGTACCCCAGCCGCAGGGGTAGGGATAGGCACAAGCCTCTCAGGATCCAGCATAGCCAGATGTTTAGGAGAGAGCCATTGCTATGTTGAGAGGACAAGTTTGACAGTTGCAGGCACAACTTAGGATGGCCGAGGCTCAGCGAGAGACAGATGCAGGCGTTATCTCAGGGCTCACTAGAGAGTGAGATATGGCAGATGTGAGGATACGAGCTATCCAAGTAGAGAGGGATACAACAGTGGTAGCCCTTGGGATAGATGCTACTAGAAGTTTTTTGGTTGGATGGGTGCAGTGGGCACAGGCATAGCTAGCCCAGACACAGGAACAGTTGGCATAGGTGCAGGGGTAGTTAGCGCAAGTACAGGGTGAGCTTGCTAGGGTGCAAGCTCAGACACAGTACTATCATGGGCTATACCATGGTGTTGTTCCAATCAATCAAAAGGCTCTGAGATATAGGAGCCAGTCCATGGCCTCGCAAAGAGCAGGCGGATCGAGGTTGGGAGCCTCTGTGATGGGCCCACAACAGTCTGGGGCTAGCAGAGGAGATACAGGGGACACTGCTGGGAGCAACAGTTCACAGCAGTAGGGTTAGTAGACACTTGCATAGATTTTGGCTTCTACGTGCACATTTTGATGGGTCAAATAGCCAGATTTGATATGTACCACTTTTGCATTTTGAGACATGTATCATTGTCTTTGAGATGTATACATTGTATATGACATTTGACTCAGAGACGAACCATTTGATATTGTACATTTGGACATGTTTATGATATTTATATGATGATGCAGCTATTTGATGCTCTCTATACTTATGCATTATGGATACATTTCTATTTGTATGATGGTACTCACGTGATGCATACTTTGACTATGTCTATATGATGTTTATCTAATGCAGTCTTTTACATGATGCTATGTGATGTTTATCTAATGCAATCTTAGATGTTTATGATGCTATGTGACCTAATGCAGACTTTTAGATGTGTTTACTTGATATGCCTCTAATGTGCAAATGCAAAAGGTATCTATATGATTATGTAGTTTATGTGATGCACTTATCTATGTTTTTGATTTTTTTCTGCTGACACTATGTGATGATTGCAAAAATGTATATGGATGACTTGATGCACTTTATTATGTATGCAACTAATTTAATCATGTAAATGACTATCTCATGTGATATGATATGCACTTGTATGCTATGTTTTTGTGATGTCCAAATGTACTCTATTGACACAGAGATGATATAATGATAGATAGAAGATTAACTGAAAGAATGACTCGATGGAAAGACTCACAAGCTTCATTTTGTATTGTTAGTCTGCATTGTTTGGATCTTTTATTGCATGGGATACAAATGTATGGATGTATAATGGATGTATGATGGGTGCTTTGCTTTTGACATCTTGATGATGCAAGTATTTTGAAGTGCTTATTTCATCATTGGGTGATTTTTTTGGTACTTTTTCCAAATGTTGTAAGTTAATACAAGCATCTAGGTATAATTGAACCGAGATGACCTAAGCATCGCTTACATGGATTTTTCTTTAGCAAGTTAATACAAGCATCAAGGTATAATTGAACCGAGATGACCTGAGTATTTCTTGCATAACAACAGATAAGGATTGCCCCCGTTCGTGTTAGACCTTTGATGTCCTCGATGATCTTTTGCTGATCATGTCTTTAGACAAGGCTTCACATTAGTAAAGTTTAATCCACAAACAACAAACAAAGAAAATAATCATGCCCCCATCATAGCATCTCTAGCTTTTGGCATCCTTGAGTAGCGTAGAAAGACATGATAGTAGAGATCAAGATGCCACAACTTAACCATGATTCCAACCACAAAACATTTTTGCATTTAGATGTGTTTGTTTCTTGCCATAATTTAGGTAAAATCATTTAGAATGCCTTAGGTGTTTGCTTACTTTGCTTTGGATAGGTTGAGGTGTTGCGCCAAAATTTTTGCTTGAAAGCGGGCTTTTCTTGTGCTTACATGTATGCCTGATAAAATGGACCCTAAGGGACTGACCTAGTGCCTCGGGGGCTCATTGCTAAATGGCCTTGCCTACGTGACGACGTAGAGGCAACGTAGTTTGGGGTGAACCCTAACGGACCTAAGACCTAGGTGATAGAAAGTGGCATGGACTGAGATAGATAGGAGGACCAGACATGCGATGGATGGGACAATGGAGCCTTGGGGGTGCATTTGAATAATGGCCTTGCTTATGTGACAATGCCGAGGCAACGTAGTTCATGGACGTAGACCATGGATGGACTGGAGGATAGACGACAAGATATGGGGTGGATAGGGAAGCCTCAGGGGTGCATTGAAAATAGCCTTGCCTACGTGACGATGCAGAGGCACCGTAGTTCACGGACCTGGACCATGTGGATACTGACGAGAGACACTATGCTAGGCTGACACTATGGATAGGATATGGGATAAAACCTTGGTTGACAAGGCAAGAAAGAGATAGAGTATTAAGCCATGATAGGTTATCGTTAGAATTTTATTATGGAATAGATATGGATCGAATGGGACATGAGTGAAGGAAGAATGGACATAAGGTGATTGGTTTCCCAAAGATGGAGGAAGCGGTTTATCACAAGTAACACCTGTTTACTAGGTTTTCACCACTTGCTTTTATTTGCACGAGAGCTAGAAAGTACACATGACACCTATTTGCCAGGTTTTCACCAAAGGATGATTTTTTTATTTTTTTATTTTTTTGTACTGTTCTAATTTTTTTGATTTTTTTGGTATTTTATGCCCCCCTTACATTGGGGTTCTCCTAGGTATAGAACCAACGAAGATGCATGTTGTTGATTGGGTCATCGAACATCTCACCCTTTGATGTTGCTAACTGATATGCCCTCGATCCATAAGTAGCTACTATTACATAAGGCCCAAGCTAGTTGGGTTTGAACTTGCCTTTCTTATTCTGATCTCGTTGATTGTGGGGATTCTCTTTAAGTACTAGATCTCCAATTTTAAAGACTCTTGGGCAGACTCTGTGGTTGTAGCTTCATGACATCATTTGTTGGTATGCTTTGAGATGGTCAAAGGCTTTCTGTCTCTTTTCCTCTAGCAACTCTAGTTCTTGCAATCTGGAAACTCTGTACTCTTCATCTGTTATGAGACCTTTTAAATACACCCTGAGAGATGGTAACTCAACCTCAATGGGGAGGATAGCTTCTGATCCATTGACAAGGGTGTAAGGGGTAGCACCTGTGGGAGTGCGTATATTGGTTCTGTAGGCCCACATAGTGGGATTGAGTTGAATGTGCCAATCATGGCCAACATCGTGGACTGTCTTCTTGAGGAGTTTCAAGATGGTCTTGTTGGATGCTTCTGCTTGGCCATTGCCTTGGGGGTAATAGGGTGTGGAGAAATGATGTTGGATTTTGAATCGGTCACAAAGTTCTTGGACATCCTAGTTTTTGAAGGGTCTTCTGTTATCCGTGATAATGGATGAGGGAATTTCATATTTGTAGATGAGGTAATTAAGGATGAATGAGGAGATTTGTTTACTTGTGACGGTGGTGAGGGGGACAACTTCAATCCACTTGGTAAAGTACTCAGTGGCAGTTATTATGAATTTGTGGCCATTGGATGAAGATGGATGGATTTTGCCCACAAGGTCAAGTCCCCATTGACAAAAGGGCCAAGGTGTCATTAAAGGTCTCAGCTCCTGAGCTGGTGCATGTATCAGGTTCCCGTGTATCTGGCACTGCTTGCACTTCTTCACAAATTGATATGAATTCATTTCCATGTTCGGCCAATAATAACCCAAATGCATGAGTTTCTTAGCTAAGGAAGGACTGCCAGAGTGTGTTCCACAGATCCCTTCGTGTACGTCGTGTAAGGCACTTTGGGATTCTTCTCATTCTAAACAATGGAGTAAAGTACCATCTAGACCACGTCGGTATAAGGTGTTGGCAATAATGGTATAGCAAGAGCTTTGGCGTATAAAGGTTCATCATTGGTTTGAAGATAAGTCAGGTGGGAGGGTGTTGTCCTTGAGGCAAGTGTAAACCTTACCATACCAAGGTGAATCAAATCCAACTAATAGGCATATGGAATGGGTTTTAGGAAGATCATAAGCTGGTTGCTGAATGGATTCCACTAAGAACTCGTACCATGACTCATTCTCAGGGATTTTGAGAAGAGAGGCAATGGTTGCCATGGCATCTGCTACTTTGTTTTCAATGCGAGGTATCTGCTCAAAAGAGATGATCACAAAGTATTCCTTAAAGTCCTCGACCATCCATTTGTATGGGACAAGCTTCTCATCTTTGGTTTGGTAATCGTCATTGACCTGATTGATTACTAGTTGAGAATCACCATAGACATGTAGCTCTTTGATTTTCCACTCTGTTGCCATTTTGAGGCCAATGACTAAGGCTTCATATTCTGCTATGTTGTTGGTGCATGGGAATAATAGATGGTAAGACTTTGGTATGGTGTCACCATGAGGAGTTACAAACAAAATTCCTACCCCTGATCCATGGTTTGTGTAGGACCCATCAAAGTAGAGTTTCCAAGAATGTGTTGATATATTGAATAAGGATTCATCTGGAAACTCAAATTGCATTGGTGTGGTGTCCTGTAGTGGTGCATTTGCTAATTGATCAGCAATGCTTGTCCCTTGATAGCCTTTCTGTCTACATACTCAATGTCGTATTCACTTAGGAACATTACCCACTTGGATAGGCGACCTATTAGAGCTGCTTTGCTTAGTAAGTACTTCAGTGGATCTATTTTTGCAATAAGTTTGACTGGATGTGCTAGCATATAATGTTAGAGTTTTTGGGAAGAAAAAACTACTGCAAGACATGATCTTTCTATCTGAGAGTATTGCAACTCATAGCCCACCAATGTGCGACTGATGTAGTAGATGGCTCTCTTTACTTTCATTATCTTGTTGTGCTAGAAGGGCCCCAAGAGCTGTTGGTGTAGCAGATATGTATAGTAACAATGGTTTCCCTTGGATAGGAGGCATGAGAATGGGTGGATTCATAAGATACTCTTTCAGTTTGTCAAATGCCTCTTCACATTTCTCATCCCATCTAAATGGAATGTTCTTATGTAGGAGATGACTGAAGGGTTGACACTTGTCTGCCAGTTGTGATATGAACCTACGGATTGCTTGTAGCTTGCCCTGTAGAGATCTTAGTTGAGTAAGATTCTTGGGTGGTGGCATGTCCATAATAGCCTTGACTTTGGTGGGGTCCACCTCTATTCCATTTGCCGATACAATAAAACCTAAGAGCTTGCCTGAGGTGACTCCAAACACACATTTCTTTGGGTTCAATCTGACTTTGAATTGCTCTAGTCTCTGAAAGACTTTCTCTGACACATCCAGGTGTGATTCTCTTGTGACTTTGCAAGGATATCATCTATAGTCTTCCATGGTGACGTGCATCATATCATGGAATATAGTGGTCATAGCACGTTGATATGTGGCTCCTGCGTTCTTTAGCCCAAATGGCATGACATTCTAGAAAAAAGTGCCCCATGGACAAGTAAAAGCTATCTTATGTTGGCCTTTGGGTGCTATCCTGATCTGATTGTATCCCGAGAAGCCATCCATGAGAGATAACATGGTATGCCCTGGTGTTAAGTCGACTATGATATCTATATTTGGCAACCGAAAATCATCCTTGCGGCAAGCTTTGTTTAGATCTCTGAAATCATTGCATAGTTTGACTCAGCCATCAGGTTTGGACACTGGTACTATGTTGGAGACCCATTCTGGATAGTCTATAACTCTGATGAACCCTACATCTAGTAGTTTCTTGAGTTCTTCTTTTACAAGCAATGCTATGTGTGGATGCATCTTTCTAAGCTTCTGTTTCACTGGTTTCACTCCTAGATCTAATGGAAGGTGATGTAGAATTAAATCTGGATCTAACCCCGGCATATCTGCGTATGACCAAGCAAAATTGACTTATTTTTTCTTGAAGAATGGTACAAACTTAGTCTTTTCTGGTAGGATTAGAGACTTAGCAAAGTGAATGATCTTAGGCTATTCCTCTGTTCCAATGTTAACAGGTTCGGTAAGTTCCACTACAATCTGAGACTTCTCCTGGTGCATGTCATCGGGGAGAGTGTCAAGCCTTCCATCATCAGGTGCCACAGTTGGGTTTTCACCATCGGATGCATCCTTTCTTTTTACTATTTTGGGATCTGACACTGCCGCATAGCAGTTTTCACTATCAGATCCAGTTTTTATTTTGATATTTTTGTGACTAGAAGGCTTGGCACCCTCTCTGAAATAAGCCATGGTATTAACTCCAATGGCGAGGCCAGCTTTATGATCTCCTTTGGGTAGGTGGTCCCTAAGTTCCATGTAGTCAATATAGGCATCATCATTTTGGAACATATCTAGTTGTGGGGTTCCTTGTAGATCCCAGTCAATAAGCTTAGAATGCACAAGGGGGAGGGAGTCAGAGGATAGATCTGATTCGTTGATAGTTTGAATGGATACGCTAGGAGTATTGGTAGGGAGAGTGTTCGGGATGGTAGTTTCCTCCAAATTATTTATTGCGATAGAACTCAAACCTTCCTCGAAAGTCATATTCTTAGGGATAGGCAAATCACACTCTAATGGCCTATTCGGTAGCGTTTGTCCCTTAGAGTAGGGGCTATAAGTTTGAATGGTATCAACCTCTTTGTCATCATAGGAATGCTTTGTCAGCTCATCCCACTCATATTCATTAGAATCTATGTCACTGTCCTCTTGAAGGGTATGGATCATTTCCATAAGACAAGCATTTGCTTTAGCTTTTCCCTTATCCTTATATCCTAGACCTTTTGTTTTTCTAGCCAATGAGGACGAAGAAGGTTGAATGGGTTCTATAATTCCTTCTTTTCTTAGGCCAATGGGGCCTTGTCCTTCATAACCCATTCTGTGTAGGATATACTCACCTCGCTCATAGATTTCTGTTGGGAGCCTAGGTGGTTCTTGTTGTGTGTTGTCTTCTTCTTCAGTGTAAAGCCATTATAGGACATCTCTTTCCTCTGTTTCATCTGATAGGGTCCCCCATTTTACAAAGGGAGTTGTGGGAGGTGTAGAAGGAACAAGTGGCTTTGGAAAATGCTTGGGTTGCCTAAAGGATCTAGGAGATAGAGGTAATTTGGCTAGATTGAGGTTGTGCTTGATGGAGTATTCCCCTACTCTTATTTCTTTGATGGTAATTTTCTGCTCTTTGAGCTTGGATGAGGAAGCTTCAGAGGTAGAATCATGTTGTGGGGTAGGGGATGTAGATGCTCTATTGTTTGGTATGATGCAATCAGGTTTTGAAAGGACAGAGTTACAATCCTGAAAGGGGTCGGGGTCACCTTGGATGGTGACTTGCTTGCCATTATGAGGGAATTTTATGCATTGGTGATAGGTAGAAGGCACAACTTTCATGGCATGAATCCATGGTCTACCTAGAAGAATATTATAGGCTAGCTCCCTATCTAGGACTTGGAACACAACGTCTTTTATCACTGGTCCCACTTGTATGGGTAATACCACTATTCCTTTGGTAGTTCTCTCCTCTTCATCATAGGCTTTGATAGTAATCTTCTTCCTTGGATCAACTGCATTTTCAGAGAACCCCAATGTAAGGACTAGCTTCAGGGTGCAAATATTTAAACCGCCCACCCATCAATGAGAACCCTCTTGATGCGGTGCTTATGGATGAAGGCGACAATATGTAAAGGGGTGTTATGAGGTTGAGACACTGAGAGGTCATCTTGTTCGGTAAATGATATGGTACTTGAGGAGGTCAGATTACCTACCATGGCTTGAAACTTCTCTTGGGCCAAGTTAGTGGGTACTGTCATTTCTACTAAGGCTTTATCGAGAATCACCTTGTGGGAAGGAGATAGATGCAACAACTCTAAGATAGAAATGTGGCCAGGAGTTTTCCGTAGTTGGTCTATGACACTATACTGATGGAAGTTTGACTGAGAAGGTGATGACCTTGGAGGAATGGTATTCAACGTGACCTTACTACTGCGGGTGATGATACTGCAATCAGTTCTATTGAGCTCTGATTGTTGGTTTGGCGTAACCACATTGATTTGTGGGACATGCTCTAATATGCAATTGATGGTATAATCGAATGGCACACTTGCATAATTAGAATTACTATTCCCATTATTTTAATTTTGCCTATTGCAGTTGTTGTTATTGTTGCCGTTGTTGTTGTTGTTGTACGACCTGTCGTGATTGAGAAGTGGATCTTTGTAAGCCACATGCGTCTCATTAGAAGTATGTTGTTGAGTGCCTCCTTGATTTTGATCAAGCACATCTTGAATAACATGTTTGAGACGGATACAATTGTTGGTCGTATGTCCTCTTCCTCTATGATACTCACAAAAGTCAGTGTCTTTCCAACAGTGAGGTTTTATCTGAGGTTCATGATCACTTGTTGGCAGTAGAGTGATTTCATTGTTGGCCAATAGCTTCCTTAATGCGGATTTGGGACTCACCCAGTGGTGTGAACTTTTGCCTTGGATTTGAGTTGAACCATGGTCTTGGCTCTCGAGAGAATGTTTGTTGGGCGTAACGTTGCTTGCCTCTCCTTTGAGAGTGAATATTGGTTGTTGTTTGGGAGCCGCGACCTTGGCATCACCTACTCCATCGTTGATGACATTTTTATTCTTAGTCCAAAACTTTGATTTATCAGTCATGTAGTTGGAGGTAGGTGTGTCCTTGTATAACTTGATTTGGCCCTTGGTGATCATATCTTTCTCGATGAACAATCCCATTTCAATGACATTCAAAAATGAGGTAGGGCATTGAATTTGTATTTGATAGCTTAGATTGGAGTTGAGGTTATGGACAAATATCTCCATTAATTGCTCCTCGGGTACATCATACAAGCATTTGCTTGCTAGTTGTCTCCACCTTTGTAGGAGGAGGTGAATGATTCGCCACTCTTTTGCTTGGTGTTGCATAGGTTAAGCATGGAGACTTCATGTTCAATATTGTATGAGAAGTGCGTGATGAATTTGTTGACTAACTCATCAAAAGTTTTGATGCCTAGTGGAAGCCATGAGAACCACTCCATGGCTTGACTACCTAGAGATCTAGAGAATAGTCTCATTAAGAAAGTCTCATTGTGAGCTACTTCCATGCATGCGGTGTTGAATTCCCTAATGTGATCTTAGGGTCCCCTTTCCCTTTGTACTTGTCAAACTTAGGAACTTCAAATTGAAAGGGGAATGGTATCATGTTCAAACTTTTATCAAAGGGGTACGGTGCAATATCTTCCAACGAGTAGGTTTTAGTGTTTGTGCCCATCTTGAGATATGTCATTTGTTGCATTAGACCCTTGATTTGTTTCCTCATTTCTTCCATAGGTGTGTTTGGGTCTATGACTTTCTTTCCTTTATCCTCACCAATGTGGTGTTCATGATTATCCTCTATGGTCTCTTTGAGTTTGCTTAGATCGAAATCAGCAAGGAGTTTAATTCCAAGATTTGCAAGATGATAAAAACACTTGTGAGGGTCCTCATGGAGCACTTTCTCTAGCAAGCAGTAGAATTTCTGATCTTGGAGGTGTCCTTGATAATCTTCGTGAGAGATTTCCTCATCACTGTCATGAGGGGTGACAATACAGTTAGATGATCCAACCATTTCAAGTTGCTTTTGGTATTGAGATCTAGTAAGAACCATGCAAGGTGATGTGGGATGGGGTGGGATGAAACTAGAGATTTTGGTGAGATGCCAATGGAGACTGCTGAGAATAGGATACTTATGACAAGATTTGAAGAAGGGACTTTCTCGATCAATGATTCCAAGTAAGATGACCGATACAAGATGATAGCCACTAGTAAGGGTACTCGATACCTGTCTTACTGTGTAGGGACTAGTTGTGCACCAAGACCACTAGCGAAGTTCTGTGACTTACTAGGGTTACTTGAATCCAAAATGATTCGAAAAAGGGGCCTATGCTGATATGATATGGGATACTTTGACTTTGGACTAGGGAGACCTGATAGAAGGTGAATGAGATGACCAATGAAAGAGAGATTTTGACGCTAAATGAATGGAAAAATGACTACAAGGTAAGATCTGATCTCAAAATCTTGAACAAGACTGAAATGGGTACCCAAAAATGGTAAAATTTTTCTCTCAAAGACTGTGGAAGTGCTCATTGTCACGCATGCGCCGGAACAGATGCGCCGCATGAACTGGTAAATGCGCAGGAATTCGGTGTATAAGCGCAACACTGGTAAATTTCAAATGCATCGTAACATGTTGTAAAAGTGCTATAAGTCAGTATAGATGCACTGTAAATCGGCACAAATGCGCAGCAAAAGAGGACGAATGCGCCGCTCTTGTTTTTCAGTGATTTTTGCAAGTTTTTGGTAATTTTATGATGTTTTTGGTATCTTTGGCTGCAAAAAGGTCTTTTGATTTGATTTTATGAAATTATGGCAAGAAGACATGGCAAACACAAAAAATGTTTTTATCATTTTTTATTTTCTTGTGATTTTTTGACTCTTTTTGGACTAAAAGAAAGCAAGTACAAACCTAGGTTTCAAAGGACAATATAAAACCAAATTCTTACTATCTCTAGTGAAGCATCTTTGGGAGGTGATAATCGCCCTTCCCTGCACCAAATTATAGGGGTTTTTGGCCACTAAGAACAAAGGATGAGTAATAAAGGCAACCATTTGAGTGGTTATATATGTGGCATCACTACTCTCCATTATGGAGTCTCCCAGCCTGCAAGGGTTACGCCTTGGAGGGTTTTGGGGGAGGTTGGTTGTCGGTATAACACGACTGCACTCATTGTTTGAATCTTTCACTCCAAACATAATTTATTTATAGTGGATTGGTAGGGCTTGGCGTTTAGCCAGTTACCACTTAGGATCATTCCTACTTGGATGAATGGTATCTAAGAGCAGGCCCTTCTAAAGGAAAAACACATGCGAAAATGATATGTCTGGCATTTTGGTCACCCAAGATTGGGAAGAGCATAGGCCTGGTATCATTCCCAAAACACATAAGACAGTGGTTCTTTTCCCCTAGTTAAAATGAGAAAAACTAGATGAGCTATCTACTTGGGCAAGCAAAGAAATTTGTTAACTTTGAAGTGATAACAAGATAACAATGGTCCAGTTTTACCAAGATAGCAATGATGTGTTCAATTTTACCCAGATAGCAGTGATTTGTTAACTTTGAAGTGATAACAAGATAGCAATGGTTTAATTTTACCAAGATAGCAATGAGTTGTTAACTTTGAAGGATAGCAATATAGCAATGATTCAATAATATGCAAGATAACAATGATTCAATTACCGCCTTCCTAGTTAAGACTATGTGAGATTTGTATGAGCATCCATTTACTTTCTGTTAGAAATCGAAGTGTGAGTTAACAAGTGCAACTATATGAATCTAAACTAGTACCTAGCCTACAAAACAGATCAAGAGTGTTCTTAAAAAAAGACGTTAGCGTTAGCGAAAACTTTAAGGAAATCCTAAAAATCACTGCCTAGATCAGATGCGCTACTTCAGAGATTGAATGCGCAAAAATAGAGTTCAGAAGTGGCACAGTACATATGCGCTAAGATAGAGGTCAAAAGCGTAGGAAAACAATATACATGTGCTAAACAGACATACGCGTCGTATCAGAGGATATATGCACCGGAATAGAGTTTGTGTGCGCCGAAAGGATGTATGCGCCAGATCAGATAATAGGTGTGCCGGATCAGAGACTGTATGTGCCAAAGGAGTGTATACACTGAAACATATAGCAGATGCGTGCTATGATGTGTCGGATGCGCGATTTCTTCCTATGTACAACTTTCTAAAATACAAAAAACTCAGTTTTGGGTTAAATTGGGGCTAGGCCCCATGGTGGGCACCAAAAATGTTAAGGAAAAATTGGAGTAAACATGAATAATCAATATATCAATATCAAAATACCCAAAACTCAATGAAATACAGTAACAAAGAGATCAATCAAACAAAATAACTTCAAAAACATTTGCAAACCTCAAAGCTTCATAGCTTCTGTTGGTTGCCTATCTCAATCGATCTTGCATGTATGAATAAGGCCCTCAGAGAGTGCACTTCCTTGCTATTCCAAGATTTTCAATGGAGAACAGCTATGATAGTTTCGCCATGAAGATGAGCTTCACAACAATGATAGTAGTATGTAGTAACGAGTGTGATCACAAGTAATGAAGGAATTGGTGCCAAAGGCGTGCTGCAATTCTTGCAAAGTAACAATACTTAAAGCTTGGATGATTGAAATGGAATAATTGGGTTCAATTTATAGACTTGAGAGAAAGAAGATTAGCGGTATAGGAAAAACAAGAAGATCAATGGTATAGAACGGTTGAGAGATGTGAGCGAATAAGAAGAAGACAAGTGTCACACAAAAGCTGTTTTATTTGAGTTAACTACTTTCTTTTCTAAAGATAAGACATGCTTTTCATAAATTAGAAAGTTTTTTTTCTAATTTAAGAGATATTGATAAAAACAAGGTTGGTTGAGTCAGTTAACTCAACTTGTGATTTGCTTTTGCATGATTTGAGAGAAATTAAATAATAAATTATTTAATTTTGTGTGCATGAAGAAGAAGACTTATTTTTAGAAGATTTGAAAGATATTTGAAGAATTAGAAGATGAGAAAGCAAATTAAATAAATAAATTTATTTAATTGTTATGCATGATTTGGAAGAATACATAAAATATTTGATTATATTTTATTTTTGGAGATTGAGAGGATTTAAATAAATTTGATTGATTTATTCAAATTTGGAAGAATGATTGACTTAAATTAAATAATTAAGAATTATTTAATTGTTTGGAAGAATTTAATTAAATAAAGGATTTTATTTAATTTTGACTTTAGAAGAGGTAATTAAATAGTTCGATATTTAATTAATTTAGAAGAATATGAATCGAATAAATAAATTTGTTTATTTATTTATTGATAGAAGAATTAGAATGAAATAAATATTAAGAATATTTATTTAGACCAAATCGTGTCATTTTTAGTTGTATACAGAACTTAACTTTGAAAATTCTTCCAAGGGTAATATGGGATAGGTTGGAGGAGGAGTAGTTCTCAAAAATTGGAAGGGTGAAATGGTGGTAGCTTATGCAAAAAATTAGGGTATTCAACCCAACATGGTGAAATCCCCTGCTACTGTCCTAGGCATTGCCCTTGCTAGGAAACTTAATATCTCCAATATTGTAATAGAAGGGGACTCCAATAACATCATTGAAACTCTAAACTCAAGAGCTTCTAGCCCTTGCTCATTCAAGATCATCCATGATGCAATGGGGGTTCTTAAATCCTCTAAGAATTTTAAAATTCTTATTACCCATAGAGAGGGTAACCAATTGGCCAACTTGCTAGAAACTTTGGGAGGCTCATTTAGTGACCAAATGTATTGGTATGAGGTAGACAAGACTTGTATATTAGGGAAAAAATCAAGCATGAGGTCAATAACATCTCATAATTACATGTCATCAATTGGCTTCAAGGAAGGTTGGCTAGACACAAACCATATAAGTGACAAGTACATTAAAAATATCTTTGATTTAGAGTATTATGTGGATTAGGTGATGATTTACATATATGTTTTATCTCTTCACTTTAAAAACAAGAAACTATTCTTCATCCATTGTAATTCTACTTTTCTGGGATTACAAACTTAGGAGTAGGAACTTTTGGAGAGTTGATGACATGGGGGTGATAGGTTTAGGATTAAGCCTTCATCATGTGATCAAGTTAAAAAGAACACTGCAATCTAGAATATTCTTAGGAGGGGAGGGCTCATGAGCTACTTGTAGGCCATTAATGGGTATGACCCAATGTTGTCGAATGAATTTGCTTACACTTGGAAGAGTAGGATGGTGTATGTTAGAGTGCCCAAGCCACAAGATTAGAAATGGACAATCTCAAACTACAAAAGTCAATCAAGCCAAGAAACCATGAGCATATGGAGACATTTCTTAGAAAAATTGAGAAAATTGGTATATTTTAGAATGGCTTCAGGAAGGATGACTTGTCGAAGTCTTGGGGGAGGTTATTGTCACTCTTATTAGGTATTCTACCTTATAGGTAGATATAAATGTGCTTACTCATACCATTTTCCTATGTTAGATTACTTTCATCATAAATAGAAAATGAGTTTCTCCTTCTTTATCAACTCTCTTGAGTAGTCAGTTGTTAATGTCATGTTGGGAAAAGCTAACCTTTTTTTAATAAAGGTTTAATCTACTATTTTTATAGATTTGAATTAGAAAAAACCATTGCCCTCACCCTTTTCCCAAATATTGTCAATCCTACTAGGGTTTCTCCTAATCTTATAAAGGTTTATTCCATCCTTGTTGCTTTAGCCCCTACTTTTGGTCCTCTAGCTTCCAAAGTTTATAATCCCCCCTCTCTCTAATGTAGTGTTTCTTTGTAACCCCAAGAGCTCCTCTAGCTATCCTCTTGATTCTAATCAGAAAGTAGGTCCTTGAAGAGTTGTGAAGATTCTTGACCCCCCTATGGCTACCCAAGCCATGGAGGGTAGAGTTACCCTTATTCCTTCTTCTAGTGACAACCTCCCCACCTTGTTTGTGGATGGTATTGCTAAGCCTAGGAAAGTTGTTGATAAAGGTAAGAAGGAGATTTCTTGTATTATTCCTTTTTGAATAATTAATGAACCAATATTCATGTTATGTCTTTTCCTCTATTTTTTAGTTGTTGTGTGTTTCTCTCTTTTGTAGAAGAATTACTGCAGATGGTCTTGGTTCCTATGAGTCCTTTAGTGACTCTAACAATGGACACAACTATGGGAACAACAATTAAACTACACCAAGATTGTATTAACATCCCAAAGGAAAATACTTGATGTGTATCTTTTAAACCACCTTCCTAATTAAATTATTTTGACTCTGCCATGGTAGGTCTTATTTTTTGTCAACATAGGCAAGGGCATGTGACAAAACATCCCTATATGACCTTTAAAACAATGTTGAGATAACATATGATAACTTAGAGTCTAAAAGACATCCCAAAACTCCTCCACAAACCTCTATGACTAATGGAGCATACTACAACACCTTAGAATTCTCGAACTTTGAGTAACAAGGAGACAAACAATGACAAATAATGACAACTAGACCTTTTAGACCAACCTTGATGCCCAAGTCGCCTATTTGGGCAAGGAGCGTAAATAGGTAACATGTATATTACTTTTGTGTTTGTTTTCTTATAACTATGTGATAAGTTTAATTTTTACACATACCTCCTCTTATAGATCAGTTTAGGAAGGTATTTTTCAGCTCTTCTTCCTTTCATTTGGTATCAAATCCTTATCATCTTGGGTTCTAAGTGTTAGGGATCTAGTTTTTTGTACTAATATTGGATTGAGTGAGAGCTTGCATAGAAGGAGATCTTGTTGTAGTAAAAATAGAAAGCATATCAAGGATAGAAATGGAGAAGTTCTTAGGCACAAACTTTGAACTTTGGAAGCTCAAGATAGAGGATATGCTCATAAATAGAGATCTACGGGCAGTAGTATTTGGATCCAAACTTGTTGCTCTATCATAAGAAGACATGGATAAAATGGGGAAAAAAAGAAAAGGGCCTCATTAGACTCTATTTGGTAGACGTCTACGACGTATTGTTGAATGTATTTGAAGAATCCATCAATACATTTGTTTGGAAGAAGTTAGGTGAAATTCATCATGCTAAATCCTTGGTAAATAAACTTTTCCTAAGAAAGAAGTTGTATACTCTCAAGATGAAGGATGGGGGTTCTGTGACAGCCCCTGAATGCTTTCAGAATGATTGTTACTTAGTTGCACTTCATTGGAGTGAAGGTGGAGGAGGAGGATCATTAGATGATTTTGTTGTGTTCTTTGCTAGAATGGTGGGATCACATGGTGATGGAAATTAGGAGTATTGCCTCTAAAATCAAAATATATGAGGTGGTTGCATCATTACTTTCAGAGGAGATGTAGGTAAAAACTTCCAAATCAGCCAAGGAGGCCCTAGATATTATGGGAGATTGAAAGAGAAGGGGAAGAAGAAGGACATGAAAAGAGACAAATCTAGATCCAAATCTCCTAGAAATACCAAGGCTAAATGTTGGAACTATGGAAAGAATGGGCATCTCAGAAGAGCCTAAAAGGAGGAGGAAAAGAAAAATAAAAATGATTTAGATGATGAGCCTAAATTTTTTTAGGATGATGGTGATGCTTTTATTGTGGCCTTAGCAATCCATGCATTGGAAGGTGCATGATTGATAGACTCTGGGGCTTCTTTACACATGACCTTACATTGAGGTTGGTTTCAATGTATGATGGATATGATGGCAGGAAGGTGTACCTTGGATATGATTGTCACTTGAAGATGGTTATCCATCGAAGAGTCTTGATTCAATTCCATGATGGATGTGTGAAGGGGATGAATGGTGTACTACATATCCTTGGTTTTACATGAAACCTACTTTTAATTAGGAAGCTTAATGATGTGGGTGTGCAAGTTGTTTTTTCTAATGAAGGGTGTAATATGGTGTGAGGAGCTATGGTGCATGCTAAGGGTGTTCGTGTGAGCACTTTGGTTTAGCTAAATGCATGCATTATTTAGTGCATTATTTTGATTCTATAGTGAATAGATCTATAGAATCTATGCCTTCACCATTGGAACCAGTAGTGAAGAGGAGTTTTGCATTACTTTTGATGGTCATGCGTTATAGGTACCTAAGGGTTCTCTTGCTTTAGAGACCAAGCTACCTATAGAGAAAGATATCTTATGGCACTTGAGAATGGGCCACATAGGTGAGAAGGGTCTAAGGGTCCATTGAAAAATAATAATCTTGTAGAGAATTTAAATGGTTGTGCTCTTGAGTTTGATTTCTATGAAAATTACATATATAGTAAACGAAATCACATTCAATTTTACTTGTATTCTCACAAATCTTTTGAGGTGTTGGATCTAATTCATTCTAATGTTTTGGTCCTATAAATATTCCTTTGATTTCAAAATATTTGAATTATATTTATTTCATAGATGACTACTCTTGAAGGACATGGGTGTATAATTTCTTTATAATTAAATCTAAAGTATGCGGTTGTTTTAAAAATTTTAAGGTTCTAGTAGAAAATCAAACTAGTAGGAAGGTTAAAGTTTTGATAATTGACAATGGTGGTGAATTTTGTTTAGTAGACTTCGATAGATTCTTTAAGGAGCATGGGATATAAAGACACAAGACAACTCCATATACCCCTTGGTAGAAAGGAGTTGTAGAAGTGTAATACACCA
Organism: Cunninghamia lanceolata; assembly: GCA_027924645.1. NCBI lineage: Eukaryota > Viridiplantae > Streptophyta > Pinopsida > Cupressales > Cupressaceae > Cunninghamia > Cunninghamia lanceolata. Next base: position 10,710,986 of record BSBN01000553.1, on the reverse strand, counting down.
ACTCATACAACTTGGAATTACTCACAAAATTTACTAAGAAAGTAAAAGAACATGTTTAACCATGAGTGATCTTTTTTTCTTTTCTAACATTTGCATAATCACATAGAATTAAATGTATATCTGTTTTGAACATTTTTCAACTTAAAATTACAATATATTCAAAGATAAAATCATAGTGAAATCATTTCACTTTACATTTACAAATAATTTGCACTTGGCAATATGAATAATTTTACATAAGCTTGAAAATCATAAGTCATAATATGAAGTATACTACATCTGGAATTTGGTATCTATATCATAAGTCTCAGTGAGTCTTTTGTTGTAAAGGGAGAGCATCATTCGAGTGCTTTTCCTCCAATCACAGACCAACAGTCCCTCGCTCATCTTCCATTTGGAAGTGGCCCTACCCTTCACAAAGAGTATAGACATAAGGAACCAACAAGTTTCTATCTGAGTCCTATTGTTGTGTCTTATGTAACTCAATCAACCACACAACTCTAGCCAATCTTATAGATAAGTATGATCATTCTAACAGGTTACACAATCTAGACATGGTGAACTGACTAATGCATGCAGAGATAAATGCATCACTTTGGCCAAAGTTTCTCTATAATAGATGTTTGGAATAAACGTAATCATGTGTTCACACACCTCTAACTTGAATTGGAAACTATAACATCCTATTGTTTGACTTGCATGACTAGAATCTCAAGACATGAATTGTCTTGACTAAACTCAAATCCTAGTCAATCTGACTTAGAATTAATCGTCAATCTGGGATAAATATAATATATGGGTTTAGGTGACTTTAACATTTTAGAGAGTCCTTTTTTGCATACTTGCAAATACTAGGGTCAACGACTTTTTGTAATTGTACTCAATGACTTAAAGATTGAGCATTCTTGTGCAATATATCAAGTTTTTGACTCTATCATGAAATCATTTATTTTACCATAAGTGCTTCTTAGAATCTTCCTAAATTATACATGTCTTGATCTATGGTTTCTCGACCATAATAAACAATCCACTGATTCAATGTTATAACCGATTTAAGAGTTTTCAAGTTTTCTTAACCCTTCTAGGTCAAATCTAGGGATTTAACTTCTCTATCCCAACACATTGAAATATAAAATACTCTTGTTTTCCAAAAGTAAGAATTTATAATAATATAACATGGAAACGATAACCTCTAGTCTTCTCTTGACCACTCGGGCATTGTTTGAATTCACGTTTCTCATAACATGTATAAACATAGTACACAAGGTCTATCCTCATTCATATAAGATCTTAATGAATACTATCATTATCATAACTAATCTTTTGACTAAGTTCAATCTTTCAACCTAAATAGGTTTTAGTCTAAAAATAATAATATAATATTTTTGACCTCTTGGTCTTCTTAAGTTCACTACCTTTTGATATAGATATATTATGAACTCATAATAACATCCTTTGCATATCATGATAATGCTTATCATTATTTGTATAATGCATATGTGATATTATATCACTATACTTAGGTGTTTTCAATGATATCAATATCATTTATATATATTCTATATAAGTGATTATCTATCACCTTAACTTTTGATTATAAACACTAAAACTTATACATATAAATCATTGTGAAATGTAAATATATCACTATCTAAACTTTCTTTAATCTTACTCATCTCAATTCCTAGGTTTATATCTGAGTTCTCATAAAAAAATTAGTCTTTACATTTTATATGCTATATTTTTACACAGATTTGGTGTTTTGGTAGCTAAAAGAAACCTATATTTTCTTGAGTATACAAAGTTAAGTGACATCTTTCTACAACCCGTAAACCTCTATGTAAAAAATGTTATTCATAACATTTTTCCATAATCATGTGTCTATGAGAGCAACAAAGTTTATAATATATTTTCTCTATGGGTTCAATGATACAATGATGGCATGAGAAAGTTATCTTCCATAGTATTCATGTTGTAAACTTTATCATTTTATTGTTTAATCTCTGTGGTTTTATACTTCTATTCAATGACATTTTTATTGTCTCACTCTCATAAATTCGAATGCCATTATCACAAGAATTTTGTGTGTGGTTTCATAGCTTTGACACGATAGTGTTTCTCTATACATTTCTATGTTTACAAAGTTTCTATGACCATAATATCACTACTTTTATATACTTTTCTATAAGAAATCATATCTCTGTATGTTCATACGAATGGGAATATTGTAGTTTAATAACATAGAATTAATTGCTTATAAGAGATATCCTTACCTCAAAGCATCGATGATTTCCCAAAACCTGAGCTAATTTCTTCCTTTTTCCCACTACTACCTGAGCTATCTTTACACCTTCCTCTACATTTGTCTCTCTTTCCCCGCGGATCTCTGATGAGAACAAAGTTGAGCAAGCACAGCTAATGCTATCACAAGTCGTGCCCAACTGCAACTAACATAATTGCTGTCGTCGAGGTGAGAACAAATTTTTGTGTTTTTAACACAGTCCTTCCCCTCACAATAATGTAGCCTTTTAAAATTCTTTACTCTCCATAACCGTGATTATTATTCCTGCATCTATGCCTATTTACACTCTAAAGTGGCATGTAGAAAATGATGGAGTTACTGATCATAAAAACCACTCCTAAACTATTCAAAAACTCCTCCATTCTCTCCATAACCAACGTGGAGGAAAGGAGTCAAGTGCCCACAAAATAAAATAAGTGGTTTTGCATTAAATTTGCAACAACACCACATTCCTTAAAATGCTCATCGACTACATACAATTGGTTTTAAACTTAAAGTTCATATTAAATAGATATTTAACAACAAAATATAGGTGTATACAACATATACTTACATTGTCTCTAACACACGATATGATATGAGAATGGGGTTGAGGTATTCTCCCCCTCTCAAAATTGCTTAAATGTCAAAATAGATAAATTAACATAGTAGAATTCCAATCGGGAGTTACCGATAATAAAGTAGTTTAACTACTAGTATTTATTTGTTCTAGTAATATAATTTTATATTCATATCACACAAAGAAATAATGACTATCGACCATTTCCTTGTCAAAAATCATGTTCTAACCTAACTTAGTTTTTGATAATAACCTTAGCTTAATGGATCTAGTTGACAATCAACGATTTGTCAAGTCAGAACCAAACTTAGACCAATTGGTCAAACATAACGTACCTTACTCGATGAAGGTTCACTAAACTGTGAAAGCATGAGACTTAGATGAAAAACAATCTGTTCTTATCCTTACGTCTATTCTCTTCTCTCTGATGATGTTCCCCCTCTCTTTCTCAAAGGGTGGAAAACTTGTATCTTGGTTACAACTTACAATCACAAAACTGGGATTAACTATGCATCGTTAGTCAATTCATAAACCTTATGAATAAATAATCATGACATCTTATAATCACATATCTAATTTCTAATCATATAATCATAAACTCATGATGTCATTGATTTATCCTGACATTTTCACATAATGTCAAATCATTAATTTATGCATAAATTAACACTAATTATGTGCAAGTAAAAAGTAAATCATAGTCAAAACTTGGGGTGTGACATATCTCCCCCATAAGATTCATCATCAGGTCAATGATCCAGTGTATCATAAAATAATAATAATATAAATGTTGTGTTCAACTTCAAAGAGCATAAAACAAATGAGGAAATCTATGATAAAAATCATGGTAATCTTCCCATGTGGCACTATCCTCTGCATACTAGTCCTATTGGACCTTGCACTGTGTAACCTCTCTATTACACAAGTGGATCTTGCAAACTTCGAGTACCTTTGTTTATCATTCCAATAAAGCATTCCAATAAAGAATATGATTATCACCTGTTATATACTTTTTCAAATATGAAACATGAAAAGCATTATGCATCCTAGAAAGATATGGTGGTAGAGCAATTTTGTAGGCAACCAGATTGATCGCTTCGAGAACTTCAAAGGGTCCTACATATCGAGGAGCTAGTTTGGAAGACTTTCCAAACTTTGTGGAACTCTTTTGAGGTTTAACCCTCAAAAGAACTTTTTCTCCAATTAAGAGTTGCCTTGGTGTACACTTGGCATCAGTGTAACTTTTATGTCTATATTTGCTTCCGCCAATCTATTTCTGATAAGCTTGATCTATTCTTCTATTTCTAATAGCATTTCTAGACCAATGCTAATCCTATCCTCTAGCTTATCCCAACTTATAGGAGTTTGACATCTTCTTTCATATAATGCTTCAAATGGAGACATATTAATAGCAGAATGGTAGGAGTTGTTATAGGCAAACTCCACAAGTGGAAGATACTCTTCCCACTTGTATTGATGATCCATGCAATACATCCACAACAAAACTTTGAGAACTTGATTTACCCTCTCAGTCTAACCATCTATCTCAGGGTGATAAGATGAGCTTATATTGAGTTGAGTTCCTAGCGCTGAGAACAAAGTTTGTCAAAATCTTGACGTCATACGTGCATCTTTGTCTAAGATAATTTTCTCAAGAAATCCATGCAATCTAAACACTTCTTGCACAAACTTGCGAGCTAAAACTAGTGCTCTATCCATTAGATTCCTTGGATAAAATGAGCTACCTTGGTGAGCTTGTCCACCACCACTAAAATAGCATCATGTAAATTTTGAGACATCGGGAGACCTTACACAAAGTCCATACTAATGACAGGCCACTTCCACTCTGGAATATTGTGCGGATATAGAAGTCTTGTTGGATGCTGATGCTCAACCTTGACTCTCTAGTACTCTAGGCAACTTGCTACAAAACTTGCAGCATCATTCTTCATTCTATTCCAGAAATAAAGAGGCTTCACATTGGCTAGGAGTTCGGTTACTATAAGGTGACCTGAATATGGTGCGGAATAAACTTCCTTCGACACAAGGTTTCTTAATTCTGTAGAGTTTGGAAGATACACCTTCCTCTAAATCTTAAAAGCCCATTTGGTTCAAAATAGAACCCATCATACCTCGAGTCTTGAGGATTTACTATGAAAGCTTGCTTAACTTGCTCATAGTACTCGTCACCTACAAAACTTTGTAACACTAAGTCCTTGAAGTTCAAGTGGATAGAGACAATTGATGAGATATGCCTTTGTCGACTCAGATCATCTACTACTTAGTTCTCTTTACCTTTGATGTAACTTATCTCAAAGTCATAGTCAGATATCAATACCAACCATCTTCTTTGTTGAGCATTCAAATGAGGTTGGGAAAATATATATTTATGACCTTGATGGTCTGACTTCAGTTCAAAAGGCTTTCCTAGCAAATAGTGTCACCACACTTGCAAAGAATGCACAACTGCTGCTAACTCTAAGTCATGAGGAGCATAATTTTGGTCATATGCTCTCAGCTTTCTAGATTCATAGGCTACCACTTGCCTTCTCACATCTCATTTCAATTTCATTTAAAAATTTAGATTATTGGACATTTAATTATGATTGTTTGATTATTGGGAAATGACATGTCTGTAAAGGTAAATTGTCATTATTTTTATAAATACATAAATAAGAAAGTCGATAAAATGATGGATTAATATGTTCATGATTATGGATTTATGTTTTCTCAAGTTTTGGCTATGATTTTATGGACTAACCTATTAATGAGAATTTGAGTGTGACTGAGTGCAGGAACATGTCAAAGACAAGAACATGGTTGAGGTAGAAGCATTCTAGCCACCCAGTAAGAATGGGCATGATGAAAACCTGATGCATGCACACACTCACTTAGTTTCATACATGTTGCATCATTCATATTGCATTATTGAATGACTTTATTATGCATTCGCTACATGGTTACTGTTGTCACATAGATTTGCACCTAGTATTGAAGGCTTTTAGGGATCCAACAATCTAGTGAAACATTGAGATGACCTCCAGGTTTGGGACCCTACAGGGAGGCTAAATCTCTAGAGAGAGGCTAGTTCCTTTGCTGAATGAGAGATTTAGCGATCCTAAGACTAAACCTAATCTATCCACATGTTTATGAAAAGAGTAAAAGGGATGAAATTGAAATTAAAGGGGAGGTCATACACCAGATTTGAATATAAAAGCTCTCACAGAACTAAGAAAATGCACAACATAACCAGATATAACTAATAAGTACACACATATTTAACTGATCCTAATAGAGGTAAGGAGCAAGCATTGGTTGAGAGAAACGAATTATTCACAGACAAACCATCCTTAGATTTACACAGAGTTAAAAACAACACAAAGAGGTGAGAATAACCAACATATATTCAATTAAAAGGCACGATTACAGTAGAGAAGGGCTCTATTTGAATATAGAATGAACAAGTATCCAACCCTTATTACATCTCTCAAAGATGCATATATAGCATTTGAGCATTTGACGTAAGTCAATTACAATAAATTCACCCCATGGGCTGTCAAAAGAAAACTTACACCAGAAGGGACACCTACCTGCAAGACTTCAATGTAGAAAAATATCTAAATCCATCAATCAGCTAGAAGATATTTTGAGTCTTCAATGAGAGCAGCTGAATCACTCACGTGCAATAATTAATGTGAAATATCTGCCTTTGGAAATCTTTATCAATACTTCAAGTTGGCCGCTGATATGTCTTGTCGGTCGAGTCTGTATATTCATCTTCAGTCGGCCACTATCTTGATATCTGGATGTGCATATTCATATCCAGATCATGATTTTTGGATCGTAATTTCATGGTGAGAATATTCCTTGAAAGCCCACCAAATGAAAGAGGATGAAAAGCTAAGCACTTTTGCCTTTTGGATTATGTAGACATTCCTCAGGATGAGGGAGATATCCACATTCAAAATTACGGTAAATGGGCATATGGATATCCATGAGCATCTTCAAGGTCTGCACATTCACAAATATCTGGATGATATAGCCTGACCACATACAATAGTCTTATCATCCTGATATTCAAAGGCACCCATCAAATTTACCTTCGCAGCATGGAGGGGCCATCATCCGCATGAATACCTGATGTCAAGATATTAACTTGATATCTAGATATTAACTTAATATTTAGATGCTTCTTTAATACACCACCTTTGAATATCTTGATGATGTCATCAACATGAAGAACTTTGTTGGAGATGAGATATGGATGATGTCATCAGGATATTAGTACTACAGGATAATCTATTGGTGGCAGAATGTCTGGATGATGTCATCGTCATATGCACTTCTTTGGGGAGGGGACAAGATGACATCATCGAGACATTCACAAAGGGCATGGACATTGGGAAAGATTTAGACATTAGGAATTATCCAGATGTTAGGTAAACATCCAGGTAATTACTAATGTTCATATATTCAGAAAGTATCTAGATATTAGTTAAGATCTGGATGTTAAGAAAACATCCAAGTATTAACTAAGGTCTAGATACGGGAAAAGGTCCGGATGTTAGTTAAGATTCGGATGTTAAGAAAACATCCGGATATTAACTAACGTCCAGATACGTGAAAGATATCAGGATTCTAGCTAAGGTCTAGATATTAAGATAATATCTGGATGTTAACTAAGATCCAGATATCCAAAAACATTAAATATCCATACCAAAATGACCAAGTATGAAGATGAAAATCCCTTTGAAGGGAGACATTGAAGGCAAAAGGCTTCTAGGGTTTTCTAGGTTTTATGCAAAGATTCTCCAAACGAGTTTTTAGGGATTTTTGCAAGGTAGAGCACTAGGATTTGGAGTGATTAAGGCCTATAGGGCCATATTCCAATGGATATCTAGAAGATTTTCAAGGTAAACTATTTGACTCTGGATAGAGGAAAATGGGTCAACATTTTGGCGACCTCTCAGGGATGTTTGCTTGCTAAATAAATAGATCAGTATTCTTAAGCATCCATTGGGCATAGAGTCCAAAAGAGGAATGAAATAGGTCAAGACAACTGAAACCTACCTCCCAAAACACACAAAAGGAAAGAGGCCTACATTCTCCTAATGACAATGCAACATGTGCAAGAGCACTTAGGGAAAGGGAAACCTAAAACTGAAATGAACTAAAACAATATATACAAGACCCCATACCAACCTTAATGGTAATGTTTGAGATGGATCCCATTAATTGAAATGGGTAGAACTTCACCATCCAGCCTTGACAAAATAAAGGCATTTGCTTGCTTGCTACAGGTGATGATGTATGGCCCACTCCAAAGTGCATCAAACTTGGTGTGGCTTCCTGGTTTGGCTCGGTCAGCATCCCATTTCAGAACAAGATAACCTTCTTTGAAGGTCTAGACTTTGGCATTCTTATCAAAATATCTCTTGGTATGCATCTGGTGTTCTTCTAATGTGATCATGGTTGACTACCTTTGTTCTTCTAATTCAATTAATTCAGCCATTCTGACAGACCTTGCATCCTCTCCTTCCAACTCTAATTGATGAGCCAAATCTAGTGCAGGAAGCTCTAAGGATATAGGTAATCTAGCCTCTCTTCTATACACTAGAACAAAAGGAGAGTTCCCAATGGCCCTCTTGTATGTGATCCTATCAGCCCAAAGAGCTAATTTGATCTTATTGTGTCATTGCCTCTGATTTGTTTCCATGGTCCTCTTCAAAATTTTGATCAAGTTCTTGTTGGTAGATTCAGCCAACCCATTACCTTGGGGGTAATAATTGGATGAAGTCTTCAAGAACACATTATATTTAAGAGCCTAATCAACAATCCTAAATATAGTGAATGCTTTTGCATTATCAGAAATAATAGTATGAGGAGCTCCAAACCTTGTCATGATTTCTTCCAAGAAACCCATGATAGATGACTCAATGGCCTCCTTGAGTGGGATTACTTCAAACCACCTAGTGAAGTAATCCATCGCATTCAAAACCCACCTACGACCAGCACTAGAAGTAGGGTTTATCATGCCAATGAAATCTAATCCCCACTATGAGAAGGGTTGATCAGCCTGAATAGGGTGAAGTGGAAGTGTTGCCAATCTTTTCATTCCAACAAAGAGGGCACACTCTTTGCATTTTCTTACCCATACATGGGCATCATTGAATAATGTGGGCCAAAAGTAACTTTCCCTCATTATTTTCATTGTTATAGCTCTAGCAGAGAAATAGCCACCAGTTGGGCCAGCATGAAACTCACTAAGAAGTCTATCAACTTGATTTTCTTCTATGCATCTCAGTAAGACTCCATCTAAATTTCTCTTGAAGAGAACACCATTTACCAAAGCATAAGGGATAAACTACAGCCTAAAATGTCTTCTTTTGGCTCTATCCAGTCCATATGGATACTCACTAGTGGATAGGAACTAGCCATACCTGCCATCCAAGAACTCACAATTGATGGCTCAGTCGTAAGTTCCTCCTCATTCAAATGGTAAGATGAATTCACTTCATCTATTGATGTTTGAGCTAGATGTTCACACAATTCTCTGCCTTTAATCAAAGTAGTGGCTTTGATGAACACATCATAATCTAGGATCTTAGTGACCTAGTTGTATCTCTTTTCACTAATTTCTATCCCCATTATATAGTCTCTCACACTAGGATGAGAAACCAAAACTCTAATGCGATTATTTGCCAACATATATCTGATTTTTTTTAAAGCTCTGACAATGGAAAATACCTATTTGTCCATGGGGCTATATCTAACCTCATAGTCCTTTAAGGTCTGATTGAAGAAAGCCAGAGGCTATTCCAGTCCCTATTCATTCTATTGCATTAGGACAATAACAATACTGTTCTCTCCTCCTTATGCATAGAGGACAAAATCCTTCTTATAATTTGGGTTCATGAGAGTAGGTGCCTGAGTGATCTCTTCCTTGATCTTCTCAAAACCATCCTTCCCTTTCTTAGTCCATTTGAAGGCTACATCTTTCTTGAGCATAAGGGATAGAGGCCTCACCAAGCTAGTGCAGTTAGGGATGAACTTCCTAACAAAGTTGATCTTCCCTAGAAATGATTGTAAAGATTTTTTGTGAGTAGGTAGGGGATGAGAAAGGAGAGCTGATGTCCTCTCAGGGTCAATGGATATCCCATCCTTAGACACTATGTGACCCAAAAGCATACCCTGGGCAATGACAAAAATACATTTCTTGGGGTTCAAGGATACCCCAAACTCTCTGCATCTCTGGAAAACCTTTTCCAGATGCTCCATATGGTTCTCCCCCTTCTTGGAGAAGACTGTAATGTCATCCAGATAAATTAGGATGAACCTGTTTATAAATGCTTTGAAAATAATATCCATTTCCCTCTAAAATGTGGCACCAGTATTAGATAAGCCAAAGGGCATCTTTACATATGCCATGGTTCCCCATTTGGTTGTGAATGTTGTCTTAAATCTATCTTCCTCTCTGACAATGATCTAGTTATATCCAGAGAAGCCATCCAACAATGAAAACCTCTCTGCTCCTGCAACTATTTGTAATATTTGATCCATAGAGAGCATAGGGTAATTATCTTTCAGAGAAGCACGATTCAAGTCTCTAATGTCTACACAGAGCCTAATCTCTCCATTTTTCTTTCTTACCAACACTAGATTAGCCACCCAAGTAGAATACTTGATGGGGAAGATAATCCTTGCTTGTATGAGCTTAGCGAGCTCTATCCTCATGAGTAGCTCAATTTTTGGATTAATAAGCCACTACTTTTGTTGAACTGGCTTGCAATGAGGATCTAGATCAATGGCATGCTAAGCCACCTCTAGATTAAATCCTTTAAGATCTTCATATGTCCATGCTAGGACATCGTTATATTTCTGGGAAAGATTTATGAATTCTTGCTCTTCTACATCACCACATACCTTTCCTAGCAGCAACTCCTTGTCTTGGGTGACGGTTACCTTTTTGTAATCCTCTCTCTTGAAGGTCATGCTATTCATTTCACCTTTGAACTCATCATCATGGCTAAAGATGGCCATAAGGGTAACTAGACCCTTGGGCAACTTGTTTGATTTGAGTTGGATGATTTGATCACCATAGCACTCCTTCAACCTAGGTTGCGCTATGGAAGAGAACTTTACTTCATTCTAAATGAAGCTTACAATCTGCTCATTGTTGTCAAGGACTTGCCAATGGATATCATTATTAGGAACAGATGGTCTGACAACAATCCTCACATGCTGATTAGGTCCTTGAAACAAGTCTGTATGTGGAGAAAACTGAGCCCCCACCATTGCTAATTGATCAACATCAACATTTACTTTTCTTGGGATCACCTGGAGGTTGAGAGCATCGAAGCTCTCAAACAGGTCTGAAACTTTATGTCTATAATCTCTTAGAATTTGGTTTTTTGTTGCACATCTCTCTCTGACTTGGTTGACCACCAATTCAGCATCACCAAAAATCTCCAGATGCTTGATTTTATTCTTTTCTGTTATCAATAGGCCATGGACCAATGCTTCGTACTCTGCTACATTATTCATGCAAGAAAAGTGTAGCGTATGAGCAAAACACAACTTCTTACCTGTCAAAGAGACTAGCAAAACACCTGCACCAGCCCCATTTCTGCTCTTTTCACCATTAAAGAACATCTTCCATGGGCCATTGGAGTCATCACCTGATTTAAGTACAGAAGGAACTGAAGGATCCCCTTCATGGCTCTTGTAGTTGCCCAAGTTAGCTACCTCAATGGTATCATAAGGATCAAAATTTTCATGATCTCTTGCCCACTCATCAAGAAATAGGTCAGGAATAGGAAGAGGTGAAGGTTCTGCCTCAATAGGTTCTGAGTCATGCACTTCCTCACCTTGAATCATGACATGTGGGTTCACCATGCTCTGGTCATAATTCTCCACATGATAGTTTGAAATTGGTTCAGCATTAATGGTGAATTGTGTGCTATATCTGGTCCTCAGCAGTATGTGAGACCAGTTAGAAGAAGTGGCTACCTTGGCTGTGAAGTCCCTTGACAGGCAGATGGCAAAGAAAAGAGGAAGACCAATGACTGATATGTCCTACTTAAAAGTTAGGTTTAGACATGCATGTAGAGTCAAGTCCAGTCCCTCGATCACTCCTATGGTGTTCACAGAGGTGCCATCTAACTGTAATACTCCTAATGAAATAGGGGCATACTTGATGCCTAACACATCTGCTATCTTCTTGGGCATGACTGAAACACTAGCCCCAGAGTCAATCATGCAGTTGTGCACTAAAAACTTCCCAATAATCAAAGATAAGTAGAAAGGAGATGGTTTCTTAACTATACTTACTTGTCCCTCACTTGGTTGCACAAGACTAGCAGGGGTCTTCTTTTTCTGCTTTGATGATGAGTCTGATGCTGCTAATTTAGCTGATGGGAATTTCCTTAAGGCCTCTTGTAATAGATCCCTTTGAGAAAGGATGGACATTACTTCCCACATAGAGACATTGATATTTCTCTTCTTCATCCGTTCCACAATATTTAATGGAACAGAGGCTATCTTGTACATTGAGGTAATCCATGTTCCCTTCTTTGTTTGATCTATAGCCTATTCAAGCACTTTTGAGCCTGATGGAGTTTCTTTTGTAGCAGCAAATATTCTGCTCTGTACTAGGATTGTGGGACTAGCCACTTTTGCCTTTGGAACAGGCTCTTTTTGTAACACAGTAAGCATGGGACTAGCCTCCAACTGCCTCTTTTTTGACCTGATGTTGTATATAATGGGTATAACACTGTCCATAGGCTAATTGACAACACAAAAATCTTTTGTAGTCCATAGCATCATGCTAGCATCAGAAGTAGCATCATTTGGTATTTCAGGGTTGTTATTAGCTACCTCTGATAATGATGCCTGTTGAGTGTGAAAGTTCTACATCATTTAAGCTCTCTTGTGCTCCAAGAGCACAAGAGGACTGGTTATGAGGTTGGTTGCAAGGGTAGCACCAATCTGCCTCCTAGGCCAGATTATTTTGAGTACGGACTAAATCCCTAACTAGGTTCACAGTTGGTATCTATTGTATAGGTCTAATAGTTTGTGAAGGCTGTGCAGGGTTAGGATTTTGGTATCTATTTTGTTGGTAACCTTGATTCCAGTTCTGATTTCTATTAGGATTATATCCTTGGTTCTAATTTGAATTAGATGACTACCCTTGGCTATAATTTTGATGATGCTTGGGAGCAGTTTGAATAGCTATACTATTCACTTTGTTGGTCAAATTAGCCATTAGGGTCTTAAGATCACTCTCTTCTTAAGAAAGAGAGGATGTTGAAGCTTTAAGATCTGGGATGGGAGCAATAATGGATTGCTGGGATGAGGATGGTAACTCTGGAAAAAAGGGTACAGGGGTCTGGGAGTAATTTTTTCAGCCTGTATTAAACAATTTTATGCTTTTAGAGCTACCTCATAGCCAGCTAGTAGAGTCTCACCACTCATGGATTACATCATCATTGCAATGCCATAATTCAAAGCTCTTAAAAAGTACAAGAAATCACCTTGTGGAGATGGCATGAGGGTAGCTAGGATTCTCTCCCACGTCCTTTGGAATCTAAAGTTAAAGTCTGTCGGCATCTCACTTGGAGCCCTTTTGATAGTTGTCAACTGCTCAAGCAATGAAATATTTTTTGCCCTCTCACCAAACTGTTTGTAGAGGGCTTCTCCCAGCTCATCCCAAGTATGTATTGAAGTAAGGGTTAGGCTCTTGAACCATTGAAGAGCTCTCCCTTTAAAAGATGAGACCATGGGCTGGACCACAACATCTTCATGTTGTATATGATGGACTAAGCATACATTAGATATGTCTTTGATATGCTCAGCAGCAGTAATAGAACCATCACCTGTGAAGGGTGAAACACTTTTCAGGGTTGCAACTGGTATATCATTGTATGCAGCCAAATCTAATGGAGTTCCTCCATTAAAGGTCACAAAAGGCAAATTCCTTGCCATCCTAGGGATATTAAAATTTAGTCTAGGGATATGCAAGCTTCTTCTATTATATTGAAACCTAATAGGAGGGGGTGTGGATTGAGCCCTTGAATGAGGTAAAGTAAGGTTGTTATTCCTTCTTGCAGGAGATCTAGATAACCTAGACCTTCTCCTTGAAGCAGTAGTAGATAGTTCAACAAATTGAAAGTTACCTCTTGAAGATGCCCTGGTTTGCACAGGCATAAAAGATGGCACTGATTAGGACCAGGAGCTTGTAGAGTCACCAGGTGCATAAAATTTCTATCAATATGCAGAGTATTGAGAAGAACACCAGATTCTCAACCTAATTCTTTGATTGCTTATGCTTAGAGTCCCGCCAGGCCTGCCAGAAAGTGTTGTCACATAGATTTACACCCAGTGTTGAAGGCTTTTAGGGCTCCAACAATGTAGTGAAACATTGAGATGACCTCCAGGTGTGGGACCCTACAGGGAGGCCAAATCTCTAGAGAGAGGTTGGTTCCTTTGTTGAATGAGAGATTCAGTGATCCTAGGACTAAACCTAATCTATCCACCTATTTATGAAAAGAGTAAGAGGGATGAAATTGAAATTAAAGGGGAAGTGATACACTAGGTTTGAATATAAAAGCTCTCACAGAACTGAGAAAATACACAACATAACTAGATATAACTGATAAGTACACACAAATTTAACTGATCCTAACAAAGGTAAGGAGCAAGCAATGGTTGAGAGGAATGAAGTATTCATAGACAAACCATCCTTAGATTTACACAGAGTTAAAAACAACACAAAGAGGTGAGAATAACCAACATATATTCAATTAGAAGGCATGGTTACAATAGAGAAGGGCTCTATTTGAATACAGAGTGAACAAGTATCTGACCCTTATTACATCTCTCAAAGATGCATATATAGCATTTGAGCACTTGACGTAAGTCAATTACAATAAATTCACCCCATGAGCTGTTAGAAGAAAACTTACGCCAAAAGGGATGCCTACCTGAAAGACTTCAATGCAGAAAAATATCTGAATCCATCGAGCAGTTGGAAGATATTTTGAGTCTTCAATGCAAGCAGCTAAATCACTCATCTACAATAATTAATGCAAAATATCTACCTCTGGAAAGATTTAACAATACTTCAAGTTGGTTGCTAATATGTCTTGTTGGCCGAGTCTGCATATTCATTTTCAGTCGGCCACTATCCTAATATCCGGATGTGCACATCCATATCTAGATCATGATTTTTTGATCATAATTTCATGGTGAGAATATTCCTTGAAAGCCCACCAAACGAAAAAGGATGAAAATCGAAGCACTTTTGCCTTTTGGATTATGTAGAAATTCCTTAGGATGAGAGAGATATCCGTGGTCAAAGTTATGACCAACGGGCATATGGATATCCATGAGCATCTTCAAGGTCTACACATTTGCAAATATTTAGATGATATAGCCTAACCACATACATTAGTCTTAACATCTTGATATTCGGAGGCACCCGTGAAATTTACCTTTGCAACATGGAGGGGCCATCATCTGCATGAATACCTGATGTCAGGATATTGCTTGATATATGGATATTAACTTAATATCCAGATGCTTCTTTAATATGCCACCTTTGAATATCCTGATGATGTCATCAGCATGAAGAACTTTCTTGGAGAGGAGATCTGGATGACGTCATCAGGATATTAGCACTGCAGGATAATATATCGGTGGCGGAATATCTGGATTACATCATCGTCATATGCACTTCTTTGGGGAGGGGACACGATGATTTCATCGAGACATTCACAAAGGGCATGGACATTAGGAAAGATTCAGACATTAGGAATTATCCGAATGTTAGGTAAACATCCGGGTAATTACTAAGGTCCACACATTCAAAAAGTATCCGGATGCTAGTTAAGATCTAGATGTTAAGAAAACATCCATATATTAACTAAGGTCTGGATACGGGAAATGGTTCAGATGTTAGTTAAGATCCGGATGTTAAGAAAACATCCGGATATTAACTAAGGTCTGGATACGTGAAAGATATCATGATTCTAGCTAAGGTCCAAATATTAAGATAATATCCAGATGTTAACTAAGATCCAAATATCCAGACATTAAATATCCATACCAAAATGACCAAGTATGAAGATGAAAATCCCTTTGAAGGAAGACATTGAAGGTAAAAGGCTTTTGGGTTTTTATGGGTTTTTTGCAAGGATTCTCTAGATGAGTTTTTAGGAATTTTTGCAAGGCAGAGCACTAGAATTTGGAGGGATGAAGACCTCAGGGCCATATTCCAAGCGATATCCAGGAGATTTTCAAGGTGAACTATTTGACTCTGGACAAAGGAAAATGGGTCAACAGTTACATAGTCTTGATTGTGCTTTTATTTTAGAATTTAGAAATAAATAATAATATTTATTTCAATTTGAGAAAAAAGATTAATTAATAGAAGAACAATTGTTTTAATTTTATATAAATAAATAAATAGTGTTTGGTTAATTATGTGAGCACGATATCATTTCTTTTATTTATTTATTTTAGTAATTAATTTCTTTTGGAAAAGGAAATAAGTTGAATTATTTTAATTTGTTAATTTATTTAATTATTGAATGTGCATGCCTATTTTAAAGATTTAGAGAATCAATTATTAAATTTATCATATTTGTGAATTAAAAAATTATATTTTCTAATATTTGTTTGAAGTAAGATGTGCATGAATATGAATAAATCCATTTTAATATTATATTTCTTTTAATAAGAATTGAATATTATATTTTGCTTTTTAGGTTTTGAAAAATAGGAAGAGTTATTAAAAGAATAGAATTAGCTTTTTTTTAGGTAATCAATTTTATTATACAGATGAGAAGAAAAGGAAAACAGGTTATTAAAGCTTAAGGATTTGGAAGTGTTTTTTTTGTGAAGAATGGAAGGATTGTTGTGGCTTTTGAATTGATTGGTTCATCTCCTTTGTTTTTACCAAATTGCTACAAGGATTGAGGTAGGATTCTTGTCATGAAAGACTTTAGCAAATATTTCCTTTGGTTAATAATTGAATATAGGATTGTGTGAAGAAATTGTGATTTATATGCTTCTTGTGCAAAAAGAAAGATTTAGACAAATTATAGTTTCATTGATTTTGAAGATTAGAAAAGAATTTTTGTTGAATTGGATTTGTTGGGAATTCTTAAAAATTAGCAGGAAGATTTGATAGGTTATTTGATCTGAATATGATTTTTAGATTATTGAAATATTAATTTCTTGTATAGGAAAAAAAACATAATAGAAAACTTGGGAAGAGATTGAAAAGAAAAATAGTAACTTATCTTAGTTTAGACATATCTCTTAAACAATGATTTGGATATTTCTAATTTTTGGATATATGGTGTTAAAGTAGGGGATAAACTTTACCTCTTATTTTTGTAATTTTATCTTTTATAGTTTATTTTATATTATTAAAACAAGTTGACTATTTTTTTAAACTGGTAAACCTGTCATGAGAAAAAAAAAATAGTTTGTTGTGTCATCAATAACTTTAGTTTTATGAACTAGGTTTCTCTGAAATTTTTATGGAAGATGCGCAACTAAGTTTTTTATTTAGTGACTGTCTATCTTTGCTGCTATTTTTAGCATGATGTTTATATGTGATTATATTGTATTTATAAAATATTAAAGATAGTTATTATGAAAATATTTATTGGGTTCTATAGATCTCTATATTATCTTTCCAACGCATTTTAAAAATTAGAAAAATATTGTGTTTTGAGGAAGTTATGTTTGTTTTAGTGAAAACTTTTTTTTGCAATATAAAACCAAGTTGTTGGCATGAAAGTCGTGGTTGGTTTATGTGTGATCTCCCAACATGGTTTTGTGACTTTGTAAGCATGTTTAAATTGCTATGTGGATACAATTGATTGTTAAAATCTGAAAAGATGATTAACCCAAGAAACTAGTGCAAAAGAATAAGTATCTAAACTATGAATGCAAATGATACAAAATCACAATAGCAGCATAGAGTTAGTCTCTGAGAGTAATGCAAATGCTAGAAATAAAATAGCATTAACAGGATGCAAAAGAAAGGGATACAAAATACAAGCTAGGTAGCATGCTTATATAGACCAGGGAGAGAAAGGAGGTGGCAACACTAACCAATGAGGAGTAACCATCTATAGACTAAAGATAGCAAAGTATCTTCCCAAAATAGCTAATGGATGCTCACATGTAGGAAGGTGACACCTTATAATCCACTCACTTAATAAGACATGCTATATTAACCTAAGCAAGATTAATAAAAGGTGTAGAAAAAACCTAGGAATAAAAGGAAAATAAATAACCCAACTAGGAAATAAAAACATATACTAACACCTCCCCTTAAGCATAGCTTAGGTGGATATAGAGATGGGTCCCAACAAATCAAGCCTGATGAGGTACCCATGTACATAAAATTTCTCCCAAAGAGAAAAAACCCCCCAAAAGAGAGAAAAGCCCCCTAATAGAGAGAAGAGACCCCCAAAGTAGGGAGAGTCAGGACTCCAAGTGAGAGGATGGAGCCCCCCAGAAGATAAAGCATCTCACACTCCTAGCAAAGATTGAAAATGATGGAACTTGCTCTTAGTGAAGGGTTTGGTGAAGATATCAGCAACCTATTTGGAAGTCAGACAATAGTGAAGGTCGATGACGTGGCCATGGATGAGCTCTCGAATCTAGTGCATGTGGATCTCAATGTGTTTGGTCTGCTGATGATGGACCAGATTTTGTGAGATCTGAATGGCACTTTGATTGTCACAAAATATGACTAATAGCTGTTTGATCTAGATATCAAACTCAGTGAGAAGATTCTGAAGCCAAATGGCCTCAATGGCGGCATTATAGCCCCCCGATACTTGGCCTTAGTAGAAGATAGAGCAATAGTAGACTGCTTCCTGCTCAACCAACAAACATGACCTAAACCAAGTGAGAAGCTGTAACATGAAGTAGACTTGTGATCCTGAGAATCACCTGTCCAATCTGAATTTATGTATCCCACCAAGTCAAGATCAATGCCCACTGTGTATTGAATCCCAAAACTGAGTACCCTGAATGTAGTGAAGGATCTGCTTGGCTGCTTTCTAGTGCATCTCATGGGGCTCCTGCATGAATCGAGAGACCATGCCTACAACATATGAAATGTCAAGTCTTGTATGAGTCAGATATGTGATAGGTAAAAAATTAGTTTAATAAGATCAAGCATAGCCATGAAAACCTAACCCTACCATCATCAAAGAATCTAATCCAAATGAAACCAAAAGCATGCAATTCAAGCACAATATCACCTAGATTGTGTGATTGTTTATGATGTGGATTGCTTCTTCAACAATGAACAATTATGAAGATAAAAGCTGCCATGATGGATGGATGATAATAATAAAATGCTAGATGGATGCTATGGATACTCAAGTGCTTAATATGCTTAGGATGATAATGTAGACGCTATACAAATGCTGGATTGATGTAGTATGGAATGAGAGGGTGTTTATATAGAGCTTAACCAAAATCAATCAACGGTGGAGATTCGGTGGCTATGTAAATGACTAAGATTGAATGATAATCATAGATGAGTGTGTAGATGACAAGTGGAGAGAAGATAGAGCTTATGTGTGCTTGTGTACATAAAAAGTACTACATGTGAAAGATATTAAATAAAAGATGTAGTACCACTTATCTTTTTAAATGAAAGAGGCACACATGTCGGCTCATGAGATAAATGATAAGATAAATTAATTAATTGGAAAGTGGGCTTATGAAAGGAATTTTTAATTAAATAAATAAAATTTATTTAATTAAAAATAGATAGAAAGAAGATAATTAAATAATTAAAGATTGTTTAATTATATCTTAGAGGAAATAGCTAATGAATTAATTAAATAAATATAAAATTTATTTAATTAATAGAAGAAATAGATATGTTAGTAGAAATTGCTCAAGTGTGTTAGACAAATGCAGATGATATGTAATGTGATGTTTGAATGCTAATGATAATGAGTCAATTTTGGGTGTCCACATTTTGCCCCTCTTTGATACAATGTTGGATAGAGCGTTGTGTCAAAGAAGATACGATATGCCTTCGATAAACAAATTTATGCCCCAGTGTAATTGGCAGGTGATGCCCCCTCGAGAGGTAAGCCAGGCTAACCAGGAAGGGCTGGGTTGGCTCACAATAGAAGAAAAGCTAGGACGCAAGGTTGACACGAAGAAAAAGGGGTTGGGTGGGAGAAAATGGGATGATGCAGAAGAAAAAATGCTTGGGCATAGAAGAATTAGGGTTTGGATAGGGGCTATAAGTAGGTTCCTTCAAAAGAAAATAGCTCATTTGTGCTCAGTTGTGTTCAGAAATCTATATACATCTAGAGCTCCTTAGAGTTGGTGTGCGATGAGAGTTGGAGAGCTATCAGGATGGTGATTCCATGCAAAGATCATCGTGCCAAGCGAGTGAGGACACATGGACAACCAGAGGGATCAGGCGTACCGGTATGTATCAAAATTTTTGCTAAAAGCATGATTTTGATAGGCTAGAAGCGTCATAAATGCACACATGTCACCATAAGCGAATAGGTCTTAAGATAGGCAGTTTAGGTCGCTTAGGAGGGAAAACAAGTTGCTTACAATAGTTAAGGTCACTTTTAGGTGTGGCTTGGTCGCATATGGAAAGAACAGGTCGCTTTTAGTCAGCTAGGTAAATAAAGGCAAAATGCGCATATAGATAAAATCAAATCGCTTATGGGCTAAAAGTAGGCGCATGCATAGGTTCAGCTCACGTGTAAAGAAAAAATGCTCGCTTATAGGCTAAAGGTAGACGCATATAGAAAGACAGCTCGCAATTAGTCAAGAAGCAGTGGCATAGGTAAAATAGGTCACATATGGGTGAGATAGAAGCGCATGTAGTAAAATAGGTCGCTTGTGATCAGCAGATAGGTGCATATGGAAAAATGAATCGCTTATGGTAGATAAAAGCTAGTATAGCAATAAATGATCCAAGTTTATAGCATTTGTATGTAGCGGAAGGGACTGACATGATGAATGAAATGATGTAGGATATACTACCATCTTTGTTATCACGAGAGCCACATCCTAGGGATTTACGGTTAGTGAGATTGCTAGATGCAGAGAAGCGGCTAGTGTTACAGATCCTCAGGTTAGAGCATGTGTCAAGATTAGAGCCGGTGTAGGCACATCGAGGATTGATGACAACGATGGTGGAGTGATGGATGAGCGAGCATAGTTCATTCTTGTTGCCGAAAGGAGAGGCAACGATCACACTAGAGGATGTGTTTCAGATTCTGCAGATTCCTATAGATGGGGACCGAGTAGATTATGATCCTGATATGGGTCCAGCTGCGTTCTGGAGATTTTTTGGGACACCAGACATTGGAGTAGAGGGCTCAGAGATTCCTATGGCGAGGATGGAGGAGTTATGTGACAGACTGCAGTGAGTGGTAGTGGCTATTATCAAATGGCTAGTGGGAGATAGACCAACGAGAGGTTTTCCGGTAGGATGGGGGATAGTGATGGAGGGGATGTTCTCCTATGGGATGAGATATGCATGGGCGGAGTGTGTGCTTGGACAGCTCTATCATTTCCTGCATGATTGCGCATATATGTTTGGGGCTAGTATGTCTGCAGGAGATACAGTTTTGCATGTATGGGCTTATGAGCATATTCTAGTGACGAGACCAGAGGGATGGGTGGCTAGAGTAGTAGGAGATCCTTATGCTAGGATGTATAGAGGAGCTTTGACATACCGGCAGCGCAGAGGAGTAGTGTACTGGTGGAGAATGTTGGATGAGGTAGATAGATTTATATGGAGGCCATGGCTAGGATGTGAGAGATGGGATGAGGAGGATACTAAGCTTGTCTATGCTAGGCAGGCAAGATATATTTTTGGATGCAACATATACATTATAAAGATCTATTTTCCAGAGAGGGTTTTGAGACAGTTCAGGTTACCATAGACAGTACCAGTTGGTGATGCCATTTTTGGGAGGACTAGACAGGAGGTGTTTGATTGGGGGCCGGAGGTTGTGGTTGACATAGCTTTGGCAGAGAGAGAGGGGCTACAACCAATCGTATGGCAGTGGGGACAGGGTCCTATAGATCCAGGCACGCTGCTAGATTATGATGCATACTGGGTGATAGTGAGACCGATGCGGCCGACGCGGGTTGAAGAGATAGGAGAGATAGGGATAGAGAGACCAGTTAGGAGGAGGCGATGATGGGCTCCACCAGCGCAGGCTGTTGTACCAACAACGCTAGGGATACAGATACAGGGATAGGTACAGGGACAGCCTCAGGGGTAGATATTAGTAGGTGATGATGTTGGGATTCAACAGCTACGGAGGAGGATCAGAGAGGAGAGGAGATGGAGGCAGCAGGTGCAGATGAGATTGAGGAGAGTGGAGTTGGATAGACACCGGGCAGTGATTGGCTTGCGGCATGCTAGGACTCAGGCTCAGACATACCAGGCTCAGTTACAGGTGAGAGTGCAGGTTGGCGATGGACATGATGATGGTGCACTGGCTAGAGTGACAGGAGAGAGAGATGTAGTGAGACAGAGTGAGCAGATGATGATATTAGAGTGAGATACTGCTGTACAATAGATATAGGTGATGAGAGCAGAGAGATGGTCTGCAGACAGAGAGGGATATGGCTGTGCAGTAGCTACAGGGGATGACTAGTGAGTGGGATAGAGCAGTGACTGCATTGGGTATAGATGGAGCTATGATGTATTTGGCCACACAGTTGACACAGGTACAGGTAGAGCTGCAGAGAGTATAGGGTGAGGCGGAGTATTATAGAGGCTTATATTATGGGGTTGTGCCAGCAGAGCAAAGGTAGCCTAGCTTCAGGAGCGGATCAGGAGCTTTAGGTTCACGGAGGATAGGCAGATCTTGATATGTAGCCTCAGTGATGGGGCCACCAAGAGATAGGGGGATAGGTGTAGGACCCATTGGTGGTGGTCAGGGCGAGGGAGCTGCTAGTAGTCACTAGGGCTACCTTGTTTATGTTGTATCATGATGAGGCCTAGAGCTGATTGTACATACATTCTTGATGGCTTAGCTTGTATATGTAGACACTTGTATATTGACATATGTATATATATGATGGCATATTGCTTATCTACATGATGATGCGATGGATGTACTGTTGGTATTATGATGGTTATGCATGTTATATTTGTATGTTCATGGATTATGTATGGATGTTTATGCAAATGAAATGAATGGAAATTTATGATAATGCAAATATGTAAATGGTAATGATATGATATGGACTTATTCATATAGATAGATAGTAATGAGATGATATATGATGGACTTATGTATGTCTAACACACTTGTTTTGTAGGATAAGAGATGTGGACGAAGGATGATGGAAATGATTAATCTTAGCTGAGGACTATATAGAAGAACAATAGGATGAATAGATGAGATGATGGACAACTTTTTAAGTAATTGCTCAAAATGAAAAGAAATGCAATCCTTATGTTTGATATAGCATGTGGATGTTATGCACCAGGGTATAGGAGACCAAGGTGTCGAGATATCCAATCTGCAACTAGCATGCTACAATCTTGTCTGAACACATGAGGTCAAGATGTTGAGCCAATCATGCACAAGATATGAATAACAACTAGTGTTTCGAGATGGACTTTGACGCTATAAGAAATGGTTTGAGCTTATCTCCACTATGCATAGTGACAGCTTGCTGGTTATATGTATGGAGCTAGTCTTGACATAGAATAGTCTCAAGTGCATAAGAGACTATTTAGCTCCTCAGATGCTAGAGATATTGATATGTAAGATGCTAATCCCAACACGTACAAGATACCAATACTCTTAGGAAGAGAATAAGATCATCTCGAAAACACAGCATACGAAAGCAATAAGACCATGCCTCATTCCTTACTTCATTGCAACATACCAAGATATAGATAGATCAAGGTAGTCTTGACTAGGCATAGAAAAGGGACAAAATGATAAATCAAAAGATAAAACAAAAGATACTGTCATCACGTTCTCTTGCCAAATTTAGGTGGTCTTAGATGGATTTAAGCTCGGGCCTTGTTGAGAGGAAAGTTATATCCTGTTGAAGGCTAAAGATGTTGATAAACTGCTATAGCAAATGTTGGCTTAAGGCATGCAGACAAATAGCCTCTAGTTTACTCTTGATTGGTTAAAGTACTTGAGCTTTCAGTATACACGTAGTTTGCTTCCTACTTGAGTTGATCAAAGAGAAGAAAATAGAAGATGAGAGAAGATGAAGAAGATGGGGGGGATCATCTGTGCTTGAGTACTAGAAACTTCCTTCATATCTTAGACTACCTACATACCCTGTATCCACGGGATCAAAGCACATTTATGATGAAGATGGGACATGATGAATATGTAGTTTTGGGTTTTATTGATGATGTGTGTGATGAAAAATAGAAGAATGTGAGATGAAAATATTGGAGGATGATTAGAAGAAAGATGAAAGATGGATGATAAAGAGAAGGGGCTATTGTCTTAGCCTGAATCAGAGTGCTTCCTTTGCATCTTAGATTGCCTATATACCCTGTATCCACGAGATCAAGGCTTTAACGATAAAGCTGGGATGTAGTTCTTGCTTATTACACTGGTGGGTGATGTTGAAAGAATCAACTGATTGCTTGAATGTTTGCGTTGGCGATGTCTTGCGATTTTTTGGATGCCGGATGGGTGCAAATTGATTGCGAAGATATGAATCCTGGTTGCAAAATTATTTTACCACATTTGTCATTGGATGGATGCTATGGTTGAAATTGAAAGTTTGCTAAGTTGAAAGTTTGCTGTGTTGTGAACTAAAGTGTTTGATGTGTTATGAGCTAGAGATAGCAGTATCCACTTCCAAATAAGACTCAACAAATGCCTCCAGTGTGGGATGAGGTTTATTATGAAGGAGTGATGATGAAGAAGGCATGCGGTCAAGATGCTAAGGTGCCAAAAGAGATAGTTATCGCAACAATGTCTCAAGTATGATAGCTAGCATTGACAGAGGCGAAGATGGAAAAGCTATTTATTGCGATGACATGTGGATTACGATATGGATTATGTGGGATAGGATGGTGAAATATGCTAGGAAGAGTGATGATCAAACAAACCAAGCAGATAATGGAAGCTGGTCACTACACATAGCGCATGTTTGCCAAGTTTTCACTATGGTACTTATCCAAGGTGCTTGTTTACCAGGTTTTCACCAGAGGACAGATTATTTATCTTATACTATTATTTTTTTGTTATCCAAAGAGCCACAAAGTGGTTTTCACTGTTGGATTGATTTTTTTTTTGGGATAGCTGAGATTCAAGGATAAAACTTCTTGAGATGAATTTTGTTGACTAGTTCATCCAATAGAATGCCTTTAGGAGTCAAAAGAGTATATGCACCCGATCCATAAACTGCTGTGATGATGAAAGGACCAAGCCAATTTGGTTCAAACTTGCCCTGTTTCTCACGGTGTTGCTGATTCCTCTGATTCTCTTTAAGGACAAGATCTCCAACTTGAAATCTAAGTTCTCTAATTTTTTTGTTGTAGCTGCGCGTAGATGGTTTTGATAGACTTGGAGATGGTTGAGTGCTGTAAGATGTCGTTCATCTAGAAGCTCAAGATCATGGAGTCTGGATACTCGGTATTCTTCCTCTGAGATGGTATGTTGTAGGGATATTCGCAGTGAGGGGATCTCAACCTCAATAGGTAAAATAGCTTCAGTGTCATACACAAGAGCATAAGGTGTGGCTCCAGTGGGAGTTCTGATACTTGTTCTATATGCCCATAATCCAGGATGGAGTTGTAGATGCCAATCCTGACCAGCTTCATTAACCATCTTTTTGAGAATTTTGATGATTATTTTATTAGAAGCCTCAGCTGGGCCATTGCTCTAAGGATAGTAAGGGGTAGAGAATCGATGTTGGATATGGAACTTGTTACAAAGATCTCTGACCTCTTGATTCTTGAAGGGACGACCATTATTTGTGACAATAGCTTGAGGATCTCCATAATGGTAAATGATATAGTGTAGAATAAACTTAGATATTTGTTTGCCTGTGATATAAGTCATTGGTATGGCTTCTACCCACTTTGTGAAATATTCAGTGGTGGTGATAATGAACTTATGACCATTTGATGAAGTAGGATGGATTTTACCTATGAGATCAAGTCCCCACTGTGAAAAAGGCCATGGAGTAATGATAGGCTGAAGCTCATGTGCTGGTGCATGTAATAAATCTCCATGTTTCTGACATTGTAGACATCTCTTTGCAAATTGTTGTGCATCTTTTTCGATGGTTGGCCAATAGTATCATGCTTGTAGAAGTTTCTTAACAAGGCCAGGGCTAGCAGAATGCGAGCCACAGACACCTTCATGTACATCACATAAGGCCACTTTTGCTTCCTCAGAATTGAGACACCTAAGAAGAATACCATCAAGACTCTGGCGATAAAGGTTATCACCCAAAATAGTGTAACAAGAAGCTCGACGGATAAAGGTTTTGTGTTGGGTGTTAGATAATTAAACTGGAAAGGTTTGATTACGAAGATACTCATATAAATCCTTGTACCACAGCGAATTGGGACCAACAATGTCATATATAAGCTCAGACTGTGGAACTTCAAATGCTGGAATCAAAAGTTGTTCAACCAAAAACTCACATTTATGTGTATTAGATGGCATGTCTAGAAGAGACCCAATCATAGCCATGGCATCTACTGCTATGTTCTGTAGTCTTGGGATTTGTTCAAAAGTGATATTATCAAAATACTTTTTAAAATCATCAACCATTAGCTTGTATGGAAGAAGCTTCTCATCTTTTGTTTGATATTCATCTAAGACCTATTTGATAACCAGTTGAGAATCACCAAAGACTTGTAACTGTTTGATAGCCCATTGTACTGCCATGCGCAATCCTGTGATTAAAACTTCATACTCTGCTATGTTATTGGTACATGGAAATGCAATTCTGTATGGTTTGGGTATACAATCTCCTTGAGGGGTAACAAACAATATGCCTGCTCCTGATCCATGTTGTGTGTACGATCCATCAAAATATAGTTGCCACCATGCTGGGGAAGTTAAATTGAACAACCCTTCATCAGGGAATTCTGGATACATTGGGTGAATGTCTGTGATGGGTGCTGTAGCTAATTGATCAGTGATGACTTGTCCTTTGATGGCTTTTTGATACACATATTGTATGTGAAATTCACTTAAGATCATGACCCATTTTGCTAATCTTCCCATGAGGATTGCTTTAGAAAGAAGATATTTAAGTGGATCCACATTGGATATGAGCTTTGTCGTTTGGTTCAACATATAGTGTCGCAACTTTTGGGAAGCAAACACTAATGCTAAACATGTTTTTTCCATAGATGAATAATTGAGTTCACATCCCACAAGACTTCTGCTGATGTAGTAGATGGCTTGTTCTTTTCCTGAATCATCATGTTGAGCTAGAAGGGCACCCAATGCTACTGTTGTTGATGATATATAGAGCAATAATGGGTGGTTAAGCATAGGAGGTACTAACATAGGAGGTGTTGCCAGATATGCCTTTATTTTATCAAAAGCCTGTTGGCACTTTTCATCCCACTTGAAAGGTTCACCCTTATGAAGAAGATGTTGAAAAGGATGACACTTATCTACTAGTTGTGAGATAAATCTGGAGATGGACTGTAACCTTCCTTGTAGACTGCGGGGCTACTTGAGATTTGTTGGCGGTGGCATTTCCATGATAGCTTTTACCTTAGCTGGATCGACTTCTATCCCTCGTCGAGACACAATGTATCCCAATAGTTTTCCAGATGTTACACCAAATACACATTTCTTTGGGTTTAGTCTGACTTGATACTTTTCTAATCGATCAACGATTTGTGCTAATACCTGTAGATGTCCTTCTCTTGTCTTAGATTTTCCTAGGATGTCATCAACGTAATCTTCCATGATAGTATGAAAAAGGTCATGAAAAATAGCTATCATGGCTCGTTGATAAGTAGCTCCAGCATTCTTGAGACCAAAAGGCATTACAACCCAATAGTATGTGCCCCATGGACAAATAAAAGATGTTTTATCTTGATCTTCCTCTGCTATTCTGATTTGATTATACCTTGAAAATCCATCCATCAAAGATAGCATTTCATGTTCAGCTATAAGATCTACAATGTTGTCTATGCTTGGTAGTGGAAAGTCATCCTTAGGACATGCTTTATTAAGATCTCTAAAGTCTATGCAACATTGAACTTGTCCATCAGGTTTTGCTACAGGTACCTGTTGATAACTGAGAGGGGGGGGGGGTGAATCAGTTATCCTAATTATTTCCCTTATTGAACTTTTCTTTTAATTGATGTAGCATAAAATCAAACACAAAACATTAACCATGAAATAAGAAACACATGACACAGTATTTTTGACGTGGAAACCCTGTTAAGGGAGAAAACCACGGGGTGATTAACCCAAGAATTATTCTCTGTTAGAAGAATAGGAAATTACAAAAATGGCACTTGCCAATTAGGGCTCACTGCCCGAGCACACTGCTCACAAGAGGCCCACTGCCTACAAAAAGACACACTGTCTACAAAGTGATGAGAATCACAGTCTTGAACTGATTGGAAGCATCTGCATATGCTGGAGTTCAGTTCCGGTTAGGCTCAGTACACTGATCTGCTGCACTTCATCTTTCCTCTGTTCTTTATTCTGCTATCTTTCACATACCGGATCCTTTTTGCTACCTCTGCTCTTTCTCTGGACTTATTCGCATATCTCACTTCTCTCACTGCTCACTTCACA
The DNA here is from genome assembly GCA_027924645.1 of Cunninghamia lanceolata. NCBI lineage: Eukaryota > Viridiplantae > Streptophyta > Pinopsida > Cupressales > Cupressaceae > Cunninghamia > Cunninghamia lanceolata. The sequence continues at coordinate 10,682,317 of BSBN01000553.1, read as the reverse complement.
ACTAAATCCATCCTCTATATATATCCGCACAAGTAATTTCATCACCTTTCTAGTCGGCATCCGGAACAGTCTAGTTTCTTATAAACTTTCATTCTGTCGGCTGAATCCTTCCTCACCAAGCAATGCGGATCAAGCATATACTTGTAGATATCATTAATCATGTCGGCCAAACATGATTCATGCCTTCACAACCTCTGTCATCAATAGTAACTCATCTGGAAAGCAGTCTGATACTCTGCCAGTCAGTTCTTCCTCTGTTTTCACTGTCTCTCAGGAATCCGGTACTCAACCATTCATATCTTTTTCCTTGTCCATCACCGGAGGCTAAATCCTTGGAATATACCACTCAAGGTAGTCCTCTTGACTTCCCCAAATCCGCACTGTACCAAGACACTTCCACTGAGAGGTCCGGACCAATCTGTCGGACCTTGCCACATGCTCTGTTCTTCTTCACCGGACCACAACATTCTTTATTCTGACTTCCGGTAGAGACACATCATGACTTGCGGATATGTGGGATGACCTTTGTTGCCATCAATGACAACAACCATGAATCCATATAGTGTCTCTTGCCAACAGTACCAAGTTTGAAACCCATTCTGGATAATCAATAGGCTTTATGAACTTTGCTTCTAACAGTTTCTGAATTTCTGCCTTGACCAATAAAGCTACCTGCGAATGCATTTTGTGCAATTTTTGTTTAATAGGTTTTGCATTAGGAGATACTGCTAGATGATGTACCACAAGTGATGGATCTAGACACAGCATGTCAGCATAGGTCCATGTAAAATTTATGGCTCTTTTCATAAAAAATATTGTGAATTCTCTTCTTTCTTGCTCTGATAGTGATGTTGCCAAAAAAGTGATCTTTCGATTCTACTCTGTACCCAAATTCATGTCTTGTGATTGTTCAACTAGCACAGTTGATTTCTCATGATAATAAGTGGCAACAAGAAGATCAAATCCCCCATCCTTAGGCACCTCGGAGAGGTTTTCACCTTTAGATATGTCTTTTATTTTTACTTTTTCATGGTCAAGAGGCGCCTTTCAGTTTTCACCTAGTGACCTATTGTGTTTGATTTTGTTTATTTCACTTTTGCAACTGAAGGATTTGATACTTCCGCCAAAATATGCTAGTTTAGGTAGATCCATCATGAAACCTGCTTTGTGATCACCCAATGGAATACCTTGTCATAAGCCCATGAATTCTGCAATAGCTTCATCATTTTCAAATGTATCTAATATCGGTGCCCCCTGTTGGTCCCAATCGACGAGGTCAAGATATACGAGTGAAAGGGTAATGGAGGAATGGTTGTGGCTAGAGGAAGCTGTGGAAATCATTAAGATGAAGTTTTCTTGGAAAAGGTCAATAATATGAAGGGAGGAGTCATCAATAGTATCCAAACTAGAAGTCTCTCCTGCCGAGGAAGGTCCAGCATCAATATCAGAAATACACTTAATGTCTTTGAGTCACGGTAGCTCCAGCTGATAACCAAAGCCTTGCTTATTAAACTTCTTAGACACAATAATGGGTTCGATAGGTCCTTGTTCCTGTGATCCCAATCCACCGTGTCCTTTGTAGCCATGTTCTTTATGATGCGGAACCCATTGTTGTATCTCTCCACCTCCAGTTGGACTTGGTCATTTTCATCAAAGAACATCCAAGAGTCTATATCATCAATGTCTTCATCATCGAGGAATCCGCCTTTAATGAATATGGTGGGTGGGGCTTTGATGACAGTGGGGGATGAAGTTGGTTTTGATGTAGAAGGTTTACCATAAGATTTGGGAGATAAGGGAAGGGTGCCAACACAACAAGATTCCTACAGTGTGTATTCACCAGGGCCATGTTCGGAGTACTTGATACAGAGGTTGGAAGCGATTTTGCTAGATGATGGCTTGAGTAGGTCAGATGGGTCTATATAGGATGAAGACATATATGCCTCAGTGTTGATACGAATGCGGTTCGAACTCTAATATCTAGCTTGAAAGGCACTACAAAATTCAAATGGATTGGGATTAGCATGGATAGTAATCTTAACACCATTGTGTGGAAATTTAAGACATTGATGGTATGTGGAAGGAATTGCCTTGAGGGCATGTATCCATGGATGACCAAGGATGATGTTATAAGGAAGCTCAATATCAAGAACCTGACAACAGGTTTCTGTGGTGACCAACCCAACTTGGATAGGCAAGAAAATAATCCCTTCAGTATCTCACTCGGCATCATCATATGCTCTGATAGTAATAACCTTGGAGGTGTCAACATCTTTCTCAGAATATCCCAATTGTTTTATTAATTTCAAAGAACATATATTAAGACCAGCTCCACCATCTACCAAGATTCATTTGATACAGTGTTGTTTAACAAATACTTCAATGTGGAGGGCTTTGTTGTGTGAAGGGTGAAGGGAGGGCTGAAGATCTTTGTCAGAGAAGGTTAAATGACAAGGGGCTACAATGCTAGCAGCCATAGATGGGAATTGTGTGATATCAATATCATTGGGCACCAAAGATTCTTGTAAGGCTTTGTCAAGGATAGCTTTGTGAGCAGGGGATATGCAAAGCAACTCAAGAATGGATATGTGCATGGGTGTTTTGCCAAGGTGATCCAAGATATTATAATTAGAGAACAGTCAAGGAGGATGAACAGGTGCTCCTTGAATGGTGACTCGACCTCCTCGAGTGGTTACATCGCAATCAGGTGCTTTGCCTTGGATAGTAATGGTAGAAATGTGAGCATGGTCAATGCGGCCAATGGTAGATGATTCATAGTTGTACTGAATGGTATTCCTGACATGAGGGTTACTTGTTTTATCATGAGATGGAAGTGGATTCTTGAAAGCCTCTAGATCATAGTTTGATGTTGATTGTTGTGTGGGTTGAGTTGTTGAAGGTGTAATTTTGATTAAACCTTGATCGATACAATCTTGGATAAGATGTTTTAAGCACATACAACCATTTGTTTTGTGTCCTTTAACTCTATGGTAATCGCAATACTCATTTTCTTTGTACCAAGGGGCTTTGAAGAGTGGTTCACCATTGGGTGGTGCCTCTGGTAACATAATATCACCCACTTGGATAAGCTTTCAAAAGATAACTTCCATAGGTTTCGCTAATGGTGTAAACTGTCAGCGTGGATTGGAAGTTTGTCGTTGTCACATTCATTGAAAAGGCTGTGTTTTTGTAGAAGTAGCTTGAATGTTGATGGGAGCTTTCATAGTTTGTATGTTCTTTGCATCCACAACACCATCATCGACAACATTCTTTTTTTTGTTCCAAAAGTGAGACTTATCGTTGGAGTTTTGAGGATAGTCTTTGTTATCGTGAAAGATCTTGATAGTTCCTTTAGCAATTAAAGCTCGTTCAATGATGGTTCCTTTGGAAACAAGTTCATCAAAGGTGCTAGCACTTTGCAATTATAGTTGGAATGATAGCTCAGGATGAAGATTTTGAACAAAGATATCGAGTTGTTGCTTCTCAGGGATTTCCCATGATAGTTTGCTAGCCATATTACGCCATTGTTGAGTAAATGTAGAAAAGGCTTCACCATTGTGCTGTTTATTGTTGACAAGGTCATTCATGTTCACCTCATGTTCAATGTTAAAAGCAAAGTGTGATCGAAACTTTTTTGCTAATTCTGAAAAAGACTTAATTCTCGGAGGTAAATGAGAGAACCATTCAAGAGCTTGTCCTACTAAGATTTGAGGAAATAGTCTCAAAAGATATGTATCGTCATGAGCAACATTGAGACATGCCACAAAGAATGCTCTAAGATGGTCTTCTGGATTTCCTTTTCCTTTATACTTGTCAAATTGTGGAATTTCAAAGTGTGGCGGAAAAGGTATCATATGAAGAGACTTGTCAAATGGATAAGTGCATATGTTTTCTAGAGAAAATGTCTTCTTGCCTTGTCCTACCGCTTGGTTGATCATTTGTTGAACATCTGTTGGAGATAATTGCTGTTGTTGCAAAGGGGGTGAAACATGGCATGATGTATATTGAGGTTGTTGTTGTGGGATATATGAAGCCATGACTGTTTGTTGAGGTTGCGTACTCACAATGTATGTCAAAGGATTGGTATGTAGCACATATGTGGTTGAGGAGTGCTATCCTTGAGACACAAGTGGTGGTTGGGTATATTTTGACGAATTGGCACCAAGATTTCGCATCACATGCGAAGTGGAAGATGGATTGACACTAGTTAATGGTTGGGAAGTTGGAGTTGGATTTGTGACATGGTAAGTGATGGAAGGATTGGTAGATGCGAAAGAAGGATGGACACTTGGGTTTGTATTTTGGACAACATGGGGATTGATATGTGTCATGTGTTGGGTGACAATAGGAAAGCCTTGGGTAGCATAGGATAGATGGATGGTTTGTGAAGGATTGTAAGAATATGACGGAATGGATGCAAGTTACTCAACATAAGTGATCGTAGTGCTAGGATTGGCTTGAGAAACAATAGGAGGGTCACTCATATCAATAAGACTAACATTGGGATTATATGGTGTAATGGAGGGATTAGTAGAGATAGTGGAAAGCGTATTAGTAGTTGGTATATGAGATGTGGTATTCATATGGGATATAGCAAGTTGTGATGGTCATGAAGCTTGGACTATTGGTGTTATTGGGATAGTTTGGGAAGCTTGCACACTATGGGATATGGGGATAGCTTGTGATGTTTGGGGGGTTTGTGCTTAGGCCACATGGATAGCTTATGTTACTTGAGGCATGGAAACAGTCATGGTAGGAGGAGGAGTATGTTGAGGAACATGAAAAGGTGGAATGTTCAAATTTTGTGAAATGAAAGGGAGCACATTGGTTGGTGTTATCAAAGGTTCTAGAGTGTACTCTGAGTGTGGTGGATCAAATGAAGTAACAATAGGCAATGAAAGAGATGTGTTGGAAGATAGAGCTTGTGATATGATGGGGGATGGTGTGACTATAGTGGATGGTCCCTTTGCAACAACAACGGGAGTGTTTGGATCGTGCTCTCTAATAGCAGATATGTCAAAATCTCTTGGTAATTTAGCACCCATGCGAGCAAGTTGCAAGAAATAGTGATTAGGCTCAAATAAAAGAAGTCTCTCAACTTGATCCCACACATGGGTATCCTAAAATTCTGATAAATCTTCTTGGGATTGTTCTTCAAAAGTCTTGAAAAATGTTTGAGTTTGCACTTGTTGTGAAGATGACTCTCTAATGGTATACCCATGAGGCATAAACATATGAGGAGGCATACCAGTTGTAAATTGAGTTGCGTCTTCAAGAGGTGTTGATCTAGATTGTTACATCTTAGCTCCCATCACAACTTGCAATTTGGCTTCCATTTCAGCTCACAGTTTGGCTTCCATTTCAGCTCTATATTGACTCCTAGTTTGCGGCATGATGTTGAAAACTAAAGTTTAGCTTGTCAAGATTTTGAGACCCAAAAGAAAGGTGATAGTTTGTTGGTTGGTTGGTTGCTGGTTGCTTTGTTGCTTTGCTTGGTTGCTGATTTGTTTGGTTGGCTGGTTTGCTTTGTTGATTTGTTGTTGGCTAGTTTTCCCTAGAGAATAGCTCACACACTCAAGGGAAAAGTTGTTTGCTAAGGGTTGTTATGTTGCTGATCTTGCTGAAGCTAAAGCTAGGAGATGATGTTTTGCTGATTGATCAAATTGATTGGTTTGATGTTTGGTTTGCTAGTTTGGCATCTCAAAAAGATGAAAAGCTCATGAAATTTGATTGATTGGTAAGCTCAAAGCAGGAGACAAAGTTCAAGTATCTGCTAATGATCAGAGACAGGTCTGAAAGCTAATGCTGAAGCTGAGCAAGCTGGATTTGTGGCTAATTCAACTAAATCAGTAAGATTTGCTGGTATTAGACCACAAGCGACAAGTAATAGCTCATATGTGACTTAGAAAAGGCCAAAGGTGACTGGTAATAGCTTAAATGCGAGCTGGTTTTGGTTCTGATAACAGGTTACAGTGTTAACCAAAGGCAAGCCAATTGTTCAGAGGTGATTAATATTGACTCAAAAGCAATTTACTGTTGATTAGAAGTGATGCACGTTAGCCCAGAGGTGACAGACTGTTGTTTCAAAATGATTTGATTTAGGCAAAAAGTGGCTGACCATCATTTAAAAGTGACTCAGTTAGGGCAAAAAGTGGTTGACTGTTGTTTAAAGGTGACTCAGTTGAGGCAAAAAGTGGCTGACTATTGTTTAAAAGTGACTCAATTATCTGTATGCGGGTAGTTTAAGCTCAAAAGTGACTCTGTCTGTCAAAAAATATGTCTGATTTGTGATTTTTGACAAGAAAACAGTAATTACAGTCAATCACACTCACAACAATCACAAACTTGTACAACCTAGGCTAGGAAAGGATTGTATTTTTTGAATCCCCTGGCTGTGCTTATTTAAAGCAGATAGCTTCAGGATTTTAGTAGCATCGGCTCCTCTCCACGTCACACACTTCTCAAGCATACCAAGATCTGGGTTTCCCAAAAGGCCTGTCCCTCACCAAACTTTAGGATTGTCCCTGCTATCTCTTCTAAGAACCACGTGAATCGGGGCAGCTTCAAAGGTCCCACCTTTTGCATCAACAAATAGAAGGTTTTTGGCTACTACACAAAGTTGCTAATAAGGGCATCCGTTTGGGTGGCTATATGTGCGGCAGTGCTACTCTCCATTATGGAGTCTCCCAGCCTTCAAGGGTTACACCTTGGAGGGTTTTGGGGGAGGTTGGCTATTGGTATAACACAACAACACCTGTTATTTGTGGCTTTCGACACAAACACTTTTCTTATATAGCAGTTCAGAAGGACTTGGCTTTAGCTCGTTACTGCTTGGGTCATATCCCTTCTCACATTGGGAAGGCAGGCCCTCTAAAGATAATAACAAGTTCTCATACAACCAAGATCCATTTTATAGGCAAGGGGAGATGATACTTTTGTTATTAAATTTGGGTTACAATCAATCACATGCGAGTAATCAAAAAAGATAAATCAAGCACAAAGCAAGCAATGATTCGTTTTAAGCACCAAGCCCAAATGTTCCTAATTTAGTGAAAAACCACAAGTCTTGGACCGATCGAAGTTGCAACAGATATGTTAGTAGTTTGATAACCTCCTTTTCTTAGACAATCGATAAGATGCTACACAAATACCCAATTAGTAGCCAAGAAAAACAAACTGCAAATGATACAGACTAAAAGTGACACAGTTTACCAGAGACGATCTACTGTCAGTCAAAAGTGATCTATATTATGTCACAGGCGAAATGTTACAGATCGTAAGCGATACCGAGAGCGCCAAATGTGGATTGTTAAAGCTCACAAGTGATGCGAAAAAGAAGGAAGCGACTGGTTACGGCTCATAAGTGACTCAGATCTGCAAGACAAACAACATTCAACAAAAACCCTAGTTTTGCAATAAGTGATTCGATTAGCTAAAGGCAATCACTATCAGATCAAAAGTGATTCAGATAAATGCATAAGCGACCACTGTTAGTATAAAAGTAATGTAAAATAGGTAGAAAGCGACCACTATTCACTTATAAGTGATCCAAAAAATGCTAAAGGCGGCAGGTTTCAACTCAGAAGTGATGCGTGTATTCAGACAGCGACGAGTTTTTTCTCAAAAGTGACTGGAACTTGCCATAAGCGCTCAAAAAATTTGATCTTCATAAAAAAAACTTCAAACAACAAAGTTAATCAAGGACGTGGGTCCCACCAGGTGTGCCAAAATGTGATAGGTAAAAAATTAGGTTAATAAGATCAAGCATAGCCATGAAAACCTAACCCTACCATCATCAAAGAATCTAATCCAAATGAAACCAAAAGCATGCAATTCAAACACAATATCACCTAGATTGTGTGATTCTTTGTTTATGACGTGGATTGCTTCTTCAACAATGAACAATTATGAAGATAAAAGTTGCCATGATGGATGGATGATAATGATAAAATGCTAGATGGATGCTATAGATACTCAAGTGCTCAATATGCTCAGGATGATAATGTAGATGTTATACGAATGCTAGATTGATGTAGTATGGAATGAGAGGGTGTTTAGATAGAACTCAACCAAAATCAATCAACGGTGGAGATTCAGTGGCTATGTGAATGGCTAAGATTGAATGATAATCATAGATGAGTGTGTAGATGACAAGTGGAGAGAAGATAGGGCTTATGTATGCTTGTGTACGTAAAAAGTACTACATGTGAAAGATATTAAATAAAAGATGTAGTACCACTTATCTTTTTAAATGAAAGAGGCACACATGTCGGCTCATGAGATAAATGATAAGATAAATTAATTAATTGGAAAGTGGGCTTATGAAAGGAATTTTTAATTAAATAAATAAAATTTATTTCATTAAAAATAGATAGAAAGAAGATAATTAAATAATTAAAGATTGTTTAATTATAGCTTAGAGGAAATAGCTAATGAATTAATTAAATAAATATAAAATTTATTTAATTAATAGAAGAAATAGATATGTTAGTAGAAATTGCTCAAGTGTGTTAGACAAATGCAGATGATGTGTAATGCGATGTTTGAATGCTAATGATAATGAGTCAATTTTAGGTGTCTACAAGATAAATGAGACTCCCAACAAGCTTTCAATACAAAGTGCCATCAACAAGTGGAGAAGAACACTGAGCCTCAAGTTTGACTCCAGAAAGGAAGGGAGTCAGAGCAGGCTTATAGTTAGCCATATGAAACCTCGAGAGAAAATCTAAAGCATACTTGGACTGTGTGATGGTGATCCCGAAAGCAAACTAGTAGATCTCAATCCTAAGAAAGGAATGCAACAAGACCAAGTCAGTCATCAAAAACCTATCATGAAGGGTAGTTTTAACATCCCCAATGGTGGATGAAGAACTCCATGTGATCATCAAGTCATCAACATACAGAACCAGAAATAGGAGTGAATCACCCTACTACAAAATGTAGACATTGAGTTCAGAATGGCACCGAGTGAACCCAACTGTCAGAAGGAAGGAGTCCATCTTGGCATACCAAGATTAAGGAGCCTGTTTGAGGCCATAGAGGGACTTCTGAAGATGGCACACAAGTGAAGAATCCTAAACAAACCCCTGTCACTGCTCCATGTAGATTTCCTCCTAAAGGTCACTATGAAGAAAAGAACTCTTCACATCCATCTGGTGTACTTCCTAACGATTGGCTGTAGAAATGGAAAGAACAAGTCAGATGGAGTTCATTCTTGCAATTGGTGCAAAAGTCTCAGAGTAGTCAATCCTAGGAACTTGGGAGAATCCTTTAGTGACCAAGCGAGCCTTATGCTTGTCAACCAACCCATCTACTGCAAATTTTTTCAGATAGATCCACTTACATCAAACAAGTTTTCTTCCCTTAGGAAGAGAGACAAGATCCCAAGTGTGGTTCCTCATTAAGGAACTATACTCCTCCTGCATAGTTGTATCCCACTCAGGAATACCAAAAGCCTCATGAATAGACTGTGGATATGAGGCAGCAGCAATGAAGACATGTGGAGCATTATAGAATTGTGAACGAGTTTGCCTAGTGTCTATTGGATCCCCGACCTAATCTCCTCTAGACTACAAAGTCTACCTAGCCCAAAGAGGACTAGAAGTAGTAGAATGTAGAGGAGAATCATCACCCTTTGAATGATGATTGGGAGAGGAAGGAGTTGAATCCTCTGATTTGCTCTCAACATCAAAAGTGGAGGTAGAAGACTGCTCAGGTGAATTTGACTCATCAGAAGATTTGTCATATAACCCAAGTGACTCCAATGTCAATGTAGAAGGAGGTGGAGAAGTGATAGAAAGTGAGCTTAAAGAGCCCTCCTTAAACTAAACACTCCTCTCAATGAATAGCTCATGTGTAGTAGGGTGGAGCAACCGATAACTCTTCACACCATCAGGATAACCTACAAATATACAAGGTTTGCTTTGCGGATCCAAGGCCTTGCATTTCTTTGAAGGAATGTGGGCCCATGCAAGAGAACCAAAAACTCAAAAGTGCTTAACTGATGGTTTCCTAATGCTTCGAGCTTCAAAAGGAGCAACTCCCTTCAAGGCTCAGTGAGGAACATGGTTATGGATATAACAAGCATAGTTAATGGCCTTTGCCCAATACTGTGGTGCAAGAGATCTAGAGTGAATCATGCAGTTCACTATTTCCTTCAAGGACTTGTTCTTCCATTTTGCAACACCATTCTATTGAGGATTGTATGGAACTAAATGCTGTAAATCAATCCCCTCTGAAGTGCAAAACTGATCAAAATGATGGTTGACATACTCACCACCATTGTCAGTGCGCAAAAATTTGATGGCTTTCCTGGATTGCTTGTCTACAAAATTTTTGAAGTCTTGAAAATGATCAAATACCTCTGACTTCTATTTGAGAAAGTACACCCAAGTATAGCGAGAAAAGTCATCAATGAATGTGAGGGCATATCTAACCTTGTTGAAAGAAGGATGCTGAAATGGACTAACCAAATCACTTTGAGCTAACTCCAGTATCCGAAAAGCTCTCCATGCCTTTCCTTTGTTAAACTTTTCCTTAGGATGCTTACCAAGAATGCAGCCTTGGCAAACACCACCTGAAAACTGAACTGAAGGCAACCATGTGACCATGCTCTATTGATTGAGTTGCTACAAGTAGTGGTAGTTAAGATGGCCAAACTAGTCATGCCATAATCTACTCACATCATCAGAATGAGTGAGAAAAATAGTCAAAGGAGGATTAGAAATAAAGTGAGAAAATAGATAGAGCCATGATTGATGATCTTCTCTCCCAATTCCAATTGTAGAACCACTATGCAACTCATGAATCTCCACTGAATTAGGAGTGAACTCAACCCACTTGCCTAAACCTATGTGAGTGATCTGATAAACTGACAGGAGATTAGTTGATAATGAGGGCACACAAAGAACATCATGGAATATGCCATCCCCCACATCAACAGACCCTCTCCCACACACCTCAAGAGGAGTGTCATCAACCATCAAAGTAGAAGGCATCGTATACAGCTCCAAAGATGCAAGTTCTTCCTTAGATGAAGCCATATGGTGTGAAGCACCCGAATCAAGAACCCAAGTGAATGGTGAAGAAGCAACTGCTACAAGGGCCTTGCCCTTTCCTTTCCCCTTGCTATTTTCTTTTTCATTTTTAGATCCCTCATTTGAACTCTGTTTGATGAAATCAGAAACACTGATATTATTCTTCTCAAGAATGTGTTTCAAGTGATCAATTTGTTTCTTCAAACACCTATGTTCATCATGACCAAGTCTTTTACAATAGGCACATTGGACCTTCTCTTTCTTAGGCTTGTCACCCTTAGAAGATTGGGTCTCATTAGTTTCTTTTGAAGCAACTAGCATCTAATCCTTCTTCTCCTTGCTATTCTTTTGTTTCTTATCCTTATTCTTGTTGTTACTACTTTGTCCTTTTTGTTCTTTTGCGCCTTGGTTGGCAGCTAGGGCATGTGACTTAGAGGACTTAAGAGTGCCCATTTGGAATAGCTTATCATGTTCTCAAGTGAGAGAAATAGCAAAATCATCTAAATATAGCATGGTGAATTAAGTACCAAGTGCACTCTTAGTAGCATAGAAGGTAGAAACAAATACAAAATATTTTGAACTTAGCTTAGAGAGAATACTAAGAATAAGTTTTTCATCTTTCTTTACAATTCCACATTGTTTTAAATGCAACCTTAGTGATTTCAATTTTGCTAAGAAATCTTGGATAGTGTTGAAATTGCTTGGACTTAAACTAATTAGTTCATTTTCCAACATATGACCCATCATTGAATCTTGTGTGCCAAATAGTGTTTCAAGCTTTGTCTAGATTTTGTTTGGTGAATTCAAAGACTCAATGTGAAAGAGCAAATTAGGAGAAATAGACAAACATAATGTTTCATATGCCTCATCACATTTTTTAAACCACTTAGGCTTATCGTCATCTGTAGCAAGTTTAGTTTCAAGTCCCATTGTTATCCTATGTAATCCATCTTTCCTTAAGTAGATTGTCATGCATGATTTCCACTCAAAGTAGTTGTATGGAGTTAGGATGGGCATAGTTGTTTGATCCATGATGAAGAAATGCTGAAAATAAATATTGAAAAGAAGAGAACACAAAGGACAACCCCCCCTTTTTCACTTAATCAAAGAACCCCTCCAAGCAAAAATGATTTGGGCACTTTATAATTAGTGTGTTTACAACTGCCACTAGCAAGAAATACTTAGTGGTCTTGATCTCAATGCATTACAAAACCCTCACAAATTGGGTGTATGCTGAAAGTACAATACTGGAACTCATCCAAGCAAAACTAACAACACCATTGCGATCTACTCAAAAAATCATACACTTTCAAAAACAGAATCGCTTCTATACAAGGTCGTATGTGAAAGTTATAATCCTCTGAAGTTCCAAAAAAGGGAACTGAGCAGTGTCACCTGTGAGAATCTGCAATTTTTGGAAAATATATGTGTTGAAATCAAGAATCATCTACACCATCATGAAGAGAACAGAAAAATAGCCAAAGTAAAAAAAAGAAGCTCAGGAAATGGAGGTTGTGAGCTCAAGTTATCAGTCTTCAAAGTTTGTCTTCAAAAATGAAAATGCCAACGGAAGGGGGTCTGTGAGCAAAGAGTTGATCTCCACAAAAAATGCTGCTAAGTTTAGTGGTCCACCAATTGTGGGATCTGCTAGCAAAAATAGACCTTTCCCAGAAAAGTCAAATCTCTAGATAAAATTAGTTGTCACCAAATATATCCAAATCTGCCAATTATAGCAAAAATCGCCAAATATGGTTGATTCTGACAAAATTAGAGTTTCACCAAATATAGTGGCACCAAGCCAGACTGGCCAGACAAGAGTTTTGTAGGGCCGATTTGAAAATGTTAAAAAAGCCTAAAGAAGGCCAACTGTAAGTATGGTTTGGGGTTGGATCAATTTTTTAACAGGCCTAAAAAAAGCCAACGCAATTTTTAATTCCAAAAATAAAAAATAAAAAAATATTTTAGTGGGGGGGGGCGAAGCCACCCCCACACCCCACATAAGTGGGGTTGCAGCCTAAGGAGGTCTGCATACCTCTAAAAAGATGTTGCGGCCTCTTAACTAAAGAGTCATCTCCCTTTTCAATGGGAACAAGCCCACAATATGACCCACACCAGTATGGGGCCTGCGTAGGCACTACGTAGGTACCCTCGTACCTCTTTTTTATTTTTTTAGTATATATATATTTTTATTTACAAAAATATTGCACCGAAAAATGTGCTATGAGGCCAAATGTGGCTTCCGACAAAATTTTGCCTTTTGGTCTCCTGGCAATGAAATTAGACAAATTATATCAAAATTCACCTGCGAGGCCTCCTAGACACAATGATAGGGTCCTTTTGGCCTAAAAATGCTCCAATTGAAAGTTTATTTTCATATCTGAGCTCAAAACCCAGTTCCACAACTGTGTCAAATGATCTCGATTTTGGTGAAACAAAAGCCAAATTTAGCTTTCTCGAGCCTCCTGGACGCATTGGAACAACCAAAAATGCCACCAGTATAACCAAAAATGTTGCAATCACTTGAATATCACAAAACACATATGCAAACCCCAGAGATTAAAATGTTTCCTTCAAACTTTTTTGATTCTCCAGATCATCCAAAGATGCAAGAGAAGAGCATACTGGATTTTTGGGAAAACTTGCAGTAAGCTTTATTAGCCCCCCCTCGAATCTCTCAAATATGGAAACTAAAATCTACTCTTGCACATAGAAAAGCTCTGATACCATGTTAGAATTTGAAAAAATGATTAACCTAGAAAACTAGTGCAAAAGGATAGATATCTAAACTATGAATGCAAATGATATGAAATCAAAATAGCAGCATAGAGTTAGTCTCTGAGAGTAATGCAAATGCTAGAAGAAAAATAACATTAAGAGGATGCAAAAGCAAAGGATACAAAATACAAGCCATGTAGCATGCTTATATAGACCAGGGAGAGGAAGGAGGTGGCAACACCGACCAATGAGGAGCAATCATCTATTGGACTATAGATAGCAAAGTATCTTCCTAAGATAGCTAATGGATGCTCACATGTAGGAAGGTGACACCTCATAATCCACTCACTTAATAAGACATGATTTATTAACCTAAGCAAGATTAATAAAAGGTGTAGGAAAAACCTAGGAATAAAGGGAAAATAAATAACCCAACTAGGAAATAAAAACGTACACTAACATTTATGACGATGTGAGTATGAGTTAGAAAATTATAGTGTTTTGGACCACATTTAAAGTCACTTGTAGTGTTGATGTCCATGTTTAATTTTGTTGTCCTACTATTCTGTCTCCTGTAGCAGCTTCTTGATCACCTATAGGTTTAATTTAACTGACTTATCTATTTATGCCTTCACTTAAATGGTGTTCTTGTTTGTCAAACATGAACCTAAAATTGTTAGAAAAGATGATTCTCCTTTATTCCTTATTACAAATTTAATCATAATGGTATTATAAATCTGATCTTGCTTGCGGGTATGAATTCATATAATCTAGCTTTATTTGTGAATTAACTGTGCATGCAAAGTGGATTATTTATATTTAACATATAGATATCTATATAAGTTTCATCATAAACAATATTGTAATCTATTATTATATAACTGAATTCTCTAATCCCTGTTGCATAAATCAAGAAATGGTTAGAAAAATATGAGTATAGATAGTATGGGTATTTGAAAAAAATTATGCATGAAGCTTATTGTTAAAAGTAGGATTTACATACATTATTATAGAACTTGTACTTGCTTGAAAAAGTGTATTCACGTTGATTTTGCAAGAAAGTAACTAGTAACTGCTGTGTGGTAAAATGCACGTGTTATCATGAATTGATTTTGTAATGGAATTAGTTTATTTTGTTGTGTGTGTGGTGTGCTTACCTTCTAGGATAGGGTACTGAATGTGGGTTAACAGAGAAGGCTGATCATCTTTTCAGGATTTGATCGTTACTTATAAGTGCTTTGGCCAAAGCCATGTCTTTATTGAAAGAGATGAATGTATGTGTCTAGAGAATTATATTAATATGTTTCTCTGCCACATCCTATTGTGAGATATTGTACATTCTAGTACAAATATATGCATTTAGACATCAGGTTGCACCAAGTTGTTCCCTCCTGCCTATTGTTTCTAGGCTGCTAGGCACTTCATACAGGGTCATGTATTCTTCGATATAGGAAGAACTCTGGGGAAGTGTTATGCTTCATGGTTAGGTGGAAAAGCACCTAAATCATGTTCTTGTCTCTTAGCTTTGTGGAAGACCATGTGATTAGTGGCACTGGGTGACAATGATTTTATTCATTACATGTATAATTCTATTATTTGTACTTCATCATCATACTGAGTTGATTATTTGGCATGAGAGCCAACAATGTATCATTGTATATTATATTATTTGTGCCAACACTTGGATTGGGCATGTGTATTTGTAAGATGTAAGTTGCGTAGACACCTAAAATTGACCCATTCCCAGATCAGGCTTTCATCTGTCATACTTTACCATCAATTTATCCTCCATGTTAATTACATAATCCCGATTATTTAATTACATCAATTTATCTACCATATTAATTAAATAATTCCAATTATTTAATCAAATCATTTTTATCCTCCATATTAATTAAATAATTCTAATTATTTAATTAAATCAATTTATTCCTCCATATTTGATTAAATAATTCTGATTATTTAATTAAATCAATTTCCCTCCAATTTAAATAAATAAATTCAAATTATTTATTTACTTAGTATTTTTCCTCCAAAATGAATTAAATTTAATATTTAATTCATTTATCACATGTGCATGAAATTAAATAATTAAATTATTTAATTCCCTATTATTCCCTCTCATCCATATTTCACTCTCAATCAATTTAGATAACTAATCAAACAAATTAGTTAACTAAATCAATTAAATTAGTTAACTAATCAATCTAGTCAACTCTTCAATCAATTCAGTTAACTAATCAATCAATCTAGTCAACTCTTCAATCAATTTAGTTAACTAGTCAATCAATTGAGTTAACTAAGCAATCAACTTAGTCAACTCTTCAATCAGATCTGTTAACTCCCATGATGCATGAGAGGCCAAGGACACTTGTCCCTCTCTCATTTGTGCACATCCTCTCAACCATTCTTAGCAATTCATCTCTCAAATCATCCACAATCATTGATCTTGTTGGAATTAGGTCAGACAACTAATAAGGGGGTGAATCAGTTGTCCCATAATTTTAACCTTTTCTTCTTTTAATCTTCTTTCACAACTTACAAACAGATTAATGATGTAAACATTAAAGCATGAATCAACAACACATGAGCAGAAACAAAATGAACACACATAACACTAGAATTTTTTACGTGGAAACCCAGTTAAGGGAAAACCACGATGGGGGTTAACCCATAAGATTCGTACCCTGTTAAAATTACTTAAAAGAAATGGGAAGGCACTGTCCTTCGGGTGTACTACCCAGAGCTCACTGCTCAAAGAGGCTCACTACCTACAGGATTTTATGTTTAATATAGAAAGAATGAACAGAGAAATAACATCTTCTTCATGCCTGGTTTAGTCCCATTAAAAACTTGCAAAACTTATGTTCTGCCCCAAAACACTTCTTCACTATCTCTTCATCCTTTACTACTCTTGTTCTTCTGCTCCTCTTCTCTGTTCTACCTCTGTACCTTTCTTAGGATTTTATCATCTTCACACAAGGACAACTTTCCACAACACATCCACAAGTATTTATACGATTCATCAACCTTGGAATGAACATCAAGGTCATCTTGACTCAATGCGGATCACTATACTATTGGACAAACATAGCTGGGACTTGAATCTTCCTCAAACATCATGCCACACTTCATAGAACCTCTCTTAGATCATCTGCAACATGCACAAAGTATCCGGTCTGCCAAAACTGGAATGAACAGCAACACTTAAGAAGAAATCTTCAGCCACAAGCTCAAATCTCAATGCAGACCACCAACACAATAGGTACACAATCTAGAGACCTCCACAAGCACAATGAAAACATCAAGAACAACTACACCACTTCAAATCACGAGAATCACTTGCATCTTTATAAAGGAACTCAAGAACACTGACTGCCATGACTATCACACTAGAAAGATTGCTTGTGGACCTCCAAACCATGAACCACTTGAGTTGAGGATACACATCAACATCTAAAACATGCCTCTAGAACCGCAGACCATAATATTTCAATATGGAGCATTCCGGACCAATCCTATTGTCACTTTGTTTCATCTGAGCAATTGAAAAACCCGATTCTACTCAGATGGCCATAACTTCGTCAATACTTCATGCAGACCTCTCAAATCTTGACTGGAGTAACTACAGACCATCCTCTATAAACCCTTTAATCTGAAGACTCTAATCTTCATCTTACTGGAAATGCGAAGCAATCTACTTCACTAAATTGCACTATCTTCACTATTTCTGACAAAGAGATATGTGACTCACTTGTTCCTTCCGAAGAGGCTAATTTTCTCAATATCCTCAACATTCTAGTCTTCTAAATAGGCAATAGAATATGATACAGTTGACACCAATGACAAAAAAGATATGTTGACATCTATGACAACAAGGATATGTTGACATCAATGACAACACCGATTAGGCACATATTTGCAACAATCTCCCCCTTTGTCATTGATGGCAACATATGATGTGAAAAACTAATTCAACCATCAAGACAAGAACTTAGAATCCCCCTTTCTCTTATCACACATGTAACCATTTTTTTCATAGCTCCCCCTTTCACCAACAACTACTTACTCCCAAGTTTTTCACATGACTTCTCTCCCCCTTTGACATCAATGGCAAAGGGCACATATTTGCAATCACCTCTCCCTCTTCTTATTTCTTGGATCAAATCAAACTGAATTGTAGAGTTAGCATTTTGACTACTCCCCCTGAGAAGCTGCCCCTTAACATCAATTCGGATCACAAGATATGACGGTGAAATCCACCGGACTGATGCACACAAGTGCACCTTAGTTCTAAATGGGAGGGGTAATAACCCCTAACTTCCCTTTGAGATACTCAAAAGTATCCTTAGGTAGAGGCTTGGTGAATATATCCGCAATCTAATCCTTTGAAGAAACAAACTCCAATCTAACTTCATTCTCATTTACCTTCTCTCTCAAGAAGTGAAACTTGATGGATATGTGCTTTGTCTTTGAATGCAACACTAGATTCTTGGAGATGTTTATTGCAATTGAATTATCACAGAAGATTGTAACAGGCTCTTCAAATACAATTCTGATATCCTTTAGCATTTGCTTCATACACATGACTTGAGTACAATTACTTGCTGCTACTATATACTATGCCTCTGCAATAGACAGAGATATTTCCTCCTACTTTTTTCTCAACCAAGAAACCAATCTCCTTCCCAAGAAGAATGCACCACCACTAGTACTTTTCCTGTCATCCACATCCCCTACCCAGTCAACATCTGTATATGCATGAAGAGTGAAGTCATCATCCTTGAGATACCATAAGCCATAATCAGATGTCCCCTTTAGATATCTAAAAATTCTTTTGACTACTACAACATGGGATTCTCTAGGATCAGCTTGAAATCTAGCAACATGTCCAATTGAATTCATAATATTAGGTCTGGTTTGAGTTAGATAGAGCAGTCCTCCAATCATTGATCTATACCTTTTTTGATCTGCCTTGGGGGAAACATCATCTTTACTCAACTTGCATCTGGTTACCATAGGTGTACTCACAAGTTTTGAATCTTACATTCCAAACTTTTTCAACAATTCTCTCACATACTTAGACTGAGATATGAAGATACCTTTATCTGACTGAGTGATTTGCAGACCTAAGAAGAAATTCATTTCACCAAACATGGACATCTCAAATTCACTTTGCATCTGATCAAAAAATTTCTTACACATGCTTTCATTTCCACCAAAAATGATATCATCAACAAATACCTTAACAATCAAGATGTGTTCATGATCAATCTTGAAATAAATATTGTTGTCATCTGTGCCTTTACTAAATCCTATCTTCAGCAGATACTTATCTAATCTTCCATACCAGGCTCTTGGGGCTTGTTTAAGTCCATACAAAGCTTTCCTCAATCTGCAAACCATATCTTCTTAATCATACAACTGGAATCCTTCCAGTTGCTCAATGTAGACTTCTTCCTCTAGCTCTCCATTCAGGAATGTTGACTTGACATCCTTCTGGTAAACTTTGAAATCTTTGAAAGCAATAAATGCAAGAAATAATCTGACTGCTTCAATTCTTGCCATCGGAGCAAATGTTTCTTCAAAATTAATTCCCTCTACTTGAGAATATCCTTTGCATACCAATCTTGCTTTGTTTCTCACAACTTCACCATCTTCATTCAATTTATTCTGGAAGACCCATTTTGTTCCAATCACATTTTTGTTTTCAGGTCTAGGAACAAGATCCCAAGTATGATTCTTTTCAATTTGCATTAATTCTTCTTCAATTGCTTTTACCCAATTTTCATCATTACAAGATTCATTCACTGTTTTTGGTTCAACATTTGAAATCAAACAATACTCCACTTGATCTTCAACAATTCTTCTTCTAGTTTGAACACCTTTATTCTTGTCTCCTATGATTTGATCTTCGGAATGATTCAACCTTACATACCTGGGGGTTGTGGGAGTTTCTTGAATTTCTGATTCTTTAGCTTGTTCCTCAACATTTTCACTAACTTCTTGAGTCACTAGGTTCTCCGGACCAGTCTAGATTTGACGTTGAGTTTGGACTTCATTTGGAATTTCATCATCATATTCATATCCATAAGACCTGGAAGGTCTCTCCTTGCTTTCATCAACTCTGACATTAGTACTTTCAACAATCCTTTTCAATCTATTGTTAAAGCATCGGTATGCCTTGCTATGGTTAGAATAACCCAGAAATATTCCTTCATCACTTCTTGCATCAAACTTGCCTAGATCCTCATCTCTTTTGATATAGCATTTACTACCAAAAACTCTAAAGTATTTCACAGTAGGTGCATCAATATTACCTTTGATCTACACCCGGTTGAGAGTGTAGACAGTAGTACTCATAGCCTCTTTCCAATAGATATGTGGTAGATTTGCCTCCATCATCATGGTTCTAGCAGCCTCTTGAATAGTCTGGTTCTTCCTTTCCACAACTCCATTCTGCTGAGGAGTCCTAGGGGTAGACAACTGTCTTCTTATTCCATGCTTTTCACAAAATGCATTGAACTCACTGGAGGTAAACTCTCCACCTCTGTCAGATCTTAGACATTTTATCTTCACACCAATCTCATTCTCCACCATAGCCTTGAACACCTTGAATCTATCAAGAGGCCCTAATTTTACTCTTAAGAAATTGACCCACATCATCTAAGAGTAGTCATCAATCAGCAACATAAAGTACCTGTCTCCTTGCAGACTCCTAACTCTGGTAGGACCACACAAATCAGTGTATACAAGTTCCAATAATCCACTTGAAGACTGTTCCTTACTTTTGAATGTAGTTCTAATTTGTTTTCCCAACTGACATTCCTTGCACATGCTATTTGCAGGTTTCATAAGCTTTGGAAGATCTCTCACAGCCTGAGTAGTACTTATCTTGACAATGTTATCAAAGTTTACAAGAGACATTATCTTGACAATGTTATCAAAGTTTACAAGAGACATTCTTCTATGCCATAACCAACTCTGATCAATTTGAGCAATCAAACAACTTTACTAGTACCACTTAAATGAAAGATGTTACCTTTAGTTTGTGTACATGATGCAATCATAGTTCTAGAGCTTGCTAATATTTTGCATTTTCCATCCTTGAATCGGAGATCATACCCTTTGTCAACAAATTGTCCAACACTGAGAAGATTATGCTTCAATCCTTCTACATACAAAACATCATTAGTGTTATTCTTACCATCAAAAGAGATGGATCCTCTGCCACGAATTCTACGAGTTGAATTGTCTCTAAACTTCACGATTCCACCTTCATATCTCTCCAAACTTATGAACTTACTTTTATCACCAGTCATATGATGAGAACATCCACTGTCAATCACCCATTCATCCTTTTCTTCAATTTGAGCAGCCAAGGCACTTTCCACATTTACACAACTAGTAGATTCAGTAGACACCAGATCTTCTTCTTTGATGGCAATGAACACCCATTAATTTCTTGAGTTACTTCCCATATCAGATTCATCATCAGTGACACCTTCTTCAGCTTCTTGGACATAGTAACATTTCTTCTGAGCCCTTGATCTGTTAGGATTTGGCTTTGAAACCCTCTCTGAACACCTTGAGGCAAAATGACCAATCTTATTACAAGCAAAACATTTGAAAGGCAACTTTCCTTCATACTTATTGGATCCTCTTGGCAATCTTTTAGCAATAACGGCTTCAAGTTCATCAAACTCGGTTTCATCTTCTTCAACTTCCTTCTTTGCCTTCTGATATTTGGTTAACTTTCTTGAAGAGCTTTCACCTGGATCATATCTTTGCTTTCTAGAAATACTGGCCTAACATGCAGTTTCATGTTTACGAAGAGAATCACCAAACTCACTCATTTCAAATGCTGAAAGCTTACCAACCAACTGATCCCTTGTAACAGTTGTCACAGTCCTGATCTCTTCAACGGCTGCAACTTTATGCTTGTATGCCGTAGGTAAGAATCTGAGCACTTTGGCAACAATCTCTAATTCTTCCAATATTCCACCAGCACTCTTGATACCGCTCACAAGTTCATTCACCTTCTACATGTAGGAAGTAATGTTTTCATCTTCACTCATCATCAACCTTTCGTATCTACCCTTCAGGCTCTATAGCTTGGCACATTTGACATATTTATCACCTTCATACAGAGTTTACAACTTTTTCCAAATTTCATGAGTAGTTTGTAATTCGAAGACATTTGTCATTTCTGTATCAATTAGGGCACTCAACAATGCTTCTTTAACTCAAATGTTGTATTCAACTTCCTTGAGTTCATCTAAAGTTGAAGGGCCTTTCTCTGGAATCTTATACTCATACTTAGTCATCAACCAATAGGCATCACCCATACATTGCAAATGACACTGCATGCGCATCTTCCAAATGGAGTAATTTTTTCCATCAAATCTCAGACTGTCCTTCTTGTAAGTCGACATCTTGGATCTCCTCAAGCAGTCAAGCTTCTTTTAGAGGAACCGACTTTGATACCAATTGTTGGAATTAGGTCAGACAATTGAGAGGGGGGTGAATCAATTGTCCCAAAATTTTAACATTTTCTTCTTTTAATTTTCTTTCACAACTTACAAATAGATTAATGATGTAAACATTAAAGCATGAATCAACAACACATGAGCAGAAACAAAATGAACACACATAACACCAGAATTTTTTTATGTGGAAACCCGGTTAGGGGAAAACCACAGTGGGGGTTAACCCACAAGATTCGTAGCTTGTTAAAAGTACTTAAAAGAAATGGGAAGGCACTTGCCTTCGGGTGCACTGCCCAGAGCTCACTGCTCAAAAAGGCTCACTGCCTACAGGATTTTATGTTTAATATAGAAAGAATGAACTGAGAAATAGCATCTTCTTCATGCTTGGTTCAGTCCCATTGAAAACTAATAAAACTTCTGTTCTGCCCCCCAAACACTTCTTCACTATCTCTTCATCCTTTACTACTCTTGTTCTTCTGCTCCTCTTCTCTGCTCTGCCTCTATACCTTTCTTAGGATTTTATCATTTTTGCACAAGGACAACTTACCACAACTCATCCACAAGTATTTATACGCTTCATCAACCTTGGAATGAACATCAAGGTTGGCTTGACTTAATGCGGATCACTGTACTGTCGGCCAAACATAGCTGGGACTTGAATCTTCATCAAATAGCACATGATGCTTAATAGAACCTCTCTTAGATCATCTGCAACATGCACAAAGCATCCAGTCAGCCAAAACTAGAAAGAACAACAACACTCAAGAAGAAATCTTCAGTAACAAGCTGAAATCTCTATGCAGACTACCAACACAATAGGTACATGATCCAGAGACCTCCACAAGCACAATGAAATCATTAGGAACAATCACACCACTTTAGATCATTAGAATCACTTGCATCTTTATACTGAAACTCAAGAACACTGGCTACCATGATTGTCACACTAGAAAGATTGCTTGCGGACCTCCAAACCACAAACCACTTGAGTTGAGGATACACATAAACATCCCAAACATGCTTCTAGAACCGCAGACCATAATATTTCAATGCAGAGCATTCCGGACCAATCTTATTGTCACTCTGTTTCCTCTAAACAATTGAAAAACCTAGTTCTACTCAGATGGCCATAACTTTGTCAATACTTCATGTGGGCCTCTCAAATCTTGATTGGAGCAACTACAAACCATCCTGTACAAACCCTTTAATCCGTAGACTCTAATCTTCATCTTACTGGAAATGCGGAGCAATCTACTTCATTGAACTGCACTGTCTTCATTGTTTCTGATAAAGAGATATGTGACTCACTTGTTCCTTCTAGAGAGGCTGATTTTCTCAATATCCTCAATAGGATAGATTTGACACCAATGACAAAAAGGATATGTTGACATCAATGACAACACTGATTAGACACATATTTGCAACAATCTCCCCCTTTGTCATTGATGGCAACATATGATGTGAAAAACTGATTCAACCATCAAGACAAGAACTTCTCCCCCTTTCTCTTATCACGTGTACAATCATTTTCTTCACAGCTCCCTCTTTCACCAGCTACTACTTAGTCCCAAGTTTTTCACATGACTTCTCTACTCCTTTGACATTAATGGCAAAGGGCACATGGTGCAGGAGCACCCCTTCAACAAGCTAAATATACATTTGAGGGAGAAGACTAAAGTTAATATGTTTTATGCATTTTATGTTATCATGTAGTATTTGTGATGACATTTCATGTTTGTAAGAACCGACCCCACCATGAGAACCAAAGTCCCAAATTTGGCATCCCAATAAGCCAATTTGGACATCATTAGACATTTGGGGTATGTGGAGGATTAAATCAATGTGTCGCATGATTAGGTGTTTTGTTGTCTTAAGACAAACAGGGGTCGTATGATTAGTTAGGGTTTTGGCTTATAATCTGGGTTAAGCAAAATCAGAACGTGTGTGTGGAATGTGTGTGAATCTCGGTGATGGGCCTGTGTTCTTGGAGACACAGGGAGATGAAGTTGAAATGAAGAAATAGACATTCTGTCAGTTGTGTTTTATAAATTCTAAATTCTGTGTAAATCCCTTGTGTATCATATTGTGTTGTGTATATTACCTGTATAGAATTGTTTTGTATCTAATTTAGTTTTCTGTTGTCAAGATGCACGATTAAAACCATTCCACTGGTGGATTTATGTGAAATCAGTGGAATGGAATTGTAAAGTAGTTTTCTATTTTGTTTCCTTATGTGTGTGGTAATGGCAAAATAGAAATTACGAGGTTTGGTATAGAAGGAGATTATCAGCATGAGATTCAGATACATAGTTATGCATATGTGTCAATTCCATATTGGGAATAGTTTGTGAGTATATCGCATTTGTATGCGGGTATCATCCTATGTCTGTGTATATCCTGTTGAAGAAAGGTATGTATAAAAGTCCTTTTGGGTTAAGTTAGTGTTGTTCACTGAATACATGAATAGTGTGTATATCGCTAATGTACCTAAGTACATTTCATGTGTATATCACACTTGAATGCGAATATAAATTTCGTGTGTATCCTACATCTGTGTGTCGAGTTGAAGCATATCGGGGAAACTGATAGTAGATGGTCACAGGTGGTTGAACCAATTCAAATGTTCAATAGTTCAACAGGTCTCGCGAGTTCATCGAGTTACAGCAGGTCCACTTGGTTTGTTGGTTTAATGAGGAGCATCGGGTTCAATGGTTCAATGAACTCGGAGGTTCAATCGGTGGGAGAACTTTAGAGTTGGCTGAAGAATATGTATTGCCGACAGTTGAACAAGTTCAATGGTTCAATGATTCAGTAACCACAGGTTCAACAGTTCAGTAAAGGCTCGTTTTGGTGTGACAGTCCAACAAGGCGGAGATGGATTTGAAGAGTTTGATGATTCAACATATAGTTGCCGACAGCCTTTAATTAAATCAATAAGAATAGATTGAACCTATAGCTGTGGTTCAATGGTTCGCATGGTTCAAAGGTTCAACCACAGCGATAGTTCTATGAATTTAAACTATTTCCACCATTCCACTGGCTGCTCTGCAGTAACAGTTCAGTAAATTTAAACTGTTTCCACTGCTCCGCTACCTAAGTTCTGTGTCAAAGTGGAATCAGAGCAAAGGAGTATCTTTTGGGAAGAAGTAGCAGACAAAATGTCAGACGAAGAGGGATCATCAGAGTACCCAGCAAAAATGACCAACGCTGAGTTGGCAGCCTTAGTGAGAAAGCAAATGGCAGAGAGCAGAGCAACTCGGGCTCAGAATCAAACTTTGAAAGAGGAGGTAGAGAAGTTGAGGGACAGAGTAGAGAAGGCAGAAGAAGATTCTAGTAAGCGAGAAGACATGGATGAAGAGGAGATCCCTAAGAAGGAAGAGATAGAGGTTCCTGTAAACCAGAGACCCTTACTTAACACCCTCAAATCCATGGAGAGAAGGACTATGGATATGAAAGTAGACCTGCCAGTGTTTGCAGGAAAAATGGAACCTGATTCAGTGATGGAGTGGATAGACTCCTTGAATAATTTCTTCGAGACCGAGGAAATCCCAGACCACCAAAGGGTGAAGATAGCTCAATCCAAAATGAAAGGGGCTGCACTAAACTGGTGGAATTTTATCCAAGATGACAGGGTGAAAGAAGGAAAGAACAAAGTTGCTACTTGGAAGAGGATGATGGTTTTAGTGAAAGAGGCATGTGTTCCATTGGATTACAACATCCAATTACATAAGAGGAAACAAAACTTGAAGTAGAAGGAGTTAGATGTCAGTTCATACACAAAAGAGTTCATGAAACTATGTGTCAAGACAAAGGTAAAGGAGAATGAAGAAGAGAAGGTGGCAAGGTACCTCAATGGATTAAGGTTTACCATCCAAGAAGACATAAATCTACATAACCTAGAGACAGTCCAAAAGTGCTACCAATTGGCACTCAAAATGGAAGAGAAATTCAAGAGAAGACAAGAACAGAATAGTATAGGAAGAGGGATATAGCAAAGGGGAGGAAGAAGTCCTTTCAGAGGCAGAGGAAATGGATTTGGATTCCAAGGTGAATCAAACCAAGAGAGCAGCAAAGGAGACAACAGTCAAAACCAAGAGGGAAGTTGCAGTCAAAGAGGTAATTTTAGGGGCAGAAGACCACCATTTAGAGGGAGATCTTAGGGCAGAGGACCTATCAGATGTTACAATTGCAATCAAGAAGGCCATATAGCCAATAGATGTCCAAGAAAGGCAACAACTTCAATGGGAGAAAGGAGGATAAATCTGATCCAAGAACCTAATTGTCAAAGTGTGACAAGCTCCAACACTTTTCAAAGTGTGAATGCTCCTAACAATTATGGATATCCTGAGAAAGGAGAATCTTTGATGATTAGGAGAGAAATGACCACCATGAAGGTGCCTGACAAAGAACCCCCACAAAGAAAGTCTCTCTTCAGAACTACTTGCAAGACAGGAGGAAAGGTATGTAAAGTTCTTATTGATTCCAGATCCACTAAAAATTTTGTGTCATTTGAAATGGTAGAAAAGATTAATCTTAGAAGACTGCCACATCCTTGCCCATACAAGATCTCATGGCTCACCCAAGGTCAGCAAATAGTTGTGGAAGAACAGGCTTGGGTAGAGTTTCAAATTGGACCATACAAGGATAGGTCATTGTTTGACATTGCCAAGATGGATGCTTGCCATCTCCTATTTGGAAGACCATGGTAGTATGACTTGAAGGCACACCATGATGGAGTTAGAAACACCTATTCAATCACCAAGGATGGTAAGGTGATAGAGTTGCTGTCATTGATGGAGAATGAGGTGGAATCAAAAGGGAAAGAAGTCAAGGCGATGATGGTAGAAAGCAAACAATTCATGAAAGAGATAGTAGAAGAAGGAGTAGTTGCATATGCTCTAATTCCATGCCTAAAGGTGAACAAGGAGTAGCAGCAAGAAGTCAAGGTAGAGAAGAAGCAAAGGGTCATAGATCCAGTTGTCCAAGAGCTATTGGACAAATACAAAGGCATCATCTCTGATGGAATGCCAAGGTCCCTACCACCTATGAGGGACATCAGTCATTGCATAGATCTAATCCCAGGATCTACACTTCCAAACAAAGTAGCATACAAACTTACCCCAGAGTAGAATACAGAGGTAGCAAGGCAGATTGAGGAATTGTTGGAGACAGGCCTAATTGGTAAGAGTTTAAGCCCATGTGCAGTACCAGTTGTACTAGCACCAAAGAAGGAAGGCACTTGGAGACTTTGTACTAATTCAAGGGCTATCAACAAGATAACAATCAGGTATAGGTTCCCAATCCCTAGGATAGAAGATTTACTTGATTGCTTGGGGGGTGCTAAATACTTCACAAAAATAGATTTAAAGAGTGGCTATCATCAGATTAGGATTAGGCCAAGAGATGAATCGAAAACTGCATTTAAGACCAATGAGGGGTTGTATGAGTGGAAGGTCATGCCTTTTGGTTTGTCCAATGCCCCTAGTCCTTTATGAGGTTGATGAATGAGGTCTTGAAGGAATTCATGGGAAAATTTGTCATAGTATATCTAGATGACATCCTGATTTTTAGTAATGCAAGGGAAGAGCACCTCAACCATATAGACTTGGTCCTCAAAAAGTTACATGCAGAGTAGCTAATGATTAACTTAGGAAAGTGTTTGTTCATGCAGGAAGAGACCATCTACTTGGGTTTTGTCATCTCACATGACAAACTGAAAATGGATCAAGAGAAGGTAAGTGCCATATTGTCTTGGCCAACTCCTAAAACCTTGAATGATGTTAGAAGTTTCCATGGATTAGCAACCTTCTATAGAAAGTTTATAAAAGGGTTTAGTCATGTTTGTGCACCCATGCTTGACACCATAAAAGGAGGATAGAAGTGCAGGTTCACTTAGACAAAGGAGGCAGATGATTCATTTGAAACATTGAAGAAGAAGGTGGCAGAGCAGCTAGTCCTTGCACTTCCTGACTTCAACAAGATTTTCCAAGTAGAATGTGATGCAAGCCACATGGCAATTGGGGTAGTACTTAGTCAAGAAGGTAGGCCTATTGCATTTTTCAGTGAGAAACGAAATGATGCCAAGAAGAGATACTCATCGTATGATTTGGAGATGTATGCTCTAGTACAGTCACTCAAAAAGTGGAGGCATTACTTGATGCCAAAAGAATTCATAGTGTTCACAGATAATCAGGCCCTTAGTTTCATAAACAGTCAAGAGAAGCTGAACCATAGGCACATGAAGTGGGTGGAGACATTGCAAGCTTTCACCTTCACACTCAAGCATAAGAAAGAGGTCAAGAACAAGGTAGCAGATGCTTTGAGCAAGAGGGTCTTAACCATAAATCAGATCCAATTCGAGAGTGTTGGCATTGACTCTTTGAAGGCCATGTATGATACTGATGAAGATTTTGGAGAAATCTATAAGGTATGTACTTCCTTTGGTGATAAATATCATACTGAGTTCTCTGAATTCCTGATCCAAGATGGATTACTTTTCAAGGGTGGATAGTTGTGTATTTCAAGATGTTCTATGCGACTGAATATTATTAGGGAGAAACATTGTGGGGCCATGACAGGACATTTTGGTCTGGATAAGACTCTTGATCTTGTGAAGAGACATTACTATTGGCCCAAGTTACAGTCAGATGTGATGAAATTTGTGGAGGCATGTGTGATATGTTAGAAGGCAAAAGGGAGATCCACTAATGCAGGTTTGTATCAGCCACTACCCATTCCTTCTAGGCCGTGGGAGAGCATAAGCATGGACTTTGTATTGGGTTTGCCTAGGACAAGGAAGGGATATGATAGTATTTTTGTTGTAGTAGACAGATTTAGTAAAATGGCACACTTCTTGCCATGCAAAACCACTTGTGATGCTTCATATGTTGCAGATATATTTTTCAAAGAGATAGCAAGGATACATGGTTTGCCATTGAGCATAGTGTCAGATAGAGATGTGAAATTTATTGGCCACTTTTGGAGGACTCTTTGGAAGAAGCTTGGAACAAATTTATCTTTCTCATCAGCCTACCATCCTTAGACAGATGGTCAGACCGAAGTAGTTAACCGTTCATTGGGAAATCTGTTAAGGTGTTTGACAAGGCAGCATGGAGAGAAGTGGGATAACATTCTATCACAAGCAGAATTTTCCTATAATGACACCATTAATAGGAGTACAGGAAAGTCACCTTTTCAGGTAGTATATGGTATTCATCCAAGAGGTATTTTGGAGCTGAGAGATCTGCCTATAGGAGAGTCTATTAGTGCAGATGGAGAAGCTTTTGCATCAGCCATCAAGGAGGTGCATGATCAAGTCAAGACCCAAATCCAACAGACTACATTGAAGTACAAAGCATATGCTGACAAGAAAAAGAGAGATGTATAATTTGATGTTGGAGATTTGGTATGTACAATTTGATGTTGGAGACTCCCAAAAGGTAAATATACCAAGTTAATGCAGAGGAAGATTGGACCATGTCAAATTTTGAAGAAGTGTGGGCAGAATGCTTATGAGATCCAACTTCCTCCTGATCTTGGATTGTCACCCATTTTCAATGTATGTGATTTGACTCCATACAAGCCGAATGCCGATGTAGAACAGGAACCATTGCAGGATGCAATAGATGATGATATTCCTAAGCATGATCCACCAAAATTGAAGAAGATATTAGACTCACGAGTGACAAAGAAGACAAGGAACAAAGAGTACATAGAGTACTTGGTGGCTTGGCAGGGGAAACCTGATTCAGAGGTAGTTTGGATGACTAAAGATTAGATTACAAAATATGGTACAGACCTTCAAACTATGATCTCAAGTGGGCTTGAGATCTCTTCTCCCAGGGAGTATGGTGCAGGAGCACCCCTTCAACAAGCTAAATATACATTTGAGGGAGAAGACTAAAGTTTAATATGTTTTATGCATTTTATTTTATCATGTAGTATTTGTGATGACATTTCATGTTTGTAAGAACCGACCCCACCATGAGAACCAAAGTCCCAAATTTGGCATCCCAATAAGCCAATTTGGACATCATTAGACATTTGGGGTATGTGGAGGATTAAATCAATGTGTCGCATGATTAGGTGTTTTGCTGTCTTAAGCCAAACAGGTGTCATATGATTAGTTAGGGTTTTGGCTTATAATCTGGGTTAAGCAAAATCAGAACGTGTGTGTGGAATGTGTGTGAATCTCGATAATGGGCCTGTGTTCCTGGAGACACAGGGAGACAAAGTTGAAATGAAGAAATAGACATTCTGTCAGTTGTGTTTTAAAAATTCTAAATTCTATGTAAATCCCTTGTGTATCATATTGTGCTATGTATATTACCTGTATAGAATTGTTTTGTATCTAATTTAGTTTTATGTTGTCAAGATGCACGATTAAAACCATTCCACTAGTGGATTTCTGTGAAATCAGTGGAATGGAATTGTAAAATAATTTTCTGTTTTGTTTCCTTATGTGCATGGTAATGGCAGAATATAAATTGCGAGGTTTGGTAGAGAAGGAGATTATCGGCGTGAGATTTAGATACATAGTTATGCATATGTGTCAATTCCATATCGGGAACAGTTTGTGAGTATATCGCATTTGTATGCGGGTATCATCCTGTGTCTATGTATATCGCACTTGAATGCGAATATACATTTTATGTGTATCCTGCATCTATGTGTTGGGTTGAAGCATATCGGGGAAACCAATAGTAGATGGTCGCAAGTGGTTGAACCAATTCAAAGGTTCAACGGTTCAACGGGTCCGCGGGTTCATCGAGTTACGGCAGTTCCACTTGGTTTGTCGGTTCAATGAGGAGCATCGGGTTCAATGGTTCAATGAACTCAGAGGTTCAATCGGCGGAAGAACTTTAGAGTTGGCTGAAGAATATGTATTGTCGACAATTGAACCGACGGTTGAACCAGTTCAATGGTTCAATGATTTAGTAACCGCAGGTTCAGCAGTTCAACAAAGGCTCGTTTTGGTGTGACAGTCCAACAAGGCGGAGATGGATTTGAAGTGTTCGATGATTCAACATATAGTTGTCGATAGCCTTTAATTAAAGCAATAAGAATAGATTGAACCTATAGCTGCGGTTCAATGGTTCACGTGGTTCAAAGGTTCAACCACAACAACAGTTCTACAAATTTAAACTGTTTCCACCATTCCATTGGCTGCTCTATAGTAACAGTTTAGTAAATTTAAACTATTTCCACCACTCTGCTGCCTAAGCTCTGCGTCAGCACATATTTGCAATCATCTCTTCCTCTTCTTATTTCTTGGATCGAATTAAACTGAATTGTAGAATTACCATTTTGACTACTCCCCCTGAGTAGTAGCCCCTTAACATCAATCTAGATCACAAGATATGATTGTGAATTCCACCGGACTGATGCACACAAGTGCACCTTAGTTTTGAATAGGAGGGGTAATAACCCCTAGCTTCCCTCTGAGATACTCAAAAGTATCCTTAGGCAGAGGCTTGGTGAATATATTTGCAATCTGATCCTTTGAAGAAACAAACTCCAATTTGACTTCATTCTCATTTACCTTCTCTCTCAAGAAGTGAAACTTGATGGATATGTGTTTTGTCTTTGAATGCAACACCAAATTCTTGGAGATGTTTATTTCACTTGAATTATCACAGAAGATTGTAACAAGCTCTTCAAACACAATTCTGATATCCTTCAGCATTTTCTTCATCCACAAGACTTGAGTACAATTGCTTGTTGCTGCTATATACTCTGCCTCTGCAGTAGACAGAGATATTGTCTCTTGCTTTTTGCTCAACCAAGAAACCAATCTCCTTTCCAAGAAGAATGCACCACCACTAGTACTTTTCCTGTCATCCACATCCCCTACCCGGTCAGCATCTATATATGCATGAAGAGTAAAGTCATCATACTTGGGATACCATAAGCCATAATTAGATGTCCCCTTTAGATATCTGAAAATTCTTTTGACTATTACAAAATGGGATTGTAATGTCCAAGATGGACCATTAGCCTATCCCAAAGGCCCGTAGGCTTGTCGAAGGCAATAATTAGGGTTTCCAGCTGTGTGGTGATCTCTTCTAAGCTTTTGGGGATCTATTTGTTAGTGTATGGAAGTTTGATTACTGGATTCCTTCTAGATTTTTAGAGAGCTTCAGGGTGATATGACATGCATTGACATCCGAGGACTTTCTTGAGGTTACTATTTTTAGTAAGTACTATTTGTCAGTGTATGGCAGTTTGATTACTGGATTCCTTCTACGTGATATGACATGCATTGGCATCTGAGGACTTTCTTGAGATTACTATTTTTAGTAAGTACTATTTGTAAGTGTATGGCAGTTTGATTACTAGATTCCTTCTAAGTTTTTAGAGAGCTTCAGGGTGATATAACATGCATTGGCATCCAAGGACTTTCTTGAGATTACTATTTTTAGTAAGTACTATTTTTGGTAGCATGATCTATGGCAGAGTATGGCGTTGAGTTCTTCCTTGACAATCCTTGCTTGGGATGGACAAAAATAATATAATATGGGCACTTTATTATTTTATTTATAAAAAAGAAACTTTGGCATAATTAAATATTATAAAGTTAAGTTGTACCCCTATGCCTAGAAGACACAACTTAAAGTTTTTTTAAAAGGGGGACCATGTGAGCATTTAAAAATAAATTAATTATTTATGCCAAAAGGGAACACCTAGGGAAAGTGGGAAAAAAAAGGAAATAAAGTATTTTTTTGTAATCTTAGGGAAAGTTAGAAAAAGAAAGGAAATAAAGTGTTTTTTTCTAATCCCAGAGAAAAGTGAAAAAATAAAGATTAGAAAAGGATGGAAAGAAATATTTTTTTCTAATTTTTTAAAAGAATGTTTCCTCTCATGTGTGGTGCCCATATTGGGGAAGTTTCCCAAAGATTTCAAGGAAGAAAATATAAAAGGATGTGAGGGCTTCTCTTTTGATTATGCTATGGATATTGTTGATATTGAAATGTAATTGGAGTTCTTATTGATCTCAGGGCTTTGAGGACGAAAACCCTCATTGTTAACATTGGTTGCAGGTTTGAAAGATAGCCCCTAGTTGATTGATTGTGGAGGAATCCATCTAGGGTTTCTACAGGTGCTTCATTGCAAGAATTTGAATTGGTGTGATAGATGATGTATTATTGTACTTCTAAAAGGAGTTTTGAATTAATGCACTAGCTGGTTTAATATTGCATTTTATTGGAGAAATTGTATAGTTGCAGCAGCTGGTCTATTGTTGCAACTGTAAATTATTGTACTCCTAAATTAGAAGTCTGGTTGAATGCAATAGTTGGTTTATTAGTGCAATTACACAAGGGTTTGCAAGTTGCAGCAGCTAGTTTATTGTTACACTTGAAGGATTTGTGTTGAATCACTTTGAGTTAGGAGTTGAAATCAACTTCTTTAGAGGTGTCTAAATTGTTGTTAACAGTTTGCTGCTGTTACATGTTGGAGAACTCATCTTTGAAGCCAGGCATTCATTAAAGGAAGATTCCAGTTTGCTGATATAAAGTTTTCAGACTTGCATTTATTGGCTTGGGTCTGGGTATGATCATTTGTAATTTAAAGAGGTGTCTATTCTATTGTATGACTGCTGCAAACTTTACACTTCTTCCTGGCAACCATTTCCAAAGGGGTTCAAGGCATGTTTACGTGTGAGTTCATGAATTGTAACTCCTAGATTTTCTAGGTATTGTTGTTTTAGATAATAGGGGTTATTTTATGAACTGGATTGTCAATATATTGTGAAAATAATGAGTATTTAAGATGGTATAAAAATCTAGAATTTTAAGCTGTGAATTCTCAATGCAATTTTAATTTTGAGTTAAAAATTATTATTGCAACATTTCTTGTTTTGTTGCATTATATTGTTGTATCAAACATTGCCAATATATCACAAACATTTATCAAAACAAACCAAACAAGGGATAAAATTTGTGTTAGCAAGTGTCCACCTGGGGTGGGACATTACAGTGGTATCAAAGCCATTGTTCCTACTAGCCTGTTGGGTAACAATTGCATTCAATTGGTGTGAAATCAGTTGTGCACAAGTCAGTTTAGATTTGGTTTTTAGTTTGGACAGCAAAAAAGGTCATCATGGCAAAGTTGTTTAGCAATAAATAGGCATGGGAAGAGTTTGAAAAAACACAATATAAGATCATTCAGGAATTGCATCATTTAGAAGATTCACTTTCAAGGAAGTTTAGACTCTCTAAAGGATCATCTCCCTCTACTAGAAAAGGTCCAATGCCACAAGACCAGGAAGGGGAAGTGCTTAGCATATTTGACGAGTATAGCATTCTTCCTCAAAGGGTTAAGGATGATTTACCTTTCAAGGACTATATGGAAATGCATCCCAAACTTTGTCACAAAATTGAGCAAGCAAGGAAGAAATATCATGCTATAGCTTTTGATTTGTTTACACATGGAATGGATAGAGAATCTTCACATATGGGTGATGCAACTCTTCATAAGAATGATTTGGTGTCTACAAGTTCCAATGAGGTATACAAAAATTTATATGATGAATTTGATAGACATGCTGATTTGACTCAAGAAGACATTAGGACAGCCTTGGGTAAGGATTTGTCTACATCATCCTTGCAAGAGGTTTCACAAGAGGCTTCCACATTAGAGGCTAGCATAGATCATTTTAGTGATTTGCATAGCAATAGTATGGATTCTTTGGGTGATCATAAAACATCTTCTAGTGTGATAGTTGATTCCCATAATGTCACATCACCTACTTATGATGAAAAATTAGACTATGACAATCAGGATATGTACATGGATGACATCACCAAAGAAAATAGTTATGTAACTCAAGCACTACCAGAACAAGTTGATGCTTCCTCTGATAAAATAAGGGTTGCTCATGAACTTAAAAGTCCACACAACTTGGAGAATCAGTTGAAGGTGAGTAAAGATGAGGTTGTTGCATCGTTATCTCATCATGATAAAATGCACAAACTGATTGAGAATCATCTCTGGATGGTTCAATTAGAGAGAAGACAAAGGGGAGTTGAAGCAGAGTCTTCTCATGATAGCTTGCAAGAAATCAAAGAAGGTTTGGGAATAGTGAAGTCAAATTATTTACACCTTCTTTCAGATCGTGACCACCTTCTCAACTTCGTTGGGATCTATTCAGATGCTTAGATGAGGAAAGAAGATGAAGTTGATAAGCTTTCTCATGAGCTTAAGGCTTCCAGTGATTCCTTGAGGAGTACCCAGATAGCCCTTCAAGAATCTGAGATTCATGTTGATGAGCTCTGCTTACAGTTGAGTTTAGCTCGTTGTTCATCATGTTTAGTAGAGACAGTCATCTATGGAAGCTAGGGCACAAGGCAAAGAAAGCAGCATGAGACCTCCTAGCAATCACACTCAGGATATAGGTGCAGTGCCTCTTGGGTTGATTAGGCAAGAGGAGTTAGTCAGTGATGGATTCATCATTCGTGATCTCGAGAGGTGTATGCTTGAGTTTCCAGTTGATTTCAGTTTATGGTTTGGAGATAGGCATGAGGACAGATATTCCCAGCCCTACCCCCATGGGTTCTACCTCCTACCTCATTGAATGATGACTGTCCTACTTTGCTGGTTAGAGTTCTGTCAGGGTTCACTTTGAGGACAACAGTTGTTGGGATGGATAGGAGAAGTTGGGATTGCTATTTGGAAGTTAGAGGACGGATTAATGATGAGTTCTTATCATCCTTTGACAGTAGAGATACCTTTTTCTCCATCATGGATTTGATTCACAGGCTACATGGTGATGTTCTGATTTATGCCAGCAGCTTGTCAGGGGTTGGCATATGTTTCTATGCACCTATGTTGGGCATCCTTCACATCTTTGGGAGACCACTCAGGGTGGAATGGATTACTGATGACGCAGACACATCAGTCTTAGCTGCAGGTTTAGGTGTCATGGGAGATTTGAGCACAAGGCTCTACATCGACACTTTTGAGATTGACCTTGGACAACCTTATCAAAAGAAGATGGTTTCTTCTAAGTCTTGCACGCTGGACCTTGGTGTTGTTCCAGCCTCTTTCCAAGAGATTGATGGCATTCATGATGGTACTCTTCTTACTCCTAAAAGTAATTCAGGATACTTGCAGTTGTTTTCTAATGGAGGTCTTATTGACAAGGTTGCAAAGGGTAAAGATGATATTGTGGCAAGATCAACTCATCCTGATTTGAGTTGTGAGTCTTCTTCTGATGTTGATAGTGTAGGGTGGAGTATACATGACTACTCTAGTTTTCCACTGGTGTAGACAAGGCAGTTTCATCTTGATTGCATAATGAGGTGTGCTCATCAGTTTACTTTCAGCCGACATACACAGGATTTGACCACGTCTTTGATTGCACAAAGAGGTGGGGTGAATACGAGATTTTCTAATTCACTCTGGTATGATATATTCCTGACCTCAGGTGATGTCTCCAAGTTTGGAGAGTCTAATACCTTGCTCTCTCTCGCTGATTGCCTTTCGAAGCAGGACGTAGAGACTTGTTACAATAAGGGTTTTGAGGTTATCAGAGTGGCACAACGAAAGATGACAGGTGTTGGCTTTCCAATTTCATGGGATCTAGATGGAGTTTACTTAGGGATAGTGTGGATGCATGTGGTTCATCACCGTAGTTCTTGGATGGTAGAGATCACTAATCAACAGATGGTAGAGATCCCTCTGCAGAATTTATATAGAGATGATTTTCAGATTTGGGATCCAGGTGGTTGTTGGACATGCACAGATGGTTTGTTATTCAATTATCAGATGATGTGGCAGTTGAGTTGTTTTACAATTACGGATTGCTTGAAGGCAAGCAATTTTTGGGAAGGGAGGATTGTAATGTCCCCTTCTCATCAGTGATATCCAGGATGGACCGTTAGCCTATCCTGGAGGCCCGCAGGCTAGTTGCAAGAAATAATTAGGGTTTCCAATTGTGTGGTGATCTCTTCTAAGCTTTTGGGGATCTGTTTGTGAGTGTATGGAAGTTTGATTACTGGATTCCTTCTGGGTTTTTAGAGAGCTTCAGGGTGATATGACATGCATTGGCATTTGAGGACTTTCTTGAGCTTACTATTTTTAGTAAGTACTATTTATCAGTGTATGACAGTTTGATTACTCGATTCCTTCTGGGTTTTCAGAGAGCTTCACTGTGATATGACATGCATTGGCATCCGAGGACTTTCTTGAGCTTACTATTTTTAGTAAGTACTATTTGTCAGTGTATGGCAGTTTGATTACTAGATTCCTTCTGAGTTTTTAGAGAGCTTCAGGGTGATATAACATGCTATACCATCGGAGGACTTTCTTGAGCTTACTATTTTTAGTAAATAATATTTTTGGTAGCATGATCTATGGCAGAGTATGGCGTTGAGTTCTTCTTTGACAGTCCTTGCTTGGGATGGACAAAAATAATATAATATGGGCACTTTATTATTTTATTTATAAAAAGACAACTTTGGCATAATTAAATATTATAAAGTTAAGTTGTACCCCTATGCCTAGGAGACACAACTTAAAGTTGTTTTGAAAGGGGGACCATGTGAGCATTTAAAAATAAATTAATTATTTATGCCAAAAGGGAACAACTAGGGAAAGTGGGAAAAAAAAGGAAATAAAGTGTTTTTTTTCTAATCCTAGGGAAAGTTAGAAAAAGAAAGAAAATAAAGTGTTTTCTTTCTAATCCTAGGGAAAAGTGAAAAAAAAAATATTAGAAAAAGATGGAAAGAAATATTTTTTTTAATTTAAAAAAAAAATATTTCCTTTCATGTGTGGCGCCCATATTGGGGAAGTTTCCCAAAGCTTTCAAGGAAGAAAATATAAAAGGAAGTGAGGGCTTCTATTTTGATTATGCTATGGATATTGTTGATATTGAAATGTAATTGGAGTTCTTATTGATCTTAGGGCTTTGAGGACAAAAACTTTCATGGTTAACATTGGTTTTAGGTTTGAAAGATAACCCCTAGCTGATTGATTGTGGAGGAAACCATCCAGGTTTTCTACAGGTGCTTCATTGCAAGAATTCGAATTGGTGTAATAGCTAATGTATTATTGTACTTCTGAAAGGAGTTTTGAATTGATGCAATAGCTGGTTTAATGTTGCATTTTATTGGAGAAATTGCATAGTTGCAGCAGCTGGTCTATTGTTGCAACTGTAAATTATTGCACTTCTGAATTAGAAGTCTGGTTGAATGCAATAGCTAGTTTATTATAGCAATTACACAAGGGTTTGCAAGTTGCAGCAGTTGGTTTATTGTTGCAGTTGAAGGATTTGTGTTGAATCGCTTTGAGTTAGGAGTTGAAATTAACTTCTTTGGAGGCATCTAAATTGTCATTAATAGTTTGCTGATGTTACATGTTGGAGAACTCATCTTTGAAGGTAGGCATCCATTAAAGGAATATTCCAATTTGCTAATATAAAGTTTTCAAACCTATATTTATTGGCTTGGGTCTGGGTATGATCATTTGTAATTCAAAGAGGTGTCTATTTTGTTGTATGACTGCTACAAACTTTACACTTCTTCCTGGCAACCATTTCCAAAGGAGTTCAAGGCATGTTTACCTGTGAGTTCATGAATTGTAACTCCTAGATTTTCTAGGTATTGTTGTTTTAGATAATAGGGGTTATTTTATGAACTGGGTTGTCAATATATTGTGAAAATAATGAGTATTTAAGCTGGTATAAAAATCTAGAATTTTAAGCTATGAATTCTCAATGCAATTTTAGTTTTGAGTTAAAAATTATTATTGCAATATTTCCTATTTTGTTACATTAAATTGTTGTATCAAACATTACCAATATATCACAAACATTTATCAAAACAAACCAAACAAGGGATAAAATTTGTGTTAGCAAGTGTCCACCTGGGGTGGGACATTACAGGGATTCTCTAGGATTAGCTTGAAATCTAGCAACAAGTCCAACTACGTTCATAATATCAGGTCTGGTTTGAGTCAGATAGAGCAGTCATCCAATCATTGATCTATATCTTTTCTGATCTGCCTTGGGGGAAACATCATCTTTACTCAACTTGCATCTGGTTACTATAGGTGTACTCACTAGTTTTGAATCTTCCATTCCAAACTTTTTCAACAATTCTCTCACATACTTAGACTGAGATATGAAGATACCTTTATCTGACTGAGTGATTTGCAAACCTAAGAAGAAATTCATTTCACCAAACATGGACATCTCAAATTCACTTTGCATCTGATCAACAAATTTCTTACACATGCTTCCATTTCCACCAAAAATGATATCATCAACAAATACCTCAACAATCAAGATGTGCTAATGATCAATCTTGAAATAAAGATTGCTGTCAGCTATGCCTTTGCTAAATCCTAGCTTTAGTAGATACTTATCTAATCTTGCATACCAGGCTCTTGGGGCTTGTTTAAGTCCATACAAAGCTTTCCTCAATTTGTAGACCATATCTTATTGATTAGACAACTAGAATCCTTCTGGTTGCTCAATGTAGACTTCTTCCTCTAACTCTCCATTTAGGAATGCGGGCTTGACATCCATCTGGTAAACTTTGAAATCTTTGAAAGCAGAAAATGTAAGAAATAATCTTACTGCTTCAATTCTTGCCACTAGAGCAAATATTTCTTCAAAATTAATTCCCTCTACCTGAGAATATCCTTTGCATACCAATCTTGTTTTGTTTCTCACAACTTCACCATCTTCATTCAGTTTATTCTGGAAGACCCAATTAGTTCCAATCACATTTTTGTTTTCAGGTCTAGGAACAAGATCCCAAGTATGATTCTTTTCAATTTGCATTAATTCTTCTTCCATTGCTTTTACCCAATTTTCATCATTACAAGCTTCATTCACTGTTTTTGGTTCAATCTTTGAAATCAAACAATACTCCACTTGATCTTCAACAATTCTTCTTCTAGTTTGAACACATTTATTCTTGTCTCCTAAGATTTGATCTTGAGAATGATTCAACCTTACATACCTAGGAGTTCTGGGAGTTTCTTGAATTTCTAATTCTTCAGCTTGTTCCTCAACATTTTCACTAACTTCTTGAGTCACTGGGTTCTCCATACCAGTCTAGATCTGAGGTTGAGTTTGGACTTCATTTGGACTTTCATCATCATATTCATATCCACAAGACCTGGAAGGTCTCTCCTTTCTTTCATCAACTCTGACATTAGTAATTTCAACAATCCTTTTCAATCTCTTGTTAAAGAATCGGCATGCCTTGCTATGGTTAAAATAACCCAGAAATATTCCTTCATCACTTCTTGCATAAAACTTGCCTAGATCCTCATCTCTTTTGATATAGCATTTACTACCCAAAACTCTAAAGTATTTCATAGTAGATGCATCAGTATTACCTTTGATCTGCACCCGGTTGAGAGTGTAGACAACAGAACTCATAGCCTCTTTCCAATAGACATGTGGTAGATTTCCCTCCATCATCATGGTTCTAGAAGCCTCTTGAATAGTCTAGTTCTTCCTTTCCACAACTCCATTATGTTGACGAGTCCTAGGGGCAGATAATCATCTTCTTATTCCATGCTTTTCACAAAATGCATTGAACTCATCGGAGGTAAACTCTCCACCTCTGTCAGATCTCAGACATTTTATCTTCACACCAATCTCATTCTCCATCATAGCCTTGAACACCTTGAATATGTCAAGAGGCTTTGATTTCTCTCTTAAGAAATTGACCCACATCATCCGAGAGTAGTCATCAATCAGCAACATAAAGTACCTATCTCCTTGCAGACTCCTAACTCTTGCAGGACCACACAAATCAGTGTGCACAAGTTCCAATAACCTACTTGAAGATTGTTCCATACTTTTGAATGTAGTTCTGATCTATTTGCCCAATTGACATTCCTTGCACATGCTATTTGCAGGTTTCATAAGCTTTTGAAGATCTCTCACAGCCTGAGTAGTACTTATCTTGACAATGTTATCAAAGTTTACATGGCACATTCTTCTATGCCATAACTAGCTCTGATCAATTTGAGAAATCAAACAACTTTTGCTAGTACCACTTAAATGAAAGATGTTACCTTTAGTTTGTGTACCTAATGCAATCATAGTTCCAGAGCTTGCTAAGATTTTGCATTTTCCATCCTTGAATTGGAGATCATACCCTTTGTCAACCAACTGTCCAACACTGAGAAGATTATGCTTCAATCCTTCTACATACAGAACATCATTAGTGTTATTCTTACCATCAAAAGAGATGGATCATCTACCACAAATTCTACCAGTTGAATTGTCTCCAAACTTCACGATTCCACCTGTTGGTTTTTCTTCTGAATCAGCATCAGGGTTTGCCACTTCTAATGCATAGGCAGATTCAGCCAACTAAATACAGGAGGTTGCGTGAGCTGCCTCCCCTTCACTTCTGGTTCTGCCGCACCAAGGGGGGTATCCCTATAACTCAAGATGTAACCTTGACTAGCTCAAAGATAGAAAGATCTAACTTGACAACAACAGGCAGAATACTCTCATGTATGGACCAAGATCTGTATGATAGATCACAAGGCTAGCAACATTCTTGGACATGATGTCTGGTTGGGTATGAGAGCATGCAGGGGGTTCCTAATCCTACTCCTACAACTAACAGGTGGAAGTATGAAATGGTTTAGTTTGAATTTTGGATGCAAAGCTGGACATGGTTATAACACAAAAACAAAGCATGATTGGTGCCTATCCAGGGCCCGGAGTCAGTAGACATACACCTGTGAATGATCAACATGAACAGCTAAAACTGGATTTCAGGGGGATAAATGTGATACCTGCCTTACAGATATCTCCCAATAAAGAGTGTTAAGTTATCTCTACTTATGGCATCCCTACTGCAGTATACCCTTCCCAATGTTCAACCTGAAAACAGTTTAATCTACCCCTTGAGCAGAAGTTAAAATATCAGACATTCAACATAGGAATTCTATGCTCTAGAATCTAAACATTACCCAAATATCCAAATTCAGAAGAAGAATACATGCAATACTGGAGACAGAATTAACAAAACACATGCTATGACAGCATTTCTCATATAAGATCAATCATGAAATCAGTGGGTTCATGCCAAAAACATACAACAAGAGATACATAAACTCACAGGTTAAGCTGTACAGAGCAACCAGATCAGCTTGTTTTGAATTACAGAGCCAAAAATCTTCAACTTTCAACAACCACAAATGAGTAACACTTCCTGCTTATAACAGCCAGGTAGTGTACCACAGCAATTAATTACATGGTTGACCAAAAATCCCGCCAGATACACAGTATCAGCAAAATGGTGCTCAAACACATTACCAGATTGGCGCCCAAACATGAATGCAACAGGTAGGGGAGGAGACAGGAAGATATCTCGAGCCCTGCGCCACTGTCCGCTGATGTACACCTTCAATCGGGTACCAGATCCGCCCATACCTCTGCAACTTCGCCATTAATGGCGCACCAACCCGCGGCCTTGGGAAAAACATCTAACAGTCGATCGCAACCATTTCCCGCCGAGATTCATCATCATGATATTTCGAATATGCAGGATATCAATATCCCACATGCACCCCGCGATGACCTCATTAACACTTTATATACTAGGTCATGAGCATATATGATGTCGGCGCTTTTACTCCTGACGACACTAGTATAAGACTTCATCATCATCATCCTCCAGCAGCATGATATCCTGTTGCTTGAAATATCACCCTGACGTCAGCATCATATCGCAATATAACCTGCATGATAATCGCCTTCATCAGCACAACCTAATCCATCGGAGGAACATCCTCCTACTGAGCCTATACCAAAAGTCTGGCCGATGAACATCCTGATGACGTCATCATCATATCCTGCTGATGTCATCATCATATCTGCCTACTGCGCACCTCCTCATATCCGGATGACGTCATCATCATGTTTGCAAATATCGGGGGATCTCCACAAGATGATCAGTGTTAGAAATATGACCCCCCCCGGACCTTGATGACGTCATCATCATATTAACATCAGGATGATATTCGGAAGACAACCGGATATTTGGAAATATCATCCTAACGCACAAATATCAGGTTGCACTGTAGCTCCACTATAAGATCAGGGCGATAGATGAATATGATGATGCTTGAAAAGATCACCCCCCACTAGATAATGCACGAAGCCGGCAGGAGGATATCTCCTTGATATCAGCATCATCATGACGCTGGAACAAACATACATCCGGGTGATATTCAAAAATGAAAATATCACCCCCTCCTTCGGAAATATCATGATGCAGATAGGCAGAGAAATAGATATCACCCTGACATAAGAATGACATCAGCATCATCAGGATGATAAAACAACGAACATGAAGTGATACAACATCATCAGGATGATATTGACTAAGATCATCCTGACGTTCAAAATATGATGACCCCCACAAGCAACATGGTGATAACTAGAAATATGATGATGATGATGACGACCCTTAAGAAAGAACAAGTCAGGTCGAACAACTCAAAGAATAACCCCTTTAGAATATCGGGGCAACATCATCATCATGTTTGGGCAAGGTGATAATTGGAAGATCACCGGACACTTGAAAAAATCACCCCCGCAAGCAAATCAGGGCGCACTGTAGCTCATCAGCAGGATCAGGATGATATCCAGACATCACCCGATATTGAAATATGATGATCCTGATGAAAAACAAGTCGACAGAAAACATGATGATGATGACCTTCATCGAAGCAAACATGATGATGATGACCTCCTCCTCAAGAAAATATGATGATGCAGCTGAAAAAATGCTGAGGAGGTCCAATACTTAGAACATTTTTTTGGATATTTAGGGAAAGTGCCTGCATGAAAATTGCTCAAAAAGTGTCAGTCAATTCAGGCACTAACACCACCTTCATATCTTTCCAAACTTATGAACTTACTTTTATCACCAGTCATATCACGAGAACATGCACTGTCAATCATCCATTCATCATTTTCTTCAATCTGAGTAGCCAAGGCGCTTTACACATT
Source organism: Cunninghamia lanceolata (assembly GCA_027924645.1). Taxonomy (NCBI): domain Eukaryota; kingdom Viridiplantae; phylum Streptophyta; class Pinopsida; order Cupressales; family Cupressaceae; genus Cunninghamia; species Cunninghamia lanceolata. Next base: position 10,638,083 of record BSBN01000553.1, on the reverse strand, counting down.
CACACAGCTAGTAGATTTAGTAAACACCGAATCTTTTTCTTTGATGGCAATGAACACCCATTCATTTCCTAAGGTACTTCCCATATCAGATTCATCATCAGTGACACCTTCTTCAGCTTCTTGGACATAGTAACATTTCTTCTGAGCCTTTGATCTGTTAGGGTTTGGCTTTGAAACCCTCTTAGGACACCTTGAGGCAAAATGACCAATCTTATTACAAGCAAAACATTTGAAAGGCAACTTTCCTTCATATGTACCAGTTCCTCTTGGCAATCTTTTGGCAATAAGGACTTCAAGTTCATCAAACTCGATTTCATATTCTTCAAGTTACTTCTTTACCTTTTGATATCTGGTTAACTTTCTTGAAGAGCTTTCACTTGGATCATATCTTTGCTTTCTAGAAATACTGGCCTTAAATGCAGTTTCATATCTAGGAAGAGAATCACCAAAGTCACTCATTTCAAATGCTGAAAGCTTACCAACCAACTAATCCCTTGTAACAGTTGTCACAATCCTGATCTCTTCAATGGCAGCTACTTTATGCTTGTATGTCATAGGTAAGGATCTGAGCACTTTGGTAACAATCTCTAATTCTTCCAATATTCCACCAGCACTCCTGATACCGCTCACAAGTTCATTAACCTTTTGCATGTAGGAAGTAATGCTTTCATCTTCACTCATCATCAACCTTTCGTTTCTACCCTTCAGGCTCTATAGCTTGGCACATTTGACATATTTATCTCCTTCATACAGAGTTTCCAACTTTTTCTAGATTTCATGAGCAGTTTTTAGTTCCAGGACATTTGTCATTTTTGTATTAGTCAGGGCACTCAACAATGCTTCTTTAGCTTGAATGTTGTATTCAGCTTCTTTGAGTTCGTCTAAAGTTGAAGGGCCTTTCTCTGGAATCTTATACTCATCCTTAGTCATCAACCAATAGGCATCACCCATAGATTGCAAATGACACTGCATGCGTATCTTCCAAAGGGAGTATTTTGTTCCATAAAATCTTGGATTGTCCTTCTTGTAAGTTGACATCTTGGATCTCCTCAAGTGGTCAAGCTTCTTTTAGAGGAACCAGCTCTGATACTAATTGTTGGAATTAGGTCAGACAATTGAGAGGGGGGGTGAATCAGTTGTCCCACAATTTTAACATTTTCTTCTTTTAATCTTCTTTCACAACTTACAAACATATTAATGATGTAAACATTAAAGTATGAATCAACAACACATCAGCAGAAACAAAATGAACATGCATAACACCAGAATTTTTTACGTGGAAACCCGGTTAAAGGAAAACTACAGTGGGGGTTAACCCACAAGATTCGTACCCTGTTAAAAGTAATTAAAAGAAATGGTTAGGCACTTGCCTTCAGGCACACTTCCTAGAGCTCACTGCTCAAAGAGGCTCATTGCCTACAAGATTTTATATTTAATACAGAAAGAATGAACTGAGAAATAGCATCTTCTTCATGCCTGGTTTAGTCCCACTGAAAACTCACAAAACTTTTGTTCTGCCCCCAAACACTTCTTCACTACCTCTTTATCCTTTACTGCTCTTGTTCTTCTGCTCCTCTTCTTTGTTCTACCTCTGTACCTTTCTTAGGATTTTATCATTTTCAGACAAGGACAACTTTCCACGACTCATCCACAAGTATTTATATGCTTCATCAACCTTGGAATGAACATCAAGGTCAGCTTGACTCAATGCAGATCACTGTACTGTTGGCCAAACATAGCTAGGACTTGAATCTTCCTCAAACAACACGCCATGCTTTATATAACCTCTCTTAGATCATCCGCAACATGCACAAAGCATCCAGTCAGCCAAAACTGGAATGAACAACAACACTTGAGAAGAAATCTTCAGCCACAAGCTCAAATCTCAATGCAGACCACCAATACAGTAGGTACATGATCCAGAGACCTCCACAAGCATAATGAAATCATCAAGAAGAATCACACCACTTCAGATCACTAGAATCACTTGCATCTTTGTATCGAAACTCAAAAACACTGACTACCATGACTGTCACACTAGAAAGATTGCTTGCGGACCTCCAAACCACGAACCACTTGAGTTGAGGATACACATCAACATCCCAAACATGCTTCTAGAATTGCAGACCATAATATTTCAATGTGGAGCATTCCAGACCAATCTTATTGTCACTCTATTTCCTCTGAACAACTAAAAAACCCAATTCTACTCAAATGGCCATAACTTTGTCAATACTTCATGCGGACCTCTCAAATCTTGATTTGAACAAATATAGACCATCCTCTACAAACCCTTTAATCTGCAGACTCTGATCTTCATCTTACTAGAAATGCGGAGCAATCTACTTCACTGAACTGCACTGTCTTCACTATTTCTGACAAAGAGATATGTGACTCACTTGGTCCTTCCGAAGAGGCTAATTTTCTCAATATCCTCAACATTCTAGTCTTCTAAATAGGCAATAGAATAGGATACAATTGACACCAATGACAACAAGGATATGTTGACATCAATGACAACACCGATTAGGCACATATTTGCAACAGATCTTCATCCCTGAGAGTCTATAAATTGAACCTCATTCTCCATGCTAATCTCTCTCCAATCTTCATCCCTGAGAGTAATCCACATTAGCAAAGAGCAAAGAGTAATTGATTGGAGTAGGGTGCAGTTCCGTACACTCGGTCAATGTAGGCAATTTGTTTGTATGAAAGGGAGGTAAATTGTGTTTGATTTGATTGTCTTTCATTTATGTTTGCATTGCACTTTTCACCTATCACATTTTATCATTCAACCTATTGATTAATCTACTAGGTACTTCTTCTCCCTGACTGGGGCATGATCATTTCTAATCCAATCATATTGTTCTTCTAAACCAAAATCTTCTTCTAAACAATTCAGCACTATGTTTTAAACTTCTTTGAAATGATGTTACTTCACAACACCATCTCAAAGAGGGGAAAAATGTAGACACCTAAAATTAACCCGTTCCCAGATCAGGCTTTCATCTATCATACTTTACCATCAATTTATCCTCCATGTCAATTAAATAATCTTGATTATTTATTTACATCAATTTATCTACCATATTAATTTAAGAATTCCAAATATCTAATTAAATCAATTTATTGCTCCATGTTTGATTAAATAATTCTAATTATTTAATTAAATCAATTTCCCTCCAATTTAAATAAATAAATTCAAATTATTTATTTAATTGGTCTTTTTCCACCAAAATGAATTATATTTAATATTTAATTCATTTATCACATGTGCATGAAATTAAATATTTAATTTATTTAATTCCCTATTATTCCCTCTCATCCATATTTCACTCTCAATCAATTTAGATAACTAATCAATCAAATTAGTTAACTACATCAATCAAATCAGTTACCTAATCAATCAATCTAGTCAACTCTTCAATCAATTCAATTAACTAATCAATCAATCTAGTCAACTCTTCAATCAATTTAGTTAACTAGTCAATCGATTGAATTCACTAAGCAATCAACTCAGTCAAGTCTTCAATCATATCTGTTAACTCCCCTGATGCATACGAGGACAGGGACACTTGTCCCTCTCTCATTTATGCACATCCTCTCGACCATTCTTAGCCATTGATCTCTCAGATTATCCACAACTGTTGATCTTCATCCTTGAGATTATAAATTAAACCTCATTCTCCATGCTAATCCTCTAAACCTCATTCTCCATGCTAATCCTCTCTGATCTTCATACAACATTACTCTGTAGAAATCACTCTAGATCTTATCATCCTCACATCACAATGTTATGCTGACAAAATAGAGCAATTCACAATAATCAAAGAGTAAAGAGCAATTGATTGGAGTAGGTTGCACTTCAATAAGCTCGATTAGTAAAGGCAAATTTGTTTATGCAAAGGGAGGTAAATTGTGTTTGATTTGATTATCTTTTGTTTATGTTTACATATCAAATTTCACCTATCATGTTTTGGCATCCATGGTACTCTAACCCCTCCTATTTGTGAGCATTTGTTGAGATTTTTTGTTTCAGATTCACATATTCTTTGGACAAAATCTGGGAATCAACTTTCACAAACGGCCTTCTACACCAAAACTGACCTCACTATTGAGTCTAGGAGGCCTCGCAAGTGAGACATGACATAAAATTTGCCTACTTTTCATTACTTTAATTTTTTTTAATTTTTTGAATTTTTAGACCCCCCACCTACTGTATCGTACAGATCCATACGACAGCCTGCAGGGAGGCCGTAAAGTTACCATTGCAATTTTAATAAAATTCAAATAGGGAAACAAATAGCAAAGCAAACTACATTATAACATCAAATTGTTTAAGGTCAGAGTTTATTTTTGTTTGGTTGTTGGGGTTCACACTGCCCCATGCTAACATTCCCCTACCCCCTACTACACTTCCCCCTACCCCTGTCCTCTGCAAAATCCCCTCGCTGCTCCACCCCACCCTCAACCCTACCTACCATGCATCTCCTGTGCCTACCTCGGTCGCCTCCTAACCTCCCAACCCACGTGCCTCCTCTGCACAACCCACCCCCCACCGATCCTCTCTGATCCCCTGCCCAACTCCCCAGCCTCCCCCGTCGCTTTCCTGCGCTCCCTCCGCTCGCTAGCCACTGAAACTCCCCCACCGCTTCCCTACACTCCCTCCTCCCTCTACCCCATCCTCCCTGCACCTCCCTCTTCCCCTTTGCCTCTACACCATACACCGTGCTACTCCCAAACCCTACAACCCTAAGCAATCACATCAATAAAATAATCCAAAACACAAACAAACATTAAACATCGAGCTTTTCCCTAAAACATTTTGCCTTCTTCTTTCTTTTTTAATTTTATTTTTTATTTAAAAAAAATAATTAAAAAACAAAAACAAAAAATAAATAAAACAATAAAACAGAACAAACAAAAAGGCCTAACTTCAATTTACTTTTTAGTTTTTAATTTTAAATCTTACATTTTAATTTTTTATTTTTCAAAAAAAAAAAAAGTGATTAGACCCTGGTCTTGCTTAAGCACCCAAATAGTAAACTTAACCGCCAAGGTTTGACCTGTCAATGTGACCAGAACAAAGATTAACCGCTAGAGGTTAACTAACCACTAGAAGCTTGTCCTTGCCTCCTACATGCCAAAATAGGGCATTTTTTCTTTTTTGTACAACTTGGGCAAATCGTATCAAAATCGCACAAAAGTATAGTCATTGGAAAGTTGATTCGATGTAATTTTTAGTGGTACAACTTTCATTAGAAAATTTGATAAAATTTAAAGGTATACTCAGTCAAAGTCAACCCTTCTTTGCAAACTTCAAACGATCATAACTTGTGTAAAACTTATCCAATTTTAGTAATTTTTTTTAAATAGCATAGAATTTCATGTAGAATTTGATAATCATATCAATTTTGTTGTAACTAATCAAATTTTTTAGAAATTTTCTAGATTACTCATTTTTCACCTAACAAGTGAGTTTGCAAGTTTCTTTGTTCTCTTTTGTTTTGGTGGAATCTATGAGCACATAAGGCACTGCACAACATCTGCATCAAATTTAGCATCAGATCCAGGTGCACACAATCCATCTTTTGTTCTTCATTTATCAAAAAACCTTGTTTGCAATCACATCTTGATTTGAGCTTAAAATGAACCATTATTTGCAATCACACTTTGACATTGGGCTTAAAATAAACTTGTGTCTTCATTCTCACATTTGGATTTAGGTTTAAAAAGAATAGGTTTTTTCTTTGTTTGGTGGATTTGAGTGTGCTTCAGGGTGTGTATGCTTTTCTCATGCACTTCATGTGATCTTGAGAATCAAAAGAATCCCTTAATCCATTCATTTTCATATACACATTTCCATTTCTAAAGGTCAATTAACATTTACGAGTGTGAGTCAAGTGTGTGAAATCAAACACACCACTTGATTTGCTATTGTCACGTTTCTTAGGAGGCCTTCTTGGAGACACACCACTCCAAGGAATGACCTCAACTCTTATGTTCCGATAGAGTATAAACAGTAAGGAGTGAATCGAAAGACACACCTCATGGAAGTTGAAATCTTATCATTCAAGCTAAGTCCCCAAGAACTTTATACCTTGGGGAAGTGAAGGTGAAGGGTGGCTTACCCTCTTCTCCTAGTTGTGTGGCATTCTTTTGCTTTCATTTCATAGAATTGGGCCCCATGTACCTTGTTTATATTTGGGACATCCCTAGACCACTTGTGTATCCTAGACTAAGACCTATTGGCCATACCCACTTGATTAATATTAGGTTTGTTGATGTGTCCTCAAGTGCCTTCATAATCGTATCAATCAATCTTGAAATACAAACTTGCTATTGTGTCTTGTGTGTGTGATTCATGCATTTGCATGTGAAATCTTTTGATTGAATATTGCTAAAGTCAAGCCTTCAGCATAAACTACATTCTACATCATTCTAGGTATCCTTGTCAACATGGTCCTAATAATCAATAAGCCTAGGTTAAACTGCCCTCCATCTTCAATTTAACCAATATCCCTATCATACTCAGATGATGTAGACATCAAAAAACTTAAATGCCTATATGGATCTCATCCTCAATCTATATCTTCAAACCAACACACATCACTATCATACCAACCTCTATCCTACACATCTCCTAGTCCACTTGAAGCCCAAATACAACAAATTAAATATGACTATGAGAGATTGGATCTTATCACTAAGGAAAAATTTAGAAATATCATTCGTGATAACCCTTATGCCCATCTAATCACTGGAGATCCTCCTAATCCTATCGCATATTCAACAACACCATCTTACATGTCCATGCCAACTCCAAATCATCAAATCATGAATCCATACTTAAACTGATAAACTTCTTACAATCAAACATTGGCTAGCACAAGTCACAATTCTATACCTCATTGTATATCTTATGACAAGGGACATCAAGGTCATCCATACCATCCTCTATCTATATATTCATCTCCATCCAATTCCCAAGAACAACTTTCCTATGCAATCCCTCCACCACCACAACAACAACAATTCCAACCGCAACAACAACAATTCCAACCACAACAACAACAATTCCCATCGCAACAACAACAATTCTAACCACAACAACAACAATTCCAACCACAACAACAACAATTCCAACCTAACCCACCTACATATCAACACATTCCATAACAACAATATCACATTCCACAACAACAAGAATTCCAACCACAACCTCAACAAATTACACCTCCATACCATGTGTCACCCCCATCACCATACCAATCTAGCCTACCCACATATCATGTCAATTCCATATCAACCTATCCAATTGATACCCAATAACATCCACTCCAAGATCATCCAACTCCTTATCTAAACATTTCACCTCACCACCAAATTCATTCACAAGGCTCTCACATTCCTTCACAACACGAACACACAAGTCTAAGTTACCATTTACACCAAAATCAAGTGTTCTTAAGTCCTCATACAACCTTTGACAAGGGAAAATCTACTTTAGCTTATGCATCCTATGGGTACCCTACATCCTCATCCAATCAAATACCCATACAAGAGCCTCCTAGTTCTATCCTAACACCACCATGTAGTCCCTATCATAGTCCACCGGTCCATCAACCTTCTAATCCATCAATCCCTTCATTACCTTCATCCCCATGTTCCTCCACTCCTCCACCAAAGGATCCCTCGGAGATAACCCTACGGCAATTGATCCAAACAACATTGTTTGAGCTACCCCCCTATAAAACCATCCAATTCCAATCCTAATCCATCTAATCCCATTATCCCTTCAGCTAACCCAATACCTAATCCATCCAATCCCGTTATCCCTCCATCTAATCCTAAGCCTACAACACCTTCCACTCCTATTATCCCTCCTCCTAATCCTCCTACTAATCCTACAACACCATCCACCATTATTATCCATCCATTATATTATCCATCTACCCATACACTTATGAAGGATGTGATCCAATGGCTATTAGCAAGGAATCAACCATCCCCATGTCATAAAACACTTATGAATGAGCCTATCAAAGAGACTTCAAACATCATGTCCATTCCTTCAACCCCATCATGTAATCCACAACCCATCAAGCCTATTGTAGAGTCTCCTACCATGAGTCCAAGTCAAGATTCATTCTATCCTCACAGTGTTGACCATCTAGAGCCTATCAAGCCTACCCAAGAGTTTCCCACTTCCACTTCCATTCAAGAAAATCAAGAGCTATGTCAAGTGTATAATCTAGAGCATGTGGAAACATCAACCCTTTGTCTAAATCAAGACCAAAGCACCTCCATCCATTCCATCCATAATCTATATATTTTCTATGATTAAGATAATATCCATGATCAAGTTCCTAACCATGAGCAAGCAAGCAAAGTTCAACCCATCCATAACCTTTATATTTTCTATGATCAAGAGCCTATCCACAATCCCACAACTATCCATGAACAAGCTATCCACACTACTACTATCCATCCTCCACCTCTTCTTATCCATGATCCAACACCATCCACTTCCATTGATGAGACACGTGACTCCCAAGTAAACATAGATGATCAAACGAATATCTTGGATCTTAATGAACATAATGATAATCAAAATGTTATTGATACTTTGTCCTCCAAAATTGACCATATTGCAAATCCAACATATACCCTTCGTTCCTCCTTAGGAGAGAAACAACCATTATCTACCACCTCACCTTCCTCACCAAATAATGAGCATGCATCTAGTATCTAAATCACCCATAATCCCATTGTTCCACCACATACTCCAAAAAATTAACTATCAAGGTAAAGGCTTAGGCCTTCATGAACAAGGTATTTTGGAACCCATCCATGTCCAAGTCCCTCCATAATCATATGGTCTTGGTTATATTCCCCAAAAAAGCAAACTCAAGATGTTGGTACTTCCTCCATGCCTCTTAAATCCACTCCTTTCCATCATAAACCACATCGTATCCCCAAAACATATGTTGTCATTCCTCCTCCATTGTCCTACAAATCCCAAAAGTATGTGACCATATACCTCCCACCATCCAGTCTACCTCCATTACTTCCTATTTAATATGAAAAGGAAGGAATGGTGGGTCGTATGGGGGTTTTAGTTTGAATCCTCCTTTCCACTAAACATTCCAAGGGCTTTTCAACCGAGTGCTTCTCCTATCGAGAGGAGAGTCATCTATCAGATTGGGTTGCCACTTGGTTTACTAGGAAATTCAGAAGTTATCACACAATGTTGCTAATTAATGTTCTTATGCTCTTCAAACCCTAATTTAAGCAAAACAATAAGTAAATCTACAAATTACGACTGGTGCCACTGAAATAAGACAAAGGGTAGAGAACCTTAACTCAGTATTTTTCACAATCCAAAAAATAGAAATGTCGGGAACAACAGTGATGGCACTCAAGTCCAAGGTACTACTTTTTCTGTAGAATCCTGATCTCCTTTCAACATTGATTTCTATTGTATCTTCAATTTCTAGCAACTCGGATGCGGAGGACAATGTTGATGGCACCCTAGTCCACTGTGGAATCTTCTACCGGATGTCAGAAACTCTACAAATCCTGATTATCATTGTCCAATTTATTTTTATAACTTTAGATGCAGAGGACAATAATGATGGTGCCCTAGTCCAAGTAGGCTCCTCCTTCGGGATCTAGAATCTCCATAGTGTTCTCATGCTCCCTACAACTCTACTTCTTCTACTTTTGCAACCTGTGACCTGCAATTACAAGAATTGTGACTTGGAGAGACATTCAAGTCTTCTGAACACCGTTGTCAGAGAGAGAGTGTGTATCCTTGTGGGCTAGAGGCAAAAATCCAAATGATAATGATGATAAAACACAATAGATGTCACCTTGGTGATGAAGCTCTCATGGAAGGAAGATGTTCTTCAATGCCATGAGGAGAAGATGAAATCCAACCTGCAAAAACAAACACAATAACAATGCTATGCTCTGTAACACAATGATATTATAAAAATCTCAAGTATGCATTAAGTTCACAATCATCTTCTAGTTTCTAAATGATAACCTACACATGCTTATATATGCAAATACAAAGATTCCCACCAAGAATTGCGTAATTAAAACTCATGATGTCAGCTTGGGACCCAAATAATGGTCACAAATCTGACATTTGAATTGAGGGCAGACCCAAAATAGGGCTAGACTAGGACACTAGCACCCTTGTCCACCCCCTGTCTTTGTTCTAAGATCATCAACATAGAACCCCCTAGGTCTTATTTGTCACAAGACCCAAGGGTTTTCTCATCGGGAGTTTGAATTATCATGCAAGATGCTCTAAATGCAATCTAAAGACCTAGGAGCTAAACCTTAAAAGGAAAAAGCCCCCAAGGGTGCATTTTTCTGACATAACATTTAGCCCCCACTTCAATGTATGTATAAACACAAGGCCAATATATGCATTAAAGTAAGGTCACCAAACACAGCAAACACGCCAGGCACGAAGAAGACATGCCAAACACATTGAAGACAATGACAAGCACGCAAAACATGGAGAAGATAGTTACAGTCACGCAAAACATGGAGAATACAACATTGAAGACATGCAGAGCATAGAGAACACAATGAATGTAGTGATTATTTTCTTTTTAATTTTCCCATATGAAATGCAAAACGCAAGTACAAGGAAAGTAAACAAACAAATCCCAAAAAGTGTAGAGGAGTTGTCACCACTGGTCTTGCACTTTTTGAGAACAAACACACCATACAAAATCCCAAGGTGTAGAGGAGCTCATTGCCACCGGTCTTGCAACTTGAGAACAAACACGCCAAACAAATCCCAAAGTGTAGAGGAGCTCATTGCCACTAGTCTTGTACTTTGAGAACAAACATGCCATACACACACACACATGGAAGACAGAGAAAACACGGTAGACAAGTGATGGAGTGAAACTATTGCTAGGTTCATCACCATCTCAGGCACATTATAGGCACACACCAATGATTGGGCTTCACCACAACAACTGCCAAAAATGTGCTTAAGGGTTGAGTTAGTCATAGAACTGCTCACCACCTTGCGGTGAGGACTTTTGAAAATGACAGGATAGTCCAATCTCTTCAAGAAATACACCATCCCCGCCTCGCAATGAGGACTTTTGAAAATGACAAGATAGTGCAATCTCTTCAAGAAATACACCATCCCTGCCTCACGATGAGGGCCTAAGATAGAAAAGGGATGTGATATCCCCGCCTCATGATGAGGGCTTAAAATGATTGTGATTGATTTTTAGATTCTTCAAACATGCTTTACTATCATCTAAAGTAGACAACTTACCTTATATATGCCCCCACCTTAAGGTGGTTGATATCACATACCGATAGCAAGCACATTAAGGTAGGAAGAATACACACAAGGGAACATGAGCTCTCGCAAAGCCCATGCCCCCAAAAGTGACATGTACTTTACGATTGCCAAATGTTCCCACAAACATAATTTCCTACAAGAAAGGTGTTAGTGTCCAAATAATCATGATAAACAACAATGCATATAATCAACTACATGAAAGAGCCATGCAAGGTGAAAGACAAAGTGCGCAGAGCAGCAGTATTGTTAAAATGTTGTTAGCAAGATAAGATAACATCAACATCAAGCTATAGAAATCACACAAAGTGATTCAACTAGTCAAGTGTTAGATAACATGTAACAACCCCATCGTCATGTATGAACTAGGTCCATTTTTTAATTGCTCACTAAAGGGACACTAGGTCCACATTAGTATAATATGTTTTTCGTCATCCACCATCTAGGTGGAAACACTAGAGGAAGGTAAACAATAAATCAGAGAGGAGAAAAAGTGCCTTAGGGACAGTCACGTAGGAGGGTGCCCCCAAGTCACCAACCGTAATGCTATGTCCGTAAGACACAACACACAACAATGAAATCAGAGGAGAGGAAATATAGAAGAATGATGATACAAATAGAAGAAAGTCACTACAAAGACGGTCTTCTAGTATCCTTGACCTTACAATAGAATCAAGGGTCATCCTAGGAGGCCTAACAACACATAACCTAGCACGGGGGAAGCACAACACGGAGGTAAAGGGTTAGAAATACTTACCTACCGGTAAAATCACGCTAAATGTTGTAACCTACAAGCCTCTTGGAGAGATACTCCATCAAGTTGTATGAGAAGATTGAGTGGTTCTTATTCGGTTGTTGCTTGTTATTAGAGAGTCCATGTGGTACTTTCTCATCACTTCCTTGTTTATGTAAAATCTTTTGTTGCTTGTGAGGAGGAGAACCAATGTTATTTCCAACTGATGATAATCGTCTTGCTTGTTTCCAATTTATATTTCTCTTGTTCTGTTGGTTCTGTCTATCCTAATGACAAGGACTATTTTGTACTATTACAACCTTTTCTATTGTCATAATCTCTTGCTACAGTTTTTCCATTTGTCTTTTTGGTATATGTTTATTGTCTCCCAATCCCTAAAGGGATAACGAAGGAGGTACTTCAGAGTATATACCTTTTCCTCATGGATGAGGTGATACTTGAGTATTTTCCTTATCCACTTCAATTGTAGCAACTATCTCATCATAATCTAAATAGTTCTCTTCTATATCTAGTGTATTTTGTTCCATCAAATTGTTATCAGTATGCTTAGGGAAAGAATTAGTGAAGATCTGTAAATTTTGATTCGGTGGAGCAACTGACTTATTTCCATTATCATTCACACTAGATACCTATATAACATTCGAGTTGGTGAGGTCTTGTATTTCATGTTTAAGACGCATACATTGTTCAGTATCACGTCCTTGTGTCCAATGATAGTGACAAAAGGCATTAGCATCGAAATAAGGTCCTTGCACTCTATTAGGATCCACTGGTTTAATCGAGGGAAGCTTAAAGAGATTATTACTCAGAGCTTGATTCATGATATAATGATAGGACTCAAATATCAGAGTGAACTATCTTTGTTGATACTAGGTCTTTTTCGGATTAGTGATAGTTGATATTTGTGTAAAGTTATTTGAATTCAGTCCATCAACCTTGATGAAACTCTTATTATTCCTCTTAAAGTTGTTTTGTGATGATCCACCCTCGGATTGACCAACTTGAGCCGATGAGTTTTGATTTTCATACTAACTAGAAGAAAGTTGGTAGTCACAAAGGGCAGTACATAGATGTTGAAAAGAGTTATACTTCATCAAGAGGATCTTATCACGAATGTTAGGCTGTAAGTTTGTAATAAATATCTTCTAAACAGCGTCATCTTTCATCTGATATTGAATTTGTGCATAAAGTCCTTGATACCGGCTAATAAACTCAGTCAACTTCTCTTTCAGACCTTGCTTGCAATGAACCAAATCAATCAAAGAGACTTGGGGTCCAATGTTTGCTTAAAAATGTTGTAGAAATTGATCAATTAACTACAAAAAAGAATGTATTGAATTTGGAGGTAAAGAGAAAAACCATTCTAAAGCAGTATCTTTGAGAGACTTCAGGAAAAGTTTTGCTAACAAGTCCTCTTCAAAGTAGAAATCACTACACATAGTCGTAAATGCTACCACATGAGTATTAGGATCACCTTTTCCACCATATTTTTCAAAGTGAGGAGTTTCAAACTTCTCAGGCATGGGAGTTCTCAAGATTGCATAGGATAAGGGATTATGAGCATGGTAAGTCGGTATATTCAGTTGTGAAGCATTTGATAAGCTTGTCACTTTTTGTTGTAAAGAGGTCATGCCTTGCAAAAGCTGATTTAGGATGGCATCATTAGGAGATGTAGTTTGTGGTGAGGAATTGGAACCAAAGTGTGGAGGAGATTGAGCATGGGTAGTGACAAGTGGAGATTGTGAATAATTGAGCGGTGGTTGGACATAGCGATAGGTGGAATATGGTTGAGAGTAAGCCGATTGAAGGGGTGGTTGAGAGTGATATGAAGACACCCTAGGGGCAAGGTTTTGATAGTTGAATTTGACAGCTCTGTAATTTTGTGAATTAGGGCCATTAGATACTCCAATACTAGTGGTAGCATTACTACAAGCATTTTCATTAGTTGTCAAAATATTTGATGTAAATGTAGATATTCCCGCTATTGGTATAAGTACTGATACTTGTGTATGAGATGGTGAAGAAGTGTTATTGATCACTTTTGCACATTTAGTCACTGGCATAATATTGGTTTGTACAATATTTACTAAACCACAGATCACATTAACACCATCTTGCCCTTCTTTTATCAATTCTCTTATGTTATGAATTGCAGGAAGAGCTTGCTCAGCTATCCTCTCATTTTGCATAAATGCTTGAAAATTGGCTAACTCTTTATCAAGTTTATCGATTTGTTCATCAAATACATGTCCTGTTACATCAATAGTATCATTAACATCATGAAAATTTTGCTCTTCCATTGTATTTGTGATAGGTATAGTAAATTGTAACATTTGTGTTTCTCCTTTTATAAAGAAGGTGTTCAGTGGATTTTCAGAGGTAGGAATACCGATTTCTTCAAAAGCACTAGATCCCATGAGTCTTATGCTTCTTCTTAAAGGGATATTTCTATTAGAGTAGTGAGTTATAATACTCATGAAATAGCATGCACAAACTAATAGAATAAACCCTAGAAGCAAGATATGTTTAAAGGCAAAAAGTGCTTGATTTTTCAAATTTTCTCAATGCAAATGAATGAAGGAAGAGGTGTTGTAAATATTTTTGAGAGGGACAGAACATGATATTCCTAAAAACAGTCTACTAATGCAAAAATACCTTTTAGAACATGCTTTTGAAACAACTCTAGAGAGTCGATAAGTCAAAACCTAGTGAAAATAGGCTAAAATATGCAATTTTTCACCAAATCTTAGTGCAAAAGAGTAGGGCAACGGGTGTTGTAAGGAAAATGATGATTTAAAGAAACTTATAATAGTAATTACAGCCACCTAATGACAAAAAATCTGTTACAACACACCTATAGTGCCACTGTAGATCAAACCCTAGTGCAAAAATAGCAAACATATGCAAATTTTCACAAATTCTTAATGCAAAAGCCTAAAAGAAAGGGTGTTGTAAGGAAATTGAGAAGGGGAAGTAGATAATAACTCTAATTACATCTAATTAGTGCATAAAAATCCATTACAACATGCTTGGAGTGCCAATCTAATAAGATGATAAGGCCAAATCTAGTGAAAAATTGCAAGTTCTCAAGCCCTAGACATGAAATTTCGCAAGGAGGAGACTATGATGCAACAATACAATTAAAAATAAGACCTAATGAGTGTTTTAACAAGGTAGTCAAATCTGAAACAAGATTTTGACTACAACCCTAGCTCATGCAAAACTAGGTTTTCATGAAAAATGCAAAATTTCAAGCAATTTTTAATAAATCAAGCATGCAAATGCAATGCAAATGAATTGCAAATGATGAATTTCTGCATTTTGTATCAGATCTAATGAAAATAACAGAAATTAATTTAAATTAGATGCCAATTAATTCAATTTTTACAAAAATGCAAGTCTAATATGCCAATTCTTTGAATTTTTCAAATTTTGTCAATTTTTTTGTACTTTTTTGAATGCAATAGAATGAATGAATGCAAATCTATGAAATAACACTCGGCAAGGTGCAAGAAAGTTCAAAAACATGGGTTCACCAAAATGTTTAATATGAAAAGGAAGGAATGGTGGGTCGTATGGGGGTTTTAGTTTGAATCTTCATTTCCACTGAACATTCCAAGGGCTTTTCAACCGAGTGCTTCTCCTATCGAGAGCAGAGTCATCTATCAGATTGGATTGCCACTTGGTTTGCTAGGAAATTCAGAAGTTATCACACAAAGTTGCTAATTAATGTTCTTATGCTCTTCAAACCCTAATTTAAGAAAAAGAATAAGTAAATCTGCAAATTACGACTGATGCCACTGAAATAAGACAAAGGGCAGAGAACCTTAACTCACTATTTTTCGCAGTCCAAAAAAAGTCAAGGACAATAGTGATGGCACCCAAGTCCAAGGTGCTACTTTTTCTGTAGAATCCTGATCTCATTCTGACATAATTTCTGTTGTATCTTCAATTTCCAGCAACTTAGATGCGGAGGACAATGTTGATGGCACCCTAGTCCACTGAGGAATCTTCTGCAGGATGTTGGAAGCTCTGCAAATCTTGATTATCACTATCCAGTCTATTTTTGTAGCTTCAGATGTGGAGGATAATAGTGATGGTGCCCTAGTCCAAGCAGGCTCCTCCTTCAGGATCTGGAATCTCCACAGTGTCCTCCTGCTCCTTGCAACTCCACTTCTTCTACTTTCATAACCTGTGACCTGCAATCACAAGAAGTGTGGGAGGGGTTGTGGTGTTTAGAGGCTTGCCTTAATTAAGTCCTGGAGAGACATTCAAGTCTTCCGAACACCATTGTCAGAGAGAGAGTGCGTATCCTTATGGGATAGAGGCAAAAATCCAAATGATAATGATGATAAAACATAATAGATGTCACCTTGATGATGAAGCTCTCATGGAAGAAAGATGCTCTTCAATGCCATGAGGAGAAGATGAAATCCAACCTGTAAAAACAAACACAATAACAATGTTATTCTCTACAACACAATGATATCATAAAAATCTCAAGTATGCATAATGTTCACAATCATCTTCTAGTTTCTAAATGATAACCTACGCATGCTTATATATGCAACTACAAAGATTCCTGCCAAGAATTTCATAATTAAAACTCATGATGGTGGCCTGGGACCCAAATAACGGTCACAAACCCAACATTTGAATTTAAAGCAGACCCAAAATAGGGCTGGACTAGGGCTCTAGTGCCCTTGTCCACCCCCCTGTCTTTGTTCTGGGATCATCAACATAGCACCCCCTAGGTCCTATTTGTCACAAGACCTAAGGGTTTTCTCATCGGGAGTCTGAATTATCATGCAAGATGCTCTAAATGCAATCTAAAGACTTGAGAGCTAAAGCTTAAAAGGAAAAAGCCCCCAAGGGTACATTTTTCTGACATAACACTTCCAACGCCTAATATCCCTATCATCAAATCCCCTTATCCATTTAATCCCTCCATCCATAAATCCCCTCACATACCTAATCATGACCAACAACACACATCGACCAAACATGAAGCTTCCACCAAGTCCATGGGATTCACAAATAAAGTTTTGGATGCCTCTACCCATAAAGCAAAAGCTCCTACAAATACTTATGCCATAGGGCATCAATGCAAAGAGTCTAAGCAAAATATATCCAAAAGGCTACCCAAGCCCATCCTTTCACAAGAAAAGTCCAAAAATAAAATGGTTTGGGTCCTTGAGAAAAAAGAAATCAAGTCAAGTGAAGCATCCACATCCCAAATATCCCAAACATCCCATTTCATCCTAAAATCTCAAGTTCCTACATCTCAAATATCCCAAAAATCCCACTTCATCCAGAAATCCCAAATTTCTTCATCCCATAAATCCTAATGAAAAAATCATAAAAATCCTAAGTTTGTGTGGGTACCTAAAATCCTATGTAGACCATCCCCTAAGCAAACAAGTACATTACTTCCTACAACTCCTTCTAATCAAAAGCTTCAATGTTTATCACGGTGTGTACAACCGTTGGTCTTGGTTCCTTTCCACTCCACAACATTTCCACATGCCTCCATCTCCCCATCTTTAATCCATTATCCTACATATTTCACCCATCATATCCCTCTGGTCCATGCTTTTCCATAATCCAGATCATAATCCACTATCCTTCCATCCATAATCCACGTCATAATCCACTATCTCCCATACCTCTTTGCATAATCCTTCCATACATAATCCACATCATAATCAATTATCCACCTACCCCATCTCCCTCTCATGAAATCCCTTACCAACATCTATGAGCAAAATGATGTTTGACATGGTCTATGTGTGTCATCCCTCTTTAATTGGAACCATCACCTTTCTTGGAACTAGATGCTTGAGTCCTTCTTGTCCATATCCACCCTTTCCATCCAAGTATACAAATGCAAAAAAAAATGAAAAAATGACAAAAAAAAAAGTAAAAAGAAATCCCTTCGTCCAATGGTGAAAATCTAGTAAACAGGCACCTTGGATAATTACCATGATGAAAACTTGGCAAACAGGCATCATGTGTAGTTTGAATATCTATGTGTCTTACACTTGGGGACATGTTGTCTCATCCAACCTATCATTTCTCACCTATCTACTTCATCTTATGATATCCTATCCTACCATCCTTAGCCATTATACCCTCATACCTATCCCATCTATCCATCCATCCTCCCTTCCTCCTTTTGATCTTGATAAAGACATAGGGGCAAAATGTTGAAAAATGCTTTAGAAAATCTCTTAATATACCTCATCCTTTTCAACCAATCCAATCATCCTCTTGTCCTAAGTTTTGTCATGTAAAATCCTAAAGATATTACCTAGAATGGGGCATGTTATTCCTATGCAACATAGTCTTTGGAGATCGCATCCTAGCTCACTTATGAAACTTACAACCATTCCATCCCCTATTACCTATCCTTGTATCCATCCCTCTATCATGAGCTTTCCATCCCACACACTATTGCCTACCCTTTTAACCATCCCATTATCGTGTCTTCCATCCCATTTATTGCAGTTTGGATAGCCTTGTTGCTAGATACCAATGCCATCACATAAAACAAAAACATCCAAAAACAATCAAAAATCTCAAAAATATTCAAAAAAATAAAAAAATCTCAAAAACATCCAAAAAAAATTAAAATCAAAAAAATATCCAAAACCAATCGAAAATCTCAAAATTATCCAAAAAATCAAAAAATCTCAATATCCAAAAAAATCAAAAATCTAAAAAAAAAATCCAAGAACAATAAAAAATCTCAAAAATATCCAAAAACAATCAAACAATCTCAAAAATATAAAAAAAAAACACTTAAAAAATCTAAAAAAAAAAACAAAAAAATACAAAAAAAAAACTCAAATATTCCAAAATCTAAGCAATAAACCAAATGCAAGTCATCCTTAATCCATACCAATCTAGTCAACCAATCTAGCCAAATCATCCAATCACCTCCATGGTCTTGATCCTAATCTTGTCGTAAACCAAATCAATTAATCAATCATTAATGGGATATATCATTCCTACATCCTTGTGTTGATCTAGGGATATATCATTCCCAACAATGTCAACACTATCCTTATCAATCAAATCCTGGTGTTGATTCGCATGGCCAACAACACTAGTATCATCATCATTATCAAATTAAATCAATCAATCCATCAAACATCAGTTTACAGCTTGACATGGGCAATACCTTGTTTGTTTTTTGTATCATTTGTGCATGCTTGCTTGTATGTGTCATCATTTTATCATGCATTTGTATCAAGTCCTTATCATTCTAGCTAATATTCATATATTGTGTATGTTGGAATAGCTTTTTACATTATCCTTTGCATCTAAGGTCATATTATACCTTCTGTGCATCAAGACTTTAATGCTCTAAGTATCCTTCCTCATACATCTAGACAAGGTTATATTACACTGGGTGCACACGACACATCGTCATCTTGGTCCTTATACCTTGGTGCATAATGTCTAGTGCTATATCAAACTATAGGATTGCTCTATTCAAGTCAACATAACTCCTCATAAATATGTCAATCCTCATCCATCTTTCTATCTTCTCCTTCCACCAATTTTCCATATATTAGCTCCCTCTTTTCTTCATATCTGTTCATTTTGAGAGCACACCCGTATTCTTCAATTTTGTCTATCCTCTCAAGGGGGCATCATTCAACCTATTAATCAATCTACTAGGTACTTCTTCTACCCGACTGGTGCATCATCATTTCTAATCCAACATGTTGTTCTTCTAAACCAAAATCTTCTTCTATCCAACATAGCACTATGTTTTAAACTTCTTTGAAATGATGTTACTTTGCGACACCATCTCAAAGAGGGGAAAAATGTAGACACCTAAAATTGACCTATTCCCAAACTAGGCTTTCATCTGTCATACTTTACCATCAATTTATCCTCCATGTTAATTAAATAATCATGATTATTTAATTACATCAATTTATCTATCATATTAATTAAATAATTCCAATTATTTAATTAAATCAATTTATTCCTCCATATTTGATTAAATAATTCTAATTATTTAATTAAATCAATTTCCCTCCAATTTAAATAAATAAATTCAAATTATTTATTTAATTAGTCTTTTTCCTCCAAAATGAATTATATTTAATATTTAATTCATTTATCACATGTGCATGAAATTAAATAATTAATTTATTTAATTCCCTATTATTCCCTCTCATCTATATTTCACTCTCAATCAATTTAGATAACTAATCAATCAAATTAGTTAACTAAATCAATCAAATCAGTTAACTAATCAATCAATCTAGTCAACTTTTCAATCAATTCAGTTAACTAATCAATCAATCTAGTCAACCCTTCAATCAATTCAGTTAACTAGTAAATCAATTAAGTTCACTAAGCAATCAACTCAATCAACTCTTCAATCAGATTTGTTAACTCCCCTAATGCATGAGAGGACAAGGAGACTTGTCCCTCTCTCATTTATGCACATCCTCTCAACCATTCTTAGCCATTGATCTCTTGGATCATCAACAACCATTGATCTTCATCCCTGAGAGTCTATAAATTGAACCTCATTCTCCATGCTAATCCTCTCTGATCTTCATACAACATTACTCTACAGAAATCACTCTAGATCTTATCATCCTCACATCACAACGTTATGTTGACAAAATAGAGCAACCACAATAATCAAAGAGCAAAGAGCAATTGATTGGAGTAGGGTGCACTTCAATAAGCTCGATCAGTGAAGGAAAATTTGTTTATGCAAAGGAAGGTAAATTGTGTTTGATTTGATTATCTTTCATTTATGTTTACATATCAAACTTCACCTATCACAAGTTGATATGTTTACATATATGGAAGATGTATCTTTTCTAGTTTTTATTATTATGAATGAGTTGATTTATTTAATTCTTTGATATAGTTATGGGTAGCATACTTTACATGCCCATTTTGCATAAGCACTCCTCCTAAACCTTCACCTGGGGCATCAGTGATTACAACAAATTAACTTTCTGGATCAGGAATTTTCATTATTGGTGTAGTTGTCAACCTCTCTTTTAACTGATTAAATGCCTCCTGACATTTTTCTGACCAGTCAAAACACTTTCCTTTTCTCTGAAGTGAAGTGATTGGGTTTACAATTTTAGAAAAGTTCAAAATGAACTTCCTATAATATCCAACTAACCCCATGAAACTACACACTTCATGCACATTTTTTGGCATAGGCCACTCAAGTATATCTTTGATCTTCACAAGATCTACTGAAATTGCTTCAGCTAATTTATATGTCCTAGATATTGTATCTCTTTCTGAAAGAAAGTACACTTAGCTTCCCATACAACTTATGTTTCCTCAGCCACTGCAGAACTAACCGTGGATGCTGCAAGTGCTCTTCCTCATCCTTAGAATATATAAGAATGTCACCTACAAACACTAGAACAAATTTATCCAAGAAATCTCAGAAAACATTGTTCATCAAGTTCATTAATGTTGCAGGGGCATTCGTAAGTCCAAATGGTAAAATTGTGAAATCATAATGTCTGTACATTGTTCTAAAAGTTGTTTTATGAATGTCTTCATCTTTCAATCTTAGCTGATGATATCTAGATCATAGATCGTTCTTTGAGAATACTACTGCACCTTGCATCTGATCAAAACGATCATCAATACGTGGTAGATGATACTTATTCTTTATCATTTCTTTGTTGAGCATACGATAGTCTATACAAAGAAACAAGGTTCCATTGTTCTTTTTGACAAAGATCACAGGTGCTCCCCAAGGTGAAACACTGGGTCTAGTCAACCCTTTAGCCAACAACTCATGAACCTAGGCTTTCAATTCCATCAACTTCGTAGTAGTCATACGGTATGGCACCTTTGATATTGGATCAGATCCAAGTATTATTTCAATAGAGAAATCAAAATCTCTCTTCAGAGGTAACCCCAAAAGTTCATCTGGAAAGACATCCTGAAAATCTCATAGGAAAGGATCCTCTTCTACTTGTTCCATTTTGACTGCAAATAGTTGACATCCTTTTCATCTAGCCCTCTTCAATTACATAGTAGAGATTGGTCTGATTTTGAATTCTCTTTGTGTGCCTTCCAGATAGACTTTGTTTCCTACATCATCTAGACACTCAACTATGTTTGCAAAACATTCAACATTGGCCCTATGTCTCCATAACCAACTTTTTCCTAAGATAACATCATAGGAACCTAAGGGGCTACATACAAATTCACCTCAGTTGAAAAACTAGGAAGATCAATTTTGGCTTTAAATAGGCATTGTTCTACATGAGCTTTAGTCTGGTTAGCATATACAACTAACCAAGGTTTAGTCATATATCTAACTGTTCTAGGAAATTTATTCAATACTCTTGGAGAAATAAAACTTTCTATTTCTCCAATATCAATTAAATTAGAAATAGGAGCTCCAAACAAAGTACCTATCATCTCAATGGGAGTAATCTGGTACTCCACCTGGTGATTGTCCAATACCACATAGATCTTTTGTTGAAAAGCTGCTTGCTAGGTAGGTAATGTGTTACTACATTGATGAACTCCTTGGTTCTTGGTTGGACATTGATTTGTGTAATGATCTCCCCCACAAGAGAAACATCCCCCATGAGCTCCTTGCATTTCAATAGGTTTGATTGTATTATTATCATTCTTCTGGAAATTGTTATTATTTTTCTTCTCATTTCTTGGTCCATTCATGTTATTTTTGAAGCCCTTGTCACTTTTCTTATTCACATCTTGTTTATCATTCCTTTTCTTGAAAGGTTGAGAAGCTTGTGACTTATTAAACCACTTGTGACTCTTCTCGCAATATGCAGAAATTAACTCCAGTTTTTGCTCTTGTTTGATGGCCTTCTCAAAAACTTGGTCCATAGTGGTAGGACCATGCACATCCACTTCTCCACCTATCAGACCCATGATGAATTTTCTGATTTGAAATCTTTCATCCTTCTGATATTGTGGCACATACTTCAGGAGACTGGTGAAATTTTGCCAATATTCAACCACTAACATTTCTCCTTGTCACAAATTCTAAAAATCTATTAGATTTTGGTCAAAGAAAAGATGTGGTAACCACCTCTGTCAAAATATGACCACAAACTGATTCCAAGTTAAGCTTAGAGAACTTAGCCCCAATTCTATTTTCTTTTTCATCCACGACATGGATGCTTCACCTACCAGCTTATAAGCACCCCAAACTGCCTTAGTTATCTCAGAGTAGTTTTTGATCTCAAAATACTTTTCCATCTCTGTCAACCAAGCTTCTGTAGAATCACCACTTACTATTCCATTGAACTTGGGTGGCATCACTTTCTTCATATCTCTTGACATCTCTAAGCCAAGTCTATTTCACCTTTCTTCTTGAGACTTAGTCTTATCAACATCCTCCCTTCATTCACTATGAGAACTGGGTTCATGGTCATAATCATCATCCCCTTCATGTGAGTCCTCTTTTTCTCCTTCGGGTCTACCTTGTCCCCTCACTTCCTATTCTAGGTTTTCAAGCCTTTCCTTGGTTTTATTCAGCATGGTCAATATTTGATTCAGCTTAGTCATTAGGTTTTTGAAAGGATTTGACTCTCCCTGACTATCTCCAAGATTTGTTTGAGTTCAAACCATGATGATACTCTATATCACACATGATATTCATATTAAGTTGTAGATTAGAATTCAAAAATAATTCGTCCCATTAATTCAAAATTCATCATTAAATCTATTCATAAAACTAAGATTTGAGCAAAATAATCTCATCTTTATTATAGTTTATTTTGGGTATAAATACATCCTTATTTAGATAGATAACTCCAACAAGAATACATGTCACTGTCAGTTAAAGGACATTCCTCAGGTTCCTCTTCCCCATCAGAATCTAGTAAAACAAACTTAGAGGGTGGATGTACACATAGGTACTCCTCCAACACCTCTTCTCCTAAAGCAGGGGCATCATGACCACACCCAAATGACATGTCGTGACTAGCAGACGATATACTTGGTTTAACTACAAGAGTAGGAACAATGGGTTTCTAAGTCAGTTCGTTGCAATGTTTCTTTTCTAGTTGAATACGCTTAAGAGCATCAACCAATGTTTCAGATTCTTCCAACTATGCACCCTCAGCATAGGGTGATCCCATAATAGTGGGTTATAATTGTATTGAGGAACAAAAATTGTCTGTGCATAAATTTTTTTTTATGGACGGGTTCACTCGAACGGGGGTGTTCATTAGAACACATAAATGGGTTCGCTCGAACACCACCGTTTGAGTGAACCCACTTTTCGTTGGCCAATTTTTTTTAATAAAATAATGAGTTCGAGCGAACACCCCTTAATGTTATTTGATTTTTTTAATGTTATTTTTTATAGGGTTCGAATGAACCCCCTTCGCTAGAACCCCCCTTCATTAGAAGGGGTTTCAAGGGGTTCTCTAGAACCCCCCTTCATTAGAACCCCCTTATTTTGCCCTTGCCCCCCTCTAGCTACAATTTTATGTAGATTTTTGGGTTTCAAGGCTCACGTTGAGGATCAAAATGGAATCAACTTAACAAACCAGATACAAGATTATAGTCCTCAAAACGAGCTCTCCATCAAGTATATTTTTAATACATTTTGTTTTTTAGTTCAATTAAACATAGGTTTTTCACCAAAATAAGCTCTCTATTCTATACATGTGGAAAAATAGTATATTACCAAAAAAAAATTGAAAAATATCTATCCTCTTGGTATTCATGTCCTTGATCCAACAAAAAAAATAAATTCTGATACATACAAAAAAGCTATGCTCTTTATAGTACACCTATATCTAAATTGTAATTGGTTTGACTTCAAAACTTAATTAAAAAAATATTCAATAAAACATTATGAAACCAAATGCATCCTCTAGATATCGTAGTTACAAATCTAAATTCAAAAAAATTAGAATTTTATCCTTCATAGAAAAAAAGTTATGTGCTTTATAGTACACATCACTCTTTAAAAATGGTGTTTACTATTAAAAACTAGTTATCAAAGGAGATGGAAAAAGAAATGCAATTTGATTCCAAAAAAATTAAAATATATATATTTAGAATCTACAGACAAAATGCCACAAATCACTAGTTTTCATCATCTTCAAATTCCTCACAGTTTAGTAGCTATAGGTTTCCAAAAGTGAAGACTTAGTTAAAAATCTTCATTTCAATGTCAAGTTTGGCCAAAAAGTGTAACCCACTATTGTGGAATCACCCCATAGTTAATATGTTCTTGGAGTTTTTCTTCCTTAGTTGGTTCTTGCTTAACCACTATCTTGGGTAAGTTCTAGGGAATAGACTTCTTGGTAGTTTTCATGGTTCTTCTCCATGCCATTTTGGCATAAATCCAATTTCAAACATTAGCCAATCTGCTGAATGTTGACAAGTTTTCTCGTAGTGAGATCCTAGGTCCATGTGTTGAACTCAGTAGCGCTCTGATACCATTTGTAACATATCAACTCATACAACTTGGAATTACTCACAAAATTTACTAAGAAAGTAAAAGAACATGTTTAACCATGAGTGATTTTTTTTCTTTTCTAACATTTTCATAATCACATAGAATTAAATGTATATCTTTTCTGAATATTTTTCAACCTTGAAATTACAATATATTCAAAGATAAAATCATAGTGAAATCATTTCACTTTACATTTACAAATAATCTGCACTTGGAAATATGAATAATTTTACATAAGATTGAAAATCATAAGTCATAACATGAAGTATACTGCATCTAGAATCAGGTATCTATCTCACAAGTCTCTGTGAGTCTTCTACTGCAGAGGGAGAGCATCATCTAAGTGCTTTTCCTCCAACCATAGACTGGTGGTCCCTTACTCATCTTCCATTTGGAAGTGACCCTACCCTTCACGAAGAGTATAGACATAAGGAACCAACAAGTTTCCATCTGAGTCCTAGTGTTGTGTCCTACGTAACTCAATTGACCATACAACTCTAGCCAATTTCTAGCTAAGAATGATCATTCTGATAGGTTGTACAATCTAGACACTGTGAACCATCTAATAAATGCAAAGACAAATGCATCACTTTGGCCAATTTTTCTCTATAAATAGATGTTTGAAATAAACATAGTCGTGTGTTTACACACCTCCAACTCAACTTGAAAACTACAACATCCTACAATTTGACTTTCTTGACTAGAATCTCTAGACATGAATTGTCTTGACTAAACTCAAATCCTAGTCAATCTGAGTTAGAATTAATCCTTAATCTAGGGCGGGTGCAAAAAGTTGGGGGGCCAAAAAGTGGACAACTTTTTTTCAAAAAATTTAAGCCATAATGTGCTCGCGTTATGGTTTGGTGATGACAAGCCTAAGGCTCGACAAAGTCAAGCCATAACACACTCACGTTATAACGCGAGCGCGTTATGTTTAACTATATATATTAAAAAAAGAGCATTTCTACTCATTCATTCCTTTTTTTTTTCTCTGCACCTGCGGCCTGCAAACCCTAAGGAGTGCGCTCATATTTTTGAAGACCAAATTCGACACCAAATTTTCATCAATTCATCGCCAAAATGCTGTCACGACGTCAAGCAGGCCAAAGGAGTGAGTTTTATTTGTTTTTTGTGTGAATTTGTTTCTAAATAGATAGGTTTAAGTTGATTTTTGATGTAAATTTCCTTAATTGACAAGAAATGTTAATGCACCTCCTCCTGAAAATCCACAAAATCCTGAATCACCTGAATAGGAAATACTTGTCGAAGAACAACCCGAACAACAAACTCCTCCATCCATTCGTCGACATGCCCCTGGAACACAAGAAAATCTAATGGGGCAAATTGAAAACAATCAAAAAGAAATTGAAGACATAATTGCAAGGTTGAAAGTTCCTTCAACTTCAACCTTGCATAGATCCACGCTTTCTCAATCTCTTGAATCTATGTTATCAAATGTAGATTCAATTAGCAAGCAAATATCTAGTTGGTCAGAAAAGAGGAGAGTAATTAGAGAGTATTATGTAGAGAAGCTATCGTATGAAGAAGTAAAAAAGTTACAAATTACAAAATTGGACTTGTGTTCCATTTTCACAAACCTACGAACAAATCAACCTCCACCCATTACATGCAAGAGGTTCCCTATCCATTGGTGCAATAACTAAGCGATAAGGGACAATTTTGGGCAGAGGTGGTGGATAGTTTTTGACCATCCTCCATGCAACAATAATGAGGTCCCACAATACTTTTTGAGGAAACTCTACTATGAGTTTGTCAAAAATAAAGTGCCAAACTATTTTGATATGTAGGAGTTCTAGGGTAGAGGTGGGGGGTCAGCACAAGATAGACCAGGGGCACATGTTGACCCATAGTAACCAGCGAGATGAGTAGTCAGAAGACTAGCCCATGAGCATGTGTCTATTCCTTCCATTGTGAAGGAGAGTGTTGAGGTCAAGACACTTCAGTCCATTAGTGCCTTGACCAAGAGCATCATAGAGCATGCCAGTCTTGCAGCACAGCGTGGGTTAGGGGAGAGTGCAAGGAGTAGGGTTCCACCCCATACTTGTCAAACTTGCAGGTCAGCCTGTGGTTATGATCCCATGGATAGTTAGGACATAGGTGCGCAAGCTACATCTGCAGCTGAGCAGATGGTGATGACAGATACCCTCCTGAGTGAGACTTTCATCCTTGATACTTAGGTAAATGTTAGCAAGTTCATTGAATTTAATTTATTAAATTTTATTTTTGAAATGCAATATTAACTAATTTAGTTTGATGATTTTGATGAAATTTCAGGGTCATAGCATTGATGCAGTTCTGAACAGTACTCCACCTATATTTTACACTACGACATCTACTGTCGGAGTATGTAACGAGTAAACAATTATAAATATTACATCTGAATAGCATTGTTATATGAATGGTATTCTAGTATCTAATTTTGGATGTTGAATAGGTTAATCTTGGAGATTGCATGACAACACCTGCCAGTGGTGGTGTAGTTCAAAGCTTCACTGAGGTAATAAAATAAATAGTTTAACTAATGAATTGTGCTTACTAGATTTTTGTATTTTATATTCATATCGTTGATTACATTGCATTGCACATCTTTCAAACTCAAAGCATTATTAGACATTGCATAACTAATAGCTAGATGTTGATAGATGACAAAATTTCAATTACAATATAGTTAAATTTGAAAAAATGCCTCAAAGAAATGTGCTCTCATGGAATGCCATGAGAAGCAGATGCATAGACAAGGACATCACCATGAGACCACTTTTCTTTGAGGCATCTTTTCAAACAGCTCGCCGCCTTGTCTATGCTACCACATTTTCCATACATGTCTACCAAAGCTTGTTGATCCCCTCCACACTATTCTTCAACAAATTCTCTTTAATAATCTCATCCAATTACCACCAATTAGACCCTAGAACATGACATCAAAGAGGGGCATCAACCTATGACATCTTATATAGCATATGATTGACTCAAACATCATCTAGGTTTTAGGTATTAATTATGGGGGCAACAAGTCACCCCTTACCAAAATCTTCAAATCTACACGAACCCTTTCCCCTATAAACTTATGTCAATCCTATTGGCTCAATTTCTTCCATCCCTACATCTAATCCTACATATAACCCACCCAAGTCTAATGAGTACCCTTCATTTAATACTATTATATTCTTTGAGATGAAAGAGAGCACAAAATCCTCCAAGAACTCACATAAACATGTACCAAAAGAGCACAACAGCAATGGAGACTTGAGGAAGCATAAGAAAGAGCTATAGTATATCACCAAGAGAGTAAAATCTTCACTGTGATTATGTGTATTATGTGTCTAGTTGTATCATAGTGATGCATTGGTGACAATGAATATCATAGTGTGTTTTATTGTGTGTACTACCATGTTTAGGTGAACGTGTGCGTATGTTAAGAGCCATGACTTGCATCACTATTCTAGTTTTGTACTTGAATAATGTTGCTTTATTTTTAGATGATGTAGGCTACAGAGACACCTCTCAAAGTTAATAGGGAAATGGAGCATGGTGTGTCCATTGCGATTCATAGCTCCATGCCTTTGATGGGGGTACGAGGCAGATTAGTAAATTTCAAATTACATTCGTTGTTATAGTTGTTTATTTTTTAAAAATCAAATGATTATTGATTTGAAGTTTAATTTATATCTGGATGGTTTCTATAGGACATGACATCACCAAAGCCTAATCCTGCTACTAAGGCAAATGAGGAGACAGATTATATGGTAGCGGTACATGATTATTTTGTCAAATGTTTCATTTTTTATAACATGTAATTTCTATATATTAATGTCTATACTTTTTATTGTAACAACTACAGATCCATGAACTAAATAGGAGGAGCAGCCCTCGGGTTCGTAGTAGACCACCCTCATACATGTCTCCATCCTCCCGAAGATCAAAGGCTGCTCATGATCTATTCCCTTCACCGAACAAAGGGGAATGAATGCTTATTTGGGTCCTTTGTTGTATGCCTATATGGAATTTGTGGACATATATTTTGAATTGCATATGGGAGACATTGTATGCCTATATGGCTGTTTTGTATATATGTTATACTTATATCGATAGATATTGATGTATGCCTATATGGATATTTGGTTAATACAAATCTTTTTTCTTGATGGCATCCATATTTGCATTATAAATCCATGTTTCAATAGATATTTGTAGATGGTTACTTCAAATATTTAAAGTCCAATTGTATTACATAAGATGTTTGTTGATCCAATAAGCCAACTATTGTTATTCAAGTATCACCTAAACCTCATTCTGGAACTAAAAGATAAAAGTTGTATTTAAAATAAAAATGAATCATCATGTTGAATAGAAAATATTCATATTCTTTAAGTTGCTCAATTGAAAATATTCAAATGAGTACGCTAATCCATATTCTTTATGAGTTTCTCAATTGAAAATATTTCTTAATTTCTTGTTATTATACAATATTGGGATGCAAAGAGTATTTTTGTTGTCTTGAATAAGATAGTCAAAATCATATGCTTATGAGCACTTGATGACCATTGTCGATATTAAATAAAATTCCTCTTGCATATAAGGCGAGGTTATGAGAGTACATTGAGTCTTACCTAATTTGAGTATGCAACATAACATTGGGGCTATAGGCTTCCATAAGTCATCAACAATCCCTTTGAGAATGTGGTTAATATTATAAATGTATACTTTGCATCTCACCATGTTAATATGTATCATGTCATCACATTTACCAATTTGACTCTAATTCCATAAATCAATTTGTAGATTGTTTGTCATTTAAGTCAAAGGGTCAAGGTTGTTTGTCATTGATGTCAAGCTTGATGCCATGATGTTGATAAGGTGATACAATGATTCAAGGTAGGTGATGGTCATGAGGTGCATGATGTTGTGAATATGGTTTTCATGATAAGGTCTCTCAGTTCATGTTGATGTTGCACAAGACAAACATGGTTCATATGATGCAAGGTTCATGTTTATGGTGGATGTGGTTTTGTTCATGCAAGGTTTTGTTGTGAATATGGTTTTCATGATAAGGTCTATCTTAGAAGGTTGATATGATGCAAGGTTCATGTTCATGGTGGATGTGGTTTTGTTCATGCAATAAGAAGTTAGAGAAGACACAAGCTTTCATAATCATACTTCAATGTCATCATCAAGGAGAGTTATATTTATCAAGGGGAGTCATGAGTTTGATTCAAATGTGAAGTTGTTCATGTCTTAGAACCCTAAGCCTATGATAAGTGTCATACTTTAATGTCTTTCTTCTGATGTCCCTGAGGTCTCTGAAATGTCCTAGATATCTCTTAATGAAAGTTAAAATGTTTAAGTCTTTCTTATTGATTGTTAGGGTTTGCATATTAGGCATTAAACCCTAAAAAGAATCTACTTTTCTTAAGACTTTAAAACCCTCAATTGCCTGTCGTGTGTAAAGTGCACTTTTGTTTTAATTTAATATTAACTTATAATCACAGGTTACTATCACTCAAATCAACCTTATAAAGGGTCTTTAAGTCATTAGTTCACCAGCCCTTCAACCTAACTCAACTGGCCTCTCAGGTAAACTCTCATAAGCCCGAGCACCAAATTATAATCGAAGGTCATATATAATTGATATGAGGGCAGGAACAAGGAATCAGAAGGTCGGTATTTAAAAGGCACTTGGAATACAAATGGTCATCTCTGTGTAGTTGAATTGGACAGGCATGCCTTTATAAAAGGCTAAAAGACAACTTTTTAATTCTACTCAGCACTGCAATGGCCAGAGAAATTGTTTTCTCTCTCGGTGTGACAGTTTATGATGTGAGACTTGGTTTATGATGACATACAGAGACATACTTAAGTGATGATGTGTAGCATGAAAATAACAGTGAAGAATAATTGATGATTGAATGGTGTCTTTCAAGGAAATTACAGAGAAATTGTGAAGGAATTTTATCATTTAGGGCTTGTAATATGATGCAGAGGGCCAGTAAATTTCATAATGAGATCTATGCGACGTGTTTGGAGATTTTGGTCATTGATATGAGTTTTTGGAAGGAATATCTACATGTCTACATAAGGAATGATCAATTTTATGCAGGATATCATGGTATTGTAGTGTTTGAAGATTGAAGACTAGTTAGTGTTTGTAGCTCGGACTATTTTAGCATGTTTGGGTATGAAATAGGACCATGCCTACCCTAAACGTACCCATCTAGATGCGTTGGAATATTTAGTTTGGCCGCATGAGGAGAAGAACAAAAGTTACACCCCTTTGCAACTTTACACTGCCTCCTGACAATTTTTGGGGCAGCAGAAAACCTTTCACCATGGGCAACACCTCAGAGATTTAAAAAATTGAGAGAGATTATTGTAAAGGGACCCTATGTGATCATGTTTCCTCAGACAGAATGTCTCTAAGTGACACGGTTTCCAAGTAACATCTCGTAAAAGATTGCTGCCTTTTTGCACTTTAGACACTTCAAGGATATCGCCGGTACAATGTAGCTCAGACTATTTTGGCATGTTTGGGTGCAAAATAGAACCATGTCTAGCCTAAATGTACCCATTTGGATGCGTTGGAATAGTTGGTTTGGCCGCATCAGGAGCAGGATGGAAGTTACACCCCTTTGCAACTTTACACTATCTCTTTTTGATAATTTTTGGGGCAGGAGAAAACCTTTCACCATGGGCAAATGCCTCATAGATATAAAAAACTGAGAGAGGTTATTGTAGAGGGACCCTACATGATCATGTTGCCTTAGATGGAATGTCTCTACGTGACATGGTTTCCAAGTAATAGCTCATCAAAGTTTGCTGCCTTTTTACACTTTGGACTCTTCAGAGATATCGCTGGTACAATGTAGCTCAGACTATTTCGGTATATTTGGATGTAAAATAGGACCATGCCTAGCCTAAATGTACCCATCCGAACGTGTTGGAATAGTTAGTTTGGACGCATCAGGAGTAGGATGAAAGTTACAGCCCTTTGTAACTTTACACTCTCCTTCTAACGATTTTTGGGACAATAGAAAACCTTTCACCATGGGCAAACGCCTCAGAGATATAAAAAACTAAGAGATATTATTGTAGAGGGACCCTGTGTGATATTGTTACCTCAAATGGAATGTCTCTAAGTGACACAATTTTTGAGTAACAGCTCATCAAAGATTGCTGCCTTTTTGCACTTTGGACTCTTCAAGGATACTGCCAGTACAATGTAGCTCAAACTGTTTCGGCATGTTTGGGTTCAAAACAGGACCATGCTTAGCCTAAATGTACCCATCTAGACATTTTGGAATAGTCAGTTTGGCCGCATTAAGAGCAGGACGAAAGTTACACCCATTTGCAACTTTACACTATCTCCTTCTGACGATTTTTGGGGTAGCAGAAAACCTTTCACCACGTGCAAATGCCTCAGAGATATAAAAAACTAATAGAGGTTATTGTAGAGGGACCCTACGTGATCATGTTGCCTTAGATGAAATGTCTCTAAGTGACACAATTTTTGAGTAACATCTCGTCAAAGATTGATGCCTTTTTGCACTTTGGACTCTTCAGGGATATCATCGATACAATGTAACTCAAATTGTTTCGGCATGTTTGGGTGTGAAATAGGACCATGCCTAGCCTAAATGTACCCATCTAGACATGTTGGAACTGTCAATCTGGCTACATCAGGAGTAGGATGAAAGTTACACCCCTTTGCACCTTTACACTACCTCCTAACGATTTTTGGGGCAGCAAAAAACCTTTCACCACGGGCAAACACCTCAGAGATATAAAAAACTGAGAGAGATTATTGTAGAGGTGATGCAAGAGCATCTAGTGGTGTAAGGGCAATCTTGCATCACCCAAAAAAATATGTGTTTCAAAATTGTTGATGTTTTTTCCATTTCTTTTCAAAATTTATGGTTCTGGTTCCATAATCGCTTGAATAATGATGTAGAACTTTCAGTTTTTCCAAACTACTAAAAATAGCAACCTGTTATTTTTAGAAAGTTTGCATTTGGCCACGGATTGAAGTAAAAATTTATATGAAGCTTCGTAACTAAAAAATAAGACCTTTGGTGAAGCAATCACGCAAAGATTATTTGCGAGCTAAATGATATTAAAGTTTATGTTTCCCGAAAAATGCCTGAAAATTATTCAAACTTAGGTTTGAGGCATTAAATGGCCCTGTACAGGCCCAAAAATGGCCAGAACTGGTAGAGCAGGCTCTTAGTACGTAGAGTACTCTGTGAGCTTTCTGACACATAAAACAGTTCATCAATCAGACACCCAGATCAAAAGTTATGGCTCCTGGAAGTTGACCTATTTTTGGAGGGAGATGTAAATTTTGAAATTAGGTTGTTGGTTGCCAAAAAGGCTATTAATAACCATTTTTAGGAACCCTGGGTAGTAGTAGAGTTAAGGGGGGAAGTGTAGAGTCAAGAATAGGTGGGAAAACACAAACCCTAGCTGATTTGGGGTTACAGAAGACTAAAGATTCCAAAGTCTTGAGGTTAGGAAAGTTGTAACGTGTTGCAGCCAGTAGAGGATTCATCCTCTGATTGTACTGAGCTTTTGTAATGTAATGAGTTGTCCAGATCAATAAAGAATTTTTTTTTTGTTCTATTTCTGTTGTTGTGTGTTTTATGATTTACCACCTTCATCAAGAGGGACCCTACATGATCGCGTTGCCTCAGACAGAATGTCTCTAAGTGACACAATTTCTGAGTAACTGCTCATCAAAGATTGCTACCTTTTACACTTTGGACTCCTCAGGGATATCGATGGTACAATGTAGCTAGGACTGTTTCGGCATGTTTGGTTGTGAAACAGGACCATGCGTAGCCTAAACGTACCCATTCATATGCATTGGAACTGTCGGTTTGGCTGCATCATGAGCAAGATAAAAGTTACACCCCTTTGCAACTTTACACTACCTCGTTCTGATGATTTTTGGGGCAGCAGAAAACCTTTCACCTTGGGCAAACATCTTAGAGATATAAAAAATTGAGAGAGGTTATTGTAGAGGGACCCTATATGATTGTGTTTCCTTAGATGGAATGTTTCTAAGTGACATGGTTTTTGAGTACCACCTCATCAAAGATTGTTGCCTTTTTGCTCTTTGGACTCTTCATGGATATCGCTGATACAATGTAGCTCAGACTGTTTCAGCATGTTTTGGTGTGAAACAGGACCATACCTACACTAAACATACCCATCCGGACGCATTGGAACTGTCTGTTTGGTAGCATCAAGAGCAGGACTCAAAGACTTAACCTGACCCCAAATGACTCAAACTGACTCAAAAACATATGAAATGGTCTTAGAAGACCTTATTACATACAATTAACTCAATCAAAACAAATTTTCACTTTTTGACCCCTCTTGGAGGCATGACAACCTGTGTGCCCCTGCACCATGAGGACACTGTTCAATCGATAAAGTTTTCCTATTAAGAATAAGAGCTTCCCTTAGCTTCAAGAAATATAAATATTCTATACTAACAAGGTCAACCACGTGAAGGTGGAAGCTCATGTGGCCTTACCTAAGACCTAAGACACATGTATTGTAGTAGACGTAGGACACCTAAGACACCTATTGTATAGTATGTATCTAGATTTTATAGACATAGTAGACCTAAGACACCTAGTCTTTATACCTTATCGTAGTCTAGACCTAAGTCACCTAGGCACCTAGATTATAGTTCTACCTAAGACACCTATTATGGTAGACCTAACTGACATATAGTACCTACCTAAGACATCTAGATTAAATTATACCTTATTCTAGTCTCTAGAGAGGTAGTTGATATATAGTATCTACCTAGAAGACACCTAGATCATTCTAGATTATACCTTATTCTAGTCTCTAGATAGGTCGTTGATATATAGTATCTACCTAAGACACCTAGATTAGACTAAATACCTTTTTTCTAGCATCTATCTACCTAGTTGACATATAGTATATACCTAAGACACAAGTAGAGACACCTATTATCTAGTTAGAAACCAAGACACCTAGAGACACCTATATTTTATACATTACCTAGATTTTATACATTACGTGGTTTGGTGAAGGATCTTAAAAGGTACTTTGACACCAAAAACATGGATCTACAACAACAAGTAGTGTGTGTATGATTTATCTTGACATAGAAAGGTTTTAGCATTTCAAAAGATCTTTGACAAATTTTAATTTAAGGATACATCTCTAGAAATTTACCAAAAAATTGTGTTTGAGTCATATCCAAAAAATGCTTTGGATGTGGCTCACGGTTTCAACTACTGATTCTCCTTCTTACCACATCCCTTTGATTCAGAGATACCCTTGTGTAATTCTTCTAAAAGTCTTCAATTGGTGATCTCAATGCTTCAACAATTGGTTTATCTTTTCATGGTAGTTTCCCCGAGAATGCCCATAATTCATTGGCATTGGTGTCCTCAATTCTTTGGTGCCTTCCAAAGGCTCTTGATAAAGTTTTCCTATTAATTCTCAATGTTTGACTCATCTTTCTAATGAGATGAGCTTTCTTCATTTGACTACTTACTATAGTCGATTTAATCACACGCCATGTTGCATTACTATATTTTGTGCATGAGGTGTTACTCACACTGTCATATGCACTCATTTGACATCTTGTGGTCTCATTTAACTTTTCAAAGAACAATCTCAAAATCTTATGAGTATATCTTCTACAAGTGCGTTTTGGAATCTTACCTTCCATTGGCTACAAAATATTATCATCAATATCAATCAAATACTTTGGCTTTCTATGCAAAATTCTAGGTGGTGTTAAGATAGGTAAATTCATCTCAACATTAGGAATTTCATCAATATTTAAATGAGATGGGCTAGATGGCATACCTTCAATCGAAGATGGAATAGATGACATACCTTGAGGTTAAGGTGAGAACAATGGTGTACCTCCTTCATCACATGTGAGTGATGATGTACTCTCAACTTGAGATGTGGTAGATGGTGTCCCTACATATTGACTTGTGGTAGAGGACATGTCTCCAATTACGGTATTCAAATCTCTCATAGCACAAAGTTTTTGCATTCGTTCTCTTTATGCCGCCAATACCATATCTCTTTTTTATGGTTGCGGTTCCTCTTCAATTTTCATGTCTTCATTTATTGTGTCCAATTTGCTCTTCTCACGAAGTTCCCTCATAGTCGTTGCTTTCTTTACATTCTTAGCTTCCATCTCTTCCTATGTTGGTTTAATTCTTGATCGTTTCCTCAGCATGACGGAGAATTTGTCTATAGCATGATAAAGAGACCAATATTAGTTCCTAAGAAATGAATCCATACAAATAACTAAAATATATGTCATTCAACCCTTCATAGTAAATGTACATACAATCATCATGTAGAAGAGTAAATGTCACTCAACCAAAATAGGTACAAAGCATACAAAGCATTATTGCATAATGTTGTTGCAGAAATACAAAGAATTATGGTACAAAGTTCACTTCATTCCTATGAGGATAAGTTCAAAGGAGAGTCACCTATTGAGGCTACAAGTGAAGAGTACATGGGACTTCATGTTGACTACTTGTTGATAACCATCTAGTCATGAAAGGATATGTGATTGAGATCGTGGGAGACATCACACTAGGGCATGCTTTGGATTAGTGTAGAGGGTGAAGAAGGGATATCAAGAGATAATTATTAAATTCAAGGCTCATTAATATGGCAATGCCAAACTCAAGTAGATAATCATGTGCATTTTAGAGGCAAATTATTCCACACTGAAAACTCATGTTTTTAGGCAATTAAGTTGCATAAGGGTTAGGGTTTGTAGAGAAACTCTTTGGAAGGTGTTTGTAATGCTTGAAAAGGTTGAGGTAGACCCAATTTGACATGTTTGGAGTCTTGGTTTGAAGATTGGAAGCCTGGAGATCAAAAAACATGTGGTGACCTATTTGTACAAGCCTAATTAGGCCTCTTATCAAGTGGGACAGTCAATTTTAAGGTCTTGTATTACAAAACAACCACCCTTAAATTTTAGATATGTTTAAAAACTCCTAAAAGGGTATCCTAAACATATTTTGGATTTTGGGTTGGAGTTGTTTTCTGCAAGATATACCACAAAAACCATTTTTGTTGTCCTACAAGGGAAATAGAAGATTGTGAAGGTAATCACGAAGTTGGGACTCTAGAATTTGGAAATTTGATTGTTTCAGTGTTTGTAGAAGTTCTCCAGCCTACTCTGCATTAGGATGGGTGTTGCAGAAAGATATCATAGACAAGTTCATCACATGGAGACATGACTGTCATATTCAGATGCAAATAAGATTATCACAGCTATGAGGGAAGTCATAACAGTCCTAACTATCTAAGACTATCACACCTAGTTCTAGAGACAACCATTATTGTTGATCACTTCATGCACATGATAATAACTTTATTAGTAAGGTTCTAAGAGGATTATTTTAGAGATTTTTCAATATAGACAAAAGGTGAAAGTTTGAAGAAGATTGACCAAGTGCTGATAAAGGATTGTCATGCCATAACTGATTTATTCAAAAGGATAGTCATATTCATGAAATTTGGATTGAGTTTGATTTCATTTGATGTGGTGTGATGGAGTTTAATTATGTTCAATAAGTTTCACATATGACTGTCCTAACACTGCAAACCATTGAAACACACATGAAGGAAATCTGAATTGCTGAAATACATAGTGTGCAATTCATAGAGTAGTCCTAGGGATAGCCATCTAGCCAATCTCAATGATGTCCTTACATATGAATTTAAAACTATGAATATGTTCATGAAAGACAAGTC
This sequence comes from Cunninghamia lanceolata, assembly GCA_027924645.1. Lineage (NCBI taxonomy): Eukaryota > Viridiplantae > Streptophyta > Pinopsida > Cupressales > Cupressaceae > Cunninghamia > Cunninghamia lanceolata. The sequence goes on along the minus strand of BSBN01000553.1, from coordinate 10,599,716 downwards.
AATAGATCACACCCTTACCTTCCTGATACACTATAGATTGTATAATAAATCTTTGCCTTTAATGTTGAATCCAAGAAAGGCCATGTCTCCAGAAGAAGCTCTCTCAACAGTCTGGCAATCTACCAGTCCAACTACTCAACTTAGGACTCCCCATATAGTCAAACATAAGGGTATTAAGATGCCAACAGCTTGGGCACTTGACCTTTGGAGCAAAGATGTACAAGTAGAAAAACCTTCACAATTGCAAGGTGTGAGCATTCAAGAAATTGATGATCAAGCTAGCCTCAATTTTTCCAGTACTCCATTAACAAGGACTCAGTCAATGAGACCTGAAAGGGTTTTTTTCTATAATAAAAGTATGAGTATGGGATCTTCCTCTGGATCTAGTTCTCTTGGAGGAAAATCTAAATCCATGAGAATTCAACCAGCTAGTGGATGGGAAAATCTGTTTAAATTTCCCACAACATCTACCAACACTAGTATACCTAATCCATGATCTCCTAAGCTAGGTCTTGATTATCAAAGTTGCTCACATGTCAATTTCTCAGAAATTGATAATGGCTTAATGAAGTGTGAAAATTGCAATTTTGTGTTTACTCATAAATACATGAGAATGATGTTAAGGAAAATAGTATCTTTTCCAGTTCCTGATATTTCACAACAAGATGAAAAAATTGTACAAACTCCTACTGGACAGTCAATTATTCCTAGAATTATTCCTCAATTTCAAGATTTTATGCAATATTATATGACTGGAAAATTTTAAATTGAGTTTTGGCCTCAGCATGTCTCTCCTGTTGGAGAAAATTAAATATCTAGTCAAAGTAAACTGTTAAACTGGGATAATCTTTGCTTAAGAAAATAGTTATTGATATCTGAGGATCAACAGTTCCAGTGACAAGCTGAGAACCTAGCCAATGAAAAGTGTTATGCCAGTACTCAGGCCAATATGCATTATGTTTTGGCTATGCTTCAAGCCTTAGAAAATAGGATTACTGATGAATGGAAATCAACCATTCAGAAGGAGGTTGCCCAACTCCATGCTGATTACACCCTTTTTAAACAACAAGCAAAAGCATGGTGGGTAAGTCAACAAATCATAGTCAAGATTTGCAAGTCATACACACAGATGTTGCATCAGTAGTTAGGACTATTCAACAAGTTATTGATATAACATAGAATATCAGTCAAACTACTCCATATTTAGAAAACACTATTCTTCAGGAATCTAATTCTATATGATCAGCCATAGTGATCCCTTCTCAGACTACGATCAAAAGGTTCTCTTTCCCAACTAGTTCAACCAGTTATCTGCAAGCTCAGTATGAAGGAAAAGGTTTTAATCCTAAAATACAGGAACCAACTATTGAGAAAATTTGGGATCCTACTACTGGTACAATGAGAAATGCTACTCTTGAAGAAAAGAGCCAAGGGAAATTGAAAATGGCTCGTGGCAATGGATCTTCTAATGATCCCTTTATAAATCTTCAAAATTTTAAAGCTGAAACACCACCTCTAGTTAATTTTGATACATTTGATGATATTGAGAATATGAGAAGCATTGATGCTATTAGAGCTTGGGTTACAAATTATGTCTCCACAAGTATAGGAATAAATCAAGAAGATGTCATTAGGCAAGCTCTCAACTCAATAACTGGGTTGGCTAAGCGAGTCTAGGATCGCTTAGAAGAATCATACAAGAATGATTTGATAGCCAAAGGGATAGATCAAGTATGTGCTCAGTTGATAGAAACAAACTTATATTTTGAAGATTTCTAAAGGGATCATTAGAAGATCCATTGCCACGAGCCATCATCAAATCTAAATCCATGAGAATTCAGCCAGCTAGTGGATGGGAAAATCTATTTAAATTTCTGACAACATCTACCAACACTAATATACCTAATCTAAGATCTCCTAAGCTAGGTCCTGATTCTGAAAGTTGCTCACATGTCAATTTCTTAGAAATTGATAATGGCTTAATGAAGTGTGAAAAATGCAATTTTGTGTTTACTCCTAAACACATGAGAATGATGTTAGGAAAAATATTATCTTTTCCAGTTCCTGATATTTCACAACAAGATGAAAAAATTGTACAAACTCATGTTGGACAATCAGTTATTCATAGAATTATTCCTTAATTTCAGGATTTTATGCAATATGATATGACTGGCAAATTCCAAATTGAGTTTTGGCCTCAGCATGTCTCTCCTGTTGGAGAAAATCAAATATCTAGTCAAGAGTAAACTGTTAAACTGGGCTAATCTTTGCTTAAGAAAATAGTTATCGATATCTCAGGATCAACAGTTTTAGTGACAAGCTAAGAACCTAGCCAATGAAAAGTGTTATGCCAGTACTTAGGCAAATATGCATTCTGTTTTGGCTTTGCTTCAAGCCTTAGAAAATAGGCTTACTAATGAATGGAAATCAACCATTCAAAAGGAGGTTGCCCAACTCCATGCTGATTACACCCTTTTTAAACAACAAGCAGAAGCATGGTGGTTAAGTCAACAAAAAAGTTATACTACTTATAGTCAAGATTTGCAGGTCATACGCACAGATGTTGCATCAGTAGTTAAGACTGTTCCACAAGTTAACGATATAACATAGAATATCAGTAAAACTACGCTGTATTTAGAAAACACTATTCTTCAAGAATCTAATTCTATATGTTCAGCCATAGTGATCCCTTCTCAAACTATGGTCAAAAAGTTTTCTTTCCCAACTAGTTCAACTAGTTATCTGCAAGCTCAGTATGAAGGAAAAGGTTTTAATCCTAAAATACAGGAACCAACTATTGAGAAAATTTGGGATCCTGCTACTGGCACAATGAGAAATTCTAATCCTGAAGAAAAGAGCCAAGGGAAATTGAAAATGGCTCGTGGCAATGGATCTTCTAATGATCCCTTTAGAAATCTTCAAAATTTTAAAGCTGAAACACCACCCCTGCTTAATTTTGATACATTTGATGATATTGAGAATATGAGAAGCATTGATACTATTAGAGCTTGGGTTACAAATTATGTCTCCACAAGTACAAGAATAAATCAAGAAGATGTCATCAAGCAAGCTCTCAACTCAATAACTAGGGTGGCTGAGCGAGTCTGGGTTCGCTTAGAAGAATCATACAAGAATGATTTGATAGCCAAAGGGATAGATCATGTATGTGCTTAGTTGATTAGAATGTTTGTAGGCTGAACAGATTCCTTAGAAAGGATGGCTTACAATAAATTTGTTAGAGGAAAATGTAAAAATCTATATCCTTGTTCAAAGAATATGTTCTGAAAGTTATTTCAGAAGCACTTAGGCAGACCTTAAGACACTCAGACTTATGATTATAGAGAGGTCTAAGTTTCTGATTCCCATGTTGGGAAGAGCATACTCCTCTACTTCTACAATCGAATAGACACTTGGATAGCTACCAATGACTTACATACTTCACTCTCTCTTGTCTCAATAGAGCGATTGAACCCCCTTATATAGGAAAAGCCACCACCTTTTCAATGTTTAGGAATTGAAAGATATTTGAAATCCATGAATCAGAGGATGACACCTAAAATAAGCTTTTGAAAAGAGATGTCCACTATGAGAAAGATTCTCTGGGTGGACCCCAATATCTCGTGAACACAAAAGCTTTCAAATGACAAACGACAAACATGTAGGACTACTACATGTGAAGCGCTGCTTTATAGCCAAAAGTGGATACGACAGGAATCTTTTTGATCATAGGAAGAGTAACCCATGGTTACAGTGAGGTGGTAACCTTACCCCTTTTACCGTGGTGTGGTCCACGTCAGTCATTTTTCTTAGAGTGACTGATAACTCTGATGAGTGATAAACCCACTCATTAGTCACTATCAAGTTCTCCATGTACACATCTAGGACAATGATCATCATCATGCTGCTCATAAAGAGAGCATGGGTGAGTAGGTGGATTAGGTTCTTTCCATATAATGTGAAGGGTTTTAATTTTGCAAGGTCCATGGATGCTTATAGCATGTGCTCCAGAATCTCCAAGCTCTTGCCAATAGGTTTTTGTATGAATCCATATGGGTTGTTGATTATTGGACAAATGGCGAATCCGTGCTCCATACGTCCAGTGTCGGAATAAAGATTGGTCACCATATGGTCCATATTGCTGGCATACAAACCTATTGATGAGATTATCATGATAGGACCCAAAAGTTAATTTCCATAGAACACATGTATATCCTACAAATAAAAACTGCAAATTTTCATTAGGATAAGGTCCTTGAAATGTATCATGCATATACTGAATCCCCTTTTCTTGGTGAAGCCATCTCTCAAGTCGATGAATGTGTGGATTCAAAAACTTGACAAGCAATTGGAATTGGATTTCATAATTGAGGAGATATCACTAGATCTATTCATCAACTTCTTCTGCTTGGGCAGAAAATTGGAAGAATGGCTCTGGATTCCATATTCTAGAGTAGACAGTGCTTGTTTTGCAAGTATCATGCGTTGTCGATCATACAAGTAGTCATTGACCAAATCAAAATTCCTTCGATCCCATCTATTATAGGGATTGCTGCTAAATTTAGGACAACATTCTTCATACCGCCGTTCTTCTCTGATTCTCATGACTCTAACTGTACCTGAAGAGGAATAATGACCTTCTCTAGATAGAAAATCTACAAAAATATTTTCCTCTCCTGGTAAATGCTTAATTTCAAAATCAAAGGTATCAAGAAATTGTGCCCATCAAAGTAATCTTCCCTGGATGACCTTATTTTTAGATTGCTTCTTAAAAATGCCGCGGAGATTCTGCAAATCACTTCGAACCAGGAATTTCTTATCTGCAACAAACATATAGAAGGCCTTTAATGAATTAACTACTACAAGAATTTTGTTGTGTGTGTTGTGGTAGTTTAATTCACTATTTTTTAAACTACCAGATGCATATCTGACAATTTCTTCTTGGCCTTGTGAGGTTTTTTCTTTTAGAACTCCAGCCCATGTAGATTCATTGGCATCTGTTTCAATAATTTTATCCCCATTACCTGGGAGACGTAGATCAGGTAGAGAAGCACATTTGGCCTTAATCTGAGCTATACAAGCATCATGTTTGGAGGACCATGGAGGTGGGTTTTTTCCATAGTAATTCATTTAGTACAAGGTGATCTTGAGCAATATTGGAATAGAATCCTGCAATATAATTTACCAAACCCAAAAACCTTTGTAATTCCTTTAGATTTGCCCATGTTCCTAGGCCTCCATTTTCCCACCTGGAAGAAGTTTAATGCCAATGAAGACTATGGAAGTTTGAGCAAACTCACTTTTAGAGGGATTTACAGCTAAGCCATTTTGTTGACAAACTTGAAGGAACTGTTGTAAATGTTCTATATGACTCCTTGGAGTTTGACTAAAAACAAGGATATCATCAATATATGGAATAATAAACTTGGAATATTGTCGAAAAAGGATATCCATATGTTGCTGAAAATTTGATGGAGCTGTCTTGATTCCAAATGGTAAAACTTTCCATTCATACAGACCTTGTGGAACTGAGAAATTAGTTTTATAGTAATCAATAGGCTTGAGAGAGATTTGCCAAAATCCTTTTGTAAGATCAAATTTAGAATACATATTACACCCTTGAATACTTTGCCAAATATGATCCTTACTAGGAAGAGGGTGATGATGATCTTGTAGACATTCATTTAAAGGCTTATAATTGACTACTAGCCTTTTCTCAAGGAGCTCCTTACCATTCTGATCAAACTTAGGAAGATACATGGCATGATAGGAGAAAGAAGAACTAGAATTCTGAATAACTTCTTGGCTCAATAAACATTCAATTTTAGTTTTACAAATTTGTGTTTCCTTTGTGCTCATGAGCAAATAATTAGCCTTGGCTCTAGGTAGAATGTCATTTCCTGAAGTGTCCTTTTTTAGTAAAAGATTACAGCTCAAATTTCTGTGATGTTTATTCAGACCTTTTGTCATAACTGTTTCTACAAACTGTTGCTTCAATTCTTCTAGGCTTGGTTGAGAAGCAATAATTTGTTTGGCCAACCATACTATATTTTCTTTCTTTCTTTTTTCTAGAGGCAATTGACTAGTGTATGCAAATTCTATTTGCAACCTAGGAACTTGATATTTATTCATGAGAGTTATGGTTTCTCTAGTGATCAGGATAGGTTCCTAATTTTTCATGGCCTCACTACCAATTACTCCATCATAAGCATCAATTTCATAATGGACAAAAGTAAGTTCTTCAATGTGACCATCAGAAAATTGAATAGGAGCTTTGCAAATGAGATTAGAAGTATGCATACCATTGCCAAAAACAATATTTGTAATACCACTGATCCATTGGTTGGCTGGGAAATGGTTGTATCTAGAAACATTGAGATCAACTCCAGTATCCCATAGAAAAGATAAAGGATAGGCTTTAATACCCAGGAAATGTATTTGAAGTTCTAAACCAGGACATGGTGTGGATGAAGGTTGTCTTAGTACCCTATACTTGTTGGCAAGAGACACATTGGAGCTTCATGATTGTTGTCATTGATGGCAACAATGTTCATCCCACACATCCGTAGGACATAGTGTACCTATACCAGAAGTCAGATTGAAGAATGTTATGGTCTGGTAAGCAAGAATAGAGTGTTGTGGCAAGGTCCAATAGTTAGGTCTGGATCTCTAAGAGGAAGTATCTTTGGAAAGTGTGGACTTGGGGAAGTGAAGAGGAATACCTTGACTGGTAGATTCCAAGATTTGAGCCTCCGGTGATGAAAGAGTGAAGAGATACAAGCATTCAAGTATTGGGGTCCTGTTGGTAGAACAGACAGAGGAAGAACTGACTGACAGAGCATCAGACATTATTCTGGATAAGATATTGATGATGATCAAGATTCCTAAGGTATCATTCATGATTGGCCGACATGTTAGATGACTTCTATAAGTATCTTTTTGATCCACATCACTTGGTAAGCAAGGATTCAGCCGACAAATTAAAGTTGGGAAATACTGAATATTTCAGATGCCGACTAGAAAGAGGATGAAATCCTTTTTGCGAATATATATATACCAAATGGATTTCGATGAGAGGGTGTTGTTGTTGTTGTGTTATGTGTGCAAAGAAAAGTAGCAAAGCAGAAGGAAAGTAGTAAGGAAGGTTCGGTATGTGAAAGGACAGCAGTATAAAAGAAGAGAAAGGATGAAGTGCAGTAGATCAATATACTAGGCCTAATCGGAACTAAACTCCAGCATGTGTGGATGCTTCTCATCAGTTCAAGGATCCTGTTATTCTTCTTACAACTTGCAGACAGTGAATCTCTTGTAGGCAGTGAGCCTCTTGTGAGCAGTATGCTCAGGCAGTGAGTCCTAATTGGCAAGTGCCATTTTTGTAATTCTATTCTTCTAATAGAGAATATAATCTTGGGTTAATCACCCCATGTTTTTCTCCCTTAACAGGGTTTCCACGTCAAAAATATTGTGTCATGTGTATGTCAATTTCATGGTTATGTTTGCTTATTTGAATTGATGCTACATTAATTATTAAGAAAGTTCAAAAAGCTTAAATAATTAAGATAACTGATTCACCCCCCCTCTCAGTTATCAACAATTGGTATCAGAGCCAAGTTCCTCCAAACAGAGCCTAACAGCTTGAGGAAGATCTGGGAATTAAGATGGATGTGTATGGTATGAGAGAGCAACTTCAGTCTGCCCTAGATGATCTTGAGCAATCTAATTCTGAAGTCAATGAATTGAAGGAAAGACTCAAACAGGCTGATGATTTCATAAATGAACTAAAAGGGAAACTAAGTCTCTCTATGAAAAAGAGAAAGGAACTACTTCAGCAATTGGCAAGTCAAGGTGAAGCCAATGATACAAATGGAGATCTTAAGGAGAAAACCAAGTTATGTGAAAAATTATCAAAAGAGATCATCATGGTAAGACATGAAATGGAATCAGGAGTCATGAAATTTACCCAAGAAATTGAAGAGAAAAGAAAAACTGAAGATGATCTGAAACAATCTCTCAAGGAGAAATCAGAAGACTGCCACAAGATGGATAGAATAATTAGACATCTTGAATCCGATCTTGAAGATGCTAAAGATAATGAAGAAATACTAGAAGATCAAATTGTCTCTCTTAAAAGGGATCTTCAAACAGCAAATGAATACAAAGAGAAATTCAAGATAAGTTTTGCTCAACTAGAAGTTCTTCTTGAAAGCCAAAAGAGGGTAGATGACAAGCGTGGCTTGGGATATGAGAAAGGTGAGAGCTCCAGATCCGTTCAGAAGAAGTTTGAATCAGAAAATCTAAGAAATAGGCCTAGAAGACCTCCAGTGAGGCAACCTAATGCTCAAAAATATTCATCCTTCAATGGATACTGCCACAACTGCAATAACTTTGGTCATAAAGCTAATCAGTGCAGGAAAAGAATGAATTGGACTAATACATCCTTCTCCGGACAGTGTTTTAACTACAAAAGGTATGGTCACAAATCTCATGAATGCAGAAATATGCAAATGAACAATTCTTTCAATGGTAGATGCTTTGCATGCAATAGAATGGGTCATACGGCTAATCAATGCAGATCAAGAGGATATCAATCAAATATGCAAAGAAATGTTGTTTGCCACAATTGTAATAGATCCGGTCATATTGCCAAATTTTGTAGAAACAAGAATCAGGACAAACGAGGTCCGGTACATCACAATCAGAATCAAGACAAGGGAAAAGGAATAGTGAATGCGGATAAAGTTCAAAGTGAGATGAACAAGATTTGGGTGTAGAGAAGTACAGAAAATGTAGGGGATGGATCCGCACCAGAATCTGGTGTTGATATTCCTTCCAAAAATTAAAAGGTGAGCTCTGGCTTAGGGGGAGACACAAGGAAAAAAAATTTCCCCTAGCCAGTTAATTGGTGCTGGAATTGGCACAAGGAGATTTGTGGATTAAAGGGTTTATAGAGAAACATCTAAATAAACTAAGTTCAAGATATGGAAGATCCGCAAGATGTTTAGAACAAGATTGATCCGGTTCATCAAAGTCATCCGAATAAGAAAAACAAGGCAAATCAGAATGACTTAAGTCGAGCATTTATTGCAACTTGGTATTAGGGTTTGCAGAATAATATAAGGGCTTTCTTATCAAACACTTGCTCATTCTGCATTCAAGAAGAAGTGATAAAGAGCTCTACAACAAATCTCCTCAAGCCCATCAAAGATCATCTGCAGAAGTTGATTCATCCAGCAATCGATCTGGCTCACTCCATGAAACCTAGAAGCGTAAAAGGTATTCTCCGTTCTTAAATATCTCTCTGAAAATCTTTGAAAGATGGGTACTCCAAATGTGGTGAAGATTTTTGATAGGCCATGCCCTAAATTTAAGAAGCATCCATATAAATCCCTAGAAGTTGATCCCCTAGGCGCTTTTTCAAGCATTCTGCATGGGGTTCTGCATGTAGAAGATGTTAGGACATATATTCATGCAAGTATTGAAGGATTTGGGGAATCTAAGCTGGTCAATATCTATCACAAGCAATTGATAGATGACTCATTCGAACTCAAAACCCAGTATAAAGCTACCTGGGAAAAATATTTTGCACAATGCATTCATTTCCCCTATTTTGCGGAGGATGAATGGGTCCGGTATATTCTGAGCCGAATGCATGACAACTTCATATGGTTGAACAGGCCATTTAAGATCACTAAGGATGCCATTAAGGCTATAACTAGATTACACTCAACCGGTGAGATGCCTAATCTCAAATCTGTCAAAAACCAAATTGTAAGTGAGGCTACCGAGTCGAAGTTTGATAAAAAAGCAATGACTATTGAGGATATCACAGATCCGGATATCAAGTTTGCATCAATGATAATTGGATATAAGATATATCACTCCAACATGGAGAATTTAGTATTTGGAACTGCTATATATATTGCTTATGAAATGTTGAGGAAGAATGCAAACTATGATCTTTGTGAGCTCCTTCTGAACCAACTCTTGGAGAATCTGCAGAAGATAAAGAAGGATAAGAAGAACTCTTTCAAATACAATGGTTTGATACTCTGCCTATTCTTTTATTACATGAATGAGCTTCCCGGATCCAGTGGTGGGGTATGGCAGAATGATAGACCAATAGCCATTCAAATCAGAGATTATATACATGGGCTTGGTGATGCCAAGGCACAGAATACAGCTCTCTGGGGCTATTTCAAGAATTTTCAAAGCATGATGCAAGCAAGAGAGAGAATCCCCCAATCTTTAGTTGATAAATATAAAGATACAATATGCTTTATGGTAGAAACTGATCAGTGCCTAATGGAGGCAGTGGAACCAAGAACAGTGTGGATCATGCCAATGGGGTATGAAGTTGATGAGAAAATTGTAGAGCTGCATGTTCAACACATGCTAAGTCAGCCCAAGGATCCTAAGGCAGAAAGGTTTGGAACCTTTGAAGAATTAAGTATAAAAATCCATGTGGAGCTCACACAACCAGAGATGAAGAGAAAAGTGAGAAAAGAGGTAGAAGAATTTGCCAAGAGGCATGGAATCTCAAAAGAGGCACTTGATGCACATAGAGAAAAGATGGAAAGGGCAGAGAAAGAGACGGAAGAAGCAGAAAAGGAAAGTGATCCGGTAGAAGCCCCCTCCTAGACCAGATCCTCTAAGAGGTCTACACCTACAACTGCTAAAACCTCAAAGGCATCAAAATCGGAAGCAAAACAATCTGGTAAAGCAGAGAAAAGAACTAAGACAAAGGCCACAAGGTCTTATATAAGTCAGAAGGATGAAGAAGAGACAGAATCTGATGAGGAGGTAAGGAAAATGAGGAAAAAGAAGAAAGTATCTGGTGAACCCTCTACCGGTGCAGACAAGGAAGAGATGGTAGAAGAGTTTGTTGAAAGACCCACTCTGTCCTTAGATGATGTAGTTAAGGTAGTTACTATGGATGGGAACCTGCAACCAATAACAAAATTATATGATGCATACAATGATGTAGATAAAAAGATCTTGGAGGAAGCCACACTTAAGTACTTGAACATATACAATAAGGCTTTTATTGAAATTATATCTCTCATTCCCAAAAGCCTAGAGAAGGAATTAGAGATAAGGAAAAATAATGCTAGGGCAAAGGATCTTGAGATCCGAGAACAGATAGCCATTCAGCTTTTTCCTTCAATCAATCAGAAGAAAATGAATATGATCTTCAAATATTGCAAGGATGAGTTCTGGAGCAAAGCCAGAATGAATCAACTTACACTCAGTGAAACTGACAAAATAGGAAAAGAGACAGAAGAGATTCTCCGAAGTGCTTACAAAAGATTCAATATTCCCATTGTCGAGGACCTAGGTGATGATCCCTCAGCTACAGATGAATCTATTGAGACAGTGGCAGAAGAGGTAAAGGAGACAGGTGAAGAAAAAGGTAAGGACTTAGATTCCTTTGCTCTGGAAGAGGAAGTTCAAGGAAAAGTAAATCCGGACTCTCCACCAGTCTCTGGATCTAAAGGAGAAGAAAGTATAAAAGAAAAATCCAGTCAAGAAGAACAAGGAAAGGGAAGAGAAGAAGAATCAAAGACAGAAAAAGCTACAGATGACAGTGGTAAGGCTGCAGAAGGAGAGAAAATTCTGTCTCCGACAAGAGACACAGCAGAAGCAGTCAAGGATTTGTTGACCAAAGAGATGATGAAATTTGATGAACCAGAGTTGCTTCAAGGTCCATTTAATTTTGATTCCCTCTCTCCGGTGCAAACCATGAAGCTAGCATCTTTCACTCAAGCAAAGGCAAAAGAAAAAATGTTGAATTCTCACATGGAAGATTGTGAACTCATAGAAACTGCATCTGGTGTATTGGAGAAGATCATGCCATCTTTTTAGAAAGATCCCTCAGCCTCTTCATCTGGTAATCTCAAATCTCTAGTAAATAGTGTTAGTACACATTTTGAATCTCTAGAGAAATCAGTTGAGTAGAAGGTCTGGAAAGAATTTTTGAATAAGAGATTCTTGGAGTTACAAGGCTTAATAACAAATGATAAGAGAGTTATGGATATTGGAATAAAGAGCTTGGAAAATGCTCTTAAAGATGGCAGAGATATCTACAAATTTTGTTTATCCTGGCCTAAAGTAACCAAGGATATTGAGAAGAAAGTAAAAGAGCAAGAGGATAAACTGACAAGTTTATCTCAAAGTTTTGATCCTCTCCCCACTCCTATAGTAAATCAAGAATGCCAGACTATTGCAGTCATAGCTGAAATAAAGAAGCTTGAGAAGGAGAAGAAAAATAGAACAAACAGGTTAAGTGAACTCAGAGGGATCATTATCCCTAAGTTAGAGGCCATGCATGAGGCTCTAACTGATGCTCAGAGCACAGCCCAGACTAGTGATCTGACAAATCTCAAGAGGGCAGAAGCTTTTGCATTCCTGTTGAGTGGTCACATCTCAATTTTGGACAGGATGAAGCAGAGTTGGGCGACAGAAGTTGTACGGTTGAAAACAACTTTTGCAGACATACTACAGTATATGTAAGTATAACCTGTTTATATACTTATGCGGCTAAGTATAGTTGAATTTTTGGAATTTTGGTGTACGGACCCTACCCTTTACCATTGATGTCAAAGGGGGAGTGAGGAACAGTGAAAAATGTGGGATCTAGCTAAGGGGGAGCTCCAAAAAATTGTACATTAGAAGAGAGCATCAACCAAGGGGGAGTATAGTATAACACTTAGTCATTTTTTACTAAGTGTTGCCATCAATGCCAAAGGGGGAGATTGTTGGCAAGAGACACATTGGAGCTTCATGATTGTTGTCATTGATGGCAACAAAGTTCATGCCACACATCCGCATGACATAGTGTACCTATACCAGAAGTCAGATTGAAGAGTGTTATGGTCCGGTAAGCAAGAACAAAGTGTTGTGGCAAGGTCCGACAGTCAGGTCCGAATCTCTAAGAGAAAGTATCTTTGGAAAGTGCGGACCTGGGGAAGTCAAGAGGAATATCTTGACTGGTAGATTCTAGGATTTGAGCCTTCGGTGATGAAAGAGCGAAGAGATACAAGCATTCAAGTATTGGGGTCCTATTGGCAGAACAGACAGAGGAAGAATTGACCGACAGAGCATCAGACATTATTCCAGATAAGATATTGATGATGATCAAGATTCCTAAGGTATCATTCATGATTGGCCGACATGTTAGATGACTTCTATAAGTATCTTTTTGATCCGCATCACTTGGTAAGCAAGGATTCAGCCGACAGACTAAAGTTTGGGAAATACTGAATATTCTGGATGCCGACTAGAAAGAGGATGAAATCCTTTTTGCGGATATATATATACCAAATGGATTTCTATGAGAGGGTGTCGTTGTTGTTGTGTTGTGTGTGCGAAGAAAAATAGCAAAGTAGAAGGAAAGCAGTAAGGAAGGTTTGGTATGTGAAAGGACAGCAGTATAAAAGAAGAGAAAGGATGAAGTGCAGTAGATCAGTATACTGGGCCTAATCGGAATTGAACTCCAGCATGTGTGGATGCTTCTCATCAATTCAAGGATCCTGTTATTCTTCTTACAACTTGTAGACAGTGAGTCTCTTGTAGGCAGTGAGCCTCTTGTGAGCAGTATGCTTGGGCAGTGAGCCCTAATTGGCAAGTGCCATTTTTGTAATTCTAATCTTCTAACAAAGAATATAATCTTGGGTTAATCACCCCGTGGTTTTCTCCCTTAACAGGGTTTCCACGTCAAAAATATTGTGTCATGTGTATGTCAATTTCATGGTTATGTTTGCTTATTTGAATTGATGCTACGTTAATTATTAAGAAAGTTCAGAAAGCTGAAATAATTAAGATAACTGATTCACCCCCCCTCTTAGTTATCAACAATACTTCCTTTGACTTAAGGTTCTAGTATCTAGATCGATACCTTCTACTTCAATGGCTACCTGCATTAGAGGACTATATTGTTTCTCCTAACAAAACCAAGTTTCTTCATTGGGCTTAACTTCTGAGGGAAGTTGAAATGGTGAGACAGAATTAAACTTAGAAATATAAGTTTCTAGTTCTCTATTCTTGGCCAATTCTTCATTTAAATTTTCATTTTATTCTTCCTCTAATTCTTGAATTTCAGATTTTGCCTGCCTAATTACTTTCTGGAGAAAATCTCTTCTTTGGGATCCCCATATTCTACGAGCCATACTGTCAGGCACTGGTGCTTCTAGTTGATTTCTTTGAGGAAGAGGAATAGCTTTTTCTGGATGGAATATGTTAGATTTTGTAGATGTGGAGGCTATTTGTTTAAGCAAGATGTGTTTATGTTCTTCTATCCTCTCAAGTTTTTGCTTGTTTTTCCTCCATGTTTCTAGACCAAAATTTATTTCTTGTTGTAGCTTTTCTAATTTACAAATTTCATCAACAATTTGGTCAAGAGTGAAAGTGTCTTTTCTCTACCTACTCTAGGTTCCCAATTTTTCATGGCCTCACTACCAATTACTCCATCATAACCATCAATTTCATAATGGACAAAAGTGAGTTCTTCAATGTGACCATCAGAAAATTGAATAGAAGCTTTACAAATGAGATTAGAAGTATGCATACCATTGCCAAAAACCATTGGTTGGCTGAGAAATAGTTGTATCTGGCAACATTGAGATCAGCTCCAGTATCTCGTAGAAAAGCTAAAGGATAGGCTTTTATACCCAGGAAATGTATTTGAAGTTCTAAACCAGGACATGGTGTGGATGGAGGTTGTCTTAGTGCCCTATACAGCCTTTGACTTGAGGTTCCAGTATCTAGATCGATACCTTCTGTTTCAATGGCTACTTGCATTAGAGGACTATACTATTTCTCCTGACAGAACCAAGTTTCGTCATTGGGCTTAACTTCTGAGGGAAATTGAAATGGTGAGACAAAATTGAACTTAGAAATATAAGTTTCTAGTTCTCTGTTCTTTGCTAGTTCTTCATTTAAATTTTCATTTTCTTCTTCCTCTAATTCTTGAATTTTAGATTTTGCCTGATTAATTACTTTCTAGAGAAAATCTCTTCTTTGGGATCTCTATATTCTATGAGCCATACTGCCAGGCGCTGGTGCTTCTAGTTGATTTCTTTGAGGAAGAGGAATAGCTTTTTCTGGATGCACTATGTTAGATTTTGTAGATGTGGAGGCTATTTGTTTAAGCAAGATGTGTTTCTATTCTTCTAGCCTCTCAAGTTTTTGCTTGTTTTTCCTCCATGTTTTTGGACCAAAATTCATTTCTTGTTGTAGATTTTCTAATTTACAAATTTCATCAACAATTTGGTCAAGAGTGAAAATGTCTTTTCTCATCATTCTACAAAAGAAAGAAACTTCTGAATTATCTGATTCTTCATGTTCAGATGCTGGAGTGTAAGGCTCAGGCTGGTCATCCTCAGAGTTATCTGCTGCACTTGTTGCATCAAAAAGAATGATGTCTTCAAAATCAGAAGGATAGTCATCCACATATGCATATTCATCTAAATTATCAAGTCTAACCTCCTATACTAATCAAACTTTTCCTTTATTTATTGCCTTATGGCGGTTTGGGCATTTATTGGCATATGATCTCCCTTACAAATATAGGGAGTGGGTTTCCATTTTTTTCTATTCTTGAATTTATCCCTTTTCCTAAAATAACCCTTTTGCTTGGAGAAACTTTTCTTTTTATATTTCACACAGATGTTGCATCAGTAGTTAAGACTGTTTAACAAGTTAATGATATAACACAGAATATCAGTCAAACTACTCTGCATTTAGAAAACACTATTCTTCAGGAATCTAATTCTATACGATCAACCATATTGATCCCTTCTCAAACTACGGTCAAAAGGTTCTCTTTCCCAACTAGTTATCTGCAAGCTCAGTATGAAGGAAAAGGTTTTAATCCAAAAATACAGCAACCAACTATTGAGAAAATTTGGGATCCTGCTATTGGTACAATGAGAAATGCTACTCTTTAAGAAAAGAGCCAAGGGAAATTGAAAATGGCTCGTGGAAATGGATCTTCTAATGATCCCTTTAGAAATCTTCAAAATATAAGCCTAGTTGTGCCTTAAAATATAAGCCTGGTTGTGCTTTAACTACAGTAATAATGCAGTATTACATTTCAGTATAAAGTTCCTCGTATTGCTCTCCTTATGGTCTCTCACATATTTCGGTTCCAACCGCTATAAGTCCTATTTTGTAAGTCCTATTAAGTCTTGAGATTGTAAGGGCAATTTTAAGGCAATAAGATTTGTGATTTGAGTGAGGATTTGAGCGCGGGTGCGAGCCTACTAATGGATGTTGCATCAACATCTGTTCCTGAGGATTATACCAGTGCCAAAAATTCTGAGGCAAGTTTTACAAACTTTTTTGCTCAAAATGAACAGAGTTTCTCTATGCCTGAAAGTTCTACCAATGTACTAGAAGTTAATAATAGATTTAGTGATAAAGAATTCCATGTTCCTAGAATTAAAGCTTCTGGTATCTGTAAGGATATTCCTAAAGGCCTGAAAGAGTTCTTTGCATATAAAAGTATTAAGAAGTGTAAAGTAGCTGAATTACAACACAGTTATAAATGGGTTAGAATGTCATTTGCAGCTATTTACTCAAACAGAAATAGGGGAATGGCAACGTAAGGCTAAAGAAGATCCAAATAATTATCAATATATGCATCTTTCTTATGTAAGAATAGGAATCCTAGGTCATTATAGAAAAGGGTTACCTATTATTGTTTTGATGTTGCTCAAAGATGCTAGAATTACAAAACCTTCACATGCTTTATTAGGTGGTGCCTGTGACTCAATGACTAATGGTCCTATCTATATAGATTGTTCCCTTGACTATTCATTTAGTCTGAAGGATGCCAATCTCAATGATGTCCTTACATATGAATTTAAAACTATGAATTTGTTCATGAAAGACAAGTCAATAGATCACACCCTTACCTTCTTGATACACTATAGATTGTATAGCAAATCTTTGCCTTTAATGTTGAATCCAAGAAAGGCCATGTCTCCAGAAGAAGCTCTCTCAATAGTCTAGAAATCTACCAATCCAACTACTCAACTCAGGGCTCCCCATATAGTCAAACATAAGGATATTAAGATGCCAACAACTTGGGCACTTGAACTCTGGAGCAAAGATGCACAAGTAGAAAAACCTTCACAATTGCAAGGTGTGAGCATTCAAGAAATTGATGATCAAGCTATCCTCAATTTTTCCAGTACTCCATTAACAAGGACTCAGTCAATGAGACCTAAAAGGGTTTTTGACGATAATAAAAGTATGAGTATTGGATCTTCCTCTGGATCTAGTTCTCTTGGAGGAAACTCTAAATCCATGAGAATTCAGCCAGCTAGTGGATGGGAAAATCTGTTAAAATTTTCCACAGCATCTACCAGCACCAGTATACCTAATCTACTATCTCCTAAGATAGGTCCTGATTTTGAAAGTTGCTCACATGTCAATTTCTCAGAAATTGATAATGGCTTAATGAAGTGTGAAAATTGAAATTTTGTGTTTACTCCTAAACACATGAGAATGATGTCAGGAAAAATAGTATCTTTTCTAGTTCCTGATATTTCACAACAAGATGAAAAAATTGTACAAACTCCTGCTGGACAGTCAGTTATTCCTGGAATTATTCCTTGATTTTAGGATTTTATGCAATATGATATGACTAGCAAATTCCAAATTGAGTTTTGGCCTCAGCATGTCTCTCCTGTTGGAGAAAATCAAATATCTAGTCAGAGTAAACTATTAAACTGGGCTAATATTTGCTTAAGAAAATAGTTAGTGATATCTCAGGATCAATAGTTCCAGTGACAAGCTGAGAACCTGGCTAATGAAAAGTGTTATGCCAATACTCAGGACAATATGCATTATGTTTTGGCTATGCTTCAAGCCTTAGAAAATAGGCTTACTAATGAATGGAAATCAACCATTCAGAAGGAGGTTGCCCAACTTTGTTCTAATTACACCCTTTTTAAACAACAAGCAGAAGCATGGTGGGTAAGTCAACAAAAAAATTATACTACTCGTAGTCAAGATTTGTAGGTCATACGCACAGATGTTGCATCAATAATTAAGACTATTCAACAAGTTAATGATATAACATAGAATATCAATCAAACTACTCTATATTTAGAAAACACTATTCTTCAGGAATCTAATTCCATATGATCAGCCATAGTGATCCCTTCTCAAACTACGGTCAAAAGGTTCTCTTTCCCAACTAGTTCAACTAGTTATCTATAAGCTCAGTATGAAGGAAAAGGTTTTAATCCTAAAATACAGGAACCAACTATTGAGAAAATTTGGGATCCTACTACTGGTACAATGAGAAATGCTACTTTTGGAGAAAAGAGCCAAGGGAAATTGAAAATGGCTCGTGGCAATGGATCTTCTAATGATCCCTTTAGAAATCTTCAAAATTTTAAAGCTGAAACACCACCACTGGTTAATTTTGATACATTTGATGATATTGAGAATATGAGAAGCATTGATGCTATTAGAGCTTGGGTTACAAATTATGTCTCCACAAGTACAGGAATAAATCAAGACGATGTCATCAGGCAAGCTCTCAACTCAATAACTGGGGTGGCTAAGCGAGTCTGGGATCGCTTAGAAGAATCATAAAAGAATGATTTGATAGCCAAAGGGATAGATCAAGCATGCGCTCAGTTGATTAGAATGTTTGTAGGCCAAATAGATTCTTTAGAAAGGATGGCTCACAATAAATGTTAGAGGAAAATGCAAAAATCTATCCTTATTCAAAGAATACTGTGATGAATCATATAAAAACTTCTATCAATCAGGAAAGGAACAGAACCAAGAATACTTGTATACTACTTTCCTCAAAAGCTTTGGTGATATAGTAGGAGAATACTATCACAAAAGGGTTTTACAAAATTTAGTGGCAGAACAACTGGAAATAAAGGAGGCAACATTTCCCCAACTAGTTCAGTTTTTAACTGAAATCAATGAATAAATCTGTCATGAAGCTAGAAGTAAAAAGGAAATGAAAAGGGTAAAACCTCTAATATCTCCTACAATTTGTAAACAAATTACCCCTGGAATACAGTTCTTAGAAAACAAGGGTAATAAGTCCAAATACAAGAGCAAGGCTTGTCAGGATTGTTCAAATTCCCACAAGAAATATAAAAAGAAAAGGTTCTCCAAGAAAAAGGGTTATTTCAGGAAAAGGGATAAATTCAAGAATAGAAAAAATTGGAAACCCACTTGCTATATTTGTAAGGGAGATCATTATGCCAATAAATGCCCAGACTACCATAAGGCAAGAAATAAAGGAAAAGTTTGATTAGTAAAGGAGGTTGGACTTGATAATTTAGATGAATATGCATATGTGGATGACTATCCTTCTGATTCTGAAGACATCATTCTTTCTGATGCAACAAGTGTAGCAGATAACTCTGAGGATGACCAACCTGTTGGCACTAATTTTGGTCTGGATCTGAGCGCAGATGTTGGAGGGTTTTTTCTTTTTGGGTCCTAAGTTTCCTTGTTCATCGCTATGACTTTCTCTATCGGCGAAACTTCTTTTTGAGTGCTCAGATTATGATTGAACCATCGTTTTGAACCACCGCGTTGAACCCTTTTGGTTCATGGTTCAACGGTTCAAGGCTTTGTGTTTGTGTTCGGCAAATGTTCTTTTTGAAGTGCTCCGTTCGGCGTTGAACTTCTCGGTTGAACCATCCGTTTGAACCGGTTCATGGTTCAAAGGTTCGGAGCTTTATGTTTTTGGTTCATCAGAGTGATCGGCATTATCGGCGAGTTATTTTTTTGTTCCCTCCGATGTGTTTGGTTTGGCCGATGGAAATGCCATCAGTGTGATATTCATCGTCGGCAGGCTTCATTTGTGTTTGGCTAATGGATGTTATTGACGTGTGTTGTATTGTCGGTGTGAGTGTTTTGAGTTGTGCCGACGATGGGGGGCTTGGCTGATGGGACCAAGGAGGATGTGTCTATCGTGGTGACAAGTTCTATCGGTGTAGGCATTTTGTTGTTCGCTGATGGCTTTGGTCATACTGATAGGCGAGGAATGTGGAAACTTCATCAGTGAGAGTTTGGTCCATCGGCTGGGGAGCTTTGGGTTTGGTCGATAGTGTTGATATCGCCGATGGAGGGAATTGGAATGAGCATCGGTGTAACTTTGTGCAATTGGCCGAAGAGTTTTTGACTTGCCCGATGGTGTATGTCACACCGACGGAAGGAGGAGGCCAGGGTCCATCGGCGTGAGTTGTGTTGTCGGTGAGCATCTTTTCTGTTACGCCGATGTTCTATGTCTTGGCGACGGGCGTGTTTAGAGTGGACCATCGAGATGACTTAGTATGTCGGCGAGGGAATTTTGGGCTAGCCCGACGGTTGTTGTCTGGCCGACGAAGTATGTTTTGGTGGCCATCGGGGAGACTCGTATTGTCGGTGGGAGTCTGGAGAGTTAGCCTGATGGTCAGTCTCTGGCCGATGGGGAAGCAAAGGTAGCGGTCGGCGAGACCGTTGAGATCAGAAGGAGAATTCTGGGGTGTGCCGATGGCTTGGGTTTTGGCAATGGGCTTTTGGAGAAGGCTTATGCGTCGAGCGTGGCAAAAGGCGCTCGACACCTATTATGCTCGCGACCATGTTTTTAAGGTATTGAAGGAGTCTCCGCGGCACCAATGTGGGACTATTCTTCCTGCACATTTGAAACTTCAGTAAAGTGCATTTTGGCGGGAACTTCTGTTTGAACGTAGCGACAGTTTCCAGGTAGGCCGCGGGTGGTTGAGGCCTTTAATGGCGACGGTGCAGAGGTATGGGCAATGGTACACATGATCATGTCGCCTAATTTTTGAGTGAAGACTCCCAGATGGCGGCGCAGGGCTCGAGGCTTCTCTTGTCTGTTGCTGCAATAACTCCTAAGCGCCATTCCTTTGTGGAGTCTGTATCTGGCAGATTTTTGATTTTTGACCATGTAATTAATTACTGCGTGTACACTTTCTGGCCAATATAGGCAGACTGTGTTACCATTTTTTACATTGTTGAAAATTGGACATTTTGGCTCTGTAATAAGATACAACTGGTTTTGGTTGCTCTGTCCAGCAAAACTTGAGAGTTTATGTATCTCCTGTTGTACGTTTGTGCATGAATCCACTGATTTCATGGTCAATTTTATATGAATAATGCTATGTTTGCATGTGTTATGCTGATTCTGTCTCCAGTTTTGCATGTATCTTTCTTCTGAGTCCAGGCATTCAAGGAATGTCTGAGATTCTAGAACATAGAATTCCTGTGTTGAATGTTTAATCTTTTAACTTCTGCTCAAGGGGTAGATTAAACTATTTTCAGATTGAATATTGGGAAGGGTATACTGCAATAGGGATGCCGTAAGTATAGACAGCTTAACACTCTGTATTGGGAGATATCTGTAAGGCAGATATCATGTATATCCCCCTGAAATCCAATTTTAGTTGTTCATGCTGATCATTCATAGGTGTATGTCTACCGACTCCAAGCCCTGGATAGGCACCAATCTAGCTCTGTGTTGAGGTTATATACCATGTCCAGCTTTGCATCCAAAAATCAAACCAAACCATTTCATCCTTCCACCTGTTAGTTGTAGGAGTAGGATTAGGAACCCCCTGCATGCTCTCATACCCAACTAGACATCATGTCCAAGAATGTTGGCAACCTTGTGATTTGTTACACAAATCTTGGTCCTTACATGAGAGTATTCTGCCTGTTGCTGTCAAGTTATATCTTTCTGTCATTGAGCTAGTCAAGGTCATACTTTTATCAAATAGGGACACCCCCCTTGGTGCGGCAAAACCAGAAGTGAAGGGGAGGAGCTCACGCAACCTCCTGTATTCAGTTGGTTGAATCTGCCTGTGCATTAGAACTGGCAAACCCTAATGCTGATTCAGAAGAAAAACCAACACAACCTAAACTTGACACTCCAGCATCCGAACATGAAGAATCAGATAATTCAGAAGTTTCTTTCTTTTGTAGAATGATGAGAAAAGACACTTTCACTCTTGACCAAATTGTTGATGAAATTTGTAAATTAGAAAAGCTACAACAAGAAATGAATTTTGGTCCAGAAACATGGAGGAAAAACAAGCAAAACTTGAGAGGCTAGAAGAATAGAAACACATCCAGCTTAAACAAACAGCCTCCACATCTACAAAATCTAACATATTCCATCTAGAAAAAGCTATTCCTCTTCCTCAAAGAAATCAATTAGAAGTATCAATGCCTGGCAGTATGGCTCGTAGAATATGGAGATCCCAAAGAAGAGATTTTCTCCAAAAAGTAATTAGTCAGGCAAAATCTAAAATTCAAGAATTAGAGGAAGAAAATGAAAAATTAAATGAAGAACTAGCCAAGAATAGAGAACTGGAAACTTATATTTCTAAGTTGAATTCTGTCTCACCATTTTAACTTCTCTCAGAAGTTAAGCCCAATGAAGAAACTTGGTTCTATTAGGAGAAACAGTCTAGTCCTCTAATGCATGTAGTCATTGAAGCAGTATAGGGCACTAAGACAACCTCCATCCACACCATGTCCTGGTTTAGAACTTCAAATACATTTCCTAGGTATTAAAGCCTATCCTTTAGCTTTTCTATGGGATACTGGAGCTGATCTCAATGTTGCCAGATACAACTGTTTCCTAGCCAACCAATGGATCAATAATATTACAAATATTGTTTTTGGCAATGGTATGCATAAGATAATTATGGAATGATGAAGCCACTATGACATGATGAATTATACTATTCATGAAGACAATGATGGAGATCCATGGAAAAAACCAAGGAGGACAAGATAAGACACCAAATTTGTGAAGTTGCCAATGGCAACAAATTTACCACCTAGCTATCCTTAACTAATCCATGATTGCAAATGGATGTATTTTGGCTTCTATTGACTAAAAGTGACTTATTTATGATGAATATAATGTTCGAAATTATTTCTTGCATGTCTAAGAAGTTGGAAACAAGTGGACATTAGCTAGAGCTATCTTGGAAACATCAATATTTGGAGACATACCTAGGACTGTCATTAAAATCATTAGACTAATCTCTATAATTTAGAGTATTGAATGGTATATAGTCGATCAAGGTAACCACCATCATGTGCTAACAAAGGACAATTAGCAAATTTTGAAATATTGTTGTTGTATTATGCTTAAGGGATTGTATATTTATATGTTGTAAGTATTTATTCTTGTATAGTTTGACATCACGGTATGTTAAGGTCTATTTAATGCATTATTACACATAATTATTAAAGAGCCTAAGTGTAGAAAATATACATGGCACCATGTGAGATTGTAGGCTGCTTTCTTGATCATGATTGTGTCTATTTTAATAAATGTAGACCTTTGAGATATCTTTTATTATGCATACCATGAACTGATTTAAAACATAGTCTATTATATAAACACAAAATATGTATACATAGTCTTTTATTATGCATACTAGATACAAGTGATATAAATATGTATGATAAAGTAATTCAAATAGAATTAAAGAAAATGTAAAGAACTTACATGTAAAGACTTGACATACCTAAAAAATGGAGATTCGAATGGAGAGAGTACCCAATTATGTAGTGTTTTTTTCTTCTTGCATCAAACTCCTCAAAATTTGAGTTTTTCACCACTTGCTTCCTTTTCAACATTAAATTGAATAACAATCAAATAGAATAAGTAACAACAATACTATTAACCAATCTATAATGTTAAATTCCTACAATTCAATCACAATTAACATTGCAACACTACAAAAATTAAAACTTGAATTGATATATATCAAATTCAATGTGAAAACTATGTTATTTCCTCCTTAAGTTGGCAAAGTAGAAAAAGGTGGTGGAAAGTTCATGCAAAGGTGGTAGAATGTGCAAAATGTGCATGTGAACTTCCCAATAGCATGAAAACACTTTTTTTTGTTAAAACACGTGTATAAATAGCATGAAAATAGAGTATGTGGATCTGGATCATGGGGGTCTAGGCCTTTTTGCCATTTGTATAGAAACAATGTGATCGCGTTTTATCTTGCTATAGATTGATCCATAAATATTTGTGCCTATCTCACCTTTGATAGCACCTTTGCAATATCTCTCACCTCTAGTTCCATTAGCGTATGTTCTATCTCTCACCTCTCTATATCTCACTTATCTCTCCCCCTCACCTCTCTACCTCTCCCATCTCTATGTCTCTCAATCGCTCCTTGTCTACCTCTCCATCCATCCTTAGCCATCTAGGTCTCACTTAACCGTAAACCCTAAAGCCTCAACCCTCGACCCTTAAACCTTAAATCCTAAACCCTATCCCTAAACCCTCAACACTTTACCTTAAACCCTATTCCCTCAACCCTAAACTCTAATCCCTCAACCCTAAACCCTACACCCTATCACTAAACCCTCGACACTCTACCTTAACCCTAATCCCTCGACCCTCAACCCTAATCCCTCAACCCTCAACCCTAAATGCTATCCCTATTCCTATATCCCTAAACCCTAAACCCTATCCCTCAACCCTTAACCCTTAAACCTTAAACCCTAAAACCTATCCCTAAAACCTTGACCCATGACACTATGTCTTAAACCCTAATCCCTTAACCCTCAGCCCTAAAGCCTCAACCCTCAATCCTTAAACCTTCAACCCTAAACCCTATCCCTAATCACTATACCCTCGACACTCTACTTTAACCCTAATCCCTCGACCCTCAATCGTATCCCTAAACCTTCAACCTGTAATGTCAAACCCTAATCTGTCAACCCTAAACCCTAATCCATCAACTCTAAACCCTAATCCCTCAACCCTCAACCCTAATCCCTCATCCCTAAACCCTAAATGCTATCCCTATTCCTAAACCCTCAACCCTTGACACTATACCTTAAACCCTAATCCCTTATCCCTAAACCCTAAACCGTATCCCTCAACCCTTAACTCTTAAAACTTAAACCCTAAAACCTATCCCTAAACCCTCGACGCTCGACACTATACATTAGACCCTAATCCCTTAACGCTCATCCCCAAAGCCTCAACCCTCAATCCTTAAACCTTCAACCCTAAACCCTATCCCTAATCCCTCTACCCTCAACACTCTACTTTAACCCTAATCCCTTGACCATCAACCCTATATCTAAACCCTCAACCCTCAACTCTCAAAATTAAACCCTAATCCATCAACCCTAAACCCTAATCCCCCAACCCTAAACCCTAAACCCTATCCCTAAACCCTCAACCCTTGACACTATACCTTAAACCCTAATCTCTCAACCTTAAACCCTAATCCCTTATCCCTAAACACTAAACCCTATCCCTCAACCCTTAACCCTTAAAACTTCAACCCTAAAACCTATCCCTAAACCCTCGATGGTCGACACTATATATTAAACCCTAATGCCTTAACCCTCATCCCTAAAGCCTCAACCCTCAATCCTTAAACCTTCAACCCTAAACCCTATCCCTAATCCCTCTACCCTCGACACTCTACTTTAACCCTAATCCCTTGACCATCAACCCTATCCCTAAATCCTCAACCCTTAACCCTCAACTCTTAAAATAAAACCCTAATCCATCAACACTAAACCCTAATCCCTCAACCCTCAACACTATACCTTAAACCCTAACCCCTCAACCCTAAACCCTAAACCCTATCCCTAAACCCTCAACCCTCGACACTATACCTTAAACACTAATCCCTCAACCCTCAACCCTAATCCCTCAACACTCAACCCTAATCCCTCATTCCTAAACCCTAAATTCTATCCCTATTCCCAAACACTCAACCCTCGACACTATACCTTAAACCCTAATCCCTTATCCCTAAACCCTAAACTCTATCCCTCAACCCTTAACCCTTAAAACTTAAACCCTAAAACCTATCCCTAAACCCTCGACGCTCGACACTATATCTTAAACCCTAATCCCTTAACCCTCATCCCTAAAGCCTCAACCCTCAACCCTTAAACCTTCAACCCTAAACCCTATCCATAATCCCTCTACCCTCGACACTCTACTTTAACCCTAATCCCTTGACCATCAACCCTATCCCTAAACCCTCAATCCTCAACTCTTAACATTAAACCCTAATCCATCAACCCTAAACCCTAATCCTTCAACCCTAAACCCTATCCCTAAACCCTCAACCCTCAACATTATACCTTAAATCCTAATCCCTCAACCCTAAACCCTAATCCCTCAACCCTAAACCCTATCCCTTAACCCTCAACCCTCGACACTATACCTTAAACCTTAATCCCTCAACCCTCAACCCTAATCCTTCAACCCTTAACCCTAATCCCTTATCCCTAAACCCTAAATGCTATCCCTATTCCTAAACCCTCAATCCTCGACACTATACCTTAAACCCTAATCCCTTATCCCTAAACCCTAAACCCTATCCCTCAACCCTTAACCCTTAAAACTTAAACCCTAAAACCTATCCCTAAACCCTCAATGCTAGACACTGTATCTTAAACCCTAATCCCTCAACCCTAATCCCTTAACCTTTAACCCTAATCCCTCTTCCCTAAACCCTAAATGCTATCCCTATTCCTAAACCCTCAACGCTCGACACTATTGGTTGGTTTACATTCTGTGACTTCATTTTCATTGAATAAAAAGGTCTATCTAATTTGAAATAAGGGGCAGAGTTCACTGTCATGTGCTTTTCTAGATGAGGTCCATAATGTCCAGGGTTCTTCCAAGAATGACTTGTAATAGAAATAAGTTTTTGTTATACCAATCCTCCTGGTAAAGTTACAATTCAAATGCCTTCTTTGAAAGTTGAAATAAATTAAATTAGACTTACAATTTTGATTTTCTTCCATTGCTTCAACATCATTATTGTTTTCCCCATCAGAAACCAATTCATTCAGTAATTTGTTGCCCATTGGTTGACTTGAACTGCATACTCTGTTAGAAGAAGGGCATTTTTTATTTGTATCAATGTTGGTATTCATAAGTTGAAGAGCATTGATATTTTTCACACACCCTGTTCTTTGAAATATCTTAACCTTGAAATATGACTTGGATATGTACTTGAACATAGCAAAATCTCCAATCTCTAGCCTATGATGATTCACAAAATTTTCCCAACCCTGCCTAAATTCCAGTTTATTTATGGTAGCCCCTAATTGTACATCCCACTCCTACCCACCTGGGCCTTGCAACACCATATGTTTGTTTGTGTTGTCTGTAAACTATGAAATAAATGTAGGAGGAATGCGCTGCCATAAACACATTACACAATTAGATTTTACAAGTTCTTAACAGTGTACAGGAAATAAAAGAATGAAAATAATGTATAGAGTTACCATTTTTGTGTAAAGTCTCCAAGCATTACTTTGAAGGAGGCACACCCATTAAACTAATTCATTCAACAACTTGTTGCCCATTGGTTGACTTGAACTACATACTCTGTTAGAAGGACATCTTTTATCTGTATCAATGTTGGTATTCATAAGCTGAAGAGCATTGATATTTTTCACACACCATGTTCTTTGAAATATCTTAACCTTAAAATATGACTTTGATATGTACTTGAACACAACAAAATCTCCAATCTCCAGCCCATGATGATTCACAAAATTTTCCCAACCCTGCCTAAATTCTAGTTTATTTATGGTATCCCCTAATTGTACATCCCTAATCCCTAAACCCTAATCCCTTATCCCTAAACCATAAACCCTAATCCATAATTATAATTTGTGGTACCCTAAACCCTAATCCTTTACCCCTAAACCATAAACCCTATCCCTAAATCCTCAACCCTCAACACTCAAACCTTAAATCCTAAACCCTATCCCTAAATCCTCAACCCTCAACACTATACCTTAAACCCTAATCCCTCAACCCTAAAGCTTTAAAGCCTCAACCCTTATCCACCCCTTTCCTCCCCTATCTACCTCACTCCATCTCTCCCCTATCTCTCAACCCTTAGCCATCTAGGTCTCTCTCTTATCCCTAAAGCCTCAATCCTCAACCCTTAAACCTTAAATCCTAAACCCTATCCCTAAACCCTTAAGCCTCGACACTGTACCTTAAACCCTAATCCCTTATCCCTAAACCCTATCCCTAATCCCTCTACCCTCAACACTATACCTTAACCCTAATGTCTCAACCCTAAATGCTATCCCTAAAGCTTCAACCCTAAACCCTAATCCCTCAAGGTCCTAAACCCTAATCCCTTATCCCTAAACTCTAAACCCTATCCCTAAACCCTAAACCCTCAACCTTAAACCTTAATCCCTCAATCCTAAACCTTAATCCCTCAACCCTCAACCCTAATTCCTTATCCCTAAACCATAAACC
This sequence comes from Cunninghamia lanceolata, assembly GCA_027924645.1. Taxonomy (NCBI): domain Eukaryota; kingdom Viridiplantae; phylum Streptophyta; class Pinopsida; order Cupressales; family Cupressaceae; genus Cunninghamia; species Cunninghamia lanceolata. The sequence continues at coordinate 10,571,431 of BSBN01000553.1, read as the reverse complement.
CTTGCATCCATCAACCCTAAACCCTAAACTCTATCTCTATTCCTAAACCCTCAACCCTCGACACTATACCTTAAACCCTAATCCCTTATCCCTAAGCCCTCAACCCTAAACCCTAATCCCTCAACCCTAAACCTTCAACCCTAAACCCTATCCCTAATCCCTCTACCCTCAACACTCTACCTTAACCTTAATCCCTTGACCCTCAACCCTAATCCCTTATCCCTAAACTCTAAATCCTATACCTAAACCCTCAACTCTCAACCTTAAACCTTAATCCCTCAACCCTAAACCCTAAACCCTCAACCCTTAAACCCTAAACCCTTGACCCTCAACCCTTATCCACCCCTCTCCTCCCCTATCTGCCTCACCCCCATCTCTACCCTCGACACTATACATACATACATACATTCATACATATAGGCATACATATATACATACATACATACATATATATAGGCATACATACATACATCAATACATACATACATACATGTAGGCATACAAACATACATACATACATACATACATACAAGCATACATGCATGCATGCTTAATAACCTTGAACATAAAACATTCCAAGGGAGACATAACATGAGCGCGTTATAATGTGCTCGTGTTATGTCAAACATGACAAACATCGGGCAAACTTTTGCAAAAAAGAAAAAAATGCAAAACAAAACATAACATGAGCGTGATATAACACACTCACGTTATATTTTGCTTTGGGAATCCCAAGCCTTAGGCTTGCGATTTGCTTTGGATTTCCAACTCAAAGGCTCGAAGTGCCTTCCCAACATCCACAGACGTGTTTTTGCAAATTCTATAAGATTTCACATAATTTTGTTCATGCTAAGCCTCATATTTGCACGTGTTTCAAGGTCGAACAAATCAAACACCTGGGTAATGTTAGGCTTTCTCTTAGCTATTTAACGATGTAATTTTTTTCACATTTTGACAATGTTAAGCCTTTCATCTTTAATTTCTTTTGTTTGTGTCTGTTTTTGGGCAAAAACCAGTGTTTGGTCTTTTTTTCATTGTATATTAACCGTTCATTGAAATTTTAAAAAAAATACATTTTTAGAAACTAGACTTCATTCTACACATATTAAAAAAATTGATTTTCAATTAGTTTTCAAAATTTATAGGGGTAGCACGGCTAAAATTCTATTTTTTAGGATGTGTCCACTTTGAAAATTAGTAAAAAATCAAATATTCATCAAAAAATTATTAGAAAAACTGGGCATAAAATACATGCTATTAGCTAATTTCTTACTGAAGCGATTTTAAAAATACCAAAAAAAAGTTAACCTTTTGAGGGAGCCACAAAACATGCTAAGTTATGTTTTTTGACAGAAACAACACCAATTTCTGTGGCTCCCTCTTTTTAACCCCTTAATCTATACCATTTTAAAAAAAAATTAGTAGTTTAGAAAGTAGACTCAGAGCACTACGAACATTGTTTTGGTTGTGTTGACATTCCTTCTGAATCAGCATTAGGGTTTGCCACTTCTAATGCACAGGCAGATTCAGGCCAACTGAATACAGGAGGTTGCGTGAGCTCCTCCCCTTCACTTCTGGTTCTGCCGCACCAAGGGGGGTATCCCTATAACTCAAGATGTAACCTTGACTAGCTCAAAGATAGAAAGATCTAACTTGACAACAACAGGCAGAATACTCTCATGTATGGACCAAGATCTGCATGATAGATCACAAGGCGGGCAACATTCTTGGACATGATGTCTGGTTGAGTATGAGAGTATGCAGGGGGTTCCTAATCCTACTCCTACAACTAACAGGTGGAGGTATGAAGTGTTTTGATATGAATTTGGATGCAAAGCTAGACATGGTGTATAACACAAGAACACAGCATGATTGGTGCCTATCTAGGGCTTGGAGTCGGTAGACATACACCTGTGAATGATCAGCATGAATAGCTAAAACTGGATTTCAGGGGGATACACATGATACCTGCCTTACAGATATCTCCCAATATAGAGTGTTGAGCTATCTCTACTTATGGCATCCCTACTGCAGTATACCCTTCCCAATGTTCAACCTGAAAACAGTTTAATCTGCCCCTTGAGCAGAGGTTAAAAGATCAGACATTCAACATAGGAATTCTATGCTCTAGAATCTAAACATAAGCAAACATCCAGATCCAGAAGAAGGATACATGCAATACTGGAGACAGAATTAACACAACACATGCTAAGACAACATTACTCATATAAGGTCAACCATGAAATCAGTGGATTCATGCCAAGTCCTACAACAGGAGATACATAAACTCACAAGATTAAACTGTACAGAGCAACCAGATCAGCTGGTTTTGGATTACAGAGCCAAAAATCTACAACTTTCAACAACCTCGAATGAATAACACCCTCTGCATTATATAGCAGGAAGGTGCCTTCAGCATTAACTACCAGGTTGACCAAAACTCCCGCCAGACATACAGTATCATAGAAATGGCGCTCAAACACTACCAGATTGGCGCCCAAACTTGAATGCAGCAGGTAGGGGAGGAGACAGGAAGATTTCTCGAGCCTTGCGCCGCCACCTCGGGATCCAGATCTTCAATCAGGTACTACATCCGTCCACGCCATCGCCCATACCTCTGCAACAACCGCCATTGATGGCGCACCAACCCGCGGCCTCGGGAAGATCATCAAACAGTCGATCGCAACCACTTCCCGCCGAGGTTCATCATCATGATATTTCGAATATGCAGGATAACATTATCCCACATGCACCCCGCGATGACCTCAATAACACTTTATATACTAGGTCATGAGCATATATCATGTCGGTGCTTTTGCTCCTGACGACACTAGTATAGACCTCATCATCATCCTTCAGCAGCATGATATCCTGTTGTTCGAAATATCACCCTGACGTCATCATGATATTTGAAATATAACCTGCATGATAATTGGCACAACCTGATCCATCGGAGGAACATCCTCCTGCTGAGCTTATAACAAAAGTCTGGCCGATGAACATCCTGATGACGTCATCATCATATCCTGCTGACGTCATCATCATATCTGCCTACTACACACCTCCTCACATCCGGATGACATCATCATCATGTTTGCAAATATCAGGAGGTCTCTTCAAGATGATCAGTGTTAAAAATATGACCCCCGCGGGACCTTGATGACGTCATCATCATATTAACATCATCATGATATTCGGAAGACAACCGGATATTTGGAAATATCCTCCTGATGTTCAAATATCAGGTTGCACTGTAGCTCCTCTATAAGATCGGGGCGATAACTGAATATGATGATGCTGCTTGAAAAGATCACCCCCAGTAGATAATGCGCGAAGCTAGCAGGCGGATATCTCCTTAATATTAGCATCATCATGATGCTCGAACAAACAAACATATATCCGGGTGATATGAAAATATCACCCCCTCCTTCGGAATATCATGATGCAGATAGGCAGAGAAAAAGATATCGCCCTGAGATAAGGATGACGTCAGCATCATCAGGATGAAGAAACAACGAACAAGAAGTGATACAACATCATCAGGATGATACTAACTAAGATCATCCTGACGTTCAAAATATGATGACCCTAGTGAATATCGGGTCGCACTTAGAACTCTTCATCAACATCATCAGCATGATCCTAACCAATATCACCCGATGACAGAAATATCACCCCGGCGGAATATCATGATGCAGATAATATGATGACCTCCGCAAGCAGCAGGATGAAAACTGGAAATATCATGATGATGACGACCCTTAAGAAAAAACAAGTTGGGTCGAGCACTTAGAGAATAACCCCTTCAGGATATCGGGGCAACATCATCATGTTTGAGCAAGGTGATAAATGAAAGATCACCGGATACTTTGAAAAATCACCCTCGCAAGCAACTGAGGGCGCACTGTAGCTTATCAGCATCATCAGGATGATATCCAAACATCACCCGACAGTTGAAATATGATGATGACGTTGAAAAACAAGTCGACGAGGAACATGATGATGCAGACCATCATCGAAGAAAAGATGATGATGATGACCTCCTCCTCAGAGAAATATGATGCTGCAGCTGAAAAATGCTGAGGAGGTCCAACACTTAGACAAAATGGGCAAGAAGATGAAAGCTTCAAATGAAGAAACCTCCTGATCATGACAAATCAACCCCTGGTCAAAATGAGTGTCAACAGGTTGCATCTTCAAATTTTGAGTGTAACTATGCTCAATTTCTCATCCAAGGCTAGCATTTCCTGATTTCAGGAAAAAAAAAAAAAAAGTGGCCACTTAAGACCCCTTTTTGGCCCCCCATCTTCTTGCACTTACCCTCTAGGATAAACATAATATATGGGTTTAGGTGGCTTTAACATTTCAAAGAGTCCCCCTTTGGATACTTGCAAATACTAGGGTCTATGATTTCTTATCATTCTACTCAATGACCCTAAGATTAAGCACTCTTGTGCAATATATCAAGTTTTTGATTCTATCATGAAAGTATTTATTTTACCATAAGTGCTTATTAGACTCTTCCTAAATTATACATGTCTTGATCTATGGTTTATCGACCATTCATTGTCAACCGTAATAAACAATAGACTAATTCAATGCTATAACTGATTTAAGAGTTTTTATTTTTTCTTAACCCTTCTAAGTCAAATCTAGGGATTTAACTTCTCTACCCAACACATTGAAATATCAAATACTCTTGTTTTCCAAAAGTAAGAATTTATAATAATATAACATGGAAATGATAACCTCTAGTCTTCTCTTGACCACTAGGGCATTGTTTGAATTCACATTTCTCATAACATGTATAAACATAGTACATGAGGTATATCCTCATTCATATAAGATCTTAATGAATACTATCATTATCATAACTAATCTTTTGACTAAGTTCAATCTTTCAACCTAAATAGGTTTTAGTCTAAAAATAATAATATAATATTTTAGACCTCTTGGTCTTCTTAAGTCCACCAACTTTCGATATAGGATAGATTATGAACTCATAATAACATCATTTGCATATCATGATAATGCTTATCATTATTTGTATAATGCATATGTTATATCACTATACTTAGGTGTTTTCAATGATATCAATATTGAATTTATATATATTCTATATAAGTGAATATCTATCACCATAACTTTTGATTATAAACACTAAAACTTATACATATAAATCATTGTGATATGTGAATCTATCACTAAACTTTCTTTAATCTTACTCATCTCAACTCCTAGGTTTATATCTGAGTTCTCATAAAAAAGTTCAGTCTCTGCATTTTATATGTTATATTTCTACATAGATTTGGTGTTTTGACAACTAAAATAAACCTATGTTTGCTCGAGTATACAATGTTAAGTGGTAACTTTCTACAGACTGTAAACCTCTGTGTAAACAATGTTATTCATAACATTTCTCCATAATCCTGTGTCTATGAAAGCAACAAAGTTTACAATATACTTTATCTATGGGCTCGATTATACAAAATGATGGCATGAGAAAGTTATCTTTCATAATATTCATTGTTGTAAACTATATCATTTTATTGTTTAACCTCTGCCGTTTTTTACTACTATTCAATGACATTTTTACTATCTCTCTCTCATAAATTTGAACTCCATTATCACAGGCATTATGTGTGTGGTTTCATAGCTTTGACATGATAGTGTTTCTCTATACATATCGATGTTTAGCAAGTTGTTATGACCATAATATCACTACTTTTATATACTTTTCTATAAGAAATCATATCTCTATATGTTCATACAGAATGGGAATATTGCAATTTAATAATAGAATTAATTGCTTATAAGAGATATCCTTACCTCAAAGCATCGATGGTTTCTCAAAATCTGAGCTAGTTTCTTCCTTTTTCCCACTGCTACCCAAGCTATCTTTACACCTTCCTCTACATTTGTCTCTCTTCCCACATGGATCCCTAATGAGAACAAAGCTGAGAAAGCACAACTAACACTGTCACAAGCAATGCCCAACCACAACTAACACAATTATTGTCATTGAAGTGAGAACAAAGCTCCGTGTTTTTAACGCAATCCTTCCCCTCCCAATAACGTAGCCTTTTAAAGGGATTTACTCTCCATAACCACATATATTCTTCCCACATCTATGCCTATTTACACTCTAAAGTGACATGCAAAAAATGATGGAGTTACTGATCATAAAAACCACTCAAAAACTCCTCCTTTCTCTCCATAACCAAAGTGGAGGAAAGGAGTTGAGTGCCCACAAAATACAAGAAGTGGTTTTGCATTAAATTTTCAACAACACCACGTTCCTTAAAATGCTCATCGACTACATACAATTGATTTTAAACTTAAATTTCATATTAAATAGATATTTAACAACAAAATATAGGTGTATACAACATATACTTACATTCTCTAACACACGATATGATATGAGAATGGGGTCGAGGTATTCTCCCCCTCTCAAAATTGCTTAAACATAAAAAAAAACAAATTAACATAGTAGAATTCCAATCAGGAATTACTGATAATAAAGTAATTTAATTACTTGTATTTATCTGTTCTAGTAATGGGTATGTGCAGGATCATGATGGGCTAAACTATACCTCTAAGTGGCAATGAAAATACAAAAAATCAGATTTTATCAAGTTCATGTGAAAATTTGAATGGATTATCTACACAATTTGAAAAAGATGTAAGAACGAAATTTGTAGAGAATTGAATCTAGTTTATAGGCTACTATTTTTTTTTAAACTAAATTTACTTAGTGAAAATTAAATATTTCAATGAACAGCTATTAAATTTTTCAGAAAAAAATAAAAAGTGGGTGTCTATCCAGCCAACCTAACTATGAGTAAAAATATATATATATTTTTGAAACTTTCAAAATAAGTAGAGGACTCATGTACGGATGTGACGCATATTTATTTGAAATTTTTTTCCAATAAAATAATTAGTTATGATTTTTTTACTGTGACTTTTTTAAAAAAATAAAAAGTAATTTTCTAGCCAACCTAACTCGATTAAAAAAAATTGAAATTGAAATTTTTTTTTTTAACCTATAGCCAGAAAAGCATAGAGTGTGAAACAAGTTTTGGATCTCAAAAAGTTGAAATGGTTTGAAAGTTATGGATGTTTTTCAATCAGTGTGTCCATCAGGATTTCAGAGACACGGTATATAGAAAATTATTAATAATTATTTAATAAAATGATAACCAAACAAATCTTATATTTTTAGAAAGCTAACAATTTTTTCTATAAACCCTTTTCGTTTTATCAATTTTGCATTAAAAAAAAGTCATCAGCACGAAGGGTGAAGTTCGAAGAAGAGACTGAAACATGAAAACACGTTAGAATCCATAAAAAGTCAACAACCAAAATGGATATCCGTCTTGCTTTGTACCTAAGTAAGATGGATATCTGTTTTGCTTCAGTAAAAGCAACTCAAAACAGATATCCATTTCCAAAACGGATATCCGTTTCCTTGATCTATGAAAAATTTTGTGCCATTGGTTTTGGATGAAGAGAAGCAACATATTTGAAACATCGAGGCAATAATACAAGAAGTTAAAGTTAGTTGGTCATTTATAGGTGTATCTATTGTTTCATATCACATTACACATAGAATTCTAATTAACAATCTAGTTTCCTCATTTGGGGGAACATTTTTTTATCCATTTCTAATGAAAATATTTAGTTAAAAATTGGTGGCTCCTTGTGAAAAGTATGGGCTCTTATCAAGCACGCATAACCAAGAAGGTTGATATCCATTTTTCTTACATGTTTGTTGATCACATCTTATGAAACGGATGTTGCTTGGTGATAGTTCTAGGTTTAGTGAACAATATTCTCAAGCTTATTGCAATTTTTACACTTGTGACCAAATTTGGTACCAAACCCTTTCACATTTTCAATTAATACTGATAGTGTCATCTCACTCCATGCAAATCAAACCAACATTAGGACCATGTGAATGAGATTAAGGATAGCCTTGAAATATGAATCTTTGTACTGTTGACTATCCTTTTAGCATGACAATCCTTTAGGATCATTGTACCTAGGTGCAACAATCCTTCAATCTTCTTTTATTTATATTTCTTTCCTCTTCATACACAAGATTCTCGTGCCTTGTAGTCATGACAATCCACAAATCACCTAACTGTCCTTAGTGAGACTATATCTTATTTTGACAGTGATAGTCATCATCCATTCACAACTCTCCTCTTTAACATAGATACCCTTTGCACATGTTTTGACTTCATGATTTTCCTTTTGTATGTTGTATTATGGTATGAAAATACTATGGCCCCTTCTTCATCCTCTTGTATAATGAAATTGAAGGTCGACACTTACGGTTACTCTTCTTTATTATTTGGTGATAATGAATCCCTAATCTCATTTTTTATTGTCTTGAAGCCAAATTTACCACTGTTGAGACAGTCAGAGTTGATTCTTGATCATGAATATTGTGAATTACTTCAAATATCCATGGACAATTTCAATTGTGTTTCTTAAGACACCCATGCCTTGACTATCCTTTAATGTTGGTCATGATTGTGCTTGGATGGCACAATAGTTCATAGTTAGATTTTTGGCACTAAAGTTTTCCTTTGACAAAGTCATATTTGTAGTCCACCTTTTGATGATGTTCAAACCATAGAAGCAAAAATTGCCAAAAAATCACAATTTTTAGTAAAAATCGCGAATCGCCATGTCTGGCAATTTTTACCCCCAAAAAATCGAGATTTTAACATAAATCGCACTCGTCCTTTCATTTTTAGGGTTTTCGTCATGTTGTTTAAATATTTCTGTGTTTTCTGTATTTGTAAATATCAGTACTTAGCACCCATAGGAGGTTCAAGGAATTCTCCATATTTAAACGACATGAGACTGTTTCTTGCATGATTATTTCCCAATGTGAGAAGAACCGACGAGTTTAGAAAATCTTCCGGCGTGAATTTTTTTACATCGTGAGAAGAACCGACGAGTTTAGAAAATCTTCCGATGTGAATTTTTTTACATTGTGAGAAGAACCGACGAGTTTAGAAAATCTTCCGGCGTGAATTTTTTTACAGCGCAAGAACAATCAGTTTACAAAATCTTCCGGCGTGAATTTTTTACGGCGTGGGAATTTTCTGACCACTATAATGCTCACATATAAAAGCCTAATCGGCTAATTAATAATATATTTTTATATAATATTATTAATATTAAATATATAATACATTATTAGTATTTATTTATTCTATTTATAATATTATAATATAATATTTATGTTATTAATTTATATATATTAATATATTATAATAATATAATATTATATATTATATATTATATATTATATTATTAATATTTATTAAAATATAATAATATATTATAATATTATTATATTTATATATTATATTATTAATAGTTGTATGTTATAATATTAAAATATAATATTTATTATTCTATTATAATATTTATATCATTGATATAATATTATATAATAATAATATATTATTTATATTTATAATATTATAATATAATATTTATATCATTAATCTATATTTTTTACATTAATATATTATAATAATATAATATTAAATATATTATATTATTAATATTTATTATAAATATAATAATATATTATAAATATTATTATATTTATATTATATTATTAATAGTTATATATTATAATAGTAAAATATACTATTTATTATTCTATTATAAAATTTATATCCTTTTTATATTTTTCTACAATTTTGGGAGATCCGATTTTTTCACGATTTTTTTGCGATTTTTTGAAAAAATCTTATACTTTTGATTTGCCGATTTTATCTCCAAACGATTTTTGCTTCCTTGGTTCAAACAATATAAATACTTATTCTTAACATAAACAATACATTTCTCTCAAATACCAATGCATTCTACTCATAAGGTTCTTGGCACCATGCCTAAAGGTATGATAGTCAACAGTGTACTATTCTGGCAGCCTATGGTTGGTTTGACAATCTATAATAGTGATAGCATTCATGCCTAACAGTCCTTATCGTTATTGTCATAATATATTTTACATCTAAGGCCTTGTCTACAACATACAAAGTTTACCTTTCTCACCCATACCTTCAGTATATAAAGGACATTGATAGGAAATTTTTAATTTCCACTCAGTCAGTGCAATCTAGGAGAGGATAGATTGTCTAAAGTTGTAATCTATTTCCATTTACACTTGCCATAACTACAAATGCTTAGTGTTTATTCTCAACCCCAGTATATGAATAAAATGTGACCTATTGTTCTAATAGGCCTATAGGGACAAAGAGGTGATAAAGCCTTTAATTTTAAACATGACATGGTTTTGATAACTTCCCATATTGGTAAGGTCCTGGATGACAATCCTTTGATGCACCTAATTGTAATAGGTGTTATGATAGTCCTTGGTATCTTTTCATTTCTTTCTTGAATGGCCTGCAAATAAGACATAAGACCTATTAGATCCTTCATAAATAAGAATTCTCATACATTACATTTAAACTTAAACTCCCTAAACATCCATCAATCCATCCATTAATATCAAAATGCCATGAATATCCTATGATCAACCATTCTAATTCCTAGGATAGTCATATATTGCAATTTTGCTTCTCTATACTAAAATAGCCCAAGGAATATCTACCCTTGAATTTGTATTTTAACAATCTAATGTCTTTACGAATAACATTGAGCCTTCTTTTGGGACAACATTTTTGCCTTTAGAAGCTCCTCATTTGATGATAGCCTAAAATAGAATAAGTGGATAGTCATAACATTTTAGCATAATGGGAAAACCCTAAAGTGTGATAAAGTCTATACATTATCTATTCCCATCCATGTCATGAAGCAACTATTCAAATGCTAGGCCAACATGATTTAAACAATTATAAGGGCCAACAATCCACTCCAAATGCATGGGAAAAGGACAACTCTTGGATCCCATATTAATCATGTTCACATGGCTGCTAGCATCTTCAAGTGAGTCAATACAAAAATTGAAAGCCTCAAACTCATACACTTTAGAAAAATATACCTAATTATAAATTTGATATGCATGAATAAAGAAGTCCTCATGCAATACAAACTAAAATGTGTCATATTTAGACATGTCATCAAGTTGAACTACATCATGTTGAGACTCGTGTTTACTTAAGCATTACAAGTCACTTGCCTCTTTGCATGCTTCAAAGTTCCAAACAAAGGACTCAACTTTAGGTGTAGCAGAGTCCTCATCAATGACTGATTTACATGGCCTTCAACAAACTAAAATTATATATTATCTTTATGCTTATATGGAGGCTATATCATCTTTACAATTGTATGTCCAGGCTCTTTAGGAGTCTTCACAAATGTGTCCAAAGTAAGATTACTCAAATCAAATAATTGCTTATATCCACAGCTTTATTAAGTTGATACCTAGGTGGATTAGTGTGTAAACATTCAAATTAGATGGTAATTCACAAGTTTATAGAATAATAAAATGAATCCCTAGTCTAGAATCCAAATGTACATAATAAAACGGATATCTATTTTGTAGTAGCGATATGGACGTTGCAGAGTGTTCGTTGGCAAAAAATTGGGATTTACTTAAATTTGCTTGTTCATGCTTCTCACAGGACATCACCTCCCCTACCCATCCAGCTCTACAGAAGAAGAGAGAGAACAAATGATCAAGAGGGATCACCAATTGGCGTTAAGTGATTGATTACTTATGTCATGTTATATATTTTGAATATTAAATTCTATATTAATGTGCACGTTGTTTGATTGTATTAATAGGTGGAAATTCAAAAATCTCTATTGAGGAGGTCTAGTCGATGAGCAATAGAGGATGAGTCATTGACTGGTTCACCGTCTTCATGGCCTAGAAAGAGCCATAGATTATTTGATAGCAATCCATAGGAGATTTGATTTTGGGACATTTTGTTACATATGCCTATTTGGCTTTGTAAACATACTTTTGTATGTTATCGATGTATATCGTTGTATATACCCATATGGTTTTATTTGTACATGCCTATATGGCTTGATATATACACTATACATTATTTTCATGACATTATGCATATATGTATATATAAGATCCTAATTTGGCACAAGTAGGGAGAATGCTTGCAAAGGTTATGGAATTTGGTTTTAAACTTTCCAATTGTATTTGCTTCAAAGTTTCTAAAGCCTTTTCAAAAAATCCATTTTGTGCATATCTTGCAATCATTGCATTCCATGAAATAGCATCTCTTTGAGGTGTCATGCCAAACTGTTCACATGCCTTGTCTATGCTTCCACACTTTGGATTTACACCTGCCAATTGCATTTTCTTAACATTTCCTTTCAATCCTTATCGAAAATTTTGTTTTGTGCACATATTGCAATCATTGCATTCCTTCATTTACAACACATGATTAAATAAGAAGATGCATATTTACAACAGTTAAGAATATGTAGCAGTGTTGCTCATGTCACCAATACTATGTTTACATCTTCACATACATGGCTTACAACATGTGACAATATGAAGTGATGAAGAAACTTGTTATTTTGATGTACTTCAACTCCAAACTTGTGCCTAGAAGTGAAGGCACTAATCCTTGATCAAACTAACCTAAAAGTGTGCCTTGGTACTTAGGGCGCTAGATTATGATTGATCAACCTAAAATGTGCGCCTAAGGCTAGATATTGAATTGGAAGGATAAAATGCATCATCAAAGGAGTTTATAGTTATTGAAGGCATCAAATGATGACTTGGGCGTACATCTACCTCTCTACACCATCAAATGTACACCTAGATTAGTGAGGCACCACTTCATATCTCTATGACTTTGGATATGCACCTTGATAATAAATTGATCTTGCAAGTTGAGGTTGTCTCCACAAGTTGAAAGAATATCCAAAGAATACAAGGTGCCAATTATTGAACAAACAACCTTGAATGAGTGCCTTACTATTTGAGGTGCTAGTTCATGCTTCTAGAACACCAAAAGTGCACCTAGATGTTGAGGCGTTAGCTCTTGCTCAAGCAACCTTGAAAGTGCGCTTTGACAAGGAGGTTAAAATGTATTATCAAAGGATTAAGTTGAATCAAGGAATCATCATTGAAGACAAGTAAAACATGATTGTGAATGAGGCGCACTTTTCATCATCTCTAACTTCACAATTGCGCCTTCCCTTGGAAGCTCATATTGTGCGTAAAGGAATGGTACTGAGATATCATCCATGTTAATGATTGACAATGTGTCAACTAGAACAATATTTTTTGTTTTGCTCATTGTGGGGTCGAATGGACTGCGCCAATGCGTCGGGGTGGGCGGATAAATGCCAGTGGAGGTCTCGTTTTGTGCACCAAGCATCCCAGTCGTTCCTGGCAAGAGGCTACCGGCAAAGTCCCTTAAGATCCCTGAAACCAAAAATGTGCCAAACTTTGATGGAGCAGTTCTCAAAATTTGTGATAGCTGAGAATATTGTGTTTGGACCTATAGGTGCACGTGGGGTCCGTCAACAATAACCTCTCTCGTTTTTGGTCAACTCCATTCCGTTTGACCATGCTGAAATCAAACGCATTGTTGCAAAATGCTTCAATTTAATGCAGTGGAAAGGTGGTAGGTGTGACATTTTTCATTCCATAGCTCGTGGGGTCGAACGGACTGCGCCAACGCGTCGGGGTGGGTGGGTAAATGCCAGTGGAGGTCTCGTTTCGTGCGCCAAGCGTCCCAGTCATTTCGAGCAAGAGGCTACCGGCAAAGTCCCTTAAGATCCCTGAGACCAAAAATCCACCAAACTTTGACGGAGCAGTTCTCAGAATTCGTGATAGTTGGGAATGTTGTGTTTGGACCTATAGGTGCACGTGGGGTCTATCGACAATAACCTCTCTCATTTTTGGTCAACTCCATTCCGTTTGACCGTGCCGAAATCAAATGCATTGTTGCAAAATGCTTCAATTTGATGCAGTGGAAAGGTGGTAGGTGTGACATTTTTCATTCCATAGCTCGTAGGGTCAAACGGACTATGCCAACACGTCGGGGTGGGGGGTAAATGCCAGTGGAGGTCTCATTTCGTGCGCCAAGCGTTCCAATCATTTTGGGCAAGAGGCTACCGGTAAAATCCCTTAAGATCCCTGAGACCAAAAATGCGCCAAACTTTGACGGAGCAGTTCTCAGAATTCGTGATAGCTAGGAATGTTGTGTTTGGACCTATAGGTGCACGTCGGGTCTGTCAACAATAACCTCTCTCATTTTTGGTCAACTCCATTCCGTTTGACCGTGCCGAAAACAAACACATTGTTGCAAAATGCTTCAATTTGATGCAGTGGAAAGGTGCTAGGTGTGACATTTTTCATTCCATAGCTTGTGGGGTCGAACGGATTGCACCAACACGTCGGGGTGGGCGGGTAAATGCCAGTGGAGGTCTCGTTTTGTGTGCCAAGCATCCCAGTCGTTCCAGGCAAGAGGCTACCAGCAAAGTCCCTTAAGATCCCTGAGACCAAAAATGCACCAAATTTTGACGGAGCAGTTCTCGAAATTCGTGTCAGCTGGGAATGTTGTGTTTGGACCTATAGGTGCATGTGGGGTCCGTCGAAAATAACCTCTCTCATTTTTAGTCAACTCCATTCCGTTTGACCGCGCCGAAATCAAACGCATTGTTGCAAAATGCTTCAATTTGATGTAGTGGAAAGGTGGTAGGTGTGACATTTTTTATTCCATAGCTCATGAGGTCGAATGGACTGTGCCAACACGTCGGGGTGGGTGGGTAAATGCCATTGAAGGTTTCATTTTGTGTGCCAAGTGTCCCAATCGTTCCGGGCAAGAGGCTACCGACAAAGTCCCTTAAGATCCCTGAGACCAAAAATGTGCCAAACTTTGACGGAGCAGTTCTCAAAATTCGTGATAGCTGGGAATGTTGTGTTTGGACCTACAGGTGCACGTGGGGTCCATAGACAATAACCTCTCTCATTTTTGGTCAACTCCATTCCGTTTGACCATGCCGAAATCAAATGCATTGTTGTAAAATGCTTCAATTTGATGCAGTGGAAAGGTGGTAGGTGTGACATTTTTCATTCCATAGCTCTTGGGGTCGAACGGACTGCGCCAACGCATCGGGGTGGGCGGGTAAATGTCAGTGGAGGTCTCGTTTCATGCGCCAAGCATTCCAGTCGTTCTGGGCAAGAGGCTACCGGCAAAGTCCCTTAAGATCCCTAAGACCAAAAATGCACCAAACTTTGACGGAGCAATTCTCGAAATTCATGACAGCTAGGAATGTTGTGTTTGGACCTATAGGTGCACGTGGGGTTCATCGACAATAACCTCTCTCATTTTTGGTCAATTCCTTTCCATTTGACCGTGCCGAAATCAAACACATTGTTGCAAAATGCTTCAATTTGATGCAGTGGAAAGGTGCTAGGTGTGACATTTTTTATTCCATAACTCATGGGGTCGAACGGACTGCACCAATGCGTTAGGGTGGGTGGGTAAATGCCAATGGCGGTCTCATTTTGTGCGCCAAGCGTCCCAGTCGTTCTGAGCTGTAAGCTACCGACAAAGTCAAAAGTTGCTAGGATTGAAATTTTGCATTCTACAGGTCCTGGGGTTGAACAGATTGTGCCAACACATTAGGGTGGGCGAGTAAATGCTAGGGGAGGTCTCGTTTTATGTGCCAAGGCTCCCAGTCCTTCTGAGCTGTAAGCTACCGGTAAAGTGACTTTGCCAGTAGCTTATAGCTTGGAATGACTGTGATGCTTTGCACACAAAACGAGACCTCCCCTAGCATTTGCCCACCCACCCCAACATGTTGGCATAATCCGTTCGGCCCCAAGACCTGTGGAATGCAAAATTTCAATCCTAGCAACTTTTGACTTTGTTCGTAGCCTCTTGCCCGAAATGACTGGGAAACTTGGCACACGAAACGAGACCTTCACTAGCATTTACCCACCCACCCTGACACGTTGGCACAGTCTGTTCGACACCACGAGCTGTGGAATGAAAAATGTCACACCTAGCACCTATCCACTGCATCAAATTGAAGCATTTTGCAACAATGTGTTTGATTTCAGCACGGTCAAATGAATGGAGTTGACCAAAAATGAGAGGTTATTGTCGACGGACCCCAAGTACACCTGTAGGTCCAAACACAACATTCTCAGCTGTCACAAATTCTGAGAACTGCTCCATCAAAGTTTGGCGCATTTTTGGTCTTAGGGATCTTAAGGGACTTTGCCGGTAGCCTCTTGCCTGGAACGACTGGGACGCTTGGAGCACAAAACGAGACCTCCACTAGCATTTACCCGCCCACCCCGACGTGTTGGCGCAATCCGTTCGACCCCACAAGCTATGGAATGAAAAATGTCACACCTAGCACCTTTCCACTGCATCAAATTGAAGCATTTTGCAACAATGCGTTTGATTTCAGCATGGTCAAATGGAATGGAGTTGACCAAAAATGAGAGAGGTTATTGTCAACAGACCCCACGTGCACCTATAGGTCCAAACACAACATTCCCAGCTATCACGAATTTCAAGAACTGCTCTGTCAAAGTTTGGCGCATTTTTGGTCTCAGGGATCTTAAGGGACTTTGCTGGTAGCCTCTTGCTTGGAACGACTGGGACGCTTGGCGCATGAAATGAGACCTCCACTAGCATTGACTCACCCACCCCGACACGTTGGCGTAGTCCGTTCGACCCCATGAGCTATGGAATGAAAAATGTCACACCTACCACCTTTCCACTACATCAAATTAAAGCATTTTGCAACAATGCGTTTGATTTCGGCACAGTCAAACGGAATGGAGTTGACCAAAAATGAGAGAGGTTATTGTCGATGGACCCCACATTTACCTGTAGGTCCAAACACAACATTCCCAGCTGAGACGAATTCTGAGAACTGCTCCGTCAAAGTTTGGCACATTTTTGGTCTCAGGGATCTTAAGGGACTTTTCCGGTAGCCTCTTGCCCAAAACGATTGAGATGCTTGGTGCACGAAACGAGACCTCCACTGGCATTTACCCACCCACCCCAACACATTGGCACAGTCCGTTCGACCCCACGAGCTATGAAATGAAAAATGTCACACCTACCACCTTTCCACTGCATCAAATTGAAGCATTTTGCAACAATGCGTTTGATTTCGGCATGGTCAAATGGAATAGAGTTGACCAAAAATGAGAGAAGTTATTGTTGACAGACCCCACGTGCACCTATAGATCCAAACACAACATTCCCAGCTGTCACAAATTCTGAGAACTGCTCCGTCAAAGTTTGGCGCATTTTTGGTCTCAAGGATCTTAAGGGACTTTGTCAGTAGCCTCTTGCCCAGAACGACTGGGACGCTTGGCACACGAAACGAG
Organism: Cunninghamia lanceolata; assembly: GCA_027924645.1. Lineage (NCBI taxonomy): Eukaryota > Viridiplantae > Streptophyta > Pinopsida > Cupressales > Cupressaceae > Cunninghamia > Cunninghamia lanceolata. The sequence continues at coordinate 10,554,093 of BSBN01000553.1, read as the reverse complement.
ACCTCCACTGGCATTTACCCCCCACCTCGACGCGTTGGCGCAGTCCGTTCGACCCCACGAGCTATGGAATGAAAAATGTCACACCTACCACCTTTCCACTACATCAACATGATAGAGGCATCATTAAAAATTAATTGAATTGCAATAGTCAAAGAGCCAACCTCCTATCAATGAGTGTTCAATGATAGTAAATAGAGAGCTACTTGACCATAAATAGGATTTACATACATACATACATATATATATGATCTCGTAGGCATCTAGGTTTCATACACAAATTGCAATAGTTGTAGAGCCAACCTCCTATCAACAAGAGTTGAATAATAGTAAATAGAGAGCTTCTCGACCATAAATGGGATTTGCATACACACACACACCCAACTAAAATAGTATCCTTATTGGCTTATTGGCACCTCTCCCCAAGATGTAAGTTTTCTATGTTTATAATGTGCTCCCAGTGTCCTTATTGGCCTTATTGGCACCTAAAACACAAGAAAGTAGATTCCACCAGCTTTTAATTACAATTTCTCTCAGGCCCTAACACATCCATACAGGGCTGTACTAAACAAAGAAATAGCAAGAAAATAGTAAAATCTGCAAAAACAGTGTTTCTTTACATTAATTTCATTCAAACTTGTCTTCAATTCATCTTCAAAATGTTTTCAATACATCTCCAATGCCTTTTCCACGAAGGTTTATGCATATTTATACATTATTTGAGGGAAACCAATAGTCTCCAACTGACTTTTGAGTACTTGACTGTTCATCTTCCATACTTTTGCATTTTTTTTACATTTTTCATATGACAACTTTGACATATTTACAAAATTTGACAAGATGAAGACTAAATACATGATGAAATGGTCTATCATGACCTTATTAGATTTCAAGATACTATGCTTGATTAGGGCATATAAGGAATTTTGTCATATTGATTCTATTGATCTAAAACCATTCTCAATGCTAAACATATCATCAATGGACTAAAGAACTATCATCATAATGTATGGCATCATGGGAAGTATCATGACATGCACATAAGGAATTTAAATTATATTGTATATCAAAGTGTATATATATTAACATCTAGTCCATAATGGTAGACATATACAAAAATTTGGCAAATTTGCCAACTCAAAACATTTTTTACAAAATGTGGCATATGCCATGTCTCAAAATCTATATACAATCTACATGCCAAATAGCTACATCAAATACTACAATTCCACTTGACCCTCAATCTGTGATGGATCCTGAAAAAGTGTCCTCTTTGTACCAAAATGTCTAGTAATTGATGGAGGTGAAGTTTCCTGCATTAACAAGTCAAAACACAAATTTGATTAATCTCTTCAATGGTAAATAAAAATAAGTTAAAGTTAGTAAATAGATTCTTATCTACTACAATTAAGAACTTTTATTTATTAACATACATCTAAATCACTACAATCAACTATAAGACCGCTAGATAAACTATCAATTATTTAGAAAAATTCAATTCAATTATCTCGACTCTATGCTGTTGTTCGGACAATCATTCTGCAAATGATTTTCTCTTAAGACGATCAGGTGTCCTACTAAAGCATGATGGCAAAGGTGGCACATCACTCACATTCTCAAGAGGCTACATAAAAGCAAAGTAATATTGAAATAAATTAATATATAATTATTAAACCAAATAGGAAATGCATACATTTAAAAAGGTTAGATGTGCTACACACAAACAATCAATTAAAGTACAATTCAATCAAATTACCTCCACCCTTTGTTGGCGTTGAGAAAGTCGTTCTGCAAATGATAGTCCCTTGGGTCGATCAGGAGTTCGAAAAAAGACTATTGGCAAAGATGCCACATCATTCACATTTTCAATTGACTATAAAATAAAATTAACATCAACATATAAATTAATATATAATTACTCACAAAGAAATAAATGCATAAAAAAAAGTTGATGTGTAGACCAAATTATACCGGCAAGTCCAAGCCAAATTGGATGGCAGACAAAGTTTCATGATGAACTTTTGTCAACTCCTCCTCTGTCATCAACTGTTATCCCACTTAGATACATTAGTACTAATAAATTTGTTTCTATATTCAAATGGAATAGAACATAAAATTTAACTTTAAATTTTACCTGCATAAAAGATTGCTCATGCATTTCTCTTTCTCTATGGTTCACTAATCCGGTAGCTTCTACTCTTGTCCCTGACCCCTCAGCTTGAGTTCTGGACCCCATTGCCTCATCTCATGAATGGAGATCATACTCTGATGTGTTCAACGGTGGCTCACTACTCTCTATAATAGGACCTAAGCATAAATGATTGTAAGAAATGCAATGATGGGGCACACATACATGTGTGGATGATGACGGTCTAGTAGAACCAGGTGATCCAATATCATCGCCTTCATCATGTGCTTGTGCAAACAGAGATGTCTGTATAATCAAATGCTCGGTCAAAGAGTGTATGGCACTAAGGACCTGTTGTGTTGCATTTGCAACAATGTCTGGGTGTTGCATTGGGGGTGGAGAAGGGATAGCAGGAGGAGGAATATAGGGACCTTGTACTTGTGTCATTGTCCCAGGTATATCTTGAGGCTTTCCCTTACCCACTCCTTGAAACTCTCTAAAATCAAAATAATTAACATGTTGACCCATGACAAAATCTGCATAGAGTTTATGAAGGAAATACAAAGGTACATCTAAATTGTTGTTGGGTGGTTTATCAAAAACCATCCACCAACGATCCCAAAAGTTCTGACTAATGCCCTCATGATTACACCATTTGATTGAAAACTTGGGCTTACGGACATCAACATGCAATCTAGTTTTAGGATTGACAAAGCATTGGGCTCACATAATTTTTGTAATCCCTAATTCTTTGACTTCATCATATGACAAACCGTTAGCATATTCGGCCTTCTTGGCTTCTCGCCATTGCCTAAATGATTCATGTTGGGTTGACAAGGTTTGAACATGATTAATTATTCCCTCTAAATTCGATGTTATTGTAGACAATCAAGGGTGGCGGGGATACATTTCTATGATCCTACTTATTTGATTAATATTTCTTTGAATATTCTCTTCTATTGTTGGAGGGGGAGGGTTTGGTGGTAGAGGGTTTGGGTTTTCATTTTGTGCATCCATTTTACCTAATTAAAATATAGAACATACCCACTTAGCATAAAAAACAAAAAAAAATGATTGAATATACAAAACAAACAAAAAAAAATGCGAAAGATTTTACCTTTTCAGATCGGATATTCGTTCTTCACCTCTGATATCCATTCTTTAGAGATGACACTGCATTTTTGCAAGCCGTGGGTTTGCAAAAACGCGAGCCTTTTTCACTTTTTATGTTTTTCAAAACGGATATCCGTTTTCTTTTTCTCAATTGTTTTCATTTTTTTTTGTTTAGTATTTAGGCATTTTAGCTATAAAATACAATCCAAATTTTAGAAAGACAGTATGATATGAAAGGAGAGATTTTGGACAAACTATCAAAATTTATATAGGATTATGATGATATATATATTTGATTTTTATATGATTTACTTAGACTAAGGTATCTCATAGTATTTCAAAGGCACTTTTGAATAGTTAAACCATAAACCCTAAATAATTCCCCTAAGCCCTAAACCCTAACCCCTAAACCATAAACCCTAAACAATTCCCCAAATCCTAAACCCTAACCCCTAAACCATAAACCCTAAATAATTCCCCTAAGCCCTAAACCCTAAACCTGAGAAAGGGAATCCTAGTTTTCTTGTTTCCATTTCCTTCGTCAATAAGGGAGAGGGAAAGATAGAGGGGAGAGATAGGATATATAGGAATGATAGGGGGAGAGAGGCAAGAGATAGAGAGATTGGAAGAGATGACAAGGTACAGAGAGATAGAGACCTAAGACAGATAGGAAGAGATAGAGGAGATGAAGGGGGGAGATAGGGATATTGAGAGTTAGAGAGATGTCGAAAGAGACAGGGAGATAGAGGAATGATAGGGAAGAGAGAGGCAAGAGATAGGGAGAGATAGATATAGGTAGAGAGAGAGAAAGAAGATAGATTGGGAGAGATAGAGGAGATAAAGGGAGAGATAGGGAGATAGAGAGTGAGTGAGATGTCTAGAGAGATAGGGATAGAGATTGAGACCTATGGAGGGATGATAGAGAAAGGGAGATAAGGGAGAGATAGGGAGATAGAGGTGGAGGGATATTAATTTTAGTGACCTCCATATTTTCCATAAATTCTTCTCCACTAAACCCTAGACCATCACCCAAATCCTTACTTTCCTCACCTTTGAACCCTTAGAAGATGACATTTAGCTATCCCCACCATTACCAATCACACTTTCTAGCAATCCCACGTAAGACACCTTACCCATCACTTCACCTAGGTCATCACCAATTAAATCACCTCATTACTCCATTCAACCATACCCATACCACCCATTTCTCACTCCACATGTATTAACGCATGATTAAACCTAACCCCTAACCCCTATTTCCTAACCCCTAAACCCAAAACTTCAGAAACCATAAACCCCTAAATCCTAAACACTAAACCCAAGAAACCCTAAACCTCTATCTCCCTATCTCACTATCTCCCCATCACTATCATTCCTCTACCTCTCAATCTCTGTCCCTATGCTTTGGCCATGTCCCTCACTCTATATCCCCCTATTGGTCCTCTCTCTCTAAACACTAAACCCTAAACCTCTAAACCTTAACCCCTAAACCCTAAATAATGCCCCTAAACCTTAACCCCTAACCCCTAAACGCGAGCAACCCTAAACCCTATCTCCTATCTCTCCCTTATCTCCCTATCTCTATCATCCCTCTACCTCTCAATCCTTTTCCCTATTTCTCTGGACATCTCACTCACTCTCTATCTCCCTATCTCTCCCCTTTGTCACCTCTATCTCTCCCTATCTGTCTCCTCTCTCTTTCTATCTAGCTATCTCCAAAAGTGAGAAACCCTAAACCCAGGTACACCCTAAATCCAATCAACTCTAAACCTATATCTCCCTATCTCTCCCCTATCTCCCTATCTCTATCATCCCTTTACCTCTCTTGATCTCTCTCTCTATGTCCCTGGCCATGTGCCTCACTCTCTATCTCCTTATCTCTCTCCTCGGTCTCCTCTCTCTATCTCCCTATCATTCCTCTCTCTCTATAAACCCTAAATCCAAAACCCTAAACCTCTAAACCTAACCCCTAACCCCTAAACAATTTAAATCCTAAACCCTAAATAATGCCCCTAAACCCTAACCCCTAACCCCTAAACCTGAGAAACCCCAAACCCCTAAACCCTAAACCCAAGTAACCCTAAACCACTATCTCCCTATCTCTCCCCTATCTCCCTACCACCTTTGTCCCTCTACCTCTCAATCTCTCTCCCTATGTCTCTGGCCATGTCCCTCACTCTTTATCTCCCTATCTCTCCCCTCAGACTCCTCTATATCTCCCTATCATTCCTCTCTCTCTATAAACCCTAAATCCAAAACCTTAAACCTCTAAACCTAACCCCTAACCCCTAAACAAAAAATCCTAAACCCTAACCCCTAACCCCTAAACCTGAGAAACCCTAAACCCCAAACCCCTAAACCCTAAACCCAAGTAACCATAAACCACTATCTCCCTATCTCTCCCCTATCTCCCTATCACCTTTGTCCCTCTACCTCTCAATTTCTCTCACTATGTCTCTTGCCATGTCCCTCACTCTTTATCTCCCTATCTCTCCCCTCGGACTCCTCTATATCTCCCTATTGGTCCTTTACCTCTCTCTAAACCCTAAACCCTAAACCTCTAAACCTTAACCCCTAACCCCAAAACCATAAACCCTAAAGCCTAAATAATGCCCCTAAACCCAAGCAACTCTCTCTCTAGACATGTCTCTCACTCTCTATCTCCCTATCTCTCCCCTATGTCTCCTCTATCTATCCCAAACTCTATCAGTCCCCTCTCTCTATCTCTCTTTAAACTGTAAATCCTAAACCCCTAAACCCGAGCAACCCTAAACCTCTAAACCCTAAATAATTCCCCTAACCAACCTCTAAACCACTTCTCTATATAGGTGCAACTAATACCACTTTTTCATTGTTTTCCACATTTAATTATATTCTTTTCCATTTTCCAAGTCCTACATGTGTCCAATTTGTATTGTTTGTCAAGTTTTTAGTCTAATTGTTAGTCCCAGCTCTCATGGTTATTAAAATGTTAGTATAGTTAGATTTATCCTTTGGTAACATTAATTTACACATTGTTGCACAAACAACCACATTGAAACATAACCTTACCTAATTAAGGTTAACCTTTAAGGTTCTTTCATAAATGGTGAGCTTAACAGATCTAACTAGTTCAATGTTCTTATAGTCCATGCTTACCCTTCTAAGAGAGTTCATGCCATGTTAACTTTGCATTATGTCCTAACATATCACATGAAAGATATCATCATCACAAGGAATAACAATGTCATGAAGGATTAACAAAGGTGTAGCTTCACCACATAAAGTATCATTCATAATTTTATCACTAGAGGGTAAGGGTATATCATGTGTATCCTTCTCAAACCATGTATCATGAATCAAATCATATGAAGGATTGGGTAAGGCAATTTAGGGCATGAAATCCAAAACACCCCGAAACACATCCCCTGCTGCCCCACCATTCCTATCCCCGAAATATTGGAACATAGTCTAAAAGTGATTATTTCACCTGATGAACAAAACTGAATATTTTATTATTGATTATTTGAGTAATTCATTAGTGATGATTCTTAGTGTTTAACAAATCCTTATGGATCAATGTGTAAAGAAGCTACCAATGTTAATTTGCCCTCCTCCTTCACTAGAAACGGTCTTTAAGGAGGTTCATATATTGATGGGAGATCCAAGATTTAAGAGGTATATTTTCAAAAAGAGCAAAAAGCCTTTTTCCCAATTTTTTTTAGAAAATGGATATCCGTATTGAAAATGGATATCTGTTCTCAAAATGGATATCCATTTTGTATTTCTAGAAACGGATATCCATTTTGGAACGGATATCCGTTTCAAAGTAAAACTTTGCCAAGTCGCGAATTTGGCTAAGTAAAAATGCAATTTTTTTCCTATTGCCACTATTTGGCCCATGATGATCCTACACATACCCTAATATAATTTTATATTCATATCACACAAAGAAGTAATGACTATCGACCATTTCCTTGTCAACGGTCATGTTCTAACCTAACTTAGTTTTCGACAATAACCTCAGCTTAATGGATCTAGTTGATAATTGACGATTTGTCAAGTCAGAACCAAACTTAGACCAATTCGTCAAACGTAACTTACCTTACTCGACGAAGGTTCACTAAACTGTGAAAGCATGAGACTTAGATGGCAAACAATCTATTCTTATCCTTATGCCTATTCTCTTCTCTCTGATGATGCTCTCCCTCTCTTTCTCAGAGGGTGGAAAACTTGAATCTTGGTTACAACTTGTAATCACCAAACTGGGATTAGTGCATCATTAGTCAATCCATAAACCTTATGAATAAATAATCATGGCATCTTATAATCACATGTCTAATTTCTAATCATATAATCATAAACTCATGGTATCATTGATTTATCCTGACATTTTCACATAACGTCAAATCATTAATTCATGCATAGTTAACTACTAATTATGTGCAAGTAAAAAGTATATCATAGTCAAAATTTGGGGTGTGACAAGAAAGAATGAACATGACACTAATGGAGAGGGCTAAGAGTATGCTTAGGGGAGCTAGCTCAGAATAGAAGTTCTAGGAAGAAGTGGTTTATATGGCTTGTTACCTGATTAAAAGGTCTCTTACATTAGATCTTGTGGATAAGACTCCTATGGAGGCTTGGTTGGGTAAAAATCACTCATTACAACATATTTTTCTTTTTTTATTGCAAGGCATATGCACATGTGCCTAGAGAGAAATAGTCAAAATTAGAGAACAAGGTAATTAAGTGTATTTTCATTGACTATGGTGTTGGTGTGAAAGAGTACAAGCTTTGAGATCTTGTGGCTGAGAAAGTTCTATATAGGAAAAGTGTTATTTTCAAAGAGATTAAGCCTTTCATAGTTTTTCAACTAGAAGAGGAGAAGAAAAAAGTTGTGGCTCATCTATCCCCAAAGATTGAGAAATTTGAACTCGAAGCTCGTGAAGGACCTAAAGAGGAGGAGAGATTAGGTACTTCAGATAGTTTTGAAAAGAAGGTAGAACATCCACTTTAGCTCTTGAGGAGGTCCCTCAGCATAGACAACAACTAGATAAGTATACTCCGCCTGATTGGAGATGTATTTTTGCTTTAATTACTAACATAGATGTGCCTAGAACTATGAAAGAGGCATAAAGTATGGATGATTTTGAGCCCTGAAAAGTGGATATGGATGAAGAGATGGTTGCATTAAAGAAAAATAACACATGGAACTTAGTACCTTTTCTTGATGGTTAGAAACCATTAGGTTGTAAATAGGTGTTCAAAAGAAAAATTAGTTTTGATGGTAGTGTTGTAAAGTAAAAGGCTAGACTAGTTGCAAAGGGATATTCCTAGGTTGAGGGAATTGATTATGGTGGTATTTTGTCTAGTTGCTAAGTTGACATCCATTTGATTCTTATTATCTATTGTAGCATCCTTTGATCTTGAAATGGAGCAAACGGATGTGAAGGCAACTTTCGTTCATGGTGATTTGGAGGAAGAGATCTACATGATACAACTAGAGCACTATGTGGAAGAAGGTAAAGAATCTTTAGTTTGTAAGTTGAAAAAGTCTTTGTATGGTCTCAAACAGTCTCCTAGGTTGTGCTACTAGAAGTTTGATTCCTTTGTGTTGGGTTTGAGATTTATGAGATCCAAATAAAATCACTGCATCTATTATTAGATGGATAGTGATTAGTTCCTTGTTATTGCATTGTACGTTAATGATATGTTATTTTTAGTAACAATAAGTATGTGATTCATGACTTGAAATCTCAACTTTTAGCACAACTTGAGATGGACTTAGTGGTCAAGTTACATATATCTTTGGTATAGAGATCAAAAGAGATAAAGTGAACATAAAACTTTGGTCAAGCCAGAGTAAGCATGTGAACTTAGTGTTGAAGAGATTCAACATGATAGCTTGCAAACCATTGTGCATTCTTATCTTGGTGGGAACCAAATTATCTATAGAGAAAGTGTCCAACTTCACCCAATGAGGTGGAAGACATGGCTCAAGTACCTTATGCTAATGTTGTTGGGAGCTTGATGTATGCTATAGTTTGTATTAGACCAAACATCACCCAAGTAGTGGGAGTCTTGAGTCACTTTATGGCTAATCCTAGATGAGATCATTAGGATGTAACTAAGAGGGTCTTTAGATATTTATGAGCTACCTCTGAGTACTCTACTTTCTATCATGGTGATTCTACAAGGGACCAACACGTGGTGGATATTCATGGATTCGTGTATTCAAATTTGGAAGATGCCAATAGCAGAAGATCCACAAATGGATATGTGTTTAGTTTATTTGGTGGCACTATTGACTGGAAAGCAACAGGTTGTGGTCACTTTGTCTCCTATAGAGATTGAGTACATGGTGGCTACTCGTGTCTATAAGAAGGTCATCTAACTTAAGATATTATGTTTAGATGTGGGGCTAAGTCAAGGAGCTATCAAAGTTCTTTGTGACAATGAGAGTGTCAAATGTCTAGCAAAGAATACATCCTTTTATGTGAAGATGAAGCATATTGATGTCTAGTACCATTTTTTGTGACATGGTAAAGGATGGGAGAGTGATGCTGGAGAAAGTTGACACTTTGGAGAATATTGCATATGCATTGATAAAGTTAGTGAGCACATAAAAGTTCAAGTGGTGTTGTGAGTCTATGGGCCTCTTGGTCCCTACCAATTAGTTGATAGTGTTGGTACTCCCTTTGTTCTTGCAAGGTATTCAACAAGTGGGAGAATGTTAGGAAATGTGTCTCAACTTTGCATCATAACACAAAAAATGTAATTTTTGGGTTATAGAATAGAAAAACTCAATTTCTAGACCTTCTAGAGGTCATTTTTTCAACTAGGCCAAACTAATTCCTTGGTAACAAGGACGTAGATCTCTTCTCAGCTCTACAATTTTAAAAAAGGACTCAATCCACTTCTTGGATCAAAAGTTATGGCCTATGAAAGGTGGGCCTCCCACATTGGAAATGTAAGAGCATCTATGACATGTAAGAGAGCTATAAGAGGGAGTTACACATGTTGACCAACTTTTGATGCATGTTATGACACATCATAGGAAATTTTTAAATGAAGATAATGAAACCAAAATGGAGTGGCCAAGTTGGTGAGTGGGTTATGACGAGCTTATAACAGGTGGAACGAATATGCTATTTTTAACCTATGGACTCACCTTGAGATTTGGGCACCATTTTTTGGTGGTGTTAACTCATGGTCTCCTAATTACCATTTGATGGTTTCCTAATTACCATTGGGTGGTATTGCTTCTCTTATTTATTGGATGTTTTAGATGGAGGTTAGATAATGAGTTTGTAGGTATTGTTATGCTACTAGAATTACTCCAGATCTCTTGTTTGTGATACTCCTATAAAGGCTTAGACTCTACAAGTGTATCATACCCATTGATTGCTAAATAATACATTGAGTTGTTTTGGAATGTGAGATTTTTATCTCATAAAAGTTTTCTCCACGTAAATCATTATGTTATGGTATATTTCTTTTATGTTTATTTCCTTGTAACTCTATGATTAGTTTAATTTTTGCACATTCCTCCTCTCATAGATTAGTGTAGGAAGTGTATTCTGCACCTCAACTTCCTTTCATTTATGTGACTGGATTATATTTACTATTCATAAAATGTGAGGAACCACATATTATAACAAGGCAAATAAGTCTGATTATTAGATCCATTTCCAGCAAAAGAATAATCATTTCTAGCAAAATGAATTCCATCTCCTCTTGGTTTAAACAATCCAACATAAACATATGCTCATTTAAAATAATCAAAAGATACCATCATCTTCATAGTTACGTATAATATTTAGGTCATTAAGGATTTTCTAGAACTTAAGATTATGATTTGAAAAAAGTTACTCTAAAAACATTATGCCTCAAATTGTATGTTAAGTTGTGTCCTCCCATAGATCCTTCGGCGCCTTCTAATACATACGGACATTCAGAGAATTTTTCCTTTTGTATCATAAAATTTGTGCCTACCTGTGACTTTCTGCACCATCTGCACGAGGCAAGAGATCATAGGTTCTAGGATAGATTGAAATTGCTTCACGCTTGCACACCAAAAAGTAGGGTATTGGCGAGTTCAAAGATTGTGATAACGTTGCACTGAATTATGAAATCAAGATTCAAAAGAAAGCATCTTACCCGTCATTACTAGCACCAATTAGCCCTCGATCATAGACAACATTCAAGGATTTCAGAATATATGAGACCACATTCATGACCCACATAGGGTCATTTATCAGTGTTGCAACAAAACCTCCATAAAGGGTGTTCATGTCCATAATATTCCTTATCAAGCCTATAAACAAAGCTTTGCAAGCCTAAAAGCTAATAAGAATTTCAAAAATATAGAATAAAATGATCTTACCGTAGAAAAAATAGCTCTATACAATGGTTTCTCAGCAGCACCAATTGGGTTGCTAAAGATTTTGGTTGCAGCCACCTATTTATTGGTGGGGATAGGCCCTCTAGCTAGGTTGTATGTATCAAAATCACTTGAAAACCACGATTGCCCCATGAATCTATGGTGCGGCGGTGCCCAAAAATGATGATGATCAAATCTAATTTCACTATGTTTTAAAGGGATAGCTACTTACCAAGATGTTATTTCCCCTATGGAATGGATCTTTGAAGATAGATTGAGGATTTAATAAATCAAAGAAAAATAGAGCTGTGCTTAGATTTCCACATAGGTTGACCCTTAAACAATATCAATTTTAAATCATAGGAATAAGGAACTGACTACAGACAATTTTAAATCATAGGCATAAGGAACTGACTACAGAATAACTTCACTCTCCATTCCAGGGGCTTGTCCAGTACTAGACCCATCATAATTCCACTATGGGAGATCTTTTGGATTAAAAAAGGGCTGGATAAGGTCAAAAATGGAACACAAAGTAGATGATAAGATAAAAAAGGCAAACAAAGCTTCAAAAGCTCCAATACTTAGATTTTTTATTTATATATAGGACTAATTTATAAAAACTATGATCAAATAATTTGATTGATGGACTTGTTTTAACATGATACACTTCATCCTCGCTAGCAGAAGCAAATCTATGATATTTTTTTCCATCCAAAATGCTTGATGCTTGTGTCGTCATCTTTATTTTGATTTTCATTCGTAAAAAAGTATTGGAAATCTAAACACTACTAACAGTATCCCCAAACAAATATGATAGTGATCAAGTTGGTTGTGACCTTGCTGAGATTTGTTTTGGAGAATTTTCAGGTAGGCAATTCCAATTAAGTTCAAAGTGGGAGCAGAAGGAAACAATGAATGCCAATTAGAGTTCCCATTCTTCAATTCTTTAGAAGGTGATCTTTGCTTTGCTTTGTGAATCTTTAGAAGTGTTCCATAAGATTTAAGATAATCGTCTATGATGGCCCAGATTTTCAATGATGACATTCTCAAGAAAATGCATAGAGAATCCATCATTTTGGACAAATTAAAACCACACTTCGAAAATTGCAAAATTTCCCAGTTATATATCTTCTCACTCATCCAAAAAAATTTATTTCTCTACATTGAATTTCAAAATACACATTTTTAACCCATTCAAACCAAAACATTATTATGTAATATGATTTTTTAGGTGTTTAGAACCAATTCACATAAACCCATATTTTATGAGTAGTGATTCACAAGAACTCGTCTCTAATAAATATGAATCATACACTTGACACTCATTAGTCACAGCATCTAGATAAGTGACACTTTCAATATTAAAGCACAGGGACTTCCTAGGAAATCACCCCTTTTAAACTGTAGTACTACTCTAACTGAGGCGTTGTTAACCATTCAAACTTTAAAAAAAATTGCCAGCCTAAACCTTTTACAAAAAGGCTATTCTTCAAATAAATTTGCAGTAGACACAAAACTCTAGACCTATCAAGGGCATAAAAAGACCCGCAAGACACATCCCCTGCCTGGAATTCCAAGATCCTTGCTTCTAAATTGTTCAGTTCTGCATGCCTAAAAATAGAAAATGCAGTAATTCCTTGAATTTCATTTGGGCTAATAAACATTTCACAACCCAAGCCACCATCCACAAAATGAATTCCATAATCCAAAATGAACGTCCAAAACAAAAACTATCAAAGGCTACTCTACAAATATATTTGCATTTAAATATACACAAATCCCAACTCAACAGTTTAATCTTGTACAAATGATAAATACGCACCTATTTGAAAAACATTCGAACAAATAAATCTACAGCAATACACAAATCTTTCTAAAATGACAAAATCCACTCAAACATGGAGAAAAATATACAGGCTGCACCCATAAAAACACAAAGTAAAGCCTGTCCTACTAATAAGTCGTGAGTATAGTAGGTAAAATTCACTTTTCAAATGTTGCACAGAGAAATTTATGCAACTTAAACACAAAATTCCAATGATTTGCAGCCAAAATTCAATACAATTTTCTGAACAATTTCTTTCTAATGTTAATTTAGGTAACTTAAACACAAAACACAGCTTATCCTTTAAATAAATGTGCAATAATGGACAGTTAGAAGCTGATTAAGATACTATACACAATTATAAATTAATCAAGATCATATAAACACAAATATGCACCACAAACCATTTAAAATTCCTGAAAATGATCCATACTCACTAAAGAACAATATAAAAGCTATCCTTCAATTAACTTTTTTAGATACTATACAAGATCATATAAACACAAAATACACTCCACAAACCATTTAAAATTCCTGAAAAAATCCATACTCACTAAAGAACAATATAAAAGCTATCCTTCAAATAACTTTTTTAGATTGCCAAAATCTACAAATCGAAAAATTCCAAACATGCACAAAAATATATCTACACGTCCAAAACATAAAATAAAACCCTACCAAAATTGACACTTCAAATACTGGCCAGAAGAATGTACCTATGCTTCTGAGCAATACACATGAAGATTATCTAGACTGTTAAGAGAATTTGACTCAGCCATATCACCAGACCAAATGACAATCTGGAATCCACCACGAAGATGAAGAGACCAGATCTCTTTGAGGCATTCTGTCAAACAATTCATATGCCTGTCTATGCTTCCATATTTCACATACATGTCTACCAGGGCAGTTCCAACTACATCAGACAGAATTCCTCTATCCTTTATGTTTTTATGGATGTCTAAATTCTAGTTTTTTTTCACCCAAAGTTAGTGTTTTTTGACAAGCTTGTTGTAAGCTGCTTCTTATATGTTTCCTGTTAGAAAATGAGTTACATTTGAAGCGAAGATGAATTGGTCATCAAAAGGGGTGGTGGCTTAATGGTAGAACATCCCAGCAGCAAATGGGAGGTCCTAGGTTCGACTCAAGAGGGATATTAGAAAACAAGCCACACCCAAACCAAAGATGGACTGATCAATAAAAAATTTAACATTTCTTTAAAGGGAATATCATTAGCAATATTCTCTTAAACCAGAATATACATTAAACTTACAGTATAGTAAAATCCTATTACAATGACAATTCAAAATATAAACACATAAATTCTAATGCAAAATATAAATAGTAAGAATCTAATACACAAGGCATGAATGAAAACCCCAATCCATAAAATATACTACACCAAAACCCCAACATAGCATATGCATCAAAATCCCAATACAAAATATGCATCAGAAAACTAATACTACAAATTACAGAAAAAACAGACAGGCAATGCACAGTCAAACAGAGTAAAAGAAGAACAGAGAATGCTGATCTAGTCAGACATTGAGGATCAACTTTTGAATCGCGAGGTATAGTGAACTCGAAAGTATGGTGCGAAACGAGGAATTTGCAGGTGAGCTACCATTGGTCCTGTTGGGTTTTTCTTCTGAATCAGCATTAGGGTTTGATAGTTCTAATGCACAGGCAGATTCAGCCAACTAAATACAGGAGGTTGCGTGAGCTCCTCCCCTTCACTTCTGGTTCTGCCGCACCAAGGGGGGTGTCCCTATTTGATAAAGGTATGATCTTGACTAGCTCAATGACATATGGATATAACTTGACAGCAACAGGCAGAATACTCTCATGTAAGGACCAAGATTTGTGTAACAAATCACAAGGTTGGCAACATTCTTGGACATAATGTCTGGTTAGGTATGAGAGCATGCAGGGACTTCCTACTCCTAATCCTACAACTAACAGATGGAAGGATGAAATGGTTTGAATTGGTGTTTGGAGTTATGGGATTTTCCTAGACCCATTGAACAGACAGATTCCCAAACCAGTGCCTTATCTGGGCAGCAGAGTCATATCTAAGAATGTAAATGTCTCCCTATGATGACATAAATTCATATCCAGAGGACCTGAGAAGAATGCTACTGCCTAACAGCAACATGTCCAAGAAAGAGTATTACTAATGATCATACTTAACAGATCCTATGATGCAATCTATTTTCCTTTGTATCTGATCAAAAGCCTATTTAACCACTCCTTGAGCAGACGCAATAAATCAGACACACAGTATGCATATACTAAAAAATTGGAAGCCCTTGACAACCTTGTTGGAAAGGAAAACAAATGACATACAGGAGACAATCAGAAACAATACACACACAGGTGTTTTTCATTTAAAATCAATCTGCATAGAAAGTCATCATAGAGAAAATCATCATTTACAAGCCAAAATAGACTAGTACACCAGACTAAGGACCGAGTCTGTAGCAAAAAAAATGCCTTTCAAAATGTGAACACCTTATGTTCAGAGCCAGAGTTGAAAGCCCAAAAACATCCAACCCCCGAAATGAGTAACACTTCTTGCTTAAAAAACAGCCAGAGGGAAGCGTACTCAGCACTAATTACATGTATTGACCAAAATCCACCAGATACAGTAATGAGAAAGAAATGGCGCTCATAAGTCATCAATGTAGCAGGCAGGAAAGACCTCGAGCCTTGCGCCCCCGTTGGAGAATTCTCCATGCCATAAATTGGGTACCTGACTGCTTGACCGTTTGCCCACACCTCTGCACATCGCCATTGATGGCTCAACGACCCGCACTTCACTTGGAAACCGTCGCAATTTTCAAAATGGAGCTTCCCGCCAAAATGTGGTTCACCTCAGGTTCAAATTATGCAGGGAGATTAATCCCACATGCATGCCACGGAGACTCCATAAGCAGTTTAAAAGCATGGCCACACACATAAAAGGTGTCGAGCACTTTTGCCACGCTCGACACACGCCTCTTAGCCCAAAGCCCATCGCCAAGACTACCACCATCGGCCAAGCTCAAATCCTCTTCGCCGATCTCATCGGTCACACCGACGCCTACCATCAACTCCATCATCGGCCAGACCAGAACCATCGGGCTAGTCCTCCAGACTTCCACCGATAGCATGAGTCTTGCCGATCGCCAAATCCTACTCCCATGTCGATGTGACCAACACTATCGGCCAAACATTCCACATTTCCACCGATGAACAAAGTCACACTGACAACACCTTCGCTTCCTACCTCCATCGATGTGACTTACACCATCGGAGCAACATCTCAAACCTACGCCGACACCTGCCATCATGCCGATGAACAACTTCATCGGCGTAACCCATGCCATCGGTAGACCCCCCGCCAGCTTGCCCGATCTCAATAGTCTCGCCGATGTGCCGAACGTCAACTCCACCGTCGGCCAGACTGAACACAAAATCATCCCAATGGCCATCTCGCATCCCCGTCGGCCAGACCTAGACCGTCGGCAGAACCTCCATCGATCAAGCCGATGTGCAATCTCACTTTGATAGCATTCCCTATCGGGGTGACTTCCTTCAATCGGCGAACCACAAAACACGCTGGCCGATGAACACTTGACTTACCCCCATCGGCGAGATCAACACCATCGGTGGAACCACAATCTCCCCTGCCAATAGCACAAAGTCTTGGCGATGGAAGAAGATATGACTGCTACCACCATGATCACTAAGACAAAAACAAATTCATTCCGATGGAGAAAACATGAAGACTACCTCCTCAAGAACTATGATGCAGATGTTTGAAAAACACTGAGGGGCCCCAATACTTAAAACTTTTTGGATTTTTTGGGAAGGTACCTGCATGAAAAATTGCTGAATTAGCTGACAGTCAATTCAGGCACTAACGGTGGCTCTGATTGGGGACGTGCAGGGGAGGAGCTCACGCAACCTCCTGTATTTAGTTGGCTGAATCTGCCTGTGCATTAGAACTGGCAAACCCTAATGTTGATTCAGAAGAAAAACCCAACAGGTCCAAGTGACGATTCTCATAAGACGAAACCAATACCAACTCTTATTGAGCCTTTTGCACATGGCGTTAAAACTTCATCCCTAAGTTATTGTCTGCTTAGGTTTATAAATACTAAAAATCCTTTATGCTTGATTGTAATTGCTTTACTTTGCTTTTAGTGCAAGATTTAGAAATCCTTAAAGATGTTTGTGACCAACTAGTTCTACAATCTTCTTACAAGTCTTGTTTTATGGAGAAAAGAGGCTAAAATTATCTTCTTGGGTCTCCCAAATGCTAGCAAAACTACTCTGTTGCTTGTGCTTAAGGATGCGGTTCTACAGTCTTCTTACATATATAGTATTATGTTTTTCTTTTCAATGATGGAGGGTTCTGCAACTCGAACCCACAAAGCACCCCACATCAGAACTGATCATAGTAAGATCAGATAAAGCTTTTGATTTGGTTGGTCATATATATAGGGTTGTGCAACATGAATCTACAAGGCAATTGATCACAAGAAGAATCAGATTTAAGGTTTATAATTTGGGTGGTCATCAAATTACTAGGAAACTATGGAGGGACTATTCTACCAAGGTCCCCCTCTCTATATACATACATATTTGTATGATATGCCCCGATGAAAGAATTTAAGTAGGAGGACACAACACTTTATAATGATGACATGGGGCTACGTATTCTCACGCCAGGATTCAAGTGGTCTTTATTAGGATAGCAAGCCAAGACGCTTCATATGTTAAATTAGGTAGAGAATTACATTATATGCTTGGCTATGAAATACGATGTCTGAAGCATTCCACCCTCTACCACAGGTAATGATGACACTCATTCATGCAATCTATCTCGGAAGACAAAGTAAGAACATACTATTAATTAGGAATGTATCCATTCCTGGTTATAACAAATCGCATTGTTACCATGTTCGATGGCCTCTGCTGGTTAGATGTGTTCACATCCACTCTTCGGAGATTACTAATCTAAAAATGGTGGAGGGCTCGAAAAGTGAGAAGGGCAAAGGCAAGAAGAAAGCAAGGCAGGAGGCTGAGAAGATAATCTAAAGGAATATCGTGGGTGGAAGGGACAATGCAAACAAGGTGGTGGAGAATTTTGCAGACTATTTGGAGAAGGAAATAACTAACCCTGAGTTGAGGATATGTCTTCTCAGGATGTGGAGTATGGTGAAAGATTTGTGTGGGGAGCCAAGTGTTGGAATTTAGGAGGCGATGGGCTCATTGCTTCTGGACATGGGTCAGTTTATTGGCAAAAAAATTGTCTCTGACATTGCACAAGCTTTGACCTGTGCATCCATGTTATCTGCTGTGGCTGGTGAATTCATGTTCCATTAGGATATCCACAATGTCAACGATCAAGAAGAAGCTTTCCATGACTGCTACCTAGACCACTTTCACAAATTAATGGAGGGATATGGTAGATTCTTTAAAGGTATGCAGGAAATTACCATGGATTTGAATGTTAACCTATCTAAAGATGCAATGATTGAAACGAAAAATTGCTATGATTCTTCTTGGTGCAGTCATGGCCGGAGGGTTCAAAGATTGAACTGTCCAAACCATGCAGTTAGAGTAAACACAACGGAAACAACACGATCATAGAATGCAATGGAAGATTCATATATTCAAAATATCAAAGAATTACAATGTCATATGCCGGCAACATGCGCTTTCTGGGTTACAACAGATATGGAAGATATGGCATTGAAATGCCTTCCCGAAAAGAAATTCGAACTCTAATTCACCTTCTAAAACTGCTGACTTCCTAATGCATCTAAGAGATCTATGTATATCATCTTCAAGCTCTAAGAATCCTCCGCGTTGGTGACAGGAAGTTACAAACTTCAATAAAAGATGTAGTGTGTAGAAACAAGGTAGGTCGGCCTACAACATCTGGTATTGCTCCGCAAATGCATGAAACTTGGTGCAGACCTTAAGGAAGGTCTATTTGATTCATATGTGCCGTGTATGATATTTCATTTGGCTCTGCAAGTCACAGAAGTGCTCCGCAAACCTTATCCTTCAACTGACTGTCTGAATGCTCTGCTATGTGGAAGCTGATGATCTTCTAATAGCGATAACTTTTTGGAAACAAATCCAAATCACTTGAAATCTGAATATGATGTAGATGACACTGTGTAGATCTGCTAAATCTTGCTCTGCGAGTTCTGTTATGAAATGCAGTACAAAATGTTGAAACTGTAAATGACAAAATTGCTCTGCAACCTGGGATGCTCCTACATCACCTCTTCTGAAGAATAATTTGAGAAGCTATTAACAGAGTATAATTTGTATGACAATCAAAGGGGATTGTGTAACTTTCCCCTACAATTTCACTAGGGTTTATATTTTATGTGTTGTTGGTTCAGACCTTAGACAAAGCAATAATAGGATATGGATAGTTTTTCTTGATAATATCAAGGATGAAAATTATTCTTGGAATGGATCTAGAGAAGCATAAATAATTTTTGTGGCTCCCGGGTGCTTAACTACTTGGCAATTTTTTTAAATCTATTAATTAAGGGTTTTATGAGATTGTTAGACTTAATGGCACATATATACTTTTGGGTAGATAGCATTGCATATCTTTTTAATTTAGCAATAGAGACTGATTTCAAGAATCAAGAAAGGAAATTGATGTAAAAATTATGGATGAATCTATGAAGAATGCTCTCATTTTAATTTTAAGAAACAAGATTGATGATGTATAAATAGAAAACAGTGTTAGGCCCATTGGATCTTTATGTGTAGTGTTGTTCATCACATGGCGTATAAGTAGATATTTTGTAGTGAGGAGGTTGTTTGATAAATCCCATACATGCAGTCTCACTTCAGTATAAGAGGGTCCAGAACCGAAAAATAATAGATAGTTGAGTTAATTGTGAATATACATTATTGTTAAAAATTAATTAGATTTATTATAAATTTAAATTAAGAGCATACAATTTGTATGTGGTGTTTGGACAATTGTGTTTGTAGATTAATCCCCAAAAATCTTACTCTTATTATTTAAGGTGGTTGGATAGTTTATATATGACATTTTATTGGATTTAGTAATAATTCATTGACAATTATTTGGATTTTGCTTTTGGTTTGGTTACTATAGGATAAATGTAAGAAAGATTTTATGCTACAAAACTATGTAACCATCTAATTGGTCTTCTTTGTAAATTGCATATTTAAAAATTAATAAATTATGATAATTAAAAATATATGTATAAATAATTTTAAATCAAACATAAAATTATTTGCATATCATAATTTATAAAATTATATTTATATTTTATGTTTTAGAAAAATAATATATTTTATATTTTCTTACCATATAAGGTAATTATCTTAATATCCACCGTATTCAATACCCATAATTGCTACATTTCATGCAAACCATTTAATTTATTATATTTTATTATTCTTTATTTAAAGTTCCTTTAAATATATTTAATAAATATTCAAATTTTTATATAGAATGTATTTTTTCTAATTGAAAAATATAGTTTTTAAAATCATAGAGGTTTTTAAATATTATAATGGTGAAATTACCATACCCATATGATTTCACATTTAGTTTTGTGACCACCTTGATGAAAATGTAATAATATATCGACAAGTTGCATACTCTTATGCTAAGTTTGGATTTGGCCTAATCCTTTCCATCTTCATCCATCCATATTCACACTAATTTCCATACATGAGCTACTTATTCATTACTATTTCACCCTGATTAGCATTGATTTCCATACATTGACTCCCTACCTTGAGATCACCACCTTATTCATATTGATCATATGTATGACTCTAGTTTGATATTGGTCAATCTTGAGGAGCACAATAATGAACCCCAAATCCAAGGAATTTAATTTAAATTTCAATCAACTCGACCCTTTTACTAGCTATTGTGAGCCAATCTAACACACAATTCATGCAACATGTTGGTATGTCATGATAGTTAAAGACATTCATTGTGCACTTAATTTCATGAGAGGTGGAATGTTAGAGCACACTTTGATTCTATAGGGAAATAAAGGGATCAATTTTGCATCATCACATAGGCCATCTGCATATCTATGAATGATGTCTTCCATCTTTTCATCATCATTAATTCATTTGCTAAGGGGTTTGAACTAGGAGAATGTGTTCACCTATTGAGTCGGAAAGCTCCTCAATAGAATCTCTAGACAATAACTTAACAAATTCAAACATATTAAAGGTAACAAGGAGTAGATCTTCCAACACACTTTTGCCAAACTAGCTCACACAACTCAAATCAATTATGTTCATAAGATCATATTCATGACAATCAAGATTGAACTTGTGAGGCTCAATATTGATCTACATTATTTTCTATGGCAATAGGACTCTAAGACATTCATCATCTACTAAGGCAATTAATTTTTTGATAGTGGTGAATTCGCCCAAAATAACACCATCATCAATCGTAGAGCTAAACTTACACCTATCCTCCCATTTTTAAATTACCACATTTATTTTAGTTTTATTATTTGTCCCAGCTCTGTTACCTAGGTTAATTATTCACTAATTAATTACATTTATTTAATTAGCCTACATATTTTATGTAGGTGGTATTTTCTCCTTACATTTTAGGTGAACCCAACATTTTCAAACATGACCTAAGTTTTTCCCTTAGGGCTTCTTCTCCTTCATTAGGGTTTTCAAATCTTTTTTTAATTGCTTATCTTTCATAACAAATTTTCTTAAGGTTTGATTGTGCTTGAGTGATCATTATGCCTTACTTCTTTTAGGTTTTTTCTTGAATCTTTAATTACCTTCCACCCACCCCTCAAAGTTTGTGTTTCATTTACATATCTTACATTATGGATCCTTTTAGGCCATTATCACTCTCATATGCCCATGCATATCTTATTAATTTTGATAGGTTCCTCTCTTTTGTGACACACAATGCTTCCATCCTTGATACTCTTATGACATTTAATGCTATGGATGAGAACATGTTTTCCATGAAGGTTCTGTTTAATCATGTACTTACTTTTCCCAATATATACTCACTTCACTTCTCCATGATTTTAATGGTATCCCATTCACTGTGACTTGTGATAGTGATAAGTATGCATCTAGTGAAATCTTAGCTTATGTTAGTGATGTACCTAATGTGATGGACATTGATAAGGTTACACCTTCTTTACCTATTCATGACACTATTGCACCTTATGATGATATCTCTCCTACATGTCATGGTAGCCATATGTCTATAGAGGCATGTTCTTTTGATGACATACCTTCTTTTATACATGATGATGTGCTTCATGGTGATCATTCTTTTACATCTCATGTAAGTCCTATGGATACTCGTGATAGTATTTCATCTAATGATACATTACATGAAAAATAGCATACACCATAATGATAGTCCATTAGCTTCTCATGTAGATCATATTGATGTCCTCTTGCCTTCTCATACATTATAGGTGTAACAAATCTACCCATACAACATAGTAAACACTTTGGTTTTCAACTAAAGAAATAATTCAATTCCTTTAAAAGTAGGAAAATAAAAATTTTCCTTTCCTGACATCATCATTTGCACTTTGCATAATTGAAACATAAAACATTTCATTTCAATTTATAAAAGAAATGCATCTTTTCAATTACAATTTTCATATATGATTTATAATCAAGTAAACATATTTACAATTTACAAATAAGTACAAGATCAAGACTTCCATGTCTGGATTAATCTTCTATTTCACAAGTCTCGGCGTGTCATCTGCAAGAGGGAGAACATCACCCAAGTGATTTACTTCCATCCATAGACTGGTAGTCCCCCACACACCTTCCATCTAGAAGTGGCCCTACCCTTCAATGAAGAGTATAGACTAAGGACTCCCTAGTATTGCCATCTGAGTTTCTAGTGTTGTGTCCTACATAACCAACACAATCATACAACTATAAACTCCTAACTGAGTATGACACTACTGGCTACCTATGTAAATCTAGAGCACAGTGAACCAACAAGTGCAAGCAGAGACTTTTGCACCTAATTTGGCCAAAGTTTTGAATAAATTCAACCACTTAAAAAGTGAAGTTGTATGTTCACCCACCTCTAACTCGACTTGGAAACCTTCAATGACCTATGGTTAACTCAAACTTTTATTTGATCAAATGGTTTAACTTTTCATAATGATCTTATTTGTATAGAGAAGGCTCGTTAAGTCAATACATGACTGGCTGGTTAGTTTCTCTGACTTTGAACACCCATGTTACATTCTAGTAACCTCTTGGGTCTTGGCTACTGCCACTTGTTCAAGTCCTTTCTATTAACCACGAGAGTAACTACTCTTCTATTTTTAAGCACTTTAGTTAATCATGACAACAAAACATCATCGAATTGACCCTCCTAGTCTCATAGCAATAATATAGATAAAATGTCCATAGAGTTCTTCAATAAATTAATATCTTATATAAAAGATTACTTATATATAGAGGTGTCGAAGCTTAATCAAGGACACATAACTTATACAACATTAATATAATGATATCAAAATTGGCATAACTTTAACAAGTCTACCATAGCTAAGTCACAATGATTTCAAAGCTTTCCGACCCGAGAACATAGTACTTCTATCAGCCACATTACTTATAATAATTCAGCCTCAATATCATATAGCTTTTTGGCCACATTAGACACAAGGGTTTACATTTTTTTATTCATGTCGACCTCTCAAAAACATAGTTCAGCGTTATAATACCATTGGTTTATATACTTTTTGGCCTTTGAAAACCCAAAGGTTATATGAGCACGTCGAGGCTCTCAAAGCATAGGCCGATTGATTAAGTATGATGTCTCTCTTTGTAGAAATCACAAATACTCCTGTGGTAAACTAATAACAGTAGTAGCTTTTCGTAAGCAATTAAAACATAAAATAATTATATTCAATCATAGAGGATATAAACCTCTGTCCATAATCAAATGACTTTATATATGTAAAAAATAATGGTTCGTAATATACAATAGTGTTTAGTAGGCTATCGACATTATAAGATAACACATGCAGAGCATAAACATGTGTAGAGTACAACATATGTAGAGCATCAGGATAAAATAAGAAAAGAACCTGTTGATATTGTTCCATAGTCTTTTCTCTTCAGAGCTTGATTTCCTTTTTCTCTTATTGTCCAAGCTTCTAATTTATGTCATTTTACTATTGTTTCTTCCCTAAAATCCTTCAGGTTAATTTCAGTTTCTTGTCTCTATCACTTACTATCCTTCTCTCTTTTTCCAAATTGTGCCAAATCAATATGCTTCAAGAGCAATAACTGTTGTTTTAACACTCCTCTCATTTGCAAAAGAGAAACAGTTGGAATTTACCACTTAGTGGCTACAAACAGCTCAGGGAATCATAGAGGAACAGACTGTTCCTAATGCCACCACTTTGTGGCTTTCGTAGAGTTTAAATAGCTTCATGCTTCTGCCACCAAAATTTGGTGGCAGAATTTTCAAGAAAGTTTGCTTGCATTTACTAAAACAGGCACCTATAATATGGAAAAGGTGGCGCTGCCATCATTCATATATAACCTTACAAATAGCCTTCGATGGCAGCTCATAATGCCCACGAAGTAAAGTATTTATCCTACACACACACATATATATGTTATGTCAGAAAATGTCCCCTTGGGGGCTTTTCCCTCTTAAGGTTTAGCTCTTGGGTCCTTTAGAATGCATTTAGATCATATTGCATGTTAATTTTGAATCCCGATGAGAAAACCCCTAAGTGTTATGGTAAATAGGACCTAGGGGTGCTATAATGTTAAGCCCTACCTAAAATAAGGAGGGAGGACTTGGGCGCTTGTGCCCTAGTCATGCCCTATTTTGGGTCAGGCCCTAAATCTAAGTGTCGGTTATATGACCGTTGTTAGGCCCTATGCTGACACCTTAAGTTTTAATTATGAAATTCTTGGTGGGAATGTGTGTTGTTGCATATATAAGCATTTTTAGGTTTTCATTTGTAAACTAGAAGCAAACTAGAAGATGATTGTGAACTTTTGACGAACTTGTGATTTCAAGATATTCATTGTTGCAGAGCAGAGCATTATTATTGTGCTTGTGATTGAAGATTTAGCTTCATCTTCTCATGTGCATGAAGGATCTTCATCTATGTGAGAGCTACACCTCTAAGGTGACATTTGTTTATGTTAGAATCATTTATCATTTAGTTTTTGCCTCTATCTCGCAGGGATACGCACTCTTATCTAACAACAGTGTTTGGAAGACTTGAATGTCTCTCTGGGGCTTGACTGAGGCAAGCCTCTAAACACCACAACCAAAAACCACACTCCTTTGTGAATGTAGGTTACAAGTACCGAGTTTCATGGAGTGGAGATGTAGAGGAAGGTTGCAGATAACCAGTATTTAGGACCTAAAATAAAGAAACAGAACGAGGCATTTTCGGGACATGGGTGACTAAGGCAATGTCCTCTAGAGTTTTAGAAATTGGAATCTTTGTGACAGTGATATTCTACATCTAAAGAAGCCCTGATATCCCGAAGATCAACCTACCTTGGACACAAGGACTAGTCACAGTGACCTCCGCATATCCCGTGACGAAAACAGAGAGAACAGTGATCATCAGTACCGTAAGGAGTTCTGCATTCCATGAAGAAAAGAATAGCTTAGACTTGGACGCCTAGGGCACTATCCTCGAATATTCTAAATCCCAAACTTTGAAGAGTGGTCTATTATTAATCTCTAGCTTCTATCTCAGTCTACAAGCATTTGTCTAAATCTATCAATTTGATATTTGTTTTGCATAATTAGGGTTTCTTACATATTTAAGGAATACATTAAGGCATTGGTTAGCAATTTCCAAGTTTCCACATCATTCCAAGTGACAGCCCAACCTGTAGGTGAATCCTCTTGCACAAATCGAGGTTCAACTCAGTTGATATGTCCTTGAATGTTTGTTGTGAAAGGAGGATCTAAACTCATCAACACTAAAAGATCAAACATCAATTCAACCCCTCTTTTCACATCTTAAACTATATATATATTTCAATTTCACATAGTTGGTTTACATTGACAACATAGCTTAAACACCTTATAGTTTCCATTAACGGAAAAGAGAGCAAGACATAACTCAACTCGACTAGGTTCATCTTAACCTAACAATTTTGTTAATAACTCAAATTGACACGGTTAAAAAATAGACCTATGTGAGTGTGTGTAGAAACTCAAATGGCAATACCCGATTTTCTAAATTCTATTTTCCTCTCCTGAGTGATATTCTCCCTCACTCTTTGGAGGGCAAGAAATTATCATGCATTTCACATAGAAAAACATTCATATAGTTAGCCATAAAAAGCCACAACATAACATTATGTGGATTAAATATCATATATTCATTCAAATGCATATATATATAATTAACAATTTCACACATAGTCAATTTACATTGACAACATAGCTTAAACACCTTATAGTTTCCATTAACGGAAAAGAGACCAAGACATAACTCGACTCGACTAGGTTCATCTTAACCTAAAAATTTTGTTAATAACTCAAATTGACTTGACGCAGTTGAAAAATAGACCTACATGAGTGTGTGTAGAAACTCAAATGGCAATACCCAATTTTCTGAAGTCTATTTTCCTCTCCTGGGTGATACTCTTCCTCACTCTTTGGAGGGCAAGAAATTATCGTGCATTTCACATAGAAAAACATTCACATAGTTAGCTGTAAAAAATCACAACATAACATAATGTGGATTAGATATCATATATTCATTCAAATGCAAAAACATCTCATTGCATATTATTTTCATCAAAATATTAAATATCATAATGACATCATCTTGCATCAAAATACTATTTACCATAAAATTTAAAAGTAACTTGGTCCATCAAAAATGGTGTGTAACATATCTCCTCCCATAAGGATCATCGTCCTCGATGATTCAATGTATCATAACATATAAAATCAATCACAAGTTTTTCTTATGAATTTTTAAAAGCATGAAAAAAATGAAGAAATTTGTGTTTAATATCATCATAGTCCTCCCATGTAGCATTGTCTTCTGCATACTAGTCCCACTAGACCTTGCACTAAGTGACTTCTCTGTTATGCAGGAGAAGCATGCACATTTTGACCACTCTGAGAGGCTTGATTATTACCACCCCTAGGTCATGTACCTATAGTGTACTCCAATCAATTACATGATAAACACCTGGTATATATTTCTTAAGGTAAGACACATGAAAAACATTATGCATCCGAGCAAGAGTTGGTGGTAGAGAAATCATGTAAGCAACTTGGTTGACTTCCTCGAGAACTTCAAAGGGACCCACATATCTAGGAGCTAGTTTGGAAGACTTTCCAAACTTAATTGAGCTCTTCTGAGGCTTGACTCTTAAAAGAGCTTTTTCTCCTACTGAGAAATGTCTTAGCATGCGCTTAGCATCAGCATATCTTTTTTGTCTATCAATCACCTCTGCTAATCTTTTCTTGATCATCTTGATTTGCTCTTCCATTTCTAATAGCATTTCTGAACTAAAGCTAATCCTATCTTCTAGCTTATCCTAGCTTATAGGGGTTCGGCACTTTCTTCCATACAATGCTTCAAATGGAGCCGTCTTGATAGAAGAATGATAAGAATTATTATAAGCAAATTTTACAAGCGGAAGATAATCCTCCCATTTGAATTGCTTATCCATGCAATACATTATCAATAGATATTCTAAAACTTGATTTACTCTTTCCGTATGACCATCTGTCTTAGGATGATAAGCAGAGCAGCTTATGTTCAATTGAGTCCCAAGTGAGGAGAATAAGGTTTGCCAAAACCTTGATGGAATGCGTGCATCCCTATCTGAGATGATCTTCTCATGAATACCATGCAACGTAAACACTTGGTGCACAAATTTACGGGCTATGACTGGTGCTCCATCTATCAAATTCCTAGGTATGAAATGAGCTACCTTGGTAAGTCTATCTACGACTACCAGAATAGCAATATGCCTATTTCTAGACATAAGAAGACCTTGTACAAAATCCATACTGATGATCTACCACTTCCACTCTGGAGTCTCATGAAGATATAGGAATCCTGTCGGATGATGATGTTCTGCTTTCACTCTCTGGCATTCTAAACATCTTGCTACAAACCTTGCAACATCCCTCTTCATTCCTTTCTAGAAATACAGTGGTTTCACATCGGCTAGCAGTTTTGTCACTCTAGGATGTCCTGAATATGGTGCAAAATGAACTTCTTTCCACACGATATTCCTTAACTCCTCAAAGTTCGGAACACACATCCTTCCACTAAATCTTAGTAGTCAATCTGGTTCAAAGTAGAATCCATCATCCCTCAAATCTTGAGGATTATCCAAGAGAGCTTGCTTAACATGTTCATAGTATTCATCTCCCTTGGATTTTTGCAACACCTGATTCTTGAAATCAGAATGAATAGAGATCATCGAGGACATATGTCTCCTTCAACTTAGGGCATCCACTACTCAGTTCTCCTTGCCCTTAATTTAACTAATCTCGAAATCATAGTCATATATCAACTCTAACCATGTCCTCTGACAAGCATTAAGATGTGGTTGAGTAAATAAATATTTAAGACCTTGATGGTTTGTCCTTAACTTGAAGGGTTTCCCAAGAAAATAATACTGCCACATTTGTAGTGCATGCACAACTACTACTAACTCAGGATCATGTGGAGCATAATGTTTTTCATATGTCATCAGCTTTCTAGACTCATAATCGATTACTTGCCCTTCTTACATAAGTACACCACCTAATCCTTCTCCTGAGGCATCGGTGATGACTATAAAATGACCTTCTAGATCAAGTACTTTTAGAATTAGTGTCATAGTTAGCTTTTCTTTTAGTTGATCAAATCCCTCCTCGCATTTTTCTGACCAAACAAACCTTTTGCCTTTCCTTTGCAGAGAAGTAATGGGGTAGGAAATCCTAAAAAAAATTAGCCACAAACTTCCTATAATATCCTACCAAACCCATGAAACTATAGACTTCATGCACATTTTTTAGTGCAGGCCACTCGAGAATGGCTTTGATCTTTGCTAGGTCTACTACAATCCCCTCTATTGAGATTACATGACCCAAGTACTATACTTCTTTTTGGAAGATAGTACTCTTTGAGAGTTTACCATAAAGTTTGTACTCTCTCAGACGCTAAAGAACGATCTGCAAATGTTGGAGATGTTCTTCCTCATTTTTGGAATATATCAGAATGTTGTCAAGAAACATAAGAACAACTTATCCAGACAGTCTCTGAATACATTATTCATTAAATTCATGAATGCCACAGGTGCATTCGTCATTCCAAAAGGTAGGATTGTGAATTCATAATGCCCATATCTTGTTCTAAAGGTTGTTTTATGCATATCTTCATCTTTTAGCCTTAACTAGTGGTATCTGGATCGTAGATTGATCTTTGAGAACACAACTGCCCCACACATTTGATCGAAGAGATCATCAATACATGGCAACAGATACTTATTCTTTATCGTTGCTTTATTAAGCATACGATAGTCTATACACAAGTGTAGTGTGCCATCCTTTTTTCTAACGAAGATCACAGCTGGCATTTCCCAATGTGAAACATTGGGTTTTATCAATCCTTTTGCTAGCAACTCCTATAGCTGAGCCTTTAACTCCATCAACTCTATTGTAGTCATTTGATAAGGAGCTTTGGATATAGGTTCTGCTCTTGGGATAATATCTATGGAAAATTCAAAATCTCTCTTAGGAGGTAATCTAGATAATTCATCTGGAAATACATCCTAAAAATCTTGTAGAAAAAGATATTTCTCCATATTTGATCTTTCTTGATCTATAGATTCCTCTTTTTCCATTCCTTGGAGTTTCTGAAACTCATAATACATTAAGTCATCTTGAAAGGTGAAAACTTTGTAATCATCCATTTTCTCCATTTTAACTGAAAAGAGTTGGCACCCTTTTCGCTTGGCCCTCTTCAATTTTAATGTAGATATTTGTCTTAGCTTGATCTATCTGGAAGTACCTTGCAGAAAAACTCTATTTCCAAGTTCGTCTAGGCATTCTACTATTTTTGCAAAATAATATACTTTAGCCCTATGTCTCCATAACTAGTTTATTCCTAGGATGACATCATAAGATCCTAAAGGGGCTACATAAAGGTTTACTTTAGTCAAAAAGCTTGGAAGTTCAACCTTAGCTTCGAATAAACACTGCTCTATATGAGCTCTTGTCTAGTTAGCATACTCTACTGACCATGATGTGTCCATTTAACTAGCTTTTCTAGATATTTTCTCTAATACTTTTGGTAAAATAAAGCATTCAGTGGCTCCAGTGTCTATTACAAATGAATTCAGAACACCAAATAAAATACCTGGACTTTCAATTGATGAAGGCACAAGACAATTGAGAGGGGGGTGAATCAGTTATATCAAAAACTTCAAACCCTCATAAACATAATCACATCCACTTCAGTTCACTTAAACCCTTAATCCATTATGAAGATTAAATATGAAAAGCATATAACATAAACTTAAACACATCAACACCATGTACAAGAGAACACCAGAGTTTTACGTGAAAAAACTTAAAAGAGAAAAACCACGGTGAGGATTAGCTCACAATATAAAGTAGTATCAATACCGAATTACAAGAGGCTCACTGCCCACAAAAAGAATGGCTCACTATCCAAAAGAAGAGGCTCACTGCCAAGGATGAAGTGATATAATTGCATCTGACACATGTATGGGTTCAATTCCAATGAAGTACAACAATCATCACCTTCACATCTATACCAAAAGATGGTAGGCACCTTCTACTCACTGCATCCAATCACCTAACACATGAAAGTTCTTACTTCCCTGATCAACTTCACATCACATACATTATGTCCCTCATCCTCACACACACACAGACACACACACACACAAACTCTTGACACTTATTTATACCACCATCAACCTTGAAATCAATCTCCAAGGTCAAAAACACAATCTTCAATCCTTGAAACAGTCTCCAAGGTCAGCAAACATAGAATATTTGAATTAGGTCTAGACCTAAACATTCCATAGCACAAAGGAATGAAGGAAAACCACTTTATGCCTTAGCTTAGACCTAAATCTATCCAAGCACATTACACATAATCACCAAATCAACTCCTCAATCTACACAGACATTCAAGGTTGGCCAAACAGTGTAGACATAAGGAATTCTTGATCACACACTTCCACGATCACAACTGTAACTTTCAAACCATACATAGGGCTTTAACACAATCTAGAAACATCCACAAACATCTTGAAGTCACCTAGAAATTAGCAAATTTATCCACAACAACTTTCACCTGAAGAAAGTTCACTGTCAGCTTACAAACAACACTGTCAAACTTTGCTACACAAGAACTTGCTTTTTGGAGCACCAAATCACAAACCCTCTGGATAGAAGATAGGTAAGATCCTTATAAACGTATATCCAAAACTACAACATTTGAAACCATGAACTGTACAGAAATGCGGAGAAAAATACTTTCTCCCATATACCTCTGCATAGCTCAGAAACGCTGTCAAATACTGTTCTCAAACTAGTGATCATAACTTTCACTGCACAGCAATCCGCATCACCAAATTCTAGATTTAACATCTTCAAACACTTCTTGACAACATATCCAAACTGCACACTCAGATCTCCAACACAGAAGAAATGAGGAGGAAAAACTTGAACAATATTTTGTAAGCCAGAAGACTCCTTCAACACACTGTTTCCAGTATTAATCAAATTTTCTCAAAAGCACTTGGAAACCCAACTACATAAACATATCTTCAACACCTTTAGTATCTATACAAAGAATGCAAATCATTTTTAGCAAAGCAGCTAAGTCAAACAATAATAACTTCATCAGAAGACATAGTTGACACTAATGACAACACAAACATGTTGACATCAATGACAACACCGATTAGCACATGCTTGCAACAATCTCCCCCTTTGTCATTGATGGCAACATATGATGTGAAAAACCATCATGACACAACTCTGCACAAATCTCACTCTCCCCCTTTCTTTTATACATCTTACTCTTTTTCTCTCCCTTTGTTTTTCACATGAACTCTCTCCCCCTTTGATATCAATGGCAAAGGGTGACACATCTTTCTCAAGCTTTCTCCCCCTGATTATGATACTACACATACTTGCACTCTTCTCAACTGCTTGGAATACTCCCCCTTGGGAGTACACACAAACCCGTACCAACTCTTACTCCACCTAACTATAACAATCATCAATGCCACTACCTGCTCCCCTGAGAGGTAGCCTCCAACATTAGTCCAGAAAAGAATGAATCTTGAATAACACTAGACTGATGCATCTCCTTATGCATCTAGTTCAAATAAGGAGGGGCAATAACCCCTAACTTCTCCCGGAGATACTCAAATATATCCTTAGGAAGGGCCTTAGTGAATATGTCAACAACCTAATCCTTTATAGACACATACTCAAGCTTCACTTCATTCTCTGCAACCTTCTCTCTTAGAAAATGATACCTAATAGAAATATGTTTTTTCCTTAAATGCATCATTGGATTCTTTGAAATGTTAATAGCACTTGTATTATCACATAAAATAGAAATGGGCTCATTATACACAACTTTGATATGCTTTAGGGTTTATTTCATCTGGATAACACATGTGTGCAACATGATGCTACAACAATATACTATGCTTCTGCAGTAGATAAAGACATTGAATCCCACTTCTTTCTTAACCAAGATACAACTCTATCTCCAAGAAAGAATGCACCACCACTTGTACTTTTCTTGTCATCTACACATCCGACCCAATCTACATCTATGTAGGCACTTAGGGTAAATTCATTATTCTTAGGATACCACAAACCATGATCCAGAGTGCCCTTCATCCTCTTCACCACCATGACATGTGACTCTCTAGGATCTTCTTGAAATCTTTCCACAAGACAAACTGCATGCATAATATCTGGTCTGGTAATAGTTAGATACAGCAGTCCTCCAATCATTGATCTAAAATTTCTCTGATCAACCTTAGGGGATTCATCATTCTTGCTCATCTTGCAACCAGTTGTCATGGGGGTACAAACTGGTTTAGAATCTTCCATTCCAAATTTCTTCAACAATTCCTTGACACACTTTGATTGTGAAATGAAAATGCCCTTATCTGTCTGATTAATTTGTAGCCCAAGGAAGAAGTTCATCTCTCTACACATTGACATCTCAAATTCTTTTTACATCTCATCTACAAAGTTCCTACACATAACTTCATTTCCACTAAAGATTATGTCATCCACATAGACCTCAACAATTAGGATTTGATCTTTGCCTACCTTGATGTACAAATTACTATCTGCAGACCTTTTACTAAATCCTTGTTGCAACAAATACCTGTTTAACCTTACATACTAAGCTTTGGGAGCTTGCTTCAGTCCATACAATGCCTTCCTCAATCTGCATGCCATATCTAGTTTGTCTGACAATTGAAATCCATCTAGTTGCTCTATGTATACTTCCTCTTCCAACTCACCATTCAAAAAAGTAGACTTCACATCCATTTGATATACTTTGAAATCCTTATGTGTTGCATAAGCCAAAAACAACCCGATAGCCTCCATTCTTGCCACTGAGGCAAAATTTTCCTCATAGTCTATTCCTTCCACTTGTGAGTACCCATTACATACAAGTCTAGCCATGTTTCTTACCACTTCTCCATTCTCATTCAACTTGTTCATGTATACCCACTTAGTTCTAGTCACATTCTTTTTCTTTGGTCTTGGGACAAGTTCCCAAGTCTGATTCTTCTCAATCTGCATTAGTTCTTATTCCATAGCCTTAATCCAATACACATTCTTGTAGGCATCAACCATTGTTTTAGGTTCAACTTTGGAAAGTAAACATAGATTTACCTATTCTTTTGTAGTTCTGCTTCTTGTCAAGACACCTTTGCTCTTATCACCAATGATCTGATCTTTAGTGTGATGCCTCTGCACATATTTGGGAGTTTCAAGAACTTTTTCCAGAGCTTCTTGTTCTTCAACTTGTACTTCTCTTTTTGGAGTTTCTTGAACTTCAACCTGTACTTCTTTCTCTTTGGTCTTTTCTTCTTTTCCGCAAGAGGACTCATCTAATTCATATCCATTAATCTCTGAAAACTTCTATATATCTTCATCAACCTTAACATTAGCACTTTCAATAATGTTTCTTATCCTCTTATTATATGATGTAGGAGCATCCCTGGTTCAAGAGCAATCTTGCATCAACCAAAAACATTTGCATTTTAGTTTGTTTATAGTTTAGTTTGTTTCCTTTCATTTTCCAGTTCAGTTAAGTTAGAAGCAGTTTCTGTATTTTGATTTGCATTCTACCATAGTTGCATCTCAGATCTTGCAGAGCAAGACTTAGCATCTAGACATGTTCATCTACATAATAGCCAGAATTCAGAGCATTTGGATCAGTTATCAGAGAGTTATCGCTATCAGAAGATCGATTGTTTCCTCGGAACAGAGCATCTTGACAATCTCTGATAATCAGCTAAAAGTGAAGACTTGCGGAGCATTCCTTGACTTATGGAGCTTAATGACACATCATTCAATGATCTTTAGTCCGTGGCCGACCTTCCACGAGATCTATACATCATTCCATTCATTTGTGGAGGGTTTCTACTCACTTAGGTTTGACCTATCCGTGTACACATGTTATAGCTCTTCATCAGAGTTTGTGATCTTCCTTAGCTGACGCGGAGGAATCTTATGATCCAGAGATAATATATATTTATGTGATGGATCCTTAGGAAGGTAGTTATCAATTGATTCACATAGTGATAGTTGATAGTTTAGATTTTGCGCGAAGGAGCTTCAAAGATATATCTTGTGTATATTCTGGTATTCTAAAATTAGGCCTTTTAGCCCTAATTGTAAGCCCACATGTTGCCGACCGATCTATATTTGACTTCTATGATATATTGAATGACTAAGATTGCATTTGTTCTATATCTTTGGATTGTTTCCGTTGTATTTACTCTAGTTGATTATGTGGACCCTACTACCGTGACTGCACCAAGTGGTATCAGAGAGAAAGTTCAAATCTTTGGGAGCAAATAAAATGAAGTTGGCAAGGGAATTCCATAAGGTCTTGTTGTGGAAAGATCACCGAATTGAGGTAGGTTACTTGTGTCACAACCAATCTCTTATTGTGAGGCAGTTGTCACCTTGTAGCCCGATTGCCAAATTTGAGGCAGTTTGCACTTGATCCTAGGAATAATGTCGCCGAGAAGAGTTGCTACTATTGGAACAATGGCTAGTAGAATGGATGAGATGATGGAAATGATGAAAACTATGAGAATTCAATTGGATGTTGTCAAAGAAGATAGGTGAAGAGGATCGACACCGAGACCTAACATTGGAAGTGATGATGAAGAGGAATTTCAATCTGTCAAACAAATTAGCGAAACCCTAGGAGGAGATAAAGAAGAAGAATCAGATCAAGTAAAGATGTTGTGAGCTATTTCAAAGATTGGAAAGAGATCTAGAGTTGATGTGCTGAACTATATTGGTAATTTGAACCCTAAAGAGTTGATTGACTGGATAAATGACATGGAAAAATACTTTGAGTATGAAGAAGTTGAAGATCCGGAGAAGGTGAAATTTGCAAAGACAAAGTTGAAAGGACATGTTGCTATATGGTGGAAGGAAGTTCAGTTGGATAGAAACAGAAGAGGAAAAGAAAAGATTACAAAGTGGGATAGAATGGTGACAAAGTTGAAGAATCAATTCATACCTATTGACTATGAGTTAGAACTGTTAAAAAGATTGTAGAACCTGAGACAAAAGGAGAAATCTCTGAAGGAGTACACTGAAGAATTTCATAAGATGATTATAAGGATAGGACATAGTGAAGCAAGAAATGATAAAGTGGCTAGATACATCAATGGACTGAGATTGAACATTCAAGAAGAACTGAGTCTGGTGAGGATGACATCTTTGGAGGAAGCATATCAGTTTGCCCTGAAAGTTGAAGAGAAGTTGAATACGAGGCATGATTAGAGATAGAGAGGCAAAGGAGATAAATTTCAGAGAGGTAGGATATTTTTCAGAGGAGATAGATCACATCCGGAGCAGAACAAGTTTGACAGCTCATTTAAGAAGGAGAACAGAGATAGCAATGCCTATCGAAGCAATGACAGAAATTTTCATCACAGATGTAGTTACAATTCATACCAGAATGAAGGATATAGGAGAGAAGGAAGAGGATTTAGAGGCACTTGTTTCAAGTGTGGAGGTGAAGGACATAGAGCATTTGAATGTAATCAAGGAAGTACAAGCAAGAGGACAGAGAATAGTGGAAGAGCAGCCTATGTTGAAGAAGAACCTATTGGATCACCTAATTCAGTTGGCAATCCAGAGAAAGGAGAATCACTTGTGATGAGGAGAGTACTATTTCAAGTAGAAACAAATTAGGAACCACCACAGAGGAAGAGTTTGTTCAGAACAAGATGCAAATCAGGAGGTAAATGTTGTAAATTTGTAATTGATAGTGGTAGTTTAGATAACCTAGTTTCAGAGGAGATGGTGACTAAGTTGAAGTTGGAAAGATTGAGAAAACCTAAGCCCTATCAGATAGCATGGATTTAGGATGATCATAAGGTACTAGTGAGTGAACAATGTTTGGTGAATTTTCATATTGGATCTTATCATGATGAAGTATTGTGTGATAGTATGCCTATGGATGTTTTGCATATCTTGTTGGGTAGACCTTCGTAGTATGATAGAAAAGCTATACATGATGGGAGAAAGAATACATACACTATAACATCAAATGGGAAGAGAATTACTTTGATTCCTTTGGAAGATGATCCTAAGGGTGAAGTATGTGGGAATGCTAGAATTTGTTTGGTAGATGGAAGAAAATTCATGGATGGTTTGAGACATGAGAATATGTGTTATGCCTTGATTCCTAAAAATCCTGAAACATTGAAGAAGAAGACTAAATAATCACAACTGGAGGAGATAAAAGAGTTGCTGACAAAGTATGAAGACATCATATTAGATAATCTACTTGAAGGATTACCACCGATCAAAAGTATCAATCATCACATGGACCTTATACTAGGAGCTAGTTTTCCTAATAAAGGAGCACATATAATGACACCAGCAGAAAATGAAGAACTGAATAGACAGATACAAGAGTTGTTGAGGAAAGGTTTGATCAGAGAAAGTTTGAGCCCTTGTGCAGTACCTGTAGTGTTAGCATCGAAGAAGGATGGAGAATGGAGAATGTGTACAGACTCTAGAGCAATAAACAAGATCATAGTTAAGTATAGATTTCTTTTACCTAGAATGGATGATATCATGGATTGTTTGAGTGGAGCAAGATATTTCACAAAGATAGATTTGAAGAGTGGATGCCATCAGATCATAATCAAAGAAGGAGATGAATGGAAGACTGTTTTAAAGACAAATGAAGAATTGCATGAGTGGTTACTGATGCCTTTTGGATTGACAAATGCACTGAGTACTTTCATGAGATTGATGAATGAAGTCTGGAAGAGATTCTTGGGTAAGTTTGTTATTGTGTACTTGGATGACATTCTAATTTTTAGTAAGACAAAGGAAGAACATTTGTGGCATATTAGACAAGTTTTGCAGAGGTTGAGAGAAGAGAAATTGTTGATAAACCTCAAGAAGTGTAGTTTCATGAAGGAAGAATTGGTATATTTGGGATTTGTGATTTCTACGAAAGGATTGAAGATGGACCCTAAAGAAGGTAAGAGCAATTATTGAATGGCCTACATCAGAGAGCATTGGAGAGGTTAGATCATTTCATGGATTGGCTAGTTTCAATCAGAAGTTCATCAGAAGTTTTAGTTCAGTTTGTAACCCTATGACAAAGACAATGAGAGGTGACAGAAAAGATTTCAAGTGGACATCAGGAGCAGATAAAAGTTTTGAATTGTTGAAGCAGAAAGTGACAGAGCAACCTGTTTTAGCATTACCATATTTCAATAAGGTATTTCAAGTTGATTGTGATGCAAGTGGGAGTGCAATTGGAGCAGTGCTAAGTCAAGAAGGAAGACTTGTAGCATATTTCAATGAGAAGTTGAATGATGCAAGGAGAAGATATTCAATTTATGATTAGGAGTTCTATGCTATAATTCAAGCCTTGAAGAAGTGGAGACATTACTTGTTGCCAAAGGAGTTTGTGTTGTATACAGATCATCAAGCTTTGCAATATTTGAACAGTCAAGGTAAGTTGAATCAGAGACATATGAGATGGGTAGAGTTCATGTAGAGTTATACCTTTGTGTTGAAGCATAGGAGTGAAAATAAAACAAAGTTTCTGATGCGTTGAGTATAAGAAGAAAATTGTTGATGCAAAACAAAGTGCCCACGGCTAACACACAATCAGATTCTGACACTAACTCTGCTTGCAATATCACCACCCGCAGTGAGAAGATCACCTTGCACACACTCCCTCCAAGGCCATCACCCTCACCATCTACCATTATTCTCCATCCATTGTATTGTCCATCTACCCATACACTCATGAAGGATGTGATACAATGGCTGTTATCAAGGAATCAACCATGCTCGTGTCATACAACACCTAACGAAGAGCCTATTGCAGAACCTATTGAAGAGCCTATCTGTCCAAAGCCCATCGCAGAGCCTCCAAACATGTCCATTGCCCCAACCCCATCATGTAATCCGTTACCAGTCAAGTCTGTTGAAGAATCTTCTACCATGAGTCCAAGCCACATTCCACTCTACCCTCATGTTGTCAACAAACCTAGAAGCTATCAAACTTATCCAAGAGTCTCCCACTTCCACTACCATTCAAGGAAATCAAGATCTATGTCAAGAGCACAATCTAAAGCATGCAAACTATGCCATCAACCCACCAAACTCAGAACTCGAGGATCTAGGGTTCTTTTTTGACTTACAACAAATGCCTTCTAAGGTAGAATTAACAAAACAAGGAAACCCTGTGTTATACCTGCAAGTGTGGATCTACGACCAATGTATCAAACAAACCTTAATCGATGATGGAGCAATAGTTAACATAGTTCCTTTCTCCCTATTCAAGAGGATGGGCTATGGGCACACTAACATTACTGCTTCACAAGATACTCTAAGCAAGTATGATAATCTGAAGACAGCCACCATCGGCAAGATTACCCTCCCAATAACCTTGGGACCTACGACAATTCCTACCACATTCTATGTCATCAACAAAGACATGGAATATAACATTCTCCTAGGTAGACTGTGGATACACAGGATGAAAGTTGTACCCTCCACATTATTTCAAGAAGCTCGATTCCTGCATTTAGGGAAAATATATGTCGCCAAGGGGGATCCAGAACCTTTCAACATAATTAAGACCACAAACACTATAGAAATCAAAACTCTCAAAGACAAGCCATTACCAAAATAGAGAGAAATGGTTCCCAAGAATAAGACTATTGAGATCGTGGAGTTGATTGAACAGGAGGGACCACTCCAATCTCCCTTAGAGGTACTCATGATCGACAGCCAAGAAGCTTACAAACTCTTCCCTTGCATAGGAGAGGAACCACACAGATCGGAAGGCCCAATGTTTGAAACCACCATGTTACACGCTTTCTCAGATGTTGAGGAGGACATATCAAAAGGTTACACACCATTGTCACTGTTAAATGAGTCACGCATCCTCGACACACCAAAAGAAATAGAATCATATGAACCAGTAATGCCCATGGAAGAGTCACATTCCATTGATAATGAATCCATCAATGTCATCGGAATGCTACCAAGGATGTTCATGGTATCCAAATCGCAAGAAGAACCAACCACCCTTACCTCGGTTCAATCAAATGAACTCGGTGAATGGGAAGCACCTCAGGTACAAATTGAAATGGTCAAAAGACTTCCTGATGAGGATGAAGAAAGTGAAGGCCTCTTTCACACAGAATGGAAAATGCAAGTGACAGTTGGTGTTGACGACCCTGTCATATTTGAACTTCCACACAGTTACATAGGATATGCCATGGACTTAAGACTGGAGCCCAATGGGAGGATGAGTATAAGATTTCTCCCTTCTGACAAATAAAGGGAGTCACAAACTCCTCTTGAACTATTCCAATTCTTACAAAGAATCCAAGAGAGAACTGAAATAAAAATCTGCATGCAAGCACAATTCAATTTGTTGACAGAATTACTCAAAGGCGAAGGAGACCTATATTGGACCCCCTCCCATCAACATGCCTTTCAGGATTTACTGCATCTCACAATGCCAAGGGAAACCACTGAGTTGGCATCGATGAATTCAAGTGATGAACCCTACAGAATAGGAGAATTTGTCTTGAGAAGAGGGAGCACGAAAAATAAGAAAAGGAGACAAAAAGAGTCTTTTCGGATGACTGGAAAGGCCCCTACATGGTTAAAGCAAATATCAAAAACGGTGCTTCTCTCTTGTGCACAATGGTGGGAGAGGAATTTGGCGAAGCGGTCAATGCCTTTCACCTCAGGAAGTATTATGTCTAAAAGACCAAAAAAACCAAAAACAAAAAAATCATAAAACATGAAAAACACAAAAAAAATTATAAAATTCAAAAGTGTCACAAAAACAATTTTCTTGCATTTCAATTTCATTCTGTTCATCTTGCATTACTGTCAATGATCTACTCTTGTACTATTTTCCTTGCAGTAAGGTGCCTTGGTTTGCCTGGATATACGTCATCCTTTCAAGACCTAGAGATCTCTCATTTTCCACAATTGCCATTATCCCCCTTCTTTCCCAGTGATTCTAATCAAAGCCTAGCTCTTAGCTTTACATTGATCCCAGTCTTAATGAGTCAAGATGTTAGGTCTAAGAAAAGTCAGTATTCAAACCTATAGTGTTCAAAGGAAGCTTGCAAGTAAACCTTCCCATTTCTTCCCTAGTATTAGAGAAGTCCGAACAGATTACAAAAACTTTGGGTGGCACTCAGCCCTTTATCTTTTTTGGCCAAAAATGTCAGGAAGATCAAAACTCTAAAGGAAGCAATCTAAGATATGAGTGAATAAAAAAATGAGTGATCAAAATAAGAGTATCAAAAAGTAACAATTGAGAGATCAAAGTATTGCATATCAAGGTTCCTGAAAGCATTCATTTCTTGAAAAAATCAAAATCCAAAAAAAATGAGAAAAAGTCAAGTGAGGAAAATACAAAAAATAAGTGAAAAGAAAAAAAAAGGAGAGATAAAAAAAAAGAGTGAAAGAGAGAAGATTGTTGAATGTCCGTACTCTTGGGTGGAGATCAGTCTAAGATCGAAGCCTCAAGAGTGACATTGTAATAGAGAAAGAAAGGTAAAAAGCACACACATGCCCTGGTTGAGCTAAACTAACAAGTCTAGTAGTCTCTAGGATCATCTTCTATCTAGGGACCCTTGTTCTTTCCTGAATATCCTTTTCCCCGGGTCTATCTTGCTTGCCATCTATGATCTAAGTCTAGCGAACACCTATAAAACTTGATGCTTATCTAAGTTGAAAGCTTGTCAGATTATCTTATCGAGATAAGGATCAGTGTTTAGCCTTTGGAAAAGCCTAGAAATCAGAAACACTTCATAATTCATTTCACTCCCCACTTGAGTTTTCCCTAAATCCTATCTCACAGCCTTGAATAGATCTCTTATATTAGGACAACCCACCATCCCCTAAATCAAAAATCATGTTTAAGAGTAGTCATTTTGTTTGTTCCATATTGAATTCATGCCAAAGTCGTAAAGTGTCTCAAAACAATAAAGTTCAAATGTCACATCTCGTGGCATTCAGTGGAAGTACACGTTGCCTACTGCCATCTGTCATCTGTCATCCGATCATATCTGTTTCGCCAATACACCTAACGATAACCTATCATGGCTTGATACTCTATCAACTTTATCACCTTGCAACCTAAGGTTTATCCAGTATCCTATCCATAGTGTCAACCCATTATAGCATCCATCATTAGTATCTTGTCTTGTCAAACTACATCTCCTCTGAGCTATCATGTAGGTGAGGCCATCATCGATGTGACCTCGCTTGCTCCACTGCCCATCCATTCCATCAAGTGTCGTCTATCCTTCTATACATCTGATTCCACACCATTTCCCATCACCTAGGTCATAGGTCCACCAAGTTCACCCTGAACTACGTTTCCTCTGCATTGTCACGTAGGCAAGGTCATTTAGCAATGCACCCATGAGGCACTAGGTCAGTCCCTTAGGGCCCATTTCTTCATACATGTTGTCAGTTCATCCATAATAAACTAGAAACCTCTACTTGACTGGGGGCAAGTCCTCGACCTGGTTACGGAATTGGATTCTTGAATGCCACCTATTCTAAGAGGACACCAATAAGGATTGTGATACCTTTCACTAGACAAACACACGCTACAAAGCACACTTCCAAATAGAAATCTTGATGCAAGACATCAACCTATCCAAAAATAAAACAAACAAGTACCTAAACACTCAAAATAATTTTACCTAAATTATGGCAAGAAAACACATCTAATGCAAGAATTTTTTGTGTTTGTG
This sequence comes from Cunninghamia lanceolata, assembly GCA_027924645.1. NCBI lineage: Eukaryota > Viridiplantae > Streptophyta > Pinopsida > Cupressales > Cupressaceae > Cunninghamia > Cunninghamia lanceolata. The sequence goes on along the minus strand of BSBN01000553.1, from coordinate 10,511,067 downwards.
AGCAGGTTCAATTTCAGATTCTTGCTTTTTGTTATCATGTCTTTCTACACTACTTGGGGATGTCAAAAACTAGAGATGCTATGATGGGGGCATAATTATCTTCTTTGTTTCTTGTTTGAGGATTAATCTTTAGTAATGTGATGACTTTTGTCTAACGACATGATCAACAAAAGATCATCGAGGACTCTAGAGGTCTAAACATGAAAAGGGACAATCCTTGTCTGTTGAGATGCAAGAAATACTCAGGTCATCTGGATTCAATTTTGACTAGATGCTTGTATTAAATTGCTATATCAAAATCCATGTAAGAAATACTTAGGTCATCTTGGTTCAATTATACCTAGATGCTTTTATTTTCTTACAACATTTCAAAAGAGAAAAGAAACAAAAAAGTGCACAATGATGAAACAAGCACTTCAAAATACTTGCAATATCAAGATGACAAATATCCGCATCCATAATACATCCATAAATGCATCCATTTACATTTCACATACCATCCATCAATAAAGATTTTATTCGCAGTATCAGAGTTTACAAAAGCTTGTGAGTCCTTCTATCAAGTCATTCTTCTGTCAAAAGTCTCTTTCTATCTCTCTTTGTGTCTTTCATCGAGTCTCTTCTAAAATGATCCAAATGCAAGTCCATCCTTAATCCATAGCAATCGAGTCAAGTCAATCTTGTCAAATTATCTAATTGCAATCACAGGTCTTGATCCTAACCTTGTCGTAAACCAACTCAATCAATTATAATTATCAGTGCGATATATCTTTCCCCTGCCTATCGTGTTGATCTAGGGATATAGATCATTCTCCCGCATTGACAACACTATCGTCAATCATTATCAATTAATCATTGGTTTACAGCTTGACAGAGGCAATACCTTGCTTGTTCTTGTATCATTTGTGCATACTTGCTTGCTTGCTTGTGTGTTTTATCATTTTATCTTGCATCATGTGTCATTCAGCTCTTCTTCAGCCAATTTCTTCACCCCAACCTATTCTTCCACCGTCTTCATCGTGAGATTGTCCATCTCACGCCCTCGACCTTTTCTTTCTGTCCAATCTCCCGAGGGGGCATCTTGTCATCGTAACCTGTACCAGGGGCAAACTAGGGCATGTATCATTATCAAAAAATCTTATTCTTTGAAATAACGTGATAAAACACATTGCATCAAAGAGGGGCAAAATGTATACACCTAAAAGTGACACGACTCTATCTAAATAAATATTCTTAATATTTATTTTAGTTTAATTCCTCTATCAATAAATAAACAAATCAATTTATTTATCTGATTCACATTCCTCCACAAAATTAAATAAAATCATTTATTTAATTAAAATCCTCCAAGTTCTTCTAAATTAAATAATACCAAATTATTTAATTACCTCTTCTAAATTCTAAAGTCATTCTAAATTAAATAATGTCCAATTATTTAATTAGTTCTTCTAAACTTAACATCCTCTATATTTAAATAAATCAAAACATTTATTTAAATAATTCTTTTCCTCCAAAAATGGATTAACACCAAAATTAATCCATGCAAATCCATGTGCACACTTAATTGAATATTTTAATATTTAATTAATTGTTCTCTCACCCACATGTCCTTTTTCTCCTCTAGTTCCAATCAGTTAACTAAACAATCAATTCACTTAACTGATTAGTCTATTCTATTAACTGATCAGTCCACTCAGTTAACTCGTCAATCTATTTCTATTAACTCCTCTATTGCATGAAGTCCAGGACACTTGTCCTCTTCCTATTCGTGCACATCTCTCAAATCTTCTCAACCGTTGATCTTCTTATTCATTCTATACCATTGATCCTCTCTCTCATGAGCCTATAAGTACAACCCTTTTTCCTCCATTTCAATCATCCAAGATTTTAGTAAACTTACTCTGCAGAATTCACAGCGTGCCTTTGGCAACCAACACCATTCCATAGCTTGCGATCACCAATTTTATTGTATTGAAGATCCTCTTCACTACAAGAAGTATCATAGCCGTTTCTCTATTGCCATCTTGAAGAACAAAGCAAGGAAGTACACTTTCTAAGGGCTTCATTCATACAAAAGATTGATTGAGACTAGGCAAACAATGGAAGCCGCGAGGTAATAAGGTTTGCAAGGTTTGTTCCTTGTTTTAAATCTTTGTTATTGCAATTTCTATTGAGTTATTGGGTTATTTATTAATCGTTAATATATTATCCACATTTTCCTAATACACTAGCAATCTTTTCCATTCTTTGTAACTGAGTTTTGAGATCACTTTCCTACTAAGAAAGACCCTCATTGGGCGTGAGCTACTTCTTGATAGTAGAGATCATATTAGTCAGTGCCTATAGTAATAAATTAGCACAAATCAATTGGATTTCAATCTGCAGAGGAAGGTCAGTCTAAGAGAGGGCAACCATACAATAGAACTTCCAAATGTGGCTAATCTAACATGGCGACAGGTATTGGTGATCACATTATGGAAAGCAAAAAATCTGAGAAGCAAAAAATTTGTTGGGCCAATTGGGGGAAAAAAGGGTATGCCCACCACATCTACATTGCATTCTTTCGAAGGACAAAGATGTCTTGGGTATCATAAACAGTCATGTTGCTCCTTCCCAAAACCTAGGACTAAGGTGTCTTGAGTATCATAAATAGTCATGTTGCTACTTCCCAAAACCTAAAACTAATATTTCCTCTTTGGATATTTTATATTGATTCCTAGGATTTGTTTGATAGATGTGGTTAATTTAGGTTAGGAGTTATAGTCCACATTGAAAGAGGATATTTCTCTAACACATGGGATAATGGGATTCACCTTCTTAGTTAGTTAGTTGATAACATAGTAAGTGTTTTTTAATAATTAGTAAAAACATCTAAAGGTGTTATTAATGGTTGATATATACATATATAAATAGTCTTATTGGCCAAGCACCCACATTTTTTTCCAAAGTCATTTTATATAGTGTTTGGCCAATAAAACATATATGTGCCTATCAACCATTTGATAGCACATTTAGGTGCTTTTACTAGTTTAATTTAGGTGGACCCAATGCATTCTTCAAAGGGTAAAACATATGGCAAAACCGAGTGAGAGTGAAAATTGTGTTCATGTGGGGGAATATTTCATCTCAAACATTTAAGTGCATTTTTTTAGAAAAATAAGTGTTTGGGAGGAAAGAGGATGTTTCAAAGATATTTGTTTGACAAAGGAATGTCAAATCTAAAAATATATTTAAACTTGTTTATGCCAGTAAGAAAAAAAGGACAACACTTGATGCATGGCAAGGATGAACTTGATATAATTATTTAGATTATTTTAACAGATGAAAAGAATGCAAGTTGACAATAACACAAATACATAGTAGATTCATGATATGCATATTCTTATATGGGCATTTCTTTCTTATAAACCATAATATTTTAATTTTTCAAGAATTTATCAAATTATATCTAAGTTTATGATTAATATACCATATCTCATCCAACACTCAAGATTGGTTCAAATCATCCCAATAGAGTATCTACATAACAAAAACTTATAGTGACAAGATTGTTGGATCTAGGAATTAGAATACATGCGCTAATTTGTGACCATAGAAAAGTAGACTTTGTTTAGGTAAACATGATGCATATAATTTTCACCTGTTTGTGGGTGATGCATATTATCTTGAGGAACTTGATATTAATAGGTTTGCAAAAATGAATTTAACAACATGATATCTTTATCAATAAATACTATAGTACAATATTTATAATCAAAGGGGATATATTTAGAGCATGACCTACAAATTCAACATAGTGGAAGAATTCTCATTTCATGATTGTATAACTTGCTAAAGAGAACATTGAGAGTAATTAGAACAAATATCTGAATATTTAGAACAAATCTCCTAAACAAAGGTGGTCAAAGGTGAAATGTTGATGCTCAAGATGCTCCATGGTTGGAGCTTGGCTCATAATCTTACACATTTGGTGATAGAAAAGGGAGGCCTCTCTTTTGCATTGTGAGAATGTCAACACTCTTTTCCTTCTAATTTGCACCTTTCTACATATTTTCATTTCCATATTTCAATGTCATCATGTAATCCATACAATTCTATGTTAAAAGTTGTTTTTTAAAGAAACCCACTTAGCTACAACATAATCTTAATTGAATTCCTTTATGGTTACTTTCATATTTGTATTACTCGATTAAGATTGGTATAATCGAACTATTTATATATCATTCCATTTTTATATAACTAAAGGGGCATTATTATGTTAACCTTGTAATTTAGTGATTGTAGAGGTTTTCAAAGAGATCTTTATCATCTTTTCTGCTCCAACTTGGGTAAAACACCATTCTCTTAATATTTTATGTTACAAAGTAGCTATATTTGAATAAAATGTTATGAATGCATAGTGAAATAGCTCATGAAATAATTTTGAAATAGAAACCCCTACAAAAAGGCCCTAAATGAATAAAATTCAATTTTCCAAGATAATAAACCTAGCCTATAAATAGAACAATGTAGTATGTATCATAACTCACTTGAAAGTCTAGTGACAATGAAAAGGGTAATCATTCCAAATGCCAAAAAATAGGCTATGGACTTTATATTTTACAAAATGATATGTTAGAAGTCATAGTCCAACACTTGAGTTTGAAATAAAATACAACTTGATGAAGATATATCTATTTATAGGTTACCATTACTATAACACTTTCCTAAATAAGAGTTTCACAAGACGTGAAATTCCCCTAAAAAGATGATGTAATGATCTATTAAAATTTCTACAATGAGCACATAATGCCACAATACCATTGGAATTCAACATGTGAAAAGTGGCATGGTCTCATTTGTTATCTTCCCATACCAGTAACTAAACTAATAAGCTTGAACCAAAATGATCATGATCAATGGTTAATGCTGGCTATAAAAAAATGATAATGAAGATATACATGTAACATGAATATGCTTGCCCCAGTCAATGCTAGATATATTAAGAAACTATAATGATTGTTGGGATAAGGATCCATTCACTTACAAATTCCTAGAGATGTTTTAATTGTTTTAATTAATGTTGTTGATAAATAATTGTTATATCTCCAAGGAACATGGAGAGGGTAGAATTGGACACCCCTCTATGCGGTAGGAAAATTATTTATTATTGTTTATTCTCTCGCATGTAATTGTAGTGGCATTTAAGTCGAGAGTTATTTTTTGGAAGATATTGGAAATCAGTTAAAGATCAGGATGCATAAGAGGATGTAAGAAGATCTACAAATGGATTTTATGATAGATTTGGTCAATCTTACTGTCAAGCACCTATGATTGGGATTTTGGTCAATTTGACCATTATGATAGAATATATGACACATATGATGCATGAAGTGGGTTTAAGGTGTGCAAGATGAGTTACTTATTGTTCAAGGTACGTCAACTCATTTTGGTGAGGTGTGAGATTCCCAGTGAAGGATTTGGATGTCTAGTTTTGGGTGAGTGGTTTTGGCCACTTATTTTGGAACTATTCATGGTATCTTATATTCATCTCTCCTATATATTGGTGCCTTGAGATGGTAGTATTATGAGATTATTTTGCAAGTCATTCTAGCACTATTATGCAACCAGAATTTGGAGAGATAATTAGATTGTGATTGTTACTATCTATAGAATTAATACAAGATTGGGTCTCTTTGGGTGTGGAGGTTTTCCCACAAGTTTTTCTCCACATAAATCTATGTCTTATGTTTTCATTCTCTTTCACATTGATTCCATTATCTTTATGTTCAATCATTGATAAAATATTTGTAGAATTAAAATTCAACATATCTTGCTACTAGTTTCGCCCTATTTTCTACATTTGGTATTAGAGTCATGGCTAGGTTGATTAGAGAATGATGCCCTTGTAATGTAGTCTAATTCAAGGAATTTTATCAAATTACCAAAACTTAGTAGCCACAACAAAATTATCAACCACAGTATCCACCATTACAACAGCTTCAAATTCTCTTATTTATTGGCAGTGTTCCATCATCAAGAGTACAATATTTACAGTTTCAACATTACAATATTTTCTTCCTCAAACATTCATATCGACCAGAAGAACCTTCTTAAATATCATTTCCATTAGACCGTCCTTTACAAAATACAACAATGTGTCTTTTATACCACAATTAGAAAGTTGAACGGTCTGCACAAACATAAGAACCATTCCAAGCTGAATTCTCATTTAAATAATATTATTTTGGGCTTCTAAATACATATTTTGGTAGTTTCACGTCATTTTGAACCATCAATTTCTTCAATACTATGGAATTTCGGCCATTTTAAACATACATAAACTTTATAAAATTCCATCAATAAATATGTACTTCATGAACTAAGGGCTCTTCATTTATGTGAACTCTTTCGGTAAAGTGGAAAGATTAAGAACTACTTTCAGAATTTGTACTAGCTCGCAAACTAACAAGACCACTGAAATAAGGTTTTTCAACAATTCTTCCAGTTTGGGAACTCAAGGGTTCACCGAAACCAACCATCATATCTTCGCTTAAGTGATTTCTTTTGTAAGTGTCTTTTTCAACAAGAAACCAAAACCTTGAATTCTGTAAACAAGCTCCTTTGAAATATAAGGAGGTTCTTGAACAAGCAAGTTTGTCAAAACACTTATTAAAAATTATCACCAATTCAATACCCCATGAACCTTTGAACTTCATCGGCACATGGCATGGTTCAAAAACCAACTACTCCATTGAAACAACTCTATGTTTAGCACATTGCAAGGTTCGTCGATGCAAGAGCACCCGAGCGCACGTGTAATCAACATCACCCAAAAATAGTTTCTAGTTTTTGTTTTAGTCTTGGTTTGCTTGGGTTTGTTTTGGCATATCACGGTGTTGGGGATACATGGTGTGGTCAGATTAGAAGGAAACTAGTTTTCATCAGTTGTCGACTTTGGTGCATAATAGGTTGGCTTCACAAAAATAATTGTTTTGGTGAATTAGAGAGGTTTGGTTGCAAACCCTCTTATAGGAAGATTGTGGAAGACATTTCAAAATTATTGGCAAAAGTTTTGAGATTGGATTCTTCTTGGTTTTGGAGATATAATTGTTTCCTGATCAGTGCTGGCGATTTGGCGAAACATTAAAATTTTGAATTCTGTGAAGTTTGGCGCAGAACAATTTGGGGAAAGTCATCGTAATACCAATCCACATGTAATTGCAAATTTTCAGGTAATTTCAAGTTCCTAACGAAGAGTTATAGTGAAAATTGGTTTTCAACTCTTGACACACCATGGCAAAGTCACGCAAACTCTTTATGGGGCTTTTGAGTGCAGTAGCTCTTGGATAGATGTTGTAGTACAATCTCCAAATATTCAATGATCGCCATCAGATTGGACCTAATCAAATAGAGGCATTAAATCAATATGCTAAGTTTTAGTTTGAGTGTGGAAAACACCATCAAGGCCTAAACGAAACACCCCATTGATCCTCATAATACACTCGGTTCATAGTGTATTACGGATTACCAGAATAAGAAGAGGTGGTGGAAATTTCTTTAAAATAAGGGTAATAGATAGAAGCCTATTTAACACATAATAAACGAACTAGTGTGGAAATCTATGTGGGGGTTATACACACTTCATTTCTAAGTGATCTGGTGTTTAAATCAATGTGGGTATATTATAAAATTGGTTAAGGGACTTGAGTTTTATTTCTTTTAAGACTAGTCTCTTAGCAATTTTTTATGTTTTTCATCAAGAGTAGCATTATAGTTGGAGGTGTCTTCGTATGGGTATGAATGTTGTGATGTGTACTATGAAACAATAAGAAATGCCTTAAGAGGCTCATGACTAGGAATGAATAAAGATTATTTCTTTCTTAAACTTACATAGTCACCTCATATTCCATTCGTATGGAATGACTAAAACACATTGAATTTTAAATGTTGGAGGGGGACGCCTCAGCTAGTGTCTGTGGGAATTGTATCAAGGAGTTTAAGGAAAAATTACAAACCCATTAGATGGGACCTTACCAAATCAGAGAAGTTTATGACAATGGAACCGTCCAACTGGCACCTATTGATGGAGGGGAAAACACATTCTTGGTGAATGGTCATAGAATTTGTCTCTACCAGTGACCAACCACAAAAGAAGAGTTTATCAAGGATCTGTGCTATGTGATAGAGGTCACACTCTCTGGCACAAATTGAAAAGATATAATAATAATAATAATAAAAGAAGGGTTGAAAACTAGTAATATGGTGGCCCTTCTCAAAAAATAAAAATAAAAGAAGGGTTGAAAACTAATAATATGGCGGCCCTTCTAAAAAAAATAGAAAATAAAAAATAAAGGAGGAAGATTGAAAACTGGTCAAATGGCGGTCTTCTCACCTAGGGAACTGAAAACTAGCAAATGATGGTTCTCTTTTTCATGCACTGGAATCAATTAGGGGCATCTCTGAAGCCAACTAAGAGCACCTCCGGAGCCAACCAAGAGCACCTCTGATCCTTTGGCAGATAGAGAGGATTTCTGACCTCTGGAACCTACCTCTCTAAACATTAAGAAAGGGCATAAAAAAAGTGATGAAGTCATCATGACTTTATGCACCTCACTTTCAAAAAGGAGGCTAGGTCATGAATACTCATTGCACTCAGTTGTCGGCTAGCCCTATCTTCGCATTAATTGTTGACACCATCCGCTGACGATGGAGCAGTCCCATCGACCATTAACTCATCACTTGGAGCCTGACATTCCACGGACATCATGACAAATAACTTTGAAGGCTACATAGAAAGGGAGGATCACATCATATCTCACGGAGGCAGCAGCACAAAAACCCAAGCATGTCATCCAATCATTACAAATGTTAATCCAGGTATATCTCTTAAGTTAGCTAATTATGAAGAGTATTTTCAGTTTCTATTTTATGCAATTTACCTAGACATTTGTATACTACCATTATTCCTAATTCAATCCAACGCATGTCACCCTAATTGCCCACTTGACGCGTCAGCTCCGCAGTGTTGGAGTGACATAACCCTCCTTCATACATGATTAACCATCATTCTAAAAATTGTAAACCATAATCCCTCTCCACCAGTTCAGTAGTCATCAATAAGAGTAAGAAAAAGAAAAAAATTCCAACTCCAGAGTTCTAGAAACAGAGAAAGAGAGCTCTGGAGGTAAGGTCATCCTGTGAAAATGGTTTAGAGAAGAGTAGTTAAAACTTTGGGTTTGCAAAAGAAGGAGAAGAGAAAAAAGGGGTAAATCATTATCAAAGTGCAGCATGGGGGTTAAAAATAAATCGGAGCTTGCAGAAACTCCCAAACCCCACAAACACAAAAAGAAGGAGGACACAGACACTCCTCCCTTGTTGAGAAGGAGCAAAAGGGGGAGGGCGACTAAGGAGAGCACTCTAGAGATCCCTATTCCTCAAACTACCAAAGCACTAGAGGTAACACCTAATGAGCCATAGACCATCTCTTCGGATTTAGAGGAAGCAACACCAATGCCAGAGACACAAGCAAAGCAAGTGCTCCGAAGAAGCCAATGGAAGAGATAGCCAACTCAGGCAGAGAAGGACACTACACTCCTAAATGATGTACTTGTTGGTTTTAGAACCTCCATGACCCCTTCTTAAGAGCAGGTTGGGCCATCATATGCCCCAAATTCTGCTAAAGACAAAGAGATAGAAGAATAGGGGGAGGCTACACAGATGAAAGGGGCAGAGGAACAAGAAGAGCAAGGTGACATTGAAGAACAAGTGGATATTGGGGTACCAGATACAGACATGGAAGAGGGGTTAGAAATGGGTAGCTACTCCCATCCCTCTAACCAAGAAGATATTGAGATCTCAAGAGAGCAGTAGATGATGGAGGAAATTGATAATCTGAAAAAATGTTATGGGGTAAACAGCTGATTATCACAGACCTTAAAAATGTCATGGAAGAAAAGGAGTCAGCTAAAGACCAAGAAATCAGTGACCTAAAGAAGCAAGTGGAGGAAAAAGGAAAGGTCATTGAGGAAAAAGAGGCTGAGGTTAAGAAAAAGGATGCAGAGATAACCTAGAAGGATATCCACACCTCTAATGTTATCAAGGCTAGAGATAACAACATTATTTTGATCTCAACCCTAGTTGAGAAATTGCACAATCAAGCCTGGTAATTGACAAAGGCCAACAATAAAATTGATGATCAAGTAGAGTTGATCCAAGAATTGGTTGTCCCAATTCCTACCAATGATTAGAGCACACAAACAGACATTTGTTTGAGGATATTCCAACTGGATGTCCCTAGGGCATTGTTCAATTAGGAAAGAAGGTGTAGAGAATTGGAAGATACAACTTTCATGATGCAACTATAGAGGCCAGTCACTGTGATGACTGACAAAGTAAAAGACCGTAGAAGAAAAATTCATGACAGTGACCACTCTCTCATCAAAGATACTGGCATGTAGATCCCCCAGTGGCAATTATGTAATATTTTTACAAGAACAGGTCTTTCAGAGGAAGCTTTCATTGGTTCTCTCTGACCTAACTGAAAACATACAAGATAGAAATGATTTCCTCATAGTATATATGCAGAGCAAGGATGAAGAAAATAATTTCCTTTGAACTGTATTTGCACAATTTCTTTATTGAAGATCACACAATCTTCATCAATATTTTTGTAGGAGAATGTTAGTTGAGAGCATTCATGTCATTGATGAAGAACCATCAAATACGAAATGAGAGAATGGAGGCCTATACAAAAAAGGCAACAAGAACAAGCCTATTCCTCATAAGAGACTACCCAAACCCAATGGCCTTTGAAATCCATTCAGGGTAATAGTCTATTCCCCAAAAGCAAAAATTTGGCCCCTATACTAGTAGCACCTACAGAAGTGTGCAATAGAATTTGGGTTTTTCATACACGCTTCAGTTGATCAAATTATGGCGATTTGTAAGAAGAGGTGGAATACCCTCACCCAAGATCATAAAATGAGGGACAAAGTATCCCCATCCAACCTTAAATGGTTCATGAAGAAGGCAAAGGCTATAGTCAAAATGATAGACAAACATCAACAAGAGTGGATAGGGGATTCTTCAGGCCACCCCTAATCATTGAGCCCCTGCCCATGTGAGTTGAACAGTTGGAAGATACCAGGTTTCAAGAATGGTTAAAATAGATTGACCAATTCAGAGGGAATGGCAATACAAATGTCATGACTTGGTCAACCTATGAATAGGAGTACAACCTCTCAAATAGGTTGTACAAGCTCAATAAATCCAGGTTGTGAGTAGTGCAGGAGGACCTACAAACCCTCAAGCTCAAGGGGATGATGAGTGGCAGGTAGCACTTATCCAAACATACCTTTTTGCTCCCTTTTTCCCATTTTCATGCACTACTTGTCCTGTTAATTGCACTATAGAAGTTGTGAAGTCTTGTTTAATTATGTTAATAAAAGATGAAATGTTGAAGTTACTATTATAATGAAAGGACCCATGTTTGAAGTGAAACTGATAGAATTATACAAAAATATCTCTTTTTGTTTCACACGTATCTATCTCTCAGGTGAAGAATGGTTTTGGGAGACTTTGGAGATGATCCTAATTATCTCTGAAGTTGAGCGGGAGAGACACTACACAACACTCCAATATTTTCTAGCATGGTTGGAGGTTCTCTGGAGTTGAAGCAATAGGACAGGAAAGGTTTGTGATCATGAATACCTCTGAAGTTGTGTCCTAATAGGCCTTATAGTAGTCTCTAGAGTTGTTGGTAATTGCATAGAGTCTCTGAAGTTGCTTCACTGCCAGAATCTCCAGAGCTTCTGAAAAGCTACGGAGTTCCACACGTCAAGGCCAAGGTGTCTGATAAGATGACTCTAGTGGTTCGAGGGGACACAATACACTTGTTATTTGATTTTGCATGAGTTAGAAGACTTCTAATAGTTTCTTGCTTTTGAGAATTTAAATTCCTTTTTATCAGGGCCTCCACGACCTGTTTTGTTAAAATTCAAACTCTAGATTTAAGGGCACCTTCAGTGTCACTTAAGTCTTTTTAAGTTTTGCATGAGTATACTTTTATATAGGCAGTTGCATGTTTAAATTATAGAATAAAATATCTTTTGTATCTTGAATTTAACTAAGAGAAAAGATGGTTAACTCCAAAAATATCATATCGACAACAAACTGATATATATATTGATGGAGACAATAGAATAGGATATAGATTTTTAGCTGATTTTTATATAATTCAAATTTTAGCATAAACATATACTTTTTTAATATACTCTACTTTGGACAAAGTGGTTCTATTATATTTATATTTTGAAATCTTTGTTTAGCCTTCAGTTCTGAAGGTGCATGGAGCAAGGGCCCACTCCCACCAACAGATAGGAGGCTAGTATTATTTCTTGCTTTATCATGTTATTTCAGCTTTCTTAATATAGTCTTTCCTGCTTTCATAGAATAGATCAATTCATGTTAAATCAATCTTGTTTTTGTTTTAATGAATGTTTAGCTTTTTGCAATCAGATAGATCATTTCAGCAAAGTATTGTTTCAGTTCTTAGATTAGGTTTTCCTTCAAAGCAAGTAATTAGAAGCATGAGTTTGATTAATTAGGAAAGTTCAATTTAGTAGATTAGTTAAGAACTGTTGATTATCAAGTTTCTATTGCAAACTGCCATTGACACAGCCCTAGATTTGACACATAAAATATTATTAAATGCCAAGGTACAACAACCCTTGTCAAAGATGTTGGTAGAGGCATTGATACTCTGTAGTATCAAACAAAAATCCCCTTTCCAATGTGCTTCGATGGATTCTAAAACTTGTTTCAAATCTCTCATGTAATGGCATGGGTGTGGGAGGATGCTAGTAAGGGTCATGGAATTTGGTTTTACACACACTAATTGCATTTGCATGAAATTTTCTAACACCTTCTCAACATATCCATTTTATGTATATCTAGCAACCATGGCTTCCATGATACCACATTATCTGTTGTTTATAAGTTCACAAGTCATGTCTATGCTCCCACATTTTTCTTACATGCATCGTTTCAGTGGCTGCAATACCAGTGTCCATGTATGTACTTCAAATAAACAAAAATTCCTCCTTCCATTATGGTTCAATGGAAGTCCATACTCTCTTTCAAAGATGTCAATTTGGTACAAGTCCTGAGGGATGTGAGAGAATGGGTTGTTTAGGGTTTAAAACCTTTTCAAAAAATCCATTTCAAATGTATCCTATAACGATGGTGTCCAAGAGCCCACATTCTACATACCCTATTACCATGAGGCCTAGATGGGAAGTGGAGTTGTGCTTGACATTTGTAGTTTTAAACATCCACACAGAGAGGGGATGTCTATGCATATTCCATTTACCTTTTTTTTTTAATGTAAGCCTTATAGTACTTTAGAAGGTGTGGGGATGTGGAGTTTCCCTTCACTCCCCAAGTTTAGGGGCAAGTATTTTAGGGCTCCACATTCCCACGGCTAAAAAAATATTTTTTCAATTTTAATCTTCCATTATAAAGTTGCAGGATTTTGTTAATTATGTGGATGTGAGAATGAGAAGGCACTTTGCACTATTTCTTGTGTGCCTTGGGGTTCTACATCTCTACCTTTTAAAAGGAATTTTTCTTTTCTTTTTGGCATTTTCTTTGTATAGTGTGGGGTTTTGGGAAGTTGGAAGACATAGGCACTTAGGAAGTTGGCAAATGTCCATCATAGTTCCACTTTTCCACTCCTTTACACTATGGTAAAAATTTGAGTTCAAAATGCTATTTTTTTGCATTTTTGCATGCAATCTCTGTAACTTCACTATGGTGGAATTTTTATTGTGAAACATATTTTTTGTATTTTTGCTATGCGACTTCAAAACTCCACCAAGTTAGATTAAACTAGTGTTTTATTAAATTGAAAACCTCATAAATCAAAACCATGAGAACACTAGCAAATTTATGAAAACTTTAATTTTTAATTTATTTTAACCACCTTACACATTGCAACTCATGATTACTATTGGTAAGAGACACTGCTCTGATGAACGATTGAATGTTGTCATTGATGGCAACAAGGCAAAGAAACTCCAACAACAAGACAAAGAGACCTTACTCCAGTAGATCAACTTAGTTTGACAACAAGGCATAAAAGGATTTTGGTCCAAAAGCCTAAAATGACTAAGTATGGGTAGTATGCAGAGTAAGTGCCATAGATTGGGTCAATATGCCTCCGCAGTTGAAGATCATTACATGTGGTTTAGATATGTTAATCATAGCTATTTGGTGATGATATGTTCCAGTGTTCAAGTCCTGACTTCCTCTAGAAGTCATATGGGGAAATAGCTAAGTCCAAGTAAACAAAGTCAAGTCAGAAATAGTGCATAGTACCAGAGAAAAAGGGTCCGCATTCCTCCACTGTGGTATATTTTGTCTTGTAGTTCTGAGGCAGCAAATATACATACCATGACTATCTAAATTCAGAGTTATAGCTTTTGAATCTCAACAAATCATTCTCTACAAATTCTCCAGTATTGGCTTCTAGTCTGACAGTTTTCCACTATGACAGAGTGATAGTTCCAAGATCCGCATTTTGCTATAAAAGTCTATGATGTCCTGCAGTTTTGAATGTATGTTAAGAGGTCAATGATGAATGTTGGATATGATTTTTAGAGTCTCATATGGTCCGCAGTGGAAGCTATGATATGATAGTTGAATTAGTCAAGTGTGTTCTTAAGGGACAAGCCGACAGGCTTGTTAGATCTGTATACGGAGAAGATATATTGTTTGTACAATCAATCTAAGTAATTGAATGATTGATGCTGACCCATATGAAGACTATTGTATGTTTATTTGAGTCCACATTGGTATTTGTGTACAAGATCAAGCTGACTAGGTACAACGGTTGTATAAATGTTTCATGTGTTGCTTGTCGACCTACATTTGAGTTAAATCTCATTGAAAATACATATATTAGATGGATTTAGGTGTTGGTGCTAAGCAAGAGTATGAAACATGTGTGAATTCCATTTGTGCATAATCAAAGGTGGTTTGCAGAGTAGAAAAGGATAAAAAAGGGAGAAACCAAAGTATATGTAGCAAAGAAGAAAAGCAGGGCAGACATTATGAAGACATTTGAGTCTATATACTAAGATACTAATGGAACTGCAATTCAGCATTTTGTAGATGCATATTGGAGCAGTCTTCTCTTGGTAGTGAGCCAACTTTCCTCTATCTTCTATCTTTCTTTCTCTGTGGACAGTGAGTCCAGTTGGATAGTGAGTCCACCTGTAGTGAGTGTTTCTTTGGGCAGTGAGCCTTATGTAATCCAGTATTGCTATTATAATATATTGTGAGCTAACACTCACTGTGGTTTTTCCCTTTTTGGGTTTTCCACATAAAAATCCTGGTGTCTATGTGTTATGTCTTTATGGTTGGTGTTCTCATGTCTATTCTACTTTCATGTTATTAATTTTGGTAATTGGATTAATGAAGTGTTGAAAAAGTGGTGTTGTGAAATACTAATTCACCCCCCCCCCCCCATCTCAATATTTCTTATAATCAACAATTGGTATTGTTAGCAATTTTCACCTACAGCTTAAATTGGCAGAGCTGAAATAGTTTGCTTCCATTTTAAAAAGAAAAGTTCCTAATACATTTTTGCTTTGTTTATCCTTTATATAGTTTAAAGTGTTCAGAAAAGAAAAGGTTTAGTTTTATGATGCCATGTGTTATAACAGAAAGGAAAACATTCAACTTGTCATTCAATGCTTTGCAGTATAGGAATTGGTTTCATAGATGATAGGAAGTGGTTTCATTTCATATTGTAATACTTCCATTCAATTTACAAAAAGAAATATACATAATACTGCATAAGTGTTGTATTGATATTCATGGAAAAGGAAAAGAATGATCAAATGTCCCACACAAGTCATGGGAATAGTTGAACCAGTACAAACATAAGAAATACACTATGCATATGAAGATAAAGAATGGAAAAGAAGCATATAAGGAGAGGCATATCCATCATTGCATGTTTGGAGTCTTGAATTGGTCTTCATTGCATCTTACTCCCCTTCACTCCCGATCCTTGAGTGAACCTGCATCATGATAAGAAGAATTGTTAGAGCTCCAGATATGAATCTTCTTATGTGCCAGTCAACATAAACATAATACATTGCCTAGGATGTACTGACTCAGTTGACAAACATTAGATATGCAAGAGAGTCTGAAAATGAAACATCAAAGGAGCATTGAGCTTCACTATTTTAATCTAACATGTTTGTTTACTGTGCAGGTATAGGAGAAATTATGTTGCTAATTCATTTTTGAAGACATCATAGCATGTGGTGCAAAAATGGGCTCCCACAAGGATCGAGCCTAGCATGCTACCCCTGAATTTCAAGAGGGGGTGAGATAGAAAAACATATTCATATTGCTCAAATAAATATGTAGAGTTGTTTAAGTGCATTATCTTTTCATTGAAGAAATTTTGTTTGCATACAAGAGTGTCATCATGTTGTTATCATTCATCATTAATTGTTGTTTTTTTTTTGGAGTAAGCACAATGAAGATGCAGCCATCAAGAACTAGGAGATCATGACAAATAATGCTCATATGTAAGGAGACAGTACATGGAGGTATACAGTAGGTAGCAGTCAAGCTACCATGGAATCAATACATGGAAACAACACAAGAGATCCAGTGCTTTGCTAAGGCTTCCCCAAACTCATGATATATATGTTGAAAGGGTAAAAGCATTTCTATCTTTGATCCAAATATCTCATCATTGATAATGGTGAAGTGAGTGATATCACAATCATAAGTGACAAAATATTTACTCAATAGTCACTATATTGGAAAGCAGAAGCATCAACAATACAAAAGCAACTATTGATGCCATTAAGTATCAGAGACTAATTCCAAGAAGTATCTTTAGCAGGGCAGTTATTATCAGCTAAGAAATTTCATCATGCAGCCTTATATATGAGGAACAGTACAAATGAAGGCAATAAAATGAATGTAGCCTTCACTAGTGATGGTGCTTACAATCCCAGTCTACACATGAAGGGGGCAGTCCATAGTGTAAGTGCTCACATTGAAGGGAGAAGCAATCTTGTGCTGATCTAAGAATATAATGTCCAATGCCAACATGGAAGATGCATCATACACATGTTCATCAAGGTACCTTTCCAATGATACTCGCACACAAGGGGCAACATATAAATGACTTATTCAGGTCCTCATCAAAAATAGTGGACAGCATTATTTGTTTGAAGTATTTCTTGTGTTTTCTACATATGAACATGCTGTGACAAACATCTAGTACAGTGAATTAAGTATTAGGCATACCATATACAATGCACCTGTGGGCAGATTTAATGTTGCTTGCATGATGACATTAAGCTATAGGAGTCATGAAAAGATAAATATAGGCACAATATTTAGAAGATACAGTGAGTTTGTTATCAAATGGAGAACATACCAAATGCATACATAATTATATGAGTAGAGAACCTCATGAAAGAATGTGTATATCAGTTCTTAGAGATAGCAAGAGGAGAATGAAGTCTCAATGTTCATATACATCTACAGGAGGTGTCAAAAAGAGCAACATGTGTTTTAACTCATAGCTTTCATCACAGAGTCCATATAGAGCAATAGAGGAAAGATAGAGCCATAGTCTTTCTTCTATAGTGGTTGTCACCACAGCCAATGCAAGAACTATTTTGAAAAGGTGAAGGAGTAGTTGAAACCCTAGTGGGTTTGTATCAAATAAGAAAGGAAATCCTGAGACAGCAAACCCATGGCCTATCATATTGTTAGTATACAAAATAATGCTCAGGATTTTAAATGGTTGTGACCATGAAGGGTTTCACAACCCATAAAGTAGCAACCAGAGTAAGAAGATCTTCATTTCACAAGATTTGCATCATTCTATCATGGCTCAGGCTCAAATCGAGCTCCTTCCACACAAGACAAAAAAAGGAAAACATAGGTAATAAATATATAGTGGGTCCTCATGGGCGTGGCCTAAGAATGTATTTTCCTCACAAATTTAAAAAAACCACATAAATTTGCATGTAAGAAATCAAATGCAGGCAAATACAAGGGTATTCGAGTCATAATCTCAAGAGTCTACAGATAAGAAACCTTCAAACAAAGCATAACCAGTTTCTTATAGCCGCGGACAAGGATGTAATCTTCTTCATAAATATTAAACCCATGTCAATTTGCACAAGGAAACCTTAGATGTAGAGAGAAATAGAGAGTTTCAAGTTCATGAGGGTTTAGTAAACACTCAGAAAAGATGAAACATGCAAGATATGGCCACGGCCTGCAGAGGGTTTCATAATGCTTCTACAAAATGTAAGGAAAAATAAATGCATTCATTATCATCTTCAGTTTCCTGAGCTCGTATTGAGCATCATATCAATGAGAAACAAGAAATGATACAGTATTCAAAGGGTAAGAACTTACCTTGCTTTTATTTTCTGAGAGAAGATATATACATGGGGCCGCAGGTTTTTGCCTATATATATTGTCACTAGCAGCTCGAACCAGTCTCATGGCGGCCACATAACAGAGAGAAGATATAAACAACAGTGAAAACACAAATGACATACATCAGAAAGCTTCCATGGCAGTAGCTTAAAAGCCAAAATCTTGTGTTTAAAATGAAAAAATTGGTTCAGTTTTGTGATAGAGAAGAATATAGCTTGCATTTTCCTGCAAAATCCTCAAAGAAAGAGCATTGTAACAAAAAGAAAAGTAGGTTTTTGAGCTCAAACCCTATCCCCCATGGCGGCAACCAGAGGTAGAGCCTCTTCTCCAAAAGTTTAAAATGCAAATGAGACCGAAAGTAAAGGGTTAGGTTTTGTTTTAGGGCTTTCTAGTCGCCCTAGTTTGAATGGGATTTTTATCACATTTTCTTCAAAAAAATCAAATGCCCACTAATACCTTCGTGGTATTTTATTGACTTTGCATATAGGCCTAGGAAATGCCTTAGGATATTTTATGATTTTTATAGAAAAATCAAAATGCCAAACGGAGATACATTATACTTGGCAAAATTGGAAAATAAATAAAACTATATATTTTGCTTTGTAGCTTTTGTGAAAAAATCAAATCAAACCCAATCGGTTTTTCTTCTTTCTATTTTGGAAAATATTGAAACTACAAAAATTATTGTAAAACAATATTTTACAGAAATGTCCTTATAAATTGCTTTAAATAATTGTTATTTAGGTATAGTTAAACCAAAGCAAGTGGATAGAACTTTCTTTTTGGGTTTTGAGTTCTTTTGGGCGAAATTGGAAAAAACTAGACAAACTGGACTTTCTATTTCAGTTTCCAGCCAAGCAAAGCCTAATTTTTAGTGTCTTTTTGGTGGGGCCACTTGATAGGGAATCTTGATAGCTTTTACACTCATTTTAGAGGCAGTTTGGGTACTATTTTAGAGGCTTTTCTTTGGAGCTCAAAAATGGCTTAGGAAGTTGCCTTTTTGAGAGAGTTTTGGTGAGTTTTTTCCATTCTCAATATTAGAAAGCATTTTGGCTATATATATAAGGAGGAAAACTCACTTTAGGCAGTTCAAAATATTGTTTCTTCCCCTCTTGTTCATCTCAGAGAGTCTTGTAAACATTTTTGTACTCAGATTTTGAGCTTGACACTCCTTCAGTTTTAATAAACAGCAGAGCTTTCCTTTCTCATTTCTTGTTTCATACTTGCAGTATCAATTTGATGTTTATTATGATTCAAAACAAAGAATCTTTTTTATGTCTTGTTATTGTAGGTTTGTGTGCAAGAGTCTAATATAATTCAGGTTGTATTTTGTGTTCAGTCTTATGAACCTTCATACAAATTACTTTTGGACGATATAAGTGAGATTGTGAGAGTTGAAGTTTTGAGAAGTTGTTGTGAGTAAAGTCATCAAAGTCTTTTAAAATTTCTGGTGAATCATCTTTAGGTTGTAGGATTTTCATTTTTAGTTTTCCTCCTAACCCTTTCCTCAGAAGGTCTTTTAGATTAGGTGATCTGCCAAGCGAACCAGTCCGCTCTGGAGGTCCACTCCAAATTTAGGTGACCCACAGCCTAGGAGTGTTCCCATGTTACTCCAAAATGCTAAGTTCTACAACTTAGCAAGGGTGTGGTTTTGAGAGTTAACAGTTTTTGGCACGCCTGGTGGGATCGTTTGAACTCTCACAGTTCAAAGCTCATCATTTCATTGTTGGTTCTTGGTGTGTGCACCAGCAATCTCAGCCTTCAGAGGCAAGTTCTTCAAACACATCTGGCGTCTCTAAATCAACATCTACTGGTTTTAATAGATCAAGTGCTAGTATGTTTCAAAAAATTAAGCTTTTATTCTTATTTCTAGCTCTTCATATGAGTAGAAATGTCAAATTTTCATAGTCAATATGTATACCCCCCCCCCCCATACTATGAAAATACTACCAACGAACCTTCTTACCAGCCATACCCAAGTAGCCACAATGTTGGTTTTAGTCCAAATAACCCTATTTCAACAAGCTACCAGCTTACTCAGGATGCTTACCACCCATCCACCCTTGCCCAATCTTCCAATCAGCCTCAAAATTTTGAAATTATGGAGCTTATAGACATTTTGGTAGATTTCACAAAGTAGCTAGAGGAGATTAAGAGGTAGCATGAGTATAATCAGCAGCAAGAAGAGCTGGCTTATCAAGCCTATCTTCATGAGCAGGTTTGAGAGGGAAATGCTTGCGAAAGAAGAGTAGATGAGATTTTTGCTCGCTCAAACAGATAAGCATCAAGTTCAAGAAGCTCCTGTCATTCCAGATCAGTCTATTCAAGAAGAGGGTCGTAAGCATAAGTTTCCAAGTTTCAAGCAAAGTCAACCTCTTATCCCTCCCAAGGTCAAGATTCCTAGTTTCAGAGATCCTTTACCATTGCAAGAGCCTCTGTTGGCACAATCTTAATTTGTTATGCCTCAAAACCAATCACTTGAAGAGCCCTTTTTCCTCCAAAAAAACTCAAGAAACTTCCCAAAGTCTCCAAATTCTAAGTTTCAGAAGTTCTAATTTTGCTCAGGGGCCTATTTGCATTCACAACTAGTCCTTTAATCCTCAGTCATATCAAGAACTTGAACCAAGTCATCAAACTTTTGAACAACCATGGTAGCCTTCTTGGACTAAGTATCCTAGTTATAAAATGCCAAATCTTGTTAAGGCTACCCCTCCCGTACCAATGCAAAATCAAGAAGAGGAAAAGGTAGTAAAATATGAACCAATCAAGATTCCAAATTGGTGTGGTGAACAGGAGCAAAAGTTTTAGAGCCCAAGCCAATCAAAATTTCAAGTTTCAATCCAACAGCTGAAGGTTCTAGCAGTCCTTTTTGTGCCACCAAATCGAAAAAAATAGATGTGGAACAAGAGGTTGTTGTTTGTGCTGCATTCCTAACTGAATATGAGCATGATGCATATGAAGAGGATGTTGGTTCAAACTTGACACCGAGTCCTTTGCATTTCGATCATTTGAAAAAAAAATTAATATTGTTTATAAGATGAATGAAAGCAGAATATAGAGGTCACAAGGTGAGAGTCTTCAGTTGCAAAAACAGAATGCCTAAGTATCATTGGAGAAAGCACCCCATGATGAGGAAGAATCATTTTCTTTGTTCAATCAATTACCTGGTTATGTTGAGCCAGGTGAGGAAAGCATGCTCATACCAAAGACAACGGTTTCAGAACAACAAGAAGATCATAGACAATATGAGTTGTTGATTGAAGCTAAATAATTTGATAATGGCATCTTGGATCAAGTAGAGTGTGAAGGTAAGCCTATCATGGAACTTACACAGCTGGCTGAGAACTGTTATAAGGTAATAAATAGTCTCCCTTCACAGAAAAATGAGAATGAGAATGAGGAAGACATGTTTTGGGATGACCTTGAGATTTTTGTTTCAAATTTAGATGTCAAACAGTCATCTTTTGAAGGAGAATATGTGGAATAGTAGGTTGAAGAGGCAAAAGGGGGTGTTGTAACTCAGGCTTTGACTGATTCATTTGTAGAGCTTCCTTTAACTATTAGTATTGATGAAGAAAATGTATGTGAGCTAACAAAATTGACAAGTTGTAATCAGCCAGAGCATGAAAGTGACATTGTTAGAATACTGATCCATGAGCAAATAAATGAGGATAGCTTGGTTGAGGAGGATCATGAGGTTGAAGGCATGATTCAGCCAAAGCAAGAAATAGTTGTGGTTGAGGAGGTAGTTGACAAGAGTGAAACCAGCAAGAATAGTTCCAATTTTGTCTTGTCAACAGGATGTCCAATTAAATATATTGCTAAAGTAGAGGCCAACAAGAAGATTCCTATCCTGATTGAGCCCAAGCATGAAAGTGTAGATGAAGAAGAACAGATTCAAGTCACTTTGCCACCTCAGGGTAGTAGCATTTATATTCTATACGAAGAGGTTAGTAAGCTTGTATATGTTCTTCAAGATGTGGTGCAGCTATTTCATGGCCTTTCGTCCATTGTTCATTTTCATGAAGCTGTCCAAAATCATGTAAAACATCGTATATTTTGTAGAAAAGGCAGCTACTTCACCCAACTAGTGAATGGGTTTGTTTGACTAGCTTCTTTGGCTGGTTAGAGTAGGTTAGTATAGGTTAGGTTAAGTTTTCATTTTCCAAGAAGTGCTGTTGCACATGTTCTCTAGCCATCAGGGCCTTTTAGTTTGCTTTCCGTTTGTTTTCTGATGCTGTTTGGAGTATTTTGCAATTGGGGTTTCATGGTTTTCTGAGCATGAGAAGAGCAGAGTTTGACTCCATGCCCAATGGATGGTTAAGGCAACTAGTCTATATGCTTAGCAGGCAAGTATTCAGCAGAAATTGCCAGAAATGTTACCAATTTTCACCTACAGCTCAAATTGGCAGAGCTGAAATAGTTTGCTTCCATTTTAAGGTGAAAAGTTCCTAATACATTTATGCTTTACTTATCCTTTGCATAGTTTAAAGTGTTTGGAAAAGGAAAGGTTCATTTTTATGATGCCATGTGTTATAACATAAAGGAAAACATTCAACTTTTCATTCAATGCTTTGCAGTATAAATAAGATTTCATAGATGATAGGAGGTGGTGTCATTTCATATTGTAATGCTTCCATTCATTTTACAAGAGGGATATACACAAAACTGCATAAGTGTTGCATTGATATTCATTGGAAAGAAAGAAGGATCAAATGTCCCACACAAGCCATGGGAATAGCTGAACCAGTACAATATAAGAAATATACTATGCATCTGAAGATAAAGAAAGGAAAAGAACATATAAAAAGAGGCATATCCATCATTGCTTATTTAAGGTCTTGAGTTGATCTCCATTGCAACTAGCTCCTCCTCACTCCCGATCTTTGAATGAACCTGTATCATGATAGAAAGGATTGTTAGAGCTCCGTATATGAGTCTTCTTATGTGCCTATCAACAAAAGTATAATACATTGCCTATGTTGTACTAAATCAGTTGACAAATATCAAATATATGCAAAAGAAGGCTTGAAAAGTAAAACATCATCAGGAAGAGCATTGAACTTCATTATTGTTTTATCTAACATGTTTGTTCATTGTGCAGGTATAGGTGAAATCATGTTGTTGATTCATTTCTGAAGACATCATAGCATGTGGTACAAAAATGGGCTCCCACAAGGGTTGAGCCCAGCATGCTACCCCTTGATCTTAAGGGGAAGATAAGATAAGCAAAGAAACATTTAGATCAATAAATAAAAGCATATTTTGATTGAAAGTCAATGACAACACCAATACATCATGGACAGCTAATGAAGTAGAGCAGTCATAAATACCATTCATAATGACAAAGTACAAGAGCAAGTCTCTTTACTGTCTAGACATCATGCAAAGACATACTGATGCTATCAAGTGAATGCACGGATGTATATGATCTACAAGAATATAAACAATAGACACCACGGTCATCTTGGATACAGTCATCTTGACAATAAATGCCTACTTTATCATTATTAATAGCATTTAACACCACATCAAGAACATGACAGCCAAGGATGCATCATGGAGTAGTAGTTGGACAACATTAGAACAGGTATTTACCACTTTTGTTGTGAATGAAGTATAAAGTTGTTATTCAATGCATGAAACAGCCATAAAGGACAAAAAATTATTCATGATCATGATTGTCCCATCAACCAAGAAGCATATTATCAACTGAAGAAGATAGATGACAATCATATAATGAAAAAATAATCCTATATCTATATCCACAAAGTGAAGTGCAACATACACAGTCCATAAGACTGGAAGAGCTGAGTCATGATTGATACCTACAGTATAATGCCATGTTAGTTGTCTGATATGAAGGGCTCAACATTATACAAGTTAATGCCATGAAGACAAAGTTGTCACAGAGACTTTTGGAGGAGACAACATGCAGTCAAACTAGTTATGTGGACAACAATAAAGATGGAGACCAAAGTCACCAAAAGGCTTGTAATCTTAGCATGCTCATGTTATATCATCAAGAAGGTTTCATACCACGCTTTGCAAGGAGTCTAAGAAGAGTATGATAGTCACTAGCAACAATGAAGATAGTTAGCAAGCCAAACAAACAATTAGACCTTAAGGAGTAGCAAACAAGTCATAAAGAGAAACACAAAAAGACACAAGGATAATCTGCTATAAGTAACAAAGAGTTGCATATAAGAAGGCCCCATGGTGCATAAAGAAACCTGTAATGATAGTGAAGTGATACATTACAACAGAAGTAGTCACAAACCATAAAGGTTATGCAAGTATCATGGAGGACTGTGACTATCAGAAGAGGGCATAAATCATACAGTAGGGACAGTCTTTTGAGCAGCTGAAGGATAACAATGAAGGAATTGTTGATAACAAAGGTAATAATCAGAAGACAAGTAAAGGATAGTGACATTGCCAAATACAAGACAGCAAGACAGCAGTCATGTGATTTCATCATATCTTAAAAATTACCAATTGGGTTTTCGTGATTTATTGATATAAATTAGGAAACATTTAGATGAAAAAACCCATTAAATTTTACAAAAACCTAGTTTGTGGTTTGAGAGGAAACTTCACCAGTCTGAGACCTTGTTCAATTGTAGAAAATACAGTCTTTGAGCAATGTTAACATGACATCAATACATGTAAAAATGGATCATCCTGTTGCAAGTATGGGCCTAACCAGTGTTGTCATCGATGTCAACATACTCCTATTGTATTGATTTCAAGGATTGGATGAGCTGTGTGCTGAGGATATTGAGAAATTAGTCCTATCAGAAACAGTGAAGACAATAAAGTTCTATGAAGTGAAGATCCTAGCTAGATGAAGATCATAGAATGCGCATCAAAGGGTTTGTAGATATGTGTCTAAAGATGATTCAATCAAGATTTGAGAGGTCTGCATGAAGATTTGGAGAAGTTATGGCCATATGAGTAAAACTGGTTCTAGTAGTTGTTCAGAGGTAATAGAGTGACACAAATAGGTCTGGTGAGATCCGGAAATGCAATATCTTGTTCTGTGGATTTGGTGGAATGTTTAGGAAGCCAATGTGAATTGACAACTCAATTGGTTCGTGGTCTGGAGCTCCGCAAGCATTTATTCTAATGTGACAGTGATGATAGACTGTGTTCTTGAGGTTCCGGATGAAGATGCAAATGATTTCAGTAAGCAGAAGTGGTGTGGATATTCTTGGTGATTTAGGCAAGCTTGTGGGGGTCTCTAGATTGTGTCCAATTCGTGTTGGCAATCTGCATTGAAGATTGAGATTGTAATTGAAGATTTACTCTCGGGTGATGGTGTTCTTCCTAATCATGGCTGACCAGATGTTTTACACATCTTGCAGATGATCTTGAAGATGTTCTGCGAAGCATGGCATGTTCTTCAAAGAAGATTGAAGTCCCAGATATGTGTGGCCAACAGTGTGGTGATACGCATGAAGTCTTTGTAACAAATCAAGTTGTATTTTTGTAACTGCTCTATAATAAAATAAAGTATGTTGTGCCGACTTTGATGATTATCCCAAAGTCGATGTCTTGTATAAATAAGATTTATGAAGTCATTTCAAAGTATCCTTGGTTGAGATGAAAAAGTGATAGAGAAGAGAAGAGAGAAAAGTAGAGCAAAAGTGTTGAGCTAAAATGGAATTATCTCAAGCATGGTGAAGATGCTAATCTCCAGTTCAAGTATGTAATATTTATATTATTCTGTAGGCAATGTGTCTCCTGTAGGCAATGGGCCTCTTGTGAGCAGTGTGCTCGGGCAGTGAGCCCTAATTGGCAAGTGTTGTTTTGTTCTTCTTATTCTTTTAACAGAGAATACAATCTTGGGTTAGTCACCCCGTGGTTTTTCCCTTAACCAGGTTTTCCACGTTAAAATGTTGGTGTCATATGTGTTAATGTGTTTCTGCTCTTGAGTTATTGCATTGTGCTTCCATGATTGAATCATTATTATGTTGTAGAAATATAAGAAGGATTTAAGTGTTTAAAGAAAAGAAAGTTTTTGAGACAACTGATTCACCCCCCCTCTCAGTTGTCTGTCCTAAAACCAATAATTGGTATCAAAGCTAAGTTCCTCTAAAAGAGCTTAACCGCTTGAGGAGATCCAGGATGTATTTCTACAAAAAGGATAGTCTGAGGTTTGATGGAACAAACTACACTCTTTGGAAAAGCCGCATGGAATGTCACTTGCAATGTATGGGATTTCAATATTGGAACATGACTATAAAGAAGTATATTCCACCAAAGAATGGTCCGACAACTACAGATGAAATCAGAGATGTTGAAGATAATCTTCGAGCTAAAGAAGCCTTACTAAGTGCCTTATCTGATTCAAAGTTGACAAATGTTATGGATTTAAAAACTGCATATGAAATTTGGTCAAAGCTAGCACTTCTGCATGAAGGAGACAAATATGTTAAATGTGCCAAGCTACAAAGTCTGAAAGGAAAATTTGAAAACCTAAAGATGAATGAAGATGAGAATATCACTACATTTATGCCAAAAGTAAATGAGCTTGTTTGTGGCATTAGATGTGCTGATGGAACCTTGGATGAAGATGAGATTGTCGCCAAAGTTCTCAGATCCTTACCTCTTGCTTACAAACACAAGGTTGTTGCTATTGAGGAATTCAGATCTTTATCAAATATCACAAGGGATCAATTGGTTGGGAAATTAGTTGCATTTGAATTGGCTGAGTTTGGAGATGCACCTCCCAAGATTGAATCTGCATTTAAAGCTAGTGCCTCTGTAAAAGGCAAACAAAGGTATGATCCAAGAGAAAATTCCTCAAAGAAATTATCATGGTATGAAAAAGCAAGAAAAGATCTGGAAGAAGATGAGGCAGAAGCTACTCAACTTGAAGCCCTTATTGCAAAAAGACTTCCAAGAGGATCTGGTAAGTATGAAGGAAAATTTCCCTTCAAATGTTTCAACTGCAACAAGATTAGTCACTTTGCCTCAAGGTGTCCGAAATGATTTTCAAGGACAAATCCAAATAGATCAAGATTCTAAAAGAAATGTTACTATGTTCATGAAGATGATGATGATGAAGGAGTAATAGATGATGAATCAGAGAATGGAAACAAATCTGGAAGTGACTGGGTGTTTATTGCTATCAAGGAAGAAGATCTAATGCCTATTGAATCTGTCAATCATAAACTGATAGAAAGAGCTCTGGCTGCTCAAGTTGAAGAAAAGGATGAATGGGTCATTGACAATGGATGCTCCCACCATATGACTGGTGATAACAATAAGTTCATAGATCTAGAAAGATATGAAGGAAGAGTTGTAAAATTTGGTGATAATTCTGCTGGCAGAATCAGAGGTAGAGGGACTATTTCTTTTGATGGAAAGAACAAACCCAGTGATGTACTGTATGTTGAAGGTCTGAAGTGTAATCCTCTCAGCGTTGGGCAGTTGGTGGACAAAGGCTATGATCTCTGACTCAAAAATGGAAAATGTAAGATCTTTGAAAGTTCTGGAACAGAAATTGCATTCGGTACTCAAACAAAAGGTAACATCTTCCACTTGGTTGGTACTGGCAAAAGTTGTTTATTTGTTCAAATTGATCAGAGTTGGTTGTGGCATAGGAGAATGTGTCATGTAAATTTTGATAATATCATCAAGATAAGCAACACTCAAGTTGTAAGAGATCTTCCAAGACTGGTGAAACCTACTAATAGTTTGTGCAAAGAATGTCAGTTGGGTAAGCAGAGCAGAGTCACATTTAAAAGTAAGGAACAATCTTCTACTAGATTGTTAGACTTAGTGCACACTAATCTATGTGGACCGGAAATAATTAGGAGTCTGCAAGGTGATAGATATTTCATGTTACTAATTGATGACCACTCCTGGATGATGTGGGTGACTTTCCTAAAAGAGAAATCTGAAGCTCTTGAGAAGTTCAAAATATTCAAGGCTATGGTAGAAAATGAAACTGGGTTAAACATAAAATGTCTTAGGTCTGAAAGAGGTGGTGAATTCACATCCGAAGATTTCATAGAATTATGTGAGAAACATGGGATAAAGAGATAGTTATCTGCTCCAAGGACTCCACAGCAGAATGGAGTAGTGGAAAGAAAGAACCAGACCATTCAGGAAGCATCTAGAACCATGATGATGGAAGCAAATGTCCCTTAGATCTACTAGAGAGAAGTTGTAAGCACTATTGTCTATACTCTTAATCGAGTACAAATCAGAAGCAATACTGGTAAGACCCCTTATGAACTCTAGTTTGGCATCAATCCTACTGTGAAGTATTTTAGAGTCTTTGGTAGTAAATGTTACATTAAAAGAGATGAAGACCTTGGCAAATTTGATGCTAGAAGTGATGAAGGAATATTCTTGGGTTACTCTACTCAAATCAAAGCAAACCGGTGTTATAACAAGAGATTAAGAAAGATTGTAGAAAGTACAAATGTGAAGGTTGATGAAGGCATTGAAAATACCTCAAGGTTTTATGAGTATGAAGCAGATGATCAGAATGATGTTCTAGTCCAAGAAGAGATAAGTTGAATGAACCTATCCAAGAAATAGAAGTGTAAGAAATTCCCAAAACTCCCAGGTATGTAAGACTAAATCATTCTGAAGACCAGATCATAGGTGATAGAAGAAAATGTGTTCAAACAAGAAGAAAGATTGCTCAAGATTCAGAGAAGTATTGTCTGATTTCAAAGATTGAACCAAGAACAATAAGTGAAGCATGAAATGATGAAAGATGGGCCAAAGCAATGGAGGAAGAGTTGATGCAGATTGAGAAAAATCACACTTGGGATCTTGTTCCCAGTCCTAGAAACAAAAATGTGATTGGGACAAAGTGGGTATTTAGGAATAAACTGAATGAAGATGGTGAAGTAGTTAGAAACAAAGACAGATTGGTCTGTAAGGGTTATTCTCAAGTAGAAGGAGTGGACTTTGAAGAAACTTTTGCTCCGGTGGCAAGAATTGAAGCAGTCAGATTATTTCTTGCTTTCGTTGCCTTCAAGGATTACAAAGTATATCAGATAGATGTCAAATATGCCTTCTTGAATGGTGACTTGGAAGAAGAAGTATACATTGAGCAACCGGATGGATTTCAATTGTTTGATCATGGTGATATGGTCTACAAGTTGAAGAAGCATTGTATGGCCTCAAACAAGCCCCAAGGGCCTAGTATGAAAGATTGGATAAACATATTTTGAAGATTGGTTTCAACAAAGGTACTACTAACAGTAACTTGTACTTCAAGATTGATCATGAAAATATCTTGATTGTTGAAGTATTTGTTGATGACATCAATTTTGGAGGAAGAGATAGTATGTGCAAGACTTTTGCAAATCAAATGAAAAGTGAATTTGAGATGTCTATGTTTGGGGAAATGAATTTCTTCTTGGGTCTGCAAATCACTCAAACAAAGAAAGGAATCTTCATATCACAGACCAAATATGTGAAAGAATTGTTGAAGAAATTTGGGAGGAAGATTCAAAGCCAAAGAATACTCCCATGGAAACCGGGTGTAAACTGAGTGAAGATGATGAATCTCCTAATGCTGATCAGAAAAAGTACAGGTCAATGATTGGAGGACTACTGTATCTTACTCAAACTAGACCTGACATTATGAATGTTGTTGGTCTTGTTGCCAGATTCCAAGCTAATCCTAGAGAATGTCATGTCATGGTAATCAAGAGAAATCTCATATATCTAATGGGAATAGTTGAGTATGGTTTATGGTATCATAGGGATAATGATTTCTCTCTTCACGCATATACAGATGTAGATTGGGTAGGAGATGTGGATGACCAGAAGAGTACCAGTGGTGGTGCATTATTTTTGGGGAAAAGATTGGTTTCTTGGCTAAGCAAGAAACAAGAGGCAATATCCCTATCCACTGCAGAAGAAAAATATATTGCAGCAGCAGGTAGTTGCACTCAAGTATTGTGGATGAAGCAAATACTAAGAGAAATCAGAGTGGAGTATGAGGAACCTATCACAATCTTCTGTGATAACTGAAGGGCAATAAATATATCAAAAAATCTAGTGTTGCATTCAAAGACAAAACAAATATCCATCAAGTTTCACTTTTTGAGAGAGCAAGTGAACAAGAATGAAGTCAGATTGGAGTTTGTGCCCTCAAAGGATCAGATTGCAAACATTTTGACTAAACCTCTACCTAAGGACTCTTTTGAGTATCTCAGGGAGAAGTTAGGGGTTATTACCCCTCCGGCTCTGAATTAAGATGCACTGATGTGCATCAGTTCGGTGGATCTCATAGTCATATCTTATGGTCCAGATTGATGATAGGAAGCTGCCACTCAGGGGGAGCAGTCTATATGATTCTGAAGTATTGATGCAAGTATGTGCCCTTTGCCATTGATGTCAAAGGGGGAGATAAGACATGTGAAAAACAAAAGTGGTTGTTGATCAAAGGGGGAGGAGAAAAGAAAGAGAAGACATATGAATGATTGTTGTTAATAGGGGGAGCTATGTCAGTTAGTGAGGATAAGTTCTTGTCTTGATGGTTAAAACAATTTTTCACATCATATGTTGCCATCAATGACAAAGGGGGAGATTGTTGCAAGTATGGGCCTAGCCGGTGTTGTCATTGATGTCAACATACTCCTGTTGCATTGATGTCAAGGATTGGATGAGCTATGTGCTGAGGATATTGAGAAAATTAGTCCTATCAAAAACAGTGAAGACAGTGAAGCTCTATGAGGTGAAGATCCCAACTAGATGAAGATCAGAGAATGCACATCAAAGGGTTTGTAGATATGTGTCTAAAGATGAACCAGTCAAGATTTGAGAGGTCTGCATGAAGATTTGGAGAAGTTATGGCCATATGAGTAAAACTAGTTCTGGCAGCTGTTGAGAGGTGACAAAGTGACACAAATAGGTCCGGTGAGATCCAGAAATACAATATCTTGTTCTACAGATTTGGTGGAATGTTTAGGAAGCCAATGTGAATTGACAACTCAATTGGTTCATGGTCTGGAGGTCCACAAGCATTTATTCTAATGTGATAGTGATGACAGATTGTGTTCTTGAGGTTCCAGATGAAGATGCGAATGATTTCAGTAAGCAGAAGTGGTGTGGATGTTCTTGGTGATTTAGGCAAGCTTGTGGGGGTCTCTAGATTATGTCCAGTTCATTTTGGCGGTCTGCATTGAAGATTGAGCTCATAACTGAAGATTTACTCTTGGGTGATGGTGTTCTTCCTAATCATGGTCGACTGGATGTTTTACACATCTTGTGGATGATCTTGAAGATGTTCTACGAAGCATGGCGTGTTCCTCAAAGAAGATTGAAGTCCTAGATATGTGTGGCCGACAGTGTGGTTATACACATGAAGTCTTTGTAACAAATCAAGTTATATTTTTGTAACTGCTCTATAATAAAATAAAGTATGTTGTGCTAACTTTGATGATTATCCCAAAGTCAATGTCTTGTATAAATAAGATTTGTGAAGTCATTTCAAAGTATCCTTGGTTGAGATGAAAAAGTGATAGAGAAGAGAAGAGCAAAAAGCATAGCAGAAGTGTTGAGCTTAAATGGAACTGTCTCAAGCATGGTGAAGATGCTAATCTCTAGTTCAAGTATGTAATATTTATATTATTATGTAGACAATGTGTCTCTTGTAGGCAGTGGGCCTCTTGTGAGCAGTGTGCTCGAGCAGTGAGCCCTAATTGGCAAGTGCCATTTTGTTCTTCTTATTCTTTTAATAGAGAATATAATCTTGGGTTAGTCACCCCGTGGTTTTTCCCTTAACCGGGTTTTCCACGTTAAAATGTTGGTGTCATATGTGTTAATGTGTTTATGCTCTTGAGTTATTGCATTGTGCTTCCATGATTGAATCATTATTATGTTGTAGAAATATAAGAAGGATTTAAGTGTTTAAAGAAAAGAAAGTTTTTGAGACAACTGATTCACCCCCCCTCTCAGTTGTCTGTCCTAAAACCAACACATCTATTGTGCTACAATAGTCATGCAAGAGAAATAGAACAAGGATTTACCACTTTTGTTGGGAATGAAATGTAAGATTACTAGTGTGGGGACAGTCATACAACAACTTGGTTGACACTCATACAACCACTATTCTTAAGATCACCATTCTATCAAACACACATGTTTGAGAAAAATCAAGAGGCTGCCCAACACCAGTCATGAGAAACAATCATAAGGGGTGTAACTAAAGCTATCAAGTTGGTACAGAGAAAGTTAGGCATATATATACAAGTATTTGTATCAGAAACAACAAGAGGAGCAACAAGTCTACCATATGTGAGAACAGTCACAGTAGTATTATGATAGGAACAGAGCCCTCAAAATAGCATTTTGTTTCTGAATCTTCAAAAAGGAGAGACAAAGAAATACAACAGAGTCTATAAAAGAACAATCTTGCATATAGAAGAGTATATCAAACATGAAGAAATCTCAATCTGCATGCCATACACAGCTCAGGGTACTGTCAACGCCAAATAAATCACAGTCAAGCTGCTAACACAAATAGAGGATTACAGTTTTGTTCTAGGTTTTGTCAAAGAGCATGTCAAAGAGAGTGTCATTGTTGTCACTAACCTTGAAGAGTATCAGAGGATAGTGTTTTCAGCCCTTTTTGCTACCCTGAAATTGCTTTATTGTCCAAATTGAAAGTGGGACTGGATCACCAGCTCTAATTTTATTCATTAATTAGTGGTTCTAATAGAACTTGTAGATCAGAGAAGAGAAGATTGTGCAGTGAGACTAACAATAGGTGGTTTTCTGCATTATTGTCTATGCAAACATAACACAATACAAAGTGGCGGATTATCACCTGCACAATTTAAGAAATGGGCAATTTGCAAATATAATGGAAATATGTCAAAAGAGATATATATAAAAGTGAAATCATATGCAAGGCACATGAACTACTTGTTAAAATGCCTCAAAGAGATGTGGTCTCATGGACTACTATGGCTCCTTCTATGACACAAAATATTTTCTATGAGGAAAAATAAAAGAGAAGGGCAGATTTTGAATAACAAAAGCTTACCCAAGCTCAATATTGACTGATTCCTCTTGAAGTCTGCATACAAAGAACCTCCAAAAGCTCGAGTAAAACCAGATCATGGTGACACCTAGGTAGAACGATGAAGATTGCAAAGTTACAAATAAAGATGCATCAAAACAGGGTGATAACCGTTGATTTAAGCCAAGAAATGCTTTGAAAATGGAGGTTCATGTTCAATATTGAAACAAAAAGACTTACCTCTGTAGAATCTTCATAAAAATCTCACAGAAATAGCAAGAGATGGAGAGGTTCAAGCTTTCAAACCCTAAATGCTTGGCGGCCAGCAGAGGAGGAAGAGTTCTCCAAAAAAGATCAAATGTGAAATGGGGCGAAAAATTAGGGCTCGAATGGTTTTAGGTTTCCCATGTTGCCCTAGTTTAGCTTTAGTTTTTTTTATCACATTGATTTTAATTTTTCATGCCTTCACTAATACCTTCGTGGTATTATTTTTTACCTTTGCACATACCTAGGCTTCATGCCTTAAGTTTATTTTGTGACCTTGGAGGGAAAAATTAAAGCTAGATACCTTAACATATTTTTGACTTTTGGAGAAAATAAAATATCAAAGGAGATATTATACACTTGGAAAAAATTGAAGATAAACCATAAATGCCTTCTATATTGTTTTGCAAGGTTGTCAAAATCAAATCAAAAGATCAAGGCAGGCCCCTTCCTATTCTAAAGGTTGAAGCTACAAAAAATAATTGTAAGACATTATTAAAAGCAATGTCCTTATAAATTTCTTTAATAATTGTTATTAAAGTGCAATTAAGTCAAGGAAGGTGTGGATAAAACTTTCCTTTTTGAGTTTGAGTCTTTTGGGCGAAATTGGAAAAAACTGGGCAAACTAAAGTTTTTATTTCAGTTTCCAGTTAGTTAGAGCCTGATTTTTTAGTCTTTTTAGGGGGGGCCCACTTGGGAGGGCAAGTTTCCACCTATTATTGCTCAGTGGATCAGTTTTAGGCCCTATTTTTGTGGCCTTTCTCCCTTGCTTGAAAATAGGATTTTTAGTTTCTTCTTTTGGGTAAGCCAACTGGCTGGGTTTTTAGAAAGCCTTTTGGCTATATATAAGGGGAGAAAAACTCAGTTTAGGGAGTTCATATTTGCTTCTTTCTTTCATGTACATTGCAAAATGTTCTGTAAGCCTTGATTTGTACTTAGATTCTCATGTCCTTATACTCCTTTCAGTTTAATAAAAGCAGCAGTGTTCTCCTCTTTTATGTTTCTGCCTCATTTTGCAATTAATGCTTTGATGTTTAATTGTGATTCAACTTTCGTATCCTTTTTTATGTCTTGTTGTTACAAGCTTGAATGTGGAAGTTTCATGTAATACAGGTTGTGTGTTATGATTAACTTGGTGAGTGGGTTGAAGTTGTGATAATATGTATTGCATTGTTTCAGTGAAATTATGAGGATAAAAGACTTTGTGAAGCTAATTGTGAGTCAAATTAGTGAATAGATCCATAAAGTTCTGGTGCATCACCCATTAGGTTTTAGGATTCCATTTCATGTTATCTTTCTATCCTTTTAATCAGATAAATCATTTTAGCCTAGGTGATCTGCTAGGGGAACTAGCCCTCTCTGAAGATTCATTCTCATCATAAGTGACCCACAGCTTGAAAACATTTCCATGTTTCAACAGGAGAGTTAAGTTTGACTTAGCTAGGGTGCAATCCTAATTGACAATAGGTATCAAAGCAAGGTTCCTTGGAAGAAGCCTAACAGCTTGAGGAAGATCTGGGATAGTATACTGATGGTAGCTAGAAGACTTGGAAATTTCTCATATGAGAAAAATGTTGAACTGGAAGCAGCTCTTATTGATCTTGAAAAATTTGAAGTAGGAATCAGGGATCTAAAGGATAATATTCAAGAATCTGATGAATGCATTTTAAAGCTAAGAGAACAAGTCAAGAAGTTCAAAGAAAAATACAGAGAGGTTAGTGAACAATTGATATCAGCAAATGAAACCCTAGATGATTTGAAAGTGGAAGTTGTAGAAAGAGCTAAAGCAGAAGAAGAATTAAAAATGTTGATAAAAAGCAAATTAGAAGATTGTGATAAACTTGAAAAAGAAGTTGTAAGCCTGAAATCAGATTTGGAGAAAGCTAAGAGCTATGAAGAAAAGTTCAAGATAAGTTTTGCAAAATTTGATGAAATGATTACTAGTCAAAAGAGTTCAAATGACAAGAAAGCGTTGGGATTCGAAAAAGGACAAAGTTGTAATTCAAGTCAAGAAAATCTTGAGATGAAGAAAAACAAAGGCAACCAGTTCCAGAATCAAAGAAGAAGACCTAGAAGACCTTCAGTCAGGCAGCCAAATGCTCAAAGGTACCCATCTTTCAATGGCTATTATTTTAATTACAATAAGTTTGGTCATAAGGCTACTCAATGTAGAAGTAGAAGGAATCAAAATGCTCCACCATTTTCTGGTCAATGTTTCAATTGCAAGAAAATTGGTCATAGATCAAATCAGTGTAGAAGTCTGGCAGGAATAGTTTCAACCATACAAGGAATACTCAATCATTCAATGGGAAGTATTTTGCATGTAATAGATTTGGGCATATGCTTAACCAATGCAGATCAAGAATGAATTCAATCAATAGAAGGAATCAAAGACAAAGGAATGTGGTATGCTACAATTGCAATAAGTTTAGACATGTTGCAAGATTCTACAGATACAACAATCAGAAAAGAACTATTCTGCAGAAAATAGGAAAATAGAACAAAGAGAAGATAAAGGAAAGAACAAGGTTGATCTGATAGAAATCAAAAAGGAAATAAACAAGGTCTAGATTAAAAAGGATGTGAATGAGATCAAAGATGGATCCGCACTAGTTTCTAGTGTAGATACCTCCTCCGACAAGTAAATTTGGAGCTCTAGCTCAAGGGGAGCTATATTGAAAACCCTAATCCCCTATCTAGATGGTAAGTGTTGGAATCTGACACAAAGATATGATATGAAGAATTATTTGGCAGATCTTGTGAAAGAAATTTTGGTAGAAAAGAATCAAATATGGAATACTGCAGAGAAATTTAGATCGATTGTGCCTGACAAAGAAGTGGTTGACATCTTTTTGAAAGATAACATTTATGATGTTTAGGTTTTTAGCAAGCAAAGGTTAAAAGGATGGTATCCAAAGGAAAAATCACTTTGCATTCAATCTCTCAAGTGTCTAAGGCAAACAGAAATGAAAACTCTAGCGACTACAAAGATTTCCAAGCGATTCAAACCAAGTCAAATCAATCTCAAGGAAACCCTAATTTGCCAAAAGAGGTATTTACAGCTTGAAAACCTTACTATGAAAATTGAATTACTCTGAGAAAATGTTTACTCAAGTAATCGAGATAGCAGAAAAACCTCACCCCAAGTTTAAGAAACATTTCTTCAAATCACTAGAAAATGATCTTA
The DNA here is from genome assembly GCA_027924645.1 of Cunninghamia lanceolata. Classification (NCBI taxonomy): domain Eukaryota; kingdom Viridiplantae; phylum Streptophyta; class Pinopsida; order Cupressales; family Cupressaceae; genus Cunninghamia; species Cunninghamia lanceolata. The sequence goes on along the minus strand of BSBN01000553.1, from coordinate 10,474,141 downwards.
TGGGGGCATTCTCAATTACTCCACATGGAGTTATACATATGGAAGATGTGAGTTCATACATTCATATCAGTCTAGAGGAATATGATCACATGAATCTAGGAAAATTGTACTTGGACGAACTGACTACTGTGGATATTGTGTTGAAAGATGAATATAAAGTTCTAGGAGAAAATAAATTAGACACCTGGTTGGATTTTCCCGCGATCCTGAATGATGCATGGGTTAAGCTTATTCTAAGCAGAATTCATGATGAGTTTCTATGGCTTGATGAACCTTATATGATAACTAAAGAAGCTATCAAAGTTGTAACTGGTATGAGCTCCTCCAGAAGGGTTCTAGGTGTAAAGAAAATGAAGAACAATGTGGTAATGCAACTAACAGGAGCCAAATTTGATAAGAATGCCCTTACAGTAAATTATATTAAGAATCCAGTTGTCATATTTGTATCAATGGTTATTGGATACAAAATATAACTTTCCAACAAGGAAAATTATGTGTCTACACCAGCTATGTACACAGCATATGACATGATCAAAAGTAATACAGATTATGATCTATGTGAATTGCTCCAGAATGAACTAATGGAGAACTTGAAAAGAACAAAAGAGTCAAATCATCCTTTCAAATATGGAACATTGATCACTTGTCTACTATTTTACTTCCTGAGAGAACTACCCAGCTTGGGAAACATTGTCTGGCTCAATCACACCAGTGGCCACTCAGATAAGAAATCACTTGCAGAATTTGGGAAATGCAGAAAATAGAATGAAATCTTTTGGGAATATTTCAAGAACTTTCAAAAGAAAATGTTATGTAAAGTTTGGATACCTGAAAATGTTGTAATAAAATATGAAAAAGATATTGTATTCATGGTAGACAAAGACAAATGCTTCATGGAAGCTTTGAAACCAAGAACTGTATGGGTCCCTGCATGATGCAGGAGCATCCAGTGGTGTAAGGGCAATCTTGTATCACCCAAAAAGAAGTTGATTAAAAATAATTGAATTTGTTTTCATTTCTTTCCATAATTAGTATTTCTAGTTCCATAATCGCTTGAATAATGATGTAGGACTTTCAGTTTTTCCAAACTGCTAAAAAATAGCAAATTGCTATTTTTGGAAAGTTTAACTACTATTTCTGAAAAGTTTGCATTTGGGCATGGATGGAAGAAAAAATTTATAGGAATCTTTGTAAATGAGATATAAGACCTTTGGTGAAGGAATCAGGCAGAGATCATTTGCGAGCTGAAAAATATTAAAGTTTCTATTTTCTAAAAAACCCCTAAAAATTTTTGAAACTAGATATGATGCACTAAAACATCCCATAACATCCCCAAAAGTTGATGAAAATCCATTTATACATTCCTGAGGTGATAGTTCACTTTACGATCTTTCTGACACTTAAAATGGTTCATCAATCAGACACCCAGATCAAAAGTTATGCTTCTCAAAAGTTGACCTACTTTTGGAGGGAGTGGCAAATTTTGAAATTTAGCTGGAGGCCGCCAAAAAGGGCTATTTATGATTATTTTGGGAACCCTAGGCAGTAGTAGAGTTAAGAGGGAAGGTGTAGAGTCAAGGATAGGTGGGAAAATAGAAACCCTAGCTAATTTGGGGTTACATAAGGCAGAAGATTCCAGAGCCTAGTGAGGGATAGCTGTCATGGGCTACAGCCTGTGGAGGATTGATTCCTCTGATTGTATTGGAGCTTCTGTAATGTAATGAGTTGTCCAAATCAATAAAAGAACATTCTATTTTCTGTGTACAATTTATGTTGTTGTTTGTTTGTGATTTCCCCCCCCTTTCATCAAGTGATATCAGAGCAAGCATTCCCAAGTATGTAGACAGATCACCGACCGTGAGGTAGTTTGCACCACGACCTAAGGTTGTGGGTTTGTTGCAGAGATAAAGATACCTCTACGAAGAAATTGTATTGGGAGGAATGCTTTGATGGAAGAGGGTTTTAGAGCCCTACAAAGGCAGATCGGTGCATTGCAAGAGGAGTTGCGAAGAGGATTTGAGCTGAGAACAAGAGAAGAAAGCGAGGATGAAGCTGAAGAAGAGATATCTGAGGAAGAACAAGAAGCTGTAGGAGATCCTACAGAAGTTAGGTTGTTGAGGGCCATTTTGAAGATTGGAAAGAGGCCCAGGATTGAAGTTTCTACATATTCTGGAGATTTGAATCTGGAACAGCTTATTGATTGGATCAATGATATGGAAGAATATTTTGAATATGAAGATGTGGAAGACCTAGATCGGGTCAAGTTTGGAAAAATAAAGTTGAAGGGCCATGCCAGTATTTGGTGGAAGGAGGTCCAGTTAGAGAGGAATAGGAGAGAAAAAGGAAAGATTACCAGATGGGATCAGATGGTGGAGAAACTGAAGAAGCAGTTCATTCCTGTGGACTATGAGATGGAGTTACTGAAGAAGCTACAAGGATTGAAACAAGGTAACAAGTCTGTTAAGGAGTACATAGAAGAGTTTTATAAGATTACTATAGGGACAGTCCATGTAGAGGCCAACAAGGAGAAGGTAGCCAGTTACATTAATGGGTTAAGGCCAAGTATTAAAGAGGAGTTGAGCTTGGTCAGAATGACCACCATAGAAGATACATACCAATTTTCCCTAAAGGTGGAAGAGAAGCTGAATAAAAGATTTGAAAGCAAGCAAAGGGGACGAGGTCAAGGTGGAAGGACTGGTGGAAGGTCCTATGGGGGCAGAAATGAAGATCCAAATAAGAGTGAAGAAGCTGGCACCAGTCAAAATCAAAGAGGATATAATGCCTACCACCCTCGTGCTCAAAATAATGGTGAACAAAGAGTAAGAGGAAGAGGCAAACTTAGGCAAGGACCTAGAAGAGGAGGTTTTAAAGGAACCTATTTCCAATGTGGAGAAGAAGGGCATCAAGCATACGAGTGTCTGCAACATCAAGGAAGGATGAATAGAAGACCTAAAGGTAATGCACGAGTTGCACATGTAGATAAAGATGTGCAATCTGAGCATTCTGAAGATGCTGAAAGGGGAGAAACCCTAGTTCCCAGAAGAACTTTGTTGAATGAGGAGAAAGAACCAAATCAAAGGAAGAGTTTATTCCACACAAGGTGCAAATGTGAAGGTAAGTGTTGTGATATTATTATTGACAGTGGAAGCACTGACAATCTTGTTTTGGAGGAGATGGTTGACAAGTTGAAGTTGACAAGAAGAAAGCATGCACATCCATATCAGATTGCATGGTTGTAGAAGGACCATAGAGCTTTGGTCAATGAGCAATGTTTAGTGAAGTTCAAGATTGGGGACTACCATGATAAGGTTATGTGTGATATCATACCGATGGATGCATGTCATATGTTGTTGGGGAGGTCGTGGCAGTATGATAGGTACACTATCCATGATGGTTGTGCAAATACGTATTCCCTAAAAAACGATAGAGTTCGTCATAAGTTGAAGCCCTTGAAGGAGGTGGAAGAAAAGGTATGTAGTACTACCAGAATTTGCCTGGTAGATGGTAGGAAATTTTTGGAGGGTATGAAGCATGAGCGTTATTGCTTTGCATCGATTCCTAAGATCAGTCAAGAGAAATGTGAAGGTGTAGAAATGTGAAGATGTATTAGCAGAAGTCTCAGATATGTTGGAAGAATTTTAGAATATTGTCTCTGATAATGTACCAGAAGGTTTACCGCCAGTGAGGAAGATAAGTCACCAAATGGATTTGATACCTGGAGCCAGTTTGCTGAATAATGCAGCCCACAGAATGACTCCAGTAGAGAATGAAGAGCTGAACAGACAAGTTTAGGAGTTGTTGAGGAAGGGACTGATAAGGGAGAGCCTAAGTCCATGTGTGGTACCTATAGTACTAGCACTGAAGAAAGATGGAGAGTGAAGAATGTGTACAGATTCTTGAGCCATCAATAAGATCACGATCAAGTACAGATTTCCATTGCCTAGAATGGATGACATAATGGATTGTTTGAGTGGAGCCAAGTACTTCACAAAGATTGACCTGAAAAGTGGGTATCACCAGATCTGAATCAGAGAAGGAGATGAATGGAAGATAGCCTTCAAAACCAAGGAAGGTTTGTATGAGTGGTTAGTCATGCCATTTGGGCTAACCAATGCACCGAGCACATTCATGCGGCATGAACAAGGTATTGAAGGAATTTTTGGAAAGTTTTGTTATTGTTTATTTAGATGACATTTTAATTTTTAGTAAGACTTGGGATGAGCATTTGATGCATATCAGAAGAGTTTTAGAGAAGCTGAGGAAGGAGAAGTTTTTGATTAACTTGAAGAAATGTAGTTTTACAAAGGAGTTGGTATACCTGGGATTTGTTGTCTTAGAAGAAGGTCTTAAGATGGACCCAGAGAAGGTGAGAGTTATCCTTGAATGGCCTACGCCAAGGAGTGCTACAGAGGTATGATCTTTTCATGGTTTGGCAAGTTTTTATAGAAAATTTATCAGGAATTTTAGTAGCATTTGTGCGCCCCTAACTGAGACAATGAGAGGGGATAGAAAAGAGTTTAGATGGACTACAGGAGCAAACAAGAGTTTTGATACATTGAAGCAGAAAGTCACAGAGCAACCTATTTTGGCACTTCCAGATTTTAATAAGGTATTTTAGGTAGATTGTGATGCCAGTGGCAATGCTATTGGAGCTATTTTGAGTCAAGAAGGTAAGCCCATTGCCTATTTTAGTCAGAAGCTTAATGATGCCAAGAAAAAGTATTGTATTTATGATCAAGAGTTTTATGCAATAGTTCAAGCTTTGAAGAAATGAAGACGTTATTTGTTGCTGAAAGAGTTTGTTTTATATACTGATTATCAGACTTTGTAGTATCTTAATAGTCAAGGAAAGTTAAATCAAAGGCACTTAAAATGGGTTGAGTTTTTGTAGAGTTATGCTTTTGTTTTGAAGCACAGGAGTGAGAAGTCTAATAGAGTTGTAGATGCCTTGAGCAGAAGGCAAAATTTGTTGACAGAAATGAGGATAGAGGTTGTTGGGTTCGATGAGCTCAAAAGTTTGTATCCTGAAGATCCAGATTTTGTAGAGGCTTGGAAAGCTTGTTCGGAACCTGTTATTTTGGACAGGACAAAATGGTTGGATTTTATAATCCAAGATGGCATGTTGTTTAGTGGAAGCAAATTGTGCATTCCGAGGAGTTCCATGAGAGAGAACCTAATTAAGGAGAAGCATAGTGGAGGATTGGCTGGACACTTTGGTCGAGATAAGACCATCACTATTGTTGGTGAGCATTATTATTGGCCACAGTTGTAGCAAGATGTGAGGAAATTTGTGTAGAGTTGCAAATTGTGTCAGATGACAAAAGGAACAAGTCAAAATACAGGGCTATATTAGCCAATACCTATACCAGAGAAGCCATGGGACGATATTAATATGGATTTTGTTCTTGGTTTACCAAGGACACAGAGAGGACATGATTCCATTTTTGTGGTGGTGGATAGATTCTCAAAGATGGCACATTTTATTCCTTGTAAGAAGACTAATGATGTTGTTCATATTACAGAGTTATTTTTCAGAGAGGTGGTAAGACCACATGGTCTACCTAAGAGCATAGTTTCAGATTGAGATACCAAGTTTGTTGGTTATTTCTAGAGGACATTGTAGAAGAAGTTGAAGATAGATTTGAAGTTCAGTTCTGCACACCATCCACGGATTGATGGATAGATAGAAGTAGTGAATAGGAGTTTGGGTAACCTGCTACAATGCTTAGTAGGAGATAAGCCCAAGGGATGGGATTTGATTTCACCACAGGCAGAATTTGCTTACAATAATTTTGTCAATAGGAGTACTAGTAAATCACCATTCCAGATTGTATATGGTAATAGTCCAAGAAATGCTTTAGAGTTAAGGAAGCTGGACAAAGGAGAAAAGATAAGTGCTGAAGCTGAAGACCTTGCAGAACACCTGAAGAATTTGCATGAAGAGGTGAGAAAGCACAGTAATAAGATGAATATTCAGTACAAGGCTAAGGCAGATCAGAAGAGCAGATATAAGGAGTTCCAGGTAGGAGATGAAGTCATGGATCACTTGAGAAAGGAAAGGTTCCCAATTGAAACATATAATAAGCTAAAAATGAAGAAATTTGGACCATGTAGAATCCTGAAGAAGCATGATTCAGGAAATGCTATGAGGTAGAGTTGCTGAGCAGGATCAACATTTCACCTGTGTTCAACTTTGCTAATTTAACAGAATATCATGAAGGTGGCATAGAGGATGGACCAACAGAAGAATAGTGGAGTATTCTGGCATCTACTTTAATAGAGGAGATAGAAGAGATCTTGGATAGCCGTGTGGGAAGAAGTACTTAGAACAGGTAATATAAAGAATATTTGGTGAAATGGAAAGGAAGGTCTATTGAAGATTCTTCTTGGTTGTCTAAGGAAAAGGTTGATCATTTGAGTTTTCCTCAAACAAACACTTGAGATGTGACAGGGTCACTTCTCAAATTACCCTAGGTGTCTGATGTAGGAGCATCCAGTGGTGTAAGGGCAATCTTGCATCACCCAAAATGATGTTGATTCAAAATAATTGAAGTTGTTTTCATTTCTTTCCATAATTAGTATTTGTAGTTCCATAATCGCTTGAATAATGATGCAGGACTTTTAGTTTTTCTAAACTACTAAAAAATAGTAAATTGCTATTTTTAGAAAGTTTAACTACTATTTTTGGAAAGTTTGCATTTAAGCACGGATGGAAACAAAAATTTACAAGAAGCTTTGTAAATGAAATATAAGACCTTTGGTGAAGGAATCACGCAAAGATCATTTGTGATCTGAAAAATATTAAAGTTTATGTTTTCTGAGAAACCCCTAAAAATTTTGGAAACCATATATGAGGCACTAAAACATCCCATAACATCCCCAAAAGTTGATGGAAATCTATTTATGCATTTCCGGTGTGATAGTTCACTTCACAAGGTTTCCGACACTTAAAACGGTTCGTCAATCGGGCACCTGGATCAAAAGTTATGCTTCCCGGAAGTTGACCTACTTTTGGAGGGAGTTGCAAATTTTGAAATTTAGCTGGAGGCCACCAAAAAGGGCTATTTATGACTATTTTTGGGAACCCTGGGCAGTAGTAGAGTTAAGGGGGAAGGTTTAGAGTCAAGGATAGGCGGGAAAATAGAAACCCTAGTTAATTTGGGGTTATAGAAGGCAGAAGATTCCAAAGCCTGGTGAGGGGTAGCCATAATGGGTTACAGCGTGTGGAGGATTGATTCCTCTGATTGTATTGGAGCTTCTATAATGTAATGAGTTGTCCAAATCAATAAAATAACATTCTATTTTCTATGTGCAATTTCTATTGTTGTTTGTTTGTGATTCCCCCCCCTTCATCACTACATTAGGATATGAAGTTGCAGAAGATGTTTTGATTGAATTAGCTGATGCACTACTAAGCAAACCTAATTATAACAAAGAAGGTAGATTTGGGACATTCTCAGAATTATCTTCCAAAATATCTATGGAACCTAAGCAATCAGAGAAAACATCAGATGAACAAATAAGTAAGGCAAAAACCAAAGCAGGAGGATTAAAGTCCATAAGTGCTCTGGTAGAATGGACATCAAGCACTCCAAAAAGGAAAGATGAGAGATCTGAAATGGAAAAACTAGCATCTAGCCCCAGAAAAAGAATAAGGACCTCATCCATTACAAAAGTCACAACTAAAGTAGAGAAAGAAAAGGCAGCAGAAGAGAAGAAAAGAAAGAAAGTTTCACTTGGTAAGGAAAAACTGGCAAGAGACACTGCTGCAATTTTTTTGGAAAAGCAACAAAGTGCACAGATCCTAGACTTACTCGAGTTTCTACAAGGACCAATAAATCTAAATTCTTTGTCTCTGGTACAGAAATTCAAATTGGTATCAGCTGTAAAAGCCAATGCTCAAGAAGAAATGCTGAAAATATATATACAAGACAATGAACTTATTGATGAAGCATCCGATATTCTGAAAAGGTTGATACCCTCATACCCAAAAGATACATTAGTGTCATCATCTAATCAACTCAAAGGTTTGATAAATTCTATAAGTACTCATTTTGAGTCCTTTGAAAAATCTGTCGACAGTAAGGTTAAAAAGGACTTTGAAGATAAAAGACTAGTAGAGTTAAAAATCAAGTTAAATAGTGACAAAATTTTGTTAGAAAATAGTATCAAAAATATGGAGAATGCAATCAAGGAAGCCTATGATATATAAAAATTTTGTTTTTCATGGTCTGAGACCACTAAGGAAATATAAGAGAAGGTCAAAAGCATGAAGCTTCAACTTACAAATATTTGTAAGACCTTTAATCCAGTAGTTGACTCAATCAGCAGCATAGAAATACAAGTTGTAAACATTGAAAACAACATAAGTAGTTTGCTCAGCAGACATGAAGAAATTAAAACAAAATGTGCCTGTTGAGAAGGATGATAAGCTCTAAAATTGAGTTCATGACAAGTCTAGCTGCAGAAGCCTTAAAGGTTCGGGAAATAACTGACATGCCCAGCAGCGTGAAGAAGGCAAAAGATCTAGTATTCCAAGTAAATGAGAACATCCAAATTTTGAATAGTGCTAAAAATAAGTGGAGTGGAGAGTTAACACAATTAAAGATTGAGGATAATGATATCCTTTCATATGCAACAAACTGATTTGATAGGTTACAACAGAGTATGATAGTTTTTGCAGTTTTGAAACAATTTTGACTCTTATACATACACCTTTGTCATTAATGTCAAAGGGGGAGAAGAAGACAAGTGAAAAATGGGCAAACACCTAAGGAGGAGAAGAAAAACAGAGTGCATACAGTAAGGGGGAGCACACAAGAATTTTTCACTAAGTGTTGCCATCAATGCCAAAGGGGGAGATTGTTGGCAAGAGACATTGCTCTGATGAACGATTGAATATTGTCATTGATGGAAACAAAGCAAAGAAACTCCAACAACAAGAGAAAGAGACCTTACTCTGGTAGATCAACTTGGTTTGACAAGGCATAAAAGGATTTTGGTCCGGAAGCCTAAAATGACTAAGTATGGGCAGTATGCAGAGTAAGTGTCAGAGATTGGGTCAGTGTGCCTCCACAGTTGAAGATCATTACATGCGGTTCAGATATGTTAATCATATCTATTTGGCAATGCTATGTTCCAGTGTTCAAGTCTTAACTTCCTCCGGAAGTCATATGTTTAAATAGCTAAGTTCGGGTGAACGGAGTGAAGTTAGAAATAGTGCATAGTATTAGAGAAAAAGGGTTTGCATTCCTCCATTGTGGCATATTTTGTCTTGCGGTTCTGAGGTAGCAAATATACATACCATGACTATCTAAATTCAGAGTTATAGCTTTTGAAGCTCAACAAATCATTCTCTACAAATTCTCCAGTATCGGCTTCTAGTCTGACAGTTTTCCACTATGACAAAGTGACAGTTCCAAGATCCGCATTTTGCTATAAAATTCTATGATGTCCTACAGTTTTGAAGGTATGCTAAGAGGTCAATGATGAATGTTGGATATGATTTTTAGAGTCTCATATGGTCTATAGTAGAAGCTATGATATGATAGTTGAATTAGTCAAGTGTGTTCTTAAGGGACAAGCCGACAAGCTTGTTAGATCTATATGCGGAGAAGATATATTGTTTGCACAATCGATCTAAGTAATTAAATGATTGATGCCAACCCATATGAAGACTACTGTATGTTTTTTTGAATCTGCATTGGTATTTGTGCACAAGATCAAGACGACTAAGTACAACAGTTGTATACATGTTCCATGTGTTGCTTGTTGACCTACATTTGAGTTAAATCTCATTGCAAATACATATATTAGATGGATTTTAGTGTTGGTTCTAAGCGAGAGTATGGAACATGTGTGAATTTGATTTGTGCATAATCTAAGGTAGTTTGTAGAGCAGAAAAGGATAAAAAGGGGAGAAAATAGAGTATATGTAGCAGAGAAGAAAAGCAGGGCAGACATTATGAAGACATTTGAGTCTGTATACTAAGATACTAATGGAACTACAATTCAACATTCTATAGATGCATATTGGAGTAGTCTTCTCCTGGTAGTGAGCCAACTTTCTTCTATCTTCTATCTTTCTTTCTCTGTGGATAGTGAGTCCACCTGCAGTGAGCATTTCTTTGGGCAGTGAGCCTTATGTAATCTGGTATTGCTATTATAATATATTGTGAGCTAACACTCACTGTGGTTTTTCCCTTTTTAGGTTTTCCACATAAAAATCCTAGTGTCTATGTGTTATGTCTTTATGGTTGGTGTTCTTAGGTATATTCTGCTTTCACATTATTAATTTTAGTAATTGGATTAATGAATAATCAACAATTACATCAACTAACTTCTAGGTGTTTACCTAAAACTCTGTCCAAACACTTTTTAAACGCCATTGTGGATGCAAATTAAAACTCTACACTTTCATCAACCACGATATTTGACTAAGCACTTGATTTTTAAATCTTGCCAAATTTAATGCAAATAGATATAGAAACTAACTTGCAACCATGTGAAGTTGCAAAGTATGAAATGTGACTTCCAAAAGAAAACAATAAACTTCATTAAATTTTTTTACTCTACCTAATTACGCCGAGAGGCGTTCTACACTCACAGGAAGCGCTGAAAGATTCAAATTCCCGTAAACAATTAAGATTTAGATTCCATGTAAACAAAATTCATAAAATGTGTAAATAAATAAATTCATGGAAGCCAAATGAATAGAAAAATAGAAAAACTTGGGCAGTTATGAAGTGGAATCTTTATCATGTTAAACAAAAAATAAATAAATTCGTGGAAGCCAAATGGATAGAAAAATAGAAAAACTTGGGTAGTTATGGAATGAAATCTTTATTACGTTTGAAGAATATGAAAAGTCTTGCAGCATAGTCTCTTTAAATTAACTCATGTGAGCATATCAAAGATTCTAACTGCAAGTAATTTATAAATGCCAACAAATTGGAAGATATCTCTCGGCGTACTATAGATATATTTTTTAAAATATAAATATACTAGTTATGAACTAAGATAGCTTTATTGATGAATTATCTAATTCTAAATATGTGAGAATAAGTTAAATTATTATCATTAACCCATTGTCAAGCCTTTCGAGAAGCATGTGCATTGTGTGAGGACTTGCGACCATGTGTTGAACTTTCTAATAACTATAAATTCACACTTGTGGATCAATTGTAACTACGACGAGACTTGGAATTATCATGAAACCAACATGTTTGAACCTAAAAGAGTCATTTAAAGACCTATTACAACTTTTCGAGCCATTTTATGATTTCATAAGACTTTGAACTATGGGAGAATAAAGATGTCAAAATGTATTCTGAGACTGTATACATGTCAAATTGCATTGAAACCCTTTGTATTTCTACCATTGAGATTTGATTGATATTTAATCATTTTTGTATAGATTACTAGGTTGACAAGATTTTATGACTTGAGTGATGCTTTTGAGAGATCAAATTTGATTGCAAGTCATTAGTGGATATGACCAACATTTGACAATTTTGGCTTGATAGGTAGTTTAATAACTCAAGATAGGTGAGACCATTGACTTCCTTGATAGTAGTCAAGCTTGGTGGTTGATGTAACAAGATAGTATACACACCAAATCAGAGAATGTGAATGTTGATGCAATTGAGATTGAGTAAATTGAGACTTATTTGAGATTGAGACTACAATTGATGTTTTAAATATGGATGAAAGATGTAATGATCAATTTCAATACATAAATGAAAATAACATGAGATGGCGTCCTTAAATAAGATTCTTAGACATACAAGTTGAGATGTTTGGTGTGATGGGTAACAGTCATATTCCTAGAAAGTCAACTTGGGAAAGCAAGATATTTGAAATTAAAAAGTGGACTAGAAAAAATTGTGCGGGCAATCTAGTCTAAAAAGGCAGAGCCCTATAGAAATAGATCGGTTGTATTTTACAAAGATAGATATAGCATATCATGGTGATGATTTAAGATTGGGATCTATTATCTACTAAAATAATCAAATTAAATGTTAAAACCATACATTTATTACATCTGCACAAATTAAACATAAAAGAAAAAAAGAAAAATCCAAAATATACACTTTTATTCTCTACAATATTAAACGATAATAACCTACATTACAAAATGTTTCTAAAACATGATACAAAGTCTTTTAAAAAATTCAAAACTTTTTATTCCTAATATACAGTTTTGATAACTATCTTTAACTAATGATTCATCTCTCTTTTAAAGTTGTTTGTTTTTTATTTTTTATGGAAGATTTTATGTCATCCATAAGATCTGAGAGGTATCCATCCCATCAAAGTCCCCTGGGACCATCAAACAAAAAAACAAAAATCCAAAATATACAATTTTATTATCTACAATATTAAACTATAATAACCTACATTACAAAATGTTTCCAAATTATGATACAAAGTCTTTAAAAAAATTCAACACTTTTTATTCCTAATATACATTTTTCATAACTATCTTTAACTAATGATTCATCTCTCTTTTAAAGTTGTTTGTTTTTTTTTTTTTTTATGGAAGATTTTATGTCATCCATAAGATCTGAGAGGTATCCATTCCATCAAAGTCGTTTGGGTCCATCAAACAAAAAAAACAAAAATCCAAAATATACAATTTTATTCTCTACAATATTAAACTATAATAACCTACATTATAAAATGTTTCCAAAACATGATACAAAGTCTTTAAAAAAATTCAAAACTTTTTATTCCTAATATACATTTTTCCTAACTATCTTTAACTAATGATTCATCTCTTTTAAAGTTGTTTGTTTTTTGTTTTTAATGGAAGATTTGATGGCATCCACAAGATCTGAGGTATCCATTCCATCAAAGTCGCCTAGGGCACGATCCCAACCTCATTCCTTATATTTCATACCTTCGGGGATTTTGAACCTTGGTGGACGGCGTAATCAAGGAACATACCATCACCCTCACCAATTGTGCTCAACCAATTGAAAACCCTTTAATTGTTGTTTAGTTTTTTAAAACTATTACTATGGGTTGTGAAGTGCATGTATCTCATGTTTATAAAGCTTTGTATTTTATGTCAGTGTTTTGTTTTATTTTTGTATTGAACAATGTAAAAGTACAAAAGAATAAATAGCCCTTAAATCTTATAAATAATTCTACGCTCTTTTATAATTGTAAACAATATTTATACAATTCTCTTTGCCCTTAATTCTTTTATTTTGTATCTTGCTTTGTCCAATATAAAAAAAATCTATCGTTGTGGTTGTGGACAGTATTTATACAATTCTTTTTGCCCTTAATTCTTTTATTTTGTATCTTGCTTTGTCCAATATTAAAAAAAAATCTATTCTCTAACTTGGAAAAGACAAAAACAGCCTGATAAAAAAAACAGTGGGCTATTATTTCGTTTCATTCAAGTGGACTGAGCATTACAAATAATTTAATATATCCATTATCTGATTAAAAAATCATGTGCGTCGTGCACCACAAAAGCTATTGTAAAGTAGTTATGAGTGCAAACATTCTCATGTGATATTGGGAATAAAGCAACAAAATGCATGTGAGGACCACCGCCCTTGGACTACTTTATATTTTTCACGTGGAGTGGGAGAGACACTCGCATAAAGTGGCTTTATCCTCTTGTCCCCTCCCTAAATTAACTATTCTATCATTAAACAAACTCTCATTTGAAGAGAAGTGGCTATACCTAATACCTATACACATCAGACTTAAATTTAATAACAAGACAAGGCAATAGGTACCATATTTTCCATGGCGCAGTGGAACTTGGAAGCGATGTCCTCCAAGAGGGACCTAAAATAAGTAGATTTTCCTCGAGAACGTGGAAAGTCAATATTTGCATATCATTAATTAAAAATTTGAAAGATTCTCGTGCTGGATTTTCCTCTTCCTTACACTGATTCCGGAATTTCCCCTGGATATCTCCATTCGATCTATTTAAGGACAGCCAATTAATTCTATTTAAGGACAAGCAAATCTGGTCAACACAGAAATAGTGGAGTACATATGATTTATTTAAAATTAAAATAATATTATATTAATTAGTACAAATAAAGATGGATTTGATGTGGGTCCGTTGCCATCTAAAGAGACTGGTGAGTGATCTGGGTTGTCACATTGAATCTTTTAAACACTTTTGGATATGTATCTTGGAGTTCAATGAATTGTTTTTTATTGAATATATATTTAAAATTTTGTTAATGTTGTAAATTTAGTAAAGATAATTTTTAATGTTTGTTTACATCAATTTTTTGTATATTTATTAACACTGCATAATGATTAAGTTATTAAATCTATATTTATTTTTTTTCTAAAAATTCTCGTTAGGGACCAGGGACCCATCCAAAAACAGGGCATAGCCCTTCAGTCTTAACTGTCTTACAGAAACATGAATCTGTCTTACATAAGCATACTAACACGGTGGGAGGGCAAATTACAAGGCCCTCTCCCCATCAACTATCTAAAAACTAAAAAGCTTAACATCATATGTCTACCTTCCCGTCCAAGTCCACCAGGTTTGCTTCCTCGTCACAGGCACATTTGTATATCGATCGAGCATGCTCCACCACAGGGATTCACATTTTAATTGCCATACGATCCACTGTTTTACGAATCTCCACGACGCCAAGCAACACATCATGAACATGGCCGAGGATAGCTTCATGGTTTTCCTCCGCAACCTTAGTCGCTTCCACCATATCCTCATGAACTAGAACAGAGGCACCTGCAATGGAAGTTAAAGTCGCCAGGGTTAGAGATTGTGCCACACCAAAAACATTACAGCGTCCCCTCGTGGTGCTAGGGTCGAGCAGAAAGTTGATCATCGCCTCCCTTAGCTTCCCACCATACTGGCCATCTACATCCTTTGCTAGAGCAAGCATCTTGCAAATCCGTTTCTGAAGCATAGGTTTCTTGACTTCCGAATCAACCAAGGCCACGAAATTGGCCATGGCCTCATCCCCTGAAATTTTGTTGAGCCGCTTGCGCGAGGTATATACCCGCTTCATCCTCCCCCCCAATTGAGCTACTCGCCACCTTCCTCAAGATATAACGTTGCCTAGGAGAGCAAGCCCCTGCCATTCCTTTCCCTTTGTCTCTGTTGTGATCGCTGCCACCACCCATCTCTCTACTCTGGCTTGAAAAAACTCTTAACTCCGCCATAACATAAACACAATGAAGAAGTGCTAGATTGCAAGGAAAGACAAACACAAAATGGGAAATAGCCTCCACCTCTGCCACACACCACCCCAGTTTATAAGCGGCTAACCTGGCCACCGTCACCTCACACGTATCTTCTCTTGGGAACTCCATTATCATGTTTATTTAATGATCTCGTCCTTTATTAGGGTTAGTAAATCTATATTATAGTATATTATAATCAATCAATATTTAATCAATTCTTGTTTATAATTTTTATAAAATTATTTTATTTTATAACAATATGATCCAAATATTATGTCATTTCTTTAATCAAATTAAAACATCTACATTAATAATATAATAATAAATCACTTCGTTTATAACATTATTATATATAATACAATCTAAACATAATAATATTATAATACAATCTATAACAATACATAATAATATTTTAATAAATGTTTCAGCCCCCTAAAATGTTCCTTAGAGATAAGATAGACAAATTTAATATTATAATTATTATTATCAAATCATAATATAAAATAAAAATCCAAAAAATAAATGTAGGCTCTATAATTTTTCTTTCATTGCTCTTTCATAGTCATGACATTATATATATATATATATATATATATATATATATATATATATTAGACAAGCCCTAATTTCTTACAACTCTCTTCATCCTGATGATGAATCATAGAATGTGATTCAAAATGTTGATAACAAAAATCTTACACGGTTGAATCCAGATACTCGATTGCACAATGTTCATGGTGGTTGAGGGAAGGGAGGGGTGCAATTGATGGATGTGTAGTAATGGATGGAGGGGCATGGCAGTGCCTTGTGGGTGTCATGCCCCTACAAGGGGCCACAATCCTGGATAGGGGTTGCACTCATTTCAACAAGGATTGTACTCCTTTCCATAGGGGTCGCCTTGTGAGGGTCACGCCCTCATGGAGCGAAAGGGGTCCAAAATCTTCTCTCTTTTTTAATTATTGTTTCTTTTTCCTATATATACAAATATATCTTTAATCTATTTCATTATGTTTAACCTACATCATTCAGTCTGGATATATAAATTTATACATATATTTTAATTTTGCAATTAAAAAACTCATTTAAATGGGTATATCTTTTTTAATAATTCGGTTCAATATAAAATTCATATTTAATTTAGATTTATATATATATATACTATATGCATATGTGTGTCTATGTATACATATTAGATTTCATATATATATACCTATATGCATATATAGTTGTACACACACACACAGATATATATATATGCATAGATTAAATGTGTGTATGTGTATTGAATGTATTTAAATATATGTAAATATTATCCAACACACAAATGGAACATACAAGTAATTATATTTAAATATACTTGTTCCAAATCTATCAAGAATCTATAGCCTATGTAACCCAAGGACACGTCCCCGACCAAATCAAGGTCGTCCCCAGTAGGGGACATTTCAGGGATGCGGGGACGAGGCGAAAATGTCCCTGCTCCGTCCTCTTTTTTATTATTTTGGAAACATTTTTGGGATATTTATGAAAAGTCCGAAAATACCAGGGGACAACTAGTTGTCCCCAGGACGTATGGGGGACGTCTGGATGTCCCCTATAGCCCAACACTTGCAATTTTCATTTTCTAAGCACAAAAGTAAGAAAAAATAAAGGGATGTGAGGGTCTACAAGAGCCCCCACACCCTTTTTGATAAAACCTAAACCTAAAAAAAAACATTTAATTTGCTTTTTCTAAGCACAAAATTGATTTTAAAAAATAAAGGGATGTGTGGTCTCAAAGGCTTTAATTTGGGCTTGGTGGCAAGGGCTCCACCCCTCGACCCCGTTGGGGGTGCTACCCCCAGACCCCCACGAGGAGCACTGCCCCTCGACCCTACGGGGGCATTGCCCCTCAACCCCACTAGGGGCTCTACCTTCAAACCCCACAAGGAGCACTACCCCTTGACCCTGCTTGCAACTTCATATAGTCAGTCGAGAGGAATAGGCTTACCTCTCGATGATTGGAGAAGTTGTACATAGTGCATTGTGACTTCAGGATCGACAGAGTCTTGAGTAACGTCTGACTCCAACCACATGTTGGGATGTTAATCCCAAAGATGTCACACAAGGTGATGAGGAGGAGACACAAAAGGATTCGTTGGGGTTCCATTGGATGAGGCAATCCCTCATAGTGGCAGTGACCTAGACTTAGACTCTTATTTTGATGCAATGTTAGTAGATGTTGATTAAGGAAAGCAACATATTTTCTATGCTTTTCTCATTTTGTAGTTGAAACTTGCAACCTTTGGGCATTATGTTGTAATTTTTATATAATATATATCCACACATTGATAATGAAAGCAATTGAATTTGGTTAATTTGTTATATATTATGATTCTATAATGTATATGATGAATGCCTTATCAATGTTATCATATGAATATTTTAAATTTCCTATATTTTTAAAATTTCCCTATTTTTAATAGTCGTCCTCCGTTGTCCCCTAAAAAATAGCCTCCCTATCATCCCCGTCCCCAAAACGCGTCCCCCTGTCCCCTACCGTCCTCATCCCTAAAACTTGGGGTAACATAGTTTATAGCTTATTCCTCAATAACTTTTAATATTTGAGATTCTTTTCTATATATACATTTATTTAATTGGATAAGGAAAATTAAATTTTAATAAACTTGTAAACTTACACAAATTATGCACAATTTACATATTTACATGACTTTAAAGTATAATAATTTATCTTTGCAATGAGGCATTCTAATACATTATGCACAAATCTTACCTTCAATATTGTTCAAAAATATATTAATAGGTTTTAGATTTATACATTAAGAAGTATTTAGAATTACATAAATATGTAACCTCTTTTATCTCACAAACTAATTACATAATAATGTAATCACAATCTCTTCAAAATCTCCATAAAGGGATAACCTCCATAACTTGAGAGGAGATTCAAACAAGATTGAGAACAAAATCAACAAGGAGAATTCTCTCCACCCTCCCAATATGGCATTATCAATCCATACAAGAATTTAGCCATCCCTTGAGCTAAGAGATCAACTAAAATTGGTTAGATACAACAAACTCACAATTTTAGGGCCAACATCACAATGTCAAAAAAATTACAAGTAAACACACAATGAGAGGAGGAAGGTGTATTCAACACAATCCCACTCATAGTAAAAGAGCTCTTAAGATCAACTTACACAAGGAAACAATTTTAAAACACACTAGTTCCACAAAATACTATTTAGGTACATTCAAGATTCCTATCTATGAAAACAAATAATATTCTGCTCTCTCTCATATATCAAGAAGCAAGAAAATAGACATTAATGAAAAATGAGAAGCCTACTTCTCAAGGTCGATTCAACAAGGTGGGGGATTCTTCTTCCAAGCTTGATAATTCCTCTTCTTCCCACTCTCATAATGCAAGTTGTCACATTGCCTCTAATTCTTGAAGAACATGTGCATAATAACAAAAACTCCCAAAATTCTCTAAGTATTAAAATTTCAAAATGAGCCAATTGGCCATACATAGGCTAAAGGTGATGGCTTATATGGGAGTGTCATGTGTCATCCATCCTCATCTAATAGCACGAGGATGCATGGCCTCCCTCTTAAACACTCACAACCACCTCTTACAAATCATAAATGTAGTTTATGCCTTCCCATGTGCACCCACATGAGCAAGGTATGGTGAAGTGGGGTGTACTCCACACTCCACTTACACAAAAATCCTTGGGAAGAGAAGATGATTGACTTGGAAACCCCACACTCAACCTTTCACATGCCTCTAAATGGTGTGTTTTTCCCAAAATACAAATCCTAAAAGGTACCTAAGTGGGCTATATTCACATAAAAATACTTTAAATTGATATTCTACTCCATTTTCAAAATGGCACCAAGTGTAAATCTGAATTTGTACTAAATAATCAATTGCAAAAATAAAAGTACTAAAACATGTGAAATACACATAATAAACATTACTAAATAAAATATAAACACATAGGGATAACAAGGCTTGCCAAAAGGGGTCTTAGTCCACTCATAGGCCAAGATGATTAGTGTAACTAGGTAATCATGGTCAAATTCTCATTACTTTACGAGGTGAAATAGGAAAGATAATTAGGGTTCTTGATTGATTTCTTATTCTTTTAGTAGCCAACCTATTAAAAGACTTGCACACTTGATGTGCACATCAAATACACCTAGAATATACATACTCCAAGCAAAACAATTGAAATTACACTATTCACCTACAATAATTAAAATGAATCGCATACATAGTAATTATGATTTATCATCATAGTCGGTACCAAAAGCACATCTCAACATGATTATATCCATTGTTTACACTCATGTACAACCCAATAATAATTCATACCCAAATTTCATAAATTACTATTCACATTTAAACCACAATTTTAATATTTTAAACCAGATTTATACCAACATTTCACCTAACATTCACATCGATGCCTCCACAACTTTTACCATCTATTTAAATTATACTCATACCAATACATTTAAATACTCATTTAAATAATAATATAAAAGTTAAGGTTAATAATACATCTCATCATACTATTCAATTTGACTTCTAAACAATTGTTTGCGAGTGGATTACGTTTATCTAAATACTCTTACAACTATAACTTTGCTTTCATGATAGTTAATAAATATTTGTTTAACAGGAGTTCTAATAAGCATGAAGAGTAATGTTTAGGGAAATAGGTTTTTGAAGGTTAGAATGATACACAAACATAAGAGAAGCACGTGAGCACATTGTGGATAGAGTACATAGAGTACTTGTGACGTGCAAATCAGTAGTGTATTATTGCCTAATATGAGATTTGTTAAATACAAATTGGATGTCAAAAAAAGCAATGTCTCGTATTAGCTAATAATAAATAAGGGTCCACAATATGATCAAATAACTTCAAATTATACTAACCAAACTTTTTAAATTAGGAGAGTTTCAACTTTTCTTTAAAATAATTAAGGGGCTCCCACCCTAATCATAGAACTTAAATTTATATTTTAACTAATCAATTAGATAATCACTCTTTTTTTTCCTTTTACTTTTTTTAACCATAGAGGAATTGGTAGCCAACAACTCGCAAAGCGAGCCCCCCCTATAACCTCTAGGTTGTACATACTACCTCTAACATATATAGTGAGTAAATTGGGTTTTGAACCTATCACCATTGTTCATGTCTTTCAATAGCTCAACCGTCTAGTCTACACCTAGGGGTTGTTTCCCTTCCCTCTACTAACATCTAGTCTATTCTAATCTCCTCCACTCCTTGTTTCTACTTGGTTTTGGCCTACATTGTCTTTAGCTTAAGATTGAAAAATGAATAAAACCCCTTTTATATAAAAATATAATTAGATAGTTCCTTACGAAGTTTAGAGTTAAGATATCTAATTATTTAGAATATTGTATTAAAATAAATATAAAACTAAATAAATGTTACTTAGTTGAATTTAATTAATGGAAAATATGATGTAAGATGTTTGTACTTGATTTGTTAGTACACAAAAATATTAAGAGTAATCAAACAAATGATTTTGAATCTAGAATTTGATTGTTTGTTGTTTTAGGTCACTTTTGCAATTAAAAAAGTGATCTACTTAGTTGCAAATCTAAACTTTGGTGTGTGTATATGATCTTTGCTAAAATTTGATATATGCTTGTTAGTTCTCCTTGATGTTCATGATCAATTTTAGCTAATTAGTGGTGTTTAAGAACACCTTTCAGGAGTTTCTTAGACAAAGATTGATTCTACTTTGGTCAAACCCCTAGGATACTAATTTAACAACTTTTGGAAAAGATTGAAGACAATAGCTGCTAGTCATGCAAAGAATGTTGTAGATGCTAATGCAAGTAGGTGATGCAATGATGATTCTTTGATTATGCTCCTTGAATGATTATGCAAGTAGGAACAAACGCTAGTTGATGATGTGTAAATGAATCAAGGTTAGTCCTTAAATACAACTCCAAAAGGTGGCAAGTGAAACATTTCACACTACAAGTTGGCACATAATAACTAGTGGGAAGAGTTAAGTTGGCCCCAATTTTGAATTTAAAATTTAAAAGTCATGGGTTCATTTATACAAATCATATAATTGACTTGGGTCAACCCTATAAATTATGGATTTGAACTTGGTTGGGAAACTTGGATAAACTAAAGATTGGGATCGGTCCCTCAGAATGAGTGTAGATGAGCTAGCTCTTAGTAGAAATCATGCCACTTGTACACTTGTCATTGCATAAAGGATAATCAAGTTAAAGTGAGCCTAAAACAAAGGGGAAAAGTGTTAGGTATGTAATTTTCACCATTATATTTTTCCTCCACTTTGACTTGCATGTGAACTACTATGAGGATGCATGTCAAAGTAGAATCAACCAGTCAAAATGAAAGTAAATATAAAAAATGATATGGATAAGGATATTGATGTCTTTTTGGTACATGCTCCTTTCTAACGAGTGCTTCACCTTGAAATCTACAAAAAATAGAAAAAATCAATGACCAACATCTAATAGGCATTTAAAATAAGTATATGTTATTAATGACCAAAACAAGAAAAAAGAGAGCAAAATATTCCACTTAGGGTGCAATAAGGATATTGCTTAGGGGCAATGACATCAATAGGTATTGCTTTGGAGTAACAAAAATAGTGTGGTACCATCTAAAATGGTCTTGGTCATATGGTAGTTACTAGAACTAGACTTAACACATGACCCCCTCCAATTAGTTGTATTCAAAGAATACAATTAATTTGGAGGAGAGTAGACAAGATACATAAAATGAAGTAAACTTCGGAAAGCTCAATAATCATATAGGAATTTAAGGATATCATCATTTGACAACATAAGAAGATATTAAGATATGCTCATGAAAGCACATATAATTGTAGGAAGCAAGGTTCCCCCTAATGTTGCCTTGAAGTGAATGTAACCATGAATGCTAAATAAAGGACCTTGTAAGCACCAACAAATGTGATATACCATCATGACAAGGATTATGAAAAGCTAAAATTGTCATTAAAAATGCTCTCATAAGATGTAAAGATTGTTGGCATTTAAACATGAACAAGTAGGGTTAGCATAAAATTATAAGATTTGTGAGCATGGTAATCTTGGAAGATGATATAGCATTAGAAGAAAAGATCATGTTATTGAAACATGTAATAAGGAATGTTAATCATAAGTGTTAGAATCATATGAATAGTCATGTAATAACCCCGTAGGAGCCAAGGATCACCTGCAACCAAAACAACCCTCCACACAAGAGAGAAGCACAGGATATGCTATGAAGCCAAAGAATTTATTATATGCATACAAAATGGTACAATGATGAAACCCTTGTTATAAAGACAAGAATAAAACCCTAAGACAAACTAAGATCATGACAAGTATCTTAATCCTATGACATGAGACACAAATAATAAGTGACCTAAGTAAGATTAAGTATGAAAGTGTTAATAGGACCTAATATGAAACTAGTTAGGAAATATACCTTGTTCTAGAAAGGTGTCAAATATCATAAAGGATATGTACCCCCAAGTGGGAGACTCCATATAGTAATCTTTATATTTGTAAGTATGTAGAAGCATGGGAGCTCCAAATCTCAATCAAAAATATTGGAAGGATCAACTTCCACCCAATCATCTTCATCCCAATTGTGTAATTGACAAACACTTTCAAGGAGGTGGATTTCATCATGATAAGAGGTGACATTTTTGGTAAAAGTGCTTGAAATATGTGGGATAGGAGCTTTCCTTTTTGTACCCATTGCTCAAGATGGATCTTCCTTGATATTATCATTGTTCTTTGGTACCCAGATAATAGATGGTCCTTTAGATGTAGCATTGAGATTGCTAAATCTAACTTTCATTGTCTATTAATAAGGATGGAACCTTGCTTGCTTTGAACATATGGAGGATGAGAAATAACTTGCTCTTGCTTTTCTTATGGTGGAGGACAAGGACTATAATTTTCTTTTATTGGAATACCTTGGGAGGAAACAAAGAAGATGCCATGTGCTCACATGCTTGTGGCCTCATAATAATTTATTTTCCTCTCTTATGGAAAACCTCTTCATTTGTTTATGTGGATTCCTTAGGAGTATGGATATAAGTGTCCATAGAAAATGACTCAAATCTAAAAATTAATAATGGAGGACTATGATAACTCTTCCTTAATGCACATATGTACACGTCATTGATATATAACAAAAGGCACAACTTTTACATGTTCAAGCCATGACCTACCAAGTGAAATATTAAACTTGTTCGAAGAAGGAACAGCATGGAAAAGCACCAGAACTTCTTTGTAACACACTTTAAAAGGAAAATGATGCAACCCAAATTATTAATCAATATACCATTAGACATCTTTAGTGATACATGGTCCTTGAATGGGCATAATCATGTTGAGTGTTATGAATACCTAAGTACTCATCAATGCACATATTAAACTAGTTTGTAGGATCCATGAGAATGCCACTGACAAACTTGCCATAGATACTACCAATCACATATAGTGGGTTATAATAATGATAATTGAATATCTCTTTAAAAAATATGTAATAACAATATTACTAGGGGTCGAAGGGACTCTATCATGAGTCATGCCTACAAAATTATTCACCTATGAATTGGAAGAAGAACCAACATGCCTATGATCCATTGTATATCTATCAATGTGCATATGTGCCATGCTAGAAGCTAGATGGTAAGGTACATGTTGAAAGTCTACATTGTTAAATTAAGTATGAGAAGGAAAATGGTTTTTATAAACCTATAACTTTTGATTATGTGGAGCGAATGAATGATTTCCCTCGTCATTAACATCATCAACATGTATAACATTATTATCTATCAAGTTTTTTACTTTATAAGTTTTAGATCCATACAAATTTGTGTGATGACCATTAACCCTATGATAGTTACACAAAGAATGCTCATTATATCCTTTAGGGATTCATCTAGATGGATCCAATGGATGGATGGAATGAAGTGTAATCAAATTAACGTTCAATAAACTTTGTAGCATATTATCTAAAGGTTCGCTCAATCTTGTGAGTTTTCTAGTTGTTTGAGGCTTGAGAGAAAAAAACATTAGAAGTGGTAGCCACATGATTGCCAATATGCTTATTTTCTTTCTTGTCATTACCCTTTTGAAATGTATTTGGCTTTTGAAACTCTGACGAGTAAGGAGGCATGGGAGATGCATGAGAGGATCCATATTTCAAGCCACTAAAAGCAAGAATTATAAGTTCCACATTCTTTACATGGGCACATAGATCCATGAAAGAAGCATAACTATTCAAATATGCATTGTCTCTCATAAAAGTTAATAAACACTAAACAAAAAATGATTTGTAATTCATTATTAGGAAGATGGTGTTTCATTTTAGCACAAAGAGACTATAATCATATCACGTAATCATTAATGTATTCATTGAAACCTTGAGCGCACTCAAATAAATTTAGAACAATAGTTTTTTCACCTATAATCATTCAGAAATGGATAAGGAAGGTTATAGCTAGCTAAACAAGAGGATGGATGGAGTTAGGAGTCAAAGAATAGAACCAATGAACGAAATACTCTTAGAAGAGTGTGAGGAAATAGCTTAGCCAAAATTTTATCATCATAAGTATAATCCAAATATGTGGCATTAAAGGCTTTCAAATGAGTATTAGGGTTGCTTTTACCATGACACAACTCAAAACGAGGTGTTGTAAAACCAATTGGTAGTGGATATATCACAATATCAAATGCAAGAGGAGTATGATGTGCTAGAGTATAAGTAATAACATATTGTCACACATAATCAACTATTTTTTTTCATCTCTATCTAGTTTTGCAAAAGTGCATCAAATGTAGAAGTAGGAATGATGGTGGTAAGAACATGGGAGACAATGGTTAGTGTATAAAGAGGAAGAGGGATGATAGGCAAAGAGATGACAAAAAAAAGGAGGAAAGCAACCTTATAAAGCATAAAGAAAAGTGGAGTACTAAGAAGATGTGAGGAGGGAATGGTTAGGAATGTGGGAAGAAGATGAAACATAAGTGAAAAAGTGTCTAGACATAACATAAGAGGAAGTAACATGGGAAATGGAGATCACACTAGAAGTGGTAATGTGTGGGGTAGGCACCAAGAGGGATTAATAAAAGAAGGGTGGGTTGGTAGCTCATAAGAGGTATCATGCAAGGAACTAAAAGAATTACTTGTTTAGTGCCAAATCTTTGAAGAATTTCTAGACCAAATGGTTGATCAATAATCTATGAAGTCTTTTTAGCTAATTATGTAGGAGTATTAGTATTGACAAGCTCTCAAAAAATTGCTTGTATAGTAGTAGAAAGCTCTTGCTTATTCATTTAAGTATCATGATCAAATTTAGATTGTTCATTATGATTAACATTCATGGGAGTGAGAAACCATATCCAAGTTTAAGTGAGCACTTCGTCTCAAACACAAATTAAGGTTTTGATTAGATCTTAGCATGAACAAACCCTAGAAAGATAAAGAATGGTAAATCAAGGCAAAAGAAGACTATGAAATCTCATATGTAAAATCAGCCTTAGATTAAAAAAGTAGCAATAAAAATTAGAATACAAACCGTAAGAGGGTGTAAGAGTAGTCGGGTTCACTAAAATAGAAAAGGAACAAAATTTGTTTTACATAAAATAATTAAACAATAAAAATTAGATAATTAGCCTAGAATTATAGAATCATAGCATGTAACTATCTGGAATAATGCATTTAAATAAAATCAATAAATAAATACATGGTACTTAGCTAGAATCCAATCAATAGAAATACATTGCAAGATGTCTATACTTGATTCGTTAGTATATAGAAAATTTAGGAGTTCAGTCAAATGAAAAACACATAATATAGAATTTGAATGTATGTCTTTTTAGATCACTTTTACGATTGTAGAAGTGATCATCATAATTGTGAATCTGACCTAGGCTTGCAAATCCAAGCTTTAGTACAAGGATCTAAGCTTTGCTAAACTCTGACATATGATTTTTAGTTTGTCTTGATGTATGTGATATGTTTTAGCTAATTGGTGGTGTTTAAGAAAACCTTTGGTGATTCTGCTAGGCAAGGATTGATTCTCCTTTGGTCAAACCCCTAGGATATTGATTTGATGACTTTTAGAAAA
Source organism: Cunninghamia lanceolata (assembly GCA_027924645.1). NCBI lineage: Eukaryota > Viridiplantae > Streptophyta > Pinopsida > Cupressales > Cupressaceae > Cunninghamia > Cunninghamia lanceolata. The sequence continues at coordinate 10,447,762 of BSBN01000553.1, read as the reverse complement.
GATCGAAGACAACATGTAGTCATCCAGAGAGTGCCCTAGATGTCGATGCAAGTAGGTACTATAGTAATGGTTCTTTGATTATGCTCCTTGAATGTTTATGCAAGTAGGAATGAGAGTTAGTCGATGATGTGTAAATGAATTAAGGTTAGTCCTTAAATACAACTTCAAAGGTGGCAAGCAAAATGTTTCGTGCACATAACAACTAATAAGTAGGATTAGATTAGCTCTAAAATTAAATTTGAAATTTAAAAGTTTTGAGTTTATTTATGCAATTTGTAAAATTAACTTAGGTCAATACTACAAATTGTGAATCTGAACTTAGACAACAAATAAACAACCTAAAGATTAGAACTCATCCTTGAAAATGAATGTAAATATAAATAAAATCAGGGAAAACTTGAATTACATGCTATACATAAAATCAAAATAAACCTAAAATATAAGACAATCAAACCAAAATAAAGTGAACATATATATTCATTACAAACATTAATACATCCCACGGTTTTCCTTCACTTTCCTACCTCGCATGCGTGTCCCTAAAGTTCGTTAATTTTCTGTTTAAAAAGGATATTACAATAATTATAATTTAATTATAAAACCTGGAGTGAGTGGTCAGTGCGTGTCATCCCCGGCAAGAATTTTTAGGCACTCAGAATTTAATTAAAAAAAGAAAACCAAAGCTGCAAATATTTAATTCTGGTATGTGCGGTAGTGTCCCCACTGACCGCACCGCAGAGTACGCCCGTGAATTAAACTAGCCCGTATCCGGCTAACAGACTATACATTTGGCTAACAGAATCGATAGCAGAGGATTATATACTAAAGGAGTACACAGGTCGCGGGTTCGAGTCGGCAGAATTGCCAAGATGGAGAAGAACGCCGGCAATCTTCGCTCCAAAATCACAGTCGGAGTGTGCGTATTGGAAAAGAAGGTGAATTGTCACATTCCTGTTCAATTTCCTGCTTTACAGGTGACGTTACACATATCGCAAATGCGGTCATAAATTTTTATTAATTTTTTTCATAAATTTAGCTTTCAATCTTATGCGAATATACTCTTAATGTTCCCTCTGCAAAAGAATTGTCAAACTGTTTACCTAAAATATTCTCGTTCATGATTCCTTTCTTCGGAAAACTGTTGGCTGTAGATTCTATTTATTTTTTTCCAAACTCCAAATATTCGCATTTTCCGCTTTTCATTTGGAAAATTTAGCTGTAAATTCTGCCGGAAATGGAAATTTTTAATTTCGCTAAAAACTTTTAGGAGAAATTGTGACAGGTAAATTAATTTAGAAAACAGAAGGATGAATTTAGTGGCGGCTGCGGAAATTAACATTGAAATTATTTGCCTAGAAAAGGAGGCCGCAGATGTTCCCCCTTTCTTTCAAACACTGTAGCCCGCCTGTGATAGCCGTCTGAATTACTCCATTGATTGTGCTAATTACACGATTTAATTTTAATTGATGTTAATACAATTTGCATCTTCTGTATTTCAAATTTCATGAGATTCTTCTTCTGCACCCTTTGCCCTGCACTAGACTTTACCTGCCGCCGGTGAAATTTTTTAGAATTACCTAAAGTTCTGCAAATTTCCTGTCAGAAATATTATACGGAACGGTGCACATGCACTCCAACCCCTCTGGATTGAATCTGCACCTTTCGTTTGGAATTTGCGCAACTTCAGTGAACGCCAATTAAAAATAAATAAAAAACTCTCCAAGTGATTTACTCTAGGTTCGGCTGTTTGCATCAGCTCCAGAATTAGGGGGTATATTTAAGGAATTTGATGTGATTTTTGTCGGTACCTTTGAATAATATTATGATAATTTGATCGCTGTGGAGGAGCCAATGGGTTATTTTTTAAAGAGTATTTATTTATACATAATTTTTTGATCATTATCAATATTTAGTTAAAATTTTTGCAATTTTATAATAGGTTTATAGAATGATAAGATTTGTAAGGTATGAAAGGATACGATTTGTTCTTATATATTTTCTTATCCATCCTTTTTTTTTTAGGTTTGTTGAAGTTGTACTTGCACTCCTATTCCTTATTTTCCATTGTGCTTTTATAGTCCCATGGACCAATTTTGACATCCCATGGACATCAATATCATTCTTACGTTATCTTATGTTATCATAAAAAAACTAGTGATCTCTATTGTAAGATATAGAATAGTTAGGGCTCAAACCTATGATCTCCTCTCATGGTACTTTACTAGAGTTTGACATAATTGGGCTTTGCATGAGCAAATATTGAATCTTCGAGACCTCAAGTTACATATGCCTTGATTGGGCTTAGTTGCCTAGCTATGGCTCTTCACATATTTTTTTGAGAGAGTGAAGATTGAATCTCCAACACCTTCAAGTCACACGAACCTTGAGTGTACTTAGTTGCTTCACTTTAGGCCTTTATAGATCTAGGCTTTGTAATAGTGGGGATTAAATCTCCAACACCCTCAAGCCATGCACAACTTGAAGTGTACTTAGTTGCCTAGCTTATGGACTTTGTGGGAGTGGGGATTGCATCTCCAAAACTCTCAAGCCCCATATGACACGAGTGTACTTAATTACCTAGCCTCGATACCATGTATTACAACATGACCAATCTAGGTAGGACCTCCCATGACACTACTTTGTGCTCTAACTTTGTGCCATCAACCCTCCTTAGATTTTGACTATGACAATATGTGGAATAAGGAGCCAACTTCCCACAAACTCTAGATTTGCTTTGTGGTCCAATGGAAACAAATATTATCTTGCAAAGTATGTCAAAGTAAGGTATAATTATCACATGTTGATGTTTTTTTACAAGCTACACCACAACTCATTTTTTATGCGAGTAACAATTCTATTAAATAAGTCAATTTTAATCAACTAAAATATATCTTTTTGTCGAATTGTTAAAATAGCGTTAGGGTTTCACATGTGGGTCTTGGAATTTAATCTATTTAGATGTACATAACATGGTTTTTGAGAATGTAAGCCATGTATGAACCTACTTTGTGTATGGTGGAAGATACATTTCCAAGATATATCAGTGGGAAACCGACAATACTAAGTCCCAAACTTGGGGCATTAAACTTGAATGCGGATGTAGAAAAAATTACAAGATACCTTCGTTCGAAGGTATTTCTTCGAACGAAGGTACCTTCATTCGAAGGCATGATAAAAATTACCTTCCAATGAAGGTCATTTCCAAAAACAGGAAAAAAGGGACCTTTGTTCGAAGGTCCCTTTTTATTCCTTTTTTGGAAATTTCCATAAAAGGAATAAAAAGGGACCTTTGTTCTAAGGTCCCTTTTATACCTTTTTTGGAAATTTTCCAAAAAAAAGGAATAAAAAGGGACCTTTGAACGAAGGTCCCTTTTATTTCTTTTTTGGAAATTATTTTTCCCTCATGTATCTTCGCATGAAGGTACCTACGAACAAAGGTAATATCTTCAATCGAAGATACCTTCGAACGAAGGTCCTTAGCTAGACACTTTCTGTGCTTGCTTCAAAATTTCCTCAGAAAATCCAATTTGCAAATATAATTAACTTAACAAGATAATTTGCAAGATCGTAGTCCTCAAAACAATCTTTCCAACAAGTATAATTTTGATATATTTTCATTTTATTATGTATTCAATTTTTAATTTTTACTGAACATAGTTTTTTCACCGAACATCAAGTTCTTCATTATACACAGGGGAAAAATAGTGAAACATTGAAAAAAAATTCCAAACAATACCTTTGCACTAGGTATTGATGTCCTTGTTTCACCAATTTTTTTTTTTGAGTTTCGATATATACACAACAAGTTATGCTTGACGACATACACCTATGTCCAAAATATAGTTACCGTGACTTCAAAAATTAATTAAAAAAATATTTAACAAAAATTATGAAAAAATATCCATGCACTAGATATTGATGTTAAAAATCTATATTTTAAAAATTAGAATTTTATCCTTTCTAGAAAAAAAGTTATGCTGGACAACATAAGCGTTACTTTTTGAAAATGTTGTTTAATATTAAAAACTAGTTATTAAAAGAGACGTTGAAAGATTCACGATTTATTTCAAAAAAATATTAAAAAATATATTTAGAATCTACACACAAATTGCCACAAATCACTAGTTCGCATCATCTTCAAATTCTTAACGATTTAGTTGTTATAGGTCTCATAAAGTGAAGATTTAGTTAAAAATGTTGATATCAATGTCCGTCTTGGCCAAAAAGTGGGACTCATTATTGTGGGATTACCCCAGTGTAAATCAGGATATGGATTCTAGAAGGAGATTGGTAAACATTTTAGGATTTGAGGCAAAATCCTCTAAGTTTTAGCTAGATTTATATGTAGGCAACCTTAATATAATAATGTTATTTGTAACGCCTTCAGATCACTCCTTACTCCAATCTTAACTTCATTTAACTTTATGCATGAAATATCTTTAATTTTTGAAATGGTAAGATAGCTTAATCCAAGTTGAAATTCAACCTTAATGAATATAATCCTTTGAGGAAACTTGTTGAAAGCAAAGCAAATCAAAATAATGTCATACATTTTGTATAGTAATTCTAACATATTAATTATATTATATCAGAAAAGATGTTCAAGATGCATTAAGATTTCAAATCTTTTGTATCATTCCAACTTGCTTCATTGGGGCTAACAAAAACTTATGCTAATCATATTGAGAGTTCAAACAAGTTATCCCTAACACTTAGACTAACCATATCTATAAACAATTTAAACCAATACACATGGAACCCACAATGCATTAACATAGCTCGAGAGACAATACTCAATCATATATATCATCATGGGCATAGGCAACTATCTCTATTAGATTTTTTAACTTATCGTGCAACTCTTCCATCTTCTTCTTTTGCTTGCCCAAAACTTATGACCTATATTGTTTGCCAAATTGTGTTTGCCCCATATTCTACACATTCTTACAATTGGCATCATTACAAGCTTCAATAAAAATGAAGCAAACACTTGAATTATCTTAACTTGATTTGCTTGTTTGTATGAAGGTCTAGACTCTTTTATTATCCATATAAGAGCAGAGAGAAAAATCAATTGGTTGAAGTTTTCCTATTCATTTAGTAGGGTGAATCAAGATGTATACATAGAACAAATCTAAAAAATGTTAATTGAGCATAAGTCTATTTAGGGATCAGTGCAAGGCCATTGTTAGTCTTAAATTGTCCTACATAATGAAGGAACTATTCAACAAAATACATCCCAAATATGTAGATAAAACAATAATATTAACAAAAAGTATTAACAACTAACTTTGTAAGTCACGTGTGAAGAATTAGAGTATTTTTCCTATAACTAAAGGCATAAGGTGACATGTAGGCATTTTATGTTGAGCTATTTTTCATTTGTTACTAGTTACTATGTTTTGGTGTCTTAAAACAAAGGAATTTCATTTCTCTTCTCATAGTACATGAATTACATAAGTATTTGAAACATTTCTTTTTCCTCTCAATTTCACTCGGTTAATGAAATACAATTCTTTAAATATTTGTTTTTTTTCTTTGACTTCATTGCTTTGCACTTTATTATGGCTTAATATGTGTATACCTAGAAAAAAAACATTCATTAGGTTCCACTTCTCAATAAAAAACTTGCTAGGATGGGGATGAAGAGACTATGCTAATTACAAGGCAAAATTTTGATATGGGCAAGACTCTTAGTTGTAAATGCTTTGCAAAAGGTAGCATTTTGCTATATGGAGCGAGCTACAATAGAGTTAATAGACAAATTATTCTCACTCATCCTATCATGGAATAATATCATGGATTTGTTTACATTCAAACTAAAACCAAAGATAATTGATTTTAGAGTAAGCACTCGGGATAGTTGGGAATTGGATGCACCTTCTATGGTTGCACCATTTGAACTTTTGAAGGAAATTAATCAGATCAACAAACAAAGGCTGAGGATATCACTATGTAAGAAGTCAATGAACTAATGAAATATGTATCTATTGGTATTTTGAGGCATAAAATCCAAGTGAAGTATATGTTGAGTCATGAGATATGGAAGCAATAGTCACGAGTTTGGGTTGGAGGAAGTACATTTGATGGACCAACCTCCAACAAAGGCATTGAAACTAGAGTCGAGACATGATAATGGTCATATAAGCCATTAGGATTAAATCTATCAAGACTTTCTTTGTTTGAGTTCTTTTGAACTAAGTTGTCAAAAGCAATTTTAGATTGAATGAAAGCTCCCGTGAGGATAATCATATGATCTTTGGCATTAAAGAGGATTTTAATAACATCAATGATTGAAATATGAAAATGTTGCATAACGAGAGTATACAAACCAAGTTGATTTAATGTAAAATTCAACTAGCAGCCCTAACAAGGTATCATTAAAAGAGATGAACAAGAAAGGGGCAAAGTGAACTCTCAATTAAACCTTATTAGCTCTAGTCCTAGCCCAATCTGCAACTCATTTAGAGAATATCTTTGGAATATGCCTAGTTAAGGTCCATCAAGACCCCATGTTGATCCATTTATACTAAATTTCTAAAAGATGAGGTGGGAATGAAGTAATAGAGGAATCTACTATTGCCCTTCAAATTGGTTAGAAGAATAATGAAAAAGAATTGAAGAATTATTCGAGCCTATGCCTTGGATTTGTTATAATTAGAAAGAAGATAATTAAATACTATATTTAGTCATTGAAGCACCAATTAATTTGATCAAACGATTGAAGTACTAGACGACAATGTTTGGACTTGTGATAAGGAAGCTCCTAATATATCTTTTAGCACATGGCATATCTAAATATCAATTGAAATGCACCCCAAGCAATGAGTTGAGGTGGTTATGTCCACATTTAAAAAATATTATAAGGTGTAAAGTACCCAATTTTCACAAGCACACAAAACTAAAGTAAAACATAGAATTACTGCAAGTAAATCAAAGTAAGGTAAATTAACTTTTATTCATCATTCAATGTAAAGAAATTAATATATTTCAAGAGACCAAGTAAATTTTCAATTTCATAAGTTTAAAGTATAATCATGATTACAAAACATAGGTATACATTTGAAGTCATTTACAGAGTATGTAATAATCATTAATATTACAAGTGTCAAATATTGGCATCAAACCTTACAAATCTTTGAAATAATAGAAGTATAAAGTGATCAATATCATAAAATCTAACAAAAGTCCTCGACTGCCATCGACCAACCGGCCATTTGCTAAATCAAAGGACAAGAACATGATTCAGGCACTTTTTCCACCCAACCATGAAGCTTGCGCTTCCCCGGTATCCTTCAAACTGAAGGATGCCCAACCCTACTCGAAGAGCCTAGCAATCTGTAAACATATGCAGGGCGGAATTTGGTGTGTGCCTATCAATCTACATGCATTACTATCATGAATGCAGCATCTCATCAATAGGATATGGCAGGGAAATATATAAAAATTAGGCTATCAAACATTCATTCTATAATGGTACACATGTCTATTTCAACATCTCATTAGCTTTGGCCAAAGCATTAATCCATAAAATGACATATAGGTTTTGAAAAAGAAAACCTACTTCCCTGTTATTCCATACTCGACACCCGTCCCAGAATGCAATCTTTCCCAAAATACACAATAAAGATGAATAAATATAGCGCATGCAAGCATCTATTTGCTTTCAATAATTCAGAAGTACAAGCTTCAATAAACCAATTCTTTTCTTTTTCCAAACATCAATCATATATAATATACCATGAAGCAATCTATTAAATCAATCATTTGATATCCAATGATAATCCATTTAAGTCTCAATTCTGCCTTCCTATCATTTTTTAGACAGGAGGTTTATTTTAAACACAATAGACACCTACAACAAACTTCCTATCGCTGTGGCGACAGGAACTATAACAGGAGTAAAACAGTGATTTAGTGCAAGAAAATCATTTATGTAACAACATTCAGGAAGAAAGATAAAATATTGTCTCTGACTACCAGTGTGCTGTTCTATCAGTATATTTGTTTTGTTTATCATTTGTTTCACTTTGGATAGTGTTCTATTAAATTTCAAAATGGTTTTAACACAGTGACAAGTTCTACAGATTTTGCTACAGGAATTTCATATTATCTGATTATCTATTTTCAGCAATAAAGAGCAAAATGTAGGCATAAGGAAGCTACATGAATACAATCTAACTAAGTTCAGAGGTTAGTTGTTTATTTATAGAAAGAGGTCGATTTTCTAGCTATCTATGTATAATTCAGCTGACAATTTAAATGCAGAAATACAGTTGACATTAGCATCTTCCAGACCAGCAAGGATCTTATTTCATGATTCGTTATCTAACACTAAGGAGGTTGGTTTGTATATCCTACTGTTCCATTCAACCAGTTTGGCAATAAAAAAATAGTCATGAGATCTTTTGCTAAGAACATAATTCAGCGGTTTGGTTATAAACAAAAGGTTTTATCTCAGGTTCAAGAGTTTAAATCTAAGGAATTCATAAACTAAAATCATTACATTGAACAGAGGATTCGATACTATATAAGCCAGCATGTTGGCGGTAGTGAGGAGGTGAGGAATCGATCCATATAGATCGCCCAAAATGATTGAATGGCCAAGGAAAAAGTCGACACCCAAATAGAAGTAAACATTTTAGTCACAACTAAGATCTACGATTTGTTACAGGAAGACCATGGGGAGAATTCGATCCCTGCAAATCGAATGAGAAAAGTCAGGTCAACTATGGGAAAGGTCGACAGCTAGAGTGAAGTAAACGGCTAGGAAAATGATTCGACGGCCTATCTGAAGGGAAAGTCTTAGCCAGAGTAAGGTGAAAATCAGATCAAAGGATCCCATCTACTTCCCTTAGGCATGGTGTGGTTGCATAGGGTAGATCGACGACTTCATTATGGCCGTATAGTAGGCTAAAGGTTCAAAAGGAAATGGCAGGGGAAATAAAGAGAATAATAACAAAAGAAGAATACAAATCGACTCAAATATGCAGTTGCCCTATTTACAGCATGAAGGAGTAAATACACTTAACAGACATAGCCTCTTAGAAACAAAATAGAAGAAAACCTGGTAAATTGGCGATAAAAAACAAGCAGCTAACAACGTTCCTCTAATGCCCTCCTGACGCCTTCCTCCGAGTCCCTACTATCACTACCTAATAGACTATCTTTGTCGCTCCTCAGACCAATCTCCTTAGCTCTAGATCGTGCTCTCCTTTTTCCCAATCGCGGTCTCTGCAATTTGTGGTAGTAAGACTCCTCTCACCTCCGATCCCCTTTTTACTCCAATTCTGCCTTTTGAAATTGGCGGTCAACCAAATTAAGTATTTGAAAACTCCAGTTCCCTCTTTCCTTTGCATGAGATATAGATATTTAAAACTCTTACTTTTCCCTATTTTAAACATAATTATCAATTGTTTAATTCTACTCCTGTCGCATGGGTGATAGAAACTATTATTTTAATAGTTTTCTTCAAAAACTCTAAATTTAATAAAGCTTATTTTAATATGATTTGACTATTTTATTTAAAACAACTATTTAATTAATCAAGAATAGAAATAAAATACAATATTGCATGATTAAATATCTCATTAATATTTTACTTAATTTCAAAGAACATATTGTCTTCTAAACATCCTAAAATAATATTTTATTATTCAAATTAAAATACAAACACAGTTATCCTCATTTAGATATAAAACACCATTTAAATATAATTCGAAAACAATTAACCACACATCAATGCATTTAAATCTATTTCATTATGCATATGCAACTATGTGAGTGTGTGAAAGAAGTAGGTAAAACTCATCACATGTTTGCCAAAAAGCTAGATCTCTTCTACCTGAGCCATGCTCTTGTCCTTCGACAAGACCTGTAAAAACTCAAACTCATTGCACTATCAATAAGTTAGCCCAAAATATAGCCGAGGCAACAAAATCTCAATGAATAACATATCATATCCAATGTAAATCTACTATTGTTCCATAATTTCACTTGTAATTAACTAATGAGGTAAATCTGTAAAGTCTATCAAAGTACGAGACGTGACATAAGGAGATATTCAATACTATTTGAAATTTATGGGACTCTCCATCTATATACTTAGATAAGATTGAAAAACTTAAAGATAGATAAAACATGACAATAGATCATGAAGATTAAGGAAAAGATTGTTGAATATTAGGAGGATTTGTCCCAATTAGTTTTAAGATATCAATATCATGCCCATTAGGAATCATTATGCCAACACAGAAAAGATAATAGGTTGAAGCTCTAGCTTAGAGATGGAATCCTATTCAAAATCAAAGTTGAGGTACCTTGCCATTACATATTGATAAAGCATAACTATTGATCAATAAGGTAGTTAAGAGATTGCCAACTATGTAGAGGAATTGTTCCAATTAGAATGACATTCAAAAAGGAATCATTGTCCTCTCCTTGAGATTGGAGATAAAAGTCCTTTTAAAAAAGGAAGTTAGGGGACTTTGTTCCAATATATTAGATAATCTTGAAGGTCCTCAAGATAAGATAGAACAAGTATAATTGTAGATCAATAAGATTACCTATGAGGTTCTTGAATCTTAAGGGAAATTGTCTCCATCAATCTTGTGGGACATTACTTCTAAATTTTGATTGACATCTCCATCAATCTCATAGGGCATTAATTACTAAATGTTGATTGACATCTTTGGCCCAATAATGTAGATACGAGAAGGTGGAATCTCTAGCTTAGAGATAGAGTCCACAAGCATTAGAGGCATGCTAAGCATCTAGAAGCTCATGCTTAGACAGGGGTCACAATTCACCAAACAATTCTATAGTATAGAAACATGGGTTAAGGGTTTCTTGGACAACAAAGCTAGCACAATCTCTTTTCTATTGTGCACAATAATGAAAATGTTGTCTTATAGAACTTTATATGTGATGAATCAAGGTACAAATTTGTTGCAAGTATGGGTCTAACCGGTGTTGTCATTGATGTCAACATACTCATGTTGCATTAATGAGAAGGATTGGATGAGCTGTGTGCTGAGGATATTGAGAAAATTAGTCTCAATCAGGAACAGTGAAGAACAGTGATGACAACAAGGTAAAAGTCCAAGATAGGTTGAGGATCAGAGGATGCGGTCTAAAGAGTTTGTAGATATAAGTCTTGAGATGCTCCAGTCAAGTTTTCAGAGGTCCGCATGAAGATCTAAAGAAGTTATGGTCACTCAAGTAGAACCGGTTCCGGCAGGTGTTCAGAGGTGACAGAGTGACACAGATAGGTTCGGTGAGATCCAGAAATGCATTATCCCATTTTGCGGATTTGAGGAAGTGTTGAGAACGTCCTTGTAAAGTGTCAAGTCGATTGGTTCGTGGTTTGAAGGTCTGGAAGAACCTATTCCTTTGTGACAGTGAGGACATACTGTGTTCTTAAGGTTTCAGATGAAGGAGAGAAGGATTCCAGTAAGCAGATGAAGTGCGGATGTTCTTGGTGATTCAGGAAAGCTTGTGGTGATCTGTGGATCGTTCCAGTTCATGTTGGTGGTCTGCATTGAAGTTAAAGTTCGTATTTGAAGAATTACCACCGGATGTTGGTGTTCTTCCTGAGACTGGCCGACCAGATGTATTACACGTCTTGCGGATGTTCTTGTAGGTGTTTTCTAACTTAGACGATTGTTCCTAAGTCGATGTCATGTATAAATAAGGGATTGTGAAGTCATTTCAAAGTGTGTCTTGTGGAGATGAGAGTGTGGTAGCGAAGAGCAGAGCGAAAGGCAGAGCAAAAGTATTGAGCTTAATGGAACTGATTCAAGCATGGTGAAATGCTATTCTCCAGTTCATGTATGTGATACTTATTTCTTTGTAGACAGTGTGTCTCTTGTACGTAGTGAGCCTCTTGTGAGCAGTGTGCTTGGGCAGTGAGCCCTAATTGGCATGTGCCATTTTGTTCTTTCTATTCTTCTAACAGAGAATACATTCTTGGGTTAATCACCCCGTGGTTTTTCCCTTAACCAGGTTTTCCACGTCAAAATCTTGGTGTCTTATGTGTTGATGAGTTTCTGCTTTTGATTTGAATGCATTATGTTTCATGTTTAATATACTGCTAATCACCAAGAAGATTTAAGTGTGTAAATTGGGGAAAGTTTTGCACAACTGATTCACCCTCCCCTCTCAGTTGTGTGCCCTAAGTCTAACAAAATTGTGGTAAGAGTCAGTAAATATATTACTTAGTTGTTTGCTTTAGTTTTCAATAGATGGGGAATTTTATGTTCTTATTAAATTGATGAAAACATATGTGTTTATATGAAAATTCGCTAACATTTTTGTGTGGGAGGAGTTTATAAAGATATGGATACAAACCTTGTGAAAATTTTCTACAACATTTGATCTCAAATTGGAGGAAAATAATTTCCTTTTTTAGAAAATGATAGAAAGACAAATCAAATATTGGGAGGAGGTCCTTGCTTTTACAAAAACATGAGAGTTAGCCTTTATTGGTGGTTGTAAAATTCAAAATTAAATTTGAAACAAAAAAATGTGACTAAAGTTCTAATTAAAATGTCTATATACTTCCTTTCACTAAAATATTATTTTTAAAGACGTTTTTTGTTAAATAAAAATTAAATTAAGTATAACCATCAACTCATTATACATCTAACCCCAAATACATTTATTAAATAGCATTCCTATATTAATAAACTCATCTCTTATTCATATTTCTTAATTAATATATAGCTAACTATTTTAACATGTATGAATAAAATAATTTGATAGTATAAAATAGAAAATCCTTTTAATAAGAAGATGAACAATGGTTTATCTTATGTTTATTCTCTTATTATATTCTTAAAAAATAACTTAAGTTTTAACCTCCACAAGTACATGGCTAATACATTTCCTTAGAGATTGAAACTTTAGTTAAAGGTAATAGTGGATAAGTAACAAGGACACCTTTTCTTATAGAAAGCGTGCTAATGGAATAAGAGATACACCAAGACCAAACATATAAGGTAAAAGAATGAATAGATCCCACAAAATGCCCCAACAAGATTCCTAAGATAAGTATCTTTACCAAGGAGGATAGTGAATTCAAAAGAGCATAAGCAACTTAATTTGAAATTATGACATCTGTGAGAATATGTTTTAAAAGGCATGTATGGAACATTGGATCTCCAAATTTATACAAGTTGTATGAAATTTGATTCTATTAAAAAAATACATCTTAATAAGAAGAAATTTATTATTGGACAAAATTTTACATATATAAATATAAAGTTAAATAAGCAGATATAAGGTCAAGTGACTTTTGCTTTGTTGGTGAAGTTGATTAGTTCTGTGATTTTTTAAAGGGATAAGACCTTGTGTTCTAGGTAACTTTTGTGGAATGGATATCCCTCGATCCTTAACACTTAATGAAAAGAGTGATTATTTATGTAACTTTCATTTATACTCTTAATACTAATAAGTTGTTAAAATGGTAAAAGAAAAATATGAAACATCATTTTAAAAAAACACAATACATATGCAAAGATCCTCATAAATAATCTCACACAATACATTTGAAAAGATCCTCATAAATAATCTCACACAATACATTTGAAAAGATCCTCATAAATAATCTCCATAAAGATATGAATATGGTTTCTTTCGCCACATTTATAGTCAAATTTGTAAAGGGTGCTTAATAAACTTGTAGGACTTTAATAAGCACTCGCATTATGTTTTTTAAAATTGTTTTAATTTTTTTCCTTGAAAACTATTTCAATTCCTCTTGCTAGATTTATCTAGAGCTCGTATATGGGTTTCAAAGACAATTGAATTGGCCTTTAGCGTTCCTCAATCCAGTCAAATAATGTTTGCTAATTTTAAGAAAATTTGTCAATCTATCAGATACCGACTACCTTTAGTGAACTGAATATCCTAGAATATTTGTTCCAAAGAATAATTTTTGGTGCGCCATAGAGTCGCTATCAAGTGCTTTGTTATTCTTAACCGGAAAATATATAATGCATGTGAAGATGACATTTATTGTTACAAGGCATGTTTTGATGGAAAGCGGGAGACATAGCTAGAAAGTGCTTTCTTAGGTGTATAAATTGCAATATGAAAAGTTTTGTGTGTACATTTACACATCACCATTTGGAATTATTTATTTTAATTTTTTTGTATTGAAAGAATGCAATTACAATTAAAATACAGTCCACAAGAGACTATCAAACACTGCCACAGAGAAACAAAGCCTATAGCACTAAAAACAACACTAGTACAAATAGCAAATACAACAACACAATATATATGCAAGAAGACTATGATGTCACCGCTGCATGGGCAGCATTTCTGAGGATGTGCTTTGTCATTGGTCAGCCAAATCAGTCATTCCTACATCATCAACTTATTCTTAACAATGTTGTAGCTGTATCTACATAGGTAATGTGCCAACCTCTAATCAATCTCCATTTTAAAATCAACGATAGCTAAATTTTGTAAAAGGAATGATGATTTAGGCTTCATTAGATTCACCATTTAAACTTGGACATTTTGATAATTGGCATTATAATCCAAGTTTCGGGTGAGAAGCCTTACATTCTATGGGGTTTTCAAAATATCATAAACATCATAATAATAAGATTGTAGAATATAAGATTGTAAGGGAATGTATCATTTAAATAAAATAAAATGTAAACATAAGTATCCAAGAAGTTAGGTGGTTAATAATTAAATTGAAATAAATGTGAGAATTAAATAGAGGGATATGTCTTGGCCCACGATTGTCGTTAAACCAAAAGGTCAACCTATCAATTTCTGATACAAGCGCCAGAGTTAATGAATCCACGGGAGGCGGTTAGTCCATCTCACAAATCCCAAGGGGAGCACTGACCATATGCCAACAAACTCCCCCCCAGTGTTACCCAGTGGGATTCGAACCCGTGACCTTTCGCTCTAATACCAATTCTTAACTAACATCAAAACACTATATCCTAAAGAGGATAAATATACTTGCATTCTAGCATACCAAATAGAAAAGTCTGAACCATCAAAGAGAGGGACTCCATAAAACTCTTTCTCTATTTTAATACCTGATTCAACTTGTGAAACATTTCTATCAACATCAGAATTTGATAAAGATGGAGACTTTTGATCAACAGGAGACTTGACACTTTTCTTTTCTCTATTTCTTTTGCACTTACCCATGGTACTCCACTCATAGGACCTACCCAAGCTGATTAGGCTTCTATAGGGAACGTGGCTCTGATACCACTTGTTGGAGTCCACAACAACACTGAGAGGGAGGGTGAATCAGTGTTGTCGTGGACTCCAACAATATGTGTACTTAATTTTCAAATTGATGTTGGAATATGAAAGGAAGGTGTGTATAATTGATTTGTTAATGTGCAGGTTCTTAGTATACTCACTATTTTGGAACTAAAATAGATTCATAATTCTCTACAAGTCAATCTTAAGTGGCTCGAGGTTGATCCTTTGGATCTAATTTGGTAGACAACATACTTCTATAACTCGATTCACTGTAAACTTTGATATCTAGATGTGTGTAAGGATAACAATAGTAGAAACACCTTTGGGGAAGGTGCTAGATCAATAGGGTGAAGTTCTCCTAGGTCAACCCTCTTGATGGAGCAACTTTATGGCATTGAGAAAATATTTGAAGACAATAGACACAAGTGTGTATATAACCTATATGCAAATTTTGATACAATGAATTCCTTTTAAACTCCAAATTAAAATGTTCCTTGAATAAATGCTCCTTGTGGCTCTCTTGATTTTTGAATGTGTTTAATTGCACAAATGAATTTCTTTAAATCCTAAGACATAGCAATAAGTCGTGTGAATATGTACAAAGTTGACTTATAACAACTAGTGAAAAGGGTGGGAATATGAAAACTTGAATTTGGGGTCAATCTCGAATTCTCTTGATTTTTGGATGTGTTTAATTGCACAATTGAATATATTTAAATACCAAGAATAGCAATAAGTCACATAAATGTGTACTGAGTTGTTTCACAATGGCCAGTGAAAAGGGTGGGAGTATAGGAATTTGAATTTGGGGTCAATCTCAATTTTTCTTGATTTTTGGATGTGTTTAATTGCACAATTGAATATATTTAGATACCAAGAATAGCAATAAATCACACAAATGTGTATCAAGTTGGTTCACAATGGCTAGTGAAAAGGGTGGGAATCTGAGAATTTGAATTCGAGAAATTTGAATTTGGGGTCAATCCCAAGCCCCTCAAGGATCAAACATGCGCATTGTAGGATTGGCTCAAGATAGGGAATTACAATGCGATCAGGAAAAGGTGCATGGAAGTTTGGGTTGATAATAGGGAAAATATGTGCAAATGGGGTCGGGATAAAGATCACATATATGGGAATATATGTAAGTAAGGATAAATGGAGACAAATAAGAACTAATCCTAAAACTAAACAAAAATTGGCATGAGTATGCAAATATCAACATTACAAAGATATATGCTATTTTAGTATCACCTTCTTTGGATATTTTTAAAAATATTTTGACTTGCTCTTCTCTTTCAACCCATATGAGCACTTAGAGACATTGACTTTTCATATGAACCTTATGTCTATTATGATATGCAATAGTCATGATTTTACATGATAAAAAATGTTAGCTAGAACCTTTCCTTGTGTTTGGGCTTGATGTTATCGATATCAAATCCACAATAAATCAATTTCCAATTGAAACTATGAGGCTACATGATATGGAATTATTAGAGGTCATAACTAAATGGGTACTAGAGGCTTTTCCATCCTGTTATTAACCAAATTAATTGTTAAAATTGGTGGACCATTATTTTGGGTTGAAATAAATATTAATATTTTTATAGGTACATGAGATTCTTGTAGCATAATCTCACTAGATGTCTCTAATTGAAATGTCAAAAGGATTTTCAAAGGTAAATAGGTTATGACCTTTAGTTGCACAAGGATTGAAGAAAAGATTTATTACTGAAAAAAAAAATTGAATACACTTGTATAGAACATCACGATACAAAGAAACCTAGAACAACATTATACATACAATAATGCAAAAGACCCTAATGAGAAAATCCCCCAAGCATAGTCTGAGCGAAATTAAAAACAAAAATTCTCACCATAGACAAGAAACTACCTGAAACTTTGAAGCCTCGCCAAGACACAAAACCATTAAGAATAACCTTCAAATCCATGTTAACAACATTAGCCATGGAAAGATGTGCGATGGAGATTTAAGAAAAGTGCCATATTGAATTAAGTACTAAATAATAGTGAACCCAACAACAACCATAAAGATTAGAATATTTGAAGGAAGCTACACCCATTACAGATGGAAGAACATAGCATTATTTGCCTTGCTTGGTAAATGAATACTAATAATCATGATTATCAAACAATCCTTGGGCCCAAATGAAATTAGCAACCATTAGATAGATTAGAATATTTGAAGGAAGCAACACCCAAACATGAACCTAGCCCAGATGGGAGAAAACAACATAATCTTCCCTACTTGGAAACAAGTAAAACTAGAGTCTCATGAACAACTTCTCAACCATCCTAAAAATCACAAATACACTTGCACAATCAGAATCTCCCTTTATGTCCAAATTTGGGTGGAGTTATTCACTTCATATAGAAGAGCTTGTTTTTAGTATTTTAGAAGTGGAGTAGAGGTTTGAGTTTTAAAGAGTGCTGAATGGACTCAAGCTCCCAAGATCACTTGCAAAACCAGATATTACCTTCTACACGAGAGAGAGATAAGAGGAACAATTGCTTGATTATGGATGCAATAATGATATTGTGATATTCAATAATACAAAGATTACACGAGGGACCTTGCTTATATAGGCATTGTGTATGAAACCCTAAGTAAACTTAAACAATTGTAATTAAATAAATAATTACACCAACATCCCCCTTAAGTGCAACTTAGGGAGAATGAGAAAATGCAAAGATGGGTCTTGGCTACAAGGCTTGATTAGGTACCCATGTATACAAAGTATCTCAAAAATAGAGAAAAGGAGATTCCACATGGGAAAAACTCCTCCCTAAAAGAGAGAAAAGATGAAATATGTATAAGTGATGGATCAGAAACATTCAAGTCCATCACAAATACACAATGAATACTCCCCCCATAGGAGAGAGTGAATGAATGAGATAATGTGTCCCCTCCAAGTAATAGCTCCTCTACCAATGATGAATGCCTGAAGATAGAACACAATCCATTGCTTGCAAATAATATTTCTCCACTTAAGAAGAAATAGATCCACTGGTATATGTAGAAACAACTCCCACAATCTAGATGAAAGGAGAACCCAAATCCAAATGTGTCTCACAATACAACTTTGGTGACCTCATGCTAGAAAAATATGTCTTCTCCAAATTAGGAATTGAATGCCCAATCAAAGGAGTAGAACTAGGAGAAGAAAGATACTGAACTATATCTGAAAACATTGAAGATGTGATGACATCACAACTGTCAAAGAAGAGATATAATCCCTCAAATGTGCCCTCCAAATATGAAATGTGAGATACCATAAACAAGGATGCAATGTCTAATAAATATGAATTCCAATGAGGTGGATCTAAAAGATTGAAATGGTCCTGCTACAAAGAATCACTAGAAGCTCTCAAAGAAGCAACTATGAACTTTGAAGTAACAATAGGTGATGGAGATATGATCTAGATAGGAGGAGAAAGAGAAGTAAGAGAAGTCTCTGTGTCATCACAACGATCAAGACCTACTAGATATTCAAGCTCCTCTTCTGTATCATCATCAAAGTGTATAATATTTACATCATCAAGGGGTATGAGGCAATCCATGGTAGGATCATATAGGATGTGGGTCTTCATAGATCTCCCAAATTCTAGTCCAAAGAGTGTGTGGGCACTCAATATGTGAGATGGAACACATAGTGTCCAAATCAACATTGGAACCAATCAATCCTAGGACATGCTCAATTCTATTTCCCCATGCAAATTTGCTCCCAGGTGTATCTGGTTCAG
Source organism: Cunninghamia lanceolata (assembly GCA_027924645.1). NCBI lineage: Eukaryota > Viridiplantae > Streptophyta > Pinopsida > Cupressales > Cupressaceae > Cunninghamia > Cunninghamia lanceolata. The sequence continues at coordinate 10,428,754 of BSBN01000553.1, read as the reverse complement.
GTATGAGTCCATAAAGATAAGGCAAAAGATTGAGCCACCTAAGATGTTTCAAGATGTTGTCTCACCAAGAATCATAATTGTCCTTAATCAGTGTGACCATAGAAGGATGAACAAAAAAACCCATGATATCTCCTCAAATAATAAAATTAGAGATCAACAATTTGAATACAAATTCATGCTGATAAATGAAGCCCACCCAAGAAAATAAAACATTTCTAGGTGCCAAAATGTTTAGGATATCAACCAGAATGCAAATATTTGATAAACTGAATAAAGAGTACTAAGGGATTATTCTAGAAAAATTATATCGATGGCTATGTAGATCTCCTCAATACCTTTTTAATGCCTATTCATTTGCAAAAAATGAAGATTTTGGGTGAAAGTTATGAGCTCGGGAGCCAAAATGGGTGATTTGGAATTCAAACAACAATTAAATTCACTAACAGAAAAATCTAGAAAAAATACGAGCACCACTAGAAAGTGCTCAGACTCAACTTTTCGACACCTATTCATTTGTGAAATTCTAACTCTATATGCCCAAGTTATGGCAATTTTCGTAAAAGTGCTCCAAAAAGGCTTCAAGGGCAAAAATTAGCCCCCCAAAATAAGGCCCTGGTTACCCACATGACCAGGTACTAGCGGCTAAGGGGCAAATAACCTTGAGATTGAGCCCTGGTCATTAATAAGATCAGGGGCTTAATGGTAGGGGGTTTTCAGCTAGCGGCGGATGAGTGGTGTTCTGGCAAGCGAAGGCGACGTTCGGTGAGTGGAGGCAACGAGGTGGTGTTGGAATGTCAACGGGGTCATTGAGGTTGGCAGTGGCCTGAATCTTGTCTGCAAGGGCCATTTTTGGGCCTGATTGGCTTAGAACAGGCTTGTTTGGGCTAGATTTTAGTTTGGCTTGGGTTAAAAATAGGCTTGTGTGTCTACTTGGACACACAGTGCCTTAAAGATTTTATTTTTTAAAAAATCATGTAGCATGATGCGTAAGGGGCAGTATGTCCCAGAAAGAAAAAAAATTGCCTTCGAAACTCCTGAGATTGATTTTAACAAATTAACAGTTGATCTTAGGGTTTTTGGGCCTTCTGAATGTGGTGACAGGGTTGGATTTGACCCAAAAGGCTCTAAAAGATCAGGTACCCGCCAGATCTGGCATACACCTCCCAACTTCAAACCCTTATAGATTTAACCTTTGGTGCTCAAATTGAGCCAAACAAAAGGTTAACTTGACTTTTTTGATTGCTCTAGATCTAATGAAGAGGTCTATTTTACACAAAAATGCACTTGACAAAAGCATCTTGCTTGATTTTCTCTCAAATTTGAGAACGGGCTTGCAAATTTGAAGTTTTGATACAATGAAAGAGTCCCCAATGGATTCAAGCTCCCAATATCACCTACAAAGCTAGAGATTATCTTCTACAAGAGGAAAAATTGGTTGATTATGGATGTAATAATGATATTATGATATTCAATACAAAGATTACGTGAGGGACCTTGCTTATATAGGCAAGGTAATAAACTGTAAGTAAACTTAATAAAGTGTAATAAAATAAATAATTACACCAATAGAGTTCTTAGTGATTTCATTAATGGTTTTGGCTAGATGACTTTGATTATTTGCAAAAGTGCCTAGCTATTCTAAGATATGTTCTATCTGTTGTTTAATCTCCATGTTGATTAGTGAAGTATCATGTAGATAATCTACAAGATTGGCAACCTGAAAAAGAAGATTAGATAAAAGATCTGCAATTGCCATTCCAAGTGGTATAATGTTATTAGAAAACATAGATGAGCATCTTTGCTTCTAAATGAAAAAAAAATCATTTGACAATAAGATTTAGAAATAACATTATGGGAGGTCTTGATCCCTAATAAGGTAGATTTATAGGCAAGCTACAGAGGGAAGATAACTGGTATACAATGGATGATATATTACCATAGGATTTGGGGACTCAAGCAGAACCAAAACAAATGCTTGGTAAATTCTCTCCTTTGTAGAAAAAACAAATTAACGGGACCATTTGAAGGAAACAAAGGTGATCACCCATAGGAAGATAGTGATGGAGGAGTTTCCAAACCAAAAATTGAGTTAGGGTAGCGATCCTTGATTTCCAAATTGCATTGCAAATACTAAACCATTTGTTCAAAGAGAACGAGCATCTCCACACCAATTCAATCTCTTGTTAATCTTGAATGGTGGAAGAAGATTTTTATATACAACTTTTATTGGGAAATAAGCTATACTGCATCATGTATGTAATTGCCAATCTTTAAAGAAATTACATCTCATATTACTTGAGAGTTTAATTTGAAGCATGGGGGATAAGAGCTTGCACCATATTTACAATTTGCAACTAACATTTAGAAAGGTTGAATTCTAATTTGATGTAGTGATCTTCCTTCTAGGGAATTTTATAAAGATCCCATAAATTAACAAAGGTCTACACACCTTTGTTATACAACAATTTTCCACCTAAATATTTGCTAAGAGAAAGCAATTTGTTATCCAATCATACTTTGTTCCACCAAATTGATGAAGTAGGGAAACTCAATCCATTGTTAAGTTTCCAACACAAGAGACACGAAATGATCTGTTAGGATTTCCAAATACTCTTCACTTATTCAGAGGCTTGAATCTTGAAGAAAGGAGCTAGGAGGATTTTGTCATGCCACCAAATAGAGGCCCATGAATTACACATTGTGTCTATTTGAACATGATATCAAAGATGATCCTTCCATGGAGTTAATCCTTGCAACAATTTAACAATCCATTTAGCAACAAGACATATCCCTTGTGTATATAGATCAATGATGCCAAGACCACCATATACTTTAGGTTGAATACAATATGACCAAGTTGACACCAACATCCCTTTTTATCACCCCATTTGGTCCTCAATAAGCTCTTTATGAGTTTTGTGAGTTGAAGGTAGGAAGATTTAGAGGGTAGCCAACATGATGAAATGTAAACATGGCTAGATAAAATAATTTTGTTGGAAACTTGAATTTTAGTTGCCTTTGAAAGGAATCTATTTATCCATGATAACAATTGGTTTTTTATTTTTTTAAAGATGCCATTTCCACAAATCTTTTAAGGAAAATCCAAGGTTGAAGGGGATGCTTAGGTATCTAGAAATAACACTTTGTTTAATCAACTTCCATTTTGAGGGAATCCACATTGACGGGGACTGGAGGAAGTCACAAAATACTTAGTTTTGCTTGAATGGACAAGTGTGGTCCTAAAGTAGCACAATATACATCTAATGTATTAAGGGTATTAACTATTTCTTCCTCCGAGTTGTACAAGAACAACATACTATCATCAACAAACTAGGAGTTTAAAATGATAGCACTACTAGGAAGTGAAATGCCTTTGATTGGCTTCTATTGTTTGGCATGTTGTAGTAGATAACTAAGGGCATTAGTTATGGGGATGTAGAGATAAGGAGCTAGTGGACAACCTTGTTGGGTTGATCTTTGGAGTGGGAATATAATAGACAAGGATCCATTGATTACTTGTCTGGCATTAACATCCTTGAAAAGAAGTCGAACATGAGAAATAATTCTTTGACCAAAGCCAAGCCACTTGAGCATTTTACAAATGAATTACCATATGATTTTGTCATAAGCTTTATCAAAATCTAGTTTAACTAAAAGAGCATTTTGTGCCCATTGAGTCGACTCCCAAGCTAAAACAAGATTATTTAGAATGAATCTTCCTCCTAAGAACCCAATTTGTTCTAGACAAATGATCTCTCGAGTGGTAGATTTGATAGGTCTAGCTATGGGTTTAACTATAATCTTATATGTAGTATTCAAGAGATCAATAGGTCTTGACCCTGAAACTATATTGAAATAGTGGAAGAATACAAGTACCTTAAACTTAAATTCCACAAAATGCTCTTTTGGGAGACATGCATGAGAAAAATAATATTGGCGGGGGGGGGGGGGGGGGTGGAAAGTTTTATATACTCTACAAAATAGATGTAGGAGTGTTGAATTATGAGACTAGAAAACCAAGAAAATCCTTTTTGGCTTGCTTGTCTCACTCATTATCCTTCACAAGTGTGAAGTATAGGGTGTTAATATGTTAGTTCACATGTGGAAGCAGATATAAAGAATCTAAAAACATTTAATTATAAGTAGCCTTAAAATCAAAACTTTAGTTTCGTATGAGATTCTTTTGGTTGAAATATGTGCTTTCCTATTGGAAGCTTCAATGATGGTATGGATGTTAAGTTATCTGAAAAAAATCAAAATATGGAGATCCATTGTTAGCCTCGATTGGTGATGGAGGAGGAGATATGCTAAAGGAAGAACATGTGGATAAAATGAACAACAAATGGACGAGTAGATGAAACATTAACTTGCAAGAGTGCCCAAACACTAATGAGGAAATACAAAAATATGTGAGAAAAATTTAGAATTACCTTATGGACAAAGCAAATTGCTTGGAAGATAACATATTATGTCAAAGAGTTTAGTTCCTCATGGAAACATGACAAAAGCGAATGGCTTTACATCATGAAGTGCGTGACGTACAATGACATCTGTACTAATTACAAAGACAACTTCCATGTGGACAACCTAACTACTTTGTTTGAGGAGGTGAGGCTAGGCAAAATGACAAACTTTTTGATCAAGGTCCATAGTAGAAGATTCGACATTGAAAAAGGTTTAAAAATTTCATAGTACTTCTAAGGCAGACCTTATATCCTTTAACTACAACTTTTAATCCTATAAACTATTAATCTCATGGATGTTATTAAAAAATTTTCATTTCATTTTATTAAAGAAAATTTTTAATGTAAATAAAAGCGAATGGAAAACTCTAAAACTAGATTGCATGGTAATTAGAATTAAAAATTTTCATTATATTTTTCCCCTTTTTCTCCCTCTATTTGGCGAGTAGGTGCTCTTGTCATATATGTATGAGTATTTGGCCATAAATAACCCATTGATTATAATACTATGTGAATTGGGGGATGCATGTTTTGTTGAAACCAAATTCTTATATAATGGTATTAGTTGTGGATTTAGGGTTTGTGTTTTTATGAAATTGTTATTTGTTTATTTTATATTGAACACAATTAAATTACAAAAGAGAGAAGACGTCTGTGAAGATTGTGAATAAACAATATATAATAAAGATAATACAAGAGTGCCAAACCATTAGTATAGTCTTTTGTGAATGAAATTGAATTCTTATAATGATTTTTTTATATTTATGTCTTGTCTTATAATGATCTTGATGGTGGTGGATTTGAGTTTGAGACCAAATCATAACATGTAATCATGTGGAACTATGTGTTGACTAGTGATGATATTGATGATGATGGGATTTGTGTTTGAGACGAAATCCTAACATGAAATCATGTTGAACTATGTGTTGACTAATGATGATATTTTATATGCAATACATATTTAAAAACAATAAATTTATACTTATGCATAAAAGTATGATTCAAAATCTAGGCTATTTGCATTTGACTAATAACTATTAAAGTAAGGGAGATGATTCAATAGCTATCCACGTGCTAATAGTTGTTATGGTACTATTGTGTAATAAGGACTTTTTTTGACTTTTATTTATTGTTTGTTTAAGTATTAGAAATCATTATATTTGTTTTATAATGATCTTGATGGTGGTGGATTTGAGTTTGAGACCAAATCTTTTTTTTTTAACATAAAGACAAAAAATATTAAAACAACAATTGATTACAAAGTGGGTCTGCCAGTCTTAAAAAGACTCTTCGCACACCAATTATAGAAAACCAAGAAAACCCAGATGGACTGAAAATAGACAATCTATACAAGAGGAGGAACCCTCCAAACGTCACAGACAAGGTATAAGCACTTGTTTCCCTGAAGATTGTATATGCTCTGAATATCAGAAGTAATGTTTGCTTTTATGTTAAAAAACAAGACCAACAAGAAAACCAATTAAAAAGGAAGACCACATCCTAATGTGTAATCATGTTGAACTATGTGTTGACTAATGATGATGTTGATGATGATGTTTTATATGCAATATATATTAAAAACAATAAATTTTATACTTATACGTAAAAGTATGACTCAATGTTTAGGCTATTTTCATTTTACTAATAGCTATTAAAGTAGGGGAGAGGATTCAATGGCTGCCCACACGCTAATAGTTGTTATGGTATTGTGTCAATGTAATAAGGACTTTTCTTGACTTTTATTTAGTGTTTGTTAAGTATGAATAAAAGTATCCATTTTCATAAATCATAAAAAACATCCAATTATACAATGACACATAAAATGATGTTGGTAATATATATTTGAATGCATATATTTAAAAAAATATTTCTACACAATTCAACAAAGACTAACCAAAGACTAACCAATGTATTTTTTAAAAAGTATTTTTAGACAATTCAATAACTAACTCTCAACTTATAACAACATGCTATTTTTAAAAAAAAAAATTAAGGCGCCTTCTCCCATACAACGGCTGCCAAATTTAGTAAAAATTATAACAAATAATCCCAGACTGGACGATTCATGATTTTTTCTGAGCAAAGATAATCAATTTGACAATGACAAAGAATTGTGACCAAGTAAGTAAATTGTTTTTTTTAAAAACTAGATGTTTCCTTATAGCTGACTTGTTTCCGAGAGTAAAGGGAAAGTGGTTTGTACATGACACCTTTATCAATAAAAAGATCATGGTAGTGGAGGATTTTTTTCCACCACGTGTTGTAATAATCTTCTATTCTAATCTACATCCTTTAGGCTCTAGTCAATATACAACGGTGGAAAACGTGTTGACAATATGAAGCATTCAAATTTGTTAATAGAACTTTATTATAAGTCAATGTCAAATAAGGAGTCCCACTTCACGTATTCTAACCATCAAATAAGGAGTCCCACTTCCCGTATTCTAACCATCAATCATTGTTCTTTTATTTAACACCGTGATGGGGAATGGTACATGGGAACGTGAGACTATGAACAATATGAACTGTTAAAACGATGTGGAGTGGGTTCATTCATAAAGAATATGAGGGCATGTTCATTGAAAATGTTTTCTTATATTAAGAAATAATTTTTAATAAAATGAGATAATTTTAGTGTGAAAATTATTTTGATATTTTTGTGATTTGAAAGTTTATAGGAAAAATGTTTCAATTAATTGTACTTTGTTGACTGCACTTAGGGTTTAAATTTGACTATTGACCTTATCTTTTAAATAAACTTTGACACACAATCATCCATTCAAAATTGTCAGTTATGGCAAAAAGGATAAATATATCTATAAGACCATCAAATTTAGCTCCTGCCCACACTCGATAAGTAGTTATTATTAATCATATAAATTAATTTTATAATATCTATTTATATTAAAAAGTAAAATATTTAATTGGTAGTATGGATTCCACGGTGCGTTTGATGATGAAGAATCGCCAAATTACATTCATGAGGGAGATAACAGATTAGAGACTCAAGATCATTTTTTGGATTTAGGGGGGTTGTGGTGTCTTATGCCATTCGTATTACATTGAGAGAGTTGTTTCTGTCTTCTACGCATCACTATAGTGTCAATACCGACATTTCCTCCATGTTGGTGGTGGTTTTCTTGGAAGCTGGTGACACCAAAGAAATAATCATAAAGGTGGTCGAGTCGTTGTTGTTGGTTGTGGCTTTTGATTGGGCAAGGTTGCATGGCCATTCCTTAGGTTGTCTGCAAGTCAATGGACCCTCTTTTTGATATCGACAGCAGGGTACAATGATGGAGCTCGACGCCACCAGGGTAAATGGGGGATAGATTTTTTGAAGTTAGCTATTGGGGCCACTTCGATGTAGGGTATTGACTGGTCCTTTGCCTTTGACTCATATAAGGATGGTAGCGATGATGAGTGCAAGATACTTGTTTTTTATTTGTATGTTGTTAGTAGGAATAGAAATTACTGTAAGATGTAGCCTAGTTAGGGATTTTTGTTGATACTTGATACTGGTTCCTAATCTGTATGTTATTTATAGGAGATATGGTATGCTTCCCAGTTAGGGATTATTGTTGATGTAATAGCCCTCCTCCCATGGAGTAGTTCTTTAAATTCTTTTTGTTACAATTAATATAAGGGTATGCCCCTCAGGCCAAACTAACCAATTAAAAAAAGTTAAATATTTTAAAATATAGTTTAAGGACACAAGTTTTGTAGTTTTTTCTTTTTAAAGCAATATTGATTCTTTATCAAGGTTAGATGGGAAATTCATTTTGTCAATTCACTAGACAACAAATCTATCTTTAATTATAAGTATCGAACCATAATAAGTCTTTTTGAGTGTAATATTGTAAATACTTAGTTCAATTTGGTTTGCATTCTATCAATAAGATGAGTGATTAAAGTTATTAATAAGAGGTTTCTTATATAGATTTTTTTATCTAACATAAAATTATCTAGGTTAATTAAATAAATGAATTTAATTGAGCATATAATTAATTTAGATCAAATGAGTTGGGACTAGAAACAATAATGCTAAATTGAAATAATTTTAATGCAATACTTAGAGTTCAAAATATGATGATGGAGAAATGTGATATATTTTAGAAGTTGATTCACCAATGTTATGAAATTTTTGGATTGACTCAGATGAAGATCTCAAATTCTACACACTGACTGGTTTTTGCTGTGGATCACTTATGCGAGTGTGTACCTGATCTTTGTGAGTGTAGATCTAAACTTGTGTGCATATCTAAACATGAAACTCATGGATCTAGTCTTGCGAAATGCACACTATTAGAATTCATTCGATTCAATTTATAATGTTTGAATGTACATACAAAAAGGTGATGTCTACATACACCTTTGGGGAAGCTATCGAATTGCAAGGGTCAAGTTCTCCTCAATTAGACCTTAACAAACCAACTTTATAGCTCTTAGTGAAAGATGTCAAGCAAATGTGCAATGGCTCTAGAATGATGTCACAAACACATAAATGCATAATATATTCTCCTTTAAGATCTTACATCTAGATGTTCTTTCACACACTCCAACATTCCAACATGATTTCACATGAGTGAATGAGTGCCTTTAAATATAACAACCAAACATACAAATCAATAACACATGCTAAGTCACAATAACTAGTGAAAGGTTGACCGACGAGGTGTTATTTTGAATTTTAAAATGCTAAGGTTCAAATCTATGAGTGTGAAAGTGACTAGGGTGAAGTTCACCCCTGTAGATTTGATCTAAGGTGATGAAAAATAGATCTAGGGATAATGAATGAGAATCTGGGGATCAATAATAGAGGGGATCAATGTGTGTGATGTTATGAGCCGAATTCATGCAAGATTATGGCACTTGTAAGCTAGTTATTGCATTTAGGACAACTTAATCAAAATGGACCTAAAATACACGGGAAAACAACACTTATTTGCAATTTTCATTGTCACATGCTACCCTCACTTTGATGTACATACAAACTACTAGACAAATACATGTCAAAGTAAAACAAACACTTAAAATGCAAATTAAATATAAAACTCTAATTCACATCATCATAATAACATGTCTATTAAATTTTCTTTCATAAAATTTAAAAAATCTTAAAAATTATATTATAGACTTAAAAATTCTTCATATAAATACTTTTAAATTTTTTTTTATCTATATTATACAGTATTAAAAATACCAAAGAAAAAAATTATTATAATAATAGAATCAATTAACATTATCTTAATTTTTAAAAATATTTGAAAAAACTTTAATTGAAAAATCTTTTAAGTTTTTGTATTTTATATTAAATTTACACTCTACTTAATTTTTAACTTCCTTTAAGAAATTCTAATTTCATAATCTAAATAATATATTAGTTTACCATAAGACCTTCTTTTTAAAATATTTTTCAAAATGATTTTCAACTTCATTTTATTTATAATAATTACAACATTTTTTTAAATTACATACATTAAATTTGTCCATAAATTTTTCAAGTTATAAATTGAATTTATTTTGGATTGTATGAAATAATATTTAATTAAAGGTTACATTTATCAAGTCAGTTCTATTTTATTTTGTATGTTCTATTTTTTTATGCTTTGGTTTTCTCTTATACTCTGCTCCCTGTTCTATATGCTTTGGTATGCTTTTTATGCCCTGCTTTGTATGGTTTGGTATGCTTTTTATGCCCTACTTTGTATGGTTTGGTATGGTCTCTTTCCTTATATCTAAGAATTGTGTAAAGGAAGTAAAATATTATCTAAATTTTATATCATAAAAATTTAAATTTTATTAATGTCTAGGCATTCTACAATGGTAGGAAGGAGTGGAGTGTAATGGCATGAATGAATGTGTTAACAAAAACTCTTACCTTTTAGCTTAAATTTGACATCCATTTTACATGTCAAAATATTAATATTTTAATAATAACATAATATAAATCCAAAATAAGCAGCATACTCTTATTGAGACTAGACCACCTGACCATCTTTACTTTTACTACAACAGAAATTTTTAACCAATCGAACTAAGGCCCCACCCCTACAAAAATATCTACATATTAAGCCTATCCGTAATGGGACAAATCATCTCTAACTTCAAATTAATTATTAAAAGAACTCACTGAAAAACATTTCAAACAAAGTGACACATCCGACCAGTCAGATTTTATTCCGTCATGTAAAACACCGGCCATGATGTTTCCTCCGTCGCTTTCAATACTTTTTTGTTTTTCTTAATCTTGAATTTAACCTGGAAGATTACAATAAAAATCCGACGGAGGACTGAGAAGGTGCCAGAACCCTAAAAAAACACATTGCACAACAGTTAAAAGGAATAAATTAAGAGATCAAGCAAGTGGTCAAAGCACGACTCAGATTGCCGCCACGAGTTTAGCCAGTCGAGAGAATAAATAAAACAGCATAAGATTAAAAAAAACCAGATACCCACCTAAACGCAAGAGGGCCCCCACTCGGCAAGAAGAGATCTGTGTTTGGAATAAACAATTGGCTCAGAGCATAGTACTTATTTTTAAGAACGAAAATAACTAGAAGTGAAAACGACGGAGGTCGCGTATTCGAATCCGCAGAGTCGTTAGAAGATGGGAAGGGAGGCCAGCAATCTCTGCTCCAAAATTACACTGGGAGTGTGCGTAATGGAAAAGAAGGTGAAGTACTATATTCCCATTCAATATCATCAGAAAAACGGCCGTACATTTTCGTCATTTTAAAAAAAAGATCAACAAATTTCCTGCAAATTGATGTTACAATCTGTCATAATAAGACGCCTAAAATTCACTTTGCAAAAAGTGTTAAAAGGTCGCGAGGTCTTTAACTGCAATTGCTAGGATTCTTGATTCTTTTGTCAGAAAACTTTGCCGTATATTCAGTCATCGCTTTACAGCGCAAAAATATTCGTATTCGCGCTTCTGTTTTGGAAAATTTAACGGTAAACTCATTTGTGTTTTCAGAGAATTAAAAAAAAAAACGTATTCGGTCTATGTTGGAGAATTTAACCGGAAACTCATTTGTGTTTTCAGAGATTTAAAAAAAAAAAAAAACGTATTCGGTTTATTTTGGAGAATTTAACCGGAAACTCATTTGTGTTTTATGGGCTGAAAAAATTACATTATTCGCTTTATTTTGGACAGAAAATTTGGGATCTGCTATTTTATTTCTAGGAAATAATATATGTTCTTAATGGCGGCTAAAGAAATTGACATCGAAATCCCTGCTCTGGAGGGTGAAGAAATGCTAAATTTATTTTCCCAATATGGCTTAAGAAAGAAATTGACATCGAAATCCTTGCTCTAGAGGCTGCTGATGAAATGCTAAATTTATTTTCTCAATATGTGATAAAATTATAATTATTCAGCTACAATTTTCTTCTGCTCGGTACAAGGTTTGTCAACGGTCCTGCTCCCTTTGCTCTACGTGCAGACTAGACCTTAGCTGCCGACATGAATTCTTCACTCATTCTTGAAAAACCATGCATCTAATTTTGCGCATGATGTTTTTTTGGCTTTTTTTTATTCACCTTAACTTGGATCAACTTGTGTTTATGTAAAAAATTTAGGATGGCTGTCAGTTGGTTTGTGGGTTAATTTGCACAAATACAACCCAAGTTCGAACCTCAAATCCTGGTTTGCTGAAAATGGGCCCAGTTACAAACAACGGATATCAGTTGCTGTTGACCGGTTGATTTGGGTTGTGGAAGGGGAATTGTTTTCTGATTAAGTAAATTCTGGGGACTGCTTGCAAATTCTTTTTATTCAGAGACTCACAGGGAGGAACTGTAATGAAAGGTACTAAAACCATAATAAATTAGTAACATTTAGACCTGCTTCATACTTGCTGGTTTGCGCTGAGAGGTGCATTATACAGCCTGGGTGGGAGGCAAATCCTTGTAACATGATGTCGATGGCTGCCATGCTCCTGGATAAACGTATGAGTGAGGCAAAGTGTATGTTCTTACACCCAAATATCACAATTCCCAAGGTAGCCTCACCATGTGGATGTGAAAAAATAGGCATTGGGAACTTAGCACCTTGAATTTTTTTGGATATCTTGGCACATGTCAGATCTGGGTTCAGATGGATCCGTACTAGTATCTTGGACCATGAGATCAAAGGTTTCTTATAAAATGAATCTGATTAAGACGTAGTTGTAACATGCTGATTTATAAATTCTAGTTCAGGTTGTCTCCGAGCTCATCTTTTATGTGATTTATTATGCCAAACAACACTCTTAAATAAGTCAATTTAATTGACTACTATTTGTATCACTTGGTTGTTTTCTTAAATTACCTTTTGGATTTATAGGAGCATTCTTCAGTTTAATCAATTACGAATCTAAGATTTACAGATTGCACCTTGTTTGGAGATACAGGCTATGTGTGAATCTACTTACTGGATAGTTCAAAACGCCTTTTGCAGGATATCTCAAAGTAGATAACCAGGCATTTAAAGATTGAACCAAAATGGTCTGCTTTATAGTCAAAATTTATTTGGCTCTAACATTAACATTTTTTGGAAACAGAATGCTCTGTTAACACCATTTAGCCATTCTTGGTTTAGTTCTAATCTCACTTTAACTTTGTGTGAGATATGCCCGCTTTTAATGTTAAATCAGTTAAACAATTGCAGAGATCTTAAAGTTGGCAGTGACATATCTGAAGAGTATCTGGCAAACTACTGTTCAAATTTAATTGAAGTTGATTTTCATCTTAACTAAATAAAGTTTATTGATGTGCAAAGTGAACTAAAATGATGTTATCTATAGTTTTACTTGCCAAAGTGGATTTCTCTCAAATTCTGTTTTTTTTAATAATTTACATCATCGTGCATTTTAAGTAAAATGAAGCAAAACACTTGAAATATCTTATGTTTGACTTGCTTGTCAGTACAAGGGTCTAAACTTTGATAATTTCCTTGAACTAAATCACTAAGGACCTAAGTTACCGGTTTGGGTTCAGGTATGCCTGTACAGCAAAAAAATTGGGACGGGGTATGTCCGTACAAAAAACATATAAAAATCATCAATATATACATATTTTACTTTAACTAAATTGTCTTTTTCTTCTTTTTTCTTAAGGTCCTTGGCTAAGTTACCGGTTTGGGTAGGGCGGATTCAAGTATCTTGATAGGGCAAATCTTTTCGGGGTTGGGTATATCTATTTAGCCTAAAAACAGGAACTAAGTTCAGATAACCACATAACATGCATATAATAAACAAAACAAGTTACAACCATAAAAAATGCATCCCATGCAGAATACAAAGTCTTCAGCCATCAGCAAGGGTATAGGGAGTGCAGAATCTAAGAATGCAAAAGTTCATATACGTTGGACATTAAAGACCAAGAACTAAAGTTCTGAGAAGTATTAGAATGCAGTAATAATTCTTAGGAAGAAACACAGCGTCTGCAGGTTATGAAGATTTTGCCTAGTTCATGAGGTATATGACTTGTAATGAACTTCAATGAGTTCCCGAATTTGAAAAGATTGAAGGTTCATTTTAATTCATAGAAAGAGATAAACGAAGTTTGAAACCAAATGCTGCCAAAAGTACTTTCAAACTTGATATCCTGTAATTTATACACCCAAGAAAATGAGATGCAGTTACCGAGACCGCAGCTTGCTCAAATATAGACCAAGAAGAGTTCTAACAAGATCCACAAAAACAGGGCTAAATGCCCATTGTTAGTCATCAGTGCTATGACTGCTGACATATTTATCATCTGGAATGGAAAACGACACCCTGAAATGGAAAATGCAGTTACTATTGTAACCAGGGAAAAACCCTGGATTCTCTGTGGGTATGTTCTGAGTTCTTCATTTGCAGCCTGGATTTGTCCACGTATATCCACGGATGTATTGGATGAGTCCATCCTGCAAATGCAGAAACCTGTCCAAACCCACAGAAAACCAAATCCAAACCTGAATCCAAAACAAATAGTACCCAAACCCAGGGCTGCAGGGCAATGAACTGGTAACAAAGGTTTGATTTATTTTCAGCTTTACGCAGATTCTTTTTAGGTGATTACCTTAAATTTTAAACTGTATAAGACATATAAAATTGTTAATTGAGTATACATTTATTTAGTAGTCAGTGCACATTCCTATATTTGCGTAATATAATAACAGAGTTACTGAGCAGATGACACCCCAAAATTATAGATATAACTGAACTTTCCCTAAATTATTTTACCGGGTCCTACTTTGGATGTAGATAGTAAGAGACACAATCTTCCATATAGAAGATATGCATAAAAGAAGACTTACAACATAGTGAAATTTTGTTAAATTTAACTTCAATTGAAATATTAATTTTTTCTCATAACTTAGGTCTTGAGGTGATGTTACATCATATATGTACACATTTTTTAGGCCTTTTCCATTATTTAATAATCATTATTGTTGCATGCTGGTGTCTGAAGAATTTTGACATTAATTGTTTTTAATGATGTACTGTTTTCTTTTAAATTTTGCGATTATAGGTTCTATCTGCTCCTATGAATCAAATCCTGGAACGGCTGCGGGCATTTGGTGAATTTGAGGTTTGTCTTCAGAAGCTTCTTTGGCTAACTGTGATCATACACTTTTTTCAAACAAAAGTGCAGTTACATGAATTTAGCCCTTATTTTAAGCTTTACTAAAATGTTGGGTAGATAATTCTAATTCATATTGTTATGGACAAGGGTTAGGACTCAAATAACCTTCAACAAACATGGGAAGATCGTGCAATGCTAAAGAAAGTTCAAACAAGTTTTTTCCATGGTTTTAATCTGTTTTTGCTTTTATTTGATTTCATTAGTTTGTTGGTGGGGAAGCAAATTGACAAAATTCAGTTGGATTCTGATTTGCATTTGAGCGTTGACTATATGAATGTTGCAATTTGTCAAGTATATTGCAGAGAGTTAAATATTTTCAGACATACCATATGATCGATAGCTCCCGATTGTTCAGAATGATTCTTTCTTTTGTAGCTTGGAAAAGTCTTTAAAATCTTGGTGTTATCATGAATGCAAAGTGAGGAGATCCACTCTTGCAAATAATTCCATGATTTGCTTTCAGCTTTTAGCATTTTGCTTTCTCTATGTGCTTGACTTCATCCAATCAGCATGTATCCTCATCGTTGTACATCTATATAATCCACATTGACGAAGAGTGTAAAGTATCAGTTTTGTTGGCTGTTTCCCTTGTTCTTTTTTCTGTTTGCTTACTTTCTCTTACCTAGTTTCCTATTGTGAGTTTCACAAGGTCATATACGTTGGTTCCAGCCCTATCATTCTCTGTTCCTTCTAGGAGGACCATTCTCAGATCTGAGACCACTACTGCACAGCTCCTGCTCATTTTCTGATGTTCATATGCAGTGAGTTTGTGAGCCTGCTGGTTTTGCAATTTACACTTTTTGGGAGTCTTTGTTGGCCTATCTGCTCTTGTTGGTTTGCTGGAGAAATTCATTCCTCCTCTATTTCTCTGTAGCTCTCCTTGAGATTGTTGTCTAATTTCATCAGCAGGCTGTACTCAACAAATTGTGTCCATGCTCGCCCCTTTTTCCCCACAAGTCAATCCTGGTGCTGTAATAACGTCAAGTTCCAACTTATGTCTTTCATCATATACCTTACCATTTCTATTATAGCTTAATTATTCCACTGTTTGAACCCTTTTTGCTGTGGCATATAAGGTGTTGCAAACTCTCCATGAGTGTCAAATTTTGGACAATAGTCTACAATCGGCTTAGAAGCAAACTCACCACCATTATTGAAGTGCAGAGCTTGCAATCTCTTGCTTCTGTTCAACAACTTCTTTACAAGTGGCAGACAGAAAATTCAGATTTTGAATGTAGGAAACATACTCAATTTTTTTGAATAAAGTCATGAATAAAGATGAGGACGTACCTTGAGCCTCCAAGCGAAGCAATTCACATAAGAGCATAAACATTGTTATGATCCTAATATTCTATATTCCTAATTATAATAAGGATAAGCATTTGTGGCATGCTTAACCTTAATAGTTTCATTTATTAGTTTTAGTTATTCCTTAAGCTGACTTAGTTAGGATGAAGGGGCGTGTCCCTACATAGTTTTGCATATAAATAAGGAAGAGAAAGACTCTCCCAAACCATCATAACTTCTAATACCGAATTCATATATTATTTTCTGATTATCGGAGGTCACCCCCTCGAAGTGGTCTGTTAGTGTGCTGATTTTTGCATTCATTTCCAAGAAATATTATAACAAGTGGTATTAGAGCTACGATTTAGGCCAAGATTTTTGTTTCCACTATAACTTACAAACCACTGCGAATTTGGACCTGATTTTTTTTGGGTTTTGAGGTATACAATAAATAAAGGTTAAGGTAAAAATTCGGCGTACTATGATAATTTTTGCACAAATTATTTTAATTTTATGTTTTCCATTAATTGGTTCTATAGGCCGCAAATTTTGGAAATTTTAATTATTTTTACATTTTTGGAAAGCTTATGAAAAATTAGGATGGGTCAGTTCTTTGTAATTTATTGTTAGAGACAAAATACATTCCGTAATTTAGTGGTCAAAGTTAGGTCAAAATATTTTATTATTCTACTCTATAGGCCACAACTTTTGGAATTTATTTATATTTTTGGAAAGCTATTGAAAAATTAGGTAGGGTTATTTCTTTATCAATTTTGACTAGATTTTTTTTTTCATAATTTAGTGGTCAAAGTTTGGTCAAAAGATGAACATCAAATTTAGTCATAGCCTATGTTCTAAATTTTATGGTTACAACTCATGTTGGATATTATCCTCCCTTAATTAAAAAAAACAAACCTAGAGTTCAAAATGCAAACACATCAAAAGCTGTCATCTTTAGGATTCAAGGACTTTTCTACAAATATTGAATCTAGTGATCTTTACTCTCCACTAAAATTGAGGGAAAAATTCCTCCGAGATGTGAAATAGTGGTACATTTTATTAAGGATAATTTTTTGTCCCATTTTCATCATTTTTAAATAAAGGCTAAGTTACTGGGTTCTTCTCATATGCCCGTTGTGTTCGTATGGGTCCCGGTTCGGGTACGGGTACGGGATGCCAGGGGGTTCGCCCAGGGTTTTGCTCGGGCACCTTGGGTTCCCATAGAGAACCCAGGGTGCCCAGGCATAGCCTTGGAAGAACCCGAGCATAACCCAAGAGAACCCAGGAGAACCAAGGGGAGGGATGCCCAAAATGGTGTCAAAATCAACTTTTTAAAACATTTTTTGACCTTTTTCTAACTTTAAAAAAACCTAAATGAGTCTATTTCGCCCTAAGAGTGAAATTTATCCAAGTATGACTAAAAGTGAAATAAAAATTTTAAATTAACATTTTAGTGCTTTGGGATTCCAAAATAATGAAGATAAGATTTTTTGATAAGAAGCATGAAGTTGGAATGTAGAAGAGATGTCATCTAGTTTTTTTTGGATAATCTTGTTCTTATAGTTTAATAAAACAATTGGGAGGTATAAATCCAATCTCCATAACATTTTCTAGCATCCTTCAAGCCTGTGAAAAAAGGGGAGCTTTAGAATAAGGTGTGGAAATCTATCAAATCAGAATGGAAAGAGGATTTTTGTTTGACATAGTAGCTGCAAATACCTTGGTACATATGTATGCAAAGTGTGGAACAATGGAAGCATACATAAGGCAAGTGAACTATTTGACAAAATACATCAAAAGAACATGGTTTCATGGACTGCAATGCTTATAGGATACACAAAACTGGTTTGTGCCATTAATTGCTATTAATGACTATGTTCTTTTTATCAAGTGTTTTATTGTTAGGACATATAGTTTGTATAGAGTGTAACATTGGTTTTTGGTTTGATTAAATTAGATATATCTTTAATGGTTGGTCATACTGTCATAGTCTTTACAATATTATATAGTCCTCCATTAGATGGAAATTTTTTTAATCAACAATACATATATTACATAATTGGAACTTGATTTCTATTGCTTTGATGGTGCTACTTAGATCCAATTATGACTTTGAAATCACTGAATTATGAATTTTCATTATTACAAGTTATGAGGTATTTTATATATATATATATATGTTGTTGTACTGTACCCAGGCCAAAAAAATTGCCGTATTTGCGAACCCGAACCTGAACTCGAACCCGTACCAGGATTGACAACTTAGAATAAAGGTTTAGATAAATTTAAACAAGAATTATTATATGAATTGAAGCCCCAACAAAACCACTTGGGTGGGTACAAAATCAAGGATAGGACATCCTTTTCAAGGTCCAAAATTGAACCTACCCAAAATTGATATCCCTAAGTTTGATGGTATTGATGTAACTTTATGGATAAGTCTTATGGAACAATACTTTAAACTTTATAATACATGAGACATAGCTTCGCTACCTTTAGAATCAAACCCTTATCAATGGTACCAATGGAGGATGAGTGACAAGCAAGGGCAAATGCTTAGTTGGAAAGAATTTGGTAATGACTTAGCAACCCTCTATGAGAAACCATGGAATGGAAGCTATTTTACCCAACTAACTAATTTGAAACAATTAAGGTTTGTGGTTGAATATAATGTTGAGCATATGAGATTGGCAATCTAGGTTCATGACGCAACCCCTTATCAAAGACTACAACTCTACATCAATGGACGTAATAACCAAATTAAACATGATGTTCATTTGTTGGAACCGTGTACAATTAGGAAAGCTATGCAACAAGCATTGCATATTGAGCAATGAAACTCCACCACTAGAAGTTCCACACAAGGTCAAACCATAGGATTGAATGAAAAAAATGTGACTAATCCTATTGACAAAAATGGGGACGACAACTTTAACCTAAGACAAATTCTTACGGTCTCTCCTCAACAAGAGGCAGAGGAAAGAGAAAAAGGTCTATGTTGGAATTGTGATAGTAAATGGTCTAGGGGTCATAAGTGTGCTAATAGTGAGAAAACACTAATGATTATTAAGAATGAAGTTGAAGAAAGGGGAGAAGTAGTTACAAAAGAATCAAATGTGGAACTTGAGGATGAGAACTTTAAGAAGAAAGCACTAATATCTCCCTATATGCATTCAATGGCACAAGTGCACCACATTCACTCAAAGTAATTGGTTATATCAAAAAGCGAAAGTTTGGTTGATATGGGTAGTACACACAACTTTATTGATAGAAGATTAGCTAATGTGCTCAATTGTTTTGTTTATCCAATCTCTAATTTGCAAGTCATGGTAACTGATGGGAAACAACTCTCTTGTGGTGGTAAATGTCATTATATAAAATTCTCAATGGGAAATGATCAACTAGATTAAAATATGTTTGTTATCCTAGTTGGGGGAGCAGATGTAGTTTTGGGCATGCAATGACTTAAATAGTTAGGAATAATATCTTTCAATTTTTAAGACTTATACATGGCTTTTAGTACACATGGGAAAAAGTATAAACTTATAGGTATACAAGCACCACCAAGTGAAATTATTAGCTCCCATAGGATGGAAAAATTGCTTAAGGTTCTTATAGTATAGGGGCACAACTACATTTTATAGAAGCACAGGAGATCGACCAAAACTTCAAGAGATCATCCAACACCATCAATAGGTATTTCAAGAACCCAAGGGTCTACCTCCAATTAGAGACCATGATCATGCCATTGAATTAATACCAAAAAGCATTGTTCATCCCAACAAAAGTGTCGATTCATACCCAATGAATATGGTTAACAAGAAGGATGAGTCATGGAGAATGTGTCCAGATTACAAGGAGCTCAGCAAGCTATTCTTAAAGATAAGTTTCATATTCCTATTATTGTTGAATTAGTAGATAAACTGAATAATGTAATTTTCTTTACTAAGTTAGATTTACGTTTATTTTATCATCAAATTCAACTAAAGGAAGAGGATATACATATGACTACCCTTAGAACACATGAAGGCTATTATGAATTCTCAGTTATGCCATTTGGTATCACTAAAGCCCAATCAATTTTTCAAAGCCTCATAAATTTATTGTTACACCCATTTCTTCAAAAAATGGCGTTGGTATTCTTTGGTGACATCCTTATTTACAGTAAAACATGGAATGATGAACAATTCATACAAAAGATTTTAGAGTTGCTACGTGTTGAGGGCAACCCTTTTCTAAAGGGGATGGGAATGTTATGATCCTAATATTCTATATTCCTAATTATAATAAGGATAAACATTTGTGGCATGCTTAACCTTAATAGTTTCATTTAGTTATTCCTTAAGCTGACTTAGTTAGGATGAAGGGGTGTGTCCCTACATAGTTATGCTTATAAATAAGATAAAGACTCTTCTAAATCATCATAACTTCTAATACTAAATTCATATATTGTTTTTTGATTATTGGAGGTCACCACCTCCAAGTGGTCTGCTATTTTGCTGATTTTTACATTTATTTCCAAGAAATATCATAACAAGTGGTATGCTATGCCCCTAATCCTATTGTGTGTATATGGTTATGGGTAGTCGGCTTGTGGCTACCTTAACTCTTAATTAAGTTATATAATTATTAATATAGTCTTATATAGGTAATTAGGTCGGTTTGGGTGGCATCCATGGCATACGTATGGTAAAGGTTAGTTTTTGATATGGTAAGCGGCAAAAAAGGGTGCCGATCCCATTACATATCAGCCAAAAAGGCGCACCAAAGTTCCATTAAGAACCAACAAAGAGGAATAGACCGTACCAACAAGAAACAACCAAAAAGAAACCCAGGACCAAGACACAACGAACAGACAAGAGACAAAAACCAAAGGCACCGAAAAAAGCCCCCAACGGCTAATTGAAGATCTGGTCCCAATCTTCGGCCATGAACTGGCAGAGATCACGGTACTCCTTGAGTTCTTTATCCTTCATACCTTGGCTGGTAAGCTCGACATCCTGGAGGACCACAAGGGTTGTGGCCGATCAGTGCATCACTTTCGCAGAAAACTTGGCCAACATCTTGAACTTCCTCTCCAACTCGGTGAACCTAGCAGAGAGGGTTTCGATCTCCTTATCTTTAACAGCAACCTTGCCCCCCCTCTTCATCTTGCCTGCTTCCTTCACCGCTTTCTCCGAGCTCACAGATTCAGACCCCTTAACATTGAACTCAGGGAAATTACTGGGCCCATCATCCACTTGGACCTCCACATTATCATTTTTGGTCTCCTTGTTGACAGAAAATTCCCCATCCATCTGTTCAGTCTCAGGCACAATAGTGTCCACTTTGTTGTTTTTGCCAAAGAAATACCATCACCCTCCAGGTCCACAGTATCCTCCTCCAACTCAGTGACTGCCTTCTTGTGGAGAACAGGACTAGGCTTGCTGCATGCCTTGTCGACCTCCTGGTCGACGGCACTCGGGGTTTACTTTCAGTCAAGGTAAAATCCTCGTCAACAATGCTGTCACTACCACCTATATTTTCCTCAGAGCTAACCTCTTCCACCACCACAGAAACATTCTTGGCCTTATGCTCGTTGTCCGTACCACTTCCTTCCTCCAAACTACCCCTTTTCTTCTTTTGAGGGGTCACCTGGGTAGAATCACCGAGTAAAATCTTTCTTTTAACGGAAGTTTTCCCAGAGGTCATGGGAGTCTGGTCACCGGCCTTAGGCTCCGGGCTTTTACCAACGGTAGTTTTTTTCTTACCAGACTTTAGGGATTTGGCATACTTCTCCGGAGTGACTTCTCTGTGATTATCACCGGGCTAGACATCACAGAATTGGAGCAGGGCGGCAGAGGAGGTTCAACCCTAGTAGCCGTGAGGGCTTTAGGGGGGCAGAGGGCTAAATGGAATTTATATAGTCTGAGGATAAGCCCTTGATGGAGCGGGACGAGGGGCTTGTTGGGGTCAACAGCATGCTAATCAATGGTAGACGCAATAGAGGCTTCCAGAGACGATAGCAAATAAAAAGGAAAACTTATCACCTTGCTACGATGAAAATGATTGAGCAGAGCAAAATGATAATGGAAGAAGCGTTTGAATCTACCTTCAAGAGTGAAGTACTTTATGATCATGTAACACACCTCGTCCCAAGGTTTTGGTAGCATTTCGCGATCAACCCCCCTGCAGACTATGTAAGACCTCCCCTTTCTTAAGAAAACTAGCCATTCCCTCAGGGTCAGAAACTTTGCTCTTTTTGGGGTGTTTGATGCTGTTAGTAGGCATCCCCGTCACCATTCCTACCACTTCTTCCGATATTTCGAACCCCACACTGCCCACCTTGACCTTTCTGTCCTCCCAAGAACGCAGGAACTGCATTGAGAGGCTTTCATCGTGACCTTGTAAGCATTCAAGATAGGAAGCCACCCTGCCCTCATGGCAAATGTGCCATAGGGTCTTGTTGCGTTTAATCTCTTAACAAGATTCAGACTCAGTGCGAGACCTGTCACCCCCCATAGCAAATTTCCCCCAATTTCTCACAGACAAGCTCGCAATGCAAGAAACAATGGAAAACTTAGAAACTTTCGAATTGCAGAAAATCTCCCAATCCCCAATATTCATACTCAAGTTAATGAGTATAGTGTCTTTTCGGCCGCCGGGGGTGGCATACTTTCTTAAATTCGCAATATGCGAACTATCACTCCCTATCCTTCCATGATTACAATTTATTAATTGTCATAATTATAGGTTCTGCATAGAGACGTCAAGTTGGTCACGTTCCCACTGCCCAGTCATGTGAAACCCCATCTTAGGCCTCCACGTCCGACTGAAAAGCGAGCAATCCTTCATACAGTGGCAGTCCCCAACTCTGACAAGTCTGAGCTGGCAAGCAATGGTCACACCCCCCAAAACATAAGTCCTCATATCCAAATGGCAATCGAAACTAGATCCCATATGGCACCTAAAGTACTCCCTAGGCTAGGAGGTTGAAGGGTTAATTAATTCAAACATGTGAGGTCAAGGGCGGGACTTTGCTCCTTTTCGAGAAGGTTTTGTATCTGAATAGGTAAATTACTCTTTCTCTTCCAACATCTCCAGGTGTCCAAGCTTTGCCCAAGGTTTGCCAACACATCCGCCACTTTATTACCTTCATGGTAAACATGCCCAATATCTATATGTTTGAACCTAGATAGTAAGCATACGATGTTATCCGTAATATCCTTCAGTTTTCATCCGCTATTAGACTTGCCAAGAGTTGCCTCAATGATGATTTTCGAATCTCTTTCCACTTGTAGGTTTTCCATTCCCATAGAGAGAGCAATTTTGAGTCCCCACAGCAGGGCCAATCCCTCCGCCACATTATTAGATTGGTTGCCGATGGACCTGGCATAAGTAGCAATGAAGACACTCTGACTATCTTTGAAAATCCCACCCCCACTTGCTAGCCCAGTATTCTTTTTTTCAGCTCTGTCGAAATTAAGTTTGGTCCAATCCCTGGGAGGGGGTTTCCAGAGGGTGTTTTGTTTGGCTAGATTTTTGGAATTGTCAATCTTGGTTATGTCCTCTGTCAGTCCCCAATTCATGGCAGTCCACACTTCCACCAGAGTAAGGGGTTTCTAAGCCACATGAAGAGTGCTGGCTGATGTGTTCTTAGAGACCACCCTGCTGAAGGAGTAAAAGACCTCATTAGCAGATCGAGCCTTATCCCTGAAGATTCTATTGTTTCTTTCCTTCCACACCCTCCACCCCAGGTGTGGGGGAATTTGTCTCCATAGCTTTCTAATCTTGGGGTGCGAGAAAGGAGAAATCCAGCTATGGGCGAAATCCATTATGTTTTCCGGAAACACCCACTCCAGGTTAAGTTTCTCTATATTTCTTCCCCATAACTCTTTAGAAAAATCGCAATGGAAAAGAAGGTGTTGAATGGACTCTTCTTCTTTAAGACAAAACACACATCTATTGACCAACTGGAACCCCCTTTTATTGAGGTTAGTTATTATCATTATATTGAGTATTGTATTCTCATTGAAGACTATTGGAGGTAGCCCCTTTGAAGTGGTTTAGGAGGTTGCTCCCTTGAAGTGGCATATTATTATCAAGTATTTGCAACATATTTCCTATTATATTCTTTTATTGTACAAGTTATTTCATTAAAAGTGGTATTAGAGGATGGCCTTGGCTCTGTGAAACAAGACAACTTTTTTCTATTTTGGAGGTCATTTTGGAAGCACACATCCTTCTCATGTTTGGCGAATTTTTTCTTGATTTTTGGAGGGTTACTTAAGGGTATATTGAAGCTACTTTAGTTCTGATTTGAGGTCAATTGGAGCAGAATTAAAGGAGTTATTGCATAATTAGGGTTTCCACCAATTTCTCTCCTAGGGCTGCAATTCAACAATTTTTTCCTAATTTTTGGAGGGTTGAACAAGAGCTCATTGATAATGCATGGTAGTACCTATTACCAATGAAGAATATGCAAGAAGGAAAAGAAGTCAAGCCACTAACATCTTTCCATGCATTATCACTGCTTGGAGAAATTCAAAAAGCATTACCTCCTAAAGGAGATCCTGATTAGGCCATTCAATCAATGCTAGGGTACCATCTAGCATCCTTCACCTCTTCCTCAAAGGTACACCAAAAGGTTAGAGAAATGGAAAAACATATTCATCACCATCAAAAGGTACACTCTTGTCTCAAGGAGAACAAGGTAAAGGCACAAAACATAATGAAGAGGCAAGTGGATCAATACCAACTTCTAACATAGATAGTGCTACCACGTGTTGAAGATTTTATGCAGAAGCATCCACAATTGATTAGCGTCGAGGACAATGCTACGGCCCTAATCCTATAGTGTGTATATAGTTAGGAGTAGTTGGCTTGTGGCTACCTTAACTCTTAATTAAATTATATAATCATTAATATAGTCTTATATAGGTAGTTAGGTTGGCTTGGGTAACATCCATGGCATAAGTATGGTATATATAGGAAGTAGAGATTAATTATCATCATACTAAGTATTGTATTCTCATTGAAGACTATTGGAGTTAGCCCCCTTGAAGTGGCATATTATTATCAAGTATTTGTAGCATATTTCCAATTATATTCTTCCATTGTGCAAGTTATTTCATTACAAACATCATGGTATACTAAATATAAAATAAGCTTATTGGGTCTGCCAATCTCAACTCACAAATTCTTCTTATGTTTCTCATCTCGAACACATGCTTTACATCAGTTTTTACTATCAAGATAGAAGTGATTCAGATGACCATGCTTGCAATGCCACAAAACATGTGGACATTGATGACTTGCAACCGAGGCTCTTTGACTTGTTCTTTGATCAATTGCAACTGCATGAAATCTGCACAATCCATTCTCATTGGTCCTTGTGGCAACTACTGGATAATTATTTTTTATTCCCTAATTGGACATGTGCCTAGATGGAGTTCTGGCCTAAAATGTGATGGGTTATTTTACTGGCATTGATAAACTAGAGGCATAGAGGACATCTTGAACATTACAAACATCCTCATCTGATATGGTCAAAGTAGAATTACCCTGGCACTTGCACTATTTATTGATAATCTAGGGGCATAGAGGACATCTTGAACATCACATACTTTCTTGGTGATGTGTTTTAAGTGATATTACCTTGGTTGAAATTTGCTTTTTAATATTCTCACTATAGCAAATAGTAACATAGTATTGCAAATATTTGCATATGCTTTTTGCTTGGGTTTTGATTCATAAATTTCCATTCAACATGTTTGAATTGTTGCCATATTTTTGGAGAGGCATCATAGTAAAATTGAGTGTTGAATATGATGTATTGTCATTTTCAAGATTAAAATTACTCAATACTACCTTCAGTATTAGTAATTTGTCTTAATATGAATTCATTATTTCTTTCTTTATTTACAAAGATGAACATGTATCATTATCGTTGCTCTTATGTGTCTTCATGCATATTTATCTTGGATGTGTTCCAAGATATGTTGTTGTAGGTGTCTAGGTTACTATGGAGAAATAAAGAGGTAGTATCTTGAGCTCTGTAAGAAAATTCACCTGCATTGCTAGTTCCAAAAACTCATAGACAAAGCTTTAATACCAAATGAAAGGAAATGCAGACAATTTCTTACGCTAATCCTAGTATGAAACAATTCCCACCATTAGTCCTAAGAGGAAATATGTCATAGTGGTATCTCTGATCTATATAAATTCCAGCAGCATTCCGGCATAGCAACACATAACAAGAATGGAAGAAAGAACAGCCACACAAGAGAGAGACATCAATATATCTTGGGAAAACCTTTTGGAAAAATCCAGCCCTTAAAGCAACTAAACTAATGCATTTCCATCAACAAAACAGTTACAATACAATATTAGGCTCCAAGCCTTAACACAGAGATCAACACTGTCAACCCTTTTGGAAAAATCCAGCCCTTAAAGCAACTAAATTAATGCATTTCCATCAACAAAACAGTTACAATACAATATTAGGCTCCAAGACTTAACACGGAGATCAACGCTCTCAACCAAGGAGGAAATCATGTGAGATATGACTTTCTTCTATAGTAGTGAGCAACCATTCTTGATCTCCTCAATAAGCAACTCAAGTCTCTAGGTGCTTATGTAACATCCCAACTGGAATATTAGATTAACTCAAACAAAATTAAGCAAATATTCTCATTTTTTTTTCAAATAAAGAGAAATATCCGAGAATCAATATATTGCATTTATAATATCCAAGTACAATATACATGTGTCAGAAGAAGATCGCTTCACATGCGACTAACATTGGTACATATATCTCAAATTGTCATATCACTTACGACTTACAATTTTTTTCAATAACATGTACAAATTAAGCAATGTATTCTTGTTCACAAGTCTTTGACAGTCAACTGCAGGAAAAAGAGAGAGCATCACCCTGGTGCTTTTCCTCCAACCACAGATCGGTGATCCCTGCACACCTTCCTTCCTAGAAGTGGCCCTTCCCTTCACGAGGGTAATAGATAATGAGAATCAACTGATTCCATATGCCATCTGAGAACAAGTGATGTGTCCTAGCTAAAGACAATCGGGTTACAACTCTAGTCTAGCTCTAGCTATGTAGGGCTCATTCTGATTGTTTAGCTTATCTGGTACACTGTGAAACGACAATGCAAGCAGTGACTTTTGCATTACTTTGGCCAATGTTTCATATATATATATATATATAGTCGTATGTTCACTCACTCTTTTCACGACTTGGAGACAACATTCTTATTACTCTATCATATAAATAAATAATTCTTTCGACTTGCTTATACCATTCTGGTCATAAAGATATATCAAAATCCTTATCTACTAGTCATTTTGACAAGTCTAAGGTGAGAAATTAGGTGACTATATAACATATATTGAGTCCCTCTTTGCAATCCTGCAATCATGGGCCTATGACTTCCTGTCATCTACTCAATACCCTGTCAACCTATTCTCATGCCCATTGTATACTCTATACAAGCAAGATTCTAACAAATAAACCATAGGGTTTTTAAGATTAAAGACTTTCTATTTTAGTCAAGAATAAAGTCGTTCGACTCATAATCCGTCGAAGATAACTATGGTTTCAAATACCATCAGATTGAATACATTTCCTTTTGTATGTCAAAAAGATACCATACTAATAAAGTAATCCATACTACAACTTATCATTACCATAATGAGTATATCCCTTACCTTCCTTGTGCCATAATCTTAGCCTAAAATAGGATTAAAGGTTATTCCTCTATAAAAACTAGAGTATACATAGTTTAAAATTAACTCAAGAATGGCTTCTAGTAACAACACATTCTTCCTCATATACTTGACAATGATCTAACGTCAAATGTTTCTACACAATGTGTTAGACTTCGAACTAGCTTCTATTAAAGCTTTTTCAAACACTCACAATCTTCATTATTAGCTACTGCTATGGGATGAGTAATTTGTTTCACATAAACAACCTTCACTTAGGTCTCTAAAAGTATATATTTGGCTCATAATATAACTTTTACGACCAAACTTGGTTCTAACTAATAGTCGAACTCTTTTTGTCAACTTTATTTCTTACAAGCAAGGCTCTTAATTTCCTTGGTACACTTGGCCACACTTAAGGCACAATAACTTAATGCAATTAATGCTATGGGTACAATATGTAACTCATTTGGCCAAATAAAAGACTACAATCGGCTAAGAATAGTTATAGCAGTCGGCCAAGGCAAAGTATATCATTCGGCCAAAGCATAAGTATAATCAGTTGGCCTTATTAAGCTATAACAGTCGGCCTTTAAGAATCATAATAGTTGGCCTTATGAATTATAACAGTCGGCCTTATAAATTATAATAGTCGGCCTTTAAGAATCCTAATAGTCGGCCTTATGAATTATAACAGTTGACCTTATAAATTATAACAGTTGGCCTTTAAGAATCATAACAGCCGGCCTTATGAATTATAACAGTCGGCCTTTATGAAATGTCATTGTTGGCCATAGCTAAATATATCCGTCGGCCAATATTAAATATATCAGTCGGCCAATACTAAATATATCAGTCGGCCATTTTTGAGTATATGAGTCGGCCAATACTAAATATATCAGTCGGCCATTACTGAGTATATCAGTCGGCCAATGCCGAACTATAAAACAGGATATGAACGGCCCATAGATGGCCTAGAGTACAAAACACAATCGGCTCAAACTCTCATACATTATACGATGAGCTCTATAAGTATGTGAGCTTCATATATAATATAGTGAGCTCTGTTATACAGGGTGCTATATATATATATATCGGGGCTCACTATTATATAAGCATAGTTATAATTCAAGTAACTACATTGAATATAGAAGACACAACCTTATCTGTCTACCGACGAAGCTATTCTGCCTCTCTACCAAAAGAGATATAAAAACGTTTAAGTCAAGGCCGAATAGAGTTTTCAACACATAAGCATTAGTCTATATAACTCTTTCTAGTTGGACTATTTGATAAGGATTGACATTAAACAAATTATATAAACAATTCTTCTTTCTATGTTAACTGCACTTATTCTAAGGCAAGATTTATCATAGTCCTCAAGGTAAAATCGACATACCTGTAAGATAGGTAGTCCCAAATCTGATTTGTAGACTCCTTGCTGCAATCCCTATCGATCTCCCAATGCTCTCGAGCTCCTCTTTACTTTTCCTTACTCTCCTCTCCTCTTCTTTTTCCTCGACGAGACCTTACTTCCCCTTCTTATCTCCCTTGGCAACCATTATAGGGAATAATAATTGCTTTGCTCCTAGATTCCCTCTCCACTCCCGCGGAATTGGCATGCAGGGATAGTGGAGAGTATGGAGGGACAACTCTCTCTCCCACTCCCCTAGCATCTAGGGAGTGTGCCGAGTGGAAAGAAAGGAAAGATTCTAACAGATTTATCTTATAACTATAATAATAATAATAGCTATGATAATATTTAATAATGATAATAAAATAATAGTAGCTTAATAAAAAGACTTAACATACCCAACTTAAAGATGTTGATATCGTGTACTCTCGAACACCAATTGTGTTCATCTGAAGCACAATTATCGACAAGGACTCTTCACAAATCGAGTAAGATCTATAACTACAAGATTTCTGATTAAAAATATTTAGTCGGTTTACACACCTTGATATGGCATCCAAAAGGCTTACACCAAGCTTCTATCAAATGACAGAAAAAGATTTAACCTTCGTCATAACGAAGACACAACTTTGTCAAGAATGAACATGGTCTCTCTCTACTAAGTGTATGCGTGTGTGTTTCTAGATGGCATAAGGATCGTTGCATTCTCGCAATCTAGCATCCTCTCCATGGTGATACTCTCTCCTCATATCGGAGAGAAAAACAACATTGTTCCTGCATCCACCTCAGTTACATAATGGTAGTTAGTCCATTACATCATTTTATCCACAAATTCAATAATGACGTCATAAGCAATTATCTCTTGCATACAATTAATATAAATCAAATGCATTTCACATCATTAGTATAATCATAATATTTTCTTTGACTAACTATTTGTCTCTTGAAAATTAATGAAAATAAATGCATTAGTTTAAAAACGGGGTGTGACAGCTTACACCAAGCTCCACTCACAATGAACAAGTACAAGTTGATCAATAACTTCCCTCCCAAGCCTCCTATTTATAGGCCAGAGAGCAATAATGAGAGGAAAACTTACTAGAAGCTTCCCAAACCACTTGGCCACTAATAATTAATGCCCCAAGCAAAAATAATCAATATGACAAAGTTGGGAGCCCAAGTTTTCCACCAAGATATGTGACAACACATTCTCCAAGGCACCAAATTGCCCTTCTCTAAGCCTAGCACCCAAGTTTGACTTGCACACATGACCCAAACATTATGCTTTTTACAATATTGAATGCATTTTACAATGATCCCTAATCATAAAATGCATTTCTCCAATGAGCCAAATAAACCATGTGCCCACTGATCCATGACCCCCTCAAATATGAAATGCATTTCCTCCAATCTGCCATCGATATTAAATACGTTTACAATGTCCCATACAACATCCCTCTAGGATAATATTGGTCTCTTCCAAAGTGTGGCGCCCCATGTAGACATGGACCACAACTTTACAAAATATCAAATATTTCTATGCAAGGTGTACAATACATTTCTCAACAATCCCTTAATTTTGTATATGTGTATATAAGGTCATGAAAAGTGCCTTGGCATTGTGGTTATAGTTACAAAAGTCAATATGTTGAAGAGGATAAGCATTGTGGTGAGTTATTGAAAATGTCAAAATGGTCCTTGGACATGCAAGTTATATCATGAATGGTTTTATGTTAAAAATGTTGAAGTAATGATCATTTTTTTTAGTGTTCTGAGCTTTTAATTCCTACTTGTCAAAGATAATTGCTCTCCAAAGGCCAGTCTCTCTGAAGATACGAAACACTGCTGTAACACAGATTGTACTTATGAAAGCAAAAAGAAGACAAATAGCTGATGATGCTTCTTTCTTGGGATATTCGCCATTTTTCTTTACATATTGCTCCCCAATGTATATTAAGTATCCCGATTGCTTTGATGCCTTGACCACTTTAGATATGATTGTATATTCTGTTCATGATGAATTTGAGAGATACCTTTTGATTTTGATCTCCATTACCCTGATCTATAAGATTCACCATAGATTTGGTGAAATTTGAGCGAGTAGGTGTTATCTAACAAAAACATATATTGAATAATCTGATTATCGAGGCACAGACTTCGAGATAACCGAAAAAATCTGGAGTCCACCTAGAAAAGATCTCGAAAAAACCTAGAAAGAATCTGCAAACGAAAATTTTTTCCGACTTGAACCAGAGGGTCAAAACCCTAGCCGAAAAAGCAGAAACGTTGGGTGGCCATGGAAACACAGAAAAAAAAATGAAAGACCAGTTTGCACCTTCGAAACCCTAGCCGTTGCAGAGGAAAATGTCACCAAGAAGACTAAGGGCAAATTCGCAGAGCAGAAATGCGGGTGTGTTTTTCTTGCAAAAAAAGCCAAATCAGGACCAGAAGAACATGAAATCGCGGGTATAGTCAGAGAGTTTGCGCCAAACAAAAATGCATAAAATCGCGACCTAAGTGCAGGCGTTGCGGGCTTGATGAATCTTCAAACCGTGGCAAGACGACGCGGGCAAAAGGTCGCTGATCACAGAAGACAAAACGATCTTTCCAAAACGCTGACGGAAGACAAACGACACACACAAGAAGACACGCGAATCGTATTCGTGGAGGTTGGAAATTAGATGCCACGAAAAATGAATCGCGAATGGAGATCGAAGGTCTTAAGGCACGAAGTAACACAGAACCCCTGGCGGCCGACGTCTCCAAGAAAAACGCATACAAAACTCGCCAGAGGTATATCGCGACCAGGAACTCGGAGGAAACAAAAATCGATCTTCAAACAATGAAAAATTTCTTTCGAAAATTTAGAAGAATTTTTTTTTTTTTTTTTAAATTTCCAGGTTCTAGCTCTGATACCATATTACAAAAGTAATTTGGTAAAAACTTGATATATTAACAATGAGCACAAGCTCAGATAAATAGATTTACAAATATACAAGAAAGGCAAGTTTCTAGAATAGAAACTTGCAGAAGATCGTAAACACGATCTTACTAAATAATTACAAACAGTTACACGATTGACCATTAACTAAAAATAGCATGAAATAAATAGTCTAATAGTTATGAAAATCTAATTTGCCAAATTCTATGGCACTAACATGTTTTCCTTTACTCTCATATTCTACTGCTCCTCTTTACACACAAGTTTGATATATTCATTATTTCTAGATGTTATTTTTTGCTTAGTTCTTGGAAATACTTGAAATACTAATGAAAATGTGATTACTATCTAATACAATTTAACTGAAAGGTGAATCTAGAAGTGTATCCATGCTTTGTGTGTTGGGCTATGGATATGTTCAAGGTTTGATTAATGGGTCTCTTCTCAGCCTATAAAAAAAATGTGTTCATTTATTAATGATTGTTACCTTATATATTTTTGACATTATCCTTGAACCTAATGATTTATGTGTAAATGAGGGGAAAGGAAAGCTAGGAGTATGCTTCGGCTAGTGTTTTTTGATATGCTTTTAGTTTTAGTTCTTCTGAATAGTATTAATTGGAACTACTGATTTATCTTTTCAAGCTTTTTTCTTTTTGGACACTGCTGCTTAATGTATGATAATATGTTTGTTCTGTTTTAAATATGATATTTAGTAATATTGAGCTATTTGTATCCATGGATTCTAACATTGGTGATAACATATGCCACAGATTATTATATTTGGAGACAAGGTTATTCTCGAGGATCGAATGGAGAAGTATGCTTTTCAATTATCATTATCAAAAAATGCTTGAATTTCTGTAATATTGTCATAGATTAGCTTATTGGCATTTTGTATGATGGTTATTTTGTATGAATAACTTTCTTTTTCTGCTTTTTTTAATACAAAATGCCAAGATCATTCTCCACTTTCCTGGATGCCAATCAACCCACTTCATGGAGTTCTTGACAGTAGAAAAATACTTTAGACAATTCTATGCAGTTCAAAGTTTTTATCTGTGATTACAAAGTGGAATCTATTAATCTAAAGCTTAAGTAGAACTGCTTTATTTGGATGTTTATGTTGAATGTTTGTACAATATGGGAATGGTTCATTTCAGGTGAGAGAAGAGAAAGAGATTAAAGTAGTGCAGCGTTTTTGAAAATTCAGATATGAATATTAGCATCTAGAGAGGCATCCTTATAGGGCAATCTACAATTGATGTTGGTTCATATTTTTTTTCTTTAGTCTATTGAACAGATTCATGATTCATTGAATGTAAGAATTACATATAGTATAAGAATTAACTTAAAACAAGCCTAAAAAATAGAATATAAACTGAGATAGAATCTCCAATTGAAACAATCATAGAATGTCTGATAGAAACATGAAATTATTTTCATTATGCTCACAGATCGTTATGGGCAATACAACACATGGAGAAATACAAGAGAGATCCATCTAACCATGTCAACATTGAACATAAGGGGAAAGACAAAACTATGCAGTTGAATCCTGATAAAACATCATATAATTCTTTGCCTCCAATGATAGATATCAGTCATCATATAGAGTTGCTGGAAAGGAAAGACAAAGCTTTTAATTCAATTGAAGGTGTTGAGAATATGCAATTGGAACTTGAGAATGCAAAACAAGTTATCTCTAATTTGCAAAAGCAACTTGGTGAATGCAAGACAGTACAAGATGGCATTAGGAAGCTAAGTCCTTACATAGATGTCCATGAACATAGAGACAAATGTATGCAAAGTCACTGTTTCTTTTTTCAATCCAAGAAAGGTCAGTTATCAATTTTTCAATCTGATATACATACAGAAAGGGAAAAGGCAAACCATTCTGCAAAGTCAATGGAGAAGTCAGAAATAGACCTGGTAAATTGGAAAGGTAAAGTTCATATTGTTGATTTTCAGACCAAGACCCTTCAATCAGATGTTGCAATGTTGAAAAGATCACTGGATAAGTGCAGGAAACAAAACAAAGAAGTAGTTTCAGGTGTTACCACTGTGCAGGAAGACAAGTATAAGACTGCTAAGTCATGTCTTCAAGACAAGGAAAACATGAAATTTGAGTTTGAGACTTAACTTGCACAATTGAGTAATACAGTCTTCGTTGTTGAACTCCAACTAGTTGACAAGGGACAAGATGAAGCAATATTGCAAGAGAAAGTCGGAGATGCATATCATGAAGCAGGGTCAAAGGAGGCTCAACTTTTGGAAATGGATTCTCAGTTGAATGGCATGTGGCGGCAGAAAAGTGAGAGGCCTAAGGTAAAAATGAGACAGGCTTTAACATGTTTGAAAGAAGTGCAGGGCAGCTTAGAGCAGGACTCTACATATCAGATTAGCAGGTTGCAGGGGCCCAAGATAGAAGACATTGACAAGGCCATAAAGGGTGCAAACAAGGAGCCCTCTCAGATGGAACTGAGTTTCTTTTCTTTCCCTTGGGAGTATGATGCAAGAGCATCAATTTCAAGGTGTTTTTATGGTTTATTTGGATGATAGGAGTCTAGTTGAGTTGATTTAGGTTTGTGGACTCCATTGGGATCATAATGCAATGGTAAGGTTAGGTTGAATAGGCTAGGGATTCAAATTACTAGTTTCCCGCCAAAAGGTAATTTGAATTTTTGAAGTGTTTTTGGTTCGTCACAAGGTTGAGATTGGTCCCTCAATTCTTGTTTTTGGTTTCCTGAAGCATAATAAGGTCCTAGAGGACCATGGTAGTCATGTA
Organism: Cunninghamia lanceolata; assembly: GCA_027924645.1. Lineage (NCBI taxonomy): Eukaryota > Viridiplantae > Streptophyta > Pinopsida > Cupressales > Cupressaceae > Cunninghamia > Cunninghamia lanceolata. The sequence continues at coordinate 10,393,544 of BSBN01000553.1, read as the reverse complement.
AGGTACTCTTATTTGTTTTGTTTACATGTTATGTTTAAAAAGTTGCAAAAAGTGGCAAAATTGTCAAATTTTATGACATTGTAATTAGGGCTATTGGGGAAAATGGACATAAGCTCGTGTGTAACTTTTTTTGGAGACTTCTTTGATGTTAAGGAATGAAAACATACACTCCAAGAAATGTGGGAGCCAAAATTTGTAGAAAATACCTTGGTTCTTTCATGTTTGTTGACAGTTTTTATGCAAATACAGTCTGAAAATCAATTATGTACGGCTCTGTACGACACTAAGACAGGTCTGGGAAATGATGGTTTAGTAGTGCTCTATTTGAAGGTCTGAATGCAATTGGTTTCATTCATTTATATGGTGTTTTGCTCAAGTTATGAAACAAATACTGTTAACAGTCCAGTGATAGACCTAGGGTTTGCAGCGAGTTTAAAAAATTCTGTAATGTCCCCTTTTTCTAGTGAGTTAGTCTATACTTGGTTCCCGTAGACTAACCAAAGTGGTTAGGGTTCGTTCGGTCGGTTTCTGACATTCTAGCTGGGACTTACTATTTTTAGTAAGTCGCAAAGTTGGCTATTTTGGGAAACTCTTTATTGGAGATGGAGCGTTTCGCCGAGATCCTTCCAACAGTCTATAACTCATGGGATTCTGTGATCGTTTGGGCTTTCATATTAAAGTCCGTAAGTTATATTTTATTATTATATTTGGACTTTAATTAATTAATGTCGGTGACTTTGGAGAAATAAGGAAAAATGCAAAAATAAGTCACTAAGGGATTTGGGTGCCCCTTTGAGGAATAAAAAAGCAAATTTAAAAATAACATTTCCCTCTCACATGGGTCGACCCACTTGTGGAGTTATAAGAAGGCAAAGAGTGGGGAAAGTTATTCATTCTGGATATTATATTTTATACTTCTATTTGCTCTGCAAATGAGGGTTTGGGGGATTTCTTCCAGCCAGGGCTTTTGGTGACGGAAACCACCATTGGTAGCAATCTTCCGCAGGTGTGAAAGATCACCCAAGGGGATTTTGGAGCAGCCATACTCAGTGGCTGTATTTGAACTTCATTTTGATACCACCATTGACAGAGAAGGAGATAACAAGATATATCTTATTGCAGTTTTGTTGCAGCTGAGGAAGAGTATTAGTGACGGATTGTATTGCAGATTCGAGAAGGGTTGGGACTGCCATTTCTTCATTTTGCTGGCCGTACCTCTTCATGTGTAGGCTGTACAACTTCATATGCTGGCTGTACTTCTTGGAGCAGCCGTTTGGAGTTTATTGGGGCTGTTCTTCCTTGCTTAGTGGTTGTTTTTGACCTAAGGGTCTATGCTGATAGTTGTAGATTGTTTCCTTGCATTTGTTGATACCTTCAATGCAAAACTCCATTGTCATGTTGTTGGTCCGTCAACAGCAGAAATATGAAGATGCTTATTTTGACATGGGTATGTGATGGTTATTCATTTTATGCCATTCTATGAACTGGGTCTTCATTATTTAATTCATATCTGTTATAGTTTTTCTGGGTTTTTAGTTGTATGCTATATTCCTTGTATTCTGACATACACACTTGAAGAAAACGAAAACCCCCTTCTGCATCTTCTATCTAGTTCTGAAAGATCACAAAAAAAACTAAAAAATATATCATTAAAAAAAGATAAATCAAAAGAACAACAGGTGCAGGTTATTACAAATTCATATCTCAAGTTTTAACCGTTGGAAATTAATGAAATTTGTTACAGAACTTCTACAGGCTCGTGTGCACATGTCCACCAAAGGAGAAGTGATAAGTCAATTGTTGGTGTGTTTTATAGGAAACTGTGTGTGTTTACTTTAAGACTGTCATAAACCCTAGCCTTTTGAGGGTTTTGTGCAAAATAAGTTGTTTTGAGTTAGCCACAGTTAGGTAGAGATTGAAGAGGCTCTGTAGTGTGGGTTGAAGCGTCTAGAAGCATAAGACTGCAAAAAAAGAATGAGTGTTGATCCCTTTTGAGGGCTTTAGACTAGGAGAGTGAGCTTGTAGGACAGTTTACAGGGTATTGTTTGTTGTCTCCATTGAAAGATCACAGAAATCATGTGCAGACTGTTGTCAAAATCCCATTTTTCTTGTTCTTTAAAATCCATTGTTGTGGAAGTCATTTTCCCTCTGCATCAGTTGGTCAAGTAGTCGATCAATTACAATTTAACTAACTACCTTATGTATATATTGCAAACTTCTTTCATAATAAAATTGCTCTTTGCTTCCTGATTTTAATATATGTGCCCCACTTGGCACCAATATCACAACCAATGTGTTATTTCTATAAGATATTTAATATTATTTATTATTCCTTTACTTGTCTTCAACAAGTTTAAAATGACACCGAGTTTTCTTTTATATATAATTAGATTTTAGCAGGGTTATTTGTATTATATGTTAATATTATTTTAGTCTCTTGAACTCATCTAATTTGTAAATTTTTGTTTATGAGTCATAGTGAGTCATGATATTTTATTTTGTTTTGGAATGTAATGGTTTTGCAGGTGGCCAATTTGTGATTGCTTGATTGCTTTCTACTCCACTGGTTATCCGCTTGAGAAAGCTGAAGCTTATGCTGCTCTTCGAAGGTTAGTTTTCTTTCCTACTGTTGTTTAATGGTTTCTGTTGCTCGTGTCTTTTAGAAGCTAGATTACTACTTATATTTACATATGAAAAAACAAATTGGAACCATGCATGTTTTTGTTGTGGATGTTGGCTTCAATATTTTACATCATTATTTAAGTTTACTTAGAGTTAAGAAGTGGGCTTGATTTGGGTTGAAATGTCTGTATCTATGTATAATATCTTTGGATCTCCATGAAGATTGGATCTCTGTTATGTTGTCTGCAAAAAATGCTTTGATTTAATTATGTAGAACTATGTGTGGCATGGCAATTGTTTTTTTGTACCGCCTTCAAGCCACATTTTTGTTTGCCATTTTAATATATGATTTGCTGTTTGAATGTTGTGGCAAAGTCAACTTCTTAGGCTACTTTTATTCCTAGGGTCAAACACAGCCACTGTAATTTTCCTATCTTTGAGCTCTCTTTAGAGTCTCTAGGAGTAGTGAAGTTACAATATTTATGGTTTGGTTTCTTTTTTATGTGACTTGGAAGTGTTAGGCTTAGAAGAATCCTAGTGTACATATGTAAACTGTTCTTACACAAGCCGGTTTGTATTTTACTCATTTAGTTGTTCATATATCTAAAACCATATTTTGCCATCAGTTGCATTATTATGTGTTTTGCTTTTCTAGATGCATTTTCTTTATTAGCAACCCATCTATTTTGTTCTTTGGTTGAGTTTGATCATCTTTAGAAGCCAATAATTCTCCCAAAAATGATGGGGTTCTTTGCCATCATTGTTGTGCTGATTTCTATCACAATTAAAATCTCAAGCTATGCAAGGAAATGTCTACCTAGCTTAGAGAACTGGATATTGTGTCTTGAAGTTTTCTTCCACTTGTTCTTTCAGGCCTTTTCTTGTGAATGAACTGGCACCCCAGCATCTTCTTCATGATCGGCGGAAGGTATACGAGGTGTGTTATGTGGTCCTTCCCTTTGTTTAATTCATAGAATGTTGCAGTTTTCTTGTCTTTTCCTGTGTATAGGGATTTTAGTTTGACTGTTTATTTGTGGTACTGAGACTGGATTAAATCAGTGGAATTTCTAATTTACAATAACAATATAAATATTCTTCAATACTTGGGAGTTTGGTTGTAAGGCCATCCATTTTTAAATTACTTTCTGTTGAACTTGAAGCCATGATCTTGTACTATGGTGGATATTGCCAAAGTAGAGACAATTAACATTGTAGTGTGGGCTTTCTACTTATTATGAATTAGTTTTGTTTTGAATTATAAATATGCATTTCACACTATTAGTTTTGTTTGGAATTATGCATATACATTTCAAACTAAAGTGTATGAATTGCATTTCATTCTAAGATTTTCATAATGCTAGTGTGTAATGCTCTAAGAAGTTTTGGGAGACTGGCAGTGTTGACCTTTGATATTTTAGTTTGACAAATATTGATATGTAAAATACATCTTTTCTAGAACATTTCAGTGACACTAGAACTGGGAAAAGCGAGATAAGAAGTGTTAATTCGGTGCAGGGTCTATACTAAATCACGAAACTGAAAAAGGAAGCTTTAGTCCACCTCTGATCATTTCTCAAATGGGTTCAAAATTGTCTCTATCTCCATTGTAGTAGTTATGGATGGCGTTCTTGGCCCTGTCCATGGCCTCATAAATATATCCCATTGGTTTTTGCTCCCTATCCACCAAGTGCAAAATCTTCACCAAAGACTCTGATAACTACAAACAAATTTAAGTTACCTAAATAAGTAGTTAAAAAATTTGAAATAAAAGGATTCAATTGGAAATTTAAATTGAACTTTGAAGATACCTTGATCTTTGTAGCTCGCTTTGCAAAGACATCATAAAAAAATGTCTTTGCGACCCTCTCCATCAACCTTATTTGAATACGATGAATCTAGCCATGATTGACTCACCAACATTTGCTTCAAAGGTGTCAACAAACTACAAATGCTTTGCTTTGTGAGGAAGTTAGTTGCAAACCTTGTTACACTCGCTCGTGTAAGCTGTTTCCCCTTGGTGTGATTTCTTATCAAGTTGAGAACCTGTAATGTCCCTAATAAGAACTATACTAATTTTATCAAGAACTATCAACTTCCCAAGCAATCAATGGATTTAGGGGGTACCTTAGCTTGATTTAATCCCTGCAAACAAGTTAGAGATCAATTACAATAATAACTTGTCAAGTAGAGTATTATGATTAAACATTAGTAAATCCATAGTAAATTAGTTAACCCAATTATTAGACCCTACCTTGGGATGCTCAACCATGGGGGAGCATGGAAGAGAGTGACTTGATGGGGTGTCTTAGCCTCCCTAGGCCCCAAGGCGGATATACCATCCCCCTTGTCCTCATGTGGCACATGCCATTCATATGAGGTGGCCTACCTGTTGATGTTTGTTTTTCGACAAGTCAACAATTAGAGTGAAATACTAAGTATCTGACTCCCTCTTGAACAAAGCCTCTTGAATGCTGAACGAAGTGATCAAACAAGATGACTCCAAGGTTCCTTTCCTATAGTTTTGTAAGAGATAGCTCAGTGACTAAGTATGATTTTGCTGGTAAACACAAAGGGACTTACGCAGACTCTTCTCCTTTCATTAGCTTGTTCCTCCTTCGGTGTGGATGACATATATACAGAGTCTCAATGATAAAGAAAAGTAAAAGGGCAAGGGTTTAGGAAACTAATCTAAGGTCAATGAAGCAACGATGAGGTATTGAACAGACAAACTCCTTGATAAACCTAACTTCACTTCGCCAAGGGTGCCTACAACTACATGAAGTTGGTGCAATCTCGTAAGATTTCACGAATGGTTTTCAAATCATGAAGGTTCATATGAACACCCATAAGACGGCGCAGCTCAAACAAGCATTCACAATCGAACTTATACAAATATGGCTCAGACTAGCTTTACACAACAATTCACCAGCGATGAATGTTAAAAGCATGAGCTAGGAGTTGATCAAATATTCAATACAACATACATTACAACAATGAGCTCTAATCTATTTCTAATCTACTTGAAACATCTCTCCATTCCATTGAAGTACAGGAAACCAAGTTACTCCACAAGATAACACTTAACACCAAATAAACTTCCAATGTTTTGCATTACTCTTGAGAAATATTTACAACAATTCCAAGTCCTCTCAGAAAATTTCGAGAGTCTCCTATTCTACTGCCTACTGATTATATATTTACAAATGAGGCAACATGGCCTTTATATAGTGCTCCAGATTACAATGAATGGCTTAGATCAATTTGATAGCCAAGGGTCTAGATCATGCCACCTCAGAGGTAGTTACAACAACTTTCTATTTTTAGCACAAAAAAGAGAGGCAACGAAGGCACGTTTTCCAATGTGATAAGGTAAGGCGAAAGCATTTAAAACATTCTCCACATAGGAATCCCTTTGGCTTCTTTCATTAAATGATACATTTAATGTATTTAAAATGATGTGTACTCGCCACATAAGTGCCAACTCAGCATACTTTGAAAATTGTATCATCTTTGTGTGATGTATTCAATGTGATTGCTTGAACTTGTATGTTTGGGAATACATCTTGTAAATCTTGCCTTGTTCATTCTTCTTGTTGACCGGATATATGATACTTGTTGCTTCACTTGATTAACTTCATGATTCTTTCTTCTTCTAGGTAGGTAAGTTGATATAATGATCTTCTTTGATGATGCTCCTTCTTGAAGAGTAAGTAATAGAGTAGATGATGTATACTTCCTTCATGTAAGAGTAGATGACGAAGCTTGCTTCATGAATCAGAGTAATAGAGCAGCTGACTTCCCAAGGAGACTTGAAGCTTGATGAGTCTTGAAACTTGAAGTATGATCTTTCATGATGTCGAAGAGGACTTGAGATATATCTTGCTGTGACGTCTTGGAGCAGCTACCTTTTGAAGTGATGTTTCCTTGGGAGTGATTGCTTCCATCCTAAGTCTCTGGCATGAATGAATGTGGAAGACTCCTTTAGAGTTGCTACACGATATCTCTTCCTTGAAGATGATCTTGACTTGAAGCTTGGATGGATAGATGCCTTGTTTTTTTGAACATGATGCCACTTGATGAGGAGTTCCAACACAAGGATGATGAAGGATACCCTTGAAACAGCTACACGATGCCTTGCTCTTTTCTCATTCCTTGCTTGTCAAAGGTTCTTACCACTTGATCTTTCGATGATTCCTCCTTATTGCTGCAACACAAGTAAAGAAACAGCATCAATCCCCTTTGGCTTTATAACATAAATACATAAGAATCATTTGCTTAAGCTCTAAAGAAAATCAAAACATGAAAGCAAAATAGAACGTAGAACATTGAATGGAGTCTTTAAATCTAGCTTCAAACCCTTAAACTCCTCCTTCTTGATACAGCAGATATGGATATCTTGGAGCAGCAGATTGAAGTTTGAATTTCTTCTTGAAATCTTCACAAAAACTTACTTTAAGTCAACTTCTTCCAACTTGGATATGCTGAAAAGGTGTATGAGATCAGGAATTCATCTTTTCCTTGAAAAACTTAAACTTTTCCTTTACTTTTGGCGCATTAGATTACAATTTTGAATACCCCTTAATCAAGTCTTCATGCTCTTCATCACCCTTGACGCATTGGATCAGGTTTTTGATATCTCCTTGAAATGCTTTCAACAACCTTAAATCTGACTTCATCCAAAAGGCCTCACATAGGATCTTGATTTTTTTGCTTGAAGTTTCTTCTATCAGTCCTTTTGATCTAGGCGCAGCAGATGGATAGTTTTAGATCTTCTTACTGTTTCATGAAATCTGAACCTTGATACTTGTATTCTACCTCTCCCATCTTGGCGTTAAGGAATTGAGTTCTCCTTGAAAGTCTCTTGAATTTACCTTTAAACTAACTCTTTCTCTTTTGGCACAGCAGTTTGAAGGTTTAAAGTCTTCTTCTCATCACTTACAAACTTGAATTCTTCTCCTCCTTTAGGCTTATTGGATCTAGATTTCAAGTTCTTCCAGAAATACATGCCTTGGATCAAACTTTTATATCCTCTAAGGGCTGGCGCATCGGTTGAGGGTTATGAATTCTTCTTGTTTGGCCTCAAAAATCTTAAACTAGACCACCCTCCACTAGTGGCGCATTGGTTAAAGATTTGAAATCCTCTGGAATTTTCGCTTTGGTTAAAGATTTGAAATTCTCTAGAATTTTCGCTTTGGTTAAGGGGTTGAAAATCTTCTAGAATTGGCGCATTGGTTCATGCATTCGAAATCATCATCTTCTTCTGTCTTTGGGCGCATTAGTTCAAAGGTTTGGTTTCCTCTAGATGTTTGCTTTAAAACTTGACTTTACTTTTCCCTAGATGGTCGCATTGGACAAGATATTCAAAATCCTTTTGATTCTTCTTCTAAATTTATGATGAACTCCTCCACTTCTTCATATTTCAGCAATGTGATTTCCTCCAGCTTTTTCACTTTAAGACTTGATTTTAGTTTCTTCTTGAAATAGTCGCACTAGTTCACACCTTTCGAATCCTCTTCCTCTAGACACTTTGGATCAAGTTTTGATTTCTTCTAGCATCTCCCTTGGCGCATTGGTTTAACAATTGAGTTTCCTCTTGGATAGGTCGCAGTGGTTGAAGGTGCTAAAATCTTCTAATTCAGACTTCAATTACATTGACCTTTATAATCCTATGACAGCAAAATACACACAGGTGTACAATACTGTTGCAACTTTCTATTAACCTTCTCAATTGCAATCTCTGCCAATTATAAAGTCCGAGTCAAAGGCACCAAATTTAATATCTGATTTACTTCCTTAACTTTGCTGATAATTCTATAGTTGATAGTTGTCAATGAAATGATATGAAGGATTGTAGATCGTTCACTCTGATGAATATGCAAATCCAATGATCAAATGTAATCTAACAATGATGAACTCCTCTAACTTCCTTTGATGCACAGAAGACTTGTATCAAACTGATGTAACAGCAGCTCACTGTATGTCTAATTTCCTCCAACAAATAAATCTGGAAAATGCTTATTTATAAAGGATCAACACTAAATATTACCCAGGTTGAGCAGCGATTCCAATCTTCAAAACACTAGCAAATATCAATGATCAACAATGAAATTCCTCTTATTGGATGATACCTTTGAAATCCCCTAGCATTGGCGCAGTGGTTCAAAGGTAGAGGATCCTCTAGGAATTCGCATTGGATAAGGATTTAGAAATCCTCTAGAATTTAGCATTAGATAAGCATCTCAAAATCCTCTTGAAACTTGTGCAATGAATAGCACCTTAAAAATCCTCTTCAAGTTGGTGGATTAGATGGGGAAGTCGGAATCATCATCTATGCTACCTTTGGCGCATTGGATAGAGGTTTCGAAATCATCCTTGATGTTGGTGCATTGGATCAACAATGTGATTTCCTCTTGAAAGTCTCTTGAACATAAGCAATTTCCACTTTGGGCACATCACTTCAAGGTGTTGAATTCCTCTTCTTTTGGTGCATTACTTGAAGTATTCGATTTCCTCTACAAATCGGCACATTGGTTCACACTTGCGAGATCTTCTAGAAATCGGCGCATTGGTTCACACTTGCGAGATCTTCTAGAAATCGGCGCATCACTTCAAGTTTTTGAATCCTCTGAAATACTTAGCCGATTTTTCAGGGTTCTGGAGGGTAAAGGTATATTGAAAAATATATTTAAGTATAAGAACTTATACTTTAAATATTTTTCAATATACCTTTCAGGATGTTTGAGATAGGTCTCGAATCCACCGGATTTAACATGCAAAATATATGGAGGATTCACCAGAATTCAGACTTAGTCAATTTTTCAGGATTTCAGGATTTCAGGCTACCAGACTTAGTCTTTTCAGGATCTCAAACATACATCAAGATGGGTCTCAAGATTCATCATTTGGATGAGATTTGATCAAGATTCTTCATTACCACAAGTTCATGTTCCCGATGAGACCTCCAGCTATAAAGCAAAAACCTCCTAGGAGAGACTTCTTGTTGGATTGGCAGAGGAAACGAACCTAAGGCATCGTTAGAACTTCATGCAAAGCATCGGAACTCAAAAAAAAGGGGGGTCCCCATTTGCAATGGGGCGATGTGTGATTTGGTCACAACACTACCTAGTGAGGATTGTAATTTATCTGTTATCCCCTCATCTTGCCATCTTTTTGCATTTCCCAATGATTGATCTCCCTGTATTGTTACACCATGATAGGAGAGTGAGGTTACAAAGGGTGTCCTGGTAGCCCAACTCTCCTAGGCCCAAAGGTAGTACCCTTTTGTGCCAAGGCAGTACCCCTTTGGCCCATGTGGGCTCATCTTGTCCTCCCCCCGGGTGGCGTACCTAGAAGAGGGCCCTGTCACCGTACCCCTTTTTGCAATTTTCCCTTCTCCCATCATGGTGAAGGTATGTGCAAAATGAACTAATCAATTTCATATTTACAAATAATCATATCAGCAATACATAATAATCTATGAGTATGCTACCATAAGATAGAAATAATAATATGCATGAACATTATATTCCTATATGAATATCCTACCACAAATATATTAATTCACAATTCTGCAATCACAAGATAATTTATGCAAACTGAGATTATGTTTTGTTGGCCGATCTGCTTCTCAGAATTATCTATATTCTTCTTGTTTCCTTTCTTCTCTACACTCAATCCTTCTTATATACCTCCTTTCTTTCCTCTTCACCAAAATATGTGATCATTTATAAGACATGCACCTTTTCATTGTGATAATTGTCTTTATTAAGAAGAATCGCTGCTGTTCCTTTTATTATATTTACCTAATGGTAATCGCTACATCTTGCTAATACAGATCACTGGCCATTGACTAATGCAATTCTTGTCCCATGAATCGGACTTCACTTAGTAATGATACTCACTGCCTTTTTCGCATTACTTAGTGATCGTTTGCCCTTATTTATACTAAATCAAAAGAGTAGGGAACCCTAAAATCTCCTTGATTTAACCTAACTAACTTGCCAACTCGCAAGCTTTATTTCTATTCTAAGACAAAGATTACAATTAACAAATGCTTTAAAACAATCTGCTTTAAAGCAAAGAAAGCTCCAACTATTACAAAGTGATTTCTTTCTAAATAAAGAATGGATGAGCTTTGAATGAAAGCAAATGCTTTAAAACAAAAAAATTGAGTTAAAACTGCTTTTTGTGTCTCATCCTCATCTTCATTGCTGTCCCGTTGCTGACATCATCCATGGATATTTTGGGAAATAATATCCTCCAAAAAACATAGTTTGAGTGAAAAAACTGGCACATGGGTTTTGTAGGCAATCCCTTTTTGAAGTAACTCAGATCGTCGGATTTTGAAAGAGCTGAGGATTTCTCGAAAAAGCAGAAAAAAGCAGATTTTTGGAAAAATAAAATTTCCCAATCTTCAAGAGGATGAAATTCTGGATGGACCTATCTCGATGAAAATTGAAAAAGCTTCGACCCTATTTCTGAAAAACGATCCCCTAGAAAGATGGACCTCGAAAAAGCATGCCTTCGTACTTCCTCATCCCAAAACTATAAAGAACGCTAAAAAAACACTCCGTTTGGGTCTTCGAATCTTCGTGGAAAGAAAATAAAAATCTTTCTTCCTCTGGATGTAACTTGCAAAAGTAATGAATAAAAGAGGCCAAAAACTTGTCTTTATAGAACTTTAGGGCAAAAAAGCAACTTTCTTTGTGAAAGCACAAAGCTTGAATCTTATCCATGAAGAAAACATCTTTTAAAGCACAAATAAAAGTAGATATACTCAAATAGGAAGAATCCCTATTTTATAGCTGTCTATGGCTTCATGTGTGAGATGATTAAAAAAATCTTCTTTGATAATGTCATCAAACACGCGAGGTTGCAATAGTGTTAGTGTCATGTCCCCGTTCCGACTTGATCATCAAGTGATGGATGGATTAGCCTACTCCTCATTCCCGGAGGCTAATTCAGAATGACAAGGGAATGAACTGGGTTTTGACTAACTCCGTTTGATTGTTTTGCAGGTTCTAAAGTCAGAAAAACCCAAAGTTTGGCTAAGTCTGAAAAACAAGAAATGCAGGAAATGGACTCTTGGAGTCTAGGCGCACATCCTCTATCAAAATTCCCAAAAGAGCGCCTAACCTAGCATCACCAAGCTACAGAGCACTTCTATCATATCCACCAGGGCGCTTGGGTAGAAAAGAATGTTTAGATCATCAATAAGGGATGATTACAAATGTGGAACATCTTCACAAAGGTGCTAGGCGTAGATATCAGTTGAAACTTCCTCAAATGTGCGCCTAAGGTGAGAGCAAGTCCTGAAATCCAATCTAGATACAAGGCGCTCCATCAGGAGATGAAATGATGATCATTTAAAGTCAAGTTGCTCTCAAGGATCTTTGAAAGGGATGAGAAGTTATGATCAAGGCGCCAGAACCACTGTGAATCCTCCAAAGGTGGCGCCCAGTTGGAAGGACACCAGTTCTGCGCCTAAACCTAGCAAGGCGCAATATCATCTCTTGGCCCTTGGTCTTGAAACCCTGGAAGTTTGCCATGTCATTTTGGCGCCTAGAGTCTAGTTGAGCGCCTTAAGGAGATGTGATAAGTTGCTTCAAAATCATCCTTCCTACAGCTTGAGTAGGCGCCAAAACAAGACTCCAGTGGGTAAATGATGTCCTCACTTCTCAGTAAGCTAAGGCGCTTGGTAAAGCAAGGGTTTGATGTGATTCCAAAGACCTCAAGTATGAGCGCTTTTCAGGGAGAGTGGCAACTCAAGACTAGGCGCCAAATCCATGCAAGATGAACCATTCAAGGGAAGGCGCCATTTTACTCTTCCCCTGGCATCTTGAACTCATTCAAAAGTGCGCCTAAGAAGGGAAACAACTTTGGATCTACTTATAGTGAAAGGCGCTTGGTAGAAGATAGTCAGTTTGATTCAGTTGTGACTTGTGTTGAAGATTTGAGCTTGACAAAACCATTTTCTTCCAAAGGTGCTAATCTAAACATTCCTCTATCAATGAGTGCGCCCAAGAGAAGTTGAAGACTCAAACAGGATGTTAATGCTCCAGATGAAGGCGTTAGGTTTAAGAAGCATCAAAAGACTTGATTACAAGTATTGGCTAAGTTACAAATTCAATGTCAAATTGACCAAATGAGCGCCTACCTTGTAGATTGATGAAATGAACATTACTCTAAGAATGCAAGGAGAAAGATAAAGTAAAGGAAGTGTTATGATGCCTAGGCGCATCTTTGGGCAAAACACATCAATTTTTGGGCGCCTAGAAGGAGTTTCCAGACTAGGCGCACATTTAGTCACACTCTGCCATTTCCAGCGCCTACTAACATTTCTTTCATTCAAGTGGTTTGTGGCACTAAAGAACTTCAAGTGTGGGAAATGATCAAGTTGAGATGAGTAGGCGCAATTTTCACCTCAAACCAACTCAAGATACACCTTGAGGAGTTTGCTCATAATTGTTGTCAAAAGCACCTTGGGAAGGGAGTGGACATCATTGAAAAGCCTTTCTCTAGCAAGGCGCAACTTCTAGCAGTCACCATCTCAATTGGCGCCTAGCAGTGGTAAGGCGCAAGTTCATGATCAAATTACCTCAATTGGGCGCCTAGAAGTACCTGAGCTCTCATTGGTCAACAAAATGATATTGGGATCCGTACCGGTTCAGTGGGTAAGGTTGCCACCTCAAAGTGAGTTGTCAGATGGAATATTCTCCATGGATATGCTTCTTGGGAAACGTGCCTTGGTTCCTCTTTGTGCATTGAAAAACGTGCCTTCATTGCCTTTGGAAGGCCTATAAAAGGAGGAGCTCTCTCATTCATTTGGCATCTGTTCATTTCACAAAATTCTCTCTGCAAAGCTCTTGAGCTTGTAATCTTGAGGCCTGCGAGTTTCAAGTGTTGGGGTGATGCTCCCTCAACAAGCAAGGTGATGCTCCCTTGTGATATTGTGAGATGTTGACATTCAGTTGACATCATTGGGTTCAATTGAGTTGATCAAGTATAGGCGCCATTGTAATCATCAAGGCTTCAAGGCCTTTCCTTTGTATTTCCATTTGAATAAGTTGTACTTCATTCTACTGAAAGCATTATCCATGTAATAAGACATTGCAAGTTGATTGAATCAAGTAACTAGACAAGTACCCAACTCTCATTCAAGTAGTTGTCTTTGATGTATATCTTTGTATTGTTGCAGTAGTTGATGAATTAATAGCAAGTAAAATTGTTTAAGTAAGGAAAAATTTTGGTAGAATTAGTTGGGTATCTTACAGTTAGCCAATTTTTCCTTCGTTTTGAAACTTTTTGCACTCGTTTTGACTTCAGTGTGACTTGCCTCTGACTTCAACAAGATGGCGAACTGTCACCATTTGACTGAAAAAGCTGACTGATCATGGCACCTTGAAGATTTATCAACTCTGATTTCATTCCCAGCCTTGAACTGACGATCTGACAATGTCTAACTGCAAATCTGATTCCTGGAAACTGTCGCCGGAGAAAGAATGGAAAACCGCTGTGAGAAAACACTGTCAAGCACGAAAAAAAATCTAACACTTGAAAACTTGGGCGCCCCCAGCCTCCAGGAGCGCCTGAGTTTTCATGCCTTAACCATTTTTGTGATATTTTAACTTTTTCAATTTTCCGTTTTTCGCGCGCGCACCGGTGACTGTGGGACCCAGTTAGGTTGTCAAATCTCGCATGCCGGAGCAAAACTGAGATTGATGATTTAGCGGGTAGGCAAGCCTGATTAAAACTAAGCTGATTGTACCTTGTGCTTGCCTCAAAAACTGAGCCAAACTGATTTCCTGCGAATCTGATTGGGCCGACTGAAGAGGATTTGCACGTTCTCCGAAAAATCTTGAAAATATTCTAAGTCTGGTGAGTTTGGGCGCCCCCAGCGTCCTGGGGCGCCTAGAATTTCATGCCTTAGAATTTTTTTTTAATTTTTTAATTTTTATTTCATTTCTCGGTTTTCGTGTCTCGGGTCATGTTTGATCTTCGTTTTAGGTCGTCCGGCTGACTGTTGAAGCAGGATGGGAGGTGATCTGAGCTGTCTGAACACACCTGAGATGAAATTCCAACTCTTTCGAGTTTTAGATTGAGTTTTGACTGAATTTGACCTCCCGGAAACGGGCTAACGAAGACTTTTTGACGTTTCTCGAAAAATGCAAAAAAAATTCTAAGGCAGGAAAAGATGAGCTCCCCTAGCCTCCAGGGGTGCTTGGTTTTTAATGCCTTCCAAAAATTTATGATTTCCAAGCTCTGTTTGTAGTTTGCCTCGTTTTGCGTGCTGATGACTGTTTCCTGTTGTAAATTTCAACGTTTTGTCAGTCAACTGCCACTGGATGAAGGATGGACTGGATAGCCTGGACATATCTGAGGTGAATTCCATCTTTTCAGGATTTGTTTATCAAACTGACTGCTTTTATCAACCTGGGAATTGACTGACGGAGACATTTTCGCATTTTCTGAAAAACACGAAGAAAAAACTAAGTCTGCTAAAGCTGGGCACCCCTAGCCTCTAGGGGCGCCTGGAAATCCATGCCTTACAAAAAATTTCATGATTTTCACTTTTCAACACTTTTTGGATTCACCATGCTTCTTTCTCTGTTCTTCGTCAAATTGACGATTGTTCGTCAATTCTGTGTTATCTGAACAACCCTGAAAACCTGAAAATGAGCTCTGGCAGATGAACATCCTCCATTGATGGCTCCGGAGCTTGTGCTTCGCCAACTAAAAAAGCAGAATTGACCCAATAGAGAAAACTTGACCTTTTGCAGATTTTGTCTGGACCACCTTGATCGTGAAGCAAAATCAGCCAATCAGAATCAGACACGACATCTGAATCGAAGATTCTATTTTTAGAAAATTTTGCCAGCATCCATATCTCAAGAAACCCAAAAAACCTAATTTGATGTCTATTTTTAGAAAATTTGACTTGACATTTTTGATGAAAAATTTTCAAGACTTGCACAAAAGGCCTTAATGAAGCAAATTTTTTTGATTGGGTACAACACTTCCCATTTTGGTTAACCTTGTGCCTCAAAAAACTTTTGTGGTTTAGAAACCTACAAAAGATCTGAAGATAGGGCAAAATGACTATTATGCTTGATAGTTAAACTAGTTACGGTTGGGCCTTTTCTTCGAGGACGCTCACTTGATGTAGGAAATTCATCCACATGTACACCTTCCATAGTGGAATAATACCATTTTGGTTTTTGGTGTCTCAGGTGAATGTTTTGAAGGCAAGTTCTTTGGAGTCTTGGATTGGAAGCATTTTTAGTTCTTTGTCTCTGATAGACAAGCGGTGTAGAACCAGCCACAGATTGACTTGTAGGCTGACTTGATGAACTAGAGGTTTCCTCCTTCAATGGTATCATAATACTAGATTCAATATCTTCAGTGACTTCCTGTTGAACATTTGAAAAATACGGCTCTGTTTCTTTTACATCAACATCCCGACTAACAATAACCTTGTTAGTGGAAATATCAATAATTCTGTATGCCTTAGACTGTTCACTATAACCAACAAAGAAATACCTGATGCTTTTGGAATCTAGTTTATGTCTTTTCTGTTTAGGAACCAAAGTGTATGCTGCTGAACCAAAAATACAGAAAGAAGTTACCTCAGGTTTGTGACCGGTCCAAGCTACCTCTGGTGTGATTTTCTGCAAAGCTTTGCATGGACATCTGTTGAGAATGTAAACTGCTGTGTTAACAACTTCTCCCCAGTACTAGTAGGGAACGTTCCTGCTGTGCATCATGCACCGTGCCATTTCCATGATGGTCCTATTGCGCCTTTCAACCACCCCATTTTTTTGCAGAGTGTATGGTGTTGTCAGCTGGTGTTGAATACTTTCTTTTTCATAGAATTCCTTGAATTGAGTGGAGTTGAATCCCCCCCCCATTATCTGACCATAGAGTCTTGATCTGATACATTTATAGGGTAAACCATAGAAGTAAACAATAGCATTCAAACTTCTTTAAGAAGTAAACCCACATCTTTCTGAAGAAATCATCCACCAATAACAGGAAGCACCTTGATCCATTGACAGTGGGAGACTTCCAGGAAGGCTCACAAAGATCTGCATGAATGAGATCTAAAAGACCCTTAGCACTGTAATGTCCGCTTTTAGGATATTCCCGAGTTCTTTACTTGCACACAATAATATCACTAGAAAGGGACATTAGAGATATTAAAGATCAATAAATTAAAATAAAATTCAATTCAATTCATAACACAATTCAGTATCAACTACCTTCAAGTCTTATCCTTACTTCCTTTCTAATCCTCAACCTTGGATGGGGAATTACTTGTCTAGGGCCTGCTAAACCTTCTCCAATGTAATTGGGATGGGATTACTCCGCCTCTCTCTAACAACCTTGTCTAGGGTGCGCTAAACCATCTCCAATCCCATCGGGATGGAATTACTCTGCCTCTCCCTAACAAAACCACCTACCCTAGGGTTGCAGGCAATAGAAATAACTAAGTATTAACTCTAGCACGTTCTGTAGTGACTATGTTCACATCTCAATCTTATTTCTCTTCTAATCCTCAACCATGGATGGGGAATTACTTGTCTAGGGCGCGCTAAACCTTCCCCAATGTAATTGGGATGGGATTACTCCGCCTCTCCCTAACAACCTTGTCTAGGGCGCGCTAAACCATCTCCAATCCCATCGGGATGGAATTACTCCGCCTCTCCTTAACAAAACCAACCTACCGTAGGGTTGTAGGCAATGAGTTTGAACAGACCATTACTTAATGTGTTTGTGAATGTAGTCTATTGATGTTTTCTTTTATAGCAAGTTTCATAATGTGTGTGTGTATATATATATGTCTAATGATAATCTTTCCATTATATATAATTGTCATTATTTACTACCTTTATATCCAAACCCAATATTATTTCTTGCTTTTAAATCTGCTTGAAAGCCTTCTTAATGCATCTTATTTTCAGATCTGCATATGACAGCAATATATATATTACTCTCCTATATCTTCCTCCTTTCCAATCTGCATATTCATATCTGTATATCTGCTGATGTATATTCCCTATTCCTTCTTCTTATAATCAGAAATATATATCTGTTCCTTTTCCTTGATTGATGTGTATATGTTCTGCCAAAACTCATCTTTCATTCTCCTTTAATATTCCTCCAAGGGAGGTGATCCATGTGGAGGGTTGTGGCTATTAATAAGGAGTAACTAAACAGATCGCTGACTTCATTTACCAATCGCTGTCAATATTAATACTTACTTTTGGTTGATGACTCTTAGTCATCGCTGATGAGTCCTTCTTAATCGCTGCCTTAAGACTTGACTAAATACCTCCAATGACTTAGGCTTTGTCATCGCTGTCTTTAGACAGCCTTTAATTTGGATCGGTCTTTCCATTGTTTAATATTTATTTTTATACTAATTATTATATTTATTATTTATAATGTGTATAATATTTGCTTTATAATATATTTATGTTTATATTTATATAATATATATTATATATTATATTTAATAATATATTATATTATATTATTATTATAATTATAATAATATCTAAATTAATAATATTTATATTTATTATTTTACAAATACAATAATATATATTAAAGATATTTGTTTGCCGATATTATTTATTTTGTATATACACAATTATCATTTGAATTGACCATATTTCAAGAAAGCAATTTTATCGTATATCATGATGTTTAAATCTTCAATTTAAATAGAACCTTAATATCGGGACATGACAAGCATGCCATGCACCTCCTATAGGAAATGGCTTCCTCTTCTGCTTTCCAGCCAAACATCTAGCACACAAATCTTGTTTTTCTTGTATAGGGGGTACCTGTGAACCATATGGGCTCTGTTGGGTTTAGCCAAATACTGAAGATTCAAGTGTCTATACCTTTCATGCCAAAGGACACTTGTATTATCTTCAATAGCGAAGGCATGCAAATTAGCTATAGCAAGATCAACTAGCTTATATAGACTTCCTTGCTCAATGCCAATGGGAACGACCTTGTCCTGTTTCACATCTGATACAATGCACTTCTTTCCACAAAACCTGACTTGGATGTTAGGGTTCTCAGTAAGCTGACTAATAGATAGCAAATTCTTGTTCATGGCAAGAACAAACTGGACATTATGTACTAGAAATTTTCGAGAATCATTCAATACAACACTAACATCTCCTATCCCTTCAACAACATGTGATCTACCATCACCAAGTGAAATTGTATCTTTATGACTAGAATTAGTAGTAAATTTTACGTACTAGTCTTTGTGACATGTGAAATGTCGGGATGCTCCTAAATCAAAGAACCAATATTGTTGTCAGCACTGTTTAAAAGAGATGCCATTAGTGCAAACTCGTCATCTGAACCATGCTCTTGGTCGACAGCAACCAAATTAGCTTCACCATGCTTCTTTCGAGATAGATTGTATAGCCTTTTCCTACATTCCTTTTTAACATGTCCAAATTTATTGCAATAAAAGCATTTCACCTTTTTCTTGGACGAAGTGGAAGAAGTGTTACCAGAAGAATTCTGAGGTTTGTTGCCAAATGAGTTTTGAGGTTTGCTCTTATATTGAGTGGCAAAAGCACTTTCCGCAGACTTGGATGTAGATTCCTCTATCTGCTCATGTCTTCGCTCCTTCTACAAGAGATACTCACCTTATCAAAAGTCAAAGTTTGACTTTTAGCCAATAGATTCAGTGATTCAACAAAGGTCTCATAGGAGGACGACAAGCTGTTAATGGTCAAAGCCATAGTTGGAAAACTCGACTCGCCAAAAAACTTGCCAAGCCCAAAATTAGCAAGTAAAAAAAAGATCGCTGAAAACTCGGCAAAAACTTGGCAAAAACTCGACAAAACTCGGGAACTTAAAAAATTGCTTAAATTTCATTAGAAACACATTCTTTTTGCAAAATTCAATGACAATATGAATCCATTGAGTCCATAAATGAGTATAAAAGTGTTTTCTATTAAATTTGATTGACTTTAATGCAAATTGATTACAAAATTGCATTCTCATGCGGAATCTTGAAGGCTGAAAGCTTGATAGTCTGATACAAATTACAATAGCTAGCTGAAAATGAAAATAGTAAAACTAGAAGTAAATACTAAATACAACATTTTACACCTTCCTCTTCCCTAATTTAGTCAAAGCTAGGGAAGAGGTAGATGCTCTAGTCCCGTGAGTATGCGGTGCCGGTGGCTCCTCAATTGGCATGGAAGGCTGTGGCTGAGGCTCGACCACCATCTTGGAAATATCTGGCTCTAGCATTGACTCCTCATCATCCTCA
The DNA here is from genome assembly GCA_027924645.1 of Cunninghamia lanceolata. Taxonomy (NCBI): domain Eukaryota; kingdom Viridiplantae; phylum Streptophyta; class Pinopsida; order Cupressales; family Cupressaceae; genus Cunninghamia; species Cunninghamia lanceolata. Next base: position 10,373,614 of record BSBN01000553.1, on the reverse strand, counting down.
TGAATGTCCTTCAACTCTACATCTGTTGCACCCACATCCTCCATTGCCTGTCTCTCGAAATCAAGAATCTCGTCCGCAGTAAGCAATGGAGGTTGCTCATCCTGCCCTGTCCAATCACTGTAAGGATCTATCTCATCCTAATCAATAGGATCTAGTGATTTGTTCTCTACTCTTTTTGTGAGCAACCGATGTGTCATATTGGGATTCCTATTTTCCATGCCTTAGAATTGCAAAATCATGTCAAATTCCACAACATTTTACTAAGGGGTCCTTGTTCTTTCACCCTAATGCATGTCCCTAAAACCCTGAATTTGGCTAAGTCTGAAACCTTGAAACCCTAAAAAATTGGTTAAGTCTGAATTCTGATGGATCCTACAAAATTTAGAATTTGCATGTTAAATCCCATGGATCCGGAGCCTATCTCAAACATCCTAACAGTATATTTCAAAATATTTCAAGTATAAGAAATTCAATATACAAACTTATACTTAAATGTATTTTTAAATATACTGTCACCCAAGGAATTGCAAATTTTGGGCGAGTTTTTTGCTCAGACTCGCCGAGTTAGGGAGTTTTTGGCAGACTCCCCTGAAAAACTCGGTGAGAAAAAGTCGAAAAAATCGTTTTCAAAAAACACTCGCGGTTTTTTTAAGATTCACCGAGTTTTCGGCGAGTCTGCCAACTATGGGACTCAGAGCAACCATGTCTTCGTCGTCCACTGGTTTGTTGACGACGGTAAGATGATTACTTAGGTCCTTGATTTTTAAGTGTTCTGACAATGACCCATGCTCGTGCAATTTAGTAGAAAATAATAGATTCTTCATGTACAAAACCCAACTTTTCTTAGAGAATTGATTCTTGTTTTTGAGGTGCGTCCATAGTGTAGATGCATATGTAGCATTCCAAACTTCAGGGATTAAGTCATCAGACACTGACAGTTTGAGTAGCAGTAGGGCTTCCTTGTGATGCTTGTCAAAGTCATTTGGGTTGGTTGCAGGCCTGGTTCTAGTCTCTAGGATAATACTGTCACACATCCTATACTCAACGATTGTGAGTATTTTGTGACTCCAGATGTTATAATTTTTCTAGATGAGCTTTTGTGCCTCTAATAACACCAAAATTTGGATATTTGCCATTATCCTAGACATATATTTAATTTCCACAACCCTTTAAAATCTAACCCAAAAAATATTTTTGATGAGCACACGATTATATTGAGGAGGGGGGGGGGGGGGTGAATCAGTATAATACAATCTTTTTACTTTTTCAAAATTTAACAACCATAATAATATCAATCACACAAGATCTACCAATTATGCAACACAGGAAGGACACAAGATTTACGTGGAAACCCTTTCAGGAGAAAAGCACGACAAAATATTGCTTATGTAAAATGTTTCTTACAAGCTTTGTAGGCACCAACCTACTAGAGGCACCAACCCCCACTGCTAAGCACCAACTTAGCAAGAGACACCGATCTCTTCTGTTTGTAGGCACCAATCTATAGGGGACACCAATCCTCTCTTATATAATTTGTAGGAACCAACCCACTGGAGACACCAATCTCCGCAACTGAGCACCAACTCAACAAGAGACACTAATCTCTTCTTTTGGGAAGCACCAACTTCCAAAACAAAGTTCCACTTTCAGGATGTTGCTTCTTCAACGGATGATGGGCATCTGATTTGCCTTCACAAACTCTTCTTGTAAATGATATGCTCTTCACAAATTTGATGCACTTGATTTTATATACTTTCCTTTACAAATTTGCATATACTCCCTTTCAAATCTGGATACTCCTCTTTCAAATCTGCATGTACATCTTTTCAAATCTGCATATACATATTCATATATATGCTGGTGTATATCTGATTGATCTTTTTCACTCAATTCTACACACACTCTTCCTTCCACAATTCTTGCTCCTTTTATATCTTCATAATCCTCTTTTACAAATCTGCCTTTGAATGCAGATCTGCTGGTGTATTCAACACTCTTCTATTCACCACCAATCACAAACACATCTTATATCTTTATGCCTTAATGAAAAGAGACATCTCTTTGAAAAGATGATGACCTTTCAAACAATCATGACTCCTTTTCATTCCTAATTGCTGCCCCTTCAAGCCTGATTGCAACCTTTAATAATACATAATCGCTGGCTCTTAACAATATCAATGTCTCCCTTATAAATCGGTCCATGTATTAATTAAGTCGCTCCATATTATCATGAATAAATTGCTCCATTCTTATTATGAATAAATTGCTCCATTCTTATCATTTTTTTACTTGGGCAATTAACAAGTTAGTATATGCTTTTGTCTTGGTAAATAATCATGAAGTTGGCTAGGGTTAAATATGCCTTTAAATGTTTGTTAGCACATAACCAAAGGAGTTGACTAGCATATGAAAGGAACTATCTTGTGTATAATGAAGACACAATATGAAAGAGGGTTGATCAGCATACTTGAACATCGATTAGTGGCCTTTGGCCTTCATTCGATTTCGTTCACACGCCTTTGATATCAATGACAACAATCTTGTCCACATGCCTTTGTGTCATGTCCCCATATCGCTAATTTATAATCGAATCGACTATGTATTATGCATTCAAATTAAAGATATGAATGACATTAGTAAACCAAATATATATTTAAATAATAAATTAAATATTATATAAATTTTATATATTCTAAATCAAGTTATTTATTTAAATAATTAAATATAAATAGCAATATATAAATATTATCAATTTAATTATAATAATAATAATATAATATATTATTAAATATAATATATAATATATTAATATAAATGTAAATATTAAATATTATTATTATATAATTATATAAATTATAATTATCATATAAATAATAATAATATCAATATAAATATTATTAATATAAACATAAATATTTAAATATACATGTTTGTATATCATAAAAGAGACAAGTTTAAAGTAGCAATCAAAAGGAGGGCCCATATTGAAGTTAAGAATAATCAAAGACATTATTTCAGATATAATGAGGAGCGGTCAAAGATAATTAATAAATGATATGCAGTGATCTTATATGGTATAAGAAAAAGGACAAAAGAGAATATAAGACAAGAAATTGTTAGCGATATATGATTATGAAGAGAGATTAAAAGGTGCAATTGTAACATACACCCCTCTGTATATGTTTGCTCTGACTGATTTTTATGTGTTTTTTATGTTTTTGCTATTTAGGGTTTTATGGGTTGTTTTTGCATGTTTGATTTTTGCATTGCATATAGGAAATATGAAGTATATGAACAAACCCAGAAAATATACTACGATTTTGCATAAACTAAAGACAACCCAGATCATAAAATGCAATAAAACTGATTATAATGAAATACCCACTTGGAAAGCTTCAACTTGATTTCATTGCCGAAACTAAACCAGCATACATTGCCACAAGGAATCACCAAGAAATGTCTACAATGAAGTCTTTTGCTGATAATGGAACTGCTGTTACAAAATATGGTCTTGGATGCCAAGAATGCAGAATATAGAGTGCCAAAATAGTGAATAAACCTCCTCTAAAAACCCCACGAACTGTCCTGACTTGTACGTCCCTGCTAAAGAGAATGGCAACCTCAAATGAAATGGTTATTGCTTGGAAATCTTGCAAATCTGTTACTGATCAGTCTGCAGAGGTATTACAGCTCCAAACATCCCACCAATAATGAGAAACAACTCCTAAATGCCTTCAATCGACCATCACAACTGGTACGGCCATGGCTGTAGGTGTACGGCCTGCAGAATGGTTTGAGAACAGCCTCGAAATCTCCTCAAAACACTAGTATTCTGCCATCGATCATCATCTCCATCTGATGCAACATTAAACTAGAAGATATGCCTCTATTTCGTTCACACAATCCACTAAAAACTATTCAGCTGAAGCACAAAATGGAGCCCCTGAGTGAAGTTCCTCTAACCTCTTCCTGATGCAATCTTTCATACACGAAGAAAGACAAATTTGCAAAGGTTTTCGTCTCTGCAAATCGGTTTTGGAAACCCTAGAGCCAAGCTCAACTCCAATGCACGGGCAAACTCAAAGGTGAGAGCAATTTTCATAAACATAGCATAAGGCAAATGAGCCTTCATTCTTCTCTTTTATTCCTCTCAAACCCAACGCCCAAGAAGAGGAGGTTTTTAATTATAATTCACCCCCTTATCTCTCCATGAGGGGGCGCTCATCCCTAGGCACACAACTTATAACTTTAAGTTACAACTTTATATTATAAAGTTAAGTTATAACTTAAAGTCACCCTTAGCTTATAATAAGTTAAATCTTTAATTTAATTTATATTAAATCGAACAATGCTCTAGAAGATTCAACCCTGTGAATCTCGTGCCTTGGCTCCTGCACTGCCCTGCTAAAAGTAGAAACTGCTCGGCTCATGACTTACTATAAATAGTAAGTCCCTGGAACGGCTTCCTAAACATCTCCATTAGCCTACGCAAGTCGAATTATAGGCTAACCCTGGTCAACTGATGAAGTGAGCTAGATGGGGGACATTACAGTCCGCCCTTCCCAAGATTGCTTGTCCTCAAGCAACCTCAACTCTGGATGCTGCAAAATTTGCTCACTCTCCCAGGTGGCATCCTCCACTGGTAAATTCTTCCACTTGACCAAGTACTCTCTGATAACTCGTTTCCTCAAGTGTCTCTCCCGGGTGTCGATGATAGCCTCTAGTACTAAGATCAATTTCCCTTCCTCATCCAATGGTGGAAGCACTACTGAAGGAGTTATATTGTGGCCAAGAGTTTTCTTGAATCTGAAAACATGGAATACATTGTGCACCCTGCTGTCTGATGGTAGCTCAAGCTCGTATGCCACTTCACCCACTTTTTTGATAATCCTGAAAGGACCATAAAATCTGAGTTTCAACTTCTTTTCTTGAGAGTGGACTGCTTGTAGGGTTGGAGCCTCAAATACACCATATCTCCAACTTCAAAACTCCTCTCCACTCAGTGCTGATCAGCATATTTCTGCTGATTCTGTGCCTGCTGTATATTCTCCTTAAGTTCTCTTAAGATGTCTTGACTATCCTATAAGAGATCCTTTGCCTTAGGCACCCGACTGTCACCAAGCAAGAGATCTGTAAAGCATGGGGCATCATAACCATACAGTGCCCTGAAAGGAGTCATTTGAATAGACATGTGATGAGTAGTATTGTAACAATACTCCCCTAGGTGCAACCATCTGATCCAAGCCTTCTGCTGCCCCGAAACATAGTTGCGTAGGTACCCCTATAACCATTTGTTCACCACCTCTGTCCATCTGTTTGCGGGTGGTAGCTGGTGTTAAGAGTTAATTCTGTACCACACAATCTGAATAACTTATGCTAAAATAAACTTAGGAACTTGCTGTCCCTGTCATTGACTATGCTCGTGGGTACCCTGTGTAACCTGAATATCTCCCTGAAGAACAAGTCAGCCACCTGAGCAACTGTAAAGGTTGCTGAAATAGCAAAGAAATGTGCAAATTTGGTGAGTCTATCGACCACCACATATATACAGTCCTTCCCCTGCACCTTAGGCAACCCTGTAATGAAGTCCATGGAGATACATTCCCATTTCTGATTGGGAATAGGCAATGGCTCTAATAAACCTGCTGGATAAGTATGCTCATGCTTATTTTGTTGGCAAATGGGACACTCACGAACATACTTCTGCACTTCATCCTTCAGCCCTTTCCATGTGAACCTCTCTTGAATCTGTTTGTATGTCTTGAAGAATTCAGGATGGCCAGCCATTGGTGTATCATAGAAAGTCTTGATCACCTTATGTTTGAACTGTGAATTAGGCACCAAGAATATTTTGTCCTTGTAAATAATCAAGTCATTCACCGTAGAATATCTCTCATCAGTAGTAGTGCCCTCAATGACTCCTGCTGCCCAAGAGTCCTTAGCATACTCTGCTATAATCAGCTCTCTCCAATCAGCAGAGATCTCCCCGACTAAGCATAAGTGAGGTCGATGTGATAAGGCATCTGCAACTATGTTCCTCTTACCTTTGACATACTCGATGTCAAAATCATATGCCTGTAACCTGCTCACCCACTTTTGCTGTCTGTTTTTCAGATCCTTCTGGTTCATAAAATATTTGATGCTGTTATGATCTGTTTTAATTATGAATTTGCCTCCAACTAGATAAGGCCTGAACTTGGCCAATGCATGCATTATGGCCAACATCTCTCTGTCATACACCGAGTAACTCCTCTCTACACCCCGAGTTTCCTGCTTTCAAATGCTATCGGGTGCTTCTCCTGCATAAGCACTGCTCCTATTCCCTCTCCAGAAGCATCACACTGCAACTCGAATGGCTTGGTGAAATCAGGAATTGCAAGCAAGGCAAGTAGACATTAAGTGCTTGAAATGATCAAAGCACTGCTGAGTTGAATCAGACCACACAATGGCTCCCTTCTTTGTCAAATCTGTCAAAGGTGCTGCTGTCTGTGAGAAGCCTTTTACAAACCTCCTGTAAAAACCACATAATCCAAAGAAGCCCTTAAGCTGTGTGAGGTTTGTAGGTGGGGGCCAATCAACAATTGCCTTTATCTTATCTGGATCTACTCTTACACCATTTGCACTGATAATGTGACCCAGATAGAGCAACTCTGTCATGCCAAAGTCGCACTTGGACTCATTGGCATAGAAGGACTCACTTTCCAAAATACTCAACACCTCCTCCAGATGTCTCAAGTGATCCTCCCAAGTCCTGTTGAAAATTAATGTCATCGGAAAAGATCAATACAAACTTCCGAAGTTGCTGTCTGAAAATCTGGTTCATGCAACCCTGGAAGGTAGCAGGTGCATTGGTCAAACCGAACGGCATCACCAAAAACTCAAAGTGGCTGTAATGACACCTGAAAGCAGTCTTCTCTACATCCTCTGGCCTCATGCAAATCTGGTGATATCCAGACCTCAAATCAATTTTGGAAAAGTAACAGGCACCATGTAGCTCATCTATCAGCTCATCTATCTTCGGAATGGGGTGCCTGTTCTTAATAGTTTTCTTGTTTAAGGCCCTATAGTCTATACACATTCTTATTGTCCCATCCTTTTTGACAAGTACTATTGCAGAAGCAAATGGGCTCTTGCTGGGCCGTATGTGTCCCATCTCCAGTAGCTCCTTAATGGTTTTCTCAATTTCATCCTTGAGCCTCTTCAGATGACGGTAAGGAGTGATCATGATGGGCTTGGTCCCATCCTCTAGCTCAATCACATGTTCTATGTCTCTACTATCAGGAGGCACTCCTGGTGGTATAGCTCCAAACACCTTACGGTGCTTGGATAGTAGCTTTTGAATATCAAGATGATAACTGCCCTTTTGTTGCGGTGGGGACTCTAGCATAATGAGGCACTCTGCTGCCCACTCTACCTGGTCATGTCTCAACAGCCTCTCCAGTCTCTTCAGTGATACCACTCGAGGTCCACCATCTGATATACCTCTAAGGCATATTTTCCGCCCATTGTATTCGAATCTCATTTCCATCTTCTTTACATTTATGGTGAACTCTAGCTGGCTTATCCAATGCATGCCAAGTACCACATTTGTATCCCCAATGCCAACCACATAAAAGTCATCTACCAACTCATAATCACCCATGATGATCTTCAACCTTGATATCTTTCGGTTGCACTGCATTTTGAATCCGTCGGCTACCATCACCTTGAAGCCTTCGAATTCTTCTGTTTTCAACCCCTTGCGAGCTACCGACCCCTCGTCAATAAAATTATGAGTAGCTCCCGTATCAATGAGGGTGATAATGTGTTGTCCACCCGAGTACACCACGCACCCTAAAAGAACCAACCTTTTGGAAACTAGATAGTTGAGCAATAATACCTCCATTGCTAGTACTGTGCTGTGAGGCTCTCTCATCTCCACTATCTCCATGATCGGAAGGCCGATCTGAATCCGAATTGGATGCCTTTGATTGAGTCTCCTCAACTGAATAGTACTCAATCAATTTGGCCTTAGCCTTATGTGGACACTTATGCGAGGGATCCCATGGTTCTTTGCAATGAAAGCAAAGTTTCTTCCTCCTATACTCATTGAGCTGATCATCTATTAACCTGTTTGATTTGTCCTTCTGCTGCTCAACCTCTCTATGGAAGGGTCTCTTCTCCTTCTCCTTATCCCTCCTGTGTGGAAACCCCTTAGACTGAAATTTGCTTCTCCACACTGATAACTCCATGTCTCGGGCTTTTTTCATGGCCTCCTGGAGTGTAACAGGGTCAAAACCCTTAACCCAACCACGAAGTGGATCTGACAATCCATCAATAAAGAGAATAACCAATATGCGCTCATAAATATTTGGGACCATAACAGATAGGTCTTGGAATTTAGAAATGTAGGAGTCAACTGAACCACTCTGCCTCAACTGTGCCAACTCCTTAAACTGTAACTCTGGGTCCTTATCAAACCTATCAATCAGTCTGGCTGTAAACTCCACGTATGAAGTAATCTGATCGTGACTCAGTGTGACCTTCCCGTTGCTCCACCACTTATGTGCTACCCCCTCCAAATGCAAAGTTGCATAAGTAATGGCATCCTCCTTAGGCATAGGACTAATCTGCAAGTAGCTGTCTAATTTTTGGATCCAAGCTCTAGCGGTGGTCTTACCCGATCCATCAAAATAGGGAAGTGTCATTTTACTTTTTTCTATAACTCCTGGTTTTGAGGTCTACCTCCTCTGCGAGGCTATTCTTCATTCTAACGTCAGAGTACTTCGCAAAGGTCATCTCTGCCCTGAACTCTGCACTAGAAGCTCTCCAATCCCTCAGAATCTCCTCCTGAAACTCAGCCTGCGTGGGATCCTGCTCAGGAACTTGGTTCCTGGGAGTGAAAATGGGTATACCATGTCTGTCACCTATTGTAAACTGCGAAGCCCTCCTATGAGTCACCAAGGCCTCATCCTGATCCTCATCCTCTCTGAACCTGTGTCTGTCATTTTGGTTCCTGTCCCCATTATTCCTGTTCCCCTGGTTCTTGTCACCATTTTGTCTATCCCCCACATTATGCTTGTTCCTATCTCCCCCATTGTCTCTGTGCCTATCACCGTCATTGTTCCTGTTTCTATCACCGTCATTATTTCGGTTCCTGTCACCTCTAATGTCCCTGTTCCTGTCACCTCCAATGTCCCTATTCTTGTCACGGTGATTATCCTTGTTATACCTCCTGTTGATGATTGTTTTTCGACAAGTCAACAATAGAGTAAAATACAGAGTATTTAACTCTCTTGAGCAAAGCCTCTTGAATGCTGAACAAAGTGATCAAACAAGATGACTCCAAGGTTCCTTTTTTATGATTTTGTAAGAGTTAGCTTAGTGACTAAGTATGATTATGCTGGTAAACACAAAGGGACTTACACTGACTTATTCTTACTTCATTTAGCTTATTCCTCCTTTCAGTGTGGATGATGTATGTACAAGGCATCAATGATAAAGAAAAGTAAAAGGGCAAGAGTTTAGGAAACTAATCTAAGGTCAATGAAGCAATGCTGATGTACGAATAGACAAACTCCTTGATTAACTTAATTTCACTTCGCCAAGGATGCCTACAACTACATGAAGTTGGTGCAATCTCCTAAGGTTACGCGAATGGTTTTCAAATCATGAAGGCCCATACAAGCACCCATTGAATGACGCAGCTCAAACAAGCATCCACAATTGAACTCAAGCAAATGAGGCTCAGACTAGTTTTACACAACACTTCACCAGCGATGAATGTTAAAAGCATGAGCTAGGAGTTGATCAAATATTCCATACAACATACATTACGTCAAAGAACTGCTAATCTATTTTACTTCTAATTTGAAACACCTCTCCACTTCATCAAAGTACAAGAAACCATGTGATTCCACAAGATAACACTTAACACCAAATAATGAACCCCAATGTTTTTACATTAATCTTGAGCAATATTTACAACAATTTCAAGTCCTCTCAGAGAATTTCGAGAGTCTCTCCTATTCTACTCCTACAAAACTATTGACTACCTTTATAAATGAGGCAACAAGGCCTTTATATAGTATCCAGATTACAATGAATGGCCAAGATCATTTCATGTAGCCAAGGGCTTAGATCATGCCACCTCAGTAGGTAGTTACAACAAATTGCTATTTTTAGTACATCATAGAGAGGCAATGAAGGTACGCTTTCCAATGTGATAGGTAAGACGAAATCATTTAAAACATCTTCCACACAGGCGTCCCTTTGGCTTCTTTTATTAAATGATACACTGAATGTAGTTGAAATGATGTGGCTGATTGTGATTGAATGATGATAGGTACTCGCCACGTAGATGCCACCTCAGCATATTCCCAAATTGTATCCTCTTGTATGTGATGTCTTCGATGTGATTGCTCTTGAACTTGTATGTTTGGGAAGGTATCGTGTAGATCTTGCCTTGTTCATCTTCTTGCAAACTGGATGTATACATGTGTTGCTTCATTTGGTTTAACTTTGTGATGTTTTTTCTCCTCTTGTAGGATACATGATGATCTTCTCTGGATGATCCTTCACGAAGGGTAATGTATATGATGATGCTGCCTCCTTCATTATGTAAGAGTAGATGATGACGATACTTGAGTCATGATTAGAAGTAGGATCTCTCTTGGACTTGAAGATTGTAGAGTCTTGAAGCTTGGATGGATGAATGCCTTGAAACGTTTGATGATGGAGCATATGAAACTTGATGTGGATGATGAAATGCTCCCTTGTTAATGATGCTTCCTCTGCAACTTGAAGGTGATTCAAGCACTTGCTCTTGATGATCAGGATGTAGTTGATGAAATGCTTCCTTGAAGATGAATCTTGAAGAAACTAGCTGATACTTGAAGTGATCCAATAGGATATCCTTGAAGTGACTTCTTAGAGCAAGCTTATGATGTTTTCTCCATACGGCAACTTGTTGACTTCACTCCTAGCATGAAAGTGGTTCAAGCTTCTTCTTCTTTGATGATTTCTTAGCATCATTCACACTCCTGCAACATAGAGAAAGAAACATCATCAATCCTTCGGCTTTATAACACCAACACATAAGAATCATTTGCTTAAGCTCTAAAGAAGATCAAAACGTGAAAGCAATATAGAAAGTAGAACATTGAATGGAGTCTTTAAATCTTCCTTCAAACTCTTAAACTCCTCCTTCCTGGCTTGAAGATTAGGAACTTGAAACTTTGTCTTTAAAGGCTTGGCATAGCAGATGGATATCTTAAGCCTCCTTACTCTTGGTGCAGCAGATCTGATTTTTGAATCCTCTTGAAAGTATGTTTAAGATCTTTAAACAAAAACTCATTAAGGCAGTGCATTGGATTAGAATCTTGGGGATCCTTCTTAAAAGATTTTAGAACTTTATTTCATACCACATCTATGTCATCCTTGAAAGGGCGCAGCAGATAGAAGTTTTAATTTCTTCTTGAAACCTTCACAAAAAACTGAGTTTGACATTTCTACCTTATCCACCCTTGGCGCACTAGATGACACCTTCAAACTCCTCTACAACCAGCGCATTGGATAAGGTTCTAAGATCCTCTTGAAAGTCTTTCGGACACCTAGCAATCTCTCCTCACATGTGGCGCAGCAGATTGGTATCCTTGAATCCACAATTTAACGACACTCTCGAGATCTTCATCTTATCCACAATTTAAAGTGCATTAGATTAGGTCTTAGGTCTCTTCATTGGGCGCATTTGATGATGAATTTGAGCTTTTCTTATGATCCAAGCGCATTAGATGATGACTTTGAGATCCTCTTGTAATCCAAGCGCATTAGATGATGACTTTGAGATCCTCTTCCACTTGAATTACCCCTGGCACAACAGATTGAGTTCTAAGATCCTCATCTCTTCCTTCAACAGATTTCTAGATCCCTCTCTTAAGTTATCTCTCAACTCAAGGCAGCGCATTAGATCAAAGGTTTAGGGTCCTCTTGTGATTAGTTTGAAGATGATGCATAAGATCTGCCTTTAAAGGGTTCCTCGTATCTTTTGGCGCATTGGTTTGAAGTTTTGATGTCTCCTTCAAATGTTTTCAAGACTTGATCTTCACTCCCCTCCATAAGGTGGCGCAGCAGATTGGAGTTTTGATGTCTCCTTCAAATGCTTTCAAAACTTGATCTTCACTCCCCTCCATAAGGTGGCGCAGCAGATTGGAGTTTTGATGTCTCCTTCAAATGCTTTCAAAACTTGATCTTCACTCCCCTCCATAAGGTGGCGCAGCAGATTGGAGTTTTGGAATCCTCTTCAAAATCCTCTAAAGGTTGGCGTATGGGATAAGGATAGTGAGTTCACCTTAAAAGTGCATCAAAAAAGTTAAAAACCAATTAATAACCTCCTTTTATATGTGGCGCATTAGATGCTAATCTTAAATCCTCTAAAGGATGGGCGCTTTGGATGAGCAGTTTGAGATCTTCCTTGAGGTTAGTAACTTGAGATGCCTTGATATTGGATCAAACTTCCCCACAAGTAGCACATTAGATGATGCTTTCAAGTTCATCTTATAAAAACTTAAAGCGCATTAGATGATGCTTTCAAGATCTTCTACAAGTTGGCGCGTGGGATAAAGGTTACAAGATCCTCTTGCCTTGAGATTTCTAAAGTTTGCATCCTATTCTTTTAGAGCTGGCGCATTGGATAAGCATCTTGATTCCTTCTTACAACTAGCCTTTTGCCTTGGGCGCATTGGTTGGAGTTTTTGGATTCCTCTTCAATCGTCATTCAAAACTTTTCTTTTCCTTCAAAATTGGCGCAATGATTAGGGCGCATTGGTTATGGCGCAATGGATCATCATCTTGTTCTCTGATTGAAAGCGCACTTCATCAAGATTTCGCGCCACTCTAATATCCCGTCGCACTGGATCAAGATTTTGGATCCTCTGGGGTACTTAGCCGTTTTTCAGGGCCTCTCAGGGTAAAGGTCTATTGAAAAATATATTTAAGTATAAGTTGAGAGATTTCTTATACTTTAAATATTTTTCAATATACCTTTCAGGATGTTTGAGATAGGTCTCGAATCCACCGGATTTAACATGTAAAATCTAGAATTTGGAGGATCCACCAGATTTCAGACTTAATCAATTTTTCAGGATTTCAGGCTACCAGACTTAGTCATTTTCAAGATCTCAAACATACATCAGGATTGATCTCAGTATTCATGAACTGGATGGAATTTGATCAAGACTCTTCGTTACTGCAAGTTCATGTTCCAAATGAGACCTCTAGTTATAAAGCAAAACTTCTAGGAGAGAGACTTCTTGGTGGATTGGCAAAGGAAACGAACCTAAAACATCATCCAGAACTAAATGCAAAGTACAGGAGCTCAAAAAAGGGGGTCCCCATTTGCAATGGGGCGATGTGTGATTTGGTCACAACACTTCCCATCGCGCAACTGTTCGAGGGTATGTGCTATTTCTGTTTGTGATTCCCTCAACTCCTATCTAGACTCCCTCAACTCTCTCTCTAAGGCCAACAAGCTCCTGGTGAGCACATTCAAGATCTCGCGCATGCTAGGTTCTTCACCTTTCTCTGTCACCCATTTCTTCTGTACGTTCTGTGACTGGAGGTAGTTCACCTGAAAATGGGTTTGTTCGCGAAACTTGGGAATCTTCGTCGGTAGCGGCAACCTCTATCTCTATCTCAAATGGATCTATTATGGGTACTGGTTGCTCAGGTTCTTGTAACTGTGGTACCTCTCTTCCCTGTGTCGTCTGTGGGTTTTCTGTTCTTGGTCTTGGTCTGAAATTATATCTGTCTGTAGGCCGCATATCTCAGTTCCAACTTTTGCATGTCATGTTTAACACCAAAGGATGGCAAGATTTTCTGCTCTGATACCACTGTAACATACACCCCTCTGTATATGTTTGCTCTGACTGATTTTTATGTGTTTTTTATGTTTTTGCTGTTTAGGGTTTTATGGGTTGTTTTTGCATGTTTGATTTGAACAAACCCAGAAAATATACTACGATTTTGCATAAACTAAAGATAACCCAGATCATAAAATGCAATAAAACTAATTATAATGAAATACCCACTTGGAAATCTTCAACTTGATTTCATTGCCAAAACTGAAACAACATACATTGCCACAAGGAATCACCAAGAAATGTCTACAATGAAGTCTTTTGCTGATAATGGATCTGCTGTTACAAAATATGGTCTTGGACGCCAAGAATGCAGAATATAGAGTGCCAAAATAGTGAATAAACCTTCTCTAAAAACCCCACGAACTGTCCTGACCTGTACGGCCCTGCTGAAGAGAATGGCAGCCTCAAATGAAATGGTTATTGCTTGGAAATCTTGCAAATCTGTTACTGATCAGTCTGCAGAGGTATTACAGCTCCAAACATCCCACCAACAATGAGAAACAACTCCTAAATGCCTTCAATCGACCATCACAGCTGGTACAGCCATGGCTGTAGGTGTACGGCCTGCAGAATGGTCTGAGAACAACCTCGAAATCTCCTCAAAACACTAGTAATCTGCCATCGATCATCATCTCCATCTGATGCAACATTAAACCAGAAGATATGCCTCTATTTCCTTCACACAATCCACTAAAAACTATTCAGCTGAGGCACAAAATGGAACTCCTGAGTGAAGCTCTTCTAACCCCTTCCTGATGCAATCTTTCATACATGAGGAAAGGCGAATCTGCAAAGGTATTCGTCTCTGCAAATCGATCTTGGAAACCTTAGAGCCAAGCTCAACTCCAATGCACAGGCAAACTCAAAATTGAGAGCAATTTTCATAAACATAGCATAAGGCAAATGAGCCTTCATTCTTCTCAAACCCAACTCCCAAGAAGGGGAGGTTTTTAATTAATTTTTTAATTATAATTCATCCCCTTATCTCTCCATGAGGGGGTGCTCATCCCTAGGCGCACAACTTATAACTTTAAGTTACAACTTTATATTATAAGGTTAAGTAATATTATAACTTAAAGTCACCCTTAGCTTATAATAAGTTAAATCTTTAATTTAACTTATATTAAATCGAACAATGCTCTAGAAGATTCAACCCCGTGAATCTCGTGCCCTGGCTCCTGCACTGCCCTGCTAAAAATAGAAACTGCCTGGCTCATGACTTACTATAAATAGTAAGCCCCTGGAACGACTTCCTAAACACCTCCATTAGCCTACGGAAGTCAAATAATAGGCTAACCCTGGTCAATTGATGAAGTGAGCTAGATGGGGGACATTACAACGATCTGCTGTAAACAGTAGCAAACGAATTCCTAAAGTAGCAGTGAATAATATAAGACAGACAGCGATTATCACAAAAAGGCACGATCAGTATTAGTAATTGGTAAAGTACCAAGACTTTTACCATAGCAGCTAAAACCAAGACATAAGCAGCGGTCACTATTGGAAAGGCAATAATAATGCAGCTATCAACTTTATAAAAGTCAACGATCAAGGAAATGAAAGTCATATAAGAGGTTATACGATTTATGAATTACTTATGATGTGGTGCGATTATCTAAAAAGGTGCAAACTAATTACTAAAGGATGCTCAATTGAAGGGGTGTATGCTTGACAAAGTGATGTATCCTTTGATAAGGTTATGTCTTTGGAAACATATAAAAGAAAGAGTGAAGGCATCCATCCATCAATCAACAAGCAATTCATTCAATACACATTCACTCAGTCATCAAGAGAGATTGGATCTGCAAATATTTATTATAGCAATCAGCATTATTTATTGGATTAACAATCTATCATTCATCATTCAGCATCCATTCCATTGATAAGCAAGCTATTCAAATATAAATCTTTCCATTGATAAGCAAGCATTCAAATATCAATCGATCAATCTAAGCAACTATAATATTTATTCCAGAAGAGCAGCAAGGAATACACTACATAATATCATCAGCAGATATTCAGTAATATACAGCAGTCCCTCCACATTCCCTATCAGCAGATTATAATCTTCAAGGAGCAGCCATTATAGTAGCACTACAAGGTATTCATATCAGCATTGTTTATCTTATCATATGAGCATTATTATCAGCAACTTAGTCAATGAATGCATGCATATATATTGTAACAAATCTAATATACTTGAGGCAACACATTGCCATATATATATATATATATATATAGATATATATATATATATATATCCATCCGATAAGGATGGAGTATTATCTAGTTCCCATTGAAGGAACAATATTCATAGGAAAGTAATATCTAGTTCCCATTGACGGAACAATATTCATAAGAAAGTATTATCTTCGTGATCCATAGGATCACTAAAATACCTCAAATCATTCAAGAAGACAAATCCCATATTGATATGATCTCTCTAACCTTACATAGTTATACTCATGATATACGAGGGAATGAGTGTGACATTGCCGCGTCATTAATCTTGTCTATCGCCCTATGAGGACGTTTGGGTCGTTAGGGAAGGGCGGTTTATTATTATTATTAATAAGTCTCACACGGCAGGTGACTCTCAAGTGGTGAAGTATTGTCGGGTGTAGCATGAAACCCTTGGGCCTGTGGCAGTGGAGATTAGTTTGTTATTAATTGTCTTACACGGTAGGTGAATCTCAAGTGGTGAAGTATTGTTGGGTGTAGCATGAATCCCTTGAGCCAAGTGGTGAAGTATTGTCGGGTGTAGCATGAAACCCTTGGGCCTATGGCAATGGAGCATTGTTATCCAACGCCTTAATGAGTATATACCCGTCTTCGCTAAGGTTAACGATTAGGTTAGATTAATGACCAGGCACGACAATTGCCATTCCCAAAGTATATCATGAGGCCTAAACATGGTTAAAGTATAAGTATGAGGAAATACATTTAGATCTATGTACTTATTCATTATTATTGATTACGATCATGATGTTGGTAACCCTAATGATCATGAAAGAATATATGTACTTGCATATGTTGTTAATGTCTGTGATTGCAGGAATTGAATATATGTACACAAAGGTAACATTACATTCGTGTTCATTGTTAGTAATTATGATTATGATGTATAGATTTCATTACAAAATTGATCTTTAATAGTACTAATGTCCCTTTCTAGTAGTTATTAAGATATTCTTCTAGAATCATCTATTTTTAGTTAATGGTCAGTACCGTGTAAGTGTAACGGTCTTGTAATCATATCTTGGATTGTGTGTCGATCCTTGGCAGTTTCTAAATATAGAAACGTGCCTTTTCTTGTACATTCTGTAACTTATTTATTGAGCATTCGCTCATTGTTAATACATCCAACAATTTACCAATTACTTGTGTAATATGGTATCAGAGCCACAGTATGGAAAAACTCGTTTTTATTTTTTCCTCTGGTTTTCTTTTCTCTGTGTGCTCCAGTGAGATCACGTTTTTTTAACTGGAGGTGATATTCCTGGTCGCAGGTTTACTTCGGAGGTCGCAATTTTGTGTTTTCCGTCCAGCATTTCACTCTATTCTGGATGTCTTGAGGCCGCCTGACCGCGACTCTTTCTGGTCTCGATTTTGCCATTTTTTTGGAATCGCGAGTTTTTGCTGTGTTTTCACCTGCGGACTCCGGGTGACATTTGTTTTTTTCTGTGGTCGCCATCGTCAATTCTTACAGACGCGTTTTTACCAGTTGCGTTTTTTCTGAAGGTCCCTATGTAGTATGGTCGCGGCTCCTCTTGCAGACACCTGACGTTTTTGTCTACTCGTGATTTCGAGCCAGTGGAGTGCTCTGCAAGCCCATGCGAACCTCCTCTTCCAGAACGTGCGCACGAACTCGTGGATTCTGTGTTGTGCATGTGTTGTTTGTGCCCTCGGTTTATGACTTGAAGACATTCGACTCTCACAGACCTGGTGAGCTCTTAAAAGACCACGAATTTCTAGTGTTTTCATGGCCGCCATGGCCGCCTAGGGCATCTAGATTTTTCGACTAGGGTTTTGACCCTTTGGATCAAGTCGGAAATTTTTTTCGATTGTAGATTCTTGGTGGGTTTTTCGAGATCTTTTCTGGGTTGCCTTCAGAATTTTTCGGCTACCTCGAAATTTGTGCCTTGAAATTTGTGCCAGCGAGTTTGTCTTGAAATCTGTTCCTGTACCTGCCTCTATGCATTGGACTTTGTGCTTCAGGTTCCGTGTATTTCGCCTCTTCTCAGTGCCTTGTTTTTTTGTCTCGAAAAGCGTGCAAGATGGCGAGTTTGAACATCATGTTGGAAGGCAGTCAGCTATTTAATGGCAAAAATTATAATACTTGGAAGCAGCGTATGATGACAATCTTTGAATATCGTTGCCTCGATCTGATGATTTTGGGTAATGCTACTCGTCCCGCAACAGCCGGAAAAGACCAGGACAAGTTTGATGAGCAGAACCGTGAAGCTGTCATGCTGATTAAGCTTTCAGTCACCGATGATCAGCTACCCCAGATTCCGGCTGGAAAAACAGCCAAGGAGATTTGGGACCATCTGAAGGGTATGCATGAAACCTTTGACAAGAGCCGTGCGTTCTTCCTGAAAAATATACTGTTTTCTACCATGATGGATGAGAAGACCTCTTTACAGACGCACCTGAACAAAATACAGGAGATCCGCGATCAGCTGGAGGCTATTGGTCAGAAAATGGAGGAAGAAGACCTGGTTGTGATCACTTTGAAAAGTCTACCTAAGTCCTATGAACATTTCATCGAGACTCTCAACATTACCTCAGCTAATGTTGATCTGAAGTTTCCAGAACTCTGTACTATCCTCTTGCAGCAGGATCGCTGGAAACAACAGTTTGGTAGTAGTACTTCTTCATCCTCTTCAAAGCAGGCTTTTGTAGCCCAGTTTCAGGCTCCGAATAAAGGCAAAAGTCAGCCCTCTCAGCAAAAGGGTTCAGCACCATCCTCTGACAATGGCAAGAAGAAAAATGTGCGTGCAACTATTGCCACAAATTTGGACATCTGAAGAAAGACTGTCGGGCATGTCTGGCTTTTGAGCAGAAGAAGCAGGGAGGGTCTTAGCAGAAGGCCAACACCGCGGAGCACACTGAGCAGAGAGAGTTTGCCTTTTACGTCTTCATGGCTAAAAGACTAGCAGACCATGTCAAATCCTCGGCTTGGTACATAGATTTTGGTGCCTCGCGACATTTCACTCACAGACGTGATTGGTTCACCGACCTCTCTCCTTTCCATGATTCTGTCATTTTCGGTGGTGGTGAAGAGTACACAGTTGCCGGCAAGGGCACTGTTCAGATCCAGTCTGGTGGGAGGAATCTCATATTCCTCAATGTATATTAGGTTCCTGGCATGGAACTTAATCTACTCTCAGTCAGCCAGATCATGCGCCACTCTCCGCACCTTGATGTGGTCTCCAGTACTCATCAGTGCTCTATCATTGACTGACTGTCCAAATGCACTGTAGCTGTTGGCATTGAGGATCATGGTTTGTATAGACTTGTGGATTCGGGTGGTCCTCCAGATTCAGCCCTAGCAGCTCGGAACTCCTCCATCACCAGTCTTTGGCATCAGCGGTATGGGCACCTGAACGTGCACTACCTGTCCCAGCTCTCCCGGCAGCACCTTGTAGATGGGCTTCCTGAGATTTAGTCTCAGAACTTCGGTGTCTGCGGATCCTATCAAGCTGGCAAACAACACCGCACTCCTTTTCCAACTGGTGACTCTTGGTGTGCATCCAAGGTACTTCAACTTGTCCATGCTGATATTTGTGGACCTATGAATACTCCCTCTGTTACTGGATGCAAATATTTTTTACTGTTTGTTGATGATTTCAGTAGGAAAATGTGGGTTTACTTTCTTAAACAGAAATCAGATGTGTTTTCAGTTTTTCAGAAGTTTAAGGCCCTAGTAGAAAAAGAGTCTGGTTGTTCCATTGTAACTCTTAGGTCAGATAATGGGGGGGAATTTTGTTCAAATGCGTTCTCCAACTTCTGTGATACACATGGCATCAAACGCCAATTGACCACACCCTACACTCCTCAGCAGAACAGTGTTGTAGAGCGGCGCAACCGCACTATAACTGAGTTAGCCCGTTCCATGTTGGAGCACAGATGTGTTCCTAAGAAATTTTGGGCAGAAGCAGTCTTCACTGCAGTTTATCTTCTTAATCGGTCTCCGACCTATGCAGTTAACGATAAAACTCCAGAAGAAGTCTGGACTGGCCACAAACCAAGGGTCAATCATTTGAAGGTTTTTGGCTCTCTTGCTTATGTTTGGATTCCAGATGCCAAGCGCTCCAAACTGGATTCCAAGAGTCAGAAACTCATGTTCATAGGATACATCGATAACCACAAAGCCTACAGGCTAATTGACATTGAGACAGAACGTCTCATCTTCAGTCGTGATGTGGTTTTTGATGAAGAGCGGGGACCTTTCTTCTCTCCCTCTTCCGTGCAGTAGTCCGAGGATCCGGCTTTGAAGGCTTCTGACCTGGGTGTTCGTCTTCCATTAGGTCCACCTGATGGGAGGGATGCTGCTTATTCCTCCGACTCAGATTCTGATGAGTCTCAGCCTGAAATTCCTGAGGATGATGCAGAACCTCCTCCTGATGCACCTGTTCCAGATGCAGAACTTCCTGTTGAACCTGATGTTGGCCCTTCTATCCGTTGACCAAAATGGTGGTCTCAGACGATTGCCGACCTTCATGATGATGAACTTGTTGAAGGTAGATCCTCACGGCATAAGAGCAAACAGCAGCATACAGTAAACTTTGCTCTCATGGCCAATTTGCACAGTGTTTATGAGCCTCAGACTTATTCAGAGGCTAAAGGTATTCCAGAGTGGGATATGGCGATGGACTCAGAACTCCAGAGTCTTTAGAAGAACCACACCTGGGTCCTTTCAGATCTTCCTCCAGGGAAGAAACCCATTAGCTACAATGGGTGTATAAAGTTGAGTACAAGGCTGACGGAACCCTGGACAAGTACAAAGCAAGGCTTGTTGCTCGGGGTTTCTCACAGAAAGAAGGCATCAACTACGAGGAGACTTTTGCTCCTACAGCCAAGATGAGCACCATACGGCTTGTCCTTGCCTTAGCAGCCCAGTTTGGATGGAAAGTCCATCAGATGGATGTGAAGAGTGCATTCCTCAACGGTGAGTTGCAGGAAGAAGTCTACATGACGCAGCCTCCTGGTTTCAAGGTTGCCGGTCAAGAACATAAAGTCTGTAGGCTGGTCAAAGCACTTTATGGCCTGAAGCAGGCTCCCAGAGCATGGTACGTCAAAATTGACAAGTACCTCACAGAACATGGCTTTAAGAGGAGTCCATCTGACTCCAATCTGTATATCAAACACACTGGCAGTGATATCTTGTTAGTTGTTGTCTATGTGGATGACTTGCTTATTACTGGCAGTTCGGCACACCTGATCGATAAGATCAAACAGCACCTGTGCACCACCTTTGATATGACAGATTTGGGACTTTCTCACTATTGTTTAGGTGTTGAGGTTTGGCAATCTTAGAATAGCATCTTCATCTCTCAATCGAAATATGCTCGCAGTCTTCTGGATAAGTTCCGAATGCAAGACTGCAAACCAGCCTCCACCCCTATGGAAAAGGGACTTAAGCTGTCAGCTAAGTCCGACTCACCAGTGGTTGATGAGTCTCTGTTTAGACAGCTAGTAGGCAGTCTTATCTACTTATTGCTACTAGACCAGACATCAGTTTTGCAGTCAGCTACATCTCCAGATTCTTGACAGCCCCCAAGGCTGATCATTGGGTAGCGGCTAAGCATGTGCTACGGTATGTGAAGGGTACATCTGACTTTGGTATCCTTTACACAAGAAATTCCGATCCTAGCCTTCGCGGCTTCACAGATTCAGATTGGGCAGGTTTAGTTGATGACAGAAAATCAACTTTTGGGTATGTGTTCAGTTTGGGATCCGGTGCCGTCACATGGACTAGTAAGAAACAGCAGGCTGTAGCACTCTCCTCAACAGAAGCTGAATATCGAGGTGCAGTGAAGGCAGCATGTGAGGTAGTTTGGCTTCGCCGGATGCTTGCCGATATGCAACTATCTCAAGCAGGACCGACTCCCCTGTTCTGCGACAATCAGGGAGTTCTCAAACTTGCCAAGAATCTGGTCTTCCATGAGCAAACCAAGCACGTCGAGACACATTGTCACTTTATCCGATCGCTGGTTGAAGACCGCACAGTTCAGTTGCTGTATGTTCCCACTGAGGATCAGATAGCAGATATTCTCACCAAGTCCTTGAGTCCTGACAAGTTTGTAAAATTCAGAGGGTCTCTTGGTGTTGTAAATAGGTTGACCATTAAGGGAGGGTATTAAGATATTCTTCTAGAATCATCTATTTTTAGTTAATGGTCAGTGCCGTGTAATCATATCTTGGATTGTGTGTCGATCCTTGGCAGTTTCTAAATATAGAAACGTGCCTTTTCTTGTACATTCTGTAACCTATTAATTGAGCATTCGCTCATTGTTAATACATCCAACAATTTACCAATTACTTGTGTAATAGTAGTTATTCTTGTGTGCAGGTTAAGAGATCAAGGATATCCGAAAAGGGGACATTACACTTTGACATCAATGATAACAATCTTAGACAGCGAATTCCTTCTTGACATCAATGACAACATTTGCAACATTTTTTCCCAAAAATTTTAAAGTGAACCTGCAAATTTTCAAATTTTGCAAATTTAGGCACCTTGAATATTAAAACCCCCCCCTCAAACTGATATTTCAAAAACCCAGAAAAATAACTAAGGAAAAAAAAAAAAAATTGAATACCCAAAATTTTTTATGAAGACCCGTGCCCTAGCAACTGCTGAAATTCACCTTGCTCGCTGAAAAGGAGGCTAAAAACCCTAGGTTGAAACCCTGCTAGCCGTATATGCCCTAGCCGCAACTAAAAATAAGAAGATTTTTATATTTAACCTCCATGTGCCCTAGCCGCATCTGAAAAAAGGTGAATTTTGCTGATGAAAATTCCTGCCCTAGCCGCACGTCCTTTTTTTAAGCATTTTATTGAAAATCCACAGTTTTTTATCTTTTTAAAATACTCTTGCCCATAAAAAGTGGCTTAGAGAAAAACACGTTTTTTGCCAAAAAGAGGGTAATTTTTGACCTGGCCGTGTGTTTTCAGGTTGTGTTTTTTACCAGAAATAGGTGCAGAAAACATCAGAAAGGAATCACAATTTTTAAAAGAGCAGAAAAAACGCATTTTTAGGGGCAGAAAATTCCGCGATTTTGAGCAGAAATGGATGCGAATTTGACAGAAAAGGGCATGATTTTATTAGAACAAAATAGGGCGTGATTTTTCATCAATGAGGGCGTGAAATTTCTAGATTTTGGGCGCGCGATTTGAGCAGAAAAAAAGGAACCACAATTTTTGGGTGAAATTTGGCCACGAATTTTGACTTGAAACCCTACAAAATTTTTCATGAAGTTGCCTGCAATTTTTTCCTTCAAACCCTAGGTGGGATTTGTGGCTGGAAACCCTAGCCGTCAATTTGGAAACCCTGGTTGACCTTGCACGACCTCTTCTCGACCTCCTTTGCGCGAAACCCTAACCCTAGCAACTTGTTGGCTCTGATACCAATTTTAGTAAAACTAGCAAAGAAGAGAGATGAGAGATGAGAGTAATTTGCTTGAAGGCTTGACTTCACAATGAGGTGGAGCAACATCTTATAAAGTAAAGAAAGTTAGTATTACAACTACCATTATTAATGGTACAACCTATTGAAACTAACTATTTTAATAACTATACCTAACTACACCTAACTTCCAACCTAATTAAATACACTTTATTACATTAATACACTAATAGCATTTTGGAGCAACTGTCCACTTGAGTCATGTGGAGAAGGTGCCTTGTACCCTCTCCTTGCAATTGTCAACGTCGTGACCAAATACTCCCAATGTGGGCTCTTTGCCACATTGGAATGAAGGTTGTAGTACCAAAAATTAGCACAAGCCTTATCTACTTTCTCTTGCATCTCCTTGTTCTATGTTGTACCTTGAAGGGAAGTTTTTGCTCTAGGTGTATTTCAAGGCACAACACCTTCTGATTGAGTGTTGGAACCCAATTTGAGCCCACAATTTCTGTTATATCCACCTCTGTTTTCCATGGTAAGTTGAGATTAATGGCTATCGCTAAGATTGCATTTGCCCTCGCCCTTTCAAATTTCTTTTGATCCAACAATACAAGGGTTGCCCACATCTCTTGTTATGCCTCATTTGTTGCATTGGGACATGATTTGACCTTGCAGTAGGGAATATGTGTAAGATGGTACTTGAGGCAATTGATGTCTCTAGAAACCTTCCCACAAAAGTTGCAAATAACAGCCCTCAGGTTCGGCCCTAGTGTGCCATGTTTTGAAATGATGTCCCTATGACCTTCAGCGGTGGGCTGGCTTCCACTTTTTGATGTTGATGCCACTGTATATTAATCTGACATTCATAAAGTCATATATTTTTTTTAATGCAACATGTTAAGCACAAATAAACATTTAAAATTGAAAAACAATGATTTGAACTCGAAACATAAAGTAAAATTAACATAAAATGCATTTCGAATGTAATTGAATAGCGATAGCATTAAATAATTTCAACAAAATAGCAATTTTTTATACCCTAAACCCTAACTAAAAAAATTCAGCATTTTTTGAATGTAATTGAATAGCAATAGCAAGGTTGGAAAACTCGTCTGGATTCGCCATGGTCTCGGTGGACTCGGGAGTCTGCAAGCTGGCCGAGTCAACTTGGTGTGGGCTTGGGAGTCGAGTTCAGGAGAGTCCCTGCATGGGACTCGCGAGTCTGAGTCCTGAGGTCGGACTCGTGAGTCTCGTGCAAGGACTCTCCTGGACAGCTGGGACGTCAAAAAGAGGGTTTAAAACCTCTGTTTTTTGGATACTGTAGCACCTACTAGTTCTAGGCCGACAAAATTGTCTTCCATTAGGAGGGGAAAGAGGAAGATATAGATTATATTTGGTTGTTAATGGTTTCCTCATTTTGACATATGATTATATGTAAACATTTATAAACTTATGATGTTGTTATACATTTTGAAAGTTTGAAACTATGAGTATGAATGATGAAATTTCAATTATTGAGTGTCTGATGATCATATGACATGTAATCTTTGAATTATGACAAATTGATAATCAAATTAGGCTCTTATGTTCTCTAAATGCATTAATTTTTTTTTTTTTTTTAAACTACGGTTTTTTTTTGCCGAACCCTTGCCGAGTTTTTTCCCGAGACCTTGCCGAGTCCCGAGTCCGAGTTTTCCAACATCAATAGCATTAAATAATTTCAACAAGATAACAATTTTTTGCACCCTAAACCCTAACTAAAAAAATCAGTGTTTTTGTACATAAACAATAGCTTAAATCAGTGTTAAAATTTATAAAAATTGAATTCAATGCTTTCAAAACATGCTTGAAATCGTAAAGCTAATATTTTGAAAAGAAATTACATCCTTGCAATGCTTGGAAAAAATTGATCTAGAATCTTGAAATTGCACAAATTTGCTCCTCAAATCTACCCCAAACTTGCTCGAATTCACTCAAACAAATTTGTAAATGTTGTGTGAGGAAATGGCATGGGCAAATTATTTGAAAAAGATAAAAACTCTGTGGATTTTCAGTGTTTTATTCCCGTGTCAGCCTTTTTTCCATGTTTAGCGAGCTGGCGGACTTGCAAAACCTTCTTTCTGCCAAGTGGCAAGTTTGGATGTGAGTTACTTGGTTTCAAGAAATGCTCCTGAGTACTTGCCGAGCCTGCAAGTACTTGGTGAGTTTTAAAACTATGGCCAAGACAATGATAGGTTCTTGTTATCTTGTATTTTTTCTAGTTAACACTATTGAAAACTATGGCTGAGACAACGTAAGGTTTTTTCTATCTTGTATTTTTTCTATCAATTTAACGCGATCTATTATAGGTTTATAGCTAGTTTTTTATAGGATATGACAGTTTGAAAAATTAATTACAGTGATTTCTGACTGTAAGGAAATAACTGCCCCGAGGTTTTTTCAATGGTGTCTGGAAAGGGACAATTATAGGTGATTGAAAAGACACCAGAATGTTATGTGCTATGGATACTTTGGGTTAATAAATGATCATTTATAAGCATTGGCAACCTTGCAATTTTGGCTGAAAATGTGATATAGTCGTTTTCATTGTTCTCTACAAATAATCTCATTTTCTTTTTTTGACTTTGTTTAAATCTATCAATCAAGAACAGGGTTATTTTGTTGATATTTCAAGCTATTGTGTTGTGCTGAGACAATGTTCGGCTCTTGTTATCTCACATTTTTTCTATCATGTTTGGACAATCAAATATAGGTTTGAACTTTGTATTGTGGTTTGTAACTAATTTTTCTGTAGGATATAACAGTTTGAAAAATTATTTACAATTACCCTAAGGCTGCATAAATATGTGTTTTATGTCATTTATTACTTACCTTAGGTATTATTTACTTTAAATGACAGCGCCTTGAAAAATATGGCATTCCTACTCCCCGTTATGCACTTGTGAATAGGGATTATCCCCATCAGGAGTTGGATTACTTTGTAGAAGAAGAAGATTTTGTTGAAGTTCACGGAAAGCGAATCTTGAAGCCTTTTGTTGAGAAGCCTTTTCATGGTTAGTTGTTTTTTATGCTTATTTTTTGAGAAGCCCTTTCATGGTTAGTTGTTTTTTTATGCGTATTATGCTAATTATCAAACAATAGGTGAAAAGTTTTTCTTGTCTTGGTTAGTCATGCAAACTTGGACTATAATGTATCCATTTTTGTGTTTAATTGTGAACAATCCTGTTTTGCATATTTTATTCAGCTAATGCTCTCTTTCAGCTCCTCGTACTCATACGCACACTTTGCTATGCATCATTTTGCCACATGAGATGTACTAAATGATTGATGTAGCACGTAAAACTTATATTTACAGAACTTCCATTGAAAAATTAATAAGGTAAATCTATGTTAACTTTGTGTAACTACAGTGTTCATTGTTACAAAGCAACTTTCAATGTCTAAGTAACAACTTATTGTCTTCATCTTTCTTCTTCTGATCGTTGCTATTCTGTATGTTGTGTTCTCTTTCCAAATCAAATTGTTGATACAATTCCAAAGGATCTTTCTTTTAATCCTTGGATAGTATTCTTGTCTACGTTTTAGCTGTCATAAATTGAGAAAGTTCATTGGTGAGATAGGTCTTCTTCAAAGTCTCGTGCTCTAACCTCTGTGATCAAAACAAATAGGTGAAGTTTGCTTATTTATTTTATCCTTATGCAAAACTTCCAAAGAATAGATTGCACAGTTCGTATTAGTAGACTTGTTTTTGTTAGATTTTAGATTAGATTAAATCAGGGAGCTTTCCGTGCAAATTTGAAGAGAGGATTTCCTCATCCACTGTTTTGTTTTGTGTTGTCAAGAAAGTGACAAACTAAAACACCAACACTAAGCAAGTCATGATTTTCAGAGTAGACCCTACACAATAGTGTGAAGGACAAAGCAAATAGTTCATAAATATGTGAAATAGTGCAATTATAGTCACTATTTCTCAAAAATATTTATACATCATTACCCCACATCATCTTAGACGAGCATTCTGTAGAGGATTGTTCCCTTCATATCAAGGACACATACTATCAAAGAATTATCTATATATATTGTAGTCCATGTATAAGTAATATCTATTTTAATTTTATCTATGATTAATGAACATGATTCTAATAGCTCTCTTTAAGTTAGGAATGCTACACTTATCTTTGTGTTCACAATTTGAAATCAGATGGGTCAAATCAAGTGCTATATTAATATAGGGTATGCACTTTTATCCCTTATAATGTCATCCATTTAAAATTGCCCTCCAAAATCAAATTGTGAAAAAAAATTATATGCAATCTGTCATGTCCCTATAATGATTTATAATTGAATCGTTTATTTAAATAATAAGTTAGCTTTATATAAACTAAATATATAATATATTTATTTAAAAATATATTATTAATATGTATTATTTAATAAATAATATTATTAATTTAATATAATATAAATATTATATTATATATGAAATATATATATTTAATTAACTAGATATATTATAAATATAATATTTATGTGAATAATTAATAAGATATATTATTATATATAAAAATAAATATTACGAAGAGTATTACCCATTAAAGCTATTACTCATTAAAGCTAGAAAGTAAAGTAATTTAGAAAGTAAAGTAATTTGGAATAAGGCAAAGTAATACGGTTAAACAAAAGGTCAAATTCAAAATAAAATCATATAAAGATAAAAGTCTAATAAGACAAAAACATTATCCCACCATATTATATGCTTGTGAATAAAATAAGATAAAAGAGCTCCCATACTTAATAACAAATGTATTTATTTAAATTTTATACTATATATATTATATAAATAATGTACTTTAAAAAGATTAAGGGGAGGCCGAAGGAGGATATTTATAAGTGCAGCAATTAAGTTGGTTGACACCAGCGATCACACAAATAAATAATATATCATAAATATATCTAATAATATAAATACAAATATTATTATTATTATCTTATATTGTAATATAAATATAAATAATACAATATAAACCATATATCATTTATTATGATATAAATGATATAATATAAATAATATAAAATAAATAATATATCATTTATTATAATGATATAATATAAGTACAAATAATATAAATAAACATTTTTTAACCTATCCTCTTATGATAAGGGAGTTACGTATGGTTAGAACTAGTTTTACTACAAAAGGGAATTAATATAAAGTAATAAAAATTATAAGAGGATAAATATGTCTTGTACCACCAAGCATAATAAGCGATGTGCCTCTTTGAACATATCCCTTGAAAGGGAAATAAATAAATAAAGGTTGTAAGATAGAAGGAAAAGATCATCGGAAGAAAATATAAAAAGAGTATCGGATAAATACATATATTTAGATCTGCATTATATATATATATATTTCTGAGTCATAAGTAGGAAAAATGTCATAAATTAATATATAGAGATATGCACATCAACAGTAAAAGGGAGTCAAATATATATTATAAAATATATAAACAGCAACAGCAAAACAATAAAAATTATATTACGGCAGCATAGGTAGAATTCCAGGTAAAGCTACAACAGGCAAGTAAGTATTTATATTTAATTTGTTCAATCTATAATTGGTAAAAACAAATGGTAAGATTATTATATATAAAAGAATATATATATATATATATATGCGATCCTATATCAAAATAGAACTATACTATGTGAACAAATAGTTGATTGAAAGTACATTCTTAAATAAAGAAACATGATTGAGACAAATATGAACATATATATACATTATGAAACTTGAGGAGAAAAACATAACCATCCCATCACTTCCATTTCCTACAACTATAGGAGGGGTGGTCTTGTTAGGGAAAGGCGAGGTAATTCCATCACAATGCATTAGAGAGGGTTTAACGCGCCCTAGACAAGAATACTAGGAAAAGGCGAAGTAATTCCATTCATAAAGCACTAGAGAGGGTTCAACCACCTTAGACATATAATTCCCCATCCATGGTTAAGGAATAGAAGGAAGATGACATGGAGAGATAAACGTAGTTGTTACTTCTATATATCTTTCTCTATTACTTCATCCTTTAAGGAATGATAGGTATTGTAGGGAGAGGCGGAGTAATCCCATCCGTAATAAGGCCCATAGGCTGGGACAAAGTCTCTCGTAGGCTGGGTCAAGAGATGGTTTCAGCGCGCCCTATACATGTAAAGCCTAGTTCCATGAGGGAAAGTAATAAGAAATATGAATGTTGAATTATGGAATGTATTATAGAATAGTTATCAATAATAAGTAACAATTGTGAAATGAATAATTCGTCAACAAGGAATGATATAATTATATTATCATTGATCTTATTATCGAAAATTATTAATCTATAATGTTTCTAATGTCTCCTTGAGAATCACTTTGAATGGAGATTCAGGTTTAAGTGTTTCCACTAGAAAGGGGACATTACACAATCTACCACTAAAGCAAACTAATTGGTTTGCTTAAGCATGTTGTGGAGACATCCCAAACAAGAAAGAATGAATGTAATTCCATATAGGCAAGCAAGAAATAACATAATTCCATGAAGGGCCTAAATTTGATGGTTAACCCTAATAAATAACAAACCAAAAGATCATAGATTCATATCTTTCTTTACCAACCATAATATACAGCTCTACTTTCAATCTCCTTTGATCTCTATTTTCTATATCCATGTCTTCTTTATTGTCTTAAAGTTGTGAAAAAACTTGACAAATACCGGAAAAAAGTTTGAGTTAAACAATTAGGGCCTAAAATTCTCCAATTGGACTTGTCCATTGATGAGCCCTTTTTGTTTCTTTCCATGGTCTCAACATTTCCACACTACTTTGAATCTTCACCTACGATAATTATGATATTTCAAACAGCATTAAACTGCATTCCCCACTTGTTATCAATCAGTAAAAGCTTGAAAAATATTAGTCCCTACACAATATGTGGGATTATTGAAGTTGAGGCATGATGTTAAGATAATATAGTAATAGTTATCTAACAAATAAATTAAATTCAATTTCATGTTACAAATAAAAACAATGAAGCTTAAAATATTTCCAAACTATAAGGAATATTATAATCCAAAACAAACTACATTTTTCCAATTATTTTTGTGCAGCTAGGTGACAGCAGGAACAAACCAGTGAGAGTAGGATTCAAGAATGGTGACTATTTATGAGAAGGGATGGGGTGGCAATGGCGGTTTTGAGCTGTTAATGGTGTTTGATTGTACACATGCTAGTTGCATTTGCGTAACTGTTTCATGAAATCACCTCTTTCAGGTATTTCTCGGAAACATATTGTCAAACAGTTCATGTGCCTTGAGCATGTTTTGACATTTTGCAACTACACCTACCAAATATCTCCTACATACCCTTCTACGAGCTCCAACTGTTTGGCCAATACTGAGGCCTCCTTAAGCATCATGGCTTCATTTGATAGAGGGGGAAACAAAGGATAAATATTTGTTTAACTTCCTATATGATGTAGGAGCATCCAGTGGTGTAAGGGCAATCTTGCATCACCCAAAAAGAAGTTGATTCAAAATCATTGCAGTTGTTTTCATTTCTTTCCATCATTAGTGTTTCTGGTTCCATAATCTCCCGAATAATGATGTAGGACTTTCAGTTTTTTCCAAACTGCTAAAAATAACAAACTGTCAGTTTTGGAAAGTTTACCTGCTATTTTAGGAAAGTTTGCATTTGGGCACGGATTGAAGAGAAAACTTACAGAAAGCTTCATAATTGAAATATAAGACCTTTGGCGAAGGAATCAGGCAAAGATCATTTGTGAGCTGAAAGATATTAAAGTTTTTGTTTTCCGAAAAGCCCCTGAAAATTTCCGAAACAAGATATGAGGCACTAAAACATCCCATAACGTCCCAAAAAGTTAACGGAAATCTGTTTACGGATTTCCGGCGTGATAGTTCACATCGCGAGCTTTTCGATGCCTAAAACGGTTCGTCAATCAGACACTCGGAAGTAAAGTTATGCTTCTCGAAAGTTGACCTACTTTTGGAGGGAGTTGCAAATTTCGAAATTTAGCTGGAAGCTGCCAAAAAGTGTTATTTATGACTATTTTGGGAACCCTAGGCAGTAGTAGAGTTAAGGGGGAAAGTGTAGAGTCAAGAATAGGTGGGAAAACAGAAACCCTAGCTGATTTGGGGTTACAGAAGGCAGAAGATTCCAGAGCTTGGTGATGTGTAACTACAGTGTGTTGCAGTCTGTGGAGGATTGATTCCTCTGATTGTAATTGAGATTATGTAATGTAATAAGTTGTCCAAATCAATAAAGAAATATTCTATTTTCTGTGTGCCATTTTTGTTGTTGTGTGTTTTATGATCTTACATCTTTTGGCATTTGAATTTCTCTCTGTGAAGCTTTATGCTTGTTCTTGAGGCTTGCGAGTTTCAAGTAGTTGAGGTGATGCTCCCTCAACAGTGATAAGGTGATGCTCCTTTGTCAAGTTGTGAGGTGTTAACACAGTTGACATCATTGTGCTCAATAGAGTTGATCAATTGTGGAATCATTGTAAATATCAAGGCTTCAAGGCCTTTCTTGTAATCAGTTGAATAAGATTGTATGTTCATTGCCATTGAGGGCATTATCTATTGTAATAAGATAGTTGTATTGATTTGAATCAAGTGGTAATACAAGTGCCCAACTTCAAGTTGATTCATACACGTTATCTTTGATGTATGTCATTGAGTTAGTTGAGTAGTTGATGAGTTAAGTGCAAGTAAATTTGTCTAAGGAATTTTTTTTTTTAGATATAGTTGGGTATCTTACAGAACTAGTAGGAGAAATCGTAGACATGATTATGGTATGCCAAGAAATGCAATGAATATAAGTGGAAGAAATAGAAATATATTCTATGAGGCACATATGGTCATGTCCCCATTTTCGGAGTGTGGAGTTGGCTAGTCTATTTCCATTCTTGTAGGTTAAGCCGGAGGGCTCAGGGAATGACCTAATTGGCGAGTTTTCACACAGCCAATTTTGTAGGGTAAAATGATTGTGGAAGATGACTCGGCATAATTTTGTGGTATTTTTGATGAAGTCATCACTATTAAATAATTTTCCCTAAGGTGGAGCGACCAAATTGGAGAATTGAAAATAGAGGAGAATATGGAAAATGGCTTTGTAAAAATAAGAATAATTTATGATTGTAGTCATGATATTTCCACAGTCCATGTTATTGAGAATGTAGTGCTTCTGGAAAAACTGTTTATTACTTTTTTGCGTCGATGTTTCGGATCATACTCCATGATCCATCATCAGGAAGAAAAGAAGAGAAAACATAAGAGTAAATTGCAGAGAAAGTCTTCTTAAAAAGAGAGAATGTTATGGGTGCGGATTACAAGAGGTGTCATAGGTGAGGAGATAGGAAGTAAAGAACAGAAAGAAGAATAAAAAGACGAAACTAAAAATGAAAATAAACATGGACAAGAGCCCTAAACAAAAGTAAATTGAACACAAATTAAAGAAAATAAATAAGGGAGGCAAAGAAGTCAAAGGAAAGAAAACCCCGCAGAGGAGGGGCTATAATAACATGATATAAAGATATAAAAGAAAAAACAAGAAGAAACTAAACATGAAAAACAACAGAGGCAAGAGGTGTAAACAAATGTATAAAAACATAAAATAAAGACAATAAATAAAATAAAAAGAAGAATAAAAAGAAGTCAAAAGAGGTCAAATATATATATATATGCAAAACCGTACACAAGCTATCATAAGTAATAAGTAAGTAAACAAAAAAGTGACAAATTAACATAAAATAAATTAAAGCAAGCAATAAATGCGAGAACAAGGAGAAGAGAAATTGTGTGCAGAGGTGTGTGTGTGTGAGATCAAAGAAGAGAAAAGAAAGAGGGAGGAGAAGGAATAGCAAGATATGAGATCAACATCAAGCGCAAAACTGAAGGAAATATAAAGGAGAGAGATAGATAGAGGCAAGACCTAATTAATGAGGAACATAAAAAATAGGAAGAAATGACATCAATAGTGGAAGAACCACAAAAGGGGGGAAAAAAGAAGAAAGAGAAGAGGCGGAGGAAAATCTAGATGAGAGGGTAAGCGAAGGAAACCAGTGACACGACAAAAAGCTAGAGGCTCAACAGTTAAAGGAGCGAGAACAAGGACCAATCGGGGCCAGGTAACATGGGTGGGTCAAGGGAGGAAAAAAGCTCAAAGAGGTCACGAAGAAGACACGGAATAAGCAGAGAAGATGAGGGAGTAAAGGGAGAGGAAGGAAAGGAGATACACGGAGGAGGGGGAAGAACAAGGAACAAGAGATAGATCACGAAGAAAGGCGGGAAGCGAGGAGTGGACTAGGAAGAGAAGTGGAGGAAAGAAGAAAGGAGGGAAAGAGCGGATTGGAGCTGGTAAAGAGAAAGCGGGGGAATGGAAAGAGGGAGCAGGAGATCAAGAAGTGGGATGGTGATTATGAAGGGACTTTAAAAGCGGGTTCCAAGTGTGACTAAGGTTCCACCCATCATCACGGTTAAGGTTGGTAGGGTTGTTTCTAATGTAGACAGCCTCTTTAAGTTTTCTCTTAAAGAAGTTATCTTCCTTGGCAAGGACAAGGGTATCTTCAAGGCGGATGTGGTGCTAGGTGCTTGAGGAGTGGTCAGCTAATGCCGACTTGTAGACCCTTTCATGTCTAATGTCTGCACAGTGTTCTTTTATTCTCAAGCTGATAGATCTCTCGGTTTCACCTATGTAAGGGGTGCCACACGAGCAATCTATCTTGTAGACACCTGAGTTTAGAAGAATGTTGGAGGGGTCTTTGGTCGAGGGAATGAGGTTCCTGATAGTGGAGAGGGGTTTGAAGGCACACTTGAGCCCTTTCTTGCGTAGGATTTTGGCAATCTTATTGGAGATGCCTTCGATGAAAGGAAGAGTGGCATTGTGAGCAATCTCAGAGTCTTTATTGATGGGTTTGGGGTTAGGGTGGGTATGGGCTTGTTTAAAAGCTTGTTTTATACACTTGTTGCGGTAACCATTGAGTTTGAAAACCTTGGTGAGGTGGGCCAACTCTTGATGAATGTGATCATTGTCACATATGCGGAAAGCTCTGGTAACCAAAGTTTTGAGGACACTGGCTTTGTGGTTGGGGTGGTGGTGGGAGGAAGCATGGAGCTAAAGGTCAGTGTGGGTGGATTTCCTGAAGACCCGACGGCCGAGAGAACTGCCATTCTTTCTATTGACGATTGCACCAAAAAGCGCCTCTTACCCAATAAGGAAGTCAAACCTCACATCTATGGTGTCCCCAAAATTCACAAGCCCAACATTCCCCTGAGGCCAATTGTAGACACCACTGACTCCCCCACTTACAAATTGGCTGCCTATTTGGCTAAGCTCATCTCTCCTCTTCTTGGCAAATCTTCCTCCTTCATCAAAGACTCGACCCACTTTGTTGACTTCATCAAAGATAAAAAGGTTAACGTCGATGACATCCTGGTTAGCTTTGATGTTTGGAGGCATTAAAATGAAATAATGATATTTCTTATGTTTTGGGTGCCAAAGGGAGGTCGGCCTAGAAGAGAAGAAATAAAAAGAAAATAAAAAGAAATATCCCTATGTGGTCGGCCAACTCGAGGAGAGGTAAAAGCATGTATAAATATAAGATGTTTGGAGGCATTTCTATTATCATTCATTCATATTCCTTTTCATTGGAAATTTACCTCTTGGCTGCAACTTTGGTTCAGCACCTTCCTAGGACGAAAACCCTAAGAAAGATAGGTGGATTGGACGAAAACCCAATCACACTTTGAAGGTGGACTCATATGGAGTTAATATTTGCGCATCATTGGTGATTTGCGAGGGAAAACAAAGCATCGAAGCCATATTTGTTTCTGCAGAAACCCTAAGGCCGAATTGTGAGATTTGTGCCAAAAACAATTCTGAGGAGAGAAGATAAATCAGATATTCAGATCCCATTGCGGATATTACAATGGTATCAGAGCTTGGATCTTGCTAGCCTGAAGGGTTCTATATTGGTGTTTTGTATTAGTGATTATCTAATGTTGATATATGACTTCCGAAGATAGAGAATTCATCACATACTGGAGAAGGCAACAAGTTCTTGGTACAGGTTTTAAAGAAGAAGTCAGCATGGGTGATAGAAGTGATGAAGAACCTAGCATGAAGGATGTCCTCCAAAACATCTCTAGGACACAACAAAATATAGTGCAAATGATGGCTCAACTTATGTGAATAATGGAGGCAATAATGGAGGCAATGGAGATAATAGACATAATATCGCTAGCACTTCCAGAAATAATGGCGGTACTCCTATTCATGCATCTCATGCATCCGTGGTCAGACCACTCATGCCTACCTTTTTGGATCAACAAAGAGCTACAGAAAATGAAGCACAAGTAGCAGGTGAGACTTTTGATGATTATAGAAGAGAATGGTTATCTTTGAGTGAAGAATGCCGAGAAGCCTTTCCATATCAGGACTTTTACAATGTAAAGTACAGGTACAAAGATAGACCTAGAGGAGAAAGAGGCAACAACAACAACCACAACAACAATAACAATCATGACTTGCAAAGGAAGTTAGGTAAGGTCAACATCACTCCTTTTGATGGTTCAGGGAAGATCACAACACGAGCATGGATCCAAAAGTTGGATAACTACTTGACATTGAGCCCTATGTTTTACAGAGATGCTATACAGTTTACCACACTTCACTTGGAGGGAGATGCTCTAGATTGGTGGTATAATGGTATGGTGACTTAAGGTCATAACCTTGTCACTACTTATGTGGACTTCTCACAAAGATTGATTGATACATTTGATGAGTCAAATTCGGAGCAGTTCTTCAGGGAGTTGGCACAACTCAAACAGAAGGAGTCCGTGGACACATCTTTGAGTTTCAGAAGCTTGCCGTGTTGGTGCCTAATGTGTTGGAGACTAGGTTGACAAATCTTTTCATTGAGGGACTTGGGGAGCCACTTCGTGGATGGGTGAAGGCCCTAGATCCACCATCTTTGAGGGAAGCCATCAAGAGAGCTCGCGGCATGAAGTTTTTAGTGCCACCCAAGCCTAAGTTTCAGAGTAAGCCTTTCAATTCATCTAGAAAGGACCTAAAGAAGAATTTTTAGAAGGATTGGCCAAAGGAGACAACAACAGAGTTAGAGGGGAAGAATGAGCTAAGGAGAAAGAAGCTTTGCTTCTCATGCAAGGAGCCTTGGGACCCTGGTCATAGATGCCTTGGGAAAGGCAAGGCATACTACATTGAGGTCACTTCCGATGTTGATGAGGATATTCCAGACACTAGCTCGGAAGGTGATAAGGAGGAACAACCATTGGAGCAAGATGACATGGCACAAGGTACAATTGCCTTCCTTTCAGGAGTTTCGAAGCATTATCCTTTTAGGGTAAGAGGTATTGTGAAAGGACAAAGAGTATCTTGCTTGGTGGATAGTGGTGCAACACATAATTTCATTGATGAGGGTTTTGTGGTCAAGAGAGGACTACAAGTAGAGGAGTTTCCTGGATTCAACATCTTGTTGGCGGATGGATTCAAGATGAGTTGTACAAGGAAGATCTCACAATTGAGCATTCAGTTGGACAGCTATACATTTGAAGATGAGTTCTATATAGTTGGCATTGGAGACACAAAGATTGTATTGGGGATCCAATGGCTAAAATCTCTTGGTAGATACATTCAGGATTTCAACAAGATGGAGCTTGAGTTCACATCCAAGGGTAAGCATATAATTTTGAAGGCAATAAACAATGGTAAACCTATGGACGTGACAACCAAGAGGATGGAGGTTCAGATCAGCCTTGAGGCATGTGATTTTCAGTTGGAGACATCTCTTAGATCAGCACTTGACGAAGAGCATTCAACGAAGGAGGAAGATGTGCTTGAGGTTCTTGAGGACACTTCACAAAGATATGAGACAAGGTCTGATTTTCTGATTTGTGACAGCAGTCCCTTACCTTTACATAATAAGAAGTCTTCCATTGTTGACACTCAAGATTTGAGGGATGAACATGAGGTACTTGTTGTGGATCTGTCATGTCCCGTTCTAGGTTTGCATACAATTTTCTGAATCTTGTAATTTCAAAAATCAAACCCTAGGACAGAAATTCTGATTTTTTTGTTTGCACCTTCAATTTGTCTTCAACAACATGAAATATAGAGTAGCATATGCCAAAATATTGATGGCACACAACATACACCTAAGCTACTTTGAAATGAATTTCACCATGAATTACACAAAGATCTAGATGATAATGATAAACATCAGTTAGATCACTGCTGTCATGAATTTCAGCTTGCTTCAAGACTTCAATTACATCAAATGGGTGGCTTAATGATAGCCAATAACAAATGTCAAGATGGTGTTATAATTCAGAGAAAAACAATGAATGTCAACATACCAATTTGAGTCTAAATACAATGCAAATGATGATGATGCTGTTCTAAACATTAGCTCTCTTATTATGGAAAGCATGTCTTTCTGTTTATATTAACTCTCTCTTTATTTTTATTCCATGACTTGTTAGCCTTCTTATTTTTAAGTTTTACCTTTTATTTTATTATTTTTCTTATTTTTCACTTCCTCCTCCTTTGACTTCCCTTCCTCCTATCTACTTTGGTCTCCGTGCCACCCCCCCCCCCCGCCTCTCTCTCTCTCTCCTTTTAAAGCTATTCTATCTCTGCAATTTAAATATTTCACATTCTCTCTTTTCTTCCTGACGATGGATCACGGAGTGTGATCCGAAACGTCGATGCAAAAAAAACTACACAGTCTTTCCAGAAGCTTACATTTGATTTTATCATGGATTGTGGAAATATCATGAGTACTGTTATAGGAGTTGTTAATGGTGTGGATGTGCAACTTGTTGCATACCTTAGTAAATGTTTAATGATGGATGTAATTATTGTTGATTGTCCAACAAAGTGGGGTATGTTGCTGTGAAGAAAGTGGGCAGCTTTAATAGGTTGTAGCATTCAAATGGATTTGTCATATGCCACTATACCATTACATGGTAAGGAGGTCCGATTACATAGGGAAAGAAAATGTTACACATTGCGGAGGACCTAGAAGCAAAAAATGAGGTTGTTTATACAAAAGGTGAGCTTGGAACATAATTGGGTATTGTGATGATGATGTTGATAACCATACTGACCCCGCTACATGCCCTCAACTTCCTTATTCTGAAAATAACAATATATGGGACATGTATTTTGATAGTGCATGCTCTAGGGAAGGAAATGGTGCAGGTATTGTTTTGGTGTCACCCTTACTTTCAGGTTAAATTTTGACTGCAATTACAATGTGGTTGAACATGAGGCCCTGCTACTTGCTTTGAATATAGCCTCCAGGCATGGCATTAAATATTTAATTGTACATGGTGATTCAGAACTGGTAGTGTCTCAAGCTAGAGGTTCATATGCAGCCAAAGAAAAAAGATTAAGGATGTATAGGAATGCAATATGGGATGCCATAGAAATGTTTGATGCTTTTGATATCAAGTGGCTAGACAAAATTGAAAATATTACAGCTGATGCTCTTTCTGTCATGGCCTCAAAGTTTGATACCTATTTGACATCACTCGATTGCATGTATAGTGTGGAGGTTCTCACCAAGCCAAACATTCTTGATAACATATACAACTGGCAGGTATTCAATGATGATAGGAGGATTTATGAGTTCTTAAACTGTATAAATAATTTGGAAAATCAGCTCATTGATTGGTAGCCTATGATAGAAGTTGAAAAATAAAAAAGAAACCCTTTTCGGAAATGAGTTTATTCAGCTCAAAACCAATACCATTCCGAGGGGTCTTATAGCACTTGAAAGGATGTTTGATAATGCTGATTGCTACAAGACAAGGAGCAACCCAATCAGCGAAGATGATGTAGATGGTGTAAACCTAGGTATTGAAGTAGCTCCCAAGATGATTTACGTTGGTAAAAGGTTGAAGCCAATAGAGAAACAAATGGTAATTGCATTATTGAGGAAGTTCAAGAAGTGCCTTGCATGGTCATATGATGAGTTGAAAGCCTGTAGGGAAGACTTGTTCCAACACACTATTCCCTAGGAGATTGGTGTGAAGCCATTTAGAAAGAAACAAAGGCCTATCAATCCCTTGTTGGCCCCTCAAATTTACAAATAATTGATGAAGCTGAAAGAGGGTGGTATAATCAAGTCAATCAGACATTCAGAGTGGGTATCCAAACTTGTCCCAGTAAGAAGGAAAAATGGAGACATAAGACATTATGTAGATTTTAGAAACTTGTTAAAGAACAAATCATTAAAAATGAGCCAAAGAAAATATTCTTGTAGAAAGAAGGAAAACTAGAACCAAAGATGCAAAAAGCTATAGAAGAGCAAAGAAAATCTACCATGCAAATGAAAGGTATGGATCTTTTTTTAGAAAATGATATCTTATTGGCTTATGAGATTGAATGTTAGCAAAAGATTTATCTTGATGAAGTCAAGGAGGAACAAATATCACTTGTTGATTGCATAGTTGAAAATGATGTTCTTTTTCAAGAAGCATTCATTAATCTTCAAAAGATTGAGACAGTTTTAGAGAAAAGCAATTTTCAGGATAGTTGTGAAAATAAAATTGAGAAGAATATTAGTGTTGATGCAAATCTCTCAGAAGTGTCAACTGAACATTATTGTAATTTTGTACTGGAAAATGAAAAGAATGTTCCAATTCAAGAGCCATATCAAATTGACTTCAAGAAAGAATTTGTTGATTTGCATGCGCTTGTAAAGGATGTTGTTGAGTTCACAAAATTAGTAACTTGTGGTGAGCAGATTGGTTATCTCTGTGATTATAGTTCAAGGCATGTAAGTAATGATGTTAGTAGATATTTGACATCTTTGCAAGATTCTTTTCTTCATGGAAAAAATCATGAGCATGAAAGAGTTCAAATGAGTCTATGAATAAGAGTATGGGAACTAGGTAGTAAGTTGAGACACATGAAGGGCAATACAAAAGCATCACTTGGTGCAAGATTTTGAGAATCCTCAACTTGCAATTGTATTAGAGTAGTGCAACGGAAGCATGGTGGTGAATACATTTTTCATTTGAGGCAACCACTAGGGAACTCTAAAATTGCAAGCAAGATGAGGACACCTAAGAAATTCCTAAGATTGATTTGTGACCTTGGTATTTGGAATCATGAGATGAACCATCATTGCTTTAGGACAGTCAATCTTTGGAGTAAAAGAAATTATAAAGTTAATATTTTTAAGTTGTCTAATGATTTACTTTTTATTTTATTAAAAAGTGACAACTTAATATTACTTTATTAAAATAATTTTAATAATAATGCTTTAAGTTTATCCTTGTATTTTATTCTAAATTATTAAAAAGGGATAACTAAAGGATTATTATTAAAATAATTAAAAGGTCATATTAATAAGATAATAAAAGATCTTTAATAAGATAATAAAAGATCTTGTAAGAGGGAAACTTTTGGAGGAAAAAGGAAAAGAAGGAAAAAGAAGATCTATAAAGAAAGGAAATTTTTCATAGTTTTGTATGCTATTTTATTATCAAAAACCCTTTTTTGCAGAGCTTGGACATTTATGTTCGTCTTTTACTAGAGGATGAAAACTCTTATGGTTTTTAGAGGATCGAAGTACAAAAACCCTTGAGGTCTTTGGGATTCGAGAACAAAAACTTTCAAGGTTCCAGTTGGTGATTCCACCTAGGAATTACACAGAGCTTCATACTTTAGTTTCAGATGTTGCATGTTAGTGATCAGCATTTGCATGTCAGTATCTAGTGTTTGCATGTTAGTTCCAGAAGTTGCATGTTAATGATCAACACTTGCATGTCAGTTTTAATGGTTGCATTCCAATATGTAGTGATTGCATGTTAGTTTCAGCTATTGTATGTCTGTGTTTTGCGATTGCTTGTCAATTTTAGCGGTGGTATTAGAGTTGTCTCCTTACAATTGTCCTAAAGCCTGTGATTTTTTATGCAGCAATTGGTGTTTTGGGTTAGTAAATTATTGAATCATTTCTATCTTATCAGTTGCTATCTTATGGAATAGAAATATAGTTGATATTTGTGAATCAAATTTTTGGTTTATAAATGATTTATCATCCATAGTTGCTGCATGTGAGTTTCGGTGCTACATTTGAAAAATAAATAGTTTAATCAATTCTTGAGCAATTTGGAAAATCATTAAAACAAATTTAATTTTGGAGTAAATATCATATAATATTCATTTAGGGATATTATAGGATGCCTTTTGGACTCAAAACTATAGGAGACACCTTCCAAAGGGCAATGGATGTTGCCTTTGCCGGTTTAATAAATGAGGTCATGGTGACCTATTAGGATGATTTAACTACTTATTCCAAGGATAAGAATGACCATTATAAACAATTGTAGTTAATATTCCAATGATGCTTGGAATATGGGATTTTCTTAAATCCAAAAAAATGTGTATTTGGTGTGGAAGAGGGCAACCTCCTTGGGCATATAGTGTCCAAAGAAGGGGTAAGGATTGACCTTTAAAGAGTTAAAGCAATAGACCTCATCCCCCAGCCCAAAATAGTTAAGGTAGTGCAATCCTTCTTTGGACAAGTTAGCTTCATTAGGCGGTTTGTTCCTAACTTTGTTGAGAAGACACAAGCTATCTCAAAGGTGCTGAAGAAAGGACAATCAGCCAACTGGGATAAGGAGTCAACTAATTCACTCATGGAAATTAAGGATGCATTCAAACAGGGACTGGTATTGGGAAGCCTTGATTATTCAAAGCCTTTTCGATTATTTTCTTTCGCTTCCTTCTACACTATTGTTGTTGTTTTGCTCTAGAAAAATGTTGATGGGTATCAGCAACCAATTGCCTTCTTTAGCAAATCATTGCAAAATGCTGAATAGAACTACTCCATCATGGAACAAGATGCTTATGCTCTTGTTAAGGCTGTTAAAAACTTTAGGCCTTATCTCCTATGAGCTAGAATCACTACTTATGTGCCTCACATTGCTGTGAGGGACATCTTTGTTCAGCAAGAAGCTCTAGGCAAAAGGTGCAAGTTGATTGATAAGATCCAAGAGTATGACATGAAGGTGCATACTACAAAGCTAATCAGAGGTCAGGGCCTGGCCAAGCTAATGGTAGATACCAACTTGGATGCAACAGAGGTACATCAACTAAGCTATGATTCTGCATCTTTTCTTTGCCCTTTGAAAAGTGATTTTTGGTACGAAGACAGTTTTCTATTTGGAAAACTTGAGTTGTTCCCCAAGATTGAATGATTATCAGAAGAGGACCTTAAAGTTGGCAGCCCAAAGGTATATGGTGTTGTAGGGCCAATTAATGTGGAGGAACCTTGATGGATTGTTGCTTAAATGCTTAGATCAAGAACAATCTATCGAAGTCACTAATGAGTGTCATTGAGGGGTTTGTGGGGGACATTTTATGTCAAAGACCATTGCTCACAAGGTGATTAGAGCAGGATATTGGTAGCCTACATTGTTCAAGGATGTAGCCAAATTGGTTAGGAAGTGTGATGCGTGCTAGGGATTTTCTAGCAAGATGAAGTACCTATAGATGACCTTATCTCCACTCAATTCAGTTCTAGCAGTGGGATCTATATCAACAGATATTGAATCCCTACCAATAAGTTCTCTAGCTTGGATATTAGGCAAATGTGGGGAACACCTATAGCTCCACTTAGTCCCTTCAGCCTAGGATACTTCGCAGAGGTCATCAGACTTGTCATGATGTTTATACTGTGGTTGATAGCTCTATAAATTCTGCCTTTACTGCTAACAAGGAAAAGGGACTTTCTTTCTCCATGTCCAGTCACTTTTCTCTTTTCTCTTTTGAGTTATTGGTTCATTTCATTATCTGAACAAATAGCTAATCTAGTCTTATAACTCTTGCCATGTAATTTATTATATTGGTTTTATAGAGGGAATGAATTTTGGTAGTCCCTTATTTTTTCCATGATTGTTGGTTGCATAGTTCACCAACTCGGACTCGGAGAGTACTCGGTAAGTCAAAAATTTCCGACTCGGAGAGTACTTGGCAAAAATTCGGCAACTTTAAAAACACAAAAGTTTTTGAAACTAGGCAAAAAATCGGCAAAACTCGGCAAAAACTCGCCAAAATTGCTGGCTGGTGAGTCAAGTTGTTGGACTCACCAAGTTTTTGGCGAGTCTCAGCGAGTACTTGCCAAAAACTTGGCGAAAAGACTCGGCAAGTCAAACCTGCAGGTACTCGTGTAGGTTAAAAACTCGCGAGTAGTCTGCAACTCGCCGAGTTGGTGAACTATGGTTGGTTGTATCATCGAGGCCTATTTATCTTTGTTGGTCATTTGAGGAGATTCATAACTCTTTTGTTCTCCAAGAACATTCCCATCTTGACCTTCAATTCTATATTGTATGTTGGTTGTTTTTTTGTATTTAATTCAGCTGTTTCTAACTGCAGTATACTGCATTTCTAAGGTTGTCCTTTTGATTATCCTATTTGTATTATTAGAATGTAACCTCTGCTAACTTTATGATTTTGATCTGTACTTGTTAATTTAATGCTAATGTTATAACACATTGTTGGTTTTTAG
Organism: Cunninghamia lanceolata; assembly: GCA_027924645.1. Taxonomy (NCBI): domain Eukaryota; kingdom Viridiplantae; phylum Streptophyta; class Pinopsida; order Cupressales; family Cupressaceae; genus Cunninghamia; species Cunninghamia lanceolata. The sequence continues at coordinate 10,329,492 of BSBN01000553.1, read as the reverse complement.
ACTTTTGGTTATTATTAATAAATTTTTAATTTTTTTTTTCTTTTAAATCTCTTAATTGCTTTCATCATTGTATGCATCTTATAAAGATCTATCTTCAAATGCTTCCATTCAAATCCTACTTGATGGTTGATAAATCGTAAAAGTTAAAATAAAAACAAATGTCATGTGTGGGGGTTAAATTATATCTATATGCATAAGAAAGCATGCATTAGAAACAAAATTTGGCGTCTCATTATGTTGTAGGGCTCTTTATTGGAACTCAACTTTATTGATATCTTAAAATTTTATGTGTCATAGCATTAATGGCGGAGTTTGTATTCTTTGTAAAACGTTGCTATTTCTTATCATGGACTTATGTGCAGGAGATGATCACAGTGTTATGATTTACTACCCAAGTTCTGCTGGTGGGGGAATGAAGGAGTTATTTCGGAAGGTAATACAAAGGGCTTGTACAATTGTAGATGTTTAATGATGTTGGGCAAATGGTTTTTGAGGAAAATTGAAGTAATGGCATTGGATAGGAAAGCAAAACATTTTCTAGTACGGGAAAAAATGTAATAGATCATAACTATTTAAGCACATTGAGGAGATGCTACTATTATGAATTCTGCAACATTAGACTTGTGACTGATATACACTCAGTCCTCAATCCACACACTTGGAATGTTTACTGGACAAAGACAAAGAAAATATTAATTAAAATTCTAATAATAGTTTTGTCCAAGTATTTGCCAAAACATTAACATCAGTTACATACAAGAACAGAAATTAGGACTGCTAAGAAATGTACGATAAAAGGGGGGAATCTATAACACTGTACTTTAAAGTTTAAACTGATATATCTCAACTTATAAAGCATATACCTGAACTTACACACTTGGAACTTTGAGTGGAGAAAGTCATTGTAATAAGTAAATTAAATAAGAAAAGTTTTCATGCATCTGCCGAAAGATTAACATCAGTCACATGCAAGAACAAAGACTGGGAATACCAAGAAATGTGTGATACAAGAGTGGATGTAATGTCCCCAAACTAAAATATTTGCAATTAATTTCAGATCTGAAATATTTCAAAATTTATGGCAAAAATACCCAATTTTCATGTGTCAAATTTCACTCAAACTATGCGACACAAATCGGCAATTTTTGCATAATCAAATAGAAACTTCACAAACATGCTGGGGCTGTTCTGTATTAATAAAATGTATAACAATTAGCCGTAAAACAATGGTTATAACAGCAGCACCAAGAAAATACACGTTTGCAAACAAACCCTTATGTTGAAGCTCCTTCTACACAGTTTGCAATCCTCCAAATTGAACAACACTCACAAATATGAAGCCATAGATATAATGCATTACTAAGCTGCTCCAAAATGATGAAACGTGGATCCAAAATACAAAAAAGACTACAGCCACAAATTTGATTATTAAATTTGGAAATTGCACCTTCACAGCGCACGACCACTTTGACAATTTTGTACCAAATCAAAGAACAATTTCCCAAATTTTTTGTAGTAGTTCTGAGGGAATGAAATGCACAACATAATGCTGTAATAACGACAAATACAACAGCAATAACAGTAGCAACAACAATCTGTAAGGAAAGCACAGGTGCGGAATACAACTTCCCTAATGTCAATTCAAAGGGGATAATGCAAACAGGTAACGTTTAATTCAAATACACAGATGAACACACCAAAAAATACAGAATAAACATACAAGATAACAGAGAACAACACTAGATGTACGTGGGAAAACCCTTTCGGGTAAAAAACCCACCACCACAAGAGAGACAATCTTTATTTACAGTAAGCTTAGAAAGGTTACAATAAAGATCCCAGCCTTCTCACTCAGGTATCGATTCTCAAATCATACACACAGTTCACTTGCTCTGTACATCTACAGAATGAACAATTTGATCGAATCTAATTAATAATCAACTTCATACGATCTCACCAAATCTGTATATATAACACAGTCTTCAAGAGCAAAACCGTTTTGAACTTCTTCCCTAACTATTCGTTCCAACTGACCCAGCATCGCTATCTTCCAACCGTCGCAACTGTTCGTATTCATGTGAGACCTTTAGTCCCACATTCACCAGTTCGAGTTTGATATCTAGGTTTATATACCCGAACACACTGTAAGACTATCGTCGGCAATTTTGTTGCCGACAATGCCAGTCTAAGCCTCATCGGAATAGCCCAAGCCATTGGAGACCACTCCACCATTCACACCGATGGTTCCTTGTCCCATCGATGCCCAAACCTTCATCCTTCATCAGAGTAATAGAAGACCGTTGGAGTGATTACCACAGGCTCAGCCAATGACCAACCTTATGCCGATAAACATATCACATCGGTGTGACACATATCGATCGGAGAAGCTAGAGCATGTCAACCCGATAGAGCATGTCAACCGAATAGCTAGCCCTTCATCGGTGAAACCTTGCATATCGGCCAAAGACTCCTCACTCCCGCCGATATAGAAAGTCAACCCGATAGCTCACTATCATCAGTGAAACAAAAAAAAAACAACAAATGAATGAGGTTCCAAGCAATAACTTGAGACATTAGGTCTCTTCAATCTTCCACTTGTCGAAGAGATTACTGCTACCTCTTAATCCTCATTTGATTACTGAGAATTATGGGCCCGAAGACCCATTTCATCTGAACACCATTTGAACTTGGCCGTGCTAACTGGTGTAGTCAAGGCATCTGCAACATTATCCAAAGTATCAACCTTTTCTAGCTTTACCTTTTTGTCTTCCACCATATCATGAACAAAATGATATTGGACATCAATATGTTTTGTCCTAGTGTGAAAAGTAGGATTTTTCGCCAAACAGATAGCACTTTGACTGTCACAATGAATTTGTATTTGCCCTGCATCAAAACTGACATCAGAACACAACCTCTTCAACCAAACGACTTCTTGGTATGCACGAGTAGCTGCCATGTACTCTGCCTCTGTTGTGGACAAAGCGACTATAGCTTGCCACTTGCTCATCCAACTGATAGCACCACCATTTAACGTGAATACATATCCACTGGTGGATCTTCTACTGTCAATGTCCCCTGCCCAATCAGAATCAACATATCCTTGAATGCTGATAGATTTCTGAGATCCAATTGAGTTTCCATGATAGCAAATAGCATAGTCAGAAGTTCCCTTCAAATACCTCATAACTCTCTTCACAGCATCCCAATGTGATTTGCCTGGATTTGCCATAAATCGGCTCAAAACTCCCACTGCCTGGGCAATGTCTGGTCTGGTACAGACCATTGCATACATTAAACTGCCAACAACACTTGCATAAGGCACTTTTTTCATGTCATCAATTTTATTTGAAGATTCTAGACAATCTTCAACAGAAAGTTTCGTTTCCTACAAAACTGGAACAACTAACTGTTTGCAATTAGACATATTAAATTTATTAAGAACATTGGTAATATACTTGCTCTCGCTGAGCCAAAGCTTTCTATTAGATCTGTCCTGTTTGATTTCCATTCCCAGAATGTACTTCACTGCTCCCAGACTCTTCATTTCAAATTTCAAGGACAACTGAGATTTTAAATTTGAGATCATCCCCTTACCATTGCCAATGAATAACATGTCATCCACATACAGTGCAATTATAAGAATCCGATCACCATCAGTTTTATAATAGACACAATGATCAGATTTAGATCTCATATATCCCAAAGATAAAACATACGTATCAAATTTCTGATACCACATTCTGGGAGATTGCTTCAAGCCATAAGGAGACTTTTTAAGTTTACATACCAGATGTTCTTTACCTTTTACCACAAAATGCTTTGGCTGGGACATATAAATTTCTTCTTCAAGATCCCCATGAAGAAATGCTGTCGTCACATCCATCTGCTCAATTTCTAAGTCATACGCTGCTGCAAGTGACAACAGAAATCTAATGGATGTCAGCTTAGCTACAGGAGAAAAGATTTCTCCATAATCTATACCTTCCTTTTGAGAATACCCCTTAACAACCAGTCTTGCCTTGTACTTTTCAATACTACCATCTGGACCATATTTCTTTTTAAATACCCACTTACAGCCCACAGGTTTTCTACCTTTAGGCAAGGGCACCAGATCCCAAGTTCCATTTTTCTCCAACGATGACATTTCGTTATCCATGGCTTCCAACCAAGAATCTGGATCAGGTAAACTAATAGCTTCTTTCACAGTCCTAGGTTCATCAGTATTAGTAAGCAAAGCATAGGCACAACTTGAATCAAGTACTAAAAATCCATACCTATCTGGTTGTCTTCTTTCACGTGTAGACCTCCTCAACGGCTGAGGTGCAGGTTCAGGTTCTTGCTCTGGATCTGAATCTTCGGAGCTACTCGAACTCACATTTGAATCATCTACACTTGGTGCTTGTTGTTCCTCTTTTACAAGGGTTAGAGGATATTAACAACACTCTTTTCTTTCTTTTCTTCTGTCTTCTTCGGCTAAGGATCAATAACCAAAGGTTTCAGCTCTTTGAAAATTACATTCCTGCTGTAAATTACTTTTTCAGTTTCAGGATTCCAAAGCTTGTACCCTTTAACAGCGACTCCATAGCCAATAAAGATACATTTGATTGCCTTGTAATCTAGTTTAGATCTTTTTACCTCAGGAATATGAGCATATGCCTCACAGCCAAAGACACGAAGATGTCTTAGAGAGGGCTTCTTTCCAGACCATGCTTCCATAGGCGTCTTATCAACCAATGCCGAAGTAGGAGAACGATCAAGCAAGTAACAAGCTGTAGCAACTGCCTTAGCCCAAAACTTTTGATCAAGACCAGCATAACTCAACATACTTCTTGCTTTCTCCATCAATGATCGATTCAACGTTTCAGCAACTCCATTTTGCTGTGGAGTATAAGGTTTAGTCTTATGCCTTTTTATTCCATGATCAAGACAAAATTTATGAAAATCTGCATTGCAATATTCACCACCGTTATCCGTTCTCAAACATTTTATTTTTCTACCAGTCTGATTTTCCACAAGATTTTTAAAATCTTTAAACCGACTGAACACTTCTGATTTATTTTTCAAAAAATATATAAATGCCCTCCTTGAATAATCATCAATAAACGATACGTAGTATCTTGATTTAGACAAAGAAGGAACATCAACTGGACCAAAAACATCAGAATGTACATAGTCCAGAACACCAGAAGATTTATGAGAACTAGAGTAAAAAGAAACACGGTTCTGTTTTCCATATATGCAATGTTCGCAGAAATTGAATTCCAGATTACAATCAATCAGCCCATCTACCAGGTTTTTGTTTTTCAAAGTTTTTAAACCTTTTTCACCTATGTGACCAAGTCTATGATGCTAGAGCATTGTTTTCTCTGTAGGAAGTTTAACTTCCATAGAGTTTGCATCATGTGTTACAATAGTAGCTTTTTCAGATTTTACAGAGACATTATTACAACACACTGGTTTAGCATCTAACCTATACAAAGTTCCAATGTGTTCACCCTTTGCCAGTACAATAGAACCTCTAGTTATCTTACAGCCACCATTCACAAAAGTAACTTGCACTCCAATATCATTAAGCTTACTAACAGAAAGTAAATTTCGAGCCAGACCTGGTATGTGTATTACTCCATTCATTCCCTTTACTCTGCCATTCGGGAACTAGATTCTGACTCTTCCTTGGCCAACAATTTCCAGTGTCGAATCATTTGCCAGGAACACCTTCCCACCAGCATACGGTTCATACTTAGTGAACCATTCTCTGTGAGATGTCATATGAAAAGACGCTCCTGAACCCACCAGCCATACATCTTCAGATGCAGGCATTGCCAAGGCAGCAATGAAGGCATCAGCATCACTCTGAGAAGAATCGGTGTTAGAGAAGTTCTTCTTCTTTTTCTCCTCTTTGCAGTCTTTTCTGATGTGTCCTTTCTGCCCACAATTCCAGCAGTTCACCTTGGACTTTTTACCAGGGGATTTTGATCTCCCCTCTGATTTGGACTTAGACTTCTTGTCCTTCTTGTCTCTTTCCTTTGATCTACCTCGAACAGACAGGGCCTCTTTGGCCATCTCAGAAGATTTCCTCTGCATCTCTTCAGATAATAGCGGGCAACAACTTCTTCAGTTTTAAACGTGGTTGTTTTACTTCCAATAGCCATCACAAGATGATCCCTTGAGTTAGGTAAGGAACACAACAGAAGCATACAGCGGTCCTCCTCTTCTATTTTTATACCTACAGAAGTCAATTGTGCAACAATCATATTAAATGAGTTCAAATGGTCTGCTACAGATGCTCCTTCATCCATCTTCAGAGAGTACAACTTCTTTCTGAGGAAAAGTTTATTCACCAAGGACTTGCCCTGATAAATATCTCCCAACTTCTTCCACAAAGTGTTTGCAGTCTTCTCCTCGTGGACGTTCAATAGAATAGAATCCACTAAACTTAATCTTATCAGTCCTCTGGCTTTCCTATCTACCAGGTCCCAGTCTTCTTGCTTCATGCCTGAAGGTTTAGTCCCAGACACAACCCAAAGATCTCTGTCGACCAGCACATCTTCAACCTTAAGCTTCCACAACTCAAAGTTTGTGCCATTGAACTTTTCAATGTCTATTTTTCTTGATGTACTTGCCATCTTATTTAACAAAATAGACCTCTACAGAACTCCCACTCTACAGAACTCCCACTCACAGAACTGACACAAAAAACCCAACCTATCAACAAGGATAACACGACTGGCCAGGCTCTGATACCACTTGTAAGGAAAGCACAAGTGCGGAATACAGCTTCCCTAATGTCAATTCAAAGGGGATAATGCAGATAGGTAACGTTTAATTCAAATACACAGATGAACACACCAGAAAATATAGAATAAACACAAGATAACATAGAACACCAGATGTACATGGGAAAACCCTTTCGGGTAAAAAACCCACCACCACAAGAGAGACAATCTTTATTTATAGTAAGCTTAGAAAGGTTACAATAAAGATCCCAGCCTTCTCACTCAGGTATCGATTCTCAAATCATACACACAGTTCACTTCCTCTGTACATCTACAGAATGAACAATTTGATCGAATCTAATTAATGATCAACTTCATACGATCTCACCAAATCTATATATATAACACAGTTTTCAAGAGCAAAACCGTTTTGAACTTCTGCCCTAACTGTTCGTTCCAACTGACCCAACATCGCTATCTTCCAACCATCGACACTGTTCGTATTCATGTGAGACCTTTAGTCCCACATTCACCAGTTCGAGTTTGATATCCAGGTTTATATACCCGAACACACTGTAAGACTATTGTCGGCAATTTTGTTGTCGACGATGCCAGTCTAAACCTCATCGGAATAGCCCAAGCCATTGGAGACCACTCCACCATTCATACCGATGGTTCCTTGTCCCACCGATGCCCAAACCTTCATCCTTCATCGGAGTAACAAAAGATCGTCAGAGTAACTACCATAGGCTCAGCCGATGACCAACCTTATGCCGATAAACATATCACATCGGTGTGACACATATCGATCGGAGAAGCTAGAGCATGTCAACCCGATAGCTAGCCCTTCATCGGTGAAACCTTGCATATCGGCCAAAGACTCCTCACTCCCGCCGATACAGAAAGTCAACCCGATAGCTCACTACCATTAGTGAAACAAAAAAAAACAACGAATGAATGAGGTTCCAAGCAGTAACTTGAGACATTAGGTCTCTTCACAATCTAAAACAAACCCAAATAATTACTGGAAACTCGACAACTTCTTCACTCCAAATTTGACAGTTTTTGCTTCTGATTGTAGAATAACTTTTCCAGTTGATCTGGATGGACAAAATGAATAGAAAGGTGCTGATATACAACAAACACATCAACAACAACCTAAAACAACAAAACTGAAACAAACTCTTTTCTAATCCACACCCAAATCTTGCAAATTAAACAAACTAGAAACAAACTGAAATCTGCTAATCTCTGGAAGCTAAATCATAACATCTGAATGAGATTGTTGTACTGAACCAAAGGGGATTTGTTCTCTGATCCAAGAAACCAATGGGTTTTCATTCACTGATCTCAATCTTCTATGGGTTGTTGTCCATAGAAGAAATCATAAGAACACAAGTGTTCAATACAATTTTTGATAGAGTTTTGATATGATAAAAAGATGGATGCCGAAAATGTGAAATTGCTTGCCAATAAATAGATGCTGAAGGCCCTCCTTGGGCTCCCACAATCCAACACACCTCTCTTGGAAAATTAATAAAATATTATTATTTTCCAGCACTTTCCACCAAAAATGCTCATTTAAAATTCTGTTATAACCATTACTAGATCCCTGGCTAAAAATAGGTAGGAGCTCCCTCTTGCAAGCTGTAATAAAATTTTTCATAGAATTAGTTTCAATTAAGTGGCACATGATTTTGGAAGTTACTATTTGCTCCATAAGAAAGGCTATGCCTCATTTTGGGTTGCCATCCCAATAAAATATGAAATATATTTAATATTCAATTTGCCCCAATAAAGTAGCTTGAAAATATAAATTAATCGTGGGTCCACAATATTAAATATTAAATAAATTATTTTCCATACTCCTTAACCCACGGAAAATATTGGAATGGACATTGTCCATAAAATTAAATTAATTAAAAATGGGACATTATAGTGGACATCTTGTTCTTGGGACTAAGCTAAGGAATGGTGTTTGTAGTAGTTAATTTATGATTTCCATATGTTAACAACTATCAGCATCTAAAACAACTATGACTTTAATAAATTCAAGAATGCTTCTGGATAAAACTGTGTAGGATAAAACTGTGTAAGTGTTTTTTACAAAAACGTTTCAGATCATACTGCATGATTCTTGAATTTATCAATATGGACTTTGGAAATATCATGTCTCTTAACTATGACTTTGCTGGAGTAATAGGGAAAGGCTATTGGATATCTATACCCTTTGGGGATTTTTTCAATTCTGCACTTTGTTATCCTATTCCCAGTAGACAAACTTCTAGAAAGAACATTTTTGAAACCTAGCATCCAAAAATGAGTTACAAAACCATGCATGTTTGAAACAAAATCAACCGAATGATTGACAGAAGAAGAATACTCAATGGTTCTTGCCTAGTTTTATGTCTGCTGCAGTTAGTAAATACATACGACATTTTTTTTGGAATGATTGTCTGTTAGATTCCCACCAATTCTATAATACCAGATCTAGAGAATTATAATGTGTCTTGGGGTAGAGGAAGGGCAGTAGAAAAGAATGTTGAAGCTCTTAAAAAATAAGGTTGCAAAAAGCTGTTAGCACGTATGGCTCTGTGATTTATGTATCTCTGAGAGCTAGGTTATTGGATACCGATATTTGTAGGGATATAGACATGGATACAAGAGTATTTTAGGGACCCAAAGGATATGATACGGCATGGATATGTCTGGACTCTAATACTGATATACATACAGTGGTAACTATACATGCTTTTTTAAATATATGTTTGTGCACATATTTAATTATAATATGAATGAATATATATGTATATATTATATGGATGTGTATTTGTCGTACAATATATTGGTGTACATGTTTATTTCTTGGAAGACTCGTTCATATTATTTTGTTGACTTGTCTATTAGAAACATATTATTTCATAGTGCTAACATTTTGACCTTTAGTGCTCTCTGTTTTTTTGTTTCTATACATGACAACATTCTGTTTACAAGACATCGACATGGTGTTGTAAAAGTATAAATGGATTTCAGTTATCTAGGTTTAAATTGGGAAAAACTTGGCACAAACTTAGGAATTAAAAAAACAATGTACTATATGTAAAAAATATAATTTTTTTTAATGCCAATTATAGTCATATAGATTAAAATAGATGTCATACACAATAAAATGCTAATTATTAAAAAAAAATATAAGAATTTTAAAAAAATCTATTCTACTTTCATTGAAGAGGGTTTATGTAAAAATCAAATGGTCATTTTGTCATGAAGCATGGCCTATTATTTTAGGGGCAGCCCTATGTTTTTTAAGTATGTAAACACTCATTGTGATTTAATATTTAACTTCCAAAAGAAATATATTCGAAGTAAAACCAAAAGAAAATTCAAAATACCCCAAGCGTAAACAAAAAATGTTCAGTCTCTTTTCAATCTGTATTTTCGTGTCTCTAATCGTAAACATGATCCATAAAGGATATATATCATAGTTGCTAGTAAACTCCATTATAGGAATATAGAATGCGTCCCCATCCTCGTACCCATAATATCTGGTGGCCACATTATAGCCGACTCCATATTCATTTACTCCTTACCCTAATTTGATTGGCATCCTTGCCTCCGTATTGATACCCGTGTCTCCTAGTAACCATGATATATATAAAAAAATCAAAATCACTTTGTGAAAATTTTAGGAAAAACTCGGGAAATAGCAAAACAAATTTGGTGGGCCATTATTGTAAGAGTCACCAAAGGACTCAAGCTCCTAGAATCACTTGCAAAACTAGAGATTAGCCTTCCACAAGAGAGTAGCAAGAGGATGAATTGCTTGATTGTGGTGCAAAATGGAATTATGATATGATATATTGATACCATGATACAAAAAGTACATGAGGGACCTTGCTTATATAGGCAAGGTTGAAAGAGAGGACTACATAGAATGATGACAAGTGTCTTAATCATATGATATGAGACAAAAAGAGACAACTATCCTAAGTGTGCCCTAAGTAAACGTAAGTAAACTAGTGTGAATAGGACCTAATATAAAACTGGTTAGGTAATATACTCTGTTCACACCAACACCCCTTAAGTGCAACTTAGGGAGAATGCGAAAGCATGCAAATGATGCAATGATGGATGGGTCTCGGCTACAAGGACATGCTAGGTACCCATGTACAAAAGATCTCTTACAAACGGAGTAAAGGAGAAAAACTCGTAGGAAAAAACCTCTCTCCAAAAGAGAGAAAACAAGAAAGTGAAAGGTGGACTCAACATGACCCCCAAGGACTACTTTTGTCACCAATATATAATCAATAACCCCCACATAGGAGAGAAAGTGAGATGTTAGATTCCCCACACAAAGAAGTAGCTCCTATGTTGATGGTGAATGCCTGAAGACATAATACAATACACTGCCTGCAAACAACATTTCTCCCTTTGGGAAGAAACCAATCCAATGGTGGATGTAGAAGCAACTCCCACAATCTGGATGAAAAGGGAATCCAAATCCAAATGTGTCTCAAAATATAACTTTGGTGACCTCATGTTAGAAAAAGATGTCTCCTCCAAATCAGGTACTAAATGCCCAATCAAAGAAGTAGAACCGGAAGAGGGAAGATATTGAACTGCATCTGAAAACACTGAAGATGTGATGACATCACTGCCATCAAAGAGGAAAGATAAACTCTCAAATGTGTCCTCCAAATCTGAAATGTGAGACTCCACAAATAAGAATGAAATGTCTGATAAATAGAAATCCCAATGAGGTAAGACTGAAATGATCTTGCTACAAAGAATCAACCAAAGCAATAGGTGATGGAGATGCGATCTTGATAAGAGGATAATGAGAAGCAAGAGAAGTCCTTATGTCATCACAACAATCAAGACCTGCTAGATATTCAAGCTCGTCTTCTGTATCATCATTAAAGGGTATATTATCTGCATCATCAATGGGTGGAAGACTGTCCAAAACAGGATCATCAGGGAATGGAGAGAGATGTGTGTCTCCATAGATCTCCCAAATCTTGGTCCAAAGAGTGCGTGGGCACTCGATATGTGAGATGGAACACATAGTGTCCAAATAACACTAGAACAAATCAATCCTAGGACATGATCATTTTTGATGTCCCATGCATATTTCCTTTGAGGTGTATCTGGTTCAAGTATGGTTGAGCCTACAATAGTGTGTCCCACTTGTGGGACATCTTGATTTTTGCCTGAAATCACATATTTTTTAGAAAAATTAATGACTTAAGCCTAGAGGGGTTCCATCCAAGGGGGTTTTGATTGAAGGAGGTTAGATCAAACCCCCTTGAATAGAACCCCCCTAGGCTTAAATCAGACCCTTGACGGAGTCTCCATTGCACCTATCAAAATACTGACAAGAAAATGTTTTGCTTCACCTTTTGGAGGATTAAATGAAGTCATTTGGAAATGTCATTTTGTAGGTATGTGACCCTCAGTATTAGCTTTACAAAAATTATAATATGTATTGTGTTTTCTTTAATATTATATTTTAATTTTTTTTAATAATGAATGTAGCATAGTTTAAAAACTCTAACTCGGCAATTACTCAAAAACCGTTGATAGAATCTTTAAAAACTGCTTGAATATCTCAAAATTGCCTGTCGAAGTTTGGCGTGGTAGATGAGTTGTTTGTTGACCGAAATTTCTTCCGCTAGTGGTTATTTAAGCTAGTTGCCAGTCGAGGATTCTTTGAGGTGGTGGTGTCTGAAAGACCGCTACAGGCAGTATGAAATTGTCAAGAAGTCAACTTTGTCGAGCGGGGTCTTGCACCATGTGGCGCCTCCTAGACGCTACTTGGTACGGCTCCGCAGGACTGGCATGTTTGTGGACATGGTAGTACCTTGGCTTTTTTTTATTATTATTTAAAACAAATTGGTAGATTAAAGAAAAATCCAATGAATAATTAAAAACCCAGTGAATGAAAAAATATTTTACCAAATGGATAATGCACTGAATGATTGCAGAGATCCTGTAGAATATTTTGCTTGTGCAAGGAATATTCCCCGCGATTCATACGGTTGTAGACGGGAAACTTTTTCTGATGGCTCGAGGCAAAAGTGTCCGATTTTGATGAATTGACAGTCGATCTGTAGGGTTTTCGGCCATCTGGACGTGATGGCAGGGTCAAAATTGACCAAAAATGCTCCAAAATGCAGTTACCTTCCAGATCTGGTAACCATCTCCTAGCTTCAGACACTTATAGATCTTTCCTCCAATGTCCAATTTGGACAAATCAAAAGGTTAAACTGACTTTCTTGGACACCTTACAACTCAATGGTGAGCTTAGATTTGTACAAACATGCTCCAAAATGAACCTGCAATACAAAGCTATAAAGAAATCCTCCCAAATTCAGTATTTCTATCAAGTTTTTCTGATTCTCCAAATCGTCATATGATACAAGAGAAGAGCATACTCAACTTTTTAAGATCAACCAAGATTTGCACTTAGCAAAAGCTCTTGTTCGATTTTCTCCCATATTTGAGAAGGGGTTTGCATATTTGAAGCTTTCATACCATGTAAGAGTCACCAATGGACTTAACCTCCTAGGATCACTTGCAAAACTGGAGATTAGCCTTCCACAAGAGAGTAGCAAGAGGATGAATTGCTTGAATGTGATGCAAAATGGAATTATGATATTATGATATGATATGTTGATACCATGATACAAGAATTACACGAAGGACCTTGCTTATATAGGAAAGGTTGAGAGATAAGACTACATAGGATGATGACAAGTGTCTTAATCATATGACATGAGATACAAAGAGATAACTATCCTAAGTTTGCCCTAAGTAAAGTAAACTAGTGTGAATAGGACCTAGTATGAAACCGATTAGGTAATAGACCTTGTTCACACCAACAATTATTATTGGAGATTAATCGTAGATTTAAGTGTAATATTACTATGGTTCTATATATCTGATCTTTGTCATTCTTTCCTTCACCATTCATGTGATTTTGTTCTGATTTTTTTTGGAAAAACTGCGAAGTCTAGTATTACGATAGCTTCAAATGCTTGTTGGTGTTGATTGTAGAAATGAAAAATTCACATGAAGTTATTAATATCTTGCCAAAACAAAAAGTTATCCAATTTTTCACCCACTATTTGCCATGCTTGAATATGATGAGAAACTGGTAATCTTCCTCAAAATACTAAATTATTGCTTGGATATAATCTGGATTCAGCCTAGATATGGGACAGATACATTGTATCGTTTGTGTACCATATTAAGGTACACCACAAATTTTGGTGTATGTGATACATATTGTCATTTATACATATACATATACCTATATACAATTCATGGATATGTAGTTTTATTTCTTTACCTAGATTAAATCTTGGTGTTCATGGCTGTATATGTCATCCTTAATTCTTCATAAACCAAGGCCCTCCTTGGCAAGTCCTATCTCTACTCTTCAAATTCTTAAAGATCACTGTGAAGAAACTTTTTGTTAGGAATCTTATTTCTGCTTGTCTTACCCTTTTTTATCTTAGTGATATCAAACATGCCAACAAACTCTACAGTAGTCCAATATTTTCAAAAATTGGGTTATTCTGCAATTGTAACGGTCATCGAAATAATCTAGCCCACACAGGATCAGGTTTTGTTGTCCATGGATTTAAACATAATTATTGCGCCTTCTTTATCAACCAAGGGTCTCCCTCAAGCAAGCAGTATCTCTATCTTTCAAACTCTTAAAGATGTCAAGGAAGAAGCCTTTCGCTAGAAATCTTATTTCTACACTTCTTCCCCATTTAATGATCTTTTTTGTTAGAGCTTTGTTAATTAAAATCTTACCTTTGGCTCTATCACTTTCCTCAATCATCAGTACTAGAGTTTATTTGGTCATTTGATGTGATGTCCCGATATTAAGGCATTGTTTAAATTAAAGATTTAAACATTATGATAACGATGGTGAAATCGCTTTCGCAAAATGTGGTGTTTAGACTATTTGAATAAATAATAATAAATATTTTATTTATATATATATATATATATATATAATTCACATATAATATATAATATATTTATAAGATATATTATTATATTATATAAAAATAATTATAAATAGTAAATATAAATATTAAGGATATGAATATGTAAATATATAAATATTTAAATATAATAATATGTATAAAGCATAAAGGAAATCTCATATAATATGTATAAGACTCCAGCATTGACATGCGAATCATAGAAAAAAGCGATCGGGTATCATGTGGAGCGCTCCAAAGAATTAAGAGACATATGCTCTAAGACAACATTTAAAGTTAAACAAAATATATCTTATGGGGCCGATCCTTCTAAATGAACACTTTCACTAGAAGACAAAGTTTATATGAAATGATGCGATTTGTATATGTGAAAAAGTGTGATTTGAATAAGGAATGGATGAAAGCATAGTTGAAAAACTCGCCAAAAGCAAAAACCCGCCAAGCCTGAAAAATTTGACTCGGCAAAAACTCGGCAAAAAACTCGCAAAAACTCGGCAAAAAACTCGGCAACTTAAAAAATTGTTTAAATTTCATTAAAAACACATTTTTTTTGCAAAATTCAATGATTAGATGCATCCAACAAGTCAATAAATGAGAAACAAGCTGAGTCTAGTTGTATTTGATTGATTTCAAAGTAAATTGGATACAAAATGGCATCCTCATGAGGAATGCGCTGATACTGATAGTCTGAAACAAAATGGAAATAGCAAATTGTTTTTGTAAAACTGAAACTGAAAGTAAATACTACATCTTCCTCTTCCCCTTCCCCTTCCCAAGTCTACTGAAAACTAGGGGAGTGGTAGAACTAGGTCTAGTCCTAGGAATCTGCTGTGGCTCCTCCCTCCTCGGCATGACAAACCGTGGCTCAACCTCCATCCTGGATGTAGATGCTGGTAGTGGTCCTGGTGGCAATGTCTCCTGACTCTCCTCATCCTCCTCATCCTCCTCATCCTCATCCTCCTCATCCTCAATGTCATCCAATGAGAATCCCAATCCATCGATTCCAGCGGCAGCCCCCTCCTCCATTGCCTGTCTCTCCAAATCATAGATCTCATCCTCAGAAAACAATGAAGGCTGCTCATCCTGCCCTGTCCAATCACTGTAAGGATCTATCTCATCCAAATCAATTGGATCATCTGATATTTCCTCTACCCTTCTTGTGCGCAGCCGAAGATTATATTGCACATAGACAAGGTCATTGAGGCGTTTCTGAGCTAGCTTGTTCCTCTTCTTTGTGTGGATGGCCTGAAATAAGCTCCAGTTGCGCTCACAATTGGATGAACTACATGGTTGGCATAAGACACGGAGGGCAAATCTCTGGAGATTTGGGGTATTTCCACCCCAATTTGTCCACCAAACCTCTGCAAAAAAAATATTGAAGAGTTAGAAACTTAGAAAGGAAAGTGAAAAGTTCAAAACATATTAAATATCAAATTATCAATAGTTGTAACTTGTAAGTTTGTAACTTATAAATTTGAAATTTTATACCTGGTGACTGATTGTTTATTGCTCGTGTAGCCAGGTCTGAAGAAAAGAGCCTACCCCTTCTTTCCCTATAAGCTTGCAATTCATCAACAATGAGGTCTGCCACCTCAGCCTGGGGTGTCATCCTCTGAATGCAAGAAGTGAGGCCCTCCATAACCTCTCCAGTAGGATCTGAGAAGGTGCCTGAATGGAAGAAACGGGGGTTCAAAAAGTACCCTGCTGCATGGATGGGTTGGTGGAGTTGATTGTTCCACCTCCTATCAATAATCTCCCATATGGGATCAAATTTGAGGCTGTCCCCCTTATAATAAGTTTTAATAGCTTCCTTGGCCCTATCCATGGCCTCATAAAGATATCCCATTGGGGTTTTATCCCCATCTACCAAGCGGAGGACTCTAACCAAGGGCTCCGACACCTACAATATAAAAATGCAAAAAGATTAAAGGTACTAATTTACAATGAAAGACATATTAAAAATAAATAAATATTCAATTTGAATTTAAATTCGAAGCTTTGAAGTTACCTTCACAATCTCTGTAGCTCTTTCTACAAATACTTTGTCAAAGATAATGCATGCAACCTTGTCTCCTTCTGGCTTCTTCGCATAAGATGATTCTGTCCATCTTGGGCACACAAACATTTGTTTCAAAGCCCCCAATGCACCAAGAATGCTTTGCAACGTTAAGAAAACCGTTGCAAACCTTGTCACACCGGATCTCACCAACTCTTTCCCTTGGGTGTAATCCCTCATCATGTTAAGAACCCAAGGGTGATTGTAGATAAATTTTGTGATCCTCCTTGCATCCTCTACAATCGGTGTGACCCAATCAAGCTTGCCTATGTCCTCCAAAAGAAGGTCAAGGACATGTGCTGCACAAGGTGTCCAAGAAATTGTGTGGTGTCTCTCTTGGAGGATTCTACCAGCTGCCACATATGCTGCTGCATTGTCAGTAATTATTTGCACAATATTTTCAATCCCAACCTCCATGCAAACTTGCTCCAACATGTTAGCCAAATTTTCTGCATTTTTCACTATGTTGGAGGCATCCACTGATTTCAAGAACACCACTTCATTCTTGCAAGCTACCAAAAAATTAATGATGGTGCGGTTTTTACCATCCGTCCACCCATCGGAAAGAATAGAGCAGCCATATTTTTTCCATTCATTTCTTTGGTCTTCCACCACTGCCCTTGCCCTATCCCTTGCATTTGTAAGCAACCTACAAGTACAAAGTGAAATTAAGTACAAAAATTTTGTTTGTAAACAAAAAATAGCTTAAATTCATCATAAATTTCTATAAATTAAAGAACATAAATTTATCAAAAACTTAAAACGTAAAAGATTATCATTAACTAACCTCCCACTCAATTCTGTGCGAGAAGGTGCCTTGAAGCCCTTTCCTGCAACCGTCAGTGCAGTAACCAAATTATGCCAATAAGGAGAATTTGCCACATTGAAAGGGATGTTGTTGAAATACCAAAAATCGGCACAAGCAATGTATGCATGCTCATGCACCTCCTTATTCCACCCAGTTGCCTCTAAGGAAGTTTGTGATCCAGGTGTGTTTCTAGGCACAAAAAAACTATCTACTGTGCGTGTAGGTGCTGATCCTGGTGCTCTACTGGAAGTAGATGAAGGGCTCGCAGTGGTGGTGGGTTGCCTTCGGTTACGTGGACCACGAAGAGAGCCCACTATGCCCTGAAGTGCATCATCATCCGACTCAAGGTTGACTGGAGCACCTTGAGAAGAAGCTATGGATGCTTGCATGGCTGCCTTTGCCTTCTCCCTTTGTAATTTTCTTTCTTCTGCGGCTGCAAGTATGGCATTCATTTGCCTTTTTATTTCTTCCGTGGTTCCAGTACAGGCCTTCGCATCACGACGACTGATGCCTGCAAGATGGTATTTGAGGCGGTTAATGCCTCCACGGTATACGTTTTGGCATTTGATGCAAAAAACTGAGCCAGGGTACGGTCCTAGATAAGCATATTTCCACGCAGGATCTCTAGCTCCTGGAGGACGTTTGCTTACAAATGATGATGATGCAACAGGGCCTGAGGCTGAACCGGATACAGAAGCATCTCTATCTGCCATTATAAATTAACCTGCACATACAAAGAGAAAGCACAAGTTGTTAGATTTTTAATAGAAAATTAAAAAACAACCTAAATTAGATTTCTACTTGATAGATTAAATTTAAACTAACGTAAAATTCTAAAGTTAAACATTTTGTTCCAAAAAAACATGGATTCAACAAAAAAAAAATTAACTAGGGTTTGGAAAAAATATGAAAACAATGAAGAAATAAACAAATTACTCTAAATTACTAAAAATGCAAACTAATCTAAGACTTAAACAAAAAAAAATTGGATTGAAATAAGAAGAACGAAGAAAAATGAAAAAAAATGAAAAAAATGTGAAAAAAATGAAAAAATGCAAACAAAATAGTGATGAATCTTGTTTTTATGAATATAAATCTTGTTTGGATCAATACAAATCCATATATACTACATTCATGATGTTTTTTAAACTTAGATGCTTCGAAAATGAAGAAGAAATTTCAAAAAAAGAAAGAGAAAGAAAAAAAACAAAAACTTACCTGGAAATCTGATTTGCCTTTCAAACTTGATTCGAATCCGCCTCAAAATCTTCTTTGATCGATGCCAAATGCTGCAAATAGGTGTAAAATGGTTTGGAGGAGTTTTTTTCTAGTTTGGAGCAAATAGAATGACAAAAATGAGTCAAAAAGACCCTTTAAACCGCGCCGAAATGACCTTTTCCCACGCGGGCGAGTCTTCTCTGCGGACTCGCGAGTTTTTGTGAAAAACTCGCCAAAAACTCGCGAGTTTTTGGCAAGTTTTTCACAAAAACTCTTGTTTTTTTTTTGCGAGTTTTTGCCTGTAAAACTCGTTTCTTGAAAAAACTCGCGAGTTTTTCAAAAACTCGCGAGTTTTTGGCGAGTAATGCATCTATGGATGAAAGTATTAAAAGATATATGTGCAATGATCAGCAAATAAAAACAGCGATCATTATACTTTGCAAAACTAATTCGAAAGGGGCAGTTCAAGGGCTGCGATCAAAAGGGCAGCAGACAATGTATATGAGTTATGACTCTTTTGAAGAGTCGTCACCCTTTCTAAGGGGATACCTTCTATCATAGAAGTAAGTAATATATGGAGAGTTGGATTTATTTTTCATATATAATACAGCAGACCAAAAGCAACGAATGATATATTTCTGAGAATAAAAGAATACTAGCTGGTTGGAATAGAATAAGAAGAATATATAATTCAGAATAATATATATGTCAAATGGACAGGTCATGAATATTACTGGAATATAAAAGAGGAATATAGAGATTGAGAAATGAATGAATAATATATGAATTAATATTTAGATCTGCATGATTAGGAGAATAAATAGGGGATTTAAGGAAAAATATAAGAGACATATAATAACGTAATCCAGAGGAAAGATATAGTATATATTCTGTGACAAATCAGTCATACAACTGTGAAGAGTAACAATAGAAAGATAGATGGAATCCAAGATAATAAATAACAGTTCTGAGTTCTAATCTGATTTAATACATGGACTGGTAGAAATAAAGAGGAGGAGATATAAAATATATATTCTCAGATTTAAAAGAAGATTAATGGACAACAATAAGAAGAGTGAAGACAGGTTTACAGAGTTAAGACTTGAGCAGATTTAGAAGAAGAATAATAAATCTGAATATATATATATATATAACCAACTCAATATGGAGATCTGCATAAGATAGAAAGATACATTGTAATGTCCCCTTGTCACAAGTCAACATTTTCAAAACTTTGAACACATTTCCAACTTGCAAAGAGAACGTTATTATACCAAACTTTCTTAATTTCAATTATAGCAATAGATAAATGATATATTCAATCACATAAGAACATTGCCTTTAGATTTTCAATAATTAACATCAATTATCATTTTCTATCTTGTATCCATAATCTTTGTGATTACTTTCAATACGCATTCTCTATCACTTATATTTCATATATTCCTCTTAAGTTCACTATGATATTCTTTATCATTAATGTCATGATCTCTATCAGTATATATATATTTATCATCACTATCCATGCATTAACTCTTAACTTCATATGAGATGAGGTGAAAGGATGCCCTTTGGCCAATCATGGGTCCACTATTAATCCTTTGGCACGAGGAGTGACTTCTTCACCAACTGGAGCCAAAAGTCACTTCCACTTGTCCAAGGGGTACCTTTGTACCTACTGAGACAAGGGCCATATCCATTTGTCCAAGGGGTGCCATTGCACCTACTGAGACAAGGGCCACTTCCACTTGTCCAAGGGGTACCTTTTTGTACCTACTGAGACAAGGGCCATATCCACTTGTCCAAGGGGTGCCATTGCACCTACTGAGACAAGGGCCACTTTCCACTTGTCCAAGGGGTGCCATTGCACCTACTGAGACAAGGGACAAAACATACCCATGTTGGCTACTATACATCTCAGACTCACCATCTCATATGAGGTTATATGTTAATCTCATGATTCAACATGTTTTCCAAGCATTATTCTCTATCTCAGGTAATCATGAAGCATATAATACAGTAATGATATATGGCATACCTTTGAATTACTCTAATTAACATAATGAGCCGATTTTAGAGTACTAAGTCATGAAATACACTTATTAATCCTAATGCCTATTCGAATATGAACCAAGATATCTTTTACACAGTTATTCTCAGAAATCAGAGTAAATTATTCGTTAGATGCAAGGTATATGCATACAAATCAGGTAAAGCATTTATTAATGGAGTAAGAGTATTATGACGTACCTTGCTGTGTATGGTGTCTAGCTGCGGCAAAGCCCTGGAATTATTCTTTGGCTATATATGATGCTGCTCCTGTTATTTCCTATTGCAGAGAGGAATGTATCTTTTTTGCTGCCTTTGGAGGAGGGAAAGTTCTCCTTTAAAAACCCACGAAGGAGTTTAATCGCCCAAGAGATGTAGCGATTGGAGACATCCGTTGCTTATACAAAATGCGGTGTTAATTTATCATGTATTATATGTATGCAAAATACATTTGTAATATATTTGGAATAAATGTGGACTATAAGGTTTGTTATAATACAATATGATCATGGGGAAATATGACAGTCCTCCCTACTCAAGATTGCTTGTCCTCAAGCAATTAAGATTTGGATGATCAAGAATATCCTCTTCTTCCCAAGTAGCATCACTTATGGTTAATCCTTTCCATTTGATGAGATACTCTATGCTAGTTCGACCCCTTAATTTTCTCTCTCTTTTGCTTAATATTTTTTCTGGTTCTAGGACTAATTGTCCTTCATCATCGAGAGGAGGTAATTCCTCACTTGGGGTGATCTTTTGACCAAGTACTTTCTTAAGTCAGGAGATGTGAAATACATTGTGGATCTTGCTACTCAAAGACAAATCTAATTCATATGCTACCTCTCCAACTTTCCTTAGTACCTTATAAGGCCCATAGAATCGGGGTTTAAGCTTCTCGGCACCACTAGATCTTATGGAAGATTGTTTATAGGGTTGCAATCTTAGAAATACTCTGTCTCCTATCTCAAATGTCCTTTCTATTCATTTCCGGTCGGCATATATTTTCTGCTGATTTTGAGCATGATGTAAATTATCTTTGAGAACTCTCATAATGTCTTCATGTTGCTGAACAAAATCCTTGGCTTTTGGAACTCTACTTTCTTGGAGAATTAGGCTTCCAAATGAAGTAGCTTCATATCCGTATAGAGCTTTGAAAGGGCTCATACCGATTGACATGTGATGTGTTGTATTATAACAATATTCACCCAGATGTAACCACTTAATCCACGCCTTTTGGTGCCCGGTGACAGTTTCGTAAGTATCCCTCAATCCATTTATTCACAATTTCGGTTTGACCATCCGTTTGCGGATGATAACTAGTACTGGGGGTCAATTCCGTTTCGGATAATCTGAACAATTCTTGCCAGAAGGAACTCATGAAACGGCTATCACGATCACTGATTATGGTGTCGGGTAAACCATGGAGTCTAAAAATTTCTCTAAAGAACATATCTGCTACTTGAGGGGCTTTATATTCGGAAGTGATAGCCATGAAATGTGCATACTTTGTGAGTCTATCTACGACCACATATATACAATCTTTGCCCTGTGCTCTTGGCAGGCCGGTTATGAAGTCCATGGATATACTACATTTTTGTTGTGGAATGGGTAAGGGTTGTAGTAGCCCTGCTGGATGGGTTTGTTCCACCTTGTTCCTTTGACAAGTATCACACTCTTGCACATGTTTCAACACATCCTTCTTTAGTCCTTTCCACGCAAACCTTTCTTTAACCTGCTTGTAGGTTTTGTAATAACCCTGATGTTCGGCTAGAGGTTGATCATGGAATTCTCTAAGGATTTTCCCTTTTATCTTAGATTCAGCTGTCACATAAACCCGATTCTTATAGAGTAAAAGTTCATCTTGGACTTTGAATTCATCGTTTGGTAAGTTACCCTCAAGTATACTTATGGTGAGAGGATCCTTAGCATAGTTGGCTATGAGGATGTTTTTCCAATCTGGTGAAATGCTTGTCATGGCACATATGAAAGGTCTTCGAGAGAGTGCGTTAGCGACCACATTATTTTTCCCCTTCACATAAGTGATGTCAAAGTTATAGGCTTGGATTTTACTCACCCATTTTTGTTGCCTATCATTAAGATCATGCTGTTTTAGAAAATGCTGCAAGCTGTTATGATCCGTCCGAACTGTAAACTTTCCACATACTAGGTACTGTCGGAACTTGACTAAAGCATGCATGATTGCCAACATTTCTTTGTCGTAAGTAGAGTAAAGTCTCTCTGCGATTGTCAGCTTGCGGCTCTCGAATGCTATGGGATGCTTATTTTGCATTAGTACCGCCCCAATTCCTTCACCAGAGGCATCACATTCCAACTCGAAGGGCAGGGAGAAGTTAGGTATAGCTAAAACTGGACATGTACTCATGACATGTTTCAACTCCTCAAATGTTCTCTCCGCTGCATCATTCCACTGAAATAATCCCCTTTTTGTTAGGTCTGACAAGGGAGCTGCTATCCGGGAGAAATTCTTTACAAATCTCCTATAGTAACTGCAGAGCCCTAGAAATCCTCGCAGTTGGGTTAGAGTTTTTGGTCTAGGCCATGCCTTTATGGCTTTAATTTTTTCTTCGTCAACCTTGACACCTTCTGCACTAATCTTGTGCCCTAAATACAAGATTTCTTCCATCCCAAACTCGCACTTGGAGATTTTGGCATAAAGGGACTTTTGCTCAAGTATGGATAATACTTCCTCTATGTGCTTAAGGTGCTCCTCCCACGTCTTGCTGTAAATTAGTATGTCATCAAAGAAAATTAGGAGGAATTTTCGGAGTTGTTTTCGAAAGGTATGGTTCATACAAGACTGGAAGGTGGCCGGGGTGTTGGTTAGCCCAAATGGTAGAACCAGGAACTCGAAGTGACCATAATGACATCGGAACGCTGTTTTGGGTATGTCCTCTTCCCTCATTCTTATTTGATGATACCCGGAGCGAAGATCAATCTTAGAGAAGTACTTAGCCCCGTGTAACTCATCAATTGGTTCATCTACTCTTGGGATTGGATAGCGATTTTTTATGGTTTGTTTATTTAGGGCTCTATAATCAATGCACATCCTCATAGTGCCATCTTTCTTTTTCACAAGTACTACGGATGAGGCAAAATGGCTAGAACTTGGTTGTATATGGCCCATTGCTAGGAGTTCGTTAATGGTCTTCTCTATTTCTTCTTTGAATTTTTGGGGGTGTCGGTAAGGGGTAGTAATAACAGGTTTTGCATTTCTTTCCATTTCAATTATGTGTTCAAAACCCCGCTTGGGAGGCAAACCCGATGGTATGTCATCGAATACCTTCTTATGTTTTCTTAGGATAGGTTGAATATCTATGTGAATGTTTTGCCCTAATGGAGTTGACTTGTCTAGGATCATGCATTGGGCTGCCCATTCTATTTGATTATGTCTAAAAGTTTTCGCCATTCGTTTGCATGAGATAACTCTAGGTGACCCATCAGATAGCCCATGAAGGGTGATCCTTTCTCCTTGTTTTTCAAAAGAGAGTTCTAATTTTGGAAAATCTATGGTGACTTTACCTAGGGAGTGCAGCCATGGCATGCCTAAAATCATATCCGTGTTTCCCATGTTTACCACATAGAAGTCATCTTGGAAGGGGTGTCTCCCTATGGATAATCCTAATTGTGGTAGCATTCTTTTGTGGAATCATCTGCTAGGGATACCATAAATCCTTCAAATTCTTGGGGGTTTAGCTTCATTCTTTTGGTTAAAGTCTCATCTATAAAGTTGTGAGTAGCTCTGCTATCTACTAAAGCTGTGATTTTGTTACCATTTAGGTGGCACCTAATTCTAAATGGATGATGTTTAGATACCTTAGATATAGCAGCTAGGGTGACTTTCTCTTCAGGTTCATACCTTCTCCTTTTTGTCGGATTTTCTTCCTCCTCTCCATAGGTTAAGGCTTCAATGATGCGAGCTTGCCCGCATTTGTGACCTCGTTCCCATTTATCTTTACATTTGAAACATAGCCCTTTCTCTTTTAAATCTTGTAGCTTGTGACATAGGTGTCCTAGTGTCCATGGTGCTCCGCATGTAAAACATAGCTTTTTATCCTTCCTCTCATCTTTGCGGTGGTATGTCTTATCAAACCTTCCTTTCTTATGGAAGGGTTTAGTAAATGGTTGAGGGGTTTGGTTTTGTTCTAGTTGGGTGGCCATTTCTATGGCATCATCAAGTGTAGTGGGTTTAAGTGCGCCCACTAATCCTCTTAGTTTTTCATTCAAGCCTTGGATGAATAGAAATGTAAGCCTCCCCTTCTCCATCCCTGAAACTCGGAGGGCTATTTCCTCAATTCATTCACATATTCGTCCACCGTCCCTCTTTGCCTTACTTGGGTTAAGTCCTTAAAATCTTGCTCAGGATGCCTGCGTTCAAATTTCTTAAGGAACCTTTTACAAAATTCCTCATAGGATTTAACGGTTTCATGATCTTGTGTGCGCTTTCCATGATGCCACCATTCGTACGCCAAACCCTCTAAGTGTAGAATGGCGAATTGAAGGGCATCTTTTTCGGGCATGGAACTAAGTTGAAAATAATCATTTAATTTTTCTAGCCATGCACGCGGAGTGATTTTACTTGTCCCGTCAAAGTTGGGAAGGATTACTTTATTAGTCTTTTGCTTCAAATCTTTGTTGATGGGTCTCTTTTCCTTTCTCGCTAGTTCATTCCTTTTGGAGTTGCTAAATTCACTGAAGGATACAAGATTTCGTAGTTCGGGATCTAAGTTTGCATAGGCTCTAATCATGTCTTCAGTGCTCATCTCTTGGATGATGTCATTTGTCGTTATTGGATTGTCTTCGCTTGGTAAGAAGGGTGGTAGTGGAACTCGTGTGCTTGATGAAGAATTACTGTTTTCAGCTTGGTTAGAGGCTACTTCCTTTCCATTGGTTGAGTGGGTTTTTGGATGATCCGTAGTGTCACCCACCTTTTGGAGTGCCTCTAAAATCATTTGGGTTGTCTTTTCACCTTGATCCATCATGGCTTTGGTGATTCTTTCATTTTGTTCCATCATGGCCTTGGTAGTGGCTTCCAAGAAGGCCCTCATTTCGTTGTTCATTTTTTCTTCTAGTAGTTGGCGGTTCCTTCTAGTGTATGCTTGCATAAGATTACTTCACAAGATGGCAGGAAGACCGCTCTGATACCACTGTAATGTCCCCTTGTCACAAGTCAACATTTTCAAAACTTTGAACACATTTCCAACTTGCAAAGAGAACGTTATTATACCAAACTTTCTTAATTTCAATTATTGCAATAGATAAATGATATATTCAATCACATAAGAACATTGCCTTTAGATTTTCAATAATTAACATCAATTATCATTTTCTCTCTTGTATCCATAATCTTTGTGATTACTTTCAACACGCATTCTCTATCACTTATATTTCATATATTCCTCTTAACTTCACTATGATATTCTTTATCATTAATGTCATGATCTCTATCAGTATATATATATTTATCATCACTATCCATGCATTAACTCTTAACTTCATATGAGATGAGGTGAAAGGATGCCCTTTGGCCAATCATGGGTCCACTATTAATCCTTTGGCACGAGGGGTGACTTCTTCACCAACTAGAGCCAAAAGCCACTTCCACTTGTCCAAGGGGTACCTTTGTACCTACTGAGACAAGGGCCATATCCACTTGTCCAAGGGGTGCCATTGCACCTACTGAGACAAGGGCCACTTCCACTTGTCCAAGGGGTACCTTTTTGTACCTACTGAGACAAGGGCCATATCCACTTGTCCAAGGGGTGCCATTGCACCTACTGAGACAAGGGCCACTTTCCACTTGTCCAAGGGGTGCCATTGCACCTACCAAGACAAGGGACAAAACATACCCATGTTGGCTACTATACATCTCAGACTCACCATCTCATATGAGGTTATATGTTAATCTCATGATTCAACATGTTTTCCAAGCATTATTCCCTATCTCAGGTAATCATGAAGCATATAATACAGTAATGATATATGGCATACCTTTGAATTACTCTAATTAACATAATGAGCCGATTTTAGAGTACTAAGTCATGAAATACACTTATTAATCCTAATGCCTATTCGAATCTGAACCAAGATATCTTTTACACAGTTATTCTCAGAAATCAGAGTACATTATTCGTTAGATGCAAGGTATATGCATACAAATCAGGTAAAGCATTTATTAATGGAGTAAGAGTATTATGACGTACCTTGCTGTGTATGGTGTCTAGCTGCGGCAAAGCCCTGGAATTATTCTTTGGCTATATATGATGCTGCTCCTGTTATTTCCTATTGCAGAGAGGAATGTATCTTTTTTGCTGCCTTTGGAGGAGGGAAAGTTCTCCTTTAAAAACCCACAAAGGAGTTTAATCGCCCAAGAGATGTAGCGATTGGAGACATCCGTTGCTTATACAAAATGCGGTGTTAATTTATCATGTATTATATGTATGCAAAATACATTTGTAATATATTTGGAATAAATGTGGACTATAAGGTTTGTTATAATACAATATGATCATGGAGGAATATGACATACATGAGACTCGCACCAGCAGTTCTCCATGAGGATATAAATTGCAATAAGGAATGTGTGGAGACGAGTGGATGGATTGAAAAGAAGATGTGAGTGTGAGTGGGTAAGAAGGAAATGAATCAATCTATCTCATCTAACATACACAGCAGTAGATATAATAAGAAAGTCACATCTAATAATCTATAAGGGGAATCAACTCAGCAATCTCCTTATCGAGGAGTATCTCAACGTATCATCAATCCATAAATAATCAAACCATTCAAATATAAATCCCATCATTCTATTATTCAATTATTATATTATTCTCTCGTTCTATTCCTCTATCATTATGTCATTCTATTAGATCAATCTATCATTCTATTATTTGTCCTTCATTCTATTCTTCTATCATTATGTCATCCTATTCTATCATTCTATTATTCCATCATTCTATTCTATCATTCTTTCATTCTACTCTTCTATCACTCTATAACTCATCCTATCTTTCGATCATTCTCTTCTATTATTCTATGATTCGATTATTCTTCTATTGTTCTATATTTCTATTATTCTATTGCTCTATTATTACATCAATCAAATCAGCTTAATTACACTCAGCAGACAACAATTGTTAGTGATGAGTTTTCATTAATAAGAATATATCTTAAGAATTTGATACATGAATTATTGTTTACCATTAAATGTGAATGTGAAATAATATAAGATCTTTCATGTTTTTGTATGATAATATGGTGAGGGAGTTGAGGGCCTACGAGGAGGGGAAATGGCGTTGGGATCATCTTCTAAGTACCCCACCCCATGGTGGATGAATGAGTCCCGCCACATGTGGGGCAAGAGGGCATAAGAGGCCGCTCTTGGGCTTAGAAGGAGTGATTTCCGAGACACCCTGCTATAGTGGCACTCCAACCCCCCATCATGTTAATAAATTGAGTCATAAGAAGAAGCAAGATGGGTTTTGGTAAGGGGAACGGTGATAGGATGCCTCACTAGGCACCCCACCCCATATGGATGGCAAGAGGCCACATGGGGCCAAGAGGGGTGTAGCACCCACTCTTGGGCCTAGGGTAGAGGGTTTCTTGGGCACCTGTTGATGATGTTTTTGTGACTACAACAACATTAGAATAAAACATAGAGTATCCTATCCTCTCTTGAATAAAGCTTCTCAGACGTTGAACTTCGTGATCGAATGAGACTGCTCCAAGGTTCCTTTTGTGTTAGGTCTTGATGTGCACAGGGATAGACTCAGTGGAATGATGTGATTTGCTGGTAATCACGAGGGGGACTTACGTGGGATTGCTCCTTCATGGACATGGAATGGTTCCTTACTCCTCGGACTCGAATTTGTGGGTGGATGGAACTCCTTCACAAATGGACAACTTGGAATTCCCAAGTTCCACTCTTGAAGGGGCGTATAATTTGGCAATGAAGCTTTGGTAAACTAATCCTAGTGAAAATCTAAAAGAAAATGCAAAAGATGAGGTAAGGGTTCAGGAATCTAATCGATGGAAATGATTGCTGTTGAGGATGGAAACTGGAACCAGTCCTCTGCTTCGTCATGAGACAACAGCTAGGTAGGGATGGTGCAATCTTCTGGGGTAGAGGCAGAGATTTTCACACTGTCCTGTCATGGAACATGGAATTGATCATACAAAAGCAGTCGAAGTCAAGTATGGATTACGTTTAGACTAACCATACAAAGTGATTTGCAAGCCACACATCACAAATGGTATGAACAAATCAACTTCAATCATTCAACAAGAACATTTCCATCACATCTATCTAACGAAAGCATGAAAATACAAGAAAGAACTTCAATATCTTTCAGATTTGCTCCAAGAAATCAATAAGACCATGACAAAAATCCAAATAAATATATGAACACCATTCTTCAATGCATGTATTATTGCTTCAGAAGTCTGTATTACAACAATCCAACTGATCCTTGGAGTTTCAGTTCAGAAATACAATGCAGAAATGAAAGCTAACCACTAGGGTGCTATAGGAGCATCAGACTGATGGAAAAGAGAGAGAGGGAGGAATATAATGAGGCATCCTCAGCCTATTTATAGGCTAGCTAGCAAAGGAGGTGAAAAAAGATCAGATTTCCTCGAAATCTGTGCAAACCCTAAAGAGATAGGGATGAATATGTCATAGGCTCCATGGGATGCTGCCACCTATCCTGGACGCCAGACTGACTAAGCTTCTTGGTTGGTGGGTGAGACCAGTCAACTGTCTGTTTGTCCTGCTCCTTGGTCGCAAATTCCATGGTGTCCTAGAATCCACTTGTCCTGGTCGCAAATTCCACTTGGAATAGGATTTTGCGACCAGGAATGATTTTCTTCCTGGGCGCATAATCCAGGGGGTCAAGGAACTTTTGCTATTGAATTCCTTCCAGGATGGAAATCAGGTCAATCCTGATGGAATTCTTGGAGTGATCCTTGGAATTTTGTCTTGGTGCTGTGTACTTTGGAATTGAAATTCCATCCCTGCTGTATTTTCCTTCGCACCAGCACGGATCCTTGCTCTTGGCGTGGATTCTCATTCTTCCCGATGGATAGTGAACTTGAAGTGCATCCTTTGGGTTGTCCAAGGATTGATCGTCTTGTCCGGAATCGAAATCCTTTGACATTGCCTTCCTTGTGGCAGTCATGTTGAGCATTGGAAGAGAGGGGCGTGCTGATGAAATCAATGCCTTTGAATGGAGCAATGCCTTCATCTTCCCTTGGTATGCATGTGTAGTCTTCTAGTTATTGGAGCTCTTAGATCCTGAAATGGCCATCCTTCGACGCCTGAACTCTCCGCATTCATCCTGATTGTCTTGGATCATCCTTGTTCGTCCTCCCCGTGGAACTTATCCTCGTCTTGGATTCCTGCAAAACAAGGGGAACCTTGAGTAGTCATGATGAACAAGATCCTTAAATGTAATGCAAACAAAGATAAAATAGGAACTAAACTTGCATAATTGATCAAATTGACTTATGAACTCTTGAACAAAATAGAGGATTTTCATCACCTTCTGGTATCCTTCATACTTGGACTAACTTTTCTTTTCATTCCAAGATTACCAGGCATGCACAGGAGGAATTTCCAAGCCAGGGAGCAACTTCCAATTGGTTCAGGAGTCCTTCCTGTCCAGGTCGCATTTTTCACTCTCAACAGGAATTTCCTGCTGCCCAGGTCGGGGATTCCTTGAGGTCGGGGATTCCTTAAGGTCGGGGATTTTAGTCAGTCAGGGATTCCAAGGAGTCCTAGAATTCCACTGTTGGGGATTTCCTGATGTCCTGGATTTCTTCTAGTAAGGGATTCCTTCCAAATTCTCTTGTCCAGAGTTTGCTAAGTTTTGGAGATCTTTTTCTTTGAGGAATTTCATGAAGGTTATTACTTCATTTTGGACAGGAATCACCCGTGGAGGGAAATGGAATCCATCTGGCATATCTTCCTGCAAGTTCCGGAGTTCAGTTTGTTCAGTTACATCCATGACTAGGTCAGGAGAGTCCACCTGTTGGCCAGTTGTCCAGGAGCGCAATTTCCACAAGGTTAAGGAATTTGCGACTTGGACCAAAAACTTCCAAGGGCGCACATTCCCTAAGGAACAGGATTTTGCGCCTTGGACAAAAACTTCCAAGGGCACACATTCCCTGAGGAATAGGATTTTTGCGCCTTGGACAAAAAACTTCCAAGGGCGCACATTCCCTGAGGAATAGGATTTTGCGCCTTGGACAAAAAACTTCCAAGGGCGCACAATTCCACAGGAACAGGATTTTGGTTAAGGACTTATCCTTTTCCTTCAGTTTAATTTTGGCAAAGGGTGAATTTTAGTTTGTTTCATCGGAGGTTTGATCATTGACACAAGATTCGGGGCATAGAGTTATCGTTTCTTCCATCCCCAAGGAATCTCCCCCTTTCGCGGTGAAATTTGCAGAAGGTGAACTCTAGTTGCCTTACGGAGGTTTAATGGCGACATGGGATCCGGAATACGGAGTTTTTGTTTCTTCCATCCTCCTCAAGGAATCTCCCATTTTCATGGCGAAATACGGAGTTTTCGTTTCTTCCATCCCCTCAAGGAATCTCCCATTTTCATGGCGAAATACGGAGTTTTCGTTTCTTCCATCCTCCTCATGGAATCTCCCATTTTCATGGTGAAATACGAAGTTTTTGTTTCTTCCATCCTCCTCAAGGAATCTCCCATTTTCATGGCGAAATTTGCCAGCGAGACAAGATTCTTCATGCTGGTACCTACAAACTGGATCAGGAATGGACTGGAATCCTGCTGTCCAGGAGCGCAAATTCCAGGAGGGTCAGGAATGTGTGACCTGGACAAATTTCCTCCAGGAGCGCAAATTCCAGGAGGTCGTGGAATATGCGACCTGGACAGTATTGTTCCTAGAGTGCAAAATCCAGCTGTATCAGGAATCTGCGCTCAAGGACAAAGTTCATCCAGGTTTCAGGGATTCTTCTTCTATTTGGAATTCCTTAAAGGAAAAAGTCACAGTTTTTAGGGTGGATCTTGGAATGGAATGATCCTTGAGCTCCTTGTTTGCAAATTTCACTAAGTGAAGGAATTTTCCTGTCTGGAAATCATCCTTGCCCAGAGGTGCATTTTGGAGTGGGTCAAGGAATGTCTAGTTCAGGGATGTTCCTGTCAAGGAATATCCAGTTCAGGAGTGTTCCTGCCAAGGAGTATCCAATTCAGGAATTCCTTCCTGAGGATCTTCCAAGTATCAAGTTGGACTGGGTCCTGGGTTTTCCTGCCTTAAACTGTGGAATTTCTATTCGCTCCTGATGAAGCCTCTTGACATTTGAACAAGGATTTATACCTTGGTTTGAGGAACTGCCTCATTCACCATGGAATCCCTGAAGTTATCTTTGGAATCTTCCATTACTTCAAGTCAGTGATCGATGAGTTTCGGCAAGGAATGACAAGCCCTCGGTGCACTCTAGACTTTGGATTAAGAGCTCTGGAACAGAAATCATGGTGGGTTTTGGAGTAGGACCCTAGACAAGAACTTAGGACAAAGACCACCGCAATGGAATTGCGAACAAGGACCTCCAGATTCTGAAGTTTGAAACATGAATTGGAACTGTGGAACAAGAATCCAGATAGACCTTGGAACAGGATTCTGGATAGGAACTTTGGAATAGGATTCCTGGATAGGAAATTTGGAATAAGATTCCTTGTTCATCAAGGAGTTTTATGCTAAGGGCGAATGATTTGGATCCTTTTCCATGGAATGATGGACTCCTTCCATGGACTGGCCAGATTTAATCGAGGAATGATAGGTAGGGCATTATTCATCCTCAGGAGAGTCGCCCTTTTCTTCACTACTTCAAGCACTCCTAATGTTCCCTATGAGCTAACTGCTTGGACATTCTTTCGTATTTTCATGGATTCGGGCAAGAAACTGCAAGATCAAAGCAAAAACGACGGGGAAAGTGAGCAAAAGAGGGTGTCCCCATTTGCAATGGGGTGATGTGTGAAAACGTCACAACAACACCCTATCAAACCATTTTGTTCCAAGAAGAGTGAATTAGAAACCTAAAAGATTTTAATATATATTTATGACATGATAATTCCAAAACCCTAACCCTAAACTTGTGGGTTTTGAAATTTTAAGGTAAAATTAGTATTGTTCCAATTTGGGGACATTACATTTGAATCATTTTGAAGTCTTGTTCTAGTTTGCTGGTATTGGCTCTTTGTTCTTGCTTTCCACATTGTTTCCCTCTAGTCTACTATTTATTGTTATTACTTTTTCCATTTCTTCTTCAGTCCTCTCACTTGCTTGTTTGACTATTGAAAGGAAACCAATGTAATAATTAATTGCCTATGTAGCAAAAAACTTAAAATGGCTTCATAACAATTGGAGACAAAACACAACCAAGAAAAATTACAAATTTCTTTGTTTTATATGGATAGATGTTCTCATTTTACATTTCTTGGTGGTGTTAGGATATTTGTTGGAAATCAATGCAAAAATCAACAAAATAGCAGACAAAATGTAGTTGTGTCCCTATGCTGTAAGATCTTTTCTTAAGTAATTTCTCCATCCTATGGGAACTAATAACTTCTTTTAGTAGTGATTGTATCCCTATAAGTCTATACTTTTGCCCATATGTACTAAAAGCCATGGATAAGCCTTGAAAATTGAAAGACACTATTCCTAACTGTTTAAGCCATTGCATGCCCAAAACTACATCTGCTTCCCCAATTGGGATAGCAAACATTTCTGAATCTAGTTGATAATTTCCTATTGAGAGTTTTATATGATGGCATTTACCACCACAAGAGAGTTGTTTCCTATCAGCTATCATGACTTGGAAATTAGAGGTTGGATAAATAAAACAATTGAGCTCAGTAGCTAATCTTCTATCAATAAAGTTGTGTGTATTACCTGTATCAACCAACACTCTCACCTTTTGCTTTTTGATATAACCAATTACTTTGAGTGTTTGTGGTGCACTTGTGCCCTTGAATGCATGTAAGGAGATAGTAGTGCATTCTACTTCCCTAGAATTCTCATGCTCAAGTTTCACATTTGGTTCTTCTGTAATTACTTCATCTTCTTCAACCTTATTGTTAATAACCATTAGTATTTTATCACTATCAGTACACTTATGATTCATAGACCATTTGCTATCACAATTCGAGCATAGATCTTTTTCTCTTTTATTTTCCTCTTGTTGAGGAGAGTGCTTACTAATTTTTCTTAGGTTAAGGAAGCTGTCCTCATTTCTATCAATAGGATTAGTCACAATTTTGTCTTCCAATCCTATGGTTTGACCTTGTGTGGAACTTCTGGGTGGTGGAGGTATGTTTCTAAATATGCAATGCTTGTTCTATAGCTTTCCTAACTGTGCAAGGTTCCAACAAATGAACATCATGCTTAATTTGATCATTGAGTTCGTTGATCTAGAGTTGTAGCATTTGATAAGGTGTCACCTCGTGAGCTCGAATTGCCAATCTCATATGTTCAACATTATATTCAGCTATAGACCTTTATTGTTTTAAATTTTTTAGTTGGGAAACATAGCTTCCTTTCCATGGTTGCTCATAGAGGGTTTCTAAGTCATTACTAAACTCTTTCCAACTAAGCATTTGCCCTTGCTTGTCACTCATGCTCCATTGGTACCGCTGATAAGGTTTTGATTCTAAATGTCGCAAGGCTATGTCAGCCATTGCATTGTCTGGTATATTATGAAGTTTAAAGTACTAGTCCATGAGACTTATCGATGAAGTTACATTAGTACCATCAAACTTCGGGATATCTATTTTGGGTAGGTTTAATTTTGGACCTTAAAAAGGTTGTTTTATCCCTTGATTTTGTCTATTAGGGTTGTGCCTGTCCAAGTGGTTTTGTTGGAGTTTCAATTCATTTACTAGTTCTTATTTAAACCTATCTAAACTTTTATTTAAAGATGATGCAAATGGGTTAAACAAATTATCCTTAGTAAAATGTACCATTGTTTCATATCCTGGAGGAATTTCTCCCTCAATTTTGAGAGGTGGAGAATAATGGCCATTGGATTCAATTTTTGTAGAAAGGTCCTTGAATCCTAAAGATGACATGGCTTCTTATGTGTATGTATTTTGAACTCTAGGTTTTTTTATTAAGGGAGAATAGTATTTGGTGCGAGTTGTGACCATAAAATTTTAGAACATGGGTTATGATTGAATTTGATGTTTGTCTTTTGACCAAACTTTAACCACTAAATTATGAATTTTTTTTTATAATTAAAATTTATAAAGAAATAGCCCTACCTAATTTTTCAATATTTTTCCAAAAATGTAAAAAAAATTAAAAAATTCTCAAAACTGTGGCCTATAGAGTAGAATAATTAAATAGTTTGACCTTACTTTGACTACTAAATTACGGGATGTATTTTGTCTCTAATAATAAATTACAAAGAATTGACCCAACCCAATTTTTCATAAACTTTCCAAAACTGTAAAAATATTTGACAAATTTTGATATTTGGGGCCTATAGAGTTAATTAGCAGAAACAAATGAAATTAAAATAACTTGCACAAAACTTATCACTGAAAGCTAATTATTTACTTAAACATTTACCTATTGTATACCTAGGAAAAATCAGGTCCAAATTCACAATGGTTTGTATGTTATCGAGGAAACAAAAATCTTGGCCCAAATCGTAGCTCTGATACCACGTGTTAGGATATTTCTTGGAAATAAATGCAAAAGTCAGAAAAATAGCAGACAACTTCGAGGGGGTGACCTCCAATAATCAGAAAATAATATGTAAATTCAGTATTAGAAGACAATGATGGTTTGGAAGGGTTTCTCTCTTCCATTTTATTTGCATAACTATGTAGGGATGCACCACTTCTTCCTAACTAAGTTAGCTTAAGGAATAACTAAGACTGATAAATGAAATTATTAAGGTTAAGCATGCCACAAGTGCTTATCCTTATTACAATTAAGAATATAGAATATTAGGATCATAATAGGTGGATCCTTACAAGTACCATAATAATTTGTTAATGATCATCATCTTCTTTGAATCGGCCTTTTCAAAGTATCTTTCATATTGTGGAGGGACTGTTCTTCTAGTTTCTATACAGAACAGAAGGAAACTGCAACCAAAGTTGCACAGACTGGCTTTTCTTCTGCTTCACATGATGATCAGCCTTGCCATCTGCAGGCATGACATAATTTTGATGGTCATCATCTGCTAGCATGATCTATTCCTTGAGTTAGAACAATTATTGTCATTAGTTGGGTTCTCAAAAAGTGTTTAACCTTGATGGGTCATTATCTTTTATTTCTTATTAGGTTTTGGAACGTGGCAGAAGTGCCACTCATAAGATATGACAATTGTATTTATGGCACCTAATTTGCCTATTCTGAATTTCCAGCATCCTCATCTCTATTGACTTTGGTGATGAGACTATTCTCTTGGATATTTGAACTACTCATTGACTATTTTTAGTCATCTTGGTGATCTGACGGATTCTTTCCTTTCCTTTTTGACAGGACTTGGGTTTCCCCACTCTGGATTGACCCCCCTTTTATTGTTTGTGAGAATTCCAATCAGTGTTTGTTTTGCCTTTAGTTGTCTTTTAGTTTGTAGCTTCTTTGGAGCCTCTTTTTGGCTCTTTCTTGCTATTATCTCTTGTTGTATTTCAGAGCCCTATTGACCTATTTGGGTCACCTGTGGACGTTAATATAATTTCTTTCTTTCATTTTAAAGATCAATATTTTTAATGCACATTCATATAATTCATATTCCTAATTTAAAATGTTTTGGGATATAAAATCTTGCATTCTGAAATATCATTTTAACAATGTGACTATCTGTTTTTCAGGACACATATCAAATATAATGTTACTGCATTTATTATCTTAAAACTTATAATTATGGAGTAGAAATGTCTAATGCATAATCGAATTTTTGAGTTTCTTTAGTTTATTCTCCAAAGGCAAGAAGTTTTAACATATTGCATGGAATTGTTTGAGAATCAAGTTTGGTTTGTTGAATTAGTGTCTTGCTGATCTATTTGAACATTTCAAATGTTGTAGGTAGGTAACCGTTCCAGTGAGTTCCATCCAGATGTTAGAAGAGTTCGAAGAGAAGGATCGTACATATATGAAGAATTCATGCCCACTGGAGGAACAGATGTGAAGGTAATTGCAGACAATGTAGTAGATATTGCTTGACATGAAGCTAAGGAGTGCAGTAAAACCATTAAATGACATTCAACTGTTCAGTAAAACTTACACCAGCTATCTTAGATATGAAAATATGAGAATTGGATTTAAAAAATGTATGTAAATTGCATCTTACAGACCTAAAGGATGGTTTTGTAATTGGTTCATATTTGTTTACTTGATCATCAAACTGAAATGTCCTGCCAAGTCCCATGTAGAATCACTTCTAGTGTTTAAACAATGAAAATCTTTGTTTTATAATCGACAACTGTGTGACATACTGAGCTAACTATTTAAAAGCCTCATTTGTTTCTGAATTGTGTCCATTATTGAATCACAATTAACTTGTCTGCTATTGTGGTTGCTATCATAGGTTTATACAGTCGGGCCTGAATATGCCCATGCAGAGGCCAGAAAGTCTCCTGTTGTTGATGGTGTTGTCATGAGAAGCCCTGATGGCAAAGAGGTAAGAATTTATTTGTTATCCTGTACTTCCCATCCATAATAGAAAAGGACAATATCTGTTGATTTTTATTCATCATCTAGTCAATATCTATTGAAGAAAATTGATTGGAAATGTGCATTGAAAAACTATTGTTTTATGCTGTTTTCTTCCAGTAGATTGACTGGAGCTGTTGGACCCTGTGATCCCAGAGAGCTACTTTAAGTTGAAATTAATTTAGCTATGCACTGCACTTATAAGTTATAATGAATTAATTGTAGACAGTAGACACAATGTTATTTTGTGCATTCAGCAGCATGATCTAGGGGAAGGATGTCTAAAATAAGGGTGTATGCTTGTGGCCAAAAACAGATAGGGAAGCTTGCAGTAGTTGAGCTAGCAGAATGTAGAATGGTTAATTTTTTATTAGGTCATTTGTTTATGGACATGACAACTATATTTGCAGATAAGATATAATTTGGGAAAGCGACTTGTAAATATAATCACAAATTTAATACTGGGATTGAAGTATAGATGTGATTGAACTTTGAGTATAGATATTGAGCTTAGGAGCAATTAAGATGTAATAATGTACGGGGAAGCTGGTTTTGAAACACACAGCAGACATTTACATGTGGCGGGCAGTTTCTGTAACAACTCAGAAAATTCATATTGGTTGCCATTGGATAAAGGCTTCATTTGAGAGGAGGGTCAAAGTAATGAATTTTATTTTGAGATAAGTGGCAGCTGTAAGTATATAACAACATTTACAAGTTAAATATAACCATAAGAATTTAAATAGAGTCATCATCTCATCGTAAAATAAACATAACAGATTAGAGAAAGTGGAATCTCTTCATGGATTGAGCTACTCATAATGTACATGGTCTCTAAGATTTGACATTAGAGTCAAGGTGGAGAACTCTTTAAATATCTCAATACTGCTTATTTGTATAGAAAAGAGGAGTTGGTGCAATAGTTAGGCATAATGGTCAAAACATCTAATATGATAGCTGAAAATTAATTAACTCATGCTATTTACATCATGCTATATAACTGTGAGAATTCCTTTGTTGTTGCATTTCTATTATTATTGTAGTATATGTAATGATGCCAACATGTACTATGTCAAAATCAGACTTGTAATGACCTCAACAAATTTTTATAAAAAAATATTTGCCACTTTTTGATAACCAAGGTCTTGTGAGGGTGAGGTGAGAGCATATGGTGAGTAAATATTATTATTCAACAGTTTTTGATCATCCAGATCCTACGAGGACAAGGTGAGAGCATACAGTGGATGAATAATAATATTTGCACTGCCATCCCCCTACCGTCCCTAAATCTAGGCCCTTGGTCCCCTCATCCCCTTTTCCCTAAGATTCGTGGTCATTTTCTAAGTTCCACTAGTCTCAAGAACGAGGGGATAGGGGGACCAAGGGCCTAGATTTGGGGACGGTAGCGCAAATATATATAGTACTTAAAAAAATAGTTAATGAATAACAAATGAAACTTTGAAATACTCAAACCTATTGCATTGAACAATGAAAATGTTGAATATTAGTATATTTCTATGTTCCATGGAGTCTAAGGCCAAGGGGATGGGTCTCAATGGTGGAGGGACCAAGGGCCTAGATTTGGGGATGGTGGGCAAGGCTTTGGGGGTGGAGCCCTCAGTGGGGTTGAGGGGCAATGCTAGATCTTCACAAACCTTGATGGTGCACGCCATTTTCACAATTTTATCACTATGTTTTTTGCAACACCAAGTCCTTACTATTTCTAACCAAATCTTTATTCTTTTGAAAACTAATAGTGAAGCTAAAGAATCTCACCAGTCTAAATGATGAGGGCTACGCAGTTTTTTAGTATTCCATGAAGATTTGACCCCTGCTCTTCCTCTTGCTCTTGCTTTCCCTCTTCTTAATGCTTATATTCAACTAATGAAGATTTGGTTAGTGCTCTCACTTTTGCTATTGCTCTCATTTTTACTATCCTAATACTCACTCTTGCAGCCTTTCTCACTTTTTTGTGACTGCTTAGGGTATAGGTGGGATCCACAAACCATTAGGGTTTGGGTTATTGGCACAAATGACAAAAAAACTTATGATTTTTATTTAAAAATGCACTTTTTGAGATGAATAACACGGGAGATTCTTGGGTGTTTTTGGTGCATTCAAGAGACGCAATTGAGTCCCCTGAGGGTCCCAGGGACATCCCAATGTCTCCTTGCAGTCCCCAAAATTGGGGGACGCTTCAGAAATGTCACCTCTTTGAGGGAGATGTCTCAGGGACATCCCATGATAGGCAGTGGTGGGGGCGGGATGGCGGGGGGGGGGGATGGTTCCTTAGAGTCCCCATCTTGAGGATGTCCCTGTCTTGGAAACGGTTGGATTTTCGGGGGGGATGTGTCCTCGTGGAGCACTGGTATATTTACATCATATCCAAAATGATGATTACATTCAAAAATTAAAATTCAAATACAATTGGCCAATGGACCAATGCCTCTAATCATCATTCATCCCCAAAGTCTGTGCCAAGCTCCTCATCACTCGAATTGCTAGACTCCTCAAAGTCAAGCTCCTCCAAACTAATACCAACCAACCTTATTTGTGCAATTTGTGCTGGCTCCACTAGCCCTACATCCCATCGGGCTACTAGACTTTGCATTAATGAGACGTAAGACGCTATGTACAGCTACAAGCTTCTCCGCCCTCTTAGAGGTAAGTCTGTTCCTCTGAACAGAGTGGATAAAATTATAAGTAGACCAATTCCTCTCCATGGTAGAAGAACTAGAAACGTGGGACAACAGATGACTGGCAAGTGTGGTTGTTAAAGAATTAGGCCCATGCATAGTCCACCATAGAATTGGATCCTCCTGTGCCATAGTCTCCCTATCCACCTTGGCCTCTTTTGGATATCCCGTAAGAGTGGCAAATTTTATACACTCAGTACGAATGATGTCGACCTGTGTACAATCATACATCTTTTTAATAGCCTTCATGAACATTGCCTTTACCTCAACATCTTGTATAGGGGTAAATCTGTCAGGTCTCTGCACATACCACTTCAAGTTTAATGCATAGGCAGCCATGTGCAAATGAGTGTTGAGCTTCTCCCATTGGTGATGAATGATCGACTAAATATGTTTATTGTAGAACTACAATGTGGGGTCTTTCTCATGTACAATGGCCTTCATTTCGCTAAGCATACTGTCAATGCACTAATACACCTCTCCAAGGCTAGGTGCATTAGTATCCCCATATCTAATGACTTTGAAAATTGGAGCAACCTCTCTAAGAGAATGAAGTACCATGCATATCTAGTCTTTAACATATTTCAAAAACTCCATAGATAAGGTCCTAAAGAGTGAATGTGAAGTGTGGTGTTTGTAGATAAATATCTACACATCTCTAGCATCATCAACTACTTCGTTGATCCAATTGATTTTTCCCATGCCCTTGAGTGCATTATTCATAAGACTTGAAAAATTGAGAAATTTAACAAAAAAAAATACAGGAGGATTTGATCGATTTACGAAGAAAGAAGCAACAGTACTCAAGAGAGAATTGAACAAATTGCAGGAAGATCTAGGTGGTATTAGATACATGACAAAATTCCCTGATATTGTAATAATTCTCGATCAAAAAGGAGAATATACTGCTATTCGGGAATGTAGAACTTTAGGTATTCCAACAATTTGCTGAGTTGATACAGATTGTGACCCAGATCTCGTGGATATCCCAATTCCAGCCAATGATGATGGTAGAGGACCAGTCCAACTGATCCTAACTAAATTAATTTTAGCAATTCGTGCGGGTAGAGAACTGTAATTATATAGAAAGTGAATTAAAAATAAAAAAATGAGAAGATAGAACTAAGTTGGCTACTATTCCCAAACCTTATAGAAT
This sequence comes from Cunninghamia lanceolata, assembly GCA_027924645.1. Classification (NCBI taxonomy): domain Eukaryota; kingdom Viridiplantae; phylum Streptophyta; class Pinopsida; order Cupressales; family Cupressaceae; genus Cunninghamia; species Cunninghamia lanceolata. The sequence continues at coordinate 10,288,059 of BSBN01000553.1, read as the reverse complement.
AGGTTAAGATAATATCTTTTTATAGAAATAAAGAAATCTTCTTAATCAATCAAATAATCATTCCATTATTTTATTTCGTAGCCTGACTGATGATAGTGAAATAAATAAACTCAAATTCCCCCTCTAAAAACCGTATATGAAAATTTCCTTTCATACGACTTAAACGAGAACACCCAAATACCTTTTTGAACAAAGTACATGGTTTGTAAAATACAAAAATACTTGATATTTCATTTCTTTGTATGAAGGAAGAGGATTCTGAATAATCCATGATTTCCTACAATAAGAAGGAAAACTTCATAGTGCTCAAATTTCAAGTTGGCTCATTCTTATCTTATGCAAAATAAATCGCTATAGGCCTTTTGAACGATCTTTTATCCTATTCGTGATAGAACAACTAGTATGGACGATCAATAGGAATTATCTTGTTGAGATGTCAATAGATGAATCAATCTAAACCTCAGATTTCCATTTCACCCTGATGATTTTTTTAATACTCAAAAGGTTTTATGGGTTATAACCTTTCCATTTCATTGTTACTCACTTAATGAATTATACTAGCTAATAAAAATGAAATACTGTCTCATTCTTTAATCAACATCAGTAGAAAAAGGAAGAGAGATCCCTCAATTTATGATCATACTTCTTTCAAATTATTGAGAAGTATAAGAATTGATTTTTCCCATGCCCTTGAGTGCATGCACAAAACAAGGAGTCCACCAAATATGCTTGTAGGCTGCCTTAAACAGTTTCCCTACAACTTTGCACACATATGTTGTATCTGTCACTACTTGCACCACATTCTCTAGCCCAACCTCAATAGCGTCTCTAAGGATTTGGAACTGAAAATCAGTATCCTTGTGGTGCCCTGAACAATCGATGGCCCTAAGGAAGTAAGGTCCTTCTATACATATAACCATGATGTTGATGAGTGGATGATGCCTGATGTCCGTCCACCCATCCATGATTATGATGCAACCACTAGTGACCCAATGAGCCTTCATTTTCTCTATTAGAATATTAATTTTGGAATAGTTCTTAACCAAGATTGTTGTCTTCAAGTTTGTCTCCTCTGGTGGCACATATTATGGTATTGCTCTTATTATTTTTGTCACAACCTTCTTATAATAAGGATAGCGAGCCACATGGAATGGAATGCCTTTGGAAACGAAGAATTTGCCAATGGCATCATCGACCTCATCCCTATTTTGCACATCGAATAACTTTGCCACCGTGCTGCCCCTGAAATAGATGGAAAAGTAGAAGTAGAACAAACTTGTGGATCTCGGGAAGCCCTAGTAGTCGTTGTGGAACCCCTCAATGACAGAGTAGTAGGTACAAGTGTTCGGTCATCACCACAACTCCACAATCTATTTATTTCAACTCTTTTTTCAAGTGACAATTCCTTAATACTCCTATACCTTTACTCAGGACATGAAGAAGGTGTGTGTTAGCTTTTGTAATGCTGCCTTGAAATTCAAGTTGACAAAAATGACATCTCCACAACCTAGTGCTCCATGATGCCCCAGGTTTTTTTGGTAATTTGGTTACAAATTGTCTTAAAGGGGACTTCTTATCAAAGGGACCCTTAGCAAATTCTTCTAATAACTTGGAAGGGCAATTAAAATGTGCACTAACTATAGAACTAATCTCTGCCCCCTCGCCCTGCACCCCCCTCCACATTTGTACTCAAAGTCTTAGATTCAATCCCCATAGGCTCTTGCTGACCCTCTTCATCACTGATGTTGCGAGAAGTAGAACTCATAGTGACACTACAAGGAATGAAATTTGTGGTTATCATACATATGTCATAATGTCATTAAATTATGGATGGGCTCAAGACACAAGGATTTTTTTTCTCTTTTTTCAGGTTGCACGAAGCGCAAAAGCAGAAGATACCAAAAATATGATTCTTGTTCTGTAACCTTCATCAAACAAGGATTTGACTTTTGTTTTTCTTATTTTAGGTCGCATGAAGCACAGAAGTAGAAGATACCAAAAATATGATTCTTAGCATAGAAACAAAGGATACACAAAAGACAAAATCCTAATTTGACTTTTAAATTTTAAAATTTTAATGTAGTATTTATGGAAATTTGCAAAAAGAACATTTAAAAATAATTTAATAAATAAATTTAAATACCTAATTACTGCTGTTATACAATTATAAATTGGAAAAATTGTAAAGTTAAAGTTAAAAGTTAAAACTAAAAGTTTAAAAATTAAAATGTAATTACCAATTTCATTTGTAAACCCCTAAATAAGTAAATTACTAAATTTAAAACAAACAATTTTAAAAAAAAATTGTCATATGATCATTAATTTCAGATTTAGGAATGAAGTATGAAAGTCCAAATCTGGCTTTGAGGCTTGAAGAATGTGTTGATTCAATAGTTGATTGATGAAGACTTTGCACTTGCTCTTCCTCTCACTCCTAATACTCACACTCAACCAATGACGACTTGGAAAATGTTCTCACTCTTATTATTGCTTTCACTTTTCCTATCTGAATGTTGTCACTCTTGCAGCTTGTTGCAACTTCTAACTTATTTGTTGAAACTTGAGAGTGATTTGGAGTGAGGCTGAGATCATTATTTATAGGTTTTTGGGACTGCTTAGGGTGTGGGTGGGGCCCATAAACCATTAGGATTAGGGTTACTGACACAAATTAAAAAATTGCACTTTTTGACTTTGAATGACATGGGGGATGCCTAGGCATTTCTGGTGCATTCGAGAGATGTGACCGAGTCCCCTGAGGGTCTCAGGGATGTCCCAGCATCTCCTTGCAGTCCCCAAAACAAGGGGACATCCCATAAATGTTCTTTGACAGGCGGTGGTGGTGGTAGAACAGATGGAGGACATTTCCTTGGAGTCCCTATGTCCCAAAAATGGCTGGATTTTCAGGGGACGCATGCCCGTGGAACACTGATTATTTTCAATAATAAAATACCCATAAAGATCTAACATTCTTGTGCACAAATATGATTAAAATATTGAAGTTTGAAATGAACAATACACACAGTTCTAAACAAGCTTCCTCCACACAATATATTTCTGCTTCAAATGATTTCAAAGATTTGGTTTCCAATATGTCGTAGCTTCTAAAATTGCAAATCTACTGCAATTACAAATATTTTCTGAAGATACCCAAAATGCTGAAATATCTAAAATGTATGCTGATATCCTACAAACTTGAAGTGCAGATGCAACCTCTATATGAAGCTGCCCTGAGTAATTCAAAGGTTTTCTGTCCTTCAGACTCCAAGAAACCAATGGGGTTTCGTTCACTGATCGTTCTCAGATTCAATTGTTGAACACAAAGCTCGTTTTTTATAGAGTTTTGTTTTGAGAAGAATAGATGATCCAATATGAAGAAATGACTTGGCTTTTAGAGCCAATGGAGGGCCCAAAAAGGAGGCACAAATTCCCACGCCACCCTTACCTAACAATAGAAAAATATTAATTTTGCCATATTCCCTCAAAATAAACTCCATAAAAAATGTCATAACTCCTTTTGTATTATTTGGCTGCTCAAAGATACCACTCTTACACCCACATACAATTGTCATAAATAATCATGAATATGCTCCTCCATAAAGTCAATTTGTTACTCATTAAATGCCATTTTGTCATGCATGCCAATAATAATCCCACAATAAAGATTTGCCATAAAATCTATCATGAAGCTTATGCAATGTGTCTTGGGGGTTTCATAACTTCATCCTCATGGAATCCCATGCCCCACATTGGGAATTCCACCAATAAATAATACTAAATTATTTTTTTTTCCCAATTTGTTGAATTTACTCAAGGAATTAATAATTTATGGCCCCATATTAAAATTAGTTGGCTAACACTTACCTGTTATCCCAACGGGAAATGTGAGAATGGGCTCTTGGGTCCAAACATGATGAATTAATTAAAAGGAGACATTACAAGAAACTACATCTAACCCCCAACCTCTAGAGTTGTTGGCATCCTTGACAACTATATGCAGTGGAAATATTGGGAGCAAATGATGTATCTGAATCATATGGAAGGTTAGGGGCAGAATTTGAAGGTACTAGAAGGTGATGATTTGAAATTGAGGTCGAACGTAAAGCCGTGGCCAAGGTTCTTTCCTTTAGCTACTGAATTTCTTCCGTTGCCTTCTCACCAATCTTTCTGAGTGTGTTAAGACTTTGTTATTTTTGTTGTGAGATGCTCTTCCTCGTAGAGATTGTTTTCAGACTATATGCTGTGGAAATATCGGGAGCAAATGATGTATCTGAATCATATGGAAGGTTAGGGGTAGATTTTGAAGGTACTGGAAAGTGATGATTTGAAATTGAGGTCGAAGGTGAAGCCTTGGCCAAGGTTCTTTCCTTTAGCTGCTGAATTTCCTCCATTGCCTTCTCACCAATCATTTTGAGTGTGTTAAGACTGTTGTTTTTGTTGTGAGATGCTCTTACTCATTGAGACCTTTTTCAGACTTTGCCAACTTCTGTTCAAACAATGATTTCTTTGAAGAACTCCATTGCAGATTTTTGCTACTCTCTCTTGCAATCTGTTAGCTTTATTGCATCCATTTTGAATGCCATTGCCTTTGAGTGCACTTGTTCAAGGTTGCTTCATTTTTCTTTTGTTTGGATCAAGCCTTAATACTTGTGACTCGACAACACTTGTAGACCCAATTTTGGCCTGGACTCAACAACTTGGCAAAAACTCAGCAAATTAAAAAAAATACTTAAATTCATTAACTTGGCAAAACTCAGCGTCAGACAAATTTTCAGCAGGGACTTGGCGAGTACTTGCTGCAGGTTCTGGCCTGTAACTCCCTAAAACTTACTTGCAATTAAATGGGTGAGTAACTCGGATGCAGTTGTAGCTCGCAAGTTTCTTTTGTCATGTCCCCTTTTCAGAACTAAAAGAATTAATTGAAGATTGGTAGCCTATTTTATTTCCCGTAGGCGAAGGGAAAAAATAAGATAAATAATAATAATATTTTAAAGTTGGGCCTGATCACTTTATTTTCAAAGGGACAACTTAAATATTATTATAGGGCCTATATAATATTTTAAAAGTGTTTTTAACACTTAATTCAATATGTAACTTAAAAAGTGTTTTTAAATACTAGATGTAATTTAAAAAGTATTTAAAAATACTTGGAGGGAAAACTAATTTCAAATGGAGGGCCCAAAAATGGCAACTATAAAAGAGTTAGAATGTGTGCTTCTGGATTAGACCGTGTGATCTAAAAAAGCTACACATAGTCTAATCCAGAAGAACACATTCTAACTTATCATGGACTGTGGAAATATCATGTGTTTAAACTATAAAGGAGGTCAAGGTTCACATCAAATCATCCAATTTTTGCATTTTCATTATTCCTTCCAATTTGGAGTTTGAAGCATTGAAGGATGAAAACCCTTGGTGTTGGAGATCCAGAGGACGAAATGATGCAGAGGACAAACAAGAATTATAACAAAGGTTTCAGGTTCTACAAACCCTTTGAAGGTGCCTTCAACTGTACTCTGCAAGTTCTTTCTACAAGCCTTTTCTCTTTAGGCTTAAAACCCCTCAAAGGACCTATTGGGCTACTTTGAATGACAAAACTCTTTCTTGATGCTTTCTCAGGTTTCTTAAACCTTCAACACACTCTACAGGGTCTCATCAAACCCCCATTTTGCTATGATGAACTCAAAAAGTCTACTTTTCATTAAACCCTCAAAAGACCTAGGGTTTTGACAGTCTGTTTAGACAGTGGCACACACAGTCCCTAATATCTCATGCATATGAAGGATTCATGGATTTTCCTTCAAAACCTAATGTCTATTGTATCAAACTTGAAATATATGCCCTTTCTCACAACCTAGAATTGAAAAAAACATGTAAAGAGACCCTACATGGTCTTTCAAGACCTTATTGGACTCAACAAACCCAACACTAAGGCTGAGGAACAAACCCCAACCCTTCAACAAGCCAAAATCACCTAGGAAATTCAAATTTGCATTCTGGCGGGAAAATCAAAATTTGAATTTCTAGGCCTATTTAGACAACCTAAATCATTGGACATGATCCCAATGGACCCCCTAAGACCTTCACCAACTCAACTAGGACTCTTAACATCAAAATGAGTCATAAAAACAAACAATTGATGCAAGAGGGTCCTCCCCTCTTGACAAAAATACAAACAATTGGCAAACAAACTCACACAACCAAATATACACACATTCACATGGGCAATATTCTGCCCCAAGACCATATGAGATTGTAACAAAATTGAATTTTATTACTTCAAACCAAGACAACTATGAATCAATGACCAAATTTACAAAACAAGGCCTTCAAATGACCTTTCTCAGCTCACACATATAAGCACACTTAAATCTTCAATCTGAATCTTCCTGCATCATACTTCCAAGGAAAAAATAATAAAAGTCAGGTTCCCCCTGAGAGGAGGTCTGCAACAGTCTTTCCATGCTTGATAATGTCTGATTTTGTCATCCATGTGGCATCCTCATATGGGAGCCCCTTCCATTTGACCAAACACTGAAAGTATTGCTTGTCTTTAGTCTTCTTGCTCTCCTTGGTGTCAAGAATGCACTCCAACTCTGTTGGTTTAGTATGTGGTAGGTTCTCTATCCAATCAGCACCTGATATATTCTGTATATCTGCTCCTTCATCAGCAATGACATCCCCTTTGTAAAGGTATAAGTGAGCAACATTGAAAACTGGTGATATGCCTACTCCACTAGGCAATTCTATCTCATAGGCATTGTTGGCAAACTTCTTAACAACCCTACAAGGACCTATTTTCTTCATCTTCAATTTGGTATATTCACCTTTGGCAAGCCTTTTCTTCCTGAGATGTGCTAAGACAAGATCTCCAACCTTAAAACTGACCTCTCTCCTTTTCAAATCTGCCTTTTGTTTGTACTTTTCCACACTAGCTTGGAGCTGCTGTTTCACTTGTTGATGTATCTCTTGCATGGCAATTGCAAATTGTTCACTCTCTGCACTTTGCTTCTCCATACCATTGATATCTCTTAGTTCAAACACTCCTCTTGGCTGCATGCCATAGACCACTTGAAATGGACTCTTGCCAATGCTCCTATTCACTGAGTCATTATAAGCAAACTCTACTTGGGGTAACACAAGATCCCATTGTTTAGGATGATCCTTTGAAAGGCATCTTAGCAAGTTACTTAAGCTCCTATTGACCACCTCAGTTTGGCCATCTGTTTGAGGGTGGTAGGCTAAGCTAAACCTGAGATTTGTACCAAGCTTCCTCTACAATGTCCTCCAAAAGTGTCCTAGAAATTTGCTATCTCTAGTAGAGACTATGCTCAACAGTAATCCATGAAATCTAACAACTTCTTTGAAGAACAAACATGCAACATATGAAGCATCACTTGTACTTTTGCAAGGAATGAAGTGAGCCATCTTGGAAAACTTGTCAACAACTACATAAACTGAATCAAAACTCCTTTGAGTCTTTGGCAGTCCCATAACAAAGTCCATGCTAATGGATTCCCAAGGCCCATTGGGAATGGGTAAAGGCTGGTACAGTCCTGCATTAGTGCTGCTCCCTTTTGCTGTTTGACATATAGTACACTTCTCCACAAACCTTCTTACATCTGTTTGCATCCTTGGCCAAAAATAGTTCCTCCTTAGTTGCTCTAGTGTCTTGTCAAGACTAAAATGACCTGCCATACTTCCACAATGCTTTTCCTTGATGAGATTTTCCCTCAGAGAACATTTTGGCACACAAAATTGTGCTCCTTTAAACAACAAAGCATCTTGTAAAAGGTAATCCAACCACTTCTCTTTGTTAGTGCTAATAGGCTGCTTGCAAACCTCATAGACTTCCTTGAAATCTTCATCAACCTCATACATCTCTTTGTGTGCTTCAATCCCAACACTCTTTAATTGAATTTCTTGCACCATTAATGCTCTTCTGCTTAAAGCATTAGTCACCTTGTTACTCTGCCGCTTCTTGTGTTTGATTGTGAAAGTGAAGTTTTTTAGGTATTCAACCCACTTAATGTGGCTCTGATTGAGTTTTTCTTGGCTATTGATAAATTGAAGTGCATGATTGTGTCTCCATTTTTTTAGGGATTGAACCATTGCATACATTTCCAAATCATATGAAGAGTACTTCCTTTTTGCATCATTCAATTTTTCACTAAAATATGCTATTGGCTTATTGTCGTGGCTCAAAACTGCCCCTAGAGCATGTCCACTAACATCACATTCTATTTGAAAGACTTTATTGAAGTCAGGTAAGGCCAAGATAGGCTGCTCAGTCACACTCTTTTTTAGATATTGGAAACTCTTATCAGCTTGTTCAGTCCACATAAACTTCCTTTTCTTATCCCCTTTAATAGTGTCTATGATAGGTGCACATATATGACTGAAATTTTTGATAAATTTCCTATAAAAACTTGCAAGACCATAGAAACTTCTTACCTCTGTAACTGATCTAGGCGTAGGCCACTCCAATATTGTGTAATGTCCCCAATTTTTGAAAGTAACTTAAATGTGTCTAATTGTAAATTAATTTTATAAAGTATTTTAATCGCTTTATAAAATTAATATTTTATTAAGTTACTTGAAAAATACTTTATTAAATCAAGTATTATTGTACACACATTTAAAAAGCGTCATGTAAAAGCATTTAATAAAGTAAGGTGTGATTGTGTACATAAAAACTTTCATTTAATTAAATTAGGACCTGTCCTAATTCATGAAAGTTTAAAAAGGTTGTTGAGAGTCATTGTTGAGCATGTCTCTATGTTCTAGATGTTTGTATGTTTTGGTTTCGTGTTTATGACTTTTGTCAAGTTGTATTCAACTCATGTCAAGGTGATGTTCCCTTGCATTTGCAGAAGTCGGTTTGGTGATGCTCCCTTACCGTCATTGAGGTGAAGTTGCTTCAGACTTCACAATTGTCCTCCAAAGTGTTGTTTTAGGTTTTTAGTGGTGTTGATTGCTGATCATTGTACCTCATTGAAGACATTTTATGCAGATTTGAGAATAAAGTTCATGCTGAGAGTTTTTGCAAATTTATGGATTTATAAATAAATATAAATTTGCAAGTGGATCGATTTAATATATAGCTAGTATTTGAATTTTGTGTGGAACTTGATTGAATATATTCTTCAGATTGTAAATTACACATATATCTCTGTTTATGGTTGCACATTAGGAGACAACTTCTGACGCATTCCTGCAGAGTTTATTTAATAGTGTTTTGGTAAACCGTGGGCCCCTCAAAGGACTTGGAATGAAATTGGGAATTTTCTAAAGGATCCTAGCTGCGTAGGTTTTTTATGTTTGTGAATCAAAGGGAAAGTGGAATACGGGCCCCAGCAAGTAAAATAGCCACCGCATAGAAGATCATATCAACTACAGCTTATATTGAAGGTTATTTGGCTTGTAAGAAAGAATATTAAGTTTTGAAAAGGAAAGTCGTGGGCATCTAAGAACGCAAGGAGAAAAGATATGTTTTGGAGCCGAGTCTAAGGAAATTGCATGAGAAGGTGTTAATTTCATTTGATATTATAATAGGGGAAATGCTTGTATGTATCCAACGCAGCTTCTTTTTAGAGACGCGGGTTCCTCATCTCACAACACCACCATATAAGACATCAATAGTGGCGTGTAAGGCAATATAGCTGAAGGAAGAAGCGTGAATGTTGAATGCCATCCATCGAAAGGCCGACTACCTCAAACTAGCTGAGGTTGTATTTAAATATCAATTAACAATTGCCAATTGATTTGCATTTCATCTCAGTTCCTTGCAGTAAGTGCTGGAAAAGGTGAAGGATTGGCTTGTACGAGAATTCAGCATCATAAGAGGAAGACGACAGTTATGTGATGACTCTGAGCATTTTTTGGTAACATCGACCAACATCATTCCCAACAGCTACACAACTGAGGAGATTGCATCTATAGTGAAGAACTCATCTAGTATGTATCATGTAATTTGTAAGAAATTCACTGGCTTGTTTGTAAAAAGACATTGTTATAATCAAGAATAAATTATATTCAAATCTTTAATTTGAATGTATATTCTATTACTTCTTTTGTTGTCAGTATTCAGTGGTGAATTAGAACAATAGGCCTACCATCTATTTCATTGCATCTAATAACTTATTTGGCAACATTCAGATAGCTATCCCTGTGAAGGTGTTTTTGTAGCAATTTCCATCATCATTGGTTTTGCTATTAGTATGTTAATATATATATATACCCAGAAATGTTTGAGTCAGCATAGATTGAATCTAGGGAGTGATCAGATACTGTTCTAGGAATATCAAAGATAATCAAAAAAATTGCATTTTCTAGGTAATAGTCAGTCAGTCATATATTAACAGAACTCCAGGTCAGAGATTGATTCAATATTGTTTCTGTTTTACACTGAATGTAATATCTCTAATTTGACTCTTCAAATCTTTAATTTGAAGCATCTATTTCTATCTATAACAAGTGTTTTAGAGAATATCCATTCGGGATATTACAGTGGTATCAGAGCCATGATCTTGCCAGCCTGAGGGGAAAATCAGAATTGGTTTCAGTCATCTAACAGGGTACTTCAATGGCTAGAGTTAAAGATGGTAGCATGAAAGAGTTGAAAAGGTTTTTTGCTGAGCACAAACAAAAATCACAGCAGTTGTCAGATTATATGGAAAAGAGTTGGGTGATGATGGAAAAAATATTTACAAGTGAAGGTTTTAGAAGTCATCTCTATGGTAAGCTTGATGAATATGCAGGTGATTCAAATGATTTGCAGCCTATTCATGATGATTGAAAGTTTGATGAAGAAGATGTACAAGACAAATCAGCTAAGGTAGATGAAGGTGTGGTTTCTCATGATAAGACTAACATTGTTGTTTCATCTCTTTTTCATGTTGATAAGGAGACACGCATTGAAGCAGCATTTGATGAAGAAAACACAATAGAATAGCATGATGTCATTACTGATTTGTTTTAAGACAGCAGCATGATGACTCATTATTCTTGTGAGGTAATGTCTTTGAATCATGAGGAGGTCAATGATATGATCTCACCTATGGATGGCAGCCATATGTCCAATGATAGGCATGGAGATATTGATGATAAGAAGGCTGATTTTGTTTACTTTGGCATAGAAGAGGTAAAAAGATATTAAAAGATGAATGAAGAATGGATTAAAAGAGCCAAGGAGGCCAAGATGGTGGCTGCCAATACAAAAAAACATCTTCAAGAAGTTAAAGCAAAGATCAATCTCATCAATATTGCAAGACAAGAAAGGATTGACTACATTAGAAGTCTCTTCATTCCAAGGGAAGATGAATCAGGAAATAAACATTGTTCCAATGATGGAGATGATGAGGTTGATAAGACTTGTCATTTGGAGGAGATTCCAAACATAAAAGAACAAGTCATGGATGATATGCAAGTATGTGATAATGAAGGTAAATCAGATTTGCATGATACAATGGTTTCCATTGAAGGGGATCAACCTATTCTTGAGGTGACACAACATCATTTTGATGATGTTCTCTTATTGGAGCATATGAATGGCTTGATTTTTCCATGGTTTGGTCACTACTATTTATTGTTGATTAGTGAAGCATTTGGTTTCAGTTTTGGAACAACGGTGTATGAAAGAGTTTATGATGATGGGAATCCATATTTTTTTGTTGGCAATTGGTTTCATGATGATTTTCTATCTTCATCCATTGAAGATTACACTTTGCATATCACTTGGAATGATATTTTGAGATTGCATAGTGCTGTTCATATTCATGACAGCTTGGATACATTTGTGTTTACTACATTGTGCAACAGCGGAAGCGGTCCCAGGATCTTCTTCGTCAGCAGCCTTGAAGAGATGCGTGTGAGCGTGTTTGAGGAGCCTCGCCGGATTTGGGATCTAGGGATTGATTGGCTTCATTTTTCTTCCCATTGCTTGGGGACAAGCAATGTCAGGAAGGGAGGACTGTAATGTCCCCAATTTTTGCAAGTAACTTAAATGTGTCTAATTGTAAATTAATTTTATAAAGTATTTTAATCGCTTTATAAAATTAATATTTTATTAAGTTACTTGAAAAATACTTTATTAATTAAAGTATTATTGTACACACATTTAAAAAGGGTCATGTAAAAGCATTTAATATTGTAAGGTGTGATTGTGTACATAAAAACTTCCCTTTAATTAAATTAGGACCTGTCCTAATTGATGAAAGTTTAAAAAGGCTGTTGAGAGTCATTGTTGAGCATGTCTCTATGTTCTCGATGTTTGTATGTGTTGGTTTGGTGTTTATGACTTTTGTCAAGTTGTATTTAGCTCATGTCAAGGTGATGTTTCCTTGCATTTGCAGAAGTCGGTTTGGTGTTGCTCCCTTACCGTCATTGAGATGAAGTTGCTTCAGACTTCACAATTGTGCTCCAAAGTGTTGTTCTAGGTTTTTAGTGGTGTTGATTGTTGATCATTGTACCTCATTGAAGACATTGTATGCAGATTTGAGAATAAAGTTCATGTTGAGAGTTTTTGCAAATTTATTGATTTATAAATAAATATAAATTTGCAAGTGGATCGATTTAATCATAGTTGAAAAACTTGGACTCGGCAAAAACACGGTAGACCCAAAATTTTTAAAAACTCGGGACTCGGCAAAAACTCGGGGAAAAACTCGACAAATTTATTGAACATTTAAAAATGCATAATTTTTAAAAAATATTCTTAAAAAACACACATTTCTGAAATTCTAGAATGCATTGCTGATTTCCTTCATATATAAATCAATATTAAGAGTTTAATACATATCATAGACAAAAAAAAGAGTTCAACCTTCGAATACATATGATTATGAAATTCCAGTTTGATAATACATATCATAGACCAAAAAAAGAGTTCCATTTATCACTAGAAAATATAACTGGGGTTTGACAAATTCAAAAATCTGGTGGAATCTTGGATGAAGATGAGATTGTTGGCAAAGTTCTCAGATCCTTTCCTGATTTTGAAAATTCAAAAATATGTACAGCTGGTATTTCTTCCATAGATCTACTGTGAGTTTGATCCGATATTCTCTATATCTTCTGGCCGTAGCATTTACATCATTTGTTGATTTTGATAATTCTAGTGTAATTGCTGCTATATGTGAAGTTACAATATTCATGAATATTTGCATTGTAAATCTGGATGGTTTACTACTAGATAGTTGTTGAATTTAATATTGTAATTTCTTCTACGACTAAAGCTCAAAAGAGTTTTGTTTCTCTTTGTGGGTGGTGCGGAAGTGGTTGGGCCTGGTATAACTGGGGTATCCTCAACAAGATCCTCATCTATAGGATCAAGCGGTACATGTGAGGAACCCGCCCTTGATGGCACATCAATATCATCATCTGACTCTGTCTTTGAATCCTCATATGCTGCGACATTCGCTTGCCATTCAGCTGTATCCCTCTCCATAGCAGCTATATCATCATCATCATCACGTGATGGATCAACATCAACATCCTCAGCAATCCAATCTGAATATGGATCAATGTCGTTAAGGTCCAATGCCTGATATGATTCCTGGCCTTCTACCTTCTTCTCATGTAACTGAAGGTTGTACTGCACATAAACAAGGTCATTCAAGCGCTTTTGAGTCAACCTGTTGCGCTTCTTTGTGTGAATGGCCTAAAAAACACTCCAGTTGCGCTCACAACCGGATGCACTACAAGGCTGGGATAAAATCCAGATGGCTATCTTTTGAAGATTAGGCATTGAGGAACCATAATCATCCCATCATAAATCTGCAAGGATAACATTTATAACTTTGTAAGGATTTTAGTAAACTTAAATATTAAAAAAATAGTAAATGAAAAATAAACATATGTTTTTTACCTGGTTGCAGAGTGGATCTCCTACGAATGACATCTCTTGAAGAAAAAAAAGGCCCATCCGCATTCTTATAGGCCTGTAACTCATCGAGTATGATGTCTCGAAGGTTATCATCACAGACCAACCTCTCCAAGCATGTGTTCAAGCCAAGCTTAACCTCTGCATCTGCTTTGAATGAAGAGGAGAAGAAAAACCCGGGGTTCAAATAGTAACTAGCAGCATGAATATGTTGGTGGAGTTGTCGATTCCACCTTCGATCAATAATGCGCCATATGGGTTCATATTTTGTTTTATTCGACCCATACAAATGCTGAATGGCCTCTTTGGCCTTATCCATGGCCTCATATAGATACCCCATGGGCTTTTGATCCCCATCCACCAATCGTAGAACCCTAACCAACGGTTCTGACACCTAAATCAATAGTGGATGAAAATAAAATTAGAGAACTATAGTAATTGAAATTCAACAAATATAAATATAATTTTTTTACAAAATCAGCAAATTTGAACATTAGCAAATAAACAAATAAATAAAAATTAGTGTTTGAAAACTTACCTTGATGATCTCCTCCATGGATTTTTCTATGCCAGCATCATAAACTGCCTTCTCGACCCTCTCTGCTTCCGGCTTCCTATGATAAGGACTCTCTATCCACCTTTCGGCCACAAACATGCGCCTAAGGTGGGGCAATAATGTTGCTATACTCTGCAAGGTAAGGAAATTAGTGGCAAAGTGTGTGACTCCTGATCGTGTGAGCTCCTTGCCACTAGTGTACTCTCTCATAAGATTTAGGACCCATGTGTGGTTGTAGATGTATTTTGTGATATTTCTTGCCTCTTCAACCGCATTCTTCACCCGTCTTATTTTTCCAATGTCCTCAAGAAGAAGGTCAATACAATGGGCAGCACAAGGGCTCCATAAAATGGTTGGATGCCTCGCCTCTAGAAGTCTACCGACTGCCACATATGCAGCTGCATTGTCAGTCACTATTTGGACGACATGTTCCACTGCCACCTCCATCACCACCTCATCCAACATGTTGCACAAGGTTTCTGCATTTTTTATTTGATTGGAGGCATCAACTGACTTTAAAAAGACTAGCTGCCTCGCTGAAGCCACTAAAAAATTGATGAGAGTCCTGTTCTTGGCATCTGTCCATCCGTCAGATAGAATAGTGCAGCCTTTTCTTTCCCAAACTTTCCTCTGATCCTGTTTTAGTAGATGTGTGTGTTCGACCTCCTCCTGCAACAATGGGCCACTCAACTCATGACGACTTGGGGCCTTGAACCCCTTACCTGCCACAGTCAATGCAGTGACCAAGTGCTCCCAATAAGGACTCGAAGCGACATTGAAGGGAATATTGTTGTAGTACCAAAATCATGCACATGCCAACTTCGCCTCACGATGCACCTCTCTATTCCATGTATTTGCAAGACCGTCTAATGAAGGTTGCGCACCAGGAGTGTTCCGAGGAATAAAAAAGCTATCAAGCCCTTTCCCTGATCGTCGTATCTGTGGCCAAATGGAAGGCGTAGAAGAGGCCTCTACAGTTACACTTATATAATTTGACCCTGTAGAACTCAAATCTCGGTTTGGGGTTGCCATTGCCTCTGCTACTCTCTTTTTAGCTTCTTTCTTTCATTCATAATCCATAAGGAGGACGTGTGCCTCCCTCTAAACCTCCACAAGAGCTTTGTCACATATCTCAACATCATTGCAAGGGACTTGTGCAAGGTGGTATTTAAGTCGATTAATGCCTTCGAACATATGTTTAGTGCAATTGTTACAAATGACATTTCCTCACTTTGGACTTGGTGTCGCATGTTTCTAGCAAGGGTCCTTAGGTTTGCCACCGATTCTTCTACCTCCAGTTCCACTTGCAAAAGCCATAACCTACAAAAGAGAGACAACAAAAAAAGATCAATTAAAAATTTAAATTTGACAGTTGACTGTTGTATAGCTGTATTTTGACATTTTTGTTGTAAAAAACAATCGAAATTTTAAAAAGACTATCATATGAAAGGAGAGATTTTGGATGAATTGTCAAAATTTCTATAGGATTATGATGATATATAGAAATATATCATAAATATTAAATAATTAAAAAGATTGTATTGTATGAAACAATCCAATATTCCAATTTCCAAATATTAAAATTTAAAAAGACTGTATTGTATGAAAGGAGAGATTTTGGATGAACTGTCAAAATTTAATATTATATCATAATCCTATATAAATTTTGACAGTTCTCCCAAAATCTCTCCTTTCATACAATACAGTCTTTATAAATTTTAATAAATATTAAAGATTAAAAAAAATTATTTTAAAATCGAAATTTGTAAAAGACTATCATATGAAAGGAGAGATTTTGGACGAATTGTCAATACAGTTCGTCCAAAATCTCTCCTTTCATACGATAGTCTATGTTAAACAGTTCGGCCAAAATCTCTCCTTTCATATGATAGCGGCATAGCCGATTCTAAAAAATTAATTTCGTTTTCGAGTTTCTTTCACATGATACAGTCTTTAAAAAATTTCGAGCTCCTGGCTGACGCAATACAGTCTCAAAATTTTTTTGATTATCAATAATCAAATGACAAAAAACTTTAAAACCCTACCTTGGTGTCGTTTTCTCCTCTCGGCGACGGCGACGTTTTTTCCTGTTCCAAATGTGAATGAAATAGGTTTTAACTTTTTTATGTTTTAATTTTTATACTCTGACTCCCGAGTTTTTCTCCAAGAAATCGCGCGTTTTCACCAGAAATCGCGATTTATATGCATTAAACTCGCGGCGAGGTTTTTGAAAAACTTGGGTTGAGTTTTTGGCATGAAAACTCGCGAGGGATTTTGACGTGTGAGTACACACGATTTATGCGAGTTACTGGCGATTTTTTCAACCTTGGATTTAATATATAGCTGGCATTTGAATTTTGTGTGGAACTTGATTGAATATATTCTTCAGATTGTAAATTATACATATATCTCTGTTTATGGTTGCACATTAGGAGACAGCTTCTGACGCATTCCTGCAGAGTTTATTTAATAGTGTTTTGGTAAACTGTGGGCCCCTCAAAGGACTTGGATTGAAATTGGGAATTTTTTGAAGGATCCTAGCTGCGTAGGGTTTTATGTTTGTGAATTAGAGGGAAAGTGGAATACGGGCCCCAGCAAGTAAAATAGCCACCGCATAGAAGATCATATCAACTACAGCTTATATTGAAGGTTATTTGGCTTGTAAGAAAGAATATTAAGTTTTGAAAAGGAAAGTCGTGGGCATCTAAGAACGCAAGGAGAAAAGATATGTTTTGGAGCCGAGTCTAAGGAAATCACATGAGAAGGTGTTAATTTCATTTCATATTATAATAGGGGAAATGCTTGTATGTATCCAGCACAGCTTCTTTTTAGAGACGCGGGTTCCTCATCTCACAACACCACCATATAGGACATCAATAGTGGCGTGTAAGGCAATATAGCTGAAGGAAGAAGCGTGAATGTTTAACGCCATCCATCAAAAGGCCGACTACCTCAAACTAGCTGAGGTTGTATTTAAATATCAATTAACAAGTGCCAATTGATTTGCATTCCGTCTCAGTTCCTTGCAGTAAGCGCTGGAAATGGTGAAGGATTGGCTTGTATGGGAATTCGACATCATAAGAGGAAGACGACAGTTATGTGATGACTCTGAGCATTTTTTGGTAACATCGAGCAACATCATTCCCAACAGCTACACAACTGAGGAGATCGCATCTATAGCAAAGAACTCATTTGATTTGTATCATGTAATTTGTAAGAAATTCACTGGCTTGTTTGTAAAAAGACATTGTTATAATTAGGAATAAATTATAATCAAATCTTTAATTTGAATGTATATTCTATTACTTCTTTTGTTGTCAGTATTCAGTGGTGGATTAGAACAATAGGCCTACCATCTATTTCATTGCATCTAATAACTGATTTGGCAGCATTCAGATAGCTATCCCTGTGAAGGTGTTTTTGTAGCAATTTCCATCATCATTGGTTTTGCTATTAGTATGTTAATATATATATCCATAAACGTTCGAGTCAGCATAGAACGAATCCAAGGAGTGATCAGATACTGTGCTAGGAATATCAAAGATAATTAGAAAAATTGCATTTTCCAGGTAACAGTCAGTCAGTCATATTAACATAACTCTAGGTCAGAGATTGAATCAATATTGTTTCTGTTTTACACTGAATGTAATATCTCTAATTTGACTTTTCAAATCTTTAATTTGAAGCATCTATTTCTATTTATAACGAGTGTTTTAGAGAATATCCATTCTCGATATTACATATTGCCTTCACTTTGCTTGGATCCATCTTCAACATCCCCTTTGAGACCACAAAACCAAGGTATAGCAGTTCTGTCTTCATGAACTCACACTTTTTAAGGTTGATCAGTTGTTTTTCCTCTTGTAGCCTTCTCAACACCAAATTCAAGTGATACAAATGTTCTTCTTTGTTAAAACTGAAAACCAATATGTCATCAAGATAAACAACAACAAATTTACCAATGTATGGTTTGAGGACCTCATTCATGAGCCTCGTGAATGTACTAGGTGCATTTGAAAGACCAAATGGCATAACAAGCCACTCATACAGGCCCTCATTTGTTTTGAATGCTGTTTTCCATTCATCTCCTTGTCTGATCCTTATTTGATGGTATCCACTTTTGAGGTCTATCTTTGAGAAATAGCTTGCCTCACTTAAACAATCCATCTATTCTTGGAAGTGGAAACCTATATCTGATTGTTATCTTGTTTATTGCCCTGGAGTCAATGCACATTCTCCAGTCACCTCCTTTCTTAGGTGCCAAAACAGATGGAACTGCACAAGGACTAAAGCTCTTCCTGATTAATCCTTTCTCAAGCAACTCTTGTACCTGTTTTCTGATTTCTTCATTTTGTTGGGGTGTCATTTTGTAGTCTGCCTTGTTTGGTAGACTAGCGCCTTGTATAAAATCTATATGATGACTGATATCTCTGATTGGTGGCAAAGAATTAGGAAGTTCATCCACAACTATGTATGCATAACCTTTCAACATGTCTTGGATCTCCCATGGCAACTCATCAATTCTTGCTGCTGTTGCGACAGTCCTAGGTCTGACCAGCACTGCAAAACCTATCTTTTCCTCCTCCATTGTCTTTAGAAACTCTTTTTCATCCACTAACATTACACTTGATCCAACCTTTTGGTCTTTATCATCCTCCTTCAAAGGTGCTAAGGTATAGGTAATTCCATCCTTCTCCGAAACATAGACATTCTTTCTACCATCATGCATTGTTTTCCTATCATATTGCCAAAGCCTACCAAATAACACATGGCACACATCTATAGGGATGATATCACATAACACCTTATCCTTGTACCTTCCTATGGGAAACTCTACCCAACCTAGTTCATTGACTAGTACTTGCTGTCCCTTAATCAACCATGAGACTTTGTATGGTGAAGGATGAGGTAATTTTTTCGAGTTTAGTTTCTCTACCATTTCAATAGCAACTAAATTATCAGTACTATTGGAATCTATAACAACTTGACAACACTTACCTTGGCACTTGCAAACAGTCCTGAACAATGGCTCCCTTTGAGGTGGCTCCTTCTCCATTGGAACCTTGATCAATGTCCTTCTCATCAGTAGGGATTCTGCCTTCTCTGCTTCTTCTAGTTGTGGTCAGGAGTTAACACTTTCTTCATCTCCTCCTTGAGCATCTTGAGTTCTTTCATTCCTAAAGGTGGTAGTTGATTGCTCTTCTGGACACTCCCAAGCTTGATGACCTGCAAATTTGTTGCACTTATAGCATTTACCTTTGAAACCTTTGAATCCTCCTCTTTGTCCAAATCTGCCCTTGAAATTAGGCCTTCTTTCTCTAAAACCTCCTCTTGAAATTGATGCTTGTTCTTGGGAGGTACTTGACTCACCTTGATTTCTTTGTGGCTGTCCTCTACCAGCATATGGACTTCGGATTTTTTGTGTTTACAGAGGACGCCAAGGGGACATCCCCAACCGTCCCCCCGTCCCGAAAACGTCACAGGGGACGTTTCTGGGGCTGGAGGAGGTGGGGACGTGTCCCTGTGTAACCCTGGAATTATAACAAAGGTTTCAGGTTCTACAAACCCTTTTAAGGTGCCTTCAACGATACTCTGCAAGTTCTTCCTACAAGCCTTTTCTCTCTAGGATTAAAACCCCTCAAGGGACATATTGAGCTACTTTGAATGACAAAACTCTTTCTTGATGTCTTCTTAGGTTTCTCAAACCTTCGACACACTCTACAAGGTCTCATCAAACCCCCATTTTGCTATGATGAACTCAAAAAGTCTACTTTTCATTAAACCCTCAAAAGACCTATGGTTTTGACAGTCTGTTTAGACAGTGGCACACACAGTCCCTAATATCTCATGCATATGAAGGATTCATGGATTTTCCTTAAAAACCTAATGTCTATTGTTAAGTTGCCGGTCCTGGTACGGTTTCAGATACGGATACAGGGTTTAGGTACATGGATACGACAAATTTTTTTTGCCCGGGTACGGTACGACTATATATATAAATTTTTAATTTATATAATTATATTTAAAACAGTAAACTCTAAGACTAAAACTTAAGAACAGTAATTCTCATAATTTCCAATAAACAACATAATAAAATATCAAAATACCTCATATTTCATAACTTGCAATAAGGAAAATCAAAATACTCATGAATTGAAATTCATGACATAATTTAGTGATTTCTCAAAGGGTCAAATGTCACTACAAAATGAAAATTACAATCAATATCCATTGTTCAATAAGCATCATATGGGTCTTCATCAAAAGCATTAAGGGGGGTATTAGAATATAATAATTATGTTAAAAAGCATATTCACACTTTAGTGTACTTTGGTATTTAGGTGTAGGTCATTAAATAAGATGGTTGTAGTAGTAGTTGTTGCAGCTCTTAAAGTGTTTGTTGTACTGCCATTTAATGTGCTAGTTGTAATAGTACATTTATAATTCTATATAATGGTGCTGCTCCTCTTTATGGAGTAAGCCTTTCTAGACATTTTCTCTAATGTCACTTCATTCCATTTACTAACAATAAAGAGGACTGGAAATGAGCAGAATAAGACAGTATATTGTAGAGTAGTCAACTTGTCAAATGGACAGAAATATCCTACATTGGCTGTGAATCAATAAAGCCACTTGATGCCGGTTCACTACAAGTAAGCCGTAATTTTTCTCAACCTTGCACAATTTCAACTTAGTAAAAGAGAACATTAGTATTCGATTCATCTTTTATTTCAATATAAATTCATTAGGACTATAACATATTAGATTATATTCACATTAAGTTCATAGCACATTCACATTATTCATTGTTATCATTGGTTCGTGATATGACTTGTGAGGGACTTATGGTAGACTCTTGCGTTAACCAGCTCTAGATCACCAATTATGATTTCATTAAGAAATAGTTCCATGTCTTATGGAGGCCCAAAGGTTTCACTCACACATGGAGTCCCTCACCATTTGGCTCGTGGGATTTCACTCACACACGGAGTACCTCATCCAGACGAGAGTCACCATCCGTAGAGCAAAATTAACTCATACAAGTTCTTCTAGGCCCAAGGATTTCACCCACACACGGGGTTTCTCACTACTTGGTCGAGGGACTTACGTCTAGTCGAGAGATACCTAGGCTAACATAAACTATTTCAACTACGTCATACCTTAAAGGTGATAGAGGGGTTAAAGGGAGAGTCTGAGTCAGCTCCAAGCATACCACCAACTTATCTTTTTATTTGTTTTAATAAATATCAAATTGTTCTTATTGGCATTTAACACAAGATGCCTGATATTAATATTGATCATATATCATTACATATATCATTACATTTATTCATTATATTAGTTTATGCACATTCATAAGTTAAGTGCATTTATTTATAGTTAACATCATAATTATATCAATTAACTTGACAGTCCATTTATATTCATATTATTCTTCTACAACATTTATATTGCCTAACCTATTAATAAGGAAAGTGCACGTACCTCTTTATGTTACTTGTCTCGTTGAATCTGCTCACTGGATTCTATTCTCTTTTGCCTATTCTTTAATATTTATATGTTATAATATTTGTTATAATATTAATAATATCTCTATATTGTATTATTATATATGTTATTAATATTATTATATATATATATATATTTACACACATATATATAGATATATTACATATTAATAATTAAATATATTAAAATACTTACCTGCTATTCAGACGATCTACAGGTACCTTTTGGATGCGGTAGATATTTATTCTCCTCGTTCCTTTTTCTATTCCTTTCCCTTTTTGTTAGAGGGGCTGGTTAATATTTATAAGTTTGAAGGGATGCAATTTACCACCCGTCACCACCCTTAATAATTAATTTTGTTTTAGTTAAGCACTCCTTATTATGAGATCGACATCTTCACAAGAGGCTCGATTCCATAAATGAATGCCCTTATATTATGCAATGAATAAATATATATCTACTATTATATATTATTATTATTATATTTATTTTTACTTGAATAATTCCTCCCTATATATATTTATGATATCTTTTCTAGTTATGACTCAAAAATATATATAAATATAATGCGGATCTACATATATTTATTTATGGGATATTATTTATTTATTGCCCATCTTCTTTTCTTTATTTATTTTCCTTTCAAGGGATATTTATTATGCTTGGTGGTAAAAGACATACTTACCCTTTTATAATTTTTATTACTTTATGTTATTCCCTTCTATGACCTGTGATAACCATACGTAACTCCCTTAACATAGTTTATTTATATTATTTGTATTTATATTGTATCATTATAATAAATGATATATTATTTATATCATTTATATCATAATAAATGATATATGATTTATATTATATTATTTATATTTATATTACAATATAAGATAATAATAATAATATTTGTATTTATATTATTAGATATATTTATAATATATTATTTATTAATATGATTGCTGATGTCAACCAACTTAATCGCTGCACTTATAAATATCCTCCTTCCTCACATATTAAGGAGTGATATTAATTTGAATAATATATATATTATATTATTTATATAATATACTATATATTAAAATATATTATTTATATAATATATATACTATAAATAAATACATTTGTTATTAAGTACTGGGAGCTCTTTTATCTTGTTTTATTCACAAGCATATATCGTGGGATAATATTTTTGTCTTAGTAGACTATTATCTTTATATGTTATTTTGCCTTATTCTAAATTATTTTACTTTCAAGCTTTAATGGATAAGACTCTTCATTAATAATATTTATTTTTATATATAATAATATATCTTATTCATTATTCATATAAATATTATATTAAAATATTTATATTTATAATATATCTAGTTAATTTATATATTTCATATATTTTATAATATTTAAATATTTATATTTATAAGATATTTAATTATATTAAATTAATAATATTATTTAAATAATACATATTAATGATATATTTTAAATAAATATATTATATATTCTATTTTAACTAAACAATTCAATTATAAATCATTATAGGGACATGACAGTCCCTGGGTTTGCCAGGGTCCTGCCTGAGCCCCCCGGGTACACGGGGGGGGGGGGGGGTAGGACCTTGGGCGAATCCCTGGCTGTCCCAGCCTAGGATCAGGACCTAGACATCCCGGTCCAGGCATGCCAGCCTGCAGAAGAGGACCTGGCAACGTAGGTCTATTGTATCAAACTTGAAATATATGCCCTTTTTCACAACCTAGAATTGAAAAAAACATGTAAAGAGACCCTACATGGTTTTTCATGGTTTTTCAAGACCTTATTGGACTCAGCAAACCCAACACTAAGGCTGAGGAACAAACCCCAACCCTTCAACAAGCCAAAATCACCTAGGAAATTCAAATTTGCATTTTGGCGGGAAAATCAAAATTTGAATTTCTAGGCCTATTTAGACAACCTAGACCATTGGACATGATCCCAATGGACCCCCTAAGACCTTCACCAACTCAATTATGACTCTTAACATCAAAATGAGTCATAAAAACATCACCAGAGTGATGCTCCTGCATCACAAAAACTCTCTCGGTTTTCCATAGAGGATTTGAGATGAAAACCCTCTTATCCATTGAGACGATTCTACTTGCGGATGACATCTGGGTTCATTGGTTGTGGTTGTTGAATTATATTTGCAAGCAAATTGTGTGGCATCATCAGATCAACATTCTTTGCAATTGCAGTCATCATTTTCAGTTGTTATAGTGGCACTGCAATGATTTATTGAAGATTTCAGCTTGTGGAGATTTGGAATGAATTATATTTGCAAGCAAATCAGATATATATATTTTATTGGCTGGTTGGAAGGTATTTTTTTGGTCATCAACATCATCACACGCTTCTGCACAACATTTTAGTTGATAATTTAATTGCTGATTTTCATCATAATGGCTGAGCGCCACATTGAGGAGGGTTTTTAGAAGTTATTGGCATGTTCTTGCTGCTGTTCACCAACACTAATTGCTGCCACTTTCATTAATTTGGAGTGCCAAGTTGAGGATAAACATTCATTGTTTCTATTGCTACAAAAATCAGACTTTGATGAACGGTTTGCTGCTGTCACAAATCGCAATCGCACCTCCTAGAGCCGCCGCTGCTGTACAACATAGTTGCCACTATTTTAGCATCCTTTGATGAGGTTTCTTGAGGGTTTTAGATCTGATTTTTTTTTTCCTGCTTCTTATATTAGCAGTCTGTACAATCCTATGAGCGCATCATTTTCAAATCAATGAGTTTCAGTTGTTAAGTTAGCAGAAAATTGGTGAGATTTCAATGTATCAGCATTTGTAATTATGTTTTCCAAGTGGACTATTGCTGTTTTCAAATCAGATCTAAGCGCAATTGCTGTGCTAGGGATTCATATTGCTATTCATTCACAAATCAACAATCATACTTAATATCTATTTCTGTTCTAGGGTTTCATAGTTGCTATCCATACATAAATCAGCAAGCACATTTGTTGAAATTGGTCATCTACATGTTAGATCCATTGTGATGTATGTGAGAGTTTATATCAGCATATGAGGGTTTAATAAATAATTTTCAGTTAGTTGTTATTGTAACCAGCACTCAATTTAATTTCTAGTTTGCGGTTTTCAGTTTGTTTTGGTTTCTAAAAATCAGAAAAATACAAAAAATCAGAAAAATACAAAAAACCAGAAAATTCCCAAAAAAAATCTAAGAAGGGGACATTACATCTTGTGAGTTTTAAAACTATGGTTTTGGAATCTTGGACCGATGCTTGTTCATTTTGTAATATACTTTGTATTATTTTTAAGAACTTTTTCTCCATTTTTGTTTCCTTCCTTCAATGGTAGTTTTCAATTCTTTAATTTACCCACCTCAAACTCACCTCCACTCGGTCTTTTGGCGTGATTGTCACTTATTGACAAACTTATTATGCATAGCTTTGAAATTTTCTATAGACATGTCTGTTCCCTTTGTGTTCATTTTGGCTGAAATGTAGTGCATTTGGATTTTGATTCCAGTAACTCTAGCTATTTAATGGCCTTCTGTATGCAATCTTCTTGCATGTTCTGACTCTTGATGTTACCATGTAGCTTTTGACTGTATGCTAATGCTTATAATGTCTTTGTTGAAGATAATCATCCTTTAACATTCTAACTCATCTATTCTTGAATCTTTCTATCAGAATATCAGAACATGTATCTATCCATAGATCATTAGATGTATGCATATGTGTGTGCATAACATATATTCACACGTGCACATGCAGTCACACACACATTTGAAAGATGTTTTGGTGTACAATTTCTATAGGCGATGCTAGTTTGTATTTTGAAAATTCTTTTGCACATTTTTTGTTCATTTAAAATTGGAGAATTTTGATTTCATAGTTGAGATATTCTGAGAGAAGTTCACATAATATTTGTCTTTTGAAATTGCATTTACATGTTCTTTGTTCAACTAATATTGTGATTTTGGATTTTATAGGTGAGGTATCCTGTATTACTGACACCAACAGAAAAGGAAATGGCAAGAGAAGTCTGCATAGCCTTTGGTCAGGCAGTATGTGCTTATTTTCTTTCATGGACATTTGCAAGTACATCTGATTATATGGTGTTTGTATCTTTTTAATAATATTGCATTTTTTATCTTGTGAATCTATTGTGCTAATAACTACATTATTTCAATCAGTTGTTTGTGGCATTGTTATTTTTTCGTCTATGTAGACTATCATTGTTACTTGCCACAATTTTCTCTAGATTGAAGTTTGGACTACACTGGGTTTTTATATGTTTTCTAATCAAATCATTTAATTGCTTTGTTTAAGTTGACTAAAACACTTGTATGTTCTAGGGCCTAAGCTAGTGATAACTTTAATAAAAGGCCCCTAAAAATTCTATAAAATCTTTGCGAATCTTGGGTAGGGGGATTGATTTTTATGGCAAGTTGATGCATTTTTTGGGGGAAAATATTTAATCTCTATGGCAAATCCATACACATTGGTAGACAATGTTGATTTTACCTATTGAATCATAGACTGATTAGGATGGGCGAATTATCAACTGATTTGAAAATAAAAATAATTTATTAGGCGAATTATTGACTGATTTGAAAAAATAAAATAATTTATTAGGCTAATTATTGATTGGTTTTAAAAAAAACCATAATTTCTAAGTTGCTGATCTTGGTACGAGAACGGGTCCGGGTTGTTGGATTATTCCATCATTAGTTTCTTGTGTATTGTTTGTTATTCATTTGTTAGTATATTTAGGATACTTGTGAATATTATTTGTTATTTGTTAGTATTTTAATGGAATCCGTGAGTGCCAGGTTCATCATTATTTACATGTATAAATAACTTATTTGTAATACAAATTATATAATGCGCTACATATTCTGATATGGTATCAGAGAAGGGAGTATTTTAAGGAGAGCTGCCAAGAAATCGCATTGGCTAACAAACAACTCAAGATAGCCAAGTAGAAAATATAGGATTCCGAAATATGTGGTTAGAGTAGATTTAAGGAATTGCAGAGACACGAGTTGAGCCTTTGTGCTTCTCTTGCCTTGACGTGCACAAGAATTGTGAAATTCTCGCAGCCTTTGCCTACTTCAACGACTTCCACCTTAGGATGCAACGATATTTTCATTTTCATTGCACGATCGCTTGTTCCTTTGGAATTCACCGTGGTTTCGAGATCTTGATCTTTCGCTTGGCCTTTGCTTGATCTCAAATTCGAATCGATAGGCTCATTGTCGTCATACATGGGAGACTGATGCAGAGGAGGGGATCTTACATTGACTAATGCAATCTACAATCACCCACAAGGACCTTTGACCTACAATCTTTTAGGTCTTTCTTCACAAGCTGCCCTTAAGCCTTGTAGCCTTCCAAAAAGGCCTTTTTGACCATAACTTTTGTTACGGGCTTGCAATTCAAAAGACAAAACCCATTCGAGATACCCTTTTGGCTAAAACAACACATATCCAAGAATTGAGTGTGGTTTCTTTGGATGGATTGGGATAATTTTTGATTGTCCTCCTTTCCATTAGGGCTAATAGGTCTACTAGACTTGGCAATCATCTAGTTCTTGCCTTCAAAAGGATTTTTCATTGTTCCCACACATTCAATACACACAACAAGGTCTAGACAAACCCTTCCCTTCTCAGGAACAATCCTATAAGGTCACCTCTAACCAACTCTCTAGCCACTAGGGCTTTAAACTGCAAACAGGGCCAAAAAACACAGCAGACTGTCCTCTTGTTCTCCCTCACACGTGCAAACCCAGGTCTCAAAACTTGCAGGGAGGTTGAAGACATCAGGACAGAATTTACTACCAAGTTTCTTGGTTTGTTCATGGAGGAAACTCCAGAAATGGCGTTTTCATTGTTCACTGTAACCCTAGGTAGGGTTTCTGACTGGTTTCACCAAAATGTTAATATCTTCCTCTAAGCTTAATGAAATCTGATCAAACCAAAAACATAATAATGTTAAGACATTCCCTCACATGTTACAAGCAATGTTCAGTCCGTACAGTGCACCAAATGTCCGTACAACGTGGCAGAAGTTGAAAGAATGCAGAAAACACAGGAAAATAGGCGTGCAAGAAAGAACCCCTTCCAAAATCTTCATTCAACCTCCTCCCTCGAGATTACAAGGCTTATTTGAAGGTTTACAACCATATTCTAACTGTCCCCAACTGTATTTGGTTTAGTTGTTTAACAAATCACCCAATTACACATATTTGGTTCATTTACTTGACAACTTTTTAGTAACTTTGACAACATTGGCATTTTTGCATAACCTTGCACCTAGAAACTCAATAATGACTCAAACTGACTCAAAATGGCCTAAGAAGATCTTATTACATGAAATCAACTCTCATATGGCCAAAAACCAAAAATTCACTACATAGAACCAAGGGTGCCCCTGAAACCAAGGGTGCCCCTACACCAGAGACTCATGAGAAAAGCTTCCGATGGAATAATCTAGGATTCTCAACACTGGTTCCAATCTTCTTTGTTTGTCATCTACGTTTCTCAAGGTTTCCTGATGCTTGGGAATGAGGTTTTCATTTCTCATCCTTGGAACAATTTTGTTTTCTTCCTTAGTGGGGAGCCTAACATGACACTTCCATTTTTTTGTGCAAAATGTCCTCATTCTAATAGATGAGGATGATCTTCTGGAAACATTCGGTGAATTTGGTGGGGTTGTCAATGTCTCGATTCCTCATGATTGCAAGAGTTCATGACCCAAAGGATGTGCCTTTGTTTAGTACAAAAGCATAGAAGAAGTGAACTCGACTACTCATGATCTCAACGGAAAAATCAAGAAAGGGTGGATAAATTATTATCAAGCATTGCATTCTCAAATATTGGTGATCGCTCTTGATGCTTCCTCAGGCTTGCTTTGTTATCAACTGTGAAGGTTTAATAAAATCTAGACCTGTAGTTAAGTTTGGCTGAACCCGATTTGGTTCATTTCAAGCTTGAAAATGTAGGACTGGTGGTTTGTTCTTCAAATATTTGCTGCCAACAATCTACACTAAGGCCAAGGCCTCTTGTTGTTTGTTTCATTTGAAACTAGACTTAGGTAGCTTCAAAATGAACTATTGCAAGACCATTTTTTAAAGATAATTTGTATATCTCTCAACTCCTCTTTTAAAAGGTGTTAATTTTATTCCTAAATTATCCTCTCCTCTGTGGCAAAACATTGATCTGAGTGACAAGAAATAGGATAAAATAACATCTATTTCTTGATGACATAATGGCATGCAGTTCTCCAAAGTTTTTTCTTCTAGATTCTCAGTTGCTACACAGGAATAACTATTCCTCGTGGAAAACCAAACTCAAAACTCAACTTGAGTTTGAAGAAGTTTGGAATGTGGTTGATGGTGCCAATATGCAACATGCGAGTGATGATGATGAACAAAAGAAATTTGATCAAGCCAACAGGAAAACCAAATTGATCATTATGTTCAGCGTATCTAATGAAGTTCAACCCTTTATTTGAGACTCGTCCATAGCCAAAGATGCATGGGACAAGATTAGAATAGTGTATGAGACGAAGAATTAGAATCAGATCTTGAATTTGCAGAGTTAGCTACATAGCCTGAAGATGATGAATGGAGAGCAATTGGAATCCTTTCCGAAAAGGATTGCTGAGTTGAGAGCTTTGCTACAAGCATTGGGAGAAACTGTCGAGGATGCTACCTTGGTGCCTATTGTTTTGCAAGCATTGCCTTCAAAATATAAAGTGTTTGTGACAACATTGAATGTCACAAAATAAATACCCAACTTTGAGAAGCTAGTAAATCTACTTCAGAAAGAGGAGTCTCTAAGTCAAGAACATAGTGAGGAGGATCATGCAATGACCACACACCATAAAGGCAAGAAGCCTAAGAAGCAGTATGGTGGACCTTCCAAAAATGGTAATCAATCCCGATCTTAGAAGAAGTGGCAAAAGGATCGTCCAACAATAAAATGCATCAAAAGAAGCCATTTCAAAGTGGCAATGCACGATGGGATTTGAAGAACAAACATGGCAATATTGCTGAAGAAGATGACTCTCAAGAAGAGGAGTATGTGTTTGCTGGCCACACTTCTGAAGATAGTTCATAATCAAATTCAATTTGGTATGTGGATGTAGGTGCTACAAAGCACATGACTCGAGAAAAGGAGTGATTTCTCACACTGAAACCCCATCATGGTAAAGTTTCTCTTGGAGATGATACAACCTATGACATCCAAGGTATTGGTGAAATCTCCTTACAGTTTGGCATACATCATTGCAGGCTCACTGAAGTCTTATATGTGCTGGAACTTGCCAAAAATCTCCAATCTGTCAGTCAATTTCTCGACCACAACTTGAGGATTGAGTTTGACAAAAGTGATGATAAAAAGGTATGCCTCATCCGTGATAAATCTAGAAGTTCAAGGATTGTTGCAAGTGCTTTTGGAATTGGTAAAATGTTGAGACTTGATACCATTCGCCACAATCAAGCCTTGGTGACAAGTAGTAATGATCTTTCTATGTTATGGCATCGCCGATTTGGTCACTTGAGCACTAGCTATTTGCTTACTCTTAGTAAGAATGGCATGGTGAAAGGCCTTCCCACACTTGAAAAGACTAGTGCTATTTGTTTCAGTCGTCTTGTTGGAAAACAACATTGAGCACCCTTCAATTCTGGTGAGCATCAAGCACACCAACCTTTGAAGCTGGGGCATACTGATTTGTGCAGACCCATGGCACCTAGTCTCAATGATTTCAAGTACTTTCATCTTTTTGTTGATGATCACACAAGAAAAATGTGGGTATATTGCTTGCAAACAAAAGATGAAGCTTTTTCCTACTTCAAAGAGTTTCAAACTCTTGCGGAAAAAGACACAAATCATCGTATTTGTGTGCTTTGCTTGTATTGAGAGGGGGAATTCACTAGCATAGAATTCTCCACCTACTTGAAGAAAAATGGAATTCATCGTCAATTGACTGCATCTTACGCACCTCAGCAAAATGGAGTTGCAAAACGATGTAACCGAATCATCATGGAGATGGTATGTAGTATGTTGAAGGATTCTCATTTGGGTCATACATGTTGGGCCAAAGTTGTGCATACAACGGTTTATCTTTTGAATCGGGCACCGACCAAAGCACTTGATGGAATCACACCAAAGGAAGCCTAGATAGGAGTTAAGCCATCTATCTCTCATCTTCGTGTATTTGGTTGCACAACATACATGCACATTCCTAAGCAAAAGAGAAAGAAGCTTGATGAGAAATCCATAAAATGTATTCTTGGGTATAGTAATGAGTCAAAGGCCTTTTGATTTATGGATCCTACCACAAAGAAGATATACATGAGCAGATATATCATTTTTTGATGAGAAGTGTGAGTTATAAGCTCACCTTCCACATCATCACCTGCTCCAGATAGTGCTCCTATATTCAACTTGAATGAGATACGTAATGGGAATGTTGATAATCAATTTGACTCAACACCCACAAATGTCACATGACCTATTCCCAAGTGGTATACTATTACTATTCACGATGCAAAGCTAGATGGAGTCCCAAACACTTCAACTTCAAGATCGAGGACTTGTAGCATGGCTCGCAATGAGGTAAATCTAGTCCTAATGAGTTTAGTAGTTGATAACTTTGAACCTTTTACTATTTAGGAAGCACTAGAATCAAAGCCTTGGAAGGAGACTATGGATGCAAAATATCAATCCCTAATGAAAAACAAGACTTGGGAGCTTTTTGATATTCCACTAGGGAAGAAAGCTATTGGATGTAAATGGGTCTTCAAGACCATATATAAGGCAGATGGCATTATAGATAAGTATACAACTAGACTTATGGCTAAGGGTTATGCTCAAAAAGAAGGGATTAACTATGAGGAAACATTTGCTCCCAAAACAAAGATCAAAACCATCAAAATGATTTTTGCTTGAGCTGCATAGTTTGGATGGAAGCTGTATTAAATGGATGTGAAGAGCGCCTTTCTCAATGGAGACTTTAAGGAGGAGGTCTATATGACCCAACCAGAAGGATATATTGCACCTAGTAAAGAAGAAAAGGCATGCAAACTTGTTAAGTCTCTCTATGGTCTCAAATAGGCTCCTAGAGCTTAGTATATCAAAATTGATGAACATTTGCTACAACATGGATTTAGGCGGCATTCATATGATCCAAATCTCTACCTCAAGGAACAAGGTGGGGAGATTGTGATTATCAATGTATATGTTGATGACTTGGTCATCATAGGTAGTTCAGAAACGATGGTTGAGAAAACCAAGAATGATGTTAAGAAGGCATTTGATATGAGAGATCTCGAGCTATTACACTATTGTCTCGGCTTAGAGGTATGGCAAACAAATCACCATATCTTTGTATCTCAAAGAAAATATGCCAAGACATTACTCGAGAAGTTTAGAATGATGGATTGCAAACCCATGTCTACACCCATGGAATCGAGATTGTAGTTCTCTATTTTTGATTCATCTCCTTAGGTAAATTCAGCTCTCTATCGACAGTTGATTGGAGGTTTGATTTACCTGACCTACACTAGACCAGATATTACTTTTTCTGTCAATTATCTTTCATGGTTCATGCAAGAACCAAAGATGTATCCTTGGAAAGAAACAAAGTGGGTAGTACTAAGGTATATCAATGGTACAATGAATCATGGTTTGGAATATAAAAAGAATGATCAAATTTTCTTAATAGGGTACATAGATGTAGACTATGTAGAATCTGTTGATGATAGGAAATCCACACCAGGATTTGTTTTCTTCTTAGGCTTAGGTTCTATATCTTGGGGAAGTAAGAAGCTGTAATCTCCCCATTTTGAGCTAAGTTATTTTTACTAGTTGAGTTTGCTTCTATACATGGAGAACCGGAATGTTAGCTCAACTAGTATTTGGTTAATTGGAAAATGCAATATTGAAATTGTTTTTTCATTTAATTTGATAGATTATAGAAAATGGAATCTTTAATTGCATTTTCTCTGATCGATTTCTATGGAGTTGTAAATATGAAAAAGGTGATGTGTTTGCCCATGAAGCAATAGGTCCAAGCTAATGCCAACGATTATCACTGAAGATGATCGAATTGCATATGAGATGGTTTTGTATTGTTTGAAGAGAAAAAAGCATTGGATTGTGGTCCCACATAAAGCCAACGGCTAAGTATTCGCCCATGTCTTTTTATTGAGCGATTTGCATTGAAGGAGGTTTGTTAGTGATTTTTAAATGATTGCATATGAATTCTAGCTGGCCGCCGATCATGAAGAAGAATATTTTAAATGCAAAATCTATTTATTAATTGATTGCATTTGTCGATGGGTGTCATATCATGAGGGCGATTGAAATTGAATGCTTTTAAATGCTTGTATTGAGATTGAATGCTCTTTGAAAGGTTTTAAATGCCAAACGCCACTATTGAGGAGGATCGCTCAATGATATTCAATGCCAAATGAAGATTTTAAATGTTTGATAGCTCTCATTCATAGCCGCCGTCCAAGATAGAGAGGAGCTCAAATGTTGAAGGATCGATCCACTTGAAGAATAGATGAATTTCATTTAAAATAATTAAAGATTGTTTTAAATGATTGCATTCATTGATGTCATTCATTTACAATTGTTCAAGACTCTCAATTTTGATTGATGGATTCCAAGCTTCATTCCAAATTGACAAAGAGAAGGAACGCCTATTCTTGGAGAGGATAAATAGAGCTCTTGAACTTCAATTTGCAACTTTTGATCATATGGTAAGCTTTTACATATTTTGTTCTTTGGCTAGAAATTGCATTTTCTAGTTATTTTTCAAGGTGATGTTCCCTTGAGTGTTGTGGTGATGTTCCCATGACAATTTGTGAGATGTTATCATTCAGATTTCATCATTGGAGTTGAATTTGCAGGTTCTTTGAGAAAATTTGAAGAGTGTTTAGACATCATATTGAAACCCTTGGTGTATTGGAGTGACTACCAAGGTAGTTGATTGAGTTTTTAGTGAGAATTGAGTGACTTTTGCATATTTTTCAAGGTCTGATTTCATATCAGCAAAAATCTGATTTTATGACAGCGGATTATTGATGCAAATACAAGGTTTTTGAAGTGGATTTGACAAGGGCTTTGATACTTTAAGAGTTGCATTCGATAGAAGACCAAACTAGGCATCCATCGCTTGAGTTTGGAGGTGGTTTTCATGAGTTTTCATTGCAAAAACCTTGACTGGGCAAAATCATCATTTTCAGCAGTCATATCAGTCTACAAAACTTTCATATCAGTCAATTGTTCATGTACTTTTAGGGCTGTTATAGCATCATTTGATAGCTAGTTTCATTCTATAGTGTTTGGACACTATTTCTATGCAAGATTTGATGAATTTGGACACTTTATGTGTATGTAATAAAGTCTGATACAAAATCAGACTGTGACTGAAATAAACTCCAGCCACTTATCATTTATGTATCTTTCATTTGAAGGTTTCAAATAAGCAAGTATGATGTGGGTTTGATGTTCTACTATTTCATTTTTCATCGGTGATGTTTATTTGTTGATTTGTGCAAGAAATCTTATCTAAAGTTGGCAAAAAATTTTAGTCATTTAGAGAGGGTATTTTACAGAAGCAAGCCACAATTGTTCATTCCTCAACTAAAGCAGAATATCATGCGGCAAGTGCAACAGTTTGTGCAGCAATTTGGATATGTTGCATACTAGAAGGATTGGGAGTACCTCAAAATCAACCCACAATCCTCCATTGTGGCAATTAGAGTGTTCTCAAGCTTGCTCGTAATCCAGTGTTTCATGAGTGCACCAAGCACATTGAAGTTGATTGCCACTTCATACGAGAACATGTTCAACAAAACAATATTCAACTCCAATTCTGCTCTACTCAAGAACAATGTGTAGACATCTTCACCAAGGCTCTTAGATGTGTGAAATTTGCACCATTTTAGGATTCTCTTGTTAGTACTTTAAAGGCCATGATGTCATAAGGGGGGAATGTTGGATTTTTCCATCATTAGTTTCCCATGTATTGTTTGTTATTCGTTTTTTACTGTTTGTTAGTATATTTAGGATAGTTGGGAATATTGTTGGTTATTTGTTAGTATTTTTGTGGAACCCGTCAGTGCTGGGTTCTTCATTACTTACATGTATAAATACCTTCTTTGTAATACAAATGATATAGTGCGCTACATATTCTAATACAGGTTCGAGGTTCGGGTACGCCAGTACAACAATTTTTTTTTGCTCGGGTTTGGGTATAGCTACACACATAATTATAAATTATAGTTATACAATATATATATATATATATATATATATATATATATATATATATAATATTATAAATCCTTTTAATGGGGATTGACAATGGATGTCTAGAAAATCCGACCACCTTTTATACTCTATTCCTAATGACACTTTTAAGTCCCTTTTTTAAAAACAACCTTTTTAATAATAAAATAGAAGTTGCCTTTTTATAATATAACATAAAGTTACCTTTTGGGCAACTTAAGTTAAATTATTAAAATATTTCCCTTGCACTACCCTATTAGCCTACGAGAAAATTAAGAAAATAGGCTAAGGGTCTTTGTTAGACTTTTGCTTGAGAAGGGGACATGGCAAAAGGCCTTGTTGAAATTGCAACATGTATAGAAGGAATGGGAACATCTCTAAGTGAGAAACTCAACGAGTTTCAAGTTTTGGTAAGATTAAAAGTCCTAGATGTGAATGACAAAGAAAGGAATTACAAGGAATTAGATACATGGAAAGAAGAATTCCAGGTGTTGCCTTCCATTTTTGTACTCTTTAGTTCAAAATGAATAGTTATCTTCTATTATTGTTTTGGCATTAGAAGCAAGGGTCGGTAAACTTATCAAGGATAGTGAGAAACTTTTTGATGCTAGATGTGATGAAATACTACCAAAGATTGACATGATTATCAATGTTGATCTTCCAAATGACCAAGAATGGGATCATTTAATCTTATACATCTTTGATTAAGTCACAGGTGTCCTTTTTGTGTATTATTTTAAGAAATCAGATGTGATGTCAAATCCTAAAGGAGTCAAGTGCGTTTGAATGTTATGTAGGTCTTGAATAGCATGTTATAGTTATGCTCAAATTTTGAATTTTGCAAAAGGTATTGATTTGACAAAACAAGATAGGTGACTGTAAAAGGAAATAATATGTGAGGACGTGTTTTCACACCTGGGATTCAAAAGGATGCCAAGGCCTATGTCTTTAGGTCAAGAAGCTGTGAGTAATTGAAAGTTCTCTTTCCAGAAGTTCTAAGTGGTATGGATCTTGATTCCTCTAATAGTTCAAGCAGCAAAGAGTCTAATCTTGTAGAGATCAAGAGAGATATCCAGAGGATCAAGGAAAATTTGTTGAAGTTACAAATAGATACGACGTCCCTAAGAAAAATGTTAGATAAAATGGAATAGGATGTCAATAAGAACTCTGGTCATTTGAAAACCATCAAAGATGCAACAAAAATAAAGAGATGCACCAAAGTTGTAGTCAAAGTCACAACACAACAAAGGCTACAACAATGAATGGAGGAGATAGATAAGTTTTTGAAAAGGTCTGCCAAGTAGTGGAACCCTGGTCCTTGAAATGGGAGGGGAATCTTCTTCTACTACAACAGGTTTAGGGTTGGTTCCTAATCAACTTTACAAACAAGTAAGAGCTACTGAGAAAGAGCGAGAATTTTTGTTTTAGCCTTTTTAGGATATGTTTTGAGCAAAATTTCGTAAATTTAAGTAATAATTGCATTTTAATTGCATTCCATGATTGTAAGGTTTGTATTAGAGATACTAATACTTAGTACTTACTTTTGTAATAAAGTCGTTTTAACGACTTAAAATAGGTTAGTCTTATAGATTATACTTTATGCTTTAATTAGTTTTTGCTATTTTTAGCTTAGTTGTTATTTTTAGCTTAGTCACTACTTTTAGCTTAGCTCCTATTTTTAGCTTAGCTGCTATTTTTAGCTTAGTCGCTATTTTTAGCTTAGGCTATTTTTAGTTCGTTGTAACCTATATAAGAAAGCGTTTTCTTCTTATTTTATTATTGAATATTTTGGTAATCATTCTGTGTTTGATTTCTATTATATGGTATCAGAGCAAGTCACATGTTTTAATTTTGCGAGGGTTTGAAAAGATGTTTTAATTCTGCTAGGGTTTCATATTAACAATTAAAAAAAATCAGGGTTTCCAAACGGCTAAGGCCGAATTTGTATTCTATATGTGGAAAGAGTTTGCAGGTATTTTTGAAAATTCTTAGGTTCATTGTTTGGGTTTGTTTATTTTTTGAAAATGGAATTTCCATTGGATAAATTTTCCGGTTTCAACTTTCACACATGGAAAGTTAAAATCTAGATGCAATCGATGCACAAAAACTTGTGGGGAATTGTAAACGGAAATGAGAAACTTCCTACAAATGCTAGGAAGGTATTGGAATGGCAAAGCAGAGATGATAAAGCCAAAGCAGTTATTGGTCTTGCTCTTTCCGATTCAGAGTTACATCACATAGATCTTGCAAAATCATCTAAGGAAATCTGGGAAAATTTGAACAAGTTGTTTGGAGCAAAAGTGGCTAATGCTAAATTTTCCTTAAAGCTTCGGCTTTTCAAGTTCAAGTTGATTGAAGGAGTCACTATGTCAAGCCACATAAACAATCTGAGATCTCTTCTTCGACAACTAGCATAAGTTAGTGCCACAGTGGATGATGAGGATGCTAAAGCCATTTTATTAAACAGTTTGCCTTCAAAATTCAGTAATGTCATGTTTACACTAGTCAACTTTCTACTAAAACTTTGGAAGATATGATATCAGCTCTCATAGTTGAAGAAAAGAGGACTATTGCAGGAGATGCAGAGGATGAACCTCAACCTGAGGTAGCGTTATATGCAAATCGTAGAAGATTTGATAAGGACAAAAAGGGGACAGAATGCTATTATTGCAAGAAAATGGGTCACATAGCTTGGAACTGTAGAAATCGAGCAACTGATGTTTTGAAGGGAAAGATCAGAGAGGCTAATGTAGCCATTGTTGAAGATCATTTGGATGCTGACAATGATGGAGAAGGTGGAGAAGTTGCTTTTTATGCATTCTAAAGAAGCTCGGTTCTTTGAAGACAAGAAGGAATCCAATGTAGTTGAAGCTTAGTATTGATAGTTGCCAAATTAGCTTGGGAGTCTGTGGATCTAGGGAGTCATACCCTTACGAAGGTCATGAGACAACATGATGGAGTGTGAGTGTAGCTCAACATGAATTGTTGTCCAATGGTTCAAGGGATTTGTAATTCGAAACTTCGGGAAGGTGGTAATCTAGGAACTCGGGAATTCAACTTGGGAGCTATGCCTTTACGAGGGTTACGAGGCAACTTGATGGAGGTCTACTTGGTTGAAGAACTATTTTCAGAGAAAAGCTTCTGAAGAATTTATGATTTGAGTGTTTTTAGTTTGCTTATGTTAGTTTGTTTTGTTTTAGTGCAGTAAGTCTTAAGAGGGGGTATTAGAGATATTTAATAGTTAATACTTTTGTAATAAAGTCGTTTTAACGACTTAAAATAGGTTAGTCTTAGATTAGACTTTATGCTTTAATTAGTTTTTGCTTTTTTTAGCTTAGTCGCTATTTTTAGCTTAGTCGCTACTTTTAGCTTAGCTGCTATTTTTAGCTTAGTCACTATTTTTAGCTTAGTCTATTTTTAGTTTGTTGTAACCTATATAAGAAAGCGTTTGCTTCTTATTTTATTATTGAATATCTTGGTAATCATTCTATGTTTGATTTCTGTTATAGTTTGTTGGACAAATGTCAATCATCCGAGTGAAATGAGCATTGCCCTTTTACTATATATATATCAGTTCTCTTTTCTATATTAAGGATCTCTTTCTTGTTTAAGAACTTTAGTGTTGTTCAGTCTAGACTTAAGTTTTAGAGTCATATTTAAAGTAGAGCTATACTTGAAATCAATGATTGCAAACTCTCTTTTAACATAAATATAAAAGACAGTTTGTTTACATATAGTTCTCCATTATTGGTACAATGTTTCAGGAGATCTACATATCTTTGAGAGCACCTTGTTTTGTTGTTATTGTTAATTGGTTTTCTAGCATAGTAGAAGTAAAACCCTTTTTATAACATATGGAATGTTGCGGATTGATAATGGATCCTTCAACTTCCTACTCTCGAATGCAATGGGATGTCGATCTTGCATCAAAACAGCTCCAATGCCTTCTCCCGAAGCATCACATTCTAGAACAAAGGACTTAGTAAAATCTGGCAAAGCCAGTACTGGTGTTGTACTCATCACTTCCTTCAACCTATCAAATGCAGCTTGAGCTTCTATTGTCCACATGAAAGCTCCTTTCTTTGTTAGGTTTGTCAAGGGTGCAGCAAGCTGTGAAAATCCCCTAACAAATCTTCTGTAATAGCTGCAGAGACCAAGGAAACCTCTTAGTTCTGATACGTTCCGGGGAACTGGCCAATTGCGAATGGCTTCAATCTTTTCTTCTTGAACTTTCACACCATTTGCTCCTATCACATGACCCAGGTACAGAATCTCCTTTAGGCCAAAATCACACTTAGACATCTTTGCATACAAAGATTGATTCTCCATAACATTCAATACTTCATCTAAGTGTTGGAGATGTTCTTCCCATGTCTTGCTGTAGATCAAGATGTCGTCAAAGAAAACCAACAGGTACTTTCTCAACTGCTTGTTGAACACATGATTCATACAGGACTGGAAAGTAGCTGGTGCATTTGTCAGTCCAAATGGCATCACCATGAATTCATAATGCCCGTAATGGCATCTGAATGCTGTCTTTGGAATGTCCTCTTCTCGGACACGAATTTGATGGTAACCAGATCGAAGATCTATCTTTGAGAAATAGACTGCTCCATGCAGTTCATCAAGGAGTTCATCAATTCTAGGTATTGGATATCTATTCTTGATGGTCTTCTTGTTCAATGCGCGATAGTCAACACACATCCGCATTGTTCCATCCTTCTTCTTCACTAGCACCACAGATGATGCAAATGGACTTGATGAGGGCCTTATGTGCCCCATATCGATCAATTCCTTGATCGTCTTCTCAATTTCAATCTTGAAATGCCGAGGATGCCGATAGGGTGCAATGTTAACAGGTTTAGCCCCATCCTCCAATTCAATTACATGTTCAAAACCTCTATCAGGAGGTATTCCTGGAGGTATGTCCCTAAACACCTTACCATGCTTATCCAACATTGCCTGAATATCTGCAGGATAAATTTCTTCAGCAGAGAGGATTTGGTTGTCCTTGATGCAAACCTGTGCTGCCCATTCGATGTCATTATGCCTGAATAATGCTTCCATTCGTTTTGCTGAGACAACTTTGGGGTTTCCATCAGACACTGACTTCAGTTTGATCTTCTTTCCTTCATGCATGAATTCTAACTCCATCTTTTGAAAGTCCTGGACAATTCTTCCCAGCGAATGCAACCATTGTACTCCAAGTACTACATCAATATGCCCAAGTCCAACCACATAGAAATCATCCTGTAAAGAATAATCTCCCATTTGAATTTGCAGTTGGGACACTCTTCTAGTACAACTCATCAAAAATCCATCAGCAACTGCTATTTGAAATCCTTCGAAGTCTTCAACGGTTAGACCTCGTCTTGCTACCAAACCTTCATCTATGAAGTTGTGAGTAGCACCACTGTCAATGAGACAGGTGACTCTCTGACCCTTCACAACTCCTCTAATGCGGAAGGCATGATACTTAGGCACTCCTGAGATAGTTGCTAATGTTATTTTGTCAGGTGTTTCTTCTGAGACAACATTAAGAGTTGGTTGTACCTCCTCTTCACCTTGGATTGATTCTTCTTCACTCAATGATTCTTCTTCACTTCCATCATCAGATACAACTTCAATCAGATGTGCTTTACCTTTACCAAGACATCTGTGTCCTGGTTCCCAAGGTTGTTTGCAAGAAAAACAGAGTTTCTTCCTTCTTAGCTCGTCTCTTTCGGCTGCAGATGGACCTTGAGTCATCTTTTGAGGAAAAGTGGGTCTCCTTTGAGTAGAGCTAACACCTTTATAGAACTTCTTCTTAGGCTGATATACAGGAGCAGTATCAAGATCTAGAGCAAAATCAATTGCTTCTTCCAAGTTTGCCGGCCTCTGTACCTTTACCAATGGCTTGATCTGATTGTTCAATCCCTCAATGAACAGCATAGTGATTCTTCGGTCAGTCATATCAAGTACCATCACTGCAATCTTCTGAAAATCATTAACATACTGCACAACCCTTCCTTCTTGCTTGAGTTGAGCTAGTTCGCGATAGTACACTTCGGTGTCTTTTCTGTCAAACCTCTGAATCAACTTGGTTACAAACTCATCATAGGAATTTATCCTATCATGATGTTGAGAAACTAGGCCATGATGCCACCATTCATAAGCCAATCCTTCAAGATGCATTGTCGCAAATTGAATTGCCTTCTTCTCTGTCA
The DNA here is from genome assembly GCA_027924645.1 of Cunninghamia lanceolata. Taxonomy (NCBI): domain Eukaryota; kingdom Viridiplantae; phylum Streptophyta; class Pinopsida; order Cupressales; family Cupressaceae; genus Cunninghamia; species Cunninghamia lanceolata. The sequence continues at coordinate 10,246,595 of BSBN01000553.1, read as the reverse complement.
AAGGCTTAAGTGAAAGGTATGTATCCAGCTTGTTTACCCAAGCCCTAGCACTGAGCTTACCACTTCCATCAAAGGTAGGAATGGGAACTCGATTCAAGGCTTCTTTATACTCCTTTGTATCATCATCCCTTCTAGGACGAAAGCCTCTAGTTCTACCTCGCCTGTCTCTATCTTCCCTTTTCTGTCGGCAATATTCCTTGAAGGTCATCATATCCCGAACACGTTCCGGAAGTCTGGCATAAAGATCTGCAAAGAGAGCTATTTCATCTTCAAAATTGTTTGGTCCTTCTTCGTCAAACTCTTCATCAGCTTCATTGTCCTGTTCAGGTGGTGGTGGAAGGAAGGTTGGTCTTAAAGGCCTATCAACTGTAGGAGTTCGTGTGCGAACTCTTCTACCTACTGCACTACCAGCATCATCATCAACATGTCGTTCTTGTCTCTCATGTCTAGCTGCATCCCTACGACCTGGTCCAGCTGCTTCACCCTGATTCATGTTTTGAAGGGTTTGTAAGACTTGTTGCAGAATTTGAGCTGTTTGTTGATGTCCAACAGCCATGTTCCTGAACATCTCTCTAGCTTCACGTTCACCATCAGCAGGTGGACTTCTACTTCTTCTTTCCTCAGCCATGTTAACCTGTCTAGCTACAATTGCTTCTGAAAGAGTATCCTGTTGTGGGTAAGGATGAGTCCACTGGAATTGCCTTCGTTGTTCACGCGCAATGTATCTCCTTGTTCTATCACTTTGTTGATTACCTTCTTGCATGAAAACCCAAAGGCTGGCAGGATCCAAGCTCTGATACCACTGTAAGATACCCAACTAATTCTACCAAAATTTTTCCTTACTTAAACAATTTTACTTGCTATTAATTCATCAACCACTGCAACAATACAAAGATATACATCAAAGACAACTGCTTGAATGAGAGTTGGGTACTTGTCTAGTTACTTGATTCAATCAACTTGCAATGTCTTATTACATGGATAATGCTTTCAATAGCATGAAGTACAACTTATTCAAATGGAAATACAAAGGAAAGGCCTTGAAGCCTTGATGATTACAATGCCTTGCACACTAGATCAACTTAATCAACTCAACGATGTCAACTGAATGTCAACACCTCACAGTACAACAAGGGAGCATCACCTTGTCAGTTGAGGGAGCATCACCCCAACACTTGAAACTCGCAGGCCTCAAGATTACAAGCTCAACAGCTTTGCAGAGAGAATTTTGTCAAATGCATAGATACCAAATGAATGAGAAGGCTCCTCCTTTTATAGGCCTTCCAAAGGCAATGAAGGCACGTTTTTTAATGCACCAAAAGGAACCAAGGCACGTTTCCCAAGAAGCATATCCAAGGGAATATTCCGTCTGATGACTCATTCTGAGTTGGCAAACTTATCCAAAGACCTTGACACGAATCCAAATGCTATCCTTCTGACCAATGGGCATTAGGTAGTTGTAACAATCTTAACTACCTCAATTAAGGCGCAATCCTAGTGATCTTCTGACTGGGCGCCAACTTGAAGCAGTGTGATCATTGAATGGCGCCCAATGTGAACCTAGGCGCTCAACTGGAATAACATAAGCAAGAATATGCGCCTAGAAAGATTTGATGATTCCAAGCAACCTTGGAACTTAAGCTAAGATCTTTTGCAACCTAGGCGCCATCTCCTGATGGTTGTCTTGTTCAAAACTAACCTTGTAGGTTTGCAAATACCTAAGGCGCATACTTGGGGTAGTTTCAGCTGGCATTAGCGCCTGGCACTTCAAGGAAGATGCTCTATACAACTCATACTGTCAAACACTTGCAATCAAAACCCCTTTTGCTGTTCCTTCAACCCAGCGCCTTCCTCTGGAGTTCTAATATTTTGCTTGCATCTTTAGCTACTCTTAGGCGCACTTACTGATAGAGAAAGGTTTGGATTGGCGCCTTAGGAAGAAAATGGTTTTGCCTTGTTAAAATCTTCAACATAAGACACAACTGAATCAAATTCTCTATCTTCTATCAAGCGCCTTTCATTATGAGTGGATTGAAACCTCTTTTCTTAGCTAGGCGCATTCTAGAGGTGAAACAGGTAGGAAGTGCGCCTTGCATGCATGGTTGTTTTCTCTGTCAAGTCTTCAAGTCTTGTTGTCTTGGAAGGTAAAATACCTCATCCTGGAGTGAGCGCCTTACTTCACATGTTCAAACTTCATCTTTTAACTCACTCTGTAACTAGGCGCCAGAACTGAGGTCTTCAGTCAGAATGTGCGCCTAGAGCCTTCTAGGCCAATTTCATCCCAGATTGGCAGGATATGAAGCTTCTTGAAGTTGAAAGTATCTTCACCAATCAATGTGCTACTCATTCAACCTATTGAATCTCCTGTTCTTGCTTGGGCGCACATTTGGTCTAGGCATCATGGAATTTGCGCCTAGGCATGGAAACCTCATATACTTGTCCAATCTTCATCATTTAGCTAGGCGCCCTATTGAAGGGGTTTAGCTATGTTGAGCGCCCCATCTCAAAACCATTATTGAGTGCCAGAAGTAACCTAAATAGCTAGGCGCTCATTGACAGGTTGCTAGAGGAAAAGTGCGCCTAGATAACAAGATGTCATTACTTGATCACTTCATCTTTCCACTTGATCTTATTGAAGGTGAGGCTTCACTTGATCAATCTTGAAGGAGTTCATCACTTGTTTGAAGTGCAATAGAGTCTAGGCGCACTATTGGGAATTTGGTGGTGAAATTGGCGCCTAGATGCATTAAGACTCCTCTTTGCATGGACTACTCACTTCATCCACTCCTGTTGATCCAATCAACCATCCCAAACTCAAGTTTGATGAGTCAATTCGCCCAATTGATGTTCAACATATCCAAAGATGACTCCATCCTCTTGATTATTGCTTTCAAAATCCAAGGCGCATTTTTGAAGTGTAACTGTAGGAATGAGCGCCCTATACTTGACTTAGTGGATTATGACTTGAAACTCCTTGATTGTACCTGCAAAATGACACACAGAGTTAGTCAAAACCCATTTCATTCCCTTATCATTCGGAATTAGCCTCCGGGAATGAGGAGTAGGCTAATCCATTCATCACTTGGTGCTCAAGCCGGAAATGGGGACATGACATCTACAGTCCCTTCTTTGTCAACTGATGTCATAGCTTCATTGTAGAAACTCCTAATGTCATAGCTTTATTGTACACATTGCTAAAATATGACATTATGTTTCTGCATTTTGATGAGCATTCCTTGCCACTTCTAGGTACCTTGGTCTACATCTCTGACAAATTGGAAATTGTTAAAAAAAGAGATATTTGACAAACAATCTACATATGAATTGCTATTGTTAATATTCAACAATTTGTTAAGACACGGCCCTAGGTAAATATTGATAATCATCTAACAAAACCCAAAAAATGCTGTAAGTTTATTTGTTTTATTTGTTTTTATCAATGACTCAAAAGATTCAATATCATCTCTAATAGTGAAAATATATAGACAAATCAACACAATGAATTGTAGAGCAATAAAAAATAATCACTTCCCTGTTAGTGACTCACTAATGCCTGTAGTTTGTTTCCTATGGCAGCTGGTTGCAAGCTTGCCATGTTGGTCAGAATATCAAGAATCTTCAAGATAATTCTAGGCTTTAGATTGCAACAATGACCACCAAAGAATTATGATGATCAAGTTAATATCCACAAATCCCACACGTTATGAGTATGACGTTATATTTCATAATAGATTACTAAATAGAAAAATAGAACTGCAGATAGCAAGCACGCACTAGGCAAAGAAGAAACCACAGAAAGGATACTGAACATACTAAGTGTGTAAAGGTATCATTTGAGAGGATATCCTTTTACAATTTGAATTACAATTTGGAGGATATTGAACATACTAAGTGTTTAAAGATATTTGAATTACAATTTGGTGCCCACGAACACTAGTTTTTTTAAAGAGAATTGTTTAGTTCATCTTATTATATGAATTAAGACACACTAATCCTTTTGTTGCAATATTTCAGGTGTGTGGATTTGATCTTTTACGTTGTCAGGGAAGATCTTATGTTTGTGATGTAAACGGTTGGAGCTTTGTAAAGAATTCTTACAAGTAAATGTTTTTCAAATTATATCTGATGGGCTTGGTTATGCTGTTCTTTTTATGCAAAACACCCTTTATGTGGATCTTGAGATTGTAAATTATTATCTAATTAGAGTATTGTTCTTTCCTCCTCTGATCTTGCATGTTGCTAACATCTATATCATTCTAGATATTATGATGATGCTGCATGCGTCTTACGCAAGATGTTCTTAGATGCTAAGGCACCTCATCTTTCATCGACAATTCCTCCATCACTTCCTTGGAAGGCCACAGAACCAACTCAACCTTCTGGGTTAACTCGACAAGGCAGTTCCGCCATTATTGGCACTTTTGGGCAATCTGAAGAATTACGCTGTGTGATTGCTATTATGCGCCAGTAAGGCAGTTTCACACTATTTATAATTTCATTTTGTAACTAAGTAAATATTGCAAGGACCTATTTATATTATGTTGCTTTTTGGTTTGCTGAAAAGTACTTATTTATTTTTCAGTGGTGATCGCACACCTAAGCAAAAGGTGAAGCTAAAAGTCACTCAAGTGAAGCTTTTAAATTTGATGCTCAAATACAATGGTGGAAAGCCTCGTGCAGAGGTAATGAACATTTTTCTGTTCGAATCTGACACCAGTTTTATTTGCCATGCTTCATATGCACAGGATTTAGTTTATCTTTCACAGCTTATTTTTGGAAACATAAAGCCATACTTTTGTTATCCTATTTACTGCAGACAAAGCTCAAGAGTGCCGTGCAGTTGCAGGATCTTTTAGATGCAACACGGATGCTGGTTCCGCGTGCCAGGTATGAATGAGAGCTATATAAGGAATTTTCCACAGTACTGAAACTTATCCTAAAAATTTGTATAAACAAAGCACACATTAATATTCTCAAACACTGGGAAGGTCAATTTTGAGTAGTCTTTAGTTTGCTTCTATCATTTGTCAGCAATACAGTCCATATTTTTTGTGTTTCATTAGGAGGTGTTCTCTGCCTTATGGGGCGGTTCGGGGCATTTTGAGAATGCAAAGAGGATGTACCCAATTGATTCAAAAAGTATTGGACAAACATACAAATACAGTTGGACTGCTGGGAGCATGGAAATGCAGTTTTCTTGCAGGGTCAAAAACAGCTTAAGAGATTTATTGAAAGTGTGATGCTTTTACATAGTTGGATCCTTTCAAAAAATTATGTAATTTCAAAAAAGTAAAATAAAAACAGCACTTCATTTTGAGTTTGTATGTAAAAATTATGATCTGTGCAAGTTGCAAGACTAGGTATTAGTGATGGGTTTAGCTGTGGCTAAATTTGTCTTACAAGTTTTATTGTTGTTGAACTGGTCTTTTATGGAATAGAGAAATGTGACTGGATTGATCACTGTTGAACTTGCCCCATAGAGGACAAAATGACAGAGTTGAATAGTCATTCAAGAAGTAAAATGGATTTCTTGTTGTCTCTTTGCATTGAAGGTGTTACTCTGTCTTTTGGTCGATTCATCTACCCTTTCCTATAAATACACCCTTTTGGGTTGTTTTGGAGATATGTGGATATAGGTGGAGACCAAGAGATTTCTGATGGTTGAGAGAGCTTAGATTAGCTCAAATGAGAGGATTTTCTGGTTTTAATCCTTTTGTGATCATATATATTGTGGTTGTAGATCATTTCCATGGATTCTTGGTATAATTAGGGATCCGATTTCAGTCTGAGAATCTGAGGACTATTTCTCAGGTAGGGAAAGTTATGGACCTAAGGCAATGGAGGTAGGTTTGGTTTGCTTCCAATGGAAAGCTTGAAGTGTGGAAGCAAATTCATAATGCCATGGCTGAAGTAAAGCAAAGACATGAGAAAAGAATATTGTCCTACATTGATTAAAAGTGTAAAGTACGAGCGTAGAATCTATGGCTGGAGAGCAGGTTCTTGTAATCTGACAGGATAGGCGTGCCAATTTAATTTGCCACAAACAGAGGTACAGTCCATGTGGATGGGCTGTCTGCAAAGATTGCAGAGTGCAGGGCTATAATAGAGCTGTATGCTATACATCTAGAACTAGAGTTCCTTTCTGGAGAAATCCTCTAGAAGAGACCTCTACCTAAGCTATGCATAGTGTATGTACTTATACAGTGGTTGTTAGACAAGCCTACAAATGAGATGTTAACAGATGTCATGCACATATGGTGCTCTTTATATGTGGATGTGTGGGTGACAGGTGTCGAATGCATATGGTGCTAGTTGGATGGTAGGATTATGTGGTGCCAGGTGTTAGGCATGTATGGTGCTAAGGTGGTTGTAGATCGTGGATTCTTGAGATAATTAGAATATGCTTAGGCATGTAGCTAGCTAGGTGCAAGAGATAGGATGCTAGGAAGGTGTTCTAGAGGCCTTTTGTACTCTACAATTTTTTCTCACTGGAGTCCATTTAGCGTGATTTAACAAGTTTTCTTGTCAATTTGACATGAGAAAATATTAAATGCCGTTGTTTTCAGATGTCATAGGTGAAGTCTGTTGTTCTACGAAGGTATTGATTGTTTTGTTAAGTCAATGGACAAGTGTGAAGTTGAGAGGTTAAGATTCGAAGTGGAAAAGTTGTTGGAGTCATCGAAAATTATCCAAGTATCAAAAAATGGCAAAATAAATCCCAGGGTGTGCTTTGTTAGGTGTGCAATTGACTATGTAAAACAAAGTGGTTAAAAGTTAAAACCTCAAAGTGTGCGCTTTAAGTGAATGTGCTAGGGTTGAATGTCTCCAAAAGCACACTTTGGGTGTTTTTGCCAAAAGGAAAGAGAAAAATAAACGAAGTCATGAAAACTGGCTCTAACGCCAAAAGTGTGCACTTTTCTAGCTAGAGCCAAAGTTAAGTGGCAAAGGACTCAAAAGAGTGTACTTTGCTTGGCTAACCAAACCCATGAGCACTTTTCAAAAAAAAAAAAAGAGGGTTTGAGTTCGTTCCGTACAATATATATATAATACCACATAGCATTATATAATATTTATTATTTAATATACAAAACCACCATTAAGTTTAGAATACCACATAACATCATATAATATTTATTATTTAATAAACAAAACCACCATAAATTCGAATGTCATGATAAATATAAATTTTATAAAATATTCATTGTTCAAACTTCAATATTAAAGTAATAATGTCAAGTTCAACAATCGGGTTTCAGATGTCATATGGGTCTTCAAAAACATCATCATCATTGACATTAGATGATGTAGGAAGATTTGAAGAACCACAAGCAGTTGCATTGGCACTCATAATAAAAGTGTGCTCGCTATCTAGCTTCCCCAATGTAGCATGTTGGGAAGTGAAAGCATCCAAGTCATTATGTTCTAGCGTTATATCACACAAACTTGTGTGTCCTTCCTTGTAGTCATTTTGTTTGTGGAAAAGGAGGTGCAAGCTGGAATGCATGTACACTAAGTTATCTGCCTTCATTGAATGCAATCGGTTGCACTTTACTGAGTGGATGGAGTATGTACTCCAATTCCACTCAGATGCAAATGAACTAGTAACCTATTCAATATTGAGATAATGCTAAAAGAAAATTTAAAATAAAAAATGAAACTTCAAACTTGAAAATGTTTGTCTTTTTAAAATTTTATTTTCGAATCTAGATAGAAAAGTTCACAAAACTTACTTGCAATAAAACTTTGATCACATGAGGTTGTAGGTGACGGAATTATTGGTCATGGAAGTGCCACCAACTATGAGCATCCTTCTTGAACTTGTCATGAAGAGCTCCAACACTTTGACCATTGGAGTGCACAAAATCAATGAACTTAGTTGTGACTACATCCTGCAAATCAGGATTAAGGAAGAGTCTATTGAATGCTGCCTTTTACCCTTCGGCAACATGGAAATCTTTGTATGGGGTAATCCTTGTTGGCACAGAAATGATCTCAACACTATAGTATTTTTGACTCAATGCGATGGCAAGAAGATGTAACCGGGTGGTCATTTAGTCTCATCTATCTTCAATAATTTAAATTTTGTGCACCTATTTGAAGAAAATTTCTTCAAGATCTTGTTCTTTCGCATTTATGATGGTCTTCATCTTCTTAATCATTGAATCGATGCCATCATATATCTCTCCCAAACAAGGCTTATCCATGTTGGTATAATAGATCATACTCATAATGGACTAAGTGAAACTAAGGAGATATTCTATACGATCCTACCAAATGTCATCTAGGATCATCTGCTTAATATTTGCTGCCTTCTCAATGTTGGGTTACCTCGATATGGACCAATTGTGACTAATGACCATATTAGAAAGTGCCTCCTGAACCTTCACAAGTCATCTCAAGACGATTGTGTTGGAGGCAAAATGGCTCTCAGCAAGCTTCAAATTAAAAATAAAATAATTAAAAACAAACTTCAAAGAAGAAATTTAAAACAAAATTAAATTAAGTTAAATTTTTTTTTTCTAAGTAACTAAAGTGGAACATAAAGTTTTATATTGTTTCACTTACCTTTAGTAACTCCAATTTAGAGAATTTTCTAAATATGCCCTATGACGTGTTGGTTGGTGACGAACATTTGGATAGCTTCGGCCTCGGAATACACCTTTTTGATTGAGTCAATTCTGTTGCCAATCTTTTGTAGCATAAGGTTGAGGGAGTGGACAACACAAGGTGTCCAAAAAATGTGTGAATAGTATTCCTCAACCAACAAACTAGCCACTCCACAATTCTTTGCGTTGTCCATTATGACTTGAACAACGTTATGAGGCTCCACTCCCTCAATGGCTTGCAAGAGGATGCTAGTAATAAATTGCCCATCCTTCACCTCCCCCTCACAATCCACGACTTTCAAAAACATTGCCCCATTAGGGGACACTACAATCACATTAATCAAGGGCTGATTTTTAGCATCCTTCCATCCATTGGAAACAATGGACACCCCTGTCTTGGCCCATGATTCCCTAATGAACTGCAATGCATCTTCTACAAGCTTGACCTCCTTTTCCAATAAGGTGCTATGCACCTTCTCATAACCTAGGCTTTTGTACCCTTTTGGAGCCTCATTAGTTTTTCTCACCATTTCTTGCCAATATGGTGAGTGAACAGCATTAAAGCCAATCTATTTGCATAAATGCATCTTGCTATGTGTTGATCGACAATCTCTTGATACTCATTTTGAAATGCCATTTCCAACGCTCCCTTGGTCTCTTACTTGTAATGGGATTTTTGAGCCGTGTGGTCTTCTACCACAACTTGAAGGTTAGATGGGGGTATGATGTAGACGAGAACTAGGTACTCTCAAAGGTAGACAGTTCAAGCAGCCCAATTTTATGTAACAGTCAAACACATTAAAACATCATCTTGAAAATACTCAAAAAGTTTCAAAAGGTAGGCTAAACAACCTTGATTTTCTTTCCAACATGTAGGGACTCAAACCTCTTACATTAACAGAAACATTCAAGTTATTGACAGAATAACCACCATGAACTAAGAAAAATATACATATGATCTTGTTGTCTTTAGCACAGCCAAATTACAAAACTAAAAGAAAGCTTGAAAACCAAGCTTCCTTCTAACCCGTCGCCTTCTAAATCATCCATGATTCTCCTCTTGATTTATCGCTCTTGCCTCCTTCCTAAGGCATGACTCTTCCCCCTTTATGAATCAAATCACCTCTTAAATCTTATTCTACTTTTAATTGGAGGATCATACGGAGAATTTGTAATTGCTGCTAGCTAGAAATGGACAAAGATACTGTCAACAAATGAATGTTTAATTGCTGCCACCACCAAAATAAGGTAGAAAGTGCCACCTGTTGGTACTTGAAAAATCAGTTCTTAAAATTGCCCCTTTTTGCCCCTGAGTTTCATCTGAATCCCACTTAAACCTATAATCTATAACTGATCAGAGACATCTTTCATAGGTTTTCAAGTGTTTGCCATTTAAAAATGTAAGGTAGAAAAGCACAAAATTTGGCTAAGTCCCAATATCCTAAGTTTCCCCTTGTGTTTTTTCCCTTTGTTGGAGGTCGGAGTTTTAGGGTTCTTGCTTCCATTGTGCTTCGCCTTTTGGCCCCGAAAATTGTCTAAGTGTTCGGCGGAGTTTCGGAGGTCGGAGTTCCTCCCTACTGTCTTTCTAATGACAAGCGAAGGGACGAAGGCCCGAGGGCCGAAGTCCGCTCAAGGAAATGAAAATTATTCTAAGTATGGAGAAATGCTACAGAGCATCGGACTTCGGAGTTGTGTTGTTTAGCCTTCTTCAATGTTGCGGTGAAGGGATGAAGGCCGAAATCCGACGGGGTTGAATATTCTAAGTATAGCGGAGGTCGGAGTTCGGGTTTCCTCCCTTTTGCCTTCTTCCTTTTGGAAGACAAAAGGAGGAAGGCCCAACAGCTGACCCCCGACGAGTGAAATTTCCTATGGCATTCCGCCTTTCCATAGAGCCTTTTGGTGGGCCCGCAAGCTAGCTTGCAGAACGGCGGAAAGAGAACACGTGGCAGTTTCGGCGGATGGCGGGCCTCTTCTCTTTTCTCTTCCAAAGGGAAAGTGGTAGATGGAAAGCCCGGGAGCCGTCCCCCCGGTGTTTTCAAAATTTGACTGTGTTTTGGAGGGTGGGAGTCAGAGCTTCGGCTGTCCCTTTTCTTCAGGGAAGCGCAAAGCGGAAGGTCTGAAGGCCGAAACCCGCCTAATGTTTAAAGAATTTCGTAAGTAAAGTGGACTTCGGGGGGTTGGAGTTATGTGTACTCTCTTCTTCCTTTTGGAGGGCGGAACACGAAAACCCGAAGTCCGACAAAAGGAAAGAGATTAAGGTAAAAAGACAATGGTAGAGCGTTGAAGGCCGAAAGTCCGAAACTCTGATTTTTTGGAGGATGGCTTCCTAGTCTTCCTGACTTCTCCAACTGCCTGGGAACGCGCCAACTACTTTCGGCGGCGCCATTATTGCAAAATGGGTGGCCGAATTCAATGTTTTTAATGTAGTGGTTGGGGTGGTTGAGGATTTTGGCACCCAATTCACTCTCATATCGGATTTACTTGTGCTATAAAGGCAATACTTGAACTTTTTTTAAAGGGTTGGTCTTTTACCATTTTTAGACGACTAAGTGCAGAGCTCTCTAGGGTTCCAAAGAGTAGAAAAGTTACAGTTCTCCAGTGGATAAGATACAGGTTATGAAAGGTTTTTTCAGATTGATTTTAGTTATCATTTGTATGAATTTATCCTTTTGTAATTTTTCAGGGAAATCCTAACGTTAGCTAGGATTTTCTCTTACCATATTTTGTGGTATGATTGTAACTGTGAATCAGATGAATTAGACAAATTCTTAAAACATTACATGCTATGTAATGATCTCTTTTATGGTTATAGATGAATGATTATATGTTGCAAAGGATTACTAAGTATTGTCTTCTTTGATAGTTGTCTTTCTTGCATTTGGGTATCTAGAAAGTGCGTGTTTCATTTCTTTTGTTGTTTTCTTTCTTTTGCTGAATTGTTGACTTTGTAACCCAATATATTAGGCACCGGTCTGAAGTATTTGATCACCCACTCTTAAAAATCAAAACAAACTTATCATGTGTGAAGTGTTGGCGTTTCAATTCGCACCTCTGGAATGCGAGTTGGAAACAGACAGCTATGCACAGATAAACTGCTCTCCTATTGGAAGGGGGAGTTCCCTTTTCGCTGATGTTCATTGAAAAGATAAATAAATTAAACTTCGCCTATCTTCTTTTTGATTCTCAATTGCGAGCACAAGGTTATAAAACTCTGAACGCTGCAGAAGAGGTTTTTTCCTTTTTTAAAACTTCTACTACAACTAAGCATAGAGTAATGACGCTTTTAATCTCCTAAGTAAATTCAGAGCGAAGGGGATTAAAAGTGGACGAGAAATGATTGTTTTAACACAAAAACTTAAGCAATTTTCTCCCAGATTTACATCACAAGACTTATAGTACTTTAATGATGAAAGCTGAAATAAAAGTTACAAAAGCCACACATTTGACGACGAAAGTTGATGATTCGAGATAGAATATCAGAGCAAAATAGGCATGAGACTTATATTTAATATCACAAAGTTGATACAACTCTAGGACAGCAATACTGTAGCAAAAGGCAGGCATACAACAAGCGATCAAACACTGGAGAACAGGTTACACAGAGAGAACAAGCACTTGCAATAACAATTATGTAGGTAATAGGCACAACAAAATATGTTATCTTCAACACCGTTTCCTTACAATGAACACAGATTGAACAAACACGTGGAATAACAAGGTTTGTAGGCTAGAATAGGCACAGCAAATTTGTTATCACAAAAGTCGATCCCTTATAATGGGCAAGGCTGCCCTTATTTATACTAAAATCAAAGGAGTAGGGAACCCTAAAATCTCCTTGATTAACCGTAACTTGCCAACTTGCAAGCTTTATTACTATTCTAAGACAAAGATACAATAAACAAACGCTTTAAAGCAAAGAAAACTCCAACTAACACAAAGTGATTTCTTTTCTAAAAATAGAATGGATGAGCTTTGGATAAAAGCAAATGCTTTAAAACAAAAAGCATCTGATTTAAAACTGCTTTCTTTTGAAATGCATCCTCATCAACATTCTTGCTTTTTGGTGATGTCATCCACTGATATTCTGGGAAACAATATCTTCTAAAAAGCGAGTGACCGCATCTTTGCCAGGAACACTGATACTCTCTAGAATGATATTTTGATTCTCTAACATTTCTTCACCATTTGCAGCCATCTGAAGAAATTCATGAACTTCGCCCATAGCCTTGTCGAACTTCACTGTCATTGTGGCAAAATGACCCATCTTGCCGGCACTGATATCATCATTAAAATTGCTGCGGACAAGAGTCTAGAACTCTGCTTGCACTTGCCTGAGATCATACAGGGTACCATCTTTTTCATACGAACACGGGATCTAAGAAACAAATGATCTGACGAACTTGAGGACATTGACTACCTTTTCTTTCCATTCTGTCAACTCTGAAATTATACTGTTATAAGTTTTTACTGTGAAAAGATATTGCGCTTTTCAAGTAGAAACTGTCTTCTTATCATCAGCTGAATCAACAAAATCAAGTGCAATCTTCAAGTCGGAGATAATGATCTCAAACACCAGTCTATTTTCTGCCATGGTCTACTGCAACCCTTGGATGCCTTGGCATAAATCATGAGCGTTGTACTTTAATTGATAAAACTCTGAAAGTACCAACTCTCCCTTTTGTCACAAATTCTTCCACCCAATTATTCATGTGCCTCCCATAGAGGATCAATTGACTAAATTGCCGCTGATCAGCTGGTGGTTCCAGATTCGGTGGAAGCAATAAATCAGCCTGTGATGTGCCATGGAAAAGGTTGGAAATATACTGTCGCAGCTGCCTAACTTTAGCTTTGAGAGCTGCTTTGTCTTCTCCATCTTTCAACACCCTTTCCTAAAGATTATCGGCTGCAACCTCAAAGAGATTTACATTTGTATGGCGGGTACTCCTACCAAGGTTAGCTTTGACAACCTTGAAGTCATCGACCTCGATATCATCAACACTTCTATCTTCTGGCGGTGTTGCAGTTTCAAGGATTATTTCTCCATCCGCATTCTTCTCAATGCGAACCTGCTTCTTCAGCTTCTTGTTTGGTGTGTCTTGGTAGACGCTTTTAAGCTCTATTAAATCCAGTTGATATGAAGACTTTCTCCTCTTCCTTCCCAGAATGTTTTCAAGCCAGGATGAACCATCCTCTCTTGGAAACTAGGTTCTAACCTCATCAGCTCCTAATGAACCAATATGTGCATCAGAGTTACAAACCGACGAATCTGGCTCTGAATCTATGTGGATAGGAGAAGTGCTCGGTGAAGAAGGTGGAGAAACATGATCTGAAGGTAATGCTTCAACATGCGGCGTTGGTTCAACAGAAACTTCTGATTCAACTTCTGGTTGTTCCTGCTGGACATGAACTGGAGACTCTGTAATGTCCCCTTCTAGACACATGATTAGTCCATCATGGAGTTCTTGTGGGCTAGCAGTTTGGTTAGGGAACTGTGGTTAGTTGGCTCTGGAGGTCCTTGTTAGTGAGGGAGTTATGGTTCGCATTCAGTGGATCCAGTTGGCACCCTCGTGGTTGGTTCAGTGGGCTCTTGGTCGTTACTTACTATTTTTAGTAAGTTCGGGTATTGTGTCGGTTTGTGATTTTCAGAGTTGGATTAGATGCGTTTCGTCGAGATCTTTTCGGCGAGCTAAAGATCAGTGATTTCCGACACCGTCTTCATACTTATTTTAAAGTTCGAAGATTTATTAATTTATATTAATATGGACTTTATTATAGTTGCGGGAAAAAGTGAAATTAATGAAATAAAGACTTAAGCTTATGTCTTGACCTTGGGCGCCCATTCTTAGGAGACATAAAGTGAAATTAAAATGTTAATTTCCCTCCTAATTGCCCAACGCCTATCTTGGAGGAAGATAAAAGGTCACTTGGAGCTCATTTTGGGTTTTATGCTATGTTTTGATATTTGCTTGTGAGAGCTCTGCTAGGGTTTCTGGAGTTTGAGAATTTGCATCAGGCTATTGGAGACGGAAACCTCTATTAGTGACGGTATCCCACAGGTGTGAAAGACCACCCAACGGTGCCATTGAAGGTGGATGTATTCAGCATTCACATATGTGCTGAAATGGAGACATTTGAGGTTGTTTCTTGTGTTGAGTGAAAGATCTTTTTCTGTTGCTATTATAAGTTGATAATGGATGGTATAGAAGGCAGAAATCAGAGTGTTTGAAGTAGTTCCTTGCTGCTGTACCTTTCCATATTGCTGGCCGTACTATCCAAGCTTGGCCGTACTGCATAAAGAGGAGTTTTGGAGTGTTATTTGTGGCTGAAACCATTGGATAGCTAGTCGCCTAGCTGTAGCAATTATTTCCCTTCAGTTTTGCAAAGGATTTAGAGTAGTTTCAGTGCTGTTTGCAAGCACACACAATAGCCATGGCCGTACCATGTCAAGGAGGGACGTGGGTATTGTAGGGGAGTTTTCCTCTTTGCTTCTACTACTCATTCATGGTCTTTGGGAGGTGTTTAGTGCTTCAGTTGTTACTCTTATATTTTGTATGAGTCATTTGTGACATTCTATGGAGATTTGATGCATTTCTAGCCATACCCACTTGCTGGTCCATTTTTGGCGGCCGTACCAAGTTGCATATTTTTATATGGGTATGTGATAATAATTGTTTCCTAGCTATTTTACTATCTGGGTTGTCTTTAGTTTCTTCAGATTCATTGTATATTTTCTGGGTTTCTATTATATGCAATACATTGTGTGCTCCGGCACTACATCTGCAGGAAAACATAAAACACCCTTCTGCATCTTCTGTCTATCTGAAAGAAAACAAAAATCTAATAAAAATCACACATTAAAGATTTTTAAAAAATACAAACAGGTACGACACATTACAGTGGTTTCAGAGCTAAAGATCTTGCCATCCTGTGAGTTCAGTATTGACATGCAGAAGTAAAAATGAGACATGCGATCTACAAATAGATATCCTTTCAGAAGTACAAGGGCAAGGCATGTAACATAGGTTCCGCAGTCGGTTATTCCAGAGAATCCAGTACCTCTAATAGATCCTTTTGAGCCAGAATCAGAAATAGTGGTAGCAGCTACTGAGGACAATTCTCAGGTATCACGAACGGACCCATTTTTTGGAGAGCTTCCACCAGTTACAGGTCCTACAGGAGAGATGGATGACAGGGAGGAACCGGAGCTTAGTGCTCATGATATTTTGATCGCGCTCACTCGAGAGATGAGGGAGTCTCTACGAGAGATGTTAGAGGCACATGCCATCGAACGGATGGGTAATGACTTGGACAATCACTGTGACAGGAACAGGTACAATGGAGGTGACAGGAACAGGTACCATGGAGGTGACAGGAATAGATACAACGGAGGTGACCGGAACAGGTACCAGGACGGTGATAGAAACAGACATGATGGACGAGAAAGGAACAAGAATGATGGGAATGATAGGCATAACGGTGACAGGAACCGGTAAGAACGGAATAATGGGGACAGGAATCATGATGATAGACGCAGGGATAGAGATGATGATGATGAGGCTTCGGTTAACCACCGTAGGGCATCACAGTTCACTGCGGGAGATAGACCTGGCATTCCGATATTTGCTCCCAGGAATCAAGTTCCTGAACAGGATCCTACTCAGGTAGAGTTTTAGGAGGAGATTCTGAGGGACTGGAGAGCATCCAGTGAGGGCTTCAGAAATGAGATGACATTTGCTGAATATTCTGAAATGAGGACCAGGTGTAAACCTTGGAGGGGAGGTAGATCACAGAACCAAGAACTGCAGAGGAAAGTAAGTAAGATGACACTTCCTTACTTTGACGGATCGGGTAAGACCACCGCGAGAGCTTGGGTCCAGAAATTGGACAGCTACTTGCAGATTAGTCCCATGCCAGAGGAGGATGCTATTACTTATGTAGCTCTACGCTTGGAGGGGACTGCTCACAAATGGTGGAGTAATGGGAAGGTCACACTGAGTCACGATCAGGTCACTTCATATGTGTTCACAGCTAGACTGATTGACAGGTTCGATAAAAAGGACCCAGAGTTACAGTTCAATGAGTTGACTCAATTGAGATAGAGTGGATCAGTAGACTCCTACATTGCTAATTTCCAGGATATATCCGTTATGGTTCCGGATATTATGGAGCGCAGATTGGTGGTTCTTTTCATTGACGGATTGTCAGATCAACTTCGCGGTTGGGTGAAGGGCTTTGACCCTACTACACTCCAAGAGGCCATGAAGAAGGCCCGGGACATGGAGTCATCAGTTTGGAGGAATAAGTTTCAATCCAAAGGATTTCCGCCAAGGAAAGATAAGGAGAGGGATAGAAGACCATTTCAGAGAGATGCAGGACAGTAGCATAAGAGTTCTTCTAGATTGGACAGCGATCAGCTGAATGACTTGAGGAAGAAGCTCTGTTTTCAGTGTCGGGAGCCTTGGGATCTGTTGTGACCACTTTACAACATCAACCCCAATTACTAATTGGGTCCCCCTTTTTTGACTTGCCTGGATCCTTGAGGCTTATCGCCAGATGTGTCAGGAGCTTAGACTGGCCCACCGGGAAGAAAGAGAAGTAAAACACATAGGTTTCCTCCTGCATAGGCCCCGAACCCTAATTGACTGTTCCAGACTATCCTTGGGCGAGAGTTTCGTTTTTCCCATCCTTAGGGAAGGGTTTTGTCTTTTCACACTTGGGTAATGAACCCACTCCGCTCCCGGCATGAAACCCAATTCCAGTCCTAGTCCAAGACCCTATGTATGACTTAGAAAATCATTCCTGGACTCCAGTCCAGGAATCCAGCCCGAGGGTCCAAACCGGAGTCCTATCCGGAAGTACCTATCCCAGAGTCTCGTTCAGGGGATTCCTGCCTGGAATCCCGTTTCTTAGTTTATCTAGATTCTTCTTCCAACCAAGATCGCAGAGTTCAACAGGGACTGCCACTCCTTGGCATGATCATCCTTTAGTCATGGAACTTAGTCCCGGCTTGACAACTCTAGTCCGGAAGGTCAAAACCAAGGGATATCTCTTTAAATCTCGGTCCGGCACTCAACCTCATTTCATGGCTCGGAAGACTCGCAAAACGAAGACTTAGGGCAATTTCAAGAGACAATTAGCATTTAATGAATCCCCTTCCAGAAGGCTGGAATTGCGACAGGACACTTTTTGTCATGGTCGCAAAATCCAGTACCTACTGGATTTTGCACTCAAGGACACTTTTTGTCCTGGTCGCAAAATCCAGTACCTACTGGATTTTGCGCTCAAGGACACTTTTTGTCCTGGTCGCAAAATCCAGTACCTTCTGGATTTTGCGCTCAAGGTCAATCTTTGCCATTTTTCAGCGTCTTCAGGGTAAAGGTATATTGAAAAATATATTTAAGTATAATTTCTTATACTTTAAATATTTTTCAATATACCTTTCAGGATGTTTGAGATAGGTCTCGAGTCCACCGGATTTAACATGCAGAATCTAGAATTTGGAAGATCCACCAGATTTCAGACTTAGTCATTTTTCAGGATTTCAGGATTTCAGGCTACCAGACTTAGCCAATTCCAAACATGGAAGGAACGAAGGATGGAACAAACGAACTTCGTGTCTTGCCATTGAAAGCATCATCTCGGAAGACATTCCACCACAGTGAAATCCTGTTGCAGGAATTGATAATGACTTCAGGGCAAAAGAATCCCAAACACCAAAGGAAAATCAAAGTACCCTCAGGAAATTCCCTGGTCGCACATTCCAGGACCTTCTGGAATATGCGCCCAGGACAACTTTTTGTCCTGAGCGCATAATCCAGTAGGTACTGGATTTTGCGCCCAAGGACTGGGAGTATCCAGTTTCTCCCTCCTGCTCTATCCCGTCACTCCTGGTTTGGATTTTTTTTTTTTTCTCTGACCCCTGTGTGGATACCTGACTCCTAGAATTCGCAGTCAGGATGGAACAAATGAACTTCCATCCTTCAGTCGTGGAGATATCAGATTCCCGGAGGATGGAACAAACGAACTTAGCATCCCGCCTTGGAAGTAACAGATTCCGCGAGGATGGAAGGAACGAGGATGGAAGAAATAAACTCCATTTTTTTGATCCTGTATCAACATCTGAACCTCCATGGAGTAGCTAGGAGAATGAACCTACTGCAAAACAAGAATCCCACTTCGAAACTCAGGAAAATGCAAATCCTTGACTTAGATTCCCTGAAACTGAAATTGAAAGGCAAGTGGCGCAAATTCCAGCACCTGTAGGATTCTGCGCTCTAGGACAAATTTTGTCCTGGGCGCAAATTCCTTAACCTTCTGGATTTTGCGCTCTAGGACAAATTTTGTCCTGGGCGCAAAATCCTTGACCTTCTGGATTCTGCGCTCTAGGACAAATTTTGTCCTGGGTGCAAAATCCTTGACCTTCTGGATTCTGCGCCCTTGGATATTCCTGATCCAGTCTGGAATGGGAGACCTGCGAGGTGAGATTCCGGAACCCAGTTTGCCAACTCCTGCATAGAAGAATTCCTCGCCTGTTGTACCTCAGAGTCCGGAATCTCTAAACATGATGGAAGGGTACTTCTGGTTTTAAAATGGAGTCTCTGATCCCAGCATAAGAAAATCTATCCCTGCCAAAACAGAGTGATGAAGCCCTTAGCAAATATCCAAAAGATTGAACATAGAAGTCCAAGGACACATCCCGCCATGTTCCTCCGCAGAAAGCAAAGTGCAACCTTCCATCTGAGTAAGATTCCATAGGATACTGTTCCAGGACTTAGCTGGATTTTGGCAAAAGTTCAAAAGTTATGCTAGGGAAGAAAGATCCAAAACATCAGTAAATCCCCGACGTCGCTAAATCCTGGACCTCAGGAATTCCCCGACATTCCAAATTCCCCGACATTCACGAATCCCCGACCACCGACAAAATAGAAAAGACAAAAAAACTAAGTCGGCTAAGGGAAAAGTTTGGCGGTTAAGGAATTTCTTCTCCTCCAACCTAGGTCGGCCAAGTGGCAAAGAAGGACAACTTACCTATAAATGGAGGGCGCCCAAGTCATTTACAATCATTCAAATTCAATTCCAGAGCAAGGAGGGCAGAAATTCATCCTCCAAGGGCAAAAATTCATCCTCCGGGACAAGTGGAATTCCAGGATGAGCAAGAATCCCCGGCTCCCAGGAATCCCCGACCAACTAAAATTCCTCCTGTCCATGCCTGGTAACCCTGGAATGAAGGAAAATTCAGTTGAGTATGAAGAATGCCGGAGAATGAGGGAAATCCTTTGTTTGTTCAGGAATTTATAAGTGAAATTGATCAAAACTTGCAAAATCATTCATGTTTCATTTCATATTGTATTGTATTTATGGATTTTGTGCATCATGACTATTTGAGGTTTCCCATGTTTTGCAGGAATCCAAGACGAGGATAAGTTCCATGAGGAGCATGAAGGAGGATGATCCGGGGCAAGCACGATGGATGCAGAGAGTTAAAGTGCCGGAAATGATGACCATTTCAAGGATCCAGGAGTTCCGACAATAAGAAGACTACACATGCATACCGAGGGAAGGGAAGGCAACACCAAAGATTCTAGTTCGGCGACAGGGAGACTTCGCACAAAGGGATAAGGAAGATCAAGATGTCCTTCCAAAGATTTCAAATGACAGAGAATGCCTGCATCAAGGATGGCGGAATGGGAGAAATCACTCCAAGTCCAGTATCAGGGATTCCAGTTCCGAACAGGAGGATCAATCCTTGGAAAACCAAGAGGATACACTTCAAGTTCACCATCCATCAGGAAGAATGAGAATCCACGCCAAGGATGAGGAAATCCAACCCAGGAATCCAGTACAGGGAATCCTATTCCATGACAGGGAATTCCAACTCAGGAAGGAATTCCATTCCAGGACCCTAAGGAAAGTGCGCCCCTGCTCAAGGAAGGATTCCTCCACATGAAAATCCCGTTCACCCTGGAATCTGCGCTCAGGATAAAGGACTCCAGGACATCATGGAATTTGCGACCAAGGAAGTTCCGGACAGACAGGACAGTCCTATCCAGAAGTCCTAGACAGGTGGCGACCAGGACAGCTGGAAAGTTTCCTTACACATTCTGACGACCTAGACAGGTGGCAGTCTCCTGCATGGATATTCTGACGACCCCATCTGCTTTTTCTAGGATTTGTAACCTAGGGCACATGTTTCAAGGAAATCTGATTTCCTTTTGCCCTAGGATATTTTTGAGAGCCTATATAAAGGCTGAGGGATGCCTCATTGTAATCTCTCTCTCTCTCTTTTTAGGATATTTACCATTCTGAAGCTCCTAGAGCTCCTTAGTAGTTAGTTTTCATTTCTGCATAGTTTCTTATGAGCTGGAACTCCAAAATCAGTTGGATTGTTGTGATATAAACTTCTGAAGTAATTATATATGCATTGAAGAATGGTGTTCATATATACCTTTGGATTTTTGGCATGGTCTTATTGATTTCTTGGAGCAAATCTGAAAATATTGAAGTTCTTTCTTGTATTTTCATATTTTTTAGTTAGAAAGATGGAGATTATTATTGTTGTATGATTGAATCTGTTTGTTCATACCATTGGTGATCTGTGGCTTGCAAATCATCGTGCATGGTTAGTCTGAACTTAATTCGAACCTAACTTCGACTGTTCCGTATGACCAAATCCATGTCTCTTATTGAAGCAGTCTGAAAATCCTTATTCCCCCTTAGAAGATAGCACTGCCCCTGCCTAGCTGTTGTCTCATGACGAAGCAGAGGACTGGTTCCAGTTTCTATCTTCAGTAGCAGTCCTCTTCCATCAATTAGTTAAACCCCTGAACCCTTACCTTATCTTTTTCACTTTCTTTTAGATCTTCATTAGGATTAGTTTTCCAGAGCTTCATCGTCTAAATCATCCGCCTCTGTAGGAATGGAACTTTAGAATTCTAGTTGTCAATTTGTGAAAGAATTCCATTCACCCGCAAATCCCAGTCCGAATCCCAGAAATGAATTCCATGACCCTGAAAGAGCAATCTTGCGTAAGTCCCCTTCGTGATTACCAGCAAATCACATCATTCTACTGAGTCTATCCCCATGCACGTCAAGACCTGACATAAAAGGAACCTTGGAGCAGTCTCATTCGATCACATAGTTCAGCGTCTGAGAAGCTTTATTCAAGAGAGGATAGGATACCCAGTATTTTATTCTAATGTTGTTGTAGTCACAAAAACCTCATCAACATAAATTGGCGCTAGAAGGAGGGCAATAACAAAGGCATTGGCCGATTGCTGCCGACAGAGTACTTCATTTTCAAGGAGGGTCAGCAAAAGACCACGCTGGATCGAATCAGTTCTTTCTCACCGGAGAGGCATCAACGAATCCTAAGGTCGACTCCAGGAGCCTCCCAGAGCCACGTGGAACTAGACCTCCTCTCAAGGACTAGGCGAGGAAAGAAGACAGCATCATCTAGTCAGGGATCTCCTTGTGAAGGAGGCCTCTCGAGCCTGTTCCAGACCCCGCCATCTGGAAATTCTGTTCCAGGAGTTGCACAGCCGAGCAATCTGCAAGGACCCGCTCAAGCAGTTCTGCTTCAACCAGTAAACGCCCCAATGGCGTGGCTTCCTGCGAATGCTTCCCCTCTCGCAAACTTCGCCAACTACAATGATATGCCAAAGAGCCCCGAACACTTTTGCTCCAAATTCCACATCAACGATGTGAATCGAACGGCGGAAGAGCATATCAAGGTTTTCGAGGACGTGCTGCATAACAGACAAGTTGGGCACGAGGACGTAGCCTGCAGACTATTTCCGTACTCTTTGGACGGAGACGCATTCTATTGGTATATTAACCTGCCGGCTAACTCAATCACCAGTTGGCAGAACTTGAAGGATGCCTTCCTAGCCAAATTCAGATGTCCCATCAGTCCGACGGAGTTGTACAAACAGTTTGTCGATGTACGGAGACAAGAGCACGAATCAATCAGCACCTTCAACCATAGGTTCCACAAAGCCTACTCAAGAATCCAGGCCCCGTATACCATAAATGATGGCTCCGCCCGAGCAATGTACTACGCAGCACTAGATCGTCTCACTTCCATGTTCGTGCAAAGGAAGACCGTTCCTCCAACCACCCTGCTGGAAGCGTATGCTGAGGCTGTCCAAGTGAACGAGGAGTTAGGAATGAATACCCACGGTCCACTTAACCATTTGGGGTATGCTGCTATGCCAAATCAGATCCAAGGGATTAATCAGGCATTGGCACATCACACCCCAGTGGTGAATCCCATTCCAGCTCCCAGCAACCAACCAGTTGGTACTTCACCCCGGAGTACCCATCTCCCAAGCTATGCCTGCACAACCAGTGTACCTTCAAGGCGCGTCCTCGACGAGAACTCCAGAGGAGAAAGACGAGATGAAAGAGTTGATTGGACAAGTAAGAAAGCTGTCTACAGAAGTCACTCACCTCAGGGACCAGAACAATCACCTGCAAAATACACAGAGGAATTCTCAAGGAAATCAAGGGTATCAAGGGAATCAGCCAGGTAATAATCAAGGAAACAATCCGGGATTTCGAGCGAACCCTCAAGGATACCAGAGGCAGAACCGGACATGGAACACAACTCCAAACAATGGCAACGTCCCTTCTCCTTTGGATAATCCTCCCAGTTCCGGGGACAGGCCAGCAGATAAAGTTTTCCTAGCAGAGGCAGCATTGTCCAGTTGGTGTAGATTGCACAACACGAACCAACATTCAGAGTTGCAATGCACTGAATTCAAGATTGCTGCAGACATCTTTCACAAGGAAATGCTGAGCTCACAAGATCCAAATACCCCTCTACCTGTGTCGGGATATGAAATTGTTCCGTCAACGAGGTATGATCAAGCCCTTATCCTAGAAGATTTCACATTCCCCCCTCCACCAGAGTATGACTCCATGGGGTATGATGGAAGATTTCCTCCTGCATCAGCAAATGGTCCCGTCGATGATCCAGACTATTGCCCTGCATATAATAATGATTTCCAAACGGAGGAAGTGGATGAAGTACAAGCATTCCAGCAATCAGCCGGGAATGCAGGTCCAAGGGTATACCAAAGGAATTATCGTCCCCAAGAGCCGTTGACCACCTCAACCCCTCCGAACAACTATCGGACTCCACCGGATCCAAATGCCAATAACAATCCTAGCTGCCTGAAGGATTCACCGGAGTACCGACAAAGGGATGTTCCTCAAAGAGCTGACTTATCCGGAGGTGCCGCTCCTAGAGTCTCTGTTCCCAGGGATAGTAATCCCAAGGATGGACTGAAAAGATTAAGCCAGTGTGTGACGGAGGAGTTCAAGAAGATAAGAGTAAGCCTCCCCATGACTGAGTTAATGAGATTGCCCGAAATCAGGGCGACCTTTTTGGAGAGTTTGAACGACACCAACACAGGGAACGTCGCCTCAAGCACGCAAGGCATCTCCAACCCATCTAAACCATCCGCTCCACCTAATGCATCCTGGGCAAATGGAACTCCAAATACCAACGTAGCCCAATCATTCCCCTATGATCCTCAGGTTCAGCGAGATGCTATATATGTAGCCCAGAACGCCGCTGATACCACCAGAGAAGCATCAGGAGGAAACTTGCAGAGGCATAAGGAGCCTGCAAGGGGTAACAACATAGCAAAAGGTCAAAATCCCGAGCTAGGAAAGGATGCCAATTTCACTGCTCC
The DNA here is from genome assembly GCA_027924645.1 of Cunninghamia lanceolata. Classification (NCBI taxonomy): domain Eukaryota; kingdom Viridiplantae; phylum Streptophyta; class Pinopsida; order Cupressales; family Cupressaceae; genus Cunninghamia; species Cunninghamia lanceolata. Next base: position 10,222,291 of record BSBN01000553.1, on the reverse strand, counting down.
CAAGAAGAAGTCGGTAGTTTTCTACCAAGGAAAAGATGAGCCTCCGCCGTTTCTCCTTTCAGTAAGGATGTTCGGCAAACTCCTACACAACTGTCTGATGGATTCCGGAGCATCCAGCAATGTCATGCCCTTGGACGTATGCAAGAGGTTGGGTCTAATTCCGAAACCGACCTCCAGGAAGGTCACTCAGCTCGACAAGACGGAAGTCCCAGTTGTGGGAGAGCTCCATAATATCCATATGCAATTAGCGGCTGATCCAAGGATCCAGTCTTATATCAATGTTTCTGTGGTGGACATTCCAGAAGGATATGCCATGTTGCTGAGTCGAGACTGGCTGAGGAAGCTAAATGGGTACGTATCAACTGACTTCTCCCACATGTGGTTGCCATGGAGGGGACTTTCGAACCAAATCAAGATAGATAGTACTCCTCGTCTGAAGCTAATGATCACCGAATATGGTGAAAAGAATGAGATATTCTTTGTGGAAACTAGTCTCGGCCTCTACAGACCAAAGGTCGATGAAGTTCTCATGATGAAAAGCTCCGCAAAGGTATTGAGTGATTACGATGCCAACTTAGAAGCATGCGTATCCTCCTGACATACAGTCTATACTTACTAAACACACCAACGTGTTTAGTGATATTCCACCAGATAAACAACCTGATAGAGGTTTTGAGCATGTGATCGAGTTGGAGGAGGGTGCTAAGCCAGTAATCACGACACCTTACAGGCACCCAAAGAGGTATAAGGATGAGATCGAGAAGGCTATCAAAGAGCTTCTCGAGATGGGTCACATCAGGCCTAGTAAGAGTCCGTTTGCATCATCCGTGGTATTGGTAAAGAAGGATGGGACTCTCAGAATGTGTATCGATTACATGGAACTCAATAAGAAAACAATCAAGAATAGGTACCTGATTCCTAGAATCGATGCACTGATTGACGAGTTGCACGGGGCTTGTTACTTCTCCAAGATTGATTTGAGATCCGGTTACCATCAGATACGGGTCAGAGATGAGCATGTGGAGAAGACAGCATTCAGGTGTCATTATGGGCACTTTGAGTTCTTGGTCATGCCATTCGGTTTGACCAATGCATCGGCTACCTTCCAGTCTTGTATGAATAGGGTATTCAGAGAGCAGTTGAGGAGATTTGTGCTGATTTTCTTTGATGATATATTGATTTACAGCAGGACATGGGAAGAGCATCTGAAACACATTGACATTGTTATGAGCATCTTGGAGAGTGAGTCGCTGTATGCCAAAATGTCAAAGTGTGAGTTTGGGATGACCGAGTTGCTATACTTGGGTAATATCATCAGTGTTGGTAGTGTGAAGGTAGACCTAGAAAAGATTCGAGCAATTGTGGACTGGCCACCGCCAAAAAATCTCTCATATCTTAAGGGATTTCTTGGCCTCTATGGATATTACCGCTGATTTGTGAAGGGGTTCTCTCAATCAGCGGCTCCTCTTACTGATTTGACTCGTAAGGATGCTTTCAGTTGGTCGGATAAGGCACAGGAGTGCTTTCAAGGTTCAAACAGATCATGAGTACTTGCCTTGTGTTAGCCATCTTGGATTTTAGCAAGCCTTTCGAGCTACAGTGTGATGCCTCGGATGTAGGCATTGGTGCGGTAATCATGCAGGATGAGCACCCCATTGCATTTGAGAGTAGGAAGTTGAGGGGTGTGGAGAGGAGTTACAACATATATGATAAGGAGATGTTAGCCATCATGCATGCATTGGCTAAGTTCAGATAGTATCTGGTGGGCAGCAAATTTGTGGTTAAGACGGATCACAACAGTCTGAAGCATTTCCTTGGGCAGAAGGATTTGAATGAGAGGCAACAGAAGTGGGTCAGCAAGTTACAGGCCTACGACTTTGACATTGTTTATGTCAAGGGAAAGAAGAATGTTGTTGCCGACGCATTATCCAGGAGACCTCATCTGTGTGCACTAGGTGCTATAGCTGATGATTGGAGAGAGTTGATTTCAGCAGAATATGCCAAGGATGAGTGGGCTACTGGAGTGATTGATGGCACCATCAAAGATGACAAGTACACAGTGGTAAATGACTTGATCATTTACAAGGACAGGATCTTCTTGGTGTCGGGTTCACAGATGAAGCAAAAAGTTTTGAGGGCATTTCATGACTTGCCTATGGTAGGGCATCCAGGATACTTCAAAACTTACAGACAGGTCAGAGAGAGGTTCACTTGGAAGGGCCTCAAGACCGAGGTGATGCAATATGTGAGAGAGTGCCCAATATGTTAGCAGAACAAGCAAGAGCACTCACTTCCAGGAGGTTTATTGCAGCCCCTACCCATTCCTGACAGGAAGTGGGACAACATTTCTATGGACTTTATCACAGGGTTACCTAGAGTCCAAGGCAGGGATTGTATTTATGTGGTAGTGGACAGATTGACAAAGTATGCACACTTCTTTGCGATTCCTACCACTTATACTGCAGCTCAGGTTGCAGAGTTGTTCTTTCGTGAGGTATTTCGACTTCATGAGTTGCCTAGGAGTATCATCAGTGACAGGGACAACAGGTTCCTCAATAATTTTTGGCAAGAGCTCTTCAGGTTGTCAGGGACAGAGCTCACACCCAGTACAAGTTATCACCCCCAGACTGATGGTTAGACGGAGATAGTGAACAAGTGGGTGGAAGGATAGCTCAGGAACTATGTGTCAAGGCAGCAAAAGGCATGGGTTAGGTGGCTCCACATGGGGCAGTATTGCTACAATTCCACTTACCACATGTCCATTCAGATGTCACCCTTCATGGCGTTGTATGGTTATGAGGCACTGAGCTTTGTTGATTTACTGTTTGGTGATAGCAGGGTGCCGAAGGCCAAAGACTTCTTACAGGAGAGTCAGGATATCATGAGGGCATTAAAGGAAAACATACAGAAGGCTAAAAATCAACAGAAGCAGTATGCAGATCAGCAGAGGACTGAGCGATCATTTGAGGTCGGTGACATGGTTTACCTCATGCTGCAGCCTTATAGGCAATCTACTCTCAAGAAGAGTGGAGCGGAGAAGTTGAAGCCACGGTATTATGGACCCTTCAGGGTCACCAGGAGGATTGGTGAGGTGGCTTATGAGTTGGAGTTACCAGCAGGGAGCAGGGTACATAACGTGTTCCATGTGTCTCGCCTCACGAAGGCATTGGGGCACAATGTGACACCTTTAGTTGAGTTGCCTCCTCTTGATGAAGAGGGGAAGTTGATATTGGTACCCGAGGCAATCATTGACACCAGGGATCGCAATTCGAGGAGGATTATCAGAGAGTACCTGGTCAAATGGAAAAATCTACCGGTTGAGTATGCTACGTAGGAGAACGAGCGGATTCTAGAGCATCCTAAGCTGAGATTGCTTGAGGCAAGCAATTTTAGGGAGGGCGGACTGTAATGTCCCCTTCTAGACACATGGTTAGTCCATCATGGAGTTCCTGTGGGCTAGCAGTTTGGTTAGGGAACTGTGGTTAGTTGGCTCTAGAGGTCCTTGTTAGTGAGGGAGTTATGGTTCGCATTCAGTGGATCCAGTTGGCACCCTCGTGGTTGGTTCAGTGGGCTCTTGGTCGTTACTATTTTTAGTAAGTTCGGGTACTGTGTCGGTTCGTGATTTTCAGAGTTGGGTCAGATGCGTTTTGTCGAGACCTTTCCGGCGAGCTAAAGATCAGTGATTTCTGACACCGTCTTCATACTTATTTTAAAGTCCGAAGATTTATTAATTTATATTAATATGGACTTTATTATAGTTGCGGGAAAAAGTGAAATTAATGAAATAAAGACTTAAGCTTATGTCTTGACCTTGGGCGCCCATTCCTAGGAGACATAAAGTGAAATTAAAATGTTAATTTCCCTCCTAATTACCCAACGCCTATCTTGGAGGAAGATAAAAGGTCACTTGGAGCTCATTTTGGGTTTTATGCTATGTTTTGATATTTGTTTGTGAGAGCTCTGCTAGGATTTCTGGAGTTTGAGAATTTGCATCAGGCTATTGGAGACGGAAACCTCCATTAGTGACGGTATCCCACAAGTGTGAAAGACCACCCAACGGTGCCATTGAAGGTGGATGTATTCAGCATTCACATATGTGCTGAAATGGAGACATTTGAGGTTGTTTCTTGTGCTGAGTGAAAGATCTTTTTCTGTTGCTGTTATAAGTTGATAATGGATGGTATAGAAGGCAGAAATCAGAGTGTTTGAAGTAGTTCCTTGTTGCTGTACCATTCCATATTGTTGGCCGTACTATCCAAGCTTGGAGTTTTGGAGTGTTATTTGGGGCTGAAACCATTGGATAGCTAGTCGCCTAGCTGTAGCAATTACTTCCCATCAGTTTTGCAGACGATTTAGAGTAGTTTCAGTGTTGTTTGCAAGCACACACAACAGCCATGGCCGTACCATGTCAAGGATGGACGTGGGTATTGTAGGGAAGCTTTCCTCTTTGCTTCTACTACTCATTCATGGTCTTTGGGAGGTGTTTAGTGCTTCAGTTGTTACTCTTATATTTTGTATGAGTCATTTGTGACATTCTATGGAGATTTGATGCATTTCCAGCCATACCCACTTGTTGGTCCATTTTCGGCGGCCGTACCAAGTTGCATATTTTCATATGGGTATGTGATAGTAATTGTTTCTTGGCTATTTTACTATCTGGGTTGTCTTTAGTTTCTTCAGATTCATTTTATATTTTCTAGGTTTCTATTATATGCAATACATTGTGTGCTCCGGCACTACATCTGCAGGAAAACATAAAACCCCCTTCTGCATCTTCTGTCTATTTGAAAGAACACACAAAAATCTAATAAAAATCACACAATAAAGATTTTTAAAAAATACAAATAGGGACGGCACATTAGAGACTCATCTTTTTTCCTCTTTAACTTAGCCATTTTTGTTCCTTCTGGAAGAACACTCATAGCTTTAACCCTTCGTTTTGGTTTGGAAGTGGAAGGCTCTGATGGTTGTACAACTGGTGGCACTGCTACCGGAATATCATCCTTCCGCTTATTCTTCAAGAATATCAAACTGTTTTTAACAACTCGACTTGTTCTTTCCTCAATGGAAGTGTTCTCTTTTACTGACCAATTAACTGGTGGCAACGGTTGTTGCTCAACTTGGTCCCTGAAATACGTGGGAAGTAGAACCTCACCATTTTCTGTCAAACCTTCTACATCTTCTGATAGGATATCAGACATCTGCTGAAGAGTAAATCTGTTATAACTGCGTTCTCGCACTTCAAACTCATCAGCACAATTAGCCCAGAAGTCTTGAACTACATGCGCGTGCGCATAATTTTGACCAAGATGTGATGCAAAAACACCACGAGGATCATATGAAGACCTCCTGTCGAAAAACTTGAGACCATACTTGGATGATTCATTACCAATTGCCTTGGCATCTGCTCCAGATCTGCATCTGTAAATACTCATCCCAAGTGGAAAATTGAAAGTTGTATTGCGTCTTCTACGCAAAAATGTATGAACTTCATAGGCTTGCCTCAAAAATTCTATAAATGCTATTTCATCTGTAGGATATCTCGGCAACATGGCTAGCTCTCCTGAGAAGCCATATATTCTAATGTAGGAAAAAGTGAGAAACTGGATAAACCAATCAGCCCATTCTGCCATTGCTATTCTAGCATCTGCTGAAAACCATATATGCAACTCATTATCCATATCTCGCACTGCATACATCAATAATGCATCATTTACCCATCTGTAATGTCGTTCAGCTTGAGAAAATTCTAACTGCAGGAAATGGTGATACACATGCTGAATACCTAGAGTTCCAACAACATTCAAACCTCTTAATTGACCTTGAAAAGCCATCAAATACACAAGGTATGACATCATGTGGAATTCATGAGCCCTTTGAAAATCAAGTATTTGTTGGTGGAGACTATCACTGATGAGTGTCGACCAGTTATAGAACTCGGTTCCATCAACAATCTGGGACATGATGTAAAACATCCAAGGCTGGAACTTGTTAGCATCTGCTTGACCCGTGATCCGGCTTAGCAGGGTCATCATTATTGCGTGTTCTTCCTTGAACTCTCCACGTCCAACATTCTTTGGCATGACATTCTTTTCTTTTAACCACCTTTGACCAATGTTTTTCCAGTATTTTTCTTTATCATTGTTCCAAACCCTCTTGCATTCTTCAATTGAAACAGTTAAGTTTTCTCTCCAGATTGGTATTGTAAAACACTTCTCAATGTCGTTCGGCCTCAGGCTACAGAGCACACGTCCATCTCTTGATTGGATTTCTCTTGTGATAGAATTGTAATGCGTCATGCAAGCAATCACAAACTCAATACTTTGCACTGTGATGGGAAAGGATGCTGTTGCAAGCAAATCAAAGTGTCCTAGATTTCTGATAGCATTATTTCTTGCATCCTCCAAAGAATGTAAATTGATCACTGAAAGTACTTTATGCAAGTTTGTTTCACAAGTTCTCAGGTAATCGTGAACCAACGCCGTTTTGGGCCTGATTTGTGCTGGAGAGTACTGCATATTGAAAGATTTGAAAATTGACTGTGAACACGCCTATGTCGGAAAAATCTTGGACAAATAGCTGAAAATTACTTGCTGATTTTTAGAAAAAAACAGATTCCGAGCAAAAAAGCTGGCACATGGGTTTTGTAGGCAATTCTGTTTTGAAGCAACTCAGATCGTCGGATTTTGAAAAAGCAGAGACTTTCTTGAAAAAGTAGCAAAAAAGCAAATTCCCGAAAAAAGCAAAACTCCTAATCTTCAAGAGGATGATATTCTGGATGGACCCATGTCAAGGAAAACTAAAAAAGCTTTGGTCCAATTTCTGAAAAATGATCCCCTCGAAAAAAGGACCTTGAAAAAGCGAGCCTCCTTGCTTCCTCAACCCGAAACTATGAAGAATGCTGAAAAGGCACTTCGTTTAGCCTTCGAATCTTTGTTAAAAGAAAAATAAAAATCCTTCCTTTGGATGCAACCTGCAAAAGATAATGAAATAAAGAAGCCAAATGCTTGTCTTTATAGATCTTTAGGGCGAAAAAGCAGCTCTATTTGTGAAAGAATAAAACTTGGATCTCATCCATGAAGAAAGCAACTTTTAAAGCACAAATCCAAGTGGATGTCTTCGAATAGGAAGAATCCCTATTTTGTAGCTGCCTATGGCTTCATATGTAAGATGACGAAAAAAATCTTCTTATGATGTCATCGAACATGCGAGTTGACAGAAGTGTTAGCCAATTTTTCTTCGTTTTCGACACTTCTGCACTCGTTTTGAGTCAAGTATGGCCTGTCTCCGACTTCAACAAGATGGCGAAATGTCATCGTTGACTGAAAAAGTTGACTAATCCTAACATTTTGGAGACCTATCAACTAAGATTCCATCCCTAGCCTCCAACTGACGATCTGGCGTCGTTTGACTGCAAATCTGACCTCTTGAATCGGCCATCGGGTGAAGATTAGGAAATAACTGCTAGAAATCACTGGCAGATCAGGGAATTTTCTAACACTGATGAACTTGGGCACCCCAAGCCTCCTGGGGCGCCTAACTTCTCATGCCTTAGCCATTTTTTCAAATTTTGCAACTTAAATTTTTCGATTTGCGTGTGTGTTCCGGTGGCTGTGCACCCCTGTTTGGCTATCGATTTTTGTCTGCTGGGATAAAACTGAGTCTGATGATCTGGCAGATAGGCAGGCTTGATGAAAATTGAGTTGACTGTACTCTCTGCCTGCCTCGAGAAATGTGCTAACTTGATCTACTATAAACCGGACTGGGCTGACGGAGGGTGATTTACGTTTTCCGGAAAAAACTTAGAAAATATTCTAAGTATGGTGAGTTTGGGTGCCCCAAGCCACCTGGGGTGCTTGGTTTTCCGTGCCTTACAAATTTTTTTAAAAATTTCAAATTTTATACCATTTCTCGTTTTTTGTGCCAACAACCTCTGTTTGATCTTCGATTTTGGTTGTCCGGATGATTGTCGAGGCAGAACGGAGGGTGATCTGAGCAGCTTGAACATATCTGTGATGAAATCCCAGCTTTTACTGACATTTGACTGAGTTTGACCAAGTTTGACCAACCGGGAATGAGTTGACGGAGACATTTTTTACGTTTCTCGAAAAAAGTGAAAAAAAAACTAACACTGGAGAGGTTGGGCGCCCCTAGCCTCCTAGGGCGCTTGGTTTCTTCAGACTCAACCATTTTCTTGATTTCCAACCTTCGTTTTCAGCTTGCACTGTTTTGCGTGCCGACAACTGCTTCCTGATGTCGATTTCGACGATTCGTCGATCAATTGTCACCGGATGGTGAATGAACTAGGTAGCTTGGGTATATCTGATGAATTTTCTAGCTTTTCAGGATCCGATGATCAAAACGATTGCTTTTATGCCCACCGGAACTGACCGACGAACACACTTCTCGCATTTTTTCTCGCATTTTCTCGAAAAGCGGGAAAAATTTCTAACACTGGTGGGACCGGGCACACCAAGCCTCCTGGGGCGCTTGAAATCTTCAGACTTAGCCAAATTTCATGATTTCTAAATTTTTTCCTCACCTTGGATCCATACTGCTCCATTTTGCGTGCTTCGTCAAGTCGACGACTGTTCGTCGATTCTGCGTCGTTGGAACAGCGTTGAAAACTTGAAAATGAGCTCTCGCAGATGAACTTCCTCCATTGATGACTTTAGAGCTCATGGTTCACTTTCCGAAAAAGTAGAAATGACCCAGTAGAGAAAACTTGGCCGTTTGTAGATTCCGTTTGGACCACGCTGATCGTAAAGCAAAATCGACCAATGAGAACCAAGCGCGACACGTGAGTCGGAGATTCTATTTTAAGAAACTTTCTATTTTTAGAAAGTTTTGTCAGCATCCATATCTCAAGAAACCCAGAAAACCTAATTTGACGTCTATTTTTAGTATCTTGAGGACCAAAACCGTCTTGGTGTCCATATTTGGATTTGAGGACTATAACCCTCTTATCCATTAGAGTTGGTTTCACTGGGGAATCACAATTGTGTTGAATTTCTGGAGATAATTTGAAGATTAAAGTCATTTTCAGTTTGCTACAGTGTCACTATAGTACTGAGTGTATTTATTTGTTGATTTTAAAGAGGTTTAATGTTGTTGCTACTAATAAGGGTTTAGATCTGCTCAAATTTAATGTTCCCAATCATCATTAATGCTGTGCCCAGCCTTTAATCATTGTATCTAGTCATCATAATTGTTGTGCCTAGGGTTTCAGATTATTTGCTACTATTTATGAGACTTTCCAGCCTTTGGATCTGCCAAATTTAGTATTTTTAGCCACTGTACTATCACATAATTGCATATTTTGAAGAGGTCTCAGACTCTCAGATATTGCTGTTGACTCATGAGTGTTTGCAGGCATTTATTGAAGGTTTACAGCCACTGTACTAGCTCATTTTCCAGCTATGCCTCATTTGGGTATACCATGATTAATGTTTCCAACCGCCACACAGTCAAAGGGGGTTGTTTGTAAAGGTTTCCAAGACCTAGATCTGATAATCAGATTTATTGTTGCTAATATTTGAAGATTTCCAGATTTTTGTAAGGGTTTCATCCATAGTTGGCAGATCAAAAACTCGGCAGACCCAAAATTTGCGACTTGGCAAAAACTCAGCAACTTAAAATTTTTAAAATAACTTAAATTTCTTTAAAAACACATTTTTTTTTACAAAATTCAATGACAAAATGTATCTAATGAGTACAAAAGTGTTTTCTATTAGACTTGATCTATGTTCCACGGAGTTTCTTAACAAGGAGATGGGGGGGGTTTCAGGAGGAGGAGACCAAGGGCCTATGTTTGGGGATGACAGGTAACAGTGGTGGTTAGGGTTTGGGGGTGGAGCCCCTAGCAGGGTCGAGGGACAGTACCCCTTGCAGGGGTCTGGGGGCAGTGCCCCCAATGGGGTCGAGGGGCAACGTCATTTTCACAATTTTATCACTATGTTTTTGCAATACCAAGTCCTTACTTTTCCTATCCTAATACTCACTCTTGCAGCCTTTAGCCTTTCTTATTTTTTCACTTTTGTGACTGCTTAGGGTGTGGGTTGGGCCCATAGACCAATAGGGTTAGGGTTACTAGCATGAAGATTCAAAAAAATTTCTAATTTTAAAAAAAAATCTTTTTGCCTCAGTTGTTGCGTTTGGCGAGTTTTTCTCTTAGACTCGGCAAGTTTTTGGTGAATACTCGCCAAAAAATTGGCATATTTGCCAAAAATGGCGAGTACTCGCCAAGTCTGCCATCTATGGTTTCATCATCATTCCAAGGCCTCCATACCACTTACAGCCTGGCCACCTTCTTCCTATAGCAATGCCATAGCTTGTGAGTGTATTTGTTGTGAAATTTGTTGGAGTTAAATAAATATTTCCGGGCACCAACTTGCAGATCTGATTTGGATCATTTTATGAGGGTTTTGGTTGCTATAATTTGTGGATTAGCTGAAATAAACCAATATTTTCAGGCTCCATAATTGCTAAGTTGTAATCTGCTACTATTAAGTGATTAAATGTTGATTTATCGGCTGCAATATTAGTATTAATTTACCAGATCTGTTATTTATGATTAATGAGTAAGTGCATCTGAGGGTTTCAGCCCACAAGTAATTCAGATCCGCTCTTACAATTGGTTAATTTGTCATTGGAGTTTTCTTAGAATCATATAAGCATTGTTAGTTGTTGGATCCACTGTCATATTTGAATATTTTAATTGAAAGGGGTTTTGCAAGGTTGTTACTAATTATATTGCTGATCAACACTCATTTCAATAGGGTTTGGCATCTACTTTTGTATTGTTTTATCATTTCAACTTGCACACTTTGTGAAAATTGTCTATTTCCTAAGGAAGTTCAATTGGGGACATTATGCTTGGATCAGTGGTGCTTGGCTAATTTTTTGAGGGAGATTTTCATCCTTAGGCATAGGGCTTTATAGGGGACATCTAGAAGCACCGAGTTGATTACCTCATTCTTTCAAATTGTCGTTGGTATTGGAGGCATTAAATGCCCTCAAGACTCCATAGGAGATGATGTGCTTCCTTATGCATTACTTCTACACACACATGGACTAGGGCACCCCATGTCTCTCACCCAAGGCATCACTCGAGGGATGACGCTCCTATTATGTCTCACTCCCCATTGGTGTCTCATAATTAGGCATGTATTGTTAGTTTGTTTCGCATGTCCTTCAATATCAAATATCTTCAATGGTGGAGGGGCATATGCTGTAAACGTTGGGTGGGCTTCAAACAATATTTTGGGGTGATGTTCATTGTAGTCCCCCAAGGTCACGCAACCAAGACCTTTTAGCCCAAGCCATTCTATAGGGGACATCATTGGATCTTGTATCAGTGCCTTCATAGTTATCTATGATTGGATTGGCTTCTCTTCTAGTGATACAATTTAGACCCAGTTTGCCCATTTTAGCATTCCAACGTCCCCAAACTCTATTTTCTTTGCCGATGAGTTTTTCTCTTGGATATTTGGACTATTTATTGAAAATTTTTATTCATCTTGGTCGTTTTACAAGCTCTTTCCCTTTTGATAGGACTATGATTTGCCCACTCTTGTTGACCCTTCCGTTTTGTTCATCAGAATGCTTTTCCACTTTTAACTTTTGTTTTGCTTTTTGTTATCTTCTGGTTTTAGCTTCTTGGGAGCTTCTTTTGGATCCCTGTTGCTATTTATTGTCTTTAGTTGTATTTCTGAGTCCCTTTGACCTATATTGGTCACTTGTGGACTTTAATATGATTTCTTTTTTCTTTAGCTTATGTGCTTCTTCTGTAAGTTCATTCTATTAAAAGTCTTGGTTGTTACTTTTTTTTCCCAAAAGATTGAGAATCTTGGAAGTTTAGAGCAAATAACAATTAATTAATGCAATTAATATTTCATTCTTTTCATTTGTGAGGACAAAAATGTAATGAAGTGTATGTTCTGGGTCTATGTGATTGTATTTAAGTTCTAATTCTAATGGACCTTGATCTGTGTTGTTTATTTAAGTTTTACTTCTTAAACATTTTTCAGATCTGGAAGGGAGAGTGACAGTGATGCTGAGGACCTCGAGCATGCAGAAAAACTTCGACATGTGAAAGCCGTTCTTGAGGAGGTATATCAATTGTTTCTTCTAACATTTTCCCTTTTGATCTTGCATTCACTTCTTTCTATGACCATATCAAATATAAGATGCCTGAAATACATTCCTCTTTTTTTCCTGAATGTTAGTGGTTATATCTTTTCCCTTGGAACATAATAATTTTGTTGCACTCAATTGTTCTGCCAGGCTGCTTCTTTTCTAAATTTTATGGAAATGTTGAGATAATTTTATAGTAAGTGAAATTTATGTCTAGTTTAGTTTGAATCTTTAAGTATGTATTCATTGTCCAAGTAATCAACAAATTTTTGAGTTTAAAGTTTTAGCTCTCTGAAGTAGGTTCTTGCAGAGAAGCTCATCTGATTATTTTACATGGGCATCATATGTGATCATTTCTACCATACTGTGCTATATTCCTTTCTTAAAAGCATGCTGGACAGAGTAATTATGAATTTGTATTTATGCAACTTTTGAATTTGTACAATTTTTCTCTTATTTATTTAAATAACTACCTGTAAAAATCCTTTTTCTAGTCCAGTGTCAGGCATGCTAGTGAATATCAGTTAGGATTGAATGGCTTAGTTAGCAGGAAGCTGCACTCATGTCAAGAAAAATTGTGATCTTAAGTTCTTGTATTTTAATGAAAACTTCAAATGCCCTAAGTCTAATGGCATTGAACATCATTCTTTTCTTGTGGAACACTTCTGTTGGAGGTGTTTCTATGTAACCAATAAAGTTTGACTTCTGGCTCTATAGTAAGGGTTCACATGATTGAAGTAGTGGCATTCTGTGCTAAACATCATTTTGGAACATTATCCTTGGACCTTTTGAAGAAGTGGGAAAATGTAGGCAATTTTGTGAACATACATTATCAGACATAATTTTGTTGTTATCATTTCACAATATGGGAAAAAACCTTGTTTATGAGCTGCAGGGGATTCTAACCAATTTTAAAACTCTAAAATCATAAATTCTATTATTCATGCCTTGATAGTCAAATTGTAATAGATAATGTTAGTATAAGCGAAATAACTAGATGAGAGAAAAAAAAGCTTACCTCTCATGGAGAGAGCACAGCTATTTATAGATCTAGAAATTTACTATTACGACTATCACACTAAAGTTACAACTACCATATTAATAACAGTACAACAAGTTCATTAATGAGGTGCAACAACTACAACAACCTTCTTTAATGACCTACACATCTAATTTATTACATACAAGTGTAAACATACAATTTATTACATCATTATTCTAATACATCGTAATGCATTCTAATACCCCCTTAATGATTAAACTGGAAAGATTTGGAGGTTTAGTCATTAAATTACAATATGGTTTTTGAGATGTGTAGAGATGGGAAGAAATATATTGACTAGCAACCTTCATGACAATAGACGCATGAGAAAGATAATCAAAAAGAACATAATGAACATGCCCTTTTGCGGAGTTGTCAATTGGTTTGCCCATCTTCTAAGGTGACACATCTGATTTGGTGAAGTCATCTAGCTCACCCCCAAAGTACCCTAGCCACTTACATTTGCTTATTTGCTGCCCATGATTCTTTCAAAACAATTTTCTTCCATGATTCCTCTAGCGATTGTAGAAAACTTGTTTTTTTGTTTTGTTTCCTACACTAGATTCTCTGCTCGTGTGACTGTGCAAAACCCCTTGCAATTGAACTTAGATTCATGCCCTAAAAATGTGATTTTTGAAACTCACAATTTTTACTGTTTTTTGCTCACGATTTGCAATTTTTGCTGCTTGCAAGTGTATGTTTTTGGCCTGTAACTTCGACTATTATCTTTGTGATTTTACTCTGCCCTAGCCATGCAATTTTTGTTGTCGATTGCAACCATGACCCACCCTTAAATGTGCGCAACCTCTATGACTGGCCATGCCTAGGGTTTTCTAAACACGATTTTTCTCTTTGTGAAACTCATGTTTTTCCACAATCCCGAGGCCTTGACTTGTGATCATGACCTTTAATCCTTTGCAAATGATTTGCGACCTTCTGTTCCTAACTTCTTTTGCAAGAGCAAGCTTGGCTTTGATACCAATGTTAGTATAAGCAAAGGAATGTGATGAGAGAAAAAAGGCTTTCCTCTCATATGGAGAGCACAACTATTTATAGATCTAGAAATTTACTATTACAACTATCACATTAAAGTTACAACTACCATATTAATGCCAATACAACAAGCTCATTAATGAGCTACAACAACTACAATAACCTTATTTGATGATCTACACCTAATCACCTAATTTATTACATCATTATTCTAATACATCCTAAGACATTCTATGTAATGCCCCCTCCCTAAGCATCCAACAGTTAGTAACAGTTAGCCTATCACTTGGGTTCCTGTAGGATAACATTGTGGTTAGGGGACTCCTTTTGAGGGGGTTGATGGCATAATAGTTTAGCCGTTTGGGTTTTTTTAGAGGTTGCATTGAGCTTAGAGATGTCAGGGGATTCACGGTGATGCTTTCCGGGGCATTTTTCGACACTAGGTCCTCACTATTTTTAGAAGGGGCACTTTCCGACACCGACCTCGCCACATGGCATCGATTATGTTCCGGCCTAGTTGGGTCCTTTATCCTATGTCGTTGGTGTCCGTTTGAGCAGAGATGGTTTCTTTAATTAATATTAATGCTATTAAGTTAAATTAAAGATTTAACTTAACGTTAATTAATTAATTGATAAAGGTGACTTTATTGTTTAATTTGGAACACTCAGCCTTGCTAAGATATTTTTTATAAAATAAAGTTATATTAACCTCTTTGCTGGCGTCCAACTTAAGGGAGATATAAGCATGGAAAATAAAATAAATATTTTATCATTTCCAAGAAGGGTGTGAGGATTTTGGAGGTTTAAAAGAAAAAGAGAGTTCATTTGCACGAGCATGCTCGGATATTATTCTACAAGTTATTATGGCTGAACTTTGGTTCTTCTTGGGCTTTATGAGGACGAAATCCCTCATGAGGATCAACAACTATAGGATTGGAAGACATCCCAAGGTTGTTTGCTGATAGTCTCATACAGGGGCTATGCGGGAATATATTGTTGTAGATTTCTTGAGTTTTAAACAAGGGTTTGATTGCAGATTTTGAATACAATTTTTGGAGGAGTATGGCATTGTGATTGAAGGCAGTTTTTGGGAAGTTCAAGACAGTTTTCAGTTTGCTACAGGGCCGTACCATTCCCATTAGCAAGCCATACCATTTGGTGACCCTCTTGGTTGTGTTATTGAAATTTTCTTCACATTTCTTGGCGTTGAGGGTTGGGATTTGATTGTAGAAGGGAAAAGAGTGTATGGTGAGTAGATTAAGGGAGATTACACATGATTTAATGCTGCTGTACCTCAATAGACCAGGCCGTACCAGTCAAGGGACAAAACGTGGTCTCCCTCCGTCAAAGTGCTTAGGGTTTGGAGTTTATTCCTTCATCATTTGATGCGCCTTGGGTGTCTATACTACTGTGTGGCAATTTGGAGAAGGAGAACATAGGGATTGCTTGATTTTGGTACCATTTTAGGGTTTCAGCTTGCTGTAATATTTCATAACAGACCTGCAATATACAAAACAACAAATGGGTATGTTCACATTTTGATATTTATGCAAATTCTTCATCTGGGTATTTGTTAGTTTGATGTTATTAATGTTTACCACGTAAATAAGGATCTGGGTATCATTAGATTGCTTTATATTTGAATGTATGTCATATGCAATGCAAAACAAATGCAAAACTCGAACAAACAAATACAACACTGAACATAAAACAAAAGGAAAAAAACTAGGATGGGACATTACATTCTAATTGTTAAAAATGTTATTGTTTTATCTTATTTTTCTCTAAGTGGAGTTGCAACAATATTATATCTTTACAAAGGGGACTCTAGTACACAAAAAATTGGTTTATGTGCACTTCACAAAATTGAATTATGTTTGTAAAATCCCATCCTTAGTGTTACTACCAATTCTTATGCAATCCCTCCTTCCCCACCATAATATCAATTCATTTCAACAACCTCATCCCTATTCCCTTGACAACCAAGTTTGATTAAAATAATTTTTTTACAATGAAGGGTGCTCGTTTTTTCTATCATTTAAAAGGATTGATGTGGCTCTAAAGAAACATCTCCTTTCCAACATCATGCAACCCATATGTGACCACAAATCATTGTCACCTCCATGCTCCCTCTCCAGGGTTTACATTAGCTATTCTTAGTATCTTGTCACCATTTTTTTCAATGTGATTTCTTGTTTAAAGTATAGTGTCAAAACTTGCAACTCTGCAAAACTCGACAAATTAAAAAGTACCAAATATAGATATTGGATGACTTGCAGTGTTAGGTATATGTTATACAAGCTTGTTATCTTCCTATTCACTAGCATCGATCTCCACCTTATTTTTAGTTTTTTTTTTTTGTAAATTAGGAAGAGCATGCAAGGACCCACACTATTTTTTCTTTTGAGATTTTTACAATATAATAATGCCAATGCAAGTCCTTGCACTTTCTAATCACTAAGATCCCAATGTGGGCAAGGTGAGAGCATACGGTGTTTGGATAACTACCTATCTGAATGAATGCACTATTGAAAGTAAAGATGGCAAGCCGGCCGAAATCTACACCTCTTCAGTAGACAAGTATGCTTGAATCCAAAGCCACTAGTAGATTCCCACAAGTTTGATCAAGCCAAATTCGCTGACTACTAAGCAAACTTGATCAATGCAAAAATGGGCTATGAAATGCAATTGGGTTTAGCAGTGAACCAACTAAGACCTTCAATGTTGAAATGCACATATTTGGTGGTAACCCATCCAGTTTTATAATAAATATGACAAATGCATTGCTGATATATTAATTCAGAATCAATTACATCACACCACTGAAATCAGCTAAAACATAACATAATATCACTGCTGCAACACCTAGATTAGTCCATAAAACTAGAAAATAAGTAATTTTTCAATCCACATGGATTGAGCCAAACTAAAGCTCACCGGAACACAAATCTGTATGTTGATGAAGGTTGCAACAGAAGATTGAAGACTGACCCAAACTGCACTTACTCTAATATGCTGCTCAAAAACTCCCCAAACTGAATTGTACGACCCTTTGTATGCTTGTACAACCTGCACTAAACTCCTTCCAAACTGCTGAAACACACATGGAAATTGTACGACCTCACATGAACATGGTATGACGCCCCTAATACTCCAAAAGAATGGCCAAAAAGAGCAGTGATTGCGTTTCTGCCTCCACACGCCCCATATCAAGAGGTACGGCCTGTAGGGGAGTGTACAAACAACCAAAAACTTAATGCAAATGCTCCTAAGTGTACAGAACTGCTGCAAGGGATAGTATGGCTAGGAATATAATGCTTAGCCAATAGATATGAATGAGTTTCCAGCTACAAGTACAACTTGATATTAGGATAGTACGGCCTAGCACACTTTGCTAATGGTACGACCTCCCTTGGCATCTTTAAAGGCTGCAATATGGATATCTCAACAAGATATAAACTTAGAAACAATTAGGAACTCAAAATACATCATAAATATCCATGATCATACTGATATTGGAAATAATGTAACTATTCAGGACATAGGTGATTCCTAGGTGAAATCACACAAACTAGCTAGGAGGGTTTTCATTCTCAAAATTGGATTCACCAAAGGGTTTTCATCCTCATGAAAATAAAAGAACTCGCGTTCATTCTCAAAGAAAATAGAAAATGAATTAGCCAGAAGAAGATATCTAAAGACAAATCTCCCTTCAATAACCTTTTTGAAGAAATAAAATAATTTTTTCTTGTTTTTTGCACACATCTCTTCAAAATTATAAAAATATATTAAAGTGTCCTTTTTGACCACTTTTATGTACCTTGCAGCTGGCGACATTTTATCTGCACAACTTAAAACACCTTTTTAAATAATTAAATATAAGTTATCTTTTAAAATATAACTTAAAAGCGCTTTTCAACAACTTAATTTAATTATTTAATTTTTTTCGTACATCATCCAATGTCTATGGAAGATATTAAAATAGGCCAATTACACTTTCTTGATAACTCCCGCAACACCCTAAGTGCATAGGTCTTCTGTCCACAAAAAATTACACTCTCCAAAGATGATGGACTTCTCCAAGATTCTCGGAACTTTCCAAGAATGTTGAAATGGACCTATAAAGGAACAATATAGAGCAAGCACAGAGCATGACTTATTTTGTACTTTGGTGTTTCAAATGCTTCATCATGTTTTTTTATTTTGATGAAAGTCACTTCTCATTGCTACAATTTGATGTAAAAGTTAGGCTATGGAGGAAAAGGAAGGAATACATTTTCTCATGTATTGTGTGGTCCCCGCAAAACTCCTAGTTTTAGTAGCACTCTTTGGTGTAGATCAATTTAAAATTGCTTCATCTTTTGAAGGATTTATTCTTAATTCCTATTGTCACTTGGATTTGCACCCTATGTTGGAGCGATTTAGTGCTACAACAATCCAGTGAAACATTGGGATGATTTCCAAGTGTGGGACCCTGCAAGAAATTAAACCTCCAGAGAAGGTTGGTTCCTTTTTTGAATATGAGATTCAGAGTGTGCTAAGACTAAACCTAATCTATTCACTACTATGGAAAAGGGGAAGAAGGACAAACTAGAAATGAAAAGGTGATACACCAGGTTTGAATGTTCGGCTCTCAAATCAACCATGTATGCACAAAATAACAACAAACAACAGACAAGCATACACAAATCATAAACGAATTGCAGAGGTAAAAGAGACTAATTGAGATCCAGAAGGAAAGAAGAATTCACAAACGGATACTCAAACAAAAGTATTACATAGAGCAAAATAATTCATGAAAAGGTAAAAATCTATTATTTCTTATCAAAGAGGCGCGGTTATAGCTGATACAAGATGTGATTTTTTAGATCTACAACCAACCTAATACATTCGATTTCATGCATTTTATAGCATTTTACAATGAGGCGCCATCACCTACTATAATAAATTCACCCTATGGGCCTGTCAGAAGATATTTTATAAAAGGATTGTCTGAAAATATCTGTTTGTCTTTGACATAAATGTAGAAAAATATCTTCTCTGATGTAGTTGAACAAAATATCTGCGTTGAAACCTTGTATCTGAATCTCCACTTGCAACAATAAATTCCCAACAACAAATTCCATTGGATGCTTGACTTTCAATCTGGCCTGCATTCTGCCTTATCAGCAAGATTTCATCAAGATTAACCATGGTGGATCCTGAATTCTGCCTCTTTCCCCTTTGTTTTTGAAGATCATAGAAGCTGTTGGAGATTGGGCCTCGGGCCCTTCCTTGTTCCGCCTTCCAAGAGAAAAGGAGAAAGGAGAAAGCCCCGCCCCCTGAGCTCCGCTATACAAAGGAAGATTGCAATATTGGCAGGCCTCGGGCCTTCTGTCTTACGCCTTCCTAGAGGAGGAGGAAGAAGGAAAGTCCGAGCCCCGAAAGCTTAAGGACTTAGCCAATTTTTGAAAGTTTCGGCGGAGTTCGGGCCTCAGGCCTTCCGTCTTCTACTTCCATGAGAAGGAAGAAGAAGGAAGGTCTGATCCCCGAAGTCCGAAACACTTAGCAATTTTTTGAAACGATCTCGGCAGAAATTGAGCTTCGAGTCTTCCGCCCTTTAGTATTCTAGATGATATCACGACCACTTGGCAACTTTCCGTGGTTCCACCATCACCTTTTGCCTTAATAAAATAATCTCCGCAGAATGCCTTAGAAAAATTGACACTCGGCAAAAGTCGGGCCTCAGACCTTTTGTCTCTCGCCTTCCAAAAGAAGAGGAAGAGGGAAGAGGAAAAGTCCGGAGTCTGACCCCCCCGAAACACTTAGCCGGATTCTCAAACGGAAAGACTCGGAGCTCGGACTTCAGGCTTTCCGCCTTTTGTCTTCCAAAGAAAGGAAGGAAGAAGAAAGAAGGTCCAACCATCGACACCTAAAGAACTTTCAACACTTAGAGGATTTTACAAGGGAAACAAGTGGAGTTTGGAGCCGATTAGGATGACATGATGAAGGGAAGAACTCCGAACTCCGAAACTCCAAAAACATAAAAAACACAAGGAAAACTCAAGATTTTTGGACAGTCGATTTTGGGATGTTTTCCTTGCATTTCCAAAGGGGAAAACACTTAGAGAATTTATAGGTTTGGGCTATTTGCTTGGGAAGCAAAATAGGACAACAATTCCCCTCCTACCACGTCTTTAGATGAACCAAAGATTCTTTTCCAAATTCAATATTTTTTGTGTTACATAGCAATTGCTTTTCCTTTAATATTTGCAAGACTTGTTTTATGTAGATGAGATGTTATTCCCATGTAGCACTAAAAATTAAGATGTCATCTAGATATACAATTACACAACTATCTATGAAATCCCTTAGTACATCATTCCCAAGTCTCACAAAAGCAATTGGTGCATTACGCAAACCAAATGAAAGAACTATTCATAAAGACCTTGTTTAGTTTTGAATGAAGTCTTCTATGTATCTTCTTCCATGTACACTTGATGATAACTTGATTTATGATCCAACTTAGTAAAATATTTTGCATGTTGAAATTGGTCTAACGAGTCATCTATCCTTGGATGAGGATATTTGTTTTTGATGATGATCTTATTTAATTCTTGTAGTCAATACACATCCTCCAAGAGCCATCCCTTCATATCATCACAATAGGAAAACCACAAGGTGAAGTATAGGGCATATGCCCCCTTGTTCAAGCAGTTCTTGAAGTTGTTTCTTGACCTCATTGCTTTTTAGAAGAGATTGTCAATACAATATGATGTTTGGTAGAGGAGATTTAGGTAGGAGTTGAATTGCATGCTCCATCCCCCATTCTTGGTGGAAACCCCCTTGATTATAAAACACTTCTTGAAAAGATGACTACACTTCATCCTAGCCTTTCAATTTTGAGTTAGTTATGGTAGAAATACCTAATCCGTTACTTTTTTATTTTTAAACAATTTAAACAAAATTGCTTGGTTTCTTGAATTAATTTGGTTTATTGATTAGAGCTTACTATTGCTACCTTTGCCTTGATTTGGCGCCCTTTGCTTATGTATTCAATTCCATCCTTGACCCATTTGTATTTGTTATTATTTCTCATGTAAATTGCATCTTTAACATATAGATTTGGACTCCCAAGTACTATGTCAAATGCACCAAGAGGAATGACATCTGCATCTACTTCATCTATGTAGTGTGTATTTACTCCAAATTTGAACATGGACTTTTTAGTTACTTGCTTTTCTACACTCTTCTTCACCCATCCCTATGGGTATGGATGAGGATGTTCATATATTTTCAGACCAAGCCTTTTAACCAAATCTTTTGAAATCAGAGATTGTAATGTGAACTGGGATTCAACCCTAGACTTATTTACTTGTAGTTTCAAGATAAAAAGTTTGTTCATCTCTTCAATTTAATCATTTTATTTAGTGTTGGTGGCTATGCATCTAAGTCTATTGTTTACATCTGAACTATCCTTCATTTCTATTCTGTCTTCCTAAATAGTTTGCATGGAATTTTTGAAGTCCTCTTTTCTTTATCCTTATTCTTATTTTTTGGATGTAGTTTCCAACACTTGGCAGTAACATGCCCATAAATTGTACAATGACTAGAATGATTCTTTGTGTCTTCTTCCTTTCGTACGGCAGTATTAGTATTCTTCACTTTCGAAATTATCTTGATAATTATTGCCTTTTTTTGTAAGACCCACCTTCGTACCTCTTCTTTTCCTCCTTCATATAGTAAGCTTGGACACATGCTTCATCCAATTCCTTGGTATTGGTGGTGACCACCCTCCTTTGGATGTGGGAATGGAGCCCTTCAAGATACTTTGTCATCATGTCCACCTCATCCAAGCCGATGCCATTCAAAATGGCTTGACTCTTAAATTTTGTGGTATAATCCAACACACTTTGCCCATTTGTTTGTTTGTAGTACATTCATTTTATCTTTTAGTTTTTTTATGCCTAGTGGGATAAAATTTTCTATGAATTAGTTCTTTGATATCATCCCAATTACTAATTATGGGCTTCTTTCTTTCTTCACAATTTACAAGATAATTCTCCCAGCATACAAGATAATTCTCCCACCATGCAAGATAAAAGGAATTTTCTTTGAGCCAAAACAAATTGTTTTATCCATGAATCTAACATCTCAGCATTTATTTATCCCTCAAAAGTCTTTATTTCTATTTTAAATGGACCTCAGATTCTTATTTTGTTTTCACATGTCTCTTTCAAGAAAGCTTTTGCTTTCATACCTTCCTCATCTTCTTCCCTAATAACATTTTTTTGGCAAGGGCTTTTAACAAGTCACCCATAGTAGATTGCTCTTATGCCATCTTTATTTGCTGCCTTGACATGTGCTCTTGTTGTTGGCCCAACTATTGTTTGTTTTTGTCACACCCTTCATATGGCTTTCTAATGCAATCACTTGTTCATTCAACTGCTCCATTTGCGCCTTTTCTGCTTTTGTTGTTATTGTCATACACACAAAAACTCCACAATTCACAAAGATCACTCCACCCTAATATCAACATGATTCATAAGACCTTAAAATTCTTTGTTTCTGGTTCCTTCAACTGCAGCCTTGGATTTGGATACGATTTGTTTTGGATGTGGGTTTAGGTTTAGTTCGTTGTGGATTCAGATATGGTTCTGCATTTGTAGGTTGGGTTCTTTTGGGTACATCTTGTTGGTTCCCAAAATAACCACAATCCAAAACTCTAAAACATTACCCAATCACCTAGGCCAGGGGTGTCATCAAGATGATTGGAAAGTGGTTTATCAACAGGTTGAGGATGATTCTTGGCCAATGGACAAGAGTGGGTTTTCTCTCCTACACTTCGAGCTCAGCTTAGACTCAGGAGGGTGTTCCCTGAGGTTGGATAACTAGATGAACAACTAAAAATTGGTGGCTAAACCCAACTCATTGATTTGGTTCCGAACACAGTCACTAAACCAAGAACAACCAACCACCTACAGACCTCAATATAGCTGATTACACATCTTGCACATACACCCATAAATTGCATTTCTCATATCCCCATAAGATGAATTCATTTGCTATTTTACACAATTGCAAGATCCAGGGATGCATGAACATAACTCTCATTAGATTAAAACAGTTTTGGATTGCTTCAAATTTATCCCTGGTTATTAAACTAAGTCATGAACAACATGTAACACTAAAACTAAACCTACTCTTACTCCTACCCAAAACAAAGATTTGTTTTAAAAGAAAGTGATTGACTTTTCCTCAAATCAGACTGGTGCCTACTCCAATGGGCAACAAAGTCAAGAACAACAAAGAAGAGGGAAATGAATCCAACAAGCATCAATAGAAACTAGAACTATATTTGCATGCATTTCATAGATTAAATCCCATATGATAAACATACTTAATGATCTAGAAAAAACATGCAATAATCCATTTGTAACACAACAATGACCCAATACAAGGCTTGCATTGATTTTATTGCTGTCATACATTATCAAAATCCAGTTACAATCATGCTAGCAAATGTGACAAGGGAGGATGAATAACTAGGTTCAGCCATCCCCCTGAACCATTACATTTTCCCATGGAGACATATCATCAAATGAAGATTTTCTTTACAATAACTTTTCTTCGATGTATCAAAATATTTCCCACGTTTGCATCTTTGACAGGTGTGATTTGAGGCCCTAGATTTGCCTTGAGGCATTTGCAGACTTGCAGATGGTTCAAAAGACCAACCCATAAAAATTCTCTATCATTCATATATATAGCATTGCAATGCTTTGCTGGGTAGGAATAAAATTAGGGCAAAACAACGGTAATGTTCAAATCCATCTACCACAGCAAATCCACGTACCTCTGCATTAACTATGTCCAGCTTCAATATGCATTCTTCATAACATTAATGGCATGATTTGGGGAAAATAGGGACGCATTTTTTGTAGCTACAGGCTGAAAAAACCACTTCAAACAGTCTTTATAACATTTTAAAACCTGTGCTTTTTCCTTTTTGGCCGAGTTCCTATCCGTTGGTGTTTCGCCGACAGCGAGGAACAAGGCAACACAAACCCATTTTGGCCATGTTCCTATCTCTGGTGAAATGTTGACGACCAGGAACAACCCGATTTACTTGCCTTTTCATTGTCTTCATTCTTTTTTCTTCATGCCTTAACCAATTTTTTGGATTTCATTGGATTTTGAGAAAGACATGGGATGTTCAGGAACACAAATTTTTCAAGGGGACAAACTTGAAAATGCCACGACGAAAAACAAATGGATTTTTGGGCAAACAAAGGCAAATTCTAAAAAATGAAAATGAGGTACCAACATTGGCTCTGGTTGGGGACGTGTGGCAAACTTAGCACAGCGAAAACCAACTATCTTTGGGAAGACCAAAACGCAAAAAGTGAGGATGGGAGGGAGGGGAAAACACACACACAATCAATGTATGTACAAGGCAACACATCGGAGATATGTACAACACAACACACAACCAAGAAACCAATAATTTGACACTCCGTCAATGGATGATTCGCATTTGGGAGTTGGCTAAGGACATGGATGGGGCGCTAAGGGTAAGTATCCGCGCAGCTATAGCGAAATTGTTACTAGACCTAGGGTATACAAGAGGGTGTTGGAATACTTTCGACATCGCTTAGTCTTTATCGAATGCGGCCATTCTCTCCATCGCAGCCAATTTGTATCGCTTACATGACGACACAGGAGATGTAGTTCATCAAGTTGAAGTCCATTTTGACTGTTACCTGGAGTGTCTTCACGCTATCAAGAGGAGGCTGATCTATTTGCAGCTAGTCATGGTGGCTATTTCCAAGAAAATGCAAATCGACTTATCGGTGGACGCAATCCCGTATTTTTAGAGGGTTGCGACTCAGAGGAGACAGAGAAAAGCAAGGAGAAAAAGGCCCTAGGTAAAAGTGTGGTATGTGATAAATGTAATTGTGTCTCTATACAAGTGGAAAGGTGTAAGAACCCTTAGTAGTTCTGTCCTGAATTTTCAGTTTGAGTGGTTTGACATTTTGTCAAACACTTGTCTTGCAACGTAACTGAATTTTGATTTCTAAATGTTGTGATGTTTGTTTGAATGATTTTCAATGCCAATACATAGAAAAGATAACCGAATGCTTGCATAAACAAATATCAATGATTCAACACCCAATCATGCTTTATTTATTGCTGTTACAGGTCTGATTACACTGATAATCAGGTCTGATACAGAGCATATCAGACTGATTAAACCTATAAGAAATGTTTGCAAAGCCTATTTAAATTAAAAATTGGAAATGGAATTTGTTTACAACATACCCGATTGAATAGCACTACTTCTAGGCACAATATGAAACCATACAAAGGAAATAGAGGACTGATATAGAATGGAATAGTGTTGTTCACAATGAAGTCATATGAAATCTATTGATGTAGACAATGATGTAACAAATCCTTATTGGCCACGATTTCACCTTCAATATGGTAGCGCCAGCCTCCAAAGTAAGCGTTGAAACCCTAGATGGGAATAGGTGCCAAATAGATGAGAATTCCCCTTCCAAAACCCTAGATCTGTCAATCTAATGTACTTGCATAAATCTGAGTGAAATCTGATCTCCAATTGATGATGATGAAAAACCACAATCACTCCAAAATGATGCACCAACTCCTCCAAACCCTAGGCAATGGAAATTAGATGAAAATACATCATGAAAAGCTCACGATCTGCATACATTCGCCCATGATCTGCATATAAACATCAAACCCTAGTGCCAATACCAAACCCAAGTAATGTCATTTCAAACCCTAGCTCCAAATCCATGCCAAAAACCTGCAATAAACTCAATGTTAAACCCTGTATGGATTCACCTCTCAAAGTGGAATTGGGTTTTCGTCCAATCCACGAATTTTCCAAGGGTTTTTGTCCTCAGAAAATGGCTAAACCAATGTTGCAGCTCAAAAGAAAATATCTAAGATGCAAATGACAAAATACATAATTATGAAATAACCTTCCAAACACCTTTTATAACCTACAAGAGGAGTGCCCAAATTTGTAATACTTTATATAAGTTTCATGTCCACCGCCATAATTGGGGTTAAAATATTATTTTTTAATTCACTTTTCCTTCTCCAAGTGGGGCTTCCAACTTGACAATAAAATAATGTTTTATTTTGTCATTTATTTTCCTTTTATAATGTGACTTTTCCGTTCTCCAATCTTCACTTAACCAATGTTCCATTCTCCAATCACTTTATAAAGTAATCAATTTCACTTCAATTTGGCTTAGGTGAAGTCAACTTTCCTTCCTCCAAGTCACTTTGCAACAATGGCTCAACTAAACAGAAAGGGGACATTACAAAAGGCCTGCGTAATTTGCCATTTCCCTAGTTAGATTCTTAGACTTATGTTCAAATTTAGTATGATAGTAGGGCTGTAGTAATGGTGAGGCTTCGGTCGTTTTGATTAGTATGTTAGTATGGGAAGTATAGTTTGTTTTCTGTTGATACCTCATCAACCAGTAAGACAATGGTGGTTGCGGCCTGGACACAAGGGTTTACCCCATTTTTTTATGGTTCCTAGACTTAAACCAGGTTATAGTATCAAAAAAAAATAGTAACTACATTTTCCATTTCAAGGTGTCTTTTTCTGTTCATGTTTTCTAGATGTAAATATGTCAATTGTCATAACACTAATGACTGAGAATGGGCATTTGGCTAGTTTTTGGATCTTGTTAGAACTCTTGTTGGTTTCTATATGAGCAAGCTACAACCTCAGTAAGTGCATCTCATTTTCTTGGGAGTATAAATTAGAGCCTATAGGGATGGCAGGTGTGAAAATGCTTTTAGCAATATTTGATTTCAAACTTCATTTATCTCTTTTTTATGAATTAGAATTGATCTTCAATCTTTTCAAATCTTAGAACTCACTGAAGTTCATTGCAAGTCCTCTACCTCATGAACTATGCAACAATCTTAATAACCTACAGACCTTTTGTTTCTTCCCAAGAATTATTAATGCATTCTAATACTTCTCAGAACTTAGTTCTTGGTCTATAATGTCCAATGTATATGAACTTTTACATTCTTAGATTTTGAGCTCTTTCTTCCCCTAATGATGGTTTGTAACGTCTCCATTTTGAGCTAGACATGATTTTTGGTTTGAGCTTGGTTCTAGAGGATGGAAAACTATAAGGTTGGCTCAATATTTGTTTTGTTTGGATTTTTGGCTAAGTGTTGTATGATGATATTTTTCATTAAGCCAAAATATTGCAATTTTCTAGCCAAGGATGGGAGAAATGAATGTGGGTCAAATGGAAAATGCACTATTTAATTGTATTTTCAATATTTTATTATTCTTCCAAGGAAATTGACGCCTCGAGGGAAAAGAGGTAAAAATAAAATAATTATTATTTTATTGGATCATTGCCAACGCCCAAGGAGAGATTCAATAAAAATAATAAAATATTGCCTTGTGATAAGGAGCACCGCTCAAGGAGGAGAAAATATTTAAAAATGTTATTTTTATTTGCCCAAGACAAGTTCTCCGTCCAAGATGAAGGAAGAAGAAAATAATTAAAAATTAATATTTGTGTGCCCAAGGGAAAATCGGCGACCTAGGAGAAAGAGGAAAAATTCAATAAAAAATATGTAGTTTTTAAATGTGGGGTACTTGAGTGGGAGTGAAAAAATAATAAAAAATGTTGTTTATTTACCCAAGGAGATTGGCCCTTGAGGAGGGGACATTTAATAAAATTTTGGATATTTTTTAATATTGGTGTCCATGGTGAAATATTGTTATTTTATCATTTTAAATGATTGTGAGCTCATGAGTACAGTTCATTTAAATTTGTCAAGAGGAAGTTTGTAATTGATTGGTGGATTTCAAATATTGGCAAAATCTAGCTCATTGGGACACCTAGGTGAAGGGATGGATAAATAGAGGCTCTTGGTTTCAATTTGCAACTATTGATCATTTGGTAATTTTGCATTTTGAGAGTTTTTCTTGACTGAAATTGCATTTTCAGTTTGCTCAAGGTCGTGTTCCCTTGGCATAGTTTGGTGCTGATCCCTGTCCACCATCATGGGATGATATCATTTAGATTTCATCATGGAGCTTAAATTTGATGTTTGCATGGAGATATCTTGCAGATTTGGAGAGTTATTTGATCATATTTCATCATAGATTGGCATTGAAGCATTTGTGGTTGGATCACTTGGCTTATTGAGGGTTTTTGTTCATTTCCAGCCATCATTATCAATCTGATTTGCAGGTATAGCAGGTACAGAAGGTACAGCAGAGAGTTTTTCTACAGGTCTGAGCAAATTTTATCATCATTTGAAGGGTTTGACATCATTAGAATCCTCTAAACTATAATTGCTGCCTTTCTAGTGCCTAGTGCTAGCTATTGGAGCTTGATTTTGGTATGTTTTTGGCATTTCTTGCAAATCTGGGCAGTCTATATCAGGTACAGCAGTGACGTCAGAAGGTACAGGAGTGATATCAGGAGGTACAACAGTGTTTAAGGGTTAGCTACAGACATACTATCAATCCTAGTTGGGTTACTACTTCATTGGACATCATTGTCTATCATTGGGCTAGGGTTTTGGCATATATTTGTTCACTTATTTCACTTGTATGAAGTCTGATCCAAAAATCAGTCAAGTTTGATATAACAAACCAACCAATTGACATTTGTAATCAGCTCATTGAAATTAATAAGAAGTGAAGTGAATTCCAGGTATGCTATTTGATGATTCATAGGCTTTGATTTGCTATATGGTATTGGATGTTTCATGTTCATATTGTTTCAATTTGATTATATGTTTGCAAAAGATTGAAAATATTGCATAAAGAAACCAAAAAAATCTGCATAGAACAAGTAGGGTTCCTTACATGGTTGAGGACTTTGTATTCTGCATGGGATATATTTTATGGTTGTTTTGTTTATTATATGCATTTTATGTGGTTATTTGAACTTAATTCTTGTTTTTAGGCTAAAATATGTGTTTTCTTAGTTTTATATTGCCATCCACCCCCCCTTGCCTCCCCTCCCCTCCCCTCCCCCCCAAAAAAATGTTGTAGTAGCATACCTGAAACCCCATACTTGAACCCGAACTAGTAATTTAGTTAAAACCTGAAGATTTCAAGAATCACAAAAAAATTTCTACCTTACTTGCATAAACCTATGTTATTGGTTTGCTCAAGGAAACCCCTAGATTAGGGTCTAGTTCATTACTGGTCTGAGTACCCTGTGGATCTAGCCATGGTCTTGGAGAACGGGCCCAAATTCAATTTGGTTTGCTTTGTAGCAGACCTAAGTGAATCTGGGTCTATTCTATAGTTTTTGCAGAGAACCTAAGGTGAACCCTACAGAAAATTGGCATTTTAAATCTTTTTTTCTTTTTCCTTTTCCTTTTTGACTAAAAGGTTGATTGTTCAAACTTCATTTCAAAACAAATCCAAATTCAATTTTGTGGAAGTATGTTGACATGATATGATAGGTTCTAGGAAGTAAGGGATATGTATGGGTTTGCAATGGGTGTGATGTGAAGTATACAAGCTCATACAATCAGGTGAAAGTCCATTTGTATTGTATACCTAAAATGGGCATCAAAACTTGCACAAACAATAAGGTTTTATTTGTGTTGGCATCCAAAGTGGTGGAATATATTAGAGAGGGAGTAAGTAGAAGAAACAACTGCCATAGAATGCAATGTCCCCATTTTCCGAGTGATCACCTAAGGGAGTTGGCTAGCCTATCCTATTGGACCGTAGGCTAAGCTAGAGGGCTAATGGAACAACCTAATTGACTAGATATCATAATTAGTTAATTTTATTAGGGCAAATTGATGATAAGAGATGTCTTTGTATATTTTTATGAGCTGATTGGAGAAGTCAAAATAAATAAAATAATTTGCCCTAGAGATGAGTGACCAAGGAGAGAGAAAGGAAGAAGAAAAAGATGGAAATGCCTTAGGAGATTTTGAGGAAAAATAAGAATAAATTAAGATAATTTCCCTTTGAGGTGGACGACCTAATTGAAGGTCAAAAATAGGGAATATGGAATGCCTAAGTGTTTCACTCCTCTTGGAGGATGGAAAGAAAAATAAGAAAAATAAAATACCTTGTCTAGGTCGGCCAAGATGGAGGAAGGAAGACAAAATAAAATATTTATTTGTGTACTTGGGTGCCTAGCATGAGATTGGCCCTATGGAAGGAGAAAAAAGGAAATAAAATAATGTTTCCAAGAGGTGGTCAACTAGCTTGGAGAAGGGCAAGGATTGGATATAAATATAAGGTCACTTAGGAGGCATTTCATCATCATTCATATCATAATTTCTTCTTGAGTTTATACACTTTGGCTGCAACTTAGGTTGGGTTTCATTCCAAGGACGAAAACCCTTGTGAATGTGGTGAGTTGGACGAAACCCTAGCTACTAAAAAAATAAGGTTTTTTTAAAAAATATAAGGAAATTTCAAATATTTAGATGATAACATTGATAAGGCATTCATTCTAGACATCATAGAACATTAAAACATGCATACATAACCATAACATTACACTTGAACTTAGTTTTCAACTTGTCACATGAGAATTGGCAAACAAATAAACCAAATTTAATTGTTTTCAATGACAATCTGCATATATATTATATCAAAACGCTCAAAGGCTGCAAGTTTCAAGTTTCAACAACAAAATGACAAAAACATAGAGTATATGGCTGTCCCTAATCAGCCTCTCCTAATACTGCATCAAAATCAGAATCTGAATCCGAATCACTACCACCATGAGGGTCTAGTAGACCCTCATCCAATGGAACCCCAACCAATCCCTCTTGTGCCTCCTCATCAATCTGCATAACATCCTCTGGATCAACATCCCAATGTGCAGCTGGAGTCTGACGATACTCAGGTCTCTGTCGATCCTGTAGCCGCAAGGCACTATGCACTGCCACCAACTTCTCTGATCGTCTAGAGGTAAGTTTGTTCTTCTTCACTGACTGAATGAAGCTATATGTGGACCAATTCCTCTTTGCAGCAGAGGAACTGGCAATCTGTCCAAGCAAGCGAGTGGCAAGTGTCCTCAATTCTGGTGCATCCATGCCATGCCACATCCACCATCTAATAGGGTCAGTTTGAGCTAATGTAGCTCTATCCATCCTCGCCTCTTTTTTGCTGAAGTTTGGACCACGTAGATTGACAAAGGCCATCCATTGTGAGCGAAGTAGAGAAGCCTCCTCCTCGATATACATTTTTTCAAGGGCCCTCATGAACCCTTGTTTCACCTAATCATCATGAGATGGAGGCACTCGTCCAGGTCTAGAAACATACCATTTGGGATTTAGAGCATATGCTGCCATATGAAGTGGGGTGTTCATAGTGTCCCACCTCCGTGTCACAATGGGCCTAAGATGCTCCTCATAAAATCCCAAAGTAGGATCCTTGCTCTGAATAGCTTGCTTCATTTTCCCAAGCATGCTATCAAATGTCTCATAAATCTCTCCAAGACTAGGAGAGTCTGTGTCAGCAGATCTTATGACATCTACAACAGGTGCAATGAAGGAGCAAACATAGCTGCAAGTGAACACAAGTTACAAAAATCAACAATTTAAGAACAAAAATTAAATTTTTAATAAAATGATAATATCATAATATAAATAAAAAGAAAATCAGCAATTTGAAATTTTAATTTCATACCTTATTGTGGACCACCAATCATTGTCAAGGATATTTTGCCTCACTTTTTCCTTCAGCTGAATTTGACTCTGGCCATCTATTCCATTTTGCATTAACCACCAATAATTGTAGAGGCTCCTTCACCTCAACCATCCTCTCTAGCAAAATGAAATAGCTGGCATATCTAGTTACCACAGGCTTGAGGAATTCCTTCTTCGAAAAAGTCCTGAAAAGTGCAAGTGAGGTTTGATGGTTGCAAATGAACATCTGTATATCTCTAGCTTCTGCCACCACTTCCTTCACCCAAGCAATCTTACCAATGTCTTTCAATGTGTTGTTCAATGCATGAACACAACATGGAGTTCAGAAAATGTGCTTATAAGCATCCTCCACCATCAAACCAGCTGACTTACATACACGGGTTGAATCTGTTACCACATGGACAACATTAGATGCCCCAATCTCTTCAATGGCATCCTTCAAAATCTGAAATTGGAAGTGAGCATCCTTCCTCCTCCCTGTACAATCAATAGCTCTAAGAAAATAAGAGCCAG
The DNA here is from genome assembly GCA_027924645.1 of Cunninghamia lanceolata. Taxonomy (NCBI): domain Eukaryota; kingdom Viridiplantae; phylum Streptophyta; class Pinopsida; order Cupressales; family Cupressaceae; genus Cunninghamia; species Cunninghamia lanceolata. The sequence goes on along the minus strand of BSBN01000553.1, from coordinate 10,189,908 downwards.
CTGGACATGTGACAATGATATTGATGAGTGGCCGACGTTTGATGTCGGTCCACCCATCCATGACAATAGAGTAACCATCCCTAATCCAAGTTTGCCTCATGTCCTCCATCAAGATACTCACTTGAGAATATTCCTTGTCAAGTAAGGTGGTGCGTAGCTTATGTTCTCCAGGGGGGACATATGAAGGACCAACAGCTGTAACATCTCTTAACATTTGTTTGAAATAGGGAGAGTGTGCCACATGAAATGGTACAGCATGAGCAAAGAAAAATTTGGCAACGGAAGAGTCAGCCACCTCTCGTGTTTGTGTATTAAACAACCCTGCAACAGTAGTAGATCTTTTCTTTCCCCTACTAGAAACCTCTTCCACTTGGCTTTGTGAAGGCAATGACTCAGGCATACTAGGCATATTCTCCATTGACAATCCCTAGGATCTTGCCTCCCCCTCCATGTGCAACCTAGTTGCCTCGACTTTCTCAGCTAGGGTAATTTTTTTACAACCTTTTACCCCCACTCCACCCAAGTGCAACAGGTGAGAATAAACTCTTGTATAGCTGCCCCTATAGGTTTCATTGCAAATGTGACAAAGCCATATTCTAGACCCCCCAGTATTCTTTTGTTTGTCAGTGTCTATGCGGGTTGCAAATGGTAAGAGAGGTTTTTTAGGATTATATGGGCCTTTTGCATAAGTGGCAAGTGTTTTGGAGGGGCATTCAAATGAATTGGATTTGGATGAACTGACATTCTTTGCTGTACCACTGCCACTAGCAGAACCCACACTCTTTTTACGGCCTCTAGTTCTACTTGGTTGCCGTTGCACTTGAATTTCAATGTCATTTTCATAACTTTCACTATTGTCACTGCTGCTCATTGTTTTTTGTTTGAAAAAATGCTAATAGACAGCTGCAAAGCAAACATTAAAAAAAAAATAAAAAATCCTCCACATGTGTTTGAAATTGAAAAAAAAAACTAAAAAAAATGCAAAGGAATATGAAAACAAAACAAAGAATGTCAATCTTACCTTAAATGACGATGATTTGATGCCCTATCGCCTTCTCTTCACCGCTGTTACCCTCCTCCAACTGCTATTTCTCCTCTTCAAGTTGCTGTTCAAGAGTGCCAAAATGAGGTAATGAATTTATGTTTTTTGTTTTTGCATGATATAAGGAAGTTTTTTAGGTTTAGGTACGTTTATGAGGGATGTGGGGGTCCTTGTGGGCCCCCCCATCCCTTTTTTTATTTTATTTGAGTTTTTTTTTTTTAAAGTGTGAAAGTTGCTGGGCCGTAGGGGATGGCTAGCTGTACCCGGTACGGTCGGGGGACGTCCTGGCCGTACCGGGTATGGCTAGCCGTCCCCCACGTTTTCGAATAAAAGGGGACGTCCCCTGGCCATCCCCGGGATGGGTACGGGTCAAAAAATACAGGGGACGCGTCCCTAGGGAACATATGGTTTTACCCTAACTTGAGCGCCACTTTTGGAGCAGACTTGTGCGCCCATCTTGGAGAGCGATTTTGACTTGTTTTGGAGCAGCAAACCTTAGGCGCACTTCATGGAGGATTTGCCCAGCCAAGGTTGGACATTTGTCATCTATTTTTGCATGTATTTGGTATGTACAACCATACTTTCTAGGTTTGATTTGTGCAGAAATCTGGGCATTGTTTGGCATATTTGTGCCCTAAAATTTATTGTAAAATCAGTCCAGAATATTCAGATTTGTAACAGCAGAAGTCTTCTACAGAAAATCAGGTTTGTTGTCGCATTTGGATACCCTACATTGTGTTTTTCATGGTGGATTTCATGTTTGTTATGAATATGAATTGGTAGCATCATTTTCCATGTTTATTTTTCATGTTTGGGCAATTGTTTGTTCATTGTGATAAATTGTTTGAAATCAGAAAATAAAAAATCAGAATACAAAATTAGGGTTTCGATAGGAATCAAAATCAGAATTCTAGGGTAGGTCCCATTGGGGATATTATAGAGCTAGACAACCACTATGCCAAAAGCCTGGCCTGGCCTGTTAGTGAATGGCGCCCATTGGTGTTAAGGATAAGGTTTTCGTCCCACCAGAGCGCCACTCAAGCAAACCCCCTCGTGGACATGTGGCTGCTCGATCGTGGGTGGGTCCCAGTCCTGGGTACACGCCTACCGGGAATCCGCACCACCGCAAGATTTAGGTTGGGACATCACATAGAACACGTCATCTTTTGGCAAGGAAAGGATCTTGAGCAATGAGATCCCCTCTTTCTCAATACATTGATGAAGTTGTTGTAGAAAGCCACCCATATTTGTCCATGCATCAAGAAGAGCCTGCTTCACATAAGGGAATGAAGGGACCATATGAAAAGGCATTTCAAAATGAATCTAGAGGGATTGGTGATTAACACATTGCAAGATGCATTCATGCAAATGGTTTGGCTTTCAATGTTGTTCGCTCATCATATTGGCAAGAAATGCTGAGCAAAATTAATGAGACTCCAAAAGAGTACAAGGGCTTGACTTATGAGAAGGTGCGTAGCACCGTATTGGCAAATGAGGTGAAACTTGTAGAAGCTTCGATGAAGCCCATTATAGATTTGTGGGTCAACAAAAATGGTGTCCATTGTTTCTAATGGATGGAAGGATACCAAAAATTGGCCTTCCGTCAATATGATTCCAGTGTCCCCTAAAGGGGCAATGTTTTTGAAAGCCATGGATTATATGGGATGGATAAATGATGCACAATTTATTGTTGACATCCTCATAGGGGCCATTGAGGAAGTAAGACATAGTAATAGTGTTCTAGTCATAATGGACAATGAAAAAAATTGTAGAATGGCTGGTTTGTTGGTTGAGTTGCATTATTCACGTCTTTTGGACACCTTATGCCATCCATTTGCTCAACCTTATGCTACAAAAGATTATATTATCAATATTTATTTTATAATTATAATATAATATTTATATTATTAATATATTATAATACGATATATATATATATATATATATATATATATATATATATATATATATATATATATATAGATGAATTTTACATGTTTGTTTGTATGGATGAACCCAACCCCCAAATTTTTTTTTGCCAAATCCACAAACCAAACCCATGAACCTAAACCAAGATCCGAATCAAAACTGGCAACTTAGCTTTAACTCTCTAACTTTGCCTCAATAGGTTGCCAACTCATCTTCATTTGAGCAGAATTGAAGTACATACTTCTTCATGCACTCATTAAAGCGCAACCAATTGGCATGAAAAAAGGTAGAGGAGTTAGTGTATGTGCATTCCAACTTGTGCCATTTTTCTCACAAATAAAGCGACTACAAGGGGCAATGAAGCTATGGAATGTAGAGCCAGAGCATATTGACTTGGTCCACTTCAATGCTTCCATTTCCCAACAATCTTCATTTTTTGAGCCATATCGCCAGCATACTTTTAGTGTGAGTGCCAGTGTCACTCTTTATGGTTCTTCTAATCTACCTACATCATCTAATGGCAATGATGATGATGATCTTTATGAAGATCTGTATGATGTTGATTGTTGATTTAATTATTATAGTATTAAACAATCATGTTAATATAAGCAAAAGAATGAGATGAGAGAAAAAGGCTTGCCTCTCATGGAGAGAGCACATCTATTTATAGATCTAGAAATTTACTATTACAACCATAGCAGCAAAAATCTTTTGGGGAAAAAATTGGCAAACCAAAAGTATAAGATTTTTTCAAAAAATGGGGATTTAATCAGGAAAAAAATGAACTTTTAAAAAATGTAGAAAAACAAAAAAAAGAAGAGAAAACCCTGCTTTTTAAAAAAAAAAATTGAAAGGCAGTCTAATAGCATAGAGATATATAGAACAAATGAAAATGAGAGATTAGCCCATCAATTATAGAATATAGAAATGTTAATGAGCCCATTTGATGAATAGAGGTGTACAAAAATAAGAAAAATCCCAAAACTTAATTCCTTGTCAATTACCTTTTACTTAAATGCAATGCATGTATTACATCACATAGGTGCATGTACATATGAGCCAAAATTGTAGAAGTCATCAGGCAGGCCCTTGTGAAGTCACTAAATGTACAAGCAAGAGATTGTGAATTCATTGAAGTCAAAAGAGCCAAACAAATGTGAAAACAAAGAAATAAAATGCATCCAAAAAATGTAAGCAAACACATCAAAAACTAAGGTCCCCATATATATATTATTGTCAAATTTCAAGTATGTAATAAATTTTAAATAGATATAAATTTAAAATTTAATAATTAAAATTTAAAAAGTAACATAAATAAAAATAATTAAATTTAATATATATTTCAAATCTATGGATTTAAAATTTAAAAATTAAAATTTTTATTTTAAACTTTTAATAATAAATATAAAATATGACAACCTAGATGCAATAAGTGCTAAGTGGACCATTCATTAACACAAGAGATGGGTTCATTTGAACCACTACTCATGAAATATGGGTCATGTGTTTGACTCAAAAACTATGCAGTTAAACCCTGAAATAAAATATCATAATATGACATCTTACCAATTGAGGCTATCCTATGAGCAAGTTGAGAACCAACATACTGGAACCTTGGAGATAACCCACTGGATCACATTGTTTAGCTTTTGGGTATCTTTCTTCAAGAGAGGATAGATTACCTTAGTAATTTATGCTAAGTTGCATGTGCATAAAAACACATCAACAGGTCTGAGCCCGGGCCAAAAGTCAGCTTGCCTAGTCTGAGCTGAGTCCAAGTCTTTTAACACTGCTTAAAACAAATTTCTCCGATGCCTAGTCGATATCTGCTCAAGTGCTGGTGGATCTGCAATTATGGGATTTATTGAATTATTCAACTTATACAATGTGGTGACTAACTGCAACTATTAGCTTAATTTCCTTTTTCTGAGTGACCTGGAGTGCATTTCTTGTACCTTATGGGTTTACTGGGTATTTTTATTTTGCCTGTGTAATTGAGTATTAAATACAACCTTCTTGTAGGGTGGACATTTTTCTGGGATATACAGAAAGGTTCAACTGAAGCCTCAAAAATGGGTAAAGGTCTTAAAAGAGAATGGTGAAGGTGAAGAAGAACGCCCAGTAGAAGCATTGATGGTACTGAAATATGGTGGCGTCCTTACACATGCAGGAAGAAAACAGGTAAGTTGATTGGCATGTTAGAAAACAAAAGTTGTATATTATATTATTTGATTTTATATGTTTTTTCACTGGGTGCCAATGAAATGTTTAGCTATTTAGGAACAAATAAATAAAATTAACGCTAATGTTTTATACTCGTTTCAAAATCATATGGAATATCCTCAGAAAAGGAAACCTTCATTTATTTATTATTTTTGAACATGCACTCTTCCGCTGACTGTTTAATAAATAAGAAGTTTCTGTTTTATTTAGTTAAAATGAATGTAGAAGACTTACAAATTCTATCCTTTGCAATATCATCTGCATGTCTAAGATGTTAGAGATTGGTAACTACTATCATTTTAACTTTGTACCTCCTACTTGTCTTTGTATCTGTATTAAAGTCAAGATATTGGTTATGCTTGAGAATGCTTCTAGTGATAACCATGTAGAACATTTTGGATCACACACCATGATCCTCATCATGGTGTGTCATCCAAAATCTTGATGTATAAAACTTCTACACAGTCTTCACTAGAAGCATTCTCCAACATTTTTATGGACTGTGGAAATATTATGTCTAGATATTAGTTAGCTTGGGAGTATTGCAACTATGGCCTAATTTTTAGAAATGTAAATATTGGTAAGCAATCCCATTTGAACTTCATGACAGTATTATAGTTCAAGGCAATTGAATGAGTAGCTGCATTTCAATTTATTAATAGTTTTGAGATTATCACTACCATTATTAAATATCATGAACTTTCTCATCTTCCACTTGTCTTGGGTACTGCAATAAGGAGAAATATTCAAGGTGATATAAATTTTAGTTGATCTGATATATTTATCAAAACATAAAGTGGACTTTTCTAATATTTATTTTTATGCTTTTTTGGCAGGCTGAAGAACTAGGGAGATATTTCCGAAACCATATGTATCCAGGTTGGGCCTCAACATATTGAAATCAACGTCTTATACCTATTCTATTTCTGGGCATCATTGCATTCTCTGTTTTTTCTATTTCTGCAGAAAATTTTGAAAACCGGAACCAACTGATTTCTCCAATTTGAGCCAATGTCATGTTGTAATTAGCTAGAAGATATTCCATCAGTGTAACCTAGCAAAGATTGCAAGTTAAGCATGCTAAACATGCTTTACATCAGTGCATGTTTAGCTGAGGTTAACTGTAAAATCAAGGAAGCAAAAATTGTTTGGGAAAAAAATCGGCAAATCAAAAGTATAAGATTTTTTCAAAAAATCGTGAAAAAATCGGGGAAAAATCGTGAAAAAATCGGATCTTTAAAAAAATAGAAAAATAAAAAATAAAAAAGGAGAGGAACCCTAATTGTTTTTTAAATGATATAAATTTTATAATAGAATAATAAATATTATATTTTAATATTGTAATATATTAATGTAGAAAATATAAATTAATGATATAGATATTATATAATATTATATTAAAATATTAATAGTATATTTTAATATTATAATACAAATATTATATTATTAATATTATAATATTATAAATTATATTTAATATTTATACATTAATATATTATAATAATATAATATTATATATATATATATATATATATATATATATATATATATAATATTATAAATTATATTTAATATTTATACCTTAATATATTATAATAATTAGTGGATAGGCTTTTATATGTGAGCATTATAGTGCTCGGAATTGTCTCACGCTGTGAAATTATGCCGGAAAATTTTCTATACGCATCGGTTGTTCCTATGGGCGTATTCCTTGAACCTCCTATAGGTTGTAGTGAGACTAGAATAATTTTTGGATGACATGTATCCATTCTCTACCTTTTACAATATTATACATAATCAAATATTTAAACAAAAAACATTGTAATATATGCTCATATGCGAAAAAAGATCCCATCATACACTCTTAAATATGTCATTTTCAAGTGCAAGGTGACTTCTTTCTAGATCACAACAATGTCATCTAGCACAATGACTCTTCATTCAAAAACAATATTGTCAATAATATAATTTCTTCTCCTAATCAATTAAATACACTATTTTTTCTAACAATATGAACATTGATTCTTTAAATATGAATATGCACAAATTTATTAACCAAAAAAATTAAAAATTATAATTAAATCAATTGTTAAAGTTACTTTTAAAAATTTTATTACAATTATTAAAAATAAATAAAAATAAACAATCAAATATTTATTAATCATTTAATAATATTATATTTAATTAGCCATAGGCTTTTATATGTGAGCATTATAGTGCTCCGAAAATGATCTCACGCCCTTAAAAAATACGTGCCGGAAAATTTTCTTAACTCGTCGGTTGTTTGTTCTCATGTAAAAAAATTCATGCCGGAAGATTTTCTGAACTCATCGGTTCTCATGCCGTAAAAAAATTCACGCTGGAAGACTTTCCGAACTCGTCGGTTGTTCTCACGCCGGGAAAAAATCGTGAGAAACAGCCTCAAGTCGTTTCGAATGTTATACAACATGCAAAAAAACCCTAGACGCCCATTAAACACTGAAAATAGAGAAAATACAGCAGCCATGAAAACCTAGATGCCCATTAAACACTGTTGAGCGTGATTTATATAAAAACCCCGTTTTTTTGGGTAAAAAATCGCCTAACTGAGCGATTCGCGTTTTTTTGGCGATTTTTGCTTCTATGTGTAAAATAATCATCCCAAGCTCTATTGTTGATGGTCAAAGTAATGAAATTAAAAAAAAACAACATATCCCTACCCTCATAACTTCTACAAATTGTCCAGCAAATGTTTTCAAATCTGATGTTCAAATTAGTTTTGTTTATTTAATATTCCTTTCTTTACTGATTGTCACATGTTGCTTGAAAAAGGTTTTCACTAAAGAATCAAGAAGGATTTTTTTAAATTGACTTGGGGGTATATATTATTTCCTAACTGATATTTGAAAGCCAATTTCACTATATTATGGTGTTCAAAAGGTGGGCTTGCATGGGTGCCTCATGAGATGTTGAGTGTAACAGGTAAACATATCAATATGCAAGAAATAACATTATAGCTCTGGTAATTTTTATAGGATTTAGCCTCTAGGTGATGTGGAATTTGAGTTCCATTTTCATGCCATGAGTTCCATTGTGAGGTCATGAATATTGTATAATAAGATATCAACTTGAAAATAAACTTTTCTGGGTAGTCAATGATAAGGATATCAAAAAAAGTTTTACAAAGTATAATTGAGTTATTTGAGGATAATGCTTTTATTTAAAGATATTTCAAACTCTCAAGTTTAGTCAAACTGAGAGATTTCATGAAGAGTGAGTGAATAATGATTCACATATGACACTGCTACATAGAAAGATTTGTGAATCCAATATATTTTTAATAATGAATGACTATGCTCTGGAAAATTCCGTTTTTAAATTTTTATGATAATATATTGTTTATATTTATTTACCATTTACCATACAGGAGAAGGCACGGGTTTGCTACGCCTGCATAGTACATATCGCCATGATTTAAAAATATATAGTTCAGATGAGGGTCGTGTACAGGTTGGTGCTTGCAGAAAATATTATGAGTTCATTTTGGATACTTGTGGAAGTGAATGACTATCTATGGTTTCCTTTTTTCTTGCTCTTTAAATTTTATTTGCAATATTTTTATGTGGATAAATTAATATAGAGACCTAACAACTTTGAAACTTGCAGATGTCCGCTGCTGCATTTGCAAAGGGTCTTTTAGATCTCGAAGGACAGTTAACTCCAATTCTGGTAGTATCTACATTAGATCAGTGATAAGAATTACCCCTTCTACATTTGTGTCTGCTTATGACTTGAGCATCTGTGCACAACATGACAACTCGTTGCTTTTCTTTTGACTCAACCAATTCATTTTTTCTGTCAAAGGTTTCACTTGTGAGTAAAGATTCATCTATGCTGGATGGCCTTGACAACGCTAGTACTGAAATGGATGAAGCCAAGGTGAGACATTCAACTCTATTGGCATGGTATGGGATGTAAAAACATCCAGCGTTGTTGATGATGTGTGAATTGTCTTTTGCTTTATGCCTATTCTTTTTAATGTTTCTGATATCTACATTTTAGAACTTTATCAGCATAAAATTTCTATGCTATATGTTTATTTGAGCTATGAAAGCAATAGATTGAACACAATATGATAGCCTTTTCAAGGCAGACTTTTATGTGCTCATACAATGAAAAGATAGAATTTTCCTTTATTTTATCACTCACTTTTCTGTTGCTTCTGAGTTTTATTGTGGGCTTGCCATATGTTACATTTAGGTAAAATGATCATCAATTTGTATCCCTCACAAGATCTGTTCAAGAAATGAATTTCAGTAGGATCTTCTAAGGGTCCAAATGGATTGGATCTCCATTCAGGATTATCTTTAGAAGGATACAATAACATAGCACAAAACAAAGGATTGCAACAAAAATTCTATGGTTTATGATATCTTGAATGAAGTGGTAAATCTAAATAAATGTCTGAATAAAAAATATTTAGGTACCAAGTCTGTAGTGTCACACACTTTTTTTTTTTTTTAAATTTTTACAATATAAAGATGCCAATGCAAGTCCTTGTACTTTCCGATCACCTAGATCCTAAGGTTGGCAAGGTGAGAACATACAGTGATTGGACAACACACTCTAACTGAATGAATGCACTGTTGAAAGTAAAGGCGGCAAGCTGACCAGAAACATACAGGCGCTAGAGCCAAACCAAATCTACACACCTCTTCGGTGGACAAGTATGCTTGAATGCAAAGCCACTGACAAATTCCTACAAGTTTGATCAAGCCAAATTGGTTGATTGCTAAGCTGACTTGATCAATGCCAAAACAAGCTATGAGATGCAACTAGGTCTAGTGGTGGACTGACCAAGACCTTCAACGTTGAAATGCACATAATTGGCGGTATACCATCTAGTTTTACAATATAATAATCATGAAATGCATCACTTTCTGGCAGTATTACCATCCAGATTTACAATAAAATGAAAGATAAGCAATTATTTTCAAATCCAGGAATTATATCAAGCATTTATCCGACATGTTGAAATGCAAACATTTCGTCAAACAGTTGATTAACAACTGAAAACACAAAATGAATTCCCGGACTGAGCTGAATTAATATTGCAGAAACTTCTTAGCATTTATAACCAAGCAACTGAAATGTTAAATTCTAAAATAGTACCTTAACTGCCCAAAATCACCTAGATTGCTGATGCAGAACTGAAAGCACAGCTGAAACACTAAATATGCTGATATAAAATAACTAATAAACATCTGCAATAGATGTAGACTGCTGCAGCACTTTAAATAATATCAAATCACCAAATATACCTCATTGGAGAGGTACAACACTTCTGACATAAGTGAAATAGCCTTCCCAAACTGTTGTTATAAAATATTGGAGTAGATAGAAGCAGGATTTGCGAGCATACAGCCAGGTATTGGAGCTGTACGACTCATGAAATTGTTAATGAACAGCTAAAAACTTCAAATAAGAATTGCAACTAGAGTGAAAGTACAGTACAGCAGCCTAAAAGTCATTAAATATATTGCAAACTTGATTGTTTTTTTTTTGTTAGTAGCTTAAAAACCTTTCCAAGGGCCGCAATTACTTTTGGACTAGCCTTTTTTTTTTGTCCCATGTGCCGAGTCAAAGTGTGGTCAGACCTTGTCTGATTTTGTCTCCCTCTTGGACAGCAAACACAAAATATAATATGTTATCAATTAAACTCACAAATAAAATTTTCCCCTTGATGGTACGTCCCACCATATAATGAGATATTTTATTAAAATTTGCTTTCCCCTTCACAAAAGGTGCGATTCATTAAAAAACAAAAAAGAAACTTCAACTCCTTTATAAACCTTCAATTACCTCTTATTCACTTTGTACAACTAGCTTGAATAAAATGATATGGCTAGAATAAGGAAAAGGTACAGCACTTCAAAGGTAAAAATAGTACGGCTCTCCGAGGAAATATTAGATTTGCAAAGCAAATAACCATTAATATCTCTTGAATCTGAAAATTATACAAATCACACCATAATATAAATCTGCACTTACATCAAAACCCCAAAATCACACACACAATACTAGTAACTTCACACTGATTTTTTTAATTTTCTGGAATATATAATACCAACTGAAATACTGAAACACCACACTGAAACCACATAAAGCCAAAACCTCACAAACCCAAAATATTGAAAACCACAACCATAACTGAAACCTAGAAATCTGCAAATCAAACTGCAACTGAAAATGCCTTCGTTCATTTAGCTCAACTGTGATTTCTGTATAAAATCACCAAGTAGGACAAAAGGATTTTTGTCCTCAAATCCCGAATAAGGAAAACTAGGAGGGTTTTTGCCCTTGAAGCTTCACAAATCTAGAGGGTTTCCGTCCTCGAGAAAGAAGAAAGAACTCATGTTCATCCTCCGGAAATGAAAGTGATAAAATGAGTAGGCAACCCTTTTCTGGAGACAAAACCTCCTTTTATAACTTTTCGAGGGAAAATATTTTAATTTATTTTCTTTTTCTCCCATTTTGCCACTCAACCCTAAAAGTGTCTTTTTTTCATAATCACTTTTCTACCCTCATGCCTAGCAACACTTTAGGAAACAACTTAAGTCGCCTTTTAAAATCATTTTTATGACCTTTTAAATAATTAAAAATAAGATGTCTTTTATTTTATAACTAAAAGTTACTTTTTCGACAACTTAATTTTTAATTATTTAATTATTTCCAAGGTCTCGAAAAAAGGGACATTACAAAGTCATAAACCTTTTAGGGAAAAAGGTTGTTTTTGATGATTTTACCTATGTTCCATGGGGACACATCCCCAGCTCTAAAACTGGCATCCTTGTACCCAATGGTGTTTGATGAGTCTAGTCAATGATAGTTGTCTAATGCTTCCATGATGAATAGTTTTGCAGTATCTGGTCTTTGATGGGTTTTATCACTCAAGAACATTGAAAAATTTCATTGAAACTTTACAATAAAGTTCTAAATCAAAGGTATGTCAATTTGTTGTTCATGCTTGGATGCAATTAGGGTCTTTATTCTTTTGTGCATTATTTATTGGAGTAGTTATTGCAAAGGATCTAGAGTTAGACTCTCTTTAATGATTTAAGTGATCCATAAAGGATCAGCAGCCTGTCTCATTTGGCATTTTTCAAATAAAAACACTAAAAAGGAACTTTTCATGTGCTCATATTTCAGTATAAATTTGGGATTAGGGAAGGGAAAAAAAACACATGTAACCCCATAAATATTGAGCTGATAGGAGGTTTACAAACATCAGAGTGCAGTTCTGTCCGATAACCAAATAGCTTAGTGTAGTTATCATGATATCAGTTCATATCTCCCTTCATATGCTGGTTTCCAAGGTCTCCATGGCAATTCTATCTTTCTTCTAAGGAAAATATATTTTAACAATAAAATAGGTACAATTAACAAAAAACCACAGACCATGCACATAGCATTGCATTGTCTTTTCCCAGGTAGGGCTTGGAGATCATTGATTCATAAGGATCTGGAAATATAAATTCTTTGTGAGTACGAAGTTTCCAAGAAAAAATTAGCAGCAGAAAACACCTGGTTTTGTCACAGAACGAAACTGCTAGTCCCTACTGGAGGTAAATATGAAACCACCTGTTCTCCTGAAGGGGTGATTTCATAATTGCTGTGGCAAAAATGAAACCGATGCCTTTGTGAACCAGCAGTTTCATCCTGATATGTGAATTCTGGAATTTGAAACAAACTACCCATCTTTTCCTATTCCAATTCCTCTTCTGGGTCCTTCCAGTGCATGAGGGGGATGTTCCAGCATCTATATAAAGGCATGAGGAGGTTATGCTGCATCATCAGAGGCTTGTGTGAGTGTTGTGGTGATCAACAGTAGGAGAACTCAGCTGTAGAAGTCATTTGGAGCTTGACGGTGAGCCATTGGAGCAGCTATCAGTTGCATCTACTCTCTTTACTTGTTCTTTGGTGATTGATAACATCTTGTTAGATGTGCAATTGCTGCTACAAGTTGGCTTTTCCCTTCTTATGGTTTTCCAGGATAAAAAGATTTCTTTTGTGTGGTGAATTCTCTTGTTTTTCTGAACTTATTTTTCTAATTTTGCACAACATTCATTCCTCTAAGACTGTGAATTTGTGCAATCAAGTAGGACGGTAGCTAATTATCATGTTCTAGTAATTTTTATAAGTTCAATTTGAGAAATTATGGTTCAAGCAATGTGGTCATCGGAGTTCCAAGGCCAGCGTATGTTGCCCTGATTCATATTTCCTTGGAAATTCCAATCCTGAACTCTGTTGCGCCTGTAGTGGCATTCAGGTTCTTAGCAGGGAGAGATCTTTTTGTTGGCAAAGTTTTGCTGCATGCAATGATGTTGTAAAGTCTCCTCTCTTCATGCTTGTTCGGCACCAAGGAGGTTTTCAATTGCTTTGTTACAATTGTGAATGCTTTGATAAACATGCCTCAGCATTGAGGTGCTATTTTCTTGCTTGAAAAGAGAATTGATGATGGCCTTCTAATTCTCCTCGATTGCTTGGAGGTTGCTTAGCAGCAAGTTGGAAAGACCCTGAGTGTTTCCATGCTGGCCAATTTGTACTTCCTGGGGCCTAAGAATAACGGCAAGGGAGTTGTTGATGTTTGCTAGTGCAATGTGGTTCGAAGAATCCTCAGAGTTAGAGAAATTTTGTAAGAACCCTGTCTTATCTAAACTAAATTTTTTCCTTTGCTACCCTGATTTTTCTGATTGCTTTTGTTTGAAAGTGTTTATAGTTTTGACAAATGATATTCAAGAATGCAAATAGAGATGTAAAAGAAACACAAAATGATCAAATTATTGAACCAAACAACTCACACAAAGTACATATAACATACCCGGAATGCAAGCTTCACTTTTTTATTGAATTCAAGAGTTGATTACAAATGATATTGGCTGTAGATTACATCAGACAATCTGATTTTAAAATTAGACCTCAAATAATTTGCAAAGATGCCCAATTATTGATCCAAACCCTAGCCAAGGTACAATGATCAAGTTGATGATGTATGATTGAATTGACACCTGTAGATGATCAACAATGGACTGATATAACTGATAAACCCTGCTGATATGACTGATGCAAAGTCTGACTATGAATTCTAGCCAATGACCAAAAACTCCTCCAAAATGAATCACTAGATGCTAGGAATGAAGCGATTTGTCCTTGGAATGATTAGAAACCCTTATGCCTATGCCTAGAAGTGGTGCGATTTGACCCAACAAGCTTGTAAACCTCAAATGATACCAAAATATGATGATATCAACCTCTGAAACATAATTCCAGCCCGCTGTAATAAAAATCAGAACATCAAATTATGAGACCAAGCCTCAAAAATGCCTCCAATTGAAGGGTGATCCACCTAGAAACCCTTGTATGACATCAATACATGAAAATATGATCAATTTGACCTCCAATTTGCCTTCTTCTTCCTTCAATCTGCATACAAAACCTTCAAACCCTAGCTGGAAATGAAATCTTCATGAAACCCTAGTTGTTTGAAGCTAATTCTCCATCATAAACCTGCAATTATGCTCAATGATAAACTCTAAGTGAATTCATCTCTCATGGTGGAATGGGTTTTCGTCCAAACCACTAAAATTCAAGGATTTTCGTCCTTGAACAAGCTGAAAATCAATTACAGCCAAGAGAAAACTCTCATAAAGCAAAATACCAAAACGATCAAGATATAACAAAAATGGTCCAAATGACCTCCTTTTATACTTTTCAACTTGGGCACCCAAATAAAGCATTATTTTATTATTTTTTGAAATCCACCGCTTTAATTATTTTCTTTTTATTTTATTTTATTTTCTTTCAACTTGGACGTCCCACATAAATAATAATAAAATAATATTATTTTATTTTTTTTTTCTTTTTCTCCCTTGAGTGGCCACCTTTGGCTTAATAAAATATTATTTATTGTCTTTTGCCATTATTTTTATTTTTTCTTTATTTTTTTCACTTTTTCCTCACTAGCGCCAACTTTTGTGGGAAATATTATAATATTTTAATAATAAAATATTATAATTTAACTCCACTTCCAATATTTCATTTTTCCATCTTTTTCTTTATTTTCCATTTTCTCACCTAGGTCGTTTTTCCTCTTGGCATAATATTTTAATATTTTTGGCTAATAAAAATAATATAAAAATATCAATAGCCAAAAATACAATTTATCCCATAAAATAAAATTAGTTGAGCCACTAGAGTCCAACATTCCATTCTCCAAGCCTCCAAGGTCCTAACTCAACCAATAAACATTCCCTTACCAAACCTTGCTCAAAAAGGGGACATTACAAATTTGGAGGCTGCTTTCATTGCAAACCGAGGCACATATAAGGATGTATACTTCAGCATGAGTGTTTGGCTCAGCAGGAAGCAGAAAATGAAAGCCAAGATAGAGATGGGTAGGTTGAAAGATTGGTGTCATACTATTAACATAATGAGAAAGGCTGGGGGATGATGTAGGACCTTTGGGTTTTGAGATCAGGTCAGCCCCATAGTGGACCCTCATAGGAGTGGTAACCTTAGAAATAAAACAGGACTAAACAAGAATAAAGGCAAAAGTGTAATTGGTTGTATCTTTAATGGGAGCAGAATTAGGTGGATTTGTAGTTGCTTTAGTTTTGCCCTCAGCAGGCAGGCAAAGAGAAACCTCCTTACCTTTTGACTCTTCATTTAGAATGATTGTAACAGCTCCATTTAATTTAGTGATTTGATTGTCATTATGGGTGTAGTCATGCTTACAAAATTCTACTTTTTCCTCTTATAAGTGAGAAGATACTTATGATTGGTGCTCAAGGATTTGCAAGTGTGTTGGTACCCCTATGAAATTTCCCTGCAATCATGTTGGCACTCTTAGATCAGGTTTTTCTTGTCGTGTTATTAATGTCAACTGAGTTCTCTAGTCAAGTTGCAAAGATGTCCAGTCATGGTCTAGTTTTTTCAACTAACAACTCTTGCAAATTGTTCAAGGTTGCACTAAGCCAAGTGAAAGACAAGGAAGTTCTTAACTAATGGAGGAATAGGTAGTGAGAAGAAAGAGAAGAAAATTATCAAAGATCAACAGATAGCTAAGCAATCTCCTCTAGGACTCCATTCAAGTGACACATTGGCATAAGGTAAAGCAAGGACAAGTCTTAGTATTGGCACACAATTTGAATGCCAATACAATAGGGAAAGTGCCCTCATCCAAAACTGCACCAAGGGTCAAAAGGTGGCGAAGGCAAGTGCAAGTTCCACCAATACAAAGGAGTCAAGAAGATTTGAGACATGACGCAACTTTGCCTTGGCAATGCTAGTCTAAAACTCTAACAAAGGTGGTAGAGCTGTTGCAAAAGTTCACCAAAGAGGAAATGCATCAAACTTAAGTGGAAGTCGCACTTGATGGCAATGCCAGTCTAAAACTCCCGTCAAGGTGGCGAAGCCATTAAGAAAACATGACCAAGCATATGAGTGAAGGAAATAAGTGAATTGCATATTTTAAGTGGTTGTGCCATTAGAAAATAATGACTTGTAGTGGTAGGTGATGAGTAAACTTGTGATGGTGGAGTGGCGATGTGTTTTTTTAAGCGAATGAATGTATGTAAGTTGATGTTAACCCTATGCTGCAAAGGCTTATGTTGAGGTCATTGATCTTATGCTTGTGATTCCAAGAATGAAATTGAATTGAGTAATTTTGTTAAGCTTTGCATTGATACTCATTATTGATTAAAGTAATAACTTTGTGTATTCCTTTAGAAATTTATTTTCTAGAATTTGTGATGTTCATTTGTTTAACCATTTCTTGTTAATGTTAATTTATTGGCCTTTGATTTAGCCAAAAATCAGCATCCATTGGTGTTACTCAATTAAATCTTTGTTTATAGCCAAATTTTTGGAAATATACAGCCATAGAGACAAATTCCTCATAACCCAATAAGAGATTTAATATGTAGCAAATCAGAAACCCACATGCAAAAGAAATAGACAATCATACTATCAATGGTGACACAAGATATACCCTGGGAAAACCCTCATAGAGGGAAAAACCCAGCCTCCAAAGCATGCATCTCTCATGTATTATTCAGCAATAAACAACAATACATATGTAGAGATAACCTCTTAAACATCAAGCTCTCTCTACTTGAACTCCATGTGAACAAGCATGTAATCATATATCCCATGCCATGCTTCAAACCCTCACATAGCCAACCTACAAGAGAAGCTACAAACCCAGCCAAAGGCAATAAGCCTTCACTCAACCAACCTCTACAACTACCCGTGTGTTTGCTTTTATAGACATAAGCTCACACAAATACAACATGTGGTATTGTAATACCTCTTTCCCCAAAACCATGTGTCTTCAAAACCATTGACCCCCACATTTGATTATTAGTACTAATTTTTCCCGATTAATCAAATAATTACAAATAAAGTAATTAACCCAATGTTACATACAACGATTACAAGTGGCGTCCAAATAAATATTCAATGTGGTTAAACACATCACATGATGCACCACAAATAAATATTTATTTTACATAATAAAATAATACCAATGTTATGTAAGGTGTACAACACACCTACTCCAACACAAATACTAGTCTCTACTTTAACCAATAGGAGGTTGTGCTTATTTGTGCTTGTTTGTGCTTGAAGTGTTTATCCTCCTTAATCCAAAAATCTCACTATAGGCCTTGACTATTGACAGTTTGGTGCTGCATCCAAGGCAAAAAGCATAGTCAATCAGCAATTTACATTTATGCAAATCCTCTAATGCAATCTTGTATAGTGTGCATACTTGTAAATTCTGTTAATTTTAGGTTTAGTAAGATCTTAGGGAGTTTCCCCTTATAATTTGAAGAACAGTTCTACTGTATGTGTTGTTTAGCAGTAGACAAATTAAAATGCTAACAAAGTGTAGTATGTCATGCCGTTATTTATAGATCTTTCAACTATCTTGAGGCTTCTTCTAACTCTCGTTTGATTCTTGATATGAGTGCTCCACAATTTACAAACAAATTTGAAGTATCTAAAAATTTGAAGGCATTTAATACTAGCAGCATTCCTTAACTACCGATGTTGGGAATGAACTTTTTAATCTATGTTAGCATCTTGAGGAAGATATTTGTGATCTGGTGAGCTCATCATGTCAAATTTAGAATTAATGCCCTCAATTGTAACTTTGAACATCCAACTATTGTTCTACCCCTTCATAATTGGCCACCACTAACCCATGGTTACAATGAACTGGAAAATCTTTGAGAGGAAGAAACAAGGGATCTAGGTCTTGATCGCATCATGTCCTTGCTATTGTTCTTTAATGCATGGTATTGAGATGTGAAGCTTCCCCCTTTGTGATGACAATAACCATATGCTAAGCCCATTTAATATTGTCATTTGTTGCACCTTGGACACCCATTGGTTAGCACTAATATAAGAAATTGTAGGGCTTTTTACTTTTTTTGGTAGTAATTGCTAAAGTCCCCATGACATTGTGAGGGTGTGTTTGGAGGTAGGAAGAAGAATGAAAGCGTGAAAAGGGTAAAGATAGCTAGAAAAAATAACATGTTTATATATGGATTTTTTTTGTAGTGAGCACATGATGCTTGGAGAGAGGAATGTTTCCCTGTACTTTGTGATATCCCGATGTTAAGGCATTGTTTAAATTAAAGATTTAAACATCATATGGGTTTTGTCATGTCCCCTCCATAGTCAATTTGAATGATAGAGAGTGCTTCTAGTAATAATTGTGTATGTATTAATATTTAATAAACATATATAATATTGTTAATATATAATATTTAATAAATAATATTATTATATAAATATTTTAATATAATTAAATTTAATATATATAATTAACACGATATATTATTATATTATATAAAAATAAATATAAATATAAATATTTAAATATTATAATCATAAATATATAAAACTAATAAATATATTTACAATTATAAAAGTAACTTCATATAAGACAGTCTTATTTAAAGATAAAAAAGCAGCGCTAAGATAAATAAAAGTCAGCTTATTATATATACATGGAGAGGCAGCAATTAATCACCAAAGGTAGCGATTTATATATTGAGTGGGCAGCAATTAAAGATAATAAATAGAATTTTCCTTATGAAGCCGACCTCTATAAGATATGCGCTCCATATAAGACAAGTCATTAAAAGAGAAGTGATGCAATTATGAAGGGAGCGAATGGTATTGAAAGACAGTTATAAAAGGCAGCGGTCAAGTCTTGTTAATGAAGTGATATGATTTGGAAGAGGTGTGATCAGCAAGGGATGTGTTTTACTCATTGAAAAGTTGTGTCTTTAATTTTGTAATGTCCCCATTTTTAAGTAACTTAAAATGGTTCTAATTGTAATTTAATTTTATTAAGTTACTTAAGTCAATCCTATGTCATTGTGTACACAAAAACAAGCATTTAAAAAGGTTATGTGTAAGCATTTCAAATTATATAAGTGTGACTGTGTACACAAATTGTATAAGTGTGACCGTGTACACAAAAACCTTTGTGAAGGTTTTAAAAGGAGAGTTGAGATCTGTTGTGACCAGATCACACATCGCCCCATTGGAGATGGGGACCCCCCTTTTTGAGCTTTGATGCTTTGCCAATCAAACAATAAGTCTCTCTCCTAGGAGGTTTTGCTTTATAACTGGAGGTCTCCTTTGGAACATGAACTTGCAATAATGAAGAGTCTCGATCAAATTCAATCCAATTCATGAATTTTGAGACCAATCCTGATGTATGTTTGAGGTCCTGAAAATGACTAAGTCTGGTAGCCTGAAATCCTGAAATCATGAAAATTGACTAAGTCTGAAATCTGGTGGATCCTCCAAATTCCAAAACTTGCATGTTAAATCAGGTGGATCTGAGACCTATCTCAAACATCCTGAAAGGTATATTGAAAAATAATTAAAGTATAAGTTTATACTTATACTTAAATATATTTTTCAATATACCTTGTGCCCTGGGATTGCCAAATCTAGGCGCGAGTTCACTCTAACTACTTAGGCGCATTTTCTCACTGGCAGATATTCAAATTGGCGCCTTAGGTGGACACTCATATGTGCGCCTAAAGGAAGATCAACTTTCAAATGCTCCAGAGGATGGCGCCTTGATTGGGATTGCTATTAGAAAGCCTTAAACCTTGAAAATTTGCAAGAAATGGCTCTAAAGAATCTAGGCACAAATCTCCTCATGAACAACTTCACTTTGGCACCTTAGCCTGGAAGGGATGCTTCAACTAATGACTTTTGGCGCCTAAGAGCAAGGATGTTTCTTGAGAGCTCAAACATGAAAATTAACTTCCCAGACAATCTAGGCTCACCTTAAACAATTCAAATTGGCGCCTAGAGTCAAAAGGTTTGTTGAGAGGATTCTGGCGCCTCATGTTGGAGGGTTCACTTGATGCGCCTATTCATACTTGAATAACTTATGCAAAGGAATGATTCAGGAATGTTTTGGCGCCTTTCTATGTCCAAATGGTCATCAAATTGCGCCTTGAGTTGAAGTGGATAAGTTTTTGGCGCGCTTTCTTGTTATTATCATCACCTTTGAGCGCCCTACATCCGCAAGGTTGGAGAGATCATCAAGTGCGCCTAGAGGAATGAGGAAGTAGGTCAAAAGGCCCTAGGGCGCCAATCTCTGCTTGAATTACTTTCTTTTGGCGCCTTCATATAGGACATTCATATAGACAAAGATAAGAAATCACCATAATGGGCGCCCAAGTAGCAATTTCAAGACCACAAGTATGAAGCCAAATTGAGTTAGATGCTCCTTATCACCTAGATAATCATCATAAGCGCCTTGTGTAAAGTACCTCAACTTTAGCGCCTAGGCAATAGTCCCAATGAAGGCGCCATGTATCAATGCCCAAGTTTGTAGCAAAAGAGCTAGGTGCATTTTATACCTCCTTTCCACACCTTTTGGCGCCCTCACATGAAATCTCGCTTGTTATGAGCGCCCTATGGAGAGGATTGAGACGGTTGTCTTAAGGTGAGTGAAGTGTTCTATTCTGGCGCCCATAGGATTAAGGATATGAGTTAGAAGCTAAGGCGCTCTTGGCCTTAAGTATTAATATGATGTGGAAAGCAATAATAATGGTGAGTTGGAGCGCCTAAGCACAAAAGCAAAGTTTAAACCAATGATAGTTGCACCAAAGGTTCTTGAAATCAACTAGATGAATGAAGCTAGTAGCTATATAACTTTGGGCGCCCATTCTATGCAGAGCAACTAGACAATGGCGCCCTGATGTAAGATACTCACTTTGGCGCCTTGACAAAGATATCAACTTAAGATGAAGGAGAATGCGCCTTAAAGGTAGGGAGGTTGAGATTATGGGGAGATGATGACAAATTTGGTTGAAGTAACTAGGTGCATCTTTATGTTAAATTGACCTTGTTGAAGCACCTTAAGGGAGAGTGAAGTAATCCTTATAAATTAGTTATGAGATTTAAGTAATGCTTGAACTCTAATTACCTTGTGTATGCGCCTAAAAAGGGTTCTCTAATGACTCAAGCTAAAAGAAAGAAAAAAATCAAGTTTGGGCGCCCTTGTAATGTCTTAGGAATCATAAAGTCCGCCTAATTTCAAGGAAAATAGAAATCACTGGTTTAAGCGCCTTGGGGAGGAGTTATACTCAGGAGGATAGGTGCACTTGGCCATCAGAATAGCTTTTCTCAGGCACCTTCAAGCCTTAATTGTATAAGTCCTCAAGCTAGCGCTCAAATTGGGATAGACATTTCTTTTAAGTAGGGCGCCCTATGCTATTCAAATAATCCTAAACCAGTGCCTAGATGATCAAGTTTGGGCGCCTTGTAATGTTTTCATCTATCCACATCGGCGCTCAAAAGGGTTTTAAAATTTCGAAAGTCTTAGAAAATTGAATTAAATGTATTAAATGTCTAATCAGGCCGACCTCACCCTTAGCCGACCAGCATTAAATGAGGTAGGTTTGCTACATATAGATGAGCACTCCTTGCCATTTCAATCATAATTCACATTGCAGTCTACAAGGAGCAGCGATTTTTTTTTCACAAGGGGGAGTGAATTTTCATGAGGGTAGTGAGTTCTTCAAGAGACAAGTGGCATTTTAAGGAGAGGAGCCAATTTTTCAAGGCAGATCTGCATTTTAGAAGACTGATTTCACATTTTTACTCCTGATTTCTGACATTTTTAACTGATTTTCATCATTAAATCCAGAAATCTGCCCTTTTCTAGATCAGAAATTGATACAAGGTATGTTTTAAATCACTTTTTTCACTTTATAAGATTGCCTTCTATCTATTTAATTTTGTAGAATTTCATAATTTTATCACTTAATAATTAGATTTATAAAGTGAATTTTTTATTTCTAGTCACTTATTCGAGTCTTGTTTGTAGGTAAATGGGTATGACGGCAAAAGAAAGACAAGTAATGATCAAGATGGATGCCAAGTCCACCATACCTGACTCCAAGATCGAAACTCAATGGAAGAATGTGGGAGACACCAACATGGGACACGTCAACCTCGAGGAGGTGAAGGACCTCTTGCTCGCCATCACAAGGAATGAAGACATCAATGCCATCGCGAAAAGTGGAATTGTACAAGCAGCATGCTTCCCACCTACCTTGCCTAGTGCTGAGTTAGTGTTGGAATGTGTTCAGCGTTATGACAAACAGAAGAGACAAATTATAGCCAAAGACGGTACTATTCTCGCTTATTTGCAAAGAGAAGCCATCCAGGAGATCTTCAACATTCCAAGCCGGAAGGGAGTTTTCATCTGTCCTACAACTGTCAATGTACTTTTGAAGGCGACCCTAAGCACTACATGCAGAAGGTGAGAAAGAAGTGGATGACTGATCCATCAATTAAGATATATAACTCTGAAGATCCCAAGTATCACAAGGCAGACTTCAAACAAGAGATAAGTTACTTCATCATGTTCCTGAATCGAGTAACAGGTAGGCCTCAATCATCTACTTTTGAAGGATGATGTACACCTATTTTGATCATGTGTTTACAAAGAATAAGATGGTTGATTAGGCTGGCCTTATAAGCCATTGCCTTGATGAGCAGTTTGAGAGGTTTGATGAAACAAAGTCCTTCTTCATGACTTCCTATCTTGTTTACATCCTAGCAAGAAATGTGGTTTATAAGGGATTAACAGCTAAAGGAGAAGTAGGTACAAAACCTGGACAGATTCTTTCACATCAATGTTACCTTCAGCTTCACCTGAAGAACATCAATCATTACAAGAGGTTCAATGACGCCTTCGCCATGTTCATAATGAGAAAATTGAGAGGAGAACTGCATAGAAGACTAACAGGGGCTGCCAGGAATTTCATCAAACAATATGGAAGGTACTACATTCAATATGAGAAATTTACTTATATTAGAATTCAAGGTTTCACCTCCTTTCCATACAGATTGCCTAGATATCCTACCAACAGGATGGTGTTATTAGAGGTTTCAAGACAGTTGTTAGAGTTTCCTAAAATGCAAAGGGCAAGGAAGAAAGCCGGAGTTTAGTTTCCTCTCCAGCTTGGTAGATTTTACTCTTGTCCATCACTTCAAGCAGTTGAGCATTCAGAAGTTGAGCTTTAAGCATATCATCTACATCCTCATGATTCAAGGAGGGAGAACTTTGATCCATATGGAGCCATTAAGCAGTTGTATTCTTTTTACAAACATGTTGAGTAGCTAGAAGATCACTGGGCTAATGCTATTGACGATGATGATGTCAGGATGCAAAAGTGTTCAAGGTTGAGATGGGACTTAGTGAGAGCTACTAAGGTACTAAGGATTCTTGATCAGTTAGATAATGAAAGAACTCTTCTAGGTGATGAGTACAATAAAATCCAGAACCTGCCTTATGATATCAACTGGGCTGATAGAGAAAGGGTTGATAAAGCCTATCATTGCTATTACTGAAGAGCAAATAAAGGAGCAAGTACAAGCATTGCTTGATGAGGGTAAGAAACTCATACTAAAATGGGAGAAGTTAATCGTAGAAGTTCACATAGCAAGGACAATGAAAGAGATTCAGGTCAAGCAAAGAAAAGGAAACAGCTTGAATCCGCACAAGGAGAATCCAGTAAGAAGAAGAAAAGGATAAGTATTGAAACTGCTTCTTCCAGACAGCCAGGTGATACTCCACTGAATCAAGACATAGTGGTACGTACTGATGATGTAGTTCCAGAGACTCCAGTTGAAGAAGTGCCTTCGAGTCCACATGATACTGAGATCATTGATGAAACTAACACTGAAGACCAGGATGAAGCTGAAGAAGAGTCATTGCCTGCATAAGGAAAGCAATTACAATAGTTACAAGATCTTTCATCATTACCAGAGTGGCTGCAGGAAAGAATCAAGGAAAATTACGAAGTTGAGAAATGTCCTTCTCTTCCAGTTGATCAGTTACTTCTAGATATGTCTAATGAAAAACCAAAGAAGAAGGCCACTATCCTTTCAAATATGACTAAAGATGAAACAGGTGTAAGAAAAGTTCATGTAGCAGTTCCAAGGCTTGAGAAGAATGTGGAAGATATAACACATGATGATTATGACATCAATACAATCAATTTGGGTCCATTGACTGGGATGCAAGTAGAAGAAGAACTTCAAGATTCAATTGATAATGCTCGAGCTATCATAAGGCAAGAAACAAAAGGTAGAATTAAAGCTAAGCAAAGATGTCAAGCCTTAGAGCAGTATATTTAGCACTTGATTCATCCTATTCGTCAACAGGACAGGGTGTCTACACCTCCATCTCTTCTTCCTCCAAAAATAGTTGTGCATCTTGAGGAGTTGAAGTCTTCATCTCACAGAATGAGAGATTAGATGAAAAGATCAAAGGAAGCTACATATAAACACCTAGAAGATATAATGCAAGTGTATGATAAGATTGCTGATCTCAAAGAAAGGGTACTTGCATTGATGACAGTTTGTGCTGAATTCAAAGACATGAAAGAACAATACCTGCCACACTTAAAGAGCTTGATGGAGACTTAAGTTGATGAGTTGATACATGCTGAAGTGATTGAAGAGGGTAGGGCATATGATTTCTCTTCTTGGTATTATGGCTTTCGCATTAAAGGACAGTTACTAGATAAGATAGAAACAGATATGTCAAGAGTAAGAAGTGTACTTCAAAGGATTCAAAATGGAGTACATGCCTCCTTGATGAAGATATGTAATCCATTTGGAGAGATGACTCTTGATAACATGAAAGAACAAGTTCAAGCCTTTTACTTCCAAGAAGACGATGTTTCTGATGAGAAGCTTGATAGTATATTCTCACTTGCTGTCCACCTTGGCGCCAACAAAGCGAGGATGACTGATTGGGAGAAGACACTTGGCCTCTATTCAGATGATATACTTGAAGCTGAAGGAACCATTCAAAACACGCCAAGTGTACCTTTGGATGATTTTAAGTAGATAGTGTCTAGATTCATTGAATGTCAAGCTTCTAGTGATGGGTATTCACATGGAGACTCCTCATAGGCTGATGATGTGTCACCCTTATCTTCTTAGAAAGTGTGCCTTCATTGCCTCTTTCATTTACTAAATATAGCCTCCTTCATTTAATAAAGATGGGAGTTTGTTATAACTACTTGTGATGTGGCATGATCTGGTCCATTAGCTTGGCCAATCGATCTTGACCCTTCGTTCATTTTGAGGTCTATAAAAGGGCTCCTTTTGCTCTCATTTGTACGATTGAAGACTCTGGAATTGTTGCAAGAGCTCTCTAAAATAATATAAGACTCATTGTTTGGGTGACTCTATATATGTTTCTAAGTGTTGCATGGTTTGGATTTCTTCAAGCGAATATTAAATTAGATTAAGCTTTCTTTAAATATATGATTAGTTGGTGGAAGGCTTTATTATTGTTTGTGGTGAAATCTCTATGTTCACACCATTTGTAGTTTGTGGCTTGCAAATTGCGGTGTATGGTTAGTCTGAACGAAACTGAACTTCAATTTGATCTCTATGTTTGTTGAATGTTTCATGAGCATAAGTGATTTAAACATCTTGTAAAACCTTAGAAGATTGCGTCAATCTTGTGTAGTTGTCTGAATTGGTGAAGCAAGATTCTCTCTTGAGCAAAGCCTCTCAAATGCTGAACAAAGTGATCAAACAAGATGACTCCAAGGTTCCTTTCTCATGATACTCTGTATTTCACTCTATTGTTGACTTGTCGAAAAACAAGATCCATTTGGGATCATGCTTGTATTGGTTTTTGTCAAAGTTCTTATGTTCAGCTGATGTCAAGGAGATGTTCCCTTGCATTTGCACTAGTCAGTTTGGTGATGCTCCCTTACCGTCATTGAGGTGAAGTTGCTTCAGACTTCACAGTTGTACTTCAAAGCTTTGTTCCACATTTTTGTGTGTTGGTGTTTTGGTATTGTTTGGGTTTTCGATATTTGGTCGAAGACTATTTTATCGATTTTCATTAAAAATTTGTATGCAGTTTTCTGTAATGAGATTGATAATAAAGTTGTTGGGCTAAAGCATTGTTATCTCTGTGATTGTTGTGATATCTCTGAGATTATTTTATTACTGAATATATAAAAGTAATTTATTTGTGTTTACTTACCATTGTTGCATATTGGGAGACAATATCTGACGAGTGTAATCAAGAAATTGTTAAAAATCCTATTAATGCATGTGTAGTGGAATGTGGTCCCCATGCTAAGGCCTAGTATTTGGTTTAAGTTTAATTTTGTATCTCAATGAGAATTTTGAAGACCATTGTCAAAGTTCATTGAAGACATTGTGTGAAGTAAGCGAAGGAATCTGACAAATCACGGCCAGCCATTGTCTAAGAATCCATCAACAACTGAAGAGATTTATCTAAAGGAGATCGTGGTTGTCAAATTACCATAATACGCTTTGAATGAAGTTCACAAGGAGGAATGATGTCAGCCGCAACTTGTGTTAAGGCATTGGATTCAATATGATATTAGGATCGTGGCTTTGAAGAGATCTTAGGCGCCACCTTTGTGGAGCATTCTTCATTGCTAAGGGATTGCTCCAATTGGATTGCATTGTGATTCAATCGAAATCTTTCAATCGTCTTTCAAGGAGATCGTCTAGCTAATTAGTAAATTGCATAACAGATTGCATCATACTCAGTGTCAGTCATAGATATTTGGGACAGCGAGTTATAGAAGAGCCCGTGGATTAGAAGCGTCTGAGTCAGCCGATCCAGATATGAGAAGTTGCCTCAACATATGAAAGTTATTTCATGAGTTCTTTGAAGCTGTATATGTTCATTGGCATCGATTTAATGAAGCTTGGAGATACCACCTGAGTGTATGGAAGTTCAAAAGACCAGCAGCGAAGTATTTTAAAGGAGGATGGAAGTTGTCTGAGGGTTGACGTCATATAAACTGGCAAATCTGCATTTTGTTGACAACAAATATTTCCCTGTGGCAGCAAATATCTATGCATAGGCAGCAAAGGTCTTAATGCAATTTGATATATTCTGGTTGTAACCTGGTTTATGATTATTGGTTTATATTTTGGGCTTCTTGTTCATTAATATCAAATTTGTTATTGTATCAACTACAGTCACAGTCAAATCATTGATGCTTTGTGATTACCATTGATTGGTATAGTGTAATTGGAGGAGTTGATAAGACTGTGAACTCTGATTTATTTCCATCCTTTGTCATTTGAAAATTCAAATTGGAATGTAAGATATGTAGTCTGATGTGTTGCATTGAAATCTGATTCCAAATCTCAGATATTGTTTTAGTATACAAAGGTTGCCAATTTCATTCATTCAAATCTTTAATTTGAATGTACACATTCTATCACTGTTGTTGTTATCAGTCTATCATGGGATTTTTTCTAGGGTATTAGATTGGATCTATTTTCCTTTGGAATTAGTCACATCAGAGAATTTCAGAGCAATATCCAGTTAGGGATATTAGAAATTTGATCACCTCCTTTGAGAATATATATAAGGAAGGAGAAGATGTGATGTTAAAGAAGGCAAGAAATAATAATATATATTCTGATCTGAATAGATATAAAAGCAAGTCAAAAGCAATGGAAATGGATATTTCCGAGATTAATATATGAATATAACAGCAAAACAAGGCATCGATTTGGGGAATTAGAAAGTGGAAGAGAAACAGATCGGTCAACAAACCATAGAATCTCTGTTTGCATAAGCTATCTTGTGATTGCAGATTTGAATTAAATCAAGCCAAGGTACTCGCTAAATCCATTATTTGCTTGGAAATTGGTAATTTAGGTTAAAATTGGTATAATTCCTATTAGGGACATTACATAATTTGACGGTAGGGTTGTAGGTGAGTTGGTAGCTAGGGGTGATGGGGTGAGGTGGAGTATAGCTAGGACTATAACTTGAGGTAATCTGCCCAAGATTGAATCTGGGAGAAAGATAATACCATAGTTGGTATGAAGGCAATAATACATTTACTTGTGAAAGGAAAAATTGTAGCAATATAAACATTTCAACATAACCCCAAGAAAGATATATATGTAGACAAGTACTCAAAATCCACCATGCAAAAGAATAAACAAACATACTATGAAGATAACAGAAGATATACCCTAGGAAAACCCCCCATGAGGGAAAAACTCAGCCTCCAAAAGCATCCACACTTAATGTATTATTCAGCAATAAAACATTACAATACACTTACAGAGTCTCCATGAATACTTTTGAAACATCAATCTCCTCCAATGCATCCTCCATGTGTCCAAGCAAAATGGGTAACCATGCAACCACACATCCCATACCATGCTTCACATATGCACTCTTCAAAAGAGCTCAATACAATTGACAACCAACCTCAATCACTAAACATGTGTTTGCTTTTATAGAATCAAGCTCACACAAAACCATTGACCCCAAAATTAAATATTTCCCACAAATATTAAATATTTGTCCTATGTCTTCCACACATAAAATATCTAACCGACGTTACAATACAACTTTACAAGTGGACCCAAATAAATATTTAATGTGGCTAAACACATCACTAAAGATGCACCACAAGTAAATATTTATTGTACGTAATTAAAAATTAATCTTTTCTTGTGCAAGGTGTACAACACCCTTTTTTCTAACAACTTGCTGCCATTCAAAGACATTATGTGGAGAGCAAACAAATGAAGGGGAGGACTAGGAGTTGGTGGCAGCAAAGTACCCATAAGGATGAACTCATCTGAGCTGCTGCTTGGCACTGTGAAAGACATTGTCAACAACAATAGAGATGTGACCTATTCTATCACTTATTTTTGAAAAGTTAAGCATTGCTAGAAGTTCATTGTGAAGCATAGTTGGATTCTAAGAGCTGTGACACCTCTGAAAGAAGATCTTCCATTTGCCAAAAGAATTTGGTGCTCACATGAGGGGAAATGGTGTTGATTCTATGTGAGTTCTATCTAATTTTACATGGAAATCTTGGAGACAAGTCTTCTTGAAAATTCCTTACTTCGATAATTGTTGTTGGCATAAATGAAAATCACACATTATTACACCTTAGATTATATTCATCTTTCTTAGGTGGATATTATAGTTATTTGGCATTTATTTCTAGATATTCTTTAGATAATTATAGGATATTTTGCTTTATTTCCTGATTTAAACGACACGCTTTTGGGAAAATCATGCTTTCATTATATGTCAGGAACTGAGTTCTTATCCTCATCTGCTCTTGCATTCTCTATAAAATGCTTCAGCAGCACAATTTGTTAGTTTACTTTAGGGTCTTAGGCTCTTTGGTGAATGGGAGAGTGCTCTGTTCATTCTTTCACATCTGTAAGTTTTTATTTATGCACTAGGTAGTTTGCTTTAATCTTATTCAAGTTCCTTAAGTTAGATATAATTCAACATATGATTGAATCTTAGATGGTACCAAAGCATCTTTGCAGCCATTTTGCAAGTACTTTGAGTTGATTGTGATCTAGGATCTTTTATAGTATTGTTCTATTTTATTTTTATCAAATACAATCTTTTTATTTCCACTCTTAGGTATCTTAGGTACTTTAAAGAGTGTTATTTCAGAATTCCATAGATTTTGAGATACATTCATGCTGATAAAATTCAAGCTACAAATAATTTTAATCGTGCCTTCAAAATCGTATTTGTATGTACTAAGTTGACATTTTTGCTTTTGGAGAGTTTTAAAGCTGATAAAAACATTCATCTCATATATTGTTATAAATCTTTGAACTTGAAAGATTATTCTTAGCATTCATTTTGTGACACATATGTTACCTTCAAAATTTTTCTATATTTAGGCTTTTGTCCTTCCACAAATTGCCTCTTCTTCTGTATGCCCATACAGAGTAATTATTTTTCCTGTTTTCAGTTGTAAAACACGATGACAGTTTAATTCTCATGACAAAATAACCTGAAATGTTTATTGAATACTTTTTGTTAACTTTGTTCATGTACTCAGCTTCATCTTATTCTTCCCCACATGTCTAGTCCACAACACCTCTTAATATAACAGTTCCTTTTATGAACCTGACTGTTCCTAGTACAGATTAATGTTGCAATGGTGGACAAGGCCCTGGTTACTGTCTCTGGTAAACTTTGACAGTGTGAACATGCAATTTGTTTTCCAGTGCCTTATATTGCAGGACCTTGATTCTAGACATTGCACACTTCCTCTCACTAGATGGTTGGCCTTTTTTCAAATTTGAAAACTTGTTTGTAGCACTCATTTGGTGACTCATCTGTTACATTCAAGTATGCGGTTTGAACATTTGGTTACTAGCACCTTTTAATCCTAGACATTGGATGCTTCGTTTCACCAGATGGCTGGCACTTACACATTGTTCTCACCAAGCTAAAACTGTAGGTAGTTTTATTTTGCTGAAAAGGCACTTGACAGAAACAATGCCCTTGTACTATATCAACGAACTGCAGTGAGTTAACTTAACCCTATACATCAAAGTCCACCTGTAGTGTGAGTTAACAGTGTTATTGAAAATTTAACATGTTTCACTTGACCAGACTTCAAATCTTGTAAATTTTAAGTAATGATAATATTTTTAGTAAATATTAATTTATCTGAACTTTTGAATGTTGCAGGCAAGATTGTATGAATTAATAACTGCTCCAAAAGCTACTTCAGTTGATGAAGAAACTCCATGGATGATTGATGGTGCCGGCTTGCCACCTAATGCAAGTGAACTTCTTCCAAAGATGGTACTCTATCAGTATCCCTAAAAAGATATGCTGCTTATAATTTACTCCCCAAGTAGAGTTTGGCACCATTAAGTACAGATTTCATTTACCAGTTGCTTACTAAATCTCATTTTCTTATGTTGACAATTTGAATGCTATGTTCCTTAGGAGATAAAAGAGGGATAAATTGTGAGAAGTTCCTTCCATTGCATATTTCTCTGCTTATCAGTTACATGTGTTAACAAGTTTTCTAGTTGGATACTGTTGCGGAATTGATAAATTGATAATGAATAAAGAATGTGGCATACACAAATATTCCTCAACACGTGATGTACACGTCATTGACCAAATCCTAAAATATATGTAATGAAATGTTATTGACTCAGTGCTGAATCACCAAGAAAACTTAATATGGGAAGTGATCACCAGGTGGGTATATATGCTAAACCCTTAATCACACTGTGGAATGTATATGCATGTAAGTTTATGACCAGTTGCAAGTATAGAGCTCTGTAGCGATATGAAGTTTGAATTCTAGTTATGTCTTGTGCTAGGTGCAGAAAAATATTTTTTGCTCTAAAGCCTTTTTGCTTGAGACAAATGAAATTTGTATTGCATGGCCTATGATACACAGCTTTGTGTTAAGTCATTTTGCCATGTCATGCTGCAGTGTCAGAGCCGTGTTGTTATGTTGGGGTTATCATGGAAGAGAAATGTCACTTTCTGATATATGGAACAAATGACCGTAGGGATCTAAAAACCTTGTCTTTTTTCAAATACAATTTTTTTGTGAAAATTCCATGAGAATATTTTTTCAGAACTTTATGAATGTTCCTTGATTATTTATGAAAATGAAGGGGTGTTTGGGGTCTCCAAGGAGGGTTGCAGTTTTTTTATAACATGGGCATCAACTAAAAAAACCTAGGAAATGAAGCTTAAGTTTTGATGTTTTCTGCAGGCTTTGGCATTTCAAAAGGCATAATGTTGAATTAAACATTAGAAAGTTATAGAGCTTATTGTGTTAAAGCGCATGTGTGCATTTTGTGATGTACTGTTAGAGCAATAGTTGATTATAGCAATTGTTATTACAAGTCATTTTCTATGCGCTTCTGTTTCTGATATGGAAGTTTCGATTTATGAAGGAGCCTACCAATACAAATTCTTTGCAGCTTTCTACATGTCTTAACATATTGATTTGCAGCCATGAGATGCATAATGAACACCATCTTTTGTAGATAGTAAAGGATTGGAATGTCATGTAATTATTAGGAATAAAAGTAACAAAAGATTCATGTAGTTTCCATGTTTCAAGTGGCAACTCTACCTCTATGACTAGCATCAATGCTAAACCCGACTCTATTGTTTGCACCAAGTTGTCACTACAAAAGCCAATCTCTTGCTTGGTCAAAGGCTTATTTGGTAGTACATCTGCCGCAGCACCAACAGTGCCATTGCTGCATACCAATGTGGATGTCATGCCTCCTGGGTGTAAAAAAAAAAATTCACTTACATTATGGCACAGAGGCCTCATAACTTTAGAGGTTCCCATCATGGGGTGTGTGGCAGCACCTCCATGAAGTGTGGGGTAATACTTCTCAAGCCAGTATCAGCCATTACTCTGACACATCTTGATCTTAGGTGAGAAAATGAAGGATCACACAGGAAGGAGCACCTATTTCATCTCTCATAACAATTTCTTTTCTTTCTATATAGCATTGTATTCATATGTAGAAACATAGATAGATTTAGGCAAAGAAGATAAACAATCGTGCATCTCTTTCAATAGAATGCCATATACAGAACATTCAGATTAATAAAAATCAGTGTTCCACGGGGACGTGTCCCCCCCTTGGTCCCCACATCCCCGTGTCGAGGATGTTTTGGGGATGCGGGGGGGGGGCGGGGGGGTGTCCCAACCCCCCTCCCCCCCCCCCCCCCCCCCGCCTCCACCGCCACCAAAGTCCTCGGGACGTTTTTAGGACGCCCCCAAATTTTTGCGACTTTTGGGGACATCCAAACGTCCCCCAACTGTCCCGAGGACTTCTACACGTCCCCCGCAAAAAGGACACTATAATGTCCCTCTTAAGTATTTCCAATTAATTTCAGATCAAAACAACAACATATAACAACATAGGAACATTGATTTTCAAAACATAAACAAATAATAAGCATAAACTGAAGCAAGAGCTTTATATATTCATTTTCCGACAAGTCTATGACAAATCAGAAGTACAAATATCAAAATATCCAAAGATACAGCAATCTGATATATTTTTCAGCATGTCAGGAAAGTGCTGGGAACCACTGGAATGCTCACTAATCACACATCGAGCTTCCGAATGATGTCAAATCAGTTGCAAATGTCTCCTATGGCCTGGACATCCAGTATCCAACACTGAAACCCTGTTGAAAGTTGCAGATTATTTTATGCACACAGACCAATGCATATGCTGGAGGGGCATACTTCCCAAGGAGGGCGATTTGGTGTATAAAATCACAGACACCTTCAAAAATTCTGAAAACATAGGTATATGGAAAATTCTAAAAGCACGAAATTCGTCACCGATTCGCCGCAATGAATAAAACTCCGTGATCAGCAATCCTAAAACTAGCAACATAGAATTGATAAAAACCCACTGAAATCACTCTTAAATTAAACAACACTAATTGCCCACCAAAACACTACAAAGGAAAACATCAATTGAAAACTAAAATCTCTAATAAGCCCACATGCAACCTCTGTATGAAGCTGCTCCATAGAAATGAGCTAGGGGTTATCTTTCAACCCTGAAACCAATGTCAACCATGAGGGTTTTCATCCTCAAAGCCCTAAGATCAATAAGAACTCCAATAACATTTCAATATCAGCAATATCCAAGCATAATGAAAAGAGAAGCCCTCACATCCTTTTATATTTTCTTCCTTGAAAGCTTTGGGAAACTTCCCCAATATGGGCACCACACATGAGAGGAAACATTCTTTTAAAAAATTAGAAAAAAATATTTCTTTCCATCCTTTTCTAATCTTTCTTTCTTTTCACTTTTCCCTGGGATTAGAAAAAAACAATTTATTTCCTTTCTTTTTCCCACTTTCCCTAGGCATTCCCCTTTGGCATAAATAATTAATTTATTTTTAAATGCTCACATGGTCCCCCTTTTAAAACAACTTTAAGTTGTGTCTCCTAGGCATAGGGGTACAACTTAACTTTATAATATTTAATTATGTCAAAGTTGCCTTTTTATAAATAAAATAATAAAGTGCTCATATTATATTATTTTTGTCCATCCCAAGCAAGGACTGCCAAGGAAGAACTCAACGCCATACTCTGCCATAGATCATGTTGCCAGAAATAGTACTTACTAAAAATAGTAAGCTCAAAAAAGTCCTCAGATGCCAATGCATGATATATCACCCTGAAGCTCTCTGAAAACTCAGAAGGAATCCAATAATCAAACTGCCATACACTGACAAACAAATTCCTGAAAGCTCAGAAGAGATCGCCAGACAGCTGGAAACCCTAATTATTGCCTCCGACTAGCCTACAGGCCTCTGGAATAGGCTAACGATCAATCTTGGATATCACTAATGAGAAGGGGACATTACAGACACCAAAAGTCATTTAAAAAAAAAAAAAAAAATTGATTTGTGTGCCTCCAACCCTAACCCTAATCCTCTATGGGCCCCACCTACACCCCAAACACTCACAAAAAACTAATAAATAGGCATCTAAGCCTCATTCCAAATCACTTCCATGTTTCAACATTAAGGTTGAGAGTTGCAACAACAAGCTATAAGAGAGAGCTTGCAAGTGAGAGTATTAGGAAGAGTAAATAGGAGGCCAAGAGTAGAGGAAGAGCAAGTGCAAAGGCTTCATCCATTTTTCAAGCATCAAGGTAAGCTTCCAAGCCCTTCATGGTAGTTTTCTTTTAATTTTTTAATTTTTTTTGTTATTGTTTTCAATTTAGTAATACTAATTCTAAATTTAGGGATTTAGTCACTAGTGTTTAGTTTAAATTTAACAAGTTTAAATTGTTACAAATTTGAAAATTTATATTTTTGCAAAATTGTATTAAATTTTTAATTTACAAGTCGAATTAGGATTTTGTCTTTTGTGTGTCCTTTGCTTTTGCACTTCGTGCGACCTGAAGTAAGAAAAACAAAAGTGAAATCATTTTTTGATGAAGGTTGAAGAACAAGGATTCATATTTTTGTGTATCTTTTGCTTCTACGCTTCATGCGACCTGAAGTAAGAAAAACAAAAAGAAAATTCTTGTCTTGAACCTGTGCATAATTTTAAATTTATAAATTATGACATTATGATATGTATGGTAACCATAAATTTTATTTTTTGTAGTGTCACCATGAGTTTTAGTTCTCATAGCATGAGTGATGAAGAGGGTGAGGAGGAGGTACAGCCTATGGGAGTTGAATCTGAAACTCCAAGTACATATGGGGTGGGTGAGACAATTAGTTCTATTGGGAGTGCATAGTTTGGTTGCCCTTTCAAAATATTAGAGGAATTTGCCAAAGGTCCCTTTGATAAGAAGTCACCATTAAAACAATTTGCAACTAGATTGCCAACAAACCCTGGGTCAAGTGGGGGCACTAGGCTATGGAGATGTCATTTTTGTCAACTTGAATTTTATGGCAGCATTACAAGAGTTAATGCACGCCTTCTTTATGTCACAGGAAAAGGTGTAGGAGTATGTAAGGAGTTGACACTTGAACATAGAATTGAAATAAATAAATTGTGGGATTATGTTGGTGACCAAAGTCTTGTACCTGGTGCTTTGCCATTAGCTGCCCCTACTAGTACTAGGGCTGCCCTAGATCCACGAGTTTCAACTCATCCTAGATCTTCATCTACTACTTTGTGATATACTTCAGGGATAGCAGAGCCTAAGGATAAACACAAAATGACCAGTACTGGTAGTGATGTTGGGGGTGCAAACATAGTGGCAGAATTATTTAATGTGTAGAATAGGGATGAGGCAAATGATGCCATTGGCAAATTCTTCTTTGCTAGTGGCATTCCATTCCATGTGGCTCGCTCTCCTTATTATAAGGAGGTTGTGGCAAAAATAATAAGAGCAGGACCATCATATGTGCCACTAGGGGAGACCAAATTGAGGACAACAATCTTAGATAAGAACTATTCCAAGATCAATATCCTCATGGAGAAAATGAAAGCCACATGGGTCACTAGCGGATGCAGCATAATCATGGATGGGTGGACGGATATTAGCCATCATCCACTCATCAACATTATGGTCACATGTACAGAGGGCCCTTGCTTCTTTAGGGTTGTTGATTGTGTAGGACACCGCAAGGATGCAAAGTTTCAGTTCTAGATCCTTAGAGAGGCTATTGAGGAGGTTGGGCCAAAGAATGTGGTGCAAGTAGTGACAAATGCAACATATGTTTACAAAGCTACAAGGAAATTGATTGAGACAACCTATAAGCATATTTGGTGGACTCCTTGTGTGCATGCCATGAATAACGCATTGAAGGACATGGGCAAAATTACATGGATCAAGGAGGTGGTGAGAGATGCGAGAGATGTGCAGATGTTTATGTGCAACAACCATACTTCATGTGCACTCTTCAAGACCTTCAAGGAGTTTTTAAAACCTGTAGAGACTAGTTTTGCCTCATTTTTCATTCTTTTTGAGCAGATGCTTGAGTTGCAAGAGGCATTGCAACTAATGGTTATTATAGCAAAGTGGAATCGGTGGCCCGCTTCTAAGTCACAACAGGGGAGGAGGTTGAAGGAGGTGGTGAAGAGTGACACATTTTGGGCTGATGCAAAATACATTGTTGCCATCATCACTCCGATATTCATAATAATTAGATATGGGGGCGCAAATGCACCTAACCTTGGAGAGGCATATGAGTGTATTGACAATATGCTTGGCCAAATGAAGGCCATTGTACAGGAGAAGGATCCCACATTACAATTCTACAATGAGCATAACTAGCCAATCATTCATCACCGATGGGAGAAGCTCAACACTCCCTTGCACATGGTTGCTTATGCATTGAACCCAAAGTGGTATGTGCAAAGGCCTGGCAGAGTTGCACCTATACATGATGTTGAGGTGAAGGCAACGTTCATGAAGGCCATCCAGAAGATGTATGATCCTATACAAGCTAGCATCATTTTTACTGAGTGGACAAAATTTGCCACTCTTAGGGGATATTCAGAGGAGGCCAAGATGGATAGGGAGACTATGGCACAAGACGATCCCATTCTATGGTGGACTATGCATGGGCCTAATTCTTTGACCACCACATTATCCATTCGACTGCTCTCCTAAGTTTCTAGTTCTTTTGCTACTAAGAGGAACTGGTCTACTTATAGTTTCAT
The DNA here is from genome assembly GCA_027924645.1 of Cunninghamia lanceolata. Taxonomy (NCBI): domain Eukaryota; kingdom Viridiplantae; phylum Streptophyta; class Pinopsida; order Cupressales; family Cupressaceae; genus Cunninghamia; species Cunninghamia lanceolata. The sequence goes on along the minus strand of BSBN01000553.1, from coordinate 10,152,159 downwards.
CCACTCTGTTAAGAGGAATGGACTTACCTCTAGGAGGGCGGAGAAACTTGTAGCTGTACATAGCGCCTTGCGTCTCATTGACCGCAACACGCTTACATACAAGGAGAGTCCAGCAACTCAATGGGATGTAGAGCCAAAGGAGCTAGCACAAGTGGATGAAGATGCAACACAGACAAGGTTGGTTGGTATTCCTTTGGAGGAGATTGACCCTGAGGAGTCCAACAGATTGAGTGATGGGGAGTTTGGAGCGGACTTTGGGAATGAATGATGATTCATTGATTTGAGGCATTGGGCCATTGGCCAATTGTATTTGAATTTTGAATGTAATCATCATTTTGAAATTTTGAATATAATATAAATATATTGATATTTGGCATTTTCATTGTTCGATGCAATTATGCAATATGTTTGAGCATTTCAGATTTTCATATGTTATTCCTTGTATATCTTTTATCACTATGTTTTTTACGTATTATATGTCCTTGCCACCATCCCCTCGCCGTCCCGAGGCTATCTATTTTCATGTACCAAGCCCGAGGGGCTTGTTTCGGACCATAGAGCGCTTTGACGAGTCTATAGACCTTGTGTTCTTGACCAGCAACCTTAAAGCCTGGAGGTTGCGTCATGTAGACTTCTTCTTGCAAGTCACCATTCAGAAAAGCACTCTTAACATCCATCTGATGGACTTTCCAACCAAACTGGGCTGCTAAGGCAAGAACAAGCCGGATGGTACTCATTTTGGCTGTAGGAGCAAAGGTCTCCTCATAGTCAATGCCTTCTGTCTATGAGAACCCACGAGCAACAAGACGAGTCTTATACTTGTCAAGAGTTCCGTCAGCTTTGTATTTCACCTTGTACACCCATTTGCAGCTAATGGGTTTCTTCCCTGGAGGAAGATCAGAAAGTGCCCAAGTGTGATTCTTCTGAAGACTTTGGAATTCAGCGTCCATAGCCTGTTCCCACTCAGGTATACCTTTAGCCTCTGAGTATGTCTGAGGCTCAAAAACACTATTAATGTTAGCCATGAGAGCAAAATTGACTGTAGGCTGCTGTTTGCTCTTATGTTTGGAAGTTCTACTCTCAATGAGCTCACCATCCCGGAGATCACTAATGGTTTTAGCATACCATTTAGGCCGGAGAATAGAAGTGCTAACATCTGGAGGAGCTGGAAGAGGTTCAGGATCAGCAATAGGAGCAGCAAGAAGAGGATTAGTTTCCGGAGGAAACTCAGGTAGTTCATCATCAGAAACAGATTCTGCATCAGCCCTCCCATCAGGTGGACCTAGTGGAAGAAGAACATTGTGAGGCGGATCCTCAGAACGCTGCTCAGAGGAAGAAGACTGAAAAGGTCCTCTATCTTCATCAAAGACAACATCACGACTGAAGATAAGACGATCAGTGTCAATATCAATTAGTCGGTAGGCCTTATGGTTGTCACTGTACCTTGTCATCATGAGCTTCTGACTCTTGGATTCCAACTTCGAGCGCTGAGCATCTGGAACCCAAACATATGCAAGAGAGCCAAAAACCTTCAGGTGGCTGATCCTGGGCTTGCGACCAGACCAAACCTCTTCTAGAGTCTTCCCCTTAACAGCCTGAGTAGGAGAGCGATTAAGGAGATAGACGGCAGTAAAAACTGCTTCTGCCCAATACTTATTAGGAACACTCCGGTGCTGTAACATAGAACGAGCCATCTCAACAACTGTACGATTGCGATGTTCAACAACACTGTTTTGCTGCGGAGTGTAGGGTGTAGTCAACTGGTGTTTGATGCCATGGGTATCACAGAAGTCGGAGAATGCACCAGAACAAAATTCCCCCCCGTTATCTGTCCTAAGAGTGATGATGCTACAACCAGACTCTTTTTCAACCAAGGACTTAAACTTCTGAAAGATACTAAATACATCTGATTTTTGTTTGAGAAAGTATACCCACATCTTTCTACTAAAATCATCAACAATAAGCAAGAAATATTTGCAACCAGTAACTGAAGATGTATTCATAGGACCACAAATATCAGCATGAAGTAATTGAAGTACCTTAGACGCACGCCAAGAATCTCCATCCTTGAAGGGAGTCCGATGTTGTTTGCCAGCTTGACAGGCGCCACATACTCCAAGATGCTGTGTCTGAATATCAGGTAGGCCAGAAACAAGTCCCTGTCGGGACAGCTGAGAGAGATAATGCATGTTGAGATGTCCATATCGCTGATGCCACAAAGTGCTGAGAGAGGAAACACGGGCTGCCATAGCTACTTCAGGAGAATCACCAGTGTCAATTAGCCGATAAAGGCCATGATCCTCTAGACCAACAGCAACAGTAAGACGGGTCTCTCGATCAATAATAGAGCACTTGTGAGCACTGAACACTACATCCAACTGAGGAGCATGCCTCATGATCTGACTCATTGAAAGCAGATTGAGTTCCATACCAGGAACGTAGTACACATTGAGGAAGATAAGGTTCCTTCCACCAGACTGTATCTGAACAGTGCCTCTGCCAACAACTGTGTACTCCTCGCCTCCGCCAAAGATAACTGAATCACTGAAGGGAGAAAAGTCGGTAAACCAATCACGCCTGTGAGCAAAGTGACGTGACGCACCAGAATCGATGTACCAAGCAGAAGTCTTGAAAGGATCTGAAGACCTTTTAGCCATAAAAGCGTAAAAGGCAGACTCCTGCTCAGAAAGTTCAGCAACATGCGCCTTCTGATGTGACACTCCCTGCTTCTTCTGTTCAGAAGCTATCCTCTGATGGCAATCTTTCTTCATATGGCCGAATTTGTGACAGTAATTACACTGCACATTCTTCTTCGTAGGGTTGCCCGGAGGTTGATTTGAACCGTTTGGCTGTGATGACTGAGATGACTGAAATTTGCTGTAATCCTTCTGAAAGGATTTAGCTGCAAATGCCTGTTCTGAAGAGGACGAGGAAGCACTGCTACCAAACTGCTGTTTCCAGCGATCCTGCTGTAGGAGTTTGTTTCATAATTCAGGAAACTTCAGATCAACATTCGTAGACGTAATGTTGAGAGTCTCGACAAAGTGCTCGTAGGATTTAGGTAGACTTTTGAGGGTGATGACTACCATATCCTCATCCTCCATTTTTCGACCGATAGCCTCAAGCTGATCTCGAATGTCCTTAATCTTCGTGAGATGCTCCTGTAAGGACATACATTCGTCCATCATGATGGAGAACAACTGATTCTTCAAAAAGAAAGCCCGGCTTTTATCAGAGGTCTCATGAAGTTCCTTCAGGTGCTTCCAAATTTCAGCCGCTGTCTTGCCTGAAGGAATCTGCGGCAACTGGTCATCTGTAACAGAAAGCTTAAGAAGCATGACAGCCTCTCTATTACGATCATCAAACTTGTCCTGATCAGCACCAGCGGTGGGAGGACGAGTTTCTTTTTCCAAAACCAATTCATCAAGGCGGCGATATTCAAAAATAGTCATCATACGCTGCTTCCAGATATTATAGTTTCTGCCATTAAATCGCTGACTGCCCTCCAGCATCAAGTTGGTCAAAGACGCCATTTGCACGTCTACCAATGCAGGAAAACGACAGAAAACTGAACAGCGTTGAACTGAGGAGCAGAACAGGATCAGGTACAAAATCTGAGACAGGTACGGTTGCATGGAAAACGAGGCACGAACTTCGAGGTATGGAAAAAAACTAACAGGTACCCACGAAAGAGCTCGAAAAACCCAGAAGGAATGTGTTCGGAAAATTTTTTCGTCAAATGCTGAGGGTACAAAACCCTAGACGAAAAATTTCCGTGCCCTAGGCACCCAGAAATTTTCAAAAAAATGCAGAGATGCCGCGGCCCAAATGAAGTCGTGAGCACAAACTGCGACCTCCTCTTGGCGCGAAATCGCGGGCAGAAAAGACGCAGTGAAGGACCTGCGAAAAAAACGAAGGCTCCAGAACCCTCGCGCGGCGTTTAAGGAGTACGCGACCCTCACAGGTGACGGCCTTCACAGGCGACGGCGCGGATGAAAAAGGGATGGGGCCTGCAGAGGAGCTGCGACCATCGCGGGCAGGTGTCTGCAAAAGGAGCCGCGAAAAACGCGACTGGTAAAAATGGCGCGGCCCTTTCATGCGACCAAGCGTGTATCCAACCGATTCCGTTCCAACTATGATGCCCGCGCGGAAACCAGGAACAAAAATTGCGTCCTTAAACACAGGTAATCCGGTTCAGACAAAAACACAGGACCTGAACAAAAATCTGCCTTCAAACAAAGTCACGAACCGAAAACATGACAAAAAACTCGGACTTCAAAATTTTCGGCGCCCAAAAAAACGAACCGCTCTGATACCATAAAGAGTTTGAAATTGCAAATGAATTGATTGATGAATTGATATTTACAAGAGAGCGAAAGCACTCAATATATACAATGTACAAGTCATAGATGAGCATTAACAAAATACGGCCGACATAGAAAAAATACTAATAGAGACCCATCCCTGCATCCCCCCATCCCCTAGGGCTGTGGAACATTGATAAAAATCTGTGATAGTTCTGTGTTTTGGTTATCTTGCATGATAGATTATCATTTGTATTCGATATTTCTTGTGTATAGTTTGCTTCCCCTTATAACTCATCTGTGTTCCAACAATTTAGAGTGTTGACTGGTGACTGCACATCTCTTGGTATCTGGAATCTGGATTATATTATTCCTGTCATAATGCTTAAAATTGTATTTCTTAAATCCCTTATAGTGAACATTGTAAAGGCTTTGTAAAACCTGATATTGAATTCTTAAGATGAATATGCTTCCCTTATTCTATACTGTTCTGCCTTTCGGTGTTTATCTAACCTTTTATGTTCTTTTCTACCCAATACAGTTTCTCTTATCTCTTGATTCAATTAATATTGAGCTAGTTTTTAATTTTATTGTTTACACGTCTTCATTTTAGTTTCTCTGCTAGATGTGCAAAATTACATCAGAAGTAATTTTTTAATTTGAATATTATTTTTAGGTTTATTGTTCATTTATTTGATTTTCTTATTGTAGGTTGCACTCACAAAGAAAGTCACAGCTCAAGTCAAAGAGTTGGCCAGAGATGAAGAAGACAGTCTGGATGAGACAAGTACAGATGAAGCCCTTCCTCCATATGATCAAGCTAAAGCTCTTGGAAAGACAAATATGGACGTTGATCGAATTTCTGCTGGATTACCATGTGGCAGTGAGGGATTCCTCTTAATGTTTGCACGATGGAAGAAGCTAGAGAGAGACCTGTACAATGAAAGGAAGGAGTATGTTTCTAGCTCACTATATATGATCTATGTTTTGTTGGAACATTGAAAATTTAATTTCAGAATTCTTTCCCTACGCAGGCATGGCTGCCATGAATTATTTCTGCTTCATGTATGAATGATGCTAAAATCTCAATTTTAGTTGATCTTAGGATGGACACAAGTAATTCTTGTTTCTTTTCATGGAAAATGCTTGTTATGGGTGCAGCCGATTTGACATCACACAGATTCCAGATGTCTATGACTCGTGCAAGTAAGTCAACAAAACTGTTGATCATGTTCTTTATTTAAATATTCATCTTGGCAGTTATTGTGAATGTTTTTCCATAATGAAGCTCTTCGCTTTAGTGCTGTTACCATAGTTGTCAGGTAACCTTTTTTCGTTGAAAATGTTGGTATATATTCACAAATTGACAAGGTTTATGTTTCTTCATTTTGTACTAAGTAAACTAACTCAAATTAGTCTTAATGGATCCCAAACTTTCTATGGGTCAGATATCAATGTCACAGCATTTGAGATAATTTGTTGCCCATCCTTGACAGCTCAATAAGACCTCTTATGCCCCCTACCCTTAATGTTAGAATAGGAATGTATTGTACACTAGCCATATGGATTGTCTCTAGTTCCCAAGTGTGTGCAGTTATAGGCACGGTTCTGCTACATTTATGCCTGTATTTGTCCACTCATGCATGATATATACATAAAACCGAAGTTTCCAATGAGGACATAAAAATTCTATTGTCCATCTTTATTCTCAAAATCCTTTTAATATACTTAGTATAAATTTTATAATAAAATTTAAATATGGCAACATATGGACTTAGAAGACACTATTTTCATTCATCTAAGTTCATTTCACAATTGAACACTTACTACAAGAGGAAAGGAATTTTTACTGCAATATTATGCAGTAAAGCTAGTCAATCTTTGAAATGTGTTTATTTTTGTTCTTAACATAGCAGATTTGATTTCTCTCTAGGGAAATTTTCCAAGACAATGTTTCAAAATTTTATTTTTTTGGTTGTATTTTAAATAGATTTTGTTTAGTTTAGTACTAAAATGTTTGGATTTCAATTTAAACACTGTCTATTAATTGACTATATGTAACTCTCATGTTTTATTTGATTGTTGACTCCAACTTGCATCTTGATTTATCACCTGTCACATTTGTATAGGTATGATCTCCTACACAATGCACACTTAAATCTTGGTGGCTTGGATGAACTCTTCAAAGTGACTCAGGTATGTATATCTAATGGAAACTAGCATTACCAAAAAGGTGAACTCAAGGTCATCCCATCATTAGGCAGGAGGAATAGGTTCTTTGGACATATTTGTAACCATGAGTAATTTGTTATTTTAGATTTGGCCATTCTTGGAGGCAAGATGACAAGCCATTTTATTGCAGTAGAACTATAAAAGAAAGCAGTAATGAACATAATGTCTAATTAGCATGTTTTCCATTTCTTTATTCCTCTCTCGGTCCCCTAATGTCTTGGTTTGTTTCCTTGTTGCAGTTGCTTGCAGATGGAGTTATTCCTAATGAATATGGCATTAATCCAAAGCATAAACTAAAAATTGGTTCAAAGGTATCTCTTTTAATTGCATTTTATGTATCACATATATGTTCTTGTTAGACAGCCTGAAAACTTCTGGGTTACAAAATGGAATCATCTAATCGGTGCCTAAAATTTTACCAATAATCGTATTAAATGGGCAGGAATATCAATATTAGCTTTACTAGGATTTAGGATTATGGTGCATCCCTTTTTTACTAGTTGTTACTGTGTCATTTATTATTCTCTTCATTGTTGAAAATTTTTAATTTTGGTTTGCTCTTCATCTCCGTCTTCACTTCAAGTGTGGTCTTCTATGCTGATTTTATAGATGTGATCTCATACTTTTAGCACTTAGTTGCACATGCATTATCATTTCAATTATTCTAGGTATCACTCATCATATATTACTACTTAAAGTACAAAAAGATTAGAAAAAGTGTACTATCTTTTTAGCATCCCCCTTCCAATAAACGGTAGGATGGTAATTGCTACCTCTCTTTAACCTGATTGTAAATAGTCTACCATATTTCCGAAAAACAGCTGTTCTAGACATGATATTACTGTTAATTCTAACTAAAGGGAATTCTGCTTTCGAAGCTGAAGTGAGTGACCTCCCTGAAAGGTGGCTTTAACCATCTTTCTCGGATCTTGTAATGGTTTCACCTCAAAATGCTACATAGCTCATTAATCTTTTTTGGGTGTTGTTTACCGTCATTTGTATGTCCTTTTTTTTTGTTCTCTCTCAAAAAATTCAAGTATGATTTTTTGTTCCTCTTCCTCTAGGTGGTGTTTATTAGATATAATATAATATTAGACTGTTTTAGGGTACCCTCACCTAGGGCTTCCTCACTCTGGATTAGTGGTACCCTTCCTAGGGCATCCACGCTTTGATACCAAATGTTGGAAGAATGAATGTATGGAGTTTGAGAGAATTGGATGGCACACACTTCAATGAGTGTATGCTTATATTTATTACTGTATGGGGAAGTCACATGGTGGTCGTAACTAAATTGTAAGTTACCTATTAGACATAACCATTGTGCTGTCATTACATCATGAACATAAGCAATAAATGCATATGTGTACAAAGTGTAGTATAACATCATATTATATCTAATAGTTCTAGACTACCTTTTCAAATTTCTACTATAAGAAGTTTAAAATGTATGAGTAACCTCACTGAATTTCTCTGTAATAGTTTATGTTCGTGCACATTCCATGTATATTTTGCTAGCTCTTCCATGACATGCTCTATAGGATTCTTGTGTTAGTATTTTTTGGCATGCTATTTTGTGAAAAAGAAAACACGGCCCACTGTTGTTTCTATTTCTGAACCAAACCTCATAACTGGTTGCTAATGAAAGTTCTCATTTAATATTATATAAGAAAACCTAGATTTTGTATTTTCTTCCATACAACTATGCCGAGCTTTCCTCTTTCATCTAAAGACCTTGCCTGAAAAACAAAAAATAACTAATCATATTATTCTAAGCATGAATCCCAAGATCAAACTGCTGGATTAAACAATTTGATTGCTAGAATATACTATATCATCTGAGATACATTTAAAGAGAGAGTAAGTGTATTTCCTAATATGAGCCTTGAGTAGATTCTTCTTTGAAACAAAATATGATTTGTTTCTAAGTAATTTGAAACTTAATTCTTCTTTTCGTTTTGATACTCTTCTCTTAGTCATAGAAGCAAGTGGTGCATCTACTTGAGAAATAACCTGTGTCTGATTCTTTGCAGATTGCTCGCCGGTTACTTGGCAAGATTTTGATTGATCTTCGAAACACACGGGAAGAAGCTATTAGTGTTGCAGAGCTGAAACACTCTCAAGATTGTTCTGCTACAGGTTCTTCTGGTGATGATGATAGTGATTCTGGGAAGAAGTGTAAAAGTAAGACTGATGAATCAAGAAAGCCTAGTTCTGCAAGTGAAAAATCATTGGATCCAGAAGATGACGATGGTAAAGAAACACAATATCGTCTAGATCCAAAGTGGGTTATCCTTCGAACACACCCATGCTTTCCTCCTTTAAATAATAATAGCAGTACAATAATTAATTACCCTTATCTTCTCTTTATTAGTCACTCCCTTTTGATGTAGTTCCAGTCATTTTAGTAGATTACAAACATCTGTAGGTTTTTTTTTTCCAACAGTAAAGTTTCATTTTGGCTCTTGCAAAAAGGGATAGTTTATTTTATCATTGCAAAAAATAGAACTTGTCATGCAGAGTTATACTGAAAGCATGTGCTTTGTTAAACAGCACTTACTACAGTGACAAATCTGCACTTAACATGCTTTACTAAAAAGTCTCATTTTCCTTCATATAATGTTTCCTTATGTCAATGCCAGATATGCAAATGTGAAGACTCCTGAAAGACATGTCCGAACAAGGCTGTACTTTACATCAGTAAGTCCACTTCTTTACATCCATCATTTTCTGCCTTATAAATTGATGTTTTCCAGTTCCTGTTCCTTGTGTTAACTATTAAGCATTGGCAAAGGATCTTCAGTTGCTGCTTGGCAAGCATTTAAGCCATTTCATGCTCTGATCCCTTGTTAGAATAAATACAAAGGATAGCATTCTCAAATTGTAAATTGATTTGCTGAAATGACCTTTCCTTTTTATTTGCTTATTTCTTCTGTTAAAGTTTTCAGAAATGAATTTTCTTTCTCTTTTATTGTGAAAAGATGTAAGGACCCTTACTCAATCTGCCCTGAATTTCTGATCTCAAAGGTTTGACATTTCGTCAAACACTTGTCATGTAAATGGACTGAGTTCTAATTTCTGAATTTGTATTTGGTTTTTATGATTGTTTAAGATGAATTTTCAATGGAAATACATATGCCAAAACATAGGAAACATAACCAAATACCTTACATGCATAAACATCACAGTGACAAAACCAAACATACTTTATTTCCTCTCTATATCAGGTCTGATTCAGACTGAGACAGTGTTCACAATGCCAGTTCAAATTAAAGACTTGAATACAAATTAGATAGCATTCATCAGTGTTTCAATACATAACATACCCGATCTTTGTCTTCAATACAAGGAAGCATAAAAGATGCCAAAATCATAATGAGTGAGTGCTGATACAATGTCTGATATAGATGACAATCTGCTGCAATTTAGTTCTGATATGAAATAGACTTCTGTGACCTTGGATCCTTCACCAAAATACCTCCAAAATGGTAGCGATAGGTCTCCAAGGGAGTGCTAAAACCCTAGATGATTATTGATGCCAAATAGATGAGAATTCTGCCTTCAAAACCCTAGATCAGCAAGTCTGAAATATCTGATGAAATCTGAATCAAAATCTGATTACAATTTGATGATGTTAAACTCCCACGATCTCTCCAAATGAAGCGCAAGATCCTCCAACCCTAGGCAATGGAAAATAGTTGGCAATTTCACCATGGAATGACCATGAAAGGTCCACGATCTGCATATATAAATCAAACCCTAGTGCCAATATCAAACCATAGCATGAATGATGATGCCATTTCAAACCCTAGAGCCAATATCTCTCCAAACCACCTCAATCCAAATTGATATTTGGACAAATCTGCATCAATTTGGTCTTCAAACCCTAGCTGATATAAACCTGCAAATAATATGTTGATTGAAGCTCCAAATCCATGCCAAAAACCTGCAATAAACTCAATGGTAAACCCCGTATGGTTTCACCTCTCAAAGTGGAATTGGGCTTTCGTCCAATCCACGAATTTTCCAAGGGTTTTCATCCTCAGAAAAATGCCAGACCAATGTTGCAGCTCGAAGGAAAATATCCAAAATGCCAATGACAAAATATCCAATGATGAATTGACCTCCCAAATACCTTCTTTTATAACCCTCAAGTGGAGTGCCCAATTTTGCCATATTTTATATCAATTTCATGTCCACCGCCATAACTTGGGATTAAAATATTATTTTATTTCACTTTTCCTGAAAATCGGTCGGCCCACTTGATTAATAAAATAATATTTTATTTTGTCATTCTATTATATATTATTTTTCCCTTTTATAAGTGACTTTCCAAATATCTAAGTCATTTTATAAAGTATTCAACTTAACTTTCCAAATATCTAGGTTGACTTTCCTTTCTTCAAGTCACTTTGCGACAATGGCTCAACTAAGCAAAAAGGGGACATTACAAAAGAATAGCAAATTTATTATAAAATTAGATAAAACCAGAAACAGCAGGCTCATAGCAAACCTATTAATCATCATTGTGACGAGTCAATAGCAATACTCAAGTCAATATATTCGGACCTTACTATACTGCAGGATCAATATGACTGATTATAAAAGGATGAGTTGAGTAGTTAAATGGCAGACATCAGATATGCGAATCTGCTTCCATGAGGCAAAACTTGTGAAAATGCCTTAAAATCTCTGTGCCATGTGGCTGAGAAAAGTCTTCAAATTCCAAATTCATCCTTACAACCATCATTGGCAGTTTAAATATTATTAAGAGGATGGCACTTATACAAAAGCAAGGCAAAATGTATCTGGTTTTTAAATGCTGAGCCTGAACCATTCACATTAAAGAAATATATTACAGAGTGACTGATACATGGTATTCTGAGCAGGTTGAAAAAGTTAAAACAAAAGCTGGATTCCATGGCTAATGTGTGATACACCACATAAAGTACAAAAATTGTTGTTTCGTGGTGAAATCAAGATTTTATTGTTAATTTTGAACAACAATCATAGTGCAAAAAGGAGAATAGGGAACCACTTACACGTAAAGAACATGTTGGCAGTAAGAACTGAAATTAAGATTGCATTAATCTGAAATTCTGTAAAAAGTCCAAAGCAAGTATAGGAAAAGAGATGGAAACTTTATACATCTGTTTTTGAAAATCTACCATACTCGCTTTCTGGCATATGACAAGGGCAGAAGAAGTGATCAATAGGTGTGTGGGGAAGATGAAACTGTTGATCTTACAGTGGTTAGGTGGTGCCAAGTTGGCATCATGACAATTGGCACCATAGTGCATTGGCACTGTTAGTGAGGTAAGTGCTGAAGATCAGCATTGTGTAGGAAGATGATCTAGGAATGGTGTCAAGACTCAATACCACTAAAATCAATATCTCTTTTGTCTCTAAAATTCTGGAAGGTCATCTGTACAATTGAAAGCTAGGGTCCATCTTTTCATAAATAATCCTGCTTTATCCTTGAACCATGGACCTTCCTGAAAAATGGTCTCTTTCTCTGTTCCAGTGGTAAAGATGGCTATGAAGTAACCTTTTGGCATCATAAGAATCTCGATTGTACTTGAGGGTTTCTAGTTCTCATAGACACAAGTTCTAGGTGTTTTGGGTTCCACATATAGTTATACCTCTGTGAAAAGGCAGATCTGTGCTTTGTCTTTTATGAATTGTAATCAGCTTTTCTTTTGATCATGAAGGTGTACGTGTTTGAGCAGGACTTCCCTTGAGGGATCTGAGTTGTCTGAGAAGTTGCTACTCTGTAAAAAGTTTATTCTAGTGAAGATGAGGCCTTGTTGGTGAGACCAAGGTGAATTGCTAAAAATGAGTGAATCAAAATAGGGGAATTAGGGTGAGGGTAGGGTTAACTGACAACAGAAAGATGAGGAAAATTCAGGCAGCAAAATAGATATTCAGTTCCCAAAGAAAAGATTATATTGGCACCACAGTGATCATTTTACTCCTACCTTAGTCATTTTGTATATACTATATATTCACTGAATGGAAAAAGCCTAATAGAACTGCTAGCTTACACAGTCGTTCATGTCTTATCGCTTTGAGTGTCAGCATAACTCTTATGTTATTCCTTCTGTTGTACTCAAATCTGAATGAATATTGTTCAAGCGAAGTTGTTCGATACTAGAAGATAGACATAAAAAATATGGTTCATCTTGAACACAGATAATACCAGAAAGATATTCTGGAAAGGATTTGATATTAAGCAATTTATGAGTATAGGAAGCAGATCCTTGGTATCTAATGACTTCATTTACACTATATAATGAGGATTCACTTGATTTGATGGTATCTGATTTTCTTGATGATTATTTTGGAACTTGGAAAAATTAGATGAATCCTATGAATTTGTATATCATAAAATTTGATGATGAGTTGAGTCTCTTTGTGAGAGTAATTCTCATGCTGGCAAGTACCCATGAAATAGATAAAAAATTACATGAAAAAGCAAGATGGTTAAGGGGTTTCAACAACATAGTGAGAATCTTCAACATTAATGTTTTTCAAATGAAATATAAGCAGTGAATCATGTTTTTGAACCTTAATGTTAACCTGGTGAATGGATAAAGGAAATAAAGTTGTTTTATTGGTGTCCATAGTTAACAGGAGATGTGGGGGTATGGGTACCAGGATGGGGACTGGGACAGGGATGGGGATGCCAATCAAATTAGGGTGCGTGAGTAAGTAAATAAGGAGACAGCTATATTTTTTTATAAATGTAGACACCAAATATTGTGAGTATGGGGATGGGGATGCGGTCCATATTCTTATAATGGAGTTTCTTGGTACCTATGCTGGTCTCATATGGTGATACCTTTACTACACATGTCTTATATACACTAGTTTTGTAGTCCCTTTGGCTCATTTTTGTCCTATTTACTTCATATCTATCTTTCCATATACCAATTCATCTCATATAAATACTAGGTATGATGTTACTTTTTACAAGTTCAGTTGAGATCCTTAAGTCTAGATGGACGTGTTTATCAGTCTTTATTCACTACATAAGGCTACCCATCGATGTTAACATAATGCCTTTCTTTATTCTATTTTTACTCATGTATAATGCATATTATTATTACATTTCTGCCATAGGTTTTTCTTGTGATGTATTCCACATTGCTGGGGAAATGCATTGGTACATTATAGTTTTTTATGTTTAATGTTTGTGGATGACAGGAATCTCATATACATTCATTAATGAATGTTCTCCGATATTGCAATCTGGATGATTCACTACAAGAAGAGCCCAGCCTTGTTTCTGATGATGCTCTTCATCGGCTGTATAAAACTAGAGAGCTGGATTATATGGCTTACATTGTATTGCGGATGTTTGAAAACACAGCGGTGAGTCTTTGTTCTTGACATGAAGTTGGAAACTGAACAACAGTAATGCTTATTCATTGGCCATGCCATGTCATATTTTACTGTTTATGGTTAGCATATTTCATAGGTGCTTATATCCTTGATATATTTCTAAGTCAGTTGCTCCGTAGTATGAGTTTTGGACCATGTGCATTGAGCATTGGTCTCCCTTAGTTGAATTTTTATGATTTCTCCATGAGTATCACATATAACTCTCATCATTGTTGAAATGTCTTAGTATTATTGAAATGCTTTTTTATAACCTGCAATGTGCATTTCAGAGTGGCTTGTTCGAGGAAGATTATGGTTACTAGGGTTTGGTCCTGTTTTATAATGGAAATCAGATTACAAATCTTGAAATAAAGGATTTTATGTTGTTTCAAGTTTCAAGGAACTGGGTCATGGTTAAGTTTCTCATCAACTCAAGCAATAGAAAGCTTAGAATTGTGCAATTTGGTATTATACTATAATTTAACAGAAGATTCCTCCTCTCAACAATAGAGAATGGTGAAATTTCAAATAACACATTAAGGAGAAGGTAGTGGGGAATAGAATTTCATATCGTAAGACTAAGTTCCTTTTCCAAAGGCTGCTGGGAAATTTTATAATGGCCATGAGAACATTTGGAGGTGGTGATTGAACTTAGTCAATGGATGGACATAAGCCTACCTATGTGTGTCAGCATGGGAGCATTTGTAGGCAGAGGTTCAGTGTAACTATATTACAGACCCATGCCCACCCCTACATTCTTTAGGAGCTCTATCATAATGTTAACGTGAACATTTTGTCTAAGCGGTCAGGATTATCAAATACCTATAACTGCATTAAGACGGACCATACCCTGATAGATATATAGCAAGGTTTTTGTGTAACTGGATCCCTTTGATTCCCTTCCCTCATCCTTACCTTCTTCGTATCCAAACCAGTTGGAATTTCCTGATCTAGACCTGGAATCTCCTTCAAAATTGACCATTTGCTTTGGAATATCGGAAACCTTCGTGGAAATGTCATCATTTCTAAGAAGATTTAAAAAAAAAAAATAAATGAAAATATACACAAAAGTCTGAAAAAAAAATTTCTGTTTCGAAGAACCTGTCTCCAACTTTTTTTGAAAATGGCATACCAGTACCCATTCTTATCTCCTAGTAACTACGATATTTAGAGAAAAGAGGATTTTGGATATAACTATGTGGATTTTTTATTATCGACATTTTGGACCACTCAAGTGGTCTATCATCCCATATGTTATATTGTTGGCATTGATTCGTAAGATAATTTGTTTACAAGCAGATATTAGGAAACCAAATGGTACTTGTGCATTACATGAACAAGCATATTCCTTTCCAATTCTGGTCACTTAAAACAATGAGAGACTCAACTTCCAAACACTCGGAGACAAATGAGTGGATGCCTGTATGGGTAGGGCTTGCCCTCTTTGAGCTATGTTCCAGGGTTCGCCTGCCAGCCTCCTGGGTGTAGGTGCAGGTGCGGTTCGTCTCGGGTGCGGGTACAGTGCGCCTGTGGGTGCGGGCAGGGTGCGTGCAAAGGGGGGTGGGTGCATCTCGGACGCACCCGGGCTGTCTGGGTTCGCACCCGGTCTGAAAAAGCAGTACCTGTGGCACACCCGGAACGCACCCACGCCCACAGTCTTTTTTTTTTAATTTTTTTTAACTTAAAACTCAGTTTTATAATTTTATCTATGTGTGTGTTCATTTTATATGCCATGGGTGTTAATTTTATCAATGAAGATTCCTCTCATGAGGGATTAGTTAGATGGGAAGCAACACAACACAAAGAAGTGAAGAGAAGGAAGTAGACCGAGCATTTGAAGGGCCTCATAGATGATAAAATCACTTGGGAACTGGAGGTGCTCATTTGGCAAGACTCCCAGTTGTCCAGCATTTGGTGGTTGATCCATAATTTTATCAAACAGTTTTTTGAAACTAAGAATCTCAGAAAACTTATTGATTGCTCTGATTAGAATGATTAATTCATTGTTTTAGAAGTGATTTTGATTGTGTAAACAACAATAAACAATATCTAAATGAACACACACACAGATGACACTCAAAATTTTGTCCCGAAAATCTCCAACTGGAGGGAAAACCAGCTGGAAGTGGCTAAATAGCTTATCTACCTGAGTGTATAGTCCATTTTATATGCACACTTTTTCAGCGAGTGGCAGTGGTGTTGGTTGTGGTTCTTCAAATGATCTTGCTAATGTCCAAGTCCAAGATGATGATAATGATGTGGAGGATTTAGCAAATCCATATGATGATTGACACTTGTCATTTGACATTGAAACAATGAAAATTGATTGTTGAACATGATATTATTATTTTGAATCTTGTTATTGAACTTGAAGTTTGAGTTTTATGTTTTATGATATTCAAGTTGATGGTGGTTTTGTTGATTATATGATGCTATGTGGTGTTCTACACTTTATTCTTGCATTTCTACACTTAATTCTTGCTTCTATGCTTAATTTTTTTGTATATATATATATATATATATATATATATATATATAAACAAACCCAAAAACAAACCCAACCCCCAAAAAAAAATTTGGCCGAACCCGCACCCGCACCAGAACCGGCAACTTCGTCTCTGAGGCATATAACATTAGACTAATGAGTTTTTATCATGGTCAGCGGAAGGTACAAGGATTATGCCACAGGTGAGGTATTTGGTTTTGGTTTAGAACTCCTAAGCCATGTTTAGAGAAATGAAATGTCCCACCCCTTCCGGAGATATTTGCTAACTGTTCTATTCTGTTCTTTCTGATTGCTTTTTTGTGTTTTTTTTTTTGACAAGCACACATGCATGCATATAATGTCGAAAACACAATAGAAATGAAATACCCAGAAGCTCTATTTCAATGGAAATATATTGCAAGACATATACAAGCAATACCCATAAGATGGAATGGTCAAAACGTGAAGTTTTTACATATCCATTTGGCTGTTATGAAAAGTACAGGTCTGAGTTAAATGCAACAGCAGCAAATACGTCTTTTCTCCCTTATTCTTCAAGAGGATGTATTGTCTCAACAATAAAATGTTTGTTTCTACTACAAAGACCTCTCAGCTCATATAAAACCTCACGGAATGCATTACATACAAGAGAATAAACAATACACTGAAAAAACCCACTTGCATATACTGCTGGTACGGCCCTGCTGGAGTATATCTGTACCTTCTAACACATCTAAACTGCCTTAAAAACACACCCAATGGTCGCTGTTAGGGCTGCAGATGTAAAATGTCCTTGCTGGGATAATATTCAGTCCAAACCCTCCACACAAAACTCATTGAATGCGTACCAGGCTGAGAGGCTGTATGGCCTGGTTATGAGGTCTCCAGTCCCTCAAATCTCCACCAAATCTCATAAAAATCAAGGAATAACCTCTTCAATCTGCATTGATAATTATGGAGGCAAATATTTGAAGATATCTCTAAGTTAACTCCACGACAAGCTCCGAATCAACAAAACTGAAAACTATGAAGTGCATTTGCAATCTCTGATATTTCATTCAAATAAATCTTTCAAACCCTTAAAAACTTCTGAAATTCTTCTCCAATGAAGCTCAGATGTGACCTCTGTGTGAAGCCACCAATTAATTGCAGCCCTAGGATGATCTTTCTCGCCTGTAGGAAGCACAATCGAAGAGAGGCTACGTTCTCCAAGATTGAAATTACAGCAAAACCCTAGGTTTCACCTCCAAAGCCAAAGCACAAAGCCAAGTTGAGAGAAAAATGATTAATCCTAATGAAATGAATTCCAAAAATGCCCTTTTATAATATTCAATTTGCATTTGACTTCATCTCATTTAATTTACTTTAATTTCATTTTCTTTTCCCTCCTTTTGGTGCACAACTTATAATATAAAGTATACTTTATTATTCACTTATATCTCCCCTTCATTTAACACATTACAAATTATACTTTTAAGAGCATTTAAATCCCCTTTTTAAATAAAGTCCACTTAATTCATTAATAATATGCACTTAATAATTAATTATTATTAAAGTATAACTTTAATAATAATTATAATATTATAACTCCATCATTAACCATCGTAAATCAATTCTGACTTCACCAGGAGGTAGCCCACTGTCTTCACTGCCAACCAAGGTGCCTTACTATAAATAGTAAGGTTGGCCTCTATCAACACACTAACTTACTATAAATAGTAAGTATATAAAAAACGGAGCCAAAACACCCTAAATATCATAACCTATGAACAAGCTAAGGAACTAGAGATGAAAACACTGCCAACTGCCAACTGGGGAGCTAGCTAACTCCAACACTGGGCTATTTTAGCCTACGAGGACCCAATGATAGGCTAAACCACCAACTCTAATGCTCGCTCAAAAAGGGGACATTACAGTCTGCCCTCCCTGAAATTGCTTGTCCTCAAGCAATCACAACTGAATAGGAAACATCACTCCTTTAGAGGCCCAAGGGAAGAACTGTAGAATGACCCACATGTCACCAAATAACTCAAGCAACACCAGCATAAACACAACTGCGCAAAGATAAACATCATGCCATCTGTCCAACTCCTACGCACAAGATTTGTGCATCGAAATCAGCTCATGTACCTGTGAATCAAAGGTGAACTTGTATGCATACCACACAATGTACATGCTATAAAACTCATCAACAAACCCTGACTGGAATCCTGATGCACAAGAAGGATACCATAGAAAATTGTAGAGGGCCCAATAATATATCCCTAGATCCCAAACGCAGAATGGAAGTATGCCATGCATAACATCCTCTGACTTCCACTGCACTAATCTGATATCAACTTCATCATGCCGAGAGTGGTGAAGCAAACCAATGGGACCCATCCGAACCACAATGCCAATCCTGTCACCACTTGGATCCCAATACAATCAAAACTCACATCTATCAGTCAAGAGGTAAGAATATCCAGACATGTCTGTACCATAACATCCCCTTTCATCCTCTGCAAATCTCCTATGGATGTGTTGTCTATCCCTCATAGGTACTGGAAGATATGTAACTGCTCCTCCCAAATCGAGGGAATGATAAAACTCTTCTCCATCACCTCTGTAAAAACTAAACATGCCATCATACCTACTGACACTGCAACCTCTCTGAAACCATGTCTCCAATGGAAAATTTTGAGACAAAGAAGTTGCAAACTATGTCTAGTATACATCAGCATGATGGTAATCTGATCTCTGACCCTGCAAGTAATCCTCTGAATATATATACTTATACTCATTTATATATAATAATAATAATTGTTTCTTCCAATATTTAGTATTTATTAATTATATTATTATATATATCTGATAATATTATTTATATTATTGTATAGTAATAATATTTAATATTTATAATATATAATTATAATTATAATAATATTTAATTAATATTTATACTAATAGTTATATCAATTTTATATTATTATTTCCATATTTATATATTATATATTTAATAATATTATAATTATAATGATATATAAATTTGTATTTATACAATTTATTTAATAATTATTTGTTTATTAAATATGATCATATGCACGATTATCATCAAGAGTGACTTCTCTGTCTTATCTTAATGTTTAAATCTTTAATTTAAACAATGTCGTAATATCGGGACATGACAGTCCTCCCCACTCAAGATTGCTTGTCCTCAAGCAATCACAACGAGTTCTTTGCATTTTTAACATCTACCTTTAGCATATACCATACAAGGGATGATCAATATAACTAGGTCTAATGCTTAATCAATCCTAACGATCAATCCCAGCGGAGATGGGGAAGTATCTCTTGTTAGGGTGCCATGAAACCATCCTCCACAGGTAGTGCCTTTGTATGATGTAACACGTGCCCATTCCACCTTAGGTTTTATCCATTGCCTTTGTATGATGTAGCACATGCCCATTCCACATTAGCTCTTATCCATTGCCTAAGTATGATGTAGCACATACCCATTCCACCGCAGGTCTTATCCTAAGTATGATGTAACACATGTCCATTCCACCGCGGGTCTTATCTATCCTGCGAGGTATTAATATTGTTTCTCCCTAACCAATCCACTGTAATGTGCTGTACCTGTTTGTATTTTTTTAATGATCCTTTATGTGTGATTTTTATTAATTTTTGTGTGATCTTTGAGACTAGACAGAAGAATGCAGAAGGGGTTTTTAGTTTCCCTGCAGATGTGTTGCCGGAGCATACAATATATAGCATATAACCCAAACCCAGAAAATATATAACAGATATAAAGAAACTATCGACTACCCAGATAGTAAAATGACCAATAATGAATTACTGTGACATACCCATGTTTAGATTTGCAACTTCATATTTCAGCTGTTGCCGGACCAGCAAATGGGCATAGCCAGAAATCACTCCAAACTCCAAAGAATACAAAGATGAACATACAAATTGATATCAGCAAGAGAAGAGGCCCTAAATGCCTCACACAATGCAAAATAAACACTACCCACAATGAGAAATGAGCTCCACACTTCCCCACGTCAAGCCTGGTGGTGTACAGCCATAGCTTAAAATGCCCTCAAACATGGTACAGCTGGGCTGGGTAGTACGACCAGCTAGCTGCAAATGAAATATAGTCCCAAATATGTGTATTTCTACCTCAAACCTCCAATGAACTGATCTCCAATCTGCTATGAAGAACTCAACTGAAAATACCAGAGAAATCCTCAATACTATATCAACTCTTTGTCACAAACTCCATTGAAGCACATATGTGAACACTGAATGTATCCATCATAGAAGGCACCGTTGGGTGATCTTTCACACCTGTGGGATACCGCTACTCTGGGAGGTTTTCGTCTCCAAGAGCCTCTGGTTTGAATCCTCAAACCCTAGAGCCAAGCTCCAAAACCCTAGCAAGGGAAATCTCAAAGAGAAGAAAATAATAATCCAAACATATCCAAATGAGAGCTCTTTTCCTTCTTTTATACTTTTTCAATTGGGAGTCTCTAAAATCCTCTTGCATATGGGATAAAACATGAGAGGGAAACATTTTAAAACACTTTATTATTCCCTTGAGATGTGTGCTCAAGACATTAAGTGATCCTTTTAAATAATTTCCTTTCATAAAGTCACATTTGCCGTTAACATTAGAATATGCCGTGAAATAATAAAATATAACTTCGGCCATTAAAATAACCATCAAGACGATGTCGGAATGCCATGAACAAAAGCTCGCCGAAAAGGTCTTGACGAGACGAACACAACCCCACTCTGAAAATCCCGATCCGACACTGAACCCGAACTTACTAAAAATAGTAACAGCCAAGAGCAAATTGAGCCAACACAGAGGGTGCCAACTGGACCCACAAACCATCTGATAACTCCGAGCTCAATGCAATGTCTATAAGAGCCAACAACTGATTGCCAAGTCGCCCAAATAGTGCCAAACTGCCACTTACTAAAAATAGCAGTGACCACCGGGGACCAAAGAGAACAAACCCAGAAAAACCCAGAAAGATTAACGACATGCAAACACTTACTATAAATAGTAAGTACGAACAAGTTGTCCGAAAACCCTCCGAAAAGTGTCAACCAGCTCCTCTGGATCACCGGAACACCTTGGTGACATAGAAATACTTCTCTAATTATGCTGTCACCAACCCAGAAAGTCAGCTCTGACTGATCTGCAAGAGAATCCGAAAATGGGGACATTACAGTCCGCCCTTCCGAAAGATTGCTTGTCCTCAAGCAATCTGCACCTGCATGCCAAAGTTGAACACTAGGATCCCAAATCAATCTGAAAAATGTCCAACAACATCTCCATTGCATCCGCTGGGTAGGGGTAAAACCATGCTCAGCATTAATGTAAATAGCTACCCCAATATAGAGCAATCTGCTAGACATAGGAAACCCCGGGTCCCAAAGCCAATAAGGAAGTCTGCCATACACATCACCTGATGACTTCCACTGCGCTACTCTGATATAATCTTCACCATGCAGAGAGTGGTTAAGAAACATGACGGAATCCAACTGAACTGTTATGCCAAATTTGTCACCACCTGGATCCCAACACATCAGAACCTCACATCCAACAATCATGAAGGGGTAAGTAAATCTCGAAGTGTCTGAACCCCAACATCCCTTAACATCCCCTGCGAAACTCCTATGGATGTACTGACTATCCAACATAGGTGTTGGAAGATGTGACACTGCTCCTCTCAACACGAGGGAATGAATCAGCTCTCCTCCATCACTGCTATACAGACTAAACATGCCATCATGCCTACTGATACTGCAACCTCTCTGAAGCCATGTCTCCAATGGAAGTCTTCGAGACCAAGAAGTTGCAAAGTCTGTCTGATACATGTCACCTTGATGGTACTCTAATCTTTGACCTTGCAAGTGATCCTTTGAATGTGTCTGAGTCAACCACCTACAATCTCTAGTTCCATCACCTGTAGATGGCAACCCTTCATCCCACAATGGATGGTATAAATCTCGAGCCAATCCACACTTATGCATCATCAGGTCATCTGTGTGTGGACTAAAGGAGAAATGGTGAGCATTCCTCACTATGTAGTCAAGATAAAAAGCACCTGCCTGTGTCAATGGTTGACTGCCATAGACATGAGGAACACACTCCCCATCACTCGAATCAGAAGATGGCTCATGTCTCTGATCCTGAATAGCTAATTGGGTAGATACTCTGCAAGTCCTCTCCGCATACCCAACAGCAAAGTCCTGATCTGACAGCAACTGGAGGTACTCTGATTTAATCCACTCCATGGCATGCTGGATAGTTCGCAAATCAGATGTAGATGTGCCCACTACTACCTGTTGATGTGTTTTTCTTGCACATGCAAACTCAGAATAAAATACTAAGTATTCTATCCTCTCTTGAATAAAGTCTCTCGAATGCTAAACAATGTGATCAATCGAGACAACTCCAAGGTTTCTTATTCATGTTTTTGCTATGGATAGACTCAGTAGTTGATGTGATTTGCTGGTAATCACAAAGGGACTTATGCTGAATATGCTCCTTACTCCACTCAAATGTGTTACTTCTTCCTTATGAAATGGAACTTCTTCCAACTGGGTACAAAAAAAAAAATACAAAAGACAAGGGTTAAGAAAGCTAATCTAAGGACAATGAAGTGATGGATGATGTTTCAATAGACAAACTCCTTGAACCAAGCCTCGCTTCGCCATGAGAGCAACAACTACATGAAGCTAGTGCAATCTTCAAAGGGAAATGAAGGATTTTCAAACTACAAACATGCATCCAAATACCCATAGCTGGCGCAACTTGAATGAACATTCACAATTGAACTAAAGCACATGAAGGTTCAGACTAACTTTGCACTGTGAATTGCAAGCCACAAGTCACAAAAAGTATGAACATAGAGGAATTCATCAAATATCTCAACATAAATCCATCATATCAGTGAACTTCTAATCTAATTCTACTCTACTTGGAAACATCTCCCCATCACATCCAAGAAATTAGAAACCATGTTAACATTCCGCAACCACACAAAATCACCATGAAACAACCAACAATGAGCTTGTATTGATCTTGGAAGTATTTTAACAACAATTTCAATGTCTCTTCAATGACTTTAAGAAGTCTCCTCTACTCTACTTGCTATTCTTCCTAATTCTAATATCCTAATGTCTCTCTTACAAATGAGAGAAGTGAGCTTTATATAGAGCTCAAGAATTACAATAAATGGCCAAGATTGATTTGCAAATCAATGGCCCAGATTGAGACAACAAGACAATTTGTTACAACAATTTGCTATTTTTAGACATGAAAAAGGGAACAAAGGCACGTTCCCCAATGTGATAAGTAACATGTCAAAATGTGATTGCCCTGACGATGTGTACATGCCACCTCAGCCTTGGGCGAACCAGTTTGATTTTCTCCTTGTTCACATTGCTTGGAGCAACTTCCCAAATTGTATCATCTTTCATGGAATAGTCTTTGAACTTGGATTTTCACCTCTGGAACTTTGCATCTTTTGAACTTGCAAATTTGGAATTTCGGATTTCTTCTTGTTGTCTTGAAATTTTTAGTTTGAATGTAATTCATGGATTTCTTGATAAACTTGCTCATTTCTCATCTTGTGACATTCTCATTCTTGTGTAGGATTTTAACTCTGGATGGTGCATGAAGTAGAAGATGTTTTTTGCGTGAATTCTTAAGAGTAGACTTCATGATGGATGTAGATGGCTCATGGAATAGATAACTCTGGAGCTTAAAAATGCAAACGAATTTTTGGAAATGGATTTCTGGATGAATGTTCCTCTCATGATGCTGGGTTCTTGAACATACAGGTGGAATGATCTTCTGGATGCTTGGATGATGGCAAACTTGATGATGCAATATTCTTCCTCCATTCTGGTGATGTCGCCTTCTTTGGAGCAAGGTGAATCAGCTTGATGACACTTTGACCCTCTGGATGACTTGCCTCCACCTAATTCGATCTTTCACTTGATCTCGCTCTCCTTCAACATTCGCCGCATACATTGCAAACCTACAAGCAAAATACCTCAAGTTAGTACATTAGCATGATACATGATATAAAGGAATTTTACCACTAAATTCACCTTCCTTACGAATGTGGGACAAATAAAACGATTTCTATATATTCATCAAACAATTTTCAATTTAAGCCAACTTATTCAATAATGCAAAGTGATTTTTCATGAAAACTTTCAAAAAGTGGAAATTGTTCTGGTCTATGGAATATGCACCCTTCTAGGGCGCAAAATGTAAGCTCTAGAACATTTTCCCATTTTGCAACTTTAATACTTAGAATTTTTCTTGTTCTCTGCTTCAAGTTTCGCTTCTTCTTTGGTAAATTCTCCTTCAATTTCAATGATCTCACATTCAATTTTGCATTTGTAATGAGTGAATTGCCTCCTCTACAAGGGCGCATATTGCAAGCTAAAGAGAAATTTCCTTCATTTTCTTGGGCTTTTGAAACTTTACAATTCACCTCCAAACTTGCCTTTTCTTTGTCAAATTTTTGAAATTTTTGCATTAGATGCTTGTTGAATCGTCATGAAATTGGAATCTCTTCAAAATGGGAAGGTTGAGAACGGCACATAATCCTTACTAAAGAGGATTTTCCACTCTTCCAATTCATCCTCTAACTAGGGTGGAAAATGCAAGGGGCAGAACATTTTCCCCATTTTGCATTTGATCATGACCTTCATCTTAATCAATTTTTAAAACCTTGTCCAATTCAATTTCTCTTCTCTTGGCGAATTTCTGCTCTTACTCTGGTGCTCTGCTCTAAATTTTCTGCTTTTTCAGATTAAATTTAAGTGTGAAATGAAGAATTTCAGTCCTTCGCTTATAGTGCTGCCTTTCTTCCCTCTTGTTTTTGGGAAATTTGCCTTACTTCTTGGATAAAATCTGCCTTTCTTAGGGAATTTCTGCTCTCCTCTAATTCGCTGTTCTGTTCTGCTTTTTGGTTTTGGATTTGAAATAGCTGTACAAGACTCCTCTTGAGGCAGGTCAGCCAGCATATTAGGTGTATTTTTGTTAAAACCAATTTTTTCTCCTTTAGGCCGACTTGATACTTTGTGTTGGGCGAATTGTTATTTGATAAAATAGGAGTTTTCCAAGGGCGGAAATTGTAGCTGGCAGAACATTATGCGCCATTGGAATGGGATGATTTCCTTGCCTATGAGAAATTTCTTCAATTCTTACTTAGAATATTTCTTGGTTTGTACTTGTCTAACTTTCCTCCCTTGGCGAACTCATCTTCAAAGATAGGTAATTTACATTTGTAATGAGTGAAATTGTCTCCTTTGTAAGGGCAGAAATTGCAGATAGTAGAACATTTTCCCTACTTTTCCTTAGACTTGTTATCCTTTGAGCTTTACTCATGCCTTAGTGAAATTTTCAACTCTTAAACATTGGATTTTCATGACTTGACAAATTGCTTAGTTGCATTCTCTCTAAGTTTGAAGTATCTTAAAAATTGATCCTCATGAAACTTTGAAATATCACTTCAACTTGTATGTCAAATGGACTCTCCTCCTCCTAGGGCGCAAAAATGCAAGGACTAGAACAATTTGCGCTTTTTGCTTCTCATCTCACTTTGCCTTAGGCGAATTTCCACATTTGAGTGTCATAGCATTTTCTATTTTTCCTTAATATTGCCTTCAAAGGTAGGGCGGATTTTGAAAGGGGTAGAACATTTTCCTTTATTTTGGTATTCATAATACTTAGTTGAATCTCCACACTTTGATCTTGAGCGCCCAATGCAAGTATACATGCATTTCATCCTTGTATCAACCTCTATCAAACCTTCACTTGGAGCTTCAAAACAAGACTGGAGTCTTAAAGATACTTCCCACTTAGTTCAACTTTTTCGTGACTATCTGGGTGGAAATTGCATGGAGTAGAACAATTTCCTCCGTTATAGGGCGGATTTTGAAAGGGGTAGAACATTTTCCTTTATTTTCAACTCAATCATGACTTTCACTTTGAATTTTCAAAACAAGGATGATTTCTTAGAATGTTTCATACTTAGTCAAATTTCCTTGTTCCTTCTAGGGCGGAAATTGCAAGAGGTAGAACATTTTCCATTATTTCCAAGTCTCCTTCTAGCTAAAGCGCAAAATGCAAGGGGCAGAACATTTTCCCCATTTTGGCATTCTATCATGACCTTCACTTGAACTTTCAAAACAAGGTTGAACTTCCCAAGATGTTTCATACTTAGCTAAATTTCCTTGTTACAAACTCCTAGGGCAGAAATTGCATGCTCTAGAACATTTTGCACTCCAAGGAGGGCGGATTTTGAAGGTCGCAGAACATTTTCCTTCATTTTGCTACTTAGGTTTTTTCTTCGAATTTCAAATGTTGAGTGAATCTTCTACCTTGGACTTCCTTCATTGCCTTAAACATGGATTGAGTTTCAACATCCTTCGCACTTCATGCATTTATCATGAAATTCCTAGGGTGCATGTTGTAGGCTTAAGAACAATTTGCAACTAGGGAGGGCGGATTTTGAAGGGTGCAGAACATTTTCTTTCATTTTGGTACTTCAACAATTCATCAAACTCCATCTTTCTTCCAACTCCACAAAACAAATTGTCATATTTTTTGCAAGTATTCTCGAGAATTTGTCTAAGGCAATCATGCATTAAAAAATGGAGACCTTCAACCTAGGGCGCATATTGCATGAGGCAGAACATTTTCCACCCTCAAACTCATCCTCTAGGGCGGATATTGCATGTGTGAGAACATTTTCCCCATTTGTCAACACTTGGCCAAATTTTCGAGTTTTGATCTTCTCTGTCGCTTGAATTCTCATTGCTTTTGCTTGGGCGGATTTTGAAAGCTCTAGAACATTTTCCCCATTTTCCTGGGCGCATATTGCATGGTGTAGAACAATTTCCGCCCAAGGTCCAAGACTTCAACTTTTTTCGCCTGATTTTGACTTGTCCTGGATGGAAGTAATTTCCTATACTTTAAATATTTTGAAATATACTTCCAGGATGTTTGAGATAGGTCTCAGATCCATGGGATTTAACATGCAGATTCTAGATTTTTGAGGATCCACCAGATTTCAGACTTAGTCAATTTCAGGATCTCAGAACATCAGGATTCCAGACTTAGTCAATTTCAGGGCTCAGAACACGCATCAGGTTGAGAAGATACAAACTCCTTAGCCAAAATATATCAAGACTTGGGTAAAACAACACTACCAAAACCTTACAAGCTCAAAGAAAACCTAAACCCTAAAGCAAAGCAACGAGAGAAAGCAAAAAAAAAGGGGGTCCCCATTTGCAATGGGGCGATGTGTGATTACATCAAAACACTACCCCTATCTGCCTCTCCTCCAATTGTGCCGTCCAAAAGAGATCCTCCACAAACTTGTGGGTACTGTCAATACGAGTTAAGGTTTCAACAACCTTATTCTCGGAAACCTTCAACTGATCTCTCCAACCCTGCGGTCTAGTAAGTTGTCGATCACTATCAACTACATGGGATGCAATCTTTGATTTGCTTCCAAGAGAGGGAAACAAATCAACATGAGAATCGATCTCCCTACTGGATGATGCCCTGCATATCTCCTGTGAAAATGATGAAGTAGTGTGATGATCTGTCACACAACTCTCTGGAAAATTCACTACTACACCACAAGAGCCATCAATCATCTGCTCTACATCACCTGAAATGGGCCTACCCTCAGGAGAACCAGGTGCATCATGTGGTTCTCTGTAGCTCTCAAACAATGCATTCATCCCATCTGTAATAGCTGCACTTGTAACTGTGATGGATGTAACCATATCCTCAATCTGCCCACAACCATAATCCGTGGATAAATGCTCCTCACCCACTGTTGCCAGAGAAACCTGAGCTGTATCTATAGATGGGGAAGACTGTGCCAAGCTCAACTCCACGGTAAGCTCATCTATCCGCGTCTTAGACTCTTGAAGGGCTATTTGAGCATTCTTCAAAGAGTCCGCGGTGACCTCAAGCTCATAGGCGAGCTCATCAACCTCCTCTTTCTTTCCCCTTAGAGCATCATGATAAATATCATCAAGCCTGAGAAGATGATATCTATCTGATAACAGTTGTAGGTAATTATTTTTCATGATCCCAACTGCATCTCTAAGTGCCTGAAATTCAGCAAGGGAAAGTCCTCTATCATCATGTTCCTCCATCTCAGGAGTACTCCAACCATAGGTTGCCAACATCTGTCTAGCAACATCAAAATGTTCCAAAGCTATAGCAATCATATTGTCATTAACCTTCAATTGCCCAGTCAAATGATGATGCCCATGTGACGAACCATCTCCACACCAATCTTTCGATTTGCAATCTGCACTATGGAAAGAGGTTGAATCATTATCACTCACCGATTGGTAAGCATCCTTATGTGTGCTATCAGCCCTGCACACTTCCTCAACAAAGGTATTGTTGTTATGTACCTCATGGGATGGCTCCAATGACATGATAGAAGCTGTAGATTGGACATAACCATCGCACACTGCTGCCTCCAATGTAGATGCATGCACAACCAAAGAGCTATCCTGGGACCCATCATCAACAAGTAAATTTTTTGATTTGTTCTCCTCTTCTAAGGGTCTGATTTGCAAAATCAAACTTGCTACAGCTTGAATATGCATCACAACCAAGTTGAGTGTCATGCTCTGTCTCAAATTCTGAATCTTCTCCCGGATCCCATACCTGGTTATTTTTCCCAAGTGCAATGCTACAATCGGAAACAACTCTATCATCCAACTCCGAAGGTGGATTGTCATATGTCATGTCAACACCCATCTCAAGTAATGGGTTATCAGCAGTCACCACAAATTTATTCTTGCAATCGGATTCATGTAAAGGAAATGAACTGCTGTTATGACGAATAGTAAAATCAGAACCTTCATACCTATCATCAATGACTCCAGTGCTGTCCCAAATCACTTGTACCTCTTCCTTATCATCCCCAACCGTGAACTGTGAATCTGATTCAACAAAGCCACAAGGTCTCTGCTCAGGATCAGCTACATGCAATGTGAAATCAGATTTGTTTTCAAAATCAAGAACACCACCTATAACATCATTCCTTGTTTGATAAGCATCCTCATGGGTGCTATCAACTAACTCTTCTAAAAGGTCACTTGGTTCTTCCAGTTGCAAGGGGAATGAATCATTTTCTTCATTACTCTGGTCAAAGGCTGATTTAAAATCTTTATCCGCATACGTTTCACCTATGTCCTCTGAGGACTTAAAACTTCCAGCATCAATACTCTCAGGCTTGCTTGTAAAGTCACCTTCTAGCAATCTATCAATCATTTTTAATTCATTCTCAGAAGTAGTGACTTCAAGATCTTCATCAAAGCGAGGCCCAGCTTCACAACTTTCTGCTGTAGTCTTCTCCAAATCAGCAAGCTCCTTTTTACACGTCTCTTGATTAGTGATCTTGTTTTCATCATACAAAGGCTTAGACTCATTTTTCCCAGCTATCAAGTCTTCATCTTCTTTGCTCTTATTAAAACTTGGCTGCAATAAACAGGTGGTAGGGGTTTCTATTTCACATTCCTTGTTGTTCCTATCTCCATGGTTTCTATCACCATTATTGTTCCTTTGTCCGACATTGTTGTTGTTATCAATCTTGCAAAGATAATTGGTCACCATCTGTATTATTTTATTATCTCTTCTCTCCCAAATATTCAACATCTCTTCATGTTTCCTGCGCCAATTATCCAACCTTTCCTGGAAACTATCCCAGTCTGTATCACCCATATCCTCTATCACTACTGTATCTATACCTGCAAAGGGATCAATATGGAAAATCTGTATGTGTACTCATGCAAGTGCTGATCACTCACATGCACATGCAAAGCTAAGCTGTATGTCTGTTCAACCTCACAGGATGGCAAGATCATAGCTCTGATACCACTGTAATGTGCCGTACCTGTTTGTATTTTTTTAATGATCCTTTGTGTGATTTTTATTAATTTTTGTGTGATCTTTGAGACTAGACAGAAGAATGCAGAAGGGGTTTTTAGTTTCCCTACAGATGTGTTGTCGAAGCATACAATATATAGCATATAACCCAAACCCAGAAAATATATAACAGATATAAAGAAACTATCGACTACCCAGACAGTAAAATGACCAATAATGAATTACTGTGACATACCCATGTTCAGATTTGCAACTTCATATTTCAGCTGTTGCCGGACCAGCAAATGGGCATAGCCAGAAATCACTCCAAACTCCAAAGAATACAAAGATGAACATACAAATTGATATCAGCAAGAGAAGAGGCCCTAAATGCCTCACACAATGCAAAATAAACACTACTCACAATGAGAAATGAGCTCCACACTTCCCCACGTCAAGCCTGGTGGTGTACAGCCATAGCTTAAAATGCCCTCAAACATGGTACAGCTGGGCTGGGTAGTACGACCAGCTAGCTGCAAATGAAATATAGTCCCAAATATGTGTATTTCTACCTCAAACCTCCAATGAACTAATCTCCAATCTGCTATGAAGAGCTCAACTAAAAATACAACAGAAATCCTCAATACTATATCAACTCTTTGTCACACAAACTCCATTGAAGCACATATGTGAACACTGAATGTATCCACCATAGAAGGCACCGTTGGGTGATCTTTCACACCTGTGGGATACCGCTACTCAGGGAGGTTTCCGTCTCCAAGAGCCTCTGGTTTGAATCCTCAAACCCTAGAGCCAAGCTCCAAAACCCTAGCAAGGGAAATCTCAAAGAGAAGAAAATAATAATCCAAGCATATCCAAATGAGAGCTCTTTTTTTTCTTTTATACTTTTTCAATTGGGATTCTCTAAAATCCTCTTGCATATGGGATAAAACATGAGAGGGAAACATTTTAAAACACTTTATTATTCCCTTGAGATGTGCGCTCAAGACATTAAGTGATCCTTTTAAATAATTTCCTTTCATAAAGTCACATTTGCTGTTAACATTAGAATATGCCGTGAAATAATAAAATATAATTTCGGCCATTAAAATAACCATCAAGACGATGTTGAAATGCCATGAACAAAAGCTCACTGGAAAGGTCTCGACAAGACAAACACAACTCCACTCTAAAAATCCCGATCCGACACCGAACCCGAACTTACTAAAAATAGTAATGGCCAAGAGCAAATTGAGCCAACACAGAGGGTGCCAACTGGACCCACAAACCATCTAATAACTCTGAGCTCAATGCAATGTCTATGAGAGCCAACAACTGACTGCCAAGTAGCCCAAATAGTGCCAAACTGCCACTTACTAAAAATAGCAGTGACCACCGGGGACCAAAGAGAACAAACCTAGAAAAACCCAGAAAGATTAACGACATGCAAGCACTTACTATAAATAGTAAGTACGAACAAGTTGTCCGAAAACCCTCCGGAAAGTGTCAACTAGCTCCTCTGGATCACCGGAACACCCTGGTGACATAGAAATACTTCTCTGATTATGCTGTCACCAACCCAGAAAGTCAGCTCTGACTGATCTGCAAGAGAATCCGAAAATGGGCACATTACATCCACATCCAATCTCCCAATGTATTCTATGATCTTGCCTGGCATTCAATTTTTTTTTTTTTTTTCTTATTTAAATACAAGTATGTAGGCAAGTAGCTCAAGTAGACAAGTAAGTAGCTCAAGCAAGTAGGCAAGTAGCTCAAGTAGACAAGCAAGTAGTATACACGGAATGGTAGGGTGACTGTTCTGATACCACTTGTAATGCCTCCTTTCTAGAGGAAATACTTAAACCTGAATCTGCATCCAAAGTGATTCTCAAGGAGACATTAGTAACATTAGAGATCATTAAATTCCAATGATAAGATCAACAAGTTCAATGATAATATTCCATTCATGATCGTCATCCACTATTGATGACTATTCTATACTATAAATCATAATTCAAGATCCATATCCTCTTCTCTTGTTCTTCATCAGGAACTAGGATTTACATGACGTGGGCGCTAAGAAACCAAAACATGGAAGGAATTATGCCCACCCTCCTTACCATACCAATCAATGGATATGTAAGGCGCAAAGAAACCATTCACATGTAGGAATTGTACCGCCATTCCCTGCATAACCTACTATTTCGTGAAGGATGAAGTAACAGGAGTTATCAGTAATATGTTCTTGTATTCTATAATACATCCCATAAGTACATTAGGATGAATATTGAACATAACTCAGATCCATACTCTCCCCTCTTACTATTCACCAAGGAATTAGGATCTTACATGCTAGGGCGCGCTGAAACCACCCCTGAACCCGGTTTCGGAACTTAGTGCCAGCCTTTGGGATCTATAAACAGAGCCTCGGATCCGGCCACGGAACTATGTCCCGACCTTGGGATCAATTACAAGACCTCCGGACCCGGCCATGGGAACTAATTCCTAGCCTTTGGGGTCTACACAGAAGATTGGATTACTCCGCCTTTCCCTACAATACCTACTTGATGAAATAATAAGGGCTACAGAGACATGGTCTTCATTTCAATATTCCCCTGTACTTATTGTTACCATAATGCATAGATTAAAGACATTTACTTTGCAATTCGAAATACCTTTATACGGTATTCGTGTTTATACAATTGTTCATCATAAGTTGACACATTGATAAGATATTTCATTATAATTTGTAATGATTTACATAGAATCATATTGTTATTACTATCATATATATATATATATATATAGAGGTATTCATAGAAACCAATATACATGATAGTATGAATTTATCTTAATTTACCTTAATTATCACGTACCTTTATTGCTGCTGACTTTGGACTGTAGGTCCTACCCCCGATCTGCAGAACAGTTCTTTTTCCTTATTAGATAACTGCTGCTTCTCTTTTTCAAATTGTTCTGATTATCGAATGATGGCACATTTCACATGTTTGTTCTATCCTTTTTACATTCATTCCTATG
Source organism: Cunninghamia lanceolata (assembly GCA_027924645.1). Taxonomy (NCBI): domain Eukaryota; kingdom Viridiplantae; phylum Streptophyta; class Pinopsida; order Cupressales; family Cupressaceae; genus Cunninghamia; species Cunninghamia lanceolata. The sequence goes on along the minus strand of BSBN01000553.1, from coordinate 10,118,792 downwards.
AACAGTTGCAACTTATACTAATCGTTGTCCAAATGGGATGTCTCCCTTAGTAATTAATCGCTGCTCATTTTCATCGTAACTTCTTTCATACCAATAATTGTTTTAAACTAATTCCTTAGAGTAATCGCTCCTTTATTAGTGGGATTAATATGTGTATAAGTATGTACTCATTTATATATAATAATAATAATTGTTTCTTCCAATATTTAGTATTTATTAATTATATTATTATATATAATATCTGATAATATTATTTATATTATTGTATAGTAATAATATTTAATATTTATATTAATAGTTATATCAATATTTATATTATTATTTTCATATTTATATATTATATATTTAATAATATTATAATTATAATGATATATAAATTTGTATTTATACTATTTATTTAATAATTATATATGTTTATTAAATATGACCATATGCACGATTATCATCAAGAGTGACTTCTCTATCTTATCTTAATGTTTAAATCTTTAATTTAAACAATGTCGTAATATCGGGACATGACAGAGACCCCTGCGACAAATCGTCTCCACATAAATTTTTTGATTTGTAATCTGCACTATGGTAAGAGGCTGAATCATCATCACTCACTGTTTGATAAGCATCATCATGTGTGCCATCAGCTCTGCACACTTCCTCAACAAAGGCACTGTTGTTATGTACCTCACGGGATGGCTCCAATGACATAATAGAAGCTGCTGATTGGACATAATCATTGCACACTGCTTCCTCCAAAGTAGATACATGTTCATCCAAAGAACTATCCTAGGACCCATCACCAACAAGTAAATTTTCTAATTTGTTCACATTTTCTAAGGTCTGATTTGCAAGATTAGATTGATGTGGCTTGAATCTGCATCACATAATTCATTTTTAACACCCAAATCTTGAGTGTCAACGTTAGGGAACTCCACACAACCATCATTCTCATGTGTAATGGTGGTAACCTCATGCTAATGCAAATAGATCAGACTGCTGTCACACAAATCAGGGCTGTTATGGCTTGTATTCTCCTTGCTTTCCTCGTGTTTGACACTCATATCTTGTGTGCCAACATAAGAAGTCTCTTCTGCAACATTTTCCTCATGTGCCATAACATTTAAATTTGAGCTTTGCTCAAAAGAATGACTACTGTCATAAAGATCAGAATTGTTATCAAGGCTAATAACAACCTCTTGAGCCCTGAAAGTAACTTCAAGAGCTTCTGCCAAACTATCATCAAATTGCGAGTCCTTTTTATCCATGCATTGGTGGTTAGGTTCCCAAAATTCTTTGCAAGAGAAGCATAGACCTTGTCTTCTCAATTGGTTCTTGCTCATTATGGGAGTTCCTGTAACCTGATCATTGAGTTTAAATGTAGAACCATCATTATTATCTGATTTAGCAGTTCCATCATACCTACTCACAATGTGCCCATCAATAGGCACTGAACCATGGGGTGTATCATACTGAAAATTGACCTTGTTGCCTGTTGCAACATCTTTCCCATGACTGAATTTTGCACCTTTAGATGAAATTTTTTCCTTAAACATCCTCCTAATATACTTTACCAATCCAATCTTTCCAGGGCTCAAGGTGACAACAAAGTTCAAATAGTTATTAAAAGAGTACTGTGTTTTAAAATCATCTAGCATGCTCTAGTAGTCCTCAAAGACTTGATTGGCTTCTCGTTCATAACCTTCCCTGATCTTGATGGCTTCTCGTTTATGGTCTTACCTGGTTTTTCCTTCAATTTTGTAGTACCCCATCGTCATACTCTGAATATTTCTGATTCACCTGAATATTTCTGATACCACGGAAATGTCCCACCCCTTCCTGAGATATTTGCTAACTGTTATGTTCTGCTTTTTCTGATTTTTTTTTGTGTTTTTATTTTTTTGACAAGCACACATGCATGCATATAATTTCGAAAACACAATAGAAATGAAATACCCAAAAGCTCTATTTCAATGGAAATATATTGCAAGACATATACAAGCAATACTCATAAGATAGAATGGTCAAAACATGAAGTTTTTACATACCCATTTGGCTGTTATGAAAAGTACAGGTCTGATTTAAATGCAACAGCAGCAAATACTTCTTTTCTCCCTTATTCTTCAAGAGGATGTATTGTCTCAACAATAAAATGTTTGTTTCTACTACAAAGACCTCTCAGCTCATATAAAACCTCATGGAATGCATTACATACAAGAGAATAAACCATACACTGAAAAACCCACTTGCATATACTGCTGGTATGGCCCTGCTGGAGTATATCAGCACCTTCTAACACATCCAAACTGCCTTCAAAACACACCCAATGGTTGCTGTTAGGGCTGCAGATGTAAAATGTCCTTGCTGGGATAATATTCAGTCCAAACCCTCCACACAAAACTCAATGAATGCTGCTATATGGTACGGCCAGGCTGGGAGGCTGTACGGCCTGGTTATGAGGTCTCCAGTCCCTCAAATCTCCACCAAATCTCATAAAAATCAAGGAATAACCTCTTCAATCTGCATTGATAATTATGGAGGCAAATATTTGAAGATATCTTAACTCCTCCGCGACAAGCTCTGAATCAACAAAACTGAAAACTATGAAGTGCATTTGCAATCTCTGATATTTCATTTAAATAATCTTTAAAACCCTTAAAAACTTTTGAAATTCTTCTCCAATGAAGCTCAGATGTGACCTCCGTGTGAAGCCACCAATTAACTGCAACCCTAGGGTGATCTTTCTCACCTGTAGGAAGCACAATCGAAGAGAGGCTATGTTCTCCAAGATTGAAATTATAGCAAAACCCTAGGTTTCACCTCCAAAGCCAAAGCACAAAGCCAAGTTGAGAGAAAATGATCAATCTTAACGAAATGAATACCAAAAATGCCCTTTTATAATATTCAATTTGCATTTGACTTCATCTCATTTAATTTACTTTAATTTCATTTTATTTTCCCTCCTTTTGGTGCACAACTTATAATATAAAGTATACTTTATTATTCACTTATATCTCCTCTTCATTTAGCACTTATTATAAAGTATACTTTTAAGAGCATTTAATTCCCCCTTTTAAATAAAGTCCACTTAATTTATTAATGATATGCACTTAATAGTTATTATTATTAAAGTATAACTTTAATAATAATTATAATATTATAACTCCATCATTAACCATCGTAAATCAATTCTGACTTCACCAGGAGGTAGCCCACTGTGTTCACTGCTAACCAAGGTGCCTTACTATAAATAGTAAGGTTGGCCTCTATCAACACACTTACTATAAATAGTAAGTATATAAAAAACGGAGCCAAAACAATTTGAATATCATAACCTCTGAACAAGCTAAGGAACTAGAGATGAAACACTGCCAACTGCCAACTAAGGAGTTAGCTAACTCCAACATTGAGCCCTCTAAACACCATTATTAGCCTACGAGAACCTGATGATAGGCTAAACCATCAACTATGATACTCGCTCAAAAAGGGGACATTACAAGAAATTATCTATAATAAGCATGGAAATTCGTTTGAATGGAAACTCACTGACAAAAAATCTAAACAACAGAAAGAAAAGAGGATGTTCAGCATGTCTCTAAGACGTATATATGCATCCTGTTTCCTATTGCCAGACAAAATTTCAAATTGAAGAGATATCCCAGTATTCCTTTTCTTCTTCATTTGTTCCAGCACCTTCATCTTAGTATTCACAGTCCATAATCCCTGACAGCAGTGAAGATTTATACCATTGGACTTCCCCTTAGTAATCATGTAAAGGACTCAAATTAGTACTCATTTCCCTCTTTATCTTCATATTTGAATCCCTGAAACATACAATGCAATTTCCATTATTAGAGCTTGTTGGAGGTTTGATGATTCTCTTACTATGCCTGTTTCTGTGTTAATCTTCATGATCATTCTACAGCACTCACTCCCATTTACTACATCATGATCAGCAAGCAGCGATTACAGTGCTTTCTTTGTGTACTACATTATTTCTTCCAACATCATAATAATGACCAGCAGAATGACAATGTCAGATTTCCATGTATACTAAATTTAATCTGGCTTGCATAATATGAGCAGAATGGTTCAATTTAAAGGCATGGGATTTACAATAAAATTTGAATAAATGCAGGTGTCACTTGAAGATCCACGGAGGTACCGCATTGAATTGACTTACAGCCGTGGTGCAGGTCTCAGCCCTCTTGAGGTATGCTGTTCTACCATGATGTTTGATGCAGAAGCTTAATTAAAAACAAAATTCATGTAGACATGCTTATTTTCTTACAATGAGATATTAGTGTGTCCTTTTCTGGCATGAAACATGAATTCTGTATATGGTCACAGGCATCCCCACTGTATAGGGATCATACTCTTCCTATTATGGGTTCTGAACTATTGCAAGAAGCCGACTCTTATCTAACACTTGATAGGCTGGAAAAGATGATTCGCCCTTTTGCTATGCCAGCAGAAGATTTTCCTCCAGCAGCAGCTCCTCAAGGTTTCTCTGGCTTGTTTATAAAAGGTGGTGGAGTTCTAGAACGCCTTGCTAATCTATGGCCATTCAATAAGCACGCCAATGGAAAAGCATCTTAATGCACTTTCTTTTCCTGGATTGAATGCTCTTTTTGGTATTGTAAGATTCATTCATTAGAGATGCCGGCCCATCAAAAAGCCCAAAGCTATTTGAATTTTCTGTAATTCATCCTCAAAATTTTAACTAAATTGTTGTATACCTGGCAGATATGACCAGATTGTGGAAGAGAATAAAGATACCTTGTGCTAAACCAAACATTTTCAATGCTTAACTGATTAGTCCTTAAAATTTGTTTATGCAAATTTGATGGCTTTTGAGAGTTAAAGAAGCATATTGGAACAGAGATTTGGATCAACAACATTGCAACACAAAACTTATTCAAAAGGTAAATAGGAGATTGGCGAGAGGATTATTTTGGATTAACAAAGTAAGAAAACTCACTTAGCCACAAAATTGTATATTATTGCTTACATCTCAAAAAGTTTCCTGGTAAGGTTTTTGTGTCCTCACCTATAGATGATTTGAGATTATGTTTCTTATGTTATATTGGAAGACCTAGGAGTATATTTATTATGTCAGATTAGGATACCGAGCATGGAAACTACTCCATGTTTGTACATACAAATTTGCACCATTAATGTATTGCAGTTTTCATGCCAGGTATCCTATTCATTCTCCTATTCTGTACTTCAAACTTCAGTAGTAATAAGATATTAGTTGGATATCTTGGGCTTCTGCAAATTTTAAAGTTAGCTGCTATTTGTCTTGAACAAATTTAATTCTAGGTGCAATTAGATCTTCAGATTTATGCCCCACAGGTCCACTTCTTCACAAGGCGACATCAATAGTTGGTTGTTATTGATGCATATGGTTGGGAGATAACTTTGTGCAATGTTTCAGTGGATGATCTTGGGTTATGTGATAATTATGGAATCTTAGAAGATGATTCAGTGGAACTGTTCATTTTATCATTGCTGGGTGAATAAAACAGTGAACTGTAAACAATGGTTTAGCAACAATTTTATAACTTTGTCTGCAATAGGAGGAGCTGCTCTAGGTTGAGCTATTGGATTCCTAGGAATGAGGGTGCAACTGACACTCTGGCTAATGTGCCAATTTTAAGTTCAATTTTATTTATCATCGGGAAAATTTTTATGAAAATGTTAATTTGAAATCAAACATAGGATAGTTGTGAGAACGATTGTAGTGAAATAAAGGGCCTGAACTACTTCTCCCTTTACTGTGTTTTAGTTTTGATGGGATTTGAGCAGCAGTTTGAGATGATTATTGGATACCAGTTTTAGCTAACCAAATATTCTCTCATTTTTCTTATTTGAAAGTGAATAAATGTTCCTTGCAGATTGATATTGTAAGAAGTTTAGAGCTTCAAAATAATTATTTTCCTTGAACCTTCAATTAAGATGATGATGGACAGTTGGTGAAAAGTATTGATGGCCATGGCAAAACGATTATTAGATGATGAATGCTACAAATAAATCTAATTAGTATTACTGTTGCAAAAGATTTAGACTTTATAGGATATAAATTAGTATTAGTTTTACTTACTCCTAAATAGTTTATCAACCGTAAGATGTTCTGAATAGCCATGGTATTAGTTAGATGTTACTGATCCAAACTCTACCTTGTATTTCTAATCTTTGCTACAAAATTTAGAATATATAGGATATAAATTGCTTTCTTTAACTTGCAACTTTTGTTGAGTAATTCCAAAATCTAATGATGTTTTGAATATCCATAGCATTGACAATGACAGGCTAATCTCACTTTTATTGATTATTGTTCCATTCTTGTCATATTCTTGCTTCTTAAATTTACTAATATAGGATATTCCTTTTTTTCTCCTTTCTTCAGCCAAGCTTGGGATGTTGTACAACTTTTCATTGAGCTGAATTTTTTCCTTTGTTCCATTCTTGCTTTACTATTGCTGCTGAGATTTTCTGATGTTAAATATTCCCTCTGATTTCCTTTCTTCAGCATGGCTTGAGATACTGTTCAACCCATCTTTTCTTGAGCTGATGCTCTCTCTCTCTCTCTCTCTCTCTCTCTCTCACACACACACACACACACACACACACACACCCTATGTTGTGCAAATGGTAAGGTGGGGTAGTGCACATGTAAGAGTTCTATGATGCTTGTACCATTTGTGTCATGTCCCGTTCTCCGGAATGGTCACCATCTTGTATATTGTTGCACTTTCTGGTGGATTCAAGGTATTGAGAGAGGTTGGGTTTCACCATTGGGGCTATCATTTCACTTTTGGATGCTCTCCTGGATACTTGGCTTGGGATGATTTGCCTTCTTCAGAGCCTTCATATGCAATTCATGTTGGAGCTTGGATTTCATCATATGGATGACATCATTACACGAGGGCTACCTTCATATGGATGCTTTCTCTGGGACACTTGGCTCATAATGATTTATTCCAGCGATGGAGTTCATCATGGAGATAACTATTCAATTGACACATCATTTCATTGTCATCCATAGGCGCTCAACATATCGCTGTGATTTGGGCGAATTGATCATGTCATTAGGCCAAGGGGAATGTATTATTCCACACTATGGAGATCATCACACCATTAAACGACTTGGGATAATGGGAGAATACTTAGCGCTTGGAGGAGAAGAAATTAATAAAATAATATCCTTTATTTTGCATTGATTTGGGCGCCAAGACTTCATATGCCTAGGTTGGCCCTATAGAGAGGAACAATAATAATTTAAAAATGCATTTACTATCCAAGTCGGCCAGCTAGGAGAAAGGAATAAGATGTGTATAAAAGGAAGTTAAATTGGCATCCAAAAAGCATCATTCATTCGTCATTGTTCTTCATATATTCCTACTATTTGGCATAAGAGTTTCAACTCTTTGTCTTGCACTGAGGAGATGGCCCCTCAAGATTGAATGGTGATGACCCCATTCATTCTCAGCTGTGAGCAGAAGTTTATATCAGCTTTGAGGAAGCACTTCGTGGACTTCATTCATATCAGGTTTGGAGAAGCATTATTCTTGGCGAATACATTAGGAACTTACTATATCTTGGAGCGAACCTCATAAGGTCTTTGGCGACTCATCTTGTGGTGGATTTTGGAGGGAATTCTGGCCTGCTAGGGTTTCATTCTCTGCTGATCTGTTACAGCAGACCCTTCGCCCAGCTTGGAAGGTGATCTTAAGGCCAAATCACATCATTGAATAAGGGCGACTAGCCCTAGGGTGCAGCGCTTCCCTTTGAGGATCATTTGGATATTGCTTGGTATGTTGTTTGGCATGTTTGCCACCTTTTCTATGTATATATTCAGACTTGTAGCAGATCTGTAACAGCAGAAGATCTGATTAGGTATTGATATGATTAGTCTATGCCTGATGTAATTTCATTTTCAGAACTCTGAGTTATAACAGTAGTATTAAATCAGACTTGGATATTGTTTTTCGGTTGCCCTAAATTGTATATTTCATGGTGGAATTCATGCTTGTTATGATTCTCAACTTGTAGTACAACTTCCCATGTTTATATGTCATGTTTGATGAGTTGTTTAAGAGCAGAAATAAAAATCAGAAATTAGGGTTTTGAGCAAAAAACTAAAGTGCAGAATTTTAGGGCAGAATTTGGAAATTTAAAATACAGAAAATTAGGGCAGATCCCGTTGGGAACATGATAATTTGTTCACGTGGAATATTGGTCTCACATTGGGTCAAAATATTTGATGCAATAAGGAGTTTCTTCTAAGGAATAGACCCCTCCTTATGTATCCATGATTGGATATGAGAATTAAAAATGAAATCATAATAATTTGGGAAACAAAAGCAAAGTTATTATAAATAATTAACACTATAATCAGATTGTGATTTTCTGAAAAAAACTGTGTTGATTTTTTTTTTGCATCGACGTTTTGGATCACACTCTGTGATCCATCATTAGGAAGGAAAGAAGAGAATGAAAAAAAATGGATCCGAAACGTCGATGCAAAAAAAGCAACACAGTTTTTTCGAGAAGCTCACAATCTGATATCATGGACTGCGGAAATATCATGTCTACAATAACACTATAATTACAAAAAGGCCAATGACATATATGAGAACTTTTACATAAATATTGATCAAAGTGATATTATAGGTGAAATGAATGCTTTTACATTGATTACTCTGCTAAACTAGATCTTAAAATGATAAAAGATAATCAATTACCAATCATATCAAGATAAAGATTGGTGCCAATTGTAGTAAGTGGAGATAGGTGTAAATGTTTATCTATTTTGGCTTGATAGATGGATGAGGATGCTTTAGAGTGATTGAAATATTGCAATGGGAAATTTGAATGTAGAATTAGGATGCAGATAATGATTGGGGAGATATGACGGAGTTGTGCAAAGCGTTTTGTTACTTTGATTGAATTGTGTTGTGCGGCTTGGACCTAGATTGGGTTATATGATCTAGTCTAGGTGGTGTGACTTGGTCCTTTATTGATGTGATCTTTAGAAGTCTATTTGCCTTGTCTTTTATACCTAATGACTAAGGGAATGCCTATGGCTTGTCTTCATGTAATCAAGTCCCTATAAGAGAAGATGTTGCAAACATATAGAACATGCAATATAGACGTAGATCTAGTGGATAAGTGAAGGGATGTAGTGCCTAAATGCAAAATCTAGTTTTGGATGATTTAGAAGTAGATCTTTCAATTGATTCTTGCTGCCACTTGATAGATTCTATAATGACCTAGGAGATGTCTTTAACTTCAAGTCCATAGTTATACAATGCAAACTTTTTTGTTTGTAGATTGATATGGTAATGATGCTTTTTTGGAAGGGTTTGCTTCCAAGCAGAAAATGTGAAATTTGAATGTGATGGATTGTGGACTAAGTTGTGCCATGTGGCTTAGTTCAAGGTAGCAAATGGTTGTGAAAAGTGCATTGGTAGGAGCATAGATGATCTATAGTGGTAATTGTTTGATAGCTTCTTAGGTACAAATAGGAGTAGGTTGTGCTAAATAGCTCAAATCTAGTATGGAAATTATGTATTTATAATGTATGCAAAGTGGCATTAAATGAAGGTGTAAAGTTAGAGGTGTGTACTTAACCTTTACATTTTGCCTCCACTTTGGCATGTGAATCTACATGAAACATGCACTAAAAAGTAAATATGTAGTTGAAAAAATAAACAAGCATAAAATGATACAGTATTGAACTGTTGGATGATGTATTGCTATGTACTCGGAAAAATGTGCCGTCTTTTGCAACGCCTGTATGCATGTCAATAGGTGTACCTATAGTGTGTTAGTATTGAAATCCATAATTACCATTTAAAACATGCAAAAGGTGAAGTTAAACTATAGTGAAAGGTAAGATGTTGGAACAAGATGCCATGGGGCATAAGGTAATGTGGAGTTGGAAACACTTACTCCCCACAAATTGTGTGCATGAAAAAAGGTAAAATTCATGCAAATGGGATTATGGCATATAAGGCCATGTAGAATTGGAATTGCTTGACCCCCACAAATTGGTGCAAAGAGATCATCATGCATAGGATCTTGTGTTGGAACCTCTTGGCCCCTACAAAGTATGTGCATGATGAGTGGTAAAACTAATGCTAATGGGATCATGATGCATAAGGTGATGTAGAGTTGGAGTTGTTTGGCCCCCACAAAATATGGAGATGACAAAGAGTAAAATTGACACAAATGGGATCATGGCATATAAGGGGATGTGTACATGGAATTGCATGGTACCCACCAAATATGGACAAGATCAAAAGTAAAATTGGTGCAAATGGGATCATAAAGCATAAGGCAATGTGGAGTTAAAACTGCTTGCCCCCACAAAGTATGTGCATGGCAATCTTATAAGTATGTGGTTGTATGAAAATAAGAGTGGTAATGTAATATTATAATGGTTGGATACAAAAACATAATGGCCTTAGATATCATTGGCATGATTTGCTAATAGGTAACAACTTAACATGTGTATATGGCAACCCCCAATGTTTTTGCGAAAGAAGGTAACCATGTGTGTAAAGTGTGGCATGTGCCAAATGCAATCATGTAAGAACAATGTGATAAATGTTGTATGAGATGTGATCATGTAAATTAGTGGTGGCATAGTGTCATTGTGTGTAATCTTTAATTTTTTGCTCCAAAGAGAGGAAGGATCGGGCTTGTATGATAAAGTGCAATAAATGTCCACGATGGGGAAGCCATGGATCATGGTGCATAAGGTGAATGACAAGGGACATGAAGAAAAAGGAGGCAATGGCTAGGGGCAAATACAAAAAATTATTGGCGGTAAAGGCAAGGGCCAAGGAATGGTAAAAATAAAATATCTAATTAATCAAGGCAAGGGTCTTGTAAATGTAAAAGGTAATGAAGGCTAGTGCCATGAAAATGTAACAAGGGAAAGGTTGGAGATAATGAAGTCAATGGGGCATTAAAATGTGTGAGGAATATTTATGAAGACAAGTGCCATGAAAATGTTGGCAATATGTGTTGTCATTGATGTCAACACTCAGAGTGAGGTCAACACTCAATTTGTGATGATGATATACCAATGTAGTAACAGAGATGCAATGATGATGCTGATGTTCAGTGATGTTCCTAATGTTCATGGTTGGATGTCATGCCTTGATTAATGTTGTATTGAGCATGTTGTGGTCCACAAAAATGATTTCATGATGATATATTAAGATGGGAATTAGAAGCATTAAGATGAATGATGATATATTAAGATGGGAATTAGAAGCTATGCTAAGGATGAGAAGATGTTGATGATGACCTGTAGCATGTTGTATGATCCTTCCTGTTGTTCCTAAGGAAGTATGTGTTGATATAAGAAGATTTTGACCTTCAGAAGTTGGTAAAGGTTTTTGCTACAAGAAGTTGCCTGGAAGACTGTCTAGTAAAATGCTCTGCATTTGAAGATATGATCATGCGGTTCAGAAGTTAAGTATGTTGTAAAAATGTTAAATCCAAAGTTTCAGATCATTTGCTCCTCCGCAATGAAAGTTATGAGAGACATAGTTATGGTCTCTACTCTAATAGAGTCAAGTGATGATGAAGACTGTTTAGAATGCTCCGCATTCCTCCGCAATGATAGATATGGATGTGTGGTTTTGAGGATATATTCAGAACAGTGTATGAGTGCATCCATAAGAGTTTCAAGCATTTTAGAGGTCTGCAAGTTTAGTTTTCAAATAACAGAAGTGTGATAGTGTGTTTCAGATGCTTGCCTGTTTCTAGGTCACATGATTAAAGGTGTGGCACAAAATCTTTGTTGTGTAGAGTTCAAAGAGTGCTTGAAGATGTATGGATTAGGCTCACTCATTTGGAAGAATTTCATGAAGATCCTTCATGTTTCTAGTACCGCACAAAGTTCTCAAGTCAATTTATGAAGAGTTGTGGTTGAAGTCGACTGAGGTGTATTGATGATGTGCGCCAAAAAGTTGTTGTACGAAGTTCAAGGAGCGTTTGGAGATGTTGTGTAAGTCATGTCGATTCATCTAGAAGAAGAACAAGCAATGTTTAATCATTCATGAGTACCACTAAGAGTGAAAAATGATGTGTTACAAGCTTCATGTGTTCTTACTTAAGGGTGACCTAATTCAAATTTGTGAAGCATGTAGATGTTATCCCTTGAAGGATGTTGTTGTGAAGGATGTTTAGGACTGGACTAAGCATGTGTTGAGATCTGCAAGATGAGTGCCTCTTTCTAGAGTAGTGTGTAGTTCATGATAGGGCTTGCCCTATGCATGTTTCATGTTGTGTGATCTCTTACCGACTTGTAAAATGTAATATTCTTATTGTATTGGCTGACTTGTAATAAAATCAATGTAATGTCAAATAAATATTGTAAACCTAGTTGATCTAGGTGAGGTATAATTGCGAATGAGTATGTGAAGAGCATAATATGAATATTATATGCATTATGATGTGCGATTGAAGGAGAAAGAGCAGAAGCAATAAGAGTTGTCATGATTCATCTTGAATACATTTTTGTGACAGAAGGGAAGTGAAGAGTGTGCCTAACTGATCCAATCATCAGAAGAAGAGTGAAGAGAGAATTTCAATCATCAAAGGTGTGAGCTTCATTGTCAATTTCAGACAGTACGACTGTCATGCTGTAATCATAGTTTCTTCCTTGGGTTGTAGCCCTAAAACAAAGTCAGCATGGAGTTGTAGCTTCCTAGGGAGTGACCCTAAAACAAAGTCTTCAGGGAGTAGTAGCTTCCTTGAGTTGTAGCCCAAAAACAAAGTCAGCAGGGAGTACTAGTTTCCTTGGGTTGTAGCCCTAAAACAAAGTTGTAATTTTGAGCTTCATATATTGTGAGTTAATCCTCACCATGGTTTTCCTTTCTTGGGGTTTCCACGTATATCTGGTATTATGTGTTGATGTGCATTGTGTTGATCTTTCATGTTTATGTTGATGTTGTAATGTTTAAGTTTTAGTCTGCTCCGAAGGATTTGAAGTTTGTTTAGATATTGATTCACCCCCCCCCCCCCCCCCCTCTCAATATCTTGGCATGTTCAACAGAAAATGTAATAGATAACATAGCAAAAAGGATGCATAAGCAAAAAACAATGGGAGCCATGTTTTTGGTCAATGCGAATGAAGTGTCACGGGACACTTGCATTCTTTTACATCATTCCAAATACATAAAATATAGAGATGAGTGGAAAACAAATAAAAAGGTGGTAAAAGGAGGAAATGTGCACATGGAGAAATGGCATGCTTATGGTTTTGGGGTTAACATGTGTTTACTCCTATATTTGGTTAGACTAGTACTTGCATAAATGAATATAAATAACACTGCATACCATATAGAGTAACAGAAGTATATCTTTATTCAAGTGAAGTTCTTACGAATAATTAAATCAAGGATGATTAGCTAAGGATTAGACTACCTTCCTTGACTATGAGAAGCTTATTTAAAATAGACAATTGCTTACTAGAACACAACTATTAACAATTGATTCCTAACAACTACCCACAAGTTGACAAGTAAATAATACACAAGTGGATACAAACAATTAATGTAACATTACAAAATCCTTTTACGTTAACTATATCTCCCCTTGAAAGAAAAGTCATATTGCTAGCAAACAAGCAGAGAATAAAACAATTTCACATAATACTATGTAAAGTTTTCAAAACGCATGATAGTATTGTAGAAGGGCCTTTGATCCAATGATTCCCTCATTCAACCAAAACAACTTGATCATAACCTAAACGTTCCACAACTAGACTTTTCATAACTAGAATGGACAAAGATTTTTGGAATGTTGAGCTTCTAGGATGACTAATGAAAAATTTGCAAGTGTCTTTAGTTGGAAGTAGAAAAGAAAACTTATGAAGTACACCATGATCATCATCATATTCAGAATGCAAGGCATTGTATAGAGAATGTACTCACCAACAACCATACAATTTAATGAATTGCTTGGAAGGATTGTACAAAGAAGTAGCCAAGTTTGAATGTCCACTTGACTCCAAAAAGGCTTTGATAGGCTAATTACTATATTCATAGGGTACTTTAGGCATTTCAGATATATATCCATAAGAAAACTTTGTGTAGTATTTCCAAAGGCTAGAATTGATTTGACTAGTATCACAAGGTTTTTGTACTGAAGAAGATCATATACAAGAGCAACAAATTTATCAAATTGTATGATGGTTGAAGAAATTCTAGGTTGTTGTATGTTAGTAGAGGATGTTGGAGTAGTACGGTGGGATGGGTGTACGTCTTGAACTAAAGGCTTTAGCAATTCTTTTGAACACAAACATAAAGTAAGGTTAGGATGAGAGCAAAACATTTGAGGTTGTACAAGAAGGGGCAATTAAAAGAGGTTCGTATAGTTGGAAATAAATCAAGGGAGGTTGTACATCAAGAATGATGGGAAATATTAAATTGTACAGAAGGAGAATGATTATGTATTGTAGAAATGGAAGAGTTTATGTTGTTTTGCATAGACCATATGTAGAAAACGAAAATCTATTAGTTGCAGGAATGCACTGTAGGATGGGTGAAAGTTCAAATCTATGACACCTTTTTATAAATGAAATGGCCAACACAGATCTAACTTTTAATTTGAATCATTTGAAAGTGACATATGTTTTGAATTTTGAGATGATGTAAACTCATGAAATGTAATTTTTTTTATTGTAGTTTATGTTTGTATTTTTTTAAATTAAAAAATTATTTGAATGTATTTCTTTTTGTAAAATTAACACACTATAATTTAATTACTCATAAAATGTTGAAAAATGAATTTAAGGGGGCCTCCACTTTTTAATGGTAATTTTTTCCTTCAAATTTTTTCCCTATTAATAACTTGAAGCTTTAGTGCATGCATTGATTTTTTCATTTGAATTGATACATATTTTAAAATAAATCTTTAAAGTCTCATGTATTGATGTTTTGAGGGGCTTAGACTTTTTATCTTAACCATTTATCTGAGATAGAAAATGATCATATCGTCTCTACATGGCATCTCTTATCTAATGCATCATATTTTTCATTTTTTTCTTAATAAGCATTAGTATTTTTCTTAGAAAAGCAATCAACCTTATATTTGTTTGAGTGAAAAAAATATAAACACAAACTATATTTTTAGATCTACAAAAAGATATTTTTTAATTTTTTTAAATATGTTATTTATGCGAGTAGTAGTTGTGGGTGTGTTATAGAAAGATTGATTTCCTAACTAGTTTAAGATTTCAACTAATCCCACTAGATAAGACTAAAAATCAAAAAATACTATTGTTATGATAGATACCCAGTAATATGCTTAGTTCTATCTAAATATATTCTTGCCTCATTAAACTATATTTATTCACTAGACAAAGATACTAAGCTAAGAAATAAAAATGGGAAATACTAAAAACAAAGAAATAAGATACAAAAATTAACTACAAAAATAAGAGCCTAGAGTTGTAATGAATTTAGAGGTTGTTTAGCTAGTGTGCCTATGTTGTCATCCTAGATCCATGTTGTCATCCAAGAGTAACATAAAAGTAAAGTGTATGTACAAATCTGTAATGCTTGCACATAGAGAAGACGAAAAAACAAAATATAGAGCATTGGAAATACATAGGAAAATGCAAAATGATAGTGATGTAATCTAATATGATTTAAATTAAATTAAATGACAAGATTAAGGAAATGCAAACCTTTGTGCATATGGAACCTTTGGAACACCTATGTCTAGGACAATAAGAAATGGGGTGACTATTTGGGAGCTTGCCAAAATGGTCAAACCTTTATTTTGATCTTTCGACCTCCATGGATAGTTGAATAGAAGATTGGAATTGTATACTCTTAATCCTAAGTGTGTATAGAATATGTTTCAAATTTTGAGATGTAAACTAATAAAATGTAATTTTTTTAGTGTAATTTATGTTTGTATTTTTTTAAATTAAAAAATTATTTGAGTTTTTTTTTTGTAAAATTAACACTCTATAGTTTAATTTCTGATAAAATGTTGAAAAATGAAGTTAAGGGGACCTACATTTTTTAATAGTAATTGTTTTCCTTCAATGTTTTCTCCTATTAATAACTTGAAGCTTTAGTGCATGCATTATTTTTTTTCATTTTGATTGATAAATATTTTAAAATAAATCTTTAAAATCTCATGTATTGAAAATGCAATTGTTTTGAGGGGCTTCTAATTTTTATCTTAACTATTTATCTAAGATAGAAAATGAATATAGTCTCAACATAGAATCTCCTCTAATGCATCATATTTTTTTCATTTTTTTTCTTAAAAAACATTAGTATATTTCTTAGAAAGACAATCAACCTTAAATTATTGTGTTGAGGACCTACTCTTAGTGAAAATAAAAAAATATACACACTTAATTAAAATATTAAAAACTATATTTTTAGATCTACAAAAAGGTAGTTTTTAATTTTTTAAAATATGTTATTTATGTGAGTAGTAGTTGTGGGTGTGATATAGAAAATTTGATTTCCTAACTAGTTTAAGATTTCAACTAATCCCACTAGATAAGACTAAAAATCAGAAATACTATCGCTAATGACATATAACCAGTAATATGTTTAGTTCTATCTAGCTATATTCTTGCCTAATTAAACTATATTTATTCATTAGATAAAGATACTGAGCTGAGAAATAAAAAATAGGAAATATTGAAAACATAGAAATAAGAGACATAAGATTTCCACAGTCCATAATAATGTAAATGAGTGCTTCAGGATTAAACTATGTGTTAGTTTTTCTCTCAATGTTTCGGATCACACTCCATGATCCATCATCAAGAGAAAAGAAAGAAAGAGAGGAGAAATAGAATGGATAATTTACAGACCCAGTAGGTTAAATAGAAAGGGAGGGGGGAATAGAGGTGGCACGGGGATCAAGAGACTAAACAGGAAAAGAACCCAAAAAATAAGTATTTACTCAAATACCCTAATAAGCAAAGAGGTCATGATGCAGGGGCACCTTTAGACAATATGGTAAAACTTTGATTTTTGTCTTGATTTGATATGTTTGATGTCAATAAGGTCATTTGAGACCATTATATGTCCTTTGGGACCAATTTTGATGTTTTGGTGCAATTTGGTCAAAAATGCAAAAGTTGCTAAATTGTTGTCAATATTGTCAAGGTTGTCATGACAACTTTTTGAAAATGTTGTAAAAGGTAGTTGTGGGTTGGTTGGTGTTGAGAAACTAATTGTAGAGGCATAAATAGGCCTATATTGTATGACCCAAGAGTTGGTTGAAGAAATTTTGAAGAAATCAATTATCAAAACCTTCATTTTCTGTATTTTCCTAGGTTTTTAACACTTCTGACGACATGTATGGCCTGTAGAGTCCATGGAGTAGTTTGAAACTAGTTGGAAGTTGTTAGGAATTGAGTCTACTTTCTTTTCCTTTTTGTTTCATCGATTTTCATCCATTTTTGAGCAAGTTACAAGCATTTTTCAAAAAACAGTCCAAAACCCTAGTTTGGGGTTTCGAATGGACTAAAATAAGGCATTTCTCCCCATTCTCACGGTGAAAAATCATAAAAATTGGCGGAATGGTCTGTCATTGTATATATTTTCATATTCCAAAGTTGTAGGATCCAGGGTTTTCGTTTGCACGTGTTTTGATGATGCCCTAGGTCTGATATCTCTATGTATCAGACTGTTAAGAGAGTAAAAAGATTGGTTTGAATGCATAAATGAGAAGATTGATGCTTGGGGGGAATAAAGATAGATTACACATCTGTAACTACCAAATGGACCAAGTTATGGTGTTTGGATATCATTAATAGTAGATTTGGGGTGTTTCCTAAGGACTGTCCTAATTGGAGTGTCTAGGACAGCGTTGGAAAATAGTGAGCAGTTAAGGTTGATGTCTCTTGTGTTGGATAGGTGTTGAAGTTCCCCTTCCAAAAACTTTTATTGTGTGTCATGAATGTTCCTAAATCCACATTGGAGATTGGAGAACCCTTCACCTTTGTTGTCATAGTTGTTCAAGGGTGGAACCCATAGTGTCATCAAGGCAAAACAGTCAAGACTTAAATGCTTGGGGTTTGGTATTGTATGCCACCATTTGTGTATGTTGCATTGTTCCTAAGCCATATGACAAGTCTTATTATAGTCCTCACATTGTCTTAAACCAAGTTTGAAGGATGTGTAAGCTTATAGGTCTCAAATATGCCTCCAAAGTAGACCTAGCATGATGAGTTATGTAACCCCTGTCCTTGAATATTGAATGAGCATTGTTCAACCCTTATCTCTACATCAAATTGGTATCAGAGTAGGTTAGATCTGCAAGAAATAATAGTGAAGTGATATTGTGGTCAAGATGCCTCCAAAAACAAATATAATTGCTAAAGAAGTGAGTGAGTTGAAGGAGAAACA
Source organism: Cunninghamia lanceolata (assembly GCA_027924645.1). Taxonomy (NCBI): domain Eukaryota; kingdom Viridiplantae; phylum Streptophyta; class Pinopsida; order Cupressales; family Cupressaceae; genus Cunninghamia; species Cunninghamia lanceolata. The sequence goes on along the minus strand of BSBN01000553.1, from coordinate 10,100,385 downwards.
TGCAAGAGAGATGAGGGAGTTGAGAGAAACCTTTGAATCTAGACTTGTTGCACTGGAAAGAAATCAAAAAAGGGGAGTGATCATAGGAGGTCTAAGTGATCAAGAAGAAGAAGAAGAAGAAGAAGAAGAGTTGGTGGAAGAGAATCCACAAGAAGGGTCCCAAGAAGAGTTGGATCCTAAAGAATTGAAATTTTCAAAGTTACTGAAGGTAGTCAAAGGAGATGGTTCCAAAATAAAGATGGAACTACCAGTGTATGGAGGAAGTCTAAACAGTGAAGAGCTTCTTGATTGGATAAGTGAACTAGATAAATATTTTGAATTTGAAAATGTGCCTGAAGAAGAACAAGTGAAGTTGGCAAGAACAAAGTTGAAGGGTCATGCATCCCTTTGGTGGGACTATGTGCAAGATGGAGAAGGAAGCGGGGCAAATCCAAAATCACCTCTTGGAACAGAATGGTTGCAAAGTTGAAAGGTAAATTTCTACCTAGTGATTATGCCACTCAATTGCATAGGCAATTACAAAATTTGAGACAAAAAGATATTGATGTGAAGGCATATACAGAGGAGTTCTATAAACTAAGCATTAGATCAGGCCATCTAGAGGATGAAGTTGATAACGTTGCAAGATACCTTAATGGGCTAAAGTATAGCCTACAAGACAAACTTAGTCTCACAAGCCCAAGGACAGTAGAAGAATGTTATCAACTAGCCTTGAAGGCTGAAGCAAAGTTGCAAAGAAAGCAAGAGAAGTAAAGTAGAGGTGGGGGAAGGACAAGTTTTAGAGGAAGAGGATCATTTTCTGGTTCAGGACAGTCACATGGGAGTCAAGGAGAGACAAGTAACTCACAAGAACAAACATCAGATTCAAGGGGTAGTTTTAGGGGCAGAAGATCATATTTTAGGGGCAGATTTGGAGGCCAAAGAGGAGGATCAAGTGGATTCACTGAAAAGTGTTATAAGTGCAACAAATTTGCAGGCCATCAAACATGGCAATGCCCTAAAAATCAGTCTACTACTTCATTTGGATGGGAAAGAAGAAATTAGTTTGCACAAGGAGAGGATAGTGAAAGTGTGAACTATCCATCGCATAATGTTGATCCAGAAGTTGGTAAGTCTCTCATGGTGAGGACCTTGATCAAAGTACCTGTGGAAAAGGAACCGCCATAAAGAAAGTCACTCCTAAGGACTACATGCAAATGCCAAGGTAAATGTTGTCAAATTGTTATTGATTTTGGTAGCATAGATAACTTAGTTTCTATTGAGATGGTTGAAAAGTTGAAGTTACAAAAGTTACCACATGCTGCACCATATAAGGTTTCATGGTTAAATAAAGGACAAGAAGTGTTAGTGAATGAGCAAAGTTGGGTAGAATCCCACATAGGGGGATATAAGGACAAAGTTTTGTGTGACATCATTCCCATGGATGTTTGCCATATGTTGCTAGGAAGACCATGGCAATATGATAGAAATGCTAAGTATGATGGTAGGAAGAATACTTATGACGTTGAGAAAGATGGAATCTCCTATACTCTCACACCTTTGAAGGAGGGAAACAAAGATCAAAAAGTAGGGTCAAGTGTGATGTTAATGAGTCAAAAAGAGTTTCTACAACTAATGGAGGAGGAAAAGGTAGATTTTGCAAAAATGATCAGACCTAGGACAATCATAACAACAGTACACATTGATGAGTTACCTTGGGACATACAAGACATGTTGAATGGTAGTGTAAATATTGTTGTTGATGAACCTTCTAATTCTTTGCCTCCAATGAGAAGAATCAATCAAATAGAAGGTAATATATCTGAGTCTATTTGTAATACAAAGAGGGAGTAGGCCAATTAGTTTACAAAGCCCATGGAGAAGACAACAATAGGTGACTGTGAGACAGGGCAAGGTGACAGTAGCCAATTCAATCCCAACATAAGACTTCATAACAACATACATAAGTATATGCACGATCACTGTTCTTTGTGTCCATTCAAGGATGTTCTACCATCATGTTCTCAGTCTAATAATGATATAATGAGGTAGCAGACTAGTCATTCCCCAAGGACAGCAAAGAGGGCAGCAATCAACAAGGTCAATTGGCAAACCAAAGTTGACATTGTTAATGTCCAAACCATGATTCCTCCAGCAGAAGTTGTGATGTTACTAGGGCTACTAGATGAATGTGAAAAATAGAGGACACAAGAAGTTGCAGAGGACAATGTTAAACAAGAAGTTGAACCCTTTCACATCAAGGAGAACAAGAGATTTGAGTTTGATGTTTTTGCACAATGTAGTACTGAAGTTTTCATTGTTGAAGCAATGTTGAAAGAGGGACTCAGAGGTGTAGATGAAGATAAGATCATTCCTTTTGTCTGGTTTAAGCACTTTTACCAAGACTTAGATAGATCTAAGGTCAAGATGAGACAACTCTTGGACTATTTCCCAGAAGAAGAGGTATGAGACAGCTTTGCACAATACATTTCTTTGGAGCTGACGTTGGATGATCAAGATACAACTTTCAAGATACCAGACAAGAGCTTTCAAGTAGGGTTACACTATTGCAGCTTTCTATTCAAGTGGAACTTGAATCTTTTCTCCTTTGGGAGTATGGTGCAAGGGCACCTTTAGGCAATATGGTAAAACTTTGATTTTTTTCTTGATTTGATATGTTTGATGTCAATAAGGTCATTTGAGACCATTATATGTCCTTTGAGACCAATTTTGATGTTTTGGTGCAATTTGGTCAAAAATGCAAAAGTTGCTAAATTGTTGTCAATATTGTCAAGATTGCCATGACAACTTTTTGAAAATGTTGTAAAAGGTAGTTGTGGGTTGGTTGGTGTTGAACAACTAATTGTAGAGGCATAAATAGGCCTATATTGTACGACCCAAGAGTTGGTTGAAGAAATTTTGAAGAAATCAATGATCAAAACCTTCATTTTCTACATTTTTCCTAGGTTTTTCAGCATTTCTAACAAGGTGTACAGCCTGTATAGTCCATGGAGTAGTTTGAAACTGGTTGGAAGTTGTTGGACATTGAGTCTACTTTCTTTTCCTTTTTGTTTCATTAATTTTCATCCATTTTTGAGAAAGTTACAAGCATTTTTCAAAAAACAATCCAAAACCCTAGTTTAGGGTTTCTAATGGACTAAAATAAGGCATTTCTCCCCATTCCCATAGTGAAAAATCATAAAAATTGGTGGAATGGTCTGTCATTGTATACATTTTCATATTCCAAAGTTGCAGGATCCAGGTTTTCGTTTGCACGTGTTTTGATGATGCCCTAGGTCTGTTATCTCTATGTATCAAACTGTTAAAAGAGTAAAAAGATTGGTTTGAATGCATAAATGAGAAGATTGATGCTTGGGGGGGAATAAAGAGGGATTTCACATCTGTAACTACCAAATGGACCAGCTTATGGTGTTTGGAGATCATTAATAGTAGATTTGGAGTGTTTCCTAAGGACTATCCTAATTGGACTGTCTAAGATAGCATTGGAAAACAGTGAGCAGTTAAGGTTGATGTCTCTTGTGTTGGATAGGTGTTGAAGTTCCCCTTCCAAACACTTTGATTGTGTGTCATGAATGTTCCTAAATCCACATTGGAGATTGGAGAGCCCTTAACCTTTGTTGGCATAGTTGTTCAAGGGTGGAACCCATAGTGTCATCAGGGCAAAATAGTCAAGACTTAAATGCTTGGGGTTTGGTATTGTATGCCACCATTTGTGTATGTCACATTGTTCCTAAGCCATATGACAAGTCTTGTTCCATTCCTCACACTGTCTTAAGCCAAGTTTGAAGGATGTGTAAGCTTATAGGTCTCAAATATGCCTCCAAAGTAGACCTAGCATGATGAGTTATGTAAACATTGTCCTTGAATATTGAATGAGCATTGTTCAAACCCTATCTCTACATCAGGTCACACAAGGCACAAGCACAAAACCAACCACAAGGACTCAAAGCAACAAAGTGAAACTTAGAAAAAAATAAAACTAAAACCTACAAGCAAGAACATAAGAATAACTATATGTGTGTGTGTGTGTGTGTGTGAGTATATATCTATAAGAATAAATAATACAATATATATGTATGTATGTATGTATAGTGTATATATATGTGCACGAAGTGGACAAAAAGTGTAACAACAAAAAAATTGGTAGAGAAAATAAATGGGACACTAATAAATATAATAAAGTAAAAAAATAAAGGACTAGAAAAGAGAAAATAAAGGAGAGAACAAAGGAACACGAAAGAAGCAAAAAGAGAACAAGAAGAAAGGACAAACAAGAGAGAGCACCCAAATGAAGAACAATCAAAACAAAAAGCCTAATTAGATAGAAAAGGACAAAATCTTAGGCAAAAAAATAGAAGGAAGAAAGATAAAAGAACTAAAGAAATGATGAGTAAGAGATAGTGAGCAATACCCTATATGTACATTACTAGCTAATTGTATGTATACATGTCGTAACATATACACACAATTAAACATGAAAGTGTATGCACACCAACACACACCTAAATAAAATAATCACCAACAAGAAAACGGGGGGGATAGGCTGACAACCGAAATGGAGTGGTGAGATGAGCAACATGGGGGAAGAGGATATGGTGGGGGGGAAGGGCGAAGAAACTTGAACCAAAGAGGAGAGAGGAATGAGAGAACAAGGAATGACAAGACAAATGGAAAACAGAGGAATACGGAAGAAGAGGAAGGAGTAGAGAGGAGGAAGGGAAAAGGAAAAGGGGGGATTGGTGAGAGGAAAAGGGAGGGAAGGGGACAAGGGGAAGGGGGAAGGGAGAAGGAGAGGAAAGGAAAGGAGAAAAATGAGAGAGGTCAGGAAGAGGGGAGGGGGGAGGTTCTAAGGCAGGACAATAAGGGATTCCAAGAAAAACTTGACCTCCATCCATCACCACGATTGAGATTAGATGGGTGTTTGTTGATCTCTATGGCTTATTCACAAATCCACCCTTGCAGAACACTTAGCCTTAACCAAATACCATATCTGCTTAGAAAACAATCAAATCTTAGTCAACGAAGACAACTTCTTCAAGAGAAAACTCAAAGAAGCCATAGAGATCAACAAACACCCATCTAATCTCAATCGTGATGATGTATGGAGGTTAAGTTTCTCTTGGAATCCCTTATTGACCCACCTTAGAACCTCCTCCCTCCCCTCTTCCTGACCTCTCTCATTTTTCTCCTTTCCTTTCCTCTCCTTCCCCCTTTCCCCTCTCCCCTTCCCTCCCTTTTCCTTTCACCAATCCCCCCTTTTCCTCTTCCCTTCCTCCTCTCTACTCCCTCCTCTTCTTCTGTATTCCTCTGTTTTCCATTTGTCTTGTCCTTCCTTGTTCTCTCATTCCTCTCCCCTCCTTGGCTAAGGTTTCTTCCCCCTTCCGCCCCGCCATATCCTCTTCCCCCATGTTTCTCATCTCACCACTCCCTTTTGGTTGTCACCCTATCCCCCCCATTTTCTTGTTGGTGATTGTTTCATTTAGGTGTGTGTTGGTGTGCATACACTTTCATGTTTAATTCTATGTATATGTTAGGACATGTCTACATACAATTACCTAGTAATGCACATATAGGGTCTTGCTCACTTTCTCTTACTCGGTGTTTCTTTAGTTCTTTGTTGTTTTCCTTTATTTCTTTTACCTTTCTTCCTATTTTTTTGCCTAGGATTTTGTCCTTGTCTATCTAATTAGGCTTTTTGTTTTGATTGTTCTTCATTTGGGTGCTCTCTCTTGTTTGTCCTTTCTTGTTGTTCTCTTTTTTCTTCTTTCGTGTTCCTTTGTTCTCTCCTTTATTTTCTCTTTTCTAGTCCTTTAGTTTTTTACTTTATTATATTTATTAGTGCCATTTATTTGCTCTACCATTTTTTTTGTTGTTACACTTTTTGTCCACTACATGCACATATACACACATGCATACTGTGTGTGTAGATACATGTATATATATAGGTACACACACACACACACACACACACACACACATATATATATATATCAGTATATACACATATACATACATATATATCTATATATATACATTAATATATAGGTACATACATACATACATACATACATACATACATATATCCTTTGTTCTCTCCTTAATTTTCTCTTTTCTAGTCCTTTAGTTTTTTACTTTATTATATTTATTAGTGCCATTTATTTGCTCTACCAATTTTTTTGTTGTTACACTTTTTGTCCACTTCATGCACATATATACGCTCGTGCATACTGTGTGTAGATATATGTATGTATATAGGTACACACACACACACATATATATATCAGTATATACACATATGTAAGTATATGTGTATGTATGTATATATATATATATATATATATTCTTATGCTCTTGCTTGTAGGTTTTATTTTTATTTTTTTCTAAGTTTCACTTTGTTGCTTTGAGTCCTTGTGGTTGGTTTTGTGCTTGTACCTTAGCTGACCTCTTTTCTTATTAGGGTATTTGAGTAAATACTTATTTTTTGGGTTTTTTTCATGTTTAGTCTCTTGATCCCCATACCACCTCTATTACCCCCTCCCTTTCTATTTAACCTATTGGGTCTACAAATTATCCATTCTATTTCTCTTCTCTTGCTTTCTTTTCTCCTGATGATGGATCATGGAATGTGATCCAAAACATTGAGAGAAAAACTAACACACAGTTTAATCCTAAAGCACTCATTTACATAGAAATAAGATACAAAAATTAACTACAAAAATAAGAGTCTAGAGCTGGAATAAATTTAGAGGTTGTTTAGTTTAGATGCTAGTGTGTCTATGTTGTCATCCTAGATCCATGTTGTCCAAGAGTAACATAAATTAAAGTGTTTGTACGAAATATGCAATGCTTGCACATAGAGAAAATGAAAAACAAAATATAGAGCATTGGAAATACATAGGAAAATGAAAAATGATAGTGATGTAATGTGATATGATTTAAATTAAATTAAATGACAAAATGACAAGGAATATTAAGTAAATGCAAACCTTCGTGCATATGGAACCTTTGGAACACCTATGTCTAGGACAATAAGAAATGGAGTGACTGCTTGGGAGCTTGCCAAAATTGTCAACCTTTATTTTGATATTTTGACCTCCATGGACAATTAAATAGGAGGAGATTGGAATTGTGTACTCTTAGTCCTAAGTGCGTCTAAAATATAATAACAACAATATTAAATGATTTATAAATGCTACAAACTTGGTTCTACAAAGATTCCAACACCCTAGTGTGTATGGAATGTGATATGGGAGGAGACCCAAAGTGCCAACAAGAAACATGATATTGGATCAACGACAAAACTTGTATTTGTAAATCTCTCATAGGAAGAGGACGAGAGAGTGAAAATAACACTAAAAACAATGAGAATGTCGTAAGAGACTCAATTAAACTATGAAATATCAAAACCCTTAGAATAAAGGTGAAAGGTTGGAAGCATAAGAGGATTAAAGAAAACAACAAATACAAGTGTTATCTCACTCAAGAAGGCTGTGAAGAATATGCCTTGCTAGTAAAATGAGTTGTCCTTCAATGTAGAAACTCCAACAACAAGCATGGAAGCCTTTGTCATTAAACATGGGAAAGTGGAATGCTTATCCCTCAATGCAAATAACTCCAATAGCCAGGAAAAGCTAACATAGTGTTGTATAATGCCACTATCAAGCTCACAAAGATACTATTCATAGAGTTTTGCTCAAGTTGCCAAGGAAAATGTTGTATATTGTATGAAAATTCAAAATTGCATAATAGAGATGAATGGATGTGTAGGAGGTCAAGAGTCACTAAAAGGTCAAGGTGATTGTTGGGATTCCATCCAATGGGTTTGCAAGAATTACACTAGAAATTTTGGAAGTTGGAAGGTCATTGTTTTGACAAGAAACTAATGTATGACTATATTATCACAAAACAACAACACCCCTACACAAACGTCTACGTGCCTATGCTAATGTCCAAGTATGATGTGGTCAAAATTTTCATAAAATGGAAATATAACATTAAATGGACATAATGAACACATACAAACAAATAAAAAAGACTTGGGCACATAAAATACAAAAATAGAGTTGGGACTAGGAGCGAGGTAGAGGCCAAGACTAGGGTAAATGAATCCTAAAAACATGCTAATTAAGGTGGCCACTAAAATAACAATAATTTATAGTGACAAAATTGTAGGGTTGCAATTTTTGACCTTATACTTTGCCCCCACTTTAGTGGGTTTGTGCCACTAGGTGATAAAGATAAACTAAAGTATAAAGAGAAAGTACTAAAAATAATAAATATTGTGAGAATACATAAAAAGGATATGCAACAATCTTCAGATGAGGAATCCAAGCCCCCAAACTAAGAATATGAACACTACAATGTTAGAAACATAAAACTTGCAAAACATATGCATTAGGAAAACATAACCTATAACACAAAATATGTTAGCAAATCATATATAATCAAACATGTACATAACACATGAAACAAAATTAAACAACACACACATGGAAAGAAACTAGGAAACATGGACAAAGATATGGAGAAGAAAAGTCAAGGATTGTTAGCATGCTTTATTGCTAAAATATAGAAGGGCATAATCCTAATGTACTTTGTTGTTAATAAAATGCAAGATATGGTTCAAGATCTAGCGTACTCTATTGCTAGGAACCATATAATACCTCTTGAATCACATACACTAGTCTACTCTATTATTAGGTGATTCACAAAGAGTATAAAAGTAGTCGGGATGATCAAATGTGCTAGGTGGCTCAAACAAATACAATAACAAGGATTACATGTATTAGCATGCTCCATTGCTAGGTAAATGAGGGTGGTTAAATCCAAGAATATCTCTATACTTGGGGCCACAAGGGATTGACGCTTCTTGGAGCATGCTAACAATGTATGTGTGCATTTGCATGTGAGTGTAGATATATGCCCCCCTTAAAATAATTGCATAAATCAAAGTCATGCAATTGATTTTAAGGTAGAAAAGGGGAATGGAAAAGGGATCCATAAGAAACATATATGAGATCATATGCCCCAAATTCATTGATGGGCTACTTTCCCCTAAGGAGAGACAAGATGATGGGATGTTGTTGCAAATAGAAAATATGGTACACATGAGATCATGTCCAAGAGATGACATAGGAAGGAGTAAAGACAATGTCACATATGCATCAACAACATCACAATAAGGCACACACAAAGGGATCTATATGCCTTGGGGTTAGTATGTTTGAGAAGGAAATAATCTTTGAATATTGGCAAAATTGTCATCATCCCCCAAGGCACACAAAACACGAGTACAGAGGAAGAAAGCACATAACAAACAAGCACTAAATTTTTTTGGGTCAACATGAAAGTGACATAAATGTCCCAATATTTTGCATTATCCACAAAATATTTTTAAGATAAAATACAATACACAAAAGAAGAATATTAGGTACAAATAGAGGAATGCCATAACATTGTTCCTCCTATATCCATGTACTTACAAGAGTAGCATGGGTCTTCAAAGGGGAGCTAACATACACAAACAATCGCATGCACATGGGAGTACACACAAGAGAGAACACAACACACACACACACACACACACACACACACACACACACACACACACACAAATGAGATAAAAATAGAATGTCTACTCATTGAACTCCTCATCCAACAAATCGTTCTCATCCTAATCATGACCATATGAGAATGCAGACTATTAGGTAGCATAGGAGGCAACAAGAGAATAGCAGTAGAGTGAAGAGAAGTAGAAAGTAGACATTTTGTAGATCTAGGAGGATCAACATCCTCTTGAATGTCCATCTAAGGAACTATGGTCATCAAGTGAGTGAATATCGCTGACAGTGTAGGAACATTAGCCACTGAGTCTAAGAGGCACCCATCAGTTATATGGGTGAATGGCTCAATGGACAATATTCCACTAGGCTCTAATCATCTATAATTCTAGTGGACATGATGGGAGCAGGATCAAGAGGCTAAGGTAGAGGAGCCACCTCAAGTAGAGAAATAAGAGATGTAGGATGCAAAGAAGAAGGTAAAGGCATTAGCTTGGGTTTGGGCTAGAGGTGGGGTGGGGTAGGGTAGTGTTCAAATTTTTGTTTGGTTAGGATAAAGGGAAGTAAGCCAATGTATAGGGTGGAAAGTTTTAGGACACCAAGAAAGGATTGATGGTGAGAATTGGTAGGTGGGATGAGGGATTCGAGTAGGGCACTAGGAATGGCATGAACATTAAGTAAGTTGAGGGGTTTAGGAGTGGAGAAATATTGGGAAGTTGTGGGATAAGGGAGGAAGAGTAGACTAGATGAGAAACACCTCAATTCTTTTAAATTTCTTATCAATGGTTATGTTTTGATGGTTTGTCCAAAGGTGTGTAGAAAGCAAGTTGGGTAGCAGGGCATGTGTGGTTCTTATGAGGTTTAGGAGATTACTTAGATCTACCTTTAGAAGTGGATGGCAACGGGTTATGCACTTTATTTTTATTTTTCTTTGTTGTGGAAGGGTGCAAGAGGGGAACTAGAAGTCAACGAGGAAGGTGGAGGAGTAGTAGGTTGGATAGATAGTGGAGAAGATTGAGGCATAGCCAATGAAGTAGGTGAAGCAATGAAAGGGGCTTGTGGGATGGGGGAAATTAATTTCTTAAGGACATAAGACTACTATAGGAAAAAGAGAATATTGGTATGAGGTTGAGGTGGGCTAGAAGGGGTTGGCTAAAAATAGTCTAAGGAAAAGTGACCCAAGGTGGAAAGTGGTTGGTATAGGATATGGGAGATTGTGAAAACATGGCTATCGTGGGTGGATTTGAGGCATTGGTGAATGACTACCCACATCACACTAAGTCAAGGATGACCTAAGAGAATGTGATAATATTCTAAAGTGGGGATGACATGTTATAAAACATCCAAGCATTTTGGTCCTACCTAGATTGGGAGATTAATAAAGCTAAGAGTGAGTATAGAAAGGTCATTATACGTACACAAAGAGATATTCAAGGGTGGATAAGAATCTCTTTGAAACTTGGTAACATATAGGTGATCCTCTATAACTATATTGATAAGGCTTGTAGGATACACCATAATACCACAAAAAGTTTATGGTGCACCCATGCCTTAATGTACAAGGATGGTTATAGTTATCAATAGGCATGTTGTCAGGTGAGAAAGAAATTTCTAGAGAAGATTCAACAATGGAATTAGAAGGTTGAACGTCCAATGTGCCTACCATCTTGAAGGGTCCCAACTAATCTCAGGGGGGACAGGTGCAGGTCAAAAGCAAGAAGGGAAGAAATGAGAGTGGCAGGATCCATGCAATTTGCAATGGAAATCTAGGAAATGGATTAGTATAGATTTGAAGGTTTTGGTTAGGAGGGAAACTGACTTGTTACTCCCATCATTAATGCTCGTGACCTAGATGATGTTAAATTCAATCAGATCTTGGATAAGGTGTCACAAGCACATGCATTTCTCGGTATTGGAAGAGGGATTTTGGATCATATGTCCTAGGACATAGGAATCTTCTACAACACCAATGAACCTTCCACAGGAGAGAAAAGAAAAAGAAATGCTATATAACCAAATACTAATACAACTCAATTATACATAAAGACCCTTGTATAAATAGGCAAGGGTGAGACAAGAAGGTAGTTCGTGTAGGTGAGAACCCCACATGTGCATGTGACAAGTGTCATAACAAGTGTTATATGCACATGAATTGAGGCACAAAAAAGTCCCTAAGTAACTTAACAAACTAAGTGTGAATAAGACACAAAAGTAAACTAGTCTAGTAAAAGACAATCAAAATGACACTACAAGATTAAATTAAGGCTATTGGCTTATATTGATGGTAGTCAAGCCCCTAGAATAAAAAAAGATGTCACAAACATGTCAAGCATGCAATCTACATGTATATCTAATCGAGATTAATAAAGTGGCATTGCCTGAATATAAATTCTAGCTTTGGATTCTTTGGAATTAGATGAACTTTAAGTTGATTCTTGTTGCCATTTGATGAATTCTAATGACAACTATTTAAAAAAAATTGCATGTAGACGAATAAGATAACAACCATTCTTTGAAATGGTAGCAAATAGTTGTGAAATTAACACTATTAGGAGTTGAGGTGATCTATAGTGATAATTATATGATGGGTTTTTATAGGAGTTAGTTTTATGTGCCAAATAACTCAAATAGATAATTATGATCATCAATTTACAAGTGTATAAAGTGATAAAACAAAAATGTAAAAATGTAGGATATAAAATTTTATTTATAAATATATAAAAATATTTTACATTTAAATTTGTACACCATATTAACACACTAACATAGAATTTTTTAAGTGAGCTCATCTATAATATACACCCCTAATTTTTTTATTTTTAAATTGCAATAGCATTGCTACAATGCAAACCCTCAGCACCTTCTGATCACCCAGATCCCAAAATGGGCAAGGTGAGAGCATATAGTGCATTGGATTACTACCCAAACTCAACTAAATGCAGCAACTAGAGAGTATGCAATGCCAATGCTCACTGTGACACACCAAGTGGCAAGCCATCCATCTCTGCGCTTATTCAGTGGAGTGTGTCAATGCAACACAAGATGAACACAAAAGGCGATTGAGCTGACCTTCCTATACGTTTATTCAACAGGATGTATTATGCAACAAAATGATGCACACTAGGCGACAGAGGTGACCACTTCTACACTTATTCAGTGGAGTGTGCTTAAAAATGTAAACATGTTATAGAATGGCAGTAAAGCATCCAGTTATTACAATGAATGCATGCATAATAAGACCATTGGTGGTACTACCATCCAGGGATTACAAACAATGAATATTGTAACTTGTTGGTTAACAGATTTTTCCTGGTCTAAAAAAAATGTTTTATTTTGACTCTATACCCCTTTCCTTCAAGAACAAATAAATTAAACAACAAATGGGTGAACTATCAAGAATAGTTCCCCTCTGAATTTGGGTACAGCTTCCTTTAAGATCTTCAATGAATTCAATCTACTTTAATCATTCAGATACACTTTTAACCAGAAAGTGCTTAAAGGCAGACTAACATCCATACATCATCATGCTATGAATGCGATATGCTTTTCTACAACATTTGGTAATAGAATACACCGATTCTATTTTCAATAGTAATCAGATATATAAACATATATAATGCTGAACCAATAAATGATAAAACACATACAATGAGTTGTCTAATGAAAGAACAATTACCATATGAAAGAAGATTTCGCACAGAAAACCCAATTTCAAATACTCAAACACATAAATCCAAGTATGCAGTAATTGTTTCTCCTTTTCATTCACTGATGAAAAACATCTCAGACAAACATCATATATATTGTAAAACAGCCCAGATTTAGCTCCAAAAAAAATTCTTGTCTCTTTTCTTCACTATTCTCCCATATCTGAGTTTTAACAACTAAAAACATATATATAGTTGTCCTAATTATCCGATCTTTAAAACCAAACCTAGAGTTAAAGTAACTCTGACCCATACGGGATTTAGTTTTTACAAACTCTTTTAAAGATCAAGTTTTTGAAAATAACTTCAACAGAATAACTGAATAAAGAAATTAAGTAAGATCATGATTGGGGTGACGGATCAAAATCTCCAGATTTGTTGTGTTCGGTTGGGGAGACACATTGAGCTTTCCACTCCTGAAATGCTATAACAAGTTCCTCGATTTTAGGGAAATTAGGAATGCCAATGTGTTTCACCCTTGCTTTCCAGACGTCTTTCTCCCTCTAAATTTTCCCCACACTCTCTGCGTGCTCCGAGAGTGCATCGACACAGAGATGGAGTGACTCCACCTTTGAAATCTAAGAGAAATCTTCAGTTAATAAGTTGTCATTTTCTTTAACAAAGCTGATCTTTTCCCTGAAGTATTGAATCACAGTATCAATGTCCTTTTATGGTTCCCCATCATCCTTTATATACTTCACATCAATACATTGTAAATCATGTTGTAAGGATTGAGTGAATTCAGTTATTTCTTTGATCATTTTTGCAAGTTCAATCCGCCCTTGTCTGGATACTGAATTCCTCCATTCGATATTTTTCTTACTTACATACAGTATATCCTCATTCAGACCTGTCAAATTCTTTTCTGACAAAATTTTTGCTATCCCATACTTCTGTACTTCATCAATTTAATTCATTACATTCATCCATTTGCCTTCATCTTTTGTCCATGAGGCATTCTATGTCTTCAAGTCTTCAATGGTCATTGTGGTTTGATCATATATATTTTTTAGTTCATGAATATACTCTGTACCTTTCTGGATGATGCCATCTAACCAATCATCAAACACCCTGGCCACCATTTTTTTTCTATGTATCTGATCCAGTATCTTTTGATTGGCCAGCAATTTTGGGTCGAAAGATAGAAGCAGTTGGGAAACAGGTTGTGGACTCGGGTTATGAATGGCATCAATATATTCTGCCATTGCCTGTAAAGTCTGTTTCAACTCCTTATCTTTCTCATCTTTTCAGGTGCGGCTGACTATCCTCTTGGTGGATGCTTCAAGATGATGCACATCTGCGACACGTGATGCAGTCCCAAGATCTATTTTTTCAATTGTGAAGTCTTGAACTGCAGGATCTTGAACCTCATCAGCAGTTGTCAGTCGGGCTATTTCTGCGCTCCAGTTCCCTATGTTAGGGTCAATATCCACCCTGGATGTTGTTTTCAGCTTTTTAGATTTAGGAGTTTTTCCTAAACATTTACTAACCATGTCCTCTATTGGCAATGAAAATGGGACTATTTTTCTTTTGTCATTGATTGAACTTCAAGCCATTTGGGTGTGGAGGCCGGGACTTCTTTATCAGGGTTTAATTGATCAGAAGGCACATTTGAAATCATCAGTAGGTTAGCAAAATCTAAAATAACCTCTGCCTATTGTTTTGCACTAACCTCCTCTTCCATTGGTGAATCAGACTCTTTATTACCTACTGCTTCTCCTGAATCCTCTTCAAAATTCAAATCTACAACTATTCTCTCAGAAATCTACTTCCTCTTTCTGCTTTTAGTTCTTGATCTAGTGGCTCAATGGGGTAGAATAGTTGTGAGGGCTTTCTTGGACTCTTTGATGGCAGGACCCCTTCCAGTTTTTGGCTTGGAAGTACCTGCATCACAGATAGCAATAAGCCGATTAGAAGAGCTTATTGGGGATGGTGATTCAACCATTGATGCACATTGTTGGGAACCTTCATTTTAAATTTCCTCCAGCCTACATTCCCTCAACCATCTCTCAGTTCTCCTTATTACTGGGAGAGTTCTGACCTCAATCCGATCCTCTTCATCTTTATCCCAATCAATTTCTGGGATAGGTAATTGTTTTATTTTTTCAAATTGAGGATCAATCACATGTTCCTCATTATCAACTATTCCAGAAATATTCATGTTTAGATTGAGGGTAATTATTTGCCCCAGGGAGAACCTACACCAAAGTCTCTTCCTGACCTCAAATTCATCCAAACAATCCTCCCAATAATCCTCTATTTGAGGAATATGTGAAAATCCTATCCCAAAATCTAAATTATCCCTGGCAAAGCCTTTGTTGTCAAATTGGGATCTGGCAGTATAGTGCTAAAAATTGAATTTTTTAAGATCCACTTCCAGGTTCAAAGCGTCAGAAATTGACTGACAAGAATAATGTCCAAGTTCAATGGGAAAAGAGATACCAGATTCCTTCTTCATTGGGAACTTTTTGCTCACATGGGCTAGCTGTCTGCAGACCTCTATCAATACAAAATGATCAAAAACATATCGGGGCAGCTTCACTAGTTCATTGTCAAAACCCCCAACTCTGATATAGGTAAATTTGGGGAACTGAATAAAGAAGCTGCCATAAATACTGATCAGCTGTATCGCTTCATCAGACATTCTCTTATTTATATTGCTTGCTAGTTCATAAGTCATTCTAACAGTAAAAACATCATTAACCCTCCTATAATTCTCATAAGAATTATGCATCTGTAACTGTGAATAATAGTCATAAATTTTGCTATCTTCGACCAAGGGTGCATGAGGTAGCCCTAACCACTATCTCGTAGATGCTAGGGAATAGAAAAGATATGAAGACATATAAAAATCTTTATTTCCCAAACAATTGCTAAGACCCAGATGCAAACATTCAGCTATAATTTCAACCCAGTCCAAATATTGTTCCCCTTGGAGGATCACCTGGATGAAGAAATACATCCACTCTTCCCAATAATATGCCTGGGAGTTACCTTTCAACCTGTGCAACAACACCACAATATCCTTTACCTCCTGAATCATGTGGTTTCTTGTCAATGGTCTAGGCAGTCTTGAACCCCCCTTTTGGAATTTTAATAACCAATTTCTAGCAATCACGCTCCTATAATTTGCTTTCTTTAATGAAAAATGCTCATAAGAAGAAGTGATATTGAGATCAGAATATGGTTCTTTGGGCGGAATTCTCATCACAGACATTAGGGTTTGTCTATTGGTATGAAGTAACACATTGCCATCTGCGGCTCTGATGCACCTATTTTGGGGGTCATATCTATTTATGCATTCCAGAACTAGTTCAGGGCACTATACGGCCATGGGAAAGGCCGCGGCTTCAACCAAACCACTTTTCACAATTTTCTCTATCATAGGGGTTGGCACAGGATTTTTAGCCCTCTCTAAAATCTTCTAAGTCATATTGAACTAGAGAGGTATCCCCAAATTCAGGAAGAGAACAGATGAGACCAGAACCATGCTCATAACCGAGACAAGCAGACTTCATAGCTACGGATTGGAGGATATAGAGAAAAAAAAGCTTTTGAACTTCTTAAACAATGTCAGAAACTCAAAAGGCTTTTTCTTTCCAGCTAAGAAATGGAAATAGCTTATAGGAAGAGTAGAACTCACCTTCAATGTATCTGAAATCACTATGAAATTGGGCAACAAAAATCTTATACCTCCGCGCTGTTCTCCGTTTGCATCACCCAGTATGTTTATTTGCTAAATTTGGCTTGTTCTCTTTTGATAAAGACAATAACCAGGTAGAGTAATTATTAACCGAAACAATATGTGCTAAAAATGCTTGAAAAGACATGAACTCTGACATATGCATTAATGGCAAGCATTCTTCAAGCATGACCTTGATGTATAATAATTATCCATAACCTCTCGGAAGTTAGAACTTGCCGCTTCATAATGAGTTTTGGATATACTTTCCTCTAAATTTCCCGCTAATTTTGACTTAGAGAAAACCTCGGGGAGAAATGAAATTATAGTCACTGAACCCTTGAACCATTGAACCTTTGAACCATGGAAATGTGGTTCAACTCGAAGGTTCAATGACACAAGATGAGTTACACAGTTCGACCAACAGTCACATGACTTTTCAAGAAACTTTGAACTTTGAAACAGTGAACTGTTGAACCAGTGAACCATTGAACTCCACTATGAGGTTCAAGCGAAAGGTTCAACGATACCTTAAATTACACAAGAGAACTGAGTGAACACGACTCCTTATGAAGCATAGAGTATTGAACTCTTGAACCATTAAACTCTTGAACCTCGAAAAGGGTTCAAGTTCAACCAGGAGGTTCAAAGACATATTCGAGTTACAGAAAGGGACAAACAGTTCACTTTGAGAAACATTGAACCATTGAACCTTTTGAACCAATTGAACTTTGAACTTTGAGAATGGTTCAAGTTCAAAGGTTCAATTCTTTAGTAATTTCACATACAAAAAATGATAGGCGGGTGAACTTTAAGAATAAAGAGTTGACCTAAGAAACAAAAGTATGACCAATAGGGGAAAATGGTAAGTCGACTTTTTCTTAGGGAAATTTCATGAAAATTTGAATAAGGGCGACTCCAAAGGTAACACAACTAAAGATGATATTACAATGAATTAGAAGGCTGCAATATAAATGATAAATTTTGATTTCAAACTATAATACACTGTTGTAGCATATTATCATGAAGGTAAGACACTAAAATTCATTCTAAACCAAAGTAAATTCATACCCACTAAAGCTTTTTTGATGTTGATGAAGTTGAAGCCTCAAAACACTTTGATTGCACACTGAACCCACTGAAACCACTGAGAAAAGCAGGTCTAACAGAGAACAACAAGGTAATTTTTTTGAAAATGCATATAAAACCCTAACCTCCAAACCAAAACCCTGTCAAAATAGATTTGTTCAACCCAAAACCAACCCAAATATTCTCCACTAGGATGAGTGCCTCCAAAGAGCCTATTTAATCAAAGGAACGTGAGGTGATTCATGCCTCTAAACCCCACACCTTACTCCAACAAGTGTACAACCTGATCTTAATCGGTTCGGTCAGCATTTAAACAAGATTTCATTCTCAAAAGAACTTCAAATAGAATTTAGTAATCATTTAAATCTAAACGCCTTGTGATAGAAAGATATAAGACCATTAAAGATTGTTTTAACTTTGTTACAACAAAGATATGGCACCTAGAAAATGATCAGTACAACTTCCTTGAGATGCACATCAACTTCAAACAATTTGGAACTAAATTGAAACTGAGATTTTTCAATCTGAAGTTGATCATCAATCACACACCAAAATGCATCAAAACCCTAAAAATATCAATAAACATCAAAAGACTCCATTGCAACTCAATGTGATTCTTGAGATGAAATCACCAAGACCAGCTGGGGGGTTTCATCCCCAAAACCAATATTTTTGAGAGGGCTTTCGTCCTCAAGAAAATGGGAGAAGAACACAGGTCTCTCAAAATGCATAAGCAAATATCATATCATCATTAACCTCAACAATGAGCTCCAAACCTCCTTTTATAACGTTTTGGAGCGAATAAAATATTACTTTCCTTTTTCCTCCAAACTTATTTCAAAAATAATAAGTTGTTAATGTGTGCAAAGTCCCCCTTAGCCTAGTGCCCTTGTATGCACAACTTAAAAACCTTTCCAATGAAATAGTTACACATAAGTTGTCTTTTTTAAAAAACTTTTTTAGACAACTTAATTTATTACTATTTAATAATTAATTACCCACCCAAGTTGTAGAAAGCATCAAAATGAATCAAACACAAACTTTTGATCATACCATAATGCTCCTAAGGACTTAGGATGATGAACTGTAGCAACTTGGCATCATTCTAAAAATAGCCCACCACTCCAAAAAGTGTGGAGAGCTCCCAAAAGGATGGAATTGCATTCTGAAAGTATCATTGTATTCCCCTCTTGGACTCCTAAACTCACTACCACTGCTAGAAACCCAATCTGACTAGACATGCATTCTCCAAGAAGTGTGAAGTGCTATCAGAAAGATAGAATCGCACTCAGAAGTGTCATTGGGCTCGCTAACATCTTCTGAATACACTATTATTAATAAAACCACTCCTTGATCACCTCTGTGTTCTCCAAGAAAGCTGGAGTTCTCCCTTACACTACCAATTAGCCTACGAGAAAACTTAGAAAATAGGGTAATTATTCTCAAATTGATTATGTACAAAATGGGAACATTATAGTCCTCTCTCCCCAAAATTGCTTGTCCCCAAGCAATTGCAAGTCAAGATGAACCACAATTTTTCCTCTCCCATGTAGCATCGTCAACTGAAAGATTCTTCCACTTAACCAAGTACTCTTTGATGCTCTTCCACCTCAGTATGTGCTTTCTCAACAAATTACCAACACATGTTATCCACCTCACAACTAATGTTGTTGGCAAACATCTGAAATGTTTCTAAATATTCCACTAAAATATCCATACCTAAAATGGAGATATAATGGCTAAAATATTCATTACCTTAAGCTAAAACCTTTCCTCAACATTTCCAAAAGGTTTAGGTATTCCAAAAGGATCAATCTTGCAACTATCCAAGAGTAAAAATAACTTATGATCTGACTTTATCAGAATCAGCACCTTGAAAATGGAACAATAGCTACAAAATGAGAATCTCCTTGCACAAATAGGAATGGTGAGCATTGAAAAGTCTAAAATCACCATGGTAGAGGATGTAAAAACCTCCTCAACAATCATTAACTAAAAATTTCTCCATCCCATGATTGAATTTTCTCACCAACCTTCTTGAAAGTGTGCAAACATAAACATATGGTGGTTGATCTGATCAAAACAACAGTCCTAAATCTGAAACTTGGAACTGTAACCTCCATGGAACATTCCTTCTATCGCCATAAACCTCCAACATGCTTTGTTGGTGACCTCTTGCATGGATACTTAATAATAAAGTAACTCCACCATGCTTATGATATGCTACTCTGGTATTCGTGTGGGCTTCATTTGAAGATCTTCTAGTGATATTGGAGACATCTTCACTAGAAAGAATGCTTCTCACGCCACCAATCCAGGTGCTCTCAGCATACTAGATATCTAGGGTACTAGGATAACTGAAGCCACTATACAATATTGCATCCTTCTTAAATCTTTCTTCATGCTTCAAATGGAATTTTGAGTCATCTTTCACCTTTTCTTGAAACTTAGGCTTTGTTGATGTCTCATTAACCAACTCAAAAAATGGATTATCAAATGTCAAATCAGCATCCATTTCAAAGAGTGGATTATCAAATAGTTGAAAAACATATTCAGACCTCTGGCTTTCCCACTCTTCACACTGAACAAATTTTGAACTTGCATTTTTAGTTGTTGTTTTGAAATTTCCGGCAAGCTGAATGCTTCTTTTTGGAGACCTCTCAAGTAATATACTACCAAAACCTCCACCATACTTATGCTGCATTACTCTGATACAACAAGGAGTTGTTACTCTTCTGTTTGGAATGCAATGATTGCAAGATATGCACAGAATGGATTGGATGAAAAGACTTTAGAAACTTACAAGCAAATGCAATTGGCAAGTGTAAAGCTCAAATCCATGGTATGTCTATTTCTACATATATACACATACACATACACATACACACATATACATATACATATACACATATATAGTTTCCAAATACAAATTGACTAGGTATTTGTTTTTTACAAGTTTGAAGCAAATTAAGTACTTTTTAGTAATTTGGACAGCCATCATACCAACATAGTATATGTGTGTCATTTATAATATGTATAATGGACTATTTGTTGAAAATAATATCTCAAGTATTTTGGGCATGCTACTATAAATTTAATCCAAAAAAGGTAACTAAAATGCTCTATTAACACCATATTATGAAAACATACAGGCATGAGCCCTCTATAGTGCATGTAAGATAACTGTAAATTGTGACATTACGCACAAAAACCTAAAAATATTTTACTGAATAAAGAAAAACACCACAGCAAGAAGGAAATCAGCTAGGCATGTCTCAAGAAGCATCACAAGCCAGTGGCTCCGGTGTGGTAGATCTGCCTTTTGACAATGACTTACAGTATGTAGATAAATATTGTGAGCTCAATCCTACTGACAACAGAGGATATGCGTGGTGGTTTTTTTATTGTACACACTAAATTAGACTATAAATCTATCCTTGAGAGGATATACCCATGTGTATAGTTTTTCAAACTATTAGGTGTCATGCATAGAGGAATGCCACAGATGAACACCCAAATTGCATGCATCAATTTCTAGGTGGATTTATGTAGGAGGAGGTTGTAAGGTGCGGTCTCATTCATATATGTTTGCTTGTAATTCGTTGCTACATTTGGCAAGCATGTAACCTTACCACCTTTGATCTAACAACCATGCTGCCACTATGATCATGCAAGCCTTCCCCATATTCCCTCCTGGAATATGGGAGGCGATGGGAGGCGAGGGAAAGTATTCCCTCTATAGTTTAAATTATTTTAAATAGTTTAACTTTATATGGTTTAACTTTAAATTTACCTTATGACAGGTTAGTAGATGTCAATTTAAATTAAGGCCATAAAAATGTACACACATCTTGTGCTACCACTTTATGCATAATTAAAATGAAATTGAAAGCTTCCTAAGATTGTTGGTTCTAAAGATTATGGAGGCAAACAATAATGTATGTCTTTATTTCCTAAGGTTGGTAGTGCGGTGCACATTGGGAATGTCTAGTGTAGAATGCAATTTTGAGCGTAGGTGTCTTCTACAACTCTCGTTGTAGTGTGGAAAATCCTACCATGGCATGTAGGTGCAGAGGGGTTTCCCAGTTAGGGTTTGTGGGGCAATGTGGTGGTTTAACATTTGCATCTATAGCTTCTAAAAATAGCTATGGGTTTTATATATCACTCAAATGACAGGTCATGTCATTTTGCATTGCAGGCTTTACTTGTCCATACTTCCTAAGTTTGGATCTATCATGGGTGGCTCAACTTTCTCAGAGATAGTTTGTTATTATTGCTCATTTTTCTTGGGCACATTTTTGTTGTTTAATGGTTTTTAAAGGTTGCAAGACTTTTATATTTCTGCAAGGAATGTTTGTTGTTGTTGTCTATGTCAGCCCGGTTCCGTGCAGCTTACATCAGTTTCCTTTGTGGAATTATGCTCATGTTTACATTGTTGTTGCTTTATCTGTGTGCACTTTTGCTCTTCTTGTGGTTTGAAGTATATGTGCATTTGCCTATGTGTGCTTGACCTGTTTACCTGTCTACATTATCGTCAAGCTCTATCTACCATTATGCTTTGATGGAACTCCATATCCTCTTCCTATGCTGCCATTTTGGCATAGGCAGGGAGGATGCTGGTAAAATGATTTGAAGCTTGACTTTACAACTCTTGATTGCATCTACTTGAAAGTTTTCAAAGCCTTTCCAACAAACCCAGTTTGTGTGATTTGTTTGAGGCATTTTGT
Organism: Cunninghamia lanceolata; assembly: GCA_027924645.1. Lineage (NCBI taxonomy): Eukaryota > Viridiplantae > Streptophyta > Pinopsida > Cupressales > Cupressaceae > Cunninghamia > Cunninghamia lanceolata. The sequence goes on along the minus strand of BSBN01000553.1, from coordinate 10,077,620 downwards.
CAAATAGTTTACGTTCTTCTTTTATTTTGCATGTGTAAAAAAAAGGCATTTCCTATTGTACATAGCCAGTGCTAAAATGGGGGCTTTGGAACACGTTATGGATATCCATCAAAGCATAAAGGATATCAAAATTTTGTGTCCAATTAATTTAGATTTCACACTCCCATGTGAAGATTCAAACTCCCACAAGAAGATTTGCACTACCATGGGAAGCCCTTGTTTTCATAATGTATTAAGGACATTAATGCATTTTTGTGGGGGGCTACTTGTTAGGCTGGCCTAAGAAGAGTATAGATAGGATGCATGTAATTGTTTTGACAAACCATAAAATAAACCTAATGAGGTCATGACTACCTTGAATGTACCTAGAAATGTCTATTATTTGCATTGAGAAAATAGGTACCTAGTGCCTATGCATTTTTTTAATAGTTCGTTCAACAGTTTTGATATATTCATTGTAGAATGAATGAATGAGTAGCTTTTAAAGTCCACGAGGCTAAGAATAGCCTATGGGACCATCGTTCTTGCTCTATTAGTCTTCTGCACTTCAGTCATTTTCCTGTTCAAAGTGAGGATGAGATCCCCAAGCTTCACAACATTCTCTTCACTAAAAAACCTATGCCAAGAAAGCGCTGCCAAACTACTAGTATATTTGTCCCTGAAGTCCTTGAAAGCCTCACACTCCAAAATAAAATGTTTTCCCGAGTCCACTGCCTCGACAGTGCAGAAAATACACACATGTTCTTTCCATGTTTCTTTAGGCCTTTTCCATTGCCTTGTTTCACACCGGAGTTGATGAGAGTTAGTTCTTAATTGAGCAATAAGAATCTTAGCTCTCCATGAAATACAAGCCCCAATGTACGCTTTTTGCTAATGGTCACAAGTATGGTTGAATTCGTCAAGATAGTATTTCTTCTTCCTCCCAAGCACTTTCCCCCATAAGCGCTTGTGGAACTTATCCAGCACAAAAGCCTTTACCTCTTTGCTATTAGTGGGGCAAGCATTCAAATAGATGTTCCATTTGTTGTTTTGTCTCATCCAAGGCTTCTTTCTTTCGCTTATGGTGTCATTAAAAACAACTTTAGGCCATCTACCTACCTCCATTTGCTCAATTCTTTTCAAATACCTTATCAAATGCACCATAGCAATAGCTTCAATAGGATCTGCCCATGTTTCACTCATCATTATCTCATAAGGAATCGAACCTTTTATTTTGAACTTGCTTGTGATCAAACACTTTTGAATTTTCTCAATTTGTTTCTACTTTGAATTTGAAGTGCTGCTAGCCCACAATTCACACCCATAAAGCACCACCGGAAGCACCAAAAGACCAAAAAGTACCTGCATAGTGTTCCAAACCCATAACTCTGCCTCTCTACATCTATTTTGAAGAGCATATAATGCTTTCCACCCTCCCAAAGTTCTCTTCTTTCTGCAGCTATCCCAACTAAGCTTGTTATTGAAGTCAAACCCAAGGTATTTGAACTCAGTTACTTCTTCTAGAATATTGTCATCAAAGTAGAACTTATGTTGGTTCCTCTTTCTTTTGTTGGAGAAGATCATGACCTTGGTCTTACTGATTTGACTTGCATCCCCACTGTTCTGCAAAAGTGCTCAAGGGCATATAAGTGCTCTTGCAACTGTTAGAAATGAAAGCAACACTACTTCAGTAGAAATCTGATTCGAAATAAATTTCAGCAATCTTTAACTATGTGCTATTAACAATGGAGATTGTAACAAAACATAAACCCACAATACATAAATATACTAGAAGCAGAATGAAGCACATAACACAAGTGTTTAATGTGGAGAAAACCCTTTCAGGTAAAAAACTCCACCAAGAAAAGAGGTCAAGTTGTATTATCTTCACAAAAGGAGATTACAAATACATTCACTTCCTCTGTCCTCCAACCTTCACTCTGATAGAACCTGGGTATTTGTAAACTCTTATATGCATCTAATCTACTATGCTATGGTTTATATAGAATTTACACAACCTCAAGACATTAAATGACTTCTTACAAGCCCATAACACTTGTTAAGAGTCAACAATACAACCTTGGGTGTCCATGGCCAAGGATAGTCTCTTATGGGGTCATAAATGTTGTCATACATGCATTCTACACTTGGAAAAATGTGCCCATGCAAGTTTGAATGCCTTGGGGCCAAAAATAGCCACTTATAGCATCTTATGACACGTCATATGTTATTATAAGTGTCAGATTCTTATGACAACTAGAATCTCTTACACCTTACAGCATCTATGACATGCGTCATAACACTAAAAATAGATTATTCCTCCACATGTGCACCCCACTTTGACCAATTACCATTTACCATAGTAAATGACATCCCGTAACTATCACCGGTAACTCTGGGACTTACCATATAGTAACTCCGTAATTACTGTGGACAGTAAATAATTTTTACCACTGCCGGTGAAACTTGTACATCCCTTATGGGTAATTACAAATAATAAATGGAATAATACAATAATGGATTTACAAGGTTAATGGCACCTTATCCCAACATTCTCTCACTTGACATTATATATTGTAAATCAACCCATAGGAAATCAAATGAAAAATAATCAGGGACTAGAAACAAGGCCCATGGCCTCTCTACACCACACGAACTTCTCTATGCTCATAGGCTTGGTCAATGAATCTGCAACATTCTCCTGAGTGTCTATCTTCTTCAGCTCAATCTCTTCATTTGCAACCAACTCTCAAACAAAGTGATACTGAACATCAACATGCTTAGTTTGAGCATGATACATGGGATTCTTGGCCCAACAGATAGCACTCTAGCTATCACAACCAATTTGAATGTTCCTACAATCAAAACCAATACCTGTACACAGTCTCCTCAACCACACTACCTCCTTAGAGACATGAGTAGCAACCATATACTCTGCTTCTGTGGTAGAAAAAGCAACTGTGGGCTACCTCTTACTCATCCAACTCATTGCTCCTCTAAACAGAGGAATTTCAACTATCCAAGTCACCTGCCCAATCTGCATCAACAAAACCCTGTATGTCCAAAGATTTATCAGCACTATTAGTACCAGAATAAACCAAACAATGATCAAGAGTACCTGCAAGATATTTAAACACCCTCTTCGCATAGTTCCAATGTTGTCTACCAGGGTTAGACATAAATGTGCTCAAACTCCCACTGCTTGGGCAATATCTGGTCTAGTGCAAACCATTGCATACATCAAACTCCCTATAGCACTAGCATATGACACATTAGACATATCCTCAAAATCATCCTCAGTCTTTGGGCACATATCTAATGAAAGCTTAGTACCAATGGGTAAAGGAACTCTAACTGGGTTACAGTCCTGCAAACTAAACCTCTGCAAAATAGTATTCACATACTTACTTTGTGACAACCAAAGCTTTCTGTTAACTCTGTCCCTCCTGATCTCCATTCCCAAAATATACCTTGCAGCACCAAGATCCTTCATCTCAAATGCACCTGAAAGTTGGGCTTTAAGCTCACTGATCATACCCTTAGTATTGCTGAAAAACAACATATCATCAACATACAAAGCAATAACCAGTATAGAATCATCAACACAATGAATGTAAACACAGTGACCCTCCTCACTTCTAACAAAACTCAATTTCAAAACAAATGAGTCAAACTTTTGATACCACATCCTGGGGGACTATTTTAGACCATAAAGAGACCTCTTTAACCTGCAAACCCAATGTTCTTTTCCTTTTACCTCAAAACCTGTAGGTTGTTGCATATAAATTTCTTGTTTAAGATCTCCATGTAAGAATGTAGTCTTATCATCCATTTGCTCAATCTCCCAATCATAAGCTATAGCAATGGATAAGAGAAATCTAATAGAAGTCAATTTAACAACAAGAGAGAATATCTCACCAAAATCAACTCCCTCTCTTTGGGAGTAGCCCTTGGCTACCAGTCTAGCCTTGTACTTCTCCAATGACCCGTCTACTCCAAACTTCTTCTTGAAGACCCACTTACAACCTATGGCCTTTGTTTCTTTGGGCAAATGAACAAAATCCCAGGTGTTACAAGAGTCTAAAGCCATCATCTCATGCATGGCTAATTGCCAAGACTCACTATCATCTACAGAAATAGCTTCCCTGTAGGATCTAGGTTCATCATTAGTACTCAATAAAGCATATACACAATGGAAATCTGGTGGGCTATACTTGTCAACTAGATTCTATTGTCTTGTGGATCTCCTCAAGGGTGGAGTAAGAGACTCTACTCATTCTTTTGCATGATCATCTACACCAACTTCTTCTGTCACAACAGATTCATCTTCATTAGAACTACTTGAATCTTCTTCTTCTTCTTCACCTCCCAATCCATCATTTTGTTCTTCCTAAGGTGCATGTTGCTGCTCTAAATCAAAGTGCACCTTATTTACCTTTTCTTTTTTTTCTTTTGGCTTCTCAGGTTTAGAAATAGCTCTAAGTTCCCTAAAAATAACATCTCTAGAAAAGATAATCCTATGGGTTAGTGGATTCCAAAGCTTATAACCTTTGACATTATCACCATATCCAATGAATGTACACTTTTTAGCCTTTGGATCCAACTTAGATCATTTTTCCTTAGGCACATGAACAAAAGTCTCACAGCCAAAAACCCTTAAATGTGAAACAAAACGTTTCTTACATGTCCACACTTCATAAGGTGTCAAATCAAGAGCCTTACAAGGAGATCTAATTATCAAGTAGCAAGCAGTACACATAGCCTCTGCCCAAAAACATTTATCCAACTGTGCATCACTAAGCATACTTCTGGCCCTTTACATAATTGTTCGGTTCATCCTTTCTGCAACACCATTTTGCTATGGTGTATACAGAGTTGTCTTTTGTCTGATTATGCTTGCATGCTTGCAAAACTCATCAAATTCCTTAGAGCAATATTCCCCTCCATTGTCAAATCTTAATATTTTTATCTTTAAACCTGATTGGTTCTCTACTAAGACTTTGAATTCCTTAAACTTAGTGAAAACTTCAGATTTATGCTTCATAAAATAAATCCATGTAAATTTGGATACATCATCAATGAAGGTTACAAAATAATGAGATTTTCTAATAGATTCATTATCCACAGGTCCAAGCACATCCGTATGAATAATTTCTAACTTCTCTTTTGCTCTATTGCTTTCTGAAGGAAATAAATTTATGTTTTGTTTACCAAACACACAATGTTCACAGAAATCAAAGTGCTCATTAGAATAGGAGAAACCATCCAACAAATTTTTATTCTTAATAGTTTTTAATACATTATTGCTTGTGTGGCCCAATCTACGGTGCCACAACATACATGCATTTTCAGTATTAGCCTCAGATACATATGAGGCATTATAAACTATAGTGGCTTCAAGCTTGAACAAGATTCCGAATCTCTTCCCCTTCGCTACCACCAAGTTCCCTCTCACTATCTGCAGCCATGCTTGTCAAATGTCACATGCATTCCCAAATCATTCAAGTTCAAGACTAAAATTAGATTTCTAGCTAATCTAGGAACATGCAAAACACCTAGGAGGGTTTTAATTCTCCCATCACTGAAACACAACAATACCTTTCCTTTCCCGACAATCGGATATGAAGAGTTGTCACCAAGGTAGATATTACCTCCATCATATTCTTCATATGAGGAGAACCATTCCTTATGCAAAGTCATATGAAATGAGCATCCTGAGTCAACCAACCAGTGATCATTAGAAACAAGATTAGATGCAGAAAATAAAACTTCTTCACCTGCATTTGAGGACTTATCCAAAGCACTCTCCCACTGTTTCTTGGGGTTTCTGTACTCCTTCACATGTCCCCTTTTACTGCAGTTCCAACACTTAACTCTATTCTTTTTACCAGGAGTCTTAGACCGACCCTTGGACTTGTCCTTAGCCCCTTTTTGATCTCCTTTAGGTCCTCTTTCCTTAGACCTTCCCCTGACACTGAGAGCATCCCCTGAACTATCTAAACTCTTCTTCCTCAATTCCTGTGACAGTAGCACTGAAACAAGAGCATCCAACTTTGGATCCGCAAGGTTAACAGTGATAGCAAGGATAACATTCTCCCAAGACTCAGGTAAAGAACAAAGAAGTAAGATACATTTATCTTCCTCACTAACGTCAACATCTACTGAATCAAACTAACTCACTAACAAATTAAAAGAATTTAAATGCTCTACAACTGATTCACCTTCTCGCATTTTCATGGAAAACAATTTTCTTTTTAAATAAAGTTTATTTACCATACTCTTGGCTTGATAGATTTCACCCAACCGTTTCCACAACTTGTATGCAGTCTCTTCCTTTGCGACATTCAATAGGATAGAGTCTGAAAGACACAACTGGATGGTTCCTCGTGCCTTCTTATCCAGTCTATCCCACTCATAGTGAGAGACATCATGAGGTTTCTTCTCTTTTTGAACATCCAACCATTGGTTTCTTTCTTCCAACAAATCTTCTATTTTTAGCTTCCACAACTCATACCCCGTTCCGTTGAACTTCTCAATGTCCAATCGAGAGGTTGATGCAATGGTGGATGCAGCCATAATAATAACACAAGATCTGCAAAATAAACACAACCAAATCTCCCACTGCAGCTACAGCTTCCACACTACCACCCAAGAGTCAAAGCTGGCTAGGCTCTGATACCAAATGTTAGAAATGAAAGCAACACTACTTCAATGGAAATATGATTCGAGATAAATTTCAGCAATCTTTAACTATGTGCTATTAACAATGGAGATTGTAACAAAACATAAACCCACAATACAAAAATATACCAGAAACATAATGAAGCACATAACACAAGTGTTTAACATGGAGAAAACCCTTTCGGGTCAAAATCTCCACCAAGAAAAGAGGTCAAGTTGTATTATCTTCACAAAAGGAGATTACAAATACATTCACTTCCTCTGTCCTCCAACCTTCACTCCGATAGAACCTGGGTACCTGTAAACTATTATATGCATCTCATCTACTATGCTATGGTTTATATAGAATTTACACAACCTCAAGACATTAAATGACTTCTTACAAGCCCATAACACTTGTTAAGAGTCAACAATACAACCTTGGGCGTCCATGGCCAAGAATAGGCTCTTGCAGGGTCATAAATGATGTCATACATGCATCCCACACTTAGAAAATGTGCCCATGCAAGCTTGAATGCCTTGGGGCCAAAAATAGCCACTTACAGCATCTTATGACACGTCATATGCTATTATAAGTGTCATAGATTCTTATGACAACTTACAGTTGTCATAGAATCTCTTACACCTTACAACATCTATGACGTGCATCAAAACACTAAAAATAGATTATTCCTCCACATGTGCACCCCACTTTGACCAATTACCATTTACCATAGTAAATGACATCCCGCAACTACCGTCGGTAACTCTAGGACTTACCATGCAGTAACTTCATAATTACCGTGGACAGTAAATAATTTTTACCACTGCCGGTGAAACTTGTACATCCCTTATGGGTAATTACAAATAATAAATAGAATAATACAATAATGTGATTTACAAGGTTAATGGCACCTTATCCCAACAACAACCCTTGAGCCTACCCAAGGTAGTGATTGTCTTCCTATTGCAACTACTCATCTACATATGGCTTTGTAGTTTTTAGATTACCATTCTATGGGAAGACAAGAAACATATTCTACTACTAGATTGATAGATTTCCTATGTTTAACTCAGTTTTTTATTTTTTAATAGTTGTTTTTTAGCCCTAAAATGTCATTTTCTCGTATTTAAGCTAGGTAAAAGTGCATATAATTGTGTTTATGATCATTTGCTTGACCATGATTTTGTTCTCGTAAGACATGATGAATGCAAATGAAATGATTATGTTTTTCAAATATAAACACACTTTTATCATTTTTTAGCACATCATTTGGGACATGGTGAGATATCCAGTGTATGATGTGGGTAGACCATAGATTGTATATTTTTTAATTCCAAATTTGTAGAAGCTTCTAAAGCTATGTGGACGTTAATGAATTTATGTAGGTTGCATCATTGAAATGAAATGAAATGAAATTTTTTAATGACGTTCATGAGACCATGTAGTCTATGGGACCCAAGAATAAAATTGAACCATTCAAACAAAAGCACCAACTAGCAGTCACACCTCTACTTCTGATTGTTCTCTATTTCTTTGCTTATCTTCGTTCTTAATTGTTAAGTTGACCATCTTGCATAAAGACACCTATCAACAAAGGATTATAAGGTTTCCTAGCTTAAACATGATAACTCTTTAAAAGTTTATAACTAAATTTCCTTTTGTCTTTGTTTCTAATAGGGTTGATGTACTAGGTCAAATACTTTGTTCTACATTCCAAAGCTTGGAAGGAAGGTGTCATTTCTTGCTCTTGAGGAGAGAGTTTCCAAAACATACAAGCGGTTGGGTTGGTTTTGTGTTTTGTTTTCTACTGGTGTCCACTCTCATTGTGTACCAAAGGTATAGTTTTAGACCATTGTAAGAGCTTGGTGTGTTGGTTTAGATTTTGGAACAATTCTTTAAAAGTTCAGATCTAAATTTTCTTTTTTGGGGCTCGGATACTTTTTTCTGCATTCTAAACCCTGGAGGGAAGGGAATGTTTCTTATTGTCTAGGGGAGAGCTTCCAAAACATACAAGGGTATAGTTCTCGACTATCATGTACCAAAGGTATAGTTCTTGACCCTTCTAAGAGCTTACTATTTTGGCCTTCAGATAGGTGGATAAAATAATGTGAGTTTTATTTTGTATGTTTGATTAGAAGGGCTTCATAGTTGAAGAAATGTGATTTTTATTTAGATATTTTTTGTTTTTTAAATGCTCTTATAGGCAAAAAAACTAAGAAAAATTACAATGTGTGGTGACATAGTAAGTGATTAGTAGGTAGACAAATGACATATCTATTCAAGAGACTTCATTCTTGTAGAATTTATTCCTTTTCATTTAGTAGAAATAATGAACAATAACCCCAAAAAGATGCTTTAAAGTTTTATTTTCCTCTTTTCCTATAAAGTTTTGTGAGGCCATCGATCTAGTGGTTTTGTTGTTCATCTACGTTAAATAGTGAATAGTTATGTAGTCAATCTAGGCATGCTTAGTGCAACCATGAGTGTCACATGAACCTTGTTCAATAAGTTAATATCCATTTACTCATTCAATTTTTAAGAATGATAGTTCCTTCACTTCAACTTTGTGAATTCATAACGACACGTGTCTTAATCTTGTGCACATATTTTTTCTTGTGTAGTCATGGGACATGTAAAGAAGGCTGGTAGGAAGGCTTGGCGAGGGAAGGCCAGCTAATCGAAAGCTATTAGTAGCCTAATGGAGCCCACCAAGCCTGAAGTCAACATGGAAGTGGGAATATCCTTGGATTCAGAAAATCTGGCTGTCGCTCCAAAGTCCAATAATACAAGGACAAGAAATAAACACAAGGCATAGGCAATCAGTGGTTAGGGAATTTGCCTTTGGGTGTGGACGCAATGCACTGTTTATTAAGCAATTCGAGCATGTTCATTTGAATATTGTTGTATCTCAAGAAGCCTCTGAGGAGGAAGAGGTTGAAGAGGAATTTCTTGAAATGTAGAAAAATAGAAAATACTATATCATTCAAATGATTTAAGTACTAAATAGTTATTCGTCTCAACTTCAATGGCAATATTCTCTTTTATACTTTCTCTTTTCTTATCTTTCTTTTGCTATTTGGCTCCACTTCACATGCAGACCTTATTATGGAACCTTTATTGTTTCAACTTCAATGGTGATATTCTCTTTTATCCTTTCTCTTTTCTTATCTTTCTTTTTCTTTTTGTCCCCACTTCACATGCAGACCTTATTATGGAACCTAGAAAATGTGAGTTGAAAGAAAGAGAGAAATCAAACCTTAATTCAATTAAAATTAGAAACATGTTGTAGAAGAAACAAAAAACATTCAAAAAACTATTTGGTATGCTAACTACTTGGAATAACAAATGTTGGTTAGAAATCTCATCCACCATTGTCATTAATAAAAAAACAAAATCACTCTCATAGACATAGATAAAGAAAATTGTTTTTCCCATTGCAGTTAAAAAAATATTACAAACTATTTACAAATAAAAGTTGGCTTAGGCTTGTGTTTAGGGATCTCTAGTGTTGCATGTTTGATTGGGGTCTCTTTTATTGCATGTTTGATTTGGGGGTCTCTACTTTCCATGTTTGTAGAAGCATACAGTTGAGATTGCCTTATTGCAATGGAGGGCTTAACTTGGTTCAAGTTTCACCTATTAGTGTTACACAACCTTGTAGGCACGTGCGCACATGCACACACACACACACACAAATATGTACACACACACGTACATACATACATATATATTGATTCCTCCTTTTTTATTGTAACAACAACGATTGTTAAAGAGTTTTACAAAAACAAAATAGACATGGGAGATGTTTTAGGGCCTTTGGTGGCAAAGATACGTCAAAGAAAGTAATTTATGATGTTTAAGTGTAGACCATGCATTGTATAGTTTCAATAGCCATGGGTCTTGAACTTCCTAAACTATAATGTATAAGAGACAAGAAGGCATATGAGACCAAAGTCCAAAATAGGAAAGCCTCTTGCAAATGCAACCATAGGGTTCTTTGTTGATTAGGTATGTGTCTATTTAGGTTTAGTTGAGTCTATTACCCATGTGTTAGATATGGCCGAAGCAAACTTGGAGATAGACTATAGAGGATGTCTTTCTATGTCAAATGGGAATGATTTTACCTAGCTATAAGAACATATGATGCTCTACAGATGTCACTACATGTATTTTGCATGGTGTGTGCCAAAGAAGAATATAGACTTGTTAGAAACCTTAGCAACCAAACAGGGTGGGGTACTCTTTCACTTGTACTTTGTATGTATGGATGAAAAATGTCTCTGTACATATGGATGCTTTTCTAAAGTTCAAACTTTGTACTCTAGAAGAGTTTTCATCTCTTGACTAGGATTGGGAGTAAAGCAATCATTGCCAATAGACATACACTAGAAGTATCATATATGTGTGTGTGTGTTAGGATTAAGGTGCCATCAACCTTGTAAATGCTATGTAATTAATTACTCCTAGTATTGTTTGTAAATCACTCATAAGGGAAGAAAGGTTTCACTAGCAGCAATCTCGTTTCAGCTAGATGTTTATATTTGTTCCTTGATGCTAACTCACCTGCGATGGGGGTTTGTAGGGGGTTTCCCCCTTGTGAGGGGTCCGGGGGGATCATCCCCCTGGTGGGGGTCTGGGGGCCGTGCACCCTAGTGGGGGTTCGGGGGCAATGCCCCTGAAACCACATTTTATTTTATATTTTATCATTGTAAATCTGGATCATTCGTCATTAGGTCACATATCTGATGGTTGATATTATGTCGATTATCTTGCCCTAGAAGGCAACCCCCTTTTATAAGGATATTTGTACTACATTTTTATCAGAGTTGAAAGTAATAGACGGCACTGGATTGAAGACTGGAGAGGAGAGGAAGTGCATGTATTGTAATCTCATATTTGAAGATAATACAAATTGGAGCCTCTTTCTTTGGTGGAGTTTTTTACCCGAAAGGGTTTTCTCCACGTTACATACTATGTTATGTGTTCGGTTCTTGATGCATGTTATTTTTGTGTAATGGGTTTTAATTTTTGTTACAATCTCCATTGATTCTACATTGTTTAAAGCGCATAAATAAGGTTTGAATCAGATTTCTATTGTGTGGTTTGCACCTTCATTTCTAACTATATATATATATATATATATATACACACCATAGTGAAGGCTTCCATGGTCAAGGCGCATGAACTGTATGGTAGAATGCCTCAAACAAATTTGCCCTCTTGGACTACAATGACTGCAGGATATGCACAAAATGGATATGTTGAGCATTCTACAGTGCATACTTGCAGTGGCTATTTTCTTTATATTTTACAAAGCATTGTCTTCTATTTTTATTATTTCACTAGCTCTAAATAATTATAACAAGCAATGTCACCATGTAGCTATTCAAATTAGAAGGCAAAGTATTCGTTGTATATTGGTGTTCTTGGCCTTAAATTTGCTCAAATGAAAGAATTCTCATACTTGGAGACATGTCTCATTGAATTTTATTATACTTAGGTTATACAAAACTTTTTGTAATGATAAATATGCTTTGCACTAGAAAATCAATGCACTATTCATTATATATATATAAGAGATTGTTCACAAAAGGAGGTACAATATATGGAGCATCACCATCCATCAACAAATACAAATTGAAGATCATAGAGTAGTTAATATCATCGGTTATGTTGTGCTAAATCAAAAATTTTGCTTCGTTAAGGCATTTTGTGAAAATCTAGAAAATTTGTCGTCAAAAAGTCAAAAAGTCAAAATTTCTAAAAATAGACATCAATTTAAGTTTTCTGGGTTTCTTGAGATATGGATGCTAGCAAAATTTTCTAAAAATAGAACCTCTAATTCAAGATTCTTGCCTAATTCTGATTGGTTGATATTACTTTACGATCAAGGTGGTCTAGACGGAATCTACAAAAGTTTGAGTTTTCTCTACTGGGTCAATTCTGCTTTTTCAGAAGGCAAAACACGAACTCCGAAGATATTAATGAAGGGAACTCATTTGGTAGGGTTCAGATTCAAAGTTTTCAATGTTGTTCAGGGGATGAAGAACTATTGAGCGACCATCGACCGACGAAGAATGGAAAACCAAGCATGGTGAATCCGGAGAACAAAGAAAAGTTGGAAAATCATCAAAATTTGACTAAGTCTGGAAATCGTAGGTGCCCCTAGAGGCTAGGGGCTCCCAACCTTCATAGAGAGATTTTTTTTGGGTTTTCCCATAAAACATTAAAAAGGCTTCGTCAGCCCGCTTCCAGGTGATCAAAATCAATCAAATTCAGTCAACAAGCCCAAAAAAGCTGGAGATTCATCACAGATATGCTCAAGCTATCCAGTCTACCCTCATCCTAATGCTTGTCCCTAAAATCTTGAAATTGACTAAGTCTGATGTCCTGAAGCCCTAAAAAACTAACTCTAAAATATGGTGGATCCTCAAAAATCTAGAATCTGCATGTTAAATCCCATGGATCTGAGACCTATCTCAAACATCTTGGCTTTATATTTCAAAATATTTAAAGTATAACATATACTTAAATATATTTTAAAATATACGTCAAGCAAGGACCTTCAAAATCTGGTGGAATTCAAGATTTTCAGAAGAAAATGAAAATCATCAAACATTTTCTAAGGCATGAAATCCCAAGTGCCCCTGGAGGCTAGGGGTGCCCAACATCACCAGAGTTAGTTTATTTTTCATATTTTTTGGAAAATTGCAAATCTTCTTTCATCAGCCCGGTCAGAATCACAGAAAATTAGTTTGATCCAGTTTTCAATGTAGGCAAAAGATACAATCCATTTAGTTTTCATCAGGCTTGTCTAATTGATTGACCATCAATCTCAGTTTTGCTCCATCAGACAAAATTCGGCATTCAAACAGGGGCCCACACTCACCGAAGCGCGCATGAAAAATAGAAAATGAGAAAAATCAAAATTTTCAAAAAAATGGCTAAGGCATGATATCCCGAGCGCCTCAGGAGGCTAGGGGCACATGGAGTCTCCAGTGTTAAAAATTTTCATGTTCCGGTAGCGCTTCTTGCAGTCACTTCTTGATCTTCATCCAGCGATAGTTTCCAGAAGTTGAAATTATAGTCAAACATTGTCAGATCATCAATTTGAGACTGGGGATGAAATTAGCATTGATAAAACTCCAAAATGCCATGATCAGTCAGCCTTTTCAGTCAATGGTGACAATTTGCTATCTTGTTGAAGTCAAAACTAGTGCAAAAGTTTTAAAATGAAGGAAAATTGGCTAACACTTTTGCAACTTCACGTGTTTGATGACATCATCAAAGAAGCAATTGTTCATCATCCTCACACGTGAGCCATAGGCAGCTATAAAATAGGGATTCATCCTATGTGAGCATATCAACTTGGATTTGTGATTTAAAGTTGCTATCTTTATGGATAAGCTTCAAGTTTTATGCTTTTAAAAAGAAAGCTGCTTTTTCACCTAAAGTTCTATAAAAACAAGCCTTTGGCCTCCTTTATTCGTTATTTGTGCAGGTTGCATCCATAGGAAGAAGAACATTGTTTTCTTCTCATGAAGATTTAAGAACCCAAATAGAGTGCTTTTTTAGTGTTCTTTGTGGTTTCGGGATTGGGAAGCACAAAGGCACGCTTTTCCAAGGTCCATTTTTCTAGGGCATCATTTTTCAAAAATAGAACTGGGGCTTTTTTAGTTTTCATCAAAATGGGTTCATCTGGAATTACGTCCTCTTGAAGATTAGAAAATTTTAGTTTTCCCAAAATCTATTTTTTGCCACTTTTTCAGGAAATCCTCTATTTTTTTAGAATCTGATGATCTGGGTTGCTTTAGAGTGGATTGTCTACGAAACCCACATGCCAGCTTTTTTGCTCAAAAGCTACTTTTTAAAAGAAATCAGCAAACAGTTTTCAACCTTTTGTGCAAAATATTTCCAAACATAGGCATGTCCACAGGCATTCTTCAAGTTTTTTAGTATGTAGCACTCTGCAGTCTCAGGCCTAATGACATTGAGAATGTTTCTCAATACCATCGTGGAAGGAGAATTTCATTATTTCTATTGAAGAATGCAAGAATGTGTAGCACAATGACAAGGAAAAATATCAGAAAAAGATTGCTCAAAAGTGGTTGAAAGAAAAGAAGAATGTTTTGCCAAAGAATATTGGACGTGGACTTCAAGGTGGCCAAATCCAATCTTGGTAGAAGCACCCAACACATGGATGTGAATCTCTTTGAGGTTGCAGCAAATAATTGAAGGATGAAGAAGATAAAGCAGCCCTCAAGGCTAAGAATAGGCAGCTGCGGCAATGTATTTATATCAATGGATGATGTCACCAATGGGGCAGTGATGTAGATGAGGATGGAACTCAAAAAGTGGCTTTAACTCAAATTCTTTTTGACTTAAAGCATTCGCTTTCATTCAAAGTTTATCTATCCTTTAATAGAAAAATCACTTTGTACTAGTTGGAGCTTTCTTTGATTTAAAGCAAATTGTTTTAAAGCATGTGTTAGTTAGAATCTTTGTCTAGAATAGAATTAAAGCTTATGAGTTGGCAAGTTAGTTAGATTAAATCAAGGAGATTTTAGGGTTCCCTACTCCTTTGATTTATGTATAAATAAGGGCAACCTTGCCCATTGTTTAGTAACTGTAATTGAGATAGCATAATTTGTTCTGCCTATTCTAGTATGCAAAATTGTTATTCGAGTGCTTGTTCACTTTGTGCCCATTGTAATCCAGTGTTTGATCACATGTTGCATGCCTGTCTTGTAGGAATACACACAACACTGAGAGGGGGGGTGAATCAGTGTTGTTAACAATTTTAACACTTTTTACTCCTTTTCTTAATTTAATTCCACAATTATAGAATTCTTCAGATAGAACAAAGAAAATATGCAAAGTATCAACACAAAACTTGACACAAAATATTTCCCAAGTGGAAAACCCTCCTGGGGTATAAAAACCACTCAACTACCTCACTGGCTTAACACAAATTTCATATTACAACTGTCTCACTGACATTACAATTCTGCCTCACTGGCATATTGTACTTCTCTGCATGTCTCACTGACATTACAACATCAGAAATTTATTGAAAAGAACAAATCAGGGGATTTCCCTATTTCAATAATCACAATACCTTATTTCTCCCTTTTGAAAAGAATCAAATAAATGTATTTTTCCTCTACAACACACTTCAAAAACAATTTACAATAATATAAACTCTCTGACTGCAAAATTGAAAAATTAACCTTCTCTGAAAATGATTATCTTTCAAATCTTCAATCTGCTCTGTGACACTTCAACCTTGATTGCATCATCCTATCAACAAGAAATAATACTCTGCTCTTCATTCATAAAAACCTTTCAATCTGGATTGCACCATCATACCTGCAAAAATTCATCTCATAACAAAATCTCTCATCTTCTCAAAATCTCTCTCATCTTCAAAAAAAACCTCCTCAAAACTCTACAACTCAAAATCAACTTTTTCCTTCATGCTCTGAAAAACCTCTTCACCCTCTTCAAGATCATCTCCTTATCTTCAAAAAAAATTATTCACCTGCCATACAAAATCTCTCTATATACAAAATAAACTTCCATCAAACAAAAACTTCAAAAACGGTTCATCTTCCAACACCATGTTTTTATTCATTTCACATTCTCTTAAAGAAAATAAAACTAAAAAACAATATCATGAAGATCAACTTCTTTTCATATTCTTTGTCATAGAAAACCTTCCAAAATCCACTCTTACTCTTACCAAAAATTCCAATTTGAAAGTCTCTTCATCCTCGGTGAAAAACCATGAGAATAGCAAGCTTTATTGCCTTTTTAGAACACAGAGTTGTCAAATTTAATAAGGGAAACTAACCGTTTGAGGCATCTCCAAGTTCAAACCTTATCCCTCTGATTCGCGTAGCCCGCCACAAGAAGATTCAACGATGATCGTTGATTAACTGTTTCCCACAGAGCACACAAAATAGAAACCGGTGACCGGGCACCCTAGGCAATGGGGCCGGTAGAAATCATGACCAAGAAGCCCTTAAGTTGTCACTTAAGTGACATTTACCGCTTGAACAGGTCAACAGGAAATTAAAACAAAAAGCATTGACATTTAGTTCTTTTGATTTTTCACTCTTAAATTTGGATTTTGAAAAGCTTTATACTATGTAATAATCAAATGTGACAATTTGAGCTTTACACCATATGAGTTAACTTTTTCACCATGTGCTTAATCTGACCACATAAACTGACTACAGATGAGTATAGATGAGACCACATATGCAATTGATAAGTATATGACATAACATAGGACATGTCACATATTCACTCACACCATTTCACTGTAAAATCTGATGTCCCTGATCTGAGAGAAGCATATCACTGAGAAATCAAATGTCCCTGATCTGAGAGAATAAAATCAAATGTCCCTGATCTGAGACCTCCACTATATCACTGAAGACCTGAAAACTATATCACTGAAAAATATGTCACTGATGAAGACCATGTCACTGATGTTACAATCATTTTGGCATCAATGAAAAGACAATATACTCAACTGTGAAATGTGCTACAAAACTCTCCCTTTGTCTTTGACATTGATGGCAAAACCATAACTCATTTCTCCCCCCTTTTGACATAAAAATGTCAAAGGCAAACAAAAAAAAATACCACAACCAATAGATTCCTATTCTTGTAAATGCAATCCTTTGTAAAAAAAAAGTGTCAAAACCAACAATTTACTTCATACTGATCAAATGCACAATACTGCAACACTGCCAACCACAAAAATATGTACAAAAACTATATACAGACTATGTACAAATGAGATTCAGGACATTAAAAATAATCTAGAAGACAACTCCCCCTGAATCTAATATCTCTGTAACTTACTGAAGAGAGACAAGAGACAGAACTCCTAATCTCTATCTCAGAGTTTCAAATGTCTCCTTTGGTAAAGGCTTTGTGAAGATATCAGCTAATTGATCACTAGTATACACATATTCCAAAGCAACTTCATTTTCAATTACCTTTTCCCTTAGAAAATGATATCTAATAGCAATGTGCTTAGTTCTTGAGTGCATTATAGGATTCTTTGACATATTGATAGAACTTGTGTTATCACAAAGAATAGACACAGGCTTTTTAACCTCAACCTTAATATCAAGAAGTGATTGTACCATCCAAAGTACCTGTGTACAACATGATGAAGCAGCAATGTACTCAGCTTCAGCTGCAGATAGAGAAACATAATCTTGTTTCTTACTATGCCATGCAACCAATCTGCCACCCACAAAGAAAGCTGCCCCACTTGTGCTTTTTCTGTCATCAGGACACCCTGCCCAATCTACATCTGTATAGGCAAGAAGTGTAAAATCATTGTGTCTAGGATACCATAAACCAAAATCAAGTGTACCCTTAATATATCTAAAAATTCTCTTAACAGCATTCAAATGTGATTGTTTAGGACAAGCTTGAAATCTTGCAACCAAACAAACAGCCTGCATAATATCAAGCCTAGAAGCAGTGAGATATAAAAGACTCCCAATCATAGATCTATACAGAGACTGTTCTACTTCAGGTGATTCATCATTTTTACTTAGCTTATGCCCTGTCTCCATAGGAGTACCCAAAGGTTTGCAATCATCCATTTGAAATCTCTTTAACATCTCTTTGGCATATTTATTTTGTGAGATAAATATTCCCTTTTCAAGCTGAGATACCTGAAGACCAAGAAAGAAAGATAATTCTCCCAACATAGACATTTCAAATTCTGATTTCATGATGTTAGGAAATGAATGACTCATATCATCATTGTTACTACCAAAAATGATATCATCTACATAAATTTCAACAACCAGAATATCCTCACCTTTGATTAAATAATACAAATTACTGTCCACACCTCCTTTTGTGAACCCCTGTTCCTACAGAAACTTATCCAGTCTATAATACCAAGCCCTTGGAGCTTGCTTTAAACCATATAAAGCCTTTTTCAACCTATAAACATGATCTGAATTATCTTTATTCATAAAACCTTCTGGTTGTTCCATGTAGACTTCTTCTTCAAGATCTCCATTTAGAAATGCTGATTTTACATCCATTTGGTAAACTTTGAAATTTTTATAAACTGAAAAAGCTAAAAACATTCTTATAGCTTCTAATCTAGAAACAGGAGCAAATGTTTCTTCAAAGTCAATACCTTCAATTTGTGAATACCCTTTACAAACCAATCTAGCTTTGTTTCTAACAACTTTACCTTTATCATCAAGCTTATTCCTAAAAACCCATTTTGATCCAATGACATTCTTACCTTCTGGTCTTGGAACAAGTTCCCATGTTTTGTTCTTTTCTATTTGGCTTAACTCCTCTTCCATGGCATTAACCCATGCTTCATCTTTGCTGGCCTCAACATAATTCTTTGGTTCCATTTCAGATATCAAACACACATGTGCTTGATCATGTGCAGCAGCAAGCTTTCCTCTTCTTGTTAACACACCACTGTCCTTATCCCCAATGATCAACTCATGAGGATGATCTCTTTGAAATGCCTTTGAAAGAGTCTTTGTCTTAACATCAACAGATTTTTCAGGATCTTCTTCCTCTTCCTAAATTTCTTCTTCCTTTTGTGAATGATGATCAACTTCATTGTCATGAATCAACTGCATACAAGGCTACAAATCCTCATCCACCTTAACATTAGTACTTTCAATTATTCTTTTGAGCCTATTGTTAAAACACTTATATGCCTTGCTATGTGTAGAATAACCAAGAAATATGCCTTCATCACATCTAGACTCAAAACCACATAAGCTATCATTATCTTTCTTGATGTAACACTTACTTCCAAAAATTTTAAAATACCCAACATTAGCTGACTTACCATACCAAAGTTCATAAGGAGTATAATTTGACTTTACCCTTAATTGAACTCTGTTCAAAGTATATACAGCTGTATGAACAGCTTCTCTCCAATAAACATTAGGCAGATTTGCATCATGTAGTAAGGTTCTTGCCATTTCTTTTACAGTCCTATTTTTCCTTTCAGCTACCCCATTTTGCTGTGGAGTTCTAGGAGTGGAGAATTGCCTTCTTATCCCATGTTTTTCACAATATTCCTCAAATTCCTTTGAAGTGTACTCTCCTCCATTGTCTGACCTTAGACATTTTAGCTTGAAATCAGATTCCTTTTCAACCATCTTCTTGAAGATTTTGAATCTATCAAATGCCTCTGATTTATGCCTTAAGAATGTTACCCATGTCATTCTTGAAAAATCATCAATGAAAAGCATAAAATATTTTTCTCCTCCCAGAGCTTTAGTCCTTGTAGGACCACACAAATCTGAATGTACCAGCTGTAGAGGTTTCGAAGTAAAATACTCCTTAGGCTTGAAACTAACTTTGGTTTGCTTACCCAGCTGACACTCTTTGCATATAGTATTACTTGATTTTGAAATATGAGGCATATTTCTGACATTGTGATTCCTGCTGATTCTCACAAGATTGTCAAAATTCACATGACCAAGTCTTCTATGCCACAACTAGCTTTCCTCAATTTGACCCATGAAACAGATATGGTTATCAACACTTTTAGTTTCTGAGTTATGAAGATTGTAGATGTTACCACTAGTCCTTAGACCTGCTGCAATAATTTTACCTGATTTATTTTTAATCTCACATCCATGTGCATCAAAAACCACATTAAAACCATTGTCACATATTTGACTGACACTTAACAGGTTGTGCTTCAGTCCTTCTAGAAAATACACATCATGTAGTGGTGTTTCATCATCAATAAGAATTGTACCTTTGCCTTTGATCATAATACAATCATTATTTCCAAACATAACAGAACCTTCATTAATGTCTTCAAACTTAACAAACTTATCTTTGTCCCTTGTCATGTGGTTGGAGCAACCACTGTCAATCACCCACTGTTCCTTCTTTTTGGCATGAAAAGCAGCTTGTGCAATCATAACATCAAAGCTCTTATTGATTACCTTAGGTTTCCAAACAAGCAATTTATTTTCAGAACCCAAAGAAGACAAACCTGAAACAGTATTTCTTGTTGTTTGCTGCATTTGCAATGAAGGTCTACAGAATTTGGCAATATGCCCAAAATTTTTACAATTGTGACACTTCAAACTTCTTAAAAACATGAATGGATTCCTTGGAAATAAATGCATTTCTCTTCTGACTCCAAATCTGCATTCACTGGCTTTATGTCCAAACCTATTGCAACAAAAACAATATCCAGTAAAGTGAGCATTATACCTGAAAGTATCACTTCTGTTGTAGTTTGTTGTCCTTATGATTGATTTGCCTTTTGTACTAGCCTTTTGAGAACATTGTCCCTCTTCAAATCCAAGACCTGATTTATCTTTGAATCCTTTTTGTCTATCAAGAAGATCATCAAGTTTATCACTACTTCTGCACATATCAAATCTTCTTCTCAGACCAACAATTTCAGCTTCAAGTGTATGACATTCTTTGTCCTTGTTATTCAACTCTTTGTCTTTATCATCAATAATTTTCTTACTTTCTTCAAGAGAAAGAATTAGATCAGTAATCTGTTTCTCATAACAAGTTAACTTATTATTCATGATATCATTTTCTTTTTGAAACTGACTTCTTTGTGCAATGATTTCCTTTTTAAGTTTCTTGACTTGACTTAATGCACACATCAATTCTCCTTCAAAATCAATAACAACTTCACAACTGTTTGATTGTTCCTCACATTTTTCATTTTGAACTTCATT
This sequence comes from Cunninghamia lanceolata, assembly GCA_027924645.1. Taxonomy (NCBI): domain Eukaryota; kingdom Viridiplantae; phylum Streptophyta; class Pinopsida; order Cupressales; family Cupressaceae; genus Cunninghamia; species Cunninghamia lanceolata. The sequence goes on along the minus strand of BSBN01000553.1, from coordinate 10,056,236 downwards.
TAGAATAGCCATAAATAAAGTCTGTGCATTTTCATCAAGAAAATCATCTGAATCACTTTCAGACATATCAACATTTTTGATGAACAAACTTCTTTTCTTTCTGAAATTATTTTTCCTTCTAGAAATAAACTGTTTCTTTTTAAATTGCTTCTTGTTTTCATCTTCATCACTGTCTAGGTTTTTGTAAGGACACTGAGCTGCATAGTGTCCAATCTTTCCACACTCAAAACATTTGAATGGAAGCTTACCTTTGTACTTACCAACAGATCCCTTCTTCAACTTGCTTGCAAGAGATATTTCTTGATCATCATCCAAATCTTCTGAATCAGAAATCTCCTTTTCTTTTCTGACTGATTTGAAAGCAGCTTCTTTGCTTGAAGGTATGTCATTACTAATTCTCATCTCATAAGCTATGAAAGTGCCATGAATTTCATCAAAGGTAACTTTGCTTAAGTCTCTTTCTTCAACTGTAGACACTTTGGATTCATATTTTGGATTTAAAGTCCTTAAGACTTTTGTAACAACTGTCTTCTCTTCCAGTGTATCACCAAGTCCTCTGATAGCATTTACAATTTCTTGGACCCTTAGAAGATATTCTGCCACTTTCTCATCATCACTCATTCTGAGACTTTCAAATTTGGCTCTGTAGGATTGCAGTTTTGCTTCTTTGATTTTATCATCTCCTTGATAAATATTAGACAGTTTGTCCCATATTTCCTTGGCTGTTTTACACTCCATGATTTTGACAAGTATGTCATTGGTAAGACCACAACATAATGCATTTTTAGCCTTGGCATTATTTTCATATGCCCTTTTCTCATCAGCTGTGCTAGGAGGATTTGTAGCAGTATATGCAGTAACAATGGTAGCATACACATCATACCCCAGAGATGACAAATATGACTCCATCCTGAATTTCCAAAAAGCATAGTTAGAACCATCAAACACAGGTGCTTTATAATTTGAGTAACCTTCTTGACTTGCCATGATAAGTATTCCAGAAATATAATCTACCCAAGCTGATTAAGCTTTGACAGGGTACCAGGCTCTGATACCAATTGTAGGAATACACACAACACTGAGAGGGGGGGTGAATCAGTGTTGTTAACAATTTTAACACTTTTTACTCCTTTTCTTAATTTAATTCCACAATTATCGAATTCTTCAGATAGAACAAAGAAAATATGCAGAGTATCAACACAAAACTTGACACAAGAAATTTTCTGAGTGGAAAACCCTCCTGGGGTATAAAAACTACTCAACTGCCTCACTGGCTTAACACAAAATTTAGATTACAACTGTCTCACTGACATTACAATTCTACCTCACTGGCATATTGTACTTCTCTGCATGTCTCACTGACATTACAACATTAGAAATTTATTGAAAAGAACAAATCAGGGGATTTCCCTGTTTCAATAATCACAATACCTTATTTCTCCCTTTTGAAAAGAATCAAATAAATGTATTTTTCCTCTACAACACACTTCAAAAACAATTTACAATAATATAAACTCTCTAACTGCAAAATTGAAAAATTAACCTTCTCTGAAAATGATTATCTTTCAAATCTTCAATCTGCTCTGTGACACTTCAACCTTGATTGCATCATCCTATCAACAAGAAATAATACTCTGCTCTTCATTCATAAAAACCTTTCAATCTGGATTGCACCATCATACCTGCAAAAATTCATCTCATAACAAAATCTCTCATCTTCTCAAAATCTCTCTCATCTTCAAAAAAAACCTCCTCAAAACTCTACAACTCAAAATCAACTTTTTCCTTCATGCTCTGAAAAACCTCTTCACCCTCTTCAAGATCATCTCCTTATCTTCAAAAAAAATTATTCACCTGCCATACAAAATCTCTCTATATACAAAATAAACTTCCATCAAACAAAAACTTCAAAAACGGTTCATCTTCCAACACCATGTTTTTATTCATTTCACATTCTCTTAAAGAAAATAAAACTAAAAAACAATATCATGAAGATCAACTTCTTTTCATATTCTTTGTCGTAGAAAACCTTCCAAAATCCACTCTTACTCTTACCAAAAATTCCAATTTGAAAGTCTCTTCATCCTCGGTGAAAAACCATGAGAATAGCAAGCTTTATTGCCTTTTTAGAACACAGAGTTGTCAAATTTAATAAGGGAAACTAACCGTTTGAGGCATCTCCAATTTCAAACCTTATCCCTCCGATTCGCGTGGCCCGCCACATGAAGATTCAACGATGATCATTGATTAACTGTTTCCCACGGAGCACACAAAATAGAAACCAATGACCGAGCACCCTAGGCAACAGGGCCGGTAGAAATCACGACCAAGTAGCCCTTAAGTTGTCACTTAAGTGACATTTACCGCTTGAACAGGTCAACAGGAAATTAAAACAAAAAACATTGACGTTTAGTTCTTTTGATTTTTCACTCTTAAATTTGGATTTTGAAAAGCTTTATACTATGTAATAATCAAATGTGACAATTTGAGCTTTACACCATATGAGTTAACTTTTTCACCATGTGCTTAATCTAACCACATAAATTGACTACAGATGAGTATAAATGAGACCACATATACAATTGATAAGTATATGACATAACATAGGACATGTCACATATTCACTCACACCATTTCACTGTAAAATCTGATGTCCCTGATCTAAGAGAAGCATATCACTGAGAAATCAAATGTCCCTGATCTGAGAGAGTCAAATCAAATGTCCCTGATCTGAGACCTCCACTATATCACTGAAGACCTGAAAACTATATCACTGAAAAATATGTCACTGATGAAGACCATGTCACTGATGTTACAATCATTTTGGCATCAATGAAAAGACAATATACTCAACTGTGAAATGTGCTACATGTCTTTGCTGCAATACTATTGTCCTGGAGTTGTAATAGCTTTTTGAATATTGAGAATAGAAATATTATGCCTTTCATTGCTTTGATTCTTTGCCTCAAGTTCATTTAGTTTATCGTTTATGTGTTGCTTGTATATTCTTAATTTCAGCTTACATCTTTAAAGTACAATAAGTCTTGGGATGCGATCTGGAACAAGTTTATTTGAGCTTTTGTGTTGATAAATCTTTCCCTGTTTACTTTTGACTCCTAAGCTCTGAGTTTACTTAGGTGGTCAAAAGCATCATTTAGTTTAGGCCTAGTTGTAGTTATAAGTTAAAAGAAAAACCTCTGCTACAGCGATAAAGTTTTATAACCTTGTGCTCACAGATGACAAACAAAAAGATAGGTAAATTTAGTTTATTTATCTTTTAAGTAATCATCAGCAAAAAGGGAACTTCCCCTCCTAATAGAAGAGCAGTTTATCTGTGCATAGCTGTCCGTTTCCAACTCACATTCTAGAGGTGCGAATTGGAACACCAATATTTTTCTGGTTCCCATCGTGGGGCACAAGGCATAAAACTTCAAGAAAGCTTAAGCCTATGTCACGGGAATGACTATCTAGCATCCTACTATTCAACCAAATCTTACACCACCTACTATTCAACCAAATCTTGTACATATGGAAGGAGAGTAAACATACATCATTAGTAGCCTGAGAAGTTTTATATTTGCGCAAAAAGAAAGTCCTGGTCAGTGGAGAAATGTGGCTACTATTCTTGACGAAGAAGAACACAAAGCAGATCTTGCATTCGGAAGACCAATATTACCACCTCCTGTGTGGCAATAGATAATCCTAGCTCACAGGGTTCATACAAGAAGAGGGATAGATGGTACTACAGATCCATTCTTCCAAGATCTTATTCATACAGAAGTTGGAGAAGCATCCAACATAGTTCCTAGAATCCAACAAGTTCCTGAAGACAAGTAGGAAGTACCTAAAGTTAAGCAAGAGGAACCTATAATCTAGCCTAGAGCAATGGGTGATGCTAATAATAATAATTACATTAATTAGAATCATAGACGTCCACCCCCATTACCTTGGGGTGACAACATTGGAGCTTTGGCCCTACAAGCACATCATGAGCTACCAAAGGGGTCAAGGAAGCACTTTCCCCGATTCCCCAGTGATACAACTCAACTGTTGATAACTGAGAGGGGGGGGGTGAATCAGTTATCCTACTATTTTCTTCTTTCTTAACTTTCTTAATAATCAATGCAACATTAATCCAAATAAGCAAACATAACTATGAAATGGAAATACACATGACACAATATTTTTGACATGGAAACCCTATTAAGGGAGAAAACCACGAGGTGATTAACCCAAGATTGTATTCTCTGTTAGAAGAATGGAAATACAAAATGGCACTTGCCAATTAGGGCTCACTGCCCAAGCACACTGCTCACAAGAAGGCACACTGCCTACAAGAGACACACTGTCTACAAAAAAGGTGTTATACAATACTTGAACTGATTGGTAGCATCCACATATGCTAGAGTTCAGTTCCGGTTAGGCTCAGTACACTGATCTGCTGTACTTCATCTTTCCTCTTCTCTTATGCTGCTTTCCTTTCACATACTGGACCTTCCTTACTGCTTCTGCTCTGCTCTGCTTTTTTTTTTGCACATCAATAACAACCACAACACTTCTCACAACTAAATCCATCGTGTATATATATCCGCATAAGTGATTTCATCACCTTTCTAGTCAGCACCCAGAATAGTCAATCTTTTCACAAACTCTGATCTGTCGGCTGAATCCTTGCACACCAAGTAATGCGGATCAATGATATACTTGTGGAAATCATTAATCATGTTGGCTAAACACAATTCATGCCTTCATAACCTTCACCAACATCAGTAACACATCCAGAATAATGTCTAATGTTCTGCCAGTCAGTTCTTCCTCTGTTCACACTGTCACATGAGAACTCAACACTCAAACATTTATATCTCTTTATCCTTTTCACACCGGAGGCTCAAACCTTGGAATCTATCAGTCAAGATACTCCTCTTGACTTCCCCATATCTGCACTTCACCAAGATACTTCCTCTGAGAGATCCAGACCTATCTGTCGGACCTTACTGACTGCTTTGTTCTTGTTTACCGGACCACAACATTCTTCACTCTAACTTCCGGTATAGACATACCATGTCCTGCGGATGTGTGGGATGAACTTTGTTGCCATCAATGACAACATTCATGAATCCATATAGTGTCTCTTGCCAACAATCTCCCCCTTTGGCATTGATGGCAACACTTAGTGAAAAATGACTAAGTGTTTACACTATGCTCCCCCTTGGCTGATGCTCTGTTTTTATATACATTTTTTGGAGCTCCCCCTTAGTTGGATTCCTCATTTTTCACTGCTCTTCACTCCCCCTTTGACATCAATGGCAAAGGGTAGGGTCCGCATATCAAACTTTCAAAAATTTAACTGTACTTGGCCGCATAAGTATATACATATGGTATACTTACATATACTTAAGTAGGTCTGCAAAAGTTGTCTTCAATTGAATAAGTTCTGTAGCCCAACTTTGCTTCATTCTGTCCAAAATTGAAATATGACCGCTCAATAGGAACGCAAAAGCATCTGCCCTTTTTAGATCTGTTGGATCATTTGTCTGGGATGTGATTTGAGCTTCACTTATGGCCTCATGCATGGCCTCTAACTTAGGGATAATGATCCTTCTAAGTTCACCCATCCGGCTAATTATATTCTTCCTTTCCTTCTCAAAATTCTTTATTGCATTAGTGATTGCAATAGACTAACACTCTTGATTTACTATGAAGAATGAGAGAGGATCAAAACTTTGAGACAGACTTAATAGTTTATCCTCTTGTTCTTTTACTTTCCTCTCAATATCTTTGGTCACTGTGGGCCAAGATAAGCAAAACTTGTACATATTTTTGCCATCTTTAAGAGCATTTTCCAAGCTCTTTATCCCAATATCCATAACTTTCCTATCATTCGTTATCAGACCCTGTACTTCGAAGAGTCTCTTATCCAAAAACTCCTTCCGAACCTTTTCTTCAGCTGACTTCTCTAGAGAATCAAAATGTGTGCTAAAACTGTTGACTAGAGTTTTGAGATTACCAGATGAGGAGGCTGTGGGATCCTTCTGAAAAGATGGCATGATCTTTTCCAAAACTCCGGATGCTACCTCTATAAGCTCACAGTCTTCTATGTGAGATTTCAATAGTTTCTCTTTGGCCTTCACATTAGCAAATGAAGCTATCTTCATTGTCTGTACCGGAGAAAGAGAATCAAAATTAAATGGTCCTTGTAGAAACTCTGGTTCATCAATCTCCATTGTTTCTTTGTTCAGGAATTCATGGACAGTTTTTGCAGTGTCTCTTACCGGAGACAGATTTTTCTTTTCTTCTGCAGACACAGAACTGTCTTTTGGAGCTTTCTCCCCTTCCACAACCTTTGTACTGGTATCCTCTTTTCCCTTCACCTCTGCTTCTTTCTCTTTTATTCTTTCTTCTCCTTTAGATCCGGAGTCAGCAGGGGAACCCGGAGGAGTGATGTTGGTCTGTTCATGGGCCACCTCTTCCAGAGCAGAGGATTCCAAGTCCTTAGCTGCTTCTGCACCAGTATTTATTGCCTCTTCTGTTGTTTTCTCAGTAGATTCTTCTGCAACACTTGTGGTTGAGGAATCAGTACCCAAGTCCTCTATGATAGGAAGATTAAATCTTTTGAAGGCTTTCCGGAGAATCTCTTCTATGTCCTTGGCTAACTTGTCAGTCTCACCAAGCATGAGCTGATTCATTCTAGCTTTGCTCCTGAACTCATCCTTGCAATCTTTAAAAATCATATTCATTTGCTTTGAATCAATTGAGGGATATAGCTGAATAGTTATTTGTTCCCGGATCTCAAGGTCTTTTGTCATGGCATTAGTCTTTCTCATTTCTAACTCCTTTTCTAGGCTCTTGGGAATAAGAGATATAATTTCAATAAAAGCCTTATTATATATGTTCAGATACTTAACTGTAGCTTCCTGCAAGATCTTTGGGTCAGCCTCATTATAATCATCATAGAATTCAGCCATTGGTTGCAGGTTCCCATCCACAGTGACTGCTTTCACTAAAACATCTAAGGATAGAGTGGGGTTTTCAACAAATTCCTCTTCCTTCTCTTCTTCTCCTTGACTGGTAGAGTGTTCACCCGATGATTTCTTCTTCTTCTTTAGTTTCTTTATCTCCTCATCTGATTCAGTTTCCTCATCATCCTTTAGGCTAATATAGGACCTTGTTGCCTTTTTCTTTGTTCCCTTTTCTCCTTTTCTGGATGCCAGGACTTCTGGCTTTGATGTTCTTGAGCTTTTGGCTATGATAGGTGCTGATCTCTTTGATGATCTTGTCCAGTTGGAAGATTCTACCGGAGCACTTTCCTTACTTTTCTTTTCTGCCTTTTTCTTCTCTTCCTCAGCCTTTTCCCTCTTTTTCCTGTTGGCATCAAGTGCCTCCTTTGAGATGCCAAAGCCTTTGGCAACATCTTCTACTTCTTTTCTCACTTTCCTCTTGATCTCTAGCTGCCTTAGCTCTGTATGAATTTTCACACTTAGTTCTTCAAAGGTTCCAATTTTTTCTGCTTTTGGGTCCTTTGGCTAACTGAGCATGTGTTGAACATGCAGCTCTATAATTTGTTCATCAACTTCATACCCCATAGGCATGATCCAGACTTTCCTTGGCTCTACTGCCTCCATTAGGCATTGATCAGTGTCTACCATGAAGCACACTGTATCCTTGTATTTCTCAACTACTGATTTGGGGATTCTTTCTCTAATTTGCATTGTATTTTGAAATTGCTTGAAGTAACCCCACAGAGTTGTATTCCTTGCCTTAGCATCCCCAAGTTCATGCAAGTAATCTCTGATCTGAATTGCTACCGGTTTGTCATTTTGCCATACCCATCCATTTGATCCGGGCAGCTCATTCATGAAGTAGAAAAATAGACATAGTATTAGTCCACCATATTTAAAGGAGTTCTTCTTGTCCTTTTTGATCTTCTGGATGTTTTCCATTAATTGGCTCAAAATAAGTTCACAGAGATCATATTCTGCATTCTTTCTCAGCATCTCATAGGCAGTATATACTGCAATTCCGGATACTGAATTCTCCCTACTAGAGTGATATATCTTGTATTCTATTATCATAGATGCAAACTTGACATCCGGGTCAGTAATATCTTCAATGGTCATTGCCCTCTTATCAAATTTTGATCCGGTGGCCTTAGTTACAATGTTGTTTTTGACAAATTTGAGGACAGGTATCCCTCTGGAGGAGTATAAACTAGTTACTGCCCTAATTGCCTCCTTTGAGATCTTGCAAGGTCTGTTCAGCCATAGGAAGTTATCATGCACCCCACTCTACATACTGGACCCATTCATCTTCTTCAAAACAGGGGAAATGAATGAACTAATCAAAATGTTTCTCCTGGATGCCCTTATATTCCGGTTTAAGCTCAAAAGTATCATCTATCAATTGTTTGTGATAGATGTCTCTTAGTTTGAATTCCCCAAGCTCTTCAATATTTGCATGTATGTAAACCCTAATGTCTTCTGTGTGCAAAACGCCATGCGGAACACTAGAGAATGCTCCTAGGGGATCTACCTCCAATGATTTGTATGGATGTTTCTTGAATTTAGGGTGGGGCCTATCAGAAATCTTTACTATATTCGGAGTATGCATCTTTCAAAGATTTGTAGAGAGATATTGAGAACGGAAAATACCTTTTGCACCTTTCAGTTTCACGGAGTTGGCCGGATTGATTTTTGGATGAATTGACTTTTGTAAATGATCTTCGATGAACTTGTGGAAATTTGTTGCAGAGCTTCAATTTTCGTTTCTTCTTGAATGCAGAATGAACAAGTGATTAATGAGTAAAACCCTTATATTGCTCCGCAAACCCTAATGTCAGGTTGCAATAAATGCTCGACCTAAGTTATTCCGGTTTGCCTTATTTGGATGACTTGAAGAACTGGATCAAACCTGATCTTTAAACATCTTGCGGATCTTCCAAATCTTAACCATAGTTTGTTTGGATGTTTCCATAATGAACCCTTCAATCCGCAACTCTTCCTGTGTTAGTTCCGGCACCAATTGACTGGCTAGGGGAACAAGGTTTTCTTTGTGTCTCCCCCTGAGCTAGAGCTCACTTTTTAATTTCAGGAAGGAATATCAGCACCAGAGTCTGGTGCGGATCCATCCACTACATTCTCTATACTTTTCTTCACCCAAATCTTGTTCATCTCACTTTGAACTTCATCCACATTCACTTTTTATTTTCCCTTGTCTTGATTTTGATTATGATATACCGGACCTCTTTTGTCCTGATTCTTGCTTCTACATAATTTTACAATATGACCGAATCTATTGCAAATTGGCAAACAACATTTCTTTGCATATTTGATTGATATCCTCTTGATCTGCATTGATTAGCCATATGACCTATTCTATTGCATGCAAAGCATCTACCATTGAATGATTTATTCATTTGCATATTTCTGCATTCATGAGATTTGTGACCATACCTTTTGTAGTTAAAACACTGTCCGGAGAAGGATGAATTAGTCTGATTCATTCTCCTTCTGCACTAATTAGCTTTATGACCAAAGTTATTGCAGTTGTGGTAGTATCCATTGAAGGATGGATATCTTTGAGCATTAGGCTATCTTACCGGAGGTCTTCTAGGCCTGTTCCTTGGATTTTCTGATCCAAAATTCTTCTAACCGGATCTGGAGCTTTCTCCTTTCTCATATCCCAAACCATACTTGTCATCTGCCCTCTTTTGACTTCCAAGAAGAACCTCAAGTTGAGCAAAACTTATCTTGAATTTCTCTTTATATTCATTTGCTATTTGAAGATCCCTTTTGAGAGAGACAATTTGATCCTCAAGTTTTTCTTCATTATCTTTAGCATCTTCAAGATCAGATTCAAGATGTCTGATAATTCTATCCGTCTTGTGGCAATCTTCTGATTTCTCTTTGAGAGATTGTCTTAGATTATCTTCAGTTTTTCTTTTCTCTTCAACTTCTTGGGTAAACTTCATAACTCCTAATTCTATTTCATGTCTTACCATAATGATTTCTTTTGATAACTTTTCACACAACTCAATTTTCTCCTTCAGCTCTTCATTTGCATCATTTGCTTCACCTTGTCTTGTCAATTGCTGAAGCAACTCCTTTCTCTTTTTCATAGAGAGACTTAATTTGTCTTTTAGTTGTCTCATGAACTCATCAGCCTGTTTGAGTCTTTCCTTTAATTCATTGACTTTAGAGTTTGACTGTTCAAGATCATCAAGGGCAGTCTTGAGTTGCTCTCTTAAACCATATACATCCATTTGAATTCCCAGATCTTCCTCAAGCTATTAGACTCTGTTAGGAGGAACTTAGCTCTGATACCAATTGTTGATAACTGAGAGGGGGGTGAATCAGTTATCCTACTATTTTCTTCTTTCTTAACTTTCTTAATAATCAATGCAACATTAATCCAAATAAGCAAACATAACTATGAAATGGAAATACACATGACACAATATTTTTGACATGGAAACCCTGTCAAGGGAGAAACCACGAGGTGATTAACCCAAGATTGTATTCTTTGTTAGAAGAATGGAAATACAAAATGGCACTTGCCAATTAGGGGCTCACTGCCCGAGCACACTGCTCACAAGAAGGCACACTGCCTACAAGAGACACACTGTCTACAAAAAGAGTGTTATACAATACTTGAACTGATTGGTAGCATCCACATATGCTGGAGTTTAGTTCTGGTTAAGCTCAGTACACTGATCTGCTGCACTTCATCTTTCCTCTTCTCTTATGTTGCTTTCCTTTCACATACCGGACCTTCCTTACTGCTTCTTCTCTACTCTACTTTTTTTTTCACACATCAATAACAACCACAACACTTCTCACAACTAAATCCATCATGTATATATATCCGCACAAGTGATTTCATCACCTTTCTAGTCGGCACCTGGAATAGTCAATCTTTTCACAAACTTTGATCTGTTGGCTGAATCCTTGCACACCAAGTAATGCGGATCAATGATATACTTGTGGAAATCATTAATCATGTCGGCTAAACACAATTCATGCCTTCATAACCTTCACCAACATCAGTAACACATCTGGAATAATGTCTGATGTTCTACCGGTCAGTTCTTCCTCTGTTCACACTGTCACATGAGAACTCGACACTCAAACATTCATATCTCTTTATCCTTTTCACACTGGAGGCTCAAACCTTGGAATCTATCAGTCAAGATACTCCTCTTGACTTCCCCATATCTGCACTTCACCAAGATACTTCCTCTGAGAGATCCAGACCTGTCTGTCGGACCTTACTGACTGCTCTGTTCTTGTTTACCAGACCACAACATTCTTCACTCTGACTTCTGGTATAGACATACCATGTCCTGCAGATGTGTGGGATGAACTTTGTTGCCATCAATGACAACATTCATGAATCCATATAGTGTCTCTTGCCAACATCAACATCCTGATGAACACATCTCTGCATTCACAACGGCTTATGCCATTTTACATGTATCAGATGAAGACGTTACTGTGCGTCTCTTTGTAGAGACTCTTGTGGGAAATGTTGCTGATTGGTTCAATCATCTAGAACCAAACATCATTACAAATTGGGCAACTATGAGCGAGAAATTCTTGGCAAGGTTCAAACCTACCGAAGACGGTCATCGATTGTTCACCCAACTATCAAATTCTAAGATGGAGAACAACGAACCAATAAGGGAGTTTGTAGCAAGGTTTAATCGCCTAGTTACACACCTTTCTCATACACTCAATCCATCTCCATAAATTCTGTTGAGCAGTTTCAATAATGCTCTTCCTTCTAAGATAGCCTTCTTTTTGAGATTGGTTGATGAAACAGAATTATCCAGTGCATAAGAAAATGCCATCAATTTAGAGGATAACATGATTACCTTTGGCAAGATGAAGATAGATTCAATCAGGCCTCTTGTTCAGAGTTATGTGGATCCACTGCTACAGAAGGTAGCAAATGAAGTGACTATTATGAAGAGACAATTGCCTACTCAGGGGTAACCTGCGAAGCAGCCATATCAGTCACCACAACAACAGTACCAACCCCAACCACAATTTCAACCACAGCAATAGTATCAACCTGCACAGCAACCATACCAGCCTAAGAGGAACAATTTTTAGCCTTTTAATAACTATAGGCCCAGGTTGCCAGAACCTCCACCAAGACAAACAGTTGACGCTGCACAAAATGCAGTGTTTTACTCCTTCCATGAAACCAATGTGCATACTGGTACCACATGTCCTAAAAATTTAAGAATGAATCAGATTATGGGATATGTTGACGCTGCACCCATTTCAAATATTGTTCCTTCCCCAAGTGCGAATGTTGTCTTACCACAAATGGACAACTTCGATGGCGACTCAAATACGGGATACTTCCAGATAGGAACCTATTTTAATAAAGGAAGAAAAGAGGATCTCTGTTAATATTCTCTTATGGTAAACCATTAGAATTTTTTGATGCCTATGTTTACACACGCTCAACATTTCAAGGCACATAAAGAAGAAGAGGATAAACTAAGATCAAAAGAAAAGGGGAAGGAAGTAGCTTTCACTTCTAATGTTAAGTCTTTACATGAAAATGTCAAAGCTGCTCAAGATTCGTCTTCGATGAATTTTGATATAGTGGATTCTATGATGAATACAAAGGTGCAGATTTCCCAGCTAGAATATCTTTAGGACCATTCGAATTAGTTGGATAGAATTTTTAAGTATGTCAAGAAGGAGGCTGTCATACAGCCTACATTGCTTGAATCCTTTGTTCTGGCAGAAGAGAAGCCCAAGCCTTTCTATATCTCTCTGTACATAGGAGGCTATAAATTGAACAATTGTATCATTGATTCAAGAACGTCAGACAACGTCATGCCTTTACAGGTGATGAATGCATTAGGATTCTTGTGCACCAAGACACATGACAAGTGTTATTCGCTTGAGTCTAAATCAGTTTCATTGGTCAGACAATTGAAGGACGCTTAAGTACAGTTGGTGACTTGTCCTGAGAAGAAAATTATGACTATCTTGATAGCTGACATTCCAGCCAGTTACGGGATGTTGCTAAGTAGAAGCTTCTGCAAAGATCTCAGAGGAGAAATACAATTGGATTGGTCTCAGTTCAATGTGGTGAAGTCTCAGGATCCTCAAGCACAACTGCTATATCAAGAAACGGATCCTGGTACCTATGTTATGCTATCTGAAATAATCAAAGAAAATTAATAAGTTGTGTGCGTGGTTGGCAAATCAAAAGAAGAATCTGAAGAAATGCACAACTTGCATACTTTCTTTGAGGAAGAAGAAGTGCAACAATCTTCTCAAGAGCAAACTTACAAAGAAGAGATCAAATATGATGCAGAGAGCAATGAAGAATCTAACTTGTTCTTCTCATCTTTTGAAGATTGGTTTGAAGAACATGTGTTAGATACTGTTGAAATACACCGGACAACTGAGAGGGGGGTGAATCAATTGTCCCAAAACCTTAACTACTTTTGCACTTTAAAACATTAATCACTTGTCCACTGATATTATGATTAAACCATGAAAGCATGAAATCAGAAAATTAAACACAATTGTAAGATCAAACACAAGAGACACCATATTTTTACGTGGAAAACCCTATTAAGGGAAAAACCACGGTGGGGGTTAACCCACAAGATATATATGTAAAGCTCAATACCAAAAATTAGAGGCTCATTGCTAATAGGGTTCACTGCACAGAAAAAGGCTCACTACCAAGGGGCAGCTCACTTCCAAGGGGTGGCTCACTACCAAGGGGTTTTGAACTGATATAATAGCATCTACTCCATGAAAGGAAGCTAGGTGTGCGGAAATCGCTTCCTACACTAATCTAATGAGGGGAGAAGAGTGCAAATTCAATTTTATCTTTACAGTTACAACTATGTTAACCCACTAACAGAGATATTACAGCAAACACATACACAAGAATGTAAGATAGAAGAAGAGAGACACAGGATATACGTGGGGAAAACCCTTATGGGTGAAAAACCCCACTCCAAAACATAACTCAAATGTATTTTGTAAACAATGAAGGTTACAATACAGTAACAAAGCCAATGCTCTTGCAGGAGTTTTCAACACTTGTATCTGGAGATGATCTGACAACATAATAGTACCTGTCAATCACATAATGCATCACCTCTCCAAAGCACCTGTTTATATAGAATATACAAGGCAAAAATGGCTCCACATTGAGATGGGCATCCAATATGGCCTCATGGCCCAAAACCACACCTATGGACACTTGTCCAACACTATAGGATGTTCCTGACACTTGTCAAGTCACCCCATCCCAAAGAGGTTGCCTATTCCCAAAATGGGTAATGACAAATGCTCCTACGACTCTTACAACCGTCATAGAATCTGTCATAGCTGTCATAATTTACAGATGTAAGAGAATCTATCATACACAGGCTATAAATAGTATATTCTCTTACAACATGTCATAACCCACCTTGGCGCACCCAAAGATGCCTTCCTCAAAGATGCTTCTCGACACGTCCTCACCTATGATAGAATCTTCTATTTCTAACTCTTACATGTCATAACTTTGTCATAGGAATCTATCATGACCGTTTCGATCAATGTTCCCTTTCACACAAGTCAAGATGCTGACACATGGCAAAATATTCCTACCACTAAGTAGGACACCTATCTCCTCATGTGAAGACAAATTTACATGTGGTCATATGTCATGTAGGATGACACATCACTGTGCCAACTCCCACAAGATGACAACATAGGATTTGCATCCTAATTATACAATAGGCAATAAATAAATAAATACAATAAAATAATACAAGGAATTACCAAGGTTGAGACACCTTAATTCCCAACATTCTCCCACTTGTTGAACATCTTGTAAGAGCCAATAGAATTAACAGGATTTAACTACTATAGGTCGAGAGGCCCATAGACTCCGAACACCATCTGAACTTCTCTGTGCCCACTGGTTTCATCAATGCATCTGCAACATTCTTCAAAGTATCTACCTTCTCCAAATTTACCTTCCCATCCTCTACCATGTCCCGCACAAAGTGAAACTATACATCAATATGATTTGTCCTAGCATGGAAAGTTAGATTCTTCACAAGGCAAATCACACTCTGACTATCACAACAAATCATAATCTGTCCTACATCAACACCAATATTTGAACACAATCTCTTAAGACAAATGGCTTCCTTGCAAGCATGAGTTGCTGCCATATACTCAACTTCTGTCGTGGACAAAGTAACCACAGGTTGTCGCTTACTCATCCAACTAATTGCACCACCAAACATAGTGAACACATCGGCACTGGTGGATCTCCTGCTGTCAATGTCACCTGCCCAATCAGAATCCACAAATCCATGAATACAAACTGAATGCAGAGGTCCTGTAGCATTACCATGATAGAATATGGAATACTCATAAGTACCCCTCAAATATCTAAACACTTGCTTAACTGCATCCAAATGTACCCGTCCAAGATTAGCCATAAATCGACTAAGAACTCCCACTACTTGGGCAATGTCTGGTCTTGTGCAGACCATAGCATACATCAAAATGCCAACAACACTAGCATAAGGTACTCTTCTCATGTCCTCCACCTCCCTAGGAGATTTTGGACAATCATTAACAGACAACTTTGTCCCCAATGAAACAAGAACACACAATGGTCTACAATTTGCCATGCTGAACTTGTCCAACACAGTCTTCACATACTTACTCTGGTTTAACCAAAGTTTTATGTTAGCTCTGTCTCTTCTAATTACCATTCCTAGAATGTACCTGGTTGCCCCAAGATTTTTCATCTCAAATTGTGCTGACAACTGAGACTTCAAATCAGAAATCATATTCTTACCATTCCCAATCAACAACATATCGTCAACATACAATGCAATAATGAGAATGCGATCATTGTCAAGCTTGTAATACACACAATGATCAGATTTCGATCTCAGAAATCCAATGGACAACACAAAGGTATCAAATTTCAAATACCACATCCTAGGAGACTGCTTCAAACCACACAAAGACTTCTATAACTTGCAAACCAAATTTTCTTTACCTTTCTCTATGTAATGCTTTGGCTGTGACATGTAAATCTCTTCCTCCAAATCACCATGAAGGAAAGTTGTCTTCACATCCATCTGTTCTACCTCTAAGTCATAAGCAGATGCAAGAGATAACAGGAATCGAATGGATGTCAACTTTGCAACAAGAGAGAAAATTTCACCATAATCAATTCCCTCCACTTGTGATTACCCCTTCACAACCAATCTAGCCTTGTACTTTTCAACACTGCCATCTGCACTGAATTTCTTCTTGAACACCCATTTGCATCCAACAAGTTTCCGTCCTTCAAGCAGAGGCACCAAGTCCCATGTTTTATTCTTCTCCAAAGAAGCCATCTCATCTTCCATGGCTTCCTTCCAGGAACTTGCATCTTTCATGCCCATAACCTCTTTCACAGTTCTAGGCTCATCAGTGTTAGTAAGTAAAGCAAAAGCACAACTAGAATCAAGTAATGAATAACCAAACCTATCAGGTTGCTTTCTTGTTTGTGTAGACCTCCTCAATAGTTGAGGTTGAGATTCTGCTTCTTCTTCTGAGCTTTCAGAGCTGCTAGAGCTCTCCTCATCATTAGGTCTCATAGGGTCTGTCAGTTCAATCTTCTCAAAGGTAGAAGGAAACTGAACCGCATCTTCTTTCTTTTCTATATGTTCTAGCTATAGAACAACAGAAGAAGGTGTTAGCTCTCTGAAGATAACACTTCTGCTATACAACACGTTTTTAGCCACACGATCTCAAAGCTTGTATCCTTTCACACCGACACCATAGCCAATGAAAATACATTTAACAGCCTTATTCTCCAATTTAGACCGTTTCTCCCTAGGCACATGTGCATATGCCTCACAACCAAAAACACAAAGATGCCTAACTGAAGGCTTCTTACCAAACCACACCTCCATAGGTGTCTTACCAACAAGAGCTAATGTAGGAGACCTGTTTACCAGGTAGCAAGTAGTTGCAACAACTTCAGCCCAAAACTTTTGTTCAAGGCTTGCTCCACTATGCATACTCCTAGCCTTCTCCATCGGTGTCCTGTTCATCCTCTCTGCAACTCCATTTTGCTGCGGGGTGTATGGAGTTGTCTTATGTCTTTCAATCCCTTTCTCTTTACAGAACTTATCAAACTCTGCCGAACAAAACTCACCACCGTTGTCAGTTCTCAAACACTTAATCTTTTTACTAGTCTGATTTTCAACAAAGGCTTTAAACTGTTTAAACTAACTAAAGACTTCAGTCTTGCTTCTAATAAAATAAAGACATGTCCTGCTACTGTAATTATCTATGAAAGATACAAAATATATAGATTTGGAAATCGAAGGAACATTAACATGACCAAACACATTAGAATGAATAAGATCCAATACACCAGAAGACTTGTGAGAACTAGAGTAAAACTAAACACGGTTTTGCTTTCCATATACACAATGTTCGCAAAAGTTGAACTCGAGATTACAATCATTTAACCCCTCAATGAGGTTTTTATTTTTCAGGGTTCTAAGATCCTTCTCACCAATGTGGTCATATCTCAAATGCCATAACATAGTCTTTTCAGCAGAAAGCTTAACTTCTAAAGCATGTGCACTACCATTAGAACTAGTTACAACAAATTTCTTCACTACTCGTTCAGATGGTGGGGATGAAGTAACTGCAACCCTTTTCTTCGATTTAGAAGAACTATTGCACTATGAAGTGCATGCCTCCAGCTGAAACAGAGTACCTCTCTGAGTACCCTTCACAAGCACCATAGATCCTCTAGTTATCTTGCATCCATCCTTCAAAAAGACAACCTGCACACCTGCATCATTCAACATACTTACAGAAAGCAGGTTCCAAGATAGGCCTAGGATGTACATAACCCCAGTGATCCCCTTCACTCATCCATCAGGGAATCGGATTGAGACTCTTCCACAACCAACAATCTTCAGATGAGAGTCGTCACCTAGGTACACTCTTCCACCATCGAACTCTTCATAGTTCGTGAACCATATTCGATGCGAGGTCATGTGGAATGATGCACCAGAATCTATCAACCACACATCATCAGATACATGGGTGTCCAGGGCTGCGATGAAGGCATCACCATCATCTTGTGACTTGTCAAAATCTAAATCAGGGGCGGTATTCTTTTTCTTTTTCTTTTCTTCTTTGCATTCCATTCGAAAATGCCCCATTTTCCCACAGTTCCAATAGAGAGCCTTGGACTTTCTAGGAGATTTGGATCTACCCTTTTCACCTTTCTTGTCCTTCTTCCCTTTCTCTTTGGGTCTTGCACGAACCGTAAGAGCCTCTTTGGCCGACTCAGATGTCTTTCTCTGCATTTCTTCAGATAACAATGAAGACACCACATCTTCCATCTTAAAGGTGGTAGTGGTGCTTCCGATGGCCATGACAAGATGATCCCATGAATTTGGCAAAGAACAAAGCAGGGTCATACATCGATCCTCCTCCTCCATTTTCACACCCACAGATGTCAACTGTGCAACAATCATGTTGAAAGCATTCATATTGTCCACAACAGATCCTCTGTCTTCCATCTTCAGAGCAAATAACTTCTTTTTTAGAAAAAGCTTGTTCACCAAGGACTTGGCCTGATAAACATCACCCAGCTTCTTCCAAAGGTCTTTCGTGCTCTTCTCCTCATGGACATTCAATAGGATAGAGTCGGCTAGACAGAGTCTTATGAGACCCTTAGCCTTCTGATCTTTGAGGTCCCAATCAGCTTGTGACATTGATATAGGTTTTACACCAGATACAGTTTCCCATAGGTCACAATCAACAAGTAGGTCTTCCATCTTGAGATTCCACAACTCAAAATTAATGCCATTAAATTTCTCCAGCTCTAATCGTCCGAATGTGGTTGCCATCTCCTTCCTGTAAAAAGATACAGAATACTCTGCACAAACTCCCACTCAACCTAAGATTAGCTCAAAAAACCCCTACCCAGCAGCTAGAACCAAAACTGGCCAGGCTCTGATACCAACTGAAAGGAAGCTAGGTGTGTGGAAATCACTTCCTACACTAATCTATAGAGGGGAGAAGAGTGGAAATTCAATTTAATCTTTATAGTTATAGCTATGTTAACCCACTAATAGAGATATTATAGAAAACACATACACAATAATGTAAGATAGAAGAAGAGAGACACAAGATATAAGTGGGGAAAACCCTTATGGGTGAAAAACCCCACACTCCAAAAGACAGCTCAAATGTATTCTGTAAACAATGAAGGTTACAATTTAGTCACAGAGCCAATGCTCTTATAGGAGTTTTTGACACTAGTAACTGGAGATGATCTGGTAGTATAACAGTACCTGTTAATCACATAATGCATCACCTCTCCAAAGCACCTATTTATATAGAATATACAAGGCAAAAATGGCTCCACATTGAGATGGGCGTCCAACATGGCCTCATGGCCCAAAACCCATGCCTATGGACACTTGTCCAACACTGTAGGATGTTCCTGACACTTGTCAAGTCACCCCATCCTAAAGAGGTAGCCTATTCCCAAAATGGGTAACTACAAATGCTCCTACGACTCTTACAACCGTCATAGAATCTGTCATAGCTGTCATAACTTACAGCTGTAAGAGAATCTATCATACATAGGCTATAAATATCATATTCTCTTACAACATGTCATAACCCACCTTGGGGTGCCCAAAGATACCTTCCTCAAAGATGCTTCTCGACACATGTCCTCACCTATCATAGAATCTTCTATTTCTGACTCTTACATGTCATAACTTTGTCATAGGAATCTGTTATGACTGTTTTGGTCAATATTACCTTACACACAAGTCAAGATGCTGACACATGGCAAAATATTCCTACCACTAAGTGGGATGCCTATCTCCTCATGTGAGGACAAATTTACATGTGGTCATATGCCATGTAGGATGACACATCACTGTGCCAAATCCCACAAGCTGACAACATAGGATTTGCATCCTAATTATACAATAGGAAATAAATAAATAAATACAATGAAATAATACAAGGAATTACCAAGGTTGAGGCACCTTAATTCCCAACACTCCATGCCTGAATTCAGTTCCATTGAAGCACAATATTCCTCCTCTACTCTTCTCTACCTTTTACACTTCTTTCTTTAACTTCGCATCTTCACCCAAGGACATATTTTCCACAACCAAATTACAAGTATATATATCATTCATCAACCTTGGAATGTACATCAAGGTCGACATTACATTCATCAACCGTTGGAACAATCTCCAAGGTCGGCATTTCAAACATTTACAAAATGGGTCTTCACCTAATACAAAAATTAAGCTAAGGAAGTATAGAAAAGATGTAAATAGGTCACACCATGCCTTAGTTGGGACTCAAACATGATCTTCCACACCACAACACGCTTCTGCAATCTTCAAGAGATCTCCACAATTACTAGAATTAACCAAGTTGGCTAAGACTGGTTACACGCTATGTTATCTGGGAATAATCTTCAAACAAGATCTCAATTCCTTAACGCGGACCAATACAAAGGTAGGAACATGATCAGGAGGCCTCCACAAGCACGTTGTAATCATCAAGAGCAACCACACAAGCTCTAACCATTTTATCCATGAGATTCTTCACACCGGAGCATATGAACTTCATTGTTCTCAACTGTCATAAAAGAAAGATAGCTTACGAACCACCAAATCATGAACTATTGGAGTTGTAGGCACTTATTATCATCCCAGACTTCCCTCTAGAACCACAGAGCAAAATACTTCAATGCGGAGGAATGTGGAGCAAAATACTTTCTCCCTACCACCAGTGAATAATAAAAAAGCAGGTTTTACTCTGGTCAATGTAACTCACTCAATTCTTCATACCAGAGGCTCAAACTTAGGATTTAGCACCTTCAGTCATGCCTCTAAATAACTTCCAATCCGCAGACCAAAATAGTCAATAAATAATAAATGCAGAGCAATCTTCTGGACTGTTCTTCAATATGCAATACATTGTCTTCACTGTAATTCACTACAACTCTTTGTTTCTTCTAGAGGAGCAAATTTTCTCAATATCCTCAACATATAAGGCTTCTAAACAAATAGCAAGATAGGATACAGTTGACACCAATGCAAAAAAATATATGTTGACATCAATGACAACACCGATTAGGCACATACTTGCAACAATCTCCCCCTTTGTCATTGATGGCAACATATGATGTGAAAAACTATAACAGTCATCAAGACAAGATTCTCCCCTATCTCTTTACACACCTGCACTCTTTCTCTCTGAGTTTTTCACATGATTTATCTCCCCCTTTGACATCAATGGCAAAGGGCACATACTTGCACTTTGTTGCTTTGAACTAAACTCTCTTCATCTGACTACTCTCCCTGAGAAGTAGCCCTTACAAGCATCAATCTAGATCTAGATGTAGAACTCTAAGCACCATTGGACTGATGCACCCTTGTGCATCTTAGTTTAGAGCAGGAGGGGTGATAACCCCTAACTTTTCTCTGAGATACTCAAAAGTATCCTTAGGTAGAGGTTTGATTAAAATGTCTGCAATCTAATCTTTTGTAGATACATACTCCAACTTAACTTTATTCTCTATCACTTTTATTCTTAGAAAGTGATATCTTATGGATATATGTTTTGTCCTTGAATGCTTTACTGGATTCTTTGATATGTTTATGGCATTTGTAAAGATTCAATGGTCTATAGTCTTAGGTAGTTTTGTACCTTGACCTAGCTCAGCTAGAATCTTATCCAGGTCATCCTCTTCTTTCTGAACCAATCCTTTCTTGCTCTTGACCTTCCTCTTTTTTTTTTCTTAAAATCCATTTCAACCGACTCATTATCTTCATCACCATCATATATCTCCGTGTTGGATTCCAACACCAAATTTCTGGCTGGGGGATTTAGATTTTTGACACTGCTGCCCCTAAGATAGAGTTGTCAATTTACTTTCTAGAGGAAGTATCTGCACCAGATTTTTGTGTGGATCCATCCTTGATTTCATTGACATCCTTTCTGATCCAAATCTTACTCATCTCATTCTTGGTATCTACCGGATCAATCCTGTTCTTGCCCTTGACATCTTTATGCTCTATTTTCCCTTTCTCTATAGGATGGTTTCTTGTTGCATTTCTGCTTCTGTAGAATCTGGCAAAGTGTCCGATCTTGTTGCAATTCAAGCAAACAATATTTTTCTGACCTTGATTCCTTCTGTAATTTGGAATTTGCCTTGATCTACACTGATTGGCCACATGCCCAAATCTATTACATGAAAAATACTTGTCATTGAAGTATTGACTATTCCTTGAATGGTTTGGCACATTTCTTAACATACTTCTGCACTTATTTGCTTTATGACCAATCCTTTTGCAACTGAAACACTGACCAGAAAAAGATGGAATATTTTGTTTTCTACTTCTACATTGAGTAGCTCTATGATCATACTTATTGCATTTGAAATAATAACCATTGAAAGATGGATACCTTTGAGCATTTGGTTGCCTGACCAGAGATCTTTTAGGTCCTCTTCTTTGGTTCATCATCGAATGGTTTCTGCCTCTTCCTTCTCTAGATCTGACTTTTCCTGAATTTGAGTTTTCTTCCTTTTCAAATCCCAAGCCTTGCTTATCATCAGGATACTTTTGACTGGCTAGCAATTCATCAAGTTTTGCAGAGATTGTTTTGAATTTTTCTCTATAGTTGTTGGTTGCCTCTAGATCAGACTTGAAAAGTACAATTTCTTCTACCAATTTCTCACATTCTTCTGACTTATCTTTCTCAACTTGGCTCAAATGATCTTCCAAACTTAATTCTTCACCTTTTTTTGGGACTTTGTTGAGGTTTTATTTCCTTACTTAGCTCTTGGATGCAACCATTTACTTCTACCATATTTTCTTTTGAGTCCAAGTTTTCTTCCTCGTATTTCTTAATGTCTTCTAGAGCAATTTGGTGCCCTTTACTATCAATATTAGCTGCTTTGGATTCAACACTGGCAATCAAGCATACATCACATTTTATTTTATCACTAATGGTCTGGGAACCTTCTTGTGCTTCATTCTGCAATTCCTCAATGATTGAGTCAGAGTACCTTTGAGTGTTCTCATTAACTTTGACATTTGTACTTTCAACAATCTTTTCCAGTCTATTGTTGTAGCAGTGGTAGGCTTTGTTCCAAGATGAATATCCAAGAAATATGCCCTCCTCATACTTTCCATTTTCCATTTTGATAAGGCATTTGCTTCCAAAGATTTTGAAGTATTTCACAGTGGATATTGTTCCATACCATAATTCAAAGGGAGTCTTTTCATTTTTGGCTCTTACTTAAACTTTGTTTAGTGTGCTAAATAAAAAATTTTGCTTCATTAAGGTATTTTGTGAAAATCTAGAAAATTTATCGTCAAGAAGTCAAAATTTCTAAAAATAGACGTCAATTTAGGTTTTCTAGGTTTCTTGAGATATGGATGTTGGCAAAATTTTCTAAAAATAGAAAGTTTCTAACAATAGAATCTATGATTTAGGAGTCTTGCCTAATTATGATTGGCTGATATTACTTCACGATTAAGGTGGTCTAGACAGAATCTGTAAAAGTTTGAATTTTCTCTACTGGGTCAATTCTACTTTTTGAGAAGGCAAAGCACGAACTTTGAAGGCATTAATGAAGGGAACTCATCTGCCAGGGGTCAGATTCAAAGTTTTCAATGTTGTTCAAGGGATGAAGAATTGTTGAGCAACTGTCGACCAACGAAGAATGGAAAACGAAGCATGGTGAATCTAGAGAACAAAGAAAAGTTGAAAAATCATTAAAATTTGACTAAGTCTAGAAATCCTAGGCTCCCTTGGAGGCTAGGGGTGCCCAACCTTCACAAAGATAGATTTTTTTGTGTTTTCCTAGAAAACGTTAAAAAGGCTTCGTCAGCCCACTTCCAGGTGGTCAAAATCAGTTAAATTTAGTCAACAAGCCCAGAAAAGCTAGAGATTCATCTCAGATATGCTCAAGCTATCCAGTCTACCCTCATCCTAATGCCTATCCTTGAAATCCTAAAATTGACTAAGTCTGATGTCTTGAAGCCCTAAAAAACTAACTCTGAAATCTGGTGGATCCTCAAAAATCTAGAATCTGCATGTTAAATCCCATGGATCCAAGACCTATCTCAAACATCCTGACAGTATATTTCAAAATATTTAAAGTATAGGCACATATACCTAAATATATTTTGAAATATACGTCAAGCAAGGACCTTCAAAATCTGGCGGAATTCAAGATTTACGAAAGAAAATGAAAATCATCAAAAAATTTCTAAGGCATGAAATCCCAGGTGCCCCTGGAGGCTAGGGGTGCCCAACATGACCAGAGTTAGTTTATTTTTCATGTTTTTTATGGAAAATTACAAATCTTCTTCCATCAGCGTAGTCAGATTCACAGAAAATTAGTCTGATCTAGTTTTTGATGCAGGCAGAAGATACAATCCATTTAGTTTTCATCAAGCTTGCCTAATTAATTGACCATCAGTCTTAGTTTTGCTCTGTCAAATGAAATTTGACATTCAAATAGGGGCCCACAGTCACCAGAGAGCGCGCGAAAAATAGAAAATGAGAAAAATTGAAAATTTTGAAAAAAAATGGCTAAGACATGATATCACAAGCGCCTTAGGAGACTAGGGGCGATTGTAGTCTCTAGTGTTAGATTTTTTTATGTTCTGGCAATGCTTCTTGCAGCAACTTCTCGATCTTCATCCAACGACAGTTTCTAGAAGTCAAAATTACAGTCAAACGTCGTTAGATCATCAGTTCGAGGCTAGGGATGAAATCATGATTGATAAAACTCCAAAATGCCATGATTAGTCATCATTTTCAGTCAATGGTGACAATTTTCCATCTTGTTGAAGTCAGAGGTAGGCCACGCTAAAGTCAGAATGAGTGCAAAAGTTTCAAAACGAAGGAAAATTGGCTAACACTTTTGCAACTTCGCGTGTTTGTTGACATCATCAAAGAAGCAATTTTTCATCATCCTCTCACGTAAGCCATAAGCAGCTATAAAATAGGGATTCATCCTATGCAAGCATATCAACTTTGATTTGTGCTTTAAAAGTTGATATCTTCATGGATAAGCTTCAAGTTTTATGCTTACAAAAAGAAAGTTGCTTTTTCACCTAAAGTTCTATAAAAACAAGCCTTTGGCCTCCTTTATTCATTATTTTTGCAAGTTGCATCCATAGGAAGAAGAACATTGTTTTCTTCTCACGAAGATTTAAGAACCCAAATGGAGTGCCTTTTCAGTGTTCTTCATAGTTTTAGGATTGAGAAGCACAGAGGCACGCTTTTTCAAGGTCCATTTTTCTAGGGCATCATTTTTTAGAAACAGAACTGGAGCTTTTTCAGTTTTCATCGAAATGGGTTCATTTGGAATTACATCCTCTTGAAGATTGGAAAATTTTAGTTTTCCCAAAATCCACTTTTTTACCATTTTTTTCAGGAAATCCTCTGCTTTTTTAGAATTCAACTATCTGGGTTGCTTTAGAACGGGATTGTCTATAAAACCCACGTGCCATCTTTTTCGTTGAAAAGCTACTTTTTAAAAGAAATCAACATATAGTTTTCATCCTTTTGTGCAAAATATTTCCAAACATAGGCATGTTCCCAGGCATTCTTCAAGTTTTTCAGTATGCAATACTCTGCAGTCTTAGGCCTAATCACATTGAGAAATGTTTCTCAATACCATCGTGGAAGGAGAATTTTGTTATTTCTATTGAAGAATGCAAGAACGTGTGGCACAATGACAAGGAAAAATATCAGAAAAAGATTGCTCAAAAGTGGCTGAAAGAAAAGCAAAATGTTTTGCCAAAAAACATTGGACATGGATGACTTCAAGGTGATCAGATCCAATCTTGGTAGAAGTACCTGGCACATGGATGTGAATCTCTTTGAGGTTGCAGTAGATAATTGAAGGATGGAGAAGATAAAGCATCCCTCAAGGCTAAGAATAGGCAGTTGCGGTAATGTATTTATATCAATGGATGTTGTCACCAATGGGGCAGCGATGTAGATGAGGATGGAACTCAAAAAGCGGCTTTAACTCAAATGCTTTTCGATTTAAAGCATTCGCTTTCATTCAAAGATTATCCATCCTTTAATAGAAAAATCACTTTGTAATAGTTAGATCTTTCTTTGATTTAAAGCAAATTGTTTTACAACAAGTGTTAGTTAGAATCTTTGTCTAGAATAGAAATAAAGCTTGCGAGTTGGCAAGTTAGTTAGATTAAATCAAGGAGATTTTAGGGTTCCCTAGTCCTTTGATTTATGTATAAATAAGGGCAGCCTTGCCCATTATTTAGTAACTGTAATTGAGATAGCATAATTTGTTGTGCCTATTCTAGCCTACAAAATTGTTATTCAAGTGCTTGTTCACTTTGTGCCCATTGTAATCCAGTGTTTGATCGCATGTTGCATGCCTATCTTTGCTGCAATACTATTGTCCAAGAGTTGTAACAGCTTTTTGAATATTGAGAATAGAAATCTTATGCCTTTCATTGCTTTGATTATCTACCTCAAGTTCATTTAGTTTATCGTTTATGTGTTGCTTGTATATTCTTAATTTCAGTTTACCTCTTTAAAGTACAATAAGTCTTGGGATGCGATCTAGAATAAGTTTATTTGAGCTTTTATGTTGATAAATCATTCCCTGTTTACTTTTGACTCCTAAGCTCTGAGTTTACTTAGGTGGTCAAAACCGTCATTTAGTTTAGGCTTAGCTGTAGTTAGAAGTTAAAAGAAAAACCTCTGCTATAGCGATAGAGTTTTATAACCTTGTGCTTGCAGCTGAGAAAAAAAAAGATAGGCAAATTTAGTTTATTTATCTTTTAAGTAATCATTAGAAAAAAGGGAGCTTCCTCTCCTAATAGAAGAGCAGTTTATCTGTGCATAGTTGTCCGTTTCTAACTTGCATTCCAGAGGTGCAAATTGAAACACCAATAGGTTAACCAAAAAACACAAAATTAGTTGACAAAAAGAGTAAACAGTATAACTGGAGCTAAAACAAAGAGGACACCAAAAAACCTAGTACAAAGTTATTATTACAACATCTATTTATTCCCAATAGCACCTCCAGTTGCTACTATATACTCAGTTATCCATCTCATAGGTGTTAGGAATTTACAGGTAGATCAAACCAATTCCACCTAACCCAAAGGAGATAATGATGCATACAATCTTACATATTTACCATAATGCAAAGATCAATAGACAATCAACAAGATAACACAAGATATACCATGGGAAAACCCTCATTAAGGGAAAAAACTTAGCCTCCAAAAGCATCCATACTCAATGTATTATTCAGCAATAAGAAATTACAATACACTCACAGAGTCTCCATGGACACCTCTGAAACATCAAGCTCCTCTAATGCATCCTCCATGTATCCAAGCATGAATCCACACATCCCATGTGTTGGCATTTCAATTTGCACCTCTGGAATGCGATTTAGAAATGGACAGCTATGCACAGATAAACTGCTCTCCTATTGGAAGGGGGAGTTCCCTTTCTTGCTAATATTCACTAAAAAGATAAATTAAATGAAACTTCACCTATTTTCTTTTTGATTCTCAGTTGCGAGCACAAGGTTACAAAACTCTAAACGCTACAGAAGAGGTTTTTTCCTTTTTTAAAACTTCTACTACAACTAGGCATAGACTAACGATGCTTTTAATCTCTTGAGTAAATTCAGAGCAAAGGAAATTAAAAGTGAACAAGGAATGATTGTTAAAACAAAAACTTAAGCATTTTTCTTCCAGATTAACACCACAAGACTAAAGGTACTTTAATGATGAAAGCTGAAATGAAAGCTACAAAAGCTACACATCTGATGACGATAACTTGATGAATTGAGATAGAATATCAGAGCAAAATAGGCATGAGACTTCTATTTAGTATCATAAAGTTGGCACAACTCTAGGACAACAATGCTACAGCAAAAAGCAGGCATACAACAGGTGATCAAACACCGGAGAACAGATTACACAAAGTGAACAAACACTTGGAATAACAAGATTTGCAGGCTAGAATAGGCACAACAAATTTGCTATTACAAAAGTAGCTCCTTTTACAATGGGCAAGGCTGCCCTTATTTATACTAAAATCAAAGGAGTAGGGAACCCTAAAATCTCCTTGATTAACCCTAAATATAGAATGGATGAGCTTTGAATGAAAGCAAATGCTTTAGAACAAAAAGCATTGAGTTAAAGCTACTTTTTGTGTCACATCCCCATCTTTATTGTTGCTTTATTGGTGATGTCATCCACTGGTATTTTTGGAAATAATATCTTCTAAAAATCTGATTTTGATCGAAAAAGATGGCACATAGGTTTTGTAGAGAATTCTGTTTCGAAGCAACCCAGATTGTCAAATTTTGAAAAAACGGAGATTTGCCAGAAAAAGCAGGAAAAAAATAGATTCCCAAAAAAAAGTAAAACTCTAATCTTCAAGAGGATGATATTCTGGATGGACCCATTTCGATGAAAACTGAAAAATCTCTGGTCAGATTTCTGAAAAAATGATCCCCTTGAAATAAGGACCTTGAAAAAGTGAGCCTCTCTGCTTCCTCAACCCGAAACTATGAAGAACGTTGAAAAAGCACTTGGTTTGGGTCTTCGAATCTTTGTTGAAAGAAAAATAAAATCTTTCCTTTGGATGCAACCTGTAAAAGATAATGAAATAAAGAAGCCAAATGCTTGTCTTTATAAATCTTTAGGGCGAAAAAGCAGCTTTATTTGTGTGAGAATAAAACTTCACCCTCATCCATGAAGAAAGCAACTTTTAAAGCACAAATCCAAGTGGATGTCTTCGAATAGGAAGAATCCCTATTTTGTAGCTGCCTATGGCTTCATGTGCAAGATGACAAAAAATATCTTCTTTTGATGATGTCATCAAACACGCGAGTTGAAAGAAGTGCTAGCAAATTTTACTTCATTTTTGACACTTCAACACTCATTTTGACTTAAATATGGCCTGTCTCCAACTTCAACAAGGCAGAAAAATGTCACTGTTGACTAAAAAAGCTAACTGATCCTAACATTTTGGAGACCTATCAATTGAGATTCCATCCCCTGCCTCCGACTGACGATCTGACATCATTTGACCAAGTTTGACCTCCCGAAAACTGTCAAAGGGTGAAGATTGGGCACAAAATTGTCAGAAAACACTGTGGACATGAAAAATATTCTAACACTGCTCAAGTTGGGTGACCCAAGTCACCTGGGGCACCTGGTTTCCCAACACTTAGTCATTTTTTTAAATTTTTTTGTAACTTCTTCAATTTCTTGATTTGTGTGCGCGTTCCGGTGGCAGATGACCCCTATTTGGCTATCGATTTCTGTCAACTGGGATGAAACTGAGTCTGATGATCTGACAAATAGGTAGACATCAAGATGAGGGTAGATTGGATAGCCTGAGCATATCTGAGATGAATCTCCTGCTTTTACAGGCCTTTTGATTGAGTTTGACCAAGTTTGACCAATTGGGAATGAGCTGATGGAAGCATTTTTGACGTTTCTCAAAAAACATGAAAAAAATCTAACACTTGAAAGGTTGGGCACCCCAAGTCACCTAGGGTGCCTGGATTCTCAACACTTAGTCAAATTTCTAATTTTTCAACCTTTCATTCCACCTTTGATCCATCTTGCATCATTTTGCATGCGTCGTCGAGTTGACAATTGTTCGTCAGTTTTGCGTCATTGGAACAACATTGAAAACTTGTCGACGAGCTCTGGTAGATGAACTTTCTCTGTTGATGACCTCCAAGATCATGCTTCACCTTTTGAAAAAGTAGAAATGACCCAGTAGAGAAAACTTGGTCGTTTGAAGATTCCATCTGAACTGCACTGATCGTGAAGCAAAATCAACCAATGAGGATCAAGCGTGACACCTGAGTTGGAGATTCTATTTTTAGAAAGTTTTTCCAGCATCCATATCTCAAGAAACCCAGAAAACCTAATCTGACGTCTATTTTTAGAAATTTCTAAAAATAGAAATTTCTATTTTTAGAAATTTTGCTTATTTGACCTTTTGACGAAAAAATTTTCTAGACTTGTTCAAAATGCCTTAATGAAGTAAAAATTTTAATTGGGTACAAAACCATGCCATGCTTTACAATATGCACTCACAAGAGAAAACTCAATACAAAGATGTTAGATTTCTACCCAAG
This sequence comes from Cunninghamia lanceolata, assembly GCA_027924645.1. Lineage (NCBI taxonomy): Eukaryota > Viridiplantae > Streptophyta > Pinopsida > Cupressales > Cupressaceae > Cunninghamia > Cunninghamia lanceolata. The sequence continues at coordinate 10,026,002 of BSBN01000553.1, read as the reverse complement.
CATGCAAGTGATTGAGAGAAAGCAAAATAGAAATCAGATATGAGCTAAATAAACTATATTCAACTTAAGAGAATGCAAAGCATTACAATAGAATGGGATGCTCATATGAGAGCAAGAGGTGGGTATATATATGATATTCCACCCAAGAAACTCAATACACAACCAATGTGGGATAAAGTGAAAAAGTCCCTAAGTAAGCTTAACCTAGTGTGAAAAGAGCTAAGGTGGAGAACAAGCTAAAAAAGAGCTAGTTAGCAAAGTAACCATGTTCACACTAACACCCCCCTTAAGTGTAACTAGGGGAAATGGTGACAAAATGCAAAGATGGGTCCCGGCAACAAGGCCTGATGAGGTACCCATGTACAAAGAAACCTGTCAAAAAAAAGAAAGGAAGGAGAAAACCCAGTGGGAAAAAACTCCCCCATGAGAGGATAAAGTAGGAAGGGCTAAGAGACCCCCCCAGAAGAGATGTCCCGCACCCCCAAGAGAGACTGAAGATGAACATACTTGCTCTCAGTGAAGGGTTTGGTGAAGATATCCACAACCTGGTCTGCTGTAGGACAATATTGCAAATCAATGACCTACGCCTAAATCAGCTCCCTGAGAAAATGCATGTGGATCTCAATATGTTTGGTCCGCTGATGATGAACCGGATTCCATGAGATTTGAATGGCACTTTGGTTGTCACAAAATATGACTGATAGCCGTCTGATCTGGATACCAAACTCAGTGAGAAGATTTTGAAGCCAAATGGCCTCAGTAGCGGCATTCACAGCCCCCCGATACTCGGCCTCAGTAGAAGATAGAGCAATAACAGACTGCTTCTTGCTCGACCAACAAACAAGACCTAAACCAAGTGAGAAGCTATAACCTGAAGTAGACTTGCGATCTTGAGAATCGCCCGCCCAATCTGAATCTGTGTAGCCCACCAAGTCAAACTCAATACCCACTACATAGTGAATCCCAAAACTATGAGTACCCTGAATGTAGTGAAGGATCCGCTTGGCTGCTTTCCAGTGCTGCTCATGAGGCTCCTGCATGAATCGAGAGACCATGCCTACAGCATATGAAATGTCGAGTCTCGTATGAGTCAGATAAATGAGACTCCCAACAAGCTGTCGGTACAAAGTGTCATCAAAAAGTGGAGAAGAATACTGAGCCTCAAGTTTGACTCCAGGAAGGAAGGGAGTCAGAGCAGGCTTACAGTCAGCCATATGAAACCTCAAGAGCAAATCTAGAGCATACTTGGACTGTGTGATGGTGATCCCGAAAGAAGACTGAAAGATCTCAATCCCGAGAAAGTAATGCAACAAGCCCAAGTCAGTCATCAAAAAACTATCATGAAGAGCAGTTTTGACAGCCCCAATGGTGGATGAAGAACTCCCTGTGATTAATAAGTCATCAACATACAGAACTAAAAATAGGAGTGAATCATCCTGCTACAGAATGTAGACATTGGGATCAAAATGGCACTGAGTGAACCCAACTAATAGAAGGAAGGAATCCATCTTGGCATACCAGGCCCGAGGAGCATGTTTGAGGCCATAGAGAGACTTCCGAAGATGACACACAAGTGAAGAATCCTAAATGAATCCTTGTGGTTGCTCCATGTAGATCTCCTCCTGAAGGTCACCGTGAAGAAAAGCACTCTTCACATCCATCTGGTGTACTTCCCAATGATTAGCTGCAGCAATGGCAAGAACAAGTCAGATGGAATTCATTCAGGCAACTAGTTGAAAAGTCTCAGAGTAGTCAATCCCAAGAACCTGGGAGAATCCTTTGGTGACCAAGTGAGCCTTATGCTTGTCAACTGACCCATCTGCTGCAAATTTTGTCTGATAGATCCACTTACATCGAACAAGTTTTCTTTCCTTAGGAAGAGGGACTAGATCCCAAGTGTGGTTCCTCATCAAGGAACTATACTCCTCCTGCATAGCTGTATCCCACTCAGAAATACCAGAAGCCTCATGAAAGGACTGTGGATCTGAGGCAGTAGCAATGAAGACATGTGGAGCATCCTGAAACTGTGAATGAGTCCACCTGGTGTTTGATGGATCCCCAACCCAATCACCTGCAGACTGCAAGGTCTGTCTAGCCCAAAGTGGACCAGAAGATGGAGAATCTAGAGGAGAATCATCAACCTCTGAATGATGACTAGGAGAGGAAGGAGGTGAGTCCTCTGAATCACTCTCTGCATCAGAATTGGAGGTAGAAGAATGCTCAGGTGAATTTGACTCATCAGAAGATCTGTCATGTATCCCAAGAGACTCTAATGTCAAAGTAGGAGTTGGAGAAGTGATAGAAAGTGAGCTCGAAGAGCCCTCCTCAAACTGAACACTCCTTTCAATGAACAACTCATGTGTAGTAGGGTGAAGCAACCGATAACCCTTCACACCATCAGGATAACCTACAAATATGCAAGGTCTACTCTGCGGATCCAAGGCCTTGCGTTTCTCTGCAGGAATGTGGGCCCATGTAGGAGAACCAAAAAGTTGAAAGTGCTTAACTGATGGTTTTCAACCGCTCCAAGCTTCAAAAGGAGTGACTCCCTTCAAGGCTCAGTGAGGAACACGGTTTTGGTTATAACAAGCACAGTTAATGGCCTCTACCCAATACTGTGGTGCAAGAGATCTGGAGTGAATCATGCAGTTCGTCATTTCTTTCAAGGACCTATTCTTCCGTTCTGCAACACCGTTCTGCTAAGGATTATACGGAACTGAATGCTACAAATCAATCCCCTCTGAAGTGCAAAACCTCTCAAACCGATGGTTGACATACTCACCACCATTGTCAATGCGCAAAACTTTGATGGCTTTCTTGGATTGCTTCTCTACAAAAGTCTTGAAGTCCTCAAAGTGATCAAATACCTTAGACTTGTTTGAGAAAGTACACCCAATATCGAGAAAAGTCATCAATGAATGTGAGGACATATCTAGCCCTACTAAAAGAAGGATGCTGAAATGGACCAGCCAAATCACTGTGAACTAACTCCAATATCTGTGAAGCTCTCCATGCCTTACCTTTGTCAAACTTTTCCTTAGGATGCTTACCAAGAACGCAACCTTGGAAAACACCACCTGAAAACTAAACTAAAGGCAACCCTGTGACCATGCTCTACTGGTTGAGCTGCTGCAAGTATCAGTAGTAAAGATGGCCAAATCGTTCATGCCATAATCTACTCTCATCATTAGAATGAGTGAGCAAAACAGTCGAAAGAGGATCAGGAACAAAGTGAGAAAACAGATAGAGCCATGACTGATGATCTGCTCTCCCAACTGCAACTATAGAACCATTGTGCAACTCATGAATCTCCACTAAATCAGGGGTGAACTCAACCCACTTGCCTGAACCTGTGTGAGTGATCTGGTATACCGATAGGAGATTAGTTGATAATGAGGGCACACAAAGAACATCATGGAATGTGTCATCCCCCACATCAACAGACCCTCTCCCACACACCTCAACAAGAGTGTCATCACCCATCAAAATAGAAGGCATAGTACACGGCTCCAAAGATGCAAGTTCTTCCTTAGATGAAGCCATGTGGTGTGAAGCACCCGAATCAAGAACCCAAGTGGATGGTGAAGAAGCAACTGCAACAAGGGCATTGCCCTTTCCTTTCCCTTTGCTATTTTCTTTTGCCTTGTTAGACCCCTCATTAGAACTCAGTTTGATAGACTCAAGAACACTGATATTATTCTTTTCAAGAATGTGTGTCAAGTGATCAATTTGTTTCTTCAGACATTTATATTCATCATGACCATGTCTTTTACAATAGGCACATTGGACCCTCTCTTTCTTAGGCTTGTCGCCCTTGGAAAATTGGGTCTCAATAGTTGCTTTTGAAGCAACCGATATCTGATCCTTCTTCTCCTTGCTATTCTTTTGTTTCTTATCCTTACTATTGTTGTTACTACTTTGTCCTTTCTGTTCTTTTGTGCCTTGGTTGGCAGCCAAGGCATGTGACTTAGAGGACTTAAGAGTGCCTATCTGGATTAGATTGTCTTGTTCTCGAGTGAGACTGACAGTAAAATCATCTAAAGATGGCATGGTGAATTTAGTACCAAGTGCACCCTTAGTAGCATAGAAGGTAGAAACAAACACAGAATATTCTAAACTTAGCTTAGAGAGAATACGAAGAATCAGCTATTCCTCTTTCTTTTCAATTCCACATTGCTTCAACTGTAATCTAATGGCCTTTAGCTTTTTGAAGAAGTCTTGTATTGTATCAAAATTACATGGATTTAACCCTATTAGCTCATTCTCCAATTGATGTCCCCTTAATTCATCTTTTTTACCAAAGAGATTTTCTAAAGTATTCCATACATCATTTGGTGTTGTAGCAAATTCAACATGAAAAAGAAGATCAGGAGATACAGACATGCATAGAGTTCCAAAAGCTTCATCTAGTCTGTTATGAAATTTAGGCCTTTTTGCAAGTAAGGTTGGTTCAATTTCTAGACCCATTGTTACTCTATATAGTCCTAACTTCTTAAGTTGGCTAGTCATCTTGGACTTCCACTCATAGTAGTTGTAGGGTGTTAGAACATGCACTGTTAATTGATCCATCTTAATGCAGAATTAGATTATTGTTGTGAGGAAAGAAAAGATGCAAGAACTCACAAGACACTAGCAAGCAATACTAAATGGTCTTGATTTCAATGCATTGCAAAACCCTCACAAAGAGCATATGCTAAAAATACAACTTTGGCACAATACTTAGATAAATAAACAGTACCATTGCGATCTACTCAAAAAATTATTCACTTTCAAAAAAAGAATCACCTTGATACGAGGTCATATGTGAAAGTTATGATACTCCGAAGTTCCTAAAAACGAGAACTGTGCAGAGTCACATGTGAGAATATGAGATTACTGAAAAATCTGTACACTGAAATCAAAAAACGATTATACCAGCATGTAGAGCATGAAAAATTAGCTAAAATAAAAAAAAGAAGCTCGCAAATCCAAGGTCGGGAGCCCAAGTTACAACCTTTGGAAGTTGAACTACAATTTCCAAAACGCCAATGGAGAGGGGTTTTGCTGTAGCTTTCTGATTTTGTTTCTGCAAAATATATAAGCTATATGCAAAAACTAATAGATACCCAGATAGTTTTTTGGTGCTACGAACAAAACCCAGAAGGCATTTTTCTCTGTGATCTATAGAAAATGTGACTCTAATGAAAAAAAATGTGTTTAGCACCAAAAAGTGACATGCAAAGACTAGATCAGCTACCTAAGACAAACAAAGGCATGCTGCAACTTGCAAAATTAATCAGAATAAATAAAATGCAAGCCGATTGTTAGATTTTAGCTCAAAGAGTCTTGAGGAAGCTATGAAAAAAACTTGCAACTGGCAAGTCAAAATATGAAACCCCCCAGAAACTAGAGTTTTATCCACATTTTTCTGTTTCTCCAGATCATCAGAAGATGCAAGAGAAGAGCATACTCATGTGCTTCGAAACCCACGACTCATAAACTAGAGTTTTCTCCACACTTTTCTGTTTCTCCAGATCATCCGAAGATGCAAGAGAAGAACATACTCATGTGCTTCGAAAAACAAATCTACACTCTTAGATTTCTAAAAAAAATGCTAACCCACAACTCACAACCGCTCTGATACCATGTTAGATTTCTACCCAAGCATGCAAGTGATTGAGAGAAAGCAAAATAGAAATCAGATATGAACTAAATACACTATATTCAACTCAAGAGAATGCAAAGCATTACAATAGAATGGGATGCTCATATGAGAGCAAGAGGTGGGTATATATATGATATTCCACCCAAGAAACTCAATACACAACCAATGTGGGATAAAGTGAAAAAGTCCCTAAGTAAGCTTAACCTAGTGTGAAAAGAACTAAGGTGGAGAACAAGCTAAGAAAGAGCTAGATAGCAAAGTAACCCTATTCACACTAACAAAAGATAGCCTCTCACACAACTTATAAAATAAGAGCCAACCCTAACCACTAACCTTGTGCTTGCTTTTATAGAGTCAAGATCATACAAATACAACTTGTGGTATTGGATAAAAATAATGTGACTCAAAACCATGAGCACAAAACCATTGACCCCAAAATTAATTATTTTGCACAAATAATAAATATTTGTCTTATGTCTCCCAATGTTAAATACAACTTTTACAAGTTACACCAAATAAATATTTAATGTGGCTAAACACATCAATTAAGATGCACCACAAAAGAATATTTATTTTACATAATTAAATTAATTAATGTTATGCAAGGTGAACAATACCTTTTCCCAACAATAGGTACCAATAATCGAATCAACCATATCCTTAACAACGTATTAAAATTTGTCTTTCGCAATAGACTTGGTCTTCTCTATTTTTTCAGGCATGGTGATATTGTGAGACTTCATATACTCCCTCAGGACTTCTAGCTCATCCTTATTCATATTGCTTCTATCTTAAGGCTGAAAATGGGCTCTTTTGATCTCTTTCTTGTACACCAAAGTGAGACCTTCCTCTAGCAGGATCAAAAACTTATCCTTAGGAATCTCAAGGATCATAGAAACTTTTAATAAGATACAAAGAAGGATGAGCTCACAATGTGACTCAGTAAGGCATCTTCTCTTGCCATGGAAGACCTCCTCATTCCTATTTTTCCAAATATGCCACAAAATTTCATTAGTTAAAACAAGCCAAAACTTATTCAAATCTTTAGAGAAAACTTTAACATAGCCAAATAAAATTTCACGCCAAGTAAATCCTTAGATTTGACATCCCAACTGAGATAATTACCAAGAAAAGAAGAACATAATTGAAAATCATAATGACAATCAAAGAAGAGAAGCTCAATAGTCTCAAACGTATTACACATGCTACACATTCTAACAAGAATACCTAAGGAGGACAACTCAGTATTCACAACAAGCTTCTTCAAAAGTAAAAGCCATCTAAAACATGCTTTCTTAGGCTCAAAAGAAAATGACCATTTATGTTCAGACCATAAGTTAAGATTCCATTTCTTATTAAGACAATCAATAATATCTGTCATATTAGAAAGTAAACCACATAACTTTTTAGCAGATATTTGATCAACATGGTACCATCAATCCATCTGAAATACACCAAAATCTCAGAGTTCAAATTCAAGGAAATAGGAAAATTCACATTATATAAGGTTTTTTTCAACACAGAGTAGGATCTGTTTTGATTATTAGGAATTTGGAACTCAGTGAACTAATAGTATCCCACTCTTTAATTCTACCATTTATGAAAATATCCTTAAACTCAAAAATACCTTTAGAATCCCATTGCTTAGTAGAACACCCTTGAGTAAGGGCAAGGGGTTTATTATTCCAGTCCAAGTTCCACGAAATTAATCAAAAAATAGTAAAATTACCATCAGTTCTAGAGAAGACATTTATATTCTTTACCAGATGTTTAATACTTTTCCAAGCCCTCCAAATGTTGCTAAAGACATTGGAACCAAGGGGTTTAACAGAAAACTTGCCAAATAACAAATCATGAGGATGTAAGGCAGTCCAACTTCTACCTGTTTAGGTCTGGAGAGAGCAATATTATTCTTAACCAATACTTTCCAAGGTTTTGAACCATCAAAAGCTTTCAAGATCCATCTAACAGTCAAAGCAATCCCTTGCAATTTCAAATTCAACCCCAAACCCCCATTGAACTTTGGAAGACAACACTAGGCCCAATTGACCGCATGTCTCTTTTTACCCCCTTACCATCCAACCACAGAAAATCTCTACGAATCTTTTGAATTTTTTCAAATTGAGCACTACCAAAAGGCCAAGTAGAAGAATAATAAATGCTATAACAAGAAAGTATCTTTTGAATAACTTGAAATCTCCCTATTAAAGACAAGACGAGTCTACCATTTTAAAGTCTTTTTCTCAATTTTCTTAAACATCCATTCCCACATATCCTTGAAAGAGGGTTCAATAGAGAAGGGAATACCAAGATACTTAACAATAGTGCTAGGGCCACCCCATTGCCAGTTGTCCCCTTTAAGCTAATCAGGAAGAGAATTGTTCCAACTCAGAATGGTAGATTTTCTATCTAAAATCTTGGCCCCAAAGGCTTTACAAAATACATTCAATCTTTTAATCACATTAGCAAAAATATCCTCCTTCATTTCAATAAAAAGAGTCATATCATCAACAAATTGAGCATTCATAAGTTTATTGTTATTAGGAAGCCAAATACCATTTATAGGAGGGATAATCATGTCCGTTCTCAACACATAATGCAAAGTTTCAACACTTATAACAAACAATACAAAGGAAATAGGACACCCTTGTCTTATAGACCTTTGCAAGGGAAAAGGTTCAATTAATGAGCAATTTATATCAATCTATGTAGAGGAGTCTTTGAAAAGGATTTCTATCCATTTGCATAAAACATCAGGAAAACCAAACACATCCAAAATAGAAAACATGAAAGACCATTCAATCCTATCATATGTTTTCTCAAAGTCCAACAAAATCATACTAACATCTTGACTAGAATGTTTTGCCTAATTCATTCATTCCTAGCTAGTGACCAGTTTATCAAGAATATACCTCCCTTTAATAAATCCATTCTAAGTAACAGAGGCAACACTTTTAAGAACATCAATCAATCTAAGGGATAAAAGTTTGGCCAAAATCTTATAATAGACATTAAGAAGGGTGATAGGTCTCCAATTTTTAACTAGAGACATGTCCCCTTCCTTAGACAATAATTTAATAATTCCTCTATTAATACTGCAACCCAAAGATCCCTTATCAAATGCCTCTTTATAAATTTCCAATAGATCATCTGCAATCCACTCATTGTTGGCTTTATAAAACTCAATAGGAAGTCAATCAATACCTGGAGATTAACCATTACTAAAGGAATTAATAGTTTTGATAATTTCCTCTTTAGTAATGTCCTTACTGACCTCTAGGGCTTCTTCATTACTAACCTTCTTTGGAATGGCTCCTTTACAAAACTCCCTTGCAGCCTCACTCTAGCTATTATCCTCAAAAGAAAACATAGTTTGGTAAAAAATATTGAAAAGAATCTTTCATGAAGTTAATGTCTTCATCTGGAAACAATACCATCATTCTCAATTGGGCCAATTCTTTCCCTATTCTATTTGGATTTTAAAATGTTAAAGAAATACTTAGTGCCTCTATCACTCTCTTTAATCCAATTAATTTTAACCTAAATCTTAGCCTATTGATTTTTATAATTCTACAAATGCCTCAAAAGATTTTTAGTTTTCACCATATTTTCAAGTAATCTTTTATCACTGTAATTATTCTACAGCTGAATTTATGCATTCAAGAACTTATCCTCTAGAATACCTTCAAGTCTCCTTCTATCTAAGGCATTCTTCTTCCCCACAGTCCTGAATACATTACTCCAGACTAACACTAGGGTGTCCCATCTTTTAATAGAAGAATCCTCCTTGTAACATGCCTTAAACAATATTTCTAGAACTTAGAATACCATCAAGACAATCTTTACCCCTTAAGCAAAGACACATTAAGCTTAAACATATGACTGCTAGACCCATAGCTTTCCTAACAAACATTGTCAATTGAAATAGAGGCTTCAATTGGATATTGATTAGACATTGTGGAGGTAGAGACTTGAACTAGATTATGGACATTATCATATACAAAAGAGAATACCCCTTTATTTGTAAGTACGCATTCCACAACAAAATTTACATAAGTAAATAATCCACTTATTTACATCCACTCAAGTGAAAAGATAGATATCATAATCATTAATCAATAATATCATTAAATCTTACAAATTGTGTGATTAATCCAGGTGTTAGCACTATAAATAATATACAATGTCCATTGGCTCTCATGCCATAAATCATCCAATGTTAAATACAAGATACAATAATCATGTACAATATAAGAAATAATAAATCAATCAAACTCTCCAGCCTCCACGAACCCACATGGTCCTCTTGTAAGCCGAGAGATAGGAACATGGCTCAGGCGCTTTTCCGCCCAACCATGAAGCAATTACACTTCCCCAGATCCCTTCATGACACAAAGGAAACCCAACCCTGTACAAAATATCTAGCAACTTGGAAACAACTAGCCGGAAGGAACACCTGATGCAACCTAAAGTCTAATGTGTAAATCTAGAAACAATGATATGTAAATTGTCTCATAATAGGATGTGGTAGAGATATATATAAATAAAGTTTTCTAGACAAATTTTATCTATTTCAATGAATCCCAACTTGGCCAAGCATATAAAATAGTTTAAGGTTCAATTCCTGAAAAGAGGAAAAGCCATCTCTTATATTCCACATTCGACATCCTAGCCTAGAAAGCAACCCCAAACACACATAAGAGCTAATCTAGTTTCTTTTCAAAGCAAACTAATTCTTTTCTTTTGCACAATCATAATGAATTCACTTTCAAGAAATAATTCTAATGAAAAAGCTTTAAGCATATGTTTATTTAAGATGCATAAATAAGACATAAACTGAAGATAACTTAACTCATTCCATTCTTAATTACCTCAAAAGAATCTTGTTTAGATCTTATAACACATACTTTTCCTAGATACAGTTACTACATCATTTCTTTGCTCAATCAATGAGAATGAATTTCTAGCAATATTTATATCAAAGAGTTGTATTTAATCATTCACGAAATACATAGATCATTATAAAAATGGTTATAACCTTTATCCCATAATTCATTCATAATTTATCAAAATAAAATAAAATAAATAACTCTCGATTTGCCTAACCACGGGTAGGCTTATAATTCCTCTCAATTAAGATCGTAACATGGATTTACAAGAACTACTGCTTAACAATATCAAGATTACCAATAAACCATCATTTACAACAAGGTAAAAGTAGAAAATTATTTAAATATATCCTACATCTATCACAAGAACCTTGTTGTCTGAAATAGGGTTACTGTCAAGTTCACGACAGGAACAAAGTTTAGTTCGTTACAGGAAAGGCAGATAAATCCGTGACAAGGATTAAAGATATACTGTTGTGAAAGGTATTAAAACTACTGCTTCAGGTATAAATTAACCATTGCAGGGAGTTGGTATGCAGCTACAGGAGTAAGGATAAATCTTCTACATAAAGACAGAAAAACTACGACAAGAACACAGAGATACTGTTCTGCGATAGGAACCCAAAAATATTGTTCTGCGACATGAACTGGTTAAAGTCTTCTACATGACTAAAATAAGTCTTCTATGACAGGAAGAAATAATGATGACAGGGATAAGTTAACTGCTGCGATAGGAAAGAATAGTAAACTGCAACAGGAATTACTAACTTTTATGACAGGAGTAAAATATGTGACAGGAATATACAGTAATGTTTAACAGAGACAGTAACAACTGCAACAAGAAGTATATCAGCAATAGGAAGTCAGAAAACTGCTCAAGTGTTGCTACATAAATAGAGTTAGCTAGAGGATAAAGAAATCTAATTCAGAGATTTAATAAGTAAGCTATAGAAATAGATAACTATGACAACAAAATATCAGTGATAGGAATAGTCGTGACATGATAAAATATAACTATAGTGATAGGAACCAGATAATTGTGTTTAGTTATCTAAAATTATCACCCAACAGTAGTAAAATATGCATATCCATGGTAAAGCATCTGTGGTAGGGGTAGTTTGATAAGCTAAATTAATTTGGGACAGGAATTTAAAAGTCTGCTATAGGATAAAATAGACAGAAAAATAGCTACAATGGAAACTTATATGTTTATGATAGGATGGTTTAAGCTTGTTGTGCCAGGAACTTCTAGTAGAAAAAGAACATAGGTAAAACTAGCATAAATTCAGGCAATAATGTGACGAGTAACTCAGGTTGATTATCAATGAGGCTATTGTCTTTGAGTTGGTTGGATCATACCATAACAGAGAATAAAAGCAATTTAGCAATATTATTTAGAATGAATGGGATTAAAGGAGGTGCCCAAGGCTGACATAAGGATGGTACTGGCTAAAAAGTTACTAACCGAATAGTGACAGAAAGACCAAAAAAATTCTACAAGCTAACATTTAACTGATTTTGGGAAAAATGGTTCAGACCAGTCGCATGCTGAAAGTGTTGATTTAACCCAGATCAACCAAAACATAAGGATGGTCGATTCTCAAACAATCATAAAGGACAATAAAAGTAGGCAACTATTGTTTTATAACAGCTCGATTAGAGAAAGTTCAGAGGTGATTTAGCATGGTATTCCAAATGACAGATAACAATAGAGAAAAGGAAACACCAAGATTTGATATAAACACAATCTTAGAACCACAACAGGTTGATAATTCTCAAGTTGATTGCCAAATAGGAAGGATAAACATCTAGATGACAGTAAAATACACTAAGGCATTTGGGATAAACAAGGCACAGGGGAAATAAATAGGAGGCCATCTAAACTACTACGAACACCAAAGAGAAGACAAAAAACAAGCCTACGTTCAGATAGTATAAGAAATCATAACTTTACAAAATGATTCAAGATAAATACCCAGTTTTATTTTAAAGTCATTTGCAGATTACAGATCTCCTAATTCCTTCTTCCATCGCTGCCCAGATAATGGTCTGCCCTGTGTTTTCTTCTATCCTGTCACTAATGTCCAAGATCATGGAGTCTTCTGTTGCTGCTAAAATTTTATATGGTCTTCTCTGTTGCCAAAAAAAAAATGAAGAGCCTATTCTCTGCCTTTCGATCCTACTTTTATCACCATCCCTTTGATTAAGTTTAGACTGCCAGTTTGTATGATGCTTTAGCCATAAAAAATGGATTTTGCTTAAAAAAATAAACTATTAAAATATTTCTTACTGTCGCTCCTCCCTTTTGCATGGCAGGAATTTATTTAATTATTATATTTTTAGCCCTCTATTTATAATATAGATTAATATAATGTTTTTATCTTTTATAAATAATAAAGCATATTTTATTTAAGTCTAACAAGAAAAATAATATATATTAATTAAATCAATTTATTCAAATAAAGAAAACACTTCAATAATATACTTTATATATAAAAGCACTTCATTTAGATTATTTTCAAATAATAATATTATATTTATATAGAGAGAAAAACATTTAAATTATTTATTTAATAATTTAAAGAAAATAACTTATGCAATTATGATATATCTAAGTTGAATTACGTAATACAGACATGGTTAACTATGTATTCCAAATAAACATATCATAGGAACGGAAAACATATATTAATTATTTAAGCATCAATCAAGTCCATTCACCATATAAAATACACAAAAAAAATTAATAACTACACAGTGATGCACAATAAAACCATTCAATGATGTAGTATGATATGAAACTATGTGAATATGTGCGTGCATTAGATCTATCCATCCCAACAATTCTTGCCGAGTGGATAGACCATCTCTACCTCAACCATGTTCTCATCTTCGACATTTTCTCCTGCACTCAGTCGCACTTAGATTTTCATTAATAGGTTAGTTCCCCAAAAATCATTGCCAAAGAAAAACAAAATGTACATCCATAATCGTACCAATAATATTCATTTATTAAATCAACTTTCAAAATTATGCATTATAACATTCACGACAGTTACTTTCACACACGTGGAATCACTCATAGTAAATCAATCATAATAAATGTCCAATAATCAGAATTATAAATAAAGTCCAAAAATGAGATGTGACATTATTGACATAAAACATGTCAAGTCTAGAATAGACTCTCTTACCCTAAACCTAATTATTTCACCAAGTAAACCATACCTTTTTATTTCTAGACTTTTTCTTCTCCAAGGGATCCATAAGATTATGAAACCTCTTCTTTCTAGACCAAAAAAAAGTTCATTACCCCTCAACAGAACATCTCTTCCCCCAACTTTATCTTTCTTACATTCTACCATATTGAAATCTCCCCCTAGAATCCAAGGAGTCTTAGGCAAAGAATGCACCATCCAGTTCCATAGAGCAACATTTATCTTTGTAGTCATTAGGGGCATAAATGGAGCATAGGACAAATCTACACTCATTGTTCTCCAGAATGACCCAAACCAATCTATTGCATGGAGAGGAACCACTATTGGCAACAAAGGAACCCACATAGAGTCGATAAAAATGGAAGATCCGCCTTTGCCTTTATCATGCAGTGATACAGAAGCATCAAAGTTCACCAGAAATCTTGCATCACCAAAAATACATTTTATTTTCTAAGTTTGGTTTTCTTCTATGTTTTCTTTGTAGAGGTTGATTTTGTGCTTTAGGAGGAAATTTTATTCATTTTGGCCAAGTAAAAATCAAGTTTTGGATAAGTTTAGGGCCTTTGGTCAGCCACTTTTCCAGTTTGTGAACTGTTCAATTTGTTGATCCAATGGTTTTTTGATGGCTTAGTTCATCGATGGGTGATCTCACCAAAAAATCCTTAAACGAAAGTTTGAATTGCTCAAAGTTAGTCAATTGTTCTTTTTGCTGACGAAGTTTAAGTTTGAAGTTTTGAATGTTAGGAAATTAGGCAGTTCATACTTCATAACTTTCAAGTTTTTCTTTTATCACCAAGTTTAAAAAAGATGGAAGTCACTGATAGAAGGAAAGTGTCAAGTTTTAGCTAGTTCAAAAGTTCCAAAAGTTGGTGATGCACCTGTTTCAAATATGTGCCTAATCAGTGTTGTCATTGATGTCAACATATCCTTGTTGCCATTGGTGTCAACTGTATCCTATTTTGTTGCATGTTTAGAAGACTAGAATGTTGAGGATATTGAGAAAATTAATAAAGATCAATGTATGTGGACCATATGTCTGAATAGAGGATTGTCTGAAGAAGCTCCAATTAAGATTTGAAATGTTCACATGAAGATTGGTTTTGCAATGTTTAGAAGAGACAAGGTGACAGGAAAGAGGTCCGGATTGTTCTAGAAATGTAAAATGATGATCTACGGATCTAAAGGCATGTCTGGGAAGTCAGTGTGTATCATCAACTCAAGTGGTTCATGGTTTGGAGGTCCGCAAAAAATCTTTCTAATGTAACAGTCATAGCAGACAATGTTCTTGAGGTTCCACATGAAGATGCAAGTGATTCTGATAATTTGGATGAGTGCGGTGTTTTTGTTGAATTCAATATGCTTGTGAAGGTCTCTAGATCGTGTGACTACTATGTTGGAGGTCTGCACTGAAGTTTGAGCTCGTTGGTAAAGATTTCCTTTTTGGTGTTGTTGTTCTTCCCAGTTTTAGCCAATCAGATGTTTCAAGCATATTGCAAATGATCCAAGAACAATTTTATGAAGCGTGGCATGCTGATCGAGGAAGATTTGAGTCCCAGTTATGTTTGGCCGATAGCAAAGTGATTCGCATTAAGTCAGATGTTTGTAATGCCGACCTTGATGTTTAATCCAAAGTTGATGAAGGATATAAAGGCATGTAGATGAGTTGTGAAAAAGCATCCTTGTGAAAAAATAATATATCTGAAGAAAGGATCAAAGGCAAAGCAGAGCAAAGGAGAAGTAGAAGAACAAGAGTTGTTTTGATGAACAGTTAGAGAAGAAGTATTTGGGGCAGAGCAGAATTTTTGTGAGAATTTAATGAAACTAAACCAGACAGGAAGGAGATGCTATTTATCAGTTAATTCTTTTTGTATTAAACATAAATTTTGTAGGCAGTGAGCCTCTCTTGAGTAGTGAGCTCTGGGCAGTGAGCCTGAAGGCATGTGCCTTCTCTTTTCTTTTAAGTACTTTTAACAGGGTACGAATCTTGTGGGTTAACCCCCACCGTGGTTTTCCCTTAACCAGGTTTCCACGTAAAAATCTTGGTGTTATGTGTGTTCAGTTTATTTCTGCTCATATATTGTTGATTCATGCTTTAATGTTTACATTATTAATCTGATTGTAAGTTGATAAAGAAGATTAAAAATAGAAAAGGTTAAATTTGCAAGACAACTGATTCACCCCCCCTCTCAGTTGTCCAGACTAATTCCAACAATTGGTATCAGACCTAGATCCTCTAAAAGAAGCTTGACCGCTTGAGGAGATCCAGGATGTCGACCTACAAGAAGGATAGTCTGAGATTTGATGGAACAAATTACTCTGTTTGGGAGAGTCGCATGGAGTGCCATTTGCAATGCATGGGTGATGCTTATTGGGTGATAACCAATGATGACCATAAACCTCTGGAGAAAGGTCCTTCGACTCCAGATCAACTCAAAGATGCTGAAAATAACCTTCAAGCTAAAGAAGCCCTGTTGAGTTCCCTGATTGATTCAGAAATGACAAATGTCTTTGGACTAAAAGTTGCTCATGAAATCTGGAAGAAGTTGGAGAATCTTTATGAAGGCGATGAATATGTCAAATGTGCCAAGCTACAAAGTCTAAGAGGAAAATTTGAAAATCTAAGGATGAGTGAAGATGAAAACATCACAATCTACATGCAAAAGATAAATGAACTTGTGTGTGGTATCAGGTGTGCTGGTGGAACTTTGGAAGAATCAGAGATTGTGGTAAAAGTGCTCAGATCTTTACCTAATTCATACAAACATAAGGTTGCTTCTATAGAGGAGATCAGGATTAGCTCAGAAGTTACAAGAGATCAACTAGTTGGTAAAATTTCAGCTTTTTAATTAAGTGAGTTTGGTGATTCTCTTCGTAAGTCTGAATCTGCATTTAAGGCCAGTGTATATGGAAAACAAAGATATGATCCGAGTGAAAGATCTTCAGTAAGATCAAATAGATTTGTGAAGACAAGGAAGGATCTTGAAGATGATGAAATTGAGACTGCAGATCTTGAAGCTCTTATTGCCAAAAGAATGTCAAGAGGATCTGGTAAGTATGAAGGAAAGTTGTCATTCAAATGTTTTTCTTGTAATAAGATTGGTCATTTTGCCTCAAGATGTCCGAAGAGGTTTTCAAAACTAAACCCTAACAGATATAAAGGTCAGAAGAAATGTTACTTTGTCTAAGAAGCTGGAGAAGGAGTCACAGATGATGAATATGATCATGGAGGTTCCATTGAAAATGATTGGGTGTTCATTACTATCAAAGAAGTAGAACCGGTGTCTACTAAATCTACTAGCTATGAAAATGTGGAAAGTGCCTTGGCTACTCAGGTTGTTGAAAAGGATGAATGGGTGATTGATAGTGGATGTTCTCATCATATGACTGGTGATAAAAGTAAGTTTGTAAGCCTTGAAAAATATGAAGGTGGGCTTGTAAAATTTGGAGACAACTCAGCTGGTAGAATCTATGGCAGAGGATCCATCTCTTTTGATGGTAAGAATAACACCAATGATGTTTTGTACGTGGAAGCATTGAAGCATAATCTTCTCAGTGTTGGATAGTTCGTTGACAAGGGTTATGATCTCCAATTCAAGGATGGAAAATGTGGAATCTTTGAAAGCTCCAAAACTAAAATTGCATCTGGTACTCAAACCAGAGGTAACATCTTTCATTTAAGTAGTTCTGGCAAAAGTTGTCTAGTTGCTCAGACAAATCAAAGTTGGTTATGGTATAGGAGGATGTGTCATGTGAATTTTGATAACATTGTCAAGATAAGTTCTATTCAGGCTATAAGAGATCTACCAAAACTTATGAAACCTGATAACATGTGTAGAGAATGTCAATTGGGTAAGCAAAACAAAATTTCATTTAAAAGTAAAGAACAATTTTTAAGTGAATGGTTGGAACTTGTGCATACTTATCTATGTGGTCCTGCTAGAATTAGGAGTGTGCAAGGAGAGATATTTTATGTTGCTAATTGATGATTACTCCTAGATGATGTGGGTAACCTTCTTAAAAGAAAAATCAGAAGCTCTTGACAAATTCAAAAATGTTCAAGGTTATGGTGGAGAATGAGATTGGTGGAAAGATAAAGTGTCTAAGATCCAACAAAGGTGGAGAATTTACCTCTGATGAGTTTGATTCATTCTATGAAAAGCATGGAATAAAAAGACAGTTATCTGCTCCTAGGACTCCACATCAAAATGGAGTAGTGGAAAGAAAAAACTGGACCATTCAAGAAGTTGTCAGTACCATGATGATGGAAACAAATATTCCTCAAGTCTATTGGAGAGAAGCTGTGAGTACTACTATCTACACTCTTAACCGGGTGTAGATCAAAGGCAATTCTGGTAAGACTCCTTATGAACCGTGGTTTGGTCATCCTCCTGCTATGAGATATTTTAGATTTTTTGGTAGCAAATGCTATATCAAAAGAGATGAGGATCTAGGCAAGTTTGAAGCAAGAAGTGATGAAGGAATATTTCTGGGTTACTCTACTCAAAGTAAGGCATACCAGTGCTTTAACAAAAGATTGAAAAAGATTGTCGAAAGTGCAAATGTTAGAGTTGATGAAAGCAAAAAAGGTCATTCCAAGTCTTGCGGATATGATTCAAAAGATCAAGATGAAAGTTAAAATCAAGGAAGGCAAGTTTAGATCCAGATTGATCCAGAAAATCCAGTAACTCAAGAGGACAATGCAGAAGTTGAGAAACAAGCTCAAGAAATAGAAGTTCAAGCAAATCCCAAAACTCCCAGGTATGTAAGGATGAATCATCTTGAAGATTAAATCATAGGAGATAGAAATAAAGGTGTTCGAACTAGGAAAAGAATTGCTGAAGATCAAGAAGAGATTTGTTTGATCTCAAAGATCGAACCAAAAACAGTAAGTGAAGCCTGCAAAGATGAAAACTGGGTAAAGGCAATGGAAGAAGAATTAATGCAAATTAAAAAGAATCACACTTGGGATCTTGTTTCTAGACCTGTGGACAAAAATGTGATTGGAACTAAATGGGTCTTCCGGAATAAACTAAATGAAGATGGTGAAGTTGTAAGAAATAAAGCAAGGTTGTTTGCAAAGGATATTCTCAAGTGGAAGGAATTGATTTTGAAGAAACTTTTTCTCCAGTGGCAAGAATAGAGGCAGTCAGATTGTTTCTTGCTTTTGTTGCTTATAAAGATTTCAAAGTTTATCAGATGGATGCCAAGTCAACATTTGTAAATGAAGAGTTAGAAGAAGTCTATATTGAGCAACCAGAAGGATTTTAGTTGTCTGATCAGAGAGATATGGTCTGCAAGTTAAGGAAGCATTGTATGGACTCAAACAAGCCCCAAGAGCCTAGTATGCAAGATTAGATAAGTATTTTCTAAAGCTAGGTTATAGCAAAGGCACTGCTGACAGTAATCTTTACTTCAAGATTGATCATGAGAATATTCTGATTGTTGAGGTATCTATTGATAATATCATTTTTGGTGGAAATGAGAGTATGTGCAAAACATTTGCTGATCAGATGCAAGGTGAATTTGAGATGCCCATGTTTTGTGAAATGAACTTCTTCTTAGGTCTGCAAATCACTCAGTCAGATAAAGGTATCTTCATATCTCAGTCTAAGTATGTGAGAGAATTGTTGAAGAAGTTTGGAATGGAAGATTCAAATCCAGTAGGTATGCCTATGGTAACTAGATGTAAGTTGAGTAAAGATGATGAATCCCCTAAAGCAGATCAGAAAAGGTATAGATCAATGATTGGAGGACTACTTTATCTGACTCAAACTAGACCTGATATCATGAATGCAGTTGGACTTGTTGCTAGATTTCAAGTTGATCCTAGAGAATCCCATGTTGTAGCAGTCAAGAGAATTTTTAGATATCTCAAAGGGACAATTGATTATGGATTATGGTATCCAAAGGATAATGACTTCACTCTTCATGCATATACAGATGCTGATTGGGTAGGAGATGTGGATGACAGAAAAAGCACTAGTGGTAGTGCATTCTTCTTGGGAAGTAGATTGGTTTCTTGACTAAGCAAAAAGCAGGAGGCAATATCCCTATCTCCAGCAGAGGTAGAGTATATAGCAGCAACAAACAATTGTACTCAAGTTCTATGGATGAAGCAAATGTTGAAGGACATTAGAATTGTGTTTGAGGAGCTTATCACAATCTTCTGTGATAATTCAAGTGCAATAAGCATCTCAAAGAATCCAGTGTTGCATTCAAAGACAAAGCATATATCCATCAAGTTTCACTTCTTGAGAGAGAAGGTAAATGAGAATGAAGTCAAGTTGGAGTTTGTGTCTTCAAAGGATCAGATTGCATATATTTTCACTAAGCCTCTTCCCAAGGATACTTTTGAGTATCTCGGGGAGAAGTTAGGGGTTATTACCCCTCCTGATCAGAATTAAGATGCACTAGAGTGTATTAGTCTGGTGGAACTCACAGTCACATCTTGTGATCCAGATTGATGTTAAGAAGGCACTACTCAGGGGGAGTAGTCTACATATAATTTGAGTTTGGTCTTAAACAAAAATAAGGAGAAAAGACTGCAAATATGTGCCCTTTGCCATTGATGTCAAAGGGGGAAAGAAATCATGTGAAAAACTAATTGCTGATCAAAGGGGGAACAGTGAAGAAAGTAGTTGCAGAAGTTGTGTCCACTTATTGGCCAAAAAGTGGAAGTGTTTTCCCTGATTTTCAGAATTTGTCACATTTGACCTAAAAATTTGAAGCACTTAAAGGTGAAATCTTGAAAAAAGTCACTAAATATGAAATGTAGTACTCGGAGTCTAGTTTCCAAATATGTAATTTTTTTAATACCCAGATGATACAAATTGATTTTTAATAGGCGTTTCTAAAAACCACTGTTTAAAAGTCACTTTTTTTTTACTATACCATGCACATGTACGTCATCAATATTTTGACCTAAATAATCATATTTTTCTAAATCCTTTTGGGAAAAGATTTGTAACTAATTGAAGCACGTTTTTCATATTTTTTTGTAATTTTTTATTGAATATTTTTTTTTGTTAATTTTTTATTGGCCATTTTTCGTGTTTTAAAAAACCATCGTGTACGTCACGCATCAGATGACCTAAACTTATCATTTTTTGAAATTTTTTTTTCAAATTGAAAAGAATTGTCTGAAGTACGTTTTCGTATAATTTTTTTTACAATTTTTTTTCTTAAAAAAAAGTTATTAAAATACTAAAAAACCCTGATAATTCAAGTTTATGGACCTGTTTCATTAGAAATTAATTGAAAAATAGAAAAAATAATCCAATTGTAAAAAAAATTACATATTTGGAATCTACACTGTCTCATCTATAATGGGTTTTAATTTCGTCAAAAAATTCTACAAAAAGGCCTTCAAATATATGCCCAAAGTCACTAGTTTGTTGTGACATTGACAGGACCTTCAACTTGCAGGTCAAACTATGTCCAAAGCCAAGGGTCAGGTTCCCAAGCCTTTTTTCCGACCCAAAACCCATAGCAAAAGGTCAGTTGGAAATTCAAAATTTATAAAACGGGATCCCGTTCCATAAAAGGTTAATATTTTAATCTTTTATGAAATGGGATCCTGTTTTAAAATGAGATCCCGTTTCAAAATGGGATCTCGTTTCAAAACAGGATCCCATTTCATAAAGGTTAAAATATTAACCTTTTATGAAACTCAAAACGGGATCCTGCTTTTGGCTCGGGATCCCGAAGCAAAACGGGATCCCGTTTTGGTTAACCCAATTTCGGGTTTTTTTCTAAGTCCGAAACTTCCACCTTAAGTGGACACAACTTCTTGCATTTACCCATAAGAGAAAGGGGGAAAAGTTCTTGTCTTGATGATTGAATCAATTTTTTCACATCATATATTTCCATCAATGACAAAGGGGGAGATTGTTGCAAATATGTGCCTAATCAGTGTTGTCATTGATGTCAACATATCCTTGTTGCCATTGGTGTCAACTGTATCCTATTTTGTTGTCTGTTTAGAAGACTGGAATGTTGAAGATATTGAGAAAATTAATAAAGATGAATGTATGCAGACCATATGTTTGAATAGAGGATTGTCTGAAGAATCTCTAGTTAAGATTTGAAAGGTTCGCATGAAGATTGGTTTTACGGTGTTTAGAAGAGACAAGATGATAGGAAAGAGGTCGAGATTGTTTCAGAAATGTAAAATGATGATCTGTGGATCTAAAGGCATGTCTGGGAAGTCAGTGTGTATCATCAACTCAAGTGGTTCGTGGTTTGGAGGTCTGCAAGCAATCTTTCTAGTGTAACAGTCATAGCAGACAATGTTCTTGAGGTTCTAGATGAAGATGCAAGTGATTCTGATAATTTGGAGGAGTGCGGATGTTTTTGTTGAATTCAATGTGCTTGTGAAGGTCTCAAGATCATGTGATTGCTATGTTGGAGGTCCGCATTGAAGTTTGAGCTCGTTGGTAAAGATTTCCTTCTTGGTGCTACTATTCTTCCCAGTTTTGGCTGATCGGATATTTCAAGCATATTGCGGATGATCCAAGAAAAATTTTATGAAGCGTGGCATGCTGATCGAGGAATATTTGAGTCCTAGTTATGTTTGGACGACAACAAAGTGATTTGCATTAAGTCAGATGTTTGTAATGCCGACCTTGATGTTTATTCCAAGGTTGATGAAGGATATAAAGGCATGTAGATGAGTTGTGAAAAAGCATCCTTGTGCAAAAATAATATAATCTGAAGAAAGGATCAAAGGCAGAACAAAGCAGAGGAGAAGTAGAAGAATAAGAGTTGTTTTGATGAAGAGTTAGAGAAGAAGTATTTGGGGAAGAGCAGAAGTTTTGTGAGCATTCAATGAAACTAAACCAGGCATGAAGGAGATGCTATTTATTAGTTAATTCTTTCTGTATTAAACATAAATTCCATAGGCAGTGAGCCTCTCTTGAGTAGTGGTCTCTGGGAAATGAGCCTGAAGTCATGTGCCTTCTCTTGTCTTTTAAGTACTTTTAATAGGGTACAAATCTTGTGGGTTAACCCCTATCGCGGTTTTCCCTTAACCGGGTTTCCACATAAACATCTTGGTGTTATGTGTGTTCAGTTTATTTCTACTCATATATTGTTGATTCATGCTTTAATGTTTACATTATTAATCTGATTGTAAGTTGATAAAGAAGATTAAAAGCAAAAAAGGTTAAATTTGCGAGACAACTGATTCACCCCCCCTCTCAGTTGTCTGGACTAATTCCAACAGTGCTGATGTCGGCTCACCTTTTTGTTATCAATTCAATGGGTGGTTTGTGAACCCTTAAGTTCATCGATTGCTTGCTTTGGCGATGATGGATTGGGAAAAGAAAGACAAAAGATAAGTTTGTGATGCTTGAACATTGTCAATGAGTGTATAAGTTGAACCTTGGAGGAGTTAGCAATATTGGAGATTTGTCGATGGAATTTATACACCGAGCTTTTGTGAATTGTTGAGAACTCATCGATAGTGTATGCTCAAGGCCATTGTAAGTTCTTCAACAGTTAAATAAATAGTTAAATGGACTGATAGAGAGAGATCCATACTTCATGAAGTTCGTTGATGAGTATCATGTGGACAATGAAGGAGAGTTGAAGTTCATAAAAAGTCATTTTCACCAATACAAAAGGATTATCACCAACTAGATTATGTGTCAAATTTTGATGTTCAATGAAGTGAAGGTCATTGTGTTAGGATTCAATTACATGTGTAACGACAATAGCATTGAACATTCAAGATGGGACTATGTATATTGGTGGGATTATTTGTTTATCCGTGTGGTCGTTGAAGTCATGGTGTCCATTCTGTTGCCTAACTGAATGATGTTCTGGTCGGTTCAACTTCTTTACCTAGAGAATATAAATACATTCATTTTACTGTTGTTATGGGGTTTTACTTCCTGAAGAAAAGAGGCATCACAGAGGAGTTTATCATAGAAGACTAGTGTATTGGTCGAAACATGTAACTGTATGAAGAATTTGTACTCCTGTAATTATTTTCTTGTTGTAGATATTAATAAATCAAGTTGTGATTTTGGATATTGTGTCTTGATCATTTTGTGTTGTTTGTGAACTTGCTGCTTAATTTAGTAGTTTGATAAAACTCTTGAATTTCATATTGCACCAAGTGGTATCAAGCAATGTTTCCTGTGGAAACTATGGAGCTATCATAGAGAAGGATTCTAAGGAATTTGTTGTGGGTGGGGAAGAAGATTGTAGGCCTGCAACTACAAAGAATCCGGTGGAAACATGGCACAGAGAGGACGTGGTAGAGGAAGACTACCACGAGCTAGTGACTTGGCAATGATGGAGATGATGAGAGGAATTGCAACATGGTTGGATGCAATTGAAGTAGCATAGAGAAAAGGAGTACCAGTAGATGATGTTAGTGAGAATGAAACCAAATTTGGAGCACCGAGAGTTGATATGGAAGATGATATTGATAACGTAACAGAGAGGAGATTTATTCATGCGATGTCTAGAATCAGTAGCAAGCCTCATTTGGATCCTCCGAGCTATAATGACAGTTTAAATCCAGAAGAATTGATCGACTGGGTTTCAGAGATGGACAAGTATTTTGATTTTGAATTAGTTGAAGACCCCAAGAAGGTGAAATTTGCTTGCACGAAGTTGAAGGGTCATGCCTCTTTGTGGTGGGAACATGTTTAGACAAAGAGACAAAGGAAAGGAAAAGAGAAGATTAAATCCTGGGAACACATGGTGACAAAACTGCAGGCAAAATTTCTACCTACATATTACCAAACCAGTCTATTTAAGAAACTACAAAATTTGAAGCAGAAGGAGAATAACATTCAAGAATACACAGAGGAGTTCTATAATCTAAATATCCGAGTAGGTCATGTTGATGATGACACTGAGAGAGTTTCAAGATATTTGAATGGATTGCACTATTCCATCCAAGATGAGATGAGTATGTTGAAAATCAATAGTGTGGATGAAGCATATCAGTATGCCTTGAAGGTTGAAGATAAAATAACAAGGAAACAAAATAGTTTCAGAGGTAAGGGGAAATTCTCACATGGGAGAGGACAGTCAAGTGCTGGAAGAGGATACCAAAACAGACCAGGAGAGAGAAGTTATTCACAAGCTAACACCCAAGAGAGTAAAGGCAGAGGGGATTCATCCAGTGGAAGGGTAATTATTCTAGAGACAAGATTTTTTGGAAGAGACAAAGGAAGGGGATTCAGTGGCACTTGCTTTCAGTGTGGAGAGATTAGACACAGGGCATTTGAGTGCTCACAGATCCATCAGAGTACTGGAAAGGGAAAGGAGACAACAATTAACATGACACATGTTGAAAATGAGAGTATGGCTTCACCGCCATGTGGAGAAGACTCAGAAGGTGGGGAGTCATTAATGGTGAGAAGGATTTTTTTAAATCTTGAGAAGGAGAAACATGAACCAATGCATCGAAGGAATCTATTACGAACCAGATGCAAGGAAGGAGGTAAATGCTACAAGGTAATCGTGGATAGTGGCAACATGGACAATGTTGTGTTTGAAGAGATGGTGAATAAACTGAAGTTGAAGAGATTGAGACATCCTAGTCCCTACAAAGTTTCATGGTTGCAGAAGGAACACCAACTTCTGGTGAAAGAACAATGCCAGGTAAGTTTTCAGATTGGTAACTATAAGGACAAAATTTTATGTGATATCATGCCAATGGATGCATGCCATATTTTGTTGGGTAGGCCTTAGCAATTTGATAGACAAGATATACATGATGGGAGAACAAATACATACAAAATAATGAAGGATGGGAGAGATTACACTTTGAATCTACTAAAGGATAGGGATGAGGAGGTAGAGAGCGGTCTAAAAATTTGTTTGATTTTGGGTAAGAAATTTTTTAAAGAGATGAAGAAAGAGAGGGCATGTTTTTCCTTCATAACCAAGCCTACCACATTCATGACAATAGAGAAGGATGATAAACTACCAAAATAAATTCAAGAAATTTTGGATGAATATTCAGAAATAATGATGAAAGAGTTGCCTGATGGATTGCCACCAATAAGGGATATCAGCCACTATATGGATTTGATCCCTGGCACAAGTTTACCAAATAAAGAACTATACCAAATGACACCAATGGAGAATGTAGAAAAATAAACAGGCAAGTATAGGAGTTGTTATACAAGGGACTAATAAGGGAAAGCTTGAGTCCATGTGTTGTACTAGTAGTGCTGACACCAAAGAAATTTGGAGAATGGTGAATGTGTACGGACTTGCGAGCCATA